>JARWLC010000005.1:41735000-44327500 GCA_033318265.1 Phyllotis vaccarum | reverse complement strand
TGAAGATATTTTCTTTGGAAATCTTGTCAAAAATTATGTGACTGTATATGTGAGTTTATTTCAGGGATCTCTATTCTATTAGTTTACATGTCTGATTTTGTCCCGGTATCTACAGTTTTGTTATTACAGCTCTGTATTGGGATTTGAGATCAGGCATTTATGATCTTTCTAGTGTCGTTCTTTCTACATGAGATAGCTTTGTTATTAGGGATTTTTTTTTTTTTTTGCGTTTTCATACAAATTTTTGAGTTCCCTTTTCTAGTTCAGTGAATCACTGGAATTTTGATGGGATTTTATTTAATCCTTTGACCACTTTTAGGAAGGCAGCTGTTTTCACCCAATCCATGAACATGGGAAGCCTTTCTATCGTCTAGTGTCTCCTTCAATTTATTTCTCTGGAAGTTTTTGGTTTGATAACATTTAAAATATTCAGAATCAATATTGCTTAAATATGACCCAAGCAAAAACTGAGGGATGAGGGCAGGGACAGAAAAGAATCTATTTTATTTTAATTTTTTGGCTTTGCTTTAAGACAGGATCTCATCTCTCCTAGCTTGACTACAAACTTTTTATATACACAGGGGATAACTTGAAGTTTATTCTAATCATCTTTCCTCCCCTTCCCAAGTGCTGGTATTATAGACATGTACCAATCTATCACAGTAGCTGCCTTACATTATACAGTTTTTCATTTTAAAATGTTGCCTTATTTTCAGGCACATCCAGCTAAAGATTTTAATAATTTATTAACCATGGGCCTGAACCTGTGTTAGATATTGGTGACAGAGAACTGAACAAGGCACAAGATTCTCGCAGGCTCCAAAGCTGCTGAATGAGAGTAACCTCATTATAGATTCTATTTTGGAGGGTTTCCTGAGAAATAATATTTTTCCAGTGCTATAATTTTCTGAAAGGAACTAGCTTACAGATTGAAGAAATATTACTCTAAAGACTCAAATTTTATGGAGGCATACCCTGAAAAAGTGTCATGCCAAGCACTTGGCCAGAGCTGGAGAACAGCTGCCCTCAGCTAAGAGTCTTTATGGAAGTCATTGCAAGGGTGGCCTGGTACCAAGGATGGGGGTCTCTCTGGCCAACTTTTGTTTCCAAAGAAAAATGTTGAGGTCATTTACTACAGGCCTCTGAGCCTGCTGCTTTCTCTCAGTTACTGTTCTAATGCTGTGAAAAGACAAACGCTAGAAGGAAACTTCTAAAAGAAAGCATTTAATTAAGGATTGGCCTACAGTTTCAGAGGATGAGACATGATCATGCAAGGCAGGAAGCATGGCAGTGGACACACAGCTATGATACCAGAGCAGTAGCTGATATCTGAGCTACAAACAGGAGGCAGAGACTGGGGTGGGAGGTGGGGGGGGGAGCATGGACTTTTGAAAGCCTACCCCTGTGATACCTTCTCAGTGCAACACTTCTTAATCCTTCCTAAACAGTACTCCAACCGTGAACAGACTTACAAATATAAGGTCCTATGAGGCAAGTTTCTTCAAACCACTTAACGGATGAATGAAAAATAGAAAGAAATTGGTAAGAGTGTATATATATACATATATATACACACAGATATATATGTTTAAAATAAAAAATATATATGTTTAAACCAAGAAATAGAGAATTTTCTCTAAATGCTTAACTTGTGGAAACAGTCTTTACACTGGAATGACACAGCAGATGAGAAAGGTGTTCACTTGCCCTTTGTGGCAGTGATGTAGATAATGCTGGAGAGATGGAAACAGCACACCCTGATTTTAATGTCACAGGATGAGCATGTCCACAATTAGGTTACTGGGTGAAAGTGTGACAATCAGGAATGTGATAAAGCCAAGACAAATGTTAGCAAATGGCACTTTTGTGATAAGTCCCCCTCAGAATGCCATACTTGCCCAAACATATGGCAACAGATAAACCCTTGCCAACAATTTTAGTTCTCAACAAAAATGAGAGTTGGGGAGAAATATATATATACAGTAATATGGTTCCCACAGTTGTAGTCATTGGTTAAAATATTGACTTGAAGTCTAGAAGGCCCTACTGCTTGCTTTGTAGTGGTTGAGAAAGACTGAAAATCATAGCCACATTGTCACACAAGTTTCTGGAAGGTTATTGCTGTTACTTACTCTAGAGTCTGGGGAAGTGTAATTGAAGGACTATGTTAGCCTTCCTGTCTGTGGGAAACACACACTCCTTTGCAATAAACCCTGGCCTGAGTGATTGCTCTGTGAACTGTGTGATCATCTCCTCTCTTTTCTCCAAGAGTTACAGACAGAGATGTTGGCACTTATTATGGGATTTGTTGTACAATGTGTAACTCGTATGACTCTGAGACAGAAAATGCTGGAAACCCCTGTTTGCCGACAATTTCACGTTTTCTCAGGAGTGACTCTTACAACCTCCTTGCTTCATATCTCAGAGCTCACACTGTGACATTGACTCCTCAAAATTTCACCTTGTGAGACTGGTGGTTCCTGCTTTTAAAACTTGCCCTCGATGTGTGTGCACACGCCTAGCAGCATCGCTACACCCCCTCAGACTTAGCAGCAGACTCTGAGGCCGTGTTGACAAAGGCTCTCCCCCTAGAGCCTTCTGAAGCCCTGAGTTAGCCTTGACAGATCTCTGACCATCTTTACTTTGGAAACTCCTGTCTTTTCCTTCTGGTCTGTGAAAGAATAGAGACTGATAGACTGAGAAAATTAGTTTCATTTAAATCTTTCTCCAGATTTTGATGTTTATTCTCTTCATGGTCTGAAGCTTCTGAGTCTATTAGCAGTCGCTGGGACAAGTTGAGTGGAGAGAGCCCCAAACATCTCTACTCCTGTTACAACTAGAGTACAATTGACCCTGTTCTCCTTTCAATTCTGGGCTTCCATGATAGTTTTCCTCAGACAAAGGCTTCCACGGATGCAGTGCACTTGAAAACCTCTAGGCTAAATTGTCTTAAGGTTCTAAGACTGATGATGCTGATTCCACCTTCCAAATATGATTTACGTAGCAAGGAACAAACACCATCTTCCTAGTATGGAAAGAAGAGAAATCAGCGTCAGTGTGGTATATTTCCTCCCACATTTTTACTGACATTGGGAAGATGCTGATAGGGCTAAGATATTAGCTAACCTGAAGAGCATCCTCTGAATGAAGTCTTCACTAATGTCTACGTAGGCACCAACTGCAGCCCTCCAGAGCTACTGGAACCAAAATGTTAGTTTCCTGACATGCAGGATTCTAAATCTAAACTAATTTAAAAAATACAATTTAAACTCCAGTTTTCTAGTCATGTTTCTATAAGTTGTAGCGTGTGGGGTTTACATTGGGCCGTGACCAGGGGAAACAAACCAAGCGTTGTCTTCCTCTGAGATAAATAGTGTGGCCGTTGAGCCTCTCTACCATGACAGAAAGTTCTACTGAGTGAAAAGGTCTACTGACGCCCACTCTTATAAAGCAGAGGAGATCCTCTTAGAATACCAGGAAACTCGGGAACCCATGGATCTCATTTAACACCTTAGTAAAAAGAAAAATCTAAAGAAGCAATGTGGTCTGTCAGTTAGGCTATGCCTCCCATCAGATACTCCAGCAGACTCCATCTATGCCCACACTTCCTGACATCTCTACTGTCTAAAGAGAGAGAATCCAGTGCTAGGTAGCTCAGAAGTTTGAAAGGGGACATTAAATTTTATACACATTCAATCAGCTTCACGCATTTAAATAGAGACATTTAAACTCACATCAGGCACAAGCAGATGTGGTGGGAAATACTGTCAATTAGTGAGCAGCTAATTAATCTTTCTTTGCCACATACATTCTGGCAGGATCTAGAAAGTGCTGTTTTGCTCCAAGCTGTGGGAGTGCTTGCTATGGAAACAATGCATGATTATAATGTTGATTTCTTAACTCTGTTCAGAAGCTGGCTGTTGACGAGGGCAGGAGCTCTTGCCAGCAGCCACCCTGCAGTTAGAAAAGGAAAGGTTTATAAAGTGAACGAACGAGGGCATTTTTGAGTCTCTACTTTTCATATAATAAGCATATTTTATCCTCAGAGCATCTCCCATTTCAAATATTTCTCACTGTATCTTATTTCCGTATTTATGTGTGGTTGTATTTTGCAATATACAAAATATTAATGATTTGACTGATACCGGGCTATGAGCTCAGCATGAGCTATGGTACCATACCCAGGACTCAGAATTTGTTATGTTGTGTATGGATTGTTTCTTCCTTCTTCTCACTATCACCCTGTGCCTGTCCATTTAGAGGGAGATGCCCTGAAAGTAAATAAAAATTGGCATCTCTAGGTATCAGCGCAGCTAGAAGTCTCAGTAGCCACCTAAACCTGAAGCTGGGAGCATGAACCCTGTGCAGACATGGTGTAGGCATGTGGCAATTATGAAGAGAGTGTCATTCCATCCCAGAAAGGGACTCCTGAACCCAGTCATAGTATGGCAGACTATGCATCTGTATTAGAAACATTCTAAGTACTGGCTTGAAGCTAAATAACTTTGGCTCCCATCACTGCTTTGGAGTGAGTGGTTCTCTCTGACTTTAGGCTCTGGGTCTTCTGCACTTATGTTGGCCTTTTTCCTTGTCTAAATAGTTTCCACTCATTCATCAAAGCCAAATTCAGGTCACTTTCCAAGAACCCTCTCTGACCACACTACCTTCCCCAAGTAATAGGAAGAAGAGAATACCTGGATTCACTGTTAGGGTCTCTCATTTACTTCTGTAACTAATATATCACATTAGATTGTGGTTCATGTTTATTATCATTGTGTTTACCACCCCTTTAGAATATGAACTTAGCCTTTCTGAGATACAGTTTCTTTGTCTATATAATAAAACGATGTGTGTGTGTATGTGGGGGGGGGGGAATAAGTATCTTCAAACTGCTGCTACAGAGGCAGTGTGGTCTGCCAGTCACCAAACTGTGCTTTAGGTCAAGAACTCCATCAGACGCCATCAGCACACACACTCTCACTTCATTTCTACCATGAATAAATGATTGAGTGAAGAAGATAGAGTTTAAGTCACTATCTATGGAACGGTATGTGAGTACCATTGGGTTGAGAAAAATGAAAAGATACCTCTACCAGGTACGTAGTATATATTCTCAAAGTTTAGAACTTATCTGAAAGCTGAGAACATGTTTGTTGAAAGTCTAATGTTCCACTGGGGCACATTTTAACTTCATTCATTCACTCATTTGTCTGATAAGCATTATGAGATATTTATGTAGTCTTGACCAAAAAAAGACACAAGCCTTCTTTTGAAACAGTTTAAGGCAATGATACAAGGAATACTTAAGTCGTGGATAAATAATTAGAAATGACTAAGTGAATAATAGACAAAAGGTATATATGTAAATGTATTCACGTATAGATATGATTGATGATATCCAAAGGTTGCAATTATGTTGTGATTGTAATTGAGAGAAGTTCATGAAATAAATGGAACTTGAATGGGCCTATGGAGTATTCTATTTGGAGGGACTGGAAATCTAATAATATACTAGTCACAATGACGGTTAACTTCATGGAGCTTACATTCTACTAGGCAAGACAGGTCTTCTACATGGTGCCAGGAAGTGGCGGGAATGGTGAAGAAGGGAAAAAAAAAAGGAAAGAACATGGAAATTGTCAGAGACTGCTGTCTGGGGCAACAGGGCCCAAGAAGCTCTATTCTAAATTGTGTTATTTGAGCAGCAACCAGAATGCAATAGGAGGAAGAGCTAGGAAGACCTATGGAGAAAGCCATCCCATGAAGAGATGACATCAAGTGCTAAGTCTGAGAAAAGTAGGACAGCCAGGCTTTATGAGCTAAGGGAAGAGTAATAGAATCAGTTCTTTGAGCGTAAGCAAGACCTAGCTCCCCAAAGCCAGATGCGCCATCATAATGACTTTGAATTTCTTTATAGCTCTGCTAGGCAATTCAGGACTCTGGAAAATGAGGAACATGATTTTGTTTTAAAGGCTTTTTATTCCATAAGAACTGATCTTAGGAAATCTGGGCAAGGAAGGAAAAGCTGGGACAATAGGTACTCAGGGATGATGAGGGTGAGGGTGATGATGACATTGTTAAGGGACCAAGAATTATTTTGAGTGTTTCACATACATTAGCATACTTAATGAAACCAGAGCTCCTTGAGGAACTGACTATGCTAATCCCCACCTTACAGGTGAAGGATGGGAAGTACATGGAGTCAGAGAGTAAGTGGTAAGGGCAGGATGTATGTGACCTCACGGTCAGTCCATATCCCTAAAACACACTCAGTCAGCCTGTTGACAGCAACACCAACAGGATATACCAATGGGTTAGGTTCAGTGTTAGAAAGTAAATAGGTGCTGAGAGAAAATAAAAACGAAAAATGTATGTATATATCCTCTACTTTGAATACTTGTATATCTTCAAAATTCATGTTGAAGCTTAACACACAATAAGAGGTGAGACTTTATAAACAATTGTTGGTCCATGAGGGGTTAGCGCCCTTATAAAATGTCCTTTGTCATGGCCCCATCAAGAAGGTGCTCTCTTGGGGGAGGGGCAGGAAGAAATGTCCGTATTAGACATCAAGTATTGATTTTGGAAACCCCAGCGGAGAGTGATAATATGTTGTTGGTGTTTATACTTTTCAGAATCTCAAGTATTTTGTTATAGCATCCTGAGTAAACTAAGAAAACCTGCATCCTTCGCAGCGGATATCTCAGTAGGTAACAGTAAGGAAGAAAAAAACAATTCCCCTTTGTTCATTTAATTATTTTTATGCATGAGCATTATACAGCCAATATGAATATCTAAAGCCAAAGCTCAAGTATTAAATACTACCAGTTCATCACCAATATAGCTACGGTGTTATTTCAATAGCAAATAAATGTTAAGAAATAAGTACACCCGCTGTGACTGTTAAAGAAAGATAGCAGGACATTTGGGAGACCATTAAACTCTCTCCACTGCGTTTTGATGTTTCCTGAGTGAAACACACATCTTCCCTAGAGTATAGCAGTGAAGCAGGCTGAAGATTGAAAGACAAAGGGGGAAAAAAAATCTTCCCTATGGATTGACATTTTTTCCTGATAATCTATGCTTGCTACTGATCCAATCACTTAGCAGCAGTATTCTGAATGCCCACCATGTAGCAGTCTCTGATAGCATGTGGAAGAGAGGGTAACTTTAAAGGTTCAGGCATAGTCCCTGCCCTCAACAAACCTCTGATCATGTGAGAAGGAGCACTCCTGTACATAACAATACATTTTTCTAGCTATAAAATGATTCAGGTTAATCATGTGATCTCTGGTTATTGTCAATGCTGTTGTGTAATTGTGATCGGGAAACAGCACATGACCTGTGGGACCTTACAGTTCTGAGAAGGCTGGAGTGTGGGTCTTGGTGTTTGAGAACAAGGGGGACATAGGGGATAGAAGAGGTTCTGTTACAACAGAGAAAGCTGTGTTTCTCCCCCTTTCTCACCCTCTTCCTCTTTTCCCTGTTGTCTCCCGAATAAGTGCCATTCTGGGCCTTATGGCCCATCCTCTTCCCCTAAGGACTAAAACCTTGTTTACAGGGGAAAAAAGGAACTACAAATCTCCTTATCGCTGCCACCTGCTGAGTGCTAGTCTCTTGGGATCCTCTATGACCTTGGGCGTGCCCTGATGAGGAGGCAGGGTGTGTAAGAGAGTGAAGGTGACAGAGAGCTGAGACAAAAAGAGACACGAGGAGGAGACACGAGGAGAGACACACAGGCAGAAGCGGGAGAGCAGGCAGAAGCTGGGGACAAGCATGGATTAGAGTCAGTGTGTGTGGAAGGGGCAGAAGGAATCCAGCATGGCGGGAAGCTAGAGGGGAAAAAGCTAGGCGAGATGCAGTGGCAGGACAGAAGCATGGCTAAGGGACAGACAGGTCTAAGATATAAGATATACTGAATAAAGCTCAGGTCTCTCAGTGTCAGAGAGAGCCTGAATGATGGAACCTAAACGACTCCTGAGTGTAGACTTAATTAATCTTGACGCTCCTCGCCTGGGACAAAACTCGGACTACAAAGAAACCGGACGCGGTAAGTGGAGGTCATAACCGAGACCCACTCGGTAAATGGAGTTCTCACCGAGATCCAGAGAGGACTCGGTAAATGGAGGTCCCACTGAGGTCCAGGAAAGTAGGATTAAGCGTACAAGACTCACCGGTACAGAGACGGGGGAGGGAATCTGGGAAAAAATACCCAGGGATAGGCGCCTAATAGAAAAGAAATATATATGGAAATATAGAAATATGAGAAACTCAAGTTCGGCTGGTTCCGAACTTGGAGAGTTACTAAGGAAACAGAGAATTTAAATAAAAGCTCGAACCGCACTCGGATAAAGAGGGACAAGCGGACGAGGTCACCGGTACAGAGACCGGGGAGTGTCTGGGATAAACCCAGGAGTAGGCGCAAGTTCGGCTGGTTCCGAACTTCCAGAGTTACTAAGGTAACAGAGAATTTAAAATAAAGGATGGACCGCACTCGGATAAGGGAGTTTAGTACATGGTTCTTGATGGGGGGAGCCTTAGAGTTTATAAAAGACATTGAGAGATCCAGCTAAAGTAAGTTTAAAAAAATAAAAAAAAAAAAAAGAAAAAAAAAAAAAACTTATAAAAAGAACAGATAAGCCACGTGCCACGTGGCAGACAGATTAATAGAGATGGGTTGATTTAAGATGTAAGACCTAGCAAGCAATGTGCCTGAGACACAGGCCAAACAGCGTAAAGTTAATGTATTTTCTGAGCAGCCAGCGCCTAAGCACTCTCAAGCTGCAGGTCTGTGGGTCTCAGGCTTCTGGCCGCCGGGGCGAGAAACCTCTTTATAGCAGATGGCTTTCCAGTGTGGACCGAGTGTCCACTGAAAGCCTAGTCAGTAACATTGTGATTGATTTTAAATTTCTGTTTATTTTGAACAAAAAAGAAACAAATTTTCTTCATAGCAGCATTTTCTTGAGTGTGCTCTGTTTACTAGCCGCGAATAAAAACGCGGTCCCTTTAAGAAAACTTAGCCGCGAATTGAGCAAGCGGTCCCTTTAAGAGAACTTGTGACTGAGCAAGTCAATGGCTGCCGGGTCCGTTTAAGAGAACTTAAGCCTCTTTTTAAACTTCTAAAGGGAGATGCTGAACCCACATCTACCCGGATTTTAACTCCTGAGGCCAAAAAAGCCCTTACTAAAATAGAACAGGCATTACAAGATATGTCAATACATAAACAGCCTTTGCAATTTTTAGTCTTGGCTTCTAATTTTGCACCTACTGATGTTTTTTGGCAAAAGGGTCCCATTTATTGGGTACATCTTTCTGCATCACCTGGGCGCACAGTTATTCCTTATCCTGAATTAATAGTTCAATTGTTATGGAAGGGTAGATGCTTGGGGCGGGCTTTATTTGCCAAAGATGCAGATATAATAGTTTTGCCCTATACCCAAAAAATGGTTGCTAATTTGATTCAAAATGATGATTCCTAGTGTTTGTTTTTGTGCACCTTTAAAGGACAGATAGTTCAAGCTTATCCTAAACATAAAATCATTCAGAGTTTTAAATTATGCCCTTTTATCTTTCCCAAGATAATAAAGACTCAACCTATAGCTGGGGCACGTCTACTTTTCACTGATGGCTCCAAGACTGGAAAAGCAATAGTTGTAAAAGGAGATCATATAAAAAGCGTAGTAGTGCCTCAGGCCTCTGCTCAGTTGATAGAAATTACTGCTATGATACTTGCCTTTCAATTATATCCTGAAGAGCCCCTTAATATGTGGCTAATATTATGCCCCAACTAGAAGTGGCCCCTCATGTGGGAGAATCATCAAAAATTGTTACCCAGTTACAAAGCTTACAGATTTTGATATGGTCCAGAAAAGCAATCTGTGTTTGTAGGACACATTAGAGAACATTCTGGCTTGCCTAGACCACTGACCAAAGGCAATGCGTGGGCAGATAAAGCTACCCAAATAATTTTGGCTCTACAATTACACAAAAAGTTTCATCTCAATGCTCAAACGTTAAGGCATCAGCCACAATGCATCCTCTGGACAATGGCAACCGCCAGCACCCGCTGGCCAGAGTTGGGGGTGGGCTGTCTGTGTTTATCCACCAGGTGCTGAAAAGCCAATCTGGATACCTGAGAGGTGTGTGCGTCCTGTTCAACATGAAAAGATTGTGGTTCCTGAAGCTTCTGGTGAGGCCAGTAAATAAGTAAGTATGTTTAAAAAAAAAAAAAAAAAAAAAAAAAAGCCCTTTGTTTTCTACTGTTTTTGCCTTCAATTTAGGCCACTGACACGGCTGCCAATACGGTGCCCATACAAAAAGCTTTCATAACATATGATTGAGGCAGTTGCTTTTAATAGCACTGCTAAGTAGAATGCCAGCACTCATTTTTTAGCTACCCCATACCTCTTGGTCACTTCACACAGATTCAAACCCTGGAGGGTGGGGAGGGTTTCTCTTTAAACTGTTCAGCTCTAAATTTCAGCTTAAGCGACTGATTGGAGTAAAGAACATCCCAGTACCCTGTTGGTACGAGTTCCAGCTGCAGTGATGCCAGTGGCGTTTCTTCCGACCAAGATCCATCTCCCAGATGCAAAAGAGTAACTCGAATAACTACACAGTCACCCTGCTGCTTTTGGAGCTACAGCCTCGGAAAATGCATTGAGCCAGACAGCCAGAGCTGCATCCTTGCTGAACCAGCTATCAGCCAGAGTGGTGACTGCCTTTGAAATTCCAGAGACTTAAATGGACAAATACATTTTAAAATTTATCTCTCAACCAACAAACTGCCCTATTGACATTTTGCATATGTAATAATGGCTATTGTGTAACTTTGGATATTCTGATATTTGTGTTACCTCAAGTAAGATAGAAAATGTTAAGTCAGCAGTTGCATATTGTTAAACCAGTGTTTTTGGGGTCCCTAGAATGCAATTTTTAAATTACACCTTGCAGTTAGCATATATCTTTATACCCCTTGAGACTAGTGGCTTATAGAATACCCTGACTAGTGGCTTCCCAATGGTCTGGATTTATATCCCTTCTTAATATTTTGCCTCAAAGGTTGGCATGCTGTCTTTTCATTCTAATACGCTGCAAAAGCAGCAAGGTCATCAGCAGAAAATAACAAAACAGGCTTCTGGCCTTGTAACTCCTGACTGATGCTCAGATATGCATATCAATGTTAGAAGGGCTCACCCAAAGACGGGCAACTTCCCCGCCTGCTATATCTACCTAAGACAGGAGTTGGCACATCCAATGACGGGTTCTGTAGCAGGGGCTAGGGGTCGAACCTAAGACAGGGGTTTCCTTCTCTATATTTCTTTTTTAATAAAGGGGAGTGAGATGTTGTCTCCCGAATAAGTGCCATTCTGGGCCTTATGGCCCATCCTCTTCCCCTAAGGACTAAAACCTTGTTTACAGGGGAAAAAAGGAACTACAAATCTCCTTATCGCTGCCACCTGCTGAGTGCTAGTCTCTTGGGATCCTCTATGACCTTGGGCGTGCCCTGATGAGGAGGCAGGGTGTGTAAGAGAGTGAAGGTGACAGAGAGCTGAGACAAAAAGAGACACGAGGAGGAGACACGAGGAGAGACACACAGGCAGAAGCGGGAGAGCAGGCAGAAGCTGGGGACAAGCATGGATTAGAGTCAGTGTGTGTGGAAGGGGCAGAAGGAATCCAGCATGGCGGGAAGCTAGAGGGGAAAAAGCTAGGCGAGATGCAGTGGCAGGACAGAAGCATGGCTAAGGGACAGACAGGTCTAAGATATAAGATATACTGAATAAAGCTCAGGTCTCTCAGTGTCAGAGAGAGCCTGAATGATGGAACCTAAACGACTCCTGAGTGTAGACTTAATTAATCTTGACGCTCCTCGCCTGGGACAAAACTCGGACTACAAAGAAACCGGACGCGGTAAGTGGAGGTCATAACCGAGACCCACTCGGTAAATGGAGTTCTCACCGAGATCCAGAGAGGACTCGGTATTTCCCTTCCCTCCTCTCCCCTTCTTTCTCTTTCCTACTCTCCTCTTTCTCAATATGGGAGATTTTTTATTTTATTAGTTTTAGCGTTCTACTCGCATATACTGATTATCAGCACAACAGACTCTACTGTAACAGTCTCACACATGACCCTCCTGGTATTGCATCAGCCCTCCATCTTTGCCCAGGAGGGGGCCTTCCCTCTCCGTTAGGCACAATGGATATTGCAGTCTTTCATTTTTCAGCTCAAACACTAATTTGTTAATTGTGGTGGGTGTTGCGAAGCTAACGCGTGCACCAAGTATAAATAAACATGGAGGTGAAGCTGGTGTCCTCTTATGCTTGTTTGAGAGTTCACAGGAAGAGGTCCAGATAGACCTGCTTCCATTCAGTACATTGGAGGGGGAAATTAGGCCTGTAGAATAGATAAGCCTGGATTAACTGTGATGACCTCTTCCCTTAACTGTAGAGTCCTGAGACTTGCCTACTAACTAAAAATGAAGAAGTATTTTGTTAGGCTAATTTGAAGATCAAATTAGATGGATATAAAGATAAAGAACACGTATCAGGCATCTATTATCCTGGAGGTACCCATGGTTATTCTGATTCTCAATTCTAACCCTAGCAAGACTCAGGACATGGAATGTTTTCTTCACAGGTCATCAGTGCATGTCTCTAAGGGACCAACTGTTTCATGATCATCCTTAGTTCGCCTCAAACTCCTTTTTCACCTTACAAGATGGAAGCTCTGAGCTGCTTTTATTTCCTTCAAGATATAGATAGATAGATAGATAGATAGATAGATAGATAGATAGATAGATAGATATCTTTCCCATAGGATCTCCTCATCTGTAATGTGTGTGTGTGTGAGAGAGAGAAAGAGAATGGACCTTACTATAAATCCTTAAATCTTAGCATTTTAAGTTCATTCTGATAAATAATAATGACACATAATCTTAATTTATGGATTATCAACTATCTGCCAGAGCCTATATGCTAATCAATCTGCATTAATTGATATAGTGAAATGCTCTATGACATAAGGAAGTTTCTTTTGAACATTTAATTCATAACTACTTGTGCTTTTTTTCATAGACAGTAAAACAGAAAAGTTCAATAACTTTCTTTAAGTCATTAAATCAAAATGATTTAAATCAAAACATATATCCAAAATTTTTTTATTTGTCTGGGCATGTGCTAGGCATTGTACAAAAGAGATTGACAGAAGATAATTCTTGTCGGTAAGAATTTACTACTCGGAGAAGGCAAATCAATATCCTGTATCACTGAGGATAGTTCCATAATTATATTCTGCAGCAGCAGAAATCAATCTTGCAGAGATGTCAAAAAAAAGATAAGAAAAAGACGAAATACATAAAACATCCATTAGCAGGAATCCAGCTAATTGTAACCGTCAAACCCTCTCTCTCTCATCTTCCCATGCCTTCACTTTCTATTTCCTATTTTTAGAACCCCAAAATAAATGACAACAACATTTCTCATCAGGGAGGTAAATGATGTGGTTGATGTTTGTGATTCCGTGGGTGTGCTGGTAGGTGGTTGTCTCGGAGGGAGAGTGAGTGACAGGGAGCTGGCTGCAGACACAGGCAAAGAATACAGATGATTTTCCTGGTAGGGATGCAAGCAGCAAGAGCTTTCTTGCAAGAAGACGGGGCGCAGGGGGAGGGGTCTTGCAGAAAGCTTGTAGTTCGGGACACATCTTCTCTCACCCCTACCTGTGTAAGCTCGAGCACCAGCCCAAGATACGAACTAATGTGGTATGGGACTGACTGTACACCGAGTCCTCCTATATTTGAGTTCCGAATGGTATGCGTGTGGGAAGAATTCACTTCTCTGATACTCCTTTATGGTTTGGGGAGTGGAAAGCAGGTTTTCTGGTCCCGCTGCTGGTGCTGCCCAGAGCAAATTATTTTTTAGTAGCATCAAGGTAGGAATGTGTTTTTGCCCTCGGGATGTTTACCCACATCTTTCATCTCCACAGGAGCCGGTGTGAGTCAGTCTTGCACGTGGCACCCAGCACAGGAGTCTGTGAGATCTAGCCAGCCCAAGGAGACCCAGACTCCATTCTGCTTGAAGTTGGATTCTTAGCATGAAGCTTCAGCTTCTGCCAGACTTGAAAGTGCCAGCTTGTACAAGTTAGCACTACACAACTCCAGGGAAGGAGCTGTTTCATGATGGTCCTGGATCCACCTCACACTCTCATCTCTCTTCCGAGGGACGACCTATTATCACAGCTACTTTCAATAATAAAGAATACCCTACGTTCTCAGAAACCAAGCAATGGGAAGATCTGCTCTCTTTCCTACTTTATCCAGGTAGAAAGTCAACCAATACAACATCCATCATGTTCTAAATCTTCAAAACAGGATTGGAGAGATAATTGTTTGTACCTTAAAGTTGATTTCACAAATCTATTTATTTGAGGTTTTGTGCTATAGCCTATCTATCGTAAAGCATGCACAAAAAAAAAATCATATTTTGGCTACCTACTCACTAGCACCCTTCCATACTGAAAATTATCTTGTGAGTTTTCCATTTCAGTAAGAGTTCTAAATACTCAGTCTGTGAATCAAAAACTTATTAGCTGAAAGTGACAGTGGTTTGGGAGGTTAACTTGCAATTCATGAATACCCCCAGATAATACAGGTAAGTAGAAATAAAGATCAGGTGGGATACACAGACAATTAACACATTTTAAGGTGAATGGAGATTGGTCAAATTAAGACAGACTCAGAGCCAGGAGTGGTGATACACATCCATAATGGTAGCTTTCTCACTCCCCAGGTGAAAGCAGGAACTTGGAGTTTAAATGCCAGCCCACACTACTTAGTAAAACCATGTCTCTAAAAACAGGTGGGGTACTCAGAATGCTATTCTCTGTTTAGGATTGCCATGTCTTTAATTTGGAATTAGAAGTGGTAATTTTCCCATCTCCATTTTCTTGAGTTTTTAGCAGAAACAGAGGCTAAATCCATATGCAACTCATGAAAAATTGTGGTCAATTGGAATTATATTATCTAATACAAGCAGCAAAATTTCCAGATGGAAGCTACCATTCTTTCTGATGTTTCAAGTTGGGATAATACCAGTCATTTTGTATCAGTCTCTCTCTGCACACTCCCCACTAAGGGGACTGCAGTAAACAGATTCCTCATCCAGGCAAGAGAAAGGTTCAAGGACCGAACACTTTGAGTGGGAGGAAACGACAATTAAACCAATTAGCCATTTCATAACCTCCATCTAGTTTGAAGACAGGTTTTGTTCCAGCTTCTTTATGTTTCAGATGCTCAGAATGTTTTTTACGTGCGGTAATCATTATTCTATAATTACATTAAATGCTAGCTTCTGTGATCTCTCTTGAACCCTGTGAATCAGTAAAGCAATCCACCTAGGCTATGCTGAACTTTCTAAATTAGATACAATACACTGATTTAATGTAGATACGGCCGAAACCCAGTGGGGATAGCTCATTATTTATGGTGGTAAAAGTTAACAAATGGGCAAGAATAAAGGCATTGTGCTTCTGTTCTTTTCTACACACATACACACACACACACACAGACATAGATACACACAGACACATGCATACACACACACATATACACATACATATATATACATATATATACACATACATGCACACATACATATACACACACAGACACACATACACACATGCACACACAGACACAGATACACACAGACACATGCATACACACACATACACATACATATATATACACACATGCACACATACATATACATGCACACATACAGACACACATGCACACAGACACATGCATACACACACATACATACATACACACATATACCCATACATATATATACACACATGCACACATACATATACACACACAGACACACATACACACACATGCACATACACAGACACAGATACACACAGACACATGCATACACACACATACATACATATACACATATACACATACATATATATACACACATGCACACACACATATACACACAGAGACACACATATACACACATACACACACATGCACACACACTGACACACACTAACTTCACAACACATACACATACCTTTTATTAAATTATTGTTCAAGAAATATTTGTAAAATGATAAAAATAATAACAAGTCTTATATAAACTTAAATGAACTCTGGTGGAATATTTTATTTTTTCCTGTAAAGGGGAAACCAATAAGTTATTAGATAATTTGAGGAATTTGAAGATCAGACAATGGAAGATGCTGAAATTTGCTAGCAAATGCAGACTCTCTTACCAGATAATAGAAAATAATATTTGGTGTGATATTTTCTGCAGATGAGAAATACTGTATGTACTTACCAGATAAAATTCATGTTCAAGACTCTTGATCTTCTACAACCTCTGCTTCTATAGATTGCTAGACTAGCCTGGTGAGTAGACACCTAGCGAAGATACCGTCTCTACAGAACCCAGTAATCCTCTGAAGATCTGCCAGCCAATGGCCACCATGGCCAGGGCCAAGATTGTTTGCCAAGGGTGTACTCTGCTGTCCCTTTTGCCTGAGTCTAAGCATTTGACCATTTTTCTTGCCAGAGAAAGACATCTAGTCACATTGTCATTTCAAAGGATGAAAAAACAAGCCAGAGAGAAATCAAGCAAGTCATTCAAACCCACGTAAGTGGTGCTAAATAAAGACTAGAAGTGGGGACCGCTTAGAACCCTCAAAACTGACAGTTGAAAGGAATTCTAGAAATCACTAAGAATTTCACTTTATGGAAAATAAGTCCAAGGCCGCATTCCTGGTAGTAGAAAGATATTAAATGCAGCTTAGGTGTTTCAAAATCTGTGGGATATGCCTCCACTCCCTCTTGGTGCAAAGATAACCCCCTGCAACACACACACACATGTTACAATGAGGTTTCGTGCTCCCGGGCGGCCAGAGGTCCAGACCCACAGACCTGCAGCCCCAGACCCCTTAGCTGCTCATTGTTACTTAGGCTCTACCAAAACTGATTCATACACTTATATTAAGTTTATGCTGTTTGGCCTATGGCTCAGGCACATTGCTAGCTAGCTCTTACATCTTAAATAAACCCATTCTCATTAATCTGTCTACCATATGGCCTGTGGTTCACCTGTGTTCTTTACATGTTTCTTCTTTGGGCAGCTGGCTCGGTCTGTTCTGACTCTGCCCTTCCTTTCCTACCTAGTCTGATTCCCCACCTACTTTTTCTATGATGCCTGTCATGGGCCAAGAAGGCTCCTTTATTTAAAGATTGATATTCACAGCATACAGAAAGACATTCCCACATCTCTCTCTCTCACACACACACACATACAGAGACCATTCACACACCAAGGTAAAATGAGATATTTATGCCTGTATTCAGAAGTACTCAAATTTAAATACATAAGAAAAACATGTATCATGAATACATACCTTAATCTTTCTCTAATGGAGATACGGGAATATTGACTTTGCTTATTTATTTTTTGTATGTATGTGTGTCCAGATAAGTGTTAAGGTACACATGTGTACACATGTATGCCGAGGAAAGACACTGACATCAGGCATCTTCCTCAATTGCTCTTTACATTATATATCTAGGCAGGGTCTTTCAGTCAACCTAGTGCTCACTTACTCTGCTGGGTCTGTCTTGTCATCTTGTTCCCAGGAGCTTCTGTTTCTCCCCCCTGTGACCTTAGATAATGAATAGGGGCCATCCCACGCACTAGACATTCACATGAGTTCCAGGGACCCAAACTCAGTCTTCATGTTTACATAGCAAATGCCTTACCTACTAAGCCAACCCCCAAAATGAGCTTTAAAACAGGCCTTATATCTTTCAAATAACTTGTTTGAATAAAAATGGCTCCCATAGGCTCATAGACTTAAGTGCTTGGTCACCAGAGAATGGCACTACTCCAATGGATTAGAGGAAATGGCCTTGTTGGAGGACGTGTGTCACTGGGGGAGGGCTTCGAGGTTTCAGAAGCACATGCCAAGCCCAGAGTCTCTGTCTTTCCTATTGCCTGTAGATCTGAATGTAGAACTCTCAGCTCCTTCTCCAGCATCATGTCCACTGCATGCTGCCATATGTCGTACCATGATGATAATAGACTAAACCTCTGAACTGTAAGCCAGCCCTAATTAAACTCTTTCCTTTATAAAAGTTGCTGTCATCAGTAATCATGGTGTCTCTTCACAGCAGTAGACAATGACTAAGACATAAATGTTATGAAAACAGTTTAACAGGTGGAAATGAGATCCAAATGTGGGTGATAAATCCCTTTTGCCCCACATAGAGCTGGAAGATGGTAGCCTTGTCACTCTGAATCCTGGGTCCTTCTCTGGAAGTTTTTGTTGGGTTGGCAAGTGAGCCTTTCTATGCACGTTAAAGCCCTCAATCTCCCCAAATGTTAGAAGATGGTGAAGAAAATGCTCAGGTAAAACAAAATATCCAGTTTCATTCATCTTTTATCTCCTAAAGACAATTTTTTAAACCCATCTTTCCCTAAAGCTTTTTATGTGTAACCCACTCATGTATGTAGTCTATATAATCGATTCCTGAACATTAAAACTGATTAAACACAGGGGAGCATAGATCTGGATCATTAGATATATGCTATTTAATTGGTGGATTAAAGACACTCATTAGATAAAATTATATTGATCCCTAAACAACTTCTCTAATTTATAGCTCATAAAAAGTCAAATTCTGATTACTGTAGTTATTTCTTTCAAAATGTAAAAATATGTGATTATAACTCCATAAGTGAGTGAGAATCATTCTCACTTGTCACCTTGTTCACGACAAATTAAACTGCTATTATTTCATTTTCTTAAGTTTGACTCGTTTTTATTAATGTTTCAGAGCCAATGATAATGAACAAATTTTAACACTCTCCCCAAATTCAATTTGGAATCTTCACCAAGAAATGCTGATGTAAACGTGAAATTCTGAAGGAGCTGAGACCGGCCATTTTGTTTCATGTACATGTTAAGTGTTTAGCTCTGAACACAATGTCATCATCCTCCATTATTAGAAATAAAGAACAGAGGAAACCTTCTTGTCATGGAGTTCACCATGCTGATCTTTTGTTTATAGACTGAAAAGATTTCCCATTTGCAGGGCCTCCTTCATTGTCTCCCATTTGAGATTACAAGCACACTGCCTGGTGGCTTTCTATACCAGAAGGAAAAGCACAAAGCCCCTGGGCATTTCTAGGAAATAGAAGAGCTGTGAGTTCAGTCTCTGCCTTCCCTCATTTCAAACCCTGTGTTTTTTTTTTTTTCTTTCCCACCCCAATTCCTAAAACTTGCTACTGGAAATGATTAAATTATGAATAAGTATTGCATTTCAGGTTATTAGCTGAAATCTTTATCCATGGTTTTTATGATCTCTTCAAGGAACCAGTACTTCCTAGCTTTGTGATCACCTTGAAAAACAGTATAGAGTAGATGTCACAATCCCAAAATGTAATGAGGCACATGAACAATGGAATCATTCCTAATAGAGAAGATATTTTGTCCCAGTAGGAATAAATGAACCATTTATTGCCACTCAAGTATGAAATTTGTTTCTAATGTTGATAATAAATGCAAATAATTTCCTTCAACTGCGAACAGGAGCTCAACTAAGCAAGACAATGAGGCAATATTTTTTAAACTAAGTGTGACTCAGTGGCTACAGTGCATAAAGGGAAATGCAAACTGTGACAAAGTAACAGAACCGTAGGAGCCCGAGTGTGAACCACAGAAAAGGCTGTACGAAGCACACCAGTAAACCAACATGACTGTTTCCTCATTTCCATCAATTTGGGGCAGTCAGAAACACTGATCATAAGACAGAAGTCAGGCTGGCCTGTACATACTGACCTTGACTGATCCATTTGGATAAAGTAATACAGATTTATCACCTGGGAAGAAAAGATCTTCTTGGGACACAAAGTAAGACTGTAGGGAGGGGGGGGAGGACAGGGGGCGGGGGGAGCTTTCTTATTGTTTTAACTTCCAAAATGACACTAGTCTTTAACTCAGAGGTCTCTAGACTACAATCTCATCACCTTCTGGGCAGTTCAGCCCTCGTGCCCAGGATGAAAGCAGATTTTCTGGCTTTTGGTAGGTTTTACAAAGAAGATCCTTTACTCATTTAAGAAAAATAAAAACACATTGCCTGACACGTGACACTTTGTATTCTAAGGGGAAGTATGAAATCTGAGTGTTGTCTCAAAAGCACAGTGCTGGAATGTGTGGAGAGCAGGACACCATCCATTGCATGCAGCATGCAGCATCATCTCTGGTAGTTTTTAGAGCTTGAGAACAGAAGCAGAACCTCTAAATCTTAGGCTCTGCACCAGCTTTTCCCTTCAGTCACTTCCTTACTTCAATGCTCTTTGATGCCTTCTCCACCCCTTCCCCTTCCCTCTCTTGCTCCCCACTTTCCACACTTCCTGCTTGTTAATGACCACAGCCTCTGTGCCACATGGTGACCTCCAGACCTGTCTCCTTGCCTGTATTGCCCTGATCCCTGGTGGCTTTCTAGAGCTTTCATTCCAAGTTCTGTGATGAAAAGTGTACAAACCAAGCAGTTATGCATATGGCAGGCTCTGTGCAGAGCACTTGTGCTGAGAATCTGGAAGGTCCGTCCAGATCACAGATGGTACAGCTCTATCCCTGGTCTGGTCTGTGGATGCCAGGTGGCTGCTATCTATGGAATAAACAGAGAGGCCTTCATAAAAGCAGACAACAGTAAGGGCTGGAGTGACTCTCAGAAGAGACCAGTGAGACCCAAGGGTTAAGCTACTTTCTGGGAAGTCCTTTTCTACCTTATGTTCTCTGATAAACATTTTGAAAAATATCATTTTGGAATGCCCGAGCCACCAGTGATAATTCTCATTCTTGCATATATCTGACTTTGTACCTAAATATTAACTAATCCCCAAGGAAGAAAGGAAGCTGAGGGCAATGAGTCCATATACTAAGGGAGCAAGTATTCTGCACAAAAGGAACCAGGTTGATTATGTGTATGTTGTACCAAAATGACCGTTATAACAATTATTCACATTGCCACTAACCGGCTAAGGAGACCCAAATGCCCCGAAAAGCTGAACCATAATTCTCATAAAAACACTGTCAAGGTCAGGGCTTGACTTCATCTCAGACACAGATTCATTCATTTGTAGCTCTGCTTCCACTGAGATGATCAGTTTCAATATAAATGGGCTCATTAGTAAAAATTGGCAGGTAAAGATATATACCACGAGATATACTTCAACCCCTATAATCAAACTCTGCGTATACTACTTTGGGTGGTATGATGTTTTATTACTGCAATTTTTTCCCAAGTGCATCTTTAAATTTTAAAAGAAAGTACACATTTTTATTTTATAAAAAAACTGTCATATTATATAGAACCTTTACTGTATTTTTTTGATCATTGATTACCCATGACACTACTATTTTCCTACATTGGCTTTTAAACATTGAAGTTGAAACAAAATATTGATCTGCCTCACAAAATTTTGTAGTGGTAGTTTCTTTGCTGAATTAAAAAATAATTAATTAAAAATTGTTTTTTGTTGTCTCCCGAGTATGTGCCAGTCTGGCCTTTAATGGCCCATCCTACTAAAACCCTATGTTTATAGAGGAAATAAGGAAAAACCTGTTTTCCTGCACTATAGACGCTGCCACCTGCTGAGTGCTAGCCTCTTGGGAGACTGGAGACCTTGGGTGTGCCGGATGAGGGGGCAGGGTGTGAAAGAGTTAAGGTGATAGGGGAGACAAAAGGGGACACGAGGAGAGACACAGGCAGAAGCTGGAGAAGAGGCAGAAGTTGGGGACAAGCATGGATTAGAGTCAGTGTGAGTGGAAGGGGCAGAAGGAATCCAGCATGGCGGGAAGCTAGAGGGGAAAAAGCTAGGCGAGATGCAGTGGCAGGAGAGAAGCATGGCTAAGAGACAGACAGGTCTAAGAGATAACATGTACTAAATAAAGCTCAGGTCTCTCAGTGTCAGAGAGAGCCTGAATGATGGAACCTAAACGACTCCTGAGTGTAGACTTATTTAATCTTGACGCTCCTTGCCTGGGACAAAACTCGGACCACAAAGAAACCGGACGCGGTAAGTGGAAGTCATAACCGAGACCCACTCGGTAGTTTTTCCTTCATGAGAAGTTAAAAATCATGTCCAAGACACTGACTTTCTTATAAAAAAAAAAAAAAATGAAAATTTCGCATCCCCAGTGACAACATCTAGAGTGGTATTATTTCATCAAAATACAGTAATTTCTCCAGCACTCAGAATTAATATATTGACTTAGAATGAGGAAATCTTATCTCTATGTCTCTGGAGGCCCTTCAGTCAACACTTTTAGAAATAATTACATTGAGCATTTCATGATAGGCCAGGACTGTAACTCCTGTGTTTTGTAGGCAGAGGCTTGTGAATCCCGAGTTCCTAACCCAGACTGGGCTATAATAGTGACTCAAAGCTAATCCTGGAACATAGTAAGACTCTGTCTCTAAAAACCAATATTAATTGACAATATTATTATAATTTGAATTTTTATTATTCAATTATTATTGTTATCGTTGAGCACTTTTTCAGTGCATAATCTTTTAGAATGTACTGGAGATACTCAGGAAATAAAAGTCAGATAAAATAGTATTTAAATCACAAGTTTAGAGAAAGATGTTCCAATGTTTGCTGCTATTGAGCACTTCTACACTGTCAAGAGGGTAGAAAATGCTATGGTTGATTGTCATTGGACGAAGGATTCCCCCAAAGATATATTCATATGCTTTTCTCTCAAATTTACAAATGTTTGAAAAGTTGAGTTTTCTTATTCAGAAAAGGAGTCTCTACCCATGAAATGAAGAATTTTAATATGAGATCTCCTTGGGTTATGCAGGTAGGTAAATGGCAAATACTGCTTCATCTTCTCTGCCTCCCTTATCTCCCCCACCCTCTTAGAGACAAAGCCTTGCTATAGCTGTAGCCCAGCTCATTACCTTTGTTCTTCTGATCCTCTTTCCTCCGCCTTCAAGTGCTGAGATCTAGGTGTGCGCCATCCTGTTTAGCTCTTGTAAGCAAGAACTTAGGAAAGACACACAGGAAGGACAATATGAGGACTGTGTCAGATATGAATTCCAAGGAAAGACTCCCCAAAGCCTCTGGAGAATGTGTGGCACTGCTGCTGCCTTGATAGTGGATTTGTACCAGAGCCAAGAGAATATAAACGAAGTGTTGTTTTTCTTATTTACTGTTCTATTACCGCAAGGAGAAACCATGACCAAGCTAACTTATAAGAGAAAGCATTGAATTGGAGGCTTCCTTACAGTTTCAGAGGGGTTAGTCCATGAGCATCGTGGTGGGAAGCAGATGAGCATGGCACTGGAGCAAATAGCTTTACATTCAGATCCACAGGTATCAGGGAGAGAGAAAGAGAGAGAACACACTGGGAATGGCATACTTGGGCCTGGCTTGGCCTTTTGAAATTTCAAAGCCCACTACTAATAACATAACTTCACTAACAAGGCCACACCTCCTATAATAAGGCCACATCTCTCAATTCTTACCAGAGTCTCACTCCCTCCTGACTAAGCATTTAAATATATGAGCTTATGGGGGCCATTCTCATTTAAATCACCAGAGTTTTAAGTCACTTAGTCTATGGCCATTTGTTACAGCAGCCATGGGAAACTAATACAGTAACTTTTTTGCATGGTTATTTTTGAGTTGCTAAGAATTTTAGGATATAGTAGCCAGGGGCAAAGTTTTGAACATTACATTGCACAGGATTAGAGTAATCGAAACTCCCATGCACTACTCATATCACAATAGCAAAATGTAAGATCTACACAATAAGGGACAATCCTCACTGGGCTCAGCACTTTAAATGGTTGACTCAGAGGAACAATACAAATAAAACTCTTACAAACAAACAAAGAACAATAGAGGTTAAAGCCAGGGACTCTCCAGGCTAGATAAATATTCTACCACCAAGCTATATAACTAGATATGCAGGGGACAACTTTAAAAAAGAGGATTTCTACAAGCATATTACTATGAAGAGTGAATTCAGAACTTCTCAGCACAGCAGATCTCCAAATCTATTCATTCTATAATTCAAAGAACCTTTCGTGTGTGGCTAGTTTGTGCCTGGTACAGTGCTGGATGCTATAAATACAACATTAATGATAATATTGCAGGTCCTAAACGTATACAGTCTAATGGCACAGACATGGAAGTATATTGTAATATAAGGACAGCACAATGAAGTAAGGAGTTGTCAGATTGTTTCAGATGCATATGACAGAGTGGCTAAGTCAGATTTAGGGGAAGTTTTCTGAGAAGAGATACTTGAGTGAAGATTTTAAGAAAAACCAGATTCATGATTTAAACATAGAGATCATGACAGCTCTTTATAAGGAGAGGAAAAGTATCATTTCAGGATCCCCAAGACCAAGTTCTCAGCACAAAGGGGATTTATTTGACCTAGAAGGACAGAGGGCAGGGAATAAAAGATATAGATAGACAGGAGAGAGAGAATAAGGGAGAAAGGAAAAGGAATAAGGGAAAGAGTAGAAAAGAATATTTGTCCTGTAGGACAAAGAGCTGCCTGGACAGAGAGGAGACAGATGTGGTCCATAGGAAAATGGCAGTTTATAAAGGTACAAAGGGAAACCCAGTGCTAGGATGAGGCGCTTAATTTTAATTGAGCATGTTAATCGGGTGAGCCAATGATGTGGGATGCCTTTCTGTATGCTGTGAATATGCTTTATTGCCATTTGTTAATAAAGAGACTGTTTGGGCCTGTGGCAAGGTAGCTTAGAAGAAGAAAAGAAATTCAAGCAGAGATAAAGATGAAGAAGAGTAGAGTCAAGGAGATACTGCAGGCTGGCGCACAGAAAGCAAGACATAATGGAACACAGGTAAAGCCACAGAGCCATGTGGCAATATATAGATTAATAATAATGGGTTGAATTAAGTTGTAAGAGCTAGTTGGTAAAGAGCCTGAGCCACAGGCCAAACAGTTTGTAATTAACAAAGGCTTTTATGCAATTATTTGGGACTAAGCAGCTTCAGGACTGTGGTTCTGGAAGTCCAGGCTCGGTTGGGCTAGAAATTTCTGGCTAAAAGACAAAGGAGGCTTTTGATTGGTGGCCTTCAATACATTAATAGTTGGACTTTGGTAATCAACCTTAAAAGGAGAAAGTAGCCAAATAAGGGACTATACCTTAGGGGCTAGCTTTAGAAATGTAATCTAATGGTTTCAGCAAAGCAGAGGAATTCTGGGAAAAGGGCAAGGCCTACCAGAGCTACATGCTCATGTGGGCTAGTGTCCCTTCAACAAGTGGGCAATCCAACTTGGGAATTACGGGATATACTGTCTAACTTCAAAATGGGCTCTGTGAAGAACTGACAGGTGATTTTTTTTTTTTATCAGCATGCTAACAACTTTATTCCTGCAGTGTTGTGGAGAGGTTCCCCAGGTAGGCTATAAGGCTTTCCATACAAAACAGGAAAAGCTGAAAATGTTACAAAGAATCTTTTACAACCAATGATTTCCAGATCCAGCTTAGTCCAATCCATCCAAAGTAGTAGTGGGTCTACATTCATTCCGAACATTCTGGGCAGGATTTCCCACACCAAGAGCATGAAGGATGATACAAGCAGCACGGTGTTCCTAACCCCTGCAAAATTTCAAGGCCAACCATAGGGCACCTTGAGCAAGCTACCAAAAGCTGGTGACACTGCTTTAAAGCTCTGCCTGTTGCTCTGACCCACATCAGAGCTGCCTCCTGGGGGAAAGTAAAACTCAACCACTTAACATGCTATCCAAAAGGCCGATTCTAAAGTAGACCATAAGGCAGACTGAGCTAGAAATTAACCATTATTAATATATAGGGCACATAACGTTGGCACTAGGTAAGAAAATGTAAACCTTCATGGAATTGGATGACTTTAAAAACTTGGAGGCCAGCATTCCCTTAGGACTAGCCTAATTCACTTTGGACAGGGCTTCATTTAATCTGATTATATTGTAGCCTAGATTTACTGCCTATCAGAACAAACCCCAGAGACTCACAAAACCTACAAATGCCTGTTATTGTGAAATAAGACCCAAACTCATGACAAAAACAAACAACACAGAAGCAAGCAGTACCTGCCTCTCTTTGCCTTCCAATCTTAGCTGATCTGTTTTCGTATGTATCTTTAGTCATCTGAATGTTTTCTGTTTTGTGTCTTAGGCAGAGCTAAGAGTCACATCTAACAATTGTTTTACAAGACTCCACAGCCAACAACCATTTTGTTTCATGCTTTCAACTGTCTTATCAGCCATCTTGTGTCTGGGTCTAAAGTCTCTGGCATATTAACTCTGTATTTTCTGGGTTACTTAAATCAGAAACATCAAGTTCACTTTATTCATAGCTTACATAACAATTAGATGTGCTTTACAAACTTGTAATAAAACGTCCAGTAGTAGGCTGCTCATCTATAATCTTAGCAATAAAAGGTTGAGGCAGGAAGAAGATCAAAAAGTTCAAGGCCAACATGGGCTACATAGTGACTTCCTAGCCAGTCTGGGTTAATGTATCGAGACTCTGTCTCAAGAAGGAGGAGGAGGAGGAGGAGGAGGAGGAGGAGGAGGAGGAGGAGGAGGAGGAGGAAGAAGATTATGAGAAGTCCTCATGCTGCAGTGTTAACATCCCTCTGGTGATCCTAAGATCTGCCTCACCTTAGCACCAAAAGAGTTTCACACTCAATTTGGACTGTGTTGTGTGCAGCTTTCCCCCACTGACCACACCCCCACTCTGTGCTAGAACCCATCTCCAGCCTAGCTCCATCTGTAAATACTTCCAGGAGAATGACATTAAATCCCTGAATAAATGAAGAGTGAAATATCTCTGAGGGAATTTGTTAGCTAATAACTGAGATAGACATTTTGGGTGAACTCCATTATTAATGAACATTTGCATGTTCTTTCCTTTATTGTAGGTAAAATTTTATGGTACAAGCTGAAGATGTCCAGAGGCATTCCATTCTCCTATTTTAACTTCACAGTTGTGTGATTTTTACTTGAAGTATGGCTGTAAATACATCATCTATCTTTTCTTGAGTTGTGGCTATTATCTGAGCATGCTCAGGAATGTACTCTTTAACTGAGCATACTCACAAATGTGCTCCTTACCAAAAAAAAAAGTGCTTTTCTGTATGACTCCCTGAATAAAATCCATTTTTTTGTTTGTTTGTTTTTTTGAGGAGGGTGTGGCTTTGGAATTCATTTTCCTGAATTCCTTGGGAATATATAACAAACTTTTCTTCATTGTTTACAGAAAGGGCGGCTCTCTAAGGTTTTATGTTTTCCTTCTTGTGAGTGTTATAAAAGGCTTGAGACCAGATAGCATTTGCTCTGAATCTCTGTTGTCTCTGTATGGACTATAGTACACTATATTCTAGAGTCTGTTCCTCTTACAACATTATTATATTTCAAGATTACTGGAATTCTTGGAAAAGATGTAGTTCTGATTAATTTTAGTGAGTCAGTTTCTTTGAATATATTGACTACCTATCAAGTGCCATTTGGCCCACTATCAATCATCAGCAGTCTGCATGATTTTACTAGAATTACTTAGCTGAATGAAACTCAGCCCATTTTTGTAATAAGGCTTGTCATAAGCATGAAGGTGAACGTGAAGCTTATGACTCACAAAATGCATAAATCCTGAGTGTGGTAATAAGAGAAAAGGGCTGTGCCCAGAGAAAGGGATCAAACAGCTTGAAGGAAGTGCCCATGAAGAGGGTCTTGGGGAAGAGCTTTGGGGTTTTAAAGACACGGGAATAAGGTCTTATGGACCCATGTTAACTTCCTTCTTACCCACGATCTTTTCTGAGGAGTTGATGCTACACATTTCTCACCTTCAGCAATTTTCATATATTCACATTTTAATATAATGATCCTGGCTATGAAGTAGACAGGAAGTAAGAACTAGCCAGAAAGAAATAATCCTCCCATGATCTAAGTGGCCCTGGCTGCTGCTCTTATTTATATCAACTATGTCTCCTTTTTAAGTCTTTCTATTTTATTTTGTTTTTAACCAGCTTACAAGGTAGCTGGTGTCCTCACGGCATTTCCTCAATATCTGTATTTGTGACATCTTTGATTTTTTTCAGCATTTAACAAGCGACTCGACATTGTTCCCATCCACCCTTTCCCTCCTCACCCATATGTCCTTAGAGAATAATTTCTGTTTATTTAACATTTTAATTTTGTGTCTGGTTTTGTTTTTCCTCAGATGCATGCTCTTTATCTGAACAATTGCCTCATTTATTGTCTGCTTTTACTTTTCTCATATGAATTGTGTACACACACACTCACACACACATGCATATACACACTCACACATACACACACACTCACATACACACACTCAGATGCATATACATACTCACACATATACACACATTTACACATACAACACCCACACATACATACTCACACATACACTCACACACACACATACACACACTCACATGCATATACATACTCACACATATACACACATTTACACATATAACACCCACACATACATACTCACACACACTCACACACACATACACACACATTCACATGCATATACATACTCACACATATACACACATTTACACATACAACACCCACCCATACATACTCACATACACACTCACACACACACGCACACACGCACATGCATGCACACACGCTCACTCATACACATACACACATATACCTGTGCTTACACATATATTCAAACACTCACACATACACTTTTAAATATTTTGAAATGTAATCTTTTGATTTGTCCTCATAAATGTTACCATGTAGCATGTTTTCTGAATACATTATCAAATAGGTTTCTTTATTTTAAGATCATGTGTCAGGAAAAGTAAAAAATCCGAGATTCTATACTATAATTCAATTTTTTCTGAATTCCACAAGCTGGCAAAAACCATGAGCCATCTGTGCCAGGCTCGGAGGACAGCAATTGCTCATGGCAATTGTTAGTCCTGAAGTATGTGCTTCTGCCAATTTCCTCAACTCCAGTTCTCTTAGGATGCTGTGAAAGAAGCCAGGCAATGCTTTGGAAGCTTTAATGCTTTCCTCTGAGGAAAAGCAGGACTCTCTTGCCTGCCCTTCTTCCTTCCTCCCTCCTGGTTGGGATACAGGGAAGTCAGTGAACCCCTTTGACTACCTGGCTCCTGCAAATATAACCAGAGTCTGGGCTCCCGACAGCTGAGCAGAGAGAAAATTCTACTTGACTAGCTGTGTTTATTTAAAATCGCTGTCAGACAGAGACAATGGTTCAGATGGAAAAAAAACCACTTGTTTTGAAAGCCTGTGGATCCTGAGTTTGACCCCCCGCCCCATACACATACAAAGCAGGATGTGGCAGAGCAGCATCTGTGAACCCAGCACACCTTTAGACTTTGGGCTAACACATTGACAGGCAGACACAGGATAACAGACAGGAAAGTCAACTAGCCTGAAGGGAAAGCATGCAAGAAAGAGACCCGCATCTCAGCCGAGAACTTACTCCTGAAAGTTGTCTCCTAACCTCCACACATGCACTGTAACACATGTGTTTGCTACCTTCCCACAAAGGCACAAATAATAAATAAAAAGCCATCAAATTAACAATTAGCATTATGGAATAATACAGAAGGTTTAATACAGATTAGGCAACAATGCAAGGAATGTACAACTGCACACAGTAAACATGAGTGGGTGAGTAGGTGGGTGGGTGAGGGTCCCAAAAGAAGATTTTAGACTGTGTTCACCAAGTTCTCTAGATATTTCAGTTCCCCTCAATAGCTAGCATTGCAGTGTGTGTGTGTGTGTGTGTGTGTGTGTGTGTGTGTGTGTGTGTGTGTGTGTGTGTGTGTAATAGAAGACACTGATATGACATCTATGATCCTTTGTATTCTTATTCTTATCTTGGCAGGCTATTTTATCTTTGCAAATACTCTCACCTAATTAGCTGTCCCAGAAGGAACTATGTAGTCCCAATTACTGCCGAGCAGTATAAGTGACATAGGCTTGACATTAAAATGCTTTCTCCAGAAGCTCCAGAAGGTAAACTTCTTCCTCAAAAATGAATCCTTTTTACAAATGATACATGCATGTTTACTGATACTGCTTTCTTACACAGTCAACATCAAAGACTGTTAGAAGGAAATGCAAGGTCATACACATGGCTGGTCTAAGAACTGTCTTGGTCTAATGACACATTGTTTAATCTAGCATCTGTGTGTTTGTATGTGTGTACATATATATACATATATACATAGCATGCATATGTATACACACAGAGAGCAAACCAAGAAAATGTTATACAACATACATAGTAACTAATGTCATTTATCTGAAAATTCATGTTTTATTTACCATATGACATACCACTGACAAATTCTAGAAAGGTAACACAAACTTATAAGATACAGTCTCTGTCAAAATATTTATACCCCAGAGTAATAACTAAAAAATACTCTGAAATAAACATAACACAGATAAAAAGTGACAAATGTCAGTCAAGGGTCCTGTAAGGTTCCTGGAAGAGCCATTTCACTGATGTTCACAGCCCTTGGCCCCTGTTTTTACCCAGATTTGGAGTCTTTTGTCTTGAATACATGGTACTTAAAGTTCTTGGATCTCTTCTAATGCAGCACTGGGAAAGCCTTCATTGTAGTTCAGAAGCAATCATTGGAATGGTATAAGTCATCATTTACGGTGGCCTTTGGAATGAATAAGCCACAAAGACGTCTCTTGAGCAACCATAACCATTAGAAACTGTACACAAACAAAAACCCAAATCAATAGTTAAAGTCACAGTGAAATAATGTCTTGTTTCTTCTTTCTAGAAGAGACAGCCCGAAACACTCCATTCTCTTTAATCTGTTCTCTCCCATCATACACCATTGTTTATGATGCTACCAATTACAGCAGTGCAGCCGCACACTCAGTGACTCATCAGCGACCGCCTTCCAGAGGCATTCAGCTGTCACATATACAGTGAGTAATGGCTGACTGAGACGTTGCTTAATATCTGTAATCAGTTTTAGTCTGATGCAATTCTCCAAATGCATGCTTCTTCCTCAGTAAATGATAAATTATAATGGTATTGCCTGGCAAAGAGAGAGTCATTTTTCCCCAGCCAAAGATTTATTTCCCCACCAAGTTGTTTTTGAATCCATGAATGTCACTTTTAGTTGTTTTCAATCCTCTAAACAAGTTATCTGCCAGTCACACAGACACGTGAGGGCCAACCATAAAGTGTGCAGCTCTTTAGGAAGAAACGTTCTTCAAAATGGAAGAAATAGTCTGCTGAATCTGAGGAGGAAGTATAAAGAGCAAGGAAGTGTTGTTTTTAGTAAAATCTCAGTTGTTTGAGTCTTGGGAGCCAGACGCTGGGGCGAAAGCCTGCTAGCTCAGACAGCAGAGACGCATGCAGCTGACCTTCCTCCTGTCTTGACATCCCTGAACAGAAAAGACCTTTCTCTTACACCAACTGAAACAAAATTCCTCCAACTCAAAGTTCTTCAAAGGAGTCTTTGAAGTGTTCTTTTAAAAAGGAGTTTGCTAGGTAAAGAAATATTGTAAGCAATATTGCCAAGAGGCTAATTTAATCTACATTTAAAAATCCTTTACATTTTTACTGGTGTCTATTTACTGAAGCAGAAAGGCCTGATGTTTTATCCACAAATGGGTCTAGAAGGGCTCATTTCACTATACTGCATCAGCTAACGATTTTTCTCACCATGCTGCACGAAAGAGCAGAGTTACAAACATTGCATTATTCAACCATCTCATGATAAAACTGCTTCAGATTGGTGCTTATCTGTTAACCCAATGAGGACTGGGAGTCTGCTAACTGTTATCCTGTGTTCCTCAGATTATACTTCCACCAGATTCCTTTAACCAGATGTGTCCCACAGGCACAGAAAACTCAAGAGTCCACTGTACACACCACCAGTTCCTTCTGCCTTTAACCTGCTTTCCATTCTGTTTATTAAGTAGATTATGTCACAGAATCTTTTTATCTCTTTTCATTTGATTATCAAGTGGTTTTACAGCCCCAGACTCCCATCTTCCCCCTACTGTACTGTTCTAATTTGCTCTAGAGTAAGGGTTCTCAACCTGTGGGTAGTTGAGTAACTTTTTCACAGACAGGGGTCACTCAAGACCATCAGAAAATGCCAGAATTTACATTATGATTCATAACAGTAGAAAAATAGAGTCATAAAGTAGCAATGGAAATAATTTTATGGTCGGGAGTTACCCCAACATGAGGAGTATGTTAAAGCGTTGCGTGCAGCATTACGAAGGGTGAGAGCCACCACACTAGAGACTTTTTTATCATGACATCCAAAATGTTTTCATTCATATTCTATGCTGTCAATTCATCTTCACCGGCCACTGTAGCATACTGCTCAAGCTGTAGACTCAGCAGAATTCACTATTCAGCAAATGTCTTCCTAAGTAGCTGCATTTTACTTCCCTTCTCCTGCCACTGGGGAAGGTCTTCTGACTTATTGTGAAGCAATGTGGAAATGTTCTGTTATATTTTTGTTTACTCTTCTTTGAGCCAGGGGTCTACTCTGTGATATACATTGTCGTAGAACTCTTCACGTAACCCAGGTGTGGTAGTTTGAATGTAATTGACTCCCATAAGCTCATAGGGAGTGGCACTATTAGGCAGTGTGGCTTTGTTGGAGTAGGTGTGGACTTGTTGGAAGACATGTGTTATCCTGGCGGTGGACTTGGAGGTTTCCTATGCTCAAGATACATCCAGTGCCTCTGTTCACTTCTTGCTGTCTACAAATCAAGATATAGAATTTTCAGCTTCTTCTCCAGCACCATGTCTGTGTGATGCTGCCATGTCCCACCATGATGATAATGGACATCTGAACTGTAAGCCGCCCCAACTAAATGCTTTTCTTTATAAGAGTTGCTGTGGTATGGTCTGTCTTCACAGCAATAGAAATCCTAACAAAGACACCAGGTTAGCTCAAACTCAGCTACCTCCTCCTCACTCAGCATGTCTAATGCTGAGATTATAGGAGTGAGCCCCCATGCCTGCTATATGGAGATTAAGAACATGGGTTTTATAATTAGAGCTGGCTAGTGGGTTTTCTTTATTTACTGATCATATAGCATTTTATAAATTGTTCTAGGCCATGCCTCTGTGCTAGCTATAAACCAAATAGAGTGTTTGCAATGGTCAATAATATAATATATGAATAGTCTACATCATAGTGCCTGGTGAAGATTTGATAAGTAGTAGCTAAATACTTCTGAAAAAATAATATATTGGTTTTGGTTTTACAGCTCTGCTCAAATGTGACCTCTTAAAACCTATTTCCAAATCTCCGCAGGTAAGATGAACCCCTTTCTTTGCTCTGTTGTTTACAAATGTTGCTGTATCTTTCTACAAGAGCTTTATCAGAGATTTTTTTAATGGTCCAAGTGTTTAATTGTGATATTCTTGAAGTCTAGAATCCCTCATGTTTATCCATTTTTCTAAACTTCAACATCCTGTCACATTCAGTACACATTGAGTTTTAAGAATTATCTGTTTTGGAAAAGGCTAAGACATAATTTTAATGCATCTGAAATTGACAGGCGAGTTGAAGACATTACATTTAGCACAAGGGGAAAAGTAACAAACACATAATCATTGAAAAAATGCTATATAACCAGATGTGGAACCCTGTGATTTGAACCATAATTTGATTGAAGAGAAGAAGATTGATGTCAATTGGAGAAGCTGAGAATGATTCTTAAACTAACAGGAGTCAGGTTACCTTCAACTCAATACAAATAACTTTCCGCAGGCCCAGTTTGATTTATTGTTGTTGTTGACTTTAATAGCTAGATGTTGTTTTGTTGTTGTTTTGTTTTAAAGCTAATGTATTGAATGATTGTTGTGTTGCTCACTGTGAAAATTATTTTTCCATTTGTATTTCTTTGATTTTGAACCAGGCTCTCAGTCTATAACCTAGGCTGTTCTGGGATTCCCTTTGCCAGGTTGGCCTCAGATCTTAGATAACCTCTTCCCTTAGACCTGGGAAGAGGAAACTCAACTGAGCAATCCTCTCCATCAGATTGGCCTGTGCATGTTGTAAAATAATCGTTTTGAACATTGTGAAGATGTGCCTTTGCCAAGGTGACATCTGATTGATTTAATAAAAAGCTAACTGGCCATTAGCTGGGTAGGAGTTATAGACCAGAAAACCAGACAGAGAGAACTCAGGGAAGAGGGACAGAGTTGCCCACAGATGAAAGGGAACAGATATGCAAGAAAAGAAGTTAAAGCAATGAGTCACATGGCAACATATAGGTGATTAGAAATGGGTTAATTTAAGTTATAAGAGCTAGTTAGAAACAAGCGTAAGCTACTGGCTGGTCATTTATAATTAATAAGAAGTATTCATGTTGTGATCTGGGAGGTGTCAAGAGGGACAGAAAAGTCTGTCTACCTGGGGATATAGCTATAGATCATTTCTTTAATTTAAGATTGATGTTGAAGAGGAGGACCAGCACACTCTGGGTGGTATAACCCTGAACAGGTGATTCTGGGTGGTATAAGAAAGTAAGTTGGGCAAGTCATGGAAGCAAGGCAGTTAGCATATCTGTGTGATCTCTTCTTTAGTTTCTGTCTCCATCTTCCTACTTTGTATTTATAGGCTAAGCTTGTAAGACCTTAGCCCACAAGATGACCTATAACTGGTAAGCTGAAAAAACCCCTTTTCCCCCAAAGTTTATTTGGTCAATGTTTATCACAGAAACAGAAAGAAAACTAGGTTAATTTTCTTCTTAGCACTGAGATCACAGTCCTGAGCCACCATGCCTGGCTAGGTGACCATTAGGAAGTATGTCTGGTACATATTGAGGGTAAAGATGTATCAAGACAGGGTTTTAGTGCACTAGAAAGTGAGTTCAAGACTGTAAGTCTAACACAAGGGAAATAATAATAAGCACAAACTAAGAGCACTTAGTTATTTATTACTAATAATTTAGCAAAATATTCAGCTTGAGAATGCAGCTAAATCAGGTTGAGTCTAAGAATACAACTAAGTTAAAGTCAAACTACATGATTTTGAAGCTACTGCTATTTCTTAATATATAAACTATACTCGGCATAGAACCTGGTCCAAATAACACATCTATACTTTCATTTTCTCCTTCCTTTCTTTCTCTTACTTCTTCTAAATAGATAAATTCTTTCATCTGTCAACATAATATCATTGTTTTTACACATATAGATTAAAAGTAAAATTATTATTTATGAAGAATTTCATTCTTTAGTATTGCATCTGTGATCCATATTCCTGGTTTACAACTCACATACCCTGCAGTGACACAAATGCAGAATTCACAATTATAGTTCCTTTAGGAGGTGAAGTAATGACCAACAGACCAAAAGTTGGGTAGTAAATGCACTGTTCTCCCTTCTGTACTCAACTCCAACACCCTAGGAGTTTCTATATAGCTTAGCAGAGTCATCACTTTTTGTACAGATCACCAAAGGCATGAGTCAGCATACTGATCTCAGAAACCTTCCAGTGTCATTGAAAATATAAGAGACTAAGGCAACTTTATCTTTTTTTTGTAACCAAAATTCTTCTTAGTATGAATTACAATAACATGTATTATTGGTAACAGAGGCAAGGTTTGAGGATAAAGCATAGTAGGAACTTGTAGTAACTAATTTCTGGCTCAGATTAGTCCCAAGGTCTGGACCCACTCAGAGCTGCTTAGCTCTGCCTTGGCCTGAGGCCTGGATCAGTAGTCCTAAAGTCCCAAACAAACATAGAGAAGCTTATATGAATTACATGCCACCTGGCCTATGGCTCAAGCATATTGCTAGCTAGCTCTCTCATCTTAACTCAGCCCATTTCCATTGATCTGCCTTGCCTTGTGGCTTGTGGCTTACCTATGCTCCTTACATCTTCTTCTCTTGGTGGCAGCTTTCATCGTCGCTGCCTTTCTCTGCCCTCCTTCCCCTTTATCTATGCTTGGATTTCCTGTCTGCTTTTGAGATGCCTTGCCATAGGCCAAAACAGTTCCATTGATAATTCACAGCATACAGAAAGACATTCCAACATCAGGAACCCCAAACAGATGCTTCTTTATCAAGAGGCAGTGTTAAATTCCTTTCCAAGATATGTAGGTAATGGGCTTTTGTAGAAAAATCTCTTTTTTCTGAATGGAGAATGAGTTTATAGCCAGAGCTAAACTGCGTAAGATCAGTAATTCTTAAACACCAGGAGGCAGAAACCCTCAGACAACTTGGTAAAGTTCTTTGTCTTCAGTCTCCAGAATTCCAGACTCAATAGGTCTGGGGTGAGGGTTAGTAACCACATTTTTACAGGTTCTCCTGTGACACTGACGCCACTCTGGGGACCGCAACTTACAAAGCACCACTCTAAACAGAGTGTGTCTATCCCAGTCACCGGCCACTCACTTCTCTGTCCTATATAACCCAGCAAGCTCATACTTAAGTTTGAGGAATGGAAACACATGCACACAGAAGATAACAAACTCAACTATTTCTAGTTCATTCTTGAAAACAAAGCCTGCAAATAAATCAACTGCCCATAGACATGGATAAATGATCTTTGGTAAGATATAAAATAAAATACTCTAGAGATGAAGATGGATCAGTTACTAACACTTGCAAACGCATGAGTGAAACTTAACTGCATTGGGGTAAATCAAAGATTCCAAGCTTAAATAATTACATATATGAAGATTTCATCAATGGTGCATTCTGAAGAGGTAACATTACAGGGAAAAGGATTGATCACCTTTTTCAGAGAAGAGTTTAATCTGACAAAAATTACAGTGGTGGAAATTACAGTTTCTTTTGGGTAGTAGATGTGGTAATAAATTGTCCTGTTCAAATTCATCTAACTATCTAAAATAAAGCATAATTTGTAAACTGTTTAAATTGCACCTCATCAAAGTTGCTTAAATAACTCTTTATTGTAATTATTCAATGTCTAATACTCTTTATTAATAATTTCCTCAGCAGCTTTTTAGTTAAGTGAATGAAACATAGTTGTGTACTACATAATAACATTTCAGCTAAGGACCTAACACGTAAATGATGTTGGTGCCCTGAGACCCTGCCAATCATTTACTGATATAGCAGTTTTACTTTGGTAAATCACTATCCCAGGTTGATATGATGACAATTTACCGTGATCACCTAATAATGCAAGTTTTAGAACTTACTTAACATTGTTTGAAGGACATGACCACAAAAAATCACCATTATCTCCAAGTATACTAGGATTTCAATCTTCTCAAAATTGAGCAGCCCAGGGGCTGAAGAAATGCTCAGTGGTTAAGAGGATTTGTTGCTCTTGAATAAGACCAGAGATTGATTCCTAGCACCCACGTGTGGCTCACAAAAGCCTGTAACCCCATTCCAAGGGAATTCATTGCCCTCTTCTTACCTCCAACAACAGCAGGTACATACGTGGTGTACATGTATACATGCAGGCAAAACACTAATGCACATAAAACAATAAGCATTTAAAAACTGAGCAATGTGACATTACAGTTTGTGCTGCAAAATCACTAAAGGCTAAGAAGATATTTCCTCTTTGCTTTCAACCTCTATTCGAATTTGTTTCCTTTTTCCATTTCATGAAGATTAGACTCCTTCATCCAGACTGCTCACTAGAGATTAAGTAAACTCAAGGGTTGGCATGAAAACATTCTAAATGGTTTGAGTTCATTTAACATTCTGCATAATAGTATTTTTGCTCATACATCTTATCAATTAAGGAGTAATTTTAGATAAGTGAGAATCATTAGAGAAAGAAGTATTAAGTGGAGGATATTTAAGCACTTATATTGGCCAGAGCGAGAATAATTTGATTAGATAATTTGGACAGATTCCTTCTCTTTGTAATTCTATGAGAAACAAAGGGGGCGAATATCAGTTCCCTGGGGGACTGAATGGACCAGATAATCCTGTGGTCAAACAAGCAAAGAGAAGCATGCTGCTGAAGATAGGGCTTTCTGTCTTCATTGAGGATGCTTTAAAGAACTCCATTAAGATAATGGTGTCTCTTGAAACAACTGTGTGCTTCACTGTGTAGGTACTTGATTAAGTGGTAATTCACTCTCTGCTTATCTAATTGATCTTATTTTACTCTCCTTCTTCCTGCCCTTGAGATATTCAGAAGTAAATGACATGTAACCAATAGCAATTTCTTTGCTTTACCCACCAAACCAGGTCAAACTCCATCCTACCTTATGTCTTCTCAGTACCCCAAAAAAGGAGGAGATGAATTTGGGGAGGGAGAACTGAGTTTTCCTGAGAGAGCAGCACCTAGTTTCCCTGAGGATGGGAAGCCATTCTTAATGTGCTTTCAGAGAAAAGGGCATTTACCATGATGGGCAAAAGAGACTTTTCCTGTAAGCCACTAATCTGTGTTCACTATGTAACCCAGTAAGACACCTTTGTCATAGGAGAAAGATAACATGACAGTTGATGGGCAGCTCCAAAGACCTAGAGAACAAATTAATGTTTATTCTGCTACTCATAAAATGTGACACGCTGAATCCTCTGCTGTCATACACATGACTGATGAGAAATACACATTTGACATAGTCATTCATTCATTCATTCTGGACAAATCCATTGAGTACTACTCATCACAGACCAGGTGCTCTTCAATACCCTAGCAACCCAAGTGAAGAAATAGAAATAATTAGTCCCTCTGGTAGTTAGCTCCCAATAGAACAAAGGAAATTGCTTAGATTCCAAGCATCATCAGAATTTTAGGTACAAGAAGATTAAGAGAGATGAAGAGAAGACTATGTGAAGACACAGGCAAGGTAAGGGGACTGAGTCATTCACAAGCCAAGGAATCCACACACAGCAGACAAGAGATGCCGGAAATAAGGAAATAAGGATGCTTTCCTGGATCCAATGAAAGGGTCTCTACCTGCCAACAGTTTGATTTGATCTTCCAGATTCCAGATCTGTGGAAGAATTCATTTCTATCATTCTCTGCCATGGTCTCATGTTACAGCTGCCCGGGAACACTGAAACACTCAGGACTGTAAAGCCAACAGAAAATTGTTGATGATTAGAGATAGATAGCAAGAGAAAGAAAAGTTAAAAAAAAATGAGAACCACTAAAATTTATGGAACAGAAAGAATGAAACTTGGAGACAACATCTTACCCTCATTTTTAACATTTCATTAAGATATACATATAATTACCTAAGCCATATAATAGTTACTTTACTTATTCTGTGCTAAGAAAAAATAAGAAGATAAACTACACTGTCCTTTGATCTCCATAGGAATAAGAATGATAGGTTTGACAAAGGCCATGCTTGATAGACATCTAAATAAGTATTTAATTACAAAGAAGTAAGTGCCAAATGACCCTGTGCATGCACAGAATGAGCTCAGTTCTTCTCTCTTGCACCTGCAGAGACCATATGGAGTGGAGGACACAGAGAACCCACAGGGAGTGAGTCGTAAGCAAGCTTACTATTGTGCTATGGCCAGAAACCAAAGGACTTTCATTTACAAAAGTGTCGGTCATCATATTTCAAAGCAAGAGTAGGTTTTCTTCCATTGAGACACCTCAGGGAATATATACAGTAAGATGAAATTTATAGAGAGGCTTCTGATTAAAAATAGTGCATTTTGTACTCTCCTTTGCCCCCAAACCCATTAAAATAAAAGAATAATTTTTAAAATGACAGTTTAGCTACTGTTTCCTTGAAAGAAACGAACAAAGAGATTGTAATTCCAAGCCATAAATCTAATGAATATTTTCCAGACTCCGTGAAAATTTAGAGCAAAATTGGGAAGGATGTTGAGAACTTTTGTAAACTTCAGACCCCAGATGTGAAACAAGAATCATGAAGTAGTTTTTAAGTAAGTGCATACTGTCAGTGGGGCAACTTTGTCACTTGCTGTGCTGAACAGGTTTATTCCAACTTGACATAGCATAGAGTCACCTAAGAGAAGGGAGTCTCAGTTTGCAAATGCCTCCATCAGACCAGGCTGTAGGCAAGCCTATGGGCATGGTGTTTCATCACAGCAATAATAACCCTAACAAGGTTAGCAATTGGTATCCAGGAACCTGGGGTGTTGTGACAGGCCTGATCATGTTTTGGGGAGGATTGTGAAATGACTTTGGAACTTTGGTCGCAAAAAGCCATTGAGTGTTCAAAGTTTGAACCTCTTCTGTGTCAGCATGGAAGAGAATGTTGAAAGCAGTTCAGATGATAGAGGTCTGGATTGTGAGGTTCCAGAGGAAGTTAGGGGTGCTTTAGAGATTCTATCAAAAACATTTGTCCCATTTGTCATTTTGGGTTGAAAACTGTGTTTCTGGTTAGCTGGGGCTGAGGAATCAGCCTTAATAAGATACCAGAAGCCCTGAAGTAAAACCTTTGTTTTACTGAGACAGCTGAGGTTCCAGCTAGAGCTGAGAAACCAGAGGTGATGAGCAGGAGGACAGCATCAGTGAGGTGAATCTTCAGGAAGCTGTTTCCTCAAAGTTAGCACACAGAAGCTGTGTTCCAAGAGCTGGCCAAGGTTGTACCTCATGCTGACAAGCTGAACTTGGTAGCGTAAGAGTCATCCAAACAACTCATCCGTGTTTTGAAGGCATGAAGGAGTCATGGAGAACAGCTGTGTTTGGCACTGTGAGAGGCCAGGAGAGAGGTCTTTGGTAAAGGGGCAGCCTCAGCAGCAGTTGAAGACCCAGGATTGAAGCAGTTGAGGCTTGCCACCCATGAAGAGAGCTCATGAGAAGCCATTGGCGAAAGAGGAGCCCAAGTGCAACAGGAGAGCCCAAAAGTTTGGAGATGCCGGTAGCATGGGATGACCACCAAGAGCAGCAGCAGCAGCAACAGGGGGTGGAGCCAGCCAGAGCTTAGAAGACAAGCTGTGTTGCTACAGAGGAAGGAGCCCAGAAGATTGTGAGTTGATCTCGGATATTGAATACTGAGTTATTTACAGCTGCAGTTTGGTTTGTATTTGATTTGATTGGGACTGTGCCCTGGTTCTTCCCTCTTGGAAGTAAGAAGTTATTAAACTTGTTTTTGATTTACAGTTGAGAGACTTTCAATTTTAAAAGAGACTTTGGATTTTTTTTTAAAGAGACTTAATTTTTAAAGTGAATTTGTAAGACTGTGGAACTTTTCTTCTTCTTCTTCTTCTTCTTCTTCTTCTTCTTCTTCTTCTTCTTCTTCTTCTTCTTCTTCCTCCTCCTCCTCCTCCTCCTCCTCCTCCTCCTCCTCCTCCTCCTCCTCCTCCTCCTCCTCTTCTCCTTCTTCTTCATTTTGGTTTTTTCAAGACAAGATTTTTCTGTGTAGCCCTGGCTTTCCTAGAACTCACTCTGTAGATCAGGCTGACCGCAAACTCACAGAGATCCACCTGCCCCTGCCCCCCCCCCCCACAGTGCTGGGATTACAGATGAGTGTCATCTGCACACTGTGACTATGGAGCTTTTAAGTTTCCAAAGTGTTTTGTATTATGATGTTTATAATAGTTTATGACCTTTGGGATGAATAATAAAGGAAAGGTTGTGGCTTTACAGTGATGTATTTATGTGTTAAGTTGACATTGGGCCAATTATGCTGGAGAGTTGTGCCAACTTGACACAAACGAATGTCATCTGAGAGGAGGGAACCTCAATTGAGAAAATGCCTCTGTAAGATTGGGCTGTAGGCAAGCCTGTAGGAATTTTCTTAATTAGTGATTGATAGGGGAGGGTCCAGCTCATGGTGAGTGGTGCCACCTCTGGGCTGATGGTCCTGTGTTCTATAAGAAAGCACGCTTAGCAAGTCAGAGTGAACAGGGCAGTAAGCAACATCCTCCATGGCCTCTGCATCAGTTCCTGCCTCCAGGTTCCTGCCCTGTTTGAGTTTCTGCCCTGGCTACCCTCAGTGATGAATAGTGATGTGGAAGTGTAAGCCAATAAACCTTTTCCTCCTCAACTTGTATTTTGGCTATGGTATTTCACCACAGCAATAGAAATCCTAGTGGGGACACTGGTTTTAAAAGATCTTTAATAGTCACATCTCACATTCCCGTGAGATGTTTGACTGATAGTGGAGAATTCATAAAGATAAGGTAGAAAATCAGATTAGCTTGTATGTCACCAGCCACCCCCACAGATGGGCCAACAAGTTGGAATTCAAAGAGTTGATAGAGCTGGTGCACTTGGTCTTCTGGACCCTGGGGCACTGTGTCTGCTCCAAGCCTGTCTACTCAGAACTCCCACTCTGGTACAGTAGAAGAGAGCAGCCAGTTTCTCCCATCTCAGGCCAAATAGGTACTTCTAGGTGGCCACTGAAGCATTTGAATTGTTACAAACAGAACCACTCCACTCTATGTGTGGTCAGAGCCGAGATATCCTACAGTGAAGAGAGACGGCCCTACTAAAATCACCTTTTCAAGGTAAAGAATGCATGAATATGAGATTTTTGTTTTGTTTTGTTTTTATTGTTGTTCAAGAAGAATTGAAGACACCATTTTCCTTCCAAGGACAGCAGAAGGAAGTGTGAGAAGAACTTAGGAAAGATGGCAGAGCCTGGGAAAATGAAAGTAGGCCGGCAGTATTTAGGAAAAATAAAAATTGTTTTAGGAATAAAAACATTATTAAAAATACACAGCAAAAAGGAATTAAGCATAAGATTGTAGATAATGAAGATAAAAGCTTCAATACTTTATAGTTTATGTATTCCAAATTATGGCAGATAAAAACAGTACACAGATTCACTGTTTCATTGAAAAAATACGCCTAAAAATAAAACCCCAGGGCCTTTGAAAACTTAGTGAATTTAAGTGTTAAGCAAGGATCTTATATGAATCTCTATGGAAAGTTAAAATTGCAACATTGCTTTTAAAAAAGCAGAATATATTTAAGGTATATCTATTGCTCCCATATTTGTATAAAATAGTTACAAATCTTGAAGGTCCAAGAATTTCATGTTCAGCCAAGTTATCCTCTGAATCAAGTGTAGAAGTGTTAGACAATATCAGCCATGAGAGAAACCGAGAAGAGGGAGGGAGGGAGGGAGGGAAGGAGGGAGGGAGGGAGAAAGAATATCTCTGAAATCTCTGAGTACCACATCCTTTTTAACCAGAAATAAAATGGTAAGTGAAGAATACATGGCAAAGGGCCTGAGAGTTAGCACGGGCCCCACTTTCCCAGACCTGTGAGAAGAGGACATAGTGCAAGAATAAGAAGATTAATTTTCTTCTACTTATAATGGGGATTTACTTGAGATTGAAACATGTTACTAAATGCACACTCACACCCAGACCGTAATCTCAGTTCGTTTTCATTATCTCTCTTTAGACTTGGAGAATATTTTAGAAACTAAAAGGGATTTATGACGAAGAAATGTCTATATATTATAATCTTATTTTAGAAAATTATGCTTCATTATTTTGCTGTCTGTATGAGTACATAGAGAAATTGTCCAGTGAATACTTCTCAGATGTAGATAGTAATTATTTCTGTGTGGTACTATCCAAAAACTTCTCATAGATTTCTTCCTTCTGTGTTTCTACATTACTTGTGCAGGAATAATGAGGATGTATAGTTTTTGCAGTAATAATTTATAAAAAAAATCTGTCCCATGATCTTTTATTAAAAAAATTTTTTTCAGGGTTTAGAAAGACACAGTAAGATGGTTTTTACAGTCTTGAGGCCAGCATCCTATAATCAAACTTATTAATATCACCACAGGTGGAATCTGAATATCCATGCAAAAGGTGAAATTGTTTCTATAATTAGCTTTTTAAATTTCCATTCCAGTCAGGGACAGTAAATCATGAATGACAGTGAGTTTTCTGCAAACCAACCTAAACCCCTCCATTTTCATAGGGCTTCAGATAGTGCTTTGTGAATAAGACACACGGACCATTCTATTTGAAGGTTGCTGTTGTAAGCAGCTAGTGACTTAACCTTGTGTTAACGAGTTGCAGTTTTAAGATAGAGATTATTCACAGTCCCTCAGTCTTCCATGTTGTCTGGGGTACAGAGCCCACCTCTGAGAAACTCCACTATCCAAGCCTTTCCTCACATTCACCTTAATCTCTGCTCTCAGCACAGGAAGGCAGGACAGTGGGGTGGAAAAAAGGCTAAAATGAGTATTTTTGCTCTGACATCTAATCTATGTGTGACTTTGGTTAAGCCAGTTACCCCAGTAACCCTGTATCTCCAGGAAGTCAGGCTGAGAAGCCAGTTGGCTAGGAGCACCAAACTCACCTTACCTTAGCAGGGACACACATGCTCTGTGAGCTTCCTAATCAAAAGAATCTCTCTCTCTCTCTCTCTCTCTCTCTCTCTCTCTCTCTCTCTCTCTCTCTCTCTCTCTCTCTCCCTCCCTCCCTCCCTCCCTCCCTCCCTCCCTCCCTCCCTCCCTCTCTCTCTCTCTCTCTCTCTCTCTCTCTCTCTCTCACACACACACACACACACACACATGCACACATACCCCCCCAAAGCTATGTATCAGGTCTTTTTATATTCTCAATTGTTTTGATCAGAATATATGGGCTAGCCTTACTATTTACTCCATTTCCCTATGTGCGATAACTAGTCAGGTCTAACTAGTCAGGATTGGGCTGATGTCCTATGAAATTCAGCTGGACTCAAACCCAACTCCTCCTGATCTACAAATATACAAGAGTCCAGGGAAGAAAAACAAGCAATACTGAGTCTGAGTCTTCGCTCCCTTGTGGCTATGAATCATTCAAATACGTTTAGAAATAATGGGAGTATGCCTTACCCTGCTAAAATTCCTCTATAATGGGCATGTAAGCATATTCATCAGACATAGACTTGGGTAAAAAAAGCTCCATTCTGAGCAGCTTTTGGCTATGAAAGCAATGAAGCCATGCTAAAAGATCACTTAGAGTCATAAAAAGCAATTGGATTGCTCAAGTTCCATCAACACAAGTTCTGGAAAGATCATATGGAGGAAATTTCCAGCATAACAAGCTTTGGGCTCATTAATAAGCAGCAGCAGAAGCCAGACACTTCAGCTACTCACTAGCATGCCAAACTTTTTACACTACATGTCCCTTTGGAGGTTACTGCTCCTGGAGGGAAATTCTGCTCTGACATCCGGCCAGCTTGCCTCCCACGGGGGCTGCATCATAGCCATGGCCGCTGCATCAGAAAAAAGAAAAGGAAGCACATGGTTATTTCTTCTGATTGATGTTCAAATTGCTGCACTGGGTTCTAGTCCCAAATTTCTTAAGTACTGGGTTAGAACTAAGAAAAATCTATGTTTGGGGGGCATGTGCTCAAACCAGTTAAAACTTCCATTTCTCGGCAACGTGAGAGATCTGAACTTGTTAACCTGATCATCCTTTAGACCAGGGCTTCTTAAACACTTTCTACTCAGGGGCCCCTTTTTCCCTTGAGAAATATTTATATGACTCAGTATATAGAAGCATAAAATGGGAATACAAGTCAACTTTTTTCTGATAATAATTCATTAGAAATTTATTTAAAAATAATCCTTTGGTATATATGGTTTTATCATTTATTAAAGATTAAAGTACATTTGCATGTATGATGAGATGATTGTGCTTGATTTTTACATAAAGAATTAATTCTTGACTGAATATTTGATACTGCAGGGTGTGAAGCATCTTCAATGTTTTTTCAGAGTTGATTGATATTTTGACTTTATAATTCTCAATGCAGAGAATGATGATAGTTTTCTATTTTAAAGCTAAAGTCAGCAACTCCAATTGCATTTTTAAAAATCAAATATTCTAACACAATGTAACTCAAAGATATACTGATTTTTATATTTATATGTGAAGTATGACATTAGAAAAATATTACAAGTTTGGTTTTCTGTAATGAGACCACAATGATTCTAGGGGGACAGACAATTTTTTATGTATAATTTTATAAATGGTAACAGTCTTTCTTGGATTGCCAATCCCAAAATCACGACATGGAGACTTATTATTAATTATGAATGTTTAACCTTATCTAGGCTTGTTTATAGCTAACTATCTTTTTAACTTAAATTAACCCATTTTTTTAACTGATCTATGTGCTGCTCTGAGGCTTGTTTACTTCATCTAAGTACTGTCTGTCCATCCTGCTTCTTCTGTGGCTGGCTGGCTACTTCCCTTTTCTCTCTGCATACCAGCCCTGCCTATCTTTCCTGTGCCTAGCCATTGGTCATTCAGCTTTTTAGGCCAATCAGGTGTCCCAGGCAGGCACGGTGAAACAGCAACACATCTTTACCTAGTTAAATAAATGCAGCACCAACAAATGCAATACATCTTTATGTAGTGAAACAATTATTCTACAATGCATAATTAAACAAATACTCTATTCTATGACCACAAGCACTTCAGTCTGCAACTTGAGTTGCAATTTGCATGGTCTCAAATCTATACCAAGGTATTTCACGTAGCAGTCATTGTTATTGCTTGGTGTAGTGGCACAAACAATACAATGCACACATGCTATATGTTCAGAACCAAAACAGTATGAAAGCCACATGAGGCAGTATGTCAGGAGGTAGGCCACTGCCAGAAATACCTCAGATCCATTACATGTTTGACTTTTAGTTATCTTTGGTTGTTGTGAATTCAGCAACTGTCAGTTGTTGCCAAGTTTTCCATGACCACCATAGACAGGTAACAAATGTGGAGTTGTCATCCACAATTTAAGAAGCTGAGTCATATGCCATTCATTACGTTGACCTAGACAGAATTGTAGCTGGGTTCAAATCAAAGTCACATACCTCAGAGTAAGTTTATGTCTGTACAAATGTACACACCGAGACAGACAGTCAGACAGAGACAGAAGACAGAGACCAACCGATGCAGAATGACTGAGAATAAGTCCCAATGGATTGCTTTCTTTATGAGCAAACAAAATTCATATTTTTTAGACACACAATACCATACCAGCATGTTGCTCAGCCTGCAGGCTGACTGTTCACAAGTCGGCAATACAAAGATTTGCATTCTACCTAGCTATGCGAAAAATCTATTTATTCTTTTCCAAAATTAGATTCCAGTCTCCGAACACCTTCTCAGAAACATTGTGATGTTCAGATAAATCTGTACATCAAAAGAGTGCCTTCATCTTCAAACCATATAGCAGTGTTGCCAGTGTTTCCCAGAACAGAAGTCTTTAAAGACAGTCGTAGGTATTTGACAAAGATGAAATAAATAAAATTTCCAGCTTGAATTAAATTGAAGAAAATTTAGGTTAATCCAAATGTTCTTGCTAAAGAATTTTCCAGAGATTGGAAGTCCCAAGTGAGCAGTCTGAATTTCCAAGGGAGCTGGTATGTGCTGCAATGTTGTACAGTGTACCTCACGTTTGAATCATTTCCCAATAAGAATATCAGAGGATATTTTCTGGGACATACTTAATTTTTAAATTCAAGTCACATTGCTGTTGGTATAAATGATCTGAGCAGCTTGTCCAGTCCCTTAATGGAATTAACCAGAAGGCATAGCAGCACTCATGTTTCTGCTCAGAAGGGAGCCTATTTCTCGGTTTGGAGTCTCAATCAGAAAAGTATTTCTCATGCTGGAAAGGAGGCAAGAATTTTATCACTTCATCACAGTTTAGACAGGATATGCAGGCAGAAGGCCGGTCACATAGAGTTTCTGGGGTACACAGCAGGGTGCCATATTCCTGGGCTGATTAATAAGAGACTATGGATGCTTCTAGACTTGAAATAGAGTTAGCCCATCATCAGGGAAAATACATTTAATATTTACCTGCTGAGCACCATAACTTAGCAACACAGCACTTTGGACTAGCAGTGGTATTCTCATATAATCATTGGGTGACTTAGCTCTACAGCTTTCCAGCTTTGTTAGAGAGTATGTAACACAGCGTGCATTGCTAACCTGGAGTGGGGGAACCAAAATTCAAAGTATAACTTCCACTGAATGTATGGATCTTTCACATTCTTGGAAAGTCAAAAAAATTACATATTAAGTTGTCATAATTTGGAGACCATGTGTAATGAGAGCAGGTCGTATAACACATGAAAAATGTAAATCTCTTTGTACATAACATTCAAAAATATTTTTTACTAATTCTACTAAAAGAAGGTTATGTGACTACATTAAGATTGAAAAAAATTGTCACCACACACATACAGAATTACCAATATACAGCTGAGTCAAGAGTCCAACCAAATCCCAAATCAGAAAAATTTCTTAAACACAAACTTCAGCTCACAGAATGGGAAATTGAAAATCAGTAACAGAATACTATCATATGCCTATTATTAACTATATGCTAGAATATATAAAATGTACATTTCACAGTGTAACTTTTCTAATGTGTTTTCAATTGTCTTATATAAAGCTAAGTCTTTCCAAAGGATAGATAACAACGAGGACAAGATGGATTACCCAAGTATATAGGTCTCAGATGTTCCCATACCTTATAAGGCGTGGTTCCCTATCGAAAGCGTTATTACTAAGATTTATTTACACAAGCCCAGGAACACTCCAGACTGAGAACAGCTTTTAGTTTTGTTTTTTAAAGTACAATTGAGTTAAATGAAGATTACTTCAACATAATGTCTACTCTCTGGTTATCATTCTACTTTTAGAAGTTGATATTCCCAATTCAACTTATATTATGCATGATACTCTGTAAATGGTTTATGCATTAATCATAGAACAACAGTGGCAGTTAGTATTAAACACCTACAGTATGACATGTTCAGATGGTCAGGCTGGGCCCAAACCAATGTGCAGTCCCGCATTTGCTACCCTGACTTGAGAGGTATAATACCTACTCTTTAAACTTTTGAACAAAATTAATGGTAAAGTCATACAACTATTGGCCAAACTTGAGTCTTTTACCACAGAGGATCTCAAAACTTGGAAGTATGACTCCCACTCATGGGAGTGAATTTAGAGGAGTCTGTAAGGATTATGAGAATGCATGCGTGTTGATTTGACTTCTTTGGCAGCAACCAGGTAGACTGCGAGCAAAAAGAGGGGCCCCCAAGAACTCCATGAAAAGGCTAGATGGAGAATGCAGATCTTAACTTTTCAGCTCTGCAGGAATAAATAGCCAAGGTGGTAATGACCAACCTGTGTGGATCACTCAGCCAGACAAGGTTGAGCAGTTTCTACCACAAAAGCAACTGGAAATGGTCATAACTGGCTTAAAATAAAGGGACTTTGGAGAAAGGTGAAGAAAGAGAGAGCTAAGGGGATGAAGTGCTATATATAAAATTGTAAGACTAGAGCTTTTCACATCTGGAAATTTGTGTTCGTTTAAGTTAGTCTATTCACAAACTGTCCAGATGTGAAATCGAAGAGAGATATCACCATCACAGCCCATAGTTTAATCTTCCTACTGGCATGTTTTACAGAGCAAAGAAGTGGGATGAAGTTTTGTTAATATTACAGGGATGGGTATGTAGAAAGAAAGGTGGGATGTAAGCCGATAATCTAGATATCTCAGGACAAGCTTAAAAGCCCCTGTCTGTGCTTCTTGGGGACATTAATTTGCTCTGTTCCACTGTTTTATAGTCTAGCCTCACGGCATGACACATGCTACCAGAGACAGCCCAGAAATGCCTCCAGCCCTGCCGGTTAAGTGGAAAAGGAAGTAAAGAAGTGTCTGGGCCTCCATCCCTGATGTGGGTTTTGAGACTGAGAAGAGAATGACCTCAGAGTGAAATGGGAAGTTCAGGCTGTGACAACACACTGCTTTGAGATCTTAGGACCCGCAAGTCACTAGCAAAGTTCTGGAGTCAGCTCGAAACGTCAACAAGATTGAAAACAGCAAGCCAACAGAGTGGGCTGGAAACGGTGATGGTAAGGAATGAACGAAGCTCCTCTCTGCCTGTCCGTTATTGAGTTCAGCCTGTTGCCCAGAAGGGTAGTAGGTATCTCTGCACTGTGTCTCTTCCTCATTGCAGTCAGAACTTTGACTTTTTTTTTTATCCCAATTGAAATAAATATTGGTTATCACTTACTGTATTTTGCCATGGAGGCAGGTAGTTCCCCAGAACCAGAGGGCTTGTCTTGTGCACGTTGTCTGCTGAGCTCCTACAGTAAACTGAGTGCATAGTTGTCACTCCATACATACTTGTAGTGACACGGAATAAGAAATGAGAGCTCAGGGACATTCTAGTTGTGGGATCTTCAGTCTGATAAATGACAGGCTGAGCTTGGAGATGAGTTCTCATTTTCTAAGCAGAACTGCAAAATGCTGTTAAGAGCAGATAGACATATCAGGGTCTCAGAAATGAGAAATATTAATGGACAGGAATATGTGACCAAAAGAGAGACCCATGTGTGGGGAGCTGATATCAATGAGTTAACTGAATCCCCAAATATTCAAAAGCAGTCCATACTCTTGCAGTGTAAATGAGTCTTCTAGAATTTGTTAATCTAGGATATATTTCGGGATTAGTATGTGGTTTAGAGAGTTTGGGTTCTGTTTTTTAGCTTTGGACATATTATCAGGAAAAAGTTGACGGAAAAGCTAAAGTGCTTTAAACAAGGTATTTACTTTGAAAAACAATTTACAAATTATCTCTAGGGGTTGTAGAGATGGCTTATTGGTTAAGAACACTTATTCTTCCAGAGGACCCAGGTTCATCCACACAGTGGCTTACATCAGCCTGTAACACCAATTCCAGGGTATCTAAAACCCCTTACTGGCCTGCTCAGTCACCAGGCATGTAGATGATGTACAAATATACAGACAAAATGTGCATACATATAAAATAGAAATCAAGATATAATAAGTTGTCATCTAATCACACAGTGAAATCATCTTACAACACTCATCTCAAACAGGAATCCTTATTTCTCAGCAAATTCTAGTAGATGGCAAAGAAGCAGTATATGGGTAATACTTCATTGTTGCTGTGTTTCAATGAAAGGTAAGTCTAAGGGGGCAAGGTGGTTGGTGAGAAGTTGCCTCTGCATCACGCCTAATATGGGAAGAGCCAAGCTAACAATGGGTAGACTTTATCTCAGAAAGAAATAGAGAAAGAGCACTGGAAATCACTAAAGAACTAATAGGAAAGCCCAGTGAAGCAGAACAGATGTCTTCAAAGGAGAACACAGCAAAGAATCCATGCCTCCCGGCTCTGCTCCCCACTCATATACAACATAAGGCAGGTAGGTAGCACTTGTGACAAAAGTCTTGTAAGCCTCCACAGGGCAAGCCCACAGTTCTCATGAGCCCTAAATTTGAGCAGAGTATTTGGTATAATAATGACATAGTTTGGCCACTTGAGTCTCAATTAACACGGAGGAAAAAAAACATGTCTTTGAGGGCTATGGCCAAGTGCGTGGTTGGCAGGTGGATAACTATTTGAAACTGAGCTCCTGTGAAGGTCTAAAAAATAAGGAACCATGTAAGTCAGGCATCCTAGGGGTACATTCTCATACAGTTCTTTGCATAGTTTTAATATGTAGGGATGGCTCTTTCCCACAGATTCATCTCTCACATTCATTTATATGTTTTTTCACATCATTCACTTACTCTTTGCTCATTCACCGTCTTATATATTAATTCTCTCACATATCTCTCACCCTCTCTTTAGGCTTCTTCTTCATCTCTCATTCAGCACACATGCTCACATTCTGCACAGCTTCATCCCTACATTGCTGCTGCTTTTACATACCCTCATTCATACATACTCATTCTTCATTCTCTCTTCCCCTCTACATTGCCACTGTTTCTGCTTCCTTAGCCAAACTCTAGACAATTATATGTTATATTTCAAGGACCAACCCATTCTCAAAGCATATGATGTCATACAATTTTTCTCTGGCTAGTCAGATTACAAAGACCGGCTAATGTAAATACTTGGCCTTCAACGTAACTTTTTCCCAGACAGAGGATGACACTGAAATTCAGGACATAACAATAACAGTAGCAGGTTGAACCTTGAGCGGTCAGGGTACCTTCAAAAAGTCAGCTATTGCAAAGGGGTATGTCTCAATACCCCTGGCCTTGAGTTAGCAATAAATACCACCTGGGAATTAGTCTTGTATATTTTCTGCAGGAGCATTTTAGTCTGAATTTGTTCTGAAGTCTAAAATTAGGTGTCTTTGAGACTGAAAATACTGTTACTTTCCTATATCAGTGAGGAATAATACCTGGTATTATTTCTATACATCAGACTTGACTATCCACAACTATAAGTGTGCCCAAAGATAAAAAACACACTACCAAAGGTCTGTGGAAAGACTCCCACAGCTGTTCTCGATAGAGAGGCTTGGCAATAGCACCCAAGAGAGTTACAGACAGAAAACAACCAGCATCCACAGTCAGTCACCCCACAGGCTTTTCCTAGTTGGGCCACTCCATGGATTTTGTTTAGTGGGAATCTTTCACAGACTGCCTAGTGGGGTTCCCCAACACAGAGTTATTCATCTGGTAAGACAACTTGTAAAAGGGCATCATCTGCTGTATACTCCCATGATCCTCAGCAACAGGCAAATGTCACCTTTTTCTACACTTGCCCCTTGACTGTCAGGTGTAGCATATGTGCAAAGAACAATAGGCCCCTCACACGCCCGAAGAGTCCAGTGTCAGGCACCTAAAAACAAGCCACTCTAGCGTCATCTCTCTATGCACTGGTGGCTCCTGTGTTTTTTCTTCTGCTCCTTTATACTTCATTATTGCTATTATTTTTAGCTCTATTATTTCATGTCATTAAGGTTTTCCATTTCCTGTGTGTCTTTTCTTTACTGGGGAAGCACATATTATTCTGATTTTCCTAGTCCAATTTGGTACCTTGCCCTCCTTCCTCTCCTAATATAATTAACTTTTCTCACCCTCATTTTCTGTCTATCTTGTTTCGTTTACTTATTTTCACCTCTACTGAGGTTGATGTTTCAACTCATGGCTTCATAAAGCACATTGGCTTTTTTTTTCTTTTTCCATTTTTGTTTCTGTTGTAGAAGTTATGGAGTAGTTGGCCTTAACCATTTTTGGCTCTTTCTATATCTGCTTTGTTTTAATGCTCTTGTAACGGCCTCTTCCCTCCTCTGTACATGGTATTGGGTGTTGAGCCTCTCACTAAAAAGAGCCCCAAAATATGCCAGAAGAGATAGTCATATATCAGCTTGTGTATAATAGCAACAGGGACACACAGGAACCATGGAAAAGCGAGGGAACAGGAGTCTTAGAAAAATTTATAACCAAAATTATAATCAAATATAACAAAAATGCATAATCAAAACTCATACCCAAAGACACCAGGTGGTTAAGGTGGGTGCTAGACAAAGAACTCAAAAGTCTAATTAGAAAACTAACCAGTATTTTGGTCTTTCACATAATAGGTGAAAAATTGGGTGTTCTACATACATAAGCCTATCCCTTTCCATTATCGTCCCCTTCTGCTCTCTGCAGATTCTTGAGTATATGCTACACCATTATCAAGGACTGAAAAAGTAGTAGTTCCGTGTTTTCATAACATGCACCATCTAGTAGGAGGAAAAAGCATGATAGCAAGTAATCATTCTCCCATAGTTACAGTGGAGAGAAAGTTCTAGAAACAACCTTCAAAGACAGGATAGCTAAGAAAAGCCTCTGTGAGCAGATGAGTAAACAGGGAATTGGACCCCAGTGGCCTGACCTCCTCACCCTGCTCATCTTCCCACCCTTGACACTCAAGGCTGTCCGAAACATCTGCTCAGCATCTCTCCAGCCTCTTAGGAAACATTTTTAATAATCATGGGCATGGAAAATGCTTTTATGGTATGGAACCTCCCACTCATGGTATCTTGCTAAGCATCTGAAAAGCAACTGCACATAAGAAAATGCCCATGTGTGCGGGGCCTTGAGTGTGGGACTGAATCTCAATGAGTTCAGGGCATTCAGGCCTTCAGCTTTTCAGTTTAAGAATGATCAGCCTGTATTTTTATGTTGTTTTGTTATCCCTGTTGTTATACTTTTATAAGTGGCTGAGATTAGCACATATATCTAAAATAAATGTGGCTTGCACTTTAAAGATATGCCTCCTGTTTAGAAGTCCTCGAGCACATTTTTATTTCCACCACACAGTACTTTGCAAAGGTAAGGGATTATTATTACCGGCTCTGATAAGGTCACAGCATATTTTTTATCAGTGGATTAGCTCCATTTATTTCTTTATTGCTAAGCATAGTCGATTTATTTCAAGTTTACTCTAGTCTAACCAGTGACTCTGTATCTTTCTGTTCCAATACTTGCCTTTGAAGCATTACCTAACCTAAAGCAGCATGATGCCAGAGAAAGGAGCCATGCTCCACGGTGGGTCTGGTTTTTCTCACTCATTTCCAAGAAATCATTGCACCTTCTGCTTAAAGGGTACACCAGCTTGTCTCTACACCATCTGGACAGCCGCAGTCCTGTGCTTTATGCCCTAATGCAGTGTCATTCCACACGGTCCCTGGGTGCCATCCTTCTCCTGCCTCTTCCTCTCTTGACTCCCCTCCTTACCCTCCTCTTCATCACTTTCATTCAGTCTTGAAGGTTAGTGCTTTTGGGAGCTAACTGGAAGTCCCTCTTCATATTCATATGTGTGCATTTGAATGTGTACTTGTATGTGTGTGTATATGTGGATGGGTGTGTACTTACATGTGTGCAAGGGCATGTGTGTGAGTACTTGCATGAGTATCAATATGTGCATATGTGTGCAGTGTTTGTGCATATGTGTGTATGTGTGTGTGTGTACTTGTTTGTGTGTGCATGGGTGTGAGTGTGTGTGTACACACTTGCTTCTATTACTTCTTCATAAACCTCATCACCCCTTGGCTGGATAAAAGCTATTACCTTTCACCCCCAATTTCGCTATCATCACCCACCCTCCACACCATTGAAACCTAAGTCAGTGTTATTCTCCTGTTTAAACTCCTAAAACATCTCTAAGTTTTATTCACTTAAAAGCCAGACTCCCTGGAACAAATGACCTTATAAAATGTGTTGCCTTTCCTCCTCAATCTCTTGATTCTGATCTCATTTCCTGCTTCTCCTTCTCACATCACTGGTCAGGTCTTCTGGGATACACTAGGCATATGCCTGCCTCAGGCCTTTTCATCTGCTCTTCTCCCGCGTAGAACACAGATATCCCCTTCACCTTCAAGCCCAAACCTCAACACTCTCTTTCCAATTAAGTCTGGATCTTTGGAAACTGGCTTCTTTACGCTGTACTAATAAGCAATGGCTGAGAGCTCAGTGCGTCAATACAGCATCACCAGAGTTTATTGACCTAGTATCTCACAGAGTTTCTGCTTGTCTTGCTCACCTGGGGACCTAGGCCAACAGTGGTTTCCTTTATCATGTGCTAGCACCATTGTGCTGTGGGATGGTCTTTCTGTATAATATGAACATGTGTTGCTACCATTGGTTAATAAAGAAGCTGCTATGTTCTATATGAGCAAGGTGTAAATCCAAGCAGAGACAGGAGAAGAAGAGATAGTCTGTAAGGATTCCTGGCAAGTAGCAGCCATGTGGTAAACCCAACATGGCACCAGGTGAGATAAGAATTCCTGGCACATAGTAGCCATGTGATAAACCCAACATGGCACCAGCAAAACACACCATGTATGGAGAGCATGCCCCTAGGTGTGGCTATGTAAATCTGTGCCCACCCATTCTCTTAAAAGGAGATACCATGTAAAAGTCTGTCTCTCTCTTCTGCTTCTCTCTCTTATACCTACTTGACAACTCCTGGAAAAAACTCAAGTGTGGCATCTGGTAGTGTGTGTGTCTGTTCTCACATATGAAACCAACATTTTGGGGCCATGACTTGGATAAGCTCTCTCTTGGGCTTAGGTGCACATAAGCACTAGGAGAACCTCATCCAGGGCTTACTACCAGGCCACCTTCCATCTGCCCCACCACAGCTTGTTTGAACACCACCTGTCTCAGTTGGCAGCATAAACATGAACTATTGTCTCCGAAAAGACCGTTGATCATCTGACTTTCCAGAAGTACTCTAGTCTTGTGAAAGACCAACCCCAGCCACCATCTTCACTGGCCATGGCTGTTCCTTCTCACCTGACACTCACTTCTGGCCTTCCCAGCTCAGATCCTTGGATCCTGTTCCTGGACTCTGTCCCAAGGGCTCTGCCCTAAAGCCTACCCTAGGTGCTGACAAGTTCCTATTGGTAGCTAGTATTGGACTCCAACCCTGGGTGCTGATGAGTGCCTGTGGTGGCTTAGCATTGGGTTTTTATGTCTGCCCTAAGAACTAAAGAGATTTTAGTGGTGGCAAGCATTGGTTTGGGCTTTGCCCTAATGCTTATCATAGGTGCTAACTAGTGTCTAGTGATAGATAGTGTGGTTTTTATGCCCCTCCTCATAGTGGTTAATTTGGCTTTGTCCTAAACCTACCCTAAGAACTGATGAGTTACTTAGTGGTAGTGTTGTTCCCCTGGGATCACTCATTGGCTGGGTGGTGACCCAGGTTTAGCAGTGAAATCCCTCCCCTCTGGGCCTCAATAATAGAGAATGAGCCAGCAAAAAAATGTCTCTCCATCTTCACCTCTAAGATGGATTCTTGAGACTCTCAAGCCACTTAACCTTTTTGCCTTACCTTAATACCACCAAGCTTATCTACTTTTGCACAAAGAAATGACCTTAAGTACCCTTAGATCATAACTCAAAATATCTGCCTAATGGCTCGCTGGACCCCAATATTTTATGGAATCTAAAGCGTAAGAGCAGATGGAAAGATTTTCCCTATCTCTTTTCATATCTCAGCTCTAAACTTTCTCTTCTAGCTTTCTCTTCTTCTGCCACCTGTTTCTAGCCACATGACCAGATCCTTCTCTGGAACCTCCACCTTTCAAGTCTCAATGCTCACCTTTAGCTCTTCCACCCTTTTCCTTTCTAAGAACTCTAAACCTGGCACCTACATTTATCCCACTAGTCATTCACTCTCACACTCCTTAAGATCCTGATCCAGTTCTCCCTCTGCAGGAAGTGGCTGGCGTAGATAGAAATAGTGAAAGTTTATACCCTGTTTCCTCTGTCAGAACTTTCTCAGGTGGCAAAAAATTGAGCTCTCGAGCAAAGTAGAATTTGGGAACAGGCCAGAACTCATGCATATGAGGTTCATCTGATAAATGTAGCACACCCCCAGGAGGTGAGGCTGTCCCAGATGTAGACCCCCACTGGAATTAAAATACACCAAGATGGGTCTTAGCCAGAGACAATTTTATGACCTGTTTACTGGCAAGTCTGTGTAGAAGCCTGTCAGTTTTGAAAAAATGCAAGAAATAGTACAGGATAAATAGGAGAATCCATCCCAGTTTTTTAAATGCCTCACAAATGTGCTCTCACAGTATACTTACTTAGATCCTGAGAACACTGAGGAAAGGCCAATTCTCATGACCCATTTTTTACCCAGAGCTATCCTGACATCAGAACTAAACTTATATCTCTTGAGAGGGGAACACCGACTCCACAGGCAGAAGTCTTAGTGCTGGCTTTTAAGGTGTATCACAGGAAAGATGAGAAAACTTGCCAAGAAAGACACCTCCTGCTGGCCAAAGCCTTTGCCCCATCCCATGGCAGAGACCTAGACCTTCCGGTGAGTGCTTTAAGTGTAGCCAGCTTGGCCATTGGTCTTGCTCTTGCCTAGCCTCACAGAGACTCTTCAGGCCTTGTCCTGGGTACCATCAAGGGAAACATTGATCTATGTGACTGTTGCCAAGCCCCACATGGCAGGGGAACATTACACACAGACCACTCCCTGGCTGATCTTGTAGGGCTGACCGTGGGTGATTGATGCTGCATGGGCTTCCATAACCCAACCACTGTCATTATGAAAAGGGAGCCTCGGGTAGTTGTAACAGTATTAGGGTGGTCCGTCTCCTTTCTGTGGACATTGGTGCCACATACTCAGTTCTGCAGGAGCTTTGGGGTCTTACCTCTCTTTCTAGCCTCCACTGTCTGTGTGGAAGGCAAACAATTCCAGCCTCACTAGAGATATCCCTATCACCCACTCATTTCTGGTCATGCCAACCTGACCCATACCCCTAATGGGAAGGGATTTTTTTAGCTAAAGAAAGAGTTTTCATTTCTTTTAGTCACCACATCCACCTGAATCTAGATTTGCTAGCTACTCCCTTGTTTTTATTGCTATCTGCTCAGCCTGTCAGCACCAGACCTCCCATACCCTCTTCCAGCCTCCCAGGTGGACCTCCAAGTGAGAACATCCAGAATCCTTCTGTTGCTAGACACATTTCCCGAAAATTCCCCATCTCTGAGTTTTCCATTCCAGCCTGTTTCTCAGAGCCAAAGTCAAGATGGTTACCTTGTAAACAAAAGACTCTGAGGTATTTTGCCTCACCCTTCCCTTCCCCCAGATTAACCCTCCAGTTGCCACTCTTAGAGAATGGAAAAGCCCAGAAGCCATCTTACCACCAGAAAATAATTGACCTGACCGGCACGCCCTGAGGACTAGGGAAAAAGAACCGGGAGCCATTTTTAAAGCCAATTACAGGTAAAACAGAGACTATTCCCCCCCACTCCCCAGGACCAAAGGACAGGCACAAGAAGCCATTTTAACTTTGGTAATGGGGAAAAACAACAACAAAAAAAATCCCACATGAGACATTAAACCTCTTCTGATCCCCAGACTCAGCAGAGATCCACAAACTTTATTGTGCAGCCACTAGCCACTGGAGTCCCCTAGAAGGAAGAAACACAAGACAGCTACCTGAAAGTTTAAAGTATAGACAAACCCTGAATTAAGGTCACACATGTCCCAATCTCAAACCTTCTTTCTCTCCCTCTCTTTCTTCTTCTGTTAATCTGACCTTCAGATCCCTCGTAATAGTAGAGACCCTCACTCTGTCACTTCCCAAGATTCTCCTACCAACCCATAGTTTTTTCTGAGCTCCAGAAAAATCAGAATTCATCATCCCATGCCTAAACTCACCCTGACTTCAGGGATGAGTCACAAAACCAGCAGATAGACCACCAGAAAATACAGCTCTCATCTTCTGAAAAGACAAACTTCGCCCCTAAGACAGCTTGAAGCATCCTTAAAAGAGCTGTCAACCCTTTTCTGGTCCAACCCATATACCCATTTCTCCCTACAAAAACCTGGCTTTCTTTTTAAAATAAACATAAGGGTGAGATGTAAGGATTCCCAGCACATAGAAGCCATGTGGTAAACCCAACATGGTGCTGGGTGAAATAAGAATTCCTGGCATGTAGCGGCTATGTGGTAAACCCAACATGACACCAGCAGAACATACCACATATGGAGGGCATGCCTCTGAGCATGGTTATGCCTTTCCTTTCTCTTAAAATGAGACACCACATGAAAGTCAGACAAAGAGTCTTCTGCTTCTCTCACTTGTAACCGCTCAGCAACTCCCTTGAATAAACTCTAGTGTGGCATCTGGTGGTGTGTGTCTGATCATATAAGTGAAACCAACAGTGGGAGACACAATTCAGCCACCCAAGAGGCAAGATATAAAAGTACCAGTTAAGCTACCAGCACCTGACAATATATAGATTGATAGAAATGGGTTAATTTAAGATTCAGGAGCTAGCTGTTAACAGCCTGAACCATAGACCAAACAATTTGTAATTAATATAAGTCTCTGAGTAATTATTTTAAATGTAGCTGTGGGACCACAGCTTGGAGAGACTCATCCAGTCCTTGGGATTATTTGGGACTGAGAAACTTCCAGTTATACCATCACTACTTAGACAAATTGTGAGTTTCCTTGTCTTACATAGCTAACTAAACAGGTCCATTCAGGAAAACCCCATATTAAATCTACTTACGTTTTACTTCTTTTAATATGGCTCACAACTATTCTCAGGTTAAAGAGATTGAGGAAAAACAATTCTACTGAGCACCTAAAAGGAGGAAAATTAAAACAAGAAAAAGAGGTCATATGTGTATATGTCATGCTGTATAACCAACAACAGAATGCTATTGTGGCATACAAGATTGGCCGTTTTTGATACCAACTGAAAGTCCCTTACACAATAAAAGGTTTATTATTTCACATAATAAGTAGACTTGATTTCAAATCTAAAGAATTATACCTTTGGGCATAATTTTCTGTAAGTCTCTGGCTTTCTCCTAATAGTTGCATCCCAACTATTGGTGTTTCAGGAACATGTTTTATAAAACAGCATCCAATGACAGAGAGAATCAAGTCATTGCCTGCATCACTTTTAAAAAATGAAGACTTTTTTTTTTTTCCTTAGATGTTCTCTTAGATTTCCCCTGGTCCTCACTAGGATTAAAATCTGTTCCATCCTTAAACTAGCCACTAAGAGAATAGTTGCCCTATTGCCTTATATGAATCACCATGCATTGCCTATTCTGGGTAGAAGTCTCTAATGTATTTTACTTCCTGGATATGAGTATTCTTGAAAGAAATTTGTAAGCTGGGAATAATTATTGAACAGATCACAGACACTGTCCACCTTGGTTTCTCCACATCCACATTCTTTCCCACTTAAGGACTTTTGAAAAATGCTTCTTCCTACATAAAACATACTCAGCCAGTCCTCTGAGGAAGGGGAAATCCAAAGTCTGTTCACACATGTAAGGCTCATGTGTGTGTTAGTGCCTGTGTATGTGTGTGAGGTCTAAAGATGATATCACGTGTCTTCTATTTTTCTCACTTTATTTACTGAGACAGGGTTTCCCACTCAACTAAATGCAACCTCCAGCTAGTCCAGCTAGCTAGTTTGACTTAGAGATCCCCAATCTCTGCTTCCCTCATGCTGGGATTTCAGGTGACCACCACACCTACTTGGAATTTTTATGCATCCTGGGATGTGAATTTTGTTCCTCATGCTTCTTCAGCAAGTGTTTATCTACTGAGATGTCTCTCCAGCCCCCAGAAGATTTAGGTTTTAAAGGGTCCCATCTGAAATAAGATATAATAGTAAAACTCACAAGAGAGACATTGGTCCTTGAGGCTCTCTTTGCTGTCTAGAGGGTTCTCTCCTGCTACCATCCTTCATGGCTCTGATTATTATTACCTGAAGAATAGTATTTTTCCCGCTACACTCTAAAACCATAGCTCATTAGAGAGTTCTGGAAGCTACAGAAATTTGGCAGCCTTCTTCCTTTTAGAGAATTCAAGGATGGTATTTCATTAACAGGCCAGTGGCATAGTTTAATAACTACATAGGCTTCTATGACATCTGTTTAGTAAAAATAAAGAATTACAGTAAAGTCATAATAAAATGATTAATTGCTGATATCTTGTCTAGATGTGACCTTTGGACATTCCTGTCTCCTATCTTTCTGATGTTTGTCCATGATCCTCTTCAGGAGCAGAGAAGTCTAAATTCTCTTTTCTTCTGCTAAACCTGGGTTCTGAACCTCTGATTGTTCAGTCCTGGGGTAAGTAGAACATAAAACGTTGACTTTGGGAATGAGAAACTTAGTTTCATTAAAAAAAAGTTTATCACCCCCTCCCTCTCTCTTCTTTTGGTGCCTCACATTTGGACTGGATGAGAAGAAAACCAGGGTATCCCATCCTTTGGTGCCCTTGGGTGAAGCACAAAAACAAACCCCCATCCAAGCCCCTATCCCTTCATTGCAATAGAACTCAAGCCTGATGCCTTCCCCGATCCACCACCAGTGAAACCCACCTTGATTTCCTCAGCATTTCAGTTGTGAGAATAATACAGCCTTCTATCTACCTGAGGCTTGTGTAACATCACCAGTCATGACATTAAAGCATGTTTTGGTTGGCGGAGGCCCTTCACGTTTCTACAGATGAACAACAGAAGCTGGTCTAGTACATTTATTTACCGATAAACTATATTGCAAACTGCAACCAGTAAGTGCAACTCTTGAAAAGCTTGTCCTTTCTCCATGTTGAACTTTCAGGCTCGGTGAGCTTCAGTCTGTAGCCAAGCCTTTCCTTTTTTCTATTGACAAACTTCAAAGTCTTCAGGAATACTCTTGTGTTTTTCTATTATATCTTAACATTTGACTCCCTCCAGCAAATAGTGTGAATTTGAGATAGGAGGACCACAGTTGGTAACCTGTCATTCTTTATAAGTGGACTTTATTGACTTCCCCACCTGGGAGGCAGGCACCTTCCTATGTTCTTTAACACTGCCTCAGCAAATCCAAAGTTTAGTGCCTGCTCCTTCCAATAGCAGATTGTATAATAGATAGAAGGTCTCTCACCGAAAAGAGAACTAAACCAAAGTCAAAAGTTTCCCAAAAGGTTAAATTTGCAACTTAAAAGATTCAATGCTCTGTATTAGTCAATCAGGAACAGAACTGATAGAATATACTCTAGAATATATGTGTGTATGTATATAGACATATCTATACAGAAATGTGGGATTTATTAGGCTTACAGGATGCATTCTGATATGCTACCATTCAAGAGTTTATATTGCACAATGTAAGGAATATTTACATGTTAAAATAATGAGCTGTGGTTGGATTCATTAAGAATAAAATACAATCTCATGTAACTATGCTGAGCTGACACTTTTCCAAAGAGAATATATGAACCACTAAGATAAAGTTTTATTCCATGTATATCCATAATCATACTACATTTTACCTTTATTTTTTAAATGAGTAGTATTTGGTTTTACCTTGGGTCCCTTGGCCATCTAGTCTCAGGTTTTTGATCACCTAAGTGTTGCTGGGTATGGATTTCATCTTATGGAGTAGGGCTTTAGTCAGATCAGTTAATAGTTGGTGACTTCCACAAACTTTGCACCACTATTGCCCCTAGCCTATCTTGCAGGCATTACACTATTGTAGATCAAAAGGTTTGTGGCTAGCATGTGTAGTATGAGGTTTCTGGCCTGGACTTTCAGGCCTTGCCTCAAGGTTTAGGCCCACAGACCCACAGACCCACAGACCTTCAGAGACACACAGATGCTTACAATAGTTTTAGACTGATCGGCCTAAGGCCCAGGCATACAACTTGCTAACTTTTTACCATTAGTCTAACCTATGACTCTTATCCTGTTCAGCCTTGCGGTTCAGTACCTTTTCTCAGAACAACATAGTTGTCCTCCTCTTCTTCTGGCTGCTTTCTGGCATTCTGCTCTGTTCTTCCTGTTCCTAGAGTCTTCTAGTCTGTTAGCCTCACCCAACTTCCTGTCTGCCTTTGGCCAATCAGTGCTTTTTATTAAACTCATAGGTGGGGACAATTATTTACAATGGAACAACCTAATCCCCCTACAAGCATGGTGCTTACATTTCTCTTTGGGGAATGTGAAGACTACTTTATTATACCAAAGATGCTGAAAAGTAGAGGGTGGAGGCTCCACATGCTTGACATCTTCAAGTTCAATGAGTTGTTTTCAACAATAGGATCTTGTTGTCAATTTATAGAGAGCAACTTATAGTCTTGGTAACAGCCTGGATTGTTTGGGAATTCCTGTAAGGCTCCTTTTGCCAACAAGTCAATGATACATAGTCCAATCCCAGTACTGGAAGCTTTTTTTGGTGATAAGAGATTGCCAGTTAAGAGTCTGCACATGAACCCCAGTCCCCAATTATTTGACAATTTCATTTACATTGACTTCATACATGTATATATTTTAGGAAGTTTCTACTGCATTAGGTTTCTATACTACCACTTAAATGTCCTTCCATTTTAGCCGTCTCTCCCTGCATTCTTCCCACATCCTTTTCTCCTCATACCTACCTGATCCTTCCATTACCCATGCATCCATAATTATTATCTATTCTATCCCCCTTTCCCACTGAGATCTTTCTATTCTCTCTATCCCCTTACTCTGTACCTACCTTCTGAGGTTCTATTGGATATAATTGAATTAACAGATAATATTGAAATATAAACAAATATACATTCATTGCTCTGGGTTTGGGACACTTCACTTAGGATTATTTTTTTCCCTAGTTTTATCTATTTGCCTCCAGAATTCATAACTTTTTTTTAACAGCTGAGTAAGTCCACTGTATAAATGTATCACATTTTCTTTATCCATTCTTTTGTTGAGACACATCTCAGTTGTTTCCAGTTTCTGGATTTTAGGAATAGAGCAACACAGAACATAGTTGAGTAAGTATCTTTGTGGTAGGATGAAGCATCCTTTGGGATATGCCCAAGTGTGGTATACCTGGATCTTGAAGTAGACTGATTCTCATCTTCCTGAAGAACTGCCACATTGATTTCCATAGTAGTTGTACAAGTTTGCAGTCCCACCAGTGGTGGAGAAATGTTCCCCTTGCTTTCCATCCTCTCCAGCATAAACTGCCACTTGTTTTGTTAATCTTGGCCATTCTGACATGTGTAAGACCAAACCTCAAAGTAATTTTTATCTGAATTTCCCTGGTGGCTAGGATGTTGAGGATTTCTTCAAGTATTACTTAACCATTTGAGTTTCCTCTGTTGAAATTTCCCTGTTTAAAGCTGCATCCCATTTTTAAATTGGGTTATTGTTTTCTTGATATTCAAAATGGATACTTTCTTAATTTATAAATCTTGAGATGTCTTCACCTGGCCATTTAAAACACGTGTGTTTTGTGCTACGCCATCACTGTCTTTTCTTAGACAACCAGCCCAGAGCCACTGTGAACTCTACCTTGGACTCTCTCCTTTCTGTGGCTGCTACATAGAGCTTGTGCTGCCATTTCTTTCAATTAATTTCTAACTACCTCGCTGTCTCTGAACACACTGCCTCACCTTTTCTGCTTTCTTTCCTGACTTTCCCAACTGTTCTTTAAGCAATATTTTCCTACGGGCAGACTCCTTGCCTGTTTGAAAATATCCTCATTTTGATATTTATTAGCTACAATATCATACAGCTTTGCCATATTTTCCATAAATCTGGTATTTCTGATTTTCTCACTTTTTAATTGCTATTATTGTCATTATCATTTTATTTAGTGCCACCATAATTTGAGGAAGAGGTAAGGGGAGGAGGGAAAAGCCATGCTTAGTCTTCGGTTAGAGGTCAAGTTCCTAACCTTCTTGAAAACTATGTACTTCAGATCAGCATTTAAGTTTTGTTCTTTTATTTCATTCTTAGAATTTGACATTATTTTAATACATACAAATGAGCTGCCAGATGGTACTGTGGATATTTCAAAATGGATTCTTAAATTCTTGGGTTCATATAGATTTTGTAAAGTCCTATGATAATATTATTGCTTTCAAATACTCAATTAAAAAGAAAAGTTTAAAAACCATTCTAGCATTCTTTTAATTCTAGAAAAATTAATTGCCCCAAATCCCATGTATCACTAAAGTCTTAAATTTTAGTTTTCTAAATTTTTCTGAGAAAAAATGTTTCTTGTTTGTTAGCCCACTTATACCATATATGTTATATAATATATTATATTTATATCTATTTGATAATAATCATGTTAAATATATTTCCTGTTCATCTCTCAAGGACATTCTTTTAAATGTTGGTGATATTTCTGTATTTTTTTCAGATTTGCTAGACACATTTAATTACACAAGTGTAGACTGTCTCCATTTTAGAAAAACTAATAACCTTCTAATACAACAGAAGTTAGATCTCTTCCTACCCTGTGATAAGGGATGATTTTTCTATCCTGCACCACACATCTCTGTGGCTCAAATTTCCAAGCAAACTCTGCTTTCTCAAAGGAACATTACTAAAACTTTGGCCTTTGGTATTAAATTTTCTTCAGACATCAAGAGTCCATTCCACAGAGGTAGCATTAATCTCCTTTCTTGAGACAAGATATTCCCATTATTTACCAAGATAACCAGTTTCTGGATTTTGCTGACAAGATCTTTTTTCAAACGTACAGCCCAAAGAGGTTGGCAAGAATCCACTTAAGAGAAGAGAGCAGCCAGGGTAGAGATCTCCCTAGTGATGCTCTGAGGCTGAGTAATTTCAATCCCAGTGCTAATGGACATAGAAGTCACTCTGCAGTGTGCAGTTGGGTGTCAGTAAGAGATGAGGACTGTTGTTTTTTTTAAACATAATCCTTTTATTTGTCTGTATACCCCACAACAACAACAACAACAAAAACCTCTTATCCTTATGCTTTAGTTTTATGTTTGAAGTATTAATTTTGAGGCTTTATTTATTGGTACATTTGCATATAATGAAGTACTCAGTTGAATGCAATGAACGCATTGCAAAACCATGCATGAGCAACCTACATTGACTTGAAGTTTAAATACTCACTTGATTTTTACAAGAGAGAAGTGATTACACAAGTGTAGACTGTCTCCGTTTTAGAAAAACTAACAACCTTTTAATACAACAGAATTTAGATCTCTGTTGAAAACTGATCATGTTGATTATGTTGAAAATTGAGTTTTAATCAAAGTCTTTAAAACAAGTAAGTGGACTTTTCTCTTGATGCTTCATATTTTAAAAACATTTCTGATGTTGTCTGTTGTATTTTTTAACTCTGTTCTTTTTAGATTTAATCAATGAATTCCTAGATATTTGGTTTTGACCTTTGCTAAGAAGTTATTTGTATTAGTCATATTTCCACAAACATAACGAAATATCTAAGACATATAGTTTTAGACACAGAAAAGGATTATTTGAACCACAGCTGAGGGAGTTCAAGGACATGTTAGTGTAGGTGGACAGTGGTGGTCAATCAAATGGCTTCTCAGATTAGAAGGCAAATAAGGCCAAGTTTGTTTTTTCCCTTTCAAATATTTCTCTCACAAGAGTTGCCTGATTCTACTTTAATCCCTTGCTGGCATAAAGAGCTACCTCTAGGTTACACCTCTCAAAGGTTTTAAGACTTCCCAATAGCATTACCATGGCCTGTGGTCACTGAGGACCTTTAGATGACCCTCATACCGTAACACAGTGTAAGTCCATCTCTGTGTACTCCAGTTTCTTATTCTACAAAGACAGGGTGACCCTTCATAACCTTATGTCTACTCCATCTCAGAAGCCGGATTCTAGAATCTCTGTTGAATTATCAGTGTTAGCATGGACACAGCATCTGATGATGTCAACTGCAGAAATTGAAGCTATTGATCCCTGCAACTAAAGCTGTTTGTTTCTCTGTATCCCTGCCTTCCTGAGAACTAGAGACTCCCAGTAATGCCCCAGCAGTGAGGTGTGTCCATCACCTGACAGTTTTTGACTGAGCACTCACTCGGCACTCCTAGAAATGCCCAACTGTAAACCCCAAAAGGAAATGTTTCTCTGATACTTTCTGTAAGCAGATGATAGACTGATTGACACACTGATGTCCTCTGCAGGTCCCCTGTGAGGGCTGTTTTTGGTTGTCAACTTGACTGTACCTGGAATGAACTACAATCCAGAAATGAAGGTCACACCTGTGAAAAAATTCTGCTTGGTTTAAAGTGGGTGAATCCATTTCTAGTAGAAATCTTTGAGATAGGAAGACACACTTTTAATCTGGGCCACATTTTCTATTGGAAGCCTATATAAGAACATGGAAGAAGGAAGGGTATTCTTTGCCTACTTGCCCTGGTCTTGCCAGAACATCTGTTCCTTCCCTAGCATTGGAGGCTACTTCAAGATTCCAGAATATACAAAAGGCAGCTGAGACACCCAGCCTTGTGGGATCGAGTAACTACTAGATTCTTGGACTTTCCATTCACAGCTAGCCATTTTTTGATTAGATGGATTACAGACTGTAAGTCATTCTACTAAATCTCCCTCCCCCTCCCTAGAGAAAGAGAGAGATTCATTCCATAAGTTCTGTGACTCTAGTGAACCTCAACTAATCTATCCCTCAACCCCCAAAAGTGTATGTACATTGTCAGAATTCACCCTCTGCCTTGTCTCTCTTGACTCCCCACGACCTTACAAGGTTAACTAAGACCAGCTACATGGGTGAGACCATCAGACATTTCTTGACCTAAACATGTGTGCTCTGTAGTTCCATATTAAGAATCTTGGATACTGTCTAATTAAAATATGACCATAAATTCACCTGAACTGGTTGACCTTCTCAAAGAAGATAAATGGGATCCTTGCTAACAATCAGAGAGTGATAGTTGGTATGTGTGAATATGAGGGGAATAAGCTTGTGATTTCCTAGGACTACATTGAAGTTGACAGAATGAAAAAACATAGGTTCCCCTCAAAGGGATACTGTTTCTGGCCTCTTTTGGCAATATTGATGGAATGTGACAGTTTTATAAAAATGTTGCGATTTGGTTCAGACATAGCAATTTTAGATTATTCTCTCTCCTCTTCCAGGGTAAAGACAGAAGCAAGGTGCCCATTGATCTGTCACACATCCTACTGAAAACGTCCGAGTTAATGTAGTGTTCAGGCTCAAAGAGATTTGGATGTTGAAGGGCACATTAAGGATCTTCATTTATTTATTTATCTATTTATCTATTCATTCATGAACCTGACAACATAAGGAACCAGTCATTTCATTGTCAGTGACTTGCTGTCACTATTCTATGTATTTTCTGTATCAGTCACTGGCTCCTATGTTTTGGCTTCAAAATAGCTTACAGAGCGGGTTTGTGGGGGTCTCACACACATTTCTCTTTGGTTGATTTTTCCTCACGACATCCCCACATCTCTCTATCCTTTTCTCCACTGGATCCTTTCCATTCCTACTGTTCCCTCTTTGTGTTTGATTCTGTTGTCTTCCTCACCCTCCTTCCTCTCTAAAAGTCTCCTTGTTTCCAGTCTCTTGGTCCCTTTCTGTGTGTGTGTGTGTGTTTGTGTGTGTGTGTGTATTATGTATGTATGTATGTATGTATGTATGTATGTATGTATATATGTATGTATGTATGTATTTAACAGGTTTAACAGTTAGAAGCAAAGATCTGCATCTGAGAGAGAACCTAGAAAAAAAAGTAGTATTTGCAAGATTTAAAAAAAAAAAAAGTCACAAGAAAAATAACTGACAGGCAAGCAGTTAACAATAATGTATGCACATGGGGGGGGGTGTATAATAGACTCAAGGATTGGAAATTACAGCCTTGGGCCAACTCATGACACCTGTGATTTACTTCTTTACCTGCTATAGTGGCAGAGAAGACCAAGAAGACCATGAGTCTCACAACCCAAACAATGAGTGAGCCAGTCTTTTCCGGGAAAAGTTGACTTAGCTCTGATCTAAACCAGGGGTCCTCAGACACGGCCACAGCTGATCCTTCAGAGTGTAAGTGGCACACCAATCTGTTCACAGGGCAGAAAAAACTAAATGGCCATTGTTTCCCTCACCGGTATATTTGTCCCCAACCTTTTCTTCTGACTGAGAACCTTTTTATTTTTTTTATTTTTTCTTCTTTTTGCAGCTGTAATTTTTAGTACACATTGGGTCAGGCCAAGTAGGTGGGCTCATATAGAACTTGGAAGATGCTGGGCACAGGGTCACTCCTGTGGTCACTGCCCAGTGTTCATTCTTCGGCTGAAACACAGGCTCCTCACTCCTGGAGAGGCATTGTTGATAAATAAAGTATTGAAAATAAAAGTAAACTTTGGAATAAATATGTCAGCCAGCTGTAGTGGTGCACAGTTTCTTTATTGTTGGTGGTTTTGGGTTTTTATTTGTTTGGTTTGAGACAGGGTTTCTTTTTGTAGCCCAATCCCAACTCACAGGTGGTTCTCTGGGAGTTTGAAGCCAGCCAGATCTACAGAACAAGTCCCAGGCCAACCAGAGCTGCACATACTGAAGAAGGTTTTTCACTGTATGTTTTTGTTGTTGTTTGGCTTTTATTTTCTTAAAACTATTTTTCAGGACATATTTCTAATTTCTGAGAGGAAAAGGGGAAAGAAAATAAAAATGTACCCAGATTTCATGCATTATTTTTGTTGTATAGACAGATATCAATGGAAATGGAAGCAAAATGTATTTTCATATGGGCGGTGAATTTCATCATTTGCATGTGGTTGGAAAACAGTAGCTATGGATATGGAGGAAAACATGATGTGTTGTCTCCCGGAATAAGTGCCATTCTGGCCTCTATGGCTCATCCTCTTCCCCAAAGGACTAAAACCTTATGTTAGTAGGGGGAAAAAGGAAAAAACATGTTTTCATGCACTATAGATGCTGCCACCTGCTGAGTGCTAGCCTCTTGGGATCCTCCAAGACCTTGGGTGTGCCCGGATGAGGGGGCAGGGTGTAAGAGAGTTAAGAAGGTAGTAGAGAGCTGGGACACAAGGAGACAAGCATGGAGGAGGAGGAGAAGCCTGGGACAAGCATGGAGTAGAGAGTAGAGTCAGTGTGAGCAGGGGCAGAAGGAAACCAACATAGCAGGAAGCTAGAGGGGAAAAAAGCTAGGCGAGATGCATGGCAGGAGAGAAGCATGGCAAGGGGAGAAATAGGTCTAAGATATAAGATGTACTGAATAAAGCTTGGGTCTCTCATTGTGATCCTGAATGATGGAACCTAAACGACTCCTGAGTGCAGATTATTTAACCTCGACGCCCTTCGCCTGGACAAGACTCGGCCCCAAAGAAACCGGACGCGGTAATGATGTTTACTGGGTCTAAATATTATACTTGGGGCTCATAAAAACTGGAACATTTCTTAAACTGATCCAATTTCTTCTTGTTCAGATACTTAATCTGAGAAAACCAATTCAGGCCAACCATCTTCCCACCTGTAAGAAATTTCTGAATTGCATTTCTAATTAATCATTGTAGAAACCAAACTTTCTACGTGGTGGGTGAGTTTACTTCTATTTCATTCTTGGTAAAACTCTAGCGGGATACAATTGCCCATAGGGCATCAAATTCACCTATAATCCTACCTTCAGGAGCTAACATGAAGAAGTGATACTTAGTCATTTTTCCATTGCAAAGGTACTTTTTGACAAAGGCAACTTAGAAACAAAACATTTGGAGGCTTGATGTGGGAATGTCACAGGGGCTGGCTTACAGTTTCAGAGGGTGAGTCTATTTCCATCATGGTGAGAAGTATTTTATAGCAAGCAGGCATGAAGGTTCTGGTGTAGTGGCTGAGGGAGGGCCCCCTTCTTAGCAGCAGGTTAGAGGCAGAGGAAGAGGCAGGGCCTAGTATGGACTTTTGAAACTTTATAGCCCATGCCTAGTGACACACCTCCTCCAACAAGACCACACTTCCTAATTCTTTCTAAATAGTCCAGTGACTAGTAACCATGCATTCAAATATCCAAGCCCATGAAGGCCGTGCTCATTCAGACCACCACAGTTACCTTTGGAATATCCACTCCTTCAAATACCTGACAGTAACTTTCATCTCTAGCTCACATTTCAGTCGGCACCTTTGAGTTTCTCAAACACCCTTGTTCAGCTTATGCGCTCTGTGCTCTGTCACCCGTCTGCAAGCATATCTGCATGTCTCACTGCCCCATTCATGAGCAATGTCTTATGGGCAATCTTCTCCTGCTAATCTGGGCCTTACTCTCCATATTTGTGATACTTCATTTGAAGAAATGTTTTTATGTATGTTGAATTCTTTGATCTGTAGTGTACATTTTATCATCCAGGTGTTTTTTTTTTTTTTTTTTTCTTACCTGAAATTTAAGGCTGTGGTGCTCTGAAGCTATATAATGTGTGTGTGTGTGTGTGTGTGTGTGTGTGTGTGTGTGTGTGTGTGTGTGTGTGTGTATGAGTATGTATTCCCCCCCTCTCTCTCTGTGATAATAATTTCATCTCTGAGAATATTAGTACAAAGAGCACCCATGTATTTTTTTACCCATAGTGACCACTGTTATATCCTTCTCTACTTGTTTTTATCACATGAGACCCCACCCCCTCTCTGCCAGACTGTCCCCTCTTCAAGCTGTCTCTGGCATCCTCTTCACAGGCCGTATCATGTACACTCCTTCAGTTTGGGGATAGTGCACAGCAGTCCATGTTTACCTATATTACACCAGCCCCAAAGCCAGCTATGCTTAAATGGTCCCCACATTTTTATAATAGGGAATTATATCCATGCATATAATCAACTGTTATTTTTAAAGCCTAGGAGTATCTCAGATATTCTATGCCCCACCCTTCTTTATATGATTTACTTAAACTCAAGCAGCTTTTTGGAGCCAAAGCTGTAAGAAAACCTTGTCTAACTTCCAAATATCTGCTCTTTCTAACCCTTTGTCCTCTGGGTCTGTGTAAAGTTTCCTTGCATTGATTTTGGTCCACCATCTTGTCATTCCAATATATTCCTCTATTCCAGGTGCCCTCACCCGATATTCAACCCCCTCCAAAACACTTCACATGTGAACTTCAAGACTGCTCAGATCTGTTTACAACTTCAAAAGAGATTTCTTGGGCTGAGTTATAAATCTTTGAATAATGAGGTTTTTAATGAAACCAGGCCCAACACATCGTTAACTGTGGAGAGAAAATGTCGTTCTTATAATCACTATTTTTCGGAGCTTAATGGAAAAATACAGAATATTGAAAATGTTTTCTTATTATTACTTAATTTGTCAAAACCACATCATTTATGCCGTATTTTAAATGAGGTGGAATAGTTTTTAAAGATGCAACAGAGATCATTATAAAAAGCCCTGGGAAGCCAAATATGGGGGAGAATGGAGGGAGGGAAAAAGCATTACTAAGCTCTATGTGCAACCTGGTGCCTGAAGCACACATCAGCTTAGCTCCTTGCCGGCAGTCCACAGGGGGACATAATGTGCACATTAAAATGGGCTGGAGATAGGTATGTTGACAGCTTTGCCTCCGTAACATCCATTCATCCCTAGGCGCCATCTGTTACATCTTCAGTCTTTTTGTGAGTATCAGCAACAGGGGTAATTAAGCAAATGAGCAGCTAATATTGAAGTTCTCAGAAAGGAGAGTTTGCAAAGGCATGACAGTGGGGTGTCATTGTAGGAGCGGAGACTGAACACCTGGAGGCTCCTGCAGGGTAAGAGAGAGTAGCCAATGGGGGTGAAGCATGGGTGGAACCAGTAAAACCCATAGCATCATGGGAGTTGTAGTAGCAGGCGCTGTTGAGGACAAAGGGAAATGCTTCTGGCTTACTGCTTTGGTGGCATACAACAGCTAGTATCTTAAGTTAGGGTTTCGTTTGCTCCAACAAAACACCAGGACAAAAAAGTAAGTTGGGGAGAAAAGGGAATATTCAGTTTCCACTTCCATATTGTTATTGATTATTAATGGTAGCCAGGACAGAACTCAAGTCTGGAGCTGATGCAGAGGCCTTGGAGAGGTGCTGCTTACTGGCTTGCTTCCACTGGCTTGTTCAAGAAGCTTTCTAATAGAACCAAGGACCACCAGCCTAGGGATGCCATCACCCTCCATGAGCTGGACCCTCCCTTATTGATCATTAATCGAGAAAATGCCTAGCAGGTGAATTTCATGGTCGCATTTCCTCATCTGAGGCTCCCTCCTCTCTGATGACTCTATCTGTGTCAAGATGATACAGAAAAGCAGCCAGGATAGTCAGTGAGTCTTCCACACATAAATACCCTAAGATTAGTGCTCCTTTCATCACTGAGATGTCAATGGAAACTCTAGACTAAGCCTTCCATGTCTAGAGTAGAATTAGGTGTTCTTAGGACATGAAAGACCTTAGCACAATCAGCTGAGAGGGACACTGGACCACCAGGTTGCCCAGAACCAAATTAGTTGCAGAAGAATATTAGTCATGATCCATCTGTGTGCACATTGACCTCCATATTTCCTGTGCCAGAACCAGCCCTAAATATGCCCAAAGGGCTGGTGAGCTGAAAGGAAGAAAATCCATATCTGAAATGACATTTTTGATGTAAGATGTTGGGGCCAAAAAGGCAATGGGATCCTTTGTTGGGGTTTTTATTGCTTTTTAATGGCGATGATTATGCTTTGTTTGCAGGACATTGTCTCAAGCATTTTAAAACTTCCCTAAGCCCTTTCATGCCCCGCCCATGTCATTTTATAGGCCTTAGGATTTTGTCACTCTATAAACCCTGGAGAGAATGAACCTAACCGGGTTTTCCTTGAATACTGTCCTGTTGTTATTACAATGCATTTCTAATACCTGCCCTGTCTTCTTTTTCAACTAGTATTTTGCTGATCACTGACTTCCTGGTCCTTCTGTTCCCATTGGTGTTTCTTCCTCCTTAGGGAATGGTACTTGAATTATCTGCATCTGTGTTGCTAAAAATAGACTCCAGAGACACTTGTGGACAGAAGAGACTTATCTGGCCCACAACTTCAGGGGATCTGGCCCGTGGTTCCATGACCCCATGTCCTTGAATGGTAGGTACATCATGGTGGTGGAAGTGTGTGACAGGAGGGTTATTAATGTCACAGCTAACCAAGAAGCAGAGAATAGAAAAGAGAAGAGGTGAGAAATAATACACCCCAGGGTCTTCCCCAGTGACCTTCTCCATCTAGTCAGGTCCTACCTCCCACTGATTCCACAACCTCCCAAAACAACATCAAACACCAAGGGTAATGGGCACCAAGTATTCAAGACCTGAGCTAGGAAGTGGGCTGGGCTCTTTAGGTCAAATGTTAATTAGAGCCACAACATTGACCTTTACAAGTGTGGGTAGCATTGTGTTTAGACTCTGCCTTTTTACCTGCAGCCTGAGCTGTTGGCCTGTTGTGTCCCTGGTGCCGGTTGTCTGCCTTGGGTTTCCTACAAAGTCCTTCAGGAGCCTACTCAGAGCAGTGCCTTCACCTTCAGACTTCAATACAGCTGAAATCCCTTCCTTGCTGGAACCATTGTCATGACTAAGGTGCTTATCTCCAAACCAATAGATACTGGCTGAGTGTGAATACAAGTCACGTTCAAGTCAGACAGAAAGACTCAAAACAACTGGTATCCCAGTTGAGGCTGGCAGCACAGAATTGTCCCAAATTCATAGGCTCTTAAAATAGTTTCAATTAGCTTCAGCTCCCTGAGCAGACTTGGAGGTACAACAATGAGCCAAACAATGTTTTCACACTGATTTAGCTAATAGGTGTCAAGCTATTTTCTCTCAGTGCCTTATTGATTAAGGCAGAAAAGGTGAAGGGTGAAGAATCTGCGTTAAAATGCAATTCCATCAAGGAGGAATGGTCCTTGATGGGAGGTGTTTGGTTTAAAGAAAAGAAAGATTAACTATAAACACTCACATCAAAACTTCTAAATACCTCAGCCCACCTCCTAAGTACCAGGGACACCCTTAGGGAGCCTCTTTCTGCCTACGTTACCCCAAGACCAGAACAGAAGTTACTATGTGTGAATCAGCTCCTCTTCTAGACTGTGACCAAGAGCCCCAGGAAAGAACGATAAGAAAGTGCTGAGCCACTGCACATGTGGGCCATCCAGAACAAGTATAGGGAACACAGATAGTATAGTGAAGACCACAGTTGGTAAGGCTTGTTTTCCAGGAGAAAGGTGTCAGTCACCACATGCAGGAGTCTCAGACATGTAGATGCTGCAGTGGGGTTCAAAGGAAAAGAACTCAGCATAGAAAACACATGTGAGAGAAAATGAGAAAGGGCATGTGCAGAACAGCCTGGAAACATAGTGAGGTTTCAGTGCTGGTCCAATCCCAGGGGGGAACAAAAGAAAGGAGGTTGGATGAAAGGAAAGATCTTTGACTATGGTGCATTCTGAGCAAAGATCAGCAAGGCTGTGAAGCCAAAGCTGTGTCAGATGGATGTTCCATCCACCATGGGCCTGTCTCAGAGCTCCTGTGGTACTCATTAGGGAAAATCACTTGCTTTGGCCCAAGTACAGCCTGGGACCTACAACAACCTTGGCCACCTATTCCCTTGTCCACTACAAAGTGGCCAGCTCAGATTCTTAGATGTCTTTGCACATTTGTTTACCACCACCAACAGAAAACCTGTAGGCAAATGCCCCCAAAAAACAAAAACAAAGAAACAAAAACTAATAGGAAGAAATGGATAAGTCTGTAAGAAATTACCTCTTATTTAACACTCACCAAGCGCCAGTTTCTTTCCATCATTATGTCTAATTCTTACAACCTTGAAAAGCTATTTTGCCAGTGAGGATGTATTTAAGGGCCCAAGTGACTTTCCTCAGCCTATCCAGCTGTCATGTTAAATATACAGGTTTTGAATATACTGTACACTGACAATTTTAGTTGTAAGTATTTGGGGGTACAAAGTGGCTATTATAGTTTGGATATGGGTCCCCTAAAGTTCATGTATTAAAAGCTGTAGTACTAGCAGGAGCCGAGGGAATCTTTAGTGGGTGGGGTTTGCTGGAGTGAGGTTAGTAAGTCACTGGAGAAACGTATTAGTCAGGTCCCTGCAGCTGTGGAAAAATAAGCAAGAAACAAGTACAGTGAAGGAGTGTTGCTTTTGACTCATGGTCACTTTGTAGTCAACTGCCTCCTTCTCTTTAGCACCGGAGAAGATAAAAACATAAACACAGGGCAGGACAGAAAAAAGCTACCCACATTTGTAGTAAGAAGTTTCTGGCCTGGTCTAGCCCTGAGATCTGGACCAGCAGCCCCAAATAATCACACAAAGTCTTATATTAATTTCATGCTGATTGACCTATGGCTCAGGCATATTACTTGCTAACTCTTACTCTTAAACTAACCCATGATTAGCCAAGTGGCTTAGTACCTTTTCTTAGGGCCTTTTCATCTTCTTTCCTCTGCTTCTGCCTGGCATCTCTGATCTGCTCTTCCTCTTCCCAGAGTTATCTAGGTTGGTAGTCCCAATCATACTTCCTGTCTGCCTTCTGGCCAATCAGCATTTTATTAAACCAGTAAGAGGGACAAACTTTTACAATGGACAAGAGTGTAATCCCACAGCAGACATCCTGGAAATGAGAAAGTAGAGCTAGGATCAGGGTTTAGAATTCTAATGTACCCTTCAAAGGTATTCTACCAACCTACTTCTTCCAAGGCCATGTTTCCTAAAGCTCCTATCATTTCCCAGCAATGCCACCAGCTAGGGACCAGGCCTTCAAAGCAAGCCTTTGGGAGGCAATTCACACACAAACAGTGGTACCTTCTGGGGTACTTAGGACCTTCAGCTCTTCTTTTGTCTCTTGTTTCCCAGCTGTCATAGGTGATCTGGCCTCCTCTGGGATGTTTCCACCACAGTATAGTATGTGGCCACAGGTCCAAAACAACAGGGACCAACAGCCTCAGGTGGAAGCCACTAGAGTTGAAAGCCCAGTATTTTTCTTAGAGTGTTCAGGATTGAGCACTCAGGTCTGAAGCATGGAAAGAGAAGCAGAGACCAAATCCTTCTCTTTTCATGCTGAGGAACACCACTGTCAGTGACATCCAGAGGACAGGTCAATTTTAAATAGGCTGAAACCTAGCAATGCTTTGGGACTGCTTGAAGAACTAAAGCCACTAAAACGACACAAGTCCCACGTGGTTGCTCATCTGCTTAATAGTCCTTTAATGTCCTTAGCTTAACATCTGAGTCACCTACAGAGCTCAACACTAGAGACATGTTTATTTTCTCATGCTTTCTTTGCATTTGATTCTCTGTCTGTCTGTCTGTCTGTCTCTGATACAGATGTCTTTTCCTTATCATCCCCCCCCCCCAACTTCATTAACAACATGCTTTCAAAGTTGAGCGTTTTCTCCATCCCACCTCTGGCTCAACCCACAACACGACTGAGGTTGTCTGTGTTATGTTTTCTTCTATTCTTAGATCTGAAATCATTTGACAAATAGAACCTAATCCTCTAAAAGGTTCAGGGCTGTGGAGTGGGATTCTTCTCACTGCACAAATGAGAAATGAGTTCTGAGTGTGAGAGATTGTCTGGGCCTCCCAGACTTGCCCATGGGCTACAGTCAAAGTAACAGACCGGGCCTTGCCAGTTACCGCTGCAGGCCCCAAACTCCTCACCCCTTGTTATGTTCCTCTGATTAAATCGTGGCCGGATTGAAGAAAATGATTTTTAAAATGAGATGACTTCAATGCTTCCTGCTTCTCACTGCTCTCTGGAAAGCATGCTTCCAGCTGGATGATATCCTCACCAATTTCATTAGCATTGGTTCAGAAAGATAAAAATACCCCACCTCTGTCACTGTTATCCTCCACACTGAACTCACAGAGTCATCTTTGCTAATTTTGTTGGTGACATGTTTGTTGTCGGCGAAGCAAAGCCTACACAGTTGATTCAGGGTGACCTGGGCTCTGCTCCGTTCCCAGCATCAATAAAATTCCTGAGTCTACTTTGATTTCAGAATTTAGATTGCAGGTAATGATGATATATGAGCTTACAGAACAAATTCGATTCTCTGTGATAAGACCAGTTCTGGCAGCCAAGGAAGGAAAACATCATTTTGATTTACAGTCGACAGGCTTCTTCTGATGCTGATGCCATCAACGGAACACTCGGATGAGTGTCAAGATGCCTATGCTGCCCTGACAACTGGCCTGCACTGACCAAGGAGTGGCAGCTGTAACACAGCCAAAGATAGGAAAGGAAAGAGATGTGTGGTGGGGCATGAGCAAAGAGACCAGACTTTAAGTCCACTGAATTCCATTCACGCTTTATTTTGCATCAGTGGCATACCGAGGACACAATCAGGTTCAAGCAAATGATTACACATTTGCAACAAGCTAATCTGAAAAGACAACTCCAGCCCAGGATTGCAGCTTCTGCAGGCCATTGAGGATCTGACAGAGGCTGACAGCCTCCCGTCGAGGTGATAAGGAAGGCAGGCTCTAGTGCTAATTAAAAGTGTCGGACAGTCAGGAGGGCAGGCTGGGCTGCTGTAGTTGTGTGGTACCCTACTCCCTGCCCTGCTCCCATTGACCAGACTCTGGTTCCTATAGTAGACTCTATGTATATGTGTGATAAAACATATATAATGCAAATTTTAATTATTTTTAACTGAGTGACTCAGTGGCAAGTCTATCACATGATTGTTTGACACCTTCATTATTCAGCTCCGGAAGTCTTTTGTCATCTTCTGTAGGTCCTCTGTACCCATCACACACTAACTCTGAATTCTGCCTGCCTCACAGCCTGACACCTACTGTTCTCCTTTCTATCTTTCTTGTTTATTCTAGATGCATCCTAACATGCATCCTTTATGTATACCTCATTTAAATTTGCATAATATTTTCAAGGTTCATTCATCCATTAAGTGTTGTTACTGTAGTAAAATACCTGAAGAAATTAACTCCATCGTTTGTCTGTTGGTTTCAGAGGTTTGGCCACAGAGTTAGGAGCAGAGTGAGCCAGCTCAGAGAAGGGTCCAAGGACAAGTTATACACATCTAAGGAACACTCCAGAGACCTACTTCCTCCAGCCAGGCCCCACATCCTAATAACCCTTAAAATCCAGTCTCCTCCAGATGGAGCCACCAGCCTTATAGAAAGCAGATCTCATATGCAAATCATTACATTGTGCCACATAGTAAAACTATATCCTTGTTTGAAGCTAAGTGATATTCCATTGTATTTAGATTCCACGTTGTACTCATCTATTCACCATGATAGACAGTTACGTTGTTTCTACCTTTTGGCTATTGTTGGGTTCACAAATTTCTGTTTTCTGTTATTTGGGGTATATTCTAAAAAAAAAAAAAAAAAAAAAAAAAAAAAAAAAAAAAAAAAAAAAAAAAATGGGTCCTGTGGTGGTTTTGTCTTTATTTTAGAAAATTGTCTATAAATAGTATTTTTTTTTAAATGTGGAAAATGTCATCTGTGTCTTAAAGATAAGACAGCAGTCATTGGGTAGGATGGCAGAGATCTGTGGTCTTAACTTGTATGAGGTAGAGGCATCAGAAGTTCAAGGATGATCCTCTGGTTCATACTGAACTCAAAGCCAGTTTGGGTTACATAAAATCAAATTATATACATATATATATGTAGCTTATACTTATATATTTATAATTATCATATGTAAATATAATATATTACATACAATTTTATATATTAAATAAGAAGAATACAGTCATCCTGCTAAAGGATGCACATAAGTCAGTTGGTGTTCAAACAGCCTGCCAGGTCGAGGGAACAGGCCGCCGCTAAGCACATAGATCCGCACTGTGACTTACTGAGTATCTAGTGGGATTCAGAAGCCAGGCATTTCTTTTTACCACAATTTAACCCTCATAGGTGCAGTATTATTACCAATTTACTAATGAGTGAATGTTTACTAAAGATCATGCAGGCCTCAGGGATTAGGTGCATCAGCATTGAGGGGGGCAAGGGATGAGCAGGCAAGGCTGGGCTCCTCATCTGGAGACAGTTCTCCAGAGTTCATTCAGCACACTCAGATCATGACTACTGTTTATCGAGACTGAGGAAATGTGGGAACATGCCATGGGCATTCTCCCCCCACCCCCGCTTCTGATCTTTGTCCTCCTCTGAAGAACTGCGTTAGCACACCTGCCAAGGTAGGTCTACTAGCTTCAAACTGTTTCAATTTTTGTTTGTCTTAGAAAGTCTTTATTTCTTCATGTCATGAGACGGGTAATTTCATGAAGTACAGAACTCCAGGGTGCATTTTCTCTTCTCTCTCTCAACACTATAAATACTTCACTCCTCTCTCTCTCTTGCCTGACCTCTGAGAAGTCAGATGTAATTCTTTGCTTTTCTGTTAGTAAAATGGTTTCCCTCCAGCCCCTTGGTTTCTTTCAGGGTTTATTTTACCTCAAATTTTTATAGCTTGAATATGAATATGTTATGTACGTGTGTGGGTCTGGTTTTCCCCCTTGCTTTGATGTTTTACATTATTGTTTCCGGTATTATTTTCTGTTTTTCTCATCTGTCTTCTGCTTCTATATTTCCATGATGTATAGTCATTTGTAGCAAATCTCATGGTTCTTTGGTATTCTGTTCTTCCTTTTTCAGTTTTAGGGGTTTCTAATAATATATCTCCAAGCCAGGATATTTTTTACCCATCCGTGTCTAGTCTATTAATAACCCCACTGAGGACATTCATCATTTCTGTTACAATTTGTCATTGTCCTTGGTCTTTCTGTTCTGACAACAATTCAACTGAGAACTTAAGATCCATCCTTAATGAATTTTTTAATGTGTACATTGCTGTCGACCATAGATCAATGTTGTTCAGCAGATCTCTCGAACATCTTTATCCTTAACTGAAGCTTTATATCCATTGGTTGATATATTGATTGATAATTTCTTATTTCTCTCCTCCTCCTGCCCCTGATAACCATTATTCCTCTCTTGAATTCTACTAGTGACTTGTTTGTGGAATCATGAAGTAGTCATCACTCTGTTCTTGTCTTTTATGCTCTTTGCCTCTTTATTCCCATTTGTTTACATCAACCTTCATTTCTCAAATACTATCCATGCATTAAAAGCCTACATACCAAATATACTTATTTTAAAGCCTCATTATGGGATCATCATCCTTGACATACCGGAATCCAATTCTGAGTATTGGCCTCTCTCTTCAAACTGAGTTTTTCCTCTAAGTGCATATTTCTTGATAGTCAGACATGATATTATTTATACAAACGGGTACTTGGTAAACAATTTGTTAAGAACAAACTTGGCAGCGCTGTATCATGAGGGCATGTGAAGCATTCTTCGGGCATGAAGTGATAGTTTAGCTCTTTTCTGGGCCCCGGGCCTGTATGTTATGAAAAATCCCTGAGTGTCCTTCAACAGCCAAAGCTCTCAAAATGTAACAGCATGGCTACATGCTCTGGAACTGAGTATTGTGTCTCTTCCTTCAGGACAGTTAAGATTCTGATAAAACTCCAAGTGGTAGGCTTTGGTTCAATAGTCTCTACAGGGAGTGAGCCTTCTGAAAGACAGAATGTTCTCACACATGTCCAGACGGTTTCTTTTCCTTTCTTCCTGCTTGGAGAACAAGTGTGTATTTTTCTGATGGACACTGTAAATACTATATTGAGAAAATAAAGGTCCCCCATGACAGGCTCCCACAGAATTCTTGACTACCAGCATTGTCAAGTACAGATCAGAATTCCCCTACCCCAGCATAGCCTCCCCGTTGCTCCTATTCTCTGGTAAATTTGACAGCTCAGAATTGAACCATCACTCCACTTGGGATTATCGATGCAGTTTGGATTTGAGTGTGCCCCACAAAGTCCCATGTGTTAAAGTCTTGGTCCCAGTTTGTTACAAGTAGGAGAAGGTAGGACCCAGTGAAAAGAAATTGTCATTTGAGGCATGCTCTTGATAGAGATGTTGACATACCAAGCCTTCGTATATTTCTCTTGCCTTCCACAGTGGTAGTAGAAAGATGAGTACGCCTTCTCTACCACATGCTCCATTCATTGCTAATCTGTCACCAAAGGCCAAGAGCAGTAGGACCAAGGGCCGTGGACTGAAACTTCTGAAAAAGGTAAACTAAATGCTTTCCTTTATTGGGCTAATTTTTTGTGTACTTTGTCATAGTGGTGGACAGCTGCATGACATGTTAAGAATTGCAGATTCCTCAGATTATCTCACTTTGTGGTGCTTGTGATGGGATGGTGGCCACTTCCAAATGTTTTATATGGTGTGCTGTGTAGCTGTTCCACCCAGATTGGAGCAGAACCTGTAAATGCAAGGAAGAAGCTCATGAAACTCACAGGAAAGTTGCAAGACTCAAAAAGTTCTCCCAGGCACTGTGGAATCGGTACACCACTGCTGAGGAGGTGTCACCCTTGTGGTGACAAAGAGTGCCGGTGATGCTGGGGTGGGCCTTTTTGTGATGCAGCAGGCAGTATCACACATGCACCTGCCAGTGACCCCTCCCTTGTCCTACTTTCTTGTCCTGTTGCTGTAATAAAATACCTGGACAAAAACACCCTACGCGAGAAGCATTTGTTTTTGCTTATAGCTGAAGGTGAAGTAATCTAACAGGGGAGATGAGCCAGCAGGAGCTTAAAGCAGCTACTCACAGCACATCCCCAGTCAGGAAGCAGAGAAGGGAGAATGCACGCCAGTGCTCAGCACTTTATGCAGTCCAGGATCTCCTGCCCAGGGAACAGCCCTGCCCACAAGCAAGATGAGTATTCCTGTATCAATCAACATAATCAAGATGATTTCTTACAGATATAGCCCACTAATGGCTTGTTTTCCAGATGATTCTGTTCCATCAAACTACAAAATTAACTACAGTGACTACGCTCCTAGGGCTAACTACCATAAACTCACTGGTTCACCAACTTAAACATGAGCAGATGTGTCATTCGGTACACCATTGGTACTCTATCTTAGGTATATGGACATCTGTGTTTTGGTTGCTTGGGAAAAACCACAGTTTTTGGCAGCCCACGTGGAAAAAGACTCCTGGTCTATCAGCACTTCAGCACTTCAGTCTCAAAAGGATTTTACAAACTCCATTCTAACAGTTTGACGGACTTCGGTGGAACTAACCTTTAGACTTAAAATAGACTGAAGGAAGCAATACTTAGCAAGCAAGTATTGAGTTGAGTAAGATGTGAAAAGTTAATCAGTGTTGGGTTTGGCAAAGGCTTGCTTCTGCATTTCAGGTCTCATCTGGATACTGTAGGCCGGGCTTCTAGCCTCTATCTCCTCACCTATTAAAGGACCAGAAACTGCTTCCCAGACATGAGACTCAACTCAGTGTGCAGTTTGTCTATGGAGACTGCACAAAATCACTATCCTTAATGAGTTTATTAAACTTGGGAGGGGATCAGTACAGAATGAGGCCTCTTGGGTGGCTGCAAGGAAGGGGCAAATTCCAAAGACAAATAGATGAACTTTCCTGGTTCCTATCAGTGATCAGTCTTCCCCTTGGCTAATAATATGGAGTACTAATGGATGCAGAGACAGGTTTGAACTTGACTGTGTTGTCAGGGCATAACAGGAAATCATAAGCTTATTTTATTAATCTTAGTCACTAAGCACCACTTTTGACTCTGCTCTTCATCATGTATCAGTAGGGGTTGGGATCCTGAAGAGTTCCATGTGCCATGGGTGAAGGAAATATGTGTGTCTATAGCCAAGAGCTCATTTACATGCTGAGGCATTGATGGATATCCACATCTACAGGTCTTTTTCTTTAAGTCACGTAAGTTGAATGTCATAGCCTAGAATTCTGGAGGAGAGAAAACATGCTAGCCCACAGGCAGTCCGAAGCAGAGCAGCTGATCAGAACAGGTACCTGTTCTGTAAACAGGCTTTCCCACTGTAACTTTCTACAAGTTGAGCTAAGAGTTTGCTTGTATTCAGACTGTCCAGTCTCCACAAAGACCATTCTAGGGGATTTTATTAATGCTTAGCATATAAGAAATTTTCTCGTGTCAAATTCTGTTTATTTTTTATTTTTATTTCTGAAATTGTAACATAGTTATGACATTTCTTCCTTCCCTTTCCTCCCTCTAAACCATCCTACATACTCTTCTTCGCTGTCTTTCAAATTCATGGCCTCTTAAAAAGCTAATTGTTGCTATATGCAAATCTAAAATAAATACAAACACAACCTGCGTGGTCTGTGTAGTGTTACTTGTATATATGTTTCTAGGGTTGACCATTCGGTATTGAATAACTAATTGGTGCGCTCTTCTCTGGGGGAGACTATTTTTCCTGCTCTCAGCATTCCTTAGTTGCCTGTAGTTCTTCTTTGTGTAGGGTTGAGGCCTTGGGGCTCGCTACACACACCCGTGTCATAAGATTATATCTCCTAGTAATATCAGAAGCTACACCCCTGAAGTCTCACCCAATATTACTGCCTACACACGAGCTGATCAAGCATGACACCTGTCTTTGTTCCTTTAAGCTTGCTTCTTTGAAAACACACAATATGACCAGGTAACTCCAGTGCATGTTACCAAAGCCACTGAGAGAATGTCACAGTCATAGATATGGACAGGGGTAAAAGGAAGCAAGGTGAGGTTATGGACACAGAGACACAATCACACTTCCTGATATTGTCTCTCATAAAATATTAGTGGCTCTTAAGTATGTATAAGAGATATCTTTATTGGTTTTAGCAATTATTTTCTGCATGACCCTTGGCGACTGCCTCCCTTGCTGCTTTCTTACACTGCTAGACAAATGGCACATTTCAAATCCTTCCTCCAGCAATGAACACATCTTAGCACTGTTCTCCACCAGTATCAGAAAGCCTAGTTCCCTGAGCATTTTGGCATTAAAGAGAAACATTTTCTGATCTATATAGCTCTGATCTAGTGGAGACTGTAAGTGTCTGTGAGTGGTGAAGCAGCAATCATTCCCACACATTGCGTGTGTGCACTAAGATACACTCCATGTCATTTCCTCAAGATGATTCATGCCACTAGAAAAAGGTCTGCATCACGAATGTTATGTATCCTCACAGTGAACCATGTCTTTCCCCCCTAAATTCAGGACAAACACTGAATATAGACAACCGTCCTCAGCATCTGGATATTTGGCTTCCTGCCATTCAGAACACAGAAGTTCTGTAACACCTGCATTTCCTTGACCCATTGAATTTAGAGTTGCTATTTACTTTATTGATCAGCCAACAATGAATGGAAGTGACTTAGCATGAGGAAGGTGATTATCTAAGCCACTGGATGGTCAACAGTATAAGCGAGGGCTACAATGCCATAAGACCCCAGAAAGCTACCCCTGGGTCCCACTCCTCTATCTCAGGATTATATACCACTCTCAAAGTTAATTCCCATTTGCCCTAACCAAGTATTTTGGAGCTTTACAAGCAAATTAAAGGACTGTACTCTAAAATAGCCAGTGACCTGCAGCTGTCAATGTGTGTTTCCTGCGTGGTCACATTTGAAAGATTATCAAGTAGTACTTACTTTGAAAATCTAGCTTTTAGAGATTGAAAAAGTTAAATGTGTCTCAATTACCCATCTTTTGTAGACATCTATAATGATTTTTTTAAGTGGATTTCATAATCTTTTGAAAAATAGGAGAAATAAGTATTTGGTGAGTGAAGGTTTTGCTGACAGTGCAGTTATTGCTGCTAGCGGCTAAGGCATATTCATTTGCAGGGCAACAAGATGAAGAGTTTGAGAGGCCTGGAATAAAGAGGAAGTTTGATTTGTGTGGAGGATGATATCTCTTCTCCATCTTAATTTACTTCGTTAATGTCCCTGATAGTATGAAGTTGGCAATTAAGCATGATAGCAATACAAACAGTGCCATCTTTTGGATGATGCTCGAACAACACATCCACAAACAGACATACCTGTTGAACTTTGGTCTTGGTCCCCACAAGCCTCCTCACAGGTGCAATGAGATCCTTTGTGTCATTAGTTAAATTGCATGGCATAAACAATATGGGGATGCAAGCCACCGTGTCTAAAAATAGTGTGTATTATGAGCCTTTCAATTTATCTATCATACATTCAGATTGACTTATTTTTTAAGGTGTGTGTGTGTGTGTGTGTGTGTGAGAGAGAGAGAGAGAGAGAGAGAGAGAGAGAGAGAGAGTGCACAGGTGGATGTCCTTGTTTCTCACATGCAAAGGCCATAGGAGGATGTAAGGTGTCCTGACCTATCACTATCCATCTACTTTCTTTGAGACAGTCTTCCACTGAACCTGGAGTTCTGGTGCAGCCAGAAACCCAAGAAACCCTCCAGTTTATGCTTATACAGCAAGCACTCTTAGCCACCAAGCCATCTCTCCAGCCCCTAGAAATTTTATTTATTTATTTATTTTTTAGCATCACTATGAAAGTACCATAATCGGCACATGCTCATGTACTTCTTAGAGTGCCTGAGAATCTGCCACTGCTTTGGAAGTTCCTTTCTAAATATGAGGAGAAGTGTATCTAGCTTAGGTGTCAGTTTCAAAAGCAAATGGATGGATGCCATGTACAAAAATAGAATGCTATTGCTAGTCTGCTCATAACTGTTATTCAAAACTGAAGCAAGCCGGGGGATAAGCAAGCCAGGACTGACTGTTTCACCCAAACCTATTTTCTGTTGAATACCACAAAGCGGTGCTTGGAATCTAAAAAAGATGATCCAATCATAAGAATTCTAAAAAGAAAAACCTAAAAGTGCCATTCTAGCCCAACACCTAATAGCTAGCCAGCATTATGCTAAGAACTAAACATGATCAGCTCTGTAGCCCCTAAAATTATTGAGACAATTATTTCTTAAATGTTTTGTGGAAGTACAAAAGGATTAAAAGATTGTTTTAAGGGGAGACATATATAACATTTAGATGGATGTATTTTGTGGTAATCATAAAGAGGGAAAGAGGAAGAGGGGAGTAGGGGAGCTCACATAGTGGGCGTTTTTCAGACACTGGACACAGTTTAAACACTGGATGTAGATAAACTCATTTAAAACCCACAGGAATTTAATGAGATGGTTTCCTTTAAGTCCATTATTTTACAGAAGGGAGAACTGAGCCAGAGAGAGGCCTAATAATTTTCTCAGTGTCAAAGAGCCAATGGCTACTTACCAGAAATTTTCATATCAAAGAAACTGAAAACAGATAATGATTTCTCACAATGCAGAAATGTTGGCCAATGCCAGAATAAAGACATGACACCAAATTCATTTACACAACAAGCACACAATTATTTGGGCACCTGTTGTATATCAATCAAGGCTGAGACTTAGACACGGTGGCTTGCATCCCCATATTGTTTATGCCATGCAATTTAACAAACTCCTTGACTCTGCAAAACTACTTACATTGGAAATAATATCCTGAATGTCTTTTGAGGAATAAGAAAGAGATCTTCCGTCATTGTGTATCTAAGGACACTGTATGAAGCTCAGATTAATATGCAATGAAATTGTTAATTCCAGTGCTTTGAGACTAATGAAGAATACAAATGGGTTCCTTTAAACCATAATTTTATGGAGGGAGAGTCTGATTCCTATCTATATCACATTTCATATTATTATAAAAATGCAGTGGGACTGGTGCTGGTTAAGAGGTTAGTATAGCATGAACACAGCACGTAGGGTTTCCCACCTCTGCTGGAATGCAGTGTTTGAAGGCTTTTCAGAGGTTGTGATATGGCCACTGAGAATTGCACCATGGGAAAAAATGAACTGAGCAGGAAGTGTAGGCGAACATTAGGAGAGAAAACACACACAGCATAGACCTCCAGAGTTGGGAAAAATAAATGAAGGCAGGTCCATGGGGTGAGGAATCTTAGAATCTTCATAAGGGAGTAGATGAAAACAGGAGTTCCTGGAGTGGAAGACATGACTTCTTGGGTAAAGGGCTTACTGTGTAATTGTGAGGAATTGAGTTTGGATCTCCAGAAGTCACTCACACAACCACCTGTAACCCTGGTGCTGAGGGAATAGGTACAGGCAGATACCAGGAGCTTACTGGATAGCCAGTCTAGCCAAGATGGAAAGTTCCAGGTTTGTCAAGACACTTTGTCTTGAATTAATAAATAAATAAAGGTGGGAAGCAATAGAGAAAGACCTCAACAGTGACATCCAGCCTCTAAAGATATGCATGTACACACATCTATATCTGCACATATATACATGTGTACATATGCAAGCTCCCCCCTCTCATCCCCACCTCCCACACACACATACACACAAGATACCCGCAAAGTCGGGCAGAAGTTAAATCACCAGATTCCTATGATCAGAGATGAAGTGACCACTGATCCTGAGGATTGTAAGTAGACACAAAGTACTTAGTGATGAGAAAGAACATGGTAGATTCAGTTTGCTACAAAGCACTCCAACAATGATGCAGACTATTGGCTGCAAGCATCAAGGCAAGGGTGGGGATAAGTCTAGGGGTTGTCATAGCAATCTATGAGAGGAATGAGGAACGTTGGGGGAAAGGACCTAAATGTGCAAGGCCCTTAGCAGAAAGATGGTGGATTATTGGACTTATGGGAAGATTGAAAATAGAAAGAAAAATGAGAAAATGTGTTGTTTCCCTCCAAATGAGAAGACGGGAATGCCATTTATAGAGAGAGGAATCAATAGAGAATTTAGAGTCTTTGAAGAATACCAGATGTTCAACCAACTCAAATCCTACTGTCTCTTCATCAAATATATGAGAAATTCTATTTTCTCCAGGCATTTGAAAAGGTTGTACTCCCAACATGGTTCCTCACACATTGCATAGCCTCCTTTGGCTTAGCTTTCCCTAGGTAATCAATCCCTCCTCAAACCTCAACTCCTGCCTCTGCTATCATGACCACCCTAATCTTCAGGAACCCAGGCAGGGTACCTCCCACCCTTCTAGGTTTGATTTGTTATTCTGCAACTGTATGAAAATTTATTTTTACTGTCTTTCCCCCAAATTCAACATGAATCTTGGGTATTTGACTACCCAGTCCTTGCCCCAAGCACACCCTCCAGAAACACTCAGGTGCCTGTATGAATAAGTGTTCTACAGGTCCACAGAGAGATAGGTGTCAACCTCCAGGAAGGATCTGAAATTATAAATATTATTTGGACATTATCAGGTAGCAGAAGCCATTTCCCTTCATTTTATAATTTTATTGTCGTAGAAAAAAATGGTTTGTTGTCTTTATAATATCATCCTAAAAAGCAGTGCTAAAAATAAATGCTGTATATTCCCATGCTCAGCATACCTTGAATCTGTTTTCTTTAAGCATTATCTTGTCTCCCCTAAAACAGAAGCTAATATACACTTATCTTCCTCCCACCTCCTTCCTCATTGGTTTCTTTTCAGCTAAAAAGACTTTTTACAACAGAGATAACAGAATATATATTGAAAAGTCATGTAAAAAGGTCTCCCCTCCAGTTCTAAAGAATGACTTTTCTTCAAGGACAAAGTCAGAAATTTCTTTCCTCTCCTCCCCTTCTAAGCCCTCTCCCATCCCTAGGGTTCTTTGTGTCTCTGAAATCTCACATTGGCCTGCATCTTTCTGAGCCACGTTTTCTTCAGTGTAGGATGGCTGAACTTGAGACTTTGGCCTCACTTTCCTACCATGTCTTCTCACCAAGGCGAAGCAATGCTTTTTTACTGCCAGAGGTTAATGGAGGCATTGCTTCTGTGGCACATCTTGTGTTCAGTGCCTGATAAATACAACTTGATATGCTAATGAGTGATAATTAGGGTGGGTTATGGCATAGCCATCTGTCACATCACTTTTATAACATTGTATTCCTCTTCTGGAAGAAGTTACTCTTCCTACTCTTGTGAAAATTACTTAAATGCAAGGTAGAGTAAGGGGATTTCTGTCTTCCACTGATGATTCAGTAATATCATTTGGATTTATCTTGAGCATTTTTATATACCAATCTAGAGAGGTAAGCATCACATAAACCCTGAAAATAATACAAACTAATTAATAAATATTAAATAAATGCACAAAGAAAGTATACATTCTGACATAGATGATGAAGTATATAAGAGATCTTTTTGAAATGCTTAGCTAGGGATGCTCTGGATGGCTCCTGAATTGCTGGGTACTATTTTAAATTGGAATGAAGGTATGATTCAGGGTTAAGTGGGTTATGTCTTTCAAAACTCTCTGGATGAGGGGAAATCATACAATTATTATAAATTACACATTATTTTCTAGAAATATCGAAACTATCACAGAGAGCATTTTGTTAAAAATAATGCTTTGAGGATTTACGTGGCTCTCTTTTAGTAGCTGGAGAGTGATTTCAATATAAACTGAAGTGATTGATCATTTTGCCAAAGTGAGTCTCTTCGTGGTTCAGATACTATAATATGATGTCGATCACCCTGTAAGTGACTTTTATTTGCTTTGTCACCTAACTCAACTGTAACACTGGAAGGATAACGGGCTGGAAGTTTCTGAAGAAATTTCATGACATTTTTTATGCTGACCTTCTCTCTCCCAACACCACAAAAGGATACAGAAAACTGATAGCTCCCTTATTTCAAGCTTTGGTGGGTGATCTGATGGTTAATTTTGATTGAAAATTTGATATGCTCTAGAATTGCCTGGGAGACATGTCTCTGGGCACTCCTGTGCAAAATACCTAGATTAGGTTAATTGAGATAGGAAGCTCCACATTCACTGTGGACCACACCATTCTGCAGGCTTGGCTCCTAGGTTTAATAAAGAGGAAATGAGAGGAACCTCAGGATCCATTGTACTCTGCTTCCTGGTGACAGTTACAATACAACCAGCTGCCTCAAGCACATGCTGCCATGACTTCCCCAGCCACATGGCAAGACAGATTAATAAAAATAAGGTTAAAATACAAAAGCTAACTAACAGTAAGCCTAAGCCGTAGGCCACACAACATACAATTAATATAAGTCTCTAAGTCATTTTTAGAGGCTAAATATCTACAGCCAAGTCCAGAACTTGTGGCTGGGATGGGACAGAAACTTCATACAATACACAGGGATAGTGCTTGGACTATATGTGGGAAAGTCCAGGTTGCCTGTGACAACAGTATAGTTCAGTCTTGGCCATAAGGGCCTAAGGATATGAAAGTGATGTTTAGAAATCAGACTCAGTGGAGTAAGAAGATTTGTTGCTATGAGGCTGTTTCTCAAGAGTGTTCATGGTGTGCAAAAGCATCTTTGTGTGTTTGTGTGTGAATTTGCAGTAGGCTCTTTAGCACCATGTTTTCCATTTCAGAAATCCAAGCTTTTTTTTTTTTAGTTTTGAATTTTTTGAACTGAAAATAATTTTTGTCATACAATGCATTTTGATCATGGTTTTCCCCATCTCATCACATATTCTTTCTATCTCTACCCTTCCTCCAAATCTATGCCTTCTTTCTTTCTCACTTCAGAAAAAAATCAGACAAATTTTTAAAAAAATCAGAATAACATTGGTTGTGGTTAACATACACTTTTCATCCCAACACTAGCCTCCCTCACAGAGACAGGGAGATCTTTGGACTATAGAGCAAGTTCTAGAACTACCCAGAGAAACCTTGTCTCAAATAACAACAAAAGGCAGAATAAAAGAAAAAAATTCAAGGAAAAAGCATAACACATGCGTGTGCATACATACATGTACATGTACACACACATGCACACTCATACAAATCCACACACACATGCACACACACACTTGTACACATATGTACACAAACGCATGCACACACACGCACATACATATGTACACATGCATGCACATACACATGCACACACACATGCACACACATGCACACACACGTGTACACACATACACTATAAAAACATAAAATTGGAAACCAAAATATACAAGCAAAAGACTAGTATGTCAAAAAAAAAAAGAAGCCCAAGCAAAGCAATTTGAAACTAACAAACAAACAAAAAAAACTCCAAAAATATCATCCAGTTAATTTTGTATTGGCCATCTACAGCTGGGCCTGGGGCTTACCCATAAGTATGGTCTATATGCTCAGTGAAAACCTATTGGAGAAAACTAATTTTTCTTTTGCAAGAGATTGTCAGTTGGAAATAGCTTCTCTGTTAGGAATGGAGCTGTGGTCACTTCTTCCCTCAGCACTGGGATCTCATCTGTCTTAAACCAGTGCATACTACCACAGTCTCAGTGAGTTCATACGTGCACTGGTCCCACTGTGTCTAGAAGGCCTTGTTCCCTTGGTGTCCTCCATTCTCTCTGGCTCTTACAATCTTTCTGCCTCCTCTTCCACAGGGTCCTCTGAGCCCTAAGTGTGGGGGTTTGATGAAGACATACCATATTGGGCTGAGTGATTCAAGATCTCTTACTCTCTGCACATTGCCTGGGTCTCTATTAATTTCCATTTAGTACAGGAAGAAACTTCTTTCATGGATCAGTGATGACACTAATCTATGGGCATAGCAGAATATTATTAGGAGCCATTTTATTGCTGTGCTCTTATATTATAAAATAGTATTTGGTTTCCCCTACATCCATAGCCTATCTAATTTTAGATTCTTGACCACTCAAGGCCATGGGTACTATCTTTGGTGTGAGCCTTATATCAGTCAGATAATGGTTGGTTACAGTGTTTGTGCTACTAATGTACCAGTGTATCACAGAGGCAGGTTATTATTACAGATGGAAGGGCTTGTAGCTTGATTTGCATTTAAATTTGTCCTTTGGTAGCATTGAGGGTACCTACCAGTACCATGGCAACTAGCCAGTAAATGTAAAGTCAAAGTTCTTTTTTTAATGTATATGGAAACTAAGTCCGAGACAGTGATTTCTCCAAGGCCCTTTGTAACAGCTAATCTTGGTTGTCAAGCCTGACTATGTCTGGAATCAATTAATATACAAACAGCGGAGCACACCAGTAAAAGATTCCTTGATTGGATTATTTGAGGTAGGAAGACCCATCCTAAACATGGGAAACACCTTATACTACTTTTCCACATAAAAACACATGAAAGAAGGAAGCTTTTGACCTTTGCCTGCTTGCCCCAGTTCTTACTGGAAAGTTCATGTGTCCTGTTGCTGAGGTGTTCTTTAGATGACATTAGAACCTACTTCTTCCAGATTCTAATGTGGACTGAATATTAGCAGCTCTCTAAGAGTTCTCCAAGGCGCTAGCACCAAAATGGGACTGCGGTGACACCCAGTCTTGTGGACTGAACAACTACTAGATTCTTGGCCTCCTGGTATGAGATAGCCATTGTTGGAACATCTGACCTGTACAACACTCTGTGTTGATTCTATCACTTCTGTTCCTTTAGAGAACCCATAACTAATACAGTCTCACATAGTCAGGCTCAGAAACTTCAACACTGAGCAGAATTACATCTAGACTCCCTCCAGATGAGCTGGTAGCTTGCAAATGCACACCAAACCTAGGCCTCCAGCTTCCAGTAGGTATTTATTCATAGCTTTGTATGTATAGCTATCCTTATCACAAATAGTTACTAGATGCTGTTATAAAGTCAGTGTGGATCAGGCTGGTACTAATTAACCACTGGCTCAGAGAGAGTTTTTTAGTGATGAACATGATGAACTTGTTTTGGATTCTGTATTTGTGGCTGGAGAAGGAACACCAGCTGCTGACTGACATGGCATGAAATGGAAAAAGGAGAGTTATGCTTCCAGGTCACATGTAAGCATCTTTTCACATTCTTTCATTTCTGCACTGCGTGGCTCCATTGTACCCCATGGGTACACATACATTGCCAATATCAGTCAATAGAGTCAGACATACAAAGCCAACATAGTCTCACTGACCACTATAAATACCCAGATCATGCAATAAAAATCTTTCAAAGGAAAGACAAATTACATTCTAAATCTGCACAAAGACATGCTGTGTGTTGTACGCTTGCTGCCATCTGGATTCACTTGACAGAATATCCAAAACTCAAAATCCATACATTGATTCATTTGCTCATTTATTTTCCATATTTTTATACTTTGGTTTTTTTTTTTTTTGCATCAAAATCTTCTTATTTGAAACACTCATTCTTTGAACCTGCAAGCCATCCTTCTCCAATAAGGAGCAGGGTATTCATCAAAGGAGTTAGCAATCTGATTTTCCAGAGAATTCCCTCTAATGCTCAGGCAATGGCCTTCTATGAATAGAAGCATGGCATTCGTGCTTCATGTTTTCCAATCCCTACATATTAAATGGGAAGAGATTTTGAAGATAGAGTTTTCCCTCATCTGGTGAGCACAGTTGGCACTGTTGTTGGACAGACTTTCCATTTAGTCCAATGTGAACCATTCAGTCTCATTCTAGAACTTCTACAGCCTTTGATGGAGAGAGGAGATTTCAGAGATGCTGGTTGAAGTGTATGAACTTTTAACTAAACAGAAGCAATAAGCTCACAAAATATATTGTATGGCATAGACACCATAATCCAAGACAACATAATGCAATGGCTTGGAAAGTAGACTGAAAGGGCTCTTCTCACAAATAAATGTGCAGTGCGATAGTCCCACATCTGGGTTGTCTGTCTTCTAGGATTTGCCTGGATTCTCAAAGGTGGAGCCTCTTCTTTCTCCTCTTGTCACTTTCCATTCATGAGGGAAGCCCCTTTCTCTGCCACAAGCTCCTTTTCATGATGGGGAGCGCCTCACCATAAGACCAAAAGCAATAGAACCAACTGACCATGGATTAAAACCCCCAAAACTATAAGCCAATGTTACCTTCTCTTCTTTATAAACTGAACATCCTAGATATGTATTATAACAGAAATCTGACTACTAGAAGATGTAAAATAATGCCCATGCTCACTAGATTTTATAATGTACATGTTTAGCAAAATACCATGTGGCATACCACAAATACATATAATCTTTTATTTGTTGACTCAAAATAAAGACAATTTTTGAAATTGAAAAGAAAAATTCTGCCTGCAGGTGGGGTCTGTAAAGAGTGGGGGGAGTGGAAGTGGGAAGTCCTGGTCCCAAGGTAGTGTGAGAGAAGAATATGATTAAAATCCCCCTGCCTTTGCTGGTTCTAGGCTTTCAGTTTCTTCCCTTAGCCTCTGCTTTATAATCTCTTCCATGAAGTGACTACATTCTCACTCTGCCCCTCTCTGTACTTGATGGAATTGCTGAGCAGGCAGGCAACATTGTTCATTCCTTCCCTTAAAGTGCCTGGGCATTAGCTCAGGCTCCCCTCACCAGAGTAAGCCAGATCAGCCCTAGGGATGCCTGCTCTATCAACCACCTCTCATCAAGATGTTCACTAGACAGTGAACATTCACCTTCATTTACATTTTTTCAAGGCGAGACCAGATCTTGAAAATGGTACTAGACACCTTGAACTGTTTCTTCACTATGCTGGTTCTAGTTTATTTTTTTTTCCCTTCAACTCAACAGAAAGTCATGTAAATGGAAAGATGCCGGCTTGCCACATGATTAATTACTATATTTGAAGGATCTCTGCATTTTATTTGACTATTTTTTCAATGGCATACATGTTGTGCCCAATGCTCCACATGTTGAAAAGGGGAGTCTTTGCTCTACTAAGAGACATTATTTACTGTTCTAGAGGTAGCAGGGGATTGATCTATCCAGGTACACACTGCTTTCCCAGCAGCTGTTGGAATCACAATCATTTGCTTAGAAAATCTATCAGAATTAAAGAGAAATCTCAAAATTAATTGTTCTTTTTTATCTGCAACCTGGCTGCATAGACTCTTTGAAGTACAAAAGGCCTCTTTTGCTTAGTTGGTCCTTGAACTTTCATTCAGCAACAGTAGCTATAAAAGCAATTGCCTGTGGAGTCGTCCCAGGGACAACAGTTGGCATTTTACCTCATGATTCAGAAGTGGACTTGATGGGTCATCTGACTTCTGCAAGCAACAAGTTGGGTCACCAGAGTGAATTAGAACTTTTGAATCCTCGTGGCTCGCCCAGCTCTGAAGAAGCAAACCACCTAGAAATGGGAGATGGCTCCTCATTGCTCTGATGAACAGTGGTTAGAGTCTGATCTGGTACTCAGTCCTTTGCAGGGGTTGACAATTTGCTGGACAATCACTGAAGCTTAGATGTTCCTCCCAGGAAGGGTGGATGGACTCCCTCTGCTGGTCCTAGAGTGTCAGGGGAAGGTGCCTTCAGCCTTTTGTTTCAGTACTTGGCTTCATTCTATGATAGCTGGCTTTTTCTCAGAACTGTTGAAACAAAAGCGTAATTATCTTTTCAGTTGAAAATAGATTTTTTCGTACTCATATCCTGATTATGCCTCCCTCCCTGAACTCTTCCCAGATTCTCCCCACCCACATCCACATCTTTTCTCCCTCTTTCTTTAGAAAACAAAAGACGTCTGAAAATAAGGAAAAAAAAGATAAAAACAAATTCTAATAGAATAAAACAAATGAATGACAGAAAAACAACGAGCCAAAGAAAAGGTACAAGAAACATATATAGATGTAGATACACAGTGGCACACAAAAATGTCCCCTAGAGACACAAAATTAGTCATAGTATGCAGAAATGCTTAGAGACCTCAGAGCATGCGAACAAGAGACAAGCACTCACAGGTGAACTGCAGGGTTCTGGGTTCCATGGTGTACCTGCACCACTTGGCCACATTCCCAGGGCTAGGCTCAGGGCTCTAACCACACAGTGCTCTTAGGGAAACCAAAAGGTATCACCCCAAAATATACCTCAATGACATAAATGCTTTCCTGTTGAAATAATTAAGCAGTAGCACATAGCGAAAGGTCTCTTTGAACCCTGTTGCCCACCTTCTAATTTAAAATGGCCTGTAACTCTCCTTCTCTTCTCAGCTCAAAAAAAAACAGAACCAGAAAAATCAACGGGCACCCGCTACCAGTTAGCGTACCCCACAGATTTACCCTGCCACAGGTTCCCACCTCCAGAAGCCCAAACCTTACTTCTCTACATTTTATTGTTTCAGGGTGTTCTATAAATCAGGGTAACTGCTTTGAGTTACAGGGGTTTCTCTCTCGTAACTCATACTGAGGGACTTAATGAGCTTGCTGTGTTTTTCTTGTTAATCTGTCTTTTGTTATAGGGGTCTGTACCAATTACAGACTTATGAGGAACAAGCAAAAATTTGATTTCCTCCCTAATACACCAGTGATTTTCCTCACTTTTTATCACTTGTTCCCAGCTCTGAGGTCTCTCCATTCCCGATATTTATGTTCTCCTGGCTTCATCTTTCCCGGTTCCTCTTCCTGCATCTCCTCTTTACCCTTGTGAGTCACAAATTCTAGTTGCTATTAAATGAAAACTCAGAGCCAGATATCAGGGGGAAAGCTGGAATATCAGAGAGAGGAAACAGACCACAGTCAATTCCCACCCAGCCAACTTCTCAGGGTAAAAGCTATCTTCCAGCTTTCTCAGCCTGACTCCTCACTTCTACTGAATACCGCACATCTGCCTACGCCTCCTTAAATATATTCTTCACCTGGTTGTTTCACTTCCGGGTTAGGACTAAATCCTACAGTTAGGACTAAAGGTGTGAATCAGTACTGTTTGGTAGTTAGGCCTTGAACTCACAGAAAGATCTCTGTCTCTGGAGTTAAGGGATTAAAGGTATAGGTCACCACTCCTGGTCTTTCCTGGGATTAAAGGCGTGAGTTATCACTCTCTGTCCCTCAGCTTAACTGTGGGTAGATCTGTTCTCTGATATTCCAGACTGATTTTTATTAAGTATAAAATATATCACCACATCCTTGTCTTCCTCCTCTTCCTAAATCTCCACATTTCCATCCAACGCCATTTTGTTCTGATGACCCAGTCATGCAAACTTGACACAGCTAACAAGCCAGGAAAAGGGTGATGCCCTGGGAGTTAGCTCTGGTGTGTTGGGTAATTTGCCTGTTTCCTGTACTGTTTAACTCTGCTCTGTTTCATGCTCCTCACTGCCCCAGTAAATCAATGTTCTTCAAGACCAGAAGCTGTGCCTTCTTTTTGCTCTGATGCTTCCCATACTGCTCAATGTTCTGCACACAGTGGGTGCCCCAGATGCTCCCCATACTGTTCAATGCTCTGCGCACAGTGGGTACCCCAGAGTTGTCTCTGACAGATGGGTGTCGTGAAAGCTTTTACAGCCTCATGAACCAATGAGCTACAGATGTGATGACATCACACCTATGTTCCTCTTAACTTTTAAAGTCTGGGCAGAAAGACAAAGCCCACCCAAGATATCACAATGGCTTATAATGACACAATACTTCTTTACAAGTCTTTTTAGGAGACAGTCAATCTGTAGCCTTAAAAGCCTGTTAGACATATTGTAGATAGGCCCTTCTCTGGTGGCTTGGGAGTGAGAAAATTCTCTAGGGGAAAGGATTAGCCGTAGGGGATGAGTACTGCATTATGTGATCCTTGGTGACAGTCATCAACAATGAACAAGAAAACCTCTTTCTCACCTAGTCCTGGAAGCTATCTTTGATTTCATAGGTCAGTCATGACCTTCCATTTTTAAAGCACTCTTGAAGTGTTCATTGCCTGGAGCATATAAATTGGTCCTTAGGATTTATAGTAATGACTAAACAGTGGAGGTCAGTAATGATGGCTAAATGACAGCAAATAAGTAAGAGCTTCATGTCACCTGAGATTCAGAAGCACGGTGATTAGAAGTAACGGTTCCCATGCTTGGTCAACGAGGGGCTTCCCTTCTAGTCTCTGATGCCTGGTTTCCTTCTCTTTCAGCCATAGGTATTAACTAGATAAAAAAAAACATGAGCATCAGCCAGGCACTGGTAACACACACCCTTAATTCCAGCACTCAGGAGACAGAGGCAGGTAGATCTCTGTGAGTTCAAGGCCAGCCTGGTCTACAGAGTCAGGACAGTCAAGGTTGTTACATGGAGAAACTCTGTCTTGAAAAACAAAACAAAAAAAAAACCAAAACCAACCAACCAACCAACAAAAACCCATGAGCAGAACTGGCTGTCAAATGGTGATGAAATCAAAGCACTTGTTTTTGTGGATTTGCTTTGTTCCCATGGAAATAACAGTTGGGGAGTCATCAAATAAAAAGTTAGAATTCTATTTTTTTCCTTAGGTTCTAGTTGCTGACAGAAAGCCAAGTTTTGAACAAACTGAAGAATCTCAGAATTTTTTTATCTAAAACTATACTGTTTACCCAAAATAATAATCTTGATTTTAGTCACTGTTTTATTGCTGTGAAGGGACACCATGGCTTATACAACTCTTATAAAAAAAAAAATTTAATTGGGGTCTTGCTCACAGCTTCAGAAGCATAGTCCATTATCATCATGGTGGAAATCACAGTGGCAAGCATGGAAGATGTGGTGCTGAGAAGGGTAGCTGAGAGCTACATCCCAATCTGCAGGTGGGAAGAGAGCACCTGGGCCTGGTGTGGGCTTTTCAAACTTCAAAGTGACACACTCTCCAATAGGGCCACACCTACTCCAAAATGGCCATATTTCCTAATAAAATGATTAGGAATTAAATTAATTAAATTGATTAAAATGAATCCTTCTCAAATAGTGCCCCAGTGACTAAACATTCAAATAATATGAGCTTATGGGATCCATTCTTAGTTAAAACACCACAATAGGCAAGCATGGTGGCTCCCACCTGTAATCCAAACACTTGAAAAGGCTGTGACAGAAGAATTTCTGCTGTGGGAATATGTTCTGGGACATTGTTAATATTTGTCCCTTCTGCTAATTTAATAAAAAGCTGATTGGCCAGAAGGGAGACAGGAAGTATGGGTGGGGCTACCAGGCTAAGAAAACTCTGGGAACAGGAAGAACAGAGCAGAGATGTCAGAGAAAAGCCAGAGAGACACCACGAAGACACCACGATGAGATGCCAGCAGATGCAGAGGAAAGAAGTTGAAATGCTGCTTTGAGAAAAGGTACCAAACCACATAGCTGAACAGATGAATAGAAATAGATTGAGTTACGATGAAAGAGCTAGCTGGCAATTCGTCTAAGCCATTAGTCAATAAGCATACAATTAATGAAAGCGTCTGTGTGTTTCTGTGGAACTCAAGTCTGCAGGTCTGTACCACAGGCCAGACAGGCCAGAAACTTCGGATTACAAGTTTCTATGAGTTAACAGGGGTTATAAGAAGAGCCTAGACTACAGAGTGAAACTTTGTGTCAAAAAATTATAATAATGATGCTATATTTCATTTTAACAAACTTATGCTGATCTTTATGACTATTATCTGATATGGAGGCCAATGTATAGACAAAGTTGTTGGTCCTTTATTACATATAGTTGTTTGAATACCCAGGTTCAAAGCTCATAGATTCCAGTAAAGGAAGTATGGAACAAATTACCTGGGCTCTCAAAATCTCCATTTCTTCTTATGTAAATAACAAATTATTATTACTTCAGGGTGATTATGGCACTTATAATAGAAATAATAAGACATATTTATGCTCACTGAAATGGTTCTGTGGATAAGGTTGCCAAGACCAATGACCTGAGCATGACTTCCAGAGTCCACATGGTAGAAGAGAACTGTCTCCAACCAAGTGTCTTCTGACTTATACATACATACATACATACATACATACATACATACATACATACATACAGACAGACAGACATGGGTGGTAGTAAGAATGTGGTGGGAGATAGAGACATGGAGGGATAAATAATAAGTAAAATGTGCTGGCAGGTTACAGGGAGGTGAGCTCATTTAACTGTGCATGAGAAGAAATGTTGGTCAGTTTTCACAGCCTGACATCTAAAATGAGGAAATCTCAGTTGAGAAATTGCCTCCATCCAAGTGGTCTGTGGGTATATCTGTGGACATTTTCTTAGTTGCTAATTTATGGCACTCTGGGTTATGCTACTCCCGAGAAGACGGGCCTGGGTTTGTTAGCTGAGTAAGCCAGTGCAACAAGCCAGGAAGCAACATTCCTCCATGGGCTTTTCTTCAGTTTCTGCCTTGAGTGCCTGCCTTGGCTTCCCTCCATGATGGACGGGTAAGCCAAATAACCCTTTCCTCCCCAGGTTGATTTTGGTCATTGTGACCGGTACTGCTTTGGGGTTGAGCTGACAAAGTAAAGAAGAAAATATAAAAACATAGATGCACATGTGAAAGAGCTGGGATCATGTGGGTCATGGGCTCTGATGGAAATGGACTCAGAGGTTTCTTATCTGCATCTGAAGGTGAGGGGTTTATTATACACAGATGAAGGAGAAAGCAGGGTTAGCTAATCTCAGTAGGAGGTCCCTCCTGGGGAACAGACTCAAGCTTTGGGTAACTGGAAGGAGGAAGCTGCCATCCATACTTTAGCACACCCTCCACATTGACCAGGTGAATTGAAGACTTTGTAATTTCCCTGAGCCTGACCCAGGAGAAGCTTTACCATTCATTCCCACAGGTTTGAGGCTTTGGAGTCCTATACACGGCTGTGTTCACATCAGCAACACACATTCACTCAGGACTTCATGTGTTCCTCACGGGTCACAGTGTTTAGAGAGGTGACAGGAAAGCAAATTAAGACAGAATAGAGAAAAAAAAATACTAGTTTCTGATCCTGAGGATAATGGAGAGAAGGGACACACAAGGAAATGTCAGACAAAGTGGTGATGAAATGGAAACTTCCCCAGAAATGGTTAGCTGTGCTTGAGCTGTCATTTTCTCCAGGTAGGTCAGGAAACAAAACTTAAATTGAAAATGTGACCTACTTCAAAGGAAACATCCCCTAAGGACCCGGCACTGAACCCTCCATGCCCACTTCAATCAGTGATGCTCCACAATCAGGCTCTGCCAGTCTTTTGGGAAAGGGTTTGGGGTTAAGAATCTGCTTGATTGTGGCGTTCTGGCAAAATGACTTTGCCTCTGGCTGCTCTGTATAGCCCCATGTGGGTGGAAAAATGAGCATGCATTGTTTTCTAGACAGTCCTTTCTTCCTTCACAACAGAAGCAGCAGCTGAATCACCAAGAGCACTTACCTTTTTATCTTATCAAGTTGATCACTCTGGCTTACTTTACAAATGTTCTGTTGACTCAGGTACTATTGCCTCCTTGGAAAAACCCCCTTTCCTGGGGCACCACCCATGATGCTTCCCTGAGGTGTTAGGTATGAACCAGGTCACCAAGGCTAGAGACTGAGTTACCCCTTGCTAATACTCCGTGAGAGAGACATTCAATGTGCAAGATGGCTTGGACTTACAAATCTGAATAGTGTATGTGTTGTGGTAGACCAGTTGCTTTATAAACAAGCCCCCAATGGCAGCATGTCAAAAAGAGAACACTAGAGCTACCATGATGCTAAGCATTCTGGAAGCTTCTCCCATCCAGCCCCCTCAGTCTCTGTCCTACCTGTTTTTATTCTTACATCCCCAATATTCTTTCCAATTAACTGGTAGATGAAGAAATAGGAATGAGCCACTGTTTCTAAATTGCGTGTCAACTCCTGAGGTGCTGTAACAACCTCATAGAATGTTGTCACAAGATATTCCTCATCTGACAGGAGACCTAGTAATACTGAGCATCTTGATTAGCTCAAGGTGGATTTGCTGTTTCACCAATAAATCATGCTACATTAATTTTGATGACGCTATATCATCCTGAATCTGAGTTCTCTACTATTACTGTGATTAAAAACTAAGGGTCACATGAAAATCAGTGTGGACCAGGAAAGGTGGCAGTGGTGTCCAAGGTGATCCCCTGGTTTAAGGATGTACGCATGTTTAAAGAGGCAAATACATCCCATTAGTAAGTCATTAAGCTTCTTTTAAAATTAAATAAAAATATCATTTGGCTTTGAATTGATAAGCACTTTTTTAGAGTTAGCATTACATCTTAATGCTTCCTGATTAAAACAGAATTACACCACATCCCTCTTTTCATCCCTCGAGCCCCTTCCTTGTAGCTTTCTTTGGATTATTCCCATGCCCCCTACTCTTGAATTGATAGCCTTTTTCTTTGACTTATTATCTCTCTCTCTCTCTCTCTCTCTCTCTCTCTCTCTCTCTCTCTCTGTGTGTGTGTGTGTGTGTGTGTGTGTGTGTGTACACAAATACATGTAAACAGCCTTCTGCATCTGTTGTTGCTTGTGTGTATATGGACTCAAGGCTGGCAACACTGCGTTGGACAAGCCTTAGAGGGGCTCATGCCTGGAAGAGGCTAATTCTCCTTCCGGCACTTAGTAGCTGCCTATAGTTCTTTGTCTAGCAGTCTTTCCCCTTCCAATTTATCATGTGCATTGATATTGCTATTGTTCCTGTCTTCTTTACACAGCCATTTCCAAGAGAGACTGTTTGATCACAGACTTCCTGGCATCTTGGCTCTTACTGTCTTTCTGCCCACTTATCTCTATGGTCCCTGAACCATAGAAGCAGGTGCTGTGATGTAAATATACCCCTTAGGGATGAGTTCCCCATTGCTTCCGCCGTGGGTTTCTATCACCATTTGCTATAAAGGAAAGCTTCTTTGGTGAGGGTAGTAATTAAATTTGTCTGGGGTCTACGGGTAAGATTTAGAATGTAGAAAGGAATTACGCTTCTCTAGCAAAGCGGCAGCAGTAAATTCTCTTCTAAGGTCTGTGACCTCACTATTTATGGCGACTGGGGATTTTCCAGTAGCAGACGTGATTTCCCTCCTGTTGAATGGGACTTTAGTCCAATGTTCTAATTTTTAAAAAACTTTTTGTGTTTTTTTTTTTGTTTTTTGAAATTAAAATATAGTTATATTACTTTCTTTTCTTTCCTCCCTTCAGTATTTAGCCCTTTTCTTACTCCCTTTTTCCTTAATTATATATCCATATATTTATATCCATGTAATTATATATGAATATATGTCCCTAAATATAGTTTTCTCAGTTAGCATAATGTTACTTTTATGAACATGATTTCTAGACTGACCACTTTGTATTGAATGAATAATTTATGGGCTTTTCTCTGAGGAGACTATTTCTCCTGCACTCAGCATTCCTTAGTTGTCTATAGATCTTTGTCTAGGGTTTGGGTCTCATAATGTTCCCCTTCCATTTTAGCATGTCTACTGGTTTAGCCGCCCCCCCTTTTGAGTCTTGTCTTGGTTTCATAAATGTAGCTTCGCAAACATTTCAAGGAGACACAATCTCACAGCAAAACATGTCCATGTTCTTTTTTTGTTTTGTTTTTGAAGCATCAAGCTATTAAGGCAATAATACTTACATTCTTTAGGCCTAACTAATTAGCATCTTAAACTATTGGTTATTTCACTGAATGAGAAATACCAGGAAAACTTTACTAAGTCTCTGGAACACTCTACACTGAGGATAGATGATGTGCCAAGGAACGTTTAGAGCCACCCCCAGAAGTAGCAATCATCACATCCATTCACAGTCTGCTGTCTGGGATTTGCCCAGGTAGCTATATCCGGCAGCATGGGAAGTTGAGAAATGTAGTCTAACTGTGACTAGACAGAAAAAGAATGACATTTGACTAAAAATTAGCCATTTGCTACTAGAAATGGAAAGCAAAGGCCCCAAACTACCCCTTGTCCCCAATCTGATTTGCTGATGATGAACAGAGGCTGTATTCTACACTCCAGCCCATCTTCACCAGCTCTTCCTCTCTGTGCCTCAAAGGAACCACAAAATACTTAAACACATGATTTCATTTTTCTTCTCATATATAACTTCATGAACTTGACTGAACAAAGAATGACCCCCTCTGTACTGATTCAGAAATAACTATTGTAAGCACTGGACTATTTTTGTTTTTCCAGATAGTGTATAACAGAAGTCAGACCCAAGTCCAAGTTTTACATAATCTCAAGAGCTTTTTCTATTCTGCCAATGCCTAAGGCTGAAGGGCCTCAAGGGAGAGATGTGCAGATAGTCTTAAATGATTGACAGATGATTTGTCAGGGAGGGGTCTAGAAATGGAATAGAAAAGGAGATTGTATCCAAAATTGACCGTACTCAGGACACAAGGAGCCATCATGTGGGTGTAATATTGAACACCTAAAACACTTACTATACTGAGAAGGGCAGAAAGTACCTAACTTTCCCATCCTGCAGCCTAGTCACTTACACAGGACTTGTATATACATCTCTCTACTGCAGGAACATGCCAGAAGAAATAACTGATTCTATCTAGCAGTTGATCTTATCCATTAGTCCAAATGTCTTGCAATTTAGTAAATCTTTTGTAACTTTTTTTTTTTTTTTTTACACAGTCAAACCATGGTGCCTGTATGCCTCTTTTGGTATGTTTACTTGGGAGTCAAGTCATTATCCTCATTTTCTCTTCCATAATGATTTTCATATGATGCTTTATAATCCCCACAGTCTTTCTGAGATGAGGAGACATCTTAGTGGGTAAATGCTGCTCCACAAGCAAAAGGACCTACATTTTAATCTTCAGCCTCCACATAGAAAAATCTAGGCATGGGGCATGCACCTGAAATCTTAGAGCTGTGAGGCAGAGACAGGAAGATCCCAAGCACTCACGGTCCAGCAAGCCTAGCCAGTCAGTGAACTCTAGGCTCAGTCATCTCAAAGAATAAGTGAAGGAGCTATACAGGAAGACACCCAGGGCCAACCTCTGACCTCCATGTGCACACACGTGTGCGTATACATGCATAATGCACACATACATACCATCCTCTTCTCTAAGCTCATAATTCTTAATGGAAATGATAGAGGCTGAACAAAAGCAGGAGAAAGCTTTTTGAGTTTGGGACTCACTAGTGACAACCCACAGTCTCAACAGTCCTCATGTAATATGCATAACTCTTTGTCTAACACAGGCAGCATCTCTGTCTCTTAAATCCTCTTCTGCTCCAGTAAACAGGTAGTGGCAAGCTGGGAGCACTGACCCCAAAGAAGTTGCAATTGAGATTTTGCATCCCCTGAATGGTAGGCATGTGGTGAAGGAAAACTGAGCTATTGAAGATAGTTGAAAAAGAATTTTCTTGCATGGCCAATTTTTATGTTATTGTATTTTCTGTTTACGTGTATTTTCTTCTGCAATTTCAAATGAAAGTCGTTAGAGGCAGAGATTGCATCACTGGGTGCCGGTCAGAGGCCAATTGACTTTCAGATATGTTCCTTTATTTCAGCAGTCAGCTAAAATATGCCCATTTGGGAGCATGTGTAGGAGATGATTTGAGACCAGACTCTGGGAAGAAAGCTGAGTTCCTCTGTGTTCATCAATAATTTATTGCTGCTGGAAGCAGAACCAGCTTTTGTGCAAAGCTATACTTACAGCCAGACCAATTGAGTCTGACAAGGCAGAAGCTAAAATTATTGATGAGAAGACTAAGGACCACATTTGAGAAGTTTATCTTTGGTGTGATTTCCAGGTGGGCATACGAGTGCCTTCCTTGGGTGTGTTTCACCCTGAAGTTCTTTGTAGTCTAAACTGGGAGCATCCAAGGCATCTGCAAGGCGCGGAACCACTGAAGAGAAACCTTGTACACATTTTCATTCTGTAAGGTATGATCACATGAGTACAATATGCTTGCCTAGTAACTATTCTACCCATAAAGATATCATGGAGATTCACCGGACTTGCTGAGTCTTTTGTTTCTAAATGTAGGAAAGACAAGTCTTAATTCATCTAACTGGGAAGCAATGGGAACACATGTCACTTCTGCATTTCCAACAGCTACACAGTGCTTCCTTCACCTGACTCTACCCTAACCTATGTCTGTCAGTCACACCCTTAGGATCTGCACAGTAATGTGCTAAGGGTGCCATTAAAAATATACCACTACTACTGATGATGATGATAAATAACCACAGTACCATATTCTAAAAGATATACTAATATTGTCATGTGGTTAGATGTAGGTGGAGTTTACTCGTTGGGCGCCAGATGTAGACGGAGTTTACTTAGAAGGCACCAGTACCAGACAGATATTTATTAAAATATAAATCAGAACTCACGGTACAGTTAACAGATTACAGTAGCACCTGAACAGGGACTGGAGTCTGGAACGGTGAACGAGTGATGGACAGACGGTGGAGTCGATCCTATCCCCAATCATCCAGGAACTAGGAAGAGAGCGTCTCGTGTTCCAGAAGCCCCTTTTCAATGGGCTTTCCCCGCCCCCTTCAGGGGCCCGGTGCCTCGTATAAGTGTCTTTTGACCTTATCAGCTGACACCTGAATCCCACAACAGTTAGAAGTTCAAGACCAGTGTTCCAATAGGGCTGCTGTCTGGTGAGACCTCTCTCCTACTTGTCTTCTTGCATGGCTGTTTCTCTGTGTACACTTTCTGAATGTATCTTTCTCTTTTAATAGGAGCACTGGTCCTTTCAGATGATAGCCCAGCCCTTAAGATCTCACGTAACCTTAATTATATCCTTAAAAGTTTCATCTCCCAGGCTACAACATGTAGAAAAGCCTTTGACAGGTATATATTTGAGCAGTGTTTTCCAACCTGTGGGTCACAACCCCTTTGAAGGTTGCATATGAGATATTCTGCATATCAGATATTCACATTATGACTTATAACAGCAACTAAATCAGAGATATGAAGTAGCAATAAAATAATTTTATGGTTGGAGGTCACTACAATATGAGAGACTGTATTAAAGGGTCATAGCATTAGGAAGCTAGAAAACTGTATTAGAGCATTTGGCCAAAAAATCCCTAAATCATCCAGTAAATAAATGGATAAAATAGATAGTTCTAAAAAAAAAAAAAAAAAGGAACACAAATGGCAAGTAGGTGTTTGAAAACTAAATGTTCGACATCCTTAGTCATCAGGTGATACAAATTAAAACTACTTTGAAATTCTGTCTCTTTCCATTTCGGATTAAGAAGATGGGGAAGAGGGACCCTGCTGGACCACTGGGCGAGTGGAAACTGATGCTGTCACTGTAGAGGTCAGCATGGAGGTCCTTCAGAAAAGCAAAGCCTGGAGTAAAACTAGGTGTAGACCTGGCTATGTCACGCCTGGGATAACCCCGAAAGACTGTAAGTCAAGATATCAGGGAGATAACACCCACAGCCATGTCTGCTGGGGCACTATTCTCAATAGCTAGGAACTGGAGATGCCCATGAACAGATGATGGATTAGGAAATGTGATACATATACACAGTGGAATCTTACTCAGCCTTAAAGAAAAGTGAAACCCTGACATTTGCAGGAAAATGATGCAATCAGAGCTCACTGTGTTCATCTAAGTCAGACTGGGAAAAACCATCACCCTGTAAGAAGAACCAAGATTTAAATTTATATATGTGGGCAGGTCAGGAAAGTGAATCCTGAGAGGAGATGGAAAATGTTTTAAAGATTGTCTTGGGGGGGGGGCATGGAGAAAGTAATTACATTCAAGTGGCATGAAAAGTGGAAGACAGGGCTATATGGTGGGGACAGGGGAGGGGAGACCATCATACAGGTGGGGGAACCAGCAGAAGAGGAACGGAGCAAATAGATGGGGGAGTGTAAGAAGAAAGGATACTTTATATGGATAAAAATGTCATAGCGAAGCCCAGTACCCTGCATGCTAACTTTGAGACTTCATTTAGATCAGGATAAAAGGCCTTGTCTCTAAAGACAGTAACAAGGGTCAAGGTCAAGGTTTGGTCATATAAATGAGGGTAGGTTACACACTTTGATGCACAACACTCTGTACTCAACACTTTTTGAGAAGTATCATTTGTTACACACCCAATGAGGTACAGAGTGGTTTATATGCCTTGAATCATTGAATGCTGTCAGTACTACAAAGGAGCTGGTAGTGGAAAGAAACACACTTGAATACGGAAGGCATTGCAGGTGCTGTAAATCCGAGCAGTGTACCTCCTCCACATCAGAACCTTGGTAACTAGAAACATCCCTCCTCTGGGGCCAACAGAATGCTATTTCTCTTCGGGAAGTTAGGATCTATTACTAGCAATCAATCAGCCCCTTCAGCAAAGTCCCCCCTTTTAACTGTAGAAAAGGAAATTCCTAATTCTGTCAGAGATCAGCTTTTACTTGGGAAGAGATGGTCCCTGCCGCCCAGATGTGAGAGCTCTGTCAAGTCCCACTTTGTGCAGTCACCTACTTGTTCAAGGTGAGTGCTTTTGGAGGGCCTCTCACGGACAGCCATTGCAATTATCCCTAACCCCCATGATGATCCCATTGGGTAAACCTCATTTCTCTGACACTTCTTCTCACATAAGGAAATGGACTTAGAAACATTACATAACTTCCCCAAATGCCACCCAGCTCTCAAGAATGTTGAAGTCCTATTAAAGGACTATACTATCTCCAAACTGTCACCTTTCCACTGTGCTGTCTGCCTTAAAACCCATTATTCAAGCCTCTGTGAGACTGAAAAATCCATAGTGATCACAGTACAAATCATGGCTGGGATGTATGGGTAGGAAGATGCCAGAGACATGAAGATGCCTCTTACCTTCTTTATCAGGTGACAAGATGGATTTATAGATAGATGTCACATGTAAGGAATAGCTAGAAAGCTTGCCAGCACAGTGTGGTTCATGAATGCCTCAACCACAGCTGTGCATGCTTGTCTGTGAGCCTGTTTCCATGGGTAAATATGCTTCTCCTCTCCCCTAAACAGATACTGAACCCATGCCTTTTGTATTTGCATGACAAGGCTAATGTCTTGAGAAGGATGTTTACAAATAAGGGCATGGGGGCATTTCATTGACTTTTCTGCAATTGAGACCAGAAGAGTGGGGTTCAACCAGGCTAGCCCAGTTTCAGTTTAGCAGTCCCAATGAATATTATTTTTTCTGTGGCAGCTCAGGGGCCTACCTGATTCCATCCGTGTAGAAAGTGTGGTCCTGCCACTAAAACATGCCCTGTAACAGTGATCATGGCCAGCTGAGCATAGTACTGTCCCTGTGTAGCTGAGCATCGTGCAGCGTTTGGCTTACTCCAGGAAGGTACAGCAAGCAGAACAGCAGCAAATAAACACTGGTGTTTTCAGGTATGTGCATGAACTCGGCTCCAGGGCTAGTGCAACACTATTCCGCTTAATAGTGACTCATGGACAGTTGGCATTTTCATAAGAATCTCTGAATACTAAATCAAATAGTGGTTGTATCTAGTGCTACCCACAGTGCTATTGTGAAAGTTAAATTCTCTAAGTCGTGGGTTAATAATAATAATAAAGACCATGAGGTTCAGGAGGAAACAAGTGGGAATGACTAGGGGATTTTGAAAGATGAAATGTTGGATAAATGTTAAAAAATTAACATATTTGCATTTTGTTGTATAAATGTATAAAAATTTCAAAGAATATAGAAATATTATTTAAAAATATGTCAGTGGTAATATTAAGCCCAGTGGTAACTTGTAAACCACATGTAGGTGCTGGGAGGGGAATCTGGGTCCTCTGGACGAGCAGCCAATGCTCATAACCACTGACCCATCTCTCCAGCCCTTAGAGTTACTGTTTCATCCTAAAAAAAAAAAAAAAAGTGGTTTCTAATGGTGTGGTAGATGCTCAGAGCTCAAATTTATCTTTCTCTCCAACACTCTGTGTATAGACTATAGGTTTCTTTTGCATCCAGCCTTTGTAGTGCTGTGAGCATTAAACGACTCAATGTGTATGAAATACTTTGGGCTGCATTTGTGTAATAAATGGTAATTCTCAGAAAGTATTGGTTTCAGAGTATTGTACACTCTCTATTTCCCACTCTTATTTATATGACAAAGCTCTAACTTCTTTGTGTCACTGTCCTTTGAGACAAGACCTTCCCCCCACCCCTGTAAAATAAGTTTTAAAGTTAATGTACAATGTGAGTGATGGAGTTCATTATGTCGGTTTCATATACATGTCATTATCCCTTGTTCTTCACCCCTCCTCCACGGCCATTCCCTGTCTGCTCTGATCCACTCCTGCTGGGGACATACACACACACACACACACACACACACACACACACACACACACACACACACGCAATACATGCACACGCGCACACACATGTGCACACACGCACACATACATGCACACACACGCGCACACACACATATGCACACACATACACGCGCACACACACACATGCACACACACGCACACACACATATGCACACACATACACGCGCACACACACATGCACACATACGCACACACACGCGCACACACACACATGCACACACACGCACACACACACACGCATACACACGCACACACGCACACACATGCGCACACACACATGCACACATACATGCACACACACGCGCACACACACATACACACACACATACACACATACATGCACACACACGTGCACACATACGCACACACGCACACACGCGCACACACGCGCACACACATGCACACACACACATGCACACACATGCACACACGCACACATACATGCACACACCCGCACACACACATATGCACACACACATACACGCACACACACGCGCACACACACACATGCACACACACACACATACACACACGCACACACACACATAGCCTTTTGTTTTCAAGTCACCTGAACTTTATTCCCCCCTCTCTCTCTCCTCCCCCTGAGATTTTTAAAAATCTCTTTAATTTCATATCATGACCACCATTCCACTATCGCGACCTCTCCAAGTATGACGACCTGAATTCAGTTCTTCATCATCCACATTCTAAGCACAACTGTACACATCTGCAGTCCAAGAACTGAGAAGCAGAAATAGAAGAATCTGTGTGGCTAGCAACTGAAAATAGAAAGACATTAGATGTTAATCTTTGGGCCTCCATCCATTTCTACCTGCACACATATGTACCCATACATACAAGCACACACACACATAAAAAAAATAAAAATCATTCAGTGGTTGAAAACATTTCTACACAAAAATTTGTTGATGCTATTTATAGTAACTTTAGTCATAATAAAAACTAAACAAACCCAAAATGTCTGTCAATAGTGTAATAAACCTACCATGGCATGTCCATATACTGATATTATTCTATGATTAAAAAGTTACCAGATTATGAGTTGACATATAGAAGCCCTTGTTAGCAGTCCTTGTTTGACATTACTAAGTAAAAGAAACCTGTAGAAGATCACATGCTATAGAAGTCCCATTAGGAAACATTTTAGAAAGTCAAACTATTTAGTGGAACACCATTACCAAACAAGAACATCATGAATTTGACGCCAGCCTGAGCCACATTGCCAAACCCCATTTAATCTCTTCCCTGCAAATGATAAGATTAGTGTACTAATATTAGCCTATCAATTGTAACAACAGGTTACTCTAATAATGTAAGGGGAACTGGAGTGGAGGCAGAAGGATTATGGGAACTCTGTACTTTCCACTTAATTTTTCTGTAAACTTGGATTACTCTAAATGAGTCAAATCTATTTATAATTAATTTTTAAAGGACAATTGGTGTAGGTGGATCACCATGTGCCAAATAGAGCGGTGCTGGCTGATCGTGAGTCAGATGAGTAATGTCTGCAGAGGTTAGATCTGGATCCTGGAGAGTGGTGAGTCAGCAGGCTCTCCTTAAAAGCCTTAGAGAGCCCTTACTAAGAGCAGCACATAATGAGAGATGCCTTTTCAAACAGAGACCCTGACCACAGGTAGAGACTTCATTAGGAGAAAAGATGAGAAACAGAAAGCCAGGGAGCAGTCCTCAAAAAATAAAATAAAGTAAAAATTTTTTAAAAAGACAGAAGTGAAATCACAGCAATATGGGCACAATGACAGGTCTCATGACAATGTGTTCTCATTTGGGACAAATTTGCTTATTGCCTGTTTGATGTAGGAAGAGAGGGGCTCTGAGTACACTGCACAAACCTGGCTGAATTCATAACATAACAAATAAATGAGAAACTGCGTGTAAAGTATGCAAATCAGGGCTGCAAGGGGGTCTCTGGAGAGAAAGCCAGTGCAGGTAGATCTATCCCAGGCCACTGCTTCTTCCTGCTACTAAGTGTTCATTCTGTGGTCCAGGGTTCCTTAGTAGGTACATAAGGATCTTTGTAAAAGGCACAGAAATCAGCTTGTAATAACTAATCTTCCTTTTTATGAACTTTGGAATATTTTGATAGCCAACCAAATGTTGACCAATCACATGGCATCAGAAGATAAATGAGTGATTAATGATCACCCTTTATTTGAAAATAACATTTACTGGTACTGATCTACTTATATAATAATACATATACAAAATAAGCAAATAGAAAATATGGGAAAACCAAGGACAAAATAGAAACTACATAGAAACAAATGTTTTGATACTTAGTAGGCTTAGTTAAGTTTCTATCGCTATGAAGAGACACCATGACCACAACAACTCTTATAAAGTAAAACATTTAATTGAGAGAGCTCGCTTGTAGTTTCAGATGTTCAGCCCATTATCATCATGGTCAGAAGCACAACAGTCTGAAGACAGTCATGGTGCTGGAGGTGAGAGTCCTACATTTTGACTCAGGGATGACAGGAAGTCAACTTACTCGCTGGGTAGTATCCCAAGCATAGGAACCATCAAAGCCCAACCCCAGTGACATATTTTCTCCAACAGGGCCATACCCACCTTAAAAAGGGCCACATTTCCTAATAGTGCCATTCCTTATGAGTGTGTGGGGGCCAAATACATTAAAACTAACACATTACCCTTTCATGTTTTTCTTTTGTATATATCCTTAAAAAACTGAGTACATGATGTTCATCTTCAAATTTTTTTCTTACCTAAATAATTAAATTATTTGGGACAGGTGGACCTTTAGAATACATGTCTATTACAGAGATATAGAAGTACAGTGTTCCCAATAAGCTATGAGCTTTCTTTCTGCTCACATGTGTGGATACTAAAGTGGCCAGTATTTTGGGACCCCCAAGATGCTTTGCTTCTTCCCAGTCTAAAAGAATCCGTTCAGTGCAATGATGCCTTAGCTTCTTCCCTGTTGCTATGATAAAATGCTCTGACAGAGGCAGATTAAGGGAAAAAGTGGCTTTCTTTTTATTAATTTATTTTTTAATTATAAAAGTTTTTTTTTATCCATATATCACCCTGATCCCCTTCCTTCCCTTCTCCCAGCCTCTCTCAGTCAGGCTTTAGCCTCACCCCCCTCCCTATTTTCCCATCTCCTCCCCCAAAAGGGCAAGACATTCCAGCATGGCACATCCACTCCAGACAAGTCCAATTCCTCATCCCAATATCAAGACTGGGTTTGGTGTTCCTCTGCAGGGAATGGGCTCCAAGGTGCAAGCCCATGAACAGGAACACAGTCTGATCCCACCCCTCAAGGATCCACATACTGCTCATGCCAATCAACAGTTGCCTACCCTTGTAGGGCCTACCTCCTTTTCCCAATGGTTACCCAGTGGCTGTTCTTGTTTCAGTGAGCTCCCCAGAGCTCCAGTCACCCATTTCTGTAGGACTCCTCATAATCCCTATCCCCTTGTTCATGCAGATTCTCCTCCCCTGCTTTCAGCTAGACCAGCAGCTCTGCCCAGTGCTCAGCCATGGATCTCTGCCTTGGCTTCTATTCATTGTTGGATGTAGGCTCTGTGATGACACTTAGGGTGTTTACTCATTTGATTATAGGGGAAGTCCTGTTTAGGTACCCCTTCCACTATTGTTTGAGAATTGGCCAAGGACATCATGTGAGTTCTTGGAGGTTTCCCTAGTACCCAGTCTCTTTCCAACCCCACATTGGCTTCCTCTATCGAGATATCCATCTCTTTCTATCTCCCTCTTTGCTCCTCTCACTCAACCATCTCCTCTCATGATTTGTTCCCACCTCTTCTTGGTTGTAACCCATTATGATCCCAATTTGTGAAGGTGATCATCTCTATTTCTCTTCTTAGGAGAATCTCTGAATGCCTCTCTTAAGATCCTTCTGATCCTAAGTTGTTTGGGGGTTGTGGTTTGCAGCTTGGGTATTCTTTGCTTTTTGTCTAAAATTGATTTATGAGTAAGTACATCTCATGCTTATCTTTCTGGGCTTGTGTTACCTCACTCAGGAGGATATTCTCCAAATCCATCCATTTGCCTGAAAATTTTATGATGCCTTTTTTTTTTTTTTTTTTAACTGCTGAGTAGTACTCTGCTGTGTAGATGTACCACATTTTGTTAATCCATTCTTCAGTTGAGGGGCATCTAAGTTGTTTCCAGGTTCTTGCTATTAGGAATAATGCTGCTATAAACATAGTTGAGCTAATGCCTTTGTGGTACAAATGTGCATCCTTTGGGTATATGCCCAATATGGTATTGCTGGCTCCTTAGGGAGATTGATTCCCAGTTTTCTGAGGAAATGCCATACTGCATTCCAGAGTGGCTGTACAAATTTACACTCCCACTAACAATGGAGGAGTGTTACCCTTGTTCCTCATCCTCTCTGGCATAAGCTGTTATCTGTGTTTTTGATCTTAGCCATTCTGACAGGTGTAAGGTGGAATCTCAAAGTTGTTTTGATTTGCATTTCTCTGATGGCTAAAAATGTTGAGCGATTTTTTTTAAGTGCCTTTCAGCCATTTTTAATTCTTCTAAGAATTCCCTTTTTAGCTCTGAACCCCATTCTTCAATTGGGTTATTTAGGTTTTGGGGCTCTAGTTCCTTGAGTTCTCTATATATTTTCAAGACCAGTTCTTTGTCAGATGTAGGGTTGGTGAAGATCTTTTCCCATTCTGTAGGCTGTTGTTTTGTCTTATTGACTGTGTCCTTTGCCTTACAGAGCTTCTCGGTTTCAGGAGGTCCCACTTACTGACTGTTGTTCTTAGTGTCTGTACTACTGGTGTTATATTTAGGGAGTGGTCACCTGTGTCAATGCATTGGGGTGTATTTCCCATTTTCTTTTCTATCAAGTTCAGTGTAGATGGGTTTATGTTGAGGTCTTTGATCCACTTGGACTTGACTTTTGTGCAGGGTGATGTTTGGATCTATTTACAGTCTTCTACATACTACTATCTGGTTATGCCAACACCATTCATTGAAGATACTATCCTTTTTCATTGAATATTTTTGGTCTCGGTCAAAAATCAGGTGTTCATAGGTGTGTGGGTTAATGTCAGGGTCTTTAATTCAATTAATGACCAATGATTGTTACTTCCTGTTATTTTTGGTGGTAGCATGTGTGTATTTCCTTTCTTTTGATTTCTCTTCTGTGGGATTATTGATTGTTTGTGATTTCATGGGTATATCTGGTTTCCTTAGGTTGGAGTTTCCCCTCAGGTGTTTTCTGTAGGGCTGGGTTTTTTATTATTATTGTTTTATATTGTTATTGTTTTATATTATTATTGTTTTATATTATTATTTTATTATTGTTTAAATCTGGTTTTGTCATGAAATATCTTGTTTACTCCATCTATGGTGATTGGTAGTTTTGCTGGGTATAGTAATCTGAATTAGTAGCCATGTTATTTTAGTGTCTGTATAACATCTGACCAGGACCTTCTTGCTTTCATTATTTCCACTGAATAGTTGGATGTTATTCTGATGGGTCTGCCATTATACGTAATTTGGCCTTTTTCTTTTGCAGCTCTTAGTAGTTTTTCTTTGTTCTATAGGTTTGGTGGCTTGATTATTGTGTGACGAGCAGACTTTTTTTGGGGGGGGGGTTCTAGACTATTTAGTATTCTGTAAGCTTCTTATATCTTCATAGGCATTTCCTTCTTTAGGTTGGGAAAGTTTTCTTCTATGATTTTGTTGAATATATTTTCTGTGCCTTTGAGCTGGTATTCTTTTTCTTTGATTCCAATTATTCTCAGGCTTGGTCTTTTCTGGTGTCCCAGATTTCCTGGATGTTTTATGTTATGACTTTTTTGGTTTTAATGTTTTCTTTAACTGACATATCTATTTCCACTATTGAATCTTCCACACCAGAGATTCTCTCTTCTATCTATTGAATTCTGTTGGTTAGGCTTGCAAGTTACAGCTTTGCCTCAGTTTATGCTTTCTTTATGACTTCTATTTCAATCTTTAATTCCTAGAATGTTTCTTTCACTGGTTTTTCTTTTTCTTTATTTTCTTTCAAGGGTTTGTTCATCTCTTCCAATTTTTTGTTTGTATTTTCTTCTATTTGAAGGGAGTTTTTATATCCTCTTTTAAAACTTCTACTATCTTCATAAAGTTGTTTTTAGGGTTGTTTCCTTCTGTTTCCTCTTCATTGTTATGATCAGGTCATGACGTTGTAGAACCACCAGCTTCTTCTGGTGGTATCTTGTTGTTCTTTAATATTGTAATGTGTATTCTTGCACTGGGTTATACCTATTGCTTCCTCAGTTCACTCTTAGTCAGCTCATGGTTGGCTTTCAGTCAGTTGTGAGCCCAGGGGCTGAGTGTCCCCAGTAATTGCAGAGGCTGCTCTTAGTTGGCTATTAGTTGGCTATAGACCAAGGAGCTGTGTGTCTCCAATTGTCATGGGGGTTATTCTTAGTCAGGTCTTAGTTGGCTCTTAGTCAGCTGTGGACCAGGAGGCTTTGGGGTCTCCAGCTGTTAGAGTATGATGACACAGATTACAGTTTAGGTGGGGTTTGGCCAGTGGGATGTCCCTCCAGCTGTGTTTTTCTGGAGATTGGGCTTGGGGGGCTGTCCCAGCTTTCTTTGGTTTGGGCAGAGCTGGATGTGGTTAGAGTGCCAGGGCTGTGTCCCCCTTGGCCGGGGTTTGGAGACCATGGTTTCCACTTGGCCTGAAGATCAGGTGCCACTCGTACCTTAGATTATGAGTCTTGGAGTCTCTAGCTGTCACAATGTGATGACACAGATTGAAAAAGTGTCTTTCTTAAGCTCATGGCAGCCTGTCACAGCTGGGAAGCCAAGGCCATTGGAGACTTGTAGTCACCAGTCATGTGATGGCTGCAGTAGAAAAAGAGCAGTGACCGCATGTGTGCTTGCGCTCTGCTCGCTTTCTTTACTTTGTGTAGACTTGATTCCCTCCCCTATGGCGTGATTCCACCCACACATCTAAGATGGCCCTTTGTTGTGGGATAGTATTTCACCTGGGCCAAGATGAGGTACATTTGTTCATGCTGTGGAATAGCTCTTTAACGGTGTAAAGGTGTGTTGTCTTGGTTTCTGCTGCCTTTGTTAGCAATGTGGAGGTGTGTTACTTCTGTTTATGATGCATTTGTTTAACTCTGAAGAGATGTGCTGCTGTGTCACCTTTTAGCTAAAGCACCCAGTTGGTCTAATAAAAAGCTGAGTGGCCAATAGCTGGGCAGGAGAGGGATGGAGAGGGCTGACAGACAGAGAGGATAAATAGGAGGCGAAATCTAGGCTTGAGAAGAATTAGAGAAGGGGAGGAACAGAAGAGGAGGAGGAGATGCCCAGGGCTAGTTAGACAGACATATGTGAAAAGCCGTCAAAGTAAGACATACAGAGGGAAGGAAAAGGCAAATTCAAGTTAAAAGAGCCAGAAATGAGCCTAAACCAGGCCGATCATTCAAAACTAATACTATGTTTCTGTGTCATAATTTGGGAGCTGGTTGGTGGCCCAAAAGAAAAAGGCTGATACAGGCCTCCCTCACTAATGCATGTATTCCAAGTAATTTCCCACAGGCAGGCCCTAAGGCTCTCTCCCAGGTGACTCTGGTTTCTGTCAAGTTGACATCGCTAATGGTCACTCCGTCATCCTCAGATTCCACATCTGTGGATTCAATCTACTGCAGATAATACACAGACAGACAGGCAGACAGACAGACGACAGATAGTTAATTTTTTTTTTAAAGTCTGTCTTGGACTGGCCATGGTAGTACATGTCATTAATCCACTGAGGAGGCAGGGGCAGATAGATCTCTGCTTTGGAGGCCAGCTAAAGTTATATAGTGGGATCCTGGATCCTGTCTCAAAAAGAAAAAAAAAAAAAACATTCATCTACCTTGAACTTGGGAAGACACTTTTCTTGTCATTATTCCCAAAACCAATACAATGAAACTGCTATTTAAACTGTATCTGGTAGAATTTAGATATTACAGTTACCTGAAGGTGATCTAAAGTGTACCCAAGGATTGTGTAGACAATCTCTAACTATTGTGTCATTTTATATACAGGGCTTGAACAACTGCAGACTTCGCTATTTGCAGAGGAATCTGGGAGCCAATGCCCTCCAGATGCTGAAAGAAAGCTGCACCAATGTATTGCTCCAAATATGCCCCCTGGTGTTGCTTGAGTTCATGTGTTTAAAGCAGATCTGTCATGCCTCATGCTACTCACGTCAGAAAGAAGAAGACACTGAGCAAACAGAAAGCACAATCTATGTCCTCTGGGAATTTTTTGTTTTTGTTTTTAAATGTGCCTTAGGGACTGAAAGAATGGCTTAGTCAGTAAAACTTTTGCCCTGTCAGCACTGGGGAGGTAGAGTCAGGAGTATCCCTGGTAAAAAGCCCACCACAAAAAGTTATTTCTAAGGCACAAAGGAAATGGATCCTGGAAATGATAATCAACCTCTGCTTGAAGTTACCCAGGATTTTGGACAATCTGAAGTCTTGTTTTTAAGATTGGTGGACCCGGAATCCAATGGGCACGTTTCTGCTACATTGTCAATGTTTAGAGCCCATAAAGGAGTCCAACAGGAGAGCTGTCACAAACCCCTTTGTGACTAGGAAACAACCATTACGTTTCTCATGAATGTTGAAATCGTCCTGGGAAAGACTTGAGACATAGCTCAGCCATTAGAAAATTCATTGGGCTGCAGATGGTGATTCTGATCCCTAAGAGAAATTCCTTTGTACACTGACCTCTCAGAGACTCTGCTTGCCATAAGCTTCTGTGGCCACAATGACTGTGAGTGTGGGGGCACATGCCCCTCCTTGAGGCTGCACAGCCTTTCTGGAGCATTCGTTATAGATCAGAAAATTATAGCTTTTGCAGGCCAGGTTTGTGGTTTCTTTGATCACATACGACTCTCAAAATTCTTAGCAGTTTTCTGGGTTACTTGCTTCTAGTCATTTCCATGAACATGTAAGGATAGCCAAAACCTTGTCTACATAAATTGTCAGCTTCTGGATACTCCTATATTTACTCATGTCTGTACTTGAATTATTTTTCTCTCCAGTCGCAACTTTGAGGCCATGTGAAATAACAGCCTTGCATGAGACAACAATATGTTTAATTCTGTATTTCTCATCCAATTGGCTCCCCCGATTCCATTAACACCAGATCCCAGAGGAAGGTCCATAGATAACGTATTATCTCTTTCCCTTTATGATGGAGAAACAGCTCTGTGAGGGCTAAATTACTGGATTGCTAATCTGTTCAGGTTGAAATCCCAAACACAAGGGAGGTCCCTACCACAGAGCACTTCCTGCCCTTTCTGTCTGCATACTGGTAAATTCCTGCCAAAAAAAGTCATCTTCTTTACCCAAAGCCTCAAGGAACAGCCAACAGAAACCAGCATTTTGATTTGGTCTCACTATTTCCTGCAGAGTTCCAAGTGTGGGAAGCTGGTAGCCACCTTTCAAAGTTATCCTGGATCAGTTTTTCTCAGTGTACTGCCATTGCTTGAGAGAGGTGACAGACCCCAGTCTGCATCTGTTTCCTGGCTCCCTGTACTATAATTGTTCAAATGAGAGAAGAGCAGTCCAATGTCTCTGTTGTTTCTTCCAGATAGGAGTGGCACCAGTTCATGCTTAGACACAGCTCATGCTAAGATACAGTTTTCAAAGGCCTCAAACTACAAGATTTTTCTCTTCCAAACTAAGGGGTTTTGTACAGTAAGTAGAAACTGAGGGTCTCTGTTTATGAGGCTGTCCAGGATCCCAAGTCTCCTTGGTCTCACTTCTATATGTGCTAAGGTTCCATTCTAAATGAATGAGCTGAGTTGATTCACAAAGCTCAAAATTTCCAACCCCTACATAAGTAGCAGGACAGGGATGGGCAAAGCAGTGTCTTTCTTTAAATGGATGTTAATCTCAGGTTGGTCACATCCTCCTTCTGAGGCAGAGGAGGGACTGTGTCTTCACAGAGTTGTGTGGGCAGCCATCTGTTACTAAATTCAAGGAAGCTACAGTGATGAATAATAGAGGCAGTTGGAGCCTTCCACACCAATTCATGAGCATTTTCTAATACCATCCTGTAATTTTGCAAACAGAACCTTTATTTTCTATAGAATATTCTATCACATTCTTCTTTTAATGGAAATCATTTCCTAGTTTGAGCTATGATATAAATGCTTTATTGAACATCTTTAGCTATCTTTTCTAAAATTCTTTTTATTTATATATATACATGTGTGTCTGTATGGCCATATGTGCCGCAGCTGCCTAAGGAAGCCAGAAAAGGTCATAAGAGGTCATCTTACACCTTAGATCTATAGTTACAGATGTTTTTATCTGGTCAGTATGGGTACTAGAAACTGAAGTAGGCTCCTCTGGAAGGGCAATCCATGTTCTTAGCCAATGAAGCATCTCATTGACCCTTTAGCAATTTTTATACACACTTCTGAATCACTCATTTAAGAGATATTCTTAGATACAAAAATATAAATACAAATATTTTAAAGATTTATTTTTAATTAAATGTGATGTGTAGATAGGAATTTACCTATCTGTGTATGTCTGTATAAGTCTGCAGGCATATTCCAAGGCCAGAGGCATTAGGTCCCCTGGAGCTTGGGTTACAAGTGGTTGTGAGATACCCTATGTGGGTCCTGGATACTGCACCCAGGTCCCCTAGAAGAGCAGCAAGTGATCTTAATGACTGGCCTGACTCCATAGCCCTTGAACATTTCAAAGACTGCCTAATTTCCTATTAGGAATGTCATAACAACTTATAATCCCAGCTGCCGTATATAAACATGCTTCCCAAATAATCTCTATAATTCTAACATTCTTGCACTTTAAAATTGATTTTATTTAATACACACTTGCTTCTGAAACTACCCTTTACTCTATGAAATGAAATAGTCAACCACAAATATTTATTGACCACCAACAATGATACTTTCTTTAAAAGGCTAAGGTAAATAGTGTGGTTTTTAAAGTGTTCTTCATGTAAGAAAAGATTTGAAGGGTAAAGGTTGGGGAGGAAAATTAGGATTGAGCTCTTTAGATAAAATTTACACTGTGTAAGTATGTAAAATGGCTTAACTAGGATAAAACATAAACATCGACTCATGAGAATTTGAAATACAATTTCAAAAGAAAATCAGAATCTTCCCAAATTATACCAGAGTAGAAAATCATCAGGTAACATTTCACAGTTACCTATTCAGTTCTCTTCCTAAACATGCATATTTACATTGAGATATTTTACAAAATTATTTTCTCCAGTCATATAGCATTCCATATCCCACTTAATTAAAAATACAGTTATGTATTTTTCAAAATATTATAAATCCTTCCAATGAGTTTTAGTAACCACATTACATGGTCATAGTAGTATATGTAATATAATAGATGCTAGCTTCTATTGATGGCTTAATAGCAGCATTAGAATTTAGCCATTTGAAACACAATATAAGGTCAATAACAATTTAGCAACAACCATTGAAGATCTCATTGTTGTTTCCATACTTTGCAACAGAGACTAAGCCTATGATCCTCAAGAAACATTGTATGAAGATATTTTTAGTGGCCAGGCTTCAAGGACGTTTCTGGCCTCATGTGGGTAGGAGTACCCAGGAATACATGCCCAGGACAACCCCCTGGAACAAAAAGTCACCCAGCTCCAATGTTTTACTGCCAATGGAGGAAAAAAAAAAACCATTTTCTTACTGTAGGCTTGGGTTGTTTATTCTCTCTCTGTCTCTGTCCCTCTGTCCGGGGTGTGTGTGTGTGTGTGTGTGTGTGTGTGTGTGTTCACATGTATATGTCCCTTCTCCTTTATCTTACAAATCAACTCTTAACTTGTCTGGCGTTAAAATGAGGGAAGCATTTCAATGTGATAGTCTTTATATATCATCATTTTTCACTCTGTGGTTCTTCTATCAGCATGGAAAGAATATGGTTTGCCCACTCTAGGATGAAGGGAGGCTGGACTCCATGTGGAACAGGGCTACGCCTGCATACACAGTGTCTCTACAGAGAGAGATAGAGCTGCCCAACCCAAGCCAGTCTGCACATGTATGAGATATGCACATTAATGATTAGTATTTTAACCCACTGAGTTTCAGAATAATTTTCATGTAATCAATGCTAGTTTACATAATAGATGAGAAGACAACCTTATCTCAGATTGTGCAGGAGGTAGTTTTTAGCCAAGACCTGGTTGACTCTTGTGTCTAATCTTATCCTTACAATGATCTCTGCATCCCTAGTTTGGATTCATCCATCTGTGGATGGAAAATGAACAAGCATCTAAGTGTAGCTTGAAGTTTCTGTCCTGGGCCCATGGTCTGAACATATCTCTTCCACCCACAGTACCACAACCACTTATAAAATAATGACTTATATTAATTACAAACAGTTTGGCCTATGGCTCTGGCTCATTACCAACTATCTCTTATTACTTAAAAAATGCCATTTTTATTCATCTATTCATTGCCATGTGGCTCGTGACTCACCAGTATTTTTATATCTTGTCTTCTTGAGCCTGCAGCGTCTCTTTGACGCCGCCCTTCTCTGTCTTGTACTGTGCCTAGATTTCTCTCTTGCCTCCAAACTACCTTGACATAGGCCAAAACAGTTCCTTTATTAACCAATGGCAGTAAAGCATACTCACAGCATACAGAAAGATATCGCACATCATCTAAGTGAGGTGATGAACTAGGAGCTGTGAGCCAGTGAAGGGGACTCCAGATACAATGAAATGGACTCTCTTCTCCTTCATTCCCTTGCTCTCCCATCTCTCCTTCCCTCTCTCTCTCTTTCTCCTTCTCCACCCCTTTCTGTCTATTTTTTTTTTCTCCCGTCCTTCTGCTTTAAGTATTCCTCAGATCACTCCTAATGCCTGGTCACTGCACTAGGTACACTCACGGGGTAACTCACTGTCCCAACACTAGGGGGCAAACAAATAGATAAATGAATAAATAGTTACCATAAAACCTGTGAGGTTAAACCTGAAGGGATCTCTGTCAGCTCAGGACTCCCCAAACCAAGTTTTCAGTACAAAGAGATTCATTCTCCCCAAAGGGACAGTGTTTGGTTGGAACCCCTCCTTGCCCCAGCACAAGCTAGAAAACCCATCTGCCCCACTTCTCCTAAACCTGCCCACACAGAAAAATCTGAAGAAAGAAATGACACCAAAAGCCCAGTTCCTCATTTGTGGCAGCCAATGCAACTTGCCTCTCTGACATGACTAGCCCACCTAAGTGCCTGCCCAGGGACTTAGCTTCTTACCGTACTTGGGCACAGCTCCAGCTCCTGGCTAGCACATCATTACCCCTCACCTAAAGTCTATAAAATCTCCCTGGCTTTGCCTGACTCTGCAGCTTCCTTGGCCTGGGAGCAATACCCAATAAGCCTGCATGTATCTGCTTTTACTGTGGCCTGATCTGGTCTTTTGTATCAGCATGGAATAAGAGACAGAGGCAACAGATGGAGGACAATGGAGAAGGGGACCACTTAAGAAGGAGAGGAAGAGAGGATTTATCCCAGAGGAGGACAAATGGACTGCCTCTAGATAGAGAGGGGACAGACATGGCCCATAGATAAATGGCAGTTTATAAAGGTAAAAGGGATCACCCCGTGTTAGGATGAGGTGTTTAATTTTAATGGGCTTGTTCATTGGGGTAGCCAAAGGTGGCTTTTGATTCCTGGACTTCAATATTTTGATAGCCGAACCTTGGTGGTCAGCCTCAGGAGAAGTATTCAAATAAGAGAATAAACCTTGGTGACCAGGTTTAGGGATGTAACCTAATGGATTTTAGCAAGGCAGGGGTCATCAGAGAGAAAGACAGGGTCTGCTAAGGCCATGTTTGCTGTACTTGAGCTGACCAGAGTCCCTTCAAAACAGCATGAACCCAGAGTAGGTTCATCTGCCTTCCTGATGACATACAGGGTAAAGAAAGGAAGTACTAGGTGAATGTGTCTTAAGCAATGAGGCAGAGAAAGAGAAAGGCTGCTGGGGAGCAGCTGTACTTTACAAAGTTGAATAAATATGTGTGGGGTCCTGGAAGCAGCAGGTCTGTATGTAACAAGGGAATATGAAAGAGAGCTCTGCCAGAGAGCAGAGACTTCTGGAAAAAGACTTGCAGGAAGAGGAGGACACTAGTAGAGGCTTGCCACGCCATCTGTCAGCATGAAGAAATGAGGTGAGAATTTCTGTAAAATGAATGATGGAACTACAACTCTGTTTTTTAGAAAGCTGTCCTGCTAAACACAAGGCAGACTGAGAGCCTCGGAGGGGTAGAACTGGGTAGTAATAGTGTCTGGGACTTGACCACAGCACCTATCTGACATGAAATTGACTGTTGTCGTGGAAATACATTTCTTCCTCATTTTAATGGTCAGTCTCCGCAATCACTTGAACTGGTTGCACAGTGGGCCCAAAGCAGTTGTTAAACCATTGAAGAACCAAAATGATTATTGATCTCATCCTGAGCACTCAAACAGTCTGGAAAAACAAGACTTGAACGAGCTTCATCAAATCCAAGATGCTTAAAAGAAAGTTTTCTACCCAGGTCCTCAGTACACTAACTAGAGAAGAACACTTTCAGAGAATTCTTGATTTTAGTATAATGTTCATGCAGTAGAAATTAAGCCCTAAAGTATTACTGGTGGAGGCAGATAAAAGAAAGTGGGGTTCAGGAGAAGGTCACCTGCTTTGAGCATTTGAGGGTCTTTTCTACAGAAAAGCCTTCCAAATTGTGATCTGTACACAAAAGTGCCATAAAAGACCTCATGAGAATGGGGATCTATTTTCTGGGAATATAGCTCTTTATGCTCTACTCTGACTTCTAGCTAGGGGTGGTTTGTGGGCATTAGAACACAACCCCATACTCCCGGGAACACGTCAAGGACACAGACAGAGCTGGATCCAGTTGGATTTATTGGTGATAAACAGCCATGAAGGGCACATCTTTCCAAATCCCAGGAAGAGGCAGCCCTTCTGTAGCTTTCTGCAGGGACTCAAGTATACTGCAGTAGTGTTCCCTAGCAGTTTCTGTCCATGAAGAAACTTTCCATCCTATAGCAAAGCTCTTTCACCAGGAAGCTTAACAATTCAAAACAGCTTCAGGAAGTCCCTGAAACTGAACAGATTCACTAGGTCCTTCTTGTCCAGAGTAAGCAACGAAACGGAGAGTCCCTCTCAGATGGAAGAAAGCTATGTTGCAAAGAAGACTCTGAGACCAGAATAGCTACCTGGGAAAAGCAGAAAACAGCTGAGCTCCTGAAAAAAAGGTTTAGAACTGGGGCACCTAGAAAGGACACTCTCCAGCATATTGAGATGCCTGCAGGTTGTTCAGTGTGTTCTAAGTTCCATCTTTGTGAGATGTCACCCAAGCTTGGGTGGACTTTGTGGATACAGTTGTTTTTGAGTCATTTCTGCTCATATAAATAATCCTTGACTCATATTCTTGTGAATAACCCTAGTTGTGGGGATGTAATAAAAGCTCCAAAAGTTCAGAAATATCAGAGGGAATCTACTCACAGTCTATGTGGGGATTTAATAAACGCTCCAGAAGTTTCAGAGATCTAACCACTGTCAATCTAGGAGGATCAAAGAGTGATGATTCATACCTTTAATCCCAGCACAGGGAGTATCCAGGGAGTGGTGACCTGCGTCCTTAATCCCAACTGAGTTGAGGTCACCTGAGATTAGAGAAGGAATTCCAGGCTCCCAGGCAGGCAGTGGAGGGGCCATACCTTAACTTACCAAAAGAGTATTTAAGGCGGGCATAAAAAGACAGAAGAGAGGAAGCCAAGAGAAGCCAGGCTGAGGAAGCTGGAAGACATCTGGGTAAGATCTGACTGTAGTGTTTATTCTCTCTAATATCTCTGACTTTCTCAAAGATCTATCCCTATCCCTGAGTCTCATTTATTCGTGCAACACCTAATAAAACTCATTGGTTCACAAAATTGACCCTTGGTGGTCCATACTTTGGTGTGTCATGAGTTCTCTCTCTGGAGTGGGTAGATGTCTGTGTTATATCCCCCCCAGGAAACATTTAGTCATGTAACAAGTGGCCACTCCAAATTCAAATGCAATTTATTCCTGTTTACCCTATCTGTCTATTGGGCATTGGTGGAAGTTTGTCTCACATTATAGCCATACACAGAACCAGGCAAACCAGGCTTATCTTGTATTCTATACCTCAGTTCCTGAGGTGACCAGTTTGGCTATGAAGACTTTATTTATGATTTAACCTAATTTGAGGAGAAGGAACCCGAAACCTATATCCAACTTCAAGGAGATACAATTTAGAGAAATTTCTAGAAGTAGAACACACCATGTTCTGAAGTGTGGGGAAGGTAGGTGACTAGGGGTCTATGCATATGTAGACAAGTCATAGCTCTTTACAGGATACGTGCTCAAAACCAGGTGACGTACAGAGGTGGGATGTAGAATTGAAGGTAACTGTGCAAGTCTAACTGGAAGGTCCGTGGTTTCAACCAGTTTAAGATAGGCTTCAGCAATTTCAGAGCTCCTAAAACACTATTTAACAGCAGTCACCATGGTTACCACACGTCAGAAGTGCTACAGATAGCAAAACTAATGAGCGTATACTGCCAAGTGGCACAGCTCTCAGCGTTCATGATAAAAGGCAAATAACTAACAACAAGCTGAAAGGGGAGTTGTTCAAGCTTCCCTAGTTCCACTTCAGGTCCAAGGTGTTAGACGCTACTGACGGTGCTACCAAAGGACAGAGGTCATGATGCTCCTGCACCATGAATTCAGCTTTCCTGTCTACAGATGCCCATCCAGTTAGAAGACAGTGGAGCCATGTAATCTGCCCACTTTGGGAAAGGAGAAAAGATGTACTCATACATGAAGATTGACATCTGCAACTAGAACTATTAAATCAGATGCAAACATCAGCTAGGTTGAGCCTTTAAAACATCTCACTATGCCTTGGTGCCAAAACAGACCAAGAGGGGCTGGTTTCAAAGACCTGTAGTGTGGCAGGACCACTTAGTGACCTCCTAGTGTGCACTGCACTGAAACAATAAGGTAGGTTATACCACTAAAGCTAAAGAAAGCCATTCTGTGGACCCCACTTCTCACTGTCAAATAGGATGGAGGGGCGGTCCTCAATGTGACAGGATCAGGGAGGTGCCATAGAGCTACTGTCGGCTGTAAAGCAGGCGGTCTTTCTTCTAGGTCCCGGGACCTCTCTTTAGCGTCTTGGTTTTGCAGTCTGCCAACTTTCTTCTTGGAAGTTCAAGATCAGCTCACAACCCCTCCCTCCCCAGTTCTTTATCTGCTTAACAACGTACGTTCTAACCTGCTTCAACTGTTGCCTTCTAGAAGCTCTCTCTGGATTTCTGAGTGGGACACTGTGCCCCTCTTCTGTGGTCCCAAAGCCTTGAAGCTTATTTCTAACACTTCTCATCTTATGTGAACATTTATAGTTCCTTCACAATGTCATGGAATTGGGGATTCTATTAGTAATCCTAATTCTTGTTACTTATCTGGCACTGGTAGGACCTCAGCATAGGAGGACTAAATTGCCACCAAGTCTCTTGACCAGATGGTGCCCTCTGATGCCCTGTAGAGGCCTTTCCTACTCTTTTCTTCTTGAACTCAAGACAGATTCCTTCTTAGGAGTTGGAAGATTTCTAAGCATCATCTACATTTATTATTCCACCCAGACCCTTGTACTGGTGCCAGCCATAATATGGCACAGGAGCAGGAAGTAAAGTGGAGCCTGGGTTGCTGGGACCACTGCCAAGAGGGATCACTGACTACTATGAGCTCACATCAGTTCTGTGCACAGAGTGTGAGGAAAGTGCCAGATATCACAAGGTATTATCTGTCCCAGTTTAAGGCATACAGTTCTTGTTATAAGACAGAAACCAGAAAGAGGCCCTCCCACTCTAACACCCACAATCCAAAGTGACAGGTATCCCTGTGCAAATTGAACTGGTCTCTACTTATCAAAGCTTCCAGTTTATTTTATTAGTTAAGTCATAAGTCAGCAAAAGACCAATTTACTCTTTATGACACACCAAAATGACCCTATTTGAAAGAAGCAAGATGTAAAGAACATGAATTAATTTAGTTCTGCAAAATAAGACTTACATTAACTACTTTCAAGGCCAGAATCTTTCCTAACCTATGGAATGAATGTCTTCCAAGTTATTCAGGCATCTAGCACTGTGCTTCTCTTCTTGATAATGAACTTTAACTTTACAACTCAATTGCTTAGTGTGTGTGTGTGTGTGTGTGTGTGTGTGTGTGTGTGTGTGTGTGTGTGTGTGCGCGTGTGTTCCAGCTAGCAGTTACTAGCTGAAAAGCTAATTGAATACAAAGGCTGCCTACAACTCCTTCTGCAAACTGATCTTAAAGAGGTCTGGACTGAAAGTTCTTTCTCTGGACCCCTCTATGGGTCTTGAATACAAAATGGTCTCTATCTATGTATGTTCTTGCCTCTAGCAATAGTTCCACACTTAGTTGAAAGATTTACAGTATTGGGGACTCAGGTCTTTGTTGGGCATCTGTCAAAGAAGAATCATCACACTTGTGAGCATGCTGCAAAAAGTGAGAGGCTGTAATTTTCTGATAGGTAAGTGGTTCATCCATAATGTCTAAATTTGGGGACCCTGATCCTGGGACATGCGGAAGGACAGAGAAATAGCATTAGGAGTTAGTGGTCTTCATGTAAGAACCTCTAAGATGGGTTCACTGTGTTTTTGCTTTGAAACATCATATATTAGCAGTGCAATACTAGCTTCAATACCAAATAAATCTCAAGTTACCTGTAATCTAACACAATAGAAGTCTATTTACATGGAAGGTGTTAATGTAGGTATGGGTGTGACTTTCCTTCATGAGAAGACCAGGGGCCATAATTTCTTGCCTTCTGTTGAACTGGGTTTCTTAGACATCAGAACATTCTGCTTCCAGCCAGCATAGAAAGACCACCTCTTACAGAGCTTGCAGGTGACATTTCATTTCTGCTAACATTGTACCGGTGAGTTGCCTTATGGCCCCGGATGTGGACATTAGTAAACATAGTCTTTAGTACAGAAACCAGTGTTAGAAACAAACAGTGAATAATCTCAGTTTAACACAAAGGAACAAAAGACAAAATGAAAGTAGCTAAACAAGCTATTTCTTTTTGGGAAAGGAGAGTACGGATATACCAAAACCCTACTAATGGGGTAGTGAGGACACCAGGGCCAATGTGGTTACTGTCTTTTACATGATGAGACTTTAATTCACATCATTGGTGGTAGATGAATTTAACTATCTATCTAATATGGTTCACTAATCATCCCAAATAGGACTAAATACACACACACACACACACACACACACACACACACACACACACACACAGAAACACACACACACACACACAGAAACACACACACACACACACACACCTCACACCAGCAATGATCCCAGAAATAACTTGTTAGATAGACCCCTTATCACTGTGGTAAATCCAGAGAGAAACTCTCTAAAAGAAGAACACATTTTGACTCACAGCTTAGCATTTCCTGAAACTCACATACTGATAATTGATGATTAGGAAACCAAGCCCTCAACATATAATCTTTCATATCCAAAACATAGCAGAGAAGAAGTGCCCACTCGTGATGGACAGGTAGCCCAAGTCAATTGAGGAAAATATAAAGTTCAGTCCAACTCACAGCCCTTATCTTCCAAGTAACTTGGTTCAGGGGTCTGCAAACATGGAATATACTGTATTGGAATTCACTGTAAGGATAGGAAGTATAAGCTCTGATTGGTAGACCATAAAGAGCTAAGTAGGAGGGTCATAAAGTTAAGGTATACCTTGGTAAGTTTATTAGAACCTGTCTCAAAATAAAATGAGAGGAAAGTTGGGAATACGAGAGACAGAGAGAGAGAGAGAGAGAGAGAGAGAGAGAGAGAGAGAGAGAGAAAACACTTGTCCAGCATGTGCCAGTTCCCAGGGTCAGTCCATCATAGTACAAAAAAAGATGATGATGAGGAGGAAGAAGGAGAAGGAGAATAATAATTAAGGTGGGGCACTTTGTCCTGCATTTTGAAGATCTGAGCTTATATAGCTGTCTCTACTTGTCATTTAGAAACTTGTCATTTAGGGAACCCCTGGAGGATAGAACATGGGATTCTGAGGAGACTTTTCCCCTCTCCTTATTAAGCGATATGAAATAAGGATTCTTTCATCCTGTGAGCAGCATTCAGTCTGGGCTTAGGGCCGGCTCTGCTAGGGTCAGTTTGCTGCCATCTTGAGAGTGAAGCCAGCACATGAAGCAGTGAGTGTGAAGTCTGGGATGGACACCTGTAGCTTGACCTATTTCTTGACTTCTAATTCTATTAGAAAACACATTTCTGAATTTCTCACTATTGAAGCAACCTTGTCTTTGGGGTGCCCATTATTATAAATAAAGACACCTCAATTTGTGCCACCCAAATATGCACAAACTTAAGAACAGATAAGCCTTCCCTGACCAGTTCTGACCACCTGAAACACTACCCTTCAGGGAAACACTCCTTTCGCTAGGGATTTTTATTTCTACATAACGCATGATGCATGTGTTTGTAGAGAAGGCGAAACAAAAGCCAAGGCCAAAAAGAAGAGGAGAAGAAGGGGGGTGAGAAGACAGATTTTGCTTAGTAATTTATTCAATCTTTAGCAATCGTTAGGCACTCGGGACTGGAAGGCTGGAGCATAGGAAGATCGACAGATGTGGATGGTCCTCAAATATTTATTTATTTTAGTGAGGACTAATTCATTCGACTGCTATCTTCTTGGACTCCCTTATTTTCACCATGAGGTCTGGGTCAGCTCCCCCAAGTGGAGAAGACGTACCGATGTGCTCAGCGGAGCGAGAGGAAGATGGAATCAATTGGCCCTGAGCCTCTGCTTCTCCGCTGCCTAGAGGACACTCTGGATGTTACTGTCAGAACGGAGGAAGTGATCCATTGCAACTGAGATTCGGCAAACCTCCTCTCCACCCTCCTCCCTTTGTCCTCCCACGTTAGAAAGGGGGAAGTTTAAAAGGAAGAACCTCATTCTTAGAAAGATGAAACTAGATCTCAACCAGGGAAAAATATTTGAAGTGCGAAATCTAAACAGAATTATTTTTTACTTCATAATTTTTAAATTGACAAAATTACATGCATTTGTTCTATACATCATGAGGCTTTTAAGTGCACATACACTGTGGAAAAGTTAAATATAGCTAAGCTACAAGTGCATTGTTTTGCATAGTTATCTCTTTGTAGTGAGAACACATAATATCTTAGTATTTTTCAAGAACCGTTTGCTGTCATTAACTACCATTATTATGATGCCAACAGATCCCTAATTTGCTCCTTCTATCTGCTTTCTATCTTTCCTCAACACTGTAATCTGAACAAAGTTTGCTTCAGAGACCAGCACAAGAACTGACCACACTGACTCAGCCTCCTCTAGAAATGCTCAGTGGTGCAGGAGGTGGCACCACATCAGGGTCAGAAGGAGCAGGTTTGGAGAAAGGCTCAGGGGATCTCTGAGCACTGACCAACTTCGCAAACCAGGGCCCTACCCAGTCCCTCTATACCTTATTCTTGATAGTGGCACAAGTGTTTACATGAACTCTCAGAAACTCAGAAGGTCAGTTTACTTGGCTATTATTAAGGTAGGCGACATGGCTGTTATTGTTTCAATCTTATGATAAAGAAGTGGAGCTAAGGAAACGTTAATTTTTTTATCCCAAATTAAGAAATGATCATTGAAAACTGGGCCTAGATCTCTGAACTCACAGCATCATATTTAATGTTCTCTCACCCGCATCCCACTTCCCTGCCATCCCGGCACATGTAGAGTACTTGAATCTGAAAAAAGCTCTCAATTAAAATTTCCCGTTTCACTCACTCTGTGCCATGTAGTACCAGCAACAGACTAAGGTGAGAAGTCCAAGAACTCTTAAGTGCTGTGGGTGCTTATGACTGACAGAGGACACAAGTGAACTCACCCATCACACATTCAAGCATCCTCTGGACTGTTCTCTGTCCTGTTTATGCACTCAGTACCTGTGACAATGGTATGAGAAACAAAAAGAACAGATCTCCCTGTACCAAAGCAGCCCATGCTCTTCATCCAAAGAAAAGTGAGACCCGGGAAGCAATCAGGAGGCAGGAGGAAATACGTAATCAATGGCACCTTAGACTAATATGATCAAAACATAAACAGGAACAGAAGCTCACACAAGGAAAAGATCAGTGACAAAATCCGGAGAAAGGGGGATCCACACAGGGACCTGCAGGATGGGCTGCGGGGATGAGAGGACACTGACGGTAGAAGGACTCACATCAGTCCCCTATGTGCAGCAACAGGTACTATGTGCAGCAATAGGCATGCAGGTAAAAGCACGGCATTTACATTCAGTTCACACCCCCACACACACTCACACACTTATACCCACATGCTCACACAACACTCACACTTACATACTCACACATACACACACTCTCACACACTCACATACACACATCTACACACTCATGCATATACACACATTCACACTCTCACACACACTCACATACATACACACGCATTCACACACACACATTCACATACTCACATACACAAACTCATACACGCACATCCATACACTCACACACATATATAAACACACTCTCACACACACATACATACACACACATTCACACACTCACATACACACACTTACACACATTCACACACTCACATACACACACTCACATACAAACAAATATATACTCACACACATAGACTCACTCATACATATACACACATACACCCACACTCACACACATTCACACTCTCTCACACACACTCACACACACACATACATACATACACATACACACTGCAAGCTCCGATTTAGTTTCTAAGTCTGAAAGGAGGGATTCTGACAGTCACTATGTAGAATACTGATGGAATTAAACAAGTCTGTGAATGAGATCAGCCCAGAGCAATGCTCAGTACACAAAAGAAACCCAGCACTTTCAGCCGCCTGACACTTCCCAATTCACATCTCTTCATTTTGTTCTGGTTTCAGTTTTTCAAGACAGAGTTTCTCTGTACATCCCTGGCTGTCCTGGAACTTGCTCGGGAGACCAAGCTCTCCTTGAACTCACTCTGTGAGATCTGCTCTGGCTCCTTACTGTTGGGATTAAAGGTGTGCATCATCACTGCCTGGCTCAATCCACAATTTTTAACCAATGACATAAGGTGGCATGCGTCTTCTAGGTATGAAACAATGTCTCTTACTGGATTGTTGGTATTTTTGATAACTGGATGAAACAGCTTGTGAATGAGAAGGAAAGGATTTTCCTTTGCTGTTGACGCAGTGCTTCCTCAACAAATCTGACACGATTGGGCTGAAGGTGTAGGTGACTGGGGCACCGAGAAGAAGACGGAAGTGGAGAGAATGTTCTATATACACTGGGAACTCATTTTTACATCCATAGGGTCAGCTGCCCAAGGGGATCTCTGGGAGAACAACCCTCACAGGTGCGGACGGAATGGATCTCTGTTATGAAAATCAGGCTAACAGAAGAAAAATGGAGCTTTCCTGGCATCTATTTCATATACATGTGGAAGATATATTGAATAAGTAGTTTCCAGCAATGTCATTTTGAATTCCAGCTTACGTAGCATCTTCAACAACAAACAGCACATTTTCAGGGGAGTAATAAGACAGAGAACAGAGACTTGGGGTCTGTCGGAAACTTGAGGATAAAAAGTGGATGGAAGACAAAGGCTAAAGCTCATTAACAAAGATGCCTCTCTTAGCTTCTTCCGGCCAGTGAGGGTCTAAGGTTGCATCCCCCAACCAGCTTTTGTTCTCTGTGCGATAGGGCTGGGACAGCTTTTGCCTTTTTAAGCACATCTATGTCCTGCCTGTAGCCAGTCAGTGCACTAAGTATACATCAGCTTATCCTTAACTGCTTTACCCCCAACAATCCTTCATGTCTGAGGGAGGCACATGCCAGGCCGCTGCAGCATTTTCCCAAACAAACCGCAGCTGTTAATCCCTCTGGGTAGATCCCAATGAACACAAGTTTGAGCCAAATCTGAACTGTTCATGTGAGCCAAACGGAGGCTTAACAAATGCCACTACAACAGCCCCCATCTCTATCCTTCCGAACACACTACTCTCCTCTACTCTCAAAGAAATATTAAACGGATACTTTAAAATATGGGTTTAAAATAAACCAGTCAGCACCAGATAACTCAGGATCTGTATTCAGTGGAACCAGGACACTGAATGAGTCCAGTTTATAGGGACTCCAGTGATCACAAAACTCTCTCCAAGTCCCCTATAAAAACAAGATATTTCACAAAATGACTCATTGTTATAACCCAAAGGATATGAATAGAATGAATAGAATGACATGGGCCTTTAATCTCAGCACTTGGGAGGCAGAGGCAAGCAGGTATCTAGAAGTATGAGGCCAGCTTGGTCTACACAGAGTTCTAGGCCAGTCAGACTACATAGTGATACCTTGTATAAAATAATAATAACAATAAGAAGAACAGTAGTTATAAACATTAACAAGACACAATGAATTCCTAGGATATTTTTGCAAACTCTAGTAAGGAAGGCTTTCTAAACACCTTGCCTTGTGCCCCTCTCTGCCTAATTTTTAGATGTCAGCTACAGCAGAATGTATATCTGGACAACTGATGAGGAATTATTTTGCTGTGTCTGGGATGGCATTTTCTGAGTTGATTGAAGGAGTATCCACTCTCAGTATTGGGGCAAGGAGACCATCCAATCAGCTGTGGACTGGACAGTACAAACACAGAGTAAAGGGAGGACTGGTCACTTTATTTGCAGCTGGGGTAAATTCTCCTCTGGCCTCTGACATCAGAACTCTGGGTCTTTTGGTTCATCACCCCCATGCACCAATCCTGAGGCTCCAGGATTTGCATTGAATGGTGCTATCAGCAACCCAGGGTCCCCAGGTTTAAAATACTGATGTGGAACTTTTCAACCTTCTATACTGACATAAGGCGATTCCCTTCAACAACCCCCACTTACATCTATCCACCAATGGATCAATGTGTCTCTACCTATTTCTTTGGAGAATTCTAACAAATATACTTCCTTTCATCGGATTTTACTGATAGAACATCTGAATTCTTACAGTGCTGATGGACCATAAGCTTAACACTACGCCAAGACCAGTGGATGCTCTGCAGGCTCTGTTGCCTTCATGGTTAAATTTCTTTAGACCAGTATCTCCTGGACATATATAGGAACTTAAGTGTGAGAAAACAATTTCTATTATAAAAGGAAGCCTTTCCTCATAAGCTCTTTCATAACATCCAAAAAAAATACAATTTAACTTTGAGCTTCATGTAACAATCCATTACAAAGACGCATACCTGATTAAATAGACGTGCTATGGGGATACCATCTTTACTTGAGTGGTTACATGCTAAGGAAACATTTCAATTAATTTATCCATGTCTCTGTTTTGCTTACTCCCTTGTTGGCAACAGAAAACAAGTTGTCGAGTTATCCTTGAAAAATTAACTCTGAGACACTTAAGCAGACACTTGTGTCATTGAGGACCATGTTCTGCTGCTTTGACAGCATCCTGCTTCCCAGTCTCTTCATTAGAATCAGGGAAGATGGAGGGAGTGATGGAGACTGAGCCTTACTCCCCAGGTATCATCAGCCCTTCATCCTGAGAATAATCCAAGTAGAAGGCTGTGAATAGTGTCAGACTATTTAGAGCTGGGAGAAGTCACTTCCTCCTGTGTTGAAAGCTGGCTCCTTCATACTCCAGCTCTCCAGTGAGATCTACCCAAGCCCCTGGAGTGTTACATTTCAAAAGCACACAGGCCCACAGCTCAGAACCTAGATTGTTCCAGAAGCTACAGACTCTTTCCTCTTTTCAAAAGATCTGTTTTAATGTTCTTTGTTATTGACTTCAATAGCAGTGTAACAACAGTAGAGAAGTTTTGAAAAGAAGAAAATATCTATAACCCCCCAAACAGTATCATGTTGGTGTTTATGTACCTCTCTGGAGATTTGTCTCTGCATTTGTAGAAATCTGCAGATCCAGGAATGTGCATCGTTCTGTATTTTGCTTATTTTCATCACTCAAGTCTCACCATGCCGGGCCCCTTCCTGGAAACCAAGCCCCCCCCCCCCAAGGAGAAGAGTAGGGTGACTGGCAATAGAGTCTCAGATATTACACTAGAAGACCCCCAGTAGAAGACATATAGATCTTCTAAATCCTGGAACTCGTCAATGTGGGCTTCCTTGGATAGAAGGTCATTGCAGAAAAGTATGTGAAGATGAGGTCATGCCTAAGTCAAATCAGGTGCCTTTATAAGAAAGAAAAGAGAGTGCTGGTAAGGTGTCTCACCAAGTGGAGGGAGGCATCCTCCCGTGAAAACAATCATTAAAACCTCCCCGAATTGTCCTATGACTTGATACTCCGGCTGTGATATGAACATGGCCACACACAAAATTAAATAAAGAGTGTGGATAGAGAAAATAACAAAAGAGGAAAAAGACAGGGAAGTGTGAGGAGGGGCCAGAGCAGGAATTGGAACGAAGAAGCTACTAGGAATTCCTTGAACCCCCAGGAACCAGAGAAGCGAAGCATTCACCCCAAGTCTCCAGAAAGCTGTGGCCTGCCCGTGTCTGTTTCAGCTTCCTACTCCAAAAGAAATGAGAATGTACTTCTGCAGCTCTGAGCCACCAAGTTTGTGGTCATGGTGGCCATACCAAGCTAATTCTGAGGACTAAGAACTTCGCATGGTTTCAAGGACAGGGTTTCGTGGAAGCGTTGGGAATCCACCCACAAAGGAGCTTGCTAACACATCTGCCCAGGGCTCACAGGCACCTTGGGTTTCTTCCCACATGGCTCCATGTGGCACCCTTTGGTGCCTGGGCAGCCACTATTTTGAGCTGTGTTGTCAGACTGGTGGCCATCAGGTCTGCCTTTACAGGAAGACTCACCTCCAAGTTACTTTCCTATCTCATCCCCACAGGAAAGATGCTCCTAATGACTCCTGTAACTACCAAGCATCATCTCAAGACTTGCCTTTGGGGTAATTTAATGAAAGAGAAAATGGAAGTCCTAGGCTGGCTTCTGTAGGTGTCCTGTGCTGGGGGTAGGGGAGTCCGGAATCTCTCTTACTCTGTATTATACAGAATGTCTCTTTGAATCATGGTAGTTTCTATAAACTCAACAAAATTCTCATTTTATGACTTAAATCCTCATTTAGGTTTCATCAATAATAAAATGTGTTTATTATTTGTGTTTCCTCTATTATTGTCTCAGAACTTTTTATCCTAAATTCACTTTCTTACAAACAATACTGAAGCTTATTAAGAAGCAGTTTTGATAGACGTGTAAGCACATGAATTAAGAAAGAGAGAGATGCTTAGGGAAGGGCTGGCATGCCCTGTGTTTGTTACCTTCTTCACTGCTGAATGAGATACCTGGCCAAAGGTACTTTCAGGAAAGAAGGGTTTGGAATCACGGTGTCAGTACAATCCATCATGATAGGACAATCACAATGGAAGAGCAGGAGGCAGCTGGTTGCCACGTCCAGCCAGCAGGTAAAGAGGGTGAATGAATGTTTGTGCTTGACTCACTTTTCCATTTTAATTCAGGTGAGGAGCCCAGCCCAAGGAATGGTACCACTCATATCCAAGGCTGTTCTTCTTACTTCCACGAAGTTAATCTAGATCCTTTCTCAGAGAGATGATCAGAAATTCGTTTCCATGGTAATCCCATCAAGTTGGGAAGTGATATTGTCATCATTCAAGTGCATTTGGGTTTCTCAAAATAGCTACCTCTTCTAAGCTATTTTATAGGTGGCTCAGCATCCTATACGTGGGATGATGGTTAAGTTTATGAGGCAAATCCACTGGGCTACTAGAGTATGTCCAGACAGACAGTAAAACACCATTTCTGTATGTGTCTGCAATGGTATTTCTGGAGTTTATTAGCTGAATCATGGCTGTCTTCCCCATCATGGGTGGGCACTATCTGATGCTTTGAAGGTCTGAATAAAGCCAAAAGATGGTGAGGGACCATTTGTGCACTTTTCTTGATCTGGGACATCCTTCTTCCATCTCAAGATACCAGTTTCCTGGTTCAGGCCATATCTAATTAAAACAAAATAGCTGGAGTGCTGGTTAGGATGCCATAGTGCCAAGCCCCTAAAAGTAAATTTGTCAACAAAAAGAAAGGACGTGATTAAGATATATATATATATATATATTCAAGTTATCGAAATAAAAGAGGGGCTGAAGAGAAGGCTTAGCAGTTAAGAGTGCACACTGTTCTTGCAGAGGATCTGAATTTGGTTCCTATACCCATGTCAAGCTGCTCACGGTGGCCTGTAGCTCTAATTTCAGAAGGTCTGAAGGCCTCTTTTTACCCTTGCACAAATGTGAAACAGATTCACACACACACACACACACAAATCTTTAAAGTTAAAAAGAGAGAGAATTGGCATAAGCATGTTATTAATTGAAAAGGTACTTGTTTTATAGCTGAAATATAACATGTATACACATTTTTATTATAAGAAGTGACATGAGGTTAAATCATAATAATGTGAGTCAATAGCTAATTAACATTTATAACTGCAGTTACTGAGAACATGTTTCAATTTCATAGTAAAGAAGCCAAAGAATCAATTAACAAAGGCAAAGTGAAGGGAATGCATGCCCAGTGTGCCCATCATGACCCTAGAGGCCAGAGATCACAAAATAAGTTAAATCTCTGTGCCCCCACAGAGTATAGTGTATAGCACAGAGTATAGTGGTGTTGCTATGTCAAGCCAATCCAATAAGAACACTCAGAAAGGACGGATCCAGAATTCTTGGCTTCCACCAAAGTCACCAAGGAAATAGTTTATTTCCCCTGGCAACTTTTCAAGGCAGCCTAATAGAAATGAATGAGATAGGGGCTAAAGAAATGGCTTGGCAATCAGGAACACTGACTGCTCCTCCAGAGGACCAGAGTTCAATTCTCACCACCCTCATGATAGCTCACGACAGTCTGTAACTCTAGTTCCAGGGCATCTCTTCTGGCCCCTAAAGTACATAGACAATGATGCAGACAAAACACCAGTGCACATAAAATATAAAAAAAAAAAATTGTAAATGGATGAGATAAAAGAGAGCAAGAGAAACTGGGTAAAGCAAGAACACTGTGTAAGAATCACTTTGTGTCGTGTTTTAAGAAGATGCTTGGATGCATGGGCCTGGTGTGGTTGTAAAAACTGATTCAGGATGACAGATAACTTGAAACCTGGCACACTTTCCTTTCCAGATTTGGCAGGTTGAGTGGACAGAAACACAGCAGGTAAAATAAGCCAGTATCTCAGGTCTATTATGTCCAACATACACCGGTTTCCTGACATTGTCTGTCACACCTCCCACTTACTCAGTTGTAACAAAATGGGGACATGATCTGGTCTCATATCAATCAGATGCAACATCCTCTTTATTCCTCAAGGACCACAGGAGTACTGGCTAGTTGATGTCAACTCAACACAAACCTAGACATATCTGCGAAGGGGAAACCTCGATTAAAAAAATCACCTCCGTCAGATTGTCCTCTAGATAAGTTTCATGGAAGGCAAGGGGAGGGATACTAAGGGACAGAGAGAGGAAGGGGTGGACGAGAAGGCAAAGTAGAAGGAAAAGAGGCCATATTAAAGGGCTACGCATTAGGAGGAAGGTTGAGAACCACTGGTCTAAGGTGCTCTCCTCACATGTTTACCACAACAGTTCTAAAGTATCTAACAAGCTACGCCCAAGTAAAAATTAACAGTGCACATTCCATATCCACACTGGAGACTTTTGCTCCACTTCTTATATGATAAATTTCATTTCAGACTTCCTGGATCCTCAAGATTTGGATCAAGCAGGACACGCTTCTTACCACATCCCCACTGGAATGCAAGGCCAGGGCTGGGACACCTAGTAACCACGGTCAACGCCCAATACTGTGTTCAGAGTATCATTGGTACTCAACAGATAGGAAATGAACAAGCAGTGGGAACTGCAGGACCAGGGTATAAGCTAAGCAGCTAATGAGGCCGTGACAAGACTGTGTCTGTGGAGGCTGCAGAGAATAGGCTGCTCCTCAAAATTCTTCCCTAAAACAAGCATCAGCTATCAGGATACACAACATCCAAGTCACGTTTTGCACTTTTCAAACTAAGACTTATTGACAGATGTAAAATAGTAGGTGTATTTTGGTCAACACCATTATAGCTCTGCTGTTAAAAATGTGTGATTTCTTCCCGGTACATCTGTTCTTCCTTCCCTTGCTCTGTGCTGTCTCAATCATCTGTTCTTCCTTCCCTTGCTCTATGCTGTCTCAATCATCTGTTCTTCCTTCCCTTGCTCTATGTTGCCTCAATCATCTGTTCTTCCTTCCCTTGCTCTATGCTGTCTCAATCATCTGTTCTTCCTTCCCTTGCTCTATGCTGTCTCAATCATCTGTTCTTCCTTCCCTTGCTCTATGCTGTCTCAATCATCAAAAAACATTTACCTGCAAGTGACATGTGCCTCAAATAATGGCTTCCTGTGCCTTCCCAAGCTGGCTGTTTGCTTTTCTCTGCCCATCATGAGTCCCAAGTTGGCTGTTTTCTTTTCTCTGCCTTTCATGAGTAACTAGGGTGGTTGAGACAACTCATGCACATAGATATCCATAAGGAAATGTGTCCAGGCTAAAGTGAATCCCCTTTACTACAGTAAGGGAGAGCATGCCTTGAGGTTCCCCAAGTCAAAGCATCACATTTTTTCTCATGATACAAGCAGAGCAAACTGTGAGGAGCCTGCTTTCTCCCCCTTCGCCTCTACCCTTAGATACAAATCCCTCAAAAATTATTTTTCAAATTCCATGGTTCATTTATTTAATTGAATCTGTTCCTAGGTTTTAATTAAATCTGTGTTTCTCCCAGTAACCTTTGGAGAAAGATAGAAGCTGCATTATCCTATCAGAAAGGACAGGAGCAGAGAGCAAGACACACATGAAAGTGAAGAAATGAGTAGGCAGGTTTCATATAAATTTATTTCTGTACCAAAAAAAAAAAAAACCCAACATTCAGAGACAATGCTTTTATTGTACAGCATAATAAAATAACTTTCACTAAATTAAAAAGTGGATTGTTTTTGCTGAAAAATCACAAGACTTTCTATTTTTTAAAAAAAAAGAAACAAAATTTACAATTTGTAGCTCTTGTAGAAAAAGACACCTGTTTAATAATTCCATAAATACTCCTGGCAGACTTCAGTAGCCTGTTACGTATTCCTTTGACTGTGCCAGCTCCTGGAGTCAATCAGCTTCCAAATTTGAAAGGCACCTGGTGACCAACATTCTGCTTATTAGTCAAGGAATCCATTTTAATTTTTTTTTTGTTTGCATAGGCTTGACAAGTTTAGAAACTCCATTAGATTAAGAAGGATGAAGAAATAAACTATGTGTGGTCACCAGAAACAGCATCCTTCCCCTTAGCTACAAGTTCCCTCAGGGGAATTACAAAGTGCACCAGTTAAATACATCTGTACATTTAAAACATTAAATATGTCAACAGTGAGACCTTTTTAAATATTTTTGAATCAAATACTATGACACAAATATAATTTACAATATTTTGCACAGAAAACATTACACCTGAAATATAACTTTAGATATAATATAAAAATACATATAGTTTCTCTCCTCACTTAGAAAAAAAAGTACTTATTTTCAGGTTCCAGCATGATGTAATAATTCAAAAGAACTTAACCCTTCAAATTACCATTTGTCTGCAATGAAATGGTATCTTCTTAACTTTGAAGTTCTCAATGACACATGGCCAGCAGTTAGACTCAGAGAGTATACTGACCTCATCCATTCTTCATAAGCTTTATTAAACTTCTTCCAGTCTGACTGACTTCTAAGATGTCATTACAAAATTGTACAAACATTGTGTAACCACCAGGAGCCTAACATTTCCTCCTGATTTTATATATGCATGACCTGTACAGGGTCAAGAGAGAAGATCTTGAATTTTGTACAATGTGGGCCATGCCTCTTAGTAGTCTTACACACCTATATACATCTTCCATTTTTTTTCAAATGTTTCCAGACATCTAGGATATACATGCTAACACTCCACAGAATGAGCTTCAGTCTATGTCTTGAACTTTGAAAGCCCCAAAGTAGGTCGCATCTTGATCCGGATCCAGCAGGGAAGGATTGGACACCTGAATACTAATTTCTTCACCAGCTCGGAGTTTAAAAAACCCTCCAACATTTATGGAATAAAAGTGGAATTCAGAATTCCCTGACCAGTATTTGGTACTTCCTCCTTTCATTAGGTTATGAGAACTAGGGATTTTGATGCTGGTTTTCACAACATATACCATTAACTGAAGATACTCTGTTGCTAAGGCCCCCGATGTCTCATGATGCCGGAAGCAAATGTTGGCATACAGGTAGTAGAAGCCATCTTGGTTAACCCTTAGCTTTCCGTTGCTTAAAGTCATGTTGGAGATCTTGGCCCAGCCTCGATCATGGTACCAAGAGGACAGACTGACTTTATGGGAACCTACAGAAGACAGAGGCACAGATTTAGAATCCACTTCTTAGATGAGAAAACTTTCCTTGTTATTCCTGTAGGCTGGTGGGGTAGTATTATTTGCAAACACCACAGTCCTATTCTAACACAGTAACTTGCCTTGACAATCACTTACTGCTTTCTGCCCTGCACACTGGAGGCACACAAGCAAAGGTTCTCTATTCCCACCTTCAAGGACACACACAACAATGCAACATGGTCCAGAAAAGAAGCAAAGCTTGAAGGAAGTGCATAGAATTGCTATGAAAATTCCAGAGAGAGAGGGAACAAGTTATTTCTACAAAGGGATCAAAACTGACTCCATGAAGGTGCTAGCTACCATGCCAGAAACATAAAAGGGAGAAGATTGAGTGAGCCCCATGGAGAGATGCCATTCATTCCAAGTTGAGGAGGAGAATTAGCCAGAGACAGTTCAGATAGAACAAAATCAACTTGTACAGGAAGAGAATTTCTATTTGTCACATAACTTAAGCTCTGTTCATAGACAGGGGTATGTAGAAGGATGTGAGACTCTGGGTCACAGAAGCGATGGGTAGACCAGTTGTATCAGTGTGTCCATCTATTATCCCTACTTTAGCTAGAGTCACACAGTTGAGTCTATACTCTGAGAAGCTGAACAAAATATCCTCACTCCTCAGCTTCCTACAATCGCTTCATCTAATATCATAAAATCACCCCCCAGTTTCAGGTTCTCCTACAACCTCTCTTGGTCCAAGAATGAGGGTGACAAGGGACTTCCATGTTTTTACTTCTGGAGAAGTCCAAGTTCTAAGGATCATTGTAAATCTGTCATGTGCCCAGTGTTTTTCCATAGCCCAGGCCTTTGATACATGTTGACAGTTCTTTAAAAATCCGGGGCACCTATGTAATAAATCAAATTATTCAACATTAATTATTCTCCTGGGGAAAGTGATAGCTGAGAGGGCAGAAGCATCGAAAGGTCCAAAAACACTTTTTTCCTCCAAGGATTTTATAGTTCCAGCAAACTAACACCCCCATCTCTCTGGGATCAGCAAGACAACACAGCCAGTCTCAGGCTATCGGGGAAGGGCACACTTTGTTTCTGCAGCATAAAAAATTTGTTGAGTGCCATGCTGCCTACAACTAGTTAGTTAGATGGCAAATGACAAAAATCAGTCAGGGAGACCCAGAAAAGATAAGGATTACAAGTTCTTACTTATGGGTGAAAACTAAAACACACACACATGCACATACACACACACACATGTAAGCACACACACACATACACACATGTACACACACATATGCACACACATACGTGCACGCATACACACACACATACACACACACACACACAGACACACATACACGCACACACACACTCACATACATGCGTGCGGGTGCATGCACAAGGTGCGCACACACACATACACTCATGCACTTAGACATACGCACACATACACACACACTCACATACATGCGTGCACACACATAGATAGACACATGCACGTGCACACGTACACACACAAACACACACACACACACACACACACACACACACACACACACACACACCCCATGAAGGGATTCTATTTGGAATTGAGTGTTACGTAAAGTGAAAAAGGTAAGAATATATGATATACATTAATGTCATTATGGTTTCAACATTACAGTATACAGCAATATCCATAAGTAATCTTTAAGACTAAAAGAAATAAACATAGGGACTAACACTGAAGTTACCACCCTGTGCACTAGATTCCAGGTCATGAAAGTTGACAACTCTGTGTTGGTGACGATATTTGTAACAATAATAATAATACCACCTACACTATCTACCTTCCCACAATAGCCTGAGTCCTGGAGAGACTTGACCACCTGTATTCTTCCATAGAGAGGAGAGGACGAACCAGAGAGTGGCCTGTGGTATCATAGATGTGATCTGAGGACCTCCAAATCAAGCCACAGTGGAAATCACACAGGAGATAGGAAAAGTGGTGGGTATGGCAGGCAGGGAGTGGGGGGGGGGGGGTCAGTGGACAATCTACAGAGGGAAGACCCATCATCAAATAATCAAGACAACAAGGAACCAACCAGTTTCCAAAGACGTGCACACTACATCATCATAAACATTGACAACTCTTCCAGGGTGTTAGATAGCCACCTAATCCACGGGCAGTTTATGGGACTCAAAATATTTCCATCTCAAGTTACTCCATATTGCCCAGCTTCTTACCCACTTTCTATCCAATACTTCATTCAACTGTCATGTAATGCATACCTTAACAGAGACAAGTTAAATTACTATAGGGAAGTCTCTTCTTTCTATGGGATGGGCCGACTCATGTTGGAGTAAGATATGGCCAGAGAAGGCAAGAAAGTAAGGCAAACAGTTGTAAGAACAGATAGGAACCCTGATCAGGTACCATTCCCACCATTCAGTGCGTCCAGTGGAAGAAGCATCCTCTATAGTATAATGTACTCTCTGCTTTTCTCCATTCCTGTTCTCACGCATTGATTCATCCTGGTGATCTGACAGGACACTCTAACTTGGTGCTTCCTATGGACATTCACTCTGCCTAAAATGAAGAATGACCAGCTCTGTTCACAATAAAGACTTTAACCAAGTAGTGGGTCCTTGGGATGCTTACCACAGACGGTGGGGGAAATAAGCAGCAGCATATAAAATAAGACCCTTCCATTGCCGCTGAGCAGGGTTGGAGATCAGTAGCAAGGGACTGCCCCTCAGACACTACAGAGATCTGTGATGTCAGCAGAGCAGAGCTTGGTGAGACAGGAGAGCCAGAAAACTAGGGAAGTTCAGCTCCAAAACGGGTTGAGGGAAGGGAGGATACTGTTGGCGAGAAAAATGCTATTTAAACACAGTGGCGTGTTTGTGGAGCACACAGGAGAAAGGCTAGAAAGCTAGACAGTGAATGAAGGACTCACCAAAAGATAACAGCGGGGGGCGGGGAGGAATGAGAAAGTAGCAGAATGAAGGCCTGTCCTGGCAGCCAGGATTTCTATTTCTAATGAGGCATGCCGAGGAGCTCTTGGCCCAGCCTGGCTGACCTCTCCAACTCTCTGCTGAGCTCCCAGCTGTTGGATCTTGGACAGGGACCTTAGCAAACGTTTTGCTTACACAGCTAATGCATTTACTCAAGAAACATTGAAACTGCAGAGAAGTCCACAGACGACAGATTGAGTTCCTGTGTGCAAATAAATATGTAACAGTGCTCCAAAATAAAACTACCAAGTGAAGGCTAACTTCCTCTGAACCATCCACTACTGTCCAGCATTGTGAGAACAATGCGATGGAGAGACTGTTGGCCCCACTAACTCCATTTTCTTAAACAGAAGCATAGAGGGACTAATTCTCCTGCATCCTAAACCAAAATAGCTGTCGGAACATAACCAGGAGTTTTGCCTGGATTGTTGGCACCAGTTAGATTCTAGGTGCCTGCAGAGGAAGCTTTGTAACAAAAACATGCTTGCCCGTTGCCAAGCCAACTTTGGCACACCATCTCAGGCAATATTTATCCTGTGCCATTTAAAATGAACTGAAAAAAATAAATAAATGTAGAGTACATCCACAGCACACGCAGACCATGCATGGGTATTAATTTGATCGCCTTTGTGAACACGCAAACCAGGCTTCCCACTCAGAGAAAATGAGCACAGCTCCACCACCAGGCACATACAGACAGAACTATGTGGACTGCAACAGGCAGCCCAGAGAGTCTCTTAAAGGCTTGAGAGTTGGCTTCTTGCCTTTTGTATCTTCAATCAGGAAAAAATAATTCTCTCTATGGCCTATGCTAGGATAATGGCTCAAAACTATTTATTAAAAGATGAGGTTTTATTATTTAAAAATACTCAAAAAAGTTTAAACTCAAAAAAAAAAATCTGCTTTAAGCCATTTGTAGAAAATAAATGGAATTTACATAACAACTTAAGTTTAAATAGTAATTGTAAATTACGTCTGCTGAGTGCCATATGCTCCCTTCTACCGAAAATATAGTATGTATAGCTTCCCCACAAGGTGGACATTACTTCTATGATTATTGTAGCTGAGGTACAGATTCCACTACTTTGTACAAGGTCACAAGCCCAAGGGGACATTAGAGCCCTTCCTTGTCATTAGGACCAAACTAATCCACTTCTGGCAAAAATATATGTGACCCTTATATAACTTCCTTCTGACAAAGCCACCTACCACAGGTGCCTTGCAGCCTGCTTCTGGGATAATGTATAGCACCAAACTGGGAACTAAGTAGAATGGAAAGTCAATGTCCAATCTTGTCACCACTGTGACCTTCAGCAAGTGACAAGCTACACGAAGCCCTATCTCATTGTCTGTACAACCCTAGTGATAATTGCTACTTTGCAGTGAGGATAAGAGATCATGGACACACAGCAAAATACCTAAGAACCAGACAGACGAATCCTGTATGTACACAGTAATGCTAACAATGATGTTCAATTATCACTCTACCAGAATGTTCATTGGAATCCTTGGAATCTTTGCCTAGCCCACGGTGAGTAGCCAGTGGAAGTATGTGATGACTACCTAGTACATTGAGCTTTGGGAATGGGGTTCTGGGTCCTCATTTTCAAAAGTAATCAGGTCTCTGGCCTATTAAACTAGTGTCCTTCCCCAACACACATACAGCCCTCCTAGAACAAAACATCTCTGGCTTCCTGGATGAAGTCATCCACCAAGGAGGTTAGTAATGGGGATGCGTTTGATACCAAACTAATCTACTTCATGAGTCAAAACAGACGCCACTTCGAACAATTATGTGTTCCCAACAGGCAGGTTCGTAAAATAAACACCAACTTTTATAATCTGAAAATGAACACAGGGATAATGTGGACTGTAGAGGGATTATGTTATTCCATTGTAAATAATTGTCCCACCCACTAGTTTAATAAAAAGCACTGATTGGCCAAAGGCAGACAGGAAGTGTGGGTGGGGCTAACAGACTAGAAGACTCTAGGAACAGGCAGAACAGAGCAGAATGCCAGAGAAAAGCCAGAAGAAGCAGAGGACAACTATGCTACTCTGAGAAAAGGTACCGAGCCTCATGGCTGAACAGGGAAGAGTCATGGATTAGATGAAGGGTAAAGAGTTAGCAAGTGATACGCCTGAACCTTAGGCCGATCGGCCTAAAACTATTGTAAGTGTCTGTGTGTCTCTGTGGGACTGTGAGACTGCAAGACTGTGGGTCTGCGGGCCTAAACCTTGAGGTTAGGCCCGAAAGACCGGGATAGAAACCTTGTACTACAGTGGACTATGACATGATTGACAAGGGAGGGGTCAATTGAAGGGTTTGTCTCCTTTGGGTTTAGAAGTCAAGACTCAAAAGTGTTAATAACAGGCTAAGAATAGGTTTGATTATGTCCATGGGCTGATGAATGAAAAAAATCAAGTATGTTTTCAGGGAGAGTGTACATATAACTTACCCGATGGGATGTTTGCAGCATTAATAGTGAGATGAGCAAAAGGCTGAGTCTCAGACTTGCCCCGCTGGGCCAGATCAGACCATGAACCTTCCATCATAGCTGGGGATGACAGAACCAGTTGAGTTTAAAGATTACAGACTGTATGGGACTCCAAACACTCAAGCAAATTCATAATTACCTGGGATTCCTGTGAAGCGCTGTGGCCCGACAATATATTGTAGTTCCTGAAATAAAAGAGAACTTTATTTATAAACTCATTCTTTTCATAAAGCAGTAAAAACATGTAGAACAGATGTAAAATCAGCCAGGATTCTTTACCATGAGGCCAGAATCTCTGAGACAGCAGAGTCCCTGCATCGCGTATTCCAGATTCTGAACCCCTGGAATGCTTAAAAAGTCCAACACACACACACAAAGATACACAGAGACACACACACAGACACACACACACACCAGTACCACCAAACAAATCTTTGTGGCAATAAAAGAAAGCAAGAGACAACTTATAGAACAAAATAATTGAGCATAATTAAAAATCTGTAACAGGAACACAAAATGGAAACGAAGAAACCCAGAAAATACATAAAATACATGCCTCTCTTTGGTCTTCGGGGGCCTATTTTTATGGAGCTCAGTAGTGATTCCTATTAGAATGCAGATTCTCAGTTCACTAGAAAGAGTGAGGATCCTAGTGCTTAAAGTCAAAGTGTGTTTAAAGTACTATATGAAGGTCTAAGAGTTTTTATGCCAATAATTAACTTATAATACTGTTGCAAATAAGTCTATAGGCATAGGCCAGGAGAAGAATGGTTACAAATTGCATATTTAACCTGAGCTGCCAGCATGAAGTCTCTGCCAAGTGACCACATGCTCACCCAATTCAGACACTTGCTAACATGAAATGTTCCATAACGTAGAGCGGGTCAAAGCTCTAGCTCTTGCCTTGCTCAAATCTCAGTGCTTAAGGAGCAAACAGGCTGGGATGGTTGGATGAGATAATGCAAGTGAGTACCCAGCTGAGTGCCCAGTAAAGTCAGATGCCTGGATGCTATCACCACAGGATGGTGTCCTATTTCCCTTACTGCTGATCACCCACCGCTCCCCAATGTGTAAAAACAGCCAATGTAATGAGAGCTTTTTCCTATCCAGGCAGGAAGGCTTTCAGCCATACAGTCAGACCATTAAATGGGTAGATATAATAACACCAGTGCAATACTTGGCAGTGAAAAGCTACCTGGAGATAATATTTATTCTTCTCTCTGTGTTTAGTACCCACAAAGGAGACAAGGATCTATTCTGGTTTTCATAACTCTTGAGAACCCACAGAGGTCACATAAGGTCAGTATCTGCTCTGGCTTACACCTGGGTCCAGACTGAAGCCCACTCCCACTGTAGGAAATTTTAAGTAGATGCATTGAACAATGCAACGGCTCTCAACTGTCTTTCTTTCTCTCCCCAATCCTGCTGACTTCTGGTCTCACAGGTTTCTTCTCAGGATTCTCAATGGTGCCTCCATTTCTGGAATCTCCTGGTTTGGCTCACTGAACATTCACACTGCAGATTATGTGTACATGTATATATATACAGTCACATATATACATAGTCATATATAGTGTATTTGAATAACTACATATATTTTATGCATTTATAAATACACACACGGCACATCAATAACATTTTATGTAACTGTATACACATTTATATATACAGTATTTCTATAGCCACTGTGTATATCTACACATAGACATCACACACACACTGCATCTTTACCTAATTAGAGTAAGCATCTTGGAGACAGGGTTTTATTTTGAGGCTTAAAGCCATGCCCACCTGCTAGCTCTGACCCGCTCTACTGTCCACAGAGCAGATGCGGGGCACATCCCCACAGATCTCTTCCCTGATTTTCTACGCATTCAGCCTAATCCTGAAGAAAAATGTCATTGTGGCCAGTGTAGTGGCTCTCAAAACTGAGAGCAGTGTCAGCTGACCTCCAGGAGGACAAGTAGGTACCATGTAAGATCACACAGACTGAGTCTGAGATGCAGGAGGCCCGTGCCGGGGTCTCCCATTTGAATTTCCAACACCTCAGCAGCTGTTATAGCCTAGGCAGAGACTGACAAATCCCCTTTGCAAAGATTTCTACATGGGCAAATGAGGAATTATCTCAAAGCTTGAGACCCAGCCCAAAGCAGCAGACTGAAGTCCCTGATTAAATGGGCAGGGACATTTTTCTACCTCTCCACTGGGAATGTACTTTCTTTGCCCATTTAATCAGTGACTTCTAGGTCAGAGCTGCTGCAGACCCATTTAGTTACAAGAAAATTCAATAAATAGCACCTCTCAGAAGCAGTTTCAATGCCTGCTGTCAGGGGAAAAAAGGTTTCATGTCCCAGGATGAATTAGACCTCTCGTTAAGAAACCCAGGAGGTAATGCCTTTGTGTTATTTTGCTAGAGTATCCAAGAATTGCAGTTTCTCTCAGAAATTCGGTAAGAAAGTTTCAATATCAAAAACAGATCAGATGATGAATCTGTGACCTCAGGTCACACAGACACATATGTCTCTACCCCCAATTTTTGAGCCTGAAAGCAATTGCTATTTATGAGCAATCATAAACATGCCATTCTACTAAGCCATTTACATTGTCTTTGGGCTTTGAGACTGCAAAAAGATAAATAAATAAGTAAATTCTTAGCTGAAGAATATCTCATTTGACATTGTGCCCGCCATGGAAACCTGAAGGTCTGAGTTAGATCCCCAGACCAAGTGTTTGGTTTGGTTGATCCCTATTTGTTTGGAAAAAAAAAAAAATACAACAAGGAGTACTAGACACTGGTGCACCCTTGTAATCCCAGCACTCAGCAGGCAATCCCAGCACTCACAAGCAGGGTCCTTGGAACTCTCTGGCCAGCCGACCTAGTCTGACCGTCACTGTCCAGGCTAATGAGAGACCCGCTACTAATAAACCAAGAACAAAGCTCCAAGATGGCCTCTGGCTTCTACACACATGTATGTACCCACACATAAGTGCACCCTTAAGCATGCAAGTGAATGTGTGTGTGTATGGGAGTGAGCATGCTCACACACATTTCTTGTAGGCAGAACCTGATGTAGCCCAGTGGGAGCTATGAATCCCTATTCACAGATTCTGATACCCAGCAGGTATTGAAAAATATGATTACTAAACCAATGGTCCCATGAATTGTTGTTTGAAAATGTGCATGTTTGCTCAAAGGTATAATCTCACAAGTTACGTTTCCATCTAACACAATTATAAATAATAAATAACTTCTTATATTTTCAGCCAACCAAGTTTTCCCTTGCATTATCATTTTGAATTATATGAGAATCATATAATAAACATCTTAGACCAGAACCCTGGACAATTTCAGAGTATGGGGCTCAGCAAAGCACTCCCTTGACTAAGAATCACTATCAAGTTTCAAGTTATCTTCAAGAGACCCTCATTTTCTACCTGACTCCCTAACTTAGAAGATCAGCAACTTGCCTTCCTAAAATACAGCTACCTGGACTTACACAGACACACACACAGAACACACACATACACACACAAAATCCTTGATCCCTATAAACCAGGACAAGGATTTTTAGCTATGACGGTTAAAAAGAAACATCATGAATGAATGAACTTACTTGTGGTCAAACTGTTAAAAAGTAGTCTTTTCAAAAACGTATTCATTTTTAAATAAGCATAGTTTATACCTAAATTATAATGACTTCCTTTAACAGAACAAGAAAAAGGAACAAAACAGAAAGAGAAAACTGAATGAAGTAGGCAGCCAAAAAAATCAATAAAAATAAAAGAAACCTTCAGACACAGTGCCACCTAGTGGACATTGTCCCAAATTGACGCCCCTGGAACACCACAGACAGGCTTTCCGGTCTTTGAATTAGAGATGATGAAGTTTTACATTGAGTGCTATCTTTCACAATAGACTGCATTAATTTTTCATCTTTTCTGTCAGAGTACATCTTCAGAGACAGGAAAACAACCAATTTTATTTTTTTTTCTTAATTTCAACTGAGTTTAAGTCCTAGGGAAAAATGTTTAGATTTCACAATCTCTCCTCTGGGGAACAAAGCATACAAAAGATCAATTGATTGTGTAACTGTGGTCTCCACTATGGCCTCTCTTCAACTTCTCTTAAACGGGAAATCTACGAAGTGCAGTTCCCAGGAGTGTGATAGGGGAAGCATTCAGTCTTCTAGGGCCCGCTCCCTTCAGGCCCGCATGGCTTTTTAAATGATTTTGGATTACTATTATTATTACTATTATTATTATTTTGCCAAACCTGGGGGAAAGTTGCTCATCTTGAGAAGGCACACTTAGGGGAGGTCACACTATATAAAAATAAATACAAATTCTGGGCATTTTCAAGTCCTTAAATGGATATAGGAATTCTGTTCCACATAATTTATCCAACTTCTAAGCCCACCTTTGCAAACTGTACTAAAGAACTGTTAGAAACAAGACCCTGAGTATATGTGACTAAATTGATCTTAAGTTTGTTTGACTTTAATTGTTTTTGTCCTTCTAAATGACACACACGTACACACACACACACACGCACACACACACACACACACACACACACACGCGCACAACACACACACACACACACACACACACGCACATACACGCATGCACACGCGCGCGCACGTTCTGACTGTGGGCATTCCCAGCTGAATAGGCTCCATGTAAAGGTCAAGCTGCTGGAGTCTGGATTGATCAGTCTGAAATCTCACCTGTGCTGTGATATGAATCATGTGATCCATGTGGTACCTGTCAATCAAATCACAGAAGAAGCAATTTGTACAGCCAGATGCTCCAGACACTCTTGGCACCAGTCAGCAGCAAGGGCCTCAGGTGGCTGACTCCCTCTGCACACAACAGCTGCAGGGACATCTGGCTGGTTGAACAAGGATTTAACACCCGGTTTGCCAGATATAATACAGGGTTCATACACTTGTTAACATATGTAATGTACTCTTTTTAACATCTTAATGATACCCTTCATGTAATTCTTCTCCGACCTAGTTACAAGAATAGTGCATTCATCAACCAGTTAGTATATGAATGCCACAGTCAGGTTGTTTCTGAAAATGAATAGCCCATTTCCCATTCCTGCAGGGAAGTCCCGGAGACTTACACTTGGTAAATGCCTCTGAAATCCCATCTCTTCCTCACCAGCCCAGTACTTCAAGCTCTCATCCCTCCTCCTTGGGAAGACAACAATGCTTCCTACCTCCTCTCTCTGTCTTGGTGCCTCCAGCTGATACCTGGCTGCTGGAATGGGCACCTTACATACAAATGTCCTTCCTCTTCCTGAAATCCCTTGGTGACTTCCGAAACAAGTGCAGTCCTACAGTTTATGAGGCTCTGAGTGACTGGACCTCTGTGATGTTGCAATCTTTAAAGAAATAAATAATTAAGTCTCCATTCAAAGTTCCTGGGCACAATACTCCTAAAATTCCTGGGATTCCTTTAACGACAGAAATGATAGAAGCATCTTCTGGTATTCACAAAGCTTTCTCAACCGGTCTATTTAAACCAATGAGATAACTCAGAGGATGGAAGCAGGTTGCCAGAGCAACCAAGTACACGATTAGGAGAATGGAGTTTTGTAAGGCATCCAGTTGTCCTTCCACATCTGAAGACTTAGAAAATGCTTAAGGTGAGGGTAACTATATCTGAAGTCTTTCAGGTATAGAAAATACAGTAAGTAGCTAGTCACTGAGCTGCCTGGCTGGCTTCACAGCCCTTGTCTGCCATCTGCAGGGCTGAGAGTTGGGTCAGGTGGAGCTTCTTCTGAAGGTACTATGTGCCAGAACCTTGCTTCATATTCATGGGCACTTTTGACACCTGCTGCTTCTTACCCAGAATGCTCTAGTGATTCCTGCTGGAGCTCATGGTTAGCCACAAAGCTATTGCCTCCAGGCAGTCTTCCTAGGCATAGAAAGATTAACTACCACTGTGCTGCACAGACCTACTGGGACTTGGGATCTTTATCTCAGGTCCTCCCCCCGGCCCTGCCCTAAAGCTCACACCTGTGGGAGGAGGGACACGGGGGGGGGGGGGGGGGCTATTAGATGTCCTGATGACAGTCTAGGGTCCCTAGGAGTCTGTGGTGACATCTCTAACACACCCCAAAGCTGAGAACTTTAAAGCAGTCTCATGTCTGAGCAGGTGGTAGGTACACAATGGGAGATGCCCCCTTGCCCCAGCTTTCTTCAGAATGGAGGTGACTCTTTACCATCCCCATGGAGGATGACTAGAAAGGGGTACAGGACAGCAAGAAAAAGAGCAAAGGCCGAAGGGTGTCTGATCCCACCGATCCCAAGGTCTGACTTCCACCTGCTCCCTGAACAATCATCATGGAAGTCTTTGAAAGCTCCTGATGACCACTTGGGTACCATTTTTTCCAGGAGTGGATGAGACGTGTCTACAACTGCTAATGTACTCTCCACATCAAGGGGCCACGGAGCTACGTGCCCTTGTTTTCATAAAGCAGAATGATGCTTTTCCTGGAAGGGCAATGGGTATTCTGGGAACAGAAAATTAGTTTTTATTGTTTAACCTTCATGGTTTAAAAGAGGAAGCTTCTGCTACAGTTAAAGGTCCCCTTGGGCTTTCATACAGAAGCCTTATGACAGCGGCATTAGTCTTCATGAAAAGCCCAACTTTAAAGTGTCTTCTACTATGCTACTCATTAAAAAAAGAAGAAGTATGCAGAGGCTCAGCAGGGCAGTGTACTGCTCTGCCCACTGCAACAAGAGTTCCAGCCTTACACTGGCAGTGTTTCACACATCACCAAGCCCCACCTCCTCAGAAAAAAGATGGCTTTCACAGTCTCTCTTAGAATTGTTCCTCATTCTCTAGGGATAAGAGTCAGGGGCAGCCACTGTAGACATTGAGGATGCAAGCTGCCAGAGGAGGGCTCTGAAGGGGTTCAAGTTCAGAGACAGGAAACTGGCCTCTGGAAGTAAAACCCACTTGAGACCTGCAGCTCTAACAAATCTTGTGGGTTTACAACATGGCTTGCTTCTGGTCAGAGTGACTAGCCATACCTGCTGACTATCTTATGGCAACTTGGCACAGGCTAGAGTCATTTGAAAGAAGGGATTCTCAACTGAGAAGATGCCTCCCTAAGATCATCCTGCAGGCAAGCCTGTAGGCCATTTTCTTAATTAGAGATTGATGGGGGGAGGGCCCAGCCTATTGTGGGTGGTGCCATCCTGACTGGCAGTCCTGGGTTCTATAAGGAAGCAGGCTGAACAAGCCATGAGGAGCAAGACAGTAAGCAGTGCCCCTCCGTGGCTTCTGCATCAGCTCCTGCCTCCAGGTCCCTGTCTTGTTTTAGATTCTGTCCTGATTCCCTTTGATGATGAACGGTGATGTGAAGTGTGAGCTAAATAAACCCTTTCCTGCCCAACTTGCTTTTGGTCACGGTGTTTCATGACAACAATAGCAATCCGAATACTAGACACCACGCACGACACATAACACAGGGAGAGGATGAATTACTAACTCATTAAATTTGTGCTTTTCAGTTGTATTACTGTATGCCTGACACTGGGGACAGAAATGAAAGTCATGGGACCTTGAAAAGCTCACCTAGGGTAAGCCAGATGCGGCCGGGGTGCATATAGCTAGAGCTCAGATAATAAGCTTCATGTGTACTCAAGAGGGTCTCCTAATCCCACAGGCCGGTGGGTGAGCATTAGTGAGAGTCTCTTTGGGGAACTGCCTGCTCTGCATTTTGAGAGACAATTAGAAAAGCAACTAGACAAAAATGGGCCTGAAATGTTCAAAGAACACACACAAGACCCTAATTCATTCATCCTTTAAGCTGAGTCCTGCTTGAATGATTTGTGAGGAGGTGAAATTGCCAGCCTGAAGGTCAAGGAAAGAGTGTGGGATTAAAGCCTAAAACCATCATCAGGCTTCTAGCTTGGCGTGGTGGACGTGGCAGAGCTGCTGATCACTTGGGAAAGCAGACAGGAGGAGTAGCTGCAATGGGCATTCAGAGCATTCGGTGTTCTGGAAGAGTTTGACCCTTAGCATTTTAAATTAGTAATTTTACCCCAGCTACTGGATCAGCATCTTAGTGACCAAGAAGTTTCCTAGACCTGATCTCCTCCTGACCTTGAACTTCAGGTACAACAGTCACTAGATGTCAGATCATCTCTGATACAGAAAACTCTCTCCAGCTTCTAATACCACCTTTCCTAGCCAACAGCCTCCATCCTCTCTGTTGTTCAAATTCATTAAAAAGAGATGTTAAAAAAAAAATGGCTGTTCTGTCCATCAGTGACTCTTAGCGATTAGGATGTCTGGAAATGTCACAGGTCCACCCTTGTGGCTATCAAGCCAGCTCTTATGAAAAAACCAAACAAGGAAGGCCCCCAGTTCATTGAAGATGCAGCTAGATTAGAAAACACACTGCCTCAGGACTCATCCTTCCCTCCATTCCACAGGCTGTCACTACCTCAACATGCTCAAGGCAACTCACCCCCCAAAGCTTCACTGAAGTCGGCCCATCGTGAATGCCCCCCTCCCCAGGCATATCCTTCTAGCTCTAGCTCTTTGTTCTTCCATCCTGGGATATTTATAGCACAGAAAAGAGCAGTTCATCTCTGATGTCACTTGCTGGTTAGTTCGCCAAGGCAATTCTCCTGGCTCTTGCCTACCTCACTGGAACTCTCCCCAAGATTAAGTATCCTACCATCAGCCTTTTGTTGAGCAAATGGCAGTAGGTGGTGTTGTGGCTTAAATGACAATGTCCCCCACAGCCTTGCTCATCTGAACATTTGATGGCACTGTTTGTGGAGGTCTACAAGGTCCAGCCTTGCTAGAAGAAGTGCATCATTGCAGATGGACTTTAAGGTTTCAAAGCCTCCTGCCATTCCCAATGTGTCCTCTCATTCATTCTCTCTCTCTCTCTCTCTCTCTCTCTCTCTCTCTCTCTCTCTCTCTCTCTCTCTCTCTCTCTCTCTCCTTTTATCTGTTTTGTGCTTATTATTCACAATTTGAGCTCCTGGGACCATGCCTTTTTCGTGTTGCTATGCATCCCTGCCATTTGGGGCTCTTACCTCTCTGAAACCTTCAACCCAAATAGACCTTTTCTTCTGTAAGTGGACTTGGTAATGATGTTTTATCAAAAGCAACAGAAAAGTCACTAATACAGATGGCCTTGGCTCTGTAGGCAATCTCTGTGGATTTTACTTCAGATTTCCCATAAAGATAGCTTTATACACACTAAATATGATTGAGGTTGATTGCAATTCCCAAAACTATTATGGCAAAGGGAGATGGAATCCTTCTGGAAAACCACTACATGACTAACATCTCGACTCGGGAACACCAGTGACCCAAACTTAAGTTTCCCTCTGTGTTTATGAGAAACTCTCTTAGGATACATATTCTTGAACACAAAGGCAGAAAAACAGTAAATGGGATTTGAATTCCCCCTTGATTTTTCTTTTTAAACTAAAAAGCCTATGAGAAAAACTGTCTACATAACAACTCGGAAGTCCCCAGGCAGACACAACCTGTTTAAATTTTCATTGATTTCTAATTTACTTCAGTAGAAATTTAGGGAAAGCCTTTTATTTTATTTTAGTTTTGCTCTGACTGTCCTGGAATTCACTAGGCTATAGACCAGGCTGTTCTCAAATTCAGAGATCCACCTGCCTAGGCTCCCTAAGCCTCCTAAGTGCTGGGAGTAAAGGCTTGTACACAATCCTGGCTAGGCCTTTTCTAATAATCAACATTGGGATTCTAAGTAATCAGAGTTCCATGAGGGGAAAAAAAAATCACTCAGCATGAAGAAATTCTAGTTTTGAATAAACATTTCTGAGTCTGCAAAATCTAGCCAAAAATGGCAGGTGGCAACCACCGTTATGGAAGTATATGTCTCAATGGACCTACGGCACTTCCTTAGACGGCTGAATGTTATTAGATCTGCTTTTCTCCCATGCTCTCTCTTTAGCTGCCTAAATATAAACTTCAGAAAATAAAATCCTGACCACCAGCACGTTCCAGACTTTTGTTAACTCTTGCTCCATATGTATGAACCATCTATGAGGGGTATACGGGAGGGTATGTGTGTACTGTGTACTACTTATTCAGAGCTAATGTATGTCAGAGACTGTCAATGGTACCTCTCTGTCTCCTCCTTGTTGGTTCTAGGCAGTCTCTTCCTCAAGCTTACATGCAAATGGAAGCTCTCAGTTGGATGCTAGATGTCCAGCCAGTGGGAAGTGGTACAGAGGTATCACTCCCACATAGGGCCACTTTTTCTGTTGTCTTTCCCTTCTAAACATGGCAGTTCAAAAGACCACCATGACCACAGGGGAGATACAGACATGCTGAAGAAAGAGAATCCAGCCCTGGATGACTCATCTTAGAGAAAACACGTACCCAGGCATTTCCCTTGATAAGATTCTTCCAAGTGAGATGTCAAGTAACAGTGACTACTTCATCGCAGAGCAAAGCATCAGAAATGCTGGGGTCACCTTACAATAAGGGTACAGAGTGCATATACATTATAAATTATAAAGAGAATCAAACTAAAGGTATACTGATTATCTCAGGATAACAATGATGCTTCAATGATGACTATCTTACCCAACTCCTCCAGTAAGGTATGAGAGTGGTGGTCCTCAACCTTCCTAATGCTGTGACCCTTTAATACAGTTCCTCATGTTGTGGTGACCCCAACCATAAAATTATTGTGTGGATACTTCATAACTGTAATTTTACTACTGTACTATATTGTGATATAAATATCTGATATACAGGATATCTGATATGTGAACCCCCAAAGGGGTCCCAACCCACAGGTTGAGAACCACTGCATTAGAGGCTCAGACATCTGTAAAGAAGACGATGTACTGGTTGCCATTGCTATTATTGAGCTGGTTGGTGTTAGTGTGTACAGTGCCCACAGAGGTGAGAAAAGGACATCAGGTGCTACACAACATTGGGAACCAAGATATGAGGGCTGGGAACTGAACCGAGGTCCTCCGTGAGCAGAAAGTCCTCTTAACCACTGAGCTACTGTTCCTATTCCCATCCTTGGATTTTCATATTTGGGAACTGCACTTGTATAAGAAACCAGAGTTGAGCTTCGGGTACACATTCTAGGTCTCCATTTACAGTGATGAGACTGAAGTGAGAAGCCTAGCTAGAGACACCACCTCACAAAATGTACCCAACTGTGATGGCGCTGAGGCGATATGGCCCACAGCTGCCATTCATGACTACCAAGTGTTGCACGAATAAAGGAAATTAATCTTTTATATGATATATTGTTAGTGAACTTTTTGCAATAGTTGGCGCCCAACGTGGGTGTGTTCACATGACGACCTGTTTTTTTGTTTGTTTGTTTAATTTCTCATTCCACTTTTTTTTGAAAGATAGGTCTCTCTCTGACCTGGAATTTGTCACACATGCCAGGCTGACTCTCCAGCAAGCTCCTGGGAGCTGCTTGGCTCTTTTTCCACAGTGTAGAAATCACAGGAACCTATTCCTCAATTTTTATTTTATTTTATGTGGATAGGTGTTTTGCCTGCCTTATGTATGTATACTATATGCATACCCGGTGGTCAGTGAGGCCAAAAGTTGCCAGATCTCCTGAAACTGTAATTACAGATGGCAGAGCATCAAACCTGGGTCCTCTGGAAGAACTGTAAGTGTTCTTAAGCACTGAGTCATCACTCCAGCCCCTCCTGGCTTTTTAAAATGTATATTATAGAAATTGAACTCAGGTCTTCCAAGCACTTTATTAACACAGCCATCTGTCAAGCCTTATCAAGAGAAAATTTTTAATGTTCTCAAATAACACATTTGTTTACATATTAAATGAAATCAGTCTTGTGCTATATACATTAAAAATATTTGTAATTTTATACATGGTTCGGTGGGGAAACTGATGAACAAGCATGAAGGCCTGAGTTAGGACCTGTAGGACCCACACGAGGCATGGCCATGCCTATCTATAACCTCCATGCTTAGGAGAAGAGCCAGGCAGACTCTGAGGGCTCACTAACCTCCCAGTCTCACCAAACTAGCAAGTCACACATTCTAAGAGATATTCTGTCTCAAAAAAATAAAGTGGAGCTCAACAGAGAAGATACCTGACGTCAATCTCTAGCCTTTATATATACAAGCAGGGGCACACACACACACACACACACACACAATTTATAATATAAAGCCTAGCTTTTAAAAACTAATATGAAAAATAAGTACAGGACCAGAGAGATGGCTCACCAGTTAAGAACACTGACTGGCCTTCCAGAGGACCAGAGTTCAATTCTCAGCACCACAGGGCTGTTCATAGCTCCAGTTCCAGGGCATCTGGCTCCTTCCTCTGGCCTCTGAGAGCGTCAGGCACACATGTGGTACACAGACATACATGAAAGCAAACACTCATAAGGATTAGATAGATAAACAGCAAACAATAAACCAACCTCGCTTCTTCCTATCCCTCTTAATACATAGGGCACCTCATTGTTGACAGAGAGCAAGGTGACATCTATTGAGCTTTATCTTTGATCATTCATTTAAATACTTTGACAGGCACATTTCAGAGTTTTCCTATTAAAAAAATAAAAAGTCCCAGTGTGAAATCAACAACCTGGCACACTGAAGGTAGGTGGAGTCACAGCCCTGAGAACTCAGAACATTTACTTATCTATCCATGGAGTCCAAACTGATGTCTTCCCTGCCATGCCAGGTAGTCCCAGGTAAGCCCTGAACCCATCACTGTGCCCAAGCCTGGCTGGCTAGGCAGAAACCAGAAAGGCTGCCAAAATTAAAAACAGTCATCTCTTTACAAGTCAGACACCACATTTGTACTAACGTCTTCTTTTATTGCCATAGACTGTTATGATAGACTTTATACATTGCGGTTGGTAGCATCGGACCAGTAGGAAAGCTTTCAGAGTTCTGTGCTAAAGGGGAAAAAGCCAAGAAAACCCAGCCACAAACAGAAAAGGAGGGGAAAACAAGGTTACTCGTCTGACCACAATGAGCTGGGTAAACACTGCTTTCTGCACGCCTCTAATGTGATATTGCACCCATGTCTGGTATGTGTGACCACTGCATGGGCTGATCTCTCAATACGGATTGCAGCTACAATCAGTATCTATGTTTTATGGGTTCACTCAATATCTGTTAGAACTGAAGTTAAGATGTAAACCTACTTCCAGAATGGCTACTACATCCATGCTATTTTTAGCATTCTCAAGACAAATGAGAAATCTGACGACTCTGGAAAATATCTCAGACGTCACATTAACCAACAATTTTCATCAAAGGATAATCCATTTGGTAAACCATTCATTTGACTAGCATAAAAGAGTGAAATCTCTAAGTCCACGGTTGCACCATATGGATATGGTTAACTGTAATGATAAGGTTTGGGTAACATTCATCTCCTGCCTAAAGATCAGGCCTAGGAAGAGCTGGGCTCTCCCACCTCTAGCACACACTGGTTAAGACAATAATGTGTATATTATGCCAATGACAACAAGCTTATTGTAATAGTTCATTGAGCTTTTAAAAGGCTTTCAGAAATTGCCCGTGTTTTCTAAAATGTAAACTCCTACAGCATAGCAAATAAAGTACAAAATTAATAAAATAAAGTCCCATTCCTCTTGAGAACCATAATTATCTGTTAATATAAAAGGCTAGGCTTTCCCTCCCTCCCTTCTTCCCTCCTCTCTCCCTCTCAGAGAGAGTTTCTCACTATGTAGCCCATCCTAACCTCAAATTCACAACCCTCCTGCTGTAGTTTGGGATTACAGATACGAGCCACCATACCTGGTAACCATGCACCTTTAACACAAGCCATTGATTCTTCTTGAATGGTCTCCATCCTCCTTAACCACTCTCTGAACTTGAACCCAGAGCCTCATTGATACTGAGCATGTGTCTTGCCACCCCTAAGCTCCACCCCCAACCAAGAAAGGCCATAGCTTTTTAACGGTGGTAAAATTCCTTATTGCCTAGTCCCAACTGTGTTCACTTATTTAAAGTGATTTTATATTGTATTAAATTATATATACATATATTCACAAAGACAGACAATAGCTGCTGTAAGCAACATGCCTTCTCCTACTTGCTCCAATGACATCTGTGTTACTGATTCTATGACACTCGGGAATCATCTCTGAAATTAAGGTGCAAGTAGACTCTGCAATGGCCACATTAGTCAGCATATTGCCTTAGTGATGTAGCACAATGAAGTCAGCTGAAAGTTAGCAGTATCTAAAATGTAATAAAATATAACAAGCCTCACCTTGGAGGTGTTATATTTACCTTGATGAGTTTTACAACTTATTCTTTTGGTCTGTTCTTTTAGCTGACACACTTAGACCTATGCCATCGCCCCCCCCCCCTTTCTGGAGAGCTAAGCAAGAACTGTACTAGTTAATTACTAAATCTTAACAGATTCAAAGCCCAAGGCTTTGAGAATGCCAGGGCTACTCTGAGATAATGAGACAACTAAGTAGTAGTGAACTGGAAGCCAGAAGGGCTGGTGGATGGGGGTTCACATGGAGACATAACATTTAGCACTGGACTCCTACCCAGTTTTTGGTGGAGTCAGTATATTAATTCTGAGGCAGAATTCCCAGGTGGCTTTACTCAGGAAAACCTGACAGGCAGATATGTCTCTCGTCTGAGGCACTCAGCATAGCTGTGGCCAGTCTTCTCAATTCTTGTCTCTCATTGCCCAGCTCTCTCAGAATACAAGGAAGAAGACACACGATTTCTACCTCACCCATCTCCACATCTCCTGCTCAGCACACCTGCCTCTCACCACACCTGACAGCAGAGGGCCTCTTCCATGGCTCCTCATGGCAGCCCAGGCCATAGGTGTGCAACAGGGGATCCAACAGAAGCAATGGGGAGAGAGCCAACAGAGAGTCCCCAAAACCTGGACTGTGGCCCTTAGATCAAGGATGTAAACTAACAAAGTCATCGCCTACAAACTGACTTTCCTCCCAGAGGTACATTCAAATCCCTGCTCTTAAAGAGAAGAGCTGGGCGGTGGTGGCGCACTCCAGAGGCAAAGGCAGGTGGATCTCTGTGAGCTTGAGGCCAGCCTGGTCTACAGAGTGAGTTCCATGATAGCTAGGGTCGTTACACAGAGAAACCCTGTCTCAAGAGAAAGAGAGAGAGAAATCACCACCAACTTCAAAGGAGTTCTCTTTAAGACAGCCTCATCAGCTCTTTTACAGTTTATTAATACAAAAAGAGTTACTGTAGCGTCAGCAAGAACCCTTGATGGCAGTGACTTCAGCGCGGACTTACTTTCTGCACAGCCCCGTGAAAGGCCTGTTTCATCCTCCTGCATGAGTCAGGTAGGGCGTCTGTGTCTTCGCTCTCTATAGTGGGGTCCTGTAAGCCTGTGTTCTCACGGAGTCTCAGGATTCTGTAAATGCAGTGAGTGCTGTCTTCTGATATTCTGTTAGGATCCATCTGAGAGGGGCGAAGGATATTCAAGGGATTCTAGTTAATGAAATGTGACTCAATAATAAAAGGGTAAGGCTTAGAGTTTTATAACCCCCAGTGATAGATAATTAGTAAAATTACCCTTTGGTTAATGGAAACATCTTTTAGTTGTTGTCTGTAAGCAAATATGCATACATGTGTTGGCACCTGTAAAAGCGCATGTGGAGGCCAGGAGTTGATGGGATATCTTCTTCTTTACTCGACTTTAAGTTTTTGAGATGTGGGCTTTCATTGAACCTGGAGTTCACCCACTGTCTAGCCAGCAAAACCTCAGGATCTTCCTGTCTCCACTTCCCATCACTGGGATTTGGGTATCAAGTCCTTTATTAACAGATCCATCTCCCTTGCCCAGAACACACTGACTTCTAATTCATTTTGATTAGTAGCTGACAATCATCCACAATACATGATGCCATAGACTCTCAGAAGAAATGCATGTGTGTGATGCATGGGGAATGAACTTCTTCATGGACCGAAGAGGTATTAAGGATATCATATGTGATGCAAGCAGGTACAGAAGGTCTCATCAAAGCCAGACTGATAGGTTCTGACAGGTTCGCAATTATAATCTAAGGACTGGAGACGCTGAAGCAGAAGATCAGTGAGAGTCTGAAGAAAGCATGGGCTGCACAGTGATTTTCCACATCAGCCTGGGCTACAGTGTAAGGCCTTGTCTCATAAACAAGAAAAATAAGACACACGCAGTATGTTAGATGAAAACCACAGAGATGAAGCCCACTTGGAGATCCAAAGCATGACGCCTCAGTAAGTTAAGGCGAGCCAGGAATAGAAGCGCTCTTCCAGATGAATATCTACTTAACCAGTACCTTCTCAACCTGGATCTTACGTACATGTGAGGGTGGTGTCAGTCTTCCCAGGGTGGAGAGGGTACTTGGATAGGCCATATGGACAAGTGCTAGGATGTTAAAATAGAAGGATTGTCTCACTCAGAACATCCCCATGCAATCACTAACTGAACACCAAGTTTAAAAAGGTTCCCAGCCAAACATCTCTCCATGTGCTGCTTCAGAAGCATGTCTTCTACTTCCCGAGCTCCCATAAGGCTTTGCAATGGGGTTTAATTTGTTGTTGTTGTGTTATTTTCCTCTTTTTTTTATTGTTTTGTTTTTGAGACAGGGTCTCTCTGTGTAGCCCTGGCTGTCCTGGGACTTGCTCTGTAGACCAGGCTGGTCTGCCTCTGCCTCTGAGCGCTGGGATTAAAGTTATGGGCCGCCACCACCCAGCTGAGCTTGATCATTTTCACAAGAGTTTTAACCTGCCCTCTTTCTTCCAAAAGTCAAAGTACTTCACGAACAGCTACTTATCAGTAGCTAAAAATTAAACTAAACTAAGGGGGAAACATGTAAATTTATAAGAACCAAAGAGCAGCCAGAAATAATGCCATCTCTTTCCCCAATTTAATTAGATTAAAATAATCAGAAAGAAGTATGCCCCTATTAACCAATCCTCAGGAACAAACTAAAAGGTACCCTCTTCATCCCTGAAATTCTTTTTTAAAAGTCTTTTAACAAACATGCACACATGGATACATGCTCTATCCTCCCAGTCACACAGATATGAAGATGATCTGGGGCCAGAGAGACACCCAGCAGCTAAGAGTACTTGCTGCTCTTCCGGAGGACCGGCAGTCAACAGTTCACAGCTGCCTGTGACTCCAGCTCCGAGAGATCTGACCCCCCTGTTCTCTGAAAATGTCTGCATATATGTGGCATACTCACATAGGCACACACAAAATAAATATTGAAGTTCTAAAATGCATAAGAATAATCTGACAACATGGGTAAGGTCCTACCATAAAACAAAATTTTTCACAACACATATTTCATTTATTTTCTTTGGAATAATGAGTACAAATCAGAGTGTGTGAGTTACTCTGAGGGCAGCTGTCAATCTTTTTATTTTTAATTTTTATTTTTACACAAGAGCCTCACTGTATAGCCCTGGCAAGCCTGGAACTCCCTTTAGCAACCAGACTGGCCCAGAACTCAGAGAGAATGCTTTGCCTCTGCTTCCCCAGTCTGAGATTAAAGGCATGTACCACAGTACTCAGTGGAATCACACTTTTGAAAAAAGGCTTGTTTAAATCAATAAGTATCTTACAAAGCCAGACTATGTTTGTGCGCTTGATATGAAGGGTTCAGACCTCAGGAAAGCAGAATTCTGCAACAGCTTAGTACCAGACAAGAGGTGAACTGAAGGGACCATGGGGCCTTAGGAAATGTCTGGAGACCTTAAACAAAGTTCACTAAGCTTGCATCCTACAGGCAACTGAAGGCCTTCTAACAGAAGCAGCAGGCCCAGCACTGTCAATAAGGGTGCGGCCGATCACCAGCACGGACTCACCAGGAGATGTGCTTTAAGTGAACCCAAGGTCTTCTTCTTCATATGAAACTCTGACAAGTGAGGCTTCAAAGAGTCTAATAATGAAATTCATGTAGCCATTCTGTTATCTAGATATCCCTCCCCTGGCCAAGATTCAGAAATTAACACAGTACTGCAGTTAATAACAGTTCATAGCTTGATACAAAAGAAAGAAAGAAAGAAAGAAAGAAAGAAAGAAAGAAAGAAAGAAAGGAAGGAAGGAAGGAAGGAAGGAAGGAAGGAAGGAAGGAAGGAAGGAAGGAAGGAAGGAAGGAAGGAAGGAAGGAAGGAAGGAAGGAAGGAAGGAAGGAAGGAAGGAAGGAAGAAAGAAAGAAAGAAAGAAAGAAAGAAAGAAAGAAAGAAAGAAAGAAAGAAAGAAAGAAAGAAAGAAAGAAAGAAAGAGAGAGAGAGAAAGAAAGAAAGAGAGAGAGAAAGAAAATGGCATGCAAAGACTGTCTTTTCTCTCTGAAGAAGAGGAGGAGGAGGAAGAGGAGGAGGAACAAGAGAGGAAGAACAAGAAGAACTGTCAGTGACCAGACCTCACTTGGACCCCTTAGCCAATTTTATCACATGCCCAAATTAAATTCAATTGTTGGACCTTTATTTAAAGAGATTTTTAAGGTCAAAAATGCACTTGAGACTCACTACTCACATCAGTCACTGTGACAAAATAAGTCATGATTACATGGGGAAATTAACTTTGAATTGTTCGTTTGTTTCCTTAAGGATGATAAGCTAGAAATCAGCTTTGTAGCTGTAACTAGATGTGCTTTCTCCTCCAGGAACCCAGGCTATAGGAAGGGAAGAGGGTGAGACGTGCAAGGTCAAATGCACAGGTGAGGGAGGGTCCAAGGAAAGCAGGTCCAGAGTAAGGCTGTTGGGATCTTATACCTTTCAGAATGGCCAAGATCAAAAACACAGATGACAGCCTATGCTGGAGAGAGTGAGGAACAAGGGTAACTCTCCTCCATGGTTGGTGGGAGTGTAAACTTGTACAGTCACTCTGGAATGCAGTATGTCAGTTCCTCAGGAAACTGGGAACCAATCTCCCCAAGAATCCAGCAATAGCACTATTGGGCATATACCCAAAGGATGCACATTCGTAACCCAAGAGCATTAACTCAGCTATGTTTATAGCAGTATTATTCATAATAGCCAGAACCTGGAAACAACCTAGATGCCCCTCATCTGAAGAATGGATTAACAAATTGTGGTACATCTAAACAATGGTTTTTAAAAAATGACATCCTAAAATTTGCAGACAAATGGATGGATTTAGAGAGTATCGTCCTGAGTGAGGTAACACAGGCCCAGAAATATAGACATGGTGTGTACTCACACATAAGTGGATTTTAGACAAAAAGCAAGGAATATCCAGGCTGTAAACCACAACCCCTGAACAGCTTGAGATCAGAAGGAAGATCAGAAGCCTGGGAAGGGGAAATAGAAAAGATCTCATGAGCAAATTGCGATCATAATGGGTAGTGATCAAGGAGAGGTGGGAACAAATCGTAAGAGAAAGAGATGGTTGAGTGAGAGGAGCAACAAAGAGGGAGAAAAAGAAATGTATATCTTGATAGAGGGAGCCACTGTGGGGTTAGAAAGAGACCGGATGCTACGGAAACCTCCAAGAACCCACAAGATGTCTCTGGCTAGGACTCCAAGCGTTAGTAGAAAGGGTCTCTAAACAGGACTTCCCATACATCCAAATGAATGCCCACCCTAAGTGTCATTACAGAACTTTCATCTAGCAATGGATAGAGGCGGAAGCAGAGATCACAGCTAAGCACCAGGTTGAGCTCCTGGTCCAGCTGAAGAGAGAGGAGAGAGCATATGAACAAAGGGATCAGGATCATGGGGAGGAGACCCACAGAGATGGCTGACCAGAGCTATTGGAGCTCACTGAGTCAGAAACAATCGCTGAGGAACCTACAGGGAAAGGAGTCAAACCCTCCAAAGGTAGATGACTGTCGAATGGCGTGGGCAGCTTGTGGAGCCTCTTGGAGTAGGATCAGACTTACCCCAAGGGCAAGCTCCCATACATGAACTGGCATCTCGGAGCCCACTCCCTACAGAGAAACACCTCACTCAGCCTTAATACTAGGATGAGGGACCTACCTCAACTGGATATGCCAGACTGAACTGACCCACCTTGGGACTCGTTGCCCTCCTTGGGGAATGGATGGAGATGGGGTGAGGGAGGCTGAGGGAGGACTGGGAGGGACAGGGAGGAGAGAAGGAAGGGAAAAAAACTTTATAAATTAAAATTAAAAAAAAAAAAGGTGCTCAGGGTGACCAAATGTATGGAGCTCCCACCCAACAGCATATCTGGGGTGTACACAGCAATCTCAATAGAGGATCTGCATAGTTGAAAACACCATTTTAGCGACTAGATATTTGCATAATAGTAAGTTAGAAATGGAAAGATGTGAAGTGTCAAATCATTTGAAAGACCCTTTCAGTCAATTATGTCATGTACTGTTTAGATGCTGGGGGTTAGGAGTGGGGACTGAATAAGCACACACCCCTGTTTTCCTGGAAATCACATCAGCTGACATTCCACAAAAGAGCGCCACAAACTGAGTTACAATGAGACACACCTACATGTGTGCCTGAAAACACTAACAAGTACCTGATTTTAAGTCATGGTTAGGGCTGGGAAATCAAGCATATACTGCTGGCCCTGGGTTCCAGCCCTAATAACACACACACACACACACACACACACACACACACACACACACACACACACACACAATACACAGGGGACTTTGAAAATGCACCTATCAGATGATCAAATGATGCTGTGGTTAGGAAATGAACTCTTTTTTTTTTTTTTTTTTCTTGGTGAACTTGCTTGAAACCTGATCATTCTCTCACAGGGTTAAGTGAGGCAGGATGCTTGACATTTGGGCTGCTTCCTTATCGGTTTTTCACACAAGCTGCCTGCTCACCTCAACATCAGATTTGCAGTAGTGACTGATAACCTGAGTGAAAAGCAGCCAGGAAGGTGGCCCTGTGCACAGAGAGAGGGAGAGGAGGGCTTAAAGGCAAAAGAGGCTCCAGCTTTCTGAGAAGGCTTACTTTTCAGAACACACACACACCACACATACATGCACACTATACACATACAAATACACATACCAAATATATCCATACTACATACCACACACACACACTACACCAAACACACACATATACTCACATATGCACACTACATACACACATAAATACACACATGTACCATATAGACTCATACCATACACACTACACACACACACCACACATGCACATTACACACACATACCACATATACACACACACACACTACACATATATACACACAACTTTACAAGGAACATTTTAGAAAGGCTTTTTTTCTTTGAAAATCAAAGTATGTAGCAAATACATAGCACAAGCCACATGCCATTTCCCCCTTGGCAGGCCTGTGGGAGGAAGGCAGTCTACACTCCATCTATGTTTTTTTAAAATGTAGGCCTAGGCAAGGGCAATCAGAGACAGAGGGTGCCCTTCACTGCCAATTATTTAAACATGAGTAGGATTTGGTTTGGGATTTGTTTGTTTTTAGTCTAAGCTGGCCTTGAATTTCCAATATTCCTGAGTAAGAGAATTTATATTATTTCTGTTCAATATCTTTATAATAAATCTGGCTTGTTTTATCTTAAGTTGTAAATGTATTCTCTGATACTAGATAATTTCATGTTCATTCAAACACATCCAAAAATCTCAAATATTTTATCCAGAACTTAAAACTTAATATAATTTAAAAAATAAAACAATTTATTATTTGACACCAATATCTAAAAGTATTTTTAAAAGTTTTGCAAAACATGTAAAAGTGAAAAGAATTATAGATTGAGCCATTATGTACCCCAAGCCCATCTTCAACTATTATTCATGAATGGCTAGAAACCACACCTCATATATAAGCTATGTTCTCCCTACACCCGCATATATTTCTATAAAAATTTTGAAACATATTCTAGACATCATAGCATTTCATGTGTCAGGGTTTTTTAATGTATCTCTTAAATGATTAGGATTCCCTCAGGTATCAAGTGTGAATACCATACAGTGAGATACAGTAAGAATACTCAAAAAAAGTTTTTCCTAATACAATTACTCTAATGATTGAGACAACCTTTTTAAAAATGTAGTTATAGACCTTGGTTCAAAATAATGATTAAAATACTTCAGGTCATTAAAATCTTAGAGAGACTGGATCTTTGTAGAGATTGGGGACTAGAGGTATGGTACACTTAGTGGAGTGTTTGCTCTGTGCATTTAATCCCTGGCACCATACCACATAAACAGGGCATAGTGTTGCATGCCTGCAACCCCAGCTCTTGGGAGGTGTAATATCCTTGGCTTCATGACAAGTTTGAGGTCAGCCTGGGCTACATGAGATCCTAGCTAGGAAGAGGGAGAGAGGGAGGGGGAAGGGGAGAGAGAAAAGGAAAAAAAAAAAGAGGGAAAATTGTATCCAGAAACCTGATGGTATTAAATTCTCCAAAGGTAAGTCACCTGGCTTAGCATGCTATCTCACAGTTAATTTTGGGCGAAGGTTATCTCATTTTTATTCTTGTGCATCAACACCATTGTGTGATGGAAGGTGACCATTGGGGTGACAGAAAATCTTAGGCCACCCCACCACCATGGAATTCCTTCAGGAAAGCTGAACAAGAGCCTAGCTAATGACTCCTTTCTCCACAGCCATGCCAAGTCCCAGGGTTTCTGGCAAGCTAAGGGTCCCTAGAACATGTTCATGACCTACCTCTTTCAGAGCTCAACGCTCACTCCACCATCACTGCTAGGAAAAGATGTTATGACCCTAACAATTAAAAAAAAAAAAAAAAAAAAAAAAAAGACACTGGGAACTACAGTATCTCAGGCCTAAAATCTCTCTGCAAAGAATTATAATATCCTTTTATTGGAAACATACTCTATCCCCTGGCAACACTCACATAAGAACATGAAGACTGCATATACAGTGATTGATCTTAAGTCAATCCTGTACTGTTTAACAGTGCCCCACACTATGCAGGCTCTCCATACACACGCATTAAAATGCCAGATACAGAAAACAACAGATAAATTATTCTTCATTGATCCCAGTGCCCCAACAAAGGGGGGAACTGTTTACTGTCTTTCATAATGATTTGTGAGATTAATATTGCAATCAAACTTCCCACCTCTTCTCTGAAGAAGAAAATCTCAACAGGTAACATGTGTGATTATTAACACGGGTTTTCAGAAGAAATGGTTTATGGTCTTTCTATTTTTGCATTAGTGGGTAACCACAGCAGTGCAAACCAGTAGATCTGAATACTTAACACAGCCTGTGATCCAAAGTACAGTTCAAAACTTTGGCACATGTCAAAAACCTACAGAGCCCAAGGAATGGCACATTTTAGTGCATCCAGTTTGGATTAGTAATCACCTTTGATTCTGAAAACAAAGTCCAAACCCAGCTTTCTTTTCCCATAAAAATATGCACAGTCAGCCCCCCACTTCCTCTGAGAAAAGAGTTCATAGCACCAGACAAGAGTCTTTGAATGAATCCAACCAAATGCACTGCAATTTCCAAGAAAACACAAGAGCAAACCGCCAGAAAGCATAATATTACAAATTTACCCCTTCCTCTCTCTTCCATCTCCCAGAAGTTCTGGGCCTTCAGTGTGGCGCTTCTTCCTCTCTTCAAAGCTTGGTTACCAGCTAGATCATGGTCAGGCTGTACTAACACACACACACACACACACACACACACACACACACACACACACACACACACACCTTCCTTCCTCTGCGCACCTCACAGGCACACAGTGGGGCTGTCCCTTCACCCCTTAGATCCTGAGCTCAGCATATTTGGTAGCGTTGTTACTCTGCCAATCTGAAGACATGAATGTCACCTCCAGGTGCTCCACCGGCTACTGATACCCTCTCACTGTGGTCCCAGTGCGCCAGAAAAGCCAGGCTTTCGCGGGTTAGTTAGTGGCTTTGGAAAAGTGCTCACCTTTTCCCTAAACGGGTTAAAGTTGGTTCTTAACGCCAAGTGAGGAACGCAAGGTGAGGAGAAAAGCGTGAGATCACTGCACAAGAGGGCAGCGACCAATGCTGCTTCTGGGGGGAAATTCAAACCAGAACCAGAGTAGCTCAACTTCTGCGCGCTGCTCTGCGCTGCGATGCGGGGAGAAGGCACCGCTGAGCCTGGCTGGAGGCCCCCAAGTCCCCTTCCTTGGAGGGTCGCTTCCCTTTCCAGAATAGGCACTATCCAGGGGTCCAGCCCGAGGGTCAGCCTCAGTTTCCCCGGCCGAGGACGTAATGGAAAAGGCAGCCACTCACCTGCGCTCGGAAGTACAGGAACAGGGCGACACTGCAGACCACCTGGCCCAGCCCCAGCCCTAGGAGGGCCAGGAACATGGAGCGGGAGGCCGCGGGGGGCGGCGGTGCGGTGGCTGCTGAAGGAGCGGGGTGCAGCGGACCCTCGTGCGGGGCGCTGGGGCCGCCGCCCATCTCCTCCGAGCCGCGCAGGTACTTGCTGTAGTCTCTGCTGGCCCGGCGCATGGCGCGGCGCCCGTGGCTGGGGCGCCCTGCTCCGCGATCTCTCTTTGCCTTCCTCGCCCTAAGCACCGGCTCACCGAGGTCCTGGCAGCGACGGCCCCCGGGGCGCGGGAGAGAGGGCAGGGTACCCAGGGCAGCGCTAACTCTTATAAACCTCGTGGAGAGGGCTGATCTAGGGAGCCAATCAGCTCCAGGGAGGCTGTCTCTTCCACACCCACTTCAGCCCTCCTTCCTTTCCATTGCCCACCCCCTCCCCTCTTCCTCGCTCTCACAAACAGGCCTCCTCCCTCCCCAACTGGGCCCTTTGAGGTGGAGGCTATGGGTGGAGTCCGGTGGTTCCTGGCTCTCTCAGCTTGCCCATCCTCAGTTTGCGTCCCTGGGCCTCAGTTTCCTCTGTAAGATGTAGAGAGTTAGCTTCAGTGAACTCCGAAGCCCTTTCCTGTCCATCACTCTCAAAATATCAGATGAGACCGTCCTCAAGGACTCTGAGGTTTGGCCTCTGCTGTGTTTCCAAATATAGCCTCCCAGGATATTGGGAAGACTTGGAGAAATTTTAGAACTCCCTCCGAAGTCTCTCCCTCTCTCTTAAAAGTGATTTCACATGAGGCAGATTTTGAAAGATGCTACAATAGTCTATAGGCTCCTATAGGAGAAGAAAGTAGAAAACAGGAGAGGAAGAGAGAACGGGGACAAAGGAAAGAACTAGGCCAAAGGGAAGGGTAAAGGGTGTAACACGGATTCTAGTTGTTATTTAAAGAAAATTCAGAGCCAGATATTGGGGGAAAGCTGGAATATCAGAGAGAGGAAACAGACCACAGTCAATTCTCACCCAGCCAGCTTTCAAGGTAAAACTATCTCCAGCTTCCTCAGCTTGACTCCTCTGACTCTTCTACAGAATAATTATGTCTTCGTAAACCTGCTTTAAATACCTTCTTTGTCCAGCTGTTTCACTTCCAGGTTCAACTCTGCATCAAGTTCTAGAGTTAAGATTAAAGGTGTGAGCTACCACTGTTTGGTAGTTAGGCCTTGAACTCACAGAAATACAGAAAGATCTCTGTCTCTGGAGTTACGGGTTTAAAGGCATAGGTCACCACTCCCGGTCTTTCCTGTGCTGGGATTGAAGGTGTGAGTTACCACTCTCTGACCGTCCTGGGTGACTGTAGATGGATCTGCTCTCTGATATTCCAGGCTGGTTTTATTAGATATGTAATATATCATCACAAAAGAGTGCAGAGTTGCAGGCAGGCTTCCGGGAAAGAGCTGTTAACAGAGCAAATGGCAAAGTTAAGCTTTAGTGCCTAAACTCTAATGTTGAGGGCCAATGAGCCGGCTCAGCATTTGAAGCCACTTGCAGCAAATCTTGGTGACCTGAATTTGACCTGTTGAATATTCAATGAGGAACAGGAGAACCTACCACTGAAAGATGCTCTCTGAATCACACACACACACACACACACACACACACACACACACACACACTTTTTTTCAAGTTTTTTTTTTTTTAATGTCTTGATTTAGAATTATGCTCCTTGGGAAGAAATATTAGCTCTCTTACAAATTCTGACACAAGCTCAAAATGTCTGATACACGTTCAAAGGTGAGATGCTGCCCCTTGTAATACCTACAAAATCTGGGGTGCGTCCACCTTCTTAAGTAGCACATTTGTTGTGCATTTCTCTCTGCCTACTTCTCAGATGGACACTTCCACAGGAGTGTATGTCACTGGTGTCCTGTTTCTGAGTTAGCGATGCTTTCTCACTGAGTTACAATAATATGCATTTTTCCTCTTATTCTTTTAATGAGTCTATTATCCAGGGACAATTTTGAACATGAGGCATCGGTCATTAGAAAGTATTGATTCTCTGGGCTCCACAGAGCTTCCAGTGTTGACACATTACATGCCACCATATCACAAGCCTAAGTGGTTTACATTACTTTTTTATTTAATCGTGAAACTCTCTGGTGGTTGGGGAAATAGATCATTGTGGCAGAAGTTTCTTAAAGCTCTATTTCTTTTTCTCTTGAGTTACTTGAGTTGAATCATTAGCAACAAAAGCTGCCAATTGTTCTCAAATTGGCAAGTGCATCTTGTTCATTTCCTAGGATAGCCAAGTTTACCTATATTGTAATCAGTTTGCAACCCAGGCATCAGCGCTTCTGCAAGACAGCCACCTCGTTCTATAGCAGAAGGGTTCCAATGCATACTTCCCATTTTGTCCACAGGATACTTTTTAAAACTCTATATCCCAGTGTCAGGCTATAACAATCAAAATTTTTACTGGCCTACCCCAAAACATTCTTTTGATTTTATATTTATTCATTTTATTTTGTGTGTATGGGTTTTTACCTGCATGTATGTATGTGCACCACGTGCATGCCTGGTGCCTTCTAGGTCAGAAGAGGCATCACATCCCCTGGAAATAGAATTGCCAGTGCTTGTAAACCACCATGCAGGTCCTGGGTTCAGTTCCCAGGAGTTCAGTTCTGCAAGAGCAACAAGGAATCGTAAGTAGGGAACCATCCCTGCAGCCTCTGTCAAGGATCTTCTTAAGTGGAAATGGTTTTGGTTTTTCTTTACAGGTTTCACGCTGGTTTTTCTAGCTTTGTGGGAAAGCTGGATCATTTTGTTCTTCAGATAATGTCTACATAGGAAAAACTGAATAAATAAATAAATAAATAAATAAATAAATAAATAAATAAATAAATAAATAAATAAATAAATAAATAAAAGTTGCAGTCACAACATTATAAAAATAGGTGTGATCCTGTCAAATTATGAGAACTACCCTTAGAGAAACATTGCTCTCTTACATTAAAAAAAAGAGAGAGAGAGAAGAAAAAGAAAAAAAAAAAAACTTCTTTTGGGAAAGCCATACACAATACTAGTTTTGGTAGACATGGTAAAAATTTAGTCAAAAGAAGTGTTTGTAGGTACTAAAACTTGAGGATTATACAGCAGAAGAGAAAGACCTGTCATCCAGGAAAAGGAAATGAGTCATAAGAAAGTGAGGAGGCTAGAATTGAGAAACACTGAGCTATAGGCCACTGTTGGGAATTCCTCTCTAGCCCACCTCCACATTCTTTAGCAACCAGGGTTGTCAGTCACTCCCCTTAGGCCCTAGTGACTGCTTTTTCTAGCTAACTGGTATAGATAGGGACTCAGCTTTTGTAAGCATTTTCTACACTGCTTTCAAGTCTGCATGACAGAATTCATCAGAGCCTCATCTTGAGCCCTCAGACCACCACAAAGATAGAGGCTGATTTTTCGCAAACCTGCTGCAGTCTGAGACAGCCAGGTTCCATCTTTCACATACTGAACTCCCTATTCAGTTTTCCTCTAAAGAAAGGTTCCAGTGATCAAGGTTAGTAACTACGCAAATGTGTATACTATTTTCAGCAACACCAAACATGACAAGTTTAAAGTAAGAGAACACTTGATTTTAAATATGAGACCCATCCTGAATGGGGAAATCTAAATCTGTGACTGAAGGACTGATTTGAGGGATGACAAACTGTAGGTAGATGTGCAGGCACCTGTCTAAGGTATAGTTCTTACTGTGAAGATAAAGACTATCACAGCAGGGAAGCCAGTGAAGAGTGAGGTGGTTAGGTGCATTGTACCCATAATCAAGACACAGTAAGCGATGAATATGATGCTCATCTGGAGTTCCCTTTTTCACATAGTACATGGGAGACAAGCAGAGAGTTAAGAACTCTGACAAGGTTCATATGGCCTAAGAAAAAGTACTCAAAGGCAATGTTAAACACACTGACTGGATATTGCCTGTCCAGTGTCAAATGGTAGCTCCCATTCTTCCTATCCAACAAGGCTAATTCCATTTTTGAAGAGTCGTTGTTAAGATAGTCATGGAGCCAGGATTATTAGCACCATGGAATTATGGGAAGACCTAACTTAGTTGATCTAGACAGTTTGTGCTATGCTGATCACTGGTATTTGGTGATAGGTGTAATTTGATGTGTGCATAAGAACAGTGGCCAGTAAGAGGAGGGAGGCTAGCAGGTTTCTGGCCCTGGTGATTGGCTGAGGTTGTAACAAAGAAAGGATGAAGAAAGGTTAGTGATGCTATAGAGGATAGTCATAGAAAGATTACACTTATTTCAAATATTCTCTTATCTATATTCTACATATAGAATTTATAGATTTCTTCACATTTACTACCTTTTGGTCTATCTTTTCATCTCACTGTTTGAATTTATTTGATATATATGTATTATCTTTGCAATAAAGATAAATTATTTTGAGAGCAGGGTAGAGAATCTGCTACTATATGGCAATGATTGAAATTATCATGGAGACAGCAGTCTTGGCTCTAGCTCCACAGACCTCTGCTACCAACAGAGAAATGCCCTCCTTAAGGAACACTGCTTCTCTCAGCACCACCTCACACCCCCAACTTCCAAATGAACCCCCTCTGACAGCAAGAAATAGCCAGACAGAAAATCATGGTTCCTATTCTTTATATATAAAAAGTAGGAATAAAGGAAATCCCCCACTTCAAAACTGGAGCCATAAAGCAAGTCCAAGGCTTCAAGAAACCTGCCACCAATGGAATTCCAGAAGGTAGCCACCCATTCCACAGAGCCAGGAGATGCAAAAACAATCTGACTCATCTCCCACACTGCAGCTTATCAAAAAAAAAAAAAAAAAAAAAAACCAAAAAACAAAATGAAGGAGAAGGATTTTCTGGGGCTAATGAAGCCAAGCCCTCCCGCCTCCCTTACTCTCCATGCAAATTAATAATAATAATAATAATAATAATAATAATAATAATAATAATAAATTTCAGGCCTGACATATTTCTCTTGTAGCATTGGATACTAAATCATAGGGTTTGGAGATGCCAACCTCTCAGACCAAAGTCTGACTTTACCATTTTGTGGTAGAATCTATCCGTTTATCTTCCTTCATTGGTTTATTGTTCCCAGAAGCCCTCATGGCCAATGGTATAGTTCTGAGGCCTAAGAGGCAGAGTGACTTAAGAGATTCCAAGCCAAAAATCTAAGAACTAGTGTTTCCTAAGGCTGGAGAAGGCCCAAAACCATGATCAAGCAAGGAAAACTGGCCCTTCCTCCACCCTTATGGTCTATCAGGGCTCCCAATAATTTGGATTCTCTATACTCACTCCAAGGATGGTGATATACTTTAAAGAATATCCCAACTCATGTGTTCCTCTTCCATAAACGTACTCATAGATCTGTAGATCTGTGCCGCCATGTTATGTCTTAGTGTCCTGAAACTCCACCATGTTGGTTCATACAATTAGCCAGCATTCATTCTGTTCAGAAAAGGGTATTTTATAGCCTAAAGTTGGGGACTGAAAGACATGAGTATCCTCAGCATTCTCCTGATGGGCAGCTTCAGCAAATATCCCTGAACTCTCTGTCACCGTTCTTCATTTGCTATACTTCCATCTCCTCAACTGCTACCCAAGCTGGCTCTTTCCTTCAAAGACGAAGCAGTTTGGCTACATTACAAGGGTTTTTCTGATAATTGCATTTGATTAGAAAGTCCAAAAATTGCCTCTCTTTCTTCCCATTCTATTTTTCCCTAAATACATAAAATTTTTCATCTGACCTTTACTGCAATACCAATATTCTCTTAACTCATTTCCATACTCTGAATGCGAGAGTCGTTAATTGTGAACGTCCCCGTGAGACATGTCTCTCTAGAGAAGGCTTTCATTAGATGCTCTCAAAGGCAATGTTACATCTTCATACTATTTGACACGGTCAGTAAGAAACTGCGGTCAGAGCATCTCATTTTTCAGGCTCCTTACCTCACTCTCAGAAAGAATGAGCCTGCTGGATGGCTCCAGATGATAGGCTGTGTGCTGTGTTTGTTACTCCACAAGCAATAATGAGATCACACTATGAAACTTATTCCATAAAGGATATTCATCTGTTCATGGTGAAATAGTAAATCATGACTGAAAAAGAAAAAATTAAAAAAACAAAAAGGTGATCCCTTAAACTCATTAAGGCATTAGGATTTGGTATAATACAACTTTTTTTCTGTGTAAAATTCTAGAAAGGACAATTATAATAATCCAATAGTGTGGCTCTTTCCTTTATCTTTCCTTCATTCAGTTCTTCTCTCTTCCCCTCTCTCCTCACCTCTGTACCAAGGAGGCTGGTCCCCTTTGCCTGTGCCATGTGACTCTGTGGCACAGGGATTGGCCCACATCAGCCACTGGGAGTCTGTGGTCCAGAAAGCAAGAATGAAAGCAAGGTCTTGATTCTCTCTCATCCTAGTTCTCAGGCTCACTGAGATCCGAGGCTCACATCCAGGACTTTCCTCATACCCTACTCTGATTCTTGCTAGACTGGCAACATCTTTGTCTCTCTGGAACCGTTTGGGCCAAGGAGTGTATTCATCTCATATAGGACAAGTTTAGTGACTTAAAAATAATGGAGAAATGTATTAAAATAATGAAGAAATAGCTCTGGGGGTCAAAAGTCTGAAATGTCTCTGCAGTGGTTGGGGGGGTTATTTTTGTTTTGTTGGAGTCTTCAGAGGAGACTTCTCCCCCCCCCCCCAGCTTCTGGTCTGCACCTACATTCTCAACACACGGGTCCCTTCTTCATCCTCATCATCCAGTCTCTGACCTCTGTTTCTGTCCTTACATATTCTCTCTGACTTCCACTCACCAGTCTCTCTCTTATAAAAATCCCTTTGTTAACACTGCATCACTCAGACAATATGGCTTTAAATCCTAGTCACAAGACCCTTAGCTTTTGTATGTATATGCGTAATATTATAATAATATATATATTATAAGTACATACACTAATTATTCCCCTCTGCCTATAAAGTAGAGTCTTCACTAGTTAATTTAGGATTTAGGGCATGGCCATTTCATGAAAAGCATTAATTGTTCCTCAGTTCATCATTATTTCTTAACCTGTTCGACCCTGACCAAAACTCTTCAAGTCTCTTCAGGTTTACCACCCTTTTCTTGAAAGGTCTGGGTGTGATATGTAGTTGGTTTTCTGTATCCATGAGTTTTATACCATTACCTTGAACCAATCATGAATGGAAAGTGCTCAGGGAAAAAAAAATCTAAAAAGTTCCAGAAAGAAAAACTTGAATCTGCAAGAAGTGCTATGATGGACACATGCAAACTTCCTTAAGTGCTGGATGAGCATTGTGATATAAGTGATATTACAAGCAATCTAGAGATGTCTTAAAGACTATATGAAGGTAAACATGCTGTGTATATTCTCCTATTCCATCCTATATAAGAGTCTTGAGCATGACCAGATAGTAAGCAATGACTGTACTTGCTAAATTAGAAACAAATTACATATGATTTATGAGCGTGGGTATTGTAATACACACATATACACTCACACATATTAACATATAACTTTAATGCTAATAATAATTTTAAAATACTGTAATAAATACTAAGTATCTTACATAGGGCTGGGTCAGCCCAAGCAAACTTAATCCTGTCCTTTATTTGCCCTTTAGATTTTTATCATTTTGTTCCTTCTGTCAGGCCGAGGCTGTTTCTGCTCACTGAATATCCCAAGAAATCTCTCCTTTTGGGGGAGAGGCGATTATTTGTTATGTATACAGCGTTCTGTCTCCGTATTTGCCTGCATGCCAGAAGAGGGCACCAGATCTCATTACAGACGGCTGTGAGCCACCATGTGAGAATTGAACTCAGGACCTCTGGAAGAGCAGTCGATGCTCTTGACCCCTGAGCCATCTCTCCAGCCCCAAATCCCTCATTTATTTCTAGTTTCCCAAGCAGTCCATCCAGCATTCCCAATATACAAACAACTTGTTCTCATCACATCTTCTTCAAGCAACAGCTAAAGTAATAGCTATGACAAGTTAATATTATGTCCATGGGAAATCAATGTTTTAGGTTGACAGTCTGAAGACATGTTTCCTTCACCATAAAGAAATGTGTTTGTAATCGCAAGTTATTAGATACAGGGTACACTAGTTACTTTACTCACACTGTGACAAAATGCCTGACACGCACAACCATGCTCAGTGATGAAAATCTTGATAGCAATGTCGCCGCCCGCTCTCCAGCAAGCAACTTGTATTATAGCTTTTAAATTACTATTAATTCCATTTTATGCTGAAAGAAAAATACTATCTTAAGTTTTTTGACCTTTGAAATAAACTTTTGGGAAATATTGAAATCAGGATGATTACTTTTGTTTCTGAAAATAATCAAATGATACTGAAGTATCTCAACATATTTATTTTCTAGCTGTTTCTTATTGTTAAAATTTTCCATTATCGTTCCTTCTTGTTCATGAATACATCCTTCACCTGGTCCTTCCTAATAGATCTTAAGTTTACAGCCGATTTTGAAAATGTAGAACTGAGTTTCTCTTCCTGTATCCTTCATGTGATCCTTTCCTGTATCTCAAATTTTTCCTAATTATTTTATATTTCCCTCTCTATAGATACCGCTCTGTTTGTTTTCTTGGGGTTTTTCTTTGGGGCCCTTCATACTTTGAATGGACATTTTGTATGATTCAAAGCCTTGCTTTGAATCCTAGTATAAGAAGATTTAATCCATGGTCCATTGGCTCCAACACTTAGGTAGAATGTACCACATAGTGGCAAGAACATGTGGTGACGGATGCTACTCACCTCACATTAGCTAGGAAGTAAACAAAGACAAAGAGGGTCCAGAGATAAAATGTGCCCCTCAAAAGCACCTCCCAGGTGACTCACTCCTCCCATTAGGCACAACCCCTAAGTCTAACCCAAAATGCTCTCAAAGTATAATTCCATCAGTAGATAGATCCAACAGTTAAGTCAGAGCTTTCACGATCCATTTGATTCTCCAGGGCCCCATCAGCTGACAACTTTAGCATGGGATCTTGTGCGTGTCAGCTCCAATCAGGCTTTCTGCCTTTGACTCCAGTGACAGATGATCTTAACTGTCAACTTGACTGTACTGAAAGAAGCTGCTGGGCATACCTATAAGAGACTTTCTTGATCAGGTTACTTAAAGTGGGATGATCCATCCAGAATGTGGTAGCAGCCCAGACAAAGGGGGCCTGAGGGAAAAGCTTCACTTTTTCCTCATTACCTCACTTTTCACCGTAGGGCTCATTTCTCATGTTGCTCCTTTATTTCTTCACTGATATCAGAACCCAGACAGGTCACAGAACTTCACTAGGATCAGAACTTTGGGCTTCCAAGCAGACTGGAGCCCAGTGGCTCTCCAGGAAACTGGCAGGCCTCCCAACATACACTCAGTCTTCTGAGACATCCAGCTGTGTGGACACAACAGCTACTGGATTCTCAGCTTCACCATGGAAATACAGCCGTTGTTGGATTGTCCAGAGTGGACCATATACAGTAGCCTCATAAGTCCCCATTTAATGCATACTCATGCTATCAGACTTGCTTCTCTAGAGAACCCCAACACACCTCTCTAGGTTCATGTTTTTCCCACAATGCACATTTTATTTACTCCCTATCTAAGAATCCCCAAAGAGTCAATAGTTCTAACATTTCTCAAAATTACAAGTTCAAAATTCCTCTGAGACTCAGGCAAAATCCTAGGCTATGAATCTCTATAAAAACCAAAAATGAAACACATACTTGTAGCACACAGTAGTGAGACATAACACACATTCCCATTCTGGGAAGGAGGAAGAGGACACAGAAAAAAAGACATAGAGCCCAGCAAGACAAAAGCCCAGAAGGGAAAACATAAACTCTGCAAGTCATGTCTGGCATCTAGGACACATCTTAGTGTGGTTGATATAAGCTTCAAAAAACCAAGACAGCTCTGAGTCCACCGCCTTCCCGACTTCAGCCTCTTTCCTGAGTCTTAGTCCATAGCTCTACTTGAACCATTTTCTATTTCTAACATCTCTGACCTCCACGTCTACACTGCAACTTTGGCTTCACTCTTACAGCTCCATGAATAGCACCCTTGATCTTCATACAAAGAGTTAGGCTCTGCTACATATAGCCGAATACCCCAAACTTTCCTTTAAATTCTTTTTTATTGTGCTATGAGCTACAAGCTTTTATTATTGACAGCCTAGAGCTAATACTGATGTGTGACAAGACTGGGGACAAATTCCTGAATGCTACCACCCCAGACAGTACACAATAGCAACTTGATGCAGTACCGAGCCCATTCTTTAAGTTTCTATGATTGTAATTTCTTACATTCTACATAGCTGCTCAGATAACACCATGATGATGGTGATGATGATGGTGATGATGATTCAAGGATCAGCTGCTATCTGATGCAATCCTGGGGCCAGCTGCAGTAACTGAGCCAGGTGAGTCAAATCCCTAAAAATAATTCTTAGTTGGACCTATAGAACACAGGTCTTTTCCAGCCCCCCCCCCAAACACATACACACACTGTACTCTCTTCTCAAGGGAGAAAAACCTTCAAATGAGTTTACAATTTTATTCCTAACGTTTCTCTCTAGTTGGCCCCAGTGAATCATATTTTATTTCTTTTCAATTGAGTTTATCTCCTTAATTAATTACACTACTCTTGTCTACAGCTTTCACACGCTTCTTCTCCTACCAATATTCACAGTGGTTTCAAATGTTTGTGCTCTACTTTTTGTTCCCAGTTTTCACTGTAAACATGGCTAAAAGAAGCCAGAAATACCGAGCCTTCCATCTTGGGCTGCCTTGGAATTTTCAAGTAGCTAGTCCATCCTCTTGGAATTTATTCTATCATGGAGTCTTAGGGAACACACACAATATAGACAAGATCTTTGTCACCAAATGACATGAATATGCATGAGCCCAATATGCAATAGCACCTTCATTCCCATTTAAAACTTCATTATCACAATCTCCAAAATTTTCCAAACTCTCTCAAAAACAAGTCCAGAAGACTGAAATACATAGTCCAGTGCAGTGACATCTGTGACTCCACTTCTGAGAACCAACTTTCTGAGAAAAAAACTTAAAATGAATGTTTGTGATGAATCATGCTTTAGAACTATGGTGGTAAGGAGTGTATGGTGTGGGAGGCTACGGAAGTGTATGTCAGCTGGAAGCAGGTCAAGGACCTTTTCTGCCAGTGTTCACTAGTGTGAATGCCCATTGCACTGTTATGTCAGGTGACTGGAAGCATCTTAGGCAATGGTGGGCACTTATGAACAAGCTAAGGATGATGCTTCTCACCAAGAAAGTAGCTTAAGATAAGCCAATGAGGCTCTGTTAGTGTTAGGAAATTCCAGTAGATTCCTTACATCTCTCAAGATATACAAGGCCAACTGTCAGTAAAATATGGGACTGCTTTTCTTTTCAGACTTCACATGGTGTTTTTTTGTTTTTGTTTTTTTACCTTATATGTGTGTTTGTACACAGGCACAAACATGTCATTGTGCATGTGTGCAGCCCAGAAGACAGCTTTGCAGGAATCACTTCCACCACATGAGTTCTGGACATCAATCACAGTGTCAGGCACGGTGGCCTTTACCTGTTGAGCCATCTTCCTGGTCCTATATAGACTAATAGATAGGACTCCTCATGGTTGCAAACTATTTTGTCTAGGAGTTAGTCTATACTCTCTTCTACTTCCATACTGTCTCATCAGATGCTGAAGCTGCAGGTAAGCCTCCCATAACCACATATTTTCTGTGTTACTTAGGACAGAAGTGAAAAGATGTGAAATCACTTGTGCCGACACTTTCCCAGAGCCCCGATTTCCCTCTCCCTCCCTTTAAATCCTCTTGGCCTTTCCTCTCTGGAGTGCAAATATAATTTCCTTGCTGCTGCTTTTACCAGCTTTTCTCCACGGAACCCATCTTTCAGGTTCATCTATTCACCATGTGCAACTGGCTGTGTTACTTTCCAATCTGCTATCTGAAGCCTGATCTCCTGGCTCCTTCATCATTTGATGTGTTATCTTTAGCCTTGCCTTGTGTCACTGGATACCTTGCATTTAAAATTCTAGCTTGAGAACATAAAGAATAATTTATAATGTCTTCATATTCTATGTTAGTTTTGTCAAACCTCCACTGGGCCTTTGTTCTTTGGACCTTTATTTATACAACAAGCATTTACTGAGCACAAACTGTAAGTTCTGGTTCTGTTAACCTAAAACCTGCTCAATAGAAAACTTCAAAAGTGAGAAACATAGAGGAAGAATAATTTGGTAATAGAACTGGAACAGGAAGAAATAAAGTAGAATGTGAAGAAAGTTTGGAGCACAATTAAATGGTCTAATGTATGTATAATTGGAGCTCCAGAGAAAAGGGGGTTGCATAAGAATCATCTGAAATTACCATGAGAAATTTCCAAGCCAGTTGAAGACTTTGACTCATAGATTCAAAGGTCAGAAACTTTCAAGCAGATTTCACACTTATATTACACACCATAATTTAGTTGCCAAAATGCAAAAACAAAGACCTTAAAAATACCTGGTAACTATCTGGTTTTTTTCTTTTTTTTATTGCTAGAAATGTCAGGCAGATCTCTCCTAATTTCTTTGCTTATACTTAAGTGACAAGGTCATTTTAGTACTGAGAACACATACAACTAAATAAATTACATTTAATAATAATAAACAATTAGACCTTCGTATAGTGCCACACCCTCATAATCCCAGGGCTCAGAAAGCTGAGGTAAAATCTTGAGTTCAAGGCTGACTTACACTACTTAGCATATACCAACCCCATCTCAAAAATAAACAAGCAAATAAAATACAAATACAGATCTTACTTAAATGTTTGTATTGATTTATATGTTTCTCCTTCCTTGTCCAGAGCTATCAGTCTATATGTGACAAGGAAGAGTGTTAAGAGAAAGTGAAAGGGGATGCGTTAAGTAAGGAGCGATGAATAACAGGAGGGGGTTTATTTTACTGCTAAGGTTAAGATCCAAGTGGATGCTCTCTGGGTTTGGTAAAAATGTTCAGTGCTAATGCTTTTATGGGGCATTTTCATGACCCCTTGATGACTTCCCTTTAGAAACTTCTGACTGCAGATGCTTTCCCTTCCTGAGCACTTAAAGTTATCCCCCACCTATCAATTTCTGCAATTCATGACACTCTTTCTTCTGGCCAGCCTGCCTCATGAGGCGCCTTCTTGGACCAGGCATTTGTCCTCAGACTGTCCCCTCAGTCACCCACACTCAGGATACACTTGGTCCTGTTGTCAATAAAAACAAACTATGTTTTTACAGTGTACCACTCTGTCTCGGCTCTGCCACTGGATAGACAGCCACTGCCACAGCTTCTAACCTTCAGACTTCTTAGAAAAAGCACAAAATTCCAGTCTCTCTGTCCCCACAGCAAATCTCAAGCTCTCCTAAAACACCTCTCAAGCTGTTTACCAGCTTTCTGTCAGGTTCACTTTGCTTATCTGGAGCCCTTTTTGGCTAGTAGAATTCTTTGAAATATAATCTACCTCTCTCTCTCTCTCTATCTTTCTCTCTCTATCTCTCTCACTCACTTTTTCTCTCTCTTTCAAGACACTGCCACACAAAGAAGCAAACAAGCACTTACCATATAGTATAATTAGTAAAATGTCCTGGGAGCACATAAGAGAAGTTTTTAACCTTGGCCATAAAAGACTTGTTGGAGGAAGCCATATTTAAACAAGACTTGTGGGATGCGTAATAGTTATTTCAGCAAAGTGGGAAAATAGAGAGACCAAGAAACAAAACAGGATGTACTCAAGGAATTGAAAGCTTAGGGGTGCTGTATCGGAGTATGAGCATGGAATGAAAAAAAAAAAAAGGATACTGGAAAAATGACCCTTTGGGTCTTCATAAAAAAATGTGAATTTTCTTCTGAGGCAATGGAGACTCATCAAATGTCCCCTTTCTCATTTGTTGCATGGTTCAGAAGGCATCAGGCTGCAGTGTGGGGACAGGCTTGAGGAGGAAGATCATAGGTGACAGGTAGAGCAAGTCTGGAGCAGAAATCAATGGTATGGCCACTGCCAAATCCAGACAAGAACCAGAGAGAGGGGCCAGAAATGGTGGAGAAATCTGAGGTGCCTCTGAGCCATTGAGTTTGGGGGTGGGAAGATGAGAAAGACAAAAGAATCAAGATGTCACCCAAGTCACTGCCTTCACCGAGAGGAACACCAGATCCCATCCCCATGTTGGAGGAGCTTCCCTGCTTCTGTTGGTAGAGAGACTCCCATCCCAGCTCTCCTGACACACCCCCATCCCTTTCTTTAATCACAGTGATTCTAGTCATTTATGTGTCGGCATCTCATTTGCCAAGAGCTTGAAGCATCTGTGTTATTTATTATGTTCATCTCCCACCATCAAGTAGCCAAATTCCCAACACACGGCATACTTGTGAGGCTCGTAGGATAGGGTGAGTCCTCCTGGATTTTAAAACATGGAAGCTGCAACCCAGAGAGGAATGTCTGTGATGATGTACTTCTGAGTGAGCATGTCTCTGAAGCAACAGGTATGGGAACTACCAACATGCCACCACTTCAGCAACAAGCACAGGTCTCTGCTCCTTAGCAGACAAGACTCTACCCGTCTGGGAAAGACAGGGACCTGAGTTATTCAAATGGGATTTTGTTCATGACAGAGTGTATCAAATGTCTCATTGATGCTGTCTGATTATAGATGTTCAGTTCTTTCTGTAGCTACAAATCTCAATCATCCAACAAGATCCAGGTTTCAGAAAAGGAAGGAACTGGTTTAACCGTGAATATATTCATGCCCTGTGACAGACAGAGCAGCAGTGTTAGAAGTCATCCCTAAAACAAAGTGGTTAAAAACAGGGACATCACATCCTGTGATTAAATCCAAGGTGTGCCACTTACAGGTGAGATGACTTCAATTCCTGGGTCTGAGTTTCATCATTTAAAAGCTAAGTAAAATACACTATAGGATGGGCTGCAGGGCCACACTGCCAGCATACCTCAGTGATGAGAGGTCTAATTTAGTATTTCCCATGTTGCTTTGAGTTCTATATGAGTCTTCATACATGAAATCCGAGTTAACAGTGCTTAACACATGTTTTACTGATCTAAACATTCTTCGTGCTGTTGCTATGACTACTTCACAGCATTGTTACTCAAATAATTTTGAAATTGAGCCTCTTTCTGCTTCTTAGTATGCCCTGGAATTCCTGAACTCAAAGGATCCTCCTGCCTCTGCCTCCTGAGTGGTGGGACCCCAGGGGTATGCAACCATGGCTAGCTTCGGGTCACCATGTGCAGCTTCGGGCAGATTTCTGCTACTACCGTTGGCACTTGAAGTGAGGAAACCACGAGGAAAGGCTGTCACAGAATCTATGTACTTTATAACCTGTCACAGCAGAGCTGCAAGCCCTTCCCTGGGAAGGCTGAAGTAGGAGACTCCAAGTTCAAAAGTTTCAGGCCAGTCTAGCCTCCACAGCAAGACCCCCCATTTAAGATTTTAAAATACAAGTGAAAGGCAGTGTGCTTCTTTTAGTGACAGTATTTCAAATCTTCATAGAATGGTCACTTACTCAAGTTCTTGTCTTTAAAAATAAACTCAGTGTGCACACGGAGAAGAGCTGAAACTGAGAAATAATGATGGCCTGCCAATGACATTAGAAATGACAGTGGCTGCAGTGGCTGGCTGAACCAATAAGGAAATATTGGGCGTACAGAGGGTATCTGAGGTCAGAAGCCAGCACAGCTTGGCACTGCCATGTTAAGATCCAATCCATAAGGCTGACAACGACGGACCTCCCTCAAGCAGACATTCTGTGGGACTATGTCTATCACCAGTTACAGGAGTTATAATGGGCAGGATTAAAGTTTTTATTTGGAAAATGCATTCATTTTTTAATTGTAAAGCTTAAAAATATTGATGTGTGTGATAGAGATAGAATGAGAGACAGTGATAGAGAAAGATGAGGAGGGAGAGGAGGTAGGGAAGAAGAGAGGGAGGAAGGGAAAAGGAAAAAGTTGGAGGAGAGATGGACGTGTAAGTGCTATGGTATGACTGTGAAAGTCAAGAGGTCAGAAGACAATTTGAGTTTTGGTTTTCTTTTTCTATCGTGTGGGTTTCAGAGATCAAAATAGGCCATCAGGTTGGTGGCAAGTGCCCTCATTCTTGAAACCATGTTGTTGGGCCCTTTAATTTTAAAGTATTTTTGAGAAAAAGGTCATTGAGAAATCTGTAAGACTGTCATTAGTAAGAGATGGTCTTTTTGGTTGTGTTACTAGATCCAAACATTTTCATTATCGCTAGGGCACTCAAGGAAACTGGGGGACCCATGGCAGACAACACGATAACCCCACCTTCTGACATTTGAGCTCACATTTAGCATTTATTCTTTCTAGTCACCATGTTGATGGAAATTGTGTGGCTCATCTATAAAGGCATTTGTATGAATATAGAATACATTCATACTTTGAAAGTAAAGTTAATATTTCTAAGGTCCACATACTGAATTATTCAAACCATTTTGGACCACAGGAAGTTGCTTGATAAAAAACCCCTGCCACAGAAGGTAATATCCCTCGTCAGAATTGTGACTCTCACCACAGACAGAGGCTAAGGAGATGGCATTATAGAGTAAACCCTCTAATGAGGAGTCTGTATAATCTAAGATGTTTACATTCTTGCTATATAAACTAGCAACCTTCATTGGCACCTAGGTAGTAGACAGAAGACTATTTTTAAAAAGTGTTTATATGTATGTGTAGTGAATGTTTGTGTTCGCATGGGTGTGTACACATGTACATTCAGGTAGAGGTGTATGTGCGCATGCATGCATGCATGTGGAAGCCTGAGATAAATGCTGGGTCTCTCAATAGCACCCTGCCTTATTTTGTGTGTGTGCAACAAGTTCTCTCACTGAACCTGGAGCTTATCTACTTGGCTAGATTGATTGGTCAATGAGCTCCAGAAATTCACCTGTCTCCTCCATTCTCCAGCCCAGAGGTCATAGAAATGTAACCCAGGATTTTGAGTTCTTTGGACCTGGATCCAGGCCCTCATGTTGCACAGTGGGTACTTTACCAAGTGAGCCATCTCTACAGCCCCTGTGAAATGTCTTTAAGTGGAAAAATGCTCTAAAAATGTCCAGCTTGGTTGTTTATAATTTCAATGGAACACTCTACAATGACAAAATGTGCTAAACCTGCCCCATTTAATGTGGCAGTCATTAGAGACAGATAATTAGGAACATTGTGATTAAGGAACAGTGTATACTCTTGCCTTTGAAAACTAAAGAACTAAATTTCTTCAGTGTCTAACTAGTCAATGAACTTATGGCTACCACATGGAGCACATAGACCTAAATTCACTTTCTTAACATCTCTCATTTACTGGACTGGAGAGATGGCTAGATGTTAGGGGTTTCTACTACTCTCTTGATGAAGATGGGAGTTTGGCTCCCAGAACTCACATCAGGCAGCTTACAACCTCTTTTAACTACAGGTCCAAGGGATCAGAAGTCTTCATCTGGACCCCACAGTTACCTCTGCTCATGCATGAACATACTCACAAACAAACACACACAAAATTTCAAATAAAAATAAATCTTCAAAAATGCCAGGTTTACTGCTGTTCACTAGCATTTTACACGTAAAACACTAAAATGTGCCAAGGCTCAGCATGACCCAGTGACTGTGGAGGGAGATGAGAGAGTAGAATTCATGACAATGTTAAGAAGTAACCCCATATGCTTCTTTTAAAAACACTTCAGGCTTCTTATTGGGCCAGAAACACTAGGATACTGCATGTTTAAGAACTTTGTGAACTTGCTCAGCACATGAACTCAGAGGTTTTTCAACATCTTACACAAACAAGCTGCTCTCTACTTCACCATAGTCTGGGTCAGGAACAAACAACCCTTCGGAATGAGCTGAGAGCTTCTCTGCCTCTTTGGCTCCCATCTCCTTCTCTTCCAGTCTGCCAGTTCAACCTGTGAAGCATTTGACTGATCGTGAAAAAGATGCCAGCTGGTCCTGGGGACCACACAACTTACCCCTCAACTCTGTCAGAAAGGTCACTTTCTGCAGGACCTAGCCAAACCCGCTTCTTTTAGGGTCCCTCCCCAAATGAGACATAAATGTCTCCCTTTATCTTCCTGTTTGTCTGGCTGAGTGTCCCCACCATAGACCTGCAGCCACAGCAATGGTAGGATGAATATAGCTGCAAGAAATATTCACATTTGAGTGTTTAATATCCAAGGGAGGATGTTTTTGTAACACCAAGAAGAGTTTAAACAAATAAACATGATCAGGACACACTATAATTAATGGCTCCACCATAGCCAAACTTCCCAGCTTCATAGTGTCCGCCTGTCTGGACTCACCCAGGACATTGCTTTCTCTTCCATTTAGGAAACCAAGTCCAATCTGGCTACAGCTAAGTGCCTCACTTAGGACCTGTTGCATGTTGATGTTTCCTGGATGGCTTCGACATCCTTCTTCCATGGGTGAAAATTGTTGAGGACCCCAGGCCTATTGACATCAAGTATTAGGAAGTAACTCTGGTGCCAATTTATGATAGCCAGAAATAAACATACATGATTGTAAGTACAGTTGTTCCCTTAAAACTCACATGTTGATCTCCTAACCTCCAGTACCTCAGAAAGCGACTATAATTAGACAGAGGGACTCCACGTTAAAGTCATTCAGATAGCTCCTACTCTGAAATGGCTGTCCCAAAGAATACAAATCTTGGATACAGACTTGTGCAAAGGGAAACAATGTGAAGTTACTAGAAGATATCATTTACCATTACAAGTCTGGGAGATGCCCGGGAGACAAAGTCTTTATGGTCATGCCTATGCTTTTATCTATGTGGGGGGCATACAGAGCCCTGAGTGACAGTGTGTTGTTGGCGTGAGCATGTCCCTGTCAAGTGCCCTGTGGTCGTTTGAATGTAACTGACCCACTTAAGCTCATAGCGAGTGGCACTATTAGGAGGTGTGGCATTGTTGGAGGAAGTGTGTCACTGTGGGGGTGGGCTTAATAGTTTCCTATGCTCAAGATACCACCCAGTGTCACAGTCCATTTTCTATTGCTTTCTGATCAAGATGGCAGCATCATGTCTGCCAGCATGCCACCGTACTCCCTGAATACAGAAGCAAAGAAACACCAGGCTATCTCTCTGGCCCATATGTATCTGTATTAATGTATGAACCTTTGGGAGAACGCAATTTTGCAAATTATACTTAGTAAAAATCAGTGTGGGTAGCTTAGCATATATTTATCAATAGCTACTTTTTATGAATAAACCTTTACAAATAAAGCTACCTTCTCTTTTCGTTATCATGCTTCTTTTGATATCCAGAGCTATTTGATGGTATTAAAATAACGAAGTTTTCTAGACTAAATCTTGAATTATTTGCACATTATGTAGCCTCATCATAGTTGTAAAACTTACCTAATTACTCACATTCCTAGAACTGAGGTCAATGGAAGAAAAAATTGGGGTTCCAGAGATGGGGAAAGTATTAAATGTATTCCACTTTTATTTTTTTTTTCAACTTGAAAATCCAGTGGTTTGTTCTGTAGGCATCAAAGCAGCCACAGCTAAAATGTCCCACTTTCCACTTTAATGGCTGTACCCAGTAACTGGCTTAGCCATCACCTACTGCTGGATGTTAGAATTGCATCCAACTCCGGTCCTCATATATATAGGGTTCAGGTACACTTGGCCAGCCGTGGGGCTCTCTTGCTTGTTACCATATTTGATTCTTAGGCTATGCCACTGGGAGAATTAATGGATGAAAAGGTAACATCCTACAGTTCTTGAGTCATGTACAGCTGTAATTTATACTCTTGTGACCAACATTCCCTCCAAAAGAATATAACCTTCCATTACCCCACAGTTATGGAAGACTTCCTTCTTAGCTGTAGTATCTCCAGCGTTTTCAAACTTTATGCTTCCCTCCAAAGAGAGATCGAATGTAAAGAATTGTCAGTTTTGAATAAAGAAGCCTGCTTGCTGAAAAACTCTTTGCATAGGATGGAAGTGTGTTTAGACTCATTTAACCCACCCCCATATCATGTACACTTTGTACATGTGGCTCTTCTGGGTCTCTGAGGATAGTTATCCTATTTCAACTACACACATACACATAGAGGGGCGTACCACACACACATATGCTTAAAATAAGAATCCATGTGAATAAAATGTCAGTTCATAAAATACTCTGTATAGTGCCACCAATTAGTAAAAAAAGAAAAAGGAAAATAAAAGAATGAGCTGAATGTCGTGCCGTTAAGAAAAAATAAAAAGATAGCTGATGCAATGCACACATTCTCCAAAATTAAAACTATCTCAATTATTCTGACAAGCACACACTCACTTATGAAGACAATGGGAACTCTTGTATTTTAAAATAAGACACCCAGCAAGTGATATGCATTAAAATGATATGCATTATACACCTTTGCTCACTCAAAAAATTGGCACTGACAACAGTGTGATGTCCACCTGCTGCTGAGGTGGATGAAACTGCACGGTGGCGACAGAGGCACAGCCTCCACCCCTGTGGAGTCTATGTGGGTGACTGTAACTCGTACCATGATGAAGTCAGATAGGGAAGCCTTCCTGCCCAGCTGGGAAAGCCACACAGTGCAATTTGACCTTTCCATCGTGAGCCGAGCCAGACTCGCTCCCAAGCCTCCCACAGTTTCCCAAGATGAGTCTGTGTGAGCTTCTCTTGCTTCTCCAAACTTTTAAGTCGAGAAGAGCTGACATGGCATGCAGTCAGAAGCACGGTACTAGATCTGAGTGAAACACTAGAACTGTAAACAAGAGGAAAGAGAAGACAGCCCTAGCCAACCACGCAGCCCCCACATTAGACGCTTCCTTGAGCATAGCGAGTGAATGGGACTATTCTATTCTCTGCTGGCTGTGACCTACCATCTTCCAGGCCAGGCTGGCAGGCTTCCTATGCAAATAAAGGCTCCTTATTCTGTGTCTAGGATAAGTTTTATTTGCAGAACAGCTGACCAAATTCTGGGGCTCTGGTGAAAGAGAGCCCAGAAACGCACAGAGTTCACAGCCACCATCTCGCGCTGAGCACTGGCTGCGCATGTGCAAATCTGACCAGCGATTTGTGTCTGTTTGTCTGTCTCCCCTCCAAATCTTTAGCAATTCAACAATAAACCCCAGAAACCAAATTCCACTCAAAACATTCGCAAGCATACTGCAAACATGTTTAATGTCACTGAAGCCAAGGAAGTGGGGCTGGGGGAGACGGGTGTTGGTGGGTGTTCCCAGTTCCTATGGTCACAGCCTTAGCCACAGCCTGAAAACACAAAGTATCGGGTTTTCAGCTAGCCCCCTCGGTGGGGAGAGCTGGGAGTTTCTGACCTTCTTTGGGGTTAAGGCTAATGTTCTCAGTGTGTGCGTAAGCGAGTGGTCACAGTCCTTAATTGCAAAGGGGAAGTGGTCAGAAAGCACACTGTCGTGGCGAGATTGATAACTCGTAAGATCTCTTGGAAGAACGCCAGGAAATAACAGTGGGGTTGAGTCTGAACTAAATATACATACACAACACTTGCATGCCTGCTTGTACTTTCCAATATGCTCTGAAGGGGAAAAGGGAAAGTTGGCAAAAAAGAATTGGCGATGGAGTTCATAACAAAGCTGGCAAGACTCACAGACTTCCCTTCATCAGTGAAGAGAACACCGAAAGAGTGGCCAGCGGCTCACCCTAAATTCAATTCCACATCCCAAGTTAGCATATTCTTTATGGATCTAGACATGAATCTATCATAATAATCTTACAAAATAGCCCTCTGTTCCCATTTTGCAGAAACTGAAGCCCAGATAGTTAATAGCTAGGAATTTCTATAACTGGGATTTGCTCTCCAGGTTCTCTGTACTTCACAGTCCCCACCCTCCTGCCATTGAAGCCTAAGCCCTTCCCATCAAATTCAAAAGGAATGCTACCTACGGGGAAAGAACCATAATTTGAATCATGCTATTGGCTAATGAAGTTGTTTTCTTTAAGGCCAAATCTCGAGGATCAAGAGTAGTTTACATCAGATGGCCAGAGCTTTGTAAGGCTCCAGGTTGGGACCCACATTTCCTTCATTCCGTCTTCCCATTCCTGAGGAAGTATACCATCTAGAAAATCTCAGGCAAAGCTGACCATGAACAGCTTCCAATTTTCTATTCAGGGTTGCTTCTGTTTCAAACAACAGTGAGATCTGAGCTGCCACTTCGTTATCTGACTTGACATGAAAGAATCATGACAAAGTGGATGTAATATCACTTCTGGAATTCCACAAACTTAAGAAAGAAGCCTGAGAAATGGAAGATAATGAATCAAGACCACAAAGCCCGCTTGGTCACCATATACCCGCATGGAGTCTTCTCAGGGAAAAATGTGAGGAAGACATATGCTGCCTGAGTGATTGGTTTCAATTAAAAGCAGAGCTAAGGGGAAGGTTCTGATCTCTGCCATTTAGCCTTTAAAGAATTACTCACAGAAGATTCTTTAAATGAATGAAGAGTGGTGAACTTTCTGGAGTCTCCTCAAAAGCCTTAGTGATAAAGAGACTGTGTTAAGTTCAACACATCTGATTAAACATCTACCTTGTGCCAAAGACCATGACAAATGTTATGGAAAGTACAGAGATTAAGAAGACACAGTCCTGACTTCCAGGTGCTCGTGGGGATGACAGAGTCTGAATTGTCTCTACTAGGAAACAAGCTGGGAATCAGAATCTGGAGCGTGATTAGAAGGGAAATAACAGAGAAGGTGGGAGAAGGGTCTATGGAAACTGTGGACTTTAAACTGGACTTTGAGATTGAATAGGAAGGATACTGTTGGGTGAATTAGGAAAAGAAGAAAAAACCTCATACCCACAATGAGTCTTCTCAGGGTAAAATGTGAGGAAAGCATATGCTACCTGTGTGAATTGGTTCCAATTAAAAGCAGAGCTAAGGGGAAGGCTTCTGCTCTCTGCCATCTGGCCAGGAAAAGAGCTCAGGGATGAGAAAACAGTGAACCCTGAGCTGAGAGAAGCAGGCTAAAAGATGGTGAGTTTAGAATGGGTCTCTGTGTGTACATACCTTCCAAGGTGTGCATGAGGGAGTTAAAGGGGGTAAAACAAAAGACCTAGAATACTGTGCAAAGGATTGTGGGATTTATTCTGTATATTCAAACAGTGGGATGGTCAACCAGTTTCTGGGGCCTATCACTGATGTCACTTTCTAAGATTTTAAATTATACCCCAGTTCTGTTAATGCCCTTTCAACTTGGTTCATCATCTGCCTCCTGAATGATTGAACACCTCATCAGTAATATCCAGTGATGTGCAAAGTATAAAGATACTCGGAATGTTCTCCATTCATTCCCCGCCATCCTGACATCTCAAAGTCAATCTGACTGATAAGTAGGCAACCCATCAAAATTCTGTTTATAGAAGTGATCGTATGGCTGATAACCTCCTCCCATAGTTTTACACACATGCATTCTTTACTACTATACAGCAAGAAAAAGGAGACACGAAACATTTGCGTTCCTCTGCAGAATATAAACTTACAGGACACCTTTAAAAGCAGACTAATGTCACCCAATTTATGAGTTTCTACAAATAACAGTCACGTAGCGCAGCAATGAGCTGGCTGGCCTACACTGCCTTGAACCCTTCATGCTGGATGGGAAGTGTCAGGACAGCCCTGGAAGAGTCTGTTTATCTGCTGGTACTGACTCAGCAGTGTGCTGAAAGAATGAATTTTTGTGGGAGGCACCAAGAAGTGACTATTATTTTAAAAGAGATTCTCATGGAAAGAAAGTTATCTGTTAGAATAAGTAAGTGAGCTCATGGGAGCCAAATCAAACCAGAATGCAGGCGAAACACTGAGCAGTAAGTTGTGTCCTCTGGCCACTCACAACACAGCGGTCACAAACTTGAAGCTTTTAGTTCCTGCAGGGCTCTTGTGTCAATAACAATAATAGAGCAGACTGCTTCCAAAATAACAGTTCACAACATTGAAAATCCCTACCTTATAAATTTGAAATGCAGTGTGTGTTAGCCTTGCCCGTGTGACTGGCTGTAACAATAGACAAGAGGGGTATAAATGTTAGTCCGTTTTTATTTTATATTCCAATGTCTCCAGTGTTGGTAACCTAATATAGTAAAAAGCATTTACTCCATTCTCATGGCATACAAAGGCTGGAGAGATGGCAGAGCAGTTAAAAGCTCAGCCCTTCTAGAGACCCATGTTTACTGCCCAGCCACCCACATAGTGCCTCACAACCATCTGTAAGTCCAGCTCCAGGGGACCTAATATCTTCTGGCATCTGTGGGCACCCGGTCCATGTGTGGTTTACAGATATACACGCAGACAAACATCCATACTTATAAAAATAATACTGCTGCAAGCAATGATTAAATAAGGATGTGATTCTATGCCACATATACCAGCTTTACTTGAATTTCCTCTGGACTAGATATATGAACTTACTTTACTTTACTTTACTTATTCCCCTACAGCTTTCTTTCTAGATTTATATTGGGCTGCAAGCACGAACATCTTCACACTGCAAGATGGAGCGTGGGGGTGGATGGCATAAAAGTGTATGAACATTCCCACGCATGTACTTGCATGGGTTGGCTGAGTATGACTGTGTCTCTACTATAAAACAGAGTCTGGCTGTTAGGCAAGAGATGTAAGCTGAAGCAAAGGATACAGAAAGTGACTGTGGCCCACGTGTCAAAGGCCATGACTGTGGCTCTGAGCTTCAGGGAGAATGAGGACCCAGACATTTTCTCTTACAAGATGCTGCCTGCCCTTAGGCCCACATTGTTAGTTTTAGTTCAGCCCCACAAAGAGGACCATACATTTCCAGTTCTTTATAATCTGAATGCTGAGTATCCAGTCACTGCTAAATGGATGGCTTTATTACTTAAGAAATTATGCTGCAAACTTGATATAGTATCTATCATCTACTAGAAAAAAATAAAGCTAAGATGGATAAAGATGGGAAACATGAAGGTTTTCCTTCCCAAACTTCTGGAAAATTCTTCTAGAACTAAAACCTTCAGTTCTCTGGGACCATAAGAGACCAAAAGAAAAAAATTAATTCTTTCATTTATTAATTAAGACAGAATCACACAATATAGCTGAGGCCAGTACGAAACTTATTGTATGGACCGGGCTATCTTCAAATTCGTGATCCCCCTGCCTCTGACTTCCAAGTGCTGGCACTATAGTTGTGTACATCATTTTTGATTCAAAAAAAATGGAAACTTGTTCCTACAGATTAAAAGTTAGTAATCTTTGTAAATTCAGTTGCTTCCTGTAAGCAACTAGGCTTTGCTTTACAATTCTCTACAGAGAGGACCTATCTCATACTATACTCACCTGTGATGCTTTCCAGACAATAGCTTTCCTTCCATCAACACTGTCCAGCATCAGGTAGGTCTGAGCCCACTGAAGCAGGGATATTTTCAAACAGACCAATAATTGAATAGCTTCACTCTGTGACCCCAGAAAAGCTCAAGTGTTATGTGTTTTATTCTGTCACTGCACAGAATGGAAATAAAAGCCATCATTTAAGAAGGCACTTTAAAGACAGACAGCCTGGGAAAGATGACATAATTGAAGAAGAAATATTTGTAAAGAAAACATGAGCTTTGTTATCCTTTGTCCTCATTTTACACGCCTTCTCCTGCTTCCCTGCCGTCTACGTGAGAGACTTCCCATCTATCTCCATGCGGTGTTTACTCCGTATGCACACAGAAGATCAAAAGATATTTGCTGAGAACATTAAGTACCAAACACTCTGCCGGGCTCTAGGAAGATGGCTGAGCAAAACAGATGCCGTCCCCATAACCAACCATCAAGTTTAAACAAGTTGCCCTAGCGACAACCCAGCCCCCCTCCCCCCAGTGAGCTCTTCTCAATATTTGCTCAGTGAATGCCATTCCTTGAGTTTGCAGAACAAGTGGGAACATGGCCCCAGGTATCTACACTGGGAGTCCTAGTGACCAGGACGGATTCTTCAGGGCAGAAGAACCCTCCAGTATCTCTGCCTAAGGGTTCAGATTTTTCTCTCTTTGCATCTCCCCAAGTGTCATTGGGATGCAGCAATGGAGGTGCCCTCAACCAACAGAGAGCTGTCCCGAATTCCCCTGCTGCCCCAGCATGATAATGTTAAGTTCTGTATTGCCAGCATGGTCGTTGTTAACATGGAAAAAGTTTATATCTTCAGTTTCCCTTGGAGTATGGCACTTTCTAAAGCTTTGGTCTAGAGGAAGTGTGTTCCCAAGGCCTCAAGGACTGAACTGAAAAGAATAGAAAATGGACGCAGGAAGAATTTGTCTAAAGTAGAGGAGATGGGCTTACATTGTATAAGGGGCCTCATTTCCTGGATCCATAGCAATCTACTTTGTGATGCAAAGTTATATGGACAAGGCTTAGATCCCGTAAATTTCATGTATCGTCTTCAAAAGAAAAAATTCGTGACAAGGAAGAAGGGGATGAAAAGTGGTCTATTATTTTATATGCCATTACAGACTTGGGATGGAACCACAAACCAGAAACTGTGGAGCCAGACAGGGTCATGACCCACCAGCAATACCACTATCAGCAATTACCATTAAATCTGCTTTCTTCCACCTACCACTAAAAACCCTGCTAAAGAAGAGATTGTCTGGAAAAATTATACACGACAGTGAGCTGCATTTCCCTCTTATTTTGCCATGGTGTGAGTCTCTTACGTCACCATTTATGCTGGTGAGAGCCCTGAGCAGCACTTCTCCAGCTACAATATGACAGGAAGGCTCAAAAATCCCATTGCCTTAAGCAGGAGACGGGTTTTCCCTCACCTTGAAGGAGGCCCATCATGAGAGCTTCGGATGCCATCTGGCCAGCAGTTTACATTCCTTGGAAAGACTTTTTGGCCCGTAGAAATGAAGGTGTTGCCAGCAGAGAGGAGGTCACTGGAAGGAGAGTGCTTAGGAGATAAATAACTGACCATGTTTTAGGGAATCCAGGGCCACACAAGGAGCCTAGCTGTCTAGTGGCAAACTGTGTTGACAGGAAGTCCAGAGGGTTGGGAGGTATGAAGGATGGGGAGGAAGTTCCTCAGCACATACCTCCTGTACTCTAGAACCTGGAAGAGAAGATGGCTGGTGATGGCCCACTTACACTCTAGTATAGAGTCCTAGTAGAGATAAGTGGTACAAAGGAGTTCTTAGCAGTGATGATCATATACGTGGGCAGTCTGGGTCCTTCTGTGTCGTGAGAAAAGACCTCCTGATGGAAGAAATCCTTGAGTAGACAGATGGGTGTCTACAATCTGACAATGAAAAATATGTTGAGTTGGGGATAACTCAGACACAAGGAAACATGTGCCAAGACCATGCAGCTGCAGGAACCACAGCCTACTTGGATGAACATGGAAAATGAATCGCCTTCTCTGAGAGGTCTAAGAGTAGAGGGTGAAGACGTCCTGACTGTTCAGCTTTTCATCAGGCAGAGAAACAGGTTCTTGTCCCAAGAATATAGGAAAGCATCAAAGATTTAGGTACGATAGACTTAAAAAAAAAAAAAAAAAAAAGATTACTGTGGCTGTAGTGTGGAGGGCAGGTGTTGAAGTGCATAAGAAGAGGTAGAGACCAGTTAGGAGGTCATAGGAGATGTCCAGGTTAATGCAAAGGCAAGTGTTGTCAATTTGAAAGGGTCTAGAATTAGCTGGGAGGTAGGACTCAGAGAATGTCTGTGAGTAATTATTTTGCTTAGATTAGGTGTGAAGAGTCACCCAGAATGGGTGGCACCATTCCCAGAGATGGGATGCTGGATGGTAGAAGAGAAAGTGCATATCATTCACCTCCACTACCAGTAACCGTGATTTGTGACCAAATGCTTTGAGCTCTTGCCTTCCTGACCTCCCTACAATGATGAACAGTTCCCTTGAACAGAATAAATACTTCCTTCCTTAAGTTCCTTTTGTCGAAGTATTTTATCACAGCAACTGGAAAAGAAATTAAGGCAGTCAGTTGAGCTGAGACTAAGGTGCTAGAGACAGAGTGGGGACAGGTCCCAGCAGTGTCTTGGAGGTTTTGTATCTGTATGTCTATACCCATCTATCCATCCACACAGTGATTACTGCAGAGTATTGGTGTCTCCCACAACAATCTGGCCCTGGTCTGGTGGAAGTTTACAAACTAGTCAAGTATACATGGACAGTGTTTCATTCCTGAGGATGTTAATGATGTAGAAACTGGGTAATACTGTTGCTGGAGTCTATGAATAGAGGTTGGAAATACAGTTAAGCATTTTATGATAGACAGGCCAGTTCCAACCAATTATCCCACCCAAAACATCAAGAATGCTTGATCTAAAAACCCTAGTGTTGGCTCCCTTACTCCATGAACAGCTTCTCTGAAGGCTGATAAATGGCTTCCTTCTACCACTGCTATGAGTAACAGACACAGATGGAAATATTCATATATGACAACCAGGAGGACCAGTCAATGTCTATTGAACAGGGTCACACTCCCAGTGATGGCAACGCTCTGCTCTGGAATTCTTTACTATCATATTTCCCATTCTCCTCCACCTTTCTCCAATCATCTTGTCACAAAGCCTATGCCAGCCCTCTGTATTCAAAAGCTTGTTTCTTGTGAGGTTCCATCCAGTGTTTGCAGACTCAGTTTCTGCTGTTCCACTGGGTGGCTAATGAATGACCCCCACCTGTCAGCCTAAAAAACAACAACAAGAATTTGGGGTTGTGACTGAGGGAAGCTGGGAAGTACTGATGTAGAAGGGAACTGAATGATGAGTACTTTGCATAATTATCCCAACATACTAACTGCAGTAAAACAGTAGCTACTCTTTCTTGCTGGCTCTCAGCATATATCTTGCTTTGATTGTTAAATGTCCCCCAGAGGTTGATGAGTTTGAACATTTAATCTCCTATTGGTTATGACATCTGAAAGACTGTGGAACCTTTGGGGAGGTAGAGCCTGTCTAGAAGAAGTGGGCCTCTGGGGGAGGGGTGGGTTTTATTAATTATAGCCCAATCTCTCTGCTTCCTCCATGTGACCAAGTAGCCACACATTTCTCCACCGTGCCTTTCTTACCATGCTGGATGCTGAAACCATGAGTCAAAACAAATTATTCCTCCCTAAGCTTCTCCTCAACAGGAGGTTGAAGACTAGCTCTCACATCCTTTGCCCTTTGGCAATGGTTTCTTCCATCACCCCTCCATCAGCCAGCACTCACCCCTGAGTGATATAAGACTGATATAAGAGAGCTGAATTCTAAACCAGCTCTTACCAAGGGCTAGTTCTGCCTTCTCAGAAAGGAGGGTGATGGTTCCTTGACAGAAAATAAGTCTTTTTACATCCTCTGTTGATGGCTCTCCTCCAGCAGGCTTTCTTTTCTAGCTATAGCAAGGATTGGCTGGCTCACCCAATCCGATTGAAACATGTAGAATCACAACCTCTGCTTTTGGAAGCCTATTATCTCATAAAGTACACCAAAACCAGAAGAACAGGTAAGAATGGATAAAGGTAAGTGCTTGTCAAAACACCAACAATTAAAACAAATATGATAATTATGTTCTATCAATAAATACAAGTTTTCTGTATTTTCATGCAGAGAGGACCCTAGCCCCACAAAAATGGCTTGCATCGTAGAAACCAAATCATTTGGCATTTTATCATATTCCATATGGAGTTAATTTATTTTCCAAATTTCACCTCTCCCCTACATTCTCTTTGCTCTACTATATCTCAGGAATGTGAATTTTACCTTTATAAGAACAACGAAGGCTCTGGAGTTACTGATGAAAATCTTCTACACAAAAACTAGAGATGAAATGGCTTTGAATTTTTGCTGTTTGATTTCCTTGCCTGATGCAATCACCTGATTGGCTTGCCTGTTGGATGTTGCAGAGAAAATTTGATTTTGTTTTTCTTCCATGCTCTTGGGGAACCATGACTCACGTTTCTTTTGCTGTTAGGATGAATATGATGAACAGGTGAATTATTAAACTCAAGGCAGATGCACAGAATCACACAAGGGCTATTTTTATTTATGTATGAGTTCCAAGCACTAGTTCATATAAATATATATATGGTAATTGCCAATAACCAGAGCCATTTCTACATGTTCCATACATAGCTTCAAGGAAGAAAAAAGTAAGTTCAACTCTGTGTCAGCAAGAGCCCATCTGATAAGCAGGATGATGCCTGCAATGTCAAGGTCACTAGAAAGACCCTCTCTGCCTTGAACTGGTTTCCTGGCAGTGTTGGAAAATGTTGGCATTGTCCCTGCTTTAAGGTGGAGCCCCAGTCTGCAATGCTGCTCAATGATAGAACTTCTGCCTGACATGCACGTGGCCCTGGGTTTGATCGATGGTACTGCAAGTAAAATAAAATTATTGAACCTTTGGTACAAGAGAGTGTTAGGGAAGAAATCTAAGAGAGTTAGTCATTAAAAGTACTCACACTGCCTCCAAAGAAACAAAACAAATACAATATGTCTGTAAACAGTAACACAATATACATATGTAAACACAAAAATATTTTTAAAAGAAGAGCCTTTATTGGGGAGGGGAGCTGACAAGTTTGAAACCCACAGACTAGACAGGCGGGCCAAGATCCAGCCAGAATTAACACTGGAAGCTTGAGTCCAGAGGTGGTCTGGAAGCAGAATTCTCTTCATCCTGCAAGGACCTTAGTCTGTTTTCTCTCAAGACCTGATGGAATGAAGCCCACCTACATCACTTTACCAAATTCTACTGATTTAAATGTTAGTCTCACCTAAATGTCAACTTTAGAACAACATCCTAACTTGTGTGTGTCCATAATGTAGCCAGGTCTGCCTATAAAACCAGCTTCCACAAATGCTTCGGCATACATGCCTATACCATATAGGCTTGTCAGTTCCCTGAGGGTTCAGGACTTGGTACACGCTAGTTCTAATAAATCATGAAAGAGGAAAAGAGAAGAAAAAACAGGACATGAGTCCTTGCTTGCAGCAAGCACACATATAACTTAGACTCTCATAGAAAATCCAGAGCCAAGACCATGACAGTAGACCTGTGGACCACTCTCGAACTAGTACTTCTCTGAGCCTTTATCTCTTTAGGATTCGCACGGAACTAGCAAGAAAAGGATACTGACATTTCATGATTGGTACTCAGCATGTAACACACTATAATAACTCATTTAATCTTTTCCAAATGGAAGAAATGGATTGTGTTGTCTTTATTTTACATAAGGAGTATGAGCTCCAGTGAGGTTAAGCACCATGCCCAGGGACATGTTGCTAGAAGTGAGCAAAGGTGGAATTTGGACATCAGAAGCCATGAGAGCTCATACTCATAAGCACGATCTCATCTCTGAAACCACTCTGGAAGATGTTATCTACTATGTCCTTCATGTTCCCTGTGTTAGTACATACACATACAATGTGTTCCTTCCAGTACCAGGAAAGTGATTGCATCTCCAGGACCTAGTTTATTAAGATGGATCAGATACACAACCCATTTGGTTTTCTCCTACGTGGTTTATACCTTCCCCTTTCAAAGTGCCTTCAAGTCTCGTTGTATCAGTGTTGGAAGGAACTGAAGGAAAATCAACCTGCTGCAGTTGATTATGGTACCTTTGTAAAGCAGTATACCTGCTCTTGGCGATGTTTCTCGGTTCTACTTCCCACCATGCTCTGTTTCTGCTGTTTATTCATGACTCTCGCCTCCATGTTCTATCTATCAGCTTCCCTTGACACAGCATTTGACTTCAAGCCTTTTACTCCACTTCTGCCTGCAACTCTGTCCACAAATAACTCCTGCTTATACCTATGATATTTTAGTGCTTGTACCCAGTCCCCAAGTTCCACTCCAAAAACATTGCCTTTATTTATAGCCCTTCACAAGATAATGATAATTCCCATTGACTGTAACAAAGGACAAAAAATCTGGGCACAATTAGGTCCACTACCTGATTTCACATGATAGCTTCCTGGTCCATCACACTGATGTTTCAGGGTCCCAACCCTATTCCTTTCTCCAAATACCTTAGTCAAGCATGATGGAACTCAGTGTTCTAGCCTGAGCTGAAATGTACATGGAACTGTGGACAGAGGCCCCTTCCTTAATATGGGTAAGCCCTCAAAGGAGCCAGCAGACTGGACAGAGAAGCCAGTGGTCTACATTCCTTACATACTCGGTACCAGCAGCAGCAGGAAAAACCGGGTCAGAAAACACTAAGGCCATGGTTATGAGACAATCTGGAAAACCGAGAGAGTCCCGCTGGGGTATACCTCACAAACCACATGCAGATCACAGGCGATGGAACTCCAGCCATGTGGCGTTTGCCGTGGATGGAAGGATATCAAACACAGGAACCTCAGCATCTTTTCATGACTCCACTGTAAAATGGTGAACGCAAAGTTAAAACAAGTACAACCAACTACAAAAGAGGAAACGTTTAGTACTACATGAAGGAAGGAGAGCACAGTAGCTGTTTTGAGAGTATCTCTCCCCTTAAGCAAAGGAAGTGAGGTGACTTCATTCCGGGAGTCTATACATATACGTTTGGAAAGCACTTTTGGGATAGGCACCTTCCTGAGCATGCTCAGTATAGCAGTGCATTCCTGTTTAATTTGAGGAGAGACTGTAGATCCACTTTTGTCTATGATTGACTCAAGGCCTTGGAAACATGAGTTCAAAAGGTGAAAACTGGGCTGGAGGTGATGTGACTTATTTGGTGAGTGCTTGCCTGGATTTGATTCTCATCAGGACATGAAGTAGGGAAAGGGTGTTACACACCTGTAACCCCAACACTCAGAAAGTGAAGGCAAGAGGATCAGAAGTTCAGGTGAAGTCTGAGGCAAGTGAACTCAAGGCCACCTTGTAATACACAAGACTCTCAAAAACCACCAAGAACAAAGCTTAAATGTCACACAGGGACACTTTGGGATACTCAGTTGCTTCATCAAGATGGTAAACAGGAACACTTCTGGCCTGCTCGGTGGTCTCGAAAAATATTTTACCTGAGAAAAAGAAAAGCATGTGTCAAAGGCATATTAAAATAAAAGTTCCTTCCAAAGACCTCACCTAATGACTGACAATAAACACTTTTGATATTCTGAATCTTCTTCTTCTTTTGTTTTTTTTTTTTTTTTTTTTTCACAGTCTTTGGGATACTGTATTCAAAGTCACACTCTCCCTTGTACATCCTATATGGTCTCTGAGTTTGATTGTCAAGCTAGTTCACAAGATTACTGGGTCTACTTATACCAAGTGGACCATGTGAGGCTTCTCTTGGATTATCTCCAGTCAGAACGCCATGATTATTAAAGAGCGCCTGGGTTTTGAGGGCTTCCTGTGCATGCTATGGTTGTTCATGCATTAGCATAATTCAAGGCTCATTGACCTTCCTCGGGGATCCTCATTCAGAGATAATGGCCATTTGGTACTTCTAAGAGAAAAACATGCATATTTATATATGAGTAATGGGATTTTTATGCAGGATAAACTATCCAGAGACAAAAAGTATATGTGGATATTTTAAAGTGGTAATAATAACGCAGTTATCAAAAATAGCTCATCCAGTTTCAAACAACAAAAGACTCAACCCACATTAGCTTAAATAAGAACAGAATTAAGCAAAATGCATATGGATAAAGTTTCAATGGCTTTAGATTCAGTGAGATCCAGGCCCCAGACAGCATCGTTGGAATCTAACTTTTCAAAGCTCTGAGGATGTAGCCCTGTGGTAGAGTACTTGCCTCGCATACTTAAAGCCCTGGACTCACCACTCTCCACCACCACAAACAGCAGCAACAACAAAAATCTACCATTTTTCTTCTATTTATCAGAGTCTATTTCAACTTTTATGGGGTACACATGAATGGCAGTAGACACTCCTTCCGTGATTTTAGGAATATTAGGAAATATTCACTACACTTTCCCATCTATCTACTCAGCACTTTGGAATCCCATATTATTTGCCCTTATTGGCTTGCTTTGGGTGGGATGTCCGTCCCTGAATCAGTCCAGTGGCTTGAGGCAGAATGCAATGATTGGCTTTGTTGAGCCTTAGCTGCTCTCTGGGAGCTAGGAAGGTGTTAGCTTCCACAGAATCCTCTAGAGCAGAGGTTCTCAATCTCCCTAATGCTGCTCCCCATTTATAATTCCTCGTGCTGCGGTCATTCCCACTGATAAAACAATTTTTGTTGCTGCTTTATAACAACTGTAATTTTGCTACTGCTATGAATCATAATATTAATAACTGTATTTTCTGATGGTCTTAGGAGACCTCTGTAAAAGAGCCCTTTCGCCCGAAGAGGTCATAATACACAGGTTAAAAGGCACTGATCTAGAGTGAGAAACTGACCTCCTATAGCTCCAGAGTGCTTTGACCATAGGAAGGGAAGGAGGATGCCTTGGAATCTAAACTTATTTCTGCCACATTCACTTTGATATTTCTGGTCTAGCCCCATAGTTAGCAGATACCTCATTCAATAATCTGATTTTTAAAATAACAATCCACAATCTATCTGATCCTTGTAGCCATGCCAGTGGCTCTGTCCTGGTCAGTCACTGCCTGTTGGACCCCAATTCCTCCAAAGTCTCCCTGAGATTACACATTGAGCCAGCTTAAGCCTGCTGTGTGGCATCTCATATCTGAACCTCCTAACTGCATCAGAGACTGCATGTCCATGGTTCAGTTCAGGAAAGGCAAATCAGACACATTTAACCAAACAGAGAGTTGGCTTTGGATGCCTGTAGAATTTTTTTTAAGGGATATCACCCAGTGGAATAAAGAAATCTAGGTAAGAGACACAGGGAAAGAAACTTGCATTGCAAAACTCCTTCATAGCTCCTATTTGCTACACTGTTTGATAGAGTGCGCTCTCTCTCTCTCTCTCTCTCTCTCTCTCTCTCTCTCTCTCTCTCTCTCTCTCATGCATGTGCATTCTATCTCTGTCTCTCTCTTGTGAATTCTCTCTCTCTCTCTCTCTCTCTCTCTCTCTCTCTCTCATGAATGTGCATTCTATCTCTGTCTCTCTCTGTCTCTCTTGTGCATTCTGTCTCTGTCTCTCTCTTGTGAATTTTCTCTCTCTCTCTCTCTCTCTCTCTCTCTCTCTCTCTCTCTCTCTCTCTCTCTCTCTCTCTCTCTCTCTCTCTCTCTCTCGTGTCTGTGTGTGTATTGTGCTGGGATCTGACATAGAGATGTAGAGTGGGTACATCAGTGTTCCTACTCCTAGTGTGGAATTGCCCAGTAACACACTAGCGACATAAACTAGAACAAAGGCCTTCCAGGGGAGGCCTGGCTTATGCTGTGAGAAAATCTGAGTGATGATTCTACTAACATGGAATAAGGGGCCTTTTACACCCATCACATCCCAAGCTCCCCATGGAACTCATGACCTCACTACTAAAGAAGATGTAGTTAGCATTTCAAATACATATTAGAAGTCTGCACTGTCTTAAGGTCTAGAGCTGGAATATGGAACAAGGGGGAAAATAATTAGGGATGAAGATAGTAACACCTGGGATTAGAGTCTTAATGAGAAGGTTGTGGTCCATAGCTACTTGTACATTTTTTGTCTTATATTTGTCTTCTAGAAGCATATCTCACACTAGGTAGCCATAAACCCAACCAAGTTCAGAAGAAGAATACATTAGTAGACTTGTCTGAGGTGGGCTCTGTAAGGCTGTTTCTTTCTCTTGGTTTTATTTGCATGAGAGGAAAAATGTAAAACTAAGCAGACCAAGGTGGCTTCATTTCCAACATGCTATTGAAATTGCTTCTTCTTAGTGCAGAGAGAAGGCTTTATGTTTTCCTGGGTGTCTTGTACAAAAAGATAGCCGTGTGGTTTTCTTCTTTGGGTAGTTTTATAGACTTTTATTCTTGTTCATTTAATTATCCAGGTACTCTCAAGTGGGCAAGAGTCAAGGAAGAAAGCACCATGTTTGTTTGGTTTTTGTTTTGTGGACTGTTCTTTTTTGCTTCTTTTCTTTCCTTTCCATTTCTTAAAGAATTTGGAGCTAAAAGTGTTGGCATGTAGCTGCTCATGGGAAGCTGAGGTAGCAGATCCTGAGTTATATAGATAGACCCCATCTCCAGGAAACAAATAACCCACTTTGTTATCACTGCACACTCAATAAATCTGCAGAACCAATTTAGGAAAAGAAGCCTTGCAAACACTCCCCCTTTCAGACCTAATTCTCTTTACTTGTGTGCGTTACTTCTCCAGAAAATGATTTTAATCATCTTCTACTTCCTCGCTCACAATTGCTTAGTCTTAGTTTCACTAAGGAAGACCTTTGTTTGTTTGTTATTTGACTTTGCTGTCTGCCACTAGGACATAATAAAGACACTTTAATCAACTTAATTCCACCACAGGGTTACAACCCTTGAATGGGATGTAGAACTGGAAGGCATCAGTTTGACCTCTCACATTTCTAAATCGGGGGACAATGTGTGTCCTTTGAAAAGGAAGAGTGAGCACCCATGGGGAAGTGAAAGTGAATGTCTTCTTTGAAGATGTTCTTGCTTATAACTCGTTTGCCAAGGACATAAACTTGGCTAAAAAGCAAAACTATACAACATAGTCTTAGGGAAAACCTTGAGCTGAGAACTTTCCCCTATTCTAATCAAAATTATATAAAGAACATAAACCGTGATTTCTGAAGGACTTATTTGAAAAGTTGAGCCTTTAAAACAAATCATCACTCCATGCCAAGATTCCTGATACACGTAAGGGCCATACACATTCAAATAACAAAGATCAGAAAACCAAAGGACATGTGTGTGTGTGTGTGTGTGTGTGTGTGTGTGTGTGTGTGTGTGTGTGTGTGTGTGTGTATTCCAGACATAAGGGATAAACATCTTCTGATGTTATTTATACTAAAGGTCTGGGTGCCTGCTAGTTTTGGTCTTTCAAAGTTTCATGCTGTCCAGTTGTACCCAGAGTAAAGAGAATTAATTAGTCAGATATTGTAGTACACCTATAATTAATAATTCTGGCACTCAGTAAGTAGAGACAAGAGTGCCAATTGTAAGTCAAAGCCATCCTTGACTACATAGTAGTGAGTTCAAGGCAAGTCTAAGCTAAATCTCTATCTCAAAAACACCAAAACAATCAGACCAGCACAGCATTATTGAAAGTGTTGGCTTTTGTCCAGAATATTTTTTTTCAGGGCATCACTGGCAATGAGAGCAGATTTTGCCTCTGACTTTGTTGTATTCTGCTCTTGGTTTAATTTTGTTTATTAAATAAAACTCTCTGATTTCATTTCTTAGTGATTTGATGAATTAAAATATTGTCTCCCTTGAGAGAATGTGGCAGGAAGCACTTAGGAAAATGGAGGTAGCTGGAAAATGGCCTCATCACTCATGAGCTGTGAGGCAGGGACACATTATGAACATTCATCCCCAATACTAGATGTTTCTCTTCTGCTCAAGGACAAGACATCATGACATGGACTATTGAAGGTTGGATGAATATATAGCATCTGAAGTATCCAGAAATCCTTGATACATAATGGGCACTGGAAAAGGATTTTTCTTTTCAGTAACTTTTTACAAATTCTAGACATACAAACAGGACAGATACACACAGATTCTATTGATTGGTATTCACTTTCTCACAGACGCCCTATTCCCAAGGTCTGACAGCACCACATGTCAATGCACCCACTGTGTTGTTCCACTTACATCACTAAATACTACCCATATTCTCACTGAGTACCTACTAAACATCTTTTTTCTTAGTGGGCAATGTAGTTCAGATGCTACAATGTCCAAGCACCAAAGCCAGCACTCAAAATCTCACTTGTAAAGGACATAGATAAGGAAACCATTGACTACAGCACTGTGTTCTGAGTTCCATCCTGAGAATGTATTTTCTATATCAGTACACAGTGGTTAAAAGACTCTCACCTTCCAAATGAGAGTAGACAAGAAAGAGAAATCAGGAAGGCTTCAGCTGAAATGAGAGCGCCAAGAAATACAGTGTAGGCAAGGGGGAAACAGGGATTAAGGGATGCTTCCCAAAGCAAGGAAGGCATTGCCTCTTATTTGGCTACTCCAAATCTGTGATTCCCACTGCCCATGGTCTAGGGTGGTAACTTAGTTGACAGAGTGTTCACCTAGCATGCACATATTCCTGAGTTTTGTCACAACAATATTTTTTATTGCAGTCAAAACTATCTTTTTTATTGCAAACTACATGCCAACGATTATTGTCACTTAAGGTAGATAATAAGCACTAGTATGGACCAAGAGTGGTCAGTTTACAGACCAGGGTAAAGGACACATTGTACATCACTAAAGCAGAGGTAATGGATTCCAAAAGCAATTAAGTCAACACTGGCAACTCTGATAATGTCTGTACAGCCAGTGGTCTCTCTCCGAGGCTTTGGAATTACACCATCTATAAGCTCAAAGTTGAAGGAGGGGACACAGCCTGGGCATATGAGTGGACAGACCGAGAAGGAAGTGACAAGAAGAAGGCAGAAGGCAAAGCTCTGAAGTCCATCCCAAAGGTGACCTGGTCCCGAGGAGGAAAACTTGGTGCTGGCTAAGATGAAGATAAAGGTGATGGTGAAGAAGATGATGGTGATGGTGAATATGATGATGAAGATTATGGTGAAGGTGATGATGAAAATGATGGTGAAGGTGAAGATGAGGGTGGAGTTGATGATGAAGATGATGGTAAAGATGATGATGGTGATGGTGAAGAAGATGGTGGTGATTTTGATGAAACAGAAAAAAAAAAACAAACAAACAAACAAAAAAAATGCCAGTGAAGAAAGTTATATGGGATATCCCTACCCAAAGTACCCAAAATCAAGCCGGTATGGAAAAGGCTGAAAACTTTCAACATCAAATGGCAAATATTTACCAGAAACAATCAGGGGAGGGGTTTCTTAAAATACCCAAAGGATCCAGTTCTATAGAATACTGAAAGCCAAAATGTAGGCTGGAAAACTAAGTCCCAAAGAGAAGAAACCAGAAGAGACAAAACAAAAACAGACCACAGTGTTAACCAAAGGAAAACCTTCTATCTGCATCTCTTTTAATTTTTTTCTTTTACTTAATCTTATGTTTTTACATCAGTAATTTTCATTATACTCACCAAACATATTGTTACTAAAAAGACATTTGGTTGAATGTAACTCCATTTTTTTTTTTTTTACCATTTTATGAATGTGTATTAAGACTGTATTCATGCTTACTATTGGCCTCTTGCTCCTCCTACTTTCATGTAAGCTTTGTTTTGTTTTGATCCCCAGAGTTTATTTGGTGCTGCTGGTTATGCGCATGTGTAGGAGTTATTACCTAGAGTATAAACAGTTTGTCAGTGGCTACACCACTGAAGAAAGTGAGAATGGTTTCCTAGAAACCGTTTGCCACCCACGCTTCCTTTTAGGCTAGAAGCCATCTGCTTTAACTTGGTGAGGTGTGTTCTTTCTTCCGCTGTGAGTCAGAGAACCTTCCTTACTGCTTTCTACTGCTTTGCATATGGCTCATCTCTTCTATCAGGTTATCTTCTATTTCACATTTTCTGAGCAGCCAAAGAGAGAAGAGATAGAGACGGAGACAGAATATATGTATACTCTGGTGGCAGTGGTGCTGGGTGGCTGCTGGGGCTGAGATGGGAGGGAGAGGGGGCAAAGGATTTGTCCTGGGGCCTAGGGCCTTGGGACTGGAGCTGTTTAGCTGGGAGACGCGTCACTCACCTCTTCCTCCAAATGGTGCAGTGAAGATGGTGTTTGTGCCTCTAGGGACTGATGATTTTGTAGGGGACGGTTGGCCGTTGGGCAAGAGGGGATATTATATACATACATACACACATACATATATGAGAGAAATTATAGATAATAGATAGATAGATAGATAGATAGATAGATAGATAGATAGATAGATAGATAGATAGATAGACTATAATCCTGCAAGACAAAACACAAGTAAGCATGCACTGTGCCCTCATTTTTAAAGTTGTTCCTCACAGGAACATGAACGTACAATGCTGAAACAATTTCATCGTATAGCTGGGTTAAGCCAATTCTTTAGTGTATTATCAGCAATGAGAGTCCAGGTCCTCACAATTAAAAAGAACAAGGTGAGTGTAAGTGAGAGGAAGGGTAGCATGAACTTTGCGGTGTTGAATTAGAACTGGAGAAAGCTAACACCAACGTTAATACAGCAGGTTTGCACAAAACACCTCTGATAGGATGTACCAAGAAAGACGGGTACATCTTCTCTGGGGGATTCCTCCAATAACAGTGCATGAGCCATCCCCCAAAAAGTAACAGTCATCTTCAAAAAGGCCAGGGCCACAAGAGACAAAGGGATTGAAGACAGATGACAGATAAAGGCCACGTGATCCTGGAACAGAAGGAAGAGGGTCTTTGGTATTAAAGCTATTAAAAGTCAAATCAAGTCTTCAATTCACCCTGTACATACTGTCACTAATTTCTTATGAACATTCTATGACTATTATGTGTGATGCTTCTGTTATGAGAAGTTGAGTGAAGGGTCCTCCATTCTTCCATGACTCTCAAATTACCTCAGAGTAAAAGGTTTGTTTTAAAAAGGGAAACAAATAAAAATGAGGCAACACGTCCTTTCTTCAGACAGGCGGACTGGACACACTTGGGTGGGTGGGGTATGTTTGTGTCCTACAACTGAGCTACTGTAACAAATTACAAGTTCTTTGTAGCTTACAAGCAACAGTGTTTATCTTATGGCTCTGTAAATCACCAGAAGGGTGGCTCAGTACAGGTTTCCCACAATTCCATTTCTTTCCAGAAAAATCCATGGGAGACCTCCCTTGAGGTTTTTTTTGTTTGTTTGTTTGTTTGTTTGTTTTTGTTTGGTTTTTTTTTTTGGACTTCTAAGGGCTGCTGGCATTTGGTGAAGATTAGGTTGAAATGTCTGCTTTGCTATTTAGTTTAGACAGCTGGGGACAAGGGTGATTATTCTGTCCTCTGTAAGAACTCTTCAAAGAAAAGGAGGCAGCATCCTCCAGCCCAGTATAGAACCCCTGTAGTAAGAGGTTTCTATCCTGGACTTTCAGGTCTAGCCACTACAAACCTCCCATCCAGAAAGTAGATGAAACTGGGTTGATGCAACGGGCATCAAATGACCATGTTGAAGCCACTGCCAGGATGGGTTTGAGCTGATGTCTGAGGAATATCACTAGTTGTCCTGTTCTATGACAGATCAACGCCAGTGCCCCTCATGGCTCAAGGCACAGGAATCTTTAGAACAAACCCACAAACCCTTAGCATGGTTGCATTGGCCCTCTATATCTGTGACTTAAAAAGTACAGAGAAACTTTCAGATTTTGGGAGGGGATGCTGGGACAAGTCCAGCCTACTCAAGAGGCTGAGGCAGGAGGGTGACAAGTTCAAGGACTGTCTGGGCAACTAACTGAGTGAGACACTGTTCCTAAATAAGTAAGTAAGTAAATAAATAAATAAATAAATAAATAAATAAATAAATAAATAAATAAATGAATGAATAAATACATAATAAAAGGAAGGCTACAGAGGTATGTTATTAGAACATTTGCTTAGCATGACTCAGGTCCTGAGTCCAATCCTTATTACAGTAAAGAAGGATCTGTGTTATAATGTATTTACTATTTTCTTATTATTCTCCAAGTGAAACAGTAGAGAAACTCTTTACGTTATAATATTTCAGACATTATAAGCAATCTAAAAATCACTCACAGTGCACAAGAGTATAAGAATAAATTACATTCAAATATTCTACCATTTTATGTAATGTATCGAACACCCATGGATTTTGATCGCTCTGAGGGTCCTGGGACAACTCTGTGCAGACTGAGAGATGAGCACACTTGGTTCTGATCTATTTCTGCTTCATGTATCAGGAGCCTGTTAAAAACTAGAACCTGATTTCAACCCTGCCTACAGCATAGGCTGTGAGAAGGGAAGAGGAAGTAGTTCTTCCCATAATTTCGGTGTGGGAAAGCAGATTGTTTTTATTATAATCTTTGATGCAAAGTGAGGCTGAAGACACAATTTTCATGTGTTTCCTCAATGTCCGAATCTTAGCGCTTTGAGGCACCCTGCACATATTTACATACGTAAATGTATATTTTATTCACAAGTTCTTTGCACTCCCTGTTAATAGGTATGGGTGTGTCATCAAGCACCCAGGCTGCTCATCCACACTCAATGAAGAGAAAAAAAACAAAAACAAAAACAAAACTGTCTAAACTTACCCTCAACCTCAAGCTTTTCTCATTAGTGTTTCGTTAGGGTCCCGGGCCTCAGAGTAGTGAAAATCTGCTGGTGCTAAGATGGACCCAGAAAGGCAAGTCACTCTGCTAAAGAAATGCTGTGATGCTGTGTGTTTGTTAATATCAAATTCCCATGAACCTTGATGGACTTGTGGGGACTGTCCCAGATTTACACATAACTCCGTTTCTGATGAACAAACGACACCCACACCAGTCTGGTAATCTATCAAAGTCTAAACAACACAGTACCTTCCACCCCCAGTCCTGACCTTCCCTTCCCTCTTCACGCAATCCTTGTCTCTTGATCTGTTGGTGAATCAGAAGTGATACTCCATGGACTGCTGTGCTGTTGCCTGAAGCTACCTATCTATCTCCCTTCATCACTCTCTTGACTCCGCGGCTTCCTCTCCTTCTCCCGTCATATATCCTCGGCCCTCTCTATCCTTTGCCACTACTCAACACGGATAATAAGTAGCGGTACCCTAATAATGTGATTCTCCTGTTGCCATGGGAGCATGATGACCCGACAGCCCCAGGTGTTATGCCGACCTGAAGCCACACTTCTGTCCAAACCTCTTCACCTGCACTCCATCCCTACTTCCACGGCTTCCACCTAGAGGTCACACAAGCATCTAGCCTTGAGAGCTCCCTCAGCTACCACCACCCTTAACCATTTCCCACCCCCACCCCGGGCCTCTGTAGTGTATTTTTTGCACATCTGGCCTCATCTTTCACTTGGAAGACCCAGGCTAGCACTTATACCACAAGAGGAAATATGATAGTTACCAAATTTTATTTTTAAAGATGACTATTCCTAGTCACTTATTATAAACTGGTATGCACACAGAGAAAGGGGGGAGGGGGAGAGGGAGAGAGTAACTTTAATTGTCAATTTGACACAGTCTAGAGTGTGTCATACTTGAGAGGAAAGCCACATTTGAGGATTGCCTAGGTCAGGCTGTCATGTGGACCTGTCTGTGGAGGACTTTCATAATCATTAATTAACTCAGGAGGGTGTACATAGCTCACTACGGGTGGCCCTATTCCCTAGGCAGACTGTCCTGGGCTATATAAAAAAGGTTGCTAACCATAAGCCTGAGGGAAGGAAGGGAAGGAACTGGCAAGAAGTGTTCCTCCATGGTTCCTGCCTCACATTCCTGCCCTGACTTCCTGCAGTGAAGGATTCTCAGTGTAAGTGAAAAACAAACAAACAAGACAAAAACAAAAGCCGCCCTTTTCTCCATTGTTGCTTTTGAGCATTTTTTTTTTTTTTTGACAACAACAGAAAGCAAATCACAACAACTTGAATGAACAGTTGCCAATTTTTTTTCAGGGCTAACAGACATAAAGAATTAACAATTAGGCAGCTGGACAAAGGAAAAGTCCACAGTCCATGCAGCCAGGCACCACCACAGGAGCCTGAGCCCTGGATGCACTTGGACTCCATGGAGATAACTTGAAAACGTGCTGATCCTCTTTTTGGGATCGTTGTGTAATTGTCCTTGGGAGTATAGCTGAAAATGTGCATGTAAAGGGCTCTCCAAATGATTTGAATAATACAGTAAGGTTTGGGAACCCCTCTCACTAAGACGTACATAGATAGTAGTAGGCCACAATGTATAGGATTGAAAAGATGTAATTCTGCAGCTGCTCAGGAGAAATGTGGTTAATCAGAGTCCTGGGGGAAGAGAAAAACTTCTTCAGCAGATCTTTGTAAAGGAAACACTGTGGGATGTCAGCGACCACATCCTTAACAACATCCCTGCAGTAAACACACAAATAAGCTCACAGACTCACATCCTATGACATCCCTCAGCACTGCCAGGTTCTTTCCATGTGCTACCACTTACTGTGAGCAGGTTCTGCTCCCATACAAATGCGGAGAGGAATTTTCCACTTCATTAGTGTATCTCCCCCTAAGGAGGCTTTGTGCCCTGGTTTGGGATAAAAACCTTCAGTAGACACCAAGGGCACCAGCAAATATCTACATTTGTCTGTTTTCTATATTGGGGAAATAGCCCAGAATTGTGTGCCTGGCTAGAAGGTTCCACTGCTAAGGAGTGTTCAAAAAAACCTCTAGTCTCTAGTGAACAAGTAACACTCTGAAGTGAATGGACACCAGGCTCTGACTTCAGTGCCTCAGAAATAATTAACTTCATGATGAAATGCTCAATACAAATGAATGTCAAACTGTGACTTGTTCAAGCAGATGTTACACATCTGGCCCAGGGGAGCATCTATACTAAGACAACCTGCAGCTAACATCAGACTATATCAGACCAGAAAAACAAATTGCTCTCACACACACAGAAAGCTTAACAGCAGATTTTATATGGCTGACCATTAGCACCTCACAGCTAATTTGGTCCATTTCCCCCTAGTCATGGAGAGAAATTCTCTACAACTTTGAACTTGAGGAAGTAAATTGAGAAAATCACACTGTCTTGGAACTTGATACGAAAACCCATCCAAAATGCAACCCTTTGGTATTCCTGCATTTAGGTTTCAATCTCGGCATCATCCATCTCTAGAGAGAGATTCAGTGCAGCGAGCCCCACAACCTGGGTAGAGGGCATCTATAGGCAGCTTCCCACACCTGTTCTGTGTCACAGCAGCATGTTGGATATCAGCTGTCCTTTCCAGAATGTGTCTTCCCAGAACACTTGTAGCCAGCCTGGAATTCAGCATGTGTATGTTTAAAAAGGGACTTCTCACCATAGTTTGTGATTTGCATACCTCCTTTCTTACTGAGTTCAGTGAAACAGATGGGGAATTTTTTCCGTGTCTAGTTTCATTACCTACAAATTAATACACATTTCAAGGACACTGCGTTTAAGCTGATGGAAAGCACTTGCTGCCAGCATTATAGAACATCTTGAATAGTGGTATTGAATAGCTAACAGGCTCTGGATTAAAAACAAACCCAGCAATAGTAAAATATAAATAAGTAAACTCCAAAGTGAGGCTTTTCTATCATTCCAGGCATATGAATTAAAATTCGAGAACATGCAGAAGAAGAAAAAAATTATCATCCAATTAATTTGAGTCACTGTTTTATGGAATCTTGGCTTCTTGTAACCTTGCCTTCACTCTCACGTACACAGAAAGCCCTTACATTGGACAAGAATGTCGTTTTTAAGGAACATGATTTACAACTTGAAATGAACCTTTATCTTCTCTGCCCTCAGTTCATTTTCTCCAGTAAACTACCACTCTCCAAACACTGAAAGGAGCCACGGTTTGCCAAGAAAAACAGCCCCTTACCCCCAATGAAATTTCAGGGTCCACCAGGAATGTGTGTTATCCTTACCTGACTCACTGGCCTAGTTTCCGCTAGCTAAAAGAACAATAAGCCTGTCAATTTTGGGGGGCGGGGGGAGGGAACATTAGTAAACCATGAATACGCTTCAAAAAACACAGTGACCCCATCAGAAAAGCAGGAAGAATATTTAGAAGAGCCGGTATCCAACATTTTATCACACATCGCTGCCTTCTTAGACTTTGTCCTACGAGCCTTAGGTATCAATCTGATACCGAGAGAGTATATAGATGGGACAGCGACCCGCCCACTTTCCAGACCTGCTTGCAAAATCCTTCATGTTAATGCTTCGCAGTTTCTACTCCTCGATGCCACTATTCTGGGTCACCAGGATGCTGTTCTAGCCCTGCCACACCCGGGGAAGCTCAGAAGGCAATTCCTGGTTGTTGAAATACAATTGTTTCTTCTAATTTTATAGGTTGTTTAAAGGTGGTATTTAACACCTGGCAATTTGCTAAGGTTATTACTTCTCTCCGAAGCTACGCTGCCTTTGTTGAGACGCAAGGACAAAGACTGGAGATTTTTGTCTCCATTCTGAGTCAAGGGCAGGAACCGGAAGTTGAAAATAAAGAACTCTGTCTACGATGCCAGATGAGCATAATACAAACCTGGAGGAAATCTGTCAATCAGGTCTGGAAATTGGCCTCCTCCTCTCTCCCCCTAAGGCCAGAGAAAGAGAAGCAAGGAACGGGAACTTTTATCAAATTGGACTTCACTTCATTACTGTCACTACCCAGCAAATTTACAGCTCTGCAGGGTAAATCCACCTGTCTCCGGGGTGACCTCGCCCAGTGTGAGGCTTTTTCAAATGAAACGTCTTTCTCCAATTTGTCTGTTTAACCATTCACTGGTGACTACAGGAAAGGCTAAAAGCAAAGGACATTCTGACACAAAAGCTTTTCAGACAGGCCAGATGTGGTCTTCACTGTGCTTTCTCTGTCCCTGTATAAGCACACGGGATTATGCTTCTTTAATTGACAGTCCTCAAAAAATTTTAAAGAACAATTTTGTCTGATTATAGACCTTAAAAGGTGATAGCAATGGAAAATGAGCCGCCAGAAAGGCTCAGGAAGGTGCGCAAAGATTTATAGAGAAGATTTGTCATTGAATTAGCTTAAGTTCCAAGGCTATGGACTCTGTGTGCAGTTATATAACAAGTATCTTGATACATTTGATAAAATATATCTAGTCTGTAAATCATTTAAAGATTCTCTGAGGACATGTTGCCGCAGTTCCGATAAATTATAAGGAAAGCTATAAGGTTAATAAATACTGGCTTGATAATTTTATTTTTAAGTATATATTCATTACTTTATTTAAGGGAAAGAATTCTAAAATGTTGACATTATAATTATTTCATTCCAAATTATTCTTATCTTTTTTTAACATTTTTCAGTATTATAAAAATATTTTAATCACTATATGTTTTATTGAGAATCAGGAAAAAAAATGAATCTTTTTCATTCTTAACTTCAAGCAAGCTACTTTTTGTAATGCTGAGATATCCAAGTCAGACCTTTGGGGGCCAGGTCCTCCGTGCTTGATAGAGGAACTGAGATGTCTCAACCTTCCCCATACCTGACACAAATGTGCATCTACTCAGTACCCTTATGTTTCAAGCTCAAACTCCCCTGAAGAGAGGCCCATCTGACTCTTCCAAAGCCTTTTTACTCCATGCTGACAGGAAGAAGACACTCATACCCAGATCCATCTACTTCATCCAAGCCCTGACTGTTTACCTTTGAGGTTTTCTTAAGGGCCATCACTACACACACCTACTTGACACCATCCAAGGGTGGCTCAGACCAGCACCAATGCATTCCAGACAAGAACCACAATTGGTGAGTAGAGTATCCACAATATTCCCCTCCCCCAACACCCCCATTTCCTCCTTCACCTCCTTGAGGAAACAGAGAGGACACATTTGGGTGAGAAAATGACTACGTGGTCATTTCCTATGATACTGAACCCCAGTCTCCTTACCCGGCACTAACTTGAACTCCAGCACATGCAGATGTAATCATCCGCTTCGGTCCCCTTTGGCCACCTACTCTGCGACCAATAACGTCAAGGTGCAATGAGATGACCGCAGTGCTTCTAGCCTAAAGAAATAGGATCAAGGCAGATCCAACAACGCCAGCCTGTGCACTTATTGCTGCTAACAACAAAATAGTAATTCTTAGGAACTTCTGGCTCTTTAAGATGCCATGGAAGATAGGTAAGTAGGATGAGCCGAATAATCTTAATCAATGGATTGTGCAAAACTAATGTTTGAAACCATCAATGCATTCTCCTCAAATCTCAATGTTCTAAGATACTGGGGTTTAATCAGCAAAGAGATGCAAATATACACCATGCCCTTTCTACAAGGATATGAAGTTTAATGAATCGTTAAGTTCACTGCTCTCCAACACTAGGGAACTTAAGACCGATTTTCTTTACCCAAATATCTGGTGTAGTGAGTTTTATGCAAGTGGAAAGCGTGAGGCTAACAGAAACAAATTTAACCGTGCTTTTAAAATTTCAGGATAATTGCTAATTCTAAGGTCACTCATTCCCAAACCATAAACTCCAACACAGGAAACTATGAGAAACATAACCACTGGTAAAATTAAACCTGCAATTACAGCAACATTTTTTAGAATATGTTGATTTTTCTCTATTTTGCAACATGCACACAAATACATTAAAATTTTTCATTTACTTCTCACATTACCCTTGTTAATTCAGTTTGTCATATCATGATAGTTTTAATAAATTTAGGACAGCTTTCAATCCCAGCTTGCTGTTTAGTAATAGAGAAAGGGGAGGGGATAGGGAAGGACATGATTGGAGAGGTCTTTATGAAAGAAGTGACATCTGGGGTGCTCTCTGAAGGACAGGCTTTGGTTAACATATAGGGGCATCCCAAGCAAAAGAATTAACATGTACAAAAACTCAAGCTCATAGGAAAGACCAAGTTCATTAAAATAACAGGAAGGTAGACCCAAACAGTTTCTAGCACAGGGTAAAGGCTAATAATGTCGACAATTATTCTAAAATAATTTTAAGCAATAAAATTGTTTAGGCGATTCACCAAATACCTCCAGTTTGTCAAGAGAAGTAGCAGGAAAACATGAAAATTTTTTTTCAAATAGAAAATAAATCTTCCAGACCATGTCCCTTTCAGAGTATTTATGAATGTTGGCTCTTTACTGGGGCTTTTCTAAGTGTTCTGGAGCCTGAAATCCATGGGGTTTTTCTTGTTTACCTTCACATTGATCATCTGAAGTACATCTGAAATGCTGAGATAAAATATGCAAGGAAATGTAATTCGTCCATGGATTAAGTACCTATCCGTGACCATCACCTGTCTTACAGCTGCTGTACAAATACCAAGGTTCAAAGGATAGGAGAAGTCTGACAGTTACAAACACTAGATTCCCACACTCCAAAGGATTTCCATAAAAATGCCGAATGAAAACATGCAGAAAGGTGTGGTTGCTGGTTCTGGTTTCCTTTAAGTTCATGGGCTATTTGCTACAGAACATGACATGATTTTTTTTTGTAGCCAACACTTCATTTCGGTGGGATCTTAAAAGAGCAGAAATCAATGGTGGAAGCATGACCCAGAGAAAGTGTGCTCCCCTACCTCCACCTGGGGCATGAATCAGTCCTCCAAAGCAAGGGTTCCAGGAGGGATGCTCCTCCACCCAGATTCCAATATCTTTAAAATGGTGTGTTCACATGTCTGATGGTTCCCTACCCATCCCAGGAAGAGGAACTACAGCCATATTAAGACTTCCAGTAAACTCATAACCATGAAACAGGTGTTAAAAAGTATTTATCCAATACTATCCTCTGCTGTCCTGTCTCTCAAGGACATTTAAACTCCTGAAGTTCCTTTAAAAGTTAGGCTTTTTAACAACTTATTTCATTGCTCAATTTAAGCCTGAAATATTCAAGTCTATAATAACACAAAAATAATACTTATATGAAGCAGGGTGCTTGAGCGATCACTTAGTTCAACCATCATAAAAGATCAGTAAAAAGAACAAGATGCTGGGATATATGAACTTACTCAAAATCTTTTCACTGTTAATTTATAAACTTTGGAAATCAGTATGGTGGCTCCTCAGAAAACTGGGAATCAATATCCCACAATGACCCAGCAATACCTCTGTTGGGCATATATCCAAAGGACTCACATTCTTACCCCAAGGGCATTAGCTCAACTGTGCTCATAACAATTATTCATAATAGCCAGAACCTGGAAACAACCTAGATGCCCTTCAACTGAAGAATGGATTAAAAAACTGTGGTACACAATGGAGTACTACTCAGCGGGGAAAAAAATGACATCCTAAAATTTGCAGGCAAATGGATGGATTTGGAGAGTATCATTCTGAGTGAGGTAACACGGGCCCAGAAAGATAGACATAGTAGTATGTATCACTCATAAGTGGATTTTAGACAAAAAGCAAAGAATATCCCAGCTACACACCCCCCGAACAGATAGGTAACAGGAGGAAGTTAAGAGAGACATCCAGAGATCCTCTGGGAAGGGGAAATAGAGGAGATCTCCTGAGTAAATTGGGATCATAACAGGGAACAAGCTAAGGGAGGTGGGAACAAATTATGAGAGGAGGTGGCTGAGTGGGAGGAGCCACAGAGAGGGAGAACAAAGAAATGGGTATCTTGACAGAGGGAGCCACTGAGGGGTTAGAAAGAAACCTGGTGCTAAGGAAACCTCCAGGAACCCACAAGATGTCCCCAGCTAGGACTCCAAGCAATAGTAGAGAGGGTGTCTAAACAGGACTTCCCTTATAATCAAATGAATGACCAGCCTAACTGTCATTATAGAACCTTCATCCAGCAATGGATAGAGGCAGAAGCAGAGATCACAGCTACGCACCAGGTCGAACTCCCAGTCCAGCTGAAGAGAGAGAGGAGAGAGTATATGAACAAAGGGATCAGGATCATGAGGAGGAGACCGAAAGAGATGGCTGACCCAAGTTTGGAAGCTCACTGACTCTCAAATAATCATGTAGGAACCTTCATGGAAAGGAACTAAACCCTCCAAATTTAGATGACAGTCAAATGGTGTGGGCAGTTTGTAGAGCCTCTTGCAGTAGGATCAGAGTTTATTCCTGGTGCATTAACTGACATCTTAGAGCCCATTCCCTACAGAGGAACACCTAACCCAGCCTGGATACTGGGAAAAGGGACTCAGACCTACCTCCACTGGATATGCCAGACTGAAATGACTGGCTGTGGGATTCCTTGCCCTCCCTGGGGAATGGATGGGGGGGGGGGGCGAGACTGAGGGAGGACTGGGAGAAGGGAAGGAAGGGAGAGCAATGGTGGATATGAAAAAAACCTTTTTAAATAAAAAAAAATGGAAAAAAATGTTTAAACTAACCTTTATACGCCTCAATGGGGAGGAGAGGGCCATGTTCCATAGAGGTACATACAGCTTGTCCTTGTGATTTATACATGGCTTGAATTTATGAGAACTTTACTCGTGTGGGATTTTCTCTAACCCTCAGAGTAAATTGTCTGATGCTCTGAATAAAGTTGAATGTTGCATGAGGAAAAAAAGTAATAAATCTTAAAAGCCTCAGGCTATGAGTGGACTGTTATATGACATCCTTATCAAATTCCCCTAAGTTGAGTTATAGGCAGGAATCTGAACATTAACAAGCAGCCACATATTTGCTAATACTGTTTTGCAGTTTCAGTCTCTAATTTGGGGGTGGGAAGGTAGGGAAGTTCATTAGCTTCTAATTCTCCTATTGCTCCTCCTAGCTCATTTTATTCAATGATACCCCTCCTCCAAAGGTTACAACTCTAAATTTCCTTAACAGCAGGACTCCCTAGATAGTACCTGATTCCAGGTCTAGTAATGTGGACTAGAGAGTCAAATGAGAAGTTTCAAAACAAAAGCAAATGTGGAATATTTTTGCCTGTTCTGTTTTATTTTATTCTAAAGTGGGATTGACTTGCCCCTCAAGATAAAATGAATGTTGTCAATACATCCTCTGTGAAAGGAAAACATGGGGCTGCAGAGATGATTCGGCAGGTATTTGCCACTCTTACAGAGAATGCAAGTTTGGATCTCAATATCTATGCAAGATTATAATCGTCTATAACTCCATCCAATTCCAGGGGACCCAGTGCCCTCTTCTGACCTCTGTGGCATGCACATGGTACACGTATATTCAGGCAAACAGTCAGATACAAGGAACAGAATTAAGTAAATCTTTTTTTCAAAAACAACAACAAAACACTCTCCACTACGGTTACATCAGTTATGTGTGTGCGTTAAATGTGCACTTTTTAAAAATGAATAATATGCTTCACTAAATGGTAAAAAGAAGAAAAAATAGAGAAAAGGAGAAATGGGGGGAGATGGGGGAATCATTAGTGAAGGAGGGAGAGGGGAGGGGAGTTGGGGGGATGGAGCAAAGCTGAAGACTTTCTTGTACTTCTTGGGTGGGAGGGAGAAGCTCTGCCTGCTGTTTCGGGTTGCGTTTCAGTAGGACTTGGTTCTTGTCAGCCCTGCGGATGTCAGAGCCACATGGAAGAGAAGCAGCTGCAGCCAAATGGAGAGGCCTGTGTGGAACGCAGAGGAGGAGGTGAACAAAGCATTGCGGGGTTCCCTACTAGTCAGGGAGACTCTCGCAGACCAGGTTCCCACAGACTCCTGAAGCTTTGGAATGAAGATGTCATGAAACATTTTTTTTTTTAAAGCGCATTGCCTACAATGAATTGCTTGGCTGAAAGGGTCTTATGAGTCCACAAGAGGACTGTGTCGTGTGTGTGTGTATGTGTGTGTGTGTGTGTTGTGTCTGTGCTTTGTGTTTTGTTTTGCTTTGGTTTGGTTTTGCAGAAAGAGAAAGGATGGGAAGTCAAGTGGATAAGAGATGGGAGAGGATCTGAGAGGAGTTGGGGGAAGGGAGAGAATATGGTCAAAATATATTATATGAAAAATACTTTAAGTTAAACAGAGCAGAAGTTAACTGTATCCATACAATGAGAGGCCTGTGTGTTCATCTTTCTAGGTGACTTTGACACTGCCATGCAGAAGTCATCTCCACTGGATCACTGGGGCTGCACACCAATTACCTGGCTGGGAAACACTAATCTAAGTGTGAAAAGCAGCCTTCCTCTGGCTTGTACTCAGGAGAGAATTAAGCTCTACAAAAAAAGCATATGAAAACTAACTTTTTTCAGATGCTACAGATATGGCTTGGTGGTTAAAAGTACTTTTTGCTCTTCCAGAGGACCAGAGTTTGATTCCTGGCACTAACATTGGATGAAATTCCAGGATACAATGCCCTCTTCTGGCCTCCGTGAGCATCCATACATGTGTGGCATGTGCTCAAAGAGACACACACATATACACATAAACAAATAAAGCTTTTTTCTAAACCTATTTTTAGAAGTTGTTCACTCCTAAAATGCCAGTTTTCAAGGCCTAGTCATAGTCCTGTTGTATATTTTTCTTCTCTTAAATCAATATTTTATGGCCCTATGTTTTATCTGTTGTATTCCATACTAGTATGGCCAGTGTGTATTAAAATTTTCTAAAGGTATCTTTTATTCAGTGTTATCAGTAGGTTGGTTTGACTGTCATTAGATAGTTCCGAGTTTTCTTACAGTTGCCTGATAGGATTTATGTTCCCCTAATCTCATCAATATGTGACCATGTCACTTCCTTGCTTCATTAAAAAATAAGTACAGTGTTGGGTCTCATTGGCCAGCAGAAACTTTAAAGGTTGGTACAAACTTTACTCTGATTGCCCTTCTCTGACTCAGTGAATATGGACCTGTGGTTTGTAGTGGACCCCGGACCCCAGGCTTATTATACCGGACAGGAGTTTCTTTTGCTTATGTATGGATGTATGTATGTGTATGTATGTATGTATGTATGTATGTATGTATGTATGTATGTATGCATGCGTATATTTATTTATTTATTAAGCAGGGTCTCACAATGTAGCCCTTACTGGCCTCAAACTCAATACATAGATTGGGTTAGCCTCAGTCTCACCGAATCTGCCCCAAGTACTGGAGCAGAAGGAACGTCTCACTACAGCCACTGAACAGAAGGTTCTTTTCTTCTCACAGTAAAGTGGCACCATGGTTAGGGAAAATTTTAAAAAAAGAAAACGCTGACTATGCTAATTCAATTTTTTGATTTTGATTTTTTTGTTACCACATCATGGCTTCTCCTATTCTACCTAATACAGATGCTTTTTTCAAAATGCTCTGCAAATTCACATCCTGAATTGCACAGATACCCAAAGTGATGTGTTAATACCTTTAATGACTGTGCTTTGTGGCTCTCTTCATTATGATTACTTAATTATAGGGGGATTATGATGTTCCATTGTAAATAATTGTCCCACCCACTGGTTTAATAAAAAGCACTGATTGGCCAAAGGCAAATAGGAAGTGTAGGTGGGGCTACCAGACTAAGAAAACTCTGGGAACAGGAAGAACAGAGCAGAATGCCAGAGAGAAGCCAGAAGAAGCAGAGGACAACTACGCTGCTCTGAGAAAAGGTACTGAGCGGCATGGCTGAACAGGATAAGAGTCATGGGTTAGATTAAAGTTAAAGAGTTAGGAAGTTATATGCCTGGGCCTTAGGCCAGTCAGCCTAAGACTATTGTAAGCATCTATGTGTCTCTGAGGGTCTGTGGGTCTGCAGGTCTAAACCTTGAGGCTAGGCCTGAAAGTCTGGGCCAGAAACCTCTTACTACACTTAATAGCCCTTAGGAATGATGATTCTTTTACAAAAAGGAGAGGTATTGTTTTGATTTTGTTTTCTCAGAACTGTACCAAAGGCAGAGCAATAAAAATGGTCTACTGCATTATCCCATGCAGGAAATAAAAAGATGAATTTTGTGTAGAAAATATTTTAAAAAACAATAAAGCCAACCACGTAGTGTGTTTTTTATTTTTGCCTCGTGAGTGTAACACACCATTTTACAAATGCCCATTGCGTAGCATGCTGGAAACATTCCCCAGAAGAAAGCACCCACCATTTGGGACCTATGAATATATTCCACCACTGTTTCAGCACCTCCTGCATGTAAAACATGATGTGGTGTCCTTCAGATAATGGAACAGCACTGCCCTAGCCTCAGAAGGGCAAGTATGCAAGTTGGTGTGAAATGTATCCTTTTCTCATCCCGAAGAAGGTGACACTTGAGGTCAACCAGAGTGACAAAAAGGTGGACATTTAGGAAAGACCTAGGAGAAGAGTATTCTAGACAGACAAACCATCAAGAATTTTGATGGCAGAATACCCAAGAATTCAGCTGTGAGAGATCAGGTACTATCGTAAGACCTCTCTGGTCACAGAGAAGAAGCATTAGGCTTTAAACAGAAAAGGGAGATGATGTGAGCCTTTCTCCTGAAAGTCTGCCTGGCTGCAGTGTAGGGTTAGAGAAGCAAGAAGGATGGAATCCAATCAGGCAGCTAGTACATCAGTGTAGGCAAGGGGTAGTCATGCTGGGGATGTTTAAAGGGAAACAGTTGAATTCAGGAAATGTTTTGTGGGGAGAGAGGGTAAGACATTGATTGTGTATCAGTTGTAAGTAAATGAGATGGAGTAGCAATCGGTGAGTATCATAAGTGAATGAGCTGTATTTAGTTACTAAGAAACGTTCTTAGTTTACTCTTTGAATCACTAAGAAAACAAGACACAAAACAGAAAGAGCCAATTGCCCTTTACCAACTTCCTCCTGCACTTGATAAACAAATTCAAAAGCAAAATCAAAAGCAAAGAAGTGTGATGAAATATTTTTCACCGAGCACTATCAGTTATTCAGGCTCCAAGATCCTATCATAGGTTAAATCATCTAGGAATGGCCGTCTTAGACAACGGATATGATTGGCCTGTGGTGATGTCATAATGTCTTTTCAGAGTACAGCTGAAGGCTGGGTGTTGCTGCCCAGGGATTGAGGTCTGGCCACCCACTTGTCCTCCTGCCCTTAGCAAGAGCCATGCTGTGCTGAGACCATTGTGTGAGTTGATAAAGAGCTGTAGAATGGCTGGACCTTAGGTTAGAGGGTTGTGGAATGCAGTCCACAATGGTAGGAGAACAGAAGATTAGAAACCAGAAAATATATGTCAGTGTGGTCTGACCCCTTTCCGAGTTCAAGTCAAGATCCCATTTGCTTTCCAGAAAGCAGTGGTGCAAACCATTATCCCAGGACTTGGGCTCTTGGGGACAATTCTTCTAGGGCATAGTCCTTTCTTGCACTAGAAACTATTTCTAAAGTAAACAACACAAGATACCACTACATAAAGAAAATTTGACTCCAACATCCTTCTCAGAAATATTTTCTTGTTGCACAAAAAATGCACCCCATTACACAGATCATCATTTATAGCTCTGCAAAGAGGAAGGAGGTCAGGGGTGGTCTGGCCATGTCCTTGAGAGTGTATTCAACAATGTCAATCACAAATGAGAACAACTATTTCCAAATGGACACTCAGCTATAAAAATGGACATTTCCCATTGTAAGTTCATCAGAAAGTCCTGCCCAGATCTAACACTATTTAGCACCTAGAAAGTAGTAGTGATGTATAAACACTCAATATTACTATGATTATACTGTACTCTTGGGTAATGTTTAGTTAGTGACCCCTTATGACTTCGTGTGTTGTCCTTAATTGTCTTTAGAAAGGAGGAAGGACTGGCTTAGTTGGTAAAATGCTTGCTGAGCAAACATGAGGAACTGAGTTCAGATACTCAGCACCCACACGAGAAGCTGGCCACTGGAAGTATGCATATGTAATCACTGAGTCAGCTAGACACAGACAGAAAGATTCTGTGGGCTTGCAGCCAGTCTATATTAATCGGTGATCTACAGGTACAGTGATAGATTGTGTCTCAAAAACTCAAGATAGAGGAAAGTAGAGAAAGACATAAATGTCAGCCTCTGGCCTCCACACATGCATCTCCACACATGTATGTGCATCTACATATACAAATCGCACACACACACACGCATAAATATATACCCACATGCAACACACACAAGTGGATAACATAAAAGTAGGATATGAAAAACGTACACTCTCTAAGTCTCTATTATACACCAAAATAAAGAATGTATATAAACCATCTCCTTCTAAACCATTTTCTCAATGGCAGAGATCCATAAACTCATCGGGGAAAAACCCGGTCTGATCTAAGTTCTTAGCCTAGCCCTAAAATAACATCAGCCTAGATTCAAACCCAACTCTACCACCAACTTTCTGACTTCAGGCAGTTATTTCAGCCCTCTGAATCATCATTTCACTATGTACAAAACAGATGTAACATCTCATTTTTATGGTTTGTTAAGATGTAGTAAATTTATACATGTCAATGAAAGTAGTTAGCATATTAGCAGATTTCAAAAGTAATGTCATTTCTACATACTTCTAGAATTTATGCTCCCAGGAACTACCACTCTACTTTGAAAGAACTTAAGACCAGTGATCATTTTACTGCTTAAATTTAACATATTATCTTTCTCTTATGGAAAATGCATGCATAATAAAAAAAATTTTTTCCAATTGCAACACAATGTCACAATTGTATGGTATCTGCTTTGTCTAAAATATTTGACAATTTCCCTTATAACTTACTGTTATAAAGCAGAGTAAATGTTAATTGGGGCAGAAAGATCAAATTATGGCATGGTATGGATTAAAGACTTTCCTAGTCATCTCTAAAGGTACATATAAACTCTTTATTCCAACATGAGTCTGCAGATTTCTCAATTAAATCCTAAGTCTTTTTAAAAATACATACATTTTCCAGCTCTCAAGGTAGAAATGTAGGGTGGGCCTACAAAATGGCTTCTGAGCACGAGGCTGTAAGGTTTTATTATATTTTATGTCACTGCCTGTTATTCAAGGCTACGATGGAGATGTGCACTTACATAATTTATAAAATTAATGACCCAGAGTCATGAACTTGTATCTATCTAGTAAGGCCTAGTAATGTCCCAGGGGCTGGTCACAGCACGCAAGTTCAATCACAGATGATTATGGAAATGCCAGGGCCAACAGTGGTTGAAGTAAGTTAGAACTTGACAAGAGATAACATCAGGACAGCCAGGTACTTGACCAAGCAAGTCAACCTTGGGAGCTAGAAGTAGAAGCCAGCAAGGGTGAGGGGTAGGCTTGGAAAGGCAGGAAAGCAAGTGTTCCATCCTTTGAAGGGTTAATGTATGCATTCTTCTGAAACCATGTAGGATTATTGGGATTCCTTGTGCCAGCAAGATTGCTGGACACTAAAACCAGCAGCCAAGCAAAGCAGCAGTTTATTCACATTACAAATATTTACTGAGAGCCTACTATAAGAATGAATTATTTCAAATTTACAAAATCTGAAGGTGTTTACATTCTACCAACAGAACACAGATAAAAAAAAAATCAAACATATCAGAAGATTAAAATTGCCAAAGGAAACAAGAGAAAGGGAGCAAGAGGAATTAGGAAAGCAGCAGAAGCTGTCATTTTAAGTAAAGAGGTCAGAGAAGGAGCTGAAAAGTGATTTCCAGTGAGGAGTGTGGGGGAAGAAGCCATGTGTCTGAGAAAAGAATGTCCAGGTGACCATAAAGGTACCAGCACAAAGCTATCACTAGCTTGGAACATCCCAAGATAGCCAGTGATACCGAAGGTGTGGCAAAGCAGAGCCAAGAACTAACAATACCTGTAGCTTGGAAGGTGATTAGACCATGGCAGGCTTTGGGAATCTTCATTTTCACTAAGTCGAATGTGGGACCATGTACAGTTCTGAGCAGAAGAGTGACCTGATCTGGCCGATGCATTTCAAGACTACCAGGGCCTTGAGAGATGGCTCAATGGTTAAGAGCACTAGATGCTCTTCCTAAGGATCTGGGTTCAATTCTCAGCACCCACATGGAGGTTCACAACTGTCTGTAACTCCAGATCCATGGGACCTGGCATCCTCACACAGACATACATGCAGGTTGATCCCAGATATACAAAATAAATCATTAAAAAGCAAAGACTGTCAGATAGTCATAGTAATACAGGTTGGATTCTATAGCACCGCAGGCCAAGACAGTACAGCTGAAAAGAGGGAGGCTAGACCAAGCCCGAACACGTTTTGAAACATGATTTCCTGGTGGAGCTGACAAGGAATGTTAGAAAGGAATAGTCCCAAGGTTTGGGAGTGTGGAAAATTGCAAGAGAGTAATAGGTTTCATGGGGAAAGGTAACAAGTTCAGTTTTGATATTATGAGTTTTGCTTAAAATGCATAGATATACAAGTGGAAGCCTGGACACTTGAGGATGATGATTCTGGGACTCAGGAGAGAGGTAGGCTCTGGAGACCCATGGGCAAAGGTTTTCTGGCAAGATGAGACCTCCAAGGGAGCACTGGATCAGAGCAGAAGGTTGAGGATGGCTCTTCCTTATATGAGGTCCCCAGGAGAAGGACCCAGCTGAGGTGGAAGAGGATGTCTAAGTAGAAATGTGACTGAAATCAGGAGCAGAGACGGCTTGAGCACCAATAAGGCTATTATCATACTGGGTTAAGTGTGAGTGTGTGATTTGGGCAATGTGACATGATCCTTGGGAATGGCTCACAGTGGTTTCATGGATTTTCTGGGTGTGGTGAAAGCAGCATGGGTTATGGTTTTGGGTGACTGTGTTTAGCCTGTTTGGGATGTATGGCTGAGTGGACCCACATGCCCCAAGAGAGAGAACCTTGGGACCAGGGAAGCCCTCTGAATATAGCTGCTGAGACATCTCTTTCTATTTAACAAATGCTTTTTTCCCCCTTTTCCAGTTAAGAATATTTCATAAACTATTCCTAATCATGCACTGTGAGTCCCTTTCTGTGTGGATGATCTACAGTGCTTCTTCCAAGTCTTCAGAGAGGGGATTTTTTTTCTAAGACACTAATGGACAATTTCTGATTCTCCTCTTCTGAAATTCTTCCTCTTCATCAATGTACGGCCCTGTTATCACTGCTTTAAATGATACATGATTTCTTGTTTCTTGGCTGTGCAAGCTATATCCTTTCCACTCAGGGAACTCTATTCACCAGACTGGCTCAACCCTAGCATCAGAGCCTGAGATAATGTCTTTCAGGCTGTTCCCAGGGTTGAACTGTGCAAAGGAATACATGGCTATATGTCTTTGCTTGTCTACTTATCAGTCATCACATAACAATCTGATAGGTCACCCTCAAAAATTGATAAAAATTAACTCACTGTATCCTCTCAAAAACTCTGGGAGTTAGGAGCTGTTATCACCAACCTCTTGTTACACACGTGAAATACAAGTTTCACAGAAGTTGGGGTACCCGCTAAGGACAGTGCTGGTGAACCCCTGGGTCTAATGACACTGTGCTATGCACTATGCCCTATGCCCTTTTATTATCATTGCTTCCCCACCAAACCCGCTGTTCCCTCTTTTTCTCGTAAGATCATATCTGGCATTCAGGATCACATTTTAAGTTCTATACTGAAAAACAGTGAGGGTAAACACCAGCCAGGTTCATGGCCTGCTCAGTCCCCCTTGGGAAAAAGCTACAGCTGCTGTTAAGCAGGTAAGAAATAATTATTATAGCACTCAGTGTTTTAAGCATGCACAGTATAAAGCCAACTCTATGCTAAGGAATATGTTCATACAGAGGTTTAAAAAATGTTTAGCCTTGATCTTCCCACTTGATTTTTCTATGTGTTAAATGTCAGTGTTGGTCAGGAGATTCATTCGCTGCTCTTTCCTGTTGTGTAGATTGGACACGGATGTCCAGGCTGATGGTGGCGGTGGCAGCAGCAACAAAAGGTGTTTCTGGTTTCTGTATTTGTCATCTCAAATGTTCTTAACTGGACATTCTGCTCAGTGACAGGTGTCTCTGCAAAGCTTCCTATGCACATATAAGCATGGGCAATTTGCCCATGGACATTGAGGCTGATGTGGAGTCAAGGCTGAGGCTACACTTCCGCACTTCTAACATGCTCCCAAGTGATGCTGTGGTCACCAGCCTGTTCAACACAATCTAGACGAGATCTACAGCTGTGGTTCCCAATTTGACTGTCCTTGTGGAAATGCCTGGGGCTCCTTCAAAGATACTACTACCTGTATTCTGTGTTTAAAGGTTCAAATCAATGGACCTAGAGTATCGCCAGGACAGCAGATTCTTCAAAGCTCCTGGAGCAAATTTCCTGTTCAGACATAGTTAATGCCAAGCACTTTGGTTTAGAACAATGGTCTCCTCAGAGAAGGCTTTGTGAACAAAAAGAAAAAAGGGGGGTGGGGAGAACAGATTTCTCTTCAATCACAGTCCTGGACCACTAGCCTTGTTATCTTCTGGAAAAATAGTTAGAAACACAAACTGTTGGACCTGTGTCATCAGATCCAGGTTCTGTTACTGTAGCAAAATGCCTGTGCTAACTTAAAAAATGGAAAGACTCATCTGGGGTTCAAGGCTTTGGCTGTTTCCATCATTGACTTTTAATACTTTGTGTTAGTTATTAGGTTAACAAATTGCTCAAAACAGAGGGCCCAGGGTGTGAAGACTATAATCTGTCATGGTGAGGAAGGAATATAAGGGCAGTAGCTGATACTTCACCCTGCCAGTTCAGAAGCAAAGAGAGAACTCAGCTGTCAGTGAAACAGTCTATGATCCTCAAATCCTTGCAGGTACCCACTTCCTCCGGGTAAGTCCTGATTTCTAAAGGTTCTGAGCTTGTGAGAAACAGTTTACATCCAAACTGTTATCACGCTGATGATTTAAGCCTTCGGTGAGGTGGGACACAGGGTGATGGGCAGCCTCAGTGGTAGAAGGGGCCCCTCAATTCACAGCTAGGATATGGAAGATGGAGAGAGGAGAGAGAAAGACTGTTGACGTACAATCCACCTCAAAGCAAGGCCCAGTTACCTAAGACCTACAGGGGTGAGTGCCACCTCTTAAAAACGCAACCACTTCTTAGTAGTGCCGATGTGGAGAACACACAGGTCTTTGCAACACAATCTAGATTCAAACTACAATAGGGCCCTTACAAAAACCAATGGAGGGCCTAGCATCTCATGTGGGTCAGCCCCATGTGATGCTAATACATAGTGAACTTGGAGAGTCATTGATTTAGGATGCACAGAACACACCTTCTCTTTCCGCCTCTCCCCATTCCTTCCTCTATGCTCCTCTCTCCTTTCTCAGACCTTCAACACCATATTCACCAACAGGAATAGCAGAGAGAGCCGTGACAAAGCACACATAACAAGCAGAACATTTGGGGACAGGGATGAAGCAAGCAATCCAGCTAATGATGACTGTAGAAACATTTGGGCCACTTTGATAGTTGACAAGGATCACTTTAACTTTATTTAGGCATTGCGTGAGTTACTTTTCCTAATACTGTGATAAAATATCCTGTGAAGAGTTACTTAAGGGAGAAAGGGCTTTTATGTTGACAAAAGTTTCAGGGTGCCATCCATCATGGTAGGGAGGTCAGGGGAACAGGAACATGAAGCAGCTGGTCACACAGCATCCACAGTGAGGAAGCAAAGGGAGATGAATGCTCCTGAGCCAGATTTCTCCTTTCTCTGCAGCCTAGGACCCATACCCAAGAAGCAGTACCACCACTTTTAGAGTGGGTCCTTCCACCACAGATAACATAATCAAGAATATCCCTCATGAGTGCTGCCAGAGTCTGATCTAATCAAGTCAGTCTTCATAACTGTATCAAGAAGGTTCTTATCTAGATGATCCCAGAGCCTGTCAACTTGACATGAGCCATCCCAGATATCATATACCCCTAAGGGGTATAAAAATGATGCAACTTTCAAGTCCTTTGATCACACATATTTGCATTACTAATTAAAGCCAATCATGCCAAGAAGCATAAACTAGAAGAAAAATAAATGGAAATTGTTTTGGTAGATGCTTTGACCAGTTATCATTTTAGAGTTGTTTGTGATATTGGCTAGGTCCCCTTCATTAGAATGTGTCTGAGCAGAAATGGAGCCACAGTGTCTAAACTACCAGTGTCATGGTGTGCATGTGAAGGTCAGCAGATAACCCATAGGAATGGTTCTACCATGTGAGCCCAGGAATCAAACTCAAGCTGTCAGATTGGCAGCAGGTACCTTTACCCAGTGAGTTATTCCTGTTAAGTTTATTCTTATAGTTGCTACCGGCTGAATCAATTACTGACTTATAATAAGGAGTTCTTGGATCCCACTACCATCTGAGATACAAAGCTTTTCAATGCAAGGGTAAGCCCTGAAGATAAGAGGGAATGATTCCAAGCAGTGCCACTTCCATAAACACTTGATTAAAGTGGTCACACATGCTGTAGATATAAATTACAAATGTGCTTCTCCCGCATTCATTTTACGTGAATACTTGAAAATCCTGACTTCCCCCCATACCTCATTTTCTTGAGTTCAAAACTCTAAAGTATGTGCTCATGGGGAAGAATGTCCTGGGGACACATACTTCTCAGTTTACTTCACAGTCAGCCACAAGGCACAGAGTCATCCATATTGCAAACCCCAAATACCATAGCATCACACCACAGAATCCTCTAAAGCACATTGTTTATTCTTGCTGAAGGGAAGCTCTATACATTATCACTACTGAAAGGAATAAAGAATGCCAATAGTAAATGTTTCAGGTGAAACATTGGTGAATTCTATCATCATCCAGCTTGGTTTTCATTTAGACAATCCAATGTCCTGTGACACAGTTGAGCTGGCCTGTGGTCATCTTGTGAGACTCATTTGTTGCTTTTGGAAAAAAGCCACAGAAGCAATGACACTCTATTGATCAGAGAAGGAGCCAACAGCACAGTAACTAAGAAACCCACTGCAGCTAGACCCTAAACACCAGAAGTGAGATCCAGGCTTCGTCTACTTTGCATCCATGTATCATTTCTCTTGGCATTATGCCCCTGAGTGCTACCAATAAATCTTCATCTACAAAAAAAGCTGAATTGTCTCCAAGGAGCCTCAGGAATGACTAACTGGGTTTCACTGACAGTAATGAGAAAATTCGTCTCAAAAACAAATAAAGGCATTATGCTTTCTTAGGGGACACATGGGTCAGGATAGGGTATAGAATTTTTGCTTCACAGCACATATCTTTCTCACTTTTGTCACAATTATTCCTCTTCAATAAACATATTCAATAAATAGGCTCACCAGACTGTTCATAGCCAATGAAGAGAAATTCAAATGTCTAATATCAGGGGGTGGGCTGACAAAAATATGTTATGTGCATTTCAGTGGAATATGATATAGGCAAAAAAAGTAGGTGGTGGTTTAAAAACATATCTACAAGTTTATCAAAGAGAATATACTAAATAATGTGCTTACATATAGAACATTATTACAAATACATCTAGTTGAAATAACATTATGTGAATATTGCATTAAATTAGGTATGTATTACAATACAGGACATTCTATTATATATGAAATGTTACAACATATAATTTCCCCGTGGAAGTGTTTTCTAGTCCCAGAGTTCATCATGTCCTGTGATTAAATATTTTCCTAGTGCTCTGTGTTTCCCCTTAGCAGTTACAGTGATTGTAAATAACCATTTAGCTATTTTATTCTCTGTAAATCTCTCACCCCCTGATCCCCGCAATAGAACTCCCTTGAGCAACGTGACACCTGACAGTTTACAGTATCCAGCTGCCTCTAGCTTTTGGTAGGCAGTTCCAAATTTATTTACTGAAAAGAAAAAAGAATAAATGAATGACTGGTGTCATTGCACAGAAAAGGGCTGGAAAAGTACAGAGTGTCAGCAATATTTCTGTGGATAAAGAGTTATATGTGGGTTTTCCCCTATAATTTGATTTCTCATATTTTTGAATATGTCCGAGATAAAAAAATAACTTAAGAGAGAACAGATTGGAAATATATATTAGCTCTGCACCAATAATGCTAGCATCAGTCCCAGAATGCTGGTCTTACACTAAGCTTTCTTGCTATCTTCTATTTGAGCCCCATAAAGAGAAACCAATTGTGTTATGCTTTCAAGGGCACATGATGTTTTGTTGCTGGTGTTTGTTTTTTAAATAGTGACATAGCATGAGTTTTTATAATGCACATATTTCCTCCTGATTTCTATTATGCCATTGCACAACTTGGCCCACAAGTGCTTGTGTTCAAGGCTTGAGTGGTAGCCAGCAGTACTACTGGGAAATGGTGGAACATTTAGAAGGTGGGGTCTAGTGAGAGGAAGTTACATCATTAAGTATACACCCTTAATTAGGATAGTCTTCCCTTTACTTCCCATCCATGGCATGATGGATTGTGCCAGCAGAGGCCAAAAAGTGATGAGGCCAAGAAACCATAAGCTAAAATCTCTAAAATCATTCGCCAAATTAATGTTTCGTCTAATAACCAGATTGTGTCAGGTATTCTGTTACAGTAACAGAACACTGACTAATAAACACACCAGGAAATTCTCTCAATATATGAAAGCTTTCAAAACACATGTTAGCACTCTGGCCATGACTTCTGGGATGCTCTGGTACCATTCCTACCCCAACCCTCTTTCTGAGGGATCATCTCCTCTGATAAAATTTTACTTTGAATGTTATAGTATAATCCAAAGGTAATTCTTAAGTACCTGAGTACTAGATATAGAAATTATAGACACTGTTGAAAGGTTAGTTTTATTGTTAATCACACCAGTCAAGAATAAAGCACTACCACAATCTTTGAGCCAAATTTGAATCAAGCCTTAATTAAATAATAGCCAGGAGGATAGACTCTGGCCAGGTCCACACCTGGGTTCCCAAAAAATAGTCCTGCATGACAGCTTACAAAGGTTTAACATAGGCTTCATATTTTCACAAAGTATAATCAGAAGTAAGAATATATCCTGATGTACTTCCTGCCTGTGCACCCCCTGCACACACACAATCAGGGGCAAGACATATTTCCCATCTACACGTGATCAAGCACATCCAGTGTAGTTGGGTCAAGCAAGCTTGTTTAGAGGAGTTAAAACACCATGTAGTTTGTTATCTTTCATAAACAATAGCCTCCAGCATTCCAGGAAATACGTCCTTGGGCAAGGTGTTTACAGGTTTCAGAGTCTCTGTTTCATGGATCTTTTAGGCACAGTAATTAAAACTTAAAACATAACTTTGGTTCTCACATAGTATGATTGATATAATATAATACTAGACAACAAAAATGAGATAATACAGAAAGGAAATATGGGTAATTTACAAGCCTAGAAATATGCATATTCTCTCACAATTACAGAAATTAAAATCAAACTAGACTTACCAATTATCGGTCACTAAATGGCACACTGTTGGTAAGAGAGCTACTCTTTTGTTAACACTTTTATTACTTATTTGAGATTTCATGCAATGTAGTTTGATCTTCTTTATCCTTACTCTCCCCCCAAATCCCAGGTCCACCCCAGACCGATCCACACCCACCTCCTCCCACCTTCGTGTCTTCTCTTTTTTTGTTGTTAATAACTCACAGAATCCCGTTTCAATTGCTCATATAATCAATAGTGTGGACCCACCCACCTGAACATTGTTGGCCTACCATGAATCACACCCTTGAAGAGACACCCTTCCCTCTCCCAGAAGATATCAACTGTCAATTGTCCTCAGTTGAGCCTTCCTCTACCCAATGCTACAGTGTTGACTGGATAGATCTTATACAGGGCTTGTGCTGACAACCATAATGACTATGGTTTTCCCAGATCTATGGCTCTTAAAAATCTTTTCTCCCCATTTTCCTCAGTGGATCCTGAGTCTTATAGGTGGGGGAGAGGGGGTTATAGATGTCCCGTCTGTGGCTAAAATCTCTCCTGACACTTATTCTTTGCAATTTGCTCACTTGTGAGTTTCCACATTAACCATACACACAGCACAAAGAAGTTTTCTGACAAGGTGCAGAGATAAGAATTTAGAGGGCAGTTTGACGGTAAAGTACTCATATTTTTGGTTGCGAGCCTAGCCTTTAATGGCTCAGCCAACTTTCCAGCCGGAAGTATTCTTATTTAGTGGTAATAAGCAAACTGTTTGACACAAGAGGGGAAATTTAGGAGGAAATATAACAGTTTAAAGAATGAACCATAAAGTTGTTCCATATTCAAGAAATGTACAGTTTGTTTTTAAATAAGACAACAACAAAACCCCTAGTATCTGCTGTTGGTTCTCTGAGTTAGGCCTTTCTTGCTGTAATAAAGAGCAGAAACAACTTGGGGAAGAAAGGATTTATTTCATCGTACACTTCCAGATAACACCCTGTCACTGAAGGATAACAAAGTCAGAACTCAGGCCTAGGAGGAACCTGGAGGCAGGAACTGAAGCAGAGATTATGAAAGATACTGCTCACTGGTTTGCTTTCTGTGCCTTGCTCAGCTCATTTTCTTATCCATTCCAGATGACCTTCCAGGGGAGGCCCCTCCCATTTACTCTGGACCCTCTCACAACAGCCACCAATCAAGACGATGCATCACAGCCTGATCTAGTGGTGACATTCTCTCCGTTGAGAGTCCCTCATCCAGAATGACTGGCTTGTGTCAAGTTGACACTATATTTATGTTATCATACCCTATGATTATATTCATCTTTAATTTTTCTTTTATTTAGAGAGATTTTACATGCTATTTTTTCAGTAGTTAATTCTTTTCTCCTAAATATAAATATATTTATATTTTTTAAAAAAACTTTAAAATTTTTTTAAAAATATGCTATCTTCAAAAGAAGGGAAAACATTTTAATTTCTGCCATTTTTAGTATGTAACATTTAAGACTACATATTGTTTCTTCTGTTTCTCATAATTACTTGCTAATTATTGAAATATAAAATATATATGGAAGTACTAAGTGAAATTTCTTGTGTGTGTGTGTGTGTGATTGTTATGTGTTTATGTGTGGAGGGGGTAATGCCATAACTTACATATGAAAAGCATATGATTAAACTTGTATTAGGTATATTACTTACATGCTGTTATCTCAGTTTCCATAAAAAAAATGACATTATCTTTTTCCTAAAGTCAGATGCATTGCACATGATTAAAAGTGATATATGTGAAGAACTGCCTATTTGGTAGTAATAATGAAAATTAACTTAGTTGTTTTTCTAATGGAAAATGCAAAAATAAAATTATAAACTATAGAGACATACAAAGAAGAAACAAAATGTCATCTATAGCCCCATCACATAGAGCTACCCAGTGCTAACATTCAGTCAATTCTCAGCTTCATTCTATCCCCTCAGAGCCCACATGAATCCATCATTAAGCCCTAGGACCGTGTTTCCAAAGTCTACTGGGATGACTGCCTCTTTATATTTAGTTCCTCTGTGACGGTGTTAGTCTTCTTGAAAATGAAGACTAGGTTATGCCACACCCTTTGTCAAATCTTCTCAGTTGTCCAAATGCTGAACTTGACCTACATGACTCTGTGTGCCCTGCTGCCAGTCTTAAACTTCATCTCACACTCTCACCTTTCCTTCTGATCCTGGCTTTCTTTGGTTCAGTTCTCTTCCCCTTCTTCTACAAGACGGTCTCTATTCCTGGGGGGGGGGGGGGGGGCTTTGTCTTTGCCACTACTCATTTCCATTCTCTAGTTCTCAGTTTAGATATCACAGAGAATCATTTGGGGTTTGCATAGAGGTATTAAAACACACATCAAGACGTTGTGGAGGACGGACTCTAGACAGTTTTGGTTTCCTTTGTGTTAGACTGATCCTTCTCTAGATTTACTATAGTAACAATAGGTTGCTTTTGTTGTCAGGAAAATTGTCAATCATTTCTCTAGTTTCCAAGATACTGGTACAATCATTTGTTTAGGCAACTCTGGATAAGCTAAGAGCAGGCTCAGCCTCATCCCTGCTACTGCTCTTCCTGCAGTGGAGTGACTTCCAGGTTCCACATGCTCTTCATCCCTGTCTGTGGCCCTCACTGTCCCTTTGGTTAAGAAAGCATCTCCTTGTTCCCGCTGCCACCTATCAGTGGCCTAGTGTAATTCCTGCTCGTTTTCCTAGACTCAGCTCAAAGCTCCTCATGATGGAACTTCATGTTCCCAGCAGAATGCGTCTCTTTTGTCTCCATATTCCCATGACCCTCGACTCTTACCTCTTTTAGAGCAATTCACTCTTTGCTTTAAGATTTATCCCTGAACAATAACCTTGCACCCTGGAACAGAATCTAAACCCAGGTTAGAGCCTGGCAGAGGCAAAATACTCAACTGATGTTGGCTTAATGAATGGACTATAGTCTATGATGGTGGGGGAGGGGATCCAGATACAAAGAGATTTACTTGCTGAAGTTGTGTGCTCTTTCATTTACATGTTCTTCTAAATTTAAGAAATACTTCTATATGAAACAAAGCTGTTGAAATAGGGAGAGGAAAGACTTAGAAACATGCTGCAAGCCTTTAAAGAGCTTAAATTGCAAATGTGGCCTACAGCCAGGCTTTCACATTACAAGCTTACTACACCACGCTCTTACCAAAAGCGAGTCTATAAAATCTGTATTGACTGGCAGGGCTTTGTTTCTTATTTATCATTTAGGTGACTTCAGTCTTTGGGTTCAACCAGATTCCACTCAGGCAGTGTGATTTCCCACTAATATTTTGCTGCAGACAGGGAAGGCAGTGAAACCCATGGCTTCTATCCAAGGAGCCCCCCTCAGTCACCACAATTGCACAATGAAGCAAAGGCAGTGTGTAAACAAACCAGCTCTAACACAGGAGACAGCGTCAGGATGCACAGCTGCATACAGCACTCAGCATTGTCTTCAGTCTGTCTGTCACAGCATTTTCAGGGCTCGGACCAACACATTCATCCACTAGCCACTTAGCTCCCAGAAAGCAGCCTGCCAACACAACTTGGCAGTACTCTCTGGGGCTATACTCATTCTTGGTGGCACTGGGCAAAATGCCAGGCATCACCCTCTGTGTACAAGACTGTAGGGCAAGGTGCCCAGGACTGAGAAACAAAAACATCTGCCAGAGTCACTGAGTTGCTGGTTGCCTGAGTTCACCCACAGAGAACTCAAGAACAGCAAACTGCCAGACCGTTTCCAGGATGTGTTCTAGTCACTGTCCCTGGGAAGGACACTGAAAGCTTCAGAACTCAAGCCCAAGGGTCAGCCAATACAGAATCAAATGCACATACCTCTGCATTATCACAGGCACGTGGACAAAACACCAAAAGCAGAAGCCAGGCCCCTTTTGACACTGTTAAGACACCAGACACCAGGGCTGGCCCATTCTAGAGGAAAGCCAAGCCACTGGGGGGATACGTAAAGAAAGCATCTATCAGAATCTTTTTGGTAAATTTTGCTTTTTCAATGGGACACGAAACAGCTTGATTAATTTTTTCCCACATGAAATACTGGTTCTAGGGGCTAGAGCTCTTCCTACTTTTGTTGGTTTCAAGTATCTCTCAACAACTCAAAGGCATGAGAGTTCCGAAAGGTTCCTTGATGCTGCTCTTAACATGGAGTGGCTTCGGGCTTTCTGCTAGTTAGTTTCTCTCTTGTAGAAGAGTATCAAGATATGCCAAAATGAGTTAGGCAGAGCAAGGTTTAGCTAGAGAACAATAACATATGTAAAGAGCACCCATGACAAAGAAAAAAAATCTAGATGGTGAGTAGGCAGGTTGGCACTTGTAAAGCTGGTTGGTCAACTGTGTTGTATAACTACCCAAAGTGAGATTTAGTTTAGGTAAATGTATCATACTTCAGCTTTTCCAGCTCAATATCCTCTATAAGATCTCTATCTTAAGTTATATGTAAGTATTTCCCCCTGGTCCTTTCATGTATATAATTCAGAATTTATTTGCCAAATGGGCTTTTGGCTGGATTACTTGGCTCAAAAGCAAAACAAGATGGTGGAGGGATCCTTACAACCTACACACTGTCTATGGAGACATTCCATCAGCTGCATGGGTTCCACAGGAAGCTTGCTGTTGGGTTAAGAAAACATATAGGCAACATACAGTGACATCAAACTTCCCTTTCTGACGGCAACTGGGTGTTTGATGTGGTGACATTCTGAAGTCAGCCCATGCCAGTTTCAGCTGCATGATTCACATAGTTAATCTTTGGAAATGTTGAACATGGGGAGGCCAATGAATGGATTCAAATTCCACCCAGCTGTACAAGAAAGGCTATTTGTAAATAGTCTCCTGTCTCTTATTAGTCTTCAAACTTAAAGAAATCCTTCTGTGATTTAGACAGTTTAATAGTTCATTAAGCAACTGCTGTCAGGAGTTCAAACAACTTTAGCTCAGCTCTCTTTGGCTATTGAGGATTCCAATCCATGGTGGTTTCCAAATTCACTCAACAGAAAGCAAACCAGAAGCACTAACCAACCATCCTCCCTTCTTGTTAGCATCTCATCATTTTAACATAAATTCTTAAATGCTCTTCGGTCTTGCAAGTGTGTACTAGGGTGTTTGAAAAGACAAAACATCAGGATCTTGAAATTATTTTTTAGAATGAAATTTTTAAAAAATGTTACAGCAATTGTAAGACTGAGTACATTTCTAATGTTCTATGTTCAAAAATGTCACATGATAGTCTTCAGTTTGAAAATCGTTTTCTTACATCCATTCACGAAATATATCTTTGATGACATGTATTTAAACTTTAATGTCAGCCCAAAACTGTGGCATAAGTCAGCAAGTAAAACTGTACAGTCCATTACTCCTTTCAATGATGAAAACGGGAGAGGAACGTCTCAGGGTCTGCTGTGATAAATCCTTTTACTGACACTTCTAGCCACTATTACAGAACTTGGGAGAGAGCAAATAATTTACTCAACTTGTATATTTATTACATTTTCATGATCTATCATTCTCAAAAGGTAAGTCAGGTTTTTTTTATTCTTATTTTTTTCTTACTCCGAGATGCCTCTAACACACAGGTTTCCTCTAAAGTACCCATTTCATACATTCACTGAATTCCAGTGCGACCACAACTGCATACTTTAGTAGCCCCCAGACAGTGACACTTCCTCTGTGTCTGCCACTGTGCTAAGTGCCTTATGAACCGTAACATTTAACCTCACACCAGCCGTATCTCTTTGTATAGTGTAGCGTTATAATATGTATTATATTAAGCTGTTATTCTGTTATTAATCCCCTCCTTCAGGTGATGTGACTGAGTCACGGAGATCAAATAAGCTTTCCAAGTTGGAAAGCAAGCAAACAGCAGTAATGACTGGGAAGCAGATTCTTTTAATCTCATTTTTATTAGTGCTCTGAGAATTTCATAGAGTGGGTTTCAATCATATTGACCCCGTCCCTCAACTTCTCCCAAACCCACCCACCATTCCTACTCGCCCAACGTTATCTCCTCCATTTTTAAATAAATAAATAAACAAATCCATCAAGTCTAATTTGCTTTGCCCATATATTATTGCATGGTCTTCCACTCAACCTACCGGGGGCTCTTGAAGAAAACTGACTCCTGCAGCTGCCGATTGCCACTAGCTCCTCGGGTAGGTGGAGGACTTTGGGACCACCTTCCTCTCCACACCAGGATTTTGTCCTGTTTAGACTTGAGAAGGTTTTGTGCATACGGTCACAACCAGTGAGGGTGATCATCTGTGCAACTGCCCAGAAAACACTGCTTCTCTTACCTCTTTTTATATAACTGACTATCTTCTCATACATAAGAAGAAAGAAGAGGGCCAAGATTAAACAATACTGAGAGTCAAGTAACGGACAGTGGGTGAGAAATGAGGGGAAAGGTTGTTTATTTAATTTCAGGATATGCAGCACTGCCTTCGGGAATCTGGTCCTCAGCATCTCCACACATGCTTTCTTGTTCTGTCTTCTTTCTTGCAGTTTTTCTCTGTGAGAGCCCAGACAGTTTTTAGCAACTGGATGTGAAAAACAGAACTCTCTGGACTATTCAACTTTATATAAATATGAACCTGTTCTTAAAAATCAAGTCTGCTGGGCGCAGTGGCATGAAGATATGAGACCTTATCTCAAATGCTAAATATTTTCAAATAATAAAAATAAGATATAGTCAAATTTTGCAAGGAAAAATTAATTCTAATCATCACTCATAGTAAGTATACTAATATACTGAGAGCTGCATTTCTAAGCTTATTGTCTGTGCATAAATATTCATTAAAATAGATTGTACTATTCTGGATTTCATTTTATCGCATTTAAAAATTATGGATGTCATAGGAGTCAACACATATTTTTGCAGTCAAATTTATATGTGTACATGTGTATATGGAGCAATACGCATATGCAAGTTCATAAGAATGTGTTTAAGTGTGTGTGTGCATGTGTGTGACTGATCCCTCAGGAGGTTTTTGGTTTTTTGTTTTTTTAAGCCAAGATCTGGCACTGTTCTGAAGCTACATCATGGCTTATAACTCAGGCTCTCATGCTTGGTAAGTGTGACGTCCCATCCCTGGGTGGGCTTCAATAAACGAAGGCTTACAGATTGAAAAATAGACACACTGGTCACTCTTGAAAGAAGAATGCCATTTATTGGAGCTCAGGGAAAGCCTTATATAGTGGGGGCTGCCTTTTGACCTAGAGTAACCTCTGCAGCTCACAAGCAACACCTGACCTTAGCCAGCTTCTTTGTCCTCTGCTAATTTCCTGATTCCTAAATCCCAGCACCTACTTGGGTGTAGTTCCTGATAATGGAAATGGGTCAGTTGGTTCCTGTAAACACTGCAGGTCACTAATCAGTGACCTGGGGGCTGCAGGCTGACCTCTACAAGTAAGCACTTTACTGGCTGAACTGGCTCCCCAGCATCTTACAGTCATATTATATTAGCTGTGTATGCTCCTGTCTAACTATATTGAAGTAGCACCTCAAAGTCAGGTATCAATGGCTGCCTTCTTTGAATGAGAATAAACAATGGTGTTTAAATCTGTCTATTTTAGATCTTAGATAAGGTAGTCATGTCATAGCTGTGACATACTTGAAGTCACTCACAATACATTTTCATCATTGCTCCAGGGAGTGTCAGGTACTTACATGCAACAATGACAGCCTGAGTTCAATCTCCTAAACTCAGATGGCAGGAGAGAGCTGACTCCCATGAGCTGTTTTCTGACCTCACACATGTAGTGTAGCACTTGCACACCTGTGCATATGACAATAAATGAATTTAAAATGTCTCAAAGTCAATAAAAATGAACTTCAAGCTAAAAAAAAAAAAATTTCAAAACCCATTTTGATTGTCACATCATTTGTTGGTAGTTCTTTTAGATTGGGACTTCATCAAAAACCATGAAAGAACATTGAATTCCACCCTGAGTTAAATACAGTAGATGATCAGATAAACTAGAGCAAGAATCTATATTAGCTAACCCACAGCCAGAACTCTCACTTAGTTACAGTGGACCTCTCTCATTAACTCACCATTTCCTCCCCACTAAGAGGTGTGGCCAAGAGCAAGTTCTATCCAGTTCTCTGTTGATTTATGTAGAGGACACCCTACTGGTCCCTTTTACATTCCTCCTGGGCCAACATACCACACCAACATCATTATAAACTACCAAGACCTAGATTACAAGCTGTGGAAAATTTCAGGCCTTTCTGCAATTACTTAAAAGTTACCTTTGATTAAGGCAAATTTTATTATCTTGATTCTTAATAGTGTCCTTTTCTGTTTGCTACTTTCTCAGTTCTAACCATGCTATTTTCTGGCTTCCAACCATGTCTGCTATTTCCTGCTTTAACTGTTCCAGCTGTATAACAATACAGTTATGCAGAGTCTCCAGTGTGACATATAACAATTTTTCAATAAATATAAATAGCTACTGTGATTTATACATGTGTTGTAAACATTTGCTCACATGCGAGTCTACAGGACACCTGCCAAAATGTCCCACTATGGTAGGAAGAAGGGTCACAGAGCTTCACCTAGCTTTTGGCAGGAAAGCACCAATTTCTAACCTGTGTACTTCCTGGAAAACCTTTATCTCCCCAGTCTGCAGTTGCCTTGTGTATTTCCTACTTTCTTAGTATACCATCCCTACAGCTCTTGCCACAGCTTCCTGGTTCACTAGGCCCTCTTGCTAACATGATGATGATGTGTGTAGATTTGCATATCTGAACAGTAAAATAGACTTCAATAGATAAATTAATAGTTAAATAAAATAAGAAACAATCTGGGTATCAGAGAGACAGATGCACAAGGAAAATGCACCTCTGTTATAAGCATCCTAATCTAGTTATGATTTCATTATGTCTTGTCAACTGGAACAACCAAGTATTTACAAAGTCCTTGTTTATACAGCAACACTGGCAATATTTAGAAATCAGTCCATTTGCCCTCGTGATTAGAGGCTAGAGAGATGGCTCAGGATCCAAGGGGCATTTGCTGCTCTGTCAAAAGACTGAAGTTTGGTTCCCAGCACATGTTTAGCAACTCACAACTACCTATAACTCCAGCTTTGGTATCTTCTGGCCTCTGCAGACACATGCACACATGCATGCGCATGTGCACACACACAGACACAAACACACACTATAATAATGATGATGATGATAAAAATCTTAAAGGCAGTATAAAACCAGGGAAAGACATGCTTACAATGTGCAAGCCTCACTAACACACTGTCTGCCACTAGGGATTCAGACACCAGAGTTCATATAGAAAAGGCTTTCTCCAAGCTGGTTGTTGTTGTTTGCACGATGTTTCTGAATGATCATTAAAAAAAAATCAGTTTTTATTCCAATTTCTCCTCTATGACTCATCTATCTTTAAACGCATCTAGCTCTCTTTTTCTATTCCTAAGTATCATGTGAGTGTCACCCCATAGAGACTGCAATCTATGGACTGGTTATCAGTTATTTGGATGCTTGGCCCCTGTGATTACACCTTTTTATGACATTCTGTCTTCTTTATCTAACCCTTGTTAGAGGTCACCTCAGTTTGGCGCTTTCCATTGGCATCTGAGTGGAGGGGACAGGCAGTGTAGCAGCGTATGTCAGCATGGTACAGCAGACATCTCAATCGCCTCCTTTCTTAGACGTCCAACAGTGAGAACCCAACACTCACCATGACATGAAACTTCCCCAAAGAAATTGTTAAGATAGAATTCTTCAAGAAAGCCCCAGGTAGACAATTTCTACCTCCTCCTGCAAAGAGAGAAAAACCTTAGCTAGGGAGGGCCCTTGGACGCAGGATGAAGGGATTGGGAGACAAAGGCTACTTTCTGCCTTAGAACAATAAGCCATTGATCTATCCTTCTACATGACTTAGCATTCCCATGCCACTTGGAGGAAAGAACTGGACCAGACCACGCTTCTTTTAAGGACTGCAGCAAGGTACCTTCCTCAGCTCCCAGGGGCAGATTTTCCCTGACTCGGCTCAACCCTCCTGTGTAACAATTCCCCACTAGCGTGTTAAAATTTCTTTTTCTTTGCAGGATTTTTTTCCCAGAGTGACTTAAATCTGTGTTCTTATTTTCCCTTAAAGCGCACTGTTCATTTCTCCAGCTTCCAGAAGAATAGAAAAAGGCGGGCTGGCCTCTTGCCCCTTCCTGCATCAAGAGCTCCCAGAGCTAACTGGGAAGCAGATAGTTTCCCATAGCTCATTTGGATCCTTCCATATCTACTAAAGACTGCTGCTGCTTCTCTGAAAGGTACCAGATTGACTATTTTTTTCCTTAAAATCTGTCATTCCCACATGCCAGTCCTAAAGGACTTCCCCTGGACAAATCTGTGTGAATGTACAAGGGAGACAAATTGGAGTATATACTCCAGAGCAATAGCTGCCGTTCAACAAAAACCTTCAGGAGAGAATGTTTTGATCCAAACAAAATCACTGAAGGACAATGTCCCAATGCCAAGAGGACAGCCAGGGGATAGCACCATAGGCAGATCTCTGAGCTTAAACCTAGGGCCAGTCCCCCTGACATATTCCTTCTATAGGAAGTGTCATCCCATGAGAGAGAAGAACTCTTTACTGAATGGGAGGGGAGATAGCAGGGAAGCACCTAGTTTATTTTGCTCTTCCTGGGAGGGGAAAACTGGCACTTGCTGAGCTCAGCTATGGAGCAACCATTGTCAAGAAAGTCATATTAGAATCCTTGCTGGAAGAAGCGAAGTCATGGGCGGTGGTGGGGTGTCTTGAGGACTTATAACCCATCCTGCTTCCTGCTCTCTCTCTCTCTCTTTTGCTCTCTCTCTCTCTCTCTCTCTCTCTCTCTCTCTCTCTCTCTCTCTCCTTCCTGACTGAGAACACCTCCTACTCCCTACTTGTGTTGTTATGCCATCCTCTCAATAATGAACCTCATCCCCTCAACACTGTAAGCCAAAAGACACCCATCCCCATTTACATCATCCATAGTCGGGCATTTTGGTCATAACTATGAGAAAGTGACTAAAATATACTGTGATCCTGGTTTTTTCAGATGAAAAAAGTGAAGCACAGTGAAGTTAAGCTGTATGCTCTGTATCATAGGGCCAGTCAGTGATGGACCTAGTTTCTGTAAGCTAGTGATCTAAACACAAAGATGCCTGATCCCTACCTACCCTTGGGCAGGAACCAGGCAGATACTCTCTTCCCAAAGAGCCTTTTAAAAACAAGTAGATTGTTTCAGCATAAACAACACGAGCAAGAAATCAAAACACACGTACAGAAAGGTAAGGACCAGTCTTCATGAGAGAAAACCTAGCTAGATTATCTGGTATTCAACTTCTGTGATAAAGCCTATGCAGAACTCGACATCTCTTTCTCTGAACTTATGTTTCTACTGGAACCTGAGGTCCATGCTCAAGACTTGGTGGAAAGAAATGAATAAACTTACAGTTTGGGTCGGAACCAGGGAAAGGCCATCTCTCTACAACTTGCCCATAGCAAGTAAAATATGGAAAGGGGCAAGAAAGGTACACAGTAGATTTAGATGTGAGTTCAGATGATCAAAATTGAATTTAAATCTTAAGACAAGTCCATTCTTGGGAACGACTCTTGTGGATGGCTTAGCCTTATCCGCAGCCTTGAATTCCTTGCAGAAATTCTAACCGTAGCTCTCTTTTTGCCCATTCCATTATGAGGAGGGACTGGCTTGCTGAGGGAAGGCTTAATCTTATTGCTAAAGGGGTGTTTCCTGTTCTCTTAAAGGAAAGAGATGATGAGTACAGAGGTCAGAAACCATGGTAAAGCCAACACTGAAGTTAAATGCAAATGATGTCTATTGATTTTTAACACTCTGCTCCTCTAGAGGGAGAGAGTGGAAATGAAAGATAGTGTGAACGCTTAGATTTACAGTTACAAAACTTTATTTCAGGGAAAGACCCTTCAGTGCCTAAGGGCAGGGCCCAAGTCTAAGAATCCAGGGAAAATCTCAGGAACGTGCCTGACAGCCAATAGATTCAAAACTTGGTTTCATGCCAAAAGTTTAACCAATAGTTTCCAAGAATTATTCTACCTCATATCCCTTTACCCAATCCTGAAATGCCAAGACATGTAACACTCCACTTACATATTCTTTTCTTTAAAAAAAACCCCTCACCTCTGAGGTCGGGGCTGAATTCCTCCACTGAGTCAGAACCCAGAGTTTTAGCCTGGGTTCATTGGAACCTGTTCAAAAGAGTAAACTGACCCTTGTGTGTTGGATTGGAATTCGGCCCCCTGGTGGTCTTTGGGGGTCCCTTGACATGGGTACAACAAGGGGAAGTTTAAGAAGGTAGAGAATAGACACAAGATGTAGACAGGCATCGAGCCATTGAGGTGGTCACCTCATTTTCCAGCTGGGAGTACAGGGTGTTTTGGTGAAGCTTCATAGATTCCAGCCAAATATCCATATAGATGGCTGCACGGGGAGGGTGGTAGCTATGAGAAAGGGCCATAGATTTGGTGACAATAGGCTGGATTCAAATCCTACCTTTATCATAGAAGGATTTTTAACTCCTCAGTGCCTCGGTTTCCCTAAGGCTGAATGGATAAATATACTCAATGGAAGTATCTAGAACAGAGCCATGGTAGACACATATCCTCTTGCCTTCTGTAGTTATTTCTTAATATGAGAAGAGAGAAATACTACCTGCCTTGTCCTCAAATTTCAGAAAATCATGGATAAAAAGCATCATTCATCTTTCAGGATCCATCTCAAGTTGTTTTTAATATTTCCAAGGTACCAAATCATAAACCTTAAACTGTGAGCTCAATCTTGAAACACATCCTCAGATCTTTCAGTACCAACCCACACCTAGTAGATTAGTCATTGAGCACATTTTGTTGGAACAAAATATTGTAGAATTGCAACCTAAAGAAGGAAGGATTTCTTTGGGCTCACAGTGAGACCGGAATGTGGCCCATCATTATGTGAAGGCTTAGAGGTAAAAACAGGAGGCAACTGGGCTCACTGTATCTGCAGTTCAGAAGTAGAGGCTGACGGACACCATTGCTCAGATCATACCCCCCCACACACACACACATCTGCCTTTGCATTTGTAGAAGATGGGGGTTCTATCTGAGAAGAAAATACAGTAGCCAGACCCCTGAATGTGTTATAAAAACAAACCTGAAGCAAACCTGGCCATTTTACAGATCACATCCTCATTCTGACATTCGCATTCTCTCTTCAAGAGAAGAAAATTGAGCCGATACCTGGAGTTATATTCACCAACCAGTTTGGAATTGATTTCCTTTGGCTTCAGTTTTCAGAATGGGCTTTTTGTACTATTGGCTTACAAAATCAGGACAAGCCCTGAGAGTCAATGTGGCATCCTTTATTTTCCTCTTTAGAGGTATAAAGACCAGGAAGAGGCATGTTACTATGCAACTCCTTAGCTCACTCACAGCATCTCTGACAGAAAGAAGGGAGTGTGAGCCAGAGACTTACAGGGTATGACTACCTAGTTTTCTTTCTTTAAAAGTCAAGTGCAAAAGGACATTCATTTCCAAGTGAATATTAGTCCCTTGCTGACCCCACAGGAGATTCACCTGCTCCAAATTGCTACTGAAAATGTTTCAAAGAAGCTCCTTTTGGAACTAACATTTTGTTAGCTTGCTCATCTAGCAAATCAGCACTTTTAAGTACTTTTGTCTTCTATATAAGTTCTCTTCTTTCTATGGAATGAATATATGCATGTGTATCCATAATTGTGTTTGTGTGTGTGTGTGTGTGTGTGTGTGTGTGTGTTTGTGTGTGTGTGGTATATATGTGTGTGTGTGGTATATGTATGTATGTGTATGTGTGCATGTACGGTGTATGTATGTATGTATGTATGTGTGTGTGTGTGGTGTATGTGTATGTGTGGTATGTATGTGTGTGTGGTGTGTATATATATTGAATGTGTGTGTATGTGTATATGTGTGTGGTGTATGTATGTGTGTGTGGTGTGTGTGTGTGTGTGGTATGTATGTGTGTGTGGTGTGTATATATATTGAATGTGTGTGTATGTGTATATGTGTGTATGGTATATGTATGTGTGTGGTGTGTATGTGTGTGTGGTGTGTATGTGTGTGTGGTGTGTATATATATTGAATGTTTGTGTATGTGTATATGTGTGTATGGTGTATGTATATATGTGGTGTGTGTGTGGTGTGTATGTGTGTATGATGTATGTATGTGTGTATGTTCATGACCAACTTGACTGTGTTTATCATTACTAGAGGACATTTCTGGTTTGTCTGTGAGGGTGGTTCCAAAGAGGTTTAATTTAAAAGGAATTCTGACCTGAATATGGGCAGCACAAGTTTCTGCATCCTGGGGAGAGAGAGACAGAGATGGAGAGAATGTGACCATCTTCTACAGCTGCAGAGGCAGACTTGTCAGAAAGAGTTGAAACTTAAGGTCCTCACCTGCTCAGAGCCTGTGGCTATGAATCTGTGTTCAAGGTCATGAATTTTTATATAATTTTCCAAAGTATATCCCTTTATCTACCTCAAACAGGGATGCCAGCATTGCTTGAGGTACTAAATCCACAAAATCTGGATCTGTCTCTGTGTACGTGGCACATTTCTTGCCAAACCCACCAGTAAGTGAGAACTGGACAAGCCATCAAGTGGTCAAATGGGAAGTCCCACAGCTGATCTAAGGAGCTACTTCAGGCCAGTTTCTCCAGAGAAAGAGAAAGAAGGGAGGGGGAAGAAAAGAGAGAGACAGATGGGTATGGTGGTGGATGGGTGGGTGAACTATGTTCAGTACCCATTACTCTGGATTTCTTTTAGAGCAAACTGAGACCTGAACGTCAAATTAACTGGTCCACATTCATAACCTATATTGAAGTCATAAACTACATTCTTGATACTAAGATAAACTGGTCTCTGCTTTCCTTGACCCCACCCATGCCAGGGTCACCCCAAACCCTGTAGGCATATGGTACCTTATTTCACTAAGAATCCCCAAACTGTGGTACAACCATCAAAATAAGATCTGTGCAGCTGCCATTCCTAGAAGGCAGGCTCACACATACACCTCCTGTTTTTCTACAACATTTAAAATTAGAGTAACTGGTGGCTATTTCTCATGGGCAGTGGAGATTATTTTTACTCTCAATTACAGGGATCAAAATAGCAGAAACTTCTCTGGAAACACAAAAGCTGCCATTTGTCTAATTGGTTTACAACAGTGTCTTCATGAAAATGTGTGTGTGCGTGTGTGTTTTCCAGGTGCACTATGCTTCTTAAGGCCCACCTTCCTAAAAAATATTCTCATATCCTTGTTTTATGCAACTGACTGTTGGGACCTTTTACAGGGACCTCGGAGCCAAACCCAGGTTCTTGGAGCTTACTTGAAGACTCTGATTGTTGGCAGCAGCCCACTCCTTCCTTCCTCCTGGGCAACCCCAGCCATGGTTATAGGACACCAAGAGGAGAACATTGCTGGTTGCCAGGCAATGACTAAACACTAATGCTGATTCAAACTTTGGGAGAGCCAGGAGAAGCATCCTCAGGGGGTAAACTACACACAGCCATTTGTGTTCAACTTGTTCAGAGTATGAGCTACAAAGAGAAATTGCACAAGGCACTTAAGCAATGGTCAGTGCGTTTCCCAAAAGTGATACTGCTGGGGGTGTGGGCAGAGGGCATAGATGAAGGCAATTTTTCCAGACCATGGAAAGGCCTACATGTTCTAAGCTCTATATTCCTTCTGTGGTCCCATCCTGTCCTCTGTTGCTGTTTCCTACACAGTTTCAGGAATTAGACTAACTTGGGCAATGAGGAACTGAGGAAATGACAGATGGATAGAGGCACACAGAGAAAAGCCGGAGTGGGGTGGGTTGTACTTGATCTGATGGAGCAGCACCAACTGTGCAGCAACCTGGAACCTCCTTGTTTTTATTACATATAGCACCAGCATGCAAAGGAAGAGTTAGTCCGTATCAGTAGGTGGCCTCTGTGGGCGAGCAGCCCCAGGTTGCAATTACCTGGGAGGTAGCGGCTATGGCTAATTTTTGCACACACAAGTCCATCAGTAAACACTCATACTTGGACCAGAGTAAAGTCTTGTCATTGTCCTCTGAGTATCACCAGGGGGAAGGCTTTGTTGATAACAAGGGTCTGAGTCATTTGGGGTCCTTGTCATGAAATGACCCATGAAAAACAACACATACTCACTAGGACTTCATCCTTTATACACTAACTTGGGCTACCTCACTTAGCTCCTCACATCCTGTGGTGTCTCTGGTCCCTTGCTGTACTTCCACCAGGTACATAAATAGTACCTGCTGGCTTTCTAGTTCAGCCATAACAAAACAACCTGAAACTCTCAGCTTGAAACAAGACGCATTAATCAGTTCACAGTTCTGCAGGGCAGCTGTGCAGTGAGCAAGGCTGAGTATTCTGCTTGATGTCTCACAGCCAAAGTCAGGGTGTCATCTGGCTGGGCTCTCACCTGGTGGCTCTAAAGGAGAACCAAGTTTCTGACTCAGATGTATTGTTGGCAAGAGCTGGTTTCTTTCCGTGGCTCTTTTCCGTCTCTGAACCTGCAATGCATGATTGAGTCCGTTTCTGGACACCTTCTGACTTTTTCTGCCTCTCCTTTTCTGATATCAAAGCTCTTTATGCTAACCTCCGGCCTACCTTCTTCTTTAAATCAGCTTATCAGCAATGGCAATTATATTTATAAATTTTCTTTGCCACATAGCTACAAGTAGTCAGATTTGTGTTATGGAAGAAGCCATGAGATCTCTAAGTTCTGCCCACCCCAGTCAACTCAGGAGCCCCTGTGATTCTCATGTACTTCACACAAGTTCCCCAGATCCCAAAAGATTTATGTAATAGGACACAATGACAGCTTAAATATCCCACTAAATCTTATTGTTCTAAAACGTCGCACTGTCTTCACCATCTAAATTGAGCATGGTGAGGCTCTGGGGCATTCCATTTAGTCTTTCACCTCTGTAGACCCAGACAGTGAAAGAAACAAGTTATCTCCTTCCCATGTACAAATACAAGACAGGTGTCAGGTGGTAATATTATTTCCATTAAAGGCAGAAGAAGAATGAAACAGAAAACAGGCATCCAAAGCAGTGCCGAATCCAGGCTGGCAGTCACCATTAAGTGTCAGTGTCTGGAAATCATTCTCCATGGCTCTCCGCAGTACTGGCTGAGTCATAGGGTGAGCTAAGGAGCTCTGTGTTCCAGGCAGTGTGCTGAGGGCTCAGCATACCCTGACTCACTTAGTCCTGCCAGCCATCCTGTGATATGCAGTCTCTCCTCTGTATCCACTGGGATCATGTCCAAAATATCGATGGGCACCAAAATCTACAAAAACCCAAGCTCTGAGTGCAAAGTGGCATGGTGTACTTGCAGGTAACATACACAGGCTAGCCAACATACTTGACATCCTCTCTAAAAGATTTGTAGTGCCAAACACAAAGTCGGTAGTTACTATGGCATGTTGTTAAGGGAATGACAAGGATAAGCCTGAGTATTTTTTTTTTTGACACTGACATAATTTATTTTGCTTGCATGATTTTGACCTGAGGTAGTTGAATCTACCCATGTAGAACTGCAGATAGAAAGGCCCAATTGCTCATTGCTATTATTTGTCCCCAGGTTGCCGGTGAAGGCATGAGACTATATGGGATAGATAGTTCGCCCCCAGATGAGCAGTCAAGGCAATGGAAGGTCTGGCATCAAAGGCAGACAGCCTGACTTCAGACTCTCTACACGCATGCTCATCTTGCAAAATCAGTAATGCTTCCACACCACTGAGATCTGCTCAGGATAGTAGACTTCCCTGAGATCACTAGGGCGGTGGTGCACACCTTCAATCCCAACACTCTGGAGGCAGAGGTAGACAGATCTCTGAGTTCGAGGCCAGCCTGGGCTATAGAGCAAGTTCTAGGATAGCTAGGGCTGTTATACAAAGAGGCCCTGTCTCAACAACCCCCACACACAAATAAATAAGTAATTATATAGGCAAATAAATAAAAAGTAGAATTTAGGAAATCACTCCAGGCTTCCAACATTATTTCTTCTGTCTATATTATCAACTATAGTGAAAGTACTGTACAAGAGTTTAAAGCTCCACTTGGCATCTGGGTTGGGACCTAGAGGGTCAAAGAGAAACCCCTCGTTCTAAATGTACCTGCAAAATGCTTCTCCAAAAGATTTTATAGAATGTACATATGCTTAGAACTCCTTCTCCTACCAACAAATAATTGCCCTTCCTTTTAAGAAGAGAAAAACGGGCTTCATGGCCAGAGTTGCTGTTGTTTTCCCCTGTTTGTCTTTGACGTGGTGCAGGAACACACTTCTTTAATACTTCCTCGTGGCTAATACTGTGCTTAGGAGGGGTGATGGGGGCTTGGACTATGTGGGTTGAATCCTGGTACCATCTCTTTGCAGTTTAACCCTGGGTCACTTAATTAACATCCCTGAGGCTGTCCCGTAAAAGGGAAAGCATGCTAGAACTTTTTTTTTTTTTTAATAAAGATGTTGTGATATTTAACTGTATAGAGACTCCATGTGCCTGGGAACCAGCTTATGTGGTTGCTTCTGTATTACAAATCATTTTCCTTGCTTTTATCGTTCATTTTTTTGTAATTCCCTTCAAGTAAACTGCATATGATATAGACAGACACAGTTCTTGGACTTGGAGGTGAATTATTCTTTCTTTTATTATTTGGAGCAGGGATGAGTGAGAAAAATACTGCTGTCAAAATATTATCTGTAAATTAATTTGTCACCCATTCTAGTAATGATCTGACTTAAAACAGCAGAAATTCTTACTGAATTTCACATGACAAACTTTCTTTTTTACAGACCAATTTTATTTGAGCTTTTCAGGAATAATTCATCAATACACAATATCTTGCAAATCTCTTTTCTGTTGCTTACATATCATGTAAGATTTTCTCTATATTTATAGGATATGTATTTGCATATGAATATTTCCCTATAGGGTTTACTCCAACTCTAAATAAAAGTTGGCTGCTAACCCTAACACAATTAAGCAAAATTTCATTGTTATAGCATGAAAAAGTGTATAACAAAGAAACTCAAGCATTCTTAACTATACAGCTCACACCTTCAGGATAGATATCACTAAAAATAATAAATATTAGTGAGAATGTAGAGAACCAAAGATACTTACGAAATGTCCCAATTGCTTTGGAAAAATATGTAACAATACACTCTAATGCTTGCAGTTCTGTGTATAAATACCCCAAATAATTGAAAGCAGCATGTCAAAGGGATATCTTTAACCTGTGTTCACAGCAGCATTTTTCACAATATGCAAGAATAGAAGCAGCCCTGGGGTACAGTGTTAATGAATAGATAAAATGTAATTTATGCATTTGGAATGTTATGCAGCCTTAAAAAGGAAGAAAATATTGTCACGTGATATAATGCAAATGAATTTGGATGATATTATGCTAAACAAAATAACATAGATAATAAGCCAAATTATATGAAGTACTTCAGTAATAGGCAAATTCATAAAAACATAAAGCAGAATGGTGGTATCAGTGCTTGGAGGAAGGAAAAGATGATTATTACAGGGTGTGGAAAACCCCTAGATGTTCATTTCACTGCAGTGTGAAGACATTTAACGCTACAAACTGCATACTTAAATATAGTTAAGTAATTAATCGCATGTTTTATCACAATAACAGCTAAAGAATGTAGAAACCCAAGAGAATCCTAATATAAATTATTGACTTGGAGCAACAATGATTTCTCATTGAAGGTTGATTGACTTGGACAAATGTGCCTCTCTAGTACGTTCATAGTAGGGAGTTCTCTACAAGTAGGGGGAAAGAGATGTATGGGAAGTCCTCAGTTTGCCATTCCTTCTGCTCTGGACTCTGAAAAACCATCTGTCTTCAACAGTTTTTGAAATCTAGACTATGCAAGTAGAAGCAGCCAAGAATACCTTCAGAAAGTCTTCTTTGTGGTAAGGATGTCAAAATGTGGCCTAATGTGTGTAGTTAACACAGGACCTATGGCCAGCCTTCCTTACACCTCAGGACCACTATTCTGAAACATGCCAGACTCTTTTTTTCTTCATCTGTGACATCAGTGGCCACATGAAGTGACCATCAAAGTTCATCTGTGGTTTTGTGTGTTGGCCTCTTACACAATTTTCATTGAATAAAAGTTGTAAAACAGGTGACTTAAGTTGGGGCTTGTATTTGTGATTCATGGTTATATAATATTTCCCAGATATAGCGATGTGACCAAAATGACTTATTTTCTCAATTACCATTCAGCAGTAACTTGAATGTTAATATCCAGATCCTGAAGCAATTCAGCTGGCCTTTCTTGAAGTTACATAGAGCCAAAAGCTAAGTGTCTGCAGATTTAAAGCATCCATGTTACACAGGCTGGCTTCTCTGACCACCGTAGAGTGAAATCAGAAATGATGAGCCAAAGAAACAAAGACAACCCAAGCCTACATAGAAATTAAACAGCTCCATCTTCACCAATGAGACAGTAGTTCATTTGAAATGAGAAACTATATTAGAAACAGCTGGTTGGATGCCAAGCACAAGAAGCTGAGAGGAAAAGCTTATATGTGTAAACTCACACAACTCAAAAACAACAAAGGTCTGGAATTTACAACGTTCCTCTCAAGCAAATAAAAAAGAGAGAACAAATTAAGCCTATAACTAAGAGAAGGAATGAATAGCAAAGATCAGGTCAGAGATTAATGAAACAAAAGATGGGAAAAATAGAAAGCCTGTACCGAAGGGCTGGGTGTTTCGAGTATCAACGGATCTGCAAGAATCATCAACAGATACTGTTGGCAATCTGACAATCTTATGCAAGAATGAAGTGATGGCCTTTTCTTGAAGCATGTGTGACAATGAACACAAGATGGAACAATGTTCACCGGATAGGCTCCAAACTGTAAAACTCCTTGAGCAATAAAGGGGAGGATCTCATGACGCCAGGTTTGGCAATGACATCTCCAAAATGGCGGCACCAAATGCAATGGCAACCAAACCAAAGTTAGATAAATGGAGTTGCATCAAAGCCCAAAACCCATGATAAGAAGTAATTTTGTAGAATTAAAGAACATTCATGAATCATATAACCAATAAGAGCTCAATATCCTAAATGATCAGGGACTCCTTAATTTAAAAAAATCAAATATTCCACCCCACCCAAAAAGATCAAAGGGACTAAAGAGACTTTTCTTCAAAGATGGTACTGAACAGGCTGGCAATATAGCTGAGTGGTAGAGCACCTGGCCAGAACACACAAGGCCTGGCAAGTCCGATCTGCAACATATAGGTATTCCGAGGTAGCTAGGAAACACACTGAGAAGTGCTCAACAGTGTCAGCTTCTGGGGAGATGCAGACAGAAATTATAATTTAGGGTCAGGGAAATAATTTAGAAAGTAAAAGTGTTTGCCCTGGGACACAAGGATCTGAGTTCAAATGTGCAGAACTCTGATGAAGTAAGGTGCCATAGTGCACATCTATAACGCATACAGCAAGATGGGTGGAGGAAGAGGAGGCGCCTTAGAAACTCACAGGCCAGCTGGCTGGTAGTATACGGTAGTGAGAAATAAGAACTTGTCTCAAATAAGATGGAAGGTAAGGACCAACACCAAAGGTTATCCTTTGACCTCCACATTCACACAGTCACACATGAGTGCAGTTATGCATGAACATATGTGTGGTGGGATTCAGGTGTCAGCTGATAAGGTCTGAAGACACTTATCCAGGGTCCTGGGCTCCTGAAGGGGGTGTGGCCAGCCCCATTCAAGAGGGGCTACTGGGTCTTGAGCATCCTGTTTGTTCCTGCCTTCTTAAGAGACTAGATCAATGTCCATTGCTTAAACTATCCGATCGCTCAAGTATATACCTAAGTTATAGCTTATTATCGTAAATGTTACTTTGTTTTCCAATAAATATTAATCTTATATTAAGATATTTTAAATAAAATTTACTGCCATATCTGGTGCCTAATGTGGGACATACATATGTGTGAGTGTATATGCACAAGTGCATGGTATGCATACACATAAGTTAGACCTTTTCGGGGGTGTTAAGCCAGGGTTTCTCTATGTAACACTGGCTGTCCTTGAACTCAACAGAGTTCGGCTTGATTCTATCTCTGGAGTGCTGTGATTAAAGGTGAGTACAACTACTGCTTATCAACATTCAAAGATTTTAAAAATATTTAAAACCTACAATATCATGTCATGCCCATACTTTATTGCTAACAGTAACAAATATTATAAATGGTGTAAGGAAAAGAGAATTCTTGTACAGTTTGCACAGTGTGGTAATTATTCAAAAACAAGTACATTTTATATATATATATATATCCAAAGAGCAACATCTCTGAGAGATATTTGCACACCCATGCTCAAAGCAGCATTATTCACAATATCCAAGGAGAAATCACCCCAATATCCATTCAAAATAGACAGATAATCAAAACTGTGATCTACACAGACAATGGAATATTATACATCCTTAGGCAGGAAAAACATCCTGCCACATGCTGTATGTGTCTCAACTTGGAAGACATTATGATAAACAGAAAAAGCACCATGTTATAAATATAAAATCACAAGTGCCTATGACTTCGCTTACATGAGATATCTAGAGTAGTCACATTCACACATGAAGAGTGCAGAGAAGAGGCTAAAAGGAGTATGAAGAAGTAGTAAAGAGAGCTGCTATTCAGTGGAGGTTTTTAGTTCTACATGAAGGGAGCATTCTACAGAGGTTCTTTACAGTCACGTGTCTACATTTACCACCTTAAAACTGCACACTTCAAAACACCTAAATACCCAGGTGTGGTGGAATACACTTTTATTCCCAGCTTTTGGAAGGCAGAAGCAAGTGGATCTCCATGAGCTTGAGGCTAGTTGTGACTATGTAAATACTTCCGTTTGTCATTGAGCCTGGATGGTACCGCTTGCTTACCACCTCTACCCCCAAATGCACAATATACTTTACAACTTATTGAAACCTGTGAAAGATGTAGCAGAGTTAAGGGCATAGCCGGGAGTGACCCCACAATCCACAGAATCTAGCAGGAACCACAGCATGCTGGATTTTACCCTATCTACCGCCTGCAATCCCACCAACTAGATGCCCAGGTCACCAAGCCAGCTCAGTTTATTGGCAGAAAATACCATCCCACATCTTCAGTCAGAGTTGGACTCTATTTCTGTTTTCATAGGTCTCAGATGAAATTCTTTGCAAAGTTCCGTGTTCTCTCAATATATACATTTGTGTAAATGTATGTGTATGTGCACATGTATACGCACACATATTGTCTTAATATAGCAAACCCTAATATAAGGACTCCTATTTGCTCTCTTATTCAGAAGCATCAGTCAACTAGACTGTTCAAAGCCTTTTCCGATGAATTTTAGGCTATTTGTTTACTGAAAAAGGCTGTTCCAATTTTCATCAGCATCTCATAATGTCTAGTTTTTTCCTGGGGGATTATGACATCTCTGAAATATTGAGTCTTTCCATCCATAACACATTGTGTCTCTTCATTTCTTGAAAATGCTTATGTTCTCAATAATGCTTACAACTAATGCCACCATATATCATTAGTAATCTCGGTAGGCATCTTACATTTTCACCAGGCTTCCATTTTGTTACAAATACTTTGCAAACATTCACAAAACTAGAATAGCTTGGTAAATCCTTATGGACCAATCCCCCCATTCAACAATTAGCAGTATCTGCATGATTCTCCTCTTTGTTCCTTGATTTACTGAATACTCACTCATGATGAGCACTGTTTACTAACAATGAAAGACAGATTTATAAGTGAAATGGCATGTTCTTAGTCTGCAGAGCCTTTGCCTACTCCCCCTGCTGTCCATCAACATCAATATCACTTGTCAAAAGCATCCTAACTGTTTTATCCTACCTCTGAAAGAGATGTCCCCCTGCCGTCTTCCCAGGAGTTCTCACAACCTGAACTTCCTGTTGGATTGTGGAAAGAGCACGGTGGATTCATTTTAGAGTTTGGGGAAGAAGCGAATAGGTTGTCAGGGGAGTTTGTCTCCATGGCCACTAGAGTCCACTGGAGGTCTGCTGGGCTGGAGTCCTAACTGGAGATATTCCAGATGGACATTTAAAACAAGCACAAAACAAGCCTTGACCAGGCTGCCCCTGCCAAGCCAAGAACATCCAGACATCCCAGTGTCAGTACTATTGGCATTTGAGGACAGATACTTCCAGAAGGAAGGGCTATCCTGTGCACAGCAGGGTGCTTATGAGATAGGATCACTGGCCTCTACCCTCTAGCTGTAGAAGCCAAAACACATTGCCATGTGTTCTAGGAGAGGTCAAATCCCCTCTGGAGGAGAGCTTGTGATGAAGAGTGAGGTCAAAGAAGGAAGTTTGCAAAAGCTGCATCCAGGAAGCCTTCACACAAAAACAGATGTGCTCACCTTTCTGGGAAAAAGCTGAGAATCCAGTGTCGTTGGTATAGCATCGCTAGTCAATGACAACTACTTGCTCTTCCTTCAGCAGATGTGTAGAGGACCCACATTTTTTTTTTTAAAGAAAGGGACCCATCTGTATAAATAGATATGGGAAGGTTGCAGCAACTACCTTATCTAATTGATTCATATGCAAAGACAATAGCAGTAAATCAAGGTGTCTTGATTTCTGGAAGCCCCCATTTAAGGCATTAGAATAATGAATGCTCCTTCAGAAATGAAGGCAATTTATTTAGGCCTAAAATAACTCAAAGCACTGCAAAGGAGTTTACAAAGGTAACTTTTTAAGACAGAATTAGTTTTCCTTTATTTAACTTACACCTATATTTTTAAATCCAGGGCATTTTTGCTTATAACTTCTGGAAACAAAAGATGAAGGTTTTATGTAACAATGATGATGATGGTGATGGTGGTTGTGTGTGTGTGTGTGTGTGTGTGTGTGTGTGTGTGTGTGTGTGTGTGTGTAATATTAGCATCTTCATGCATATGAATTGTGTCAGCTTTTATAAGTTGGTATCCCAGTCTAAAGCACTTTATGATGCCCAGTGGACAAACAGACATCTGTTGTCAGCTGATAGTTGAAATATATGGCAACTATGAAGGTAAGCTGTGGTACCCACCTCCTAGAAAAAGAAAAGAAACTCCTGGAGTTGAGTCCCAGATGGGTATGTGCAGGGCTTAAACTAATAACATCATGACGGGCTGATCCAGACCATCTGGGTCCTGACTTTAGGAAAAATGAAGTTTCTCAAGTTAACATGAGAAAAAGAGATAAAGAAGCACTAACCCCTTAAGGGAGTCAGAGGATGGGAATGGATATGTGAAAAATAAAGATGAAAAATCCTTTGACATATGAGGTTTCATAGTCATAAAGGGGATTTCCACAGAAAAAGCTTGTGGGCTCTAAGGCATGCTGACCTATCAGCTAATGTTCCTACTATACTATATATCTATCTATGTGATGTCCAGGGAGACCCACATTGCTAGGAAACACCCATTAGATGTAAACCGCTTCCAAGAATAACTACCTCCTGTTGAATGGCATTGTAGATAGCAAGGAGGGGAGAGAGAAAGAGGTTTCACAGTTTTGTAGCATAGAAAACAGCAGTTATCCAACATCCAAAACTTACATAAATTAAAATATAGCATAGACTATAACATATTAAAACAATATGTAAGCCATGCAGAGTAAAACACACATGTAATCCCAGAACTCAAAGGATGGAGGCAGGAGCATAGCAAGGTCAAGGCCAGCCTGGACCACATAGCAAGTTCAAGAATCTGAGCTACACAGGAAAACACCAAAGGATGAGAACGTAGCTCAGTGGTAGACTACTCATCTAACACAAATTGGGTTTGATCTCCAGTGCCACACAAAACTGGATTTATTGAATGATTACTGACAGCCATGAGACGTCTTAGGCCATGTTCCACTCAGTAATCACTTCATTTCACAGGGAAGTACATAGTGCTGATGTTGACCAGAAAAAGAAAAGCGAAGTCCTGCATTTGAGCTCAGTTCTGTTACCAGAATTTTGTAGCTCATGAGAGACATAGTATGTACCTGGGGCTGTGGTCATAGAACAGCCAGCCCTATGGGATACTAGCTGAAAGATTGACTATTTTTCTGCCACAAGAATAAGCCTCTCCACCAGTTAAAGAAGCATCCATAGAAAATTATACTCATTAAGTTGTTCATACCCCTAATGCCTTCCAATGAAGAGTATTCTTAAAAATGGAGATATTTCACAGTGAATATAGCAAGACAGTGGAGTTCTGCCATTAAACTCCTTTAAAAGATTTATGTGAGAAAGGAATGTAGATTGTTAAAGAATTTGAAAAGGCCTGAGAGTAGAGGGCTCCTACAATGCTTGTCTAGACACTGAAATTTTAGCTTTAGACTTCAAAGGGTATTGGAACAAAACTTGAATACGCTCAATAGATTTCACTTAGACCTCAGTGGAACTTCTGGAGATTACCAATTCCAATTCCACTTTAACAAAGAAAGTCTGATCCTCCTGTCATTGGACTGAGCAGCTTTCTGGAAGCCAGAGAAAGGTATGCAGAGCAAAGAGAGTTGTGCCTCCTCTAGAGGGAGAAAGCTGTGGGCCTTTTGCTCCTATGATTCTCCTCTGCAGAGGGCCGATCACATCTGCATTTGCCCAATGTTCGCCTAAAAGCTTAGAAACTAGGGCTCTGAAAGCTCTCTCACAGCCATGGCAGTGCTTCCCTCTGTCTTCAGAGGTGAGAAGAGCAGACAGGTCCTTGTGTATTAGGAATCTTTCTGTCATGAAGAAAGCAGGTTTACCTCAGCTCACAGTTCTAGAGTTTTAAGTCCATAGATAGCTGTTGCTTTTGCTTTGGGAGCTGAGAAGAGGCAACATACCACACCACTGTGGGGAGCATGGAGTGAGCACACTCATTATCCTAATAGCCAGGGAATAAGAGAGAGGTCTGAGGTTCCACAATCACTTCCCTTGAGGGCATGTGACAAGGACATAGGTCTTTCTTACAAGTTCTACATCTTGACATTTTCAGCCACCTTCCAACAAGACCAAGCTGGGGACCAAGCCTCTAGTCTTTGGGAAATGAATGCTTATTATCCAAACAGAACCACAGTTTGAAACTTGTGAAAGCCACAAGTCTGTACCCCGCCTGCTGTGTTTGTCTTTCCTATCAAATCTTTAATGAGCTTTTGGACAAGCCATTCTTTCTTTTTCAGCCTTAATATTTGTTTTTTACTTTTATCAAGGGAAGAGCCTTATAGAAATCTGTATTAGTTCACTTTTGCTTTTGTAAGGAATTATTGTAACTCGTGTACTTAAAAACACAAACTTACTATCTTTCAGTTCTGGAGGTGTAGCTCAATGGTAGAACTTTTGCCCAATATGCAAAAGTCCCTGGGTTTAATTCTTCATCATTTTTCCTGGGACTCTTCTGTGTCTATGCTCTTGCTTCTCAACTTCTTAATATATTATTTATGAGTCTGAATTGTAAATATTGAAGATTTTATCAGTTTGGTACAATTTAATTTACTTTTCAGCACCATATATATTTACAATAGCTTATAAATATTTAAAATTATCATAATAATGGTTCCATTGACTCATAATAAATCCTGTGCTTTGTGTAGGGATGATTGCCAAGCTGATAATCCAGAAACATGGAAAACCCCATCAAACTTGGTGACTGATTGGTCCCAAAAGAATATCATCATTCTAATTACTGGAAAAGTTTGACCACTTAAGTTGAGCTGTCTTAGAAGTTAATCTCCACAGATAAACATCCTGAACTGTACCTCTTTGAAAAAGATAAGTAAAAGAAATATTCTCTGCCAAACAATTTGTTCATGGGTCTGTATCTTAAAAGTCAAATAACTGGGACAAATTCTCAGGCAGTGTATTTTTTTTAATCAGAGTCAGAAGGGATTGCCAGAATCTGACTAGAGAGCTGCAGACATGATGGAGAGCAGGTGTGAGAGAATTGCAGCTGATGTCCAGATGTGCTGCACGGCCTTAGGAGCAGAGCTCTGGGTGATCTATGACAGTTGAGACCTGAGCCAAAGTTTCAGGATCAGCTCTGGGCCAGCAACATCAACACTACCTGGAAGTTATTCAAAATGGAAGTCCAGCTGTCCAGTCATGCCCACTTACCTAGAGGACCAGGCCCTGAGAATCAGACTCTGGGTGACCCACTCTGAGTATGAGAACCTCTGCCATAGTGTCAGAGACAAGTGAGGCCTAAAGGTAGTTTCTTCAAAGGCCTCTATTTATCTGAAGCAGGGATTCTTAGTTGCGCTAATAATAACAACAACAATAATAATAATAATTCATCGTCAGTCAGTATGAGCAGCTATAGAACTTATGAAGAGATTTTAACTTAAGAGTAGTGATATAAAGGAGCACGTAGGAAAAGCACAGCATTCACCCAAGTGTGGTGTGGTCTTCTCAAGAGAGCATCTTGCCCACATGTCTTAGCAGAAGCCAATATGTATTGTTCAGGTGGCTTCTGAAGTCAGTCACATTGTTCCAATGATTCTGAAGGAGCTTCCAGGGTGGGGGCTGTTCCTTTTTGTTTGTTTGTTTTATTTGCAAATGAGATCAGAGGGTGACTCCAAAACCAGAGGATGGCTCCAAAGCACGCGAAGCAGGAGTATAGACTGATACAGTAAAGCCCTATGCCCTATGCTAAGGCATCTTTACCATGTTAGAACACGAGGAAGCGAAGATGCGTGTTTTCAATGTAAACAACATTATAAATCTTGTTAGATCTTCAAAAACTGAAAAGAAAACAGGCAACAAATAAAAATAATCATAGGTTTACCTCTGGGCAACGAGTCCAAGCTCAAGGTCACATGCACTTAGGCTCCGGCACTGATCATAGCTATTTCAACATTCTTATTGAACACATATATATGAAAAAAAATATTATCTCTGCATAGTCAATTTCCACAGCAAAATTTTATTAATTGTGCTGGAACCCCTGCCTCTCAGCTGCTGAGAAACTTCCACCAGGCTCAGGAATACAAGATCTCTTTCCCTTCTCTTAAACTTCTTTGTATCCTAACTCAGTACAGGATATTTCCAGCTACTAGAATAATATGGTCAGATCTGGAGGCATTGGGGGGAAAGGCATCAAAAGGGAAGGAAATGAAGGCAGAGAAGTCTGAAATGAGCAGTGACGTGTAAGTTGATTAGAGTTTGAAGTCTAGGGTGCCATTGTTTGTCACCGCGCATCATCTCTACAAAGAAAAATCTGCCAATTAAGTGGTAACACATTGAAGCTTCCTTCATGGGGTTTTAATTTTACACGGCTGGAAAGAATATTCTATACTTATACAGATTGTTATCACTTTACCACACCAATAAAAGAGAACATTCAAGCAAAATAGTTTGCTTATTTGATTGAAATATCTTAAACCACTTATCTCCATTCAAGATATAATTCTTGGAATGCGCTTGCCACTCAGAGGCCATCCAGAAATCCAGAAACCTTCTCCTTTTGTTTCTCTCTAGGATTTTCTCCCAAGACACAAGTTTGGATGCACAGCCACAGACCACGTGTGTCTGAAGACTGCCAAAACTCGGAGATTCTTCTGAACCTGAGCATATAGAAACATGGATAGTGGTGTACTGGTCATATAGAAACATGGATAGTGGTGTGCCTCTGAAAACTGATGGCATTGCAATAGAAAGAACCTGGCCTCAGCTTAGGGAGGAAGTAGGGACAGTGGGAAGGAAGGAAGGGCAGGAGCCATCTCTGGCTCCCTGGTGAATTGCAAAGGGCAAGTGACAAGGGGGATTATGGGAAAGCACACATGGCTTTGAAGTTTTCAACCATTCTCCACCTCTAGTTACAGATGGCAAAACGACTCTGAGAGCAGGTGGGAAAAAAAGGGAGCAAACATTTGCCCATAATACAGGGCTGTTCAGTAGCTGTTCCCACCAGCTTCTATGGAGAGATAAGCAAATTTTGAGTTCAGTGAGCCCAAAACCAAAATACCCACATTGCTCTTTTTCTGATGTTCCTTGTTAAACTGATGTTCCTTGAGTTTGTGACATCCTGGGCAAAGAAGTGGGGTATCAATTTCGGTAGTAAAGGCTTTAATACCAGAGCTCATCAGAAGCAAGTGGGAAGGCTCTTCCTTCAGAGACCCTGAGATAGTCTACGGTGAGCAGTGTCTCTAAAATTCAATTGTTTCAAGAGAAATGGTGAACATGACATTTCCCATATTTCAAAACTCAAAACTTTCAAAGAGTAGGCTCCACCACTCATTCCCTCTTTGTGATTCTTACTGCCCCGGGGGTCAGCAGGATGAGGCATGTGTTACCATAACCCTGTGGCTTCCGTGTTTTTATTAGCAGAGACATGCATGGTTGTGCAGTAGTTTCCAGAAGCCCCCATGTAATGAAGAATGAGTCATGGGGCTTTCCCAAAAGATATCCCAGTGAAGGTGCCAGAGGTACATTCATTTTAGGTCAAAGCCCTAGCAAGGCAGTTCCCTTTGGGACGTTACCCTGAAGGAGAACTCCTATTTTCTTTGCAGCCTTCGGGACACCAACATTTGCTGCCTTCCCTATACAGGGTGGTCTTAGAAATGCATCTCTAACCTAAACCTCTGAACTAAGTGATTCAAGCCAATGGAAAGCCTTCTACTAATTGGTAAGAGTCAATCCTCTCTTCTGCTATATAAGTTGTAATGTCCATCTACTTCTATGTTCCATGGAAAGAATTAAAAGGCTAATAAGAGAGAGGGAAGATCGTAGAAGAGGGGGGCAGAGGAGGAAAGCAGATTGAGTCTAGCTAAAACCGGTAAGAGAAGCCACCTCAAATAGGTCAAAAGCAGATGCAAAGCCATGCAAATGTTATTGAAAAAAAATCATCAAAGGTTTTTGAAGCAGCAGGAAGGCACTGAGTGACACATCATGTATTCACTGTCATTCTCTGTCCAAACAGGGCTTACAAAAAAAAAAAAATGCTGGGTAAAGAAATACCGGATATACATACTTAGAGCCCATCCTCTCAAAGACGGGCAACACTTCATCCTAGAAATAAAAGTGCATATCGCCATCACCAAGATTCTAGCCCATTAATAATTGTTATTCTTTTTAATTTGGAAAAAAAGATGAAACAAGTGCCTAATGAGGACATGGATGGCAGGATCGTGGGCTATCCTGTTAACTTGATGCTGTGTGGAAAGTCAAAATACTTCTTTGACCCCATTCTCCTTCTAAGCAAAACAACACTAAGCTACCTTAACCCTCCACCTCCAAAGGTAGTCTAGCTATAACAGACACGGTTGGTGTCAAACCTTTCCTACTATGATAAAAATACACCACAAAACAACTTAAGAAGTAAGGGCTTAATTCCAGTTCACCGTTCAAGGACATCATTCATCGTGGCATGAAAATGTGGCATGAAGAGGGAAGGTGGCTGGTCATGTTACACCTACAGTCAAGAAGCAGGGCAAGATGATTGCTAGTGTTCAGCTCGCTCATACCTTTTTGTCCAATCCAAGACCGCAGCCTATGGACCAATGCCACTCTCTTTAGGCAAGTCTTCCCACATCAGTTGATGTAATTTAGATAACCTCTTATAGGCACACCCACAAGCTCATCTCTAGGTGACTAGATCCTGTCAAGTTAACAGTGAGAAGTTTAACAGTGATAAGAAGCATGGTTAACATGCCGTATATCAGAATAACTAATATTTTAACACCGATAGGCACTTGGTTAGTTATGACTCTGGAAATAACAATAAGAGGAATAGAAAAACCAGAGCTGCTCAGTGGATTCCTAAAACACCACTGGGCGGGATATCCAGATGGAGGAATCCATCTCTCCTAGGATCCCACACTATATTTCTTAAACATCGTGTTATAAAATGGTGATTCATCAGAGCATTGAAATAATTGTGACATAAATGTGTTGAAGACAAAATGTGTCCTATAGGCTTATGTTTGAAACATTCATTTTTTAAGTGTATGGAGCATTTAGGACAGTGGTTCTCGACCTGTGGGTCACGACCCTTCTGGAGGCTGTAAGTCATACACATTATGCTTCATAATCATAGAAATATCACAGTTATGAAGTAGCAACAAATAATTTTTATGGCTGGGGATTACCACAACATGAGGAACTGTATTGAAGGGTGACCGCATTGGGAAGGTTGAGAACCACTGATTTAGGAGATATGACCTGGCTGATGGAAATCAGTCACTAGGGGCAGGCCCTTCAAGGATATACATGTTTCTGGTTCTAACTAGTTTTCTCTGCTTCCTGTTCATACCATATCAGGAACCTTCCCCACATGCTCTTACCACCCTGTTTTGCCCACTATGATGTCCTGAGATGCTCTGAAACTGTGAATCAAAGTAAATCTTCCTTCCTTTAAGTTTCTCCTGCCAGATATTGTACTTGGTGACAAGAACAGTAATTAACATGATGAGTCAAGTTAAATAAGTTTGCTAGTGGAGCAGTCTCAGAGCTCTTCATATAGAGCTCAACAGAACTTTCAGAAATTAGACAAGTTGTTTACTGTTTCAAATCAAGTAAATATTTTGGTCTACTTTGCATAAAAGAAACATCTTCCCCCCAAACTGTTATTAAAAGATCTTGCTGTCTGGATTAATCACAGCAATATGACCTGATGGAGGAAAGGTTGGGATTTTGCCCGTTAAGCTGTAATAGATGGGTCCTTAAAAAGCATGGAATTGTTTTGGGTGCCTTTATAGAATGGAGTGAGTGTCACTGGTGCCCCCTGAAGAGTCTATGCTTGGAAACAGAGGAAGGACTTTCAGCATTGCTGAAGGTGGTCAGTGATGTCTATGATCAAGTTGAAAGGCTATCCACCCGGGCCACTAGACTATTGGCAGGTTTAACAGAAGGCATCAAGAAGAATCTTCAGCTGGTGCATCCATATTCTACCACAGTAAAGTCCCTTGATGATCTCTGCATCCTGGGACAGAATGGAATCTCCCGTGCTCTGAAGATGGCTCTGGCTTCTGATGGAGAGGCCCATGTAAAGAACAAATACATATTAGGAAATCCACAAAGAGCAGTAACTTTAAAGTTTTTTCACATCATGCCACTTCACTGTCTAAACTGCAACAGGATTTCTGTCAGGGATTGTGTGTGTTCTTCTCATCTGTTCTGCAATTAATGAAGAAGCACTCAGTTAGCTTGGAGGAAATAACGATTTCCCAAATTTAGAAGGAGGGATGGTTCATAAAGCCCTACAGACATAGCCTACTGTTGAATGGTACAGAATTCCTGTAGTCATAACATGTGAATGCAAAATGGGTCCCATCTCTGAGAGGCCACTGCCACTATTACACAGGCTCCAGTTGCCCTTCAAATCTGGTGTCACTCACTGTGCTATGGAACTTCATCAACTTGCCTGGCCCAACCAACCATTTCCCTAATCAGCCACATCTTGGGATCTAATGTGTGAATCTATGATTGCTTATTATAAGCATAATTGTTCTAATGGATATTATTATGTTTCTTACATTTATCAGTGGTGTACATTGCTCTATATATTATAAAAAGAAATTTTTACATAAGAAAAACACAACCAGATAGTTGAATGTCATACCAAGTAAAACACCAAGAAAGCCATGAATGGTAAGGAAAAGAACTTTCTTCAGTAATAGAACAGAGAGAGAGGGAGAGAGAGAGAATAAATGTATATAGGTAATATACACTTTTCAATATGAAAGTCACATTACACCCATGGCTTGAAATGTAGCTAATAAAACAAGGCAACTGTACTCAATTAATTAATTTATTTCTAAATAAATATCTACTTAGAGTTTATATATTAGCTGGCAACAGTTATTCCATATGCTATTATATTATACTCATAAATGTTACAGCCAAGACATAGATAACATACATAGCATTTCTCCAATATGTTGGGTCTTGAATTGTGTTTTCAAATGTCTGAATTTCTCTGAAAAACCACATAGGTAGGACTACGCTATGAGTCATCTGCCTCAGGAAGTCCCAGAATTCCACTCTGGCTTTGACATGTTAACTAGACATCAAGGGCACCACTCACCACTCAGTGATAAAGGCCAGGCCATCCTCTGCTCTCTACATCTGAAAATGTCATGTTACAATTTCAACACCACTAAATTTTCCAAGCTCAAGCCAATTAATTCCCTTTGAGTCCCAATGTAGGTGTAGTCATTGGATTCAACCAACATCAAACATCTAACTGTTCTTTTTTTAAATCAACACATTTCTTTTGCTACTATATATTACGGTTAACCAGACATTCTTATATATACATGAATATGCCATTACTCAACAATTCAGTGAGATAACTAGAATTTTATTTTATAGGTAAGAAAAATACTGTTTACCTGAAGTGACTTAGTTGCTCAGAATTAGACACTTAATGCAAGTTAACATTAATCTTTAAATTAATTAACTATTCTAACAAACCAACTTAAAATTAGTATTTCCTTAAGATATATAGTATTTATAAAATATTAAATTAATATGTTCTCTAAAATAAAAAATCATACATAACTAAAAAAACAAAGTTTGTTTTAAAAGATAGGTTCATGCTTATGTTGTGTGAAACCTGCAAAGAGCATTTCATGATATTAGAACAAAGACCAAACAAATTATTCACAAGCTTGTTCAATTCCTATTATGCAAGGAAATCTCCACTGGACCGAGAATAATTATGTGCCTCTCAGGGGAAAAATCCACACTGATGTGTAAATAACCAGCTACAAATTTTATTCACCCAATTATTTCTCCTCTTCTGGGTATGCAATCAATTTGGTACTTTGCAGTGTCATTTACTTAGACCACAGTGGCACACAGGACTGTTCATTTTTGCATCTAATTTAGGCTTGGATCCTCCAGCAACAGCCTGTAAGCCAAAGACCTTGAATCAATTTGTCATCACATAAGAGCTCAGTGCATCTGACTTCAACCCAGACAACAGCAGAAAACAAGAGGTTTTTTCCAATGGAATGGTGTTTCTTGAACCATCATTCGGCCTTGTAAAAGACTGGCTAAGACTTGTAGCTATGACCCAGAGTTTCAACTCCAGGCATTACCAAAGGAAGATGATAAAGGTCCACGAACAGTGTTTTGATAAGGTGACCTTCTCAATTCAACAGCAATGGACAACTGCTAGCAGAGTTGAATTCACTTAAACACTTTAGATTAAGATATGATCGCTTGAAGTCATTTCATCCTTTGAGTACTTTAATGCAAACAACATTGGACAAGTCTGAAGGCAAACATAATTATCATGACAATACTGCAGACAAATGTGACATTTGGTGGCAATCTCAATGGTCCTGTCAAAATTAAAGGATAAGAAAAAATAAATCTGGGTGTGATGGAGCATAACTGTAATCCCAGCACTCTGGAGACAGAGGCAGGAGAATATGAGTTGAAGACTATGTAAGATCTATTTAAAAAAATAAATAAATAAATGGAAGAGATGGAAGCAGAGACAGAGGCAGAAAGACAAGGGAGATATTTTTTAAAGCAATGGCTAAAGGACAGAAGTAGTGATAGTCTGGAACAACGATACACATCTGTTCAAAGGCAAAAGCTAGGTCATCAATAAAAACTCAGGCAAAGTGACAAGGCACACTGAGAGCCTAGGAAGCACCTCAAAATGGAGATGCTTGGTTAATGAACACACACAGAGCACAGCAGAGGAGAAACAATTACTGAGCACGGTGAAGAAGGCTGTTTTTAGAGAGAGATTAGAAATGTAGGGTCAAGAGAGTCTGGAAACAGCTCTGTACCTAAGTCTTATCATCCTATTTCAAAGACCCCAAGGCAAGAATGGTGTAACTGAGCACCACTATTTCCAGAACTTGGCCAAGGCCTTCTTATTAAAGAGGTCTAGTCCAACACCAAAGTTTGGGAAGTATTCACTTTTAATGATCACATGTCAGACGTATAGAAAGCAGCAGCATTGGATAAGAGGCCAAAGTCTGATGTCGGGATCTAGACCTCACTAACCATGCTAGGCCTTAATTTTCTTGTCTGTAACTGTGATCTGTTCACTCCCTGGAAGGGTCCTCTGAGTTTGGATTTTTATCATCATAGCCATTTATAGCTTAGGAAATCCGACACTGAGTGGTTGGTTTATAGTCCATATACAATGTTGGTGAAAAATCACATCAAAGCAGAAGCCCCTGGATGTGGGGACTAGGTTCTCCAGCCAAGTGATGTTCTGCTTCTCAGGGAGTTATGTGGTGCTGATGAAAGCAGGACCTGCCTTCCAGACAACGCATGTTATTGTCAATTCTTATTCATAATGGATAATAAGAAATGTTCCACTCACATAAGTTACTCTGCAAACTGGAAAAGTTTACTCAGATTAATATTTGAAGCAAGCTCCTGTTCCCCACGATTAATAATTTATAGAAACCAAGCCGTGATTCCACCTGGGAGATAGCTCAGGCATAGTAATGTTTCAGCAAACTTCAAGGCTAATAAGGATACTGCAGGTGGTAGAAATGGTTATTAAATCAGGCACATGTAGTCTCCAAGATGGATCCAGACTCCAAAGGAATAGTAAATCGAGAACCCACAGTCTCTGATCCAGGTCAGACTCAAGTGTAAGGCTAATGGAATTCAGTGATTCAAGCCCATGAGCCCAAATGTGTTTCCCTCTGCATCCCTTTACACAACCCTCTAGGCTTCTCAACATATTCCTGAGAAGGACATTTGCATCTTCTTTGAAATCAGGTTCTTCTGGTGTGTTTCAAAGGCACGGCAGTACACTTCAATATGAAGAATGAGTCACTCACTGTAGCAGCCAAGAGTATTTATCTCACAAGGATGTGTAAAATGACTGTTTCTCACATATCATCATGCTCTGCCCTCCAGGATGAGAGGATGATGTACCCTGGAAGATAAGATATGGCACTAGAAATTAATTCTAAATTTCCTGGATAAGAAAAGTCATGCACACATCCATACACACACACACACACACACACACACACACACACACACACACACACACACACACACATATATATATATGTCATAAAAAACGCTTTCAAACTCTTTCTTAAGGTTCTGAGAATAAATTAAAGTAGCAAGAGAGGCAACATCTGGACTCTGTGCATGCACAAAATATGGATGAATTTTTTTAAAAGACAGCACGAGGACGCATAGAGTTAGATAAAGAGAGGATGAACGTTCTAAGCCGCCAAAGGGAGAGCTTAATACTAGGGTGAAGAGCCCTTGCCCAAAAGCGCTTCCTTTAAGAAGGGCTAAGTTCTCATAATTAAGCCTTCTAATTTTTACCTTCTCTTTTATCGTTCTTAAAGAATCTTTCCCCTCATCCTCACGTGACCTTGACTCTGTGGCTGACAGGTCTACACACAGGACCCAAGGAGACCCAGCAGAGGGCCATACTAATTCTCTTTATTTCAACTTAGGGTGCAATTCTGTGGTAGGGAATTTAGAGGCAAGTTCAAGCAGAGCCAGACTGAAAAGCAGTGGCATGTTAAAACTACAACTGCAGAGGAGCACTCCAGAATGGGGATGAGGGAAAACCCATTTGAATAAGGATGCAGTAAGAAACAAGAAGAAGATACCATGTTCTCTACTACCCTGTTTCCTGAATCTCCAGTTTCAGGTTCCGTAGCCTGCCTATACTTCGCTTCATGTCAAATGCAACTATATTCTTGCCCCCAAACTTCTTTCCACTTGAGCTTGCTGTGTGAAGTTTCTATTTCTGATAACAAAGGAAATAATGAAGTATAAACATATACGACATTGGCAGAGAACTTACACCTGGTACCAAGGCCAATTTCCCTCATTCTATTTGCCTGAGAATCATCCAGGTACATTGAACTAAGAGAATGCCTACCTTTCCCTTCAGGCGCAGACGCTGTGCCTTTTGAAGACTTCATGTCACTCTAACCTAAGTCTATGGCTGGTTGTGCTAGGGATTAATCATGAGGTCTCAGACTGGCTGGGCAAGCACTCTACCACTGAGCTACACTCCCAGCCCTCCATGGGAAATATTAGATAGATTCATGTTCTGTAGTTCAAGGTAGTAACTTTCCTGCCATAAGACATATTTGGAACAAATTCAGTTGATCATATACAAAAGTGAGCCAGATAAAATCAAACTCCAGAGGGTCGACATGAGATCACCTTTACCTACCGCCCTGGGATCCTGGGACCACCCTGGCCTCCTTCCATGCTGCAAAGGCCTACTCTTCAACACTTCACCTACTCCCTACATCACTGGCCCAGAGTCTACCAGCACAGCTGTCTTATCCTCATTTCAGAAAGCTCCCAATTAGTTATTTTTTCACTTATGGATTTTCTTTTTTAATTATTTTTTGGTTAATACGTAATAAATGTGTTTCATTGTGAAATTTTAAGCACATTTGTCCTTTGTTCTTACTTACTTCCTCCTCATCGCCTTCCACATTCCCCCTCTCCATCCCCTCCTAGTCCATCTTCCTCTCCAAAAGCAGTTCTCCTGCTTTTTATGGTACATAGTTTGTAGTACCTACTCTTCTTTCCTGATATCTTCCTCTTAGACTTCTTCCTTCTCTCTCATGGTCCCTTCCTACCTTCATGCCTATACACACACTTTAAAACCTATATTCTGAATATGACAGAAGCAGGGCAGTTGCCTTCCCAAGTCTAGATTATTTCACTTAGCACAATAATCTCCCCTTTGTAGGCGGAGTTTCTCTTAAAATGGACCAATCCAAGATTTATATTTATTAAAATATAAACCAACACTCACGATACAGGTAACAGCTTATATTGGCACCTGAACAGGGACTGGAGTATCCGAGCGATGGACGAAGGATGCCAAACCGGTCTCTCCAGCAGTCAGGAACCAGGAAACAGGGTTTCCCAGGGTCCCAGCAGCTCCTTATCAATGGGGTTGGCCACTCCCCCTCCAGGAGCCTGGGATCCTGGATAAGCATCCTCGGATCTTATCAGCTGACACCTGAATCCCACCACACCCCTTCTCTCCCTATTTCTGACATATCACAATTTTATTTTTCTAAGTTTCTAAATGAACTAAAATTCCCTTGTGTGTACCACATGTTCTTTATCCATTCATCTGCTGATGGACATGTAGGTTGGGTCTATATCTTGGCTAATGTGAAATCTGCAGCAGTAATATAGATATGCAATTGGTTTCTCCAAATTATGACCTTCAGTATGGAGTTAATCTGTAGAATTGCCTTGGACTCCCATGCTTTAGTCTGTATTCACTTTGAAAATGTTACCTAAGGCTGTATGTACTTCCTGTTGTTGGGTTCGGTTGTACTTGTAGTACACCTTGGGAACATCTTGGCTGTCCAGATTTATGGTGATATGAATACAAATTATGAAAGGCTAGGAAATATGTCACGCTTCTTCAGAAATACTCCTACCTAGATGATGAGGGGTGACTGAATGGAGAAGGAATTGAGAAACATTTGTGACACATCCAGTGTTTCACTTTTGCCTCTAGTTGTAAGAGTTCAGAACCATGGAGACAATCATATTAAAAATCCCCAGAACAAATGATCTACTCACTTATAGCCTAAATTATATCAGGAAGCATTCCCCTTACTCTCCTTTTTCTCCATACTTCAAGATGTACTATCCGAAACAGCCTATAGATGTCTAAGTGCTCCATTATGGAAGCATTTTAGGGTTCAAAGGTAGAGGCAGAGAAATGACCCATGGGGAAATGGTAGGAACTTATTGAAGTGGTGTGCTGTCACAGTGCAATGTAATAGTAAGATCTTACATAGTCTACACACACACACACACACACACACACACACACACACACGCATGCACACACATACACACACGTCAACACATATGAGGGTGCACACATACACATGGGAGGTAGATTTGAGCATTAAAGCATAGACGAAATAATAAAATTTCACCTACCAACCAGGGCTGGTTGGCTAAGGAAATTTTTTTCTATTTTCTTTAAAAAGAAATAAAATTTCAGAGGGAAAAGGTTAAACACAGAAGAAAAGTAGGCAAAAACTATAAATAAATACTTCCTCTGAGTTAAAAACAAACTTTAAAAAATGCTTGTTTTTTTTGAATTATGCCTCCTCCTCCAAAGCCACATTAACAACAATTTGGTACTATCTGGTGAAATTTAAGTGTTAAAATATAAATTTACAGTTATGTGTCATAACTGTAATATAAAATATAAAATTACAGTTATATATGAGTCATAAAAATACACAAATGATCTTTAAGGATGTTCATAACAACCAGGCTTATAATTGGAAAAATTAGAAATCATAAAAAAAATCCATTGACAGAAGAATAAGTAACTGGCAAATACATGTGATGAAAATTATATCAGTTAAAGGAGTGGGTAAGAGTTTTATATGTGTGTGTGTGTGTATGTATGTATGTATATATATATATATGTATATATATATACACATATATATAATAGGCAGTTCTAAAAAAATATTGAATGAAGAAACAAAAGAATGAGGATTTACTTATATACTTTAAGTAAATTAAAAATATAACCAAATACCTAAAGAAAAAAAAAATTTCCACAAACTTCTACAGAGGTTCCTTTATCAAATTACTCTAGTCCTTCTTTGCTTCGTGTGCACACAGCCGTGCATGTAACACATTCCAAAGGAAATTCGAGTTAAGGGCATAGTGTTTCTCTACCAAACAATTAGAATAACATTAATACTTAACAACACATTAAAATGAGTAGTAAAGGCATAGCCTACTGTAGCTAAGAGTTGGCTAGATACCACCTCCTGAAAAAGCAAGAAATCTAATCTGGGCTCTGAAGCTTCAGTTTTAAGCAGGGTTAAAGACCTTGGAAGAGTCTGGCTGCTGTGGCAACCAACCATCAGCTTGGAGGTTTGCAGGGAATCAAGATTATCACAAGGATGCATAGTTATATCTTGAGAATTCCCAGCAACTTCATTACACCATGCAAATTTTCCAAGGAGTTGATTTCTTGGCTTCAGAGCCACACACTTACAAGCTCCTTTGGGCTTTTTTGCATGAGGGAAACATTGTTGGGAAAGGAGCCTGAGGATCAACCACTGGAAAGTGCACTCAATAGCACTTTGGTTGAGATAATTGCTTCATTTTTTTAAAATTGTAGGCTTCCGAGGTGACCACAAGCAAAATTTGTGACAGAAATTTAACACTGAGAAACTTTGCCATGTATGAGTGAATTCTTTTTGCATGTCGCCCATCCCCAAACACTGGTTTATTGACTAACAAAGGAAACTGATCTAAACTCCTAGAGGACGTCAGCCAAATCCTTCCTTTTGTTACAATGCTTTTTTACTAGGCTCCAGGATGGATCACTGGGTACTCATGTAGATTCCCATTAGAGGAACAGTTCTGCCTGTACGGAGTAACAGCTCAGCAGCTTGCCTGCATGGTCTTGGTGATGCTCTGTGAGCACACATGTGTGGACTCCTCATTCATGATGAACTGAAGGGCCTCTCAACCCCATTCAGTAGCCACATGGTAGCCCTCTTATCCCCAGGGCCAGATGCTCTCCACTGCCTTTGCTGTCTCTAGTAAGCTCTGTTAAGAAGAAAACTTGCAATGTGACAGTGCAGAGGATACATATCCATCAAGTAGTCACAGGCCAGAGAAAATAAAAGATGCTGTTCAAGACAGTCTGTTTGACCTTGGCTGCCAGAACCTTGTGTTATAACTTAGGATGCCAAGGATAGAATTGGGACAGCTAGGTAGAGAGCTTTGGGAGACCGCCACTGTCTAGCACTCACCATGACTTTGGATCCAGGAAGCTGGCAAAAGCTCAACACCAGCAGGCAAAGTTGTTCCCTACAGGCACTTCCTACAGTTCCAGTATCCTTGAGGACCTGACTTCCTAATCTCCATGCTATAAGGAAGAAGCATGCTTCCTGATTTTCTCTTGAACCCTGCTTTCTATTTAAAATGCTGCATTGTAAAAGGAATAGCAATTCCTTGGGAGTCAGAATGGTTTTGTTCTGCCATTTTTTTGCTTGGGGATACCAGAGGCACAATTTTGGGATTAGCTCTATCATCTAAAAATATGTCCACATCCTTGGATCCTTAATAAGATTCAGTAAGACAATGGAGGTGAGAGTACCATGTCTTCCAAATGGCTTGCCCTAAATGAGTAAAAAATATGTAAAATGTCTTAAGAACTCAATCAGATGCATTTTCAGGGTGCTTAGTATATGTTAGACTATAGTTTGTTTTGGTGGGTCATATCAGTGAACAGTTTTCCTCGTAGGTTGGTTGGTTGGTTGGTTAATCAGTTAGTTAGTTTTGAGCCTATGGTAAGGCATCTCATCATAGGGTATCCATACATGACAGAACAAAACTGCTCACCTCATGGCCAGGAACAAAAGATGAAGTGCGTGGATGCACAATGTTCTTTCACAGCATCGCCCAATCATCTAAAATTTCATACTAGGCTCTACCTCTTAAAGATTCATCATCACTCAAAAACACATTTCAGAAGACCAAGATGTTAATTCATTTATGACCCAAACTACAAAACTGATTTCAAAACTGAGTGGAGCATTTTTCCTTTATCAGTTAATATATGCCAGTTGAAGAGATGACGATTAACATGTGCAAAGACAGTCAACTAAGAAGTATTGAATGAACATCTAAAACAGATGCCAAGGAAGGACAGAGAGAAGCAGGGACATCAAGAAAGGAGGAATTCCAGCCGAAATGCAAAGGCTAAGATGGGTTTTGATGAGATAAGAATATATCACAGATGGGTCATAGCCACTGAATAGAGAAAGTAGCCTTCCCCCACTCCAACAAGGCTCTAGGGGTAAGTATGAAGAATTTCATGCTGTGCTGGTTTGAAGATAAATGGTCCTCACAGGTGCCTATGTCTGAATACTTGGCCCACAGTTGAGGAAACTACTTGAGAAGAATTAGTTGGTGTAGCCTTGTTGGATTAGGAGGTGGGATTTGAGGTTTCAAAAGGTTTATGCCATTCCCAATATGCTCTCTTATGCTCTGCCTCCTTATGGGTCAAGATGTGAGTGTCAGCTGCTTCTCCAGCTGCCTGCTACCATGTCCTGCTCCATCATCATAGACAATAATCTTCTGAAACCATAAACCCAATCAAACACTTTCTTTAATCACAAGGTTTTGTCAATAGAAAAGTCACTAAGACCCAGGTCAGCCCATTTAAATTTGAACAACCGTTAAAACCATAACACAGAAAGAAGAAAGAATATTTCTTTACTATTCCTGCATGATGGTGTCTTTGATTCCAGGGTTTTCTAACTCCAGAAAGAAAGCAGAAGGCAAGGAAAAAATAAAACACACAGAGCGAGAACCATCTGTGTTTTCTGGGTTAGCCTTTCTTCCAATGTATAATTATGACTCCAAGAGCTGAGCTGGCCATTTGGATAGATGATGGTTCGGGTCAAGCAGTAACCCACAGAGGAGGAAATCAACGGCCAGACAATGAGCTACATTTGCATGGTTTTTCTCTTACAGGAGGTTTGTGTCGCCAACTAAAAACTAGATACTTCCTCGATATAGCTTAATTTGGTAGGAAACATCAAATTCACAAGTCTTCAGCAAAGCCTAAAGTGCTGCCAGCCCTAGAATAAAATACAAGACTATATTATTTTCATTTTGTATGAAACACTGGAAGTTCAGGGCTGGAAAATTGTGTGTGGGCTGATGCCTGACGGTGTAGCCAGTTATTATGTAGTGAGTCACAATAAATTTCCAGAGCTACCACACCTTAAAGCTAAACTCACTCAAACCAGACAGTAAACTATTAGCAGATATATTTTTGTAACCATAATTTCTAGCCTTTTAAATATTATTTTTAAAAGACATGTAGCATGGCCAATTTTATAAAAGCCATAGACCTTTCTTTTCTGGCATCAATGATTTAGAATATTTATCTCCAAAAACAATAAAAAATAAAAACATGCTTTGGGGGCATTTAAAGGGATTTTTTTTTTTTTTAGCTGACCAACTTGGTCAACCAGCATACTGGTGGGACTGTGACTGTCTTGCCAGCCAGCCTCAGCTCCACCACAGAGATGTCTCAGAGAAGAACTCCTGTGGCCATGTTAGAATCTGCCCCAGGTGCCATAAAGGAAGTGCCTTCACAGCAAGATAAAGTGGACTGGCACCACACAGGAAGAGCTGCTGGTGGCAGACATTAGGTTTTAAGAAAGACTGGTGGAGAGCAGATCTGGCAAGCATTCCCCTGATCAGAACAAAGTCACTGACAAAATGTGTGTAGCTCAACTAAGGCCCTCTGACTTCAGACCTGACTCCAGGTTTGGTTACCTGCAATGATAACACCATGTATCTGTAGGGATCCACAGTAAAGTCACAACTCTCTGTCCCCCCACCCCCAAGAATCCAAGCAAAGAACTTCTGAAGAGCATCATGAGAGACTCCGCCTAGAGATCTTATGACAACATCTGACTGGACAGGTTTTTATCATTTATGAGTAATGCTCCTAGAGCATGCTGTTGGGTCAATGAGGTACAGAACCCTCACGTGATCTATGGTGCTAGGGGCTTTGATTCTGTTTCTGAGCTTTGAGCTTCAGACAAACATAGTGTTATTTGAATGGAATGAATAAAATGAATAATTCATAATGTGTGTTTTTTCTATCCCTTTGTTCCCATCTCTCAAAGGTCTCACACTTGTCACACATTCCTAGAGTGACATCTTCCCATTTTTGAAGCATAAAATAATGAAGTGAATGATGGTTGTGAAAGCTCCCAAACCCCCCCACCACTTGGGGGTTGAGAGGATTAGAGGGAAGGCCTTGATCCTGTGGAGACAAAGACTGGGGGCTTTTTGTCAACAAAAGCCAACCAAATGAACCACTCAAGCAGGGCAGAGGCCAGCAACAGGAGACAGAAGAGAATACTGGCACACCATAGACAGAGTGTGGCCTTTTTGTTCTGGTTAAGAACACAAATTGTGCACAGACCTCAGCCATCAAGAGGAAGGGCATAGAGAAGGTATAAAGGTGATAGGAAAGCCATGCATGACCTCTGCTCAGGTTTATCATGGTCTTCACCTGAACAACATATAGAAACCGAATGCTCCTTCCCTGGCTATTTTGGGTTTAAAAGTCAAAGATGGAGGAGCAAATGGAATATAAGCTATAAGAAGGTACAGCCTCACAGGCAATCATCTCTCCCTCCTGAACAGAGGGACAGATCCTGTTATCTGTCTTCTATCTGTTCTTCCTGTTTAAAGGAGCAGTGGTGGTCCAGCATCCTGGGACCTCCTTGTAGTAGGAAACCCCATCACTTCCTGGTAGGATTGCTCTGATTCTAGCACTCAGTGTTCTATCTGGCTCAGGACCAGAGTTCTGGCCCTAATCCCAAGCTTTGCCTATCTCAAGGACAGATTCTAGCTAATACAACACTCCCTCTCCTTAGATGCCCTGTCCTCCCAGGATCCCTGTGTTCTGGTCCTCAAAGATAGTCTGTGTGATTGTGGTGCCCATATAAAACTTTGAGGCATGATACATGGAGAAGAAAGAAGTCCTAGTCACCCTACATCCTCTTTGTCTAGTTGGCCGTATTCAGTTGCTCACCTGCACAGCTTTTTCCCTACTGTGGGCCCTAGAAAAGGACAGCCACAACTTTTTGTGGGAGATGAAAAGCTCAGGATCTATACCTGTCACTCCCAAAAAGACCCAACCCACAGACTTTTCCTACTGTGCTGACCACAGCCAGCCGGACAGTTTCCTTCATCCTTCGCTGTAGAATCTCACAACCACCAGGGCTCTTCTGACTGCTGAGTTCTTTCTCTCCCACAGCAAGAACAAAAGGACATATGATGAATGGAGGCGTGGTCTGAAAATTGGACTCTTGCCCTCTCAATTGGCCTCACTGTGAGAAAGGTACTTAGGATTCCAGAGCCAACTGGCTTTTTGTTTTTGTTTGTTTGGTTTTGATTGTTTGTTTGTTTTTGGCACCCTTGGGTGAGAGAACAGAATATATATTATGCATTCTGAAGGAGCATCCTCTGCTACTGGCCCTTTCTTCAATAGGTACATAATGACTCTACTTCCTAGATGGCTGCTGAGCTAAAATGTGCCCTGCTTCATGGTCTCCTTCTCTTATCCTTTCTCCAATCATTTGGCTCTTCCAGCACTCGTTAATTAAAGATACTCAAGTCTTAAGCAACAGAAGGTCAGTGCTCGTCTACTAAGCTTCATGAACAACTAAGAATATCTAAGACTCGAACATCCAGAAATATGTGGGTAAGTGTGTATCAAATGAGCAAATTTGTATCAACAATTCTGGGAAATGATTTTATACTCCCAAACCCTACACATAAGGGTCAAGACACTTTCAATCTTGAGTTATCTTAAACTAAAAAAGAAATCTATGGTTTTGCATACCTGTGTGCCTTTGGTGTCAAGCACCGCTGGCTCTAAGGTCTCAGTGTCTTAGAGAGCTCTGCTTCTGTCTCCACCTGGTGGACAGGTGCTCTTCAGATACAGGACGACCATTTCCAGCACAATGTACCAGCAGATTCAATTGTACCAGCAGAAATGGTCTCAAGAGTCTGCTTGCTTGATAAGCCCATCTCTAAACCACTACTGGGTCTAGTGGGCTCCTCCATGGCAGAGTGAACCTAAATCAGGTTGTAGAAAATGTTCCCCACAAGAGAGATCTCCCCAGTTCCTGGGATGGAGTAGATACTGCTCAGGGAAGAACATTGTCACCCAGAGCCAGCTGTGAACTAGCGAAGTGGGTTGGTGGCCCAAGGCACACAGCTCTCTGAACCTGATGTGCTTACAAAAAAAAAAAAAAAAAAAAAAAAAAAAAAAAAGGTAAAGAAAGGGCAGAGACCAGAAAGATGAAGCATAACAAGGTGCATGTCTTCCTCTGTATAGCAGGATGAAGGTCTTTTTGACTAGTTAGAGTTAAATTCATGCAACCATAGACTTTTCTGCAATCATCAAAATATTTCTATGACTCACTAGACAAATGAGAAAAACATACAGAAGAATCAAAGTTACACTGACGTTAGATTGTAATCACACTCTGTAGTTCTGACCACCCACTGACAAAGTTTCCTACTGTGAACAGACCACTGCCTTATCCTCCTCCACAGACCATCAGAGATGAGTCTGAAATAAACAACCACCTTTGCAGACTACGTGAGGTCAGGTTTTCACATAGGTGTCTCTTTTTGGCAATCAGTACAGCTCCTGCCTCCCACTGCGTCTGTCTGCCAATGATAAATACTGACCTATCATCAGCTCAAGAATTCAAACTGGGGGATGCTGAATCATCCATCCATTGTGCCACAGAACCACTTCTCAGGCAGCTCTCCTTCTAGACACTGACACGAAAAGAATCATCTCTCCACAAGCAAAATCACCTGAACACTCAGACCCTCTGACAAGAAGCAGGACATTCTAGGTAGGCCTTGCTGTCAGAGAAGAGTCCAAACACAGAGCTTTATGGGAACTCAGTTCTTTCATGCTGGCACCTCTATGTCTCCAACTGGCCCCACAGGGCACCTGCCATGTGACTGGCATGGCATCACAAAGACTCCTTTAGAAGTTTCTAGGCTACTCCCAGCACAGCAGCGAAGTAGACAAGTAGTTCTGTACATACTGAAAACAATGTCACACTGGAAAAAATAATCAGATTGACGTTTTCATAGAAGAGAAACAGGAGGAGCAGACAAAGTTGAAGCCATGGTTTTTCTGGCTAACAAAGCAGGAACTGCTAAAAAATGTTTCTCTGCAGTAAGCAGGAGCAAATACTTCCAGGCATGCATGGTGGCAGACCTCGGTGCAGCTCACTACCGTAAACCGGAAGTGATACTGAGCTTCATTAGTAAAAGAAGAGAGAAAAGGTACCACACTGGTGTCTTTCTATAAAAGCCACAAGTGAGCAGTGAGGCAGCAGCTGGGACATCCCCATCTACCGACTTGGTGGCTTCCTGTAAGTGTTCCAGGGCTGGAAGTGGCAATCAGCAGCCTTTGACCCGGTCAGGGAGTGGGTGGAGGTAATGTCAAAACCGTCAGCTGGGGAAGAAAAGCATCCTGCAAAGGAGTCGAAGGAACAAAACCAGACATCAGGCCACAGTTACTCAGCCCCATTTCCTCCACTTAAGAGGTGATGGGGACTCCATCTCAGAGGTTGGGGCATTTAAAGGACACCTAAGAGGGTCTAGTACTCAACGAGAACAACCTGAATTTTAAAGTCCTCTTCAGGATGTGTAGCAGTTTCATAATAAGTCATTGACAGACGGGCAGTGGTGAAGACACTGATCTAGTTGCACCAAGTAAGTAAATACATAAATAAATAAATAAATAAATAAATAAATAAATAAATAAATAGATAGATAGATAGATAGATAGATAGATAGATAGATAGATAGATAGATAGATAGATAGATAGATAGATAAATATATATTAATTAATGATGGGAGAAGGCTGAGACCCAGCTCCTCAGCATCAACACTTAAAGGCCAAACAGAACAAGACTCCCTAAGGAAAGAAAAAATCAAAAAGGAACTCTGTCACCTACATCACTGATGCTCCAGGCCAAAGAGAGGTCCTGTCACAAACAAGGTGAATGAGTCTAACAGATGACATCCGAGGCTGACTTTGGGCCTCTACATGCAGGATGCCCACACACATATGCTTATGATATGACACACACACGTCTACTCACATGAACACACACAGATACACACAAATCAAGGTTCCATTCTCACACAGCTCACTGACAATAGAGCCGATTCCCAAGATCTACTTGCTGACTTTTTCGCCCCTGCCTCAAAGACTTTTCTCTTCAAAGAAATAGATGTGCCTTTCTCTGTTTTAGGGAAAAGAGAGGAACCAACCTTCCTGTCTCAACACTCAGAGAAGGCCATCTTTACCTGGCTTCTTCTGAGTGCTAGGCACTGGCCGAGGGGTTGTCACATATTCATTTTCTCCTTACCGGAACATGGTCCTCTTTAGCAAAAGTATTCACCAAGAAAAAAGCCTGTGATTACTACTTCTTCTCGGCAAAAGGTAAATGAAACACACTAGAGGCCTTTGCTCTGAGCCACAGGAAGCACAGGTAACAACATCCCATGTGTCTAAGACAGAGAAGACTAATTTTATCATTTCAAGTAAATTTTAAGCATTTTTGATCGTAGGGTACATGGGATGTGCTGAAGAAAATAGATTAGGAGAGAGGGAGAGAATGTAAGGGGAAGGAGAAGAAGAGAAGAAAGCAACAAGAGATTGTAGGAGTCTTTGGGAAGACTGGTGGTACCCGGCACATGGACCAGAAAAGCATGACCATCACAGGAAATCATCCCTTGAACCCAGACAGCCTCCCCTCCCAGTGAAGAAGACAGCTGTCATCTGGCTTTAATAAAGAGGCATCCTGAAAACAGCCTGACTCTCACAACTGACATAAAACAGCTGGTTTGGAACCCAGTAGGTGATGTTGGCTCTCTGCAGCTGAAGCGACGATGTGTATTTTCTGTGGCAATGCATTTATCTATGCTTTATCTAGTAAAGTGTTGCCGGAGGGAGAAGGATCACCACCACTTTAGATGCTCAGCTTGAAATGCTTTTTCCCAAAGAGTAGAAAGCAGCCACAAAGCCCATTGATCATCGTTGCCACTTAATACCTAACACATTGATTTTTCAAGGGACTTCCTATTTTGACAAGTAATGCCCCTCCTCACCCCTTTGACCTTCTGTCATCAGGGCCCTAGGTCGGAGGTCCTTTGTCAGTCTCTAATATTAATACCATTGTGTATTACTTCTATTTCCTGAACTTTATGTTTAACCAGCAAGCATCTGTCTGAAAATCGTCTAATTGGAGGCTTCAAGATACAACCATATATTTTCTACTTCCCTTGGTCCCCAAAAATTTCAGCATTTCTGCTTGTCTCAGAGGCTCCCTAGATCAGCAGATATGACCTACAGCTGCCTCCCTCAACATCTACAAAAACCAATGAAGGCCTTTTTCCACAGAAGATCACAGTTTCTGAAACCACTTCCTTCCCCTACTCCCCTTGACCTCTACTGAGCAGTTGGCTGCCTTAACCACAGCATTCTTGACACTTTCTCTGTGTACATATGTGCAGGTGAAGGGCAAAGGTTCCAGTAACCCTGGAGATGGTCTGCAGCCCAGTGCTTTCTCACTGCACAGCAAGGGAATTGCTTATAAACAGCTTATCTGTTCCCATGGCTGTGAAAGGAAAAGGCCTCGTGTCACAGGAGTTGTGCAGAAAACCAAGATAAGCTCTCACAGTGCATCTAGAAGATGCAGACCCTGAGAGATAGGAGCTTCATCCCTTTTGCTTTGAGATTTCATCTCTTTGGGCCCTGTCAAATACCGACAATGTTCACCATTCAGTCCCTGGCTGAATCAGGCCTTAGCCCCTGTTCACACCCATCTCTCTCTACCCTAGGTATGTGCCCTATGCACACTTTTCATAGTTCACACTCACAATAGTTCCCTTGACAGTATGGCTTTGCCTCAGTTTCCCGACCTATAAAATGAAGTGTGACAGATAAATATGGTTTTCTTCTGTTCTTTACTAAATATAGGGACTCATTTCTTAAGAATGACATTTAAGGACTTTTAAGAATTATAGCTCAATGCCTTTAATCTCCAGTTCAAACCCATCCAAACATCTTACTTTTGGTGCTACAGTGTTTCTTCCCTTGATTTCACTTCTGTCTTGGGGTTGCTAATCTGATTTGGCCAGACCTCCAAAACAAGGGGCCCTGGTTCTCTGGAACTAGAACATCCCCATAACTGAGGCGCATCCCTGAGGTGGTTAAGTTAATTCCCTTTTTCTCAAAGACATTTGATTATCCCTCACTCCAGAATTGTTTGGAAAAATATCCTGCACGTAATCTTTTCTGTTGGACATTCTGATTTGAAAGCGATTACTGTTTTCTTGAGCAGTCTCAGTGTGTATTCTTCTGACTTAGTTCTGATCAACAAGCTAACTGTTACTCCAGTTTTCCAGATGGTGGCTCAGACATCCAGGGAACCAAGTGATAGAGATTATCAGAGTTAGTCTATGTTACTGATGAACACACAATCTTTTTTAATGGCTTAAAAACAGGGCAATATTAGCTGAGCAGAGGTGGCATATACCTTTAATTCCAGCACTCGGGAGGCAGAGGCAAGAGGGTCTCTGTGAGTTCAAGGCCAGCCTGGTCTACATATTGGGTTCCAGGACAGTTAAGGCTACACAGAGAAACTCTGTCTCAAAACAAATAAACAACAACAACAAAAAAAAAAACCCAACAGAACAATGTGAGGCCTATCTGTCCCATACTGTGATTGAGACGTCATCTACCTGTGTAGCTCTGGAATGCGGCCCAAACATTCTCAGCAAACTCTCTTTCTTCCATTGCTTGTCCTGCTCTTGGGGAATATTTAAATCCTGTCATTTAATAAACACTTACCAAGCACCTATTAAGTGTTAGATGTTAGACAGCAACACAGAGGACTCAGTGGCCAACAAACTAGACAGGTCTCCCATGATCCCAATTGTACCTCCTCAAGATGGCATTGCAAACAGTGTAGCTCCCTCAAGACGGCATTGCAAACATTTGCAAACATTGCAAACCAAAATGGGTATGCCAGCTGTCACCTCTGAGTCCACCAGTGTATCCAACCTGAACCACTGCCCTGTCTCACCGTGAGCAGCTAACTTCCCACCAGTGGAAATCCCCAGTGCCTTACAAACACTGAAGCACGCCCGCCCTTTTTTCCTATGGCATCTCCCAAACTGTCCTCTTCAGAACCTTCCCTCTAACAGACACACTGACCAACACACATGGATATGACTGGGAGCTCCTGATAGAGGAAGAAGCTTTTCTTAGCTATCCAGAAGGCACAGAACACAGGTGAAACCTAGTTGTAGAGCAAATCTCCAAGATGTGAATCGGTCAGGGTTAGACGCAGTCTGGACCTCATCCCATGTGATTCCCTAAATATGGTTTCTGTTCAAGCCAAGAGCCTTTCAACTTTAAGACTCAAAAGTCATTCATTATGTGCTAATAGTATTTCCCTTATTTTTGAGTTTTCCCTCTGTTTTTAATGAATTATTTTGGTTAGCACTGTGGGGTGTGTGTGTGTGTGTGTGTGTGTGTGTGTGTGTGTGTGTGTGTGTGTGTGTGTGTGTACATTTCACAGTGTGGATTTTCTGATGTGTGGAGATCAAAAGACAACGCATAGAAGCCATTTCTCTCCTTCTACCATGTATAGATTTATGGGGTAAATGTAACTTTTTAGTTTCTAGATATTTGGTCTACTTTTTATTATTATTATTCTGTATTTGTGTATTTGTGCGTGAGAGTGCTGTACCCACAGAGGCCGGAGAAGGAGTCAGGTTCCCTGGAGCTAGAGTTACAGACAGCTGTAAGCCACCTAATATGGTTGCTGGGGACTGAACTCAGGCCCTCTGGGAAAATGGTATGTGCTCTTAACTGCTGGGTCATCTCTCCAGCTACAATATAGTATCTTATGTTTACATCTTAAAGCCATTAAGTTAATCCAGTGTATACTGACTCACATATTTGCAATGCTTTGTAGTCAGAACGTATAAATGTACTTTTGTAGCAGTGTTGTAATACACAATAAATTAACTATAGTCACCATGCTATGCAACGGATGCATCAAACGTATCTCTTTCTTTTAGTTATAATTTTTCTCAGCCTAACACACCTAAGATGCATTTCTATGTTCCTTATTATCTTTCTCTTCCTGGTTTCGAACTTACAACACAACAGTATTATTGGTGGCTGAACTGTACTTTTCTAAAAGCTCATAATGGCCAGAACCTCAGAATGTCACTGCATCTGGAGATGACATCTTTGAAGAAGTCATTTGTGTTGAAATGAAATTATCCAGGTCATCTCTTAGTCCACTGTGACTAGTGTTCTTGAATAAAAAAAGAAGGGCATGGACAGTGATTACAGAAAGACAATGTGAGCTCTCAGACAAGACAGCCATGTGTGAGCCGAAGAGAGAGGCCTCACAAGAAACCCACCCCACCAAGATCTTCGACTGAGACTTCCAGGCTCCAGAAATGAGAAATAATAAATAAATAGACTTCCATCATGATAGCCGCCAGGCAGTGGCACTTTATTACAGCAGTGGTGGAAAATGAATGTATCAATCTCCCTCACAGTAAACAGTTGCTATAGCAAATAACCCAGATTTTCATTGTGAATGCACTACCTCTAAGTAAAATAAAAACTTCTTGATACTAGTGGATATGACCTTTATTCTCGAGACTCCCGGAAAGCTCAGCACCATTTATATAAGTTATAGACACTAATATTTAGAACTCACTCCTGAAGTGGAAGAACATATGAAAAGCTTCTTCATCTTTACCCATGTCAGGGTTTCTCGCCCTGAGCACAATAGTCAGGGTTACTATTGCTTCGATAAAACAGCAAAGCAAAAGCAAGTTAAGGAGGAAGGGGGTCATTTGGCTTACACCTCAATACACATCATCCATCCCTGAAAGGAGTCAGGACAGGAACTCAAACAGGGCAGGAACCTGGAGGCAGGAGCTGGTACAGAGGCCATAGAAGGGTGCTGCTTACCAGTTTGCTCCCCCATGGCTTGCTCAACCTGCTTTCTTATAAAACCCAGGACTATGACTAGGGATGGCCCCACCCATAATGGGCTGGTCCCTCTGCTATTGATTCCTAATTAAGAAAATGCCCTACAGCCTTATCCTACAAAGGCATTTTCTCAGTTGAGGTTCCCTCCTGTCAGATGACTCTGGCTTAGTCAAGTGATCATAGACCAGCCTGCACAGATTGGGCATTAGACTATTCCTTGAAGAGAGATGTTCTCAATGTTGTAGGGTACAACCTATCCACTAGATGCCGGGAGGAGCCACCTGTGCACTCATGTTCATGTGAGTCATAGTGTCCCCGCAAATTGTCAAGCATCCCAGAGGATTCAAACCACTCCTGGCTGAGAAACTATTTGCTGTAATCTTCTCCTCTGCTTCTCATATTCATCTATATGCTTTCCTGGAAATTTGTCTCAATTATTATGTGACTTTGAAGCTTCCTTAAAGAATTATGAATTCTATCATAAGAAAGACAACAGAAAATGGACCACAGTAATAGAAAAACTGTCTGGTACTTTGGCATTTGATCTGGTAAGTTTATTTTGTCAATAGTAAGAACAGTTTCTGGATTGAGACAAGTCCAAAAAAGGGGGAGGGACTAAAAATGTCAGGACTGTGGTTTTCTACTAAGCCAGAAGCCAAGCCTCTGGTCCCAAGATTTTTACCTCCTGGTCACTAGTCATTGGTTAGGATCAACATAGATAAAGGGTTATTTCCATCTCTAGTAGGACGGGACTATTTTAAGTGAATTCATGGTTTGGTGTCATATCTTAGTAGACAAATCCTCACATCACAAAACCCACCAGTGAAATTGTCACCAATCAGCACACTTGTTAACAAGCCCAAGAAAGAAAGCAGTAGTTAAAAGGAATGGGTCCCCAAACAGTGGTCTCCCCTTTGGAGCTAGCCTGGCACCCTACTGCTGAGAATGCACAGTAGCAGACTCTGTGGGCTTGAAACTCCCTAAACATGTTCCTTTTGCAAAATCACCTCAGTATCTTGATAGAGGGAGACATCATGGAGTTCAGGAGAAACCTGGTGCTGGGGAAGTTCCCAGGAATCCACAAGGATGACCCCAGCTAAGACTCCAAACAATAGTAGAAAGGGTGCCTGAGCTGGCCTATTCCAGTAAGTAGATTGGTGAATACCCTAACTATCATCATAGAGCCTTTATCTAGTAACTGATAGAAGCAGATGCAGACATCCACAGCCAATCACCTGGCTGAGCTCCTGTTCATTCAGAGAGAGAAAAAGGGATTATTTGAGCAAGTCAAGATCATGACAGGCAATCAACAGAGATAACTGAACCAAGCTAGCCAGAACTCAGAAGCTCTAAACTGACAGCTGTGGAGCCTGCATGGGACCAGACTAGGCCCTCTACATAAGGGGGAGACAGTTGTGTACCTTGGTCTGTTTAAGGTCCCCTGGCAGTGGGATCAGGAGCCAACCCTGGTCCATGAACTGGATTTTTGGAGCCCATTACCTATAAAGAAACACCTTACACAGCCTTGATGCGAGAGGGAAGGGCTTGGACCTGTCTGGACGCACCAAGTTTTGCTGACTCCCCATGGGAGGCCTTACCCTTTCGGAGGAGGCTATGGGGGAGTAAGTCTGGGGAAAGGCTGGGAGGAAGTGGGAGTCGGGATGAGAGACTTGGTTGGTATGTAAAATGAATTCAAAAAATGAACAAAAAAAGAAAAAAAAATCTCAGGATTTTAGGATTGTCCTCCAGAGTTCGCCAGTGGATGGTGGGATCTTTTCTGTACAGGACACTTAATGAGGATGCTGGAGGTACAGCAGCTTCCCACTGTGGCACATCTGTGGAGCGCTGAGTCACATGGTGTGGACCTACTGGATCCAGCCTGGTGGAGTCTAGTTTAGGCTGGTGGCTCCAGGACTTCTACTATATGGCACAGAGGAAAGGTGAAGGCTGAAAAGATGTAAGTCTGGAGCCAGAACAGGAAGGGCCACTATGACAGAAGGCATTTGGGTTAGCACGGCACTCATCGACTTCCTGTCTTAAGGAGTAATTTTGTCTGATGTTTCTAGGACAAACTATAATGGTATAAAGAGCAATGTCACTATTGGAAGTCCCAGCAACATATTTATGTGCAAGTTATGATAAGGGATGATAAAATCTACCTGGGCAGAAGCACAGATTGTTCTGTGTACCTCTCTGGGAGGAAATGAGAGGCCCACCTTTCATTTTGATGTAAGGCTCAGAGGCAACCTTCATAACACTTTCCATTTCCAGGTTCTGAATTAATCACTGCGCTGTTTACCACCCCAGATGCGCTAGATGGGCAGAGAGACAGAAACATTGCCCACACTTGGACTTAAAAGGAAGTCTGGTCTGTGTTTCACACCTGCTCCCTCACCCTCAGCTCTGCCCTGCTCGACAGATGCAAAGCTCCTTCTGATATGACTCACTGAGACCCCTGAGGCCACAGACTAAATATGTCATAGGGAGTTATCTATAGGGCTCCACAGCGTCCCCATCGCCCCTCCAGCTAAGCGGCACCATTATGTTCTGATGCATCTTGGGGTTTGACAGATGTAAAGGGTACATCTCTTTCAAGAAGGTAGATTTAGTGGCCATCGGCCATCATGTCCAAGGCAAACTACCATTATTCTCATCACCACAGATTATATCCACCTGTACTATTTTCTGGACATAATAAATTCCTCACATATGGGTCATTTTTACATACACTCCCTATTTAGATAAAAAAAGTCAAGATAATTTAATGCATACAATAGTTGACTGTTATACTGGGTTATAATAGTCACAATATTGTTTTAAGTATTTTTAAAATTTGTTTATTTAGGTGTGCATATGTGCATCTTTTCATGTGTGCGATACCTCCAAAGACCAGAAGGGGGCATCATATTCCCTAGCAATGAAGTCATGGGCAGTTGTGAGCCATCTGCCATTTGGGTGCTGGGAATCAAACTCCAGTCCTTCAGCAGAAGAGCAGCCAGTGTGCTTCTTAATCACTGAGCCATCTTTCCAGTACTAGTGCAGACAGCCAAATGACACGTAGGAATAAATAAATTAGTTTTAAAACAAAAATAAATAAAAAGAAGTGGAACTAGGTACTCGGCTGCTAGAATAGAGTGTACCAAAGCTCCCTATCATGTGAGGGTTGGTTTTCATCCGCTCTCGTCCAGAACAATGTTAGAGAAGTCATCAGCCATTTCCCTTCTCTTTACTCTGTTGCAAAAAAACCTTTACCCAATGAAAAAATTACAAATCTGAAAACTTAAAAGACTTGGAGTAATTAGGGAGTAGTGATTTGCTATTATTCAACTACTGCCCCCAAAACGCATTCTGAAATGAGGCATATTCCCTTTAGCAGAGAGGTACGAAAGTTGTGACCAGTCAGGACAGAAGCCTAACTCTGTCTCCCCCATGCATTTCGCAGTGACCCAGGACCATGGTGATCATGCTTATAATGACAATGACTTCGGTTGGCTTTGCCTGCCCCTTTCTTTCTCTTCCTGTCACAGAAATGCACTTTTCCAAGAGCACCCATGTATGAGCTCCCCACCATCCAAGAGAACATTGCTCTCATCTATAACATCCATCTTTATTCCATCCCAGAGGAGAATTAAAGGGAGTACAGAGCCACCTGCTGCTCTTTAAAAGGCATAAATAAGAAATTGAAGTTCATGTCACACTGCACAAAATTCAATCGGATACCTGACTGGGGGCTCCAGTCAGAACATTCACTACTGGAAGGATCGGAAGAAAATGAACTTGATTAGTGCATTGATCCCCACATCAAAATCTTTAAAAACAACTTGAGAACTGGATTCCTTTCCAGTATCTACTAAGAGCTAAGAGTAGAACACCACTCAGATGTAGTCAACAGAGCAAATATTGGGTGGGACAAACCTCCATCCACTTTTTGTGAAGATATGGGTCAATTAGAAGCCTGGTATTTTCTATCACAGAGACTCTTGCCAACTCTTGTCACTGTCCCTTCCTTTTAGTACAATCCAACATTTATTCTTAATGACTCTGGCAATCACAAAACAATGAAATCTATGAGCACCCTTCAGCACAAAGCATTTACAGAATGCTTGGAAAGTTCAGATTCATCTACCATCAACATCAAATGGGATGGTACAAAACAGAGTTCCTATGCAACATACTATGACTTCAATATGTCCTTCATGTGTGTGCTGGCTAATTTTATGTCAGCCTGACACAAGCTAGCATCATTGGGGAAGGAATCTGAATCAAGAAAATGCTTCCATTCCATAAGATCCATCTGTGAGGCATTTTCTTAATTGGTGATCAATGGGAGGTGCAGCTCACTGTAGGTGGGGCTACCCGCAGGCAAGGGGTCTTGGGTTCTATAAGAAAGCGGGCTGAGCGAGCCAGTATGTAGCACCCTCCATGACCTCACGTTTAAGTTCCTGTCTTGACTTCCTTCAATGATAAATAGTGCTGTGGAAGTGTAAACTGAATAAACCCCTTTTTCCCCAAGTCACTTTGGTCATGGTGTTTCTTACGGTAATGGCGACCCTAACTAGATGACATCCCATGACAATTATAAAAACATAAGAAGGACAGAGGTCTGTGGAATGTCAGTCCTCTAAGTGGCTTCTCGTATTTGCTGAAAGCATGACTAATTGTTGGCAGAGGGAACTTCTAAAAGAGCCATGAAAAATAAAAGATGCTATCAGTGTATAAATTAAGAGATCATTATATTGTGCCTATAAAACAAATGTACTGTTATAAATTCCAAATTATCAGAGCAGCAGTTGATAGGATGCTTTATGTGTTTAGAAAATACCAATGCCTAAGAGCATTAACTGCTATAATCCAGTGTCATAATGTGTTGTATGGATGAGCTTAGCAGAGGTAGATGCCCTTAGAAATCTTCATAGCAGTAACAACAATAATGATAGCAACTATAATTTCTTTAGCCTTATCATTTATTGGCTAATGTGTTAAAATTTTGATCCAGTCTTATGATTTTCACGAAAATCTTGCAAGATAAATGTAGTAAATGTTATTTTCACCAGGGTTTGTACCTGGGGTGATAATATCTATCGTATCATGAATGCATCTTTAACACCATGCCATGAGCTAAGAAAACAGCTGAGATTCAAATCCACAGTAACTCTTTCATGGTGCTTCACAAAGTGAGACCTTTATTAGCGCCGCCACACTCCAGAGTTGGCTAAGCATCACTCTGCCACATGCAGCCTCAAAAAGTGTAGATTCTGAGGCCAGACATGGTGTGTGTATGTGCCTGTGATCCTAGCCGGGGAAGGGGGATCATGAGTTTGAAACCGGCCTGGTCTACACAGTGAGATTTAAGTTAGCCTGTTACATAAAGTGAGACCCTCTATTAAAACACTAAAAGCAAAACCAGATGTGGATTCTAAATATTTCTTAGTTAGGGTTTCTATTCCTGTGTTGAAACTCCATGACCAAAGTGACTTGGGGAAGAAGGAAATTACTTGTTTTATACTTCAATATCATTGTTCATCACTGAAGGAAGTTAGGGCAGGAACTCAAACAGGGCAGGAAGATGGAGGCCGGAGTTGATGCAGAGGTCATGGAGGGTGCTGCTTACTGGCTTGCTCAGCCTGTTTTCTTATACAGCTCAGGACCACCAGCCCAGGAAGAGACCCACCTACAGTGGGCTGGGCCCTCCCCCATTGATCACTAATTAAGAAAATGCCTTACATCTGGATCTTATGGAGGCATTTTCTCAAGTCCCTCTGATGACTCTAGCTTGTGTCAAGAAGCTAACCAGTTCACATGCCAATGGCAGTGATGTGATATTTTGGTATGAAGGTGGCCTATGGAATACTCACCCATCCTGTCCCATCGCATATCTTTCATCTCTCTCAATATGCTGTCTAATTATAATAGATGAGTGCCAAGCTCTAGGTACAGAAATAAAATACATACCACTCAACAAGTCCTTTAATTCAAACCCTCCTGACTAGTCTGGAATAGATAAATATATGTATACCCTGCTGATATGGCTTGAATATAGCACTTCTAAAATTAAGTGTTGCCAGTGTGACAGTATTAGGCCCTTTTAGGGTACACTGGTCATGAGGACTTCTTTCTCATGGGTGGGACTGGGTGCTCTTACATAAGGACTTCTCTTTCTTTGACCATATGGAGGAAAGTGCTGTATAAGTTTCTGGTCTGGACTTTCCTGCCTGGTCCCATGGCCCAGACCTACAGACCCATAGAAACACATAGACGCTTATAATTTTATGCTGATCAATTTATGACTCTGACATATTACTAGCTAGCTCTTGCTCTGAAACTAACCCAGGATTCTTATCCCATTCAGCCATGCAGCTGGGTAACTTTTCTCAGATCAGCATAGTTGTCCTCTGCATCTGCTGGCTTCTCTGGCCTCTCTGTGGCATCTCTGCCCTGTTCTTCCTGTTTCCAGAGTTTTCTTAGTCTTATAACCCCGCCCACATTTCCTGTCTGCCTTCCTGGGCCAATCAACATTTTTATTAAACCAATAGATAAGACAATTATTTACGATATAACAACATAATCTCACTACAGGAAAGGCATTTGTCTCCTTAGAGGACAGGGCATTCAAGGTACCCTTATGGAAGCAGAGACAGCTCAACCTGCAGCAACCCCAGCTAAGTCTTCCCAGCCTCTGTGGCAACAATAAATAAATGTCCTTTTTATTATTATTTTTTTTTTTTTTTTTTTTTAGAAATTTCCAGTCTCAGGTATTTGGTTATAGCAATGCAGAGGAGCCAGATGCCTACATCTTCTAAATTAAAAGGAGGAAGTATGAGCCAAGAGCTATGAGAAGGCATTCTGTGTAAGTTTGAAGTCTTTCTAGTACCTGTCAGAATACATTTCCTATGGCTGGTGGGCAATAATATTCTGTAAGAGTTTTATATCTCTGTTTTGCCATGTGTGCATGTGGAAGCCGGAGGTCAGAGGTCAATATGAAGCATTGTCCTCTGTCTTTTCAACCTTAGTTTTTATTGCTTGCTTGTTTGAAACAGTGTTCATCACTGAACCCAGCATTCATCACTTATGCCCTAACATGTTTATGAATTAGTGTCCTCCATGCTCCCAAAGAGGACTTAGGAGGGAAGGGTCTCAATTTTACAGTCTGATGAACTTATTCCACCTTTCTCCAGCCCAAGTCAGCTCCCACTTTTCAAAAAAGATTTATCTGGGAGCTTAATGGTTAAGTTCACTGGCTGATCTCCCACAGGACCCAACTTTAATTACCAGAACCTACATGGTGACTCACAGCCATCTGTAATTCCACTTCCTAGAGATCCGACTCCTTCTATCCTCCAAGTTCCCCCAGGCACACACATGACATATGCACATACACACACACACTCACACAGACATACACACACACACACACTCACACAGACATACACACATACACACACATACATAAAAACACACATACACAGGCATGTTTTAGTTAGAGTTTCTTATACATGGAGGCTTTTCTCTGTCTTGCCTCATCTCACAGCTATTTTTCAAATAATCACCCAGAGACTTAATATTAATTACGAAACATTTGGTAAATTGCTAAGGCTTATTACTAACTAGCTCTTATATCTTAAATTAACCTATTTCTATTAATCTATGTTTTGCCACATGTCTCATGGCCTGTGTTCTAATACATCTTGCTCTTCCAGTGGCTGGCTGGCAGCTGCCCCACTCTGCCCTCTTCTCCCTAGATCTCTGCTTAGATTTCCTGCATGACTACATCCTGCCTTGCTATAGGCCAAAGCAGATTATTATCAACCGATGGTAGTAAAACATATTCACAGCTTACAGAAAGACATCCCACAGCAGTTTCTATTGCCATGAAGAGACACCATGACCACAGCAACTCTTATAAAAGAAAACATTTGATTGAGGTGGCTTACAATTTCAGAATTTAGTCTATTACCATCATGGCAGGACATGGTGGCATGCAGGCAAGACATGATACTGGAGAAGGAGCTGAGAGCTCTGCATCTTGATCCATACACACCAGGAAGTGAATTAAATGAGGTGTAGGTTGAGCATAGGCGATCTCAAAGCCTACCGCCACAGTGACACACTTCCTCCAACAAGGCCTCACCTACTCTAACAAAGCCTCACCTCCTAACAGTACCATTCCCTGTGAGCTTATAGGGACCAATTATATACAAAATACCACAAGGCAAAACACTGATGCACATAAAAAAGATTTGTGTATGTGTCTATGTAAATATGCATGTGCTATATTGTCCAAGGAGGCCCAAAGAACCTGTCTGGTCACTTGGTACTAGACTTATAAAGTTTATGAACTCAGGGTCTTACTGCTTATATGTCAAGAACTTTACACACCACGCCATCTCTCCAGCCCCTGCTGTTTCTTTTAACAATGAGGTGGGTGACAGTGAGGGACTGGAGAGATGCTTCAGCAGTTAAGAACACTATTCTTCTAGAGGACCCAGGTTCAGATATCAGCACTCAGCGTCTGCTCAGAATTATCCATTAACTTCAGTTCTAAAGGGTCCAGTGCCCTCTTCTGGCCTCCACAAGTACTGTCCATGCAGACAGAACATGTATACACATAACATAAAGTGCAAAAAAAGAAAAAAGAAATATATAGTCAGAGGTGTTTGTGGAAGGGTCTTGGAGGAGTTGAAGGGGAGGAATGTGGGTGGATATGTGCTGTGGAATGATCCTTTTATATACTGTAAAGATTTGTCACTTGAGTTGACTTAATAGAAAGCTGACAGGCCAGAAGCCAGGCAGGAAATATAAGCAGAACAACCAGGAGACACAGAGAAAGCAGGACATGTACGAAATTAGGTAACAAGCCATGAGTCATGTGGTATAAGAACTTAGATAGGAAATATGGGTTAATTTACATCGTTAAGAGTTAGTAATAAGCCTGAGCTATCAGCCAAGCATATACAATTAATATTAAGTATCTATGTGGTTACTTGGGAGCAGCTTGGGAGCAAACTTCCACCTAAAGATATGATTAAATGTATTGTTTACATCTATGACATTCTCAATGAATATTTATTATTTTTTCCCACAAAAGCACATCTGCTGAACTGGTCTGCCACATATACATATTAAGATCCACTCTTGCTTCATGAATCATGACCATAGCATTGCTGAAGAAGACCACATAAACTGTGTTCACACTTACAGAGGACCTTACAGATGTAGCACTATCATAGGCACGGGGAAAGTGCAAACCCATTAAGACTCTGAAGAAGTTGCCAATAAAAATGACTCACCAGAAAGAAAGTCTTAGGGTTTCCATTGCTGTAGAGAGACATCGTGACCATGGCAACTCTTAAAAAGAAAAACATTTAATTGTGGTAGCTCGCTCACAGTTCAGAGATTTAGTTCATTATCATCATGGCAGGAAGCAACGCAGCGTGCAGGCAGACATGGTGCTAAGAGTTCTTATATCTTGACCTGAAGGCAATAGGAAGTGGTCTAAAACACTGGGTCTGACTTGAGCATATACGAGACCTTAAAGCCCACCCGCACACAATGGTGCACTTCACTCAACAAGGCCACACCTACTCCTACAAAGCCACTTCATTTATTAAGAAATAATAATGAATTTTGCATATTAAAATAATGTGTAGTTTTTATGAAAATGCATTTATCACAAGGAGCTAGTGGGAAAGTAACATTATTTTCTCCTTTTGTGATTCTCCTAAATGTCTGGTTAAGTAGAAGAGAGACAGAGACTCTCAAATCAACTTGTGTATTAAATTCACTAACAAATGCACTTTGGCTAAAATGCCTTGTGGTGATATTTTGTGTATCTAATAAAGTTTGCCTGAAGACCAGAGGACAGAGTCAGCCACAGATTTAGCCATAAAGATCAGGGATTGGTGACACACGGGCCCTTAATGCCAGCACTGGAAAGTTTGAACCAGGAAGTAATATTTCTGGGCAGAGAAAGGCTCATGAGGGGGAGACAGGGTTTGACTTTTCCTTTTGGCTGAATACTCAGAGGCATTTAGTCTGAGGATTCATGGAGACAGGCCTGAGGAGATGGCTGGGTGAAAAGTAGCTGTGGCTTGTTCCCCTGTCTCTCTGATCTTTCAGCTTTTCCCAATATCTGGCTCTGGGCTTTTATTATATGACCAAGTAGGATTTGTGCAATAATTGCCTAAAGAACATTCTACCTCACCGAGATATGTCATGGAAAAAGAAGGCAGATTTCAACAGCATTTGAGTTGCCCAGACCTCAACAATGGTTTTTAATGCTTAGCTACAAAGAGGGTCTAAAACCATTGCATCAAAGTCCATTAGTCTCTTTGCAATTTCATTTTTGTAACACCATGCATTGGTCTTTTGTTCAATACCCGCAATCTTTGAAATGCTGACACTTCTATTATGCAATGTCAAAAACTACATTTATTCTCGTCACTGTTGTTATTAGCAAAGGCTTGAAGTATTGCAGAGCTGCCAAGCTCACAGCAGCTGATGCAAACTTTTCAAAATCCCAACTCTCACTGAAAGGCTCCAATTTTGTCATTGACCATAAACACTGTCGTTTGTTCCCCTGGATGTGTCACACTCAGGTGTCTCACTTTTGAGAATATGTCTGGCAAATAATTCAAGTCTGAATCAGGCAGTGTGTCTGTCAATCATCCTTTCTAATAAATGTGCTCTGCAGGGGAGGACGGCGGGGCAGGAGGGAAGCAGCCCGCTTGCTCAAGACTCAATCTCAAAAGGGATGCTCCTCAAAAGCCTATGTTGATTCATCCAAAATTCACATTTCTATTTGCAAAACATGTTTAAATGGTTGTGAGAAAGTAATGACAGATGGGCCAGTGAAAGACATAATGATATTCACAAATTACAACACCAGTGCCTGGTTCAGAAGAATGCGGTGAGTGTGCCCTCACCCCCACCCTTCGGAATGCCTACTTTAGAAAAGGAACCACCATGAAAATGGTTTGGTCCAAGATAACAGGTGTTGGGACCCCACTGTGAGAACTGCCCCAGCAAAAGAACTGAGCACACTCGTCTTCACTTAAGGACTTGGGTATGCTGCAGCCCTTGTACTTTATTAGCCAAATACTTATCTCAAATACTGCCACATAGTTAACACCACTTGATGACAGATCTACGTTTCTGAGCCGCTGAGATCAGTGGTTCACACTGGCCACAGTGGCTATTGTTAGAGGCCAGGATAAAATAACCCCAGTTACCAACTCATCTTTTTCCTTTAAAGCAAAAGCATTTTCCAACTTTCTTTCTCTGCAAGGCTCCTTATTGGTGGCTAGTAAGATGAGCAAGCCCTTCTGACTACAGCAAGCTCTGTGATAATAATCAAAAAAGGAGGCAAGACCGCAATCCCTGTGTCACTTACTAAGATCCCAGCAGCACTTGGGGTTTCAGGCGCTGTGGTGGTTTGAATCAGATTGGCCCACACAGGCTCATTGTGCTTGGTCAGTAGATAGCAGGGCTACTTGACAGGGATTGGGAGGTGTCGCCTTGTTGGTGGAAGTGCATCACTGGAGGCGGGCTTTGAGTTTCAAATGCTCAAGCCTAGTCCAGCCTCTTTCTCACTCTCCCCCTTCCTCCTTTTCCCCCCTCTCTCCTTCCCCTCCCTCCCTGCTGCCTGCCCATCTGGATGTAGAACTGTCAGCTCCTCCTCTCCAGCCTGTCTGTCTGTGCACTGCCAGGCTTCCCACCATCATGACAATGGACTAAGCCTCTGAAACTGTAAGCAAGTCTCAGTTGTCTTCCTTTATAAGAGCTACCCTGGTCATGGTGTCTCTTCACAGCAATAGAACAGTGACTAAGACAGAGCCTTTTATCAAGTGTGTTTGTGTGCTTAGCACAGATTGAGTGATAAACCCAAGGGCTGGAAAGAGATTCAGAGACTGACAGCAAAGCATACCACACACGGATTCTAACCTGCATTTTATTGCAGAACTTTCTTCCTCCAATAACAAAATACACCTAGTGTATTATGTGTTTTTAGATATTTTGTATAGTAAATAAAGTATATTCTGCTAATACTTTATAAGACCCTCTAATCGCAATGATAGAAATATGACAGAAAAATAAACACTAAGAGCTTTATATAAGGGACTTTTCAGAGTGTGTGTGTCTGTATGTGCATGCACGACTATGTGCTAGGGCTCTCAGAGGCCAAGGGAGACCATCACATCTGGAGTTGTGGTTACAGGTGATGGTGAGCCATGAGATGCAAGTGCCAGGGAACCAAACTTCAGACCTCTGAAAGAGCATGTGCTCTTGGCAGTGAGCCCCCTCCTCAGCTCTATATGGAGGTTCTGAAAGTGGCCCAGATCTCATCAGGAGTCTGCTGGCCTAGCTGGTATTTAGAACAATCTGTCTCCCGCACCTTCTTACATCTGTCAAAAACAACATTTAGTCATTAACAAATTCTATTTTTAAAAAATTTTAACTGTGTATAAAAATACAGTAAATAGCACAGAATGTTCTCATATACCCAGTCAATGCAAGCAGAGAGGTTTTTTTGTTATTATTAACTTTATGCATTATTGTGGTGCATTCATTACAGTTATAGGCTTGACATTAGATGCATTTTATTAACTAAAGTTTGTGTTTGCATTCATATTCCATTTTGCGTCATACAACTCTCTAATCTAAATTGTCTTGCTTCACTTAACTTTCCTACCAACTTCTACCTTTTTCAGAATGTCAGAGTGTGTGGAGTCAAACACTAGGGACGTTGGAGCCTGGTTTCATTGACCAATAAGCACTTAGTGGTTAAATGTCCTATGTTTGCCTGGGAAGCATAGTTCAAGTCCTTTATTGTTGAACATATTTCCATTGTATGATATTTGTTTCATCAGCCATCTATTAAAACACACCTAGTTTCTTCCGGTTTTCAATGACATTGAGTGAAGCTGTTATGAATTTGGATGGTGGTTTTCAAATGGCTCAGAGTTCTTACCTGATTCAGTAAGCTGTCAGGAATATGAATGCTGAGTCATTTGTTAAAAGTGTGGTTTTCAGACAGACAAATTCCACGTTTTCCCTCACATGTGGAATCTAGATTTTAAAATTGTATGTATATATATACACACACATATGTATATATACGGATATGAGTTGAGATAGAAGGGGCCATATGGAAAGAGGAAAAGCTGTAAATGGTTGGGAGAAACAGAACATAGTGAGTAATGGAGAAAAAAAAAACAGATATTTCATGTTTGCCACCATGTGAGGAATTTAGATTTAAATGAGTAAATCTTAAACATGAAAGCAGAAAGACTGTCGAGTGAAACGGGGAGACAAATGGGTAACGGGACAAGAGAAGATAACTCATGTGGATATGAGTAAAGAGCAAGGTCACATTCTTCACACAGTGTCACAATGAGACTGCTGGCTCTGTACACAACTGAAAAGATTCATTATAAAAACGAAGGCCAGAGAGAGCAGATCTGCAAACCTAGGTAGAGACAGGAGGAGCAAATGTTCAAGCCCTGTCTGGGCTGTAGAATAAGTTCAAGGCTAGACTGGTCAACAGAGTGAGACCATGCTTCAGTGGTTTTAAAAAGTTCTAGAGTCTTAGGGACACAGGTCAGTGGAACACTGCTTGCTTAGTGTAAGAAGACCCTAGGCTCAATGCCAGCAAAAATATATCACTTTAAAAAGATGATATTGGGATGGGAATGCAGCTCAGGTGCTAGCATGCTTACTTGGCATCCACAAAGTTCTCACAGACCTATCGACTAGTCATGATGGTACTCACCTATAATACCCATAATGGAGAAGTGGAGAAAGGAGGGTCAGAAGTTCAAGGTTATCCTGGCTATATAGGAAGAAGGAGGCCATCCTAGACTCTAGACCTTATCTCAAAAAAAAAAAAATAACTCTATCTCTTCAGATACTTTTTAAATATAACACACAAAACAGCAAAGAATGGGATGCTTCAGTGCACTGCTTTTTACCATGATGTGCAGATGAGCACATAGACACAGAGCATGTAAATGTCCTTTAAAATACAACTAGCTAGACTATCTTTCCACACTCAGGAAATATTCTCTTCTCTTCTCTCTCTCTCTCTCTCTCTCTCTCTCTCTCTCTCTCTCTCTCTCTCTCTCTCTCTCTCTCTCTCTCTCTCTCTCTCCCTCCCTCCCTCCCTCCCTCCCTCCCTCCCTCCCTCCCTTCCTCCCTCCCTCCCTCCCTCCCTTCCTCTCCAAACTCCTACTGTGTAGTTCTGGCTGGCTGCAATTTGCTCTGTAAATCAGGCTGACTTTGAACTCACAGAGATCCACCTGCCTTTGCCTCCCAAGTGCTGGGATTAAAAGCATGTGTATGGGATAATGCTTTTGTAGACTTAAAGATTTTTCACTTGAATTGGTTTAATAAAATGATGATTGGCCAATAGCTAAGCAGGAAGCAGAGGTGGGACAACCAGACTAGGAGAATTCTGTGAAGAAGAAAAGCAGAGAAGCAGTCACTAGCCAGATGCAGAGGAAGCAAGATGAGAATGCTCGACTGAGAAAAGGTGCCAAGCCACATGGCTAAACAAAGATAAAAATTATGGATTAAGTTAAATATAAAAGTTAGATAGTAATATTCTTGAGCTACTGGCCCAGCATTTACTATAATATTAAGTCTTTGAGTCAATTACTTGGGAAGTAACTGCTGGGTATTTGAGAGTTTCTAGCTGGCACAGACAGTTCTGACTATAAATGACCCTCCAACCTGGTGCAAATACACCCCATAAAGCCTGAGAAAGTTTAAAAATGGTTCTAGAGCACAGAAATTGAGCCAAAAACAGCTTCCTAGTTGTGTCTCTCAAGTGGGCTGTGGTACAGAGTAGCATGCAGGTCTTGAGTGACAAAATGGCAGGTTTGTGGCATGATGTTTGAGCTGCAATACGGCAGGTACCCAGAGGCCTTAGTACAAGCACAAACTGCATATGACCAATTTAAGGTTACTATTCATACAGTCAAAAAGGGAACAGAGTCAAGGACGGCTTCTTGGTAGCAGCATTCTCAGGGGAGGTGGTCTGTTTGCTGCTAGTGAGCAGAGGTGCAGCTCTTTTGGGAGAGGCTTCCTGGCTCAGCATTAGTGCCCAAAACCTCAGAGTTCTTTTTAAAGGCCCTGCTGCCAAACACTTAAATCAGTGTTTATGGACATTGGGCACTAGTGCTCCACTTGGTGGCAGCGTGGACTATAAAATTTCTCAGAGTTGAGTGATAAAAGTGGCTCCTGCTGGTACCTCTGCCACGAAGCTAAGCTCTCACAGACCAAGGAACTGGGTAAAGCCAGCCATCATATCTAAGGCTTTAATTCTAGCCACAAGACTTTAAACCTAGCCAGAACAGACATTTAGCAGATTAAAGATGTAATTAGGATAAGATGGAGATAAAAAGTAAAAACAGATTCAGATGAAAAAAAAAACCTTTAAATAGTTTACAGCATGTTTAACAATATACATAGGCTTTGGAGGAAAGTGTCCTTAAAAAAGAAACACAGTAAAAAAATAATAAGCCACATAAAGATGGAATATTCATAGAGTCTGGATATTGTATGTTATTGTTTGTCTTTGAGTTTTCTGACTGCAGAGGAAGGAGCAAGAGCTGCTGAGAGACATTTGCTTATAAAATGCTGCTGGACTAACCCAATCTACACATTTTGCAAATGCTTTGACTTCAAATTTTAAGTCAAAAGGTATGTTACTTTAGAGAAGATGTTTTCTTTTTATTTCTGCGGAAAATGAGAGGCTATGGAGTTGTTCTGGATTAATGAAAATGAGATTTGATAGAAGAAGATCCCCTGAAACATTTCCAATGGGAATGGATAGCCCAAATGATCCAACATTTCAGAGCACTTCTATTGCAGTTTCCTCTGAGTTCTGCATCCAGAACAGCTTCAAGGCTGCTGGATGAGATTATCCAGCCTCACAAACTATTCCATTCAAGACTTGCCCATAATTCTAAATGTTCTTTGAGTCCCCATAAGATTACCAGCACTCCTAATCAGCAGGAAATAGTCTAAAGAACGATGCCCACACACACACCCCAAATGGATTATGGATGTTTGTCTTTGTTTAGAGTGTTGGTTACAAGTTATTATGGATAATGGTTAGGAAAATAACCTATTCAAATGAGATTAATTTGAGGTTCTTGCTTTAAAATGAAAAAAAGGGAAATATGGAATAATGCTCTTGTACACTGTAAAGATTTTTCATTTGTACTGGTTTAATAAAACAATGATTTGCCAGTAACTAGACAGGAAGTAGAAGCAGTGGCGACCAGACTAGAAGAATTCTGGGAAGAAAAATGGCACCAACCAGACCCAGAGGAAGCAAGAGAATAATACTAGACTGAGCAAAAATGTACTAAGCTATGTGGCTAAACATAGATCAGAATTTTAGATTAATTTAAGTATAAGAGCTAGTTAATAATAAGCCTGAACTATTGGCCCAGCAAATCTCTGAGTCAATTATTTGGCAAGTAGTTTCTGGGTATTTGAGAGTTTCTGAGTGGAACAGAAACATCTGATTACACATGTGTTACCATGCCTGGCTGGAGGGAGTGTCTGGAAGTGAGCCTGTATTATTTCAGAGGTGGATAACACAGTGGATAACTCAACATGAAGTGAAAGTCCTCACCATCAATTGTTTTCCAATGCTCACAGAATAGGTTCATATTCTAATGGGGCCACTGAACTCCCACCCCCAGCCTCTCCCCTCTTCCTTGGAAGCTCTCTTTTCTCCTTCCTCTAAACAGCTGTGTACTTTTACTCAAATACACAGGCTCTTTTCCTTCTAAGGGTATCAAGCTACACTCTGGCAACAATCCTGTCCTTGCCCACAGCACCTAAACCATGGCTCTGAAATATGCAAGGAATATCTGATGGAAGAGGGTATATAGACGACTTTCTCCTTGGACAACAGCTCAGACTCTAGACGTAGTAGACACTAGTACACTTTAGTAGTACAGACAGTGAGGCTTACTCTAGGGAAACTAAAGGGAGAGACTTGGGCAAGGCTGTGAAGAAGGCTCCAGAATCCTGAGATCCATAGTTAACTGAAAATGTCCTATACTTGTCATCTCTGACCACTGCTAGGCAAAATCCTGCATTAGTACCTGTGGCTCAGTATCAACAGCATGCTCTATGATGACATGATACCCTCCTTTCCTGCCTCCATCTCTACCTCGCTACCAGTCAGTCTCTTTCTCTTCTCCACTCCAGCCTCACTTCCTACTGTTCCTGTGTGCTCACTCTCCACACTCTTACCCCAGGGCCTTTGTACAGGCTGTCTTTTCCCTTTGGACACTCTTCCTTCAAACAGCTCCCATAGTCACTCACCTGTCCGGAACCCTCCAACCATCACCCCTTCCCTCCTTCAGAGCTTAGTTCCCACATTACAAACTCCTCCACTTCACAATCTCCAGGAAAAATATCTCACAGAATGTACCCAATACTTAGCTGTTGAGTACACCATGTACCGCTAACCTCAAAAGGAAGGATTTCTTTAACTGAGCCATGGCAAGGCCAGGAAGAGATAATGAGGGACAGGAATGTCTACAGGGCAAAAGAGGCAGCACCTAAGTACATGACCTCTGACCTGCATACATAATCTCATATGAAGAAGGATCATGCCTTTCCTTTTTTTTTTTTTTTTTTTTTGTGTGTGTGTGTGTGTGTGTGTGTGTGTGTGTGTGTGTGGTTGGACAGCAAACAGCCAGGTGCACTCCCAGACAGAATGAAGGATGACTTCAACTATTCATTTGGCTCTGTTTCTCATGAGTGTATCTCCCCAACTTATATCCTAATAAGTTCCTATTGTCCATTGAACAGACAGACTCACATGGATTAACCACTACAGGCTCCCCTGCAGGAGGCCCAGTGGCACATGACCCAAGTGCTCAATTTGCATGTGGGCCACAAGAATTCTTGAGAATGACTAGGAGAATGGGCCCCAAAGAAGCTCTCCATCAGCCTCCGCAGCTCCCTGCTACTTCCTCCTGCATCCATACCTCCTACCCCCATCCCTCCTGCCACAACACCCTTTCTATAACTAACTCCTACTCTTAATTCAAAACTCGACTCGTGTCACCATCATTTGGATGAGGTTGCCTGTCCATATTACAACTCTGTTGTCTCCTTTACTAGATCTTGAGGGGTCCTTTTATACCCATCTTATAGCAAAGCAAATTAATAAATAGTCACATAATAGGATGAAGGGATGAAAAAACAGAAATAATATGGTCAGGCTACCCGATTGTCAGTCTCTGTGAACCCAAGTTAGTTGATTCTATGAGTTTTCTAGTGAAGAGTTGTGTAGCCTCATCCTCTTGTGGGCCTCCTAACAGTGTGAGGAGGGGCTGTCTCTGACTCTGTTGCCTGTTTTAGGGAACGTTCTTTCCTACAGGACTGCCTCATCCAGCCTTCATAGGAGAGGATATGCCTACTTTTACTTCAGTTTGATAGCATGGCTGGTTGATATCCACCACTGAGGCCTGCCCTTTTCTGAAGAGAAAGGAAGAGGAGAAGATGGAGGGGGGAAGAGAAGGGAGCGGAAACTCAGGTCAGAATCTAAAACAAACAAAATAATAAGTAAATATTTTAAAAGAATATGATGTGAAAAAAATAAATAATATATAAGAACAAACGTGAGAAGGCATTCCTCTTAGAAAAGATAGGAGATAAAAGTAAGAGGTAGTAACAGCTTTTTACTGCATAACCAACTGCTCTAAAATGTAACAATGTAAAACAGCCCTTGATGTAGTACATGGTTTTATAGCTTCTATTTTGGGTCATTTTTCTTGACTAAGCTAGGCTCAGCTGATCTTGGCTGAACTTGTTTTGCCACTGTTATGGGTTGGCTGAGGCCGGCTGACTGAGAACAGCCTTGCTCGGCCAGCAGGGACCCTTGCAACCTCTCTCTACCTGGTTTTCAATCCTCAAGTGGCTGACCAAGAGGGCTCACATGACAGTTTAGAATTACCGTCAATAAGAGCAAACACTGTATGGTGTCTTGAGACACAGGTTCAAACTTCCACAAAGAAATCAGGTCAAAGAAGATGCCAAGAACATGATCTCTCTCTCTCTGTCTGTCTCTCTCTCTGTCTATGTCTCTCTCTCTCTCCCTCCCTCCCTCTGTCCCTCCCTCCCTTTCCCCCTCCTCTCTCTCTCTCTCTCTGAAAATAACATTTGGAGGAAGAGGGATGGAACTGGACATCAATATATTAAGATAAACTAGCGAGACTCAGAAAGACAATGGCATATTTTCTCTCTTCTGTGGAATCTAGATTTACGTGTGTGTGTGTGTGTGTGCGTGTGTGTGTGTGTGTGTGTGTGTGTGTGTGTGTGCACATGTATACACATATATGAATAGGTAAAATAGAAATGGGACCATGCAGGGGAGAAAGAGCTGAAGTGAGGTAGGAAAGAGGGAAAAGAAAGTCTAATGAAATAGTGTGATGTGAACTCAGAAGATGAAAGCGACACCGTGGGCAAAGGGCGCAGGGAAAGGGGCACACGTGAGGAGTAAGAAGGGCGCACAGTGACACGTACGTATGAAACGTCACATTAATCAAATATACGCAGTAAATAAGTGCAATAAAAGTATTGGAAGGGGTGTGGCATGGCTTGGCAGGTTGAGGCACTTGCCGCCAGGCCTGTGACCAGATTTTGATTCTCAGAAGACACGTGGTAGAAGGGGGGGGGGACCAACAGCTGCCACAGAGTTGTCCTCTGAGCTCCATGGCTGCTTTATCATGTCCTCTACATACTCACAAAAACATCTTTAATGAAGGTTAAAAAAAAAACCTAATTAATAAAATAAAAGAGAAAATGACCAGGCAAGATAGAAAGGATGGAAGAACAGGTTCTACCTCTTACTAAAGGGCCGGGAAGCAAGGCGGCCATTCTGGAAATCCACCTCAGGAGTGAGGCGGAGAAAGACCTGAGGCTGTACTTGCCATCCTGTTCTCAACTCTGTGTGTGTGTGTGTGTGTGTGTGTGTGTGTGTGTCTGTGTGTCTGTGTGTGTGTGTCTGTGTGTGTGTCTGTGTGTCTGTGTATGTGTCTGTGTGTGTGTCTCTGTGTGTGTCTGTGTGTGTCTGTGTGTGTGTGTGTCTGTGTGTGTGTCTCTGTGTGTGTCTGTGTGTGTCTGTGTGTGTGTCTATGTGTGTCTGTGTGTGTGTGTCTGTGTATGTGTCTATGTGTGTCTGTGTGTGTGTGTATGTGTATGTATCTGTGTGTGTGTATCTGTGTGTGTGTGTCTGTGTGTGTGTGTATGTGTATGTATCTGTGTGTGTGTATCTGTGTGTGTGTGTCTGTGTGTGTGTCTCTGTGTGTGTGTCTGTGTGTGTGTGTGTGTGTGTGTGTGTGTGTGTGTGTGTGTGTGTGTGTGTATGTGGTCAGAGGCACGGGATCCCCCAGAGCTGGAGTTACAAGTGGTTGATGTAGGGGCTGGAAATTAACCTGAGATGAAAGTGTTCTTGTAATCTTTTATATATCAGTGACCCTTAAACTGTCTTCTTATCGTCTTCCCTTGCCTACAAGCAACCATGCTTTTTTTGGTTTTTAAGAAAGTTTCTGTGTATGGGTGTTTAATCTGCAAGCATTTTAATGCACCATGTGTGGGTGTGCAGTGTCCACAGAGGACAGGAGGGGAGTCAGATCCCCTTGGATTGGAGCACTTATAGTTGTGAGCCACCATGGAGGTGCTGAAAATGAACCTGGGGCCACTAAAGGAGCAGCCAGTGTTCTTCATCTCTGGGCCACCTCTCCAGTCCCTAAGCATTCATTCTTATTTGCTCATTATACATTTGTTTGCTTATGTTCCTCTTCGGGGCATATAGGTGACTTACTTTATACAACAGGTATTTCATACATTTCTCCCTCTGTTCCTTCTTTTAGATATTTACTTTTGTGCCTTTAAGATCTGTCTCCGCTGCTGTGATCCACTTAACAGCACTTCTGGTCTACAGATGGGGGCCTGTGCCTCCTTCTCCTCTCTTGCTGGGATCCCATTTGGCTTGAACTCAGTCTCTGTGAGTCATATGTGTGTTGGCTCTGCTGTTTTGAAGGCCTTGTCTTCTTGGTGTGCTTCATCTATACTTACCATCTTTCTGCCTTCTCTTCCACAGAGTTCCCTGCACCCTGAGGAGATGGATTTGGTGGAGACATCTCATTTAGAACCGAGGTGTCAAGGTCTTTCACTCTGTTCACATTGTTCAGTTGTGGGTCAGTGTATTCGTTCCCATCTACGGCAGGGGGAAACTTCTTTGTTGATGTCTGAGCAAGACACTGACCTATGACTACATCAGAATGTTGTTAGGGGTCATTTATTGCTATGTTCCTTTAGCAGAACAGTAGTATTTGGTTTTCCCCTGGGTCTGTGGTAAATCTAGTCTCTTGTCAGGCATGATTTCCATTTCATGGAGTTGGCCTTAATTCCAATCAAATAGTGGTTGGTTATCCCCCACATCTTTTGTGCCACTATTGTGCCAGCATGCCTTGCAGGAAGGGCAGTCTTGTTTCATATTACAAATATCATCCCTCATCTCTCTAGAGACATATAGTTATGCTCCAATATCCTGGAAACTGTTTTTAGATGGTAGTGCTATCCAATTCGTTGTTTTTAAAATCACCGCTATGACACTATTTTCAGGAGACATAGCTCCTATTTTCTTGGAATGTGTTCGGGAAAGAGCCACAGACAAGGCTCTACTCTGTGTTCCTGTGGATGTGTGTAAGGAGGATGGGAGAGAACCCCAGGGCTGGGAGTGCATCAGCAAGGTTTCACCTAATGCACCCATTTGCCACCTCCTCACCAAGCAGCCACTCCAGCTGGAAGCCAGGCAACTCAGTGCTAGATACATACAACACAAGACACATTCTCTTTATAAAGGTACACTCTCTCTAGCCTGGACACAGAAGAAAGCTGGAAGCCAGCAAGCAGTCTGTGTCAGTTTCCTTAACACCTCCATCCAGCACTGCAAACTGCTATGAAGTCAGCCCAGAGCCCACCCACCACCAGATAAGACTTACATGGCTTTCTGGTGATGCCACAAGCTAGAGGCTACAAACTATAAAAATATGTATACCTTCATAGTTCTGGAGGTCAGAAACCCAAGGCGGTAACTGGATGGTTCTTCTGAATGCTCCAGGGACAAATCCATTTTCTTTCCTCTTCTACTGACAGCAGCTGCCCGAGTTCTTTGGTATATGCCACACACACACATACACACACACACACACACACACACACACACACACACACACACATCTTTGTAAAGCATCATTCCAACCTCTGTATCCATGGTCAATCATCTTTTGTTTCGATCCTGTCTCCCATCTAGAAAAACTTCTGTGCTCACAGCAGACCCACCTGATCCTCCCAGAGATCCTCCTCATTTTTTACATACATAGATGACGTTTACAAGTTCAAGTGATTTGGGTGTGTACATACATGGATGGGAGCCATTGCTGTGTCTATTGTAACCATTTAGGCTCATACAGATATGAAACCTACACCATACAACATCTTATACAAGAGAGAGGCTGCTGAGAAGTATGAATGGAGCTTATACATATAAATAAGATTGTATTTCTGCCTACAGAAATATTGATCATACTGAAGTTTGCCCAAGACAGACATGGAGATGAATAGAATGTGCAGTAAACACAGAATAAACCAGATAGAAGGCTCCTATGTGTTCTGTCCAATTCAGTCGTGGTGACATCGACTATTCTAGAAGGACCTTCAATACTGGAGCACAGACACCCACTTGGGCTCAACATTGGGGGCCCCATCGTTACTGTCTTCCTTATAGGACAGTTCCGTGCTAGGTACTCGGGACTCAAAATGAGGGGAGTGTGTTGTGAAGAAGGGGTGGAGTCCAGCTTCCTCTTGTTCTTAAAGAGCTCAGCCAGAGGATACACACTAACTGGGAAAAAACAGTATGTGCTAGGGCAGGGGAATCACCAAGAACCAGGAAGTCTGACTCACCCAGAGAGACCTTTGCTAGTCCCAAATGAAGAGGAGGTAGCCTAGCTTTTACTGAGAGAAGCCAGCCAGGAAAAGGCTAGAAAGAGCCTGATGTATCCTGCAAACAGAACAATTTATCCCATTGGGAGGCTCCTTACTCCTGGTTCTGAGGAAATCATCACAAGCGTCTTTCCCAGTTCCCTGGAAATCTCCTCCTTCCAATCTGTCCACTTTGATGTAGGCAGGAGATCTCACACTACGTTCCAGCACCTTCAGTCTCAAGTGTTCACAGGGTAACAAACCAACAGAGGCTTGGAGGGAGGGGAGGCGAGAATGGGTTGCAGTGAATGTTGCCAGCCCTCAGAAGGCCTCTGACCAGCGTTTCATCTCCGGAAGCCTTTATCTCATGCTTAAAGCACCTGCCTTTAAAGTCCTAAGAGCTCACGGGGGTACTCTCCTGCTCCGGACCACACATAGGGGGGCTCTTTTCTCAGATCTCAGCTTTACAGATGGGAAGGCGAAGCCAACAGAGCCTCCACTCTCCTGGGCGGCCCTCTCAAGAGCTGCACACAGCTCAGAACCACAGACACTGATGCCAGGCACTGGGCCCCAGAGAAGGACTAGAGGACACTCAAGCCACAGCTTTGTGGTTCTAGGACAGACTCTGAAAATAATAAGTTTCCCCAAGTTGACTGGTGACACGACCTTATGGCACACATACCCCGCCCTCTGTTGCTAGAAGGAGAAAAATGGCAGATAAGGCACTGTCTCCTTTTAGCTTCCTCCATAGTATTATTTCCAGTCTCACATAAGAGAGCCTATCAAATTGCCAGAGAGATGGAAATAAAAAAAGTCACTATTGTATAATCGGACTGAACCGGATGCCACACCATTAATAGCATCTCCTTCATAAACACTGACTCAGGAAATCCACAAAGACCACGCTGACATCAGAGCTCTCTTCTTGCTAATAAGGACTCTGAAACTAGACAAAAGCAAAGCAAATAGCCCCTAACTTGGGCGCCAAGCCTGGGTGCACAGCCCTCCCTGGAGGAGTCTCAGAGACTGACATGGGGAGTCATCTCCAGAGCTCCAGCCTGGGGGCCAATTCTATACTGCGTTGAGGTTGGAGCCCGTGTCTGCTGCATTTTTGGACTAACCTTGAGACTAGTGCCCACTGCAGAGGTCCTGCTGCAGCTGCTGTTTTGAGACTACCCTAAAGGTCCTGAGCTTATGCCTGTAAATCAGCTGCTCAGACTATATTCCTGAGGATTACCATAAATAACTCAGGCAGGTGAATGAGCGACAGGTGATTCCAGTCTAGTGCTAAGGGTCACACCTACAGAGGAGGAATCTCTGGCTGATCTCTCCCTGCGGAATGACTGGTGACAGGCAGAAAACCACCACGGCAAAACTTATATGGTAATTGTATTCACAATCGCCATGGCTTGCTCGTATAGGTGGTGTTTGCCCTGCAAATATTTACAAAGAATGTAGTGCCATGTATTCGCCCTAGATATGTAATTAAATCATTCTCTCAACCATGCATTTTCTATGCCTAAAAAACAAAAAGCTGGTTGTGTTGCCTGGGATCAGCTTAGGGCATTCCAAGGAGTTTACAAGACCAAAGCATCTGGTTTTGATGCTTTTGTAGCATTAAAAAAAATCTATCTGCTAATGTGAGAATCTTTAAGAACACTGAAATGCTTTGAACCATATTTTACAATTTCAAAAAAAGGTGAGTGATTCTCAGTTTATAGCTCGTAATAATTTTTTTTAAAGAAAGGATTAGAATATAGACTCATTCACGTGGGCAGTCTACTAGGCTCTCACCTATGGACAAATGCCCACCCAGAGTTGGCTGTGCTTGCTTCTGTCTAGTTAAGATGTCACTGTTGGCCAGAAACCTGCACTTTCTGTAAAGGCAAGACCCACCTCTAACATCTTGATTACGTCTCTTTAATGTATTTAACACACCAGGTGTGAAATAAATGCTAAGACCCATTCATTCATTCATTCATTCATTCATTCAGAGTTTGTTTGCTTTTACTCATTCTATATGAGCTAGGCACTTCTAGGCTCAGTGACACAGCAGGGAATATAACAAACGAGAAAATCCCTGCTTTGGGTTTCCCATTTTAATGTTTTCTAAACCATCAGCAAGAGGACCCAGAGGAGGAGCAATGAGGTCCCATATCCCAGACCACCTGCCTTCCGAGGTCAGCCCTTGTAAAGGGAGAGGGGCGGTGGAGGGGATGGAGTTAGCAAGGAGGCAACTGCATTGCTGGAGCCCCATTCATTAAAGCCATTCACAAGTCTTAGAAAACAGGTCATTCCGCTCCATGTGGAAGAAGCCCAGCTTCCTTCCTTCCTTTATTGCTCCTCTCAACGGCCACCGCCAAAATTTATACTTCACTGTTCTGCTGTTTTCTCTCAGAATCTAATAAAATTGTCCTCACACTTCAAAGAGATAGAAAGAGGGGGGGAGGAGGGAGGGAGGGAGGGAGGGAGGGAGGGAGGGAGGGAGGAAGGAAGGAAGGAAGGAAGGAAGGAAGGAAGGAAGGAAGGAAGGAAGGAAGGAAGGAAGGAAGGAAGGAAGGATGAAAATAGGTCATTTCTTTTGTGTCGGAACCCTTTGACTTGGTCTTATACTCAGGACTCACCCTGATAGCTCAAGACAACACCTCCTTTCTGGAGTGCCTGCTTATCCTTATCTGCAAAACTCCTGAGGCCATTTTACATAGTATTTATAAATGTCAGGGATAAGACACTGGAAAGATGATGTGGACCTTTTCTCTAAGGGCAAGTCCAAAGCCATTGTCCTAGAGAAGGGGAATGCAATTCACATTTTAAAAAAGATTGCCTTGTTGCCAGGCAGCAATGGCACACACCTTTAATTCCAGCACTTGCGAGGTAGATGCAGAGCAGATCTCTGAGAGCTCCAGGCCAGCCTGCTCTACAGAGTGAGTCCCAAGGCAGCCAGAACTGTTATACAGTGAAACCCTATCTTGAAAAACAAAAAAGATCGTCCTGTGAGTGATTTGAAAAAGGAGTGGGGGGCAGTATGATGAAGGAAAAGCTGAAGCAGCGCCTTAGGGAGCAGAGGCTGTGGTGCTCAGGTGGAAATGGGGGCGGGGTAGATGTGAGAACTGACTAGCAGCTACGCTGACTAGAGCTGCTAATGACTGCAAAGGACGCCTGTTATTCTGCTTTACATCAATGATGGGACACTCGGAGACTCTCAGAGAAGCCAGGGCAGAACACTAAGAAAAGGGTGAGCTGCATGGGTTTGCTTTCACTCAAAGAACCGGTACCCAAAGAATGTCTAGCAGGTGGCATGGTCTGGAGCGCTAAGATGTGTATTTGGGGATCATCAGAATGGAGGTTCCCGCTGCAGTGTGCAGGCAGTGGTATATCAGAGGGAGGGGATATGAAGAGGGTACAGCTTTAATGAATGACCAAGGAGATAAAAATCTGCAGAAAGACTAAAAAGGAATAGTCACAGAGAGATGTCATGAAATCCAAAGAAAAGTGTATTTCAAGGAGGAAGTATTTATCAGCAAAGCTAAGTAGAAGATGTGGTAGGAATGAAGGGCAAAATCTCCACATCCAAACACCCTGTGCATAACAAGTTCTACACGCGGTAATTATTGATGGATCAGTCTAACAATAGATTGTAGAAGATAGTGTACTGTGAAAACAAAACAAAACAAAAAACCAACCCACAAGCTTTGCATCCAGGACTGGCTGGTTGCTAACCGTTATGAAGACTCTCAACAAGGATCGAAGCCTGGTAGGACTGAGGGTGTTCTCTGGGAGAGAGCCAGAATTGTGCTCTTGTGTCTCCATGAAAGGTACAGGGATTCGCGTCTCTGAGTCATTTGTACACGCGGTTTTAGAGAGATGAGGGAAAATGGGAGGGCAAGGGCTTTCCTCCACTGCCACTGGGGACAGGGAGGCTAGAAATAAGAGGAGCTATTCTGACAAAGTGCACGTAAGAACACACTGAGCTCACCCATGTAACTCCAGCTCCTGGGAGGAAGACAGAGCAAGAAGATCAGAACTGCGAAGCCATCCTTGGCTACACAGCAAGGCCACTCTGGCCAACATGAGACCCTTTCTCAAAACATGAACAAAAACATTAAAGTTCAAGAATATTAAATATTATAAATCCACAATGTAAGCAATATAATAAGTGATGTCTTAACTTTAATAATTCAGACCCATTCATAGGACAACAAAGGGCAAAAAGAACTGCCTGGTTCAAAACAAATCCATCATTTAAAGAAGATGATGGACAGCCTGTCACCAGGTAATGGCCTTGGAAATTAACTTTCAAATTAGCCCCAACAGTGATGATGTCATACATTACACATTAACTGGGGACACCTGAAAAAAAAAAAAAAAAGCCAACTCTGATTATACTTAAGAAATCTGTTTTCTGAAAGCAAAACAAAAGTTATTTGTTTTGTAAACTCTAGAGGGGGAAAAAAAACACCCATAATCTCCTATGAGGCCCTTTCAGAACTACAAATTCCAAATGGAATCCAAATAAATTAATGTGGAAAGCCCCTTGAATTCTTTGGACTGGAATTAAACTTGTGGGTCATCTTTCAAAGTCTTGCCGACTATCAATATTTTATGGTGACATTTTCCTAAACAATTTGAGCAAGGAAAGACAGTGTAATCAAAGATGCTTCAGTAAGTAACAAGCAAGCAGATGTGTTTAAGATAGCATTTTTAAGAGTAACAGCACATTTTTAAGAAAACAAATACAGTAGAGACCTCAAGTGTCCAAGACTGTTAAGCAATGAGCTTGTCTATATAAGGACATTTTCCAGATAGCAGCTGATCTGACACGAACAACACTTCAAAAAATGATCTTGATGAAGATGATTTTAAGACACAATCCACACTTCCTCTCTGGCTCTCTGGAGCTAATCTACTGTCTTTGCTGTACCTTTCTTTCAATGATCGAGATCTTTGGCTGTTATTGTCTATTGAATGTCCACAGGACATAGACAGACATTGATGCATAGGGTTGATCACAGTTCCTGGGGCTTTAGATACAGACCCCACTCCTGTGTTTTCCCATCTGTACCCTTCTCTCTATCCCCCCTTTCTTTTTTAAGATTTATATTTCTTACGTATACAGTGTATCTGTGTAAGTACATGCCTTGGAGTGGGGGGAAAATATTCTCAGGAGCCAGAAGAAGGCTTTAGAGCCCCTGGAGTTGGAATTTCAGACATTTGCAAGCTGCCTAACACGGGTGCTGGGAACTAAATTTGGGTCCTTTGGAATCTCATTTTTAACTATGGAGCCATCGTCCCTCTGGCCCAACTTCCCTTCTCTTAAAACTGGCTATATATCTTCCTCCATTGGTCCTTCCTCTCTTTCCATACTTCAGAAAATGTCTTTTCTATTTTCAATCATGAATACAGCATATGTTCATTCCATAAGTCTTGAAATATGGAAAATTCATAAACAGTCACCTCATACACAGATTCCTTCCTTGCAATGTTTTAAATTCAGTTAGTTTTAAAACACATGCAGAAAGCAGTAGCTGCAGTAATAATAGATACAATGTGTCTTCTGCTTTCTGTACTTAGTGAAACAAATGTCTTCCTTCCAAATAAACATTTTAAGTATAATGTGCCATTTTCATCCAAGAGATTTTTCTTTACTTAAAATTCTCCTTGAAACTTCTGTCTGGGTGACTTCTGGTTTTTCTGTGCCATCTGGAAGTTGAATACAACACTTCACATCAGGCCTCTCAGTTATTCCTCCCAAAGCATTAGAGGAAAATTAGAGTGAAACCCCCACTGAAGGCTTTATGTAAAGGCATGGATGCATGCACTTCATAATTTGGAATTTAATGATAACTGCTGAAGTGCAAATATATTTAAATGATTATTGCAAGGCCGGGTACAGGGATGCATGCCATTAATCCCAGTACTCAGGAGGCAGAGGCAAGTGGATCTCTATGAGTTCCAGATCAGTGTGGTCTACACAATAAATTCTAAGCCAATCAAGGTGAGATTTTGTCTCTATAAAAAAAAGAAAAAAAAAGTATTTCAACACTGCTTATATGCTGCAAAGACAGGACACCCATGGCTAAGGGATGGGTTTAATATACAGGGAAATATCATGCAACTATTTTAAAGGGTGATATAGACCCATATTGCAAATATGGGATGGCCACTAAGAAGTGTTATAATATGAATCTATATGTACAGATAACTTACATACTCCTCTCCCCATATACACTGCAAATCAGAGATGGGAAGGCATATGCATGCATGCATATGCATTAGAAACATCAGTTGTTTCTGGAATGATAAACAGGAACCATCCCAGTGTTAGCCTCAGGTTGGCAGCCATTAGGGTTGGAGGTTCATTTACTGTTATTTACCCTGGAATACTAACAGGGTATTCTGTTTGAAATGCTGTTCTCTCTCTCTCTCTCTCTCTCTCTCTCTCTCTCTCTCTCTCTCTCTCTCTCAAAACCACTGTGAATGAATTTAGTTCCTTTAGTTTACAGGAAGAAGTAGCATTATCAGAGAGCTACTGTTTTTCTCAATTAGGGTTACTCTCGCTATGATGAAACACCATGATCACAGCAGCTTGAGGGAAAAGCGGGTTTTTTAGGTTTACACTTCTTCACCACTGTTCATCACTGAAGAAAGTCAAGACAGGAACTCAAACAGAGGAGGAACCTGGAGGCAGGAGCTGATGCAGAGGCCATGGAGGGTGCTGCTTACTTGGTTTGCTCAACCAGCTTTTAGTGGCCCCACCCACAGTGGGCTGGACCCTTCCCCATCCATCACTAAGAAAATTCCCTACAGGCTTGCTTACAGTCCAGTCTCAGAGAGGTATTTTCCCAACTGAGGCTCCTTCCTCTCCAGTGCCTTTAGCTGTGTCAAGCTGACGTAAAACCAAGAAGCATGTTGTTTAATTGGCACCATGCCGAGGAGTGTAAACATGTACAATCCTGTTCCACCTTCACAGTCATCCTATAAGTACAACTGCTGTGCTCATTCTATTGATAAAGTAACCGTTCAGTCATTTGGCTAAGAGTATTCTGGGTAAAAACAACAGAGATGTTAATGGGAAACTGACCCCAGTCTGTACTCTTAGGTCCTTAAACAAAAATAAAGGCTTAAAGATATTTACAAAGTCTAACTGTGCTTCATGGACAAAAGAAGTTATTTACTTAGGAAGGGGAAAGGTCCCCACAGATAATAGGATGCTAGGGGATTGTTTTTTCTGTATCTTCTGCTCAGAACTGGAAGCACAGTACAGTGGTGAGTAGTGTTGATACTGGGTAAAGACTGATGATGGATATTTTGGTGTTTGCAATGTACTCTTTGCAGGAAAAAAAAAATGTTTATCTCTGTATCTAGCTATCATATGTGTTCGGGTGTACACAGAGCCCAAAAGAGAGCATCAGATCCTCCAGAGCTAGAGGTCCAGGCAGTTAGGTGCTAGCTACCAGACATGGTTCTGGGATCCGAACTCAGGTCCTCTAGAAAAGCACCAAGTGCTCTTAACCCCCTGAGCCATCTCTCCATGCCTGCAACGTACTTATGTATGGCTAACACAGGACTAACTAGAAAAAATTGTTTCTCTACTAAGAGAAGTTTCTCCAGCATCTGCCCCATGCCCTTCCATTTGTTTTTCAGTCTCCTGGGTCCACTTGAGATCTCTGAGGACAACACTGCCATTCCTCACTGCTGACACTGCTATGTCAACACACTCCTCCAGCTTCATGCCCCTGTAGTCCTAATCACGGATAGCTTTCAAAGCATGACCAGATTCTGCCTCCCAGAATGTTCCTATTTATCAAGGCTCATGGCTCCCTCTTCTCCAGGACTATCTTTAATATTCCTTTTACTAGAAACCCCAAAAATGCAAAAGGGATGTAGATTATTAACATATCTCTAATATCTATCTGTGTATCTATCTGAGAACTGCTTTACTCACTATAGCAGCAGATGAAAGCTGCCTACCTGTTTGTCAAAAAATAGATTGATAACGAAAGCTCAGTGTGTATATGAAATAGACTATAATTCAGCTCCAAAGAAAAACGAAATCACAAAATTGTGTGAAAATGGATGGGACTTAGAATATATAATATTAAGTGGATTCACATAATCTCAGGAGATAAAAACTACATTGTCTCCCTCGCATGCAGATCACAGCCTGAGGTAGTTTGAGTGAGAAATGGCTCCCATAGGTCCCTACGTTTGAATGTTTCCTGGTTGGCAGAACTGTTCAGGGGAAGGATTAAGGGCTATAGTCTTGTTGGAGTGGATGTGACATGGGCTTTGAGTTTTTCAAAAGCCCATGTCTCACTCTCGACTCATGGCTTTGGATCAAATACAGGCTGCCAACTATTGCTCCAGTGCCATGCCAACCTCCCTGCTTACCCCCATGCTGCCATGATCCTTGATGCCATGATGAAGGTCGTGGACTCACCCTCTGAAACCTTGCAGATTTGGTCATGGTATCTCTTCACAGTAATAGAAAAGTAACCAAGGCATAGCCTCTAATGTACATGTGTATTTATGTAAACAAACGTACATGTAGGCAAGTAGGGCATGCAGTAAAAAGGTAGCTGATGAGGAAGGGCAGGATGAAGATATAAACATATGAGCCATGGAAGAGGTACAGCTAATGGTTTTTCTAGCTTTAACTCTGTCATTGATTGACTGATTGTGTATGTGCATGAATGTATGAGAGTGTGAGTGTATAAGTGTGTATATTTGTGTGTGTTGGATACATGTTTAAAAATATAATTAATAGTGAAAGTGTACAATCCAAAACAGCATTCTAGGACTTCAGAACAGCTATTCTAATGGTATAGAAGTTCGCTGAGCTGTGTAGACTTGGGGCTGGGCACCTGCCTACTTGATGACTATGTTAATCTTGCTACATGATTTTTTTTCTTTGCAAGTTCTTTACAATAAAGTGATCTTTTAAAAGTGTCTCTCTTCCTTGTAGTGTGGGTCTCAGAAGAGGAAGAACAACAGTGTTCTTTATTATTTAAGTCGCCGCCCTCACCCTGTGTGGCACTGCATCTCGATCCCTGTCTAATAAACTGTTAGAAGGAATGGAACACTGCACATAGCCTGTGGGGTAGACAGAAATGGTGCATATGAGCAGCCTGGCCAGGCTTGGGTTGTTGGTGTGAGCAGCCTGGCCAGGCTTGGGTTGTTGGTGTGAGCAGCCTGGCCAGGCTTGGGTTGTTGGTGTGAGCAGCCTGGCCAGGCTTGGGTTGTTGGTGTGAGCAGCCTGGCCAGGTTTTGCTGTTAATCTTTGCTCATACCAGGGTATGAGACAGAAGCACATAATCTTCACACAAGAAGCAGTTAGCTACCAAAGGATGTTTTCTTTCTTTTTTTTTTATGAAAATATGAGGTGATGAAGGCGTGTATTCTGTGTCATGGTTGAGGCCTGTGTGATGTTATTAGCCTCTGAAACTGGACGGACTAGGAATCCCAAGAAAACTGGTAAAAAGATGAATGAATGCGTGGACAGTCTTACTCTTCACATACAAACTCTGTGTGTTTAGGGTGGGAAGATATCTACATAATCTGCGTCTGAACTTTGTAATTAGTGAGAGTGGGGGTTGTGTTTTGTAATGTTTTGTGAGGCTTGAGGTGGGGAGCAAGTTTCGGGATTGATCTTGGGTGTCGAGACTTTGAAGCCCATTAAGAACCTTGAGTTACCAGAGCCTGTGTATATTTAGACAGGAGTCACTTGTTGGCTGGAGTAGAACCCAGAAGGACCGAGGGAGAAAGGAGAGGTACTTGAAGAGCAGAGGTGGAAAGGAACTCCAAACACAGGCAAGGCAAGCGTGTCTCATCCAAACGGAATTTCTAAGGCATCAGAAAGGAGTCCCTGCCCCATCTTGTGGCCCTGGGTGTTTCCAACTAACCTTCAAAGAGCAGAGACCCTTCTGCTAATGGGCTAGCCGACCCATGGGTGCTTTCAGCCACCGCAAGGAAACCCCTAGAGCCTGGTCACATGCGAATGTGTGAGCCCTGAAGAATATAACCTGCGGGCCATGGCCACAAAGAAGCATTCTACAAGGCCTCCGTGAATTGGGGAAGAAGAAATGGTAGCGGTTAGGGTCCAATCACACGGAGCCTCCCAGAGGAAAGGAGTTAATAACAAGGTCAAAGCTGATTGGCCAGGAGCCTAGAGCCCCTTGAGAAAGGGACAGGAAAGTACCTTCTCAGTGGAGTGGCAGGCCTGAAGAGGAATTGGCAAGGGAAATCGTAAGCTGAGCAGTGAGTCCGCATGAGACACCCGGGAGAGTCAGGAGCTCAGTAGCTATGGGGCCAGCACCAGCCCTGGAGGTTGGACTGCTGGCTCCGCCTAGCGCTTTGTTCAAATTCAAAGACATGCAAAGAGCATGCAATTCTCCATTCATTTTACCTCAGTCCCCTTCAAGTTCGATTGCTTTGTTTTATTTATCCAGCAAGGTTTCTAGTCCAATTCTCATTATACACCTTTAGAAGCTTTATGGCTATGAAGGGAGAAGCCACTTGTGTGGAAACAACAGCCTTCTCCCACTGACATCCCACAAAGACAGATAATCACAGGAATTGCCAGAATTGCTCTCCTGTAATCCAGGGAGTTGTTCGGCGCAGATTTGTATTAAATTATGTCATTGCGGTTCTTTTTCCTTTTCCTTTAGGAACAAAATGACACATTCTTCCCAGGTGGCAGCAAGAAAATTAAAAGGACAGCCCATCTGTACTCTTGCCTGAAGGGGGCGGAAAAAGGAGAAAAGATAAAAATCACATTTCATATGAATCTCTGCCATAAGTTCAAGCCAGTCAGCAGCTGTGGAAAAGCCCAGTGAGTCACCTCAGCACCTTGGCCCCTGACAGAAATAAAAATTCCCACCATGTGCTAAGAGGATCCATGCTTTCAGAATCCTACAGGGAACACCAAGAACCATACCTGGAGATCAGCTGCTGCTGACATGTAAAAAGTTCTTACATTTCTTCTGGAGGACTGAGAGAGAGAGTATACAAAGATGGAGGAATGGCTTTGGTCAAGAAGAGAAAGATTAATCAGACCGGTGACTGGAGTCTCCATTGCAAGATCAACAGCGGAGCCTTGGCCACAGAGCAGATGGTCAACGCTTTCAGAAGAACTAAGAATCCATGTGAGTTGTGGTGCACTTGGTAGGATCACTGCCAGATGCATTCTGAAAGGAGTAGCTACTGGGCAATGGTAGGAAAGCCAAGGCAAACACAGCATCAAGGAAGAGCCAAGATAAGCAACAGCTGTTACCTTCATGTGGCAGGATGTGCTGTGCATTTTCAACACCATATAAAGTGATCAATAAAGAGTTCAAAAATGGCTCTGGGACCTAGGCCAGAGGGCACAACCTGTGTGCCCCCCTCCCCATCAACCTCACCCATGGTTGTCCCAGTTGCAGGCCAGAAGGGAAGACTTCTGGGGGAAAGGCTTCCCCAACAATAGCCCCCATGGAACCCTGTAATCTCCAAGTCCCACTCCATCCCCCAAACCAACCCATCCTTGAGACCCTAGCAGCTCCCTGAGACACAGACAGCCAGTGTGGACTGGACTGAGAGCGGCTTCTGAAGACACAGACACTGCAGCAATTGGAGGAGAGGCTGCATGAATACATCCAATTTAAAGAGCACCATGGCACCACCAGAACCTAGATGTTCACAGCAGCAAGACCTAAATGTCACAATATAGACGGAACAGCAGAAAAAGACCTTAAAAATAGCTTTATGAAAATGATAGAGGCCTTCAAAGAGGAAATGAAAAAAAAAATCCCTGAAAGAATTCGAAGACAAACAAAAAATTGGAAGACATCAATAAATCCCTTAAAGAAAGTCAATAAAATCAAGAAAAAGCAATAAAACAGGTGAAAGAAACAGTCCAAGCCTTGAAAATTGAAATAAAGGAAATTTAAAAAAATCATACAAACCGAGGAAATGTTGGAGAGGGAAAATATAAGGAACTATATTTTATGAGCAGGAACTACGGATGCAAACAGCCAGCAGAGGGAAGAGAGAAACTCTGGGAGACACAATAGAGAAAATAGATTTGTCCGTCACAGAAAATTCTAAAGCCAAAAAAGTTATAACACAAAACGTCTAGGAAATCTGGGACACCATGAAAAGACCAAACCTAAGAATAATAGGGATAGCAGAAGGAGAAGAATATCAGATCAATATACATAGTCTGAAAACCATAAAAGAAAACTTTTCTAACCTAAAGAAGGAAATGCTTATGAAGATACAAGAAGCTTACAGAACACCAAATACACTAGACCATCCCCAAATGCCCCCTCTCCACATAATAATCAAAACACTAAACACACAGAATAAAGAAATAATAAGTGCTGTAAAGGGAAAAGGCCATATAACTTATAAAGGCAGACCCATCAGAATAACACCTGACTTCTCAGAAGAGACTATGAAATCCAGAAGATCCTGGACAGACCTTATGTGGACAATAAGAAACCATAGCTACCAGCCCAGACTATTATACCCAGCAAAACTCACTGTCCATAGACAGTGTTAACATTCTGACCAACTTCCTGGAGTCCTTGTCAATAAGCAATAACCTGGCCTACCCTGTGTCCTGACTTCATTTTATTAAACAAACAAACAAAAAAACAAAAAAACTGCTCCCCCTTCTCTCTCTCTCTTCTCTCTCCACTAGATAGTATGTACCTCTGTGCTCTCTCTCTCTCTAGCTCGCTCTCTTGCTCTCTTCCTCCTTCTTCCCTATCTCTCTCCCTCTAATAACATAAAATATTTTCACATGAGCTCCCTGCAAGTGTACCTTTCCTGAATCTTCCAGCTGCTGCCACGCGGATGCTGTCCACACGGTGTCTCTGGCTCTCACCCACAGTGGGGTTCCTTGGCTTCCACCCACCAGGGTCTGTCTCTCTCCTTCCATTTCTAAAATATTACATATGGAGAAAACAAGATATTGACAAAACATATTTAACAATACCTGTCAACAAACCCAGCCCTACAGAAAGTACTAGAAGGAAAACTCCAACCTAAGGAAGTTAGGGGCACCCACAAAAACACAGGCAATAGATAATACCACACCAGCAAATTCCAAAGAAGAGAAACACACACACACGCACAAACACCAAAAGCAACAATCACTGGTCATTAATATCCTATTGCAGAATTATTCACTTGCAATATATTATATAAAGGATTAATAATATTTATTTAGGGGTTATAGAAACACTCATTGATATAAACTGAACCTTAAGACAATTCTTGGAGAGTGGAAATGTTTCACGCTGCCCCAAGAACGCGGGAACAAAAACAGAAAACAAGGTCAGAGTTCCCCATGTCTTCAGTGTAGTCTGGCCATACCCCAGTAAGGGTCCTGATACCTCAAAGCTATTCCTCTAAGCCTCCCTAAGTAATGTCTAAATCCCACTACAGTATCCCCAAATATTAATGGACTCAATTCCCCAATAAAAAGAGTCAGGCTAAAAGGATGGGTATGAAAACAGGATTTATCCTTCTTCTGCATACAAGAAACACACTCAACTTCAAAGACAGATACTACCTCAGAGTAAAGAACTGATAAGAAAAAAAAAAAACACCCTTCCAATCAAATAGACTTAAGAAATAATCTGGTATAATTATCCTAATATCTAACAAAATAGACTTAAAATCAATCAAAAGAGACATTACCTATTATCATGGGAAAAATTCATGAATACGAAGTCTCAGTTGTGATCGTTTATGCTCTAAATACAAGAGCACCCACATATGTAAAAGAAATATTACTAAGGCTTAAATTGCACATCAAACCCCCACACTCTAATAGTGGAAGACGTCAACACCTCACCAATGGAGAGGTCTGCCAGACAGAAACTTAAGAGAGGGAAAAGGGATATAACAGATGTTATGACTCAATAGATATATACAGAACTTTCCACCCAAACAAAAAAAATATACCTCCTTCTTAGAACCCCATAGAACCTTCTCTAAAATGGTTCATATACTCAGTCACAAAGCAAATCTCAATAGATATGAGAGAGAGAGAGAGAGAGAGAGAGAGAGAGAGAGAGAGAGAGAGAAACCCCAAATATTTTTATCAGATCACCATGGCTTAAAGTTATAATTCAACAGTAGCACAAATTACAGAAAGCCTACAGTCTTATAGAAACTTAATAATGCTCAACTGAATCACCACTGTGTCAAGGAAAAAAAAAAGAAATTAAAGTCTTCCTAGAATTCAATGAACATGAAGGTACAACACACCCAGACTTGTGGCACACTATAAAAGCAACATTGAAAGGAAAGTTCATAGCACTAAGCGCCTACAGAAAGAAGTTGGAGAAATGTCACACTAGCACTTAACAGCACATCTAAAAGCTCTAGAACAAAAAGAAATGAACTCATCCAAGAGAAACAGTGTAGTTGAAAGTTCCTGTCCCACCGGAAACTCTCAAATACCCAGCAACTGCTTCCAAAATAACTGACTTGGAGGCTTAATATTATAGCAAGTGCTAGGGCAGTAGTTCGTACATTTAAATTAATGTATAATTCTTATTTATGTTTTGTTACTTGTCTTAGTACTTTATCCCAGTCCAGCAATCTCATCTTTCTTCCTTTGTATCTGGCTGGTGTCTGCTTCTCTGCCTTTCCTCTTCTAGAATTTTTCTAGTCTGGTTGTCCTGCCTCTACTTCCTGCCTGACTACTGCCCGATGAGTGTTTTATTAAACCAATACCAGTGAAAAGACCTTTACAGAGTACCAGAGCATCATCCCACATTTCTCCTTTTTCCTTCTTAAAGAAGAACCCCAAATCTAATCTCCTTCGTATAGCTTTTAATCTGACCATTATCCACAACAACTTGTAATCAACACTCTAAACAAAAACAAGCATTTATAATTTATTTTTTGGGAATGTGGGTGTATATCTCCAGACTACTCCCTGATGATTAGGGATGTTGGTAATCTTAAGGAAAATTTAGGATTATGGACAAGTCCTGAGTGGAGTAGTCTCTCTGAGGCTGGATCATTTCAGCCAGCAGCAGCCTTGAAGCTGTTCTGGATGAAGAATTTGGAGGAAAATGTAAGAGACATGCTCTGAAACACTGTATCATCTGGGCCATTTGTTCCTATGGACAGGTTTTTCCTCAATCAAGCCTTATTTTCTTTAACCTGGAATAAATCCATAGCCTCTGTGAAAATAAAAAGAAAACTTCTCTTCTAAAGTAACATCTCTTGACTTAAATTTTGTAGTCAAGATATTTTCAAACTATATAGATTGATTTAATCCAGCAACATTTATAATCAAATGTTTTGTTAACAGCTGCCGTCTTTCCTCGGCAGATAACACAATAACATACAATATCCAGATCATAATTCTTATCTTTATGTTCCATCTTTATGTGGCTTCTTTATTACTCTTTTCCTTTTTTAATAACTTTATACCTTTTCTTTTCTCTTCCAAGCCTACATATATTTTAAAACAAACTATAAAGCATTTAAGGGGTTTTTTTTGTTTTTGTTTTGTTTTGTTTTTCTGAATCTGTCTTTACTGTATATCTCTTTAAAAAAAAAAAAAAAAGACTAGGCTTTAATCTGCTAAGAAAATGGCTAGGATGAAAGAAAGCCTTGGCCATGGCAGCTGGTTCCACCCATCTCCTTGGTCTGTGAGAGTTTAGCTTCATGACAGAGATACTTGGAGAAACCAGATTTACCACCCCGACTCTGGAATTTTAGGGTCCACATTGCCACCAAGTGAAGCACTGTCACCTACTGTTCATAAACCTCATTTAAGTGTTTGTCAGACCTCTTTGAAAAGCCACACATGGTTTTTTGAGGTAATGCTGAGTCAGAAGCTTCTCATAAAGGAGCCTCACCTGTTTGCCACCAGCAAATATAACCCACCCAAGAAATTGCTGCTGCCGAAAAATGTTACTTGATTCTTTCACATCTAGAATCCCTTTTAAAGCATTTTTTTTCAGGCTTTATATGGGTGTACGTGCCCCATGGTGGGTGCCATTTGCAGTCAGAAGTTTCTGTCCCACCAGAAACTCTCAAATACCCAACAGCTGCTTCTGAAATAATTGACTCGGAGGCTTAATATTACAGTAAGTCCTGGGCCATTAGCTCTTACATTTAAATTAGCTCATAACTCTTATCCATGTTTAGCCACTTGTCCTGGTACCTTTTCTCAGTCCAACATTCTCATCCTGCTTCCTCTGTGTCTGGCTGGTGTCTGCTTCTCTGCTTTCCCTCATCCCAGAATTCTCCTAGTCTGGTCTCCCCACCTCTGCTTCCTGCCTGACGAGTGGCCAGTCAGCATTTTATTAAACCAATACCAGCGGCAAATCTTTACAGTGCACAAGAGCATTATCCCACAGAATAGATGCCAGGAAATAATGAGATTGAGGGTAAATAAAATCAGTAAGAAACAAAGAGAATAATGCAAGGGATGAAATAAACAAAAAACTGGTTCTTTGAGAAAATCAACACGATAGACAAACCTTTATACAAACTAACCAAAATGCAGAGAAAGAACATCCAAATTAACAAAATCAGAAATGAAAAGAAAGAGATTAAAAAAAGACAATGACAAAATCCAGAGACTCATCAGATCATACTTTAAAAACTTGTGCTCCACAAAATTTGGAAATCTAAAAGAAAAGGCAATTTTCTGGATCGGTACCACATGCCAAAATTAAATCAAGACTGGATAATTTAAGTAGACCTATAACCCCTAAGGAAATAGAAGCAGTTATTAAAAGTCGTGTGAACTATAGAAATATGAAGGAGGAACTCACTTGGCATCAACAAGGTTGCCCCATCGCAGCCAAGGCCCTGATGGAGATAAAACCAAAACTGAAAGAATTTCATAGTTAATTACCTTTCAAATGTATTAGCTGTTTTCTGCAATAAATTTCTTCCATGTAATTGTAGCTTTCCCAATCATTATTACCTTGGGATTTATTTCCCAAGAACTTCTACCAATGTGAGTGGTCATTTATTGGGCATAATTTTCCCCACACGTCTGGGGCATATGAGCAACTTCCCATAGCAATGTGTGAAAACCATCAAACAGACAAGACCCCTTGATCACAAGTCGGGTCATTGTTCCTTTTTCCAGAGTAGACTTGGAATCTGCTTTCCTGCAATTATCTTTATTAGTAGGCATCTGGTCAGAGTCAGCCCTCAGATAAAGTATTTCATGTGAGACATTTCTCAGATATCCGAGGACAATTACAGATAGACAAGACACTAGTGTACCCTAAGCTCACCTTTCCTACAGATAAGAAAACTATCCTGAACTAACACCACTAATCTTAATCTCTTATCTCCCTATACTTGCTTACACCTCAATTTATGAACATAAGATCCTAACTTAGAGACTTACTGCTTTGATATAGTGAAAAGGTAATCAGTCTATTGCTAGTTGCCAGTGTAAAAACAAACCTTCACTCTGGAGTTTGGCCACAGTGGCCAGAGCAGCTGGGAGGTGACAGGTTCCAGCTTTTGTGCAAATTGAGCCTTATCCTCTCTTTACTCAACAGCTTAGTTGTAACCCTCAGATCTAAGAGTCCCCTTTTAGCAACATCCTAGCAAAAGTGCCACTGTATAACGAGAGCTGTGCATGTTCCTCCTTTGCTTAGGCAGGTCGTCTGGGTAACCAAGGATGCTACTCCCCTCCCCCTACACACACCTGCTACAAAAGCAGATGAAAACAGCACAGAAATTTTAACTTGTTCATTTTTTTTTTTTTTTGCTGATTAATAAACTTTTAACCTTATACCTAGCCACATTTAGCAAAGTAGTTGGAGCATAGAATTCCCCCAACCCCATCCCTTACATTACTCTGTTGATTTGTTGGTTGACCTCACCCAAAAAATTTTTACTAGCCATTCTCACCTTGTGCCATAAATGAAAGCTGGCAGTTACTGCCCTGTGTGTGGATCTTATCACCTCTCTCTGTGACCCTAAGAAATTCAAGCCCTGCCTTGCATCGCCAAGGAGTTACTGCTTGCATAAGTATATAAGCCTGTACTCTCACTGTTGTAGTTGTGAGCAAAAAAGATAATGAACTAAAGAACACAGTGCTAGTAAATTCCTTGATATTTTAGATAAGTCGATGAATCCCACAGGCAGTAGAGCTTTCCCTAGACCCTGAGATAAAGACTTCCATGTTGGTCTTTGGAGGCTTTTGTTATCTCCCAACCACAAATAGCCCAGGGCCAGATGGTTTCAGCTCAGAATTCTACCAGAATTTCAAAGAAGAATTAATACTAATACTCCTCAAATTGTTACACACAATAGAAACAGAAGGAACATTGCCAAGTCCTTTTTATAAGGCTACCTAAATCACACAAAAATGCAACAAAGAAATAGAATTATAGACCAGTTTTCCTCATTAACATTAATGTAAAAATACTCAATAAAATACCGACAAGCCAAATCCAAGAATACATTTAAAAAATCATCCATCATGATCAAGTAGGCTTCATCCCAGAGATGCATGGCTAGGTCAATATACAAAGATCAGTCAATGCAATCAACCATATAAATATACAGAAAGGAAAAAAGAAACTCTACCATCTTACTAGATGCTGAAAAAGCATTTGACAAAATCCAATACCCATTTATGATAAAGGTCTTGGAGAAATTAGGGATACAAGGAATATGCCTGAACATAATAAATGTATTTATGGAAAGCCAACACCCAACAACAAACTAAATGGAGAGAACTCAAAGCAATTCCACTAAAGTCAGCTATAAAACAAGGCTGCCCACTCTCTCCATAGCTATTCAATATAGTACTCGAAGTTCTAACTAGAGCAATAAGACAATAAAAGGAGATCAAAGGATATGACTTGGAGAGAAAGAAGTCAAACTTGTGTTCTTTGCAAATGATATGATGGTATACATAAGTGACCTCTAAAATTCTACCAAGAAACTTCTACAGCTAATAAACGCCTTCAGTGACATGGCAGGATACAAGACTAACTCAAAAAAAATCAGTAGCCCTTCTATACAAATGATAAATGAGATGATAAAGAAACCAGAGAAACAGCACCCTTTATTATAGCCACAGATAATATAAAATACCTTAGGATAATTTTAACTCAGAAAGTAAAAGACCTGTATGACAAGATCATTAAGTCTTTGAAAAAGGAAATCAAAGAAGATATCAGAAAATGGAAAGATCACTCATACTCATGGATAGGTAGAACCGACATAATAAAATGACAATCTTAGCAAATATAATCTACAGATTCAATGCAATTCCCCCATAAAATCCCAACACAATTCTTCACATACCTTAAAAGAACAATACTCAACTTTATATGGAAAAACAAAAAAGTAGGATAGTTAAAACAATTCTGTGCAATAAGGCAACTTCAGAGGCATCACTATTCCTGACTCCAAGCTCTATCATAGAGCTATAGTAATAAAAACAGCTTAGTATTGGCATAAAGCCCATCACGTGGACCAATGGAATAGAACTAAAGATCCTGACATTAAACCACACATTCATGAATGCCTGATTTTGACAATGAAGTCAAAACTGTACATTGGAAAAAAGAAAGCATCTTCAATAAATGGTGCTGGCATAAATGAGTGTCAACATGTAGAAGATTACAAATAGATCCATATCTATCATCATGCCTCCCCCGCCCCCATAGTCCAAATTGATCAAGGACCTCAACATAAATCTAGTTACACTGAGCCTGGTAGAAGAGAAAGTAAGAAGTAGCCTTGAAGACATTGGCACAGGAGACCACTTCCTAAATATAACACCAGTAGCACAGACTCTGAGAGCAACAATTAACAAATGGGACCTCCCAAAACTGAGAGGCTTCTGTAAGGCAAAGGACATGGTAAATAAAATAAAATGACAGCATATATAGTGGGAAAAGATCTCCACCAATTCCACATCTGAAAGAGCACTGATCTCCAAAATATATAAAGAACTCAACAAACTAAGCATCAAAATACTAAACAATCTAATTAAAAAATGGACTACAGAGCTAAACAGAGATTTTCAGCAGAAGAATCTCAAATGGCTGAAAGGCATGCAAGAAACTGATGACAGCTTATGTTGGAGAAGATGTGGAGCAAGGGGACCACTCCTCCACTGTTGATGGGAGGGAAAACTTGTATAGCTACTTGGGAAGTCAGTATGGCGACTTCTCAGGAAATTGGGAATCAATCTACCTCAAGACTGAATGATATCATTCTTGCGCATATACCCAAGTGATGCTCCAACATATCACAAGGACACTTGCTCAGCTATGTTCATTGCACCATTATTCATAATAGCCAGAACATGGAAAACACTTTGTGGTGATATATTATATATTTAATAAAGTCAATCTGGAATATCAGCAGGCAGAGTCATCTCTCCAGCCTTTTTTGTTTGCTTTTTGGTTTTTTGAGACAGGGTTTTCTAACAATCCTAGCTGTTCTGGAACTTTCTTTGTAGACCAAGCTGGCCTGGAATTCACAGAGCTCCTCCTGCCTCTGCTTCCCAAGTGCTGGGACTTATCGGTGTGCGCCACCATCACCTGGATTTATATCACCATACAACCTATATGCCTCTAAGACAAAGAATAAATAAAGATGACATCATAAAATTTTCAAGCAAATTGGTGGAACTAGAAAATATCATCCTGAATGAGGTAACCTAGATTCAGAAAGACAAATATGATATGCACTCACTCATAAGTGTATACTAGTTGTAAAACAAAGGATAACCAGACTACAACACATAGTCCCAAAGAAGTTAGCTAACAAAGAGGACCAAGAGGATTCATTTATCATCCTGGGAAGGGTAAATCAATGAAATCTCCTGAGTAAGCTGAGGGGAGAGAGCAATAGAGGGGCAAGGATGGGGGTTTGGAACATGAGGGATCGAAATGGTTCAACTGAGGCAGAGTGGAAGAGCAATGAAAGAGATATCTTGATAGAGGGAGACATTATGGGGTTAGGGAGAAACCTAGGGCTAGACAAGTTCCCAAGAATCCACAAGGATGACCACAGCTTAGACTAGCAATAGTGGAGAGGGTGCCTGGGGTGGCCTACCCTGGTAATCTCATTGGTGACTACCCTAACTGTCTTCATAGCGCCTCCATCCAGTAACTGATGGAAGCAGATGCAGAGATCCACAGCCAAGCACCGGGCTGAGCTCTGGGAGTCCAGTTGAAGAAAGGGAGGTGGGATTGTATGAGCATGAGGGGTCAAGATCATGATAGAGAAATCCACAGAGACAATTGAACTAAGCTAGTGGGAACTCATGAACTTTAGACCTACAGCCGTGGAGCCTGCATGGAACCAGACTAGGTTCTCTGCATGTGGGAGACAGTTGTGTAGCTTGGTCTGTTTAAGGGGCCCCTAGCAGTGGGACCAGGATCTATGCCTGGTCCATGAGCTAACTTTTTGGAGCCCATTACCTCTGAAGGGACACCTTACACAGCCTTGATGCAGGGCAGAGGGGCTTGAACCTACCTCAATTGAATGTACCAGGCTTTTCTGACTCCACATGGGAGGCTTTACCTTTTCAAAGGAGGATATGAGGGAGTGGGTCATGGGGGAAGACTATGTGGGAATAGGAGGGGGGGATGAGACAGATATCTATGTTTGGTATATAAAATAAGTTTTAAAATTGCTTAAATTTTTTAAAAAAGTGGAAAGGAAAAATTGTCTCTGACTGTTTCTGTGTTAATAAACTTACTTCTGAGATCTCAAAAATAAAAAGTTCGAAAATGGCTTCCAAGTGTACCTCCATGATTCACTGTCAACACAGCATGCTTGTGGCGCTGTCATAACCTATCAATATAATTTAGTTATGAGTAGATGGCAGTTTCCAAGGTAGATAGAAGTAGTCATCTATGTATAAGTCTCCATGGATACAAAGACACACACACATACACTCAACACCCTATGCAAACATGGAGTCCCATATTATAACATAGGCACTCCTACTACCTGGCCTCCCCCTTGTCTAGACCTTGCTGAATGATATCCAGCCCCAGTCCACAGCTATACATCACCTTAAAGCTATAACACACTTTCCTTGGGGCCACAAACCAGCTCGCAAATCATGACATAAATACTTAATATTAGTTATAAATGCTCAGCCTTATCCTATGCTTATCCTGACAGCTTTTATAACTTAATCCGACCTATATTTAGATTTTTCCTCAGGGCTTTTACCTTTCTTTCATTCTGTGTGCCCTACTCTGTCTAACTGGCTGGCAGCTGCTCTGCTGCTGTCTCCCTCTCTTCCTCCTCCCACTTATTCTCTCCGCCCACCAGCCCTGCCTGTCTCTCATCTTTCTAGCTATTGGCTAGTCAGCTTTTTATTAGACCAATTAGGTGCCTTAAGCAGGTGAAAGAAATAGCAACACATCTTTACATCATTAACAAAGGCAGCAGAAACAAATGCAACACGTCTTTACATGATTAAATAAATACTCCACATCACAGACCTAAGTCTTTTCTTTGTAGAACTGAGAGAAGTCACTAGAAAGCCTTGGTGAGTGGCTATGATGATTTAATGTCTACTTTGAAGAGGTGGAATTGCCACCACTTGAGTGGTGCCTCTGTGACCCCAAACCCTGAGACACCTACAGAACCCTTTACTGATGATTTTTTTTTTGAGTCCTTATTCTCTCTTCTTAAAAAAGATATTTTAAAAATAACATTTTGGGGTCTGAAAGGTGGTTCATCAGATAAAGCACTTGCTGTATCAGCCTAACAACCTGAGTTTAATCTCCAGAATCCACATAAAGGTTGGAGGAGAGAATCCACCCTACAGGGTCATACTCTGATCTCTACATGTGCTCTATGCACACACGTGTGTGTACACACACGTACATACACACACTTGATAATAATTTAAATTTTTAATTGATAAGAATCATATCGACAGCATAAAACATATTTTAAAATATGTACACATATGGACATATGGAATGGCTAAATGCTAATGAACATATGCATTATATAGCATATATTTGCTGGACAGTGTACTGCTGAATAGTTATCACGTTGTATAATAGATCTGTTGCACTTCATAAGGACTTGATTAGAAGTGAACATCTGCCACTTGGCAGATAGGACCAAGTGTCCTGGCAAATTTTAACTGTCAGCTTCACTCAGACTACAGTCATCTTTAGTTGAATATTGGGTAAAAATGTGTTGCAACCTTTATGCTGTGCAACATTTGTTTAATGATGCAAAAATGTGTTGCATTCTTTTATATTGCATTTAGTTCTGTAGAGCTGTGTTACTTGTGTGTCTAAAACACCTGATTGCTCTAATAAAAAGCTGTACAGTCAGCAGCTAGGCAGGAAACAAACACAGGGTGCTAGTGGGCAGAGAGAATAAGAAAACAGAAAAAAAGAAAAAGGAGGGAGGAATGAGATAAGGAGGAGGACACCGGGGGCCAGCCACATAGCCAGCCAGCCACACAGCCACACAGCCACACAGCCACACAGCCACACAGCCACACAGCCACATAGCCAGCCAGCCACACAGCCACACAGCCACCCAGCCACACAGCCACACAGCCGCCATACAGCCACACAGCCACCCAGATACACAGCCACCCAGCTGTCATACAGCCACCCAGCCACACAGCCACACAGCCACACAGCCACCACACAGTCACCCAGCCACACAGCCACCCAACCACACAGACACACAACTACCCAGCAACACAGACACATAGACACACAGTCACACAACCACCCAGCCACCCAGCCACTTAGCCACACAGCCACACAACTACCCAGCCACCCAGCCACCCAGGCACCCAGCCACACAGCCACACAGCCACACAGCCACACAGCCACACAGCCACACAACTACCCAGCCACCCAGCCACCCAGGCACCCAGGCACCCAGCCACACAGCCACACAGCCACACAACCAGCCATGGAGTAAGAAGGAAACAAAGGAATATAGAATTAAAAACGATAAAAGCCCAGAAAATAGATGTGATAATTTGTTAGGGAGAACTGGCTATAAATAAGCCAAGCCTAAGGCTGGGCATTCATAAAAAGAATAAGTCTCTGTGTATTGATTTGGGAGCTGATGGTGGGTTCCCAAAGAGTGCCATAAAAGAAAAGGAAAAAAAAGCCAACTACAGTCATCTGAGAGTAAAATTTCTACCAAGAAATTGCTTCAATCAGATTGTCTGTGGGCATGTCTGTCTGAGATTGTCTTGAAAATCAATTGATATTGGATGCCAAGGTAACTGGGTGACACTAGCCCCATACAGGAAGTCATGGGCTGTGTAAAGCCAGAAATTGAGCCAGAGAATGAATAGCATTCTCCCATGGTTCCTGCCCTGAATTCCTTCAAAGATGGATTGTAACCTGGAAGTATAAAATCAAATAAAGGTAGCACACAACTTTATTCTCACCACTCAGGAGGTGGAGGCAGGTGGATCTCTAAGTTCAAGTCCAGTCTGGTATATAAAGGGAGTCCAAAGACAGCCAGGGCTATACAGAGAAATTCTGTTTTGAAAAAAACACAATAATAATAGGTCAAATAAGCCTTTCCTACCCAAGTTGCTTCTGTATATTGTCACGGCAACAGAAAGGGAACTAGATTACTTAAGTAAACTGAGAATTTCAAGATATATACAAACTCTTCTATGACATTCCAATGTATATATTTAATCCCTGTTCCTGACAATATGCAGAGTGTTTGGAAAATTCCAGGCTGAACTAATTGAAAATGATAAGCCTTGGATTTTAGCTCATAGTAAACTTGTTTAAATTGTATTCCTGGGGTCTCTGTGGTGTCATAATGATGCACAGATGCCCCCAAGCCCTAAGAATGCAGTGACAAAGAAACCGCAGTATAAGGAACCTAGAAATGACCTCGCATACTGTCAGCCAACAGCTGAGAACACACTGCACAGAAAAGCAAAGCGTCTCGATAAAAGGTGCTAGAAAACTTAGGATAAACCACAAAGGAAAGTGGTCTGATCTCTCTCACACCCAGTACAAAAATCAACTCAAAGCAGGCTAGAGATGTACATGTTTAGAAAGCCACAAAACTGTTAGAAGAAAATGTGAAAAATGTTCAGGACACTGGACCAGGAAAGGAAGTTTTGGACAAGACCCTCTAAAGCATGGGGAGGAAATGCAGCAATACATAAATATGCCAAACTGAAAAGCTGTTTCCCAGAGGAGACCACCTGAGTGGAGAGATAGCCTAAGCAATGAACTACATTTTCCACAAACAACAGCTGATATGTCAAGAATACATAAGGAACTGGAAAAGCGCAATTGCACACGCACACACTCAAAATTAAACTGGTTTTTAAATGAGCAAGCTTAAGTAGACATTTTTCAAAGAGAAAACACATGAAATGGTTATGAAACATGTTATGTTCGGTATCATGAACCACCAGAAAGACAAATAAAGCCTTCAATGAGAATGTCGCTGCTGAAGGATTGAAGGAAACCCTTCCATGTTGCTGGTGGGAATTAAGTTCACTACCAGCATTACTTCAAACAGTATGAAGATCCTCAAACAAAATTAAAAAGAGAACTATCATATGATTCAGGAATCCTACTACTGCATACATACTCACAGCTCATGACATCTGTATATTGAAGAGACATCTACATGTCTAAGTTTGTGCAGTACCATCAGCAACAGCCGAGAAATGGAAATGACCTAAGTGATCCTCGAATGACAAATGAATAAAGAAAATGAAGTTCATACACACAAAAGAATAGCATAAACTCCCATAAGAATGAAATCCTGCCAGTTTTTAATGACAGGCTTAGAACTGTGGAACACCATGTTGAAAGACATAAGCCAGATACATAAAGGCAAATACCAAATGATCTCACTTAGGTATGGAATCTAATGTAAGTTCTGAAGTTTGAAAGCGAAATGGTGGCTGCCAGAGTCTCGAGTTAAACTAGACCAAGTAAATGGGAGTGAAAGGCTGTGGTGTGTTATTGCATAATACAGTAACCAGACAACAATTGTGCACTGTATCTCAAAAAACTAGAAGAAAGGACTTTGGAAGTTTTAACCATAAATAATGATAGACACTTGAGGAGGCTGAAAAAGACTGCCTGAATATAATATCGCACAATGTATGCATGTATTGAAACACTACATGATGCCTTGTTATTATATACAATGTTTGTGTGTGTATATATAGATGAAAAATGAGTGCTAATGAGAAGATTCAGCTGGTAAAGGTACTCTCAGTCAATGGGCTAAAATCTCATGAAGGTATGAGCTGAAATAAACCTTGTTTCAAAGGCATTCAAAAGCAATGCAATACCAAACATACCTTGCATTCTACTTAAAAAAAAAAAAAAAAAAAAAACCTACCTGGAGGCATATGGGAATGCTCTGTGCTTTTTATTTTTTTTTATATTTTTTCAACATCTCTGTAAACCTAAAGTTTCTCTGAAATAAAAAGTTTACTATAGTAAGTGTATATTCCCAGATGTCTCACTTCTAAAGGTAGTAATTCAGTAGGCCTTGTGTGGGTCTCAACAAGCCTTCAGGGAGACAGCTAACCACTGTGGGTTGTATGAATGGTCTTTAAAAAGGTGACAGTCCAAGATGCACTTGTCCAGCTGTAAGAGAAATTGGCCAATGAGAAGCCTAATCACTTCCCTCTCCATTTGAGTGCCAGGAACTTCAAAGACAAAGCTGGCTTCCTTTTCCTTCCCTGAGCAATGAATACTATTCTCCATGCTGAGCCACCCAGAAAATACTGTGGTATTGTTCCATGACTCTTCAGCACAGGCCACATTTCCTTCCATTTCAACAACCCCCAGGTAGAATCTCATCCATAGAGAATAAGTTCTACACCTCAGCGGTGATTACAGACTGCCCCATGACCCCCAGCTCTGCAAGCCTACAAAGAAAAATTTAAAATAGATTAAATGGCATTGCTTTCTAGCAGCCCTCAAATTGAGCACCGTGTTGCAGGAACAAAAACTATTCATTCACCAGAAAGGAAACAGCAGAGGGGAGGCAATATGCGCAGCTTCAGAGCTTCGTTCCACTGAGTATAGATGTGCTTGACCTAATGACCTTCTCAAAAGCTTTAAGATATTTATTTTATATCTGATCAAGTAAAATACAATTTGAGCTAATGAGCACTGATGGTCTTCCAATGGTAAATAGGAGTCTTGTGAGACCAGTAAAGGAGTTTACTTGAGGAAGGATTGTCTTAGCTAGACTATTGCTGTGATGGAACACCATAGCTAACAATAGTTGGGGAGGGAAGGGTTTATTTCACTCACAGTCCCATCTTACAGTTCATCAGCAAAGCATGAGATAAGGAACTCAAGCAGGGTAGGAACCTGGAGGCAGGAGCTGATGCAGAGACCACAGACGGACGCTGCTTGCTGGCTTGCTCTTTGTGGCTTGCTCAACCCTGGTTTTCTTATAGAACCCAAGACCACAGACCTAGGGATGGCACCACCCACAATGGGCTGGGCTCTCCCTTACTGACCACTATTATGCAAATGGCCTACATCTGGATCTTATAGGGGTTCCCCCTTCTCTGATGAATTTAGCTTATGTCAAGTTGACATAAGACCAGCCAGTACATGGAAAAGTGTATAAAATGTTACAGGGCTATTGATATGGCTCAGAGGATGCGGCACTCACTGCACAAGGCCGATGTGATAACCTGAGTTCAAACCTTGGAACCGACTTAAAGGAGGAGAGAAGTGATTCCACAAAGTTGTCCCCTGACTGCCACATGCACTCTATGACATGCAAACCTATACCATACCAACACACCCCCATACCGGAGGGCGGTGAGGGTGCATATACACATGTGTGTTTAACCAAACCAATCTATTAATTACTTTTCTCTTACTTTGATAAAATGCCAAGAACAAGGAAACTTATAGAAGAATTTGTTTGGGCTTACGGTTCCAGGCTGTGAGTCCATAATCATCACAGAGGGAAGGAATGGAAGTGGGCAGGCCTGGTAGCTGGGATATCAAGCTGAGTGAGATCTCAGCTTGAACTAAAGGCATGAAGCACCAGAAAGCACTGAATATCAAAGCCCACCCCCAGGGACATAATTGTTCAGCAACACCTTCTAAATTTACCCAAACAGCACTACCAGCTGAGGACCAGATGTTTAAATGTTTTAGAGTATGAAGGATGCCCCCTTTAAACTGACACACTAGCCCTACGGTGTGTCAAGGGCTGTGTCAAAGGTCACAACTGGAGCACAGGTTCTAAACACAGAGACATGATGTCTTCAAAACCTAGGCTACCACTAGACATGGTGGCTCAGGTCTGTAATCTCAGCATGGAGGAGGTTGCCGCAGGAGGATTTCCCAGAGTTCTAGGCCAACTTGGGCTGCACGGTAAGTTCCAGGGAAGTCTAGGCTACACAGGAAGATTTTGTGTCAAAAAGAAAACCAAACAAAGGAAGAAAAACAAATTAATCAGGACCACCAGCATTTTCTCTTTAGTCTCTCATACAGTAACCCCAGCCTGGACCAGACTAATGAGTTCAGCCTTCGGAGTGTGTGTGTGTGTGTGTGTGTGTGTGTGTGTGTGTGTTGTATGTGTGTGTGTGTGTGTGTGTGTGTGTGTGTTGTATGTGTATATGCATGTATGTTTGTGTGTGTGTCTGTGTGTGTGTGGTATGTGTATATGCATGTATGTTTGTATGTATGCATGTGTGTGTGTGTGTGTGTGTGTGGCATGTGGTGTGTGTGTCTGTGTGTGTGGTGTGTATACTGTCTTCACTGACAATGTTGTTATTCCTAGTTCGCTTTCTTGCTTCTGGATTTACATTTTAACACTGTTTTTGGACCCAAAGCAATGACTGTACAGTTTAACTAACACCAGAGAGCATTTACTGTACCGTCTGAGAGGTTTGCAGCCTTTTAGAGGGGTTGTGAGCAGGTCTGCAATTGGGAGGAAGCCTATGTTTGGACATTTTTGTTCTGAAGTGAAGAAACAGAAAAAATTATTGAAGAAACTTGGCCAAAATCCATATTACCAACCTCAAATGATTAGTTTCCATACAGAAAACAAAATAAAGATGAAGACAAGATAAAGTTTGGTTCCAGACTGTTCCACTCCATGAATCATCCCAACCCCGTAACCAGGATATTTCCGTCCACAATACCTCAAAGCAGACCCAAATGGCAATGAAATAAACTGTACTTCCAAATTTTTAATGGCACAAAGTTCATTTGAGTTAAGCAGTGACCTCACACAGGAAGGGGACAGGGGGAGCACCATTCAGCTGTATATTAGTATGGCAGACACATTTCAAATAGTATATTTAGGATACTCACGGAACCACAGATTCCATACATCAATGTCAGGACTGTAGTGAACCACTTGATAATATTCTCAAACTCTGTTCAAGGACAACTCATTACTAAAGCAAATTACTTCAGATAGTTAGACACATTTCTAAGCAGATTCACTAATTAACCACCAAAATTCTCAGCCCCAATAAACGTAAACTTTAGCAGCTGCGATCATGGGATTCAAGGAGTGCTAAATTGATCATGGAACAAATCAGAGGAGAATCAAAACTCCAAAGGCCAAGCTGGTCCCCTAATTCTGAGTTCGAGGCATTTCTTTGCACCTGCTGGGGACTGTCACACGCAGAAGTCAGAGGCTGTATGTGAATGCTGCTTGGTATGTGGGCTATGACTACAGGCAGCGTCTGGTTTCTCTTGTTTTCCTTTGCTGGGAATGATAACTGACCCCCCCCCCGAGGAAAAGATAGAATAAGAAATACTCATCAAAGAGGGGGAAATCCAGTTTGTTGCATTCTGTTTTCCACTAGATCACAGTTTCTAGATCCTACAGAGCAACTGTGTCCGAATGAATTTGTCAGTTTTGTATTATCAAAGAATTTTGTAGGTTCAGCAACACTAATACTGCATGTTCTGTTTATTTCTGAGCGTGTGCTGGACATTCTGTTGGACACTAAGGACATAAAAACCCATACAGCATTTCACCAATGCTCCAGTCCACGTATTATCACAAATTACTGAGAACTAATAAAAATGATATTATTTATCTAAGAGGTTTAAAAAATACTTATTGATACAAAAGATTAAGCAGGTGTGAGATTCTTAAAAATCTAGACTGATCTACTCGAATAAAGCTCAGCGAGTCAAGTCTTCCACCCAAGAACACAGAAACAACAAAGCAAAAGGCCTTCGCGTACGTGTGCCCTGATCTTAAGTTACCCTTCAAATATGCCCCTATTTCTATCGCTTCAAATAGTCATAAATAAATCTCAGGTCTACAGTGGCCACGAGGCCACGCCTCTAAGTCACAGTGATGATACACACTCTCCACTATAGAAGAGGACACGGGAAACCTGGCTTTTCTCTAAGAACCCAGCCTGGATGCGAATACTGTCACTACTCAGCATTTGGTAAGAGAACACCAGTCATTAAGACAACAGGGATCCAGCATTGTTGTTCTACCCAGTAGAAGTATCATATGAGCCAGGAAGGCACTTTCAACTTTTATCAGTTGCATTTTTAAATACATTTTTAATGAAATAAAACTAATGCTTCTTATTTCATTAAAAAATTCAAAAGAGTGTCATTTAAACATGTAATCAATAGGAATAAATTATTAGAGTTTTTTTCTTTTTTCTTTTTCCACACAGTTTGGACTAGTGACATCTCCGGCAGTCACCAACCACACATGGCTAGTGGCTACCATACTGAATCTGCTTGTCTAAAACTGACAGAAGCATGGAGTCCTACTATGCAGTTCCTGTCATCTCAAAGTTTTGGAGGTCAGACAGCTAGCTAATGCAGGTCTTGTGTTCTCAGGATGCCCGTTTCCAGATGCTCAAAGAACCCATTTTCATCCCTGCTCCAGTTATAGCTGAAGGCAGAGCAGTCAGGAGTTCAAGACCATTCTCATCTATAGTGTCAGCTGTAGGCCAACCTGGGCTACACAAAACTCTTTCTCAAGAAAAATAAATGAAAGCAAGGGTGTGATAGTGTACACCTTTCATCTCAGCACTCAGGAAGTTTGAGGCCAGCCCAATCTATAAAGCAAGTTCTAGTCAGCCAGGGCTACCCAGAGAAACTTTGTCTTGGAAAAAACAATTAGAAAAATTAGAAATAAGTAAAGAAATAAATCTCTCTTTACCATGTAAGGTAATAAATTCAAAGATTCCGAAGTTCTACATCTGAACATATTAGGGTCAGGCATTATATCGCCAACTAAAAGTAATGTTCTGCCTTGTATTTGCAAAATAAAGATAGATGGCTAATGAGGGCTCAGTGTGGTTAAGTTTGCTGCCAGACCTGATGATCTAAATTCAATCCCCAGTTCCCACGTGAGAGAGTGAGAAGTCACTGCAAGTTGTCTTCTGACCATACATATACATGCACATGTAAATAATAAAATGTAATAAAATAATAAAAATATGTGAGATAAATCAAGAATTGAAGTTGGGGAAGCCCTGGGGCTACATGAATAGGTACTGCTCCATCCTCTTCGCTTGGCTAGGAAGAGCAAAATTCCCTCCTTTAACTAAGAGCCACTTTCATGAGATTTAGCTATATCCCAGTATACAATATTTTCCCTCCTGAATGCTACTGACCAGTCAAACAATATTGTAGCATGTTCTAGATCCCAGTACATATCAACCCTATAACAATTTACAAGCACATGGCAAGATGAATTAAGACAGAGGCAATGGTAAGGGGATCCTTTTGCTATGAGTTTATTTTAAATCCATTATCACATAGGAAGCACAGTAAGAGTCTATCATCCTTCACAAAATAATGCCACTAATTCAAAAAAATAATCTAGCAAGAGCCAAAACGAAATATATTTGTCAGAAAAAAAATATGATCAGTATTGTATGGCTCAGAGAATCTCATATGATTTAAAAGTTATGACGCAATTATAGGTTTATCCATACACAGAGTGGCACCTTTCAGTGTTCCGTGATTGTGCAATTTCCTGTCGCGAATGAAAGGCTGGCACCTAGGTTACTGCATTGGCTCCTTTCAAAAGCAAAGTCATAAAAATCAAAATTACTTACTGAAAAGGAACTTTAGGCCAGGAAGCCCAGTGTGCTCCCTGGGGTGCAGCATGCAGGGGGTCTTGTGTCTGAGCTCACCTGACCATCCATAGGGCGGATCTGACTTCCCCTCTGCCGCATGCTTGGCCCCCACCAGGAGCAGGGCCCAAGTCAGGCTTGGTGACCACAGGGAGCAGCTCCACCCTGAAAACTGAAGCTGAACTTGGGAAGAGAGGGATTTCCTTTTTAGTAATTAAAGAAGAAACTGTCCCAATTCTGACTAAGGATGGAAACAGACCAGCAAGAAAAGAACTAAAATACAGACTAAATTAGGAACCAGTATATTTGAAACAAGAAATGTGGGGACTAAGGATGGCTCGGATCCTGCTCACTATAGAAAGGGAGCTTTGGTGTGATGTAAACCATAGGCTGTGCAGCTGTACCACCCGGAGGCCCGAAACGACACTGCAGCTTCGGTCCGGATCACAGCATCCGGACTTGGGCACACTTCACCCTATGCCAAGGGCTTCCTCTTATTGTGCCGAAACAGTATGTGCTAAATTGGTCACAAATACTACCTTGATTGAACCATGAAGGACAGTGTGTTCCCACAGCAGCCACCCAGTCCTGTAGCTCTGTGACCAGTCCACCCCGGTTGGAGGCAGATGGGAACCAGTGTTGAGAGCAGACTGCCAAAATGCCACTGTGGCTGGCTTCCTAGAGCTCCGACCTCTCACAAGTTAGCCCCTGGGCTATCAGCACTACTGTTCACATCCCAGAATCACCGTGGGCAGGGTGCACTTTACCGTCTCCATTCCCTGGCAAGAACAGTTCTTCCCCGGCTACTCCTGCTCTAGCTCAAAGCCTCTTACTACCTGAGCTGGACAACTTGATGTCGACTTGACACAAGCTAGTCATCTGAGAGGAGGGACCTCAATTTAACCCCCCTCCCCCAAGATTGGACTGTAGGCAAGCCTGTAGGGCATTTTCTTAATTAGGGATTGATGTGCGAGGGCCCAGCCCACTGTGGGTGGGGCCATCCCTGAGCTGGTGGTCCAGGGTTCTATCAGAAAGCAAGCTGAGCCGAAACAAGTCAGTAAGCAGCACCTCACCATGGCTCGACTCCTGCCTCCAGGTTCCTGCCCTGTTTGGCGTTCTTAGTCTGAATTCTTTCAATGATGTACGGTGATGTGGAAGTATAAACCAAATAAACCTTTGCCTCCCCAAGTTGCTTTTGGTCATGTGTTTAATCACAGCAATAGTACTCTAACTAAGACTACCCAAGCCACCCCCTCCTCCTCCAACCCAGCCTCTCAACAGGACTATAACCTTTTGTTCCTTCAGCCCTCAGAGCTGGCCCAGGTTTGGAGTTCAGGTCTCTCAGTCAGGTAGATGTGAGAATCCAAAATAAGAACAGGACCTAGGCATTGCAGACAGAGGAAACCTCTGACGATGAGCACAGCTATTGGTCCTCATCACGAAAGCTTCTTTGTGTAGTTCAGCAGTTCATACAAAAACTCAATGCAGCCAAGCTGTAAAGAAAGTGTCTACGGAGCACTCAGTCCTAAATAGGTGTCATCTATTAAAACATTCTCTACTCCCCAAAATCGGAACATAATGAGGAGATGAACACATTCTAAGAGCCACAGGTCAGGGCGAAACAATGTTTTCTGGATATGACAGGACCACTGCATTCACCAACTCGCAGAAGCTGCTGGAGGCTTTGTAAGATCAAGCCAGTTACCATCCCAGCACAGACGGGGGAGGAGCTACTGACAGATGACAGCTACTAAGAAAAAGTACATTTTCTTTAACCATGCACCACTGGATGCCCTCACACCCAGGGATTTATGGACAGCAAAATTGGACATGGTGGGTTACGATTACTATTATTTTTTTAGTTAAAAGAGGGAATAAAAGGTGAAATGTGGAGCCAGGGAGATGTTAAGGAGAGTGCTTTTTGAGTATGATCAAAATACATTGTACATATAAAGTTCTCATAGTTTAAAAAACATTTAAAATACATAAAGATTTCATATTTGGAGAAAAATGATTATCCAGAGACACACCCTTCATATACACCTGTGCTGTGTATCCCCCCCTTTCCTTACCTTTGTAGAAAGATACCCTGGATTACAGATTAATCTTCTCCAACACTGCACAGTAACATATCAATATGTATGTATATGTATGTGTATATATATATATATATATATATGACTATCAAGCTATGTGTGTCTCTAAATATACCATGTTTGGTTTTAGCTGGCTTAACTCTTTTCTAAGTTTTTTGATAGCTTTCTGTGATTTTTTTTGATACCAGATTTTTTATGGTGCTTCCAGATTGACACATATAGTTGTACCACTTTTTCTGCTGTTTTAAGTTCCATTTGATGAATACGGTCATCCCTTCACATTTGTGATTGGTTCTAGTTGCCCCGCGGACACCAGCATCACAGGATGCATAAATCCTTTATATGTGTCACATTTGCATATGACCTATGCATATCCTCCTATATACTTTAAATCTCTTCTATATTGCTTATAATACCCTTTAAGTAATTATTCCACCATATTATTTAGGAAAACAGAAGTCTGCACATGTCAGGTGGCAGATGTCACTTTTCTACAAGTATCTTGGATCCTTGTTTGGCTAATTCTCTAATGCAGACCTAGAGAGGGGTCCACATGCACAAGGGGATGACAACTGGAATTACATTATAGACTGTTGATAAATATCTTTTCCTGTTGATAAAAGTTCTGCTACAGAATTTTTTAATGCCCACTGGTATATGCCCAGTCAGTTTTCTCTGGTGCTTACATGCGACAACATTGTGTGTCATGCCCAATTATCTTGCAAAGTGATCTGCCTAATTTTTACTCTTTCATAAACTGGTGTAGGGGTATTGTGTTGTTTCATGGTAAATAACTGTCCCACCCACTGGTTTAATAAAAAGTGCTGATTGGCCAGAGGCAGGCAGGAAGTGTGGGCGGGGCTACCAGACTAAGAAAATGTCTGTGAAAAGACCCAGATGTTGTGCAGGAAGCTTACTGAGGAAGACTCCCAGGAACAACTGTGAGGAACAAGGATTTGAGATTTAGGTCTATGTTGTGAGATACTAGTACACTGTGTAAAGATATATTGCTGAGATTGCTTGAATAAAGAGCTGAACAGCAAAAAGCTAGGCAGGAGGTATTGGTGGGATTTCCAGGAAAAGGAAGAGAAAGGAATAGAGGGGCAGGAGAAGCCAGGAGACATGGAAAGGAAACAGGAGGTACAACACAGAAGAGAATTAATGCCACATGATAGAATAGATTAATATACATGAGTTATAAGAGCTGTTTGGGAACAAGCCTAAGCCATGGGCCAACCTTCCATAATTAATAAGTCTCCATGTCATTCTTTTTGTGAGCTAATAACCCCAAAATATTACCGTATATCTAACATCTTTGGTTACACTTGAGGTGTAGTGGGTTGTTTCTTTGTATCTTTAAAATGTAATAATTCTTTGGCCATTTCATACATAAATACAAAATATCTTGATCATTTCCACCCCCAAACCCCACCATCTCCACTTCCCCAACAGTGCCTCTCCCACTCTCATGGTCTCTTGCTTTTATGTAGTCTACTGAGTTCAGTCAGTGCTGGCTACAGGAATATGGGCAAACAGTTCCTGAGAAAATTGATTCGCTCACTTCATCAGCCACATATTGCCAATAGCTCATCAGTTTGGGATGGGACCTCAAGAGCCTTTCCCACATCCATGCTGGAATTGACTCACTTCATCTTGTGCAGATCACCAAGCTGCTGTGAGTACCTGAAGCTATGACCATGCCACATCCAGGAAGACTGCATTTCCCAGCATGCCTCCTCATCCTCTGGCTTTTCTTTCTGCTCTCTCCCTCTCCCTCTCTCACACACACTGTTTCCTGAGCCCCCCTTTTTCTTGAGGGAGAAATGGGGGGGGCTGATTGATACAGATGACTCACTTAGGACTGAGCATCTTCATAACTTTGTCCATTTTTGAAGGTTTATAGTGACACATCTAGATTTTTTAATTTTCCTTTACTATTTAATACAACTTCTATTCTTATATGAATCATCCTAGAAATTTTAGCTTGCTTATTGAATAGTCCAGAAAAGTACAAATGCATACCTATTTGCATGCATCCCTTCAAAATACAGGCTTTAAGACATTTAGATTAAGTCTATGAATAGTTGTTTCTGGAATTTTTCCAGAAATATTTTTCATTACTTAAGAACTTTTTTCTCTTTTCCTGAACCTATTGGACAATGTTAGATTACTCTCCCTTAACACTTTTACATCATCCCCTTTTGTATATCCACCCTATCACTGACTTTCTGAAAAGATATTCTGTACAACTTTTCCAGTTCACCAATTCTCTTCGCTGTATCTACTCTGTCAACTCGAATGTTGAGTCTCAATCGCTTTAGCTTACACTTAAACACTCTTGCTTCTAAAAGCTGTTTTTCTTCTTTCGTGTAAGATTTTTTGGGGTATGCCCTATGTTATAAAATTTATTGCTTTAAAATACACGGTTCAGTGGGTTTTAGTATATTCAAAGAATTGGGTTAATATCGTCAGATCTAATTCTAGAACTATTTCACCATTCTCAATGAAACCCTGTAGCACTAAAGTCACTCCTCATTGCCTTTTTCCCCAGAAACTAGAAAACATCTAAAATCTGCTATAATCTGTTCATTGTGTACATGATATATATGTATATATAGTGTACATGAGACATATTATATATATGTATATGGAATACAATAGTTGATTTCCTGTGTGACTTCTTATAATTTAGTTTTCAAGACTCAACATTGTTGCACTCTATTTCATTTTTTAAAGATTAAAAGAATATTGTAGAGATAAACCACGATCTCTATGCATTCTTAAACTGGCTGTCATTTGGGTTGCTTGTACTCTGGAGCTATTAAGAATAAGGCTACAGATATTTATTTATAAGCTTCTGTGGGGACATTTTCACTTATCATGGGCATATCCACAGGAAGGAGGTTACTAGGGTACATGGCATCCTATGTAGAATCTGAACTGACAAAGAATTTTTGAAGCAGCTGCACTGTTTTAAATTCCCATCAACAGCAGCAGTGTCTATAGGTCCCAGTTTCTTGTATCTTTGGCCACACTTGGTATTATCTATGCTGTTATTTTAGCCATGTTAGTAGACACAAAGTAGCTTTCTACACATATCTAAGTTTTCCTCTATGTCTTTGTTTTTGAGATAGGGTTTCTCTGTGTAACAGCCCTGGCTGTCTGGTACCCCTTCCGTAGACCAGGCTGGTCTCACACTCATAGATGCACCTGACTCTGCCTCTGTGCTAGGACTAAAGGTATGTACCACCACCACCTGGATCCTGCTCTTAGAAATGACAGAAACTTTATGTTCTTATCCAAGTCTGTGAGCTGGTTCTGATTCCATCACTTTCACAATTCTTTTTTTTCCTAAAAAATAAACTTTCTCATTTTTCTATCTTTTTCTGCTTTGGACTATAGAAAACTCAAGTCTAGGGCGAAGATGGCTCGTTTTTTTTTCTTTCTTTCTTTCCTTCCTTCCTTTCTTCCTCCTCCCTTTCTTTCTACTTAGACAGACATGGAGACAACATAAAAATGTTAAAAAAAAACTCCTTGCTTTGAACATTTTAAACCACCCGCTTAGGATCAGTTGAGGTTACAGGCTCATTTGTGAGCTGCCTTTATTCATTACTAAAAATTGAACAAAAACTTGTAATTTATTTTTCCTGTCTGCTCCTAACTTTACCTTCTCCTGTACATACAGTCTTTTAAACTTAAGTTGTTTGGGCCTTTTAAGATAAGATCTTGCTATGTAGCCTAGGCTGCCCCAGACCTCACAATCTCATACTCAAGAGAATAAGGGGAAAAAAATCTAGTTAAGAGACCAGTCTGGGTTACCCAAGGGAGTTCCTATCTCAGAACAAAACATCTCACAGGTACTCCCTTCCAGGAGCAATGAGAACTTGCTCTAGGACAAGGGGCGATTGTCATTATCAACTGGATTATCATCACACTGTTGCTCCTGCGCATTCAAATTAAGAAGCTGATAATTCAAAGCATGAATACAGCATCTCCTTTAGTGTTAACACTTGCTTTTAAAAGATCTATCAAGCCAGACATATCAGTAGAACTCTGTAAAAAGTCCAGCCTTGGTCCAGCAAGCTGGCTCAGTGGGCACAGATAGTTGCTGCCAAACTTGACTACCTGAGCTTGATTCCCAGAACCTACAAGATTGAACAGAACCAACTCCCATAAATTGTCCTTTGACTTCAACATTAATGCTATGACACATGACTCCACCAAAAAAAAAAAAAAAAAAAAAATTAAAAAGTCTAATTTCAATCACTTACTTTAAAAGAAGAAATCCATTATGATGCCATTATGATGTTTATTTAAAGGAGGGTGGTACAAAGGGAAGAGCTGAAGTCAATCCTGGGGCTTTAGTCCCTTTTCAGTTTATTTTTATTAGTGTTAGTTAAAAGTGTGCGTGTGTGTGTACATGTGTACACACTTGTGTATTTGGACAATTATGTAGATTATCTTCTCCACCTTTACAGGCGTCCTGGGGACTGAAGTCACGTCTTCAGGCTTTGCTCCATAAGCATTTAGCCCTACTGAGACAGCTCACTGGCACCTGAACTCCCTCTCAAATGTTTCCCACTCATTTCAATCTGCTTATTTTCATCCTTGGCCTATAGAACAAGAGTAAATAAGTGTGTGACAACTGTAAAACTATGAAGGACAGAGAATAGACGTCACTTCTCCTCAGCACTCTGCACAATGCATAAGCAGTTGAGACCACTGGTCCCTCCCATCCTTTGCATAGTATGCATCCCTATGTACCTGCTCTCCCATCTTTCACTCAGAACACTGGGTAGATGCTTCAAGTCTTGTGCTCGTCAATTCTGTACTAGCTAAAAAATCAAATCACAAATGATCTTGTGACTTAGCTCACTCACAACCCTTGCTACATGTCTTATTTGGGAGCACTCTTTCTGGACTCTTGCTTAGTTTGTGTTTCTGTTTGTCTTGTGACTATAATGTATTTAACACCCAAGGTTTACATGTCTGCTCTTACTGCAAGCATTTTGAAGCAACAATGAGCTCTTCTCTAGTTTCTGGGTATCAAAGGCTTACCAGACAATGGATGTACTTGTTTGTCTTACATGTATGTCCAAAGTCATAGGGTATGTAATAATAAGAGTAAACCTTAACATAAATCATGGGCTTTGGAGAGTAATTAATAGCGTGTAGGTTCATGGATGGCAGTGTCACTCTGACATATGGTATTGATAAGAAAGTTTACAGTGTGAGGAGGAAGTAAGCAATTAGCAACTGTACTTTTGGGTCATTTGTTCCCCTATATCCAATATTTCTAAAAATAAGAAAAATATTTAAGTTCTACTTGTAAAATTCCACTATAAATTTAACTCATACCTTCACACTTACTAATACTATTTTTCTCCATTATCCTGTTGCAATTTATGTAAGTGTAGAGTTCCACTATTACTGCCACCATGCATGCTAATACCTAAAACAGGAGCTAACTTTCACATGTATTTCTCACATACCTCATAGGCCAGGGGTATGATCTCTGTATATCACCAAACAATGTGCAAACCAGATCAAAAGAGTTTTAGAATCATGCTCATGTTTGAGGCAACATCCTTCAACTTTGCAGTAAATCCAAAATGAGTAGCCTGGTTTCTAAGTCCCTATAGTACCCTTAAAGGCATTTCTGAAATGGATAGAAATATTCCTAACTTCACTTGTGCTCAAAAAACATGACATAAGCCAGGCATGTTGGCCTACATCTTTAATCCCAGCCCTTAGGAGGCAGAGGCAGGCAGATCTGTGAGTTCGAGGCCAGCCTGGTCTACAGAGGGAGTTCCAGGACAGCCAGGGCTACACACAGAAACCCTGTCTCACAATACAAACAAAACAGAACCATGACAATAAGCATTTAGCACCTTTTTTATGTCTTCTAACATAGCAGTCTTAAATGCCTTTGTTTTAGTTCAGCATAGAATGGGCAGGATGCCACAGAATGAAAACCACCACTTGACATTTTTAAATTTATTGAACGATTCTTAGCTGGGCAAGGAAAGATAACAGGCTTGACCAAGAGTGAAGAGAAAAGAACAATTAGTTGCAAATTATTACAAAAGTAATTTCTGAAACGTTTTTGAGCCACTGCTAAACAAAACTTAAGTGCATCTTGAAGTTCCTATTTTGGTAAATGAACATTAAATTATTCAAGAGCAAAAAGAGGAGTTACTATTACACATTATAAGACCTTAGTGCACTAATTGAGCAGACCCAAATAAATGGCCACAATTATGCAAAGTCACTTCCACTAAATATTCAGCAATTGAACAAGAGTGCAGATTACTTTGAACATGGCACAATAACCGAAGGCAGCAAGAATTCAGCAACATAGAAACTTGGCATTAAATAGTATTCAAACCACACCACAAACTGGAATAAGAACTGGTAGGGCGACAGCTCTAACTACATGAAAGGAATGTACAGATGGTCAAAATAAATAAATGAAGTGGCAGGAGTGAGCAGCACCGCGCCTGTTCATGCAGAGCAGGCGCACAGTAAACAAGGGATGCTACAGAGCTGAGCTAAAATGAGAAAAGCGCACTTTACCTGCGTACGGCCCTTCCAATTCCACAGACACTCTCTACTCCCCATGTGCTAGTGACAGGCAGACAAGATTTTAAATGGAAAGAATTTTCCCTACTCATGTGTGGACTCAGCATATTTAAATTCTGTGGAGAGATTTCTCTGAAAAATTACAAAATAACACACTGACTAGAAACCAGTGAGAGTGGTCATAGAGAAACAGCAAGCAACCACGTGGCTCTAGAATCGATGATGGAGTACATACATGCACCACCGTCAAAGCTGCCAGCTGTCAAATGGGCCAGTTACTTTTACTTTCTACATGCACACTCAATGCACAGAGCCTCCTTTGCTAAGCAGAGTTAGAGTAGCATGAACTGAACTAATTCACATAAAATATCTCCAAGGATAAATGAAGCATTTCCCAAAGTACAAAAAAGACACTACATGTGTTCATTCAAGACGCTGTAGCATTAGCTTTACATCACAAAAAGCCAGCCCATCTCTATTACCATTTCCTCTGTGGGTCTTTTTTTGTTTTTTGGTGAAAGATTCCTCTTGAATGAATCAGGAAATAATTTCCAAAATCTACATTAATAACACATAAAATATAAATGTCATTTAAACTCAACTTAGGAAAAGATGGACACAAAACAAATGCACTATATTTCAGTGTAAGATTGGTCCTGAAGCTCCTCAGCAGTGGTGTCTCTTTCTGTCTAGAACAAATGACTTTAAAATTGGCAAACCAAGAAATCAGCTCACTGCACATCACAATTTTAACAGTTTCCAGTATTTCATTAGAAGCAAAATGTACATAATCATAATGGCAGCATCCAACATTCCAATATAAACATGTCATGAGATCTCTACCATGCAGCTAACACTGAACACGCAAACAGATGGAGTGTGTCTGGAAAAGCCACAGAATGCTTCAAAACAGCTTGCTTTACACCACACCTGGCCCATGGCAGCACTCTACAAGCAACACTTTCTATAGGGAAGCAACCCACACTTCTGCTCACGCTGCCAATATCTGCAATGTTCTCCGTGTTCCTGTACATAACTGACACAGTGTGAGTCCTACTATCAGAGTTACAACGCAGGCCAAGGCTCTGACTGTTGTTACTAGGTATCCCTTAGAGAACAATGGGCAAAGTGCAACTTCACCAAAACGCCAAAGAAATAGGAGCGTTAAGGGAGCTTGCTTCAAATGATTATACCATTAACACAAATAAACCTAAGTAGTTTCCATTTTATAAAACCAATATATAGCTAGCTATTTCTACTTCAAAGAAATTCAGAACTCAGTTTTGCTGTTAATCTAACCAATACATACACCCAAATGTGAGAGTTCCTTGTACAAGAACAGTATAAGCTCACAAATGCACAAAAGCACACCTGGGCATAATACCCTGCATTTCCCCTCTGGTAAATGCTTGAAGAAACTTCAGGAAAATGCATGTTTAAGGCTGCCCCTGTGTTAAATTGAGAAAAACTGGAGTTTACAACGAAGTTTCAAAATACTTAAATTGTTTCTGGAGTTAAAGCAAAGGTCAGGCTTTCTCTATAAAATACTTTCTCCATCATAATTATTAATTCATAGTAATGTAAGTGCCCTGGTAGGTGCTAAGTCTTCTATTAACTACAGCTTCTAGAAAAGTCAGCGCTTAGGGGGAAAAAAATAGAAAAAAAAAAAAAATCAGCAACACTACCCTCCAAAAAAATATGATCTACCCTTTATTTGATTCCAGAATCCATTATTGAAGTGTGTGTGGTGCTTACACACACTGTAGACACACCGAGACAGAGCCTGGGTTGTCTCACTCATGTCAACTTGAAGTTTCTAAAACCACAGCAGGGAATGTGGAGGCCAAAGATTATGTGAGGGAACATTACAAAACAGATCCATTCTATTGTAGGAGGGGTACTACTGTGCTAAAAGAAAATTATTCTTGGGGGAAGTGAGTTTTTTCCTCTTCTTCAAAAATCCAATACTAAAAGTTATTATGAGGCTCCTCTGAGTGTATTTTTACATTAATTTTTAAAATTTCAATGTGTTTTACAACCTGAACTTTGTGGAATAAATAAAAAAGACAAATTCTTACTGCACAATATTTAGACATTTTATTTAATGTTAATGGTGGGTTTCTAACTAAGAAAACACTAAAGTAAAAGAGAATAAACTAGTGGGAAGGTTAAGGTTTATTCTTGCAAACACACCCTTCTCTCTCAGTCCAGAATGATTGGCAGCATTAGAAACAACATCACTAGACGGAAGGCTAGGGAAACTCATTCATGGTGCTCACAGAATCTTGTATCACTAATGAGGATGCTAACAAATGAAATGTTTGGGGAAATCTGGAAGTACCAACAGTTGAATTGTAGAAATAAAACTGACTTGAAAGAACGGTACATGAAGATTACACACTTATCAGAAATAAGCAAACAACAAAATATCAGCCTTAGAGTTCTTTTTTCATGTCAGATGACTTATGATCAGATGCCAATTGTTTTCAAAGCCACAAAATCATCACTTGGGCCAGGCCAGCCGCCTCAGCCCTGTTTGCAGCAGCACTATGTGGATCCAAACAAATGCTGTCAGACCATTCCCCCAGCCTCAGGGTTAGATCATCTTCACAGACATTTCTCGGCGTCATAACATAAACACACGTATAGAAGAATAAGAGAATATTTTGACAAAGATTACAAAAGTATGAGCCATATACAGTATGACAGAAAGCATTTAAAAGGCTTACTTTCCTCTCAATTCAATTAAAATGTTAATATTCTGTATTTTAATTTTATCCTAAACATAAGTCATCAATTTCTTTACTTCCTAAAACAAACAATAAAATAAACTGGTCTGGAGTTCTAGGCATTTTCCAAAAGCCAATCAAACAGCGACTTGCATCTTTCCTCACTTGAAGTTTTTCCCAGCACGTCATAGTATTTAAACACAGCCTGCAGCACATCTCCCACTCGCCATCCTTTCTCTTGTAATTGTTTTGAAAGCTAAGAAAGAAAGAGAGATTAACAGACATTAGCACGCATCAACATAGAACAAGGTTGTAGCAATGAGTTCTATTTTTATCTTCAGACAAAAGTGGGAACCTTGCTATTGACAATGAACTATTCTTTCTCAGTTATAAGATCTCTCTCAACCACCACCCCTTTACCAAATCAAACATTTTCTTTTCTTGTCCTTTATAAACAAATCTCTACAGAATGCCACTTCAGTATTGCTACAAACAGAACACAAAGCTTGGCAGTGGACAGTCTGTGTGGGAGTGCAGAGTCAAACCATCTACAGGAAATTCTTCACCTAACTAAATACATCTGTCACACCCTCAATTAGGTCAATTAAAATAATAATGACAATGTCAAGCTTAATAAAAGGATGTGGATTTTCTTTCCACAACATATAGTTTGGTTTGTATTCTGGAAAACATTCCAGCCAACGGAAACATGGCTTTCTAAGTTAAGAAATGTAATGTTTTAACAAAAAAGCAAGCAGAAGAATAAACAGGGGTTTAAACAAGCTCTACCACAGCAAAACAGACTTTTCTGTCTGCTCAACTCTGTAAGAACTCTAAAGTTTGAAAAGATTCGTAAAATAAATTCTGAAAAACTATTTTACTTCAAATGTTCTTTTCTTTAGACACCTCTGAGATATAATTTATATGCAATGGGTTTTTGGAATATCAATGAACTGAAGACAACCACTACAGAATCATGGGATGATCTCTTCTCGTACCCAAAGGAAGCTCTCTACATCAGAAGCCCCTCTTCATCTTCCCTAGCGTCTTCAGATAAAGCACTCATCTACTCTGTGCCTTAGAGATTTGCCTATTTGGGAGTGTTTTAAAGAAATAGAACTGTGACCTTCACGCATGGTCTTCTGCTTAGCATAGTTATATTGAGAGTTTACCATGGCAAAGCACAGCTCACTGACTTACTGCTTTCTACTAAGCAACAAGGCTCCTTCTCTATCCAATGGCTGATGGACTGGTGGAAAATTCTCTTTTTGTTCTGTTTTGGTTTGCTTATTTGAGAAAGGGTCTTACTATATATCCCTAACCTTACCAGAACTCCCTACTTACTTAGCCCAGGGTGGCCCCAAACATACAGTAATCCTCCTGCATCTGCCTCCAAAATGTTGCGATTATATAATGTTGCCATGGACATTTCTGCAGGTTTTTGTGTATGCATATGTTTTTCATGTCCCTCAAGTGCACACCCCTGATGAGTGGATAACATGTGATACTGCACTAAACATCTAGGGATCTGTCAGATGTTTTCTAACACAGCTTCCTGATTTTAGAAGGACAGAGTGGTTCCACATCCCCCACACTTGATATTACCCATCTTGGTAGTTTCCCTGCTGGGGATGAAGAGTACAGTGATTGTGATTTACATTTTCCTAATGGCTAGTAAGATTGACCACCATTTCATGTTTTTATTTTCCAAAGATATGCAATGCACTGGCTGGCTTTGTGTCTACTTGGCATAAGCTAGAGCTATCAGGGAAGAAGGAGCTTCAGCTGAGGAAAGCCTCCATGATCCAGCTTTAGGGCATTTTATCAATTAGTCATCAATGGGGGAGGGCACAGCCCACAGTGGGTGCTACCATCCCTTTGCTAGTAGACCTGGGTTCTGTAAGAAAGCAGGCTGAGAAAGCCATGAGGGGCAGACCAGTAAGCAGCACCCTCCATGTTTCTGCCCTGTGTGAGTTCTTGTCCTGACTTCCTTAAGTAGTAAACAGCAATATGGAAGTATAAGCTTAATAAACCCTCCTCCCCAACTTGCTTTGGTCATGGTGTTTTATCACAGCAACAAAGCCTCTAAGATATGCAGTAATGACTCTTAGTCCACTCAAGTTAGATTATATGCCTTTTTATCTTTAAGATGAAGGAATTCTTTATACGCTTAGGTCTAAGAACTTCACCAGATACACAAGTGCAAGTATTTCCTCCAGCATGTGCACTGTCTCTTCCCTGTTGACAGTGGCCTTCAGTCTAGCTTCTCTTTTACTACTCCTAGGAGTGTGCTCACATATCTTCCTGACATACCATCCTATGTCACCTTCCAGTTATCCTCAAGGTAACATCATTTGTTCTGTTTAATAGTGAAAATATCAAAATTAAATATATGACCCAAAAAGACATAAAGTATTTCTATTATTCTCACTACCAAAAAAATGTAATCTTAATTTGCCTCATAACTGATTCACATATCCCAGTAGCCCTGTAGAAATTATATTTATGTATATATGTATGTATGTATAAATACAATAGAATATATAGTACAGTAGCCCTGTCCTGGCTAGACACGGTCTCTGAGAGTCATTTAAAATCAGCCATGTGTTTGAAATAAGCCAAAACCATGAAAAAACCTTACCACCCATGACTGAGTATTATACCTGACTCAGTCAGGCAAAGATCCCTGGTTAGGTCACATGATGGCAAGGCCTCCCTCTCTGACAGCCACCTGTCAACCCCATGTAGCCAAGGCCCAACTTAGGACTCAGTTCTAACAATTTCCTGACCCACATTTCCACTGATAATTCCTTTCTGAAGCATCTCTTCCCAGACTATTTTCTCCTCCTACACACAGAAGCCTAAAGCTAATAAAGCCCAGTCTAAAAGTCAATGTCAGTGTTGACCTCTCTTAAACATTCCAACAATATTGTCATAAATTCTGAAGCAGAAACTCAGAGTAACTTGTGTTTTCCTTTTCTGTCTTTGATAGATCTATATTGGTTATTCACTGGACTATTTTATATCCCATGGTAAGATTAATATAAAATTTCATGGGGAAAAACACTTTTAAAACTATAAACTGAAAACTATTAACACAATGCTTGGAACATATTAAAAAAATACTCAAGAAAAGCATTTTAGTTAATCTTTTATTGATTTTTCTTTATACCAGCCTTCCATTTGCATGAAGATGAAAAAGACCTAGTTAATTAGGTACAATTATGAAATCAGTGAAATAGAACAGCTGGATCTTTTCTTAAGAAAACATTAGCTACTTATTTCTAATACCTAAATTTTAGGGTTAGTGTAGTAGGAGGTTTCTGGCCCAAACTTTTGGGCCTAGCCTCAAGGTTTAGGCCCACAGACCCGCAGACCTGCAGTCCCACAGTCCCACAGAGACACGCGGCTTACTATAGTTTTATGCTGATCAGCCTCAGGCCCAGGCATATCACTTGCTAGCTCTCTACCCTTCATCTAACCCATGTCTCTTGTTCAGCCATGCAGCTGGGTACCTTTGCTTAGAGCAGCATGGTTGTTCTCTGCTTCTTCTGGCTTCTCTCTGGAGTTCTCTCTGGCGTTCTGCCCCCTGTGCTTCCTGTTCTCAAGAGTTTTCTTAGTCTGGTAGCCCCGCCCATACTTCCTGCCTGCCTTTGGCCAATCAGCGCTTTTTATTAAACCAGTGGGTGGGATAATTATTTACAATGAAGCAACACAATCTTCCTATAGGTTAGGGCATTAGATCAAGCACTTACGTTTTCCAGTATTATAATTAATCTTCACAAACCTGCAAAGTAAATTCTATATCCTCTAACCATACAATGCAACTAAGAAAACAGAGGCATTTACTGACTCATCTATCCAAGGTCACACATTCTGGAAAGTGGCAGGGCTGTCATCTGAAGCCCACTCTGAGACTCCACGGCCTATGTATTAATATTATGCAATCAGCAAGCATTTTGCTAAACCAACAATGTGGTAAGATTATTATATAGTGTTAATATTTCCTTAAAACCACTCTAGAAGCGCTGTACTTACTGCTATAAACTCCTTCTTTGAAGAGTCATGAAAATAAAGTTCTTCAACTTCAGCCTCAGAGGCAACAAGCCACTGAAGAATAATCCTTAGCTGAGGATCGACTGTTCCCGGCTCCATGTCAATGTTCATAATAAGCAGAGTCTTTCCATTTTGTTGTAAATCTAAAAGCAAATTTAAATAATACAAAGTGAAATTTATCAACTCAACTTTCAAAACTCTGGTTTCCATTTAAAGATTCCAGTGAATGATTTCCTTAGCTATATTATAATACCAATTAAAGCATTTCTTAAGGACAAAATAATACTAAAACTAAGGACGAAAACTGATTATTTGCTGGTAGAACAAATGTAAAATACTGTCTGAAGTGAATTTAAATATAATACAAAAAGGACTGCTCTCAAGTTTATTTTCTTGTTAATGAGAATGATGTTTCCAATGTGAAGCAGATATCCTAGCTGGCTGATGGAACCAGCTTTCTTAAGAATGACTGAGTACAAGAAGTATCTAGAGCACGCTAAGAGTCCGCAAGCCACTATGTACTAGTACTGGAAATACTGATGGACTTCTTTGTTGCTGACGGGCATTTTTATGCTATAGCATATAGAGAACTACAGACCACTACTATCATTTTTACAATTGGTGTTGTCCCTTTATTTTTAATGTAAAAATTATGATCCACCGTGTTCTCAGAAATTTATCTTTTCTCTCCCTTTGTACCAGTTAGTCCAAATCAGAAGTAGGTCTAGTGTATGTTTTCTTCCATACGCAGAATCAACATTTACAATTATGTATGTGTATATGTACATGCACATATGCACGTGTGTGGATCATCAAAGTAGAAGAGGCCGAGTGGAAGGAACGCCTTGGGGTAGGGAGCCAGGGTAATGGAAGGGGGAAGAGGAGCAGCAAGAGTGAGTGGACAGTAAGAATAAGGGACAATGAGGGACAGGGATAAGTAAGTGGAAAGTACAACATGAAACCCACCCGTCACTCTGTATGCTAAAAAAAAAAAAATAGGAAACGGTTTAATGTGGGAATGCCTTTCTGTATGCTGTGAATATCAATCTTTAAATAAAGGAGCTGTTTTGGGCCATGACAGGCACCATAGAAGAAGTAGGAGGAGAAATCAGAATAGGTAGGAAAGGAAGGGCGGAGTCAGAAGCAGATCGAGCAAGCCGCCAAAGGAGCAACATGTAAGGAACACAGGTGAGCCACAGGCCACGTGGCAGACAGATTAATAGAAATGGGTTGATTTAAGATGTAAGAGCTAGGCTAGCAATGTGCCTGAGCCATAGGCCGAACAGCATGAAGTTAATATAAGTGTCTGAATCATTTCTGGGGCCTGAGCAGCGGCAGCTGGTGGCTAAGGGGTCTCGGACCTCTGGCCACCCGAGACCAAAGAAACCCCACCATTGCAACAACGGTTTCTGTTTGTCTTAAAGGAAGTCTAACAGACGATGGAATAAGACAAGTGTCTAAGGCCGTTAGCAAGTCCTGCAGCTTCTGGGGTTGAAAGCTAGGTCACTTACTGCTTCTCTACATTGCTAGGGTTTCTTCGGTTGCCTGGCCTCATGGGAAATTCAACGGAAGTTAGGGCTGCTGCCTCCTAACCAAAATAACTAAAGAAGGAAGGGAGGTTTAAAAACAGATATATGTTGTTGCAGAAATTCCTTAACTTAAACCAATCTATCTTCTAATGAACCAATTTAAAAAAGTTTGCTGTAACCTCAGATGTGAGAGACATCTATCTTGTCAAGAGCTGCGGAATGACGTAAGTGCACATAATAACCTCCTGGTGCCTACATAGTAACAGAAAAAATTCTCAGGTCCACTGATAAATTATTTTAATGAATTATTTTATTTATATTAACTTGTACCTCTTAATCATTCCTCAACAAAGTTAAATAATAACTAGGTAACAACCAATAATAATAACTAAGTAATAACACAGCATGCATGTGTACACGGATAGACTTTTAGATAATTATACTCATGAGAGTTATTAAGGAATGGTATATAACTTTTCAAAACCAACATATTAATGAGCACAAGTAAAGCAAACATTACTTTGACTACCACTAACTCTAAAAATTATAGCAAGAGCTGGAGAAATCACTACTTAAGAGCTTATGACTTAGTACTTAAGAGTATGAGCTGCTCTCACAGAGGAGCCAAATTTGACCCCCAGCACCCACATGGTAGCTCTTAACTCTCTGTACCTCCAGTTCCAGGGGAATCTGACGCTCTCTTCTGGCCTTCTTGGGTACTACACAGACAGATGTATGTAAAACAAACATGTGCATAAAAATATATAAAATGACCTGGGTTAGTGGCATGGCTCAGCTGCTAAAGGCTTGATGACCTTGAGTTAGAATTGTAGGTCCCACATGGTGGAAGGAACAAGGACTCCATGTGAGACACATGAATAGAGACACTCCTGTGTTCACAGCTATCCACACACATGCACGTGCACTCAAAACAAATATATGTAATTTAAGTTTTTTAAATAGCAGTTAATTTTAAATCTGAGAATTTCAGCTTAACAACTATTATGTAACTTCCCTGAAACAAGAACACTGTGCAAAAACTGGCAGGAAACTCGGGGGGTGTACCCTGTATCTCAAGAAATTCTCTTTAACATTTTGTCAGTATCTCAGTGTACCTACATTTTTGGTGTGAGAGCACAGGGTTGTACTCCCAACAAAGAATACACTAAGCCATCCCTAGCCCTCAGTTTTCCTACTTATAAAGAAACAATTTCGCTAGTTCAAAAATAATTATATTAAGCAGTATTTTAAATTCAAATATGCTGTTTTTTAGAAATTATTTTTTCATACTTTAAAAATGTAAGATATGAGGAGGACATTAAAAACTATCATAATACAGATAAAACAGGTTTGACGTTGAAGTCTCTAGGCTCACTTGGATATCTTAGTATATGAATTAAGATCACAAAGCATGTTGGTGTTGGCACAGTAAGAACTCTTCACTGAAAGACCACTATTGCCTTCAAACATGTGAAATGTTGAGTACAGAGTTACAAGTAGACAAGGGAGAAGGGGTGGGGTCATTTATAGTGTCCATGTTTCCTTTTCAGCTCGTGTAAGTTTGACAAAAACAGCAACTCTTTAAGTTACCAATTTAAAGGAAAACATAAAAGTTACAGTCTGAGTAAACTCCTGGTCCCAGCTAAAGTGGCACTGTCTGGGGACAGTGTGAAATCATTATGACTTGGGGCCGTGGAGGTGGGTCACTATGTGGGGCTATGGTACTCTGCTCCTGCTGGTTGCCTGCCTGTTCCATTCCAGACCCCAGTCCCACTGCCATCCGCCCTGCCTGAAACTTTTCTTTAAGTACTGTTGTCACAGCCACAAGAAAAATAACTAACAGAGTAGTAAATAATATTCTGTAATTACAATAAACTGATTTTGTAACATGAGTAAGGATTTCAGACTTCAATTTAAAATGAAAAACGTATCCTAAGCTGCTTCTTCAAACTTTCTGTTTCTGACACAGGGTGATTTGTGGTGTTTCCTACCAACAATCCAAAACCTACCCGTAAGTAGCATAAATACAAACCATACAGACTTACACAAACAAAAGCTTAGAGAAGCAAACTGTGACTAACCTTCCACACCGTCCTCTTGATCGTCATCTATATCATCTGGTCCATCGCTTTTCAAAGAAAACAACAGAAGTAGTTTTTTAAAAAAAAGCTTAATTAGTAATGGATTAAAACACTTCTCAGAAAAGTAGTAAGGAATGAAATGTTACAATATGACATATGACATTTACAAAGGAGGAGATGACAATCAAAAGGAAGCTTTGCTTCTCACATTATTTCATGTTAAAAATCTGGATAGCAAACAGTGCCTACAGAAGCCCTTCCTTATAAATGACATTTAAAACCAGCAACTTCAAATGAAGGTAAAATATTCTAATTTGGTTTTAAGTAATACACTATTTGAATATCATTGAATGCCATGAAAAATGAAGTATTACTGCTTCTACTACTGCCATTTAATGTTTTAAAACAATTTTTCTCCTATTTTATGAAATTAAACTACTTAGAAAAACAAAACAAAACAAAACAACAGAAATCCTGTAGGAAGCAAGCTCTTTTTAATGAAATCATTGGTAGAATGAAAAATAGCAAGCAGAGCAACCCATGCAAACAGTCACACATTTTACAATTAGATGTCAGTCATATTTTAGCTAGTTGATATTTTTATTAGATGTAAATGTATCAAGCAGAATCATGTCAAAATTCAGGAGAAAAGCAGGCTGATACATATGGCTCTCTTAAGAACATGACATCATGCATTAGTGGTGAAAGACTCATCAGTTTTTAAGTGTCTAAACTGGACCAACCTGTCTGATGTTGGAAAGGATAAATTGTCCTCATACAAATCTCCTTCTAAACCAAGACTGCTCCAGCTACTGCTGTTACCATTACTGCTGGAGGGAGAAAAGAACACAGCTGAACTAGAAATTGAACAGTGAAGACCACCTGTGTTTCCTTAGGACAGCTCCACAGTAAAGTGGAACATTCACAGAGGGACAAGAGACTGTCACTGCTATTCAAGAACAGGTTAATTGGCAGGACTGCATACTGGGTTTTTTTGTTTTGTTTTCTTCTAAGACAGCATTTCTCATTGTAGCCTGTCCTGAAATTTGCTCTGTAGGCCAGGCTGACCTTGAACTTACAGAGATCTGTCTGCTTCTATTTCCTAAGCACTGAGTGTCACCATTACCACTTAGGATTCTTTTCCTTGTCCTCAAAATAGCATGGAATTATTCTAAAATTTACATTTGTTTTTCAGATTAAGACAGCAGCATTTTTAGAACGACAAATGACTGCGTGAAAAAGTTAATATCTCATGGCAAATCTTAATGTAATGTATAAAAATCAAGAACAAAAAATGGCAATACACCTTCCTATACCTCAGTTTGGATAAAATTTAAAAAGGAAGAGATCTAAGCTGAGATCTTCTGGGATTTCTAAAAAGTACAAAACAATGATAAGGTGCAGGGGAGATGGTATCAAACATTCCTTATTTTTTGATTTAAAAAGCTCATTACATAAATATACCAAGTCTTTTTGTTTCTTACATTACACACAGTAAGCAGGTGGCAAACAGCACATATTTTCTTCAGAAGAAAGCTAGAATAAGCAGGGCTTATCTAAGCAATATGCTTGTCTGGATGGTCGGTCACCAAAGACACACACAGCTTGACCGTTTCATCTTACCTAGCCAAAAGAGGAGGCAACTGTATCTACAACTACAGCAAAGCATTGTTTGGAGGAAAAAAGCAACCATATTCAAAAACAAAATTACAGTCTCTTTTTCTGATTAAAATTTTCAAGATGCAACTTAAAAATTCTAATCATCCCTAATTATTAACAATTAGTAAGCACATTAGTTGGCGGTGCTAAGCAGCTTTACTCCTCCTCCCAGCTAGTCAATCTTAAGATGTCACCTACACAAACCTAAGTTTGGTTTTTTAACATGAACTCACTTCTTGTGCATCACTAAGTGTTGTCAAAGTAACCAAAGTCATGATTACCTAAAATGCTAAGTAGTTTCTAAGTATTCTCAAGTAATTTACTTACCCATCTTCACTTTAACAGTATCAAACTTTCACAAATCACAATGCATTAAAGAATAAAAGTAAAACTAAGCCATCTTTTCAACATATATTCAAACAAATACAGTTCCATTATAAAACCATAAAGACAAAGTTTCACCATAAGTCTGTCATTACCATACAGTAGCACAGAACAGATAACTATAAACAAAAAAGAGAATTAATGATCTAAAAACCTGTTTACTTTTAGAAAATGTTTTTTCTAAACTAAGAAAAACACAAAATTAATATTCTTATCCAGACTCTATTAACAATTATTTTTCAATCTAGTTAGTAATAAAAATCCACCATTTAGTATTAGATAAATATGAGAAGAAGTAACATCTAAGTAACAGAATAAAATGCAAAACTTCCCTACCCTCATCTTGATCCTATTTTTCCAAGTGGTTCAGATATGAAGTCAATTAGCTATAGAATACTACCTGTCTCTAGCTAACAGAACTTCCTCTAAGACTGTGACATTTCACCTAAGCAGAACCCTTCCAATGAAAGAGCCACACAAGCAAACCAAGTATGAGCAATAGTCCTACCGTGAGCCACCATGAAGTACAGCAAAGGCTGCTTTCCTCTTGGTGGATTTCCTACCTACTCCTGAACAGTGCTGCCGCCCTGTCTTTTCGGAGCCTATTTCCACAGAGGTGTACACTCAAGGCAGTGGTCATTAAATACTGAGATTCTTATTGTGGCTTTCCCTCCTATCATGATGCTATATATTCTGGCATAAAACATCTCAAGAGCTGTCCAATTCTGGCCTCCTCTCTTATCTAAATACAGTTTTTATGTCATGTGTTGGGAACTGAACCTAAACCTTGCAAACGCAGGCAAGTGTTCTAACACTGAGCCATAACGTCATAACTCTAAACTGTTATTTGTTTGTTGAGACAGGGTCTTGTTAAATTGCCCGGACTAGCCTTTAACTTATAACCATCTTTCCTCAGCCTCCAGGGAGTTTTAGGTATAAAACAACTTGCCTCTAATATATAATCTCTTTAAAAAAAAGTCACAAGCTATTCAGGAAATTGTCGTGGCACGCCAGCTTGTCTTGGACTAATCACACATATTTCCTAGACGTTTGCTCTAATAACTTCCTATCTGGAGTGAAGCTTACTTGATCTCTGTACCTGACTGAACAGTGAAAGGTGTGACCTGTAAAACTATCTCTTCCAAAAGTGCTCTCCAAACATTTGCACAGAAATTACTGAGGTGTTTATCAAGGACACAGACTGCTAAGTCCCTGCCTGGCCCACTGAGTCAATCTCCGGAAGCAAGGCTCTGGAAATCTGTATTCAACAAGCACACCATCACACCAGGATAAGGCCCAGTGGCTGCTTCGGGTCCAAATCTTAAAGCTCTGCAGTATCACCAGCTCATACTGACAACAGACAAGTAAAACACATATCTTTTTCTGACAAAATACTCTCAAGCCAGATGTGTTCCCTATCTGAGTTCACATAATTAATTTCTAAACCTAAATGTTTTTGCTCATATTAGGTATAAATTATTTCAGCCTTACCCTGATTTAGTATTGCTTCTGTTATGAGACTGTCATCCGTACTATATACATAACTAATGAATGCTACAGGCAGAATGAAGGTTAGAGCCCAGTAAAATACACATCACATCCCCCTCACACCAAATCAGCTAAGCCCTGTCTGAGTTCCTCAGTTGTCTCCCTAGTTTAACAGAAAGTAAGATTTCTCAGACAGCAATGTCACACTCTGCTGAAGTCTCAGAAGCTTGTTTTTCTTAAAGAAGAAACTTAAATGTTAATATAGTATTTTCAGATGGGGCGAATCATGATTTGTGCTCTATTGTACCATTTTAAAATCTGTTTTTTCATCTAAATTATAAGAAATATTGATGATTTCCACAGCATAAGAAACACAGTAATTAAAGAAAAGAAAAACAAAGCGTGTATTCAAGTTCTAAAGAAACCGTCTAAGTCTTGAGCTAAGGCAGTGTGGTGTGCTCTAACAGGCCAAAGGTCATATCCTTTTCTTCTGCCACCTTAACCTCCCTCCAACTTCAAGCTGCCTTCCTCCCCTCTCCAGAAAGCATATTCCAAGGAACCTCACACGGTCCTTTCCACTCATGCCCCCTGAAGAGGTATGCTGAGAACCCCTCCCCCTAACATTCAACTATGGATGTTACTTAATGTTCTGGTTATTGGTTAATGTGGGCAAATACTTTATAGGAATTCGTAAGATAGCCAGAAATGCCTTTAGGCAGAGGTGAGAATGTCAGAAACAATTATATCATAATAAAATATTTCAAAGACTGTCATAAACAAAATAAGAAAATATACATATAAAGTAAACTCTCATTTTGTCACAGATTTAACTTTTGTATTTTCTATCAAAGAAGCTACATAAATGTTCATCACCTTGCTCCTAGAAGTCTAAGGACCCTTTCTTGCATCAAGAAAACTATAGGGCTATCTTGATGCCTTTTACGGCATAATACTCTCCCTTTCCTCACTAATCAAAGTGTGCTTAAAGTGATAAATTATACTCCCAAAACACCCATGAAAGCTTAAAATGCAAATAAACCCAGGACCTAGAGTATCATTTCAAGTCAGTACTCAGCCTGGACAAAGAACATTAGCTCTGCTCCCTACTGTATTTCATATGTGCCAAAACCTTTAAGAAGCCAGGCACAACCATAATCCTCAAGCCTATAATCCAGCCGAAAGGTTGAGGGAGAAACTTAAGACTAGCCTGAGACACACCAGGAGAGCATCCCCTGAAAAGGAATGATAGAACAAGATCAAACAAAAAAGGCACACTGGGAATAACAAAATAATGTCAAAAGTATGGACAGATTGCCAAATTGACAATTTTTAAATAAAAACGCAAACCCATTGCTGACTTTGCTGAAGTCTGAAGACCTTTATCACATAATTAACTGTAAAATCAGAGTTACCTTTCACTGAGATGATGAAAACTGCTGCTTTCATCTTGATGATCATCCTCAAAACTTAAGTTGGACCAGCTACCAGTACTGTCCTCACCAACACTGAGATTCAGCTGCTGGCTGCCAAATGACTCCGTTGACGGAAAATCTTCTGTTTCTTTTGAACTAAGAAAAGAGCACATGGTAATAATTTTAAAAATAATTTAAGCACAGCAGATTCTGACCAGGAAGTGAAATGATAGAGACTACACTAAGAAATTATATTCTAAGTCACACCAACATCTTCTGAATACTTTACTGCATCTGCAAATGATGAGACAGAAGAACAGCACAGCAAGAACTGCCTGCTACCTGAGAGATATCCCTGTGTATTGTTTATCTACATCAGCCTAAAGCAGGGTCACACTTTCAATAGGACAAATCTCAGAAGTACCCGGTAAAACAGGGCCTCCATTTCCATCTGAAGGGGCCTCCTGGCTTTTAAAATAAGAATAACAGTTTGAAATTCTAGTTTTGTCAATCAAGCCTAGATTCAAATCTAGGCAAATCTCTTTAGACATACATCATAAAGATCTTTCTTAGCAGGGAGTGAAGGCACAGGCCTTTAATCTCAGCACTTGGGAGATAGAGACAAGATATCTCTCTGAGTTCAAGGCCATTCTTATCTATGTAGTTCTAGACCAGTCAAGGCTACCTAGTAAGACACAATCTTAAAAAAAAAAAAAAAAAAAAAAAAAAGGTTTTTTTCTTAATTGAAGGGACATTCATATTTTTATGATGTAGTCAAAAAAAAGTTCACTTAGAACTATACTAGTTGCTGTGTGTGTGCGTGTGTGCGTGTGTGTGTGTGTGTGTGTGTGTTCAACAGTTCTAAATGGTAATGCTTTAAGCATGAAGAGAAAAACTATCAGTTTTCTGATTAAAAAAGCAATGATGATGTATGGTCCCTCATGCTCACTTTCTGACCTACAATCCCATTACTCAAGAGCAACACAAGCCTCTACTGCATCACACACAAGCCTCTACTGCATCACACACAAGCCTCTACTGCATCACACACAAGCCTCTACTGCATCACACACAAGCCTCTACTGCATCACACAAGCCTCTACTGCATCACATAATCCTCTACTGCATCACACACAAGCCTCTACTGCATCTCACACAAGCCTCTACTGCATCACACACAAGCCTCTACTGCATCACACACAAGCCTCTACTGCATCACACACAAGCCTCTACTGCATCACACACAAGCACTCCCACCCCTCCACCTGCATCCCAGCCCCAGACTGAGAGTCTCAGTCATTCACTCCCTCTTCACTTCTGGTTCCTGGCCTAAGTGCTGCTCTACTACCTTTATCGCCTGCTACCCAATTCAAAAATGCAAGCCCGCTCCAACACTCTTGCTCACCTCTGCTAACAATACTCCCTTACAATGTCATTTTTATGTTATTTCTTTTAAATTATAACACAATTGCATCATTCTCTCTTCTCCTTTCTCCCTCCAATCCCTCCCATAAACTCCTCCTTGTTTTCTTTCAAATTCATGACCTTCCCTTTGTCATTTATTGTTGTTACATGCATGCATGTATATGGAATTATATTTATATTATATATTATATATATATATATATATTCCTAAATGCAGACATTCAATCTGCTTGGTCTATGTGATAGTCCTTGTATGCTTCTGGTAGTGGATAACCAAGCAGCATCCCCCACTATCAGCGCTGCTGTCCTTGTGGGGTTTGCTTGTCCACATTAGCATCTTCGTTGTCCATGTTCAGCTCCTTTACCGCCGTTTGACTTGTTCTACTATAATAGAAGCTCTTGGAGACACAAATTTTGGTTTTTGCCTGTTTCCATTTCTTCTTATATCCCTAAAACCTAAATTAAGCCCTGAACTGCCCCTGCCCTCCCTCATTTTTCAGGCAGTTCTCACTTTATATTTAAGATACAACAACTCACTTAAGTTCAATATTCCAAAAATATCCATCCTACACCACAACTTTAACACTTTCCCTCTTACCTACCAAGATCTTTTGTTTTGTTTTGTTTAAAAAATGACCCACAGGAAGAGGCTAAAAGGAGGGTTTGTAATGACTATTATGTAACTGGGCTCATAGTATTAAAAATAAAGTCTAGACATATTATTGTTCTAAAACTCCTCTATAGTATGCTTTCCTATTTGATATTCATATGGCACTCTGGCAAGCATTATGGGTTTGTGACATTCTACTATATATTCTACTATTATGACTATTCCCATTAATTAAACATTTATGAAGAAAGGAACATTAATAAAACCATTCAGCTACCATCTTATCAAATAATCTATTTGAATCAATCATTCTTCAACCTTAAATAATTTTAACTTTACAAAATGTGAAGCAGAACTCCATATAATCTCATGGACTGTGAAAAGTACCTAGAGAAGCCTGGTACAAATGCTAAGAGACACAAGAACGAAGTCCAAACAAATATGAGCCTGGATAAAAACAAGCTTATGGGAAGAACTCAAGGGTACTACTAGCCAGGTCTAGAGAAGAAAATTAATATTCTGAAGAATGAACAGTCAAGTTGTCAGGTTCTGGAGTGAGGGTTTAGGAACTTCGACCTAGCTTCCTCTACTGAAACTGCTGTGACAGGGGAGAAAGTATGAAAGTATTCTTAGGCCATGTGTAAAACACCACTTCAAGCACAGATTTTTAACCTCAGAGTTGTCAATATACTAGTCTAAATTCATGACCAAAATTCCCCCCTTTCTTTCATTTTATTTTACCTGCTTCTTAGTTCTGTGAATTTGAAGTCATTGTGTTCTCTAACGTTTATCTTCCAGCCCTGTAAGTGGATGATAATGTCCCTCAAAAGGGACTGGGAAACAAATATTTTATGTGAAAATCACGCACAGGATATGAAGCCATACACAAATGAGCAGAGAAAAAAGTTAACTTTTCATTGTATCACAAGACCCCAAAGAAAATCTGAAACCTACCTGCCAACAACATGCTCAGCATTTGTCATAGCTGATGCCATGATTTCTGTGGTAAGGCTCTCAGCAAAGCTAACGCCATCTTGTCCGATTCCACTATCAGCAGCCAGACTGGTACTGCTCAGCTCTCTCTCGGCTTTTTCAATAGCTTCAGCAACTATCTTCTCTGCAAGCACTGCCCTTTTATCAAGATTAACATGAATCTGAGGCACATCAAGATGAAAAATTCTTGATTCCTGATGGATACTACTAAGTTTTGAATGCGAGCCTGGCTTAACACTTGCACACACACTCTGCTTTAAAAGGGGATGAGAGGGGCTTCTGCCACAACCATGGAGCTCCTTAAGGTCACAGTATCTGCAAGTTCCATTCATGAGTGGTGACAATTTTTCTGCATAAGTGATTCTATCTGCTGATGTTGTGGTCTCTGGACTGTGGAAAACCGTAGGTCCTAAACTTAGCTCTAGAGTGTCATCCACAACTTTTCTAGCATACTGTTCTATAGCATGAGCATTCCCTCCATGACTATGTCCACTTAAGCTGCCTGTTTTCTGGCAGAATCCATGGTTTTGCAAATGTTGATGAGACTTCAAAAATTCTGGTTCAGTAATACTCTCGCCCTTGTCAACACATGCAGATTTTTCAAGACAAGAATCTGTCGAGGATTGTGACAAGTCAACTGTAGGCGCTGTCAGCTGTTTCTTAACATCTCTTGTTATGATGCTAGCAAGAGAGGCAGAAAAACCATGCACTTCAGAGAGTTCGTTTTTACATGGACCCTGTGTCCGGTCACATGGCTGATATTTGCAAAGATGACCATTTCTTCTTCGTCTTTTTTTTTCTACTTCCTGGTGATGCTCTTTATTTGAGAACATCAGCAGTTCCTTGTTTATTTTCCCATGAGAGTTGTGCAAAGGGAACATTTTTGAACTGCACTTCATTTTTACTGTCTTTGCTGCTTCTTGCACTCCTGATTTGACAGATCGATAGGCCAGTCTACTGGCATACTGATCCATGATTAGCTCCCCACTGCCACCCTCCTGCTTTAGCACTTGGATAACATGAGCTGCATACTCATCAGTCACACTGTCACAACTGGGATACCTGTATGTCAGACCCGGCAGACAACTTGGTAATGGAAGAACAAACTGATCTACTTCTCCGGGGTATATAACACCCTCCACATCCAACTTCTCTTCTGCATTATCTCGCTCAACAGCAACATGACAACTGTTCCTCTCCTGCCTAAAAAGCACACAACTTCTAGCTCTTGCAATTTTCTCAGCTTCTGCAATGACATCAGCTGCCATATCACTTGCAAAACTGCATGTCTGCACATTTTCATCCAAATGAGTTAAAGAAGTAGACAGCACATTTAACTGAGGGTTTAGAACCTTGGATTCTTTGGTGATTTCATGATCTAAATGAGAAGCTGCCATTTCAGTTGCAAGAGAAACAATGTGTGTAGCCAATGCTTCTGCAAACTGAACTTTCTTCCCCAAGTATTCTGGCTTCACATCCATCTCTGGGTGCTCTTCACCTTCACTGCTTTCCACTTCTTCAGAAAGAGATCGCATGAGTTTCAACATGAACTCTTCTTTTTCTATAGTATTTTGTTCATTCTCAGACAAACTACCAACAGAGGAGTTGTGAGGTGTAGAAGGTGGTGTCGCGGGTGCAAACTCTCTGGCTAACTCCCCCTTGAGCTTTTTACTTAACTTTTTGATGTCCCATTCAGAACTAGTATGGGATGGCACTAAAGGAGTTGATGGAGGAGTATCCGGTATTACACTTCTGTCTCTGATTCTCTGTTTATCCTCCACATGCAAACCATCTACACAGGTAAGCACTGCAGATGACAAAGCATGTGAGTGACGGAAAGAGTTTTCTTGTCCAAAAGACAAGGGCTCAAATGCAGTATTATTCAAATTATGCCTTTTCACTGGTTTATCCTTCACAAATTCCTTCAAGTCAGATTTCTGGCTTGTCATCATTGGACAAGGAGGCAGTGTCTCTAAAGAAAATCCAAAACCTACAGAATCTTTACATTCTGGAACACAATGCTTTCCGGCCAAAAGTGAACAGTGAGGTAAGTGATCTGGACAGTCCTTCATAATCAACTGTGATTCTTCCCCCAAAACAGGCACATGTTCTTTGCTAACTGTTTTGTTATCTATATTTGGAAGCATTGATTTGCTTTTATCCAAGGAATGTTTAATAATAGACTTTGATAATTGCTCAGCAAACATGTCCTTACTGCTAGCTTTGCTCTGCTGTAGTGCTGCTTGGTCACAAATTTCCTGTGCTTTAGTTAAATAATCTGCACATGCATCAAAAGTTTTTATAGCTTTGAAGGTTGTCATGGACTCTAAGGTTTCATTGACTATTGTATGTACCATCGCTGCAGAAAAGTTGCTAATAATCACAGGGTCACTAGTTAATTTTGACGGAGAATGCATGTCAGTATCACCGTTGGTTGGTTTGCAGTCATTCTGGTTACACGGATTGAGTTCTGAAGATAGAAGGGCACTTCTGAGACAATCCACTTCCTCTTCATTGCTTTCTGTGGTGATGTGCTCCGGGGTAGAACCACCACTTGCTAGTGGTGAGAGAGACTTGGACTGGGACAAAGTAGATGAGTGATGATATGGGAGAAGGGCACTGCCTGCCAAGGGGACTGGTATGGAAGTGACAATTCCCGAAGTACAAATCAACGCCTGCTGCACCGTGTACTCCTTATGTTCCCACACTGGCTTTGTCATCCTAACTGCTTGACTGCTACAGGATGAGGACAATGTGAAGGTCTGTGTAGGCGGCACTACATTTCCTGCACTCACATACTTGACATTACCCACAGAAACATTAACTGCTGCCTTCGTTGTGAAGGTCACATCAGTCTGTGACAGCTCTATGAATGCTTCTTGTATTACAGATTCAGACAAATCTTTGGCATACAACTTCACAACTTTGTCTTCAAAGTCAAATGATGGATGCTGTTGAGATGCAGGTGTTGGAGGACATGAAAACTGACACACTTCCATGATGCCTTCAAAAACAAGCTCTTCTGCAAGGTCTGCAGCAAACCTAGCAACTGTGTTTGTAAACATTTGCTTTTTCATGTACTGTAAATCTTGCAAAGCATTTGATAAGGCTTCACTCACCAAGAGACTAGCCAGGCTACCAATGGCTCGTTCTTTCAGTGAAAATGCACACTGTCTTCTAAGCTCACTAAATGCCATCTGAAAAACAGACGATGTCAATTTGACAGCTAAGTGACACAAAGCATTGGTACATGAAGAAACCCCTTTCTGTAAGTCTTTAAATGCACTGCCAAAACTTTTTCCTACAAGATCCGCCGCAAACTTCTGAACGCTGTCGGTAATGATTGAAGACTTATTTTTACATTTACTTTTTTTATCAGAATTTCCATGTTTAAAAGCTACAGTATAATTTTCTCCCCTTTTAATACTATTAATATCTGACATTCCATTTGCACATTGAGTATGAAGAACTGAGCCTAGTAGTTCACATGAAAGATCATTTGCATAATCTTCATAAGTGCAATAAACAGGATCCTGATCTCCATGAATTCTATCTCTACCAATATCTGTTTGGCAAAAACACTCAGCAGGAGTACAGCTTCCAGGGGGACTAAAAGCAGAGGCTCGAATTGGGCTAAACAAGCCACTGTCTTCTGACGCCATCACTGGACGAGGGGAATCTGGAGCATCACACAGGTGACCATATGGAGACTCCGGTTTCCGTGGAGTTGGCTTTCTAACATTAGCTGGACGTTCAAACTTGAATTTCTGAGGGTTCATACAAGATTTTTCATGTTTGTGCCCTATCTTCAGCGATGAGATCCCTATGCCAGGATCTTTCATAAAAGGACAAGAAGTCTCTAACGTTTGCTCTAATTCATCAAACTGATCAAAGCTATCAAAAAACTCACTGACTTCTGAGTCTGAATCCTCTACATCATCTTTTGTCACAGGAATTTCAGGCAACTCAAGTTTTGCTTTTAAACTTTTTTGGTATCCCTCTTCATCCAAAAAAATGACAGGACTTGGGCTTGAGCACTCAGACTCTGAGGAGTGGGCAGGAGAAGAAGTAAAGAGTATATCCTGTGTGCCTCTGCCTTTATCTGAAGCACTGGGTGACCTGTAGAGACTCCTCTGGGTCCAGGGTTCTGAAATTGATGTTGTAACTGATGTTTTCACAGAGGATGCTTCTTTGTGTCCCAGAATACATGTTGAAGATGAAGGCTTAGCCAATGACTTCTGAGGTCCATAACTGATGAGCACTTTAAAATCATGGGTTTCTAAATGGTGCCCAGAAGTAGTCTGAGAGGCAGCATCACACCGGCTCCTTGGTGTAGCAGTATTTATTTCTAAGGGAAAAGATTAAAATTCTACATTATTCTAGAGAACTTGTTTTAAACAACTGACATTAAACATAAAATATTTACATCATATATACTTCCCATACTTTGGTATTTAATAAAAATTTCATTTCCAGTAACACTCAGGAATAAATATACCTTTTAATAAAACAATCACATCTTACCCTATGTCTTCAAACACATGACCTATGGAATGCTCAGAATGTTGCTATTTATGTTAGAAGAATTACTAGTGATTGCCAGCTAACTGATTTGACATTTGAACACAGTGAAGTTCTAGATACAAAGTTATGAGATAAACAAGGCTTTAACAATAATAAAAAGGGAAATAGCAAATTTAAAAAGCAGCTGATAATGAACCTAAATATCAAAGGAAAATTAATTCCTCTGTAACAAAAAGTTATTAAAATGTTTAAATTGGATCAAATTTAAAAATAAATTTTAACTATATAAAGTCTCCTTTAAAACCAAACTTTCAACTTGAATCTATTCCTAGGAAAAGTCTAGTAAAAGGCACACACCATCATTATACAGCTTTGTACTCTCCTCCTCTAACTGCTCAAAAGCAGTGACAAAGTCATCCTCTATGGAAGACACAGACTGGTTTGTATCATCATCATCTTCATCAGTGGTCTCAAGGTGGTGCTTCTGATGGAAGTGCATGTCCAGGGTGTGTCTTATGCCAGCAGCATATTTACTTAGGAGACTAAAGATAAAATCAATTCTGAGTCCTGGTAATGTAGGTGACACTCTCATGACACAAAGCATTCCAGAATGATGACTCTTAGGAGAGATGAAAGACAACAAATTCAGTTTAAAGTTTAAATATAAACACTGCCTAGAAGTGAAGCCTAGAAATAAGCGGCTGGGGGTGGGGGGATGGCGACCACCACAACAGGCAAATGCATCCTGAAAGACTACTTCATTCTATAATGTTTAATGATCTTTAATCCTTTAATTTTCCTGAAATTATCAAAGAAGTTTATTTTTATTTAAATCTCAGTTTTTTCCTTACCAATCTTTTTTCTCCCACGTACTCAAATTCTTCCCATTTTATCTTCTTAAATATTACAGAACCTACTGTCAACATAGTCTCTTGGGCAATTATTTTTCTATACTACAGTATATGTTTGTACTGCGTCTTACTTCATCATTTACTAAACTCACCCACTATATTGTGAGTGCTTGAGAGCATGAGTCAGGGTCTATTTTACTTGTTATTCCATTTTCCTATAGCTCCCAGCATGTCACCTTCCCTCCTACCAAAAATGAGAACTATCCTTATCTTTTAACTTAGATTTCTCTGGTATTAAAACTTACAACCATGCTTATAGCTTTGATTAAGAACACAAGCCATTAGTTTTCCCTTCACATATGGTAGTTTTAAATGCAAACATTGATAAGTGACATATATGAGCCAATCATCTTTTTTGTTACAGCAAACAAAGCACGTATATATGAATGAACAACATGGTCCAGGAACAAGTTATAATCCTAATCACTACAGCTCAAGATTAACAAAGCAGCATTTTATAGCTGGAATAAGTTCTCCAAATTGTAAATCTATTCATACATTTTTAAATGTCATACTTCCTACAATGTAAGGAATTTTTTCATACATTATCAAAAGTACTTCTAACGAACTAAAGACTGTCTTGGGAAAACAGCATCCCTGTCTACTTTACATGGACAATCTTTAACCAGAAAGTTAGCTGAAGTCCACTTGCTAGAACATGTAGTGTGAAACACATGGAAATACGGAGTCGATAGCAGGTAGAAGCAGTCATTCCAGCTATATAAAGAAATCTGAACAAAACATTCCACTAAAATATTAGTATGTGTTTGCAGACCACTGACCAAAGCATCAGAATTATCCTATGCTTCAAGACTGGCAATGCTTTAGACTTTTTATCAATACCATTTTCTTGAGACTTATTTAAAATAAGAAAAGCTTCGATCACTTAAAAATTACTATTACTGAGCACATACAGTTAAAAACCTGCCCTGAAAACCCTGATTAGAAGTGATTCATCAGTTACCTGATTTAGAGGGTTACTGCTTACATTTGACGATTTACTGATATCCTTCATACAAATTATTTCATTTTCACTTAGACTGCAGAAATGGAGAGAATTCAGAAGGTCTGGAAGTTCCAGTGAAACTGCAGCTAGATCCTAATTTAAATAATAACAGTGACAGCAATGAGTAACAAAGTGTCCACAAAGTTGTCCATATCAGAAAGCCACAAAACTGGTCAACAAATCGAGATAATCCTTTTTTAAAACTCAAAACTGAAGCTAAGGTTATTTAGTGCTGCTTTATAGCCTTTCAATCATATTGCTGCTGAGCTACCTAATCAGTTTTAACAAGGCACCTCACACACCTAGGACCATTAGCATATAATTGTTTTTAGCAACTGTCATCTAGAAACCCTCTGATTTGGCTATGGAGTTTTTCATACAGCATTCTTAGCTACTTAACATGTTCTTCAGAGCTTGAGATTTAACTCTGTAAAATACAAGTCCATTTTTTTCCCTGAAGGTATTGTAGTCAGCCTTCAAAATTTATGAAGGTTAAAGCAAAGCTAGCTTTCTTTTTTGCTGCTTCTCTCATTTATTTATTTATTATTTATCTATCTATCTATTTATTTATTTATCTTAGTAACTATTTATTTGTCAGTTCAAGAGTCACTCAAGTCTTTGCTCCACAGAAAATACAGGCTTTGTAAATGTGATCCTGTCTGCAGCTCCTGAGGCCCACAACACTGAAGTCCATGGGTTTTATTTTGATTTTGAGAGAGTCACATTCTGTCTAGAACTATGGGGCCCTAGATGGACTCTTACCTCACAGTGACACTCCTGCATCAGACTTGCTCGTCCAGTTATATATTTGTATGTTGTTCTGGAAAGGGTACCCTCTCTGTTCCTTTTGTCGAAGCTATTTCCTTCTTGATAAGAAAATCAAGACAGACTACCGTGTTTGCAGGCATACTCACCAGAAAGAACTAATGCATAATAACCAGTTTTCTAACATCAGCACAAGGAAAAACTGTATTCATAGTGACTTGTGCAATGTCAAAGCTTCCTTCACTGACCCTAACCTCAAATACCTATTCTTCTATAAATGCCTAAATGAAACAGAGTATAAACATATGCAAAATTTTATAAAAACTGAGACTTTTATGTTTCATTCTCCTTCAATGAAAGTACAAGAACTTTTACTGCTAAAATCAAATTATGAAAACCATCAAAATATACAAATGTTAATCCAATATAATGGACAGAATCAAGAAAACGGCCTGTGGTTGAAAACTTTCAGATAAATCATTTTGATAGTCAAACTAAAGTTTCTTTTCATAGCAAGAATTACTGACAAAAGCCAGGCATGGCAGCTCACAGTTGTTATCCCAGCATAGGAGGTAAAGCAGGACTTCTACAAGGTCAAGGCCAGATCAAGATTATATGAAAAAGACCTTGTCTCAAAAATAACAACAAACTATCCCTTAATTGCAAAAAAAAATAAATAAATAAAAAATGTTGAGGTGAGAATGTACAGATCACACACTACATACACTGATCTCAAATGTCATTTTTGTCTTTGGGAAGATGGGTGTGAGACGAAGGGGACTCACTATGTAGCCCTGGCTGGGCTGAAACACACTATACAGACCAGCCTGGCACTAGGCTGGCCTTGAACTCAAAGATCAGCTTGCCTTTGAGTTCTGGAAATAAAGGCATGTACTATCACAACTCACTTCAAATGTTGTCTTTTTTAACTTAAAAAATACCTTAAAATTATTGTACACTTTTAGCATTAAATTTTTCAGTCTTCAAAATGTTTTAGTCTCCCAGTGTCTTTGCCAATTCAATAAATTGACCGTACCTGTATATGAGCAGCATCTGTTTCTTCATTAAAGCCCAGAAATGTGACCTGTATCAAAACAGAAAGAGAAAAAGGAATCTCCATTGATTTACTTTGTAAAATTTTGTCTTGGAATGTTAAGTAAGCATAGTGAGCATGCTGCGTACACTGGGCAGGCAGTCACAGCAGAGCTCAGCATCCCCAGGGCCATGCCTTCTTACCTCACTACTACACACTTGTCCACTGTCAGCCCACGTGTCCATGCTTACCAGGGTTCTTAGTGGATGCCTTCAGCCTGCTCTCACTTTCATTCAAGCCCACAGGTCCCTTCTCCATGTAGTACATGCCCTGTAAATGACTGATGACTGCATAAGGCTCTTGCTATAACTCTCTTTTCCTCAGACTCGTTTAAGGCCTAGGCCTGGCTCCTCTTCATTTTATCAGTTCCTACTCCAGCAGCCTTCTCAGAGAGACCTTCTTTGTGTAGATTCCCCAGGCTCCTCACTGGGTGTGATTCTACCAACATTCTCAACACCCCCACTACTACTCCCCATACAAGTTCATCAAAATCAAAAATCAAATTTGTATGGACTCTCTAATGGCATGAGGAAATGTATTAAGTTAAAAAAAATACTAAAAATATGTAATATGCACATAAATTCTTTCTTATTCTTAAAAACATATGCATGAAAAATACCACTGAAAGGCCACCCACCAAACCAGTTAGCAGTGACCAAAGCTCCACGGCCTTGTCTACCTTACTTCTTTCTGTCCTTTATACTCTTCTTCCTAACTCATATGACAAATAATATTCACTTTCTTTCTTAAATTTTCAGTGCTCTAACTTTTCTACAAAGAATATAGACTGAAAGTTGTATTTAAAATTTGTATTTATGTCCTTGTCATACTAGCAGAGTTCCTTTAGAAAGAACAAGTGAATTATCTACCAAGTAAGTGCTGTGTCTAGAAATACATAATATTTAAATAAAACAGCCATAACATGATGGAAGGGGTTAAAATGGAAGACTATACTGAATACCCTGATTCCTTTCTGATGACGCAGAAGCTAATCAGAATCAACAACTACCCTAGCAGTTTACTCTTATTAATTATGGCTACTGACTCAGTAGAATGGTAGGTCCTCTCTAGGCATCTGGCAAACTGTTAACCTGTAGAAGCCCGTCTCTCATAACACTGCCAGGCAATATAGCTTCCCTCCCTTCTTTCCTTTTTTCCTAGACTTCATATAATCACATAAAAACATAAATGTATGTATTAAATGAAGAGAAGTAAAACTGTCACACAGATGTGACACACACAACACACACCTGTGAGAAGGCTTAACAAGAATGACTGTTAGAATGCAACAGTACTTTATACTCAGAAATACCTGGCTGAAAATGAAAATGAACCAGTGTGCTGGTAAAGGGAAAACAAAAACCCTTGGAGATATTTGAGGTATCCATACCCTAAAGAGGAACAGCAATCTATTCTTTTAAGTCTCCTTACTGAACACAAAACAAAAAAAGCTGTTATTGGGTCCCCGAGATGAGTGACAAGGAAGACCTCATGAAGGAACAGGCTAGAAACACGGCCATGTGGGAACACTGGCCTCAAAACTGAGTGAATTAGAGTGGCTCTGACCTACTAGGTAAGTCAAAGAGGGAGGAAGGGAGGCAGAGAAGATAAACCAAATGCCACAACTAGCTAATCCACAGTGGGGAGACCCAGATAGCAGAACACACTTCACCTAACAAGTTCACTCCTCCTTCTTACTGACTTCAGGTAAAAATCCCTCCAAAATGGGAACCTCCCACCACCAAGTAAGAAAACAAGGTTTATTAGAAACCTCTTTTCAGCCAGGTGATGGTGCCTGCCTTAAATTCCAGCACTTGGGATTTCTCTGAGTTCAAGGATAGCCTGGTCTACAAAGTGAATTCCAGACTGACACAGAGAAACCCCATCTTAAAAAACCAAACAAACAAAAAACTCCCATTTTAAAGGACAGTTCTATGTCTGAGCACCAATTTTAAGCTGTGAAGACCTAATATCACTTTTTTGAGCTGGGTACTAAACCTATGCTTTATAGATGCTAGGCAAATGATTTACTCTTAAGCTGTACTCTTAGCCCCTTAATCTATTATTTCTTAGTTTGTAATATAAATGTAAAAATGGTATACAGATATTTTAAAGAATATCATCCCCTTTACTAACAATAAATTCAAAGGTGAAAACTCTGGTTACTGCATGCATATATATATATATATATATATATATATATATATATATAAAATATGCATATAAGTATCTTATCCCAAAGACAAATTACCACTTTATACTTCAAATCAAAGCACTGAAACAGTAAAGAAAAAGAACTTAAAAAGTAACTAAATAAAGTGTCTATTGTTTATGTTTCAGGATAAAAAAAAACTTAGTATTAAAGTAGCAACCACTGAATTAGCTCCACCTGTCCAATGAGAGGCCCGTAACACTGTGCACCTGCAAACAGACTGATAATAGCCAATGAGGTTAGCTACAATTTAAAACACATCCTTCATTTAAAGTAATGTTTTTATTAATTATTTAAAAAATTTCACACAATGTATTTGATCATATTCATCCTCCCCAACTTATCCCAGATTCATCCTTTAACCCCCTACCCACCCAAATTTGTGTCTTCTTTTAAGTAAAAAAATCAGGCCTAATTTCTGTTGCCCAAATACTCTCAAGTATAAGACCAGCATTTAGCATGGCAACCCAGCAGGTCACAGCCTCAAAAAAACTGTCTCCCAATACCTATGTTAGTATTACGTGCAGACTTTTTAAAGACCCTGCAGTCCTACAAAGGTGTAGGAAAACATATTGTGCTTGACTAGGAAATGGTTCAAAAAGTCATGTGTCAAACCTCAGTTAAATGGGCATGTTCATCCTGGTTTAAACACTCTCCTCCTAATACACTGCATAGCTCCTTCTCACTCTGTAATAACGACTTTACAGACTGGAACACATCTTCACTGAAGCTCTAGGAAATAAACAAATAAATAAACAATTTAGTTCTTAGACATGTAAGAGGGCTTGCAGACACTGACTTTACATAGCTACTCATTCTCCAATGAGTTCATTTGACACTTCTGACATTATTTTCTGGACTCAGTTTCCTAAGGAAAACAAGTCAAGCTACTCAACAAGCATACAAGGCCTTGTGTTCCAGATTTGCTTACACTTACCTCAATCTAAAATTAACAAATTGCATATTTTATTGCCAAGTCACTATCAGAACAGAAACAATTCATATAATAGGTGAGATTATATGGGCGCTGAAAATGGCAAAATGATTTTTTCCCCTAAGAGACAAAGAGACAGACATAAGGGCAAAGATTCCATGTGTGGGAAAGTAAGCTATCCAAAATGCAAAGGACCTGAGGAAGAAAGAGGACACCGAGGAAATAATGCACACTACAGTCAGGGGGAATGGCCAACAGCCACTTCCTTCTGCCTCCAATATCCCTCTGCTGGTATGTAACCTGCTCTTCTAGTCTGTGGGAATGCCTTACTCTGCAACCCTATCCTACAGAAACCCTACCCCACTCAGACTGAAGCTCTCCCTATCCCTCAGTGTAAGATTGATCACTTAATATAATTTATGATTACAATATTCATATGTTTGTATTTTCTACCCAATGAACCAAATCATGGAAATTATATTCCATTCACTTTATCTCCTCACATATTACATGAAGTCAACAGTTGCTAACTATAAAAAATTCATTAAATACAAATCATGGAATAGAGTATTATCAAGAACTCAAGAATTTAATGTTAAATTTCATGTTAAATTTCAACCTCGCCTATCAATGAGAGCCCACAAAAAGGGCTTGGAAGCAATGACTCCCAAGTAGCAATGAGAAGATCAGATTCTGGGTTCTAAATACCAATCATCAACTAAAATAACCAGAGCCCCTCAGGAAATGTCTGATTCCACATCCTAGACAAAGAACATACAAAAGAGGCTATACCATCTAACTGTGCCAGACTACAGGGAAGTAAGTGCTCACAAACTAACTGGGAAATTTCAAAAGAAAACAGAGGCCAGCAAATTGGCCAGGAATTCCTCCTGGCTAAATCTAGAATATTTATGGCATCAAAAAAAGAACAGAAATGGCAATGCATCATAATTCCTGCATTAAATTATACAGCATTCTTTACCTATGATTATTGACTGATAAATATGGACAATTTGATTCCATTAGAAAACCCACTTTCTAACTCTCAACAGAATTACTGATTTGTAAAGAATTATCAAAGTATCCCAAATCTACTTGGAGACTCACATTTCTCAAACTATCACCACACAGCTCCCTTAATAAGTGTTTAATCAAAGTTATTCTGCATTTATACTGGAGACAGCAGATGGTTGCAATCCTGACCACTTCCTCAAAAACATCAACAACATGCTTCTCCTGACCTGATAGGGAACAATTTTCAAAAAATGAAGCCTTTGAGGTTCCTGATGAATAGAATCACACTGAAAAGCAACTTGGGATGTTCTATTGGATAACTAGGTCAGATTTTTCCAAAGATTAAAAAAAGTCTAAACCACTGAAATGGTCTAGAATGGTGGTAATGAAAATGCTCACATGCAGTATGTGAAAACCTTGAGTAGACTCTAGATACACAAGAAGAGGGCTGTTTGAGACAACTGGAAGGAATTTATCAGACTGAATGCCAAATCAGTAACAGACAAATGGTTTTCTTAGGACTGGCAATCAAACTAACATATAAAACAAGGTCCAAAGGGTATTTTCCCATAATTAAAAAGAGAAATGAGGTGTGCACAGAGAAGAGAATGGATATGGTAAGATGCTAAAAGAAGGTGAATCTAAGTAGAAAATACATGCGTTGCTTATCGCTCTGAGTTTTTTTTCAATTATTCAGTAATTAACCGATATTTATAGTTTTGTTTTCATAAATAAATGGAAGTTTTCACACTAATTTGTAAACACAGAAAAGAAAAAATATAAATATGAGCTTGAATTATCAATACAAACTCAGCATTTTAAGAGCAAAGTCATTTTTAGGCAGAAGTCACTACAAATTAAACTCTGTAAGGTACAGGGTTTATTTAAAAGCCTGTGGACCCAGAGGAATATAAATAAATACATAACAACTAAAGGTAAATAATATACTTGCCACCATAGGAAATGACTATTATACAAGTCATAAGGGTCATAAAGCTGACAACTGGTAATTAAAAGGGCTTTACCCATTCTCATCCACCTTAGATGAATTGTCTTCTCCCTTTATAAGCACTATCAAAAGAGAGAAAATTTATCAAAATAGAAAAAAAAAGTAAGAAAAACACTTTAATTAACTCAAAGATGATCTTCATGAGCAAGGTCAACAGTGTCGTGAAAAGAGGCCGAAGTCCAGGAACTGGGTTAACAGAGGACACCCTCTAGTCCCCTTCTTCTCTTCTTCCTCAAGTGGTGACCCAAAGTTAGTGCAAAGAAAAAAACCAAAGTCAAGATACAGACTAACCAAACTGTTTTAGGAAGAGTAAGAGGTTCTTCCTCAGTCGAGAAAGAATGGCCAAGTCTGTTAGTCCAGGCTTGTAATCCTAGCTACCTGGGAGGGTAAGGCAGGAACAGCAGCAAGTTCAAGGCCTGTCTGGCATATAGAGCTACTTCAAAGTCAGCCTAGCTAATGTACTGAGACCTTATATCAAAATACAAAGCTAATAGGAAGGAAGAGAATGTGGGGGTGGGGTAGTTAAAAATATAAGTGGTAGAGCAGTTTATCTAGGATGTACAAGGCCTTCGGGTTCAATCCACAGCATTATACACACAAAAGTAATTTTTCATTTGCTCACTAATTACTCAACATGTAGAATAGTTCTGATATACAATAAGCACTCAAATTCATTATGTTGAATAAATGAGTGGTTAATATTTCTTATACACTTTTAAAGTAGTGCTAAAGGTACTCAAAAAAAAAATAAAACAAAAGGAAAATGTTTGTGAAGAAATGGGGAGAGGAAGCTCTGTGCTCTGAGAATAAGATTTTAGAGACTAACATTACAATCATGACTTCACAACCCTACTTTCATATACATTCATCTTTGCAATATTTTAATGTTATAAGATAAACACTAAGATGCATTTAAAACTATAAAAGAACCCATATTTTTTAAATTTCCATTGAAAGAAACCTAATACTATGGACTTACTTTTCGGACAGATGTTTTATTCTTTATGTGACTGTTCCTGAAAGGCTGGAAAGCCGCCATGATTGTATTACTGCCGTATGTAATTCAAGAGTAATCCACAAAACACCTGAAAGAGACACATTAAAAGAAAACAACTTATTTACTCATCTTTGTGATCCAAGAAAGCACTTTATATTAAATAACTTCTTTAAATGTATGCATTTAAAGAAAAATATGAACAAAAATACTGAGATGAAATATAGCAACCACACAAATATGGAGGTAAAAAGAGGTGAATATTGGTGCTTTAATGAAATATAGAAGCATTATAAAATCTTTTTAGACTCACAATTATAGTTTGCTAGTATGTTCAATTACACTGCCCCTCTTAACTGCAAAATCCCAACAAAGATTGTTGGGAAAACATTTATAAACTTGGACACTGTCACAAAAGGAATTCATTCTTCATAGTCTAGTCACCCATCTATCCCTGCAGCAACACTAAATGCTGTAGGCATTCTGGCCCTTCAACAGAATGTTTTAAAACTACACAAATGAGAATGGGAAATCTGTACATAAAATTACAGATGAACAAAACCAAAATCTTTATCTGAAGCTTATGAGTATACCGATGACTAGAGTTCAGAAAAGGGTTAGTAGAATTAGACGCCTCACACACAAAATTCTCCAACTAATACTGAACTTTTGGGGGACATCAGCCGACTACAAACATTAAGCAGCCAGCCAACTGTTGTATCTGACTGAAGAATGCTGTCCATTCAGTTACCATCTACTTGTGCCACACACTAATGACAATGAGGAACAATGGTCCTATCGGACCCAAAGACTCATGGGGAAACGTGTGACTGCAGTAATGGGTAGAAGCTGAGAACTGAGTGCTAAATAAAAACAAAATATTAAGCAATAAACATTTAAGAAAAGCCTACTTCCACTTCAGTATCTTCAGCTAATCAAGTTGTCCTCGTCAGGGCATTCACTTCAGCACAACTTCATTCTAGTCCCCTCCCCAGATTTTAAAAAGACTAAAATTGTAGTAAAGTTCTAGTTTCATATTCTATTTCCACACTCACTACAGAGATGAAACTGAGGTGAGTGTATGTCACACATCATCTTAGACACTGTTTTATTGTTGTGAAGAGAGACCATAATAATCACAGCAACTCTTAGAATAGAAAGCATTTAATTGAGAGCTTATTTACACTTTCAGAGATTTAGTCCACTGTCACTGTAGCAGTGAGCTCAGAGACATGCCACTTTGTATTTAACTTAAGTAAAATATCTACTAAAAGAATATCTGTGCAATGTAAAAAGAGAGTCAGTATGGAATGACAGGGCACTCCTCTGAGGGCAAACAAACAAACAAAAACCTTTGGAAATGCAGAGACAAGTGGAGAACAAGCAAGGGAGAATTATTCTAGTCTGTAACTTTACAAGAGCAAACATATAACATCTTCCCATAAAATACTGGTCTAGCAAGCTTCATGCTTATCACCTGCTTGTGCCCTGAGTAAAAAATTCTAAGCAAGAAATCACAGTATAGTAAAGAAGTAAGAGGAATTTACTTAGTTGATAAGATAGTGATGAAAGACGAGCAGAAGACAAATATCTGGAAGTGGAGTGGTTAGAGCTTAGGCAAACAACAGGAATAAAAGCCACTAACAGAGTAAATCTCTTGAGGCACAGCACAAAAGCAATGTGCATCAGGAAAGACAGATTTAATACAAACAACCATACAGACATATCTAGAAGAAAAAAAAATCACAAAACTCAATAAAGAGACTTAAACAACCATAAAGAGCACAGGGCAGAGATGAAGAGTGCTGAACAAATAAATAGACACACCTCTGGTCCTGCAGCTTCTCATCTCAAAACCTCCTTGCACACGCACTTCCACAAAATTCACAAAAATAATGCAAGGGCAATCAGTGAACCAAAGTACAAACTAACAAGAATCTACAAGTTCCTTGATTTAAATAAATTCACTTATTATGAGTTTGAATAATACACATTTGAGAGAAGAACCAGATTTGCAGAACGCTGGAAAAGACTTGAGATCAGAAAGCAGCTGTACAAGCCTAGAAAAGGTCTTGACAACAGGTCCAGAAACTGATAACATGAATATTTTTTAAATGTTACAAAATGCTGTCTATCTGATTTTAATAGATGACAAGTTATCAAGTAAAATAAGACCAGTTCCAGCATGTATGCATTATCTCATTTAGTAAAATCTGTAACTGTGTGTGCATAAATGTAAACACATACACATAGCAGATAGGTTACAGATAGTGGTTTTATCATGGATTATTGTATTTTTCTAGATGCACACCAACTCCTTTAATGATTAAAAAAATATAACTTCCCAACCCTTCCTATCTCACCTCTAGATTAAGAACTGTTCAACTCAACACCATCTGTAACTTGACCTTTTTTTATAATCAGGACTCAGGTGCAAAACATCTTCCCAACAGTAGCTGCACCCAAGACTCACCCTCTGCACTAACTCTCAAATCACAGCCTAGAAGTCACACTATTTCTAAAGCCACAGACTTAGAAGAGCCAGTTTCATCAACACTATTTCTTTCCTTAATCCTTGTCCTCACTGGTTTTCTTCCTATTTCATTTTCCAAAGACACCTTACCTGTGGTTTGAACTACATAATCAGGTTCCTAATTCAGAGTTTTGGTTCTGTCCTATGCTTCAGTTTCAATTCCTCTCAGCTAAATGCTCTACTAGACATTTACAGTTAAGCATCTCTGCTAAGGTTTGGATAGGGTCTGCCCCCAGAGGTTCTCGTCCAGAGAGCTGGTCATCAGTATGTTAGAGATAGAACAGTAAAGAGTTGTGACTCTAGGAATCTCTAAGCCCTGGAGGCACAGCCTTCACAAATATATTAATATTGCTCCGTGGCAGTTCTAGCTCCCATGGGACTAGATTAAGCACTCCGGGAGTGTTATAAAAACAGCTCCTTTCAGACCTCTGGCTTCCTGTCACACCATTCCATCCCTTCCTCTAGCACAGATTAGGGCCATATTATATACTACATTGTAGAAAGCCCTGACTAGGGGCTGAAAAGGTGGAGCTGTTCAATCTGGGACATTAAATCTCTACATCTGCGAGCTAAATAAATATATTCTCTCTAGAAAACAGTTCACCTCAAGTATTTTGTCACAGCAACACCAAAAAGACTAAGCTAAGTATAGTCACTATAAAATAAGTGCTTAAGCCAGGTGTGGTAGCGTACACTTTTAATGCCAGCACTCCAATACAGAGGCAGGTGCATCTCTGAGTTCAAGGCCACCCTGGTCTATAGAGGAAGTCCCAGGACAGCCAGGACTTCACAGTGAAACCCTGTCTCAAACGGTGGGGGAGGGGGAGGAGTATGCTTAAAACCTGAGTAAACTTCTCTAAACACTCTCCATTAAAAGCCAGCAAAGCAACTTCATATGGTCAACCACAACTTTCCCTCAATCCACACTGGTGAGCACAGCCAGTTCCTGGTGTGCCAGGCTGTAAAGCTACTCAGCTAACCTTCACTGTCTCTTCATGCATATTCAGAGATCTCTGAGGAAAGCCTGATTCATCCTCATCTTTCCCTGCCTCTTTCCCAACATTTAGCATCTCCTTTCTGCTTTCCAAGTGGTTTCTCCTTTTATTTTCAGGTTCCATTGGTTGCAAATATTTCTTCTGTGAACTAGAGGAGCTCAAGTTTGTATTTGAAGATGGCAAGATTCAAATACTTGCTAAATAAAAAATAATCTTATGACTGCACATACATGTAATCTTAGGTTCAGGGCTGAGGCAGGACTAAGAGGTCAACGCTGGTCTAAGCAAAACGCTCAAAAAAATAATATAGATTTCAGAAGAGAGATGAAATAAATATATTTTAACACATCCCAAATGGCTATCAGACAAAAAACAAACAGTACAGCGGCATACTTACAAAACACTGCATTTTTAAACATCAGACAACAGCAATGCAGGGTGTGACTGATACCTCAGAAAGGAAACACTGCCTGCCAGCTACTTCCAGGTCACAACACAGCACAGCAAAGCCAGACTGCCTAGCAGTCACAGGGAGTTTTAGAGACAAAGCTTATTCATATCATAGGACACAGAATGCAATGACAGAGCTCCAGAAGTCTGGAGGAGGGTTTTCTGTAACTTTTAGCTAAGTACAAACTGAGCACCTGAGGTTGGGGAATTGAAGCGGTGTACCAAGCAGTATTTAAGACCAAATGGGATCTGGAATAGTTCATACTCTCACTAGGCAGAGTAGAGAAAAACAAAAAGTCCTTGTTGTGGTTCATCAGGCAACAACTAGGGAACAGATAGTTCCCAGCTAGGGAATCTAAGCATCACTACCAACAAAACTTCAATATGGGTCTTGAAACAAGCCTATGGTGTCCACATAATCTAACTGTACTCCAATCGCCAGCTCTCTGGAAAAGTCCATTACCAAGCAGGCAATAATGAAAAACTCAACTGTGGGAAGACAATAAAAGATGAGCATGCAAAGGAAAATCTGACCCTGACTGGGAGATAAAAAGTTAACAAGGCAAGGGCAGACCTAGAAGTGCAATACACTGAAAAAAAAAACAAACAAACAAAAACCTGAGAATTGGAGCAGAAAGATCCTGTGAAATCAGTTTAAGGTGCAGCTCATCTTGGCTGTCAACTTGACTACATCTACAATCAAAGAAAACCCAAGCAGCTAGAAAAGCCCTCAGGGCCTTGGAACATTTGAGGTTAGAAGACCTACCCTAAATCTGGGCTACATGTTCTGGTGGCAGCCTACTTAAAAGGACATTGAAGAAAGCTTTTGCTTTTTGTCTGCTTGCCCTCACTCTAGCTAGCAAGTCTATCCTGCTGCTGAGGCATTTCCTCACTGGTATTAAGAACCTAATTCTTCAGGATTCCATCATAGAAGACCAGCCAAGACACCGAGCATCACGGACTGAACAACCACCGGATTTTGAGCCTTTCTATTAGGAGACAGACACTGCTGGACTAGCCAGCCCATAGCAGGTAAGCCACTCAAATAAATACTTTTAATCAGTTCTGCTCCTCTACAAAATCCTGACTAATACACTGTGCTCCATACATTCAAGGGTGAAGAAAACATGATCATGATAAAGGAAGAAACACAAGATCCCAAAGAATAAAGCACAACTTCTAAGAATAGAGGAAGGGGAACCCTGCAGGTGGGTAGAGTAAGCAGAGAGGAAAGGATAGGGAGATGGGAGAGAGAAAGAGGTGAAAGGTCAACTAAAACCAAGGATTAGGAAAAGCCACACGCATACCTAATGCTTGGTGAGCTAATTTATAAAAAAACAAAACAACTAAGTATAAAGAGATAGCCTGCGCTGGTTATTAAAAGTCCAGTGCCAGAGGTGAGATACCTCTTTATGGGCTGTTAGTCAGGGAGGTCCTGAAGGCCCCCCAAATAATACAGGCAATTGGCACTGCTGGCGGCTACCCACCAGCACTAGACAGTAGACCCTATTACTGAAGAAACCACATGGTCTGATCACAGGAATTGACATAGAAGCTTCCTCCCTGTTGGGTAGCCCTCACAGTGCTGGAAAAGTGCTATGCAGAAGGCTGGGGGTAGATTGCCATAAACAGGATTACTCATCTTACATTACTAACCTGCCAAGCAAGATGTACCCACTGATGCAATAGGGGCAAATTATGCGAATAACCAATGGCTTTCTAATTAGAACAGGAAGGAGTTCACATCTGGTACTGTAAAGTGGTAAAAGGACCCAGAGGTAACTGTAGTTGTTTTACTGAATGACATGTCTACCAAATTATCTTCTAAATTACTATGTTTGGCTCCATAGATCAATGCTGCTGTCAACTCTGATTAGATCAGTTCTTTCAGCAATAGGCAGTGGTAAGTACAGACTAAAACACAGCCAGGGATGAGAATAATTGATTAGTGAAGGCTCAGGAGACCTATACTGGTCCCTCTAATTTGGGGACAGGGTGGATGCTGTGTTCCCTGTATCACTTGGTATGGAACTCCTGAACTCAAAGCAGCTGGAATCACCTATACAAGACCCATTCAAGATTGGGCCCATCTACATTTTTCTGGACTTATGGGCAGTTAAAAGCAGCTATGAAGTAGCACCGCACGAGTCATCCCCTGCCCCACCAATGTTCTATAAACAATTAATGGTTGCTGAGGGACATAGATTTCCTTTGGTGGTGCAGTCACTAGTGAGGTGCTATGCTCCTGTATATAACCCCCTCACCTGTATTATTTAAGCAACGCTGCTGAGACTCATTGGGTCACCAAAAACAACATCAAAGTACAAAGAGAAGGGAGTCGCCAGGCATAGGAGGAGGGCATCGTAAGGTATTGGGGTAAGTATGATTAATATGTTATAGCCATGAACAAAATTGTTTTGACAGTATGTATAGTTCCAGTAGTAATAAAACATTAAAAATAAAGGAAGTATTTTTAAAATGAAAAACATGCTAGATACGGTAACAGTAAATTGAACACTGAAGTGAGATTGAAGAAAATATAATTCAAACTATCAAAGCAAAACACAAGAATTTAAAAACAGGCAATCCAAAAACAGAAGTTATTAAGCATTGTTTTCATATATTTTATGTATTATGGGTACATGAAGACTCAAGCGTCAGTTGGGGGGACAGTACTAAAAAAAAAGGAAGGTAAAAATGACCCAGAACTGGTCCAGAATATACCAAATTTGATGAACACAGTGACATATCCAAGAAAATCCAATAATTAAGAAAAACATTTTTAAAACCCACTAAAGTGAAACACAACCAAATTGCTAGAAGTAAAATAAAATCTTGCCAGTAATCAGGAAGAGGGAGCCCCATACTTCAGAATGTGAGGACAACAGACCTGACGCTTGGGCAGCCTGAAGCCAGGCAATGATCATCAGAGCTAACAACTCAAAGAGGAAAGGAAAAGGGTGAGCAGCCAGCCACACATGATAAAAAATATCTTCCAAAGTTATGACAAAATCAATTTCTTCTCACTAATCAGAGCTCTGAGGATTCATCACAATTTGATCAAATAATGATCGTATTATTTCATAGAATAACTATGAAAAGAAATTCTTTAGGTAAACAAAAACAGTAACAGATGAAACCTGGACCTACCAAAATAACAATGAATACCTGAAACGGTAACATGGTGCTGATATAAGAGTATTTTCTCAGTTTATAGTCACTTTTAAAAATAACCTCAAAACAGCAATTGTTTAAGACACAGAAGTGAGACGCATGACAAAAAGAACAAAAGGCCTGGTGGGTGAGCAGTGATGTCTACATCACATATGAAATGGAACTGCGAGAAAGCTGTGCTGAGCTAAAGCTTTCACCCCCACATGACCACTAGAAAACAAACCAGAATTCACACTAAGAATGAGCAGTGGGATACAGGTGGACGCCATCTTCCCATGGCTAAGGCTCACCCTCACAGCCAAGCGTGACAATGGGACACAAATGTCGGTTCCTTCCCTGCTGCTTGACTTACTAAATCTAAAAATACCCCAGTTATCCTAACTGCCTTCCAGAACAATAGCCAGTTATATTAAGAATGAGCACTCCTAACAATGACTAAGACACTTGCTTTCTGATAGTTTCTGGCTTTTTACATTTTACTCCTAAGCCTACCCATTCTTCCATGTTCAAGATACATTTTGTCCTTGCCTCCCTAAGGTTCTCACCCCCAGCACTACTGGCTAGGACAGCCTTTGTTGTAGAGCAGATTTGTTGTCCACTGGATGCTAGGAGTACCTCCCCAGCTATGAAGATCAACTCTCCAAAAGTCATCACTGGTACACCTGGTGCAGCAAAGCTAACTTTAGCACTAACTTGGTGCTCTGTATTCTAATCCCATGTACAGGAGTCTATGCCCTGGGTTAATGCTAAGTACTGGCAGCACTCAACACAGCGGAAAAGCTTGCACTTGCAATCCAAGGCCAGGCCTTATATCTCTCTACTCTCCAAACCTTTATTTACTGAACTGAACAAGCTGAAAGGTTGAGGAACACGTACTAACAATGACATCATTCAATGAGGAGCAGGGTCACCTAGACAAGAACTGTTTGACGTTAACCTAATTTGTTTTCTTAAACAGCCATAGAAAATTGTCACTGTCTTTCAAACATATTCCAGGTTTGGTCTCTCTTCTAAAGTATGTCTAAGCCCAGCCAGTCATTGGTATTTCAAGTATCAGCATGGGCCTCACTGAGACAGATACTAAGTATGAACTGCTTGTTACTGACTTCAAACTTCTGATACAGCAACTATAAATACAGCTTCAAAAAGAAAATAAACAAACTGAAACCATAAGTTTTTGTCAATGTGATCATCTAAGAACATGGCCATAAAGTAATGTTCTTAATATTATGCAATACACTCTACAAGATTGTTCTTAAACAAAAGCATGTTGGAATTTTAACACAGAGAACGAGTTTCTCTTTATCAGAGGCACCTGCAACTCCTTGACTCTAACAGAACATTACTGAAATGCACTGATAAATAAGACTGTCCCAGGCTGCCTGGAGCAAAAATATGTTGTTCTGCAAAAGGTGTGATGAGAAACTCTGTAAGCTTACACAGAGGCTATTTACTGATAGGATTATAAGAAATAACTAAAAATAAAGTGTGAAACATGAAGTTAACGTTTCCAACTTAGAAAAGCAGAAGGTAGAGCCTTCACCAATTATGCAATAATTGGAAGGTGGTGCTTTACTTCAGTATGGTACTATCCAAAAAACTACCAATAAAACAGGTTTAGTTAATGTGAAACCTGAAAATGTTATGTTAAGAGTCATCCATGTATCTGGAATTTGAAGCTAATCAAGAGAGAAAGAGAGAGCATAAGATTAACCAAGAATCTAAAAGAATAGTCATCAACAATGGTTCAGAGCAGGTTTAAAAAAAAAAAAAAAAAAGACAGGGATCCACCACAATTATGTGGAATCTAAAATACAGACAGAAGAAATTTTGAAGAAATAGTTGTAAATATGTTCTACAATTAAGGAGACAAATGATTCATCTCTGAACACTCCAAAAGCCCAGTCCACAGTCAGCAATAAACTCTAGCTATCATACTATCACACTGCAATATACCTGCCATTTGCCAGCTAGAAATTGTTTCACACATGTCAACACACAGTTCTCATATTATCATTATGCCCATCATACAAAGTATTTTAAAGTAGCCTGTCCAACCTTACAGAGTAGGAGAATCTATTCTGAAAAGGGACCCTTGAATCCAGTCACATCTCTACCTAGCTGAGACCAAGTGCAATGCAGTGCTTGGAGGATACCACAGTACACCAAAGGTACCTATCATTTTCTCCCGGTCTACAGGCCTTCCCTGTTTTGAAGACCTTGCTGCAGCAGACTAAAAAGTTCAAGTCCTAAAAACTACCAGGCACACCTACGTCTCCCCACCATCTATTTCCTATCCCATTATCCCACTGAACCCCACAACCAACTTGATTACAAGTAGAATGCTGACCATGGCATTCTTTCTATATAGAGACATTTAGAAGTGAGACTTGAAGAGGTCTGTTAGAAACCCGCAAAGTCAAGCTGCATCTGATGGCAAACCAGACACAAAACCCAACGGGGTTCAAGAGAAGGACAGTATTTAACAAACCAGATAGGGCATGTGACCAGTAGTAGAGAACTAGGAAAAATTTGATGAATCTCAACCTGAAGACTTTCTGGTCCCCAAGCCACTGGGCTGGAATCACAAACTGGGCCTTAGAGGCAATGCTCCAACAGTATGACAAATACCTTTTACATACAATTAAGCTAATTCAAATGGCTTTTTGATTCCCATAGCCAAATAATCCTCAAGCCATTAAGGAAGGTCAAAGAAAAAATACCAAGTAAGTAATGCCTAATACAAAATTGCTCAATTCCCTCCTCTGTCAAGTCCCGTCAATAATCCATACAACCCAAATGCTTAACTCCAGTTTGTTCTTTTAAGTTAATTTCTTTCCATAAGGATGAGCAGAAAAAAGAAAACATACGATCTACCCCATTTGCTTTTGAAATTGTAAAGTACTTTTTCCTCTGTGCCAACAGTTCCAGTCTGGATACCCTCAACTAACACTCAAGCTAGGCTCTTAAGAGTTTCCTAACCTGTCTCAACACTCTATGTGTTTGAATTTTTTTTTTTTTCTTTTCTTACTACTTGGACTTTACAAAAAAAAAAAAAAAAAAAATCAACAAGAGTCTACATAACTACTCCATCCAAAGTTATCCTGTTTTTTACACACAAGACAAAGCAACCACTGCCCTAAAAGTCTGAAACCCTAGTCACAAAGCTAGAGAGACTAGCAACAAATAGTTTTTCTCTTTGCCAAGATAAATGAGACAGAACTCCTTTGCCCACTCGCCTAAGTTTTTCGTGTTTGTGTATGGCTAAAATTTCCCTACTCTTAACTGGAAATTTCCCTTTAAACAACCTTCTACATCATGGTTTAAATCGGTTGTGTTCCTTTCCCAGATACTCAATCTTTGAAAATAAAATAAGACAAAAAAGTACCATCCTTTTTCCCAGAGGATTTCTTCTCCTTCTAGACTTAGCCCTGGAATGCAGAGGCTAGAAAAGGTTAGAAAATCCCTCACTGTAGTTCTGGGGCTTTGACTGCAGTATGGATATTCAACAACTGAGGGAAGACCACTGGCCATGTCCTTTTCAGATCAACTGAGCAATCAGTTGGGCATTTTTGTAGCTATCCACATCAGTCAAAGCTCAGCTTGTGAATCCATTTCTTCTCCAATTCTTTAACACCCCTTTATCTCTCATAAGTCAGTAACTGACAGCAGAATTATTCAATTCACTGTCAACCCATGGTTCACAGTTCTTCACGAACAACACATTAAATATGAATAACCAGAATATTCCTTGAAAAGTGTTCTTGCATCCTGAAAAGATTAGGTGGCACTATCTGAATGACATCAGTCACAGCAGGCACTGGGCTGCCATTAAAAAAAAAAGAGAGAGCTTAGACATTAAAACAAAATCATCTTTGCATAAATACTCCATTTTTCCTGAATACTCTATTTTTAAGTATTTTAATACATAATAAATTTGAGTATCAACATAAATAACACTGCTAACAAGGTGGGACCAAAGGATTCGAGCGTTGTAGAGGCAACTGAATAATTACAAAGCTAAAAAGAACTGCGAATATTAATTCCAGTATGCGCCAAGGCCATTAGCGATGTGTCTCAGCAGTAATGCTCACCACGAAATGCCTTAATGCCTAAAGCTAAGCCACCTCCAACTCACAATTTTTTTTTTAAAGAGGTTAAGCAGAGTGAACGAACTGTCACCAAGCCATACCAGGGGTTTAGACTGTACTGTCACTGTGGTTTTGCCGGACCATTTTCTATTTGATAGCGCAGTTAGGTTGCTTGGCCAGCCTGGGAGCGACGTGACAGCGATGCAAACAGCGGCACCTGAGGTTTGGGCAGCCCCGGGACCGTGGCTCAGGCGCTGACAAGGAAGGATGCTGCTGCGGACAAAGTGCACCTTCCTCCTCCCACCCGCGCCCCACGCAGCGAGGCCAAAGCGCCCGGCCTCAGTCTGGACCCGGCCCGCTGGCTCCCCGCTCCCCGCCCCGCTCACCCGGAGGCGCAGCCTCTCAGCTCCCGGGCATGTCACCCGCCCGTCACGACCCGCAACGCCCGGTGGCGCGAGCCACAGCGCAGCGGCACCTCCCTCGCCCGCCCCGGCCTGAGACGCCACCGCCGCCGCCTCCCCACGCCGCCCACACACTCTCGCGAGAGCAATCGCACCTCTCGCGAGAACGACCCTGTGGCCGAGCCCGCGCAAAAGGAACAAGGGGGTGGGGGAAAAAAGAAAAAAAAAAAAGGCTTCCCACGTGCTCTGGAGGGCAAAGCAGCGGGCCGCCTGTCACGTGGCACCGAGACGCCCTTTCCATTGGCCAGGTGCCCTCGGCCCGTGGGAGCTTTTATCGCGAAGCTGACCTACGAACTCTCCGCTGACGTCTTGCGCGCTTCCTGGTCTGTTGCCTTGGCAACTCCTTAACCCTTTCCTCCGGCCAAGCATCCTAGCCTGGCTCGCACTCCTTGGGCTGCCTAGGATCGCAGCGCCTCCCTAGGGCTGGTTTCCCACAGGGACAGCCCACTAGATCAAGGGTCCAGGCACAGTCCATCCTTCAGGATGGGTCGTGACAGGCGGGTGACATGCCCGGGAGCTGAGGTTTTCTTTCCTCCATTTTTCACTCCCCTCGGCTCCCAACATCTTCAGGGGAAAGCACATGTCACGTACCAGGCCTCAGGCCCTATTTGAACTTCCAGTCAGTCCACACCCCATGTGAAATTGGGAAATGAGGCTTTGATCACCAACAAGCCTAGCCTCAGAAAACAAAGCTATGCGACTCTTGTTTGAATCAGAAGAACAAGTACAGTCAAGTGGCATGGTCCCCTCAAGGACATCCACTCCTCAGGTTGGCTGATGAAAGAGAAAGACATTTTGAAGTATACCCTCCTCCCTTTGGTTGTGTTTCCTCTTTAGGGCAGAGGGATGAGAAAGAATACATTCATATATTTCTTCTCTTCAAAAGCTTCCTGCTATTTTCCCGCACGTTTTAAACATTGTTCCAGATTGTCTAGTGAACTATGAAGAAAGCAAATAGTCTAGGTCGTAGAGATCTGTGCGTGGAGGAAGAATATACATATATGTGTTAAACAACACTCAAATGTCATCATCTGATGGTGGTTGAGCCACTACTCCCGGGCAGTGCCCTTGGGGAAGGAAAGATTCAAGCAGTGCTTTGGATAGCAGCCCCATAAAAATGGGAAAGAAAAATATCTTTAGCAAAAATAAAGCTACTTCACAGATGGAGATTGGGATTGAATCTAGCATATTTGAATGGCAGTAAATAAACCTGGAAAGATAAAGAGAGGCTAGGTTCCCTACAGCTTTATTAACGAAGAGAGGAACTGGGAATCTAGTCTACAGTGAAAAGCATTGAAGACTTACCAAAAAAAGGAGGTTGGGGTGGAAATAGCAACACTTAACTTTAAAAAAAAATAGTAAGTGCTTCCCTGTAGCTAGTGAATTTTAAGAAAGTCAAAGCAGAAGCAAGGGGTCTTGTCTGGGTGAGAGAGAATTGAGTAAGACTCAATTTCCAGTGACCTTGACATTCTTCAGATCTATTAAGTCAGAGCCTTGTGCTGTCTTCCTCCTTCTAAGACAATTTGAAGATTTCTCCTAGCTAACAGGAGGGTTTGTCCTTTTTGTTATGTTTTATTGTTATGTTTTAACTACTTGAGAAAACTAATGACTAGAAAGGGCTCTCATGGTTTCATTCCCTGCATTTTTCACTACACAGGTACTTGCATCTTTAAGTTAGTTCTAAGCAAAAATGGAATATAAAACAATGTTCCTTGTAGCTATTTATTAGAGTAAAATTTGAAAAGATAGATTGGAGGCTGAAAAATAAAGATGGAGTTTAGTTAAAAGAAATCAGGACGTCTTCCAATGTGAAACCCTCCCACTAACTGTAGACATAAACCAAATCAAAGCTTCTTATGATCCCAAGTTTCAACTTCCTAGTACATAAAACAAAGCTCTCCACAAAAGGTGGTTAAGAGAGAATTCCGTTTTGTCATTCATGCATTCCCTGGGGAAGCTGGACAGGGAAATGGACTTTTACGAAAGATGTAAAAGTCAGCCAGTAGCACAGGCCAAATGAAATTGGACCTTCACACACCAACTGAGAAACCTTAACTGACTGAGTCAGGAATACCAGGAATGCTTTCCTAAGACAGGCTGGCCTAGGGTGTGAAAGCGGAAGCACGGCCACCTGCTCTGCCTCCCAGTCCCTTTCTCTGGAGCCACTGAGTCTATTAGCATCCAAAACATCCAATGTGCCTGGGCAGAGTAAGAGCTAAGTGGCAAGTAGCATTTTAAAGATCTGAAGCACCATCTGAAAGTTAACACTTTAGTTTTAATATGAAAATTTAAAGTCACTTTTTAAGAAGGGGAAAATGTACCAGAAATATTATTTTACCAAGACAGCTTTAAAATTCCCCCTCCCTCAAATAAAGCTATTTTAAAGGCTAATTTAGAGTACTTTTTGAATTGTTTGCGGCTCTCATAATGATTAATTGGAACAGCTGTTTGGTGTTGCTAATTTAGATGAGCAGAGGGCTCAACTCTACCATCCTAACATATTAACAGGATCATAAATCATCCCAGCTTACTCTAGCAAGGGAGGTGGTTGTGGTCCCTTATGCTAGCTATTTGGAGTCCTGTGGATGTAAATAAAGTTAAAAAAAAAAATAAAACAAGATCTCTGACACTGTCCCTGGTTCTTAGTCTCTTTTAAAACATCCCACACACACAAACACACCAAGTTTTACTCTAGTATAATTCACATGCCATGCAATTTCATGTTTTCTGTATATTCACAACTGTACTGCTATCACTGTAATCTAATTTTCAAAATAATTTTGTTCTCCCATTTAAAAAACAGCCTATTAGCAACCAATAATGTCCTAGTTTACCCTCAGCCTTAAGCAATTGATAATCTTTGTTTCTAAAAACTTGCCTAATCTGGGTACTTAAGATTAATGAAATGTAATAACATAACATATGGCCTTTTATGTCTCAGTTTATCCACTCAGTGCATCATTTTCAAGAGTCATTCATGGTGTGACATGTTTGAGTATTTCATTTTTTTTATTGACAGATGATGATTCTATTCTGTGTATGTAGTATATTTTATTGATCATTGTATTAGTTGATAGACATAGGATGCTTTCATTTTGGGCTGGAATGAACAATATGATTTGAACATTTAAACCATACATTTTATGATGGATATTGCTTCCCGTTCTTAGTTTAAAAATATGCAACACATTATAGGGCTGAAGAGATGGCCTAGCAGTTCTAACTGGTTGCTCTTCCAAAGGACCTAGGTTAGGTTCCTAGACCCACATAACAGCTAGCCATTGTCCATGACTCCACTTCCAGGGGACACAGTGCCCACTTCTGACCTCTGGGGGCACTGCATGTACCTAGTACACCTACATGGATGCAGTGAAGACATATATATATTGAATAAATCTTTCTAGAATTAAAAAAAAAAAAACAAAAAAAAAAACCTTACCTAGTTTACAAAGCCCTCATTTCCAGCCCAAGCATGCTTTTTGTTCTGTGGCTTTTCTATTTTAGCTTACTCTGTTAAGCATGTTTAGCCTATTCTCAGGGATATTTGTACTCAGGTCACTCACAACTGATTCACCTGTTTAGAATCCTCTGGTTTTTTCCATGGCCTCCCCTGAAACTTTGCTCGTATGCTGTTCTTCTCCCTTTCAAAATCTCAAATTAGGGCCAGGATCTGCCTCAGACCCTTCCCTCACCTATGCCTTCAATATTGTGTGTCTTTTCCTGTATACCCCCCATGGGCTTTCAGCTCGGCTGTCATTTCTACAGGAACTTCTGTCCTAACTCTCTACATAAAGTGCATTCCCCTTTACTGAGGACTCTGCTTTCTCTCTGAAGCATGTTTCAACACATGCCGATTTTCAGGTGTGTCCTTATATTTACCCAATGCCTGTCTCTTCCACTAGACTAAAGGGTTGGAGGAATCACATCTCTATTTCTTAGCAGTGACTGGCACTCATTAGATACTCTACTCATAGGAAGGAGTGCAAAAGGGAGCGGAGAAAAAGAACACTCTTCCATAACTTCCGTGGAACGTAGCTTCTATTTCTCTTGACTTAGAAGGAACCATCATTAAAGTCCAGGTCAAAACTTCAATCTAAACTTGTGCTGGGCTAAGGGCAACTAATGGCAAGGACTGTAGGCTTGTTCTGATACAAAGAATGTGAATGTCCCAACCCACAGAAAAGGAGTGAGAAAGAGGCTGATGTATAAAAGACCCAAGCAGGTTACCAAGTTACAGAACACAGCTATGTCTAAGGACACCTATGAAAGCATCAGAGAAACCCTCTCATGGCCCTGGAAAATGTTTATTGCTTGTGTTTGTTTACTGTTGCCCTGGGAATTGAACCAAAGGCCTCAGGAATACCAGGCAGCAGTCTAACACTGGGCTCTGACCACCCTCAGCATTATTTTCTATTCTGAGTCAGAGTTCCACAAAATTAATCCAAGATGCCCCGGAACTCACTCTGTAGGCCAGGCAGACTATGAGTTTGGGATCCTTAGGCCACAGTCTCCTGAGTAGCTGGGCTGACAGGACAGGCCTGGCTCCACAGGGATATCGTAGTAGACTAAGTTTTTAGTAGTCAAATTGATAGTGTCTCCTCCGCTGTCTTGTAATTAATGGAAATGGTTCTTTCCCTTGTAGACATGGTCCAGTGGAGCCAAGAGCCTTGGGTGATGTGCTCATAAAAGAATTATGGCCAGGCAACACTGAATGATCTGCTCTTGCTCACATCCGGCACTAAATGTCATAGTTCATGTTAAAATCAAGTAGTGCGGTCTGGTCCTGCCTTTCAGTGAAACTGAGCATGTCACACAAGCTGGCCCCTGACTAAATTCCCCAATGCCATTCTGACTACAAAGGAAAGCATCATCTTTCCTCAGAAGCTTTGGAGCTTTACACCAGCAACCTTAGATAGCCAAAGCAGATTCCCGTGTTGCTTCCTGTTTGAAAACTTGATTCTTCCCTTGGCTGAGTGGTTGGATTCCTTCCTGAGCCTTCCTGCCTGAGTGATGGGCCCAGCTGTCAGTTCCCTTTAAAAAAAAAAAAAAAAAAAATGTCAAATCCTCGTACACATCCTTTAGTTCTTATATTTGGTTTTTGTTTTGTTTAAAGAGTGTAAGTTAACACATACTCATTGAAATTTGAGAAAGGACAGTGAAACCCTCTGGTATTGTGGTGGCATTGCATGCATTATTACTTGGTAATAAGACAATGTAAGGATTCTGTGAGAGGAAAGATAAAAATTATATAAACCATTTCAATACATTAAGGGATTTTTAAATTGGAGTGATGAAGTTCTTACTTCATTTTTGCTTGTTCATTTGTGCCTTGTTTGAAGTAGTGGGAAGTCCAAACTAGGACCTTGTACACTACCACCACTGACCTATCCCCTAGGCTCCATGCCTTTGCTTTAAGAGTGTATTAAAAGCATTAGTTTTTTGTTGTGGTGATAAAATACCATTCATGACCAAATTAAAAACAGAACATTACTTTAACATATGGTTCCAGAGGGTTAGCGCTCATTAATGGTGGAAAGGCATAGCACTATGGCAGAAGCAGGAAGTAGATCACACTGTGTTCACACACAGGAAACAGTGAAAGACAGCAAGAAGCAGTAGAGTGTAGTAGGAGGTTTCTGTCCTGGACTTTCAGGCCTAGCCTCAAGGTTTAGGCCCACAGACCCACAGACCCACAGAGACACACAGATGCTTACAATAGTTTTAAGCTGATTGGCCTAAGGCCCAGACATATAACTTGCTAACTCTTTACCCTTAATCTAGTCCATGATTCTTATCCTGTTTAGCCATGTGGCTCAGTACCTTTTCTCAGAGCAGCATAGTTGTCCTCTGCTTCTTCTGGCTTCTCTCTGGCATCTCTGCTCTGTTCCTCCTGTTCCTAGAGTCTTCTTAGTCTGGTAGCCCTGCTCACACTTCTTGTCTGTCTTTGGCCAATCAGCGCTTTTTATTAAACTCATAGGCAGGGACAATTATTTACAATGGAACAACCTATAATAAACTATCGGAGTCTCTCTCTCTCTCTCTCTCTCTCTCTCTCTCTCTCTCTCTCTCTCTCTCTCTCTCTCTCTGTGTGTGTGTGTGTGTGTGTGTGTGTGTGTGTGTGTGTGTATGTGTGTGTGTACATTTCTGTATGTATATATACTTGTATACACATACATAAACAGCACAGTTCTTCTAGCAGCGAGTCACCTCCTGAATTTTCCATAACCTCCCCAAACAAGAGTCACCTACTGAGGACCAAGTGTTCAACTAGCTGAGCCTATGGGGAGGGGCATTTCTCATTCAAAGCACTACAAAGAGCATTTATATTATACCACAACCTATTAGAATGTTTATAACTTATACAGCTAATTATTTTGTAGCAAATCTAGATCTGTAAAAACATAACTTGCACCATTATTAGAATATAATACTTAATAATGTTTTCATATATTGAAGGTTGTCATCAAGTCCTCAAAGGATTCTAAAACCATGATTCTTTTTGCCATTTGTGAGTGTATGTGCGTGTGCATGTTTGTGTCTGTGTGTATACTGCATGTATGTTTTTTATACATGCATGTGATGTCTACAGAGGCCAGCAGCAGGTGTCAGATTGTTGTGAGTCACAATACATAAGTGCTGGGAACCAAACCCTGGTTTTCTCTTCAAGAAGAGCAAGAAACCTGAAGGGCTGAATCATTTCTCCCACCAACCATGATTGTATCATAAATAGCACAGGGCTAATTCAGAAGTGCTGTTTCCAAGTTAAAGCCTTCTTGGATTGCAAATTAATGAGGTGTTTTTATATATCATACTCAATTATTCTTCTGATTAAGTCATCAGTTTTAGCTAATCAGTAACTTCCAATGTACAAAAGTCAGATGTGCCTTCTTTTAAGAAAATGTAACATCCAATTGTCTAAAATTCAGAATCAAGCATTCTTGAAAGGATGTACTCACTGCAATTACTTAATAAGATGGTTTCTTTAACTATCATTGCCCTGCTTACTTTAAAAAGCCAGAATATATTGTAGATAATTGTAAAATAGAAGCACAAAGCCTTATAAAGAGATATTTTTAACATTATAAATTAAAAACTTATCAAAGTTACCAAGAATTCCAAGAGCTCTTAGGGATATCTAAATGAAAAAATAATGTCCAATTTTCCATTCAGTTTTTTGAGTAGGCTTTCTCAAAAGTTGAGATAAACGTCTTCATCATGTGACTGCGCATGTTTATTCTGGAAAAGCCTGGGTAACTTCCCTTATAGATTTCTAAGTCAAGGGCTGTTGGTTTTGTTTGTTTGTTTTGGCTCCTGCAATGACATTCTGAGAACAGATACAAGAACCAATCTTGGAGCAGGACGCTTGTTCCTGTGGCCACCATTCCCAGCCCTTGGTTGCTTTTCTTTTCATGCCATGAAACGTCTGCGTGAGTGCTCATGCATAGGAAAGATGGATGCTGTATGTGCAAGTCAGTCATTGGCTACTGTGGTAAAAGGCAAAAGGAGCAGAGTTTTGAAGAAACTCTGGCTATAGGAATTCTCTGTTCTGGTTGGAATTTTAAGTCATGTAATTATACTAGACAGGCTTAGTTTGGCTCTACACCATGTCTGGGCCCTATTTGTTTTAGATTCCTTGGGAACATCTTAAATAGACATGGTCAATTCCCCACAATGGGGCTTATGAAAGCCAGTTTTATAGCCAGTCTCTATGAGCATGAAAGTAACCATCATCATGGGCCTGGGTCATTTCAAGGTGACTTTAAGCTCTGATGTCTGAAGGATGTGGCTATGGGGGAAAGAGCTGTATGAATGTTGGTGTAATGCTCAGAATAAAGGCACAGACTCTACTAGTCTGACCTCATCATCCCTCACAAAGTGAGCTAACGTCAGAAGGGAGGTGTCTAAGAAACATGTTAGATATAAATTTTAACCTGATTTTCTTTAACCTACACAATGGAAGACCTGGAAGTTCATATAAACTGAGGCTAAAGGGCAATCATGCAAGAAATGCCCCAAGCCTCTCTTCTTCTTCCAGGGGGGAAGAGACATTTTAGGTTTAAATATAAAGTGAAAAGTAAGAAATTAGAACGGTCTTGAAAAAAACAAGCTGGCCCTGAACTCACAGAGATCTGCCTCTCCTTCTCAAATGATGGGATGAAAGATGTGCGCCACAAAGCCTGAAGAAATGGTTTTTGGTTTTGGTTTACGAAAAATTGGTATAGTTTTTTTTTTTTTTTTTTTTTTTTTTTTTTTTGAGACAGGGTTTCTCTGCTGGAGCCCTGGATGTCCTGGAACTCACTTTATAAACCAGGCTGGCCTTGATCTCACGGAGATCCACCTACCTCTGCCTCCCAAGTGCTGGGTCTAGAGGTGTGTGCCACCATCACATGGCCAAAATACTTTTTAATATCTAAAGTTTTCTAAAAATATTCTTTGTAGACACAAATTTATAAACTCTTTGTCTATTATTTTGTCATATTTTGTTCTTATTTCCACACTGATTTTCAAGTTTTTCCTTTGTGTGTCCTTAAACCACATTTGATGGTCTTTGCTACTAACTGACATGCTCTATAACTTAAAAGAAAGTCTCACATTTCTTGTTCATTTTATCTGTGTGATACTGAGATTTCTCGAGCTCAACTGGTCTGCTGAGTTTCCCATTATTCTATTAAGTTTGTATTATTATTATTATTATTATTATTATTATTATTATTATTTCTTTTCCACCTTAGCATCCTTGAAAGTGCCCACATTGCTAGCTGATCTCTAGGATTTGGTCAGTGCTGTTTTTTGGTACCAGATCCTCTCATTTAGATCTTACTAATGCTATTTCATATGCGGGTACCCCTCTCTGCAGAAACCACACTTAATTCTAAATACCATACAACACAGCCTAGATAGCAATCATTTCTCTGAATGTGCTCTGCTCCTACCCATGGTAATCCCAGTCCCCCTTAGGCACAAGGTTTTGCATCACTCCAGTTTCATGCTATGATTCAGCTGGTACTAGTTCTCTTGGTTGTCCGGCCTTTGGGTAAAGTCAACTGAGACCCTGGAGGAGGGGAGTGAGAATGGGAGGGGACGAAGAAAAACATAAAGAATGAAGGCAGGACAAGGATCTGATGAGCCCCATTTATTAGGAGAATGAACTGAGTATATATAGGGTGAAGGGGTTGGTTATTACTCTTGCTGCTAACCTTGAAAGGAAAAGAAAGTTGCATCTGGAGAAGGGGGAAGGCAGTTGAGATTATGAGTGCCATAGGGTGGAGGAGCAAGGGCACATTCCATTTCCAGCAAAAGTTGTAAACAAGATGTAAACAAGATCTGCTATGGGCCTGATCCTGTAATTGCCAGTGAATCAAAGAGATGTGACCTTGGATCAGAGTTAGGCAGAGCTTTGCTCTCCACACTTGGTTTTTGTTGTGTGTTTTGCTTTGTTTGAGACAGAATCTTACTAGGTAGTTGTGGATGTCCTAGAACTCACTCTGTGATCAGGCTGGTCTTTAATTCAGAGATTCACCTACCTCTGCCTCCTGAGTGCTGGGACTAAAGGTGTGCCCTACCACACCCAGCTGGCCCTCCTGGATTTTCACTGAAGGGTGACAATATTATATATTAAGACCACACTAATTTTTTGCTTGCCCTTGGTGAGAAGCTCCCCTGAAATACTTTCCAGGCATAGAAGAGGGTCCCAAATCCTGTCCTCTCTTCAATTGTTCACCTGGGCAAACAGTCTTTTTCTTTCCCCCAAATACTTGATGATTCCAGTTCTTAAGGTAGTGAGATGTAAAGATATACTGACGGAAGATCCAGCCTTTCTGTTTCACTAACTTTGGAACGGATTCCTCATTTTGCTGATTCCTAGAACTATCACGACACCTCCATAGCCACTCCAGGAACACGTGGCTCACTTCCCCTTGTACCAGAGAAACACAGAGGAATCGGCTGAGTAGTCACGTGGTCCTTCTTGAATGCCACAAAGTGTTTCTGCTATTCTTCATTGCACTTTTCTGAGGATAACTTTTCTATTTATGTTCAAGGAGTCTTTGTTCTCTGTTTGGCCCTGACAGTCACAGACACTGACTGTTATCCCTTCTTTTCTTTCTCAGAATTGAGTCATTATGAGAGAGAAAGTGTATAGATACTCTTAGAAGAACGTGTTTTGAGGCTGTCTGTCAAAATGTCTTCCAATACCATGGCCAAGATGCGAGGTCACAGCATAACAGCCAACCCTAAGGTGTATCATCAGTGCCTCTTTTCCCTCCACCGGTAACTAATCACCTTCTTCCCTTCATCTAACCTGTTTAAATGTCACCCACCCTTACCTCAGAACACACAATGCCTGTCAACTACATTTCTAAATTAGTGGGCTTTATTATCCTCATCAGCATTTGTAGGATATATTTTGGGGTATATATATTCTAAGGTAATAGGCATATTTTCTCAAAGAAGTTAAGAGGTTCAAATGCTCTGGTACCCAAGGACAACCCTAAAGAATCGTAATCCTCGCAATAACAACTTGGCAAGTTCTCTCCCTGCAGTCATTCACGAAGCTATCCGTGTGGTCCATCTTCATGTCATTGTGACAGTCTCACTGGTGATAACTTTCTATGGCTCACCAATTCCACAGTGGACTGCATCAGTAATCTCTGATTAACCCTGTCCGATCCAACGCTTCACACCAATCAAGAACGTGTAGCTCATGTCATATGAGAATCTAGAACCCACTGGAATCAGACATGCTTCCATGGATGCCATCCAAACTCAGATGCTAAGACACTGACACTGCCTCCTCCTGTCATCCGGAGTTTTGGGGCACTGACAGAAAAGACTCAACATGGTGGTTTGAAAAAGAGACAACCCCCCACCTTAGGCTCAGGCATTTAAACATGGGATCCCTATCTGGTAGCAGTGTTTGGGAAGACTTATCTGTCCCTTTCTAGAGGACGTATGTCACTAGGGACAGACTTTGTGAGTACACAGCCTCATTTTTCTCCCAGGTCAATCTTTCTGCTTCGTACATGCTGATAAAGATATGTGTTCAGTTGGAATCTCATCTTAGCATGATCCAGAAAGCCTCCTCTCCCTCTCTCTCTCCAAGCCACAGCCACTCAGAGTCTCCTAATAAGGGAAGGTATCAAAAAGCCCAGTTCTGCATTATTGGCAGCGACTGCAGCATCCTCCCCTGAAGTTGACAGCTACCCAAGTTCCCCCCCTAAAGCGTTCAGCTTTAGACCATACTTGGGTATCACCCTTCACATACAACCTATATAATTCCGCTGCTTTAGTTCCAGTGGGTGGCTTCTCTGGTCTTGATCTCTGGGACTGGAGAACCCTCCCAGGAGTTGCTTTACACAAATAAACCTGTTGTTATACTTTTTCAATTCAGCTTGAGCTGGCTTACTGAGTTGGCAGAGAAACCTGTTATGGAGAGAGAGGGCAGAACACCTATTCATCTGCCTGCTCCTGCCTCCTTGCTGCCATGCCTTCTGTCACTCATGGAGCCACCTCCCTTCCAGAGTAAGCCCAAATAAACTCTTCCTCCTACAAGATGCTTTGGTCATGCCATGACATCGCAGTAACAGAAAGCAAAGCTGGACTTTCCATTGCCTTTTGACCCCCAAAGAGTTCCTTCCTCATCACTGACTATGCTCAAGGATTGGACTCTCTGTCCTCAGGAATCTCTAAGAAATTTGTAGGCAGAAGTTTCTGTCCCACCAGCAACTCCCAAATACCTGGCAGCCACTTTCCAAATAACTGACTCGGAGGCTTAATATTACTTGTAAATTCTGCTTGTCTGTTAGTTATCTCAGGCTTATAACTAACTAGCTCTTACACTTAAATTAACCCATAATTCTTATCTATGTTTAGCCACATGGCTGGGTAACTTTTTCCAGTATAGCTTCCTCTGCATCTGGCTGGCAACTCCTGACTCCACCCTTTCTCTTCCCAGAGTTCTCCTGTTCGGTTACCCCACCTATACTTCCTGCCTGAACAAGTAATGTTTTATTAAACCAATTCAAGTGACAAAACTTTACAGTGTATAAGAGCATTGTCCCACAGCAAGAATCGTCTTGTTAGGAAGTTTGCATGAGATAAATTTTTCTAGCCTATGACACTAACTGATTTTACTCATTAGCTTTGCTTCTATAAAACAGAGTTGATCATTATGCCACTTAAATGCAGTCAGAAATTGAGCCTTGTTATCACCAATACCAGGATTTAACACAGAACTGTGAAACAAGCATTAACCAGAGTCTAAGCATATCTCTGCTGATCCATATTTTCTGATTCATTCTTTTCATATGCTTTCCAGAGTCTTGGCCAGCAAAAATGTGACCAAGCCAGAAGATGACAAGGAATTTGACATTGGCGCCCTCAAGAAAACAGGGCTTCCTTTCTCATGTGATGTAGTCCAGTTGCTCAAGAGGCTAAGATATGAGCTGTCTGTAATAAGGCAAGTAGAGGTGGCTTGGTGCAAAGCAAGAAGTCGATTTAGTGTGCAAGCAGAGAGAAATTTTCAAACAGCAGAAGAGCCAAGTTCATCAACTGCAGAGCTAAGGCAACAAGTGTCTCACAAGGCAAGTAGCTTTCGGGTGTGCCTTCTTGAATACAACTTAAAGGAGACATGTGCCTCTACCATTCAAAGAAAAGGGTTTCACTTCTGAAAGGACTTTAGATCTATGGCATTCAAGAGGTACTGAGGGACAGCTGTGTCCTAATAAATTTCTATTTTGAGAGCCTGGCTCTCAAGAGTGCTTCATATGATTAGTCTGACACAGGTTAGGGCGGATGTTTGAAAGCTTAGAAGCGCCGGGAGCTCTATATTATCATCACTCTTATTTGAGAGCCTCTTGCACTGTGCACTAAACTGGGACAGGTTTCAGGCCACAGAGCTAAGTGAAAATCCAGGCTGGACCAGCTCAGAGTTCCATATCCCAAAGATAGCACAAAAACGCAATGGTTATCAAACAGTTCAACACCAGTTCTGAGAGGTGACCCAAGATGTGGACCAAACGGGGTGTCAAGGAATCTAGATTTAAGACACTAAAAAGTATAGGCCCATTTGACTTTTGAAAAAGGTGTCAAAAGCACACATTAAGAAAAGAATGTCGGGCAGATCTCTGTGAGTTTGAGCCAGCCTGGTCTACAAAGCATGTTCCAGGACAGCCAGAGCTGTTACAGGGAGAAGCCCTGCCTTGAAAAAGAAAAGAAGAAAGAGGGAGGAAGGAAGAGGAAAGAATGCAACTTTAACAACAGCACTGGAAAGCTCAGAATGTAACAAGATCTCCATCTCTTACCCTGTACAAAAGTGGCACTGATGTAAACTCGAAAACGAGAGCACCAAAGGAACATCTCCAAGACGCAGAAGCAGGTGTGCTGGGGACAGAGCTCAGTAAGAGAGAACTTGCCTTTCATGCACAAGGCCCTGGATTTAATCCCTCTAACACCCCTTACCCTTCCCACACCGTCCCACATATACTAAAAGAAAGAGGAATAACAGAGATGGTAAATAGGCTTCCATCAAATTAAAGACTGCACAGCAAAAAAACCCAGGATGAACAGACAGGCTACATAACAGAAGAAATTTCACCAGCTATTAGTTCAACAAAGAGTTAATATCCATACTACATAAAGAATTCAAGATCATAAACATAGAATAAATGATCCAACTAGTACGTGGACAGAGAATTCTTATAAAAGGCAAATGGGACCCCTCCTGTAGCACCTGGGAGGCTCCAGTCCTGTCCAGAATCCTGGAGAAGACGGCATTCTCTGAGGCTCCAACACAGGGGTGAGCACACTCTGCCTAGAAGGCTTCTGTCACATGATAAGCATAAGCCACTGGGAGGGCTCCAATGCTTGCCTTCACTCCACTGAGCACAGCATACCCAGGAGCTTCCAGCCCAGCCCATCACCCCAGAGAGGACACTGCTCACCTGGGAAAGTCCAGCTTCACACACTGGGCCAGAGAGCACAGTGTGCACAGGAGGCACCAGCCCTGCCCATAATTCCAAAGAACATAGTATACCTCTAGCCTACAAGTAAAGTCACAGATTAAACCCATCCTCAGCAACAGTGTGAGACTTTAGTATCTTAATATCATCAATTGACAGCCCAGGTTTAAAAAAAAAAAAGTATCTAAACTAAATGACATTATAGACAAGTGGATTTAACAGACATCTATAGAACATTTCATTTGGACACTGAAAAATACATATTTTTCTCAGCAGCCCATGAACATTTTCTAAAATAGATCACACAATAGAATACAACACAAGTCTTTTTATTTTTTATTTTTGTTTTTATGAGACAGGGTTTCTTTATGTAGCCTTGGCTATCCTGGAACTCACTCTATAGATCAAGCTGGCTTTGAATTCACAGAGATCCACCTGCCTCTGCTTCCTTCGTGCTGGGATTAAATGTGTGGGCCACTATGTCCAGTTTGTAACATAAGTCTTAAAAAACAGAGAGAAAGTAAAATAATTCCTTGTGTTTTATTTTATCACAATGAAAAAAGGTATAAATTAACAGTGAGAAAAATTATAGAATAATCAGAAACTTGTGAGGATTAAATAACACTATTGAATTGTGAATGGCCAATCAAGTTCCTAGAAATGAATAAAAATGCAGATACAATGAATGTATTAAAATCTATGGTATACAATGAAAGCAGTCCCAGGATAGAATTTCATAGTTCTAAGGGACTATTAAGAAGTCAGAGAGGAAGAGGATATGGCTTAGAAGTGCTAACCAGTAATAATGAGAACCAGATTTCATATCTTTAGCAACCACATAAATACCAGTAGACAGGATGGCCAGCCTGGAACTCTAGTGTTTAAAGGCAGAGAAAGTTGATCCCTAGAGTAAGCTGACTGGCTATATTGACAGCTGTGTTTTAAAAAGAGAGACTGTGTTTCAGCAAATAAGATGGGAGAGTGACTGAAGGCTCTGGACATCATACCTGAGTCACCACATTCATATGCATGCAAACATGTGTATATAGACATACAAGAAAAATCAGAGAGACCCCGAATAACTTAATGACATGCCTTTGAGCCTTAGAATGTCAATAGGCCAAGTCTCAGATCAGTAGACAGAAAGAAATGATAAATAAGGGCAGGGGTTAAGGAAATGGAAGAGTTATAACCTACAACAGAGACAGCAATGCACCCATGTTGTTTCTTTATTCACAATAGCTAAGAAACAGAATCAGGACAGATGTTCATCATCTGATAAAACAGTTAAAATGTGGCACATACACAATGGTATTTTATTAATCCATAAAAATGTGATTATGATTTTTGCAGGAAAATGAATGGGACTGTAAAGTACTGTACTAAAGTAACCCAGGCTTACAAAGACAAGCAGTGCCTGTCTTCACTCCTATGTGGTCATAGCTTCAGATCTGTAGATTTGTGTTTAAGTTGAACAGAGTGCCTGCAGGGCGGGGTGGGGGTGGGGAGAAAGGTACCACAGGGAGGTGGGGAAGGGACATAAGTAGGGTGTGGGGTAGTAAAATACATGGGACAGGAAAGTAGAGGGAGAGAATGTTAGGCATGGAAGGTGTAAGTGAAGAGAGAGGTGTGCCCCACCTTACCCTACACCTTTCTCCATTGCTGAAGATTGCATCCAATTTGGTTGCAGAACATAGAGAAATTGAGTACCACTGAGCAGAGTAAGATATACCCAACTACTTTGGGGGTAGTCAACCACCTTCTAATTGGATTTGAGCCCTGCTCCCCAGGAAAGAATTCATACCTAATACTGTAAACTTGTCAAAATCCCATAGCCAGGTGACCAAAAGTCCAGGGAGGGCCCTCCTACGGCTGTTTTGCCAAATGGAAAAATTTCAAACTGCCTTCTACATAATTGTATTCATATATACAGTTTAATGCTGCCTTCAATCTTGACCAGAGAAGCTGCTGCTGCTTCTTCTTCTAATTCTTCTTCTTCTCCTCCTTCTTATGTATGTATGTATGTATGTATGTATGTATGTATGTATGTATGTATGTATGTATGTATGTGTTTGTTTATTTATTTATTTATTTATTTATTTATTTATTTATTTATTTATTTATTTATTTATTTATTTATTTTACATTGGACAGTGGTTAGCACAGAGACTCATAAGTGGTCAGTGCCAAAGTGACTGCTGAGCACTCAATTCTAAACACAATACCCATTACACACACACTCTCACACACACACTCACACACACACACTTAATCAAATATATGCATTCTCAAGAAGCTTTTAAATCTCATTTAAAATATTTTCCTACTTCAACAATATAAAATATATGCATGCGTATCCATATAGATTTTCTTATTTAATTTTTTGAACTTTTAAATTTGGTTCTAACTTTTTATTAGTTCTTCTAGAGTTTTGTGCAGAGGACAGAAGGTTTTGATCATATTAACCCCAAACTCTTCCCTGGTCAACCCCCAATTCCCTACTCATCCAGTTTTGTGTCAAGACCAATCTGTGCTACCCAAATATTCTTGGATGTATGTTCTTCCCCTGAAACACGCTCCACTGGGGGCTATACTCTCAGAGAAAACTGTCTCTCCTGTTTTTATCAGCTAACAATTGCAAGCTCCACAGAGGGGGTGGGATTCTGTGTCCAACTCTCATATGGTGGAATTTGGTCTGGCTTGGGTTTGCACAGGTCTACAGCTGCATTCATATGGACAGCTGCTCAGCAATGTCCAAAAGATAGTTCTTTTGTAATCATCCACTACTTCTGGGATCTCACACTTTGTTTCCTCTTCTAGTATGACCCTTGAGCCTTGGAAAGATGATCTCTTTAAGGCTGAGAATTCTATATTCTACAGTTATGGGTCTCTGTGTTAACTGGCCTCTACTGCAGATAGCTTTTTAGCATGAGAGAGGGGGGAGGGGAAAGAGGGGGAGAGGAGGAGGAGGGGAGAGAGAGAGAGAGAATGAAGTTAACCCTACAATAGGGAAACACTCTCCCACTAGTTACTAGAAGATAACAAATGATAATTACAGTAAGACCCTATCACCAAAGGCACCACATATATGAGCAGGAGAAATCCAGCTGGTGCTGACCTGGAGGCGTCTTGCCTGCTGTCTAGCTTTCATAGTTCTAGAAGGTGCTATGCACAGTATCAGATGACAAAATGAATCATTAATCATACCCTGCTGGGAAGCATGAGCTACTATCATGACTAGCCTGGCAAGTGGCATAACCATGGGAGATGGGAGTAACTAACCACTTTCTGATTGGATTTAAGTCCTACTCAACAAGAGGAAAATCACTCCTGGTCTGATAATGATCAGACCAAGAACCTAGAACTAGATAGTTTACAGGCCTTAGGGGAGAACCTGCTCCTATTATTCCTCCGCTAACTGGACATAATATTAAATTGATTTCTAATGACTTAGTTATACCCATAGACAAACGTGTTTCTCTATTTATCATGGAGACACTTCCATTTGCAGTAGACGGTGATTAACACAGAGACCCACAATTTTGCAGTTTACATGTCTTTTATCAGGAATGTATGTTTTGAGTTGTAACTTTTCCCTTTCCTTAGCTAAACACACACACACACACACACACACACACACAAAATGTCTCACTCCAGAGCCCAGCTACTCTCAAAGCCATGATATGACCCAAGCTCACAGCATTGCTGACTGCTGGATTATAGGTGTGAATCATCATGTGCAGCTCTATAACTGTAAAGCATCAACTTGCTTAAAGTCTGAGGAACGTGCTTATTTGAGCCCTAATTTGTCTATTCACACACTTAAAAATATTTTTTTTATTTTTAATTATGTGTCTGTGTGTCTGTCGGTACGCATGTCATGCGTGTGAATGATAGCAGGGAGTGCAGACTCATGGAGCTGGAGTCACAGGCAATTGTGAGCTTCCCATGTGGATTCTGCAAATTTAACTTGGGTCCTCAACAAGATCAGGAAATGTTCTTACACAATGAATCATTTTTCTACTCCCCCATCCTCACATCCTCTAATATAATATAGTGATATTTTACAATTGAAACACCTTACATATTTTTATAGTGGAGAACATTAGCGAGATTATGGGAAATTGTTGTATTATGTTTCTGGCCCAGACTTTCCAGTCTAGCCTCCCGGCCCAGACTTTCCGGCTTACCCTGGTGGCCCAGACTTTCAGACCCACAATCCCATAGTCCCACTGAAACACCCAGACACTTATATTAATTGTACACAGATTGACCTGGGCCCTAGGCATATAACTTGCTAACTCTTTACCCTTAAACTAACCCATAATTCTTATCCTGTTCAGCCATGTAGGCTCGGTACCTTTTCTCAGAGTAGCATAGGTGTCCTCTGCTTCTTCTACTATCTCTGTGGCATTTCTATTCTGTTCTTCCTGTTCCCAGAGTTTTCTTAGTCTGGTAGCCCCACCTATACTTCCTGTCTGCCTTTGGCCAATCAGAATTTTTATTAAACCCGTGGGCGTGACAATTATTTACAATGGAACAACATAATACCACTACAGGAAATATTGAAATTTATGGTTTCATCAGTCTCCTGGGATTCATATGCTGTGTTTTTAGAACATTATAAAAAAATTTAGAACTTACAGGGTCTCCATTCAAGAATTTAAAGATATTATTACTCATTAAAAAAAAGAAAAAAAATTGCTGAGTGTGATGACGTATGTTCCTAATTTGAAGGTAGCTCAGTGGTAGATTGTAATCATTCATGACTGTGAATCCTTGTGTTCAGCAAAAATAAATCCCCATTCATGTTCACAAAATATGACCAATCTACTAAAGTATTAGGTTTTGGATATGGAGCAGGTTATATACAAAAGACCAATTTAATATCATGTTTATAAATGACAGATATTTTTCTCCTAAATCAAAGCTTCTAAAACCCTTTCTATTTCTGATTCCTTTTTTCCAGAGATTTTACAAGATCTTATTATTAATGTAGATATGTAAAGCAGGCATTCTAATAAAACAACAGTAATAAATTAAAAAGGAATTTATTTACTTTTTATTTTATTTACATAAAGTAGATGTTTTAAGACAAGGTGTGTTATATTCAAGACTGGCCTCATACTTGCTACGTAGTCAAGCCTGGCTTTGAACTCCCAAGTGCAGGAATTATAGACATTCTCCATCACACCTAGCTTCAAAAATTTTATTTTAAAACAGGTTAAGTCAGGAACCCAAATAATTTTTCCCATTTTATTTTATATGCATGATGGTGCTTACCTGCATACATGTCTGTGCACTACATGCATGAAGTGTCCGAAGGGGCCAGGAGAAGGCACAGGACTTTCCAGAACTGGAGCAGCAGATGGTTGGGTGTTGAGAATCAAACTTGGGTCTTCAGGAAAATGCTCTTAACTGCTGGGTCATTTCTCCAGTCTTTCCAACAATTTTGAAATCAAACATTCTAACCCAATATACTCCATATATAAACTAAACACATACTAACATTCCAAGGAAAGTAGGAAAACATTTGGAGCCTTTGTTTTCTGTAATTAAATCATGTATTTGGAAGAGAAGACTTTTTAGGTATCATAAAAACACTCCAATTCAGAACACATACTGGTCTGGAATTTGAACTGGAACGTTTCAGGAATCTTCCACCAGTACTGCATGACATGACCACTACTTGCATACAACAGGGAGGATGCTGTGTGTACAGAGCCAACAAGGCAGTGAAGTGAGCTCTAATACAGGCCCTGCCAGAAGAAACATTGTATGTTTAATTTTGAATTGATAGAGAGGTGCTGCACATTCAGACACCTTTTCCTGCCCCACTTGCACATTCAGTTATGTGTTTATGACACTGTGTAAATATTACTATACACTGGGTTATTCAGAACGGCACAGTCTAACCATATGGCACAATGCAAGCCATGTGGGATGAAGTAGAGCCGGGATATAATTTATAGTACTTCGTGCGTTCACACCTATGTGCATCTGTGTGTAGCGGAGAGTGAAGAAGAAACCGTTCGGAAGGAGGAAGTCTTAGGTGTTCCCTTTTTTATATGACCCGGTACAAAGAGAAGCCATAAAATTAGTTAATATTTATAACACTGTAACTAAAACTATTGGAGATGAAGAATAAATAAGTAGGAAAAAAAAGAATATTAAAAAAAAAGACCTTGGGTTTTGTTTTTCGCTGTCTTTGAGTCCAATTTCACCCACTGTCTCTATATACTGAAATCTCTATATAAAGTGTCTTGAGACTAATTCAGATTGTGATGACAATAGAACCCAATTATATTTTTAAAATTAAGAATGCTTCAGACCAAAAAAAATGTTAGACACATTTGTCAGCTACTGTAATCATTTTCAAGCCAGCACATAGTCTTTAGCAATCTGATTTCCAGTTGGAACTGCATAGTTCATCAAACCATAATTAAGCTAATGACATATTAGGGGTTTTGTCTGTTGAAGATTTGTCATTCTGGAGTAATGAGTTTTCATATGTTTCATTCTTGAGATGCTTAATATTCTTAATATCAGTGAAGGGTCATTTCTGTCCTTTAATTAGTTATTAACAAATTCTGAGACAAGTACGTTAAATTTCAGATTTCTTGTTAACATTGCTAGTGTGACTGAACTGTGCTTAGAATCTACAGTTATCATGTCCCAGATTCTTAATATTTTTCCTTTTCACGCTACTGAGGAGTGTGCCTTAAATTTCGTAACACTGAGCAAGTGCTCTATTTACTTATAGATCTGTCCCCCTTTTCACATTTTTGTTGTTGTTTTTTGTTTGTTTGTGTAGGGGATTGTGTTGTTCCATTGTAAATAACTGTCCCACCCACTGGTTTAATAAAAAGCGCTGATTGGCCAAAGGCAGGCAGGAAGTATGGGTGGGGCTAACAGACTAAGAAAAACTCTGAGAACAGGAAGCACAGAGCAGAACGCCAGAGAGAAGCCGGAAGAAGCAGAGGACAACCATGTTGCTGTGAGAAAAGGTACCAAGCCCCATGGCTGAACAGGATAAAAGACATGGGTTAGTTTAAGGGTAAAGAGCTAGCAAGTTATATGCCTGGGCCTTAGGGCGATCAGCCTAAAACTATTGAAAGCATCTCTGTGTGTCTCTGTGGGACTGTGGGACTGCGGGTCTGTGGGTCCTAAATCTTGAGGTTAGGCCTGAAAAGTCGGGCCAGAAACCTCCTACTACATGTTTGTCTTGAGACAAGGCCTAAGTTATCCAGGCTGGTTCTGAATTCACTCTACAGGCCTCAAATGTGATCTTCCAGCATCAACATCCCAAATGATTTTCTACATATAAGCAATGTTTATATTTGTGCTTCATATTAATGATCAACAAAACAGCACTTCTTTTCATCCACTTGTGCCTTTACTTCCATTCTATTTTTCTCTGTGTGTATGGAGTATGTGCATGTGAATACAGGCACACTTGTAATGTGTACATGTGCATATGAAGACCAAAATTCAACATTGGGTTTTGTTCTGCAGTTGTCTACCTTGTTTTTTGAGGCAGAATCTCTCATTTGAACTAGACCTTTATAATTAAGTTAGACTGACTGGCCAGTGATGCCCAGGGATCCTCCTGTCTCTACCTCTCAGTGCTGGATTAGAAGCATGGACCCCTACACCTGGCTTCTTTAGAATGAGGTTCTTAGGTTTGATTAAACATGGTTCCTGATTACGGTATTGGCTATCTTAGGTTCTTTATTGCTGTGAAGAGTCACTATGACCATGGCAACTTTTATAAAGGGATACATTTAGTTATGGTGGTTCACAGTTTAGAGGCTTAGTCCATTATCATCCTGTAGGAAACAATGCAGCATGCAGACAGACATGGTGCTAGAGAAGAAACTGAAAGTTTTATATCTTAATGCACAGGCAACAGGAAATAGTCTGAAACACTGGGCATGACTTGAGCATATATGAGTCACAAGGCCCACTTCCACACTGACACTTCCTTAAACCACATCTATTCCAGTAAGGCCACACTTCCTAATAGTGCCATTCCCTTTAGGGGCCATTTTTTTTTTCAAACCAGCACACTGCCCAAGCCATGTCTCGAGCCCATAATTTTGATCCTTGCTCTGAGTAGTAATAAAAATAAAAAAAAATTTCAAAAAAAAATTTAATGAGGTACATAATCTCTCTACTCGTGGCCTCACTCAGTGACACCATGCTTTGTGGAGTGGAGATCTGAGCAGGATAGTGAATTGCATTAGGTATAGAGCTGTGCAGAGAACATGGTCTACTTGACTGTGCTGCTTAGAGCTGCTTCTACCTATTGGACAGTGCCCCAGTGCCCACTTTTATTCAAAGTATCATTGCTAATGAAGCATCAATGCCATGGTATGAGGATGTTCAAAGGGGCTAATATTAAACTCACTGTGTTATGAGGACTCACCACAGACATAATGTCATAGACTAAGAACTGCTGTACTCTCCTAGGATGATACTGGATTCTTTTTTGTTGTAGCCTCTCATTCTTGCACACAGCCATTGTTGAATGTTGTGAATGTACCAGTGGTAGCACTGGGGGGCGGGGTATCAATCAGGGTCAGAACATGGAAAGAAAAGACCCTAGAGCATTTGAAGGGCTCCTGATTTTCTCACCAGGGATATCAGCTCTCGTTAGATTTCCGGGTGAAAATCCTAATTTGCTGGCCTCAGAAGCCATTAGCTTCAGAAAGCAGGAACTGGGTATGATGATTACCCAAGAATTAGAGCTACACCAACAGATTGAATTTGTATGTAATACAATTTGCATTTGGAAGTGATTTGATGTTGTGATTTAGAAAGTCCATCAGAATCAGACATGGGATTCTCATATAAGTGCTTAAAAGTACTGGTTAATCGTGATTTATTTTTAAAGGGATAACTATACTACTTTTTTAGAGTTTAAGTTCTGGTTCATCTATTTCCAAATGCAGTTAGATGCATATTGTGTGTTTAGACCTGATCAACTACAAAAACATGACCCAAGATTATCCAGACCTCCGATTTGACACAATCATTTCTAATTCATTTAGCTAATAAACATGTGCTTCATACATTGAGCTCTGTTCTGTACATTTGGATAGAGAGAAGAAATGATCTTTTTCCTGTATTCCCATAGGTAGGGTAGGGGCTAATCTTCATTAGAATGTTGCCACAGCTGGGAAGAGAAAGTCTCAATTTAAGAATTACCCATCCTGTTGGCCTGTGGGCACATCTGTGAGACATTTTCTTGATGGCTAATTGATGTACCACTGTGGGCAGTACCATTCCTAGGCAGGTGGGCCTAAGCTATATAAAAGGCAAAAAGGAAGCCAGTGAGCAGCTTTCTTCCATGGTTCCCACTCTGACTCCCTTCAGTGATGGCTTGTAACCTGGAAGTAGATGAAATACTCCCTTTATTCCCCATGTTGTTTTGGCCAATGTTTTATAACAGCATCAGAAAGCACATTAGAACGGCCAAGTAGTTGCTAGCCAGTTTTTGAATCCCTGCATAGGAAATATTTTTCTAACTTGGGAAATGTTTATTTTTTTTTATGACGTATCACGCCTTTAGATCACAATATTTTCTATCAGTTTCACGCATCTCATTTGTCTGCCAACTTTACCATGACAATCCCGTATCTGAACTAGTTTTTCCATCCAACATTCTTTCCTCCTGTATGAGCCCATTCTCAACCACCCTATATAATCTGTGTCCTAGGCTATGAATCCTCCATTCCTCCAACTATTACTCCTGGGCACAATTTCTCCTCTGCTCTCTGAATGGGGTGAAAATTAGGATATTCTAAGGAAAAGTGTATTAGGCTTATTGGCACATATGGAACTCTTTCAATCTCTTAGCTACAAACAGGCTATATAAACCCCAAGGTCCTAGGCATGAGGCTCTGCAAACAGCACCTCTATTCTGCTACTTACCTCCCCTTTCTACCCTCAGGAGCTGTGAGAGCTTGGGCAGCCCGAGGAAGGGCTCTCTCTACCCTGCTATTGTTGCCAGGGTCTGAACAGTGTGAGTTCTCACTCAGGCGGAGGCAGTTGACTCCATTTTCTAACCTCTTCCTCTAGGACTATTAGAATAATTAGGATAGTACCCTCTCCTCCCAGTCTAACGCGGTGGGACTCCCTTTCTGCGTTCACAAAGATCTTTCAGGACACCTTCACTCTCTCCAATGACTTTAGCTCACAAGAGGCGGACCTTCAGATCTGTATTCCTTTTAGAAACTCTCTCCAATTTCACGTTTGCTTTCAATGCCCTATAATCACTTTAAACTCACGTGAAACTGACCCAGGCATATGTTCTTCCTGCTCATTCATCTAATGTCTATTTCCAAGTCCAAGCCCTAACAGTGAAATACTCTTTATTGTTCTCTCTTTTCCATCCCACCAAAACTAACCTCAGTACCCTCTGACTGACTGTCCTGTCCTTGGCCATTTTCAAGTTCCTTTTACCCACTATTCTGTGGACAGGGGATGGGGGGGGGCAAACTCTTGACAGTTTATTTCCCCATCCACATACCCCATATCTGTCTCTGCTTCTCCCTGAAGTTACATCTTAGCCACACACACTGTACTCCGTCCCAGGCTGTTTGTACTTTCTTTTTAAGAATCTCCCTCCGTCCCTCCCTCCCTCCCTCCCTCCCTTCCTTCCTTCCTAAGATTTATTTACACCAGGTGGTAGTGGTGCATGCCTTTAATTCCAGCACTTGGGAGGCGGAGGCAGGAAGAGCTCTGTGAATTTGAGGACAGTCTGGTCTACAAAGTAAGCTCCAGGACAGCCAGGGTTACATAGAGAAACCCTGACTTGAAAAACGCATAATAAATTTATCTGCATGTATGTCTTATGCCAGAAAGAGGGCATCCGATCCTACCATAAACAGTTGTGAGCCACCATGTGGTTGATGTGAGTTGAGCTTGGACCTCTGGGAGAGCAGCCAGTTCTCTTAACCGCTGCGCCACCTCTTCATCCCCCACACTGTGAACTGCACAAGTATTTCGCGTGAACTTCAAGGGCTTATTTCTATGTGGGTAAACCAAATTGTGTTTTTAACATTGGTGACTCTACTACATGGAATATTATCTATCCATAATTAAAAATTAAATACAAAAATTAAACAACGCCCAAAATCCACACTGGTAGTACATTGATTTGGATGGAAAGACCTTGAGGATAAAATCAGATAAAGTCATAAACTATATTAATTCTACTAATATAACATACTTGAAATAATAAAAGTTTCAAACTGGAGATACATTAGCAGTTGCCTAGAGCTGGGAAGTGGGTGAGGAGGGCATAAGGCATTAGCTGTGTTTATAAATGGGTAACATGAGAGACAGCCTTGTAGTAGGTTCTTGGGGTAACTCACCCGCTGAGCAACTGGACCATATCAGGACCAGCATCTAGATGGTATATCTAGACTATTCCTGTTTTTTCAAGATGAGTGTGTGTATGTGGGGATGGGGGGGGTGGGGGTTAAAGGTACAAAGAACTTCTGTGTATTTTTCTTAAAATCATCTCAACCACTTCCCTCCAGAAAGAACACAGGCCTCACACCTTCAAATGCTGTCTTTTTTATTTGAGAAGGTTGCTCTAAAGGCAGTGCCCTTTGGGAAAGACATCTCTCATCATGTACATCAACCATTATTCTCAGTAAAGTACAAAAATACACACATCAGTGACTTCCTTACAATAAATACATAGTCATGCATCCCACAATAGAAGGCACCAAAACTGGTCACTTAGTAGTCATAAAAATTATTAGCTACATTAACAAAGCCACCCAAATTATCTGTACAAGGAAATGTAACAATATATTCCAAAGGTGAAAACACATTAAAACATCTTTAAAATAGTATGCAATAAATATCTCAATTGTCATATAGATTTTAAAAATTATGCCATTGTAAACAGCATGTAAACAAACAAAACTCACGTCTTATCATTATTAAAAGTAATTAGAGCCAAAGTTATAACCTCTGCTCTGTCAGGTATATTTCAATGGCAAGTGTGCTAAGCAGGTAAAAGATTCACTCTTTTCTGTAGCAAACAGAGCCCACTGTGTAATAAATAGGCAGACTTCATCTGCATCTTTCAGATATAAGTATTTAGTTTCAAAACAGACTACCAAAATGTAGTAAATTCTCAGCTATAAATATGGCAAGGCTAAATTAAATCTATCTTTTGGAAGGATATGGAACTACACTGTTAGGTTTTTACCACCATGGTGACACGAGGGAAAGACGTTCTGATTATCTTTATTGAAAGTGAAGTGAATGTGTCGGGTAGAAGGTCACAGTGCCCAGCCTTCTTTGTCTCCCCCCCCCCCCTTTTGTGGACCTTTCGCAAAGTTAAACTAAACATAAAGTTATCAAGTTGAGACCTTCCTTTTGCTAAGGGACACAGAAATGGTTGCTCTTCTATATGATGGGAAATAGAGATTTCTATATATGCTTGTTGAAATGTGAAAATACAAATCAGCAAAGCCCTCCCCCCCTGAAACCTTACTGACAGTAAAGGTAGTTTATTTCTTCATTCTTATAAAGGAAACCTAAGTCTACCCAGCAATAAATATTTAGAAGTCAGTATCATAACTCGAATATTTGTCGTGTTTCATTTACACATTAGAACCTTGTGGGGGGTACAAATACTAGTATATTACTATACTGAGATACATATGCTACCTGTTAAATGCTATGATTTCCTGCTCTCCACATCTAAAGTGCTAACACACCAACCAGCGGCTTCAAACAGTTTTCCCATCTCCTAGGAAGCATGACTGAGTGAACTCCACTATCTGTGTTTATAATGTCACCACCTCATGAATTTTGCTATAAATGTCATGACCGTCTACCTTCCCAAAATAAACCTGAGATGTACCCCAGTTCTATAAAGCAGGCACTGCAGTTCAGCACAGGCCCTCTAGGAGCAGAAGTAACAGTACAGGATTTACGATGCACACACTTGATCAGTGATGTCTGGAACTGTGGCTGACAGAAAACTTTAACAGTTGTGGAAATGGAAACGGTATAGCTTCTTGATGACTCCGATTTCGTTAGTTTTAGAAGGTGGTGAGGTGGAAGGCGGCTCCACTGAAAGAGCCCGAGGAAAAATGTTTTTGTTTTTAATTCCTAATTTCTCCTCATTTCTTTAAACAGACTGTAGGAAGAGCCATTTGAGAACAAATTTAAACTCCACCAGATCAGAGTCCTGCCTTATTTTTCTGTTTTCAGCAGATCTATCTCCAACTCAACTTCAGCTGAGTGCCGGAGTTACAGAAGGTAGAGAAAGTTTACTACAGGCCTCGAAGAAAGAGAACCCTTTGCTTTCATTATATGCACTGTGTTCATTCAAAAAAATTTAACATAAACGCCGTGCTACTTTCTGTCATTACTTGAGGATGTGGTAGAATGGCTTCAGAGAATCATAAAGAAAAACAGGCACATCAGTAACAGCACATTTTTAAGTCTCTGTGGTTTATAAGAGTAATGACTGTCACAGATCTTCCTGTATTTGTAATACAATAATTCTTAATAGGAAATGGCCTGAAATCATACACATTTCACCAATGCCTTCTTGAGTAAATACTCCTGAAAATACTTACTGTTTTTTTCCAAGTCTCATAATCTATATATACGTGTCTATGCAGATTCTGAGTTTTGAGTGTACAGACTAGAAGGGCAAATATGTGAAAACAAGCAAGATTTTGGCAGTGATGTTGAAATTTATGTCCCACTTTCAGAAACAAGAATTCAGATCTGGTAAATATTTCCGCCTTAAAGAAACATGATTAACAAATGATGATCCTTGATAAAGCAATTGCTTTTGCCTGCTGATGTCCTGTTTGTCTGTTCAGAGGGCATGGGAGACTTTAAGGGGTTCTGAGTTTTAATTTGTGACGGTATAAAAATAGAATTCAAAAACATTAGTCAAAACCCTATTATGTACTAGTTAGACTCTGGGACTACAAAAATAGAGAAATTCAGCAGAAGAGCATCTCTCCTTAGCTCTGTGTGTGTGTGCGTGCACATGCAAATATGATATTAACTGGAAAACTTTGAATGTACATGAAGCATGGATGAAATACTGGCTTGAGAGTTAAGCTATCATTGGGGCGGATTAACTAACAAAAACATGCTGTAGGAAGCTAAGGCAAAGCATCACAAGTTGGAGGCTATCCAACAGTGTCTCACAGAACACTGAATTTGCACTGTTTTTTTGGATGAGCTGACCTGCGGCATGCCGCTATGCCAAGGTACTGAACTCCCACACTGGAGCTGTTCTGCATTCCTGGTCTCTAGAAAGGTAAGGAACGGTGGAGGATGCCTACAGGGTGGCAGGGCAGGCCGCTTTGGAGTCATTGATCAGCCCTTTGCTCCCATGCAGGGTGCTCAATAAGCCATTCTTAAGGTAAAGTCCTGGAGTCCCTGACCCATGAGGTTAAGTAACAGAAAAGCCTACTCACGGACTTTTAGCAAAGAGAAGACGTAACATATGTGTGTCTCTGTCCTCTGGCAGGAGAGAATGGAATGAGGAAACTGGGTTGCTGAAGAATTAGCAAAAAGACAGGAGAGGAAAATTATGAAGACAGAGGCATGGCAGTGGAATTATAGTGCAGCTAAGGACACTCAGAACTCAAGATGCCATTTGAACTTCTGAGATGGAAAAAACAAAAAAAGGAAATATATACCAGCTCCCCCCCAACAACCTATAAACCTACTTGTATAAACTAAAACCCCATTAGGATGAAGCATTATTTTGTTCCATATTTTGTTATACATTTCTTCTCAGAAAAACATAATTTGCATAATATTGTCAGGAACACAGTGTCATCTTTCTGAAGGCTTTTCAAGTAAAAGTTGAGAAAACAAAAGATCTTTCTCATTTGCACATTAAAAAACTGTGGCCACCTGGCTGACATCTGTAATAAGGCAAGTGCTGAAGTTATACTGAGTGTCAGTTACATCAGGGTCTTCCTATGGCAGGTCTCTGTGGAAAACAAATTCCCAGCAAGCTGATTTCCGTCCGTCAATGTACCAAGTCATCCTACAACAAGCATTTCATGACCTGCATCATGAAAGTTGTCACTACTGTAACAAGCACATGCTATCGGGAGTAAAGAATTACAGGTTGGAGTCTATCTTGTGCTACATCCACAGTGAGTTTGAGGCCAGCCTGGGATGTAACCATGTATTAAGACCATATCTCAAAATACAGATAAACTCAAACAAAAAGCATGCAGATCAATTACAATTTCGTCTTTTCCTTATGTCATACAGTGTTTATGTTCCTAGATTCCCAGTAGTGTGGGAGGGGAGGCCACAGGAGCTCTGAGTTATCAAACTTTGCTATACTAACTACCATATTTGTCAAGAACTTTTCGGAGCAGAAATGAGCTGGGACAGGCTAAAATCAGAGGAAAACTCAGCTAGTGATGAGATCAAAGTGTGATGTGAAAATAAGCCCAGGCTTCGATTGGACCCATTTTTAACTGCAGTCACAATCTGATTCCTAATGACTTTCTTATAGGTTTCCACTGAGGTAATAATTAGGACAACATCTGCTTTGGTTTCTCTGTGGATGTTTTTCGAGGTGCACTGCACAACAGAATACTATTCCAAGTCAGAAAATGTAGGGAGGAAGCCATGTTCTACCTAGACCAAAGATGCCATTTTGGAAGATGCTGAGATTTCAAGAAAGTAATGTCTTGGGGGAAAGCTGGCAAAGAACCCTACTGCTTTATTTGTAAGCTATTGCTACTGCTTCCATCTCTTCTTGGGGTAATTACTCTAAGGAAGTATGGGAAAGTCTTGCTTAAAACTACATCTCAATAAAATAGCCATTTAATATGAGCATAGAAAACCTGAAGCTACCTTAAATGTTTGAAGATTTCAGGAGTATCTAGCTGAAATAAATAAGATAAAGATTAAAAGACCCATGACCTACTTTGGGCATGTGTTACTCATTCAATCAGTGCTACAAACTTGCAGAACAAACACTCCACCACTCAGCCACCTGCCCTTCACTTCCACTTCTAAATGGAATGTCAGAGTTCCTAGGTTTCTTTCTCATGTTTTATCTGGGATGCCTTTCTTTATAACTAAAACGATACTGGGAAATAAATGGCAAATCAAGGAAGGACTCATGCTGATATCTGTACTTACAGTAGAAAAAAATAATTGCTTGTAACTGGCAGTGTGGGGCAAGTCTTCAAACTGGGAACCTAAAGCATCAAAATATATTAGCCATACAAAGAACACAATAAGCCATTGACAAGGTGGAACCAAATAAACCTCTTCAGAATCCAAGAGGTCTGTTCTCTATAAATACTATGAACAAAAAACAAGTAAGGAAAACATACCACAGCTAAGACATTTCAAGGCCCAGCTAATTCATGGAAATTTCTTTGGTGTTCACAATATGGACTGAATCACTTTATTGTGTCCTTTACAGGAACCATCTAAGCCCTGTGACTAGCTTCCCCTGTGTCTACCTCTGAGTTGAGAAAGCACAGACATCTCTACCATGTGAAATAAACATTTGCAGGAGCTGTTCTAAATGCCATAGAGATTAGGTCATCCCAGCTGCCTCCCAACTGACCTGTAAATTTTTGCAATAAAACGGGCTCCCTGGAGAGTTAATTAGCTAACTTGTAGGAAGGACTTCATACTTGACTAATGGAGCACTTTCTGAGGTGCAGTGCCCACTATGTCACACATTTTGTGTGTGCTCTGTCCTTCTACAATATAACATGAAAGATGTGTTCAAACTCTTTGTCCTTGGTCTTGCTAAACTGCCTCAGTTCCTGTATTAGCTCTGCTTCTAACATATTCTCATTTTCTTCTATCCTCAATAAATGCATCTACAACACTATAATAGAAAGCTCAGTCATTAAAAGTAAACTATTTCTCAATTTCCTAATAGGTTTAAATAACTCATAATTCACCTACTGTTCACATCATAAAATAGAAAACAGTTGGATTTAGGGATTAAAGTGTTTTCTTTCTCTTACAAAATTCAGTAGGATGTGTTCATTCCCTGAAAACAAGGGATTTTATTTTGCATGGTATGCTGTGCAATTGCATTTTAAATGTTTGGGGTTTTAAATAGTTGAGTCAAGAATATGTCCAAATGGAAATATGAAAAACTTAGTTACATTTCTGGTTATTTGACCAAAATAAGCAAACAGTTTTCCACCATGGGTGCCATTCACAGTGTAGCCCAAAATCACATGGAAACAAAATTCAAGCAAAGACTTTGGAAGCAAGGGCTAGACATTAGAGGTATGAGATCTTTGGGAGAATTCAAGATTCAATGCTTATCAGTATTGGCCAGTGCAATCACAGACATGTCCCCACCACAAAAATTAAAAATCCACTATAGGAAAAGAGTAACAGATTAAAGACACAACATATATTGGGCAAAATATAGCATAATGGATCTCTTGACTACATTATTCATTTTCATGCTTTCTTTCTGCTTTGTGCCTTTTTAGATATAAAAATCATTGTGTAGAAAAGTTCTTGTGACTGTTTAGTTACCTAAGACAGGAAAGAAAATAGGATTTGTTTTTTGTTTTTGTTTTTGTTTTTGTTTTTGTTTTTTTTTTTTTAAGAAGGAAAACACTGGGCATCTGTTTGACAGAAATGAGCATTTCAAGTATATAAGTCAACCATTAACAGAGCTATTACACTCCAGGTAACAGCAGTAAAAATGAAGAGCTCAAATACATGTTCTATATAAAGAGTACATTTCACAACATAATAAATAAGGGCACTGATTTATACAACTGGTTCTAAATAATACTGCCTTCAAGGGACGGTATTGACATTAGCACTGTCTCACAGAGAAAAACTCAAAGATTACAATTCTTGCTCCTAAAGCCACAAAATATACAAAGCTTTAAATCTGTTTGTTATTAAATATTTCATCGCCAAAAGTCTTGCAAACTTGAATACATCTTGGCAAGTTTGAATAGCCAGCATGATAATTCTTTTGGTATAAAAAGGTAAGAAAAATTGTAATATGAAAATTAATAATACCAGTAAAGGAGACAGCTGTTGTACAAATAGATTTGAACAAACAAGTGACTTTTAGCTCAGTGAAAGAGAAAAGTCAATGTGGGTTACTTGAAGGCTTAAAAATAATTTCCATATTTACCAGCTCTAGATAAATATATTACTCCAATGTATTAGTCATCTTCATTATACAACATATAACTCACAAAAAATAATACCCAAACTGTTCACATCACTAGCTAGCACTTATGAGCACTGTGGGCAGCCTTCAGCTGCATATGTGTTTAGTACTCAATATAGGAGGAGGAATGGCCAAGCTGTGTGGGACAGCAGTGCAGTCAAGTATTAGGTGCCAAAAACATGCTCCCGTCCTTGCTTGCTCATACATTTAACTGCCTTATCCTACTTCAATAGATCAGCAGAGTATGAAATGTCTATTTTAATGCATTTTATAAGTAAACCTGTATTCTGTTGGTTAATTTACTCTTGAAATCAAAACAGTATGAAATACCCAGACTATTCACAAAGTCTTACACAACTTGTAACTTGTAGCTAAAAGGAAATATTTTTTATGTGGATTCTTAAATAAGTTTAAAGCTGTGGCTTGGTTTTTATTTTCCAACTAAAACTTGGAAGTGCAAAAAAATCAGAAGTATATTAAATAATGTAAATACAATATCTTAAATTACATAAAAGAAAGTAAGTTATTCACCTATAATACATACTGTAGAGCCTATCTTAAGCATTGCTATTGAGTTAATACAGTCTTGGCTACTCTGTTTAATTTCTTTACCCGAAGATGACAGAGATAATTACAGAAGAACACAGGTACAGTCCAGCTGTCTTTAGCTCTCTGGTCTCTGTATCAACAAACTTTATATGTTTTTTTCTAACATAAAATGCCTAAACAAAATCCGGGGAAATAATTATAAAGAAAAATAATGCTTTGCTTATTATAAAAAAAAAAAAACAAAAAAATGATAGTTCTCTCTAAGAGCTCTAGTTGCATCTCTGTGAAGGAATCCTATTACTAAGACAGGGACTGTGACAGAAAAGTCAGCTGGGGATGTCTCAGCATAAACAGACTAGAGGAAGGGCTCACTATTCTTGGGGTGGGCAGTGGCAGGAGGGGAGGCCAGGCTAGCACACTGTGGAAGCTAGCAAAGGCTATTCCACCAGCCAGCAGTTCCCTTTGAGGAAGTTTCATTTTTGATCCCTTTTTTCGCCATCTGTATTGGGGAGAGCTTAGCGCTTGAAAATCAACTTACACCTACAGAGAATGTGTCCACTGAGGTGGGGGATCCAAGGGAGACTCTAGATGTCAGAGTTGATAAGAGGAATCGATTTTACAGCTACATTAAAATTGACGTCCCCAAAGAATTCATCCTTGGAAAATGACAATTTACTAGCTCAGCTGGAGTTGCAAATGATTTACTGTAGAAGTGATGCAAAGGGGATCACCTATAATTTTTCAATTCATAGCTTGTTAATTCATGCCTGAATAACCCATGGAGCTATATAGCCATGCGTATATCTTACAATATAATCTTATATATCAAAGTAGCTAGGAAGTTATGTTTGGGTCATTTATATTAAAATATAAAGATTAAAGGACAAATTCCTGACAATAAATCATTGAGAAAAGATCTCATTATAGAATTAAAAAATCTGAGATTGGAGGCCAAGAACATACTGTTTTTTTTTTCAGGAGCTATTTTTAGGGGATTAAGAACCATGTGACAATTAAAGATAAATTAGCATTAGACAAACAGTAGAAATCTAGCAAAATACACCTGCTTTCAGAGTTTAAATGACATTTGCTTTTTCCTGAAATCATTTTGATTCCTTAGGGTTTTTTTGTTCTTTTTTATACCAAATGATTCATTCAATACGTGTGGGCTGCTATGTGCCTTCAAACATGAACTATGTCAACAGGATAATCTACTGGTATAAAAAAAGAGGAAAATGTACAAGTTGAAAGAGGCTGCCTAATCTTCATCTCAGTACATATTCTTCTGGAATGATCAATGTAAATTAAGTCCTGAGCAACTGAACATGTCACACAAATAACAAGCTGAGCAAATGTGGATGGATCAGTGGTGCCTTAAAATCTCTAAGGGCCAGAGAGGCCAGAGGATTAAGATTAATGTGAAGATTTGGACTGAACAGACTTGGAGTGGACCTAGTAGTTCTGCATTCAAAAAACTTACTTATTATTATGTAAATATGTATGACATATGTGGGTGAGCACCACCATGAGTGGGTATATTGAAGCCAGAGGACAAATCTATCAGTGATTTCTTTTCCCTCCCACTTTTATGTGGCATCTGGCATCAAACTTTGTGCCAGACGCGCTGAACCATCTGGCCAGCTCTGAGAGTCTCCAATTTTTGGAGGCTCCCAAATAGCATTAATGCTGATGGCTCATGGACCACATTTTGAGTAACAGGGACCTAGTCTACTGCCATCAAACTGAGTATCTTTGCAATGGTGAAAATGTCCTACATCTGCGGTTACAGGGCACTCAAAATGTGGGCAGTGCAATTAATAAATGAAGTTTCTAGCAAGAATAAACAAATTTAATAGTCATAGGTGTCCAGTGGCTAAAATACCAGACAGCACAGATCTGAACATCCACATTGTCTCTCCTCAGCCACAGCACTATCTCTCCAAATGACCTAACCTATTAATTCATTTTAATTATCTAGCAAACCGAAAATTTATTTAACTGTCGTGAACATTTTGCTAAATGAGCTGTGATATTAAAAATAAAAAACCAGGGAGGTAAAAGGTTTCATGGGGTGATGGGGAGTGGAAGGCAGTGAGAATTTGGGCACATGGATAAATTCCCTGGAGTTTTACTTAAACTTGACTCTCTTCCTCTCCTTCCAGTGTGGGGGTGGGGGGTGAGGAGGTGGGGGGTGGGGGGGTGGGGAGGGTGGAAGGTAACAAATAAACTTTAAATACTTTCGAGGAGAAAAGAGCAAGCTACAGGCAGGTGTGCAGGTGAGCATCTCTTTCCACTTAGGTAAAGATCAAAGACACACTCCTCTGCATCCCAGATGTGGTTGGACCTTAGTGAGAGGCAACCCTCACTGTCCTGCTTTTGAAACCCAACCTAGGATGAGATGGTTTCTTTGTGACCCTAGTAGAGACTTATGGAGTCTGAGAGGACACTGTTGGTAAGTGGGTGTCAGAACTCACTAGACATGGCTTACAGAGAAAAATATTCACATCGGACAAAACCGATCAAATTGTCATCTTAAAGAATTTCTGTCATTCCAAAGCCATTCTTCTTAAAGTTTCCATGAGTTGGGATTTTGTGTTAGCAGGAACTGAAAAGATTACCAAACAAAAAGCCAATCACTGCCCACCCTAGGGAAGTAGCCATTAGATTTTTTTTTTTTAACTGTTGACAAAGATGTATTTAGGGGAAGATGAAAGCTAAATATCCAATCCCTCCAATAATGATTTTCATATTAATACACTCCTTATGCTGGAATCACTCCCCCCCAACCCTTTCTCCTAAAAATCTGGGAAGGGCTTGGGAATCTGGCCACTGATAATTTTGGTTTCATGGGAAGTGCTGGCAGGGTACTCACCAGGAGGTATACAAAACAGACTGCAAAGTAGACCTTCAATTTCAGAGGTGTGCATAAGATTAAAGTTACTAAGTGACTGGCTTACTATCAGCTCAAAAGCCTTGATATGAATTGTCTTTGGAAATATTTTCTTGTGAATAATAAATATTTTCTTGTGAAATATATATATATAGTCAGATATACTTATATGGTCAGGGATCCATTGAGATTATTGATTTTTTTTGTTGTTGTTGTTTCTGCTCTGCTATGGGTAGAGCCAAAGCCCTGCCTGTTCCAAATAAGTACCAGTCACTTAACTTTAGGCCAGGCCCTCATTTATTTTTAAGAAATCTAAATTTTGTGATTTTTTTTTTAAACTAGTATACTCAAGCTTGAAATAAAATGGCAAACATTGGGCAAATAATTGTCTAGAAAGTATCAGAGATACTGTAGCTCAAGATAACATGTAATTAAGTGCATATATACAGGTGAAGATCTATGGACGTGTATGTATACATATTTATCCACTGAGCACCTAGCATATTACTTTATCAAAACTGTATCCTCTGGACTAACAACCTCTTTGTTTCTCTTATATATAGGCCTTCCAAATATTCAAATTGATTTTTGGCATATAATGACCAGAAAAGACTTACAAAGATATTTTTTTATGTTTTTGACATATGTACCTTTGGCTTTTAAATGCTTGGTAATTCTAATGAGCAACATTGACATATAATAGTCTAGAAAAAAATAATATCTAGCTGATAAGCCAGCAAAATGTGTGTGAAAAAATAATACTAAAAGCCCTTAAGAAACAAAATAAAATTTCTTCCATTGGGGAGTTCATGTCAATAACTGATCTTCCAACTAGTCTAGATAACTCAGGTGCAAATCTCAGCTGAGACCTTGGACAATTCCTAGATGTCAACAGCTTTACAAATTCAAGCAGAAACTCAAGATGATTATTAAACTGAAATGAAAAAAAAAATGGGAACAAATTGGGAAGATTTGGGTTTAGAAAGTTGCAATAAGTTTTGTTAGGTAACAAAACATGTAAAGCTTAGGAAAATGCCCAGCCAATCTCTTAATGCACATACCTGGGGTTTGGAATAGGCAAATAAATTTGGTTTGCATAAGATAACATGTCATTTGCTGATCATGGCACAGATGAATGTTCAGAGTCTTAGGTATGGAATTTTTACTCAAAAGTCCACACTAAAGAAAAGTGCCCTTAACCAATCAAAAAGTGCTTGGGTAGTAAGAAATCAAATTTCATTATGACAGACATTAAAGCTATTGAAGTACTACAATAATATATTTGACATGCAAGAAAAAGAAAGGAGAGCTCACGCAGGAACATCGTGCACTAAGTTGGCATCATTCATAGTATGTGCTGGGCTGGTCTCACTATATTCATCGACCAGTGGGTACTGAGAATTTAGGGTGAGAAGACGCAAAATACAATTCCTATCTTCATCCCCTAACCAGTGGTTTCTAGGAAGGAGCCAATGCCTTCATGGAGGAAGCCTGAGAAATTCCAGCTGTATTGGTAACATAGGTGCAGGTGCACGAAAGAGTCTCCCGTCAGCCGAGCTCTAAGGAGAAGGAAAGATGAGCAAGGCAACTGTCTCCCATCCATACCCCTTTCAGTGCTCCAAGCATTTCTTAGCATGTCAGGTTTACACAATATGAAAATGGCTTTGTGGAATGGGTTGGGTTTTTTTTTTTTTTGGCACAAAAATTATTCTCTAATACCTCAAATCAAAACTTTCACCCACAGCCAAACATCCATCCAGAGAGGTGCTTCCAAGGTGCTCATCTCCTAGTAAATCACAAGAACAGCCAGTGGCTTCCAAGAACTCTGTATTGAGTCCTGAGGACATCTCTTCCAGGAAATAGCACCGGTGTGACCACACCTCAGATCAAGTTGGGAGGGTTCCTTTCAAGCTCTTTAATTCCCTGGAGAATTCGCTTCATATGACCCACTTTCGGTATCCCCAGGTCCTAAAAAATTAAAAAGAAAAAAAAAACAGAAAAAAAAAAATAAAGGGAAAGGAGAGAAGGAGAAAAAAGACAGATTTACCAACAAAGAAGGACTGGAAATTAAAATGGGCATAATTGGCATTTAATTCATCCATTTTTATTAACAGTTTATAGTCAATGGTTCTGGGGAGGAATAGCTAAAAAACTAAAGCTAATAATACAAACACAGCCCGATACTGGGGAAAAAAAAATGATCAACCAATAAAAAGATACTATACTCCATTAAAAAAAAAATCCTCCTATATGAGCTGTCTTCATGAATTATGTATGGACAGACAGCCAACTGTTTACAAGTCAAAACTAGTACAGTTTCTTCTTTTACTTCCTTTTTTTTAAAGACAAGCTCTTGTGTGACCCGAGGCAAATGATGGAGGTCAGCAGGGCTTTTACAGCACCTGCTTTTTATCATATCCACAGCACACACGCATCCTTTTTCTTTTGGAGACATGGTCCTGTTATCTTGTCCAATCTACTCTTGAACTCTTAGTTGATTCTTCTGCCTCAGTCTCTTAAATTATGTGCCACCACACCCAGATTTTGTGGGTTATTTCTGTCCAGTGCTATTAAACTTAAGCATATGGCCTGCCAGGCATAGTGGTATATGCCTGAAGTCCCATAATTAAGGAGACAGAAAATGGTGGGTAAGGATCTCAAGGATATCCTTGGCTATATTGCAAGCAAGACTAGCCTGGGTTACATGAGACCCAGCCTTTGGGGAGAAAAAAAAAAGTGAAGCTTAATCCTAGAGGAAGACACCAGTACCCACTAGCTAAAATTTAAATTGAAATTGATTTGTAGTTGCATCAGGAGTCCTGATTTGACTGGAATATCTGATTACATATTTTTTCTTTCTTTTGGGTTGGGGTGGGGTGCGTGTGTGTTTGTGTGTGTGTGTGTGTGTGTGTGTGTGTGTACACATGTATGAGTCTGGGCATGTCCATGCTGCAGTGACCACGTGGAGGCCAGAGGCCAACTTTTGAGAGTTGAATCTCTCCTTCCACTGTTTTTGAAGCCAGGTCTCTTTTGACTCAGTGACTTTCCAGTGCATCTCAGGCTGGCTGGCCCCCAGAACTTCTAAGTGATTCTCCCCTTTTTCTCTCCTATCTTTCCTAAACCCCTCAAAAGTTAACTATAAAATGGCTTGTTTATATAACAGAAATGCTCTTACAGAGTTCGCTCAGTTCTATCATATAAGAGGCTGGGTTTATTTTTAAACTTATAAATGAGGCAGATCAAACTGGTTGAAATTACACACATGGAAACAGCACACATCATCTCTCTTATACTTTAGAGTAATAATCATAACCATCATTCTAAATCCTTCTAGAAAACAATTTTTCTATAGCTAGTGCTATTCAAGCTTGGGATAATTTCAGGGTGACATTTTATCAACCTTAACTGACCCAGAAAAACAAATAAATGTTCTCATGTGCTACCGGGGTAAACAAAATTAGTCCTGAGGCTCTACACATTTCTTGGGTATGTGACAAACATCAAACTTGAAGGCATGCCCAAATTCATGTCAGTTGCATAAATTTGGAATGTAAATGAGTATTTTAATGGGCCTGGAAAAATGGCTCCGGACTAAGAGAGCTTGTTGGTTTTCTAGAGGAGACAAGTTCAGTTCCTAGGACCCAGGTCAAGTGATTTATAACTATCTGCCTGTAACTCCAGCTCCAGGGACCCTATGCCTCCTGCTGGCCTTGTGGGCACTATACCTCATATAGATCTACACATAAAAAGTATTTTTTTTTGTGTGTAAAAAGAATGTAAATGCTACACTTCAGAGTTCCCATTGAAGTGGAAGACATCCTTTAGACTTTGTAATAATAGAGCATTCTTCTTATAAGATATACTTAAATACTAAATATCTTATTTTAAGGCAAATAAACACACTGCATTCTCCAGAATACAAACAACTTTTGCATTCTACTCAGGAGTTCTGCTTTGGCACAGTGGGAGGAATGTTTTCTAGACAGTAATAGAGTTACACCAGCTTCTTAGCTACAGTTTCTTTACTTTGACAATTAGTTTACTTTACATTCAGTATCTACATGTCTTCTAGTCCTTAGGTTGTGGTAAAAGATTTGCTTCGACATTGATATAGCTGTCATTTTAGTGGGTATCACTGTATACTTAGTTCTCATGTAGACGTGTTTGTGTGTGAGTGTGTGTATATGGTTTGTGTGTGCATGTTGTAGCCAAAGATGATCAACAATGTCTTTCTTCTCTTTTATCTTTCCTTCCTTCCTCCCTCCCTCCCTCCCTCCCTCTCTCTCTCTTTCTTTTTGACTCTGGTTCCTGGCCCTCTAGGCAGTGTCAGATGTGGGTTCCCTCTCCTGCCATGGATCTCAAGTTGGACCAGTCATTGGCTGGCCATTCTGACAAGATCTATGCCACCTTTACCCCAGTACATCTTGCAGGCAGAACAATTGTAGGTCAAAGGTTTTGTGGCCTGGTTGGTGTCCCAATCTCTCCACTAGATGCTTTGCCTCATTTTGAGATAGGTACTCTCTGAACCTGGGAATCATTGATTTGGCTAGATTCCTGCCCAGTCTCCATTTCTCCTGACCTGTACTTTATTATATTTATTACACCTTATTTGTGATTTTTTGTTTCTTTGGATGAATAGACAAAATTTTGCCAAAGACTCCTTTGTAGACATTGAGTTATCCTTCAAGCCCACCCATACACAACTTTTGGAATATAGGAGGGGAAAGCCCTACACTCTGCCTCTACCACTTCTCCAGTATCCTTCCTACTGTGCTCCAGCAAGGGAAAGATCGCTGCTGGCTTCCCCCCTCTGCTAAAGCATGTTAGAAATGTTTCTCTTTGCCAAGTGTCAGGGTCTTTTCTTCAGCTGTTTAGTAATCTCCAGTGATAAGGAAGGGACGCTTTCCCAAAGCCTGAGAAGGAGCTAACTGGGTGAGGGGTAGTGAGAGAAACAGGCTGTGGTCAGAAACAGTATTTATAAGCAAATAGAAGGAGGCCAAAGTGGATGGGCCATGGGCCAATGACAAGTAGGTGAGTAAACGGGCAGGGCCTTTGGGCTTCCACAGAGAAGGACACCATTATTCTCCCAAGAATGAGAAGCTGCAGAAACACAACATGCTTTGTTGCAGAGGGCAACATATCATGGTGACTCGACATGAATTATGGGCTGGAGAGGCAGAGGAACAGGGAGAAGACCAGGATGAAAACAATGATCGCCCATGACAAGGTGGGATGCGGCATGCGGTGAAGGAAGGTTCTGGGGAGAACTTGGGAGCAATGATGTAACAGTATCTACAGTATCGAATTCGACTAGAATGGTGAGGTGGATCAGGAAAAAAGGGGTGCTAAATCTGCCTTTCGGAGTCTCTGCTTCCAGGACCCAAAGGGCTAGGGGCATAGTTCAGGACAAAGCAGAGCTGGAAAGGAGACAGAGCACAGTAAGACAGGAGATGAGAGTCCCAACTGGGACACGGTAGGATCTATTCCCTCTGGGATACCCCAGTATCAGGAGCCAGTTGGCACCAGAATCCTAAATTTCACTAATGAGGTCAAGGGCTAGCAAAGACGAGAGTCACTGACATATTCAGCAGGGGCTGAGGAAATGGGAGTGTCTGGGAGGTGAGAGAGTAGGCCACTCTTTCCCAGCGCTTTTGACCGAGTCTACTGGAATAAGGATGAGGCTCTTCAGTTTCCTGGGTTTGTGCTCCAGGATGCACTCACTGTAAAAATGTCCTTTTCCCATAGCCCGTGCCCATTTTAGAATCAAAAGGCTTAAGTGACGATACAAATTTCTAAAAGAGAGTGTCAAGGGAGAGAATATAATTGGCATTAAACCATAAAGAAAATGAAACCAAATCATAGAAAGTTAACTGGAAATTTTCTAAATTAATTAAGCATCTCCTTTTTTCTCTCTTAACCAGTGACTATCACTCTAATCTGGCTTCTGTACATACATGAGCTTTAACATTTGGCAAATATTGGCTATATTCAATATATGTGCATGTATATGTATACATCTGTGTGTTGAGTATATATCTGTATATACATTCACACAATATGAACATATATGTATCTATGTGTATTTTACACACAGAGGTTCAGCATATGCATGGTGGGAGCCTCTAGAAGGCAAATGACAATGAGAGACCCTAGCACAATTTATTAATAAGCAACTGACTATTCAATAAATATTGCTGCCTGTCAATGTTATCAGATGCTATATAAACACTAGCTATGAGAAGGCCCTACAGTTCTGTGCATATGTCATATGTGTGCATATGTGTATGCATTCATTTCAAGTTTTGAGGTCAATCTTTGCTTTATGAACTTTAACACAGTGTATTCTGAACTGCATCAGTTAGAACACACAGAAAAATAAATATATTATCACAATGTTTAGATAGGAACAATATTCTCCTTTTGATCTCCGAAAACACTGTGAAACTCCTTAATAAAAATATGAACTTCGCACTCTCTACTAAATTATGCAGATGAAAGACCAAGAGTTATGAATGAACTAGAAAAGTCATAACTCTATGCATTATAAGACATGATCTTCTCAGTAAGGGATCATTTCAGCAATATTATCTGTTGTAGCTGTAAAATGGCAGCAGGTAGTAAGACAATGTAAAATAGTAAACTCCTACTGCGCATGTTTCTCTGCGTGTGCACACCTGTGGAGGCCAGAAGTTGATGTGTGTCCATCACCATGACCATATTTTTTTAGACAGGGGTCTCTCACTGAGTTTGAGATCATTGGCTAGACTGGCTGGCCAGAGAACCCTCCTGTCTCTACTCACCCCAGTTCTGAGGCTTAAGACACATGCTGCCTCGCTGCTGTAGTTTGCACGGGTGTTGTGGACTGATTGCAGGTTCCCGTGTTTGTGCAGCAGAATGTTCCACTGACTGTGCCATCTCTCCAGATCCCATCATTCTACTCTTAAATCCTAGAGAGAATGATCCTGCCTTGGCTGTTCTACTACTGAGCATATGCCCAAAGAAAACCAGGGAATTACTGCACGTCACCAATACAAAGTCTTCCTGCTTTGTACATGACTAAGAAAGCAGCTGTGCATATTTTTAGCTCTATTTACAAAAAAAAAAAGTTATTTCTTTTTGAGACTAATAAGACATCAAAAATATGTCATGGAAAGAAAGTTTTGATTTACTCGTCTAGTTATTCACGTGGCCTCTAAGATCTGGTTTAGAAACACAACAAAATCATAGATCTCTATCATCACCGCTGTGTCAAATATACTTTCATATAAGCTTATATAAAAGTACATAGAAAGACTTTCTTATTGGTATTTCACATTCATTTTTAGTTAACATTATATTCAATACATTTTTCCAGCAACAGCCATCAGCATCCATGCAGCTGTAACACAATGAGATGGTAGAAACAGGACCCACTTGGGAACGTTAGGACAGTGACAGCCCCACGGATGGATACAGAGTGGAGTTATTAGGTGCATGCTGTGCCTCAGCCATGAGAGTCAGACAATGGCTCTGACAGGAAAACATTCTCACTGGAAAACCACACAAGGAAGTCAGACCACAAACTAGGAGCATGTGAGATGACTGAACATTTGCATAACACAAGCCAAGCTGAAAGCACAGGACACACAGGAGAAAAGATTCTGTGTTGCAAGAAATGTTCCAAAACCAAAGAGAAGCTCAAAAATAAATAAATAAATAAATAAATAAAATAAAATAAAAAAAAATAAGAATACCTTAAGATCTCGTCTTTCCAGATGCAAAAGTTCAGGCCCTCTGATGTCATGGAGGATGAAGATTTCTTTGTACTCTCCCAAATTGAGCAGATCCAGCCAAGCAGCAACTTCCTCTGTGCCCCAACTCTGAACTACCAAAGTTAAGAGCAAAACCCCCTTAATTTCTACATGCGCGATGCATTACAAAGCAAAGGTCGGCCACAGCAGCAGACAAACAGCAGCAGCATTAGCACAGGGCAGGTGGAAGGTGGTGCCTCACAAGCTCCCCTCCCCTCCCCATGCAGGTTATAGACTGCCAGTGGACACGAGAATTTGACTATACAAAGATGTGTGTCCCTGTCACCAGGCCTAGTCCAGCTTTTCATCTAAACGGCACAATGTGTGTTAGGGCATTAATTTTGCCCTATTAGAATCGATGATGCAAAAATCGTAATGAGCTCTGATGACTAGTTAGGAATGAGCTACAGATGTTAATTAAAATTAGAATCTGATCTAGGCTACTTTATAAAGTAGCTTTATAAATTTTTCTGCTTGGGTCTTGCTAACTTCAAGTGTTACCTTTATTGTCGCTACTGTTAATGACAATTCCAACAATAAATGGCTTCAGATCACTTAAACATCATTTAAAAACTGTTCAGACTGCTATCCAAGACTAGTTGAATTACACTGCTTTTCAGGATGGACTTTTCATTCATCATGGGTTAGCAACCCTATTTTATTTATTTATTTATTTGCTGTGTTTGGTTTTTAAACACACCTAATAGCTGTCCCTGTAGATGTAAGGTTTTATATCACTTTTTATAAAGACCATGGAAGTAATTCAGAAGAATTAATGAAATTCTTCTAAGAATTTATAAAGTGATTTCATTAACAAAGGCAGATCTAGACCCAGAACTCCCACGGTACCAGAACAGAGAGCCTTAAGGTCGCCTCTGAGGGAAGGGAACCAGGAAAGGAGCAGGGGACAGGAGAAACGTGTACCCGAATTATCAAAAGGTGGAGTGCTGACCTTAGAACCGGGGAGAAAGAGGATTTGTAACATCAGTGAAAAAATATAATTAGCAAGCTGAGTAAAAGAAAATGTCTATGTCCCCCCATTAAAGTGATCTGTATTTTTAATTCTGAGAAGAAAATGAAGTTATCCACTGCTATCTGAAATGGTTTCGAGAAGATAAGAGAACCCCTTGAATGGACACACTGACTCAACTGGACAGAACAGACAACTTGGTGACCACCTTGTCTTCTCATTCCATTTACAGCCACACACTCTCATCAGTCACTGGACATGTTGGGTATGAGATGACTTGCATGGTTCTACATACCATTTTACCATTTTAAAGTGTACAATTCAACGGTATTTAGTGTATTTCAAGTGCTGGGAAACGTTTGCCACTACCTAGTCCTAACACATTCTTCTTAGCCCCTCCCTCACTGATACATGTCCAGTAAGTTATGTTTTCCCCACGGTGGAAGCACCTACCAGGCTGTGAACTGGTTTTCTGTTTCTGAGCCTTTTCCTTTTTAAACTTTGGCACTATACGAAAGACTGTGCTTTTGCTGTTTCTTTTGGAGCAATCCATAGGAGGCTCCTGTTCAAGAGAAAAAAAAATCACTGTTTTAGGAGGTTATGGGAAGAAAACCTCACTCTGTTAACAGGGACAAATTAAGAATGATGTCTTAATCAGAGTTTTCTATTGCTATAGAACACCCTGACTGAAAGTAACCTGGGAAGGAAAGGGTTATATTTCAGCTTATACTTCCATCTCCGAGGGAAGTCAGGATAGGTGCTCAACCAAAGCAGGAACCTGGAGGCAGGAAGTGATGCAGAGGTCATAGAGGGGTGCTGCTTATTAAGCTCGTCATGGCTTGCTCAGCCTGCTTTATTATAGAACCCAGGATCACTAGCCCGGGGTGGAATTAGGCAAGATGGGGTGGGCCCTCTCCCATCAATCACTCATTAGGAAAATGCCCAATAGGCTTCCTATAGCCCAACCTCATAGGAACATTTTCTCAACTGAAGCTCCCCTTCCCCAAACAACTCTAGCTTGCGTCTAGTTGACATAAAACCAGCCAGTACAATGGATTCTGGATATTCAACATGGACTACTCTACTAAATACAAAAAGAGGCCCCTTCTCCCTTAACAACAAAACATTTCAAAGTAGCATTCAAAATCCATTTCCCTGAAACGTCTCTTCTTAAAGTACATCCAAACTCTAAAGTCTCACTGTCTGCATGCATCAGAAAGCTGAGTCTTCCGTACCTGATCCTCATTGGGACGGAGGATGTAGTAAAGCCAGGGGATCTCCGTTAACTTCTGCAGCTCCACCTCCACGGAGTGTAAGGCACTGGACACCCGCTCTTCGTGGGGAGATTCCAATTGCTGGTCACCAGCAGGGGGAGAAATTGAAAAAAAGTGAGACTCAGAGTCCAACTTCATAGAGCAACTAGGCTACTTTGAGCACCCTTCCTTTCAACAAGAAGCTGGCGGTGTTTTTTCTAACTCCTGATCTCGATGCTGACACACAAAACTGGTGCAACTAATCCCCAACCCCCCAAAAGAACTTCTTTTGGTGTTTCTTGGACATGATAACCTTCCCTTCCCCGTTGGAACTTCCTCCTCCTCTGCTTCCAAGCACATTATCTGCGAACTGTCATATTTGGGAAAAAAAATTCTTCTGACTTACATTCTTTGTTCCATAAGCAAATAACAGTTTTGAAAACTCATCAAACACCTGTCATATAAAAAGCACATCACAAAAAAGAAATCTGGAAAACCAAGAACAAGTTTAAGAGAAAAAAATTCTCAGAAAAATTTGTGATCAAGAACTATTAAAAAAAAATCAGGATAAAGCCAAATGTCAAGAGGCTATTAATCTGGAACTGAATATAGATATTTTAAAGAGAATATAATTGTCATTTGTTGTTCTTAATAACTAACTGAAGGCGGTTATTACAACTTACAGATTTGGAAGGCGGTTGGTGAGATTCTAGTTTTGGCTTGGTTACTTACTATGCAAAGTTAGAAAGGGTAAATGACTTTAGGCACCTTCCTTTCCTCTGGGTTAGAAACAGCAGAATGTGACTAGAGCGTTTCTGAGAAGTCTTTCAGCTAACTAATACCTTTATACACCATTTCAAAATGCCACAGTCGCTATACTGATGTTCACAGAATGTTAGAAGAAAAAGTTCTGAGGTGAACATTATGGTTTACTATAAACATCTTTTGTTTCAATTTTCTCTGATATGGAAAGTATCTCCCAGTAGCTAATAAAATAATATTTTCCACTCTACTGTATCAGATGGCATTCTACATTTGTTCTGTAAAATGAAAAATAAACTTTAGCTGTTCTCAAATATAATAAACTCTTTATTGTTATATTGTTTATTGTTAAGAGTCTGGCTAATATTTACTGGGACATATTTAAAATCAAACATCAATATTTGAGGATCACAGAGAATTACAAATGGAAGGGGTTTGTTTTTTATATTTTAACATACTATAATCACTAAATATAATACCTTAGAACAAAGAAGATATTTTTAGTGTAAAGGACAAAGATATGCTTCTATTTCTAAAGTGACTGTACAAGTCTTTCAAGTGACACACAAAAGCACTTCTCCATTTAAAAACTGAGAACTTAATGATAGTCCCCAGGATTTCTGATAGCTTTATTTTGGTAAAAGCAATAGAAGATTCTGGTTAACAAAAGCAGTGTTAATGATAGTCAAGAAAGGGTTCCACTGATCTTACCAATAACCAATGCTTCTTCTGACTAGTTCTCTATAGCAGCCCTAGTGACAGTCACCCTGTGGCCTGGGAAGCTGTTTCAGTTCCCCAGGGGACCTAAGGAAGTCTCTGGGTTTCTTATGCAGAAAGGAAGCTCCAGGGACAGTGTCTTGCTGGACCACAGCCACAACCCAGATAGAAGTCAAATTTCCCAACCTGCCCCTTCAAATACTATGACTTTAATTTTTTTTGTAATTTTATTTAGGCTAATATTTCCCCAAACAGATGAAACAACTATGAGAAGAAATTCTTTGAGATTAGTCAAAGGAATTCAAGGAAGAGAAAGGTTGCTAATATATTAGGCCTTCCACATGCCTAACGCCACAATCCTGCTACAGGTGGTGACGAGATTCAATGTCAGAATATTCAAAAACCATTCATGTGTTTTACAGAAAGACTGATCTGTGTTTATGCTCTAGGCTCTATGGAGTTTTAGCCACATTCACATTTCATATATTTGATTTCCAGGGCCAAAATAAGTTAAAACAGAAACAGTACTTGAAACACAATTTTTATAGAGCAAATGTGGAAGACCATGCCAATCATATTTCCAGTATTCACTGGGGGGGGGGGGGATGATTTCTCCTAAACCTGTGCATGTATGAATAACTAAGAAATGTCAGCTATAGCTTACAGCTCAAATCTCCCAAAGTTGAACAGGGAGAGAGGAGAAGCATGAGAATACGACCCGCCTGAATCACAGCTCTAAAGTTTAGCATTGCTTTCCAGAAGGCAAACGTTTGGTTAAGAGGGAGGTCAGGGATGGAGGTCAGATGTCTGTTCAGTACACTCTCACTAATGAAGCAAGGCTCAGATTTATTTCCCCATCTCCATTACTGTCAACCTGACACAAACCTGGAGTCACACGGAAAAAAGGAATCTCAGATGAGGGATTTCCTTCATCAGACTGGTTTGTGGCATGCTAACCAATGGAGGAAGACCCAGCCCACAGTGGGCAGTAGCATCCCCAGAGGCTGGTCTGGGCTGTAAGATAAAGGAAGTTGGACCTGAGCATGGAAGCAAGCCCCTTTTCTCTAGGTCTCTGTTTCATTTACTGCCTCCAGGGTCCTGCTCTGACACTGCTCAGTGGGAGTTGTAAGATGAAACAATCCCTTTCCTCTCTAATTTGCTTTGAGTCATAGTGTAGCACAGGCAAAAAAGCAAACCAGAAAATCTAGCAATCATTTCTTTTCCTTACCAAAGGAACCCTGCCAACTAACAAAGACTCTGTTTCATTATATAGTGCCTTGACATTGATGGCTATTTCTGTGGCAGTATCTCTTGTGAGACTCTAGAAAAGAGAAACAAAGACACATATTTCCATATTAAATTACGATTCCATCACCAATAAATTCTGTAAAGTTTATTTTCACTATAAGTGATTTTAAAAATACCAAAATTCTATAACAAATTCAACTTTTTGTACACAGGTTCATTAGTATGGTTATTTCTGTTCATTAATAAATCACAGAATCAAAAAAAACAAAACAAAACAAAAACCTAAAACGTATATAGTCTCAGGCTCACATCTCCTACCTATAAGTACATATATGTTAGAACCAAAATGTACATATTCCCATAAAATTAAATCAAAGAAACCTATGTATTGAAAGAGGACATTATCCATTTATACAGATGACCTTTGCATAACATAGGTTTGAACATGGGGGTCCAGATATGCATATTTTCATAGATTTGTGACAATTTAAAAAATCTTTAAGATGAACCATATAGTCAAGAAATATCGAAAATTAAGAAAAAATTAAATAGACCATAAATACATGAAATACACAAATCAAATTACCAAAATGTGAGGGTGAAGAGAAGGCTCATGAGTTAAGAGCACTTGCTGTTCTTACAGGGCCTGAGATCAGTTCCCAGCACATTGTGTGATGGCTCATGACTGTGTAACTCTAGCTCCATGAAACCCAAGGCCCTCTTCTGACCTCCTGGGGTACCTGCAGTCCCCTGCATATACCCCAACACAGACACACAAACATACAGACACACATATAATTAAAAATAAAAGAAATATTTCTTTAAAAATATACTCACATACTCAAAAAATAGTGCCATTCTCAGATGAGGAAGTATGGAAGAAAGTGTACTATTAGATCATAACTTGGTGAAATGAACCACAGAACAGACTTTACTGCTGTAATAACTTCAGCTGCTTTCTGTTGCTCCTGTGGTGAGCTCATCATTACCTACTGATGGCATCTGCTTAAATTCCACATGAAACCACTCCTCTCTGCCTGACCAGGATATTATGTGTTGTACTAAAGGTGCTCTCTCACGATTCTTGGATATCTTTCACCAAATGCAATATGTAAAATATATGATAAGGGGTTAGAGATGTGGCTCAGCAATTAAGGGGTACTGGCTGCTCTTCCAGAGAAACCAGGTTTAATTTCCAGTACCCATAAGGCAGGCAGCTCAAAATCATTTGTAACTCCATGGGATATGATGCCCTCATCTGGCTTTCAAGGATACTGTATACAAGTGGTACACAGATGTACATTCATTCATGCAAACACTCATACGTTAAAATAAATATACATAATATAATAAATTCATATAAAATAGAAATAAGTAAAATCATTTAAAAATGTGTTCTATGACTTTAACATCACTGGAAACCAGCAGACAATTACAGAAGCCAGGCTGCGGGAGAATCAAAGGTTATACACAGATTTTTCTACCCTTAGGAGGTCCCTTAGACCTCCATGCTGTTTCAAGGGTTCGCTGCCATTCTGTCTATTTTCACTCTGTAGTTCCAAATACATTGATTTGTGAGCTTTAATCATCAACAATAACATTTAGTTGACCATTAGCTTGGGTTGTTTCAATTGAATAATTAAAAGAGTAAAGTAACGGTATCAGCTTTTCCTAGGCTATTCCATCATAGTAGTTCACCTTCCAGGAGCTACATTGTGTCCGCTCCATTATCAACACCTACACCAAAAACCACTAAAGCACCAACTCACAATTCAGCGAAAAGAAAAGCTCAGCATCTTAGCACGACAAGAAATGAGTGGACCTCTCCAACGAAGCACATGTGGTCATTTCTAGGTCTGCCCTTTGTTTAAAATACAGGGAGAGGGTAAAGGAAGGATGCTAACAGTGAGAAGACTCAGCAGGTCAATCCCAGAACCACCATGGTGGAAAGACAAAATGAGCTCTCACAAGTCATCTTCTGATCTCCATATGTGTCCTGTGGCTGCCCTCCATCCTCAGATGAATGAATGAATAAATGAATAAATGAATGAATGAGTGAAATGTAATAAAATTGTAGAAAGACTTCAAAGGAGATGTCAATGCAGCAAATGATTAAAAGTTAAACAGAAAGAAAAGCAGAAACTTTAAGAGCAAAAAATTACAAAAAATAAATATGCAGGAAAAAAAGACAAATAAAATGTATGGCCACACATTTAACTATAAGCTTTTTTGTAAAAACTCATGAGGAACCTGATGTGGGAATGCCTTTCTGTATGCTGTGAATATCAATCTCTAAATAAAGGAGCTGTTTTGGCCCATGACGGGCACCATAGAAGAAGTAGGAAGAGAAATCAGAGCATAGGTAGGAGAAGCAGGGCAGAGTCAGGCAGACTGAGCTGAAGCCCAAAGGAGCAACATGTAAGGAACACAGGTGAGCCACGGGCCACGTGGCAGACAGATTAATAGAAATGGGTTGACTTAAGATGTAAGAGCTAGCTAGCAATGTGCCTGAGCCATAGGCTAAACAGCATAAAGTTAATATAAGCATCTGAGTCATTTCTGGGGGCCTGAGCAGTGGCGGTGGGCTGGTAAGGGGTCTGGCGCGGCAGGTCTGTGGGTCTGGGCCTCTGGCCACCTGGGACCAAGAAACACCACTGCAACAAGAACCTATGCTCATTAGTTTGTCAACTTGCCACAAGCTGGAGTCTTCTGAGAAGAGCAAACCTCCATTTGAAAAATGCTTCCATCAGACTGGCCCATAGACTAGTCTGTGGAGCATTTTCTTTGTCAACAATTGATGTGGGGGGGCCAGCCCACTGTGGTCAGTGCCACCTGTAGGGAAGGTGGTCCTTGGAGGTACAAGGCAGCTAATGGTGAACCTGAGAAGCAAGCCAGTAAGCAGTGTTCCTTCACAGTTTCTGCTTTGGTTCCTGCCTCTGGGTTCCTGCCTGAGTTACTAAGCTAACTCCATGATGGACTGTGATGGAGACAGGGGGTTCTCTACCATATGCCTAAGCAATCTGTGGAAAGGGAATTTACCATTAAATCCTCACCTCTGGGAAGCGTGGGTTGGCTTTGTTCAGGGCATGCGAACACGCATTTACTGCATGAGCCAGTTCCTGCTCCAGGAGACAGTGAATCGTGGCTGCATCACAAATCCTAAGAGTAAAAATGAGACCAAACAGTAAGAGCAGCCTTTGGAGGAGTCTCGCCTTGCCTGGAGACAGTAGTGCTGGAAAGCAAGAAAGGCCACAGTCTCTAGGACATCCACCTGTTTGCTGGCTTACTGTGGTGCGAGGTTGAGCCCAGGACCTTGCACATACTAAGCTGGTGCTCTATCAATTAAACCCCAGTGCAGAAACTGCCAATGCAGCACAATCATACTTATCACCTACATGCTAACTGTTTTGTATGTATTATAAAATGTAATGTTCACAGCCTATGATAATAGATTTTCTCAAGTCTGCAGATGAAGACCTGCAGGCTCACAGACTGAAAATATTCACAGAGCCAGTAAGTCCAGGCTGAGAATTCGTCACTCCCGCTTGGAAGCTAAAGGAGGTGAGGACGGGTCTTATCACAGTCTTTCTTACACTCTGAGCAGTGCTGTTGTGGTGATTTTTTTATCTTTTGTTTGTTCTGTTTCTCAAGACAGGGTTTCTCTCTGTGTAGCCCTGACGGTCCTAGAACTCACTCTGTAGACCAGGCTGGCATCATACTCACAGTGCTGGGATTAAAGGTATGTTCCACCACCACCTGGTCAATTTTTATATCTTTTACATTCATCAAACTCATTTTGTTAAAAGATCTCTTTCCTTTCTTCCTAGGAAGATTACTTATGCGCGGTCTGTAAATCATTGGTGTGTATTTCCAGAAGCAAACCTACAACTGTTTATTCTGTCTTGTGATCTTTTGCAGGAAGATGGTTCATATTCAGACTTCTTCCGACATCCCATCCACAGTGAGTAACGCAACATGCAAGTGGGTAGTATAGAAATACTAATAAAAAGTGCATTGTGTGGCAGGGTAAATTCACCATATTTTTCTAAGCTTTGTAAGATAGATTACAGAGAGCAGATGTCTAAAACCTGATAAAGGGGACTAAACATGGCTGAGGCCCACAGGAGGTAACTAAAGAAACAAGCTTCATTCCTTACTAATACCCTAAGCAGCAAAAATGACCTTGAAGAAGAAAGCACAGATAGATAAGAGCAGAGTTCTCCCAGTCACAATCCAGCAGAAGCACTTTACCTAGTAATGAGTTCCTCTGCAGCCTGGGAGCAGAGTCGCATCTGCGATACCTCTTCTATTGCCAGGTCAGCGGTGGGATGGATGTACAGGTTGGTTCGAATAACTGGTTTACTGGCATCACACTTCTGCTTATCCTCCCAAGACTTTAGAGTGCTTTCAAAGGCCTATTTAAAACCAGGGTCGCAAGGATGAATAAGTTAGAGCTCAGAGACTGACTAACTAACCATCTCTCTCTCTCTCTCTCTCTCTCTCTCTCTCTCTCTCTCTCTCTCTCTCTCTCTGTGTGTGTGTGTGTGTGTGTGTGTGTAAATAATCTCTCACTGAATAGCTTTGGCTGGCCTGGAACTGAATATGTAGACCAGGCTGGCTTGAACTCAGATACTGACCCGTCTTTGTCTGCCATGTGTTGGAGGCCACCACATCTGGCAGTTAACAATATATTCTTAGAATACCATTGTAAAAACTGCACCACTAGTACAAAATATCAGTAACAGGAATTTATGTGTGCTAGGGGTAGAAGGGAAGAAATATATTGAAATAGATTTGAGTTCTATGTGCTTTCTGCTTAATTGCTTGGCAAACCTAAAAACTGTAAAAGATAAAGTATTTAATTTAAAATAAAACTGAGTAAGCCTTTGCTCATACTTAAAACTACAATGAGCTAAATGCTACAAATGTGCTAAATGGCATATTTAACAGATAAATTCTTTTCAATGTCTTGTATTTTTTTTTGTAATTTTAAACTTTTAAAAGAATTTGATAAAACTATAGAAGAATATTTGGAGAACAGAAAGATGGCTCAATGGTTAAGAGCAAGTGCAGCTCTTAAGAACCCAGCACTCACATCATATGGCACGTAGTTGCTTCTAACACTAGCTCCATGGAGATGCAACACCCTCTCCTGCCTGACATGTGTAGACACTGCACTCAGATGCACAACACCTCCCCCAATGTACATACAAGTAAGATAAAAATTAAAAGATTGTTACATACTCTGTCTCTTGTGAGCATCTGAGCTCTGTTTTTGTGCACAATTTTGATGATCCCTGGAGGCTGCACCCATGCTTCACCATCCACCTGTACTGGAACTCCCTCATCACCAAATATAGTGATTTTTACCGTACGGCACTGAAAGAAAGCCAATCTGTTATCTGAAAATATAGATCATCCTGAGAGTCTCTGTAGAACAGAATGTCATGCTTTACCACAGCAATAAAACAGTGACAATGACATGACACAAAGGCAGTATTTTACAGAAGTTTATCCATGTAGTAGTCATCTGGGATAGCACCCTGCCATGCTCTGTGAAATATAGTGAGCTCTGATCTGGGAAACCAACCTGTGCGATCCGGTGATGCTGAAGTTTAATGACCCTTGATACTGCCATCTGCACGCTGTCAAATACAGCGACAACTTCCAGAATCTTGTCATCAAATGATGGTGCAGCAAATATCTATAAGGGAAAATTGATGACGCTCATTTCCACCAATGGCTTAGGTAGAGTGAAACACCAAACCCCCAAACCCTGCCACACAGAGACCAAAAACCTAAAAACAGACAGCAAAGAAGTAAATTTCAGAAAGTCATCGTCCAAGGAAGTAATCACTGAAGACAGCTTAAAATAAATATACTTTCAACATCCATAGTCAGGTTATTCAAACGTCTCATCCAGCTCTTTCTGGACCAACACATTTTAAATATTTCATCTTGATATAAATGTGGTAAATATTTCACATATAACTGGTAGACATCTTGATAAGATGACATATAGCTTTTGAAAATCTACAGGGGCCCAAAGTTGATGCTGGTGAGCATTTGGCATGGTTTGAAGACATTCTTTCAAGGTGTTCTAAGCAATATACATGTGTGTCGTTATCTTTTTTTTAAAGATTTATTTTTATTTTCTAATTACATACATACGGGTATACCTGCATGTCAATACATGCAAGTAAACGCAGGTGCCCAAACAGACCAAAAAAAAAAAAAAAAAGTGTTAGTTTTTATCAACTTGACACAGAGTCACCTGGGAAGACGAAACCTCAATCAAAGAACCCCCTCCATTAGACTTGGCTTGTAAGCATGTCTATCAGGCGTTTTCTTGATTACTGATGTATGTGAGAGAGCATAGCTCACTGTAGGCAGTACCACCGCTGAATAGGCAATCCTGGGTTGTATAAGAAAGCCACATGGAGACAAGTCAGTAAGCAGCATACTCCATGCTTCAGTGCCTGCCCTGATTTCCCCATGGTCAACTGTGATCAGGACACGAAGGCCAGATAATCCCTGTCCTCACTGAGTTTCTATTGGTCATTCGGTTTGGTCACAACACTAGAACAATGTAGAACATGATCCCAGAAGCTGCAGGTTATGTGGCTGTGACCTAGTGCTGGGTGCTGCTGGCTGAGCCCGAGTCTTCTGCAGGGGCAGTAAATGCTCTTAACTGCTGAGCCATCTCTCTAACCCTGTGCCTTGGGTCTTAATATAAAAACTTCTTAGGACTTTCGTGAGCATGCAAAAACCTCAGAGGACAAAAATTCCCCAGGAGTGCTCTGCTTTTATGTTAAGTGCATGTTCACAAAATTGATTCCAAGAACTGAAGTGCAGACCTTATCGGTCTGTTCTTGTTATTTTCTCGCTTATTATAATTATATAATTATTAAATAATTATGACTGAAAAAGTCACCCTAAAAGAATTCCCTAATTAGAACTTGTATTGGAAATATGAGCCCACAAGTTGCTGACACTGGTAATTTGTTATCAAATTACCTTGCTCCTCTGTTCGTAACTGCGGAAACTTTGTCTCCAGTTTTTCAAGGCTAACATTAAGAAGGTTACAGTTTGGGACTATAGATCAGTGTTTATAGGGTCAACAATATGTGCAGGGACCTCAGTTCTGATCTCTGACAACAGAAAGAAAGAGATAAGAGATGAGAGGGGGGGAGGGAGGGAGGGAGAAAACCATGTGGGTGTTAAATAATGACTACAACGCTCTTCTGGGTGCCAAGTGGGTGTTGAGGAGTGCCAACTTTATCTTATGCTCACTGCTTTCACTCCTTCAGAATACTGGAGTGGTGACAAGTTGGCAAAAAGAATGGGTGACTTGTTATACTTCAATAGAACCAGAATCTAGCCACATCATGAGCATTATACCTTGTATGTTCACGCAAGCCTCAAGCTGAAATCGGGGTAAGATTCTCCAGGATCGTGACAATACATCACTTTCCTTGGTATGCCCACTGCTGTAATTACTCTCTCTTCATTCTTTTTAGAGCAATTGTATTTGTACCATACACACATGACTGTTTTATTCTTTCATAATTCAAGGAAATACACAAGGAAAACAGAAATAGTCCCAAACTGTGCCAAGCGTGGTAGTGCATACTTTTAATGCCGGAACTCTGAAGAAACTTTAGGGTGTATTCATGAGAGAGAATGTTGAAACAAGATGCTATGAATTCTACCTCTCCCCTTGCAAATATTGTAAAATATTTGTCATGTAAATATTGACATGAAATTAATATGATGAAGCACATTTTTTAAAAGTTAAACATTCCAGAAATTGAGGAAAAAAATCTTTAACCCCATTATGCTACTTACGTCATCCTCTTTGGTTCCGCCCCAGAAGTTGGTACCGCCTGCGTAGCTAGGGATATTCAACACTGCTATACCTTGTAAACTGGGTAGAGGAATATACTGCCCATCACACTGTAAGGTAAAAAGCACGAAGATTAGAACACCTATAATCCCAGCACTTTGGAGTGGACACAGGGAGAGCAGAGGAGTTCATAGATAATCTCATCTACTCAGCAAGTTCAAGGGAAGGAAGTGTGGGATACATGAGACCCTATCATGCAAAAAAAATAAAAATAAAAAATAAAAGTGTGGGCGGGGCTAAATGAAAGTTAAATTACCACTTCGATGAAAAATGTGGTTCTATGACTGAGTCGAAGAAAAGTAGCATTTCCATACATGTTTTTCCTCACATGTACTTTAATATTTTATTCTATTTATTCATTTTTTAAAAATCTTGGATACTCAGGTGAACATGGCAGTTAAGGAATGGAATGTCTGAAGAGACAATTATGTCTGAGCATAACACTATATATATATATATATATATATATATATATATATAATGCATCAAAACAACAACAGTATCCCATAAATAGGTATATTTTATGTGTCAAGAATTTTCAAATTATTTTAAAACATCCCTTATAATGATCCTATTTAAGATCCTATTTAAGTATTTAAACAGAGCCATATAAGGTTTTTCTATGAGAACATTTGGTGTAGTTAAGCCTTCAAGAGAAAAGTGCTTGTAGATAGCATATATAAAATAGATGTTGTGTCTCTGTAGTGGATTTATGATGTTACATTGTAAATAATTGTCTAGCCTACAAGTTTAATAAAAAGCACTGATTGGTCAAAGGCAGATAGGAAGTGTGGGCGGGGATACCAGACTAAGAAAACTCTGTGAACAGGAAGAACAGAGCAGAAATGCCACAGATAAAGGTAGAAGATGCAAAGGACAAAGGTACCGAGTTGCATGGCTGAACAGGATAAGAACCATGGGTTAGTTTAAGGGTAAAGAGTTAGCAAGTTATATGCCTGGGCCCTATGTCAATCAGCATAAAATTAATCTAAGTGTCTGTGTGTGTCTGTGTGTGTCTGTGTGTGTCTGTGTGTGTCTGTGGGTCTGTGGGTCAGCAAGTCTGCGGGTCTGTGGATCCAAACTTCAAGATTAGACTAGAGAGTCCGGACCAGGAGGCTAGGCCAGAAAATTCGGGCCAGAAATCTCATAAGACATGTCCAATTTAGTAATTCATACATTAAGACACACTCATCAAAAACTCTATTTTAATGACTAATAAAAACTATTGCTAATCTTTAAAACAAATGAAAATTCAGTATGAATCAGTTTTTACAAAGTAAGCAACTGAGATTTCATATGTAACCATGTGCCTATTCACTGCCATATGTATTTCTTACAACCATTTTCTTTACCCTGAGGCCATAGTGTTAGCTATTCAACAGGGAGCTTAGTTCTCATTCAGAGATCCATACTGCTTCCTAGTACTCAGAAACACACCTGGCACTTAGCTAGTGCTCAATGTCTAGCTGGAAAGGAAATTTGTATTGATCATTTAGTAACACGTTGCACGATTTCTGGTTGTAATAAAGGAAACTCAGAGCCGGATCTCTGGGAAAGGCTGAAATATCAAAGAGAGGAAACACCACAGTCAGATCTCACCCAGCTGTCTTCCAGCTTCCTCAGCCTCGCTCCTCATGGCTTCTACTGCCTCATCTGTCTTTCTATGTCTGCCTTAAATACCCTCTTCACCCAGTTGTTTCACATCCAGGTTAAGATTAAAGGTGTGGGCTACTACTGTTTGGTAATTAGGTCTTGAACTCACAGAAACACAGAAAGATCTCTGTCTCTGGAGTTATGGGATTAAAGGCCTGGCACCACCACTGCCTGCCTGGGAGCCGGAACTCCCTCTATAAATCAAGCTGGCCTCAAACTCAGATCTGCTGGGATTAAGGGCCTAGGTCACCCCCCCACCCCCCCACCCCACCCCGCTCTTTTCCTGTGCTGGGATTAAAGGTGTGAGTTACCACTCTCTGATCCTCCTGGATTGACTGTGGGTAGATCTCTCTGATATTTCAGACTGGTTTTTGTTAAATATGTAATATAACATTACAATAACATGTTTAAAAAGATAGCTATCTTTACTTGAGAAGGTGCCATTTAGAGTCACATGATTAATTTAAGAAGATATTTTGAAATGCTAGTTTTATAAATATAAAAGAAGTCTTTTTGACTTGTTTTGCATTTTTCAGACACAGTCTCACTCTGTAGCGCAAACTAGCCTGGAATTTGCAACAACCCTCCTGCCTCAGTCATCTCCACAGTACATGATTTACAGGTGTGTCCCACCACAGGCTGTGCAAAAGTTAGCTTGATTTAAAAAAAACAATCAGGAGAGAGTTGGGGCTGAAAAGATCGCTCAGCCTGTAAGAACATGGGCTGCGTCCAGATAATTCAGGTTCAACCCTCCTAGCACTCACCTGGCTCTAACAGCCACCTGTAACTCCAGTTCCAGGGAATCTGACACCCTCTTCTGGTCTCTACAGGTCCTGCATGCATGTAGTGCACGCGCACACACACACACACACACACACACACACACACACACACCACCCATACACATAAAATATTTTTAATATCTGGAGGGGTGCTTAAAGGTTTTACAAATGAATGTAGTTTATTTGCATTCACTAGAGATGAGCATTTCCACACACGTTGCTGACTTTTATATATACGCACCCAGTGTTATGTGAATAATCTATTTCATAGAGTTCATGAGGAAACAGGCAGTATGGATTTGATAAATTAAGGTTACATAAATGCCTTATATTCTGTAAAAGCCTGAAGAAATATATGAAAAACAGGAGTGGGAGTGTAGTAGAGTCTTTAAAAAGTGGGTCTGGAGAGATGGCTCATTGGCTAGGAGCACTGTCTGGTCTTCCAGAAAACCCAGTTCAATTCCCAGCATCTACAGGGCAGATCACAATTATAACTCTTATGCAGGGAAAACATTTGTGCACATAAAATAAAAATAAGTAATTGAAAAAAATTAGGAAAGCCCAGGATAAGCATGCTTAGGATTTTAGTAGGTATTCAGAGACAGGGTAATGGGTAAGTTACAGTTCTGAGTTAGAATGCAGACAAGTTAGCAGACATAAATATTTGTTTCTTGTTGTCTATGTCATGATAGCCTATATATAAATTTGCATTTTCCAGGTTTTTTTGTTACATTCCGTTTGTACTTAAAGTATATAAAAGAATATAGGATTGTTATTTCAATTAGAAAGCAAGGCTGCTTGACACATGTAAATCAGGCATGTTATAGACAAGTAACCCTTAATTAAAGTATGAAAATTTTAAGGAAATCTCTCATTTATACTGCCAACATTTTTCTGCTGTAAAAGAGCAAGTACAAGTACGTTGTGATCTTATCCTGGAGTTGCCGTCATTGGGATAAACCTCCCCCAATGCTCTGAAAGCTGGCTTAGATAGGCATCTCCATGCCAAATGGCAAACACCCAGGTTATACATGCGCCTTGCTTCTCACTTTGCACTGTGACCTCTGTCTCACTCAGGGAATTTGCACCACACACTCTTCCATCCATTTGCAGACAGAGAAGCCAAAGTCTAAGTCTTCACTGGCACAAATTCAAACAACATACATGAAAGCCCTCTCCTGTGCCAAAGAAGAAAACTTACCTGTGTAAGACAATGAACAGAAGCAGGGCTAGCACACAGTGTCTGCGGAGACTCTCTGCCCCACCTTTACCTCACTCCCACCACCACCAAGGAGAAAAACTGCTAAACAGGCCCTCCACACTCTTAGTAAGTGTTTTACTTTTCCTTACCTTAAAAAAACGACAGAAAAGTGTTCTGAGACTTCCTATTTTACTTTTTATATATTAGCATGTTTTCATTCATCCTATTTTACTAAATTCAGGTCCTTTTTTGTCATTTAGCATATACTTTTTTTATGAGCCAAAGATATGTAGCCCAGGCTAACCCAGGCTCATGATTCTCCTATCTCCACATTGTATTATAGGTATGAACAACCAGGCCAGGCTCGCCTAACATATACTTGTATATACTGGCTCTTAACTTGAGGTTTGAAAGTCAGGGTCTATATAGAGATTCAAGGAATGGAAAGTGGTTGATTTAAAAAACTGTCTTTTTATGTCCACTAAAGAACCTATGGATATAGCACCGCCTTCTGTTCCAAGTGTAGGCAACCAGTCGGGATCGCATTAACACACATGCAGACTATTATATCAAAGTAGATGCTGTGGATAGCATTTGTTTAAATTTCTATTACACTTACTTGTTTAAAAGTGTGTGGGAGCATGCCTGTACCATGTCACGTGTGTTGGTCAGAAAGGCAACTTCCAGGAGTCAGGTCTCCCCTTCTATACCATGTGGGCTCCAGGGACTCAGCTCTGGCTATCAGGTTTGGTGGCAGGAGCCTTTACCCAGGGGGCAACCCCACAGGCCTCTCATTTGCTTATCCTCACTTTGAAATATTGCATTTATTAGACAACCCATTGGATTTTTATTTGATTTGGAAATAATGAAATATATATAAGTATAACAAAAATATCTAACTGATTTTTGTACTACTTTCTGTTAGGCCTACATATCTTATTTAATGTATTAGAACTTTTTAAAAAGTGATCCATAGTTTCAACAGAAAGGGTCCACACCACCAGGGCTTTTTAAAGTGAAAAGGAAAAAGCTGTAGGGAACATGTTTTTGTTTTGTTTTGTTGCTTGTTTACTGCAAAGACTTTTTAAAAAAAAAAAAAAATACAAACACCAAACTTCTCTTCCTTTGGACATAGCAGAGACCATTTCCAGTAACAAAGACCACCCAGCCCCCGAGCCTGACAAGTAGTCATTCTGTTGTTCACTTTTCTTAGCACTCTATATGAGAGAGTCGACACATCATTACAAAGCAGCAGCCCTTGGATCAGGACATCACTTATTGGCCAGGAAGTATCCGAGCCCGTGTGATCTTGGCAAGCCCATGATAGGTTGTTTAGAAGGTTAGCTGTATTAAATGGTTTTTGTAGTTGTTTGATTTTTTTCTACGTAGTCATGGCTGGGCTGAAACTCCAGACCTGAATGTGGACAACTGTCCCGCTTCCATACAAGAAGAGCTGGGGTTACTGGCATGTGACACCACATCTGGCTCTACACGTACTTTTGAGACTTCCCCCACCCTACCCCACTAATTTATGATCAGACTCATCCGCATGGAGCACAAGAATCCCTGGGTGAGTAAAATACTGTGTGAAGCTGTGTTGTTGACACAGGCACAGACATGTCAAGAACCCAGTAGGCTCAGAGGCATGGTAAAGGCTTAGAAGGCATAGTCTTCCTCAGGGGACCAAGTGCTAGTGTAGACAGTATATACAGAAAATGTCCATCACAGTCTTTTGCCTCTTGGATGTTTACGGCTTGAAGATTGCATGCTTATAGAGCATGTCCCTACCAAGGTTAGCTGGAAGTGTCTCTTTGATCCAGCTGTTTACCATAATTCCAGCATCCCTGTTTATCATCATGTAATGACCACACCTCCCTGTTCAACTGTATATGCTGCTGAGTTCCTGGAATGCTTATTTTTTCCTGCTGAGAGTCCCAACCACTCAACTCCACCCAACTCTGTCTGTGTGTCTGTCTGTCTGTCATTTCTTCATTCCCTTGTGCCCTAACCAGGTCTGTCTCTGGAGCCATGCTGGAAATGTCAGTTTTCCTTACTAAATTATCAACTCAGTACCAACTTCTGCCTCAAGACGGTGTCAGCCATTGTGTTACACATTAAAGTTAACAATAATGATTATAGTGCTCTACCTGTTCTTGCTGAGTGTGGCCAACCAGGGACATGAATCAAAAATAAAGTAATACATAAAATACAATACACACGAGAGCACCTAAATTGACTTGGGGTGGGTCTGTGGAGAAGAGCCTTTGTAAAAGGTGAACTTCCTAATTTTTCAGGCACTCCCATAGTAGTCTCTGTTTCAATTTTATAAACAACCATGAATCAAAGCAGGTGATCTAGTGCTATTTTTAGAGTGGAAAGGACCAACAGGCTTATCTTTATTTACTTGGTAGTGATTAAATACCTGTTCAGCTTATACTCCATCCTTAAGACAAGGCCAAGACAACAATACTCAGTTTAGTTTATTTACCAAAGTATTTAAGCTGTAACAGTTATACATTTCTTGGTAATAGTGGTATGTGTTAAATTAAAAAAAAATGCTCTGTTCATAAAAGAAAATGAGATAGAAAATATATGTGGCCTGTACCAAGGACAAAAGAAATCAAGTTTACAGTAACTGATGGACTCCAAGGAGTCCCAAACATCTTTTCCTGCCTACTGCAAGAAATTAACTAACTTTTGTTGTCTATGTTTCCACTTAAATTAGAAAAGATTAAGATCCTGTTTTTAACTGACTTGTTAGAAATAATTGGATCAAAATAAGTGTATATTTAAATTAAAATGCATGCAGTTTAAGTACTGCTTCCAAGAATGCTATAAAACATCGGGCATTGTAGACTGGAACATTTAAGTGAAGAAGTCCATTACTAAGGACACTGGCTATCTAAAATACGTGTAAGACTCCACGTTGGTGGCCCAGCTTCAAGAATTAATAGGATAGTTTAAGGTTCAGCCTATTGTGTCTCCTCCGGCTTGACACTATCTTTAGAATACATTTAATCACTAATGGAGAGAAAGTTAGATTATATTAGCTCTACAAATTATCTGTATAGGATAAACTAAAATGTCTTTGCTTCAAGATTAACTCACCTCAAGCTGAACCCTTTGTTCCAAATTCTTGTATGATCTCTGTAATAACTCCCGGGTCCCGAGGACTCCATACCACATCAAGTTTTTAGTTCGGCTTCTAAAAAACAAATATTGTTGTGGGATCTCAGGAAATGTTATTTATTTATCCCTTAAAGCAAAAGAGATAATAAATGAAATTAAAGTAAAATTACCTTCACATAACAACATTATACCCATTATTGAAATTACCTGCATTTTTCAGGGTGTTCTTCTCTCTTATTATTAAATTCTAATGAGATTTTTGCATCTAATCCAATCCCAAAGTAATTGTTCATGACACATTTTTCTGAGTATCCATCTCTATGATAATAAGGGAAAGTACATAAAAGTCAATTTCAGGTTCATTTCAACAGTCTATTTACACAGTCAGACTTAAAACCACATAAATGTCCACTCTTCCTAGAGGCTTGGAAAGCAGAGGTCATTCCCCACATATATGCACATATACACCATGTGTGCAAGCACAGTGCGTGTGCATAGTCTTTGGTCTGAGGCAAAGGCAAAGCAGAGACACACATTGCTCTATTTTCTATTTAACTTGACAGACATAAGCCCTTTGTCTGCCACATAAGATGCTGACTACACAGGCCTATGACGATACCTATGGGTGGGCTTTGAAGTCAAGCACTAATAGTCCTCTTAATTATGAGAAAGTGTCTTCCACTCAACCCTCAATAATGGACAAACAGTAAGGGAAAACTTCTAAATTCAATACATTGTGATAAATATATGTTAATATGTGTTTTATTTTTATAATTAACATTTTTGTGGGGTGGGTGTTTAACACACACCATGGTGTATGTACAGAGATCAGAAGACAATTCAGTCAGTTCTGTCTTTCTGACACTGGTAAAGGTGCTTGATGACCTGAGTTCATTCCCTGGGATCCACATGGTAAAAAGAAAGAACCGATAAGCCTGTAAGTTCTCCTCTGACCTCCAGATACATGTTATGAAATGTACCCACACACATACACTCCCTTCCTCCCCCCTCTCTTCTAGATAATAAAATTTTAAAAAGCCTGGCAGTGGTGGCATACACATATAATCCTAGCACTTGGAGGCAGATCTCTGAGTTTGAGGTCAGCCTGGTCTATAGAGTGAACTCCAAAAGTCAGGACTACACACACACACACACAAAACCCTGTTTCAAAAATCAACAAAATAAAACAAAAGGAGAGGAAAAACATCCAAAAATAAAAATATAATAAATGTTATCCTTGATAAACGCCAATACAAAAATAAGGTTTTTTTTTTTTTTTTTTTTTTTTTTTAAAAAAAAGCATTTCTGAGCTAAGGAGACATCTCAATGGGTAAAGCATTTGTGGTGAAGAGTATGAAGACAGAGTTCAGACTGTCAGCATCCAGGTAAACACCTGGGTCAGGGTGGCCAGCCTGCAATCTTAACACACAGGAGGAAGAGACTGGGCCCAGAGCAAGCTGCCTATGTAGTCTAGGCTAGCCAAACTGGAGGGCCAGCTCTGGGTTCACATGAGAGACCCTGTCTCAACATAGAGGAGGGAATGTGGAGGAGGAAGACTGTGCGCCCATACACACATGGATGGACACACACACACACATGCATTCACAAAACAAATTTTAAAACAACAACAACAAAAATATGTGTATCTCATGCTGCCAAAGTGTGTTTAAGGAGTCTAGAAAGAGATGAGATCAATGTGGGAAACAAGGAGACTGTTCACCAGAGTGTGGCAGGATTAGCTGACTAAGAGAAGGCAGGGGATGCCCTAGATACGGTGCAAACCACACTTAGGTAAACCTTCAGGGAGAGGCAAGCAGAGCTGCACCAGAGAGTGGCTGCTCAACAGCAGGTGAGAAAGGGACCTGTCTCAGGGACAGACCACAGTCATTGTCAACTAAACGTGCTCACCACCCCTTTTGTAGATGGAACCAAACACTTTGGGACACATGCAAAATGTCAGGATTTGAACCAAACAGACAGAAAAAAAAAAAAAATTGAAACGAAATAATGACAGAGGTGTTTCTTACAGTGAATCAAGATCTGGGTCAATGAACGGTGTTGCACCAAACGGGTCGATGTTTGCCAGCAGCATTTTGTTGATGATAGAACTCCCAGCAATTGAGGCGGCAAGTCCTGCTCTTAGACCTGACAGAAATATATCAGGATCACAGGTTAAGAGAAAGGAGAGAATTCTGGTCCACTCAAATTCTGGCCAGGCCCCCAAACATCTCGCTACCAAAGCCTGGGACCACTCACAGTAAAACCTCAAAAGATGATACTTAGAAATGTGAAGCATTTTAAAACTTCCAAATGTCTGTATGCTGTAATAAAGAATTATAGAAAGTAACTCAAAAAGGAATATCTGTGATATTTTCTTACTTACCATGCAACAATTCTACATTTTCCGAGCACACTTTGAAGTAAGTGATCAGCAGCATTTACAGCTACACATGGCACTTTAAGCACATTTCAGCTGCATCGGCTTAGTTTTAGGATAGTGTGTTTCTGTTCTCACTTACTTCAAAGCATGCTCTCAATTCTACCAAAAAAAAAACAAAAAACAAAAAACAAAAAACAGAAAATGAAAAGAGGTTGAGTGAAGATTCAAACCACTAAAATCAGAAATGAGAGAAGTCTTGAGATACCACAATAGAGCTTAGAGAAATAGATAAGATTATGGTGGGGATATGAACCCAAAGAAACAGGCAAATGCCTAAAAACATGTGAACTAAAAATCTCATTCAAGAAGAAGTGGAAATAAAATAAAATACTGGCGGGAAAAGCTGGACAGTAGCACATACCTAGGGAGGCACATGTAGAGAGGCCTGACTCACAAAGCCAGGGGAGGGAAGGGGAAGGGAGGGGAGGGGAGGGGAGGGGAGGGGAGGGGAGGGGAGGGGAGGGGAGGGGAGGGGAGGGGAGGGGAGGGGAGGGGAGGGGAGGGGAGGGGAGGGAGGGGGAAAGGAAGAACAGAAAGGAGAAAGGGAATGAAAGAGAGAACAACTGTGCACCTTCCTAGACTAATCTTTCATATAGGAGCCCCCAAGGGATGCATACATGTTTGCTCATGCTCATATCTGCACACGAGTAAGCTAAAACCACTAAAGCTAAGAAGAGTGGAGAGTGAATGGTCAATGTGTAAACATCACATTTTCATCATTTATACTTCTATACGCTGCAACTGGACAATCTGACTATGAAATTAAGGATAGCATTCTCCTTTAAATTCCATCAAAGTATGCTCTCTATTATTTATTATTTTCTCTGCTTTATTCCCCTGCAGGTTCCTGCATTTGTATCCTGCCCAGATCTCGTTCTCCCACTGGCTCTTTCATTCCATTGTGTTGACAGAAAGTATACAATAGTGAGATTTTGATCCTTTGGATTTTACTGAGAACGATTTGTGACCTATTGGCTACGGTCTGTCTTAGAGAATGATCACATACTCTTGAGAAGGATATGTACTCTCCTGTTCTAGGCTGTCCTTAAGATGATGACTGGATCCTACTGTTTCATGTAACCCCTGGGTGCTCTGTTTCCCTGCTCATCTGTCGGGATGTTCTATCACTATTGAAAGGGAGGAACAAATGTCTCCAACCACTATTTAAATTATACAGCTCATCTTTAAAAAGAAATTCCATGAGTAGCTACTTCTCAGGGTCTAAATGGACTCCAGCATACTATGAATGAAGAACAAAAGAATTTTAAAACTACCATAAATTTAGCAAGCTCTGAGATACGTGCTTTTTCCCTCATGTTCCTTAAAAAGCTCCGAGAGACATTTTTTTTTTTCTTTTTCTCCAGCTCCTTATGAAGTTCTAAGACACTTTCCCCCATCTCTAGCTCCCACTTATGGTCTCTGGTGCCTACTTGTATTAGCTTAATCCAAAGTAAACTCATTTTTATCAAAGATGGACATTTGTAGAGATGCTTGGTGGTCACAGATAGAAGGTAAGCTCCAACTCCTGAGCTCCAGCTTAGAACCGATGAACTAACATTTCTCAAGGTAGGGCCCAGAAGCATGTGTCTGAATATGTCCTTACAGATAGACATGGTATAATCTAAAGACCTATATTTCTATGACTAAATATGGCAAGAATATTCTCTTAAGGACACATTTATCACTAAGCATACCTTTCTGTATCTCATGAATAAAAGAAGTTACATATTTTCAGAGATATGAAGAAACATATGCCATGCCACACAACTGTACTACCTGGACAGATAATTCTGGTGTTGAGTACAGGGAGATTTTCTTTGGTGGTGGCCACAGCTGAACCAGCAACAGAGTCAGTTTGGAAATGACCATGACTTGCCTGTGCATCAGGAGATTGAGATGTGGATTTGGCTGTTGACAAAAAGTCCATATTAAAAATGGCAAATAAAACCAGTATAAAATTAAACAAGCTCCTATAAACTCAAAACACATCATAATAACCAAATGCCTGTTTAAATCAAGGACCAGAAACTGAAGATGTTAATTATATTTACCTTCACTTATCAATTTATTTTAATTTTCTTGAGACATATGGAGAGTATCTACCAAGGGAGATACAATGATCTCTGGTTTTGATGCTACCAGAACACAGATATCTACTATCACTAAAAGTCAATAACGTGCTTAATTTGAATGTGATCAGCCCACACTTGATAAGTAGAAAATGTAAAGCCTGATGGCCATTATGATCACACCACAAACACTAACTGTTAATCATGAATATTGGGTAAATAATCATATTTAAGTGATATGAGTCCCAGTGGGATATATGAATGTATGTAAAACAGAAGCTAATATTGACTTCAATCAATGGAGACACTTGGCAGGGACTCAGATCAGTGCTTTCTTAACCCTCATCAGAAAAGCTTCTTGCCGTATATGGCAATTAACAGAGACCCACAACTGGACAATGGATGGAGAATGAAAGACTTTGGAGTATTTTTAGAAAGATTCTAAGAGCCTGTGGTGGTGAATGGCTTCAAAGAAAAGATGTGTTTGAGACACAATAAGGCTCATACACACATGAACTCAAAGAGAAGGAGACATCATGTACAAGGCTTGCATGGGTTCAAACCAGGCAAAATACCAACTTGAAGAAGAAGTAGACACAAAGCCCAGCCTCTAACCAAGAAGCTATTTGCAACTAATCCCTGGTAGGAAAGAGAAAACAGTTCTCTCCAGTGGAATGTCATTGGGTATATGAACCACACTCCAGGCCCAGGAGTGAGTGGTCAACACAAAACAGAACCACACCTTTCTCTTTCTGTTTTGTTTTTGTATGCACTTTGTATTTTGTTCTTTTTATTGGTTTGTTTTGATCTTTGGGGGAGAAGGAGGGTGTTTTGTTGGGGGGGGGGAGAGCAAGGAAGAGAGGGAGCCATCATGAGATTAGGCTTGTAGAAGGTTGGGCAGGATCTGGGAGGAGTTGGGGGAGGGGACGGACTAGGATCAAAATAAGCTGTTCGTAAAAAATGCTTTTAAGAAAAAAAATAATAAACGGACAGATATCACGTGTCTTCCAAAACAGCCAAAGTGCTTTTCTTGCCATTATTTATTCAAATGATAATGAGCTCCCAATGGTTTTGTTATATCTGGTAAAAAGCTCAGTACAGCTAAAATATTCAAGAAAATAACAAAAAGATTTAATTCTATCTAATATGAGGTATGTTAATAAAGAAAAAGCACCTTGATCTAATCTAGAGGCCACATATATATAACAGTAGTCATTAAATTCAACTTAAAAGGGCTCTAAACTTAATTATCTTCATCTTCATAATCCTTCAGACTAATTACAAACTTAACTGTATTAATCTTGAACAGTACTTTCTCTGATCAAACACTGTCCAGCTGTACAATCCTAGCAGGAGCCACTCTGGTGTGTGTGTGTGACAGATGCCACTTCTGGGACTAATCTCTGACGCACAGCAACTTTTGATGTTTATGTCTGATAAAAAGCAGAAAGTGTACTAAGGTCTAAAACGGATGCCCCATTGCAGGGAATTCAATTGGTTTTTCATGTTTTCTCCTAAATAAAGCACCACCTCGAACACATTAATATACTGTATTTTTCACATCTCAGATGCCAACTGTGTTATGTAATAATGAAACAATATAGATGATTCAATAAAAGTAGATGACTGAACACAGGAAAACTTCTATTGCCAATGATTTTCAATAAATTGGATTACAGGCAAAATTGGCATCAAATGTGGCAACATTTAGACTTTCCTAAATCTATGTTTGTGTCCCAATGGGGCACTCTAACAGTATCTTTTCATTTCCTTCTAACTAGTGGGTCTGTTGAGTTTATGAGAGTACGGTAAGGGGGAATGCTGGCTGGTTGGAAGCCGTGGGCAATGAGTGTACACTCATGGAGGAGAGCAGATGTAAGGATACCCCGATGTAGTAAGTAGTTCTTAACAGATGAAAATATCAAAGGCCTAATTTCCGATTTCACAGATAAAGTATGCTGAAGGTTAAAACCATGAATTCTAGTTGTTATTTAATGAAAACTCAGAGCCAGATATTGGGGAAAAGCTGGAATATCAGAGAGAGGAAACAGACCATAGTGAAATCTGACCCAGCCAACTTCGCAGGACAAAGGCTGTCTTCCAGCTTCCTCAGCCTGGCTCCTTGTCGCTTCGACAGAATAATTCTGTCTTCACATGCCTGCCTTAAATACCTTCTTTGTCCAGCTGTTTCACTTCTGTGTTCAACTCTGCATAATATTCCAGAGTTAAGATTAAAAGTGTGAACTATTACTATTGAACTCAGAGAAACCAGAAAGATCTCTGTCTCTGAAGTTATGGGATTAAAGGCACAGGTCACCACTCCCAGTCTTTCCCATGCTGGGATTAAAGACAAGAGTCACCACTCTCTGACCCTCCTGGCTTGACTGTGGGTGGATCTGTTTTCTGATATTCCAGACTGATTTTATTAAATATAAAATATATCACCAAAGGAGGTGACAGAAGAATTACGATTTTAACAGGTAGAAATGATAGGTTCAAATAAAGAGATATAAAGATGAGAAGTAGTTTGAGTAATGTCAAAAGTAGCATGAATAGCTATGTTATTGCCTTACTGTAAACACCTGGAGTTTGTTCAAAATGTTTAAAAACAGACTCTGAACAAATGGATGTAGCCAGAAAAAAAAAGAAACAATTCAAAATGACCAAATTATAGACCAGTGAAGGAAGCTACGAGACACCAGATACAGTTGGAGCAAGGATGGATACACAATAACATGAAAGCCATTCACAGCATCATTTAAGGACTGCCATAGGGAAGAATGGGAGCATACAGCCTCAGAAGACAGATTCATACCACGTGAGAATTAGGCCAGCTGTAAAGAATACCATACAAATGCCATACTGCCAACATCATTGATACATAGAACCCACTAATATCTTCCATCAGGGGTTGAATTTTAAAGCAGGAAAATGAAGTTCCTAATAAATAACAGTCTGACAATACTACTTCTAACAATTACAGCTAAATTAGAGAGAGAAATGTATTCGAATTGAATGGCCTGAGGCCCAAAGGCCATCTGTGAAGAGAATTTCGAATTTGTCTGTAAATATGTATTTTGAATATCTGAACCTCATAAAAATTAATTTTGATTTCCTTAAGAGTTTTAAGTACAATCAAACAAATTTTTCTCAGCCAATAATAATAATATAACAATAATGATAGATGGCAAACATTTATAAAACTGAGTATCAGACATCAATCTGGGCACTTTTGTACGGTAATTTAACCTTCACTACAACCCAATTAAAACAATATTATTATATTCATTTTTACAGATAGAAAAACTTCAGAAAAGCTAAAAAAACTAGTCCAAGTTTGAAAACAAAATATTAATAAACTATAAGGAACAGTTCTGATAAATTATCTTGCTTCTCTTAGGTACATTTTAATTACATTCATACTATCTCATATCATTAACAGCTTCTTCTTGTACCCGACAGTAATTAGAAATTTTTCACTTACATGAAATACTAAATGGACAAATTCATTTCCTACTGAAAGCCAAAATGTAGGAAAACTGTTAATAAGATTAAAGCAATAATATAATAATTTCTAGGCAAAGAATAATTTGGTTAAAAAAAAAAGAGTTGAAATTATAAACCTTGTGATTTTTAAAAGCTTCATGTATTGAGTGTTGGCCAATCAGAAAAATATAAGCTGAACTTGGTGTATGTGAGGCCAACAATTTCCCAAGGAATCTGAAAGCTGCATTAGGCTAAAACTGGGAAACTTGGCTGTTTCCTCTAAGATACTTAATCATATTTAGTCCCATAATGCTTAGTTCATTATTAATCTCTACAGTACACATGAAGAACAAGAATGCTTGACAACCTTGACGATCTGTTACCATTATTATTTTACTGTTCATAAGTAACATAAACTTGCCAAAAGCCTTTTAAAGATAAAACTTTAAAATTTGTCTCAAACTGAAAACTAAATGCAAAGCTAATTGTGACCGATTTTAATATGTTACCATCACAATTCTCTCACCTGCTGATGACTCTTTCACATCATCATCCTTAGACTCGTCTGCTCCTGGGCTATCATAGTCACAAGATGGACTAATTGGTTCACAGGGCTGAGCTGTCTGCTCATCTATAGCTTTAAGTAGTAAAAAGGGACATAGATTTGCATAAGTGAAAATAAAACTAATTCATATTAAGGTACGCTTAGGAAAGAAAAACTGAACCAAATATCAGAAGAAATTCTACATTCATAAAAAAAAATTGTTTAGTAATAAAACTGAGAGTGATGTCTGTAGATACTGGAGAGTATAAAAACCAAACAAATTTGTTAAGATTATATATTTGCCAGAATAAAATTATGTATCAAAAGCAAAATACAAAGCTCTATTACAAGTTACACATCTGGAAGGTGATTCCAACATTATTCGTATTGAAGTCAGCTTTCATCTAGCACTAAAATTCTAAGCAGCACATACAGTATACTCATATAAAAATGTAAATCTCGGTGTTGGATGCATGGCTCGGTAGCTAAGAACACACACTGCTCTTATAGAGGATTCAGCATCCACACTGGGCAGCTTACCACTGCCTGTTCACTCCATCCCAGAGGGTTCAATGTCTCTTTGAGTATTGTACTTCTATACACACACCCACACACAGACACACATATGTACACAGAATTAAAAATAAAAAGTAAACCTTTCAAAATTCAGATAAAGATTTATACACTCTCAAACATAACCACGTTAAGAAATCATTTATTTTCTCTGTTACTGGCAGCTACAGGGTTGATTTTAAGAAGTAAAACAGAGCCAAAAAAGTTAAAAGATTGAAATGTTTAGACTTGTTCTATAAGCTATTTTTCTACTCAGGCTGGGATAGAAATATTATAACTTAATTTACTTCTAAAATCTTAGTTTCTGGATCACTGCTATCGATGCTGACTCTCACTACTGAAAAAAAAAATTACTAAGTTCAAATTTCCTTTAGTAAACTTACTGTTTTCTACCATGTATTCAGACTTCTCTAAAAAAAACATGTACCGAATCCAAGCATTATGCACACAGGCTATGCTTGCCGCGGGGAAGCTGCCGGCCTCTTTGAAGCTAGTTTTGTGAGTGTGTACCTTTTCCGGCTTCTTCAATGACTTGCCTCACTGCTTTCTTTAGACTGTTTGCCCGAAGCATTATTTCCCGGGGTTTTGCTTTCTGGGAGGAGGGTTTTGCGATGTCATTCAGGAGCTGGTCCTTGCTTTCACCCAAGGATTCTTGGCTGGAAGAGTCCACAGTATCTTCTTCGGGGATTGCAGGGCCGACCCCTGGGGGAACTCGACTAGCCTGAGCGTCTGCATGCAGGACTTGTAGCAGCTGTTCAAGCTTCTCATTTAAGATGGAGCACTAGGAAAACCAAGAAAACATCCACTATGGTGACAAGAAATAAGCAAGTCGCAACAAACGGTGATGAGGAAGAAATCCAAAGAGATTGGCAGGCACAATATAAGGGGTGTTTTTATGAAGATAAATCTTGAAATGTTTTAATTACTGAAGATGAAAACATCAGCATTCAAGTAGATGTGGTCTTTTCTTCTGTCAATGTTTGGGGTGAAGAATACAACCGTTTTTGATTTAGTAAAGACAGGAAACAATCTTTAAATGAGTGGCTCGTAATGTACAGAAATGCTTACTATTAACTGACAAAGACCTACTGTATAAAAGACTGAAAACTCTTACAACTCTGACATCCACCTACTGATACTTCCTGACCACTCAAATTCGATCTCAGGGTTTAAGGTCTTTTTAAGACAATCTTTTATGCCTATGATTTTATGCATATGCATTTGCCTGAATGCATGTATGCACACTATGTGTGTGCGTGGTGCCAACAGAAGATAGAAAGGGTCTCGGATCCCTTGGATCAAGTGTTTTATGTAGATGGTTGTGAGCTGCCAAGTGGGTGCTTGAAACCAAACCTTGGTCCTCTGCAAGAGTAGCAAGTGCTCATAACCACTGGGCCATCTTTCCAGCCCCCACAGATTCAAATCTACGCAATCTACGTCAAAGTGCTGTTCTTTCCTAGAATGCAGGCAGCACTAAGTTGAAAGAGATACAACACACAAAACTACCAGGCTTTCAAAGATTAAATAAAAATTTAAAGGAAAAAAAAAGTCGATTTGCATTTTCTTTTTCTTCCGCTCAACCCATTAGCTACAGTATGAACTGAGGAGGAGAAATCCTTCCCAAGCCCAAACTGTCCAAGCCTCATGGAAAAAGGCCCTCTCGTGAACTTTAAGACACTGGCTTGTAAAGTCAGTAGCTATTCTTAGCATCAGAAAGCAAAGGGGGAAAAAATCTGTAAAGGTATGAAAAAAAACCCACGAAATAAGTAGATCTTTGAGGGAGACAGAGAATGGCATCTAGAGATTCGAAGACTCATGCGGGAGGGAACTGAACAACCCAATTTTATCCAACATGGAAAGCCAGGTCTCAACTATCAGGGCCACCTGCCCCATGCATGGCATTCTCCTAGGTCAGACTGACCATGTGTCCCTTCAGGGTCTCAACTACTAAGAGAGGGATCTGAATCATAAAATTCGGTTTGCTGAATACTCTCCAACAATGCAGCTTTTTGTGCATATTAAAGGGTAACCATACACGAGAAGATATTTTTGTAAATCCTCAAATCTAATTTTTAAAAAATCTTTTGTTTTAAATCTTTAGATATTTTGGTAAGAGCACACCAAGGCAGTCTTTAAAAAGCACAGCACAACGCTCACAATGTCAGTTCACATCTCCCTGCCCATGACATGCTCCCCTTACTTTACTGGCCACGGCTTCGGCTACTATTGTATTTTCCAGTGTTTTTTTTGTCATATGCCTTTTCCACTTTGGCAACGAAGTCCTTCACGGTTTCACAGAGTATCCTTTGAGGAAGAGAAATCACACAGTTTAGTCGGTGTGCTCTCTTGTACAAATGCATTTATAAGTAGGCACAAGTAGACAAACTCATAATACCCAGGACCCTTTTTACATTAAGACCACACGTCCATCTGTGCCAACATTCCTTAGACACATTCAAGACCTCCTAAGTGAAAATGGATGCATGAATAAGCCCACTATCCATACTTATCCTAAGACTGCAGTGAACCATTCTCAAATGCTTAAATAAGCCTGCCCAATATGACTTTAGGTCCCCTAAAAATAATACAGTGTCTTCCACCACAGCTTAGATCATTTTCTTCATGTATAACAGACAAGAGTTCTCCACAATATACTGGACCTACAGCAAATGAACACCTTGGTAGCATGCTACTTCTGAAGAGGAAAAGAGGCTGTGTATTCTTACCACCCATCAGATACTAGAATTGAGTTATGTTCTCTGTAAACCCATCCATTTCCCCCACTTACGATAACCAATACGATCACGCACAGGCCTAACCCAATTGGGATCTTGTTAGTGTCAGCAACATACAGTTTACTTGTTTGTTTCTTTTAATTACATTTGGTGACTTTTCAAAAGAAATGAAATAAAAAAATATAAAACATATCTGCCTTTCAAAAAGTTGTGTAAAATTAAGTAGCAAAAAGACATATGAATATGGGTGGGTTTGGCAACATGTATACACTGATCGAAACATAGAGATTGATAGAGATTTTGAAATTTAAGAAAAAGAGAAAAATGTTCCAGTAGGTTTTTTTTCTATTAGGTTTACAACTTTCTCTGGTAAGCAATGGCAGCTTGCAGATACTTCAATATTATAAAGTTGAACAATGCAACAGACACATGGTATACGTATATGTGCCCACCTATACTCCAAACCTTTGAACTGGCCATGACGTGTATTATTCCTAACAATCTTCATTTTATTTGTTGCTTAGGAATTAGATCCACAAGCTGTCTAGCCTCAGCCTGCTGCCTGATGTCAGGAACAGCACCCAGGTCTCACACATGCTAAAATACTCAACCACCGAGGTATAGAAACATTCTCTTGGCTTTGGCTGACATTTCAAAATCTAGTTTCTGTTTCCTAATTTTTTTTTAAGATTAAAAAGATACTTGAGTGTGTCTGCCTGACATCATTGAATATACATGTGCAACAGTGTCAGAGGAGTTGAGAAGAAGGTGTTACAAATAGTTGTGAGCTGTGTTGTAGGAACTGGGAACTAAACCACAGTCCTCTGCAAGAGTGACAGGCTCTTATATGCTGAGCCATTGCCCCAGCCCCCTAAATTCCAATTTTTAAGGGAATTAAGAAAATCTAGCTTACCACTTATTATTGACTCATTCATGTATTTCACATATAATTTTTATTCTTTGTTACTATGTAATTATAGAATGTTTTGAAATATGATGTTAGGTGACCATGAATCTTCTTGTATGAGAGGCTGAAGGAAAAGCCTGCTCCTACTGTGTCTATAGGACTGATGGTCTGACGTGTAGGTCAGGAGAGTGCTTGGTGCTTCAACTGTGGGACTAATCAGAAGAAGAGGTCTGCCCTGAGCTCCTGTCCTTCACATTTAGAAAGGAATAAAGGCTGTTTAGATTCTGGAGGCATGAATTAATCTAAATAGTGAATTTAGGGTTTCTATAGTGAAATCTATACTTAAGGCAGGCCAGGTGGTACAGGCCAGAGGCCTTTTCTACTTGGGGCAGGAGGATTGTAGTTTCAAGGACTGCCTGGAATAGAGTGAGTTTGAAGTGGTATCCTTTTAAGTGTTCTGCAGACATGCATTTGATCACAGAGCAAGGCTGGCAAGGTCAAGTATCTACTGGGGCCAGGGAAATAATACGTGGATTGAACCCAGGACAAGAAAACACTAAGACAGTGCTGAGGCCTGGGCAATCAGAAAATGAACATATTTCTGTAAGCAACACAATTCACTGCATAAGCACAAAGCAGCCCGTAGCTCTGCCCACTGTGCTACCCATCTCTCTATATCACCGCAGTGGCTCATTGCCCAATGCCGTTTCTATTGTTCAGGGCTATTTCCTGTTCTGTGGCGACATGTCCTTAAAGCAGTCACTACAACTGCACTTGTGTTAGAAGGAAACTTGCTCATAATGGTTTATGTTTCTCCTTCACTACAAATAAAGTATGTAATGAACTGAAATTTCCATTTTCCTTCTCAATTTTCTATTCTCCCGTCTGTCAGTTTTCCTTCCCACCTTCCCCTCCCATCCTGCATAACAGCAGGAACAGAACTCTAAAAGCACTCCATCGCCATGAGTTGAAAGTTTCAGCTGGCAGCATCCCCCTCCCATGGCTGACTTCTCATGGTGTAAGCTCAGGAAAAAGCAAATTTGAAATTCCACGTTTGGGATAACAGCATAATGAAGCTTTGGCTCTGTGTACGGAATGAACTAAAACCTGATAACTTTGAACTAAAATATAATTATACAATTTAAATACTGAAAAAATGTCACTCTGATGACTCTCATTGTTTTCCTTTTAGTGATATAAACAGTTGCTTATCAGGAACGTGTTGGGAAGAAAATAGTGAATTCTGACAAGGGATTTCCATTTTATAATTAATCACTGATACTTTCCAAATAGGCATTTAAACTCTTTTATTTTTATACTTTCTTGACAAAAACTTTTCAAAATAAGCAGCAAAATCTACTCCCTCTGAATAGACACCACGCAGATGCTAATGTGACTAAAAAGAAATTAAGTTCAAATTATTGTATTTAATCTTTTTAAGTTACTTCACATCTAAGGAAAATGACCAGAAATGGTGTGACAGCCAGGGAACCCCCTGCCCCTCTATGGTCTCACATAACTGTCTTCACTTCAGCCCACAACTCACTTGGCAGATGATATGACCACCGCATGTTCATCCGAATTGAGGATTTTCGTAAGGTGATTTGCAACAGAGTCTTCATAAATTGTCATCTGGAAAAGAAAATCCTATACTATATGATTGCTGTTAGTGCCGATGCAACCCATTTATGACTGCTTCAGAGATGTACTGTTCATACACATACAAGACAGGCCAAAGGCTGTCATAAGAAGTGGGGGAGGTCATTATGCAAAAATATGTGTATGTGGTGAGGGCATTCCCCTGACTCCTACTTTGAGGTTCTGGAGATTTTAACATTTTTAGAAAATCCAATTAAACTCCATTATTTTTTAATTATATGTAAATGATTATATAAAGTTTGACTTTAAGTGATATTTAAAATGAATTCAATAAAATCAGACTAGTGTAGACAAAATATGGATGAAAGCCTAGAGACCCAAGTAGAATAACCCAGAGATTGACACTCAGCTTCATCACGAGCCTGGAGAATGCACACTGAAACCACACACAGAATGGCTAAAAAGCAAACAGCAGCAAGTGGAACCTGACAGCTGGAACAGTATATGAAGCTCTCCTAAATAAACCTGAAGGTCCTAGGAAGCTATTGGACATTGTCGTTAAGGCTGAACACAGGCCTAGGGCAGAGGACCAAGAAGCTCAAGTTGTACACAGACAACCCAAAGAGACAGATGTGTGTTAACCAAAAGACATAGACTGGATGGAGTGTTCACGCAGTGTTAAATGCACTGTGTTTGTTCCATAGAAATACCACAGGACACCAGGAGGGAAAGGGCAATTTTGCCACAGTACAGATGACTCTGATGAGCTAAATGCTGGCTACAAGGAGCCAAAGCAGAAAGCACACAAAATGGTTTCCATTTTATATTCTGCTTCCATTTCCCAAAACCAGACAGAATTAGTCTAATATGGTAAAAGTCAGGGCAGTTGTCATCCATGAGAAATGTGTAGTGGTGCTTATAAGGGCAGGAGAGGGGCTTATCAGGCACTGAAATGTCTTGTGATCTGGGTATCAGTAACATAAGGTTTGCCTAATTTGTGAAAGTGTTCCAAGCTACACATTAAGATATGCACACTTTTCTGCCTATATATTACACTTCAGTAAAAAAAAAAAAAAAAAAAAAAAAAAGTTTATAAAAATTCAGTTGGGCAGCCACACAATCTGATAATTAACCTTAAAATTATGTAAGCAGATGCTTCTCCTAGACAATGAAACACAATAAATTCCCCAACGCCCTCTCTCTCTCTCTCTCTCTCTCTCTTTTTTTTTATTGGATTTAAACCTTACATCTTATTAAAAGAGCACATCTTTTTGATAGATAAAAATATGCAGACTATCTAAACAGAGTCTTAGGCCAAACGTTTTCTTCAAGTGCATTCCATGTCATAAACTCAGAACTTCCCAGTAGAAACGATGGCCCCATTCAAGCTGCTCCCCAACAATCCTTGACAGTGCTCACACATCTTTTCTCTCTTTTTTGCCCATTAGTACCAGTTCACTCAGAAATACTTTAAGTTTCAGTAAATATTTTCCTCCATAATGCCATTCTGACTGGCATTGTCTCAAAAAAGAAATCTCATTTTAAATTACTGTTGAGCCCATCTAATTGGTAGCTAATTTGCAATTCTACCTCACCTCTTTCAAATGAAGGCCACATCTGGAAAAGTAATTTCATACAACAGTAGCTACAGGTCTCCCAAGTTACACAATATTGTCCTGACCCTCTAATCATCGGACTTAAGTACAAAAATTTATCTCACTAAAGATCAGAACAGTGGAAACATATCTTTTAAAAATGCAAAATAGGACAATATTCTTCAGGGATCAGCTTATTCTCTTCACTGCAGAAGCAATAATATATGACATGGTCAGTAATGCTGTGAGTAAATGCATTAATTAATTTATTAATTGCTGTCATTTAATTGATGCTACTTGAAGCTTATATTTATTTGTTCACTAAATTTATTCAAGAATAAAAATACACCTCTTTCTGAGGAAAAAAATCCTTATAGATGTCACATCTTAATCTACTACAGTGCCACTTAGCAGGGTCCTGACTTCCTTTTCTCATTTTGGGGAAAAAAAATTAGTAACATGCATGAAAAGTGCTACTAAAATTGATTTCTATGATGGGTATGTCAGAATAACATTATAATTCAATGTTTTTCTGTAAATTAAACAATAAATATATTAATGTAGTGAGTATCTCTAGGTGAGCTGGCTGTACATCATTTTTAATTTCCATTTCATATGATTTACTACTTTCTCACATTTTAGAACATTTTTAATACTTTCATATCTAAAAAATACGTTCATCTCCACTAAGGAATGCTCCATGTTTCTATTTGCCATTCCTTGTCTTAGTTTTGACAAGTTAATAATTTTATCAATGGCAAGATAAAAATTTCAGCTCTAAAGATGTAAATTTTCCCAGAGGAAAAAATACACTGTTGTAGATCAAAGTCATAATGAGTTAGAGAGATAATCTCCTGTAAGACCAGACTGTTTTACATTTCCATTGCTCTGAAGTTTAAATATAACTGAAAAGTTTAGGTGTTGGTGGTCTGGAACAGAGACAGAAGAAAGTGAGCAGCGTTTCTTCCTTTGCTTGCTCAGGATCATCGGGCTTGACATGGGTCTGCTGTCTGTTCAGAGCAGGCAAACTGGGAGAAAGACACTGCATGATCTTCCAGCCAGGAGTACTGGAATGTGGGTGGGAGGGGGTTCACTGGAGCTGGACTAAAACCTCATAATCAAGCAGGTGCTCCTGACCGATGCAGATGAGGGCAGATGAGGGAAGGAGAACTCACTTGAGGCTGCTATCTGCTGCCTCCTGGGGCACAAGGGCAGGACCCTGAATGCCCGGTGCCTTATACACATCTGCATCATTAAATCCTCACAGCACTGTGGCCTGTTACAGGCGAAGTGGTGAGGTCCACAGAGGTCAGTGGCTGAGGGTTCACGGTCACAGAAAAACTCTAACCTTGATCCTCAGCAATCTTTACCCTGGGAGAGAAGACTGGAGGCAGTCAGGGATACCATGAAACAAGCATGTCACCACTGCCATCTCCCCTGCCCTCAGGACACCCCATTTCAAATCGTCAGTAGACAAAAGATTAGTCTTACATAAAATTCTTCAGATGCTTCTGTGGGTTGAGGAAGTAGAGATGCCTTCGCTGGCAATTTGAGTTCATACGTCATTATACTCCACCTGATGAGAGAAAATCCTTTGATCTAAATTTTCTTTAAATCTTAAATAAACTATTTCCATTTCATGTACATATATATATATATATATATATCCAACTTATACACACATATGTATATATGTATGTGCCCTACAGTTTCATTTTATCATAAACCAAGGATGGTACAGAGACAAAACTATGATAATCCCATTCAACATTGGATTCATAGGTTATCATTTCCACATTCTACCATTTCTAGCAGCATCCAAACATTCCAACACCAGATCACAGCAGGAAAAGCTGGTCATCCTCTGATTTACTACTCTTTTCTAACATTTATTTTGTTTTATATTCACAAGTGTTTTACCTACATGTATGTCTGCCTGGGGGCATCAGAAGTCCTGGAACTGAGTTACAGATAATTGTGTGGTACTATTTGGGTGCTAGGGATTAAATCCAGGTCCTCTGGAAGAGCAGCCCGTGTTCTCAAGCTGCGTCATCTCTCCAGCCCCAACTTACCACTCTTAATGCAATGCATTCTAGCTTTTTTCCCCTCCTCTACCTTCTAAATAAGGCTCCTTGTAAAGTACTAACTAAATTATATGTTATTAAAGAGCCACAACCCAAAGTTCTAAAGTCATGTCTTAGATTAAATAAATGCATATTTACCCATGAAAATAAAGCATCTCACATTCAGCGACAGTGCCTGGCAAAAGAATATGTGAGTGAATGGTTGTGTGTGTGGGGGGGGGGGGGGGAGGAAATGAGGTAAACATCCGTAATTTAAGAGTAATGTAAACACGGAACAGAAGGAAGTTATAAAAAAAATAATTCAAGAAAACATATTCCAATCATTACTAAGTATTACCAAGTAATATTTCCAAATGTTGAATCATCCAAAAAAACAACCAAAATAATAATTCCAGAGTAATATTTAAAACAATTCCAAATGTGGGGATAATAAAACAAGATGAGAGATAAAGATGTTTTATACATACACAGCTAATGAGGCACATACAGGCATTTCTTCAACCAGTAGAACATACACTGGTGATTCCCACTGCAATCATTCAGACCAATGAGAATAAGTCTTTGCATCAAAATCCAAATTTCCAGAAACTTCCCAACAGGCAGATGTTATCTGGACTATGTGAACTAAACCATTGAACCATTGTTTGCAGCTACACTCCAACAGCATGAAAACTAAGTAAAGGCTTGTCCGTGTCCGTCCGTGTGTGTTGTCGTCCCCCCCCCGCCCCCCCCCCCCCCCCCCCCCCCCCCCCCCCCCCCCCCCGTCCCGTCCCGTCCCGTCCCCCGTCCCGTCCCCCCCCCCCTCCACGGCTACGGCACCTGCTGTGAAAATGTGCAGAATAAACCGCAGATCCTAAGAACCTACCTAAATGCCCAGTGGGAGTGCTGACCTGCATGCAGGCCCAAGAAGACAGGAACTGCCTAACAAGAGTAGCCATCTCAGCCTGCTCTGGTTTAAATGGGAAACCCCGCCTCAATGAATTAGATGGGAGGACAACCAAGGGTGATTTCCAACATCAACCCCAGGACTCCGTATGCATACGCAAACACGTGTGCATACACACACACACACACACACACACACACACAAAGAAAACATAACAAATAAAATTATATTTATGTAGTTTTCTATCCATGCACGCAACAGACTATGTTGAACATCTCAAAGTGAAAGGTGGCGTCTAGATCCACAAAAGTGAACAGGCTTCCAAATGAGGCACATGTATGTGCTAGCCCGGAAACTAGAAATCACACAAGTATTAGTTACATCTGAAAATAAGTACAATGGCATTCAGAAAGTAAAAGCCAAGCTACTTCTCCAGGCCAAAGACAAAGTGGGCAGGGATTCCACCCCAAACCACACCTTCCAAGCTGCATCTCCCTCACAGATAGGGAATTCCGGGGAAATGGGGAGAAGTGTCAGCAAGAAAAAAAAGAGTGGGCCCCGAGGTGTGTTAGCACTGGATACAAGATGGTCCAGGGCTTTTCTGGTGCCTGTGTGATGTGAGGGAGAGTCTGAATCTGAGCCTGGACTCTGTTCCAGCGCCAGCCCGACTGCTTAGTGGCTACGTGACTTTGACCATGTAAAGAATAGAGACGTCAATATTAACTCATTTGCGACTGTAGTGTTGACAGCGAAAGCCAGACATATGGTCTGGGTTGTTCCTACTCACACAGTCTCCAGAAGTCTGTGTCTCATCTTTGGAAAACAGTCATAATGATGCTTTTCTGAACCAAGTCACAGTATAGCTCTACAGAACAAATAAATATTACTGAAAAGCCTAAGTAAGGCAGAGTATTAAGTTGATTTTTCATGCCTTTTTAATGGGGTGAGGATCATCTGTTCTTCACAAACAGTTACATCATAAGGAAATCACAACGATTCTAATAAAGATCCTCACCTTGGCTCTGTTGCTTTTAGCAAGCTGGGGGATGTCAAGTTTAACCACAGGGGTGCTATTTTTCACATGAGCACTAGGGGGAGGGAATTTCTAGAGCATGTTTCCTATGTCACCTCAGGACTGCCCTTTAAATCTGTCCCCAAAAGAAGCATTTGGAATCCTCTGTGCTGCAGCTGGTAAGGTGGCTCAGTGACTAAAGATGTTGACACTGAGACTGATGACCTGAATTAGATCCACAAGAACCACAAGGTTAAAGGACAGAACCAACTCTGGAAAGACCTCCACGTTCTCAATGTGGCAAATGCCGGGACATGCATGCAATTCAAAAAATCTTCAGTAATCTTCTGAGTTGTCTAGTAAGCAAAGCACTGGACAATTTAGGTATCTCTCTCTCTCTCTCCTCTAGATGATTTTTTTTCATTCAAATCCTTCGGTTTTATTAAGGTAAAAACTGCTAAATGCTATACATTTATTATATACAACTATTGTTTGGATGCACATAAATCTCATGAAGTCACCATTACGCATGAGCTAGATTACTGACCCATCACCACCACACTGTTATTCTTGCTTTGTTTCTCTTTGTGTATATATGAAGAGTGAGGGTGTGCATGCACATGAGTTCCAGCATGCATGTACCACAGCCTGTGTGTGGTGATCTGGGGACAGCTTAGTGTGCTGGTCCTTGTAGCTGGATATGCCAGGTCAGCTAGCCTGCTAGTCTCTGGGAAGCTCCTGCGCCTTCCTCCCAGGTCACTATAAGGAGCTCTGGGATTACAGACCTGTGTCCCTTCCCTCAGCTTGGAATGGCTTCTGGGGAACTAAATCCAGGCTTGTACAGGAAGTATTTGCCCCACAGGTCACTTCCCCAGGCCCCACACCTTATATATTCCTTTCCATCTTTTTTTTTTTTTTTTTAACCTCCAGACTTTTAAGGATTGGGCATTCTGAATCTAGCCCCCAGCGCAGATTTTAAGTCACTATGGCCCAAGTGAGTGTCACCTCCATGCAGTTTTGGTAAGTATAGCTTAAGGTTCTATAATCGAGCTCTGTTTTCAATATGCTGTCAGCAAAGGAATCAAGTATTACAACATTACAGTATGACAGACAAGGTTACCGTACTGAGGTTATCGCTCATCTTAGGATAATTACATTTTTGACTGGTGGCTCCCTGATGTGATTTTGTCTTCAGGAAGATTTCCACAGATGGCTAATCCTATCAAAGTTGTTTTGATTCATGCAAGCTCAAGTCTGTAATGATATTTTGATATTTGTCTTGTGCTTTTTTTTGGGGGGGGGGGAGGGTAATTATGGCTTACTGAATCTTCTTGTTCCCTAACTCAAATTCTAAATGCCTTCCCCTCAGTAGTCAGGCTACAAACTCTCTGGTTTCTGTTTTATACATGGCTATTCAGAGTGTGGAGAGGAGAGCAGAGGAGAGAGGAGGGGACACAGCAAGTTCTCCATCTTCCTGTATGCTCCAAACAACACCCCCCCCCCCTCATCCTGTCCTGGTCTCTGAAACAGGTCTCTCCACCTTCCCCTCCCTCCCTCTTGTTCTTTCTCTCCTTTCCTCCTTCCTTCCCTCCCTCCCATCTTTCTCTCTGCAAGCACTCTATCATTGGGCTATATCGCCAACCTGGGCAGGGCTATTTTATCTCTTCACTATCCAATTATTGAGTTATTGGATGAATTAACTCAGAGAAGATCCTCTGCATCCTAAAGCTGAAATTCTTTTCTTTCTGAAACTACAAGGTGGTGGGTCTTACTACTCCATCCATCAGAAGCTCCAGCTGAAAAGTGAACTTCTTAGCTTTCTGACTCGAACACTAATTAAAAGTGATGGGCATCCCCGAGCTGGGCATGTGCTATGTTTTTATAATACTGGCACTTGGGGATGGTGAGACAGGAAATCTCTAGTTTGAGGTCAGGTTGAGCTACGTAGTGAGACCCCATCCCCAAAGCAATGAGTAGTAACTCCATAACAATTTACATTTAAAATAATAAATTCACTGAAACCATTTTTTTCAGAGTTTTGTGTGTGTGTGTGTGTCATTCATTCAAAAGGATCTTTATCGAGTGTCTACTTTGTGCAGGCTCTATTCAGGATCTCAGTGATCAATGAACAAGACCCTGAAGTTTGACTCTCGTACTTACAGTCAGTATAACTAAAAGTATCAGATAAGGTGAGGTTGTCATTTTTTGAAGGAGAATTCTCTTACCTGTCCAACATTTTGGTACTGGCTCGTTCCAGCTTCTCTAGTATCTGAGGAAGTTGGGTGTCATCATCGTATGAACCTCCCCAGCCAAGAACTCGAGCAAGGTCATTGCCTGTCCCCAAAGGCAACACCCCAAGCTGGCACTGCAAAAGAATGAGGCAGTGATACTTTGAGAGAAGGTGGGAAACAAGGACCTTGGGCTCAAGTCGAGCAAGACCCCATCTCAAACACCCCAGTGAGCACTTGCCTGTTTATGCAAGTTCAGTTTATCAATCTCTGACAAAACCCAGCCTACACTTCCGTCTCCTCCACAGACAAGAATCCGGAAGTTGTCAAACTTCTGAAATAACCTCAAGCTGAAAGTAAAACATCTATTTTTAGTGTATGTGCATTAAAAAAAAAACACTTTCTCTAACTACTGTTCATTTTTATTCATTATTACCACATTTGTATTAAATATAAGAATTCTTATGTAAAAAACTAACTTGAGCGGAATAGTTAGCTCAAGAAACTTTTGAACAAAAATGTGTTATAAGCAGAAATAGAAATAAATTAGAAGGGGAAATTAAAAATGAACAGAGGTGAAGGGCCAGAAGGAAGGGCGGAAGGCAAAGTGGACACAGAACATGTCATTTCCTGAGGCGTTACAACCCAAGGGAGGGGCATCTCCACAGTGTGCGGACACTGAGGCAGTCAACAAGTCTCTTGTCATTATCTAAAGTCAACCTGAGATCCTCCAGAAACTGCCCCTGCAGTGCTGGACAGAAACCCCTTTGGTTAAGACACTGACAGTGTATTGAGATTAATCAATATTAGTTTTCCATGAAGGTAATTCTCTAATATTAGTTTGTACTTTACATCTATATTATTTTCTCTTTTCTTCAGTTAAGTATTTGTCTGAAATAAAATGCACACTTAAAATATTTTCATAAACATTTAAGAATTTGGAAGTTTTGATAATGTTTGGAATAGATATAAGGAAACTGAATAACATCAGAAAGATTGTGTTAAAATGTGAATTAAGGAGCACATCTTTAACCCCCGCCTTCAGGAGGGAGAGACAGGTCATTCCCTGGGAAGCCAGACTAGTCTACATTCAGCTCTAGGTTAGCCAGGGCCTCATAGTTCTGTCTCAAAAACAGACAAATAGAAAACAGCAACAAAAAACCCCACAACAAAAGAAAACCCACAACAAAAAATAATTTAAGCTAGAGACAGCGTAATATGAGGACCTGCCTGACATGTTCACATCTATAGGATCAGAGACCAGCACCGCACAAAAAGAACAATATAAAACAAAACTCAACAAAGCTCAAATGAAGACACATGTCACAGCAAAAAGAGATGTCCCATGAAAACTGCAATTTTATGGGGTTTAAAAATTTTGTTTTTCCGAGACTGGATTTCTCTGTGTAGCCCTGAGTGTCCTGGAACTTGCTCTGTTGACCGTGCCGGCCTTGAACTCAGAGATCCACCTCCCTTCTGAGTGCTGGGCCTAGTGTGTGCCACCACCACTGGGCTTGGAAGCAAATTTTCATGAGGAGAAGAGTCAGATGCATCCCATACTTAGAACCATCTTTTCTCAAGTAAGAGTTATCATTAATGAATTACCCTAAGTGAGGCCCTCCGTTCATTAAGTCAAACACCTGAGCCGGGTTGAGCAACTGTTTAAAGCGACGGAGGAACTTCACTCCCTGACTGTCTCCGCTCCTAGAATTCACGAACACCAAGAGAGGGCTGACACAGAATGAAAAGGTCGCTCTACAGAAACCTGAAAAGCAAACCCAGGACAAGATGAATAAGTACATTTTCTCTCTTAAATTATTAACAGACATTTAGAAATAGAAATGAAAAAATTTAGGAGCCTTCCTTATGGCTGGAACATCATTGCAATCTAATCCCCCAATGGAGCTAAGGCCATTATTCACATCCTAGCAATAAAAAAACTATCACTTTTGACCATGCTCTGAAGTGAAAGATCACACCAAGGACAGTAAGAACCCCCATCAAAGAGTACCTGAAATGGACCACCAACCTTACCAATATTTATAAGAAAAGCAAATCTAGGCTATGGGTTCCTAGTTGTCAAATAATCCATGTTCATAGACCATATAATATTCCAGATGTTCTTTGCAGAGGCCTGAGAAAATACTTTAAAATTTATAATAACAAAAGGCGTGCCTGGGGTGGGAAGAACTATCATCCTCTATCCTTTATCCATGTATGCAATGGTATCAAACGTCTGTGCATGAAGCACAGCAGAAACCAAAAGAACGCACTGCAAAAGCCCTTTGTGATGTGGCTTGTGGAAAACGAGGTAATGAATATTCTATTCCAAACTAGGGATGTAGAAAGTTTCTCTGACGCCTACTGTTAAGCATTATCACACTCTAGAAACAGCAAATGCATTTAGAGGACCACAAAGTCCTGCAATGAAATTACAGGAGAGCAAACTTTAATAGTAGCCCGTACTAATGGGCAGTTTTTACTACGGTGAGAGAATACACACAAATTAACCATTTAGTATTTCAGCACAAAATATAATCTTCCTTCATCCATTAGGAGGCAAAAAAAAAAAAAAATCTAAAAGTCTTATGGCTAATGTGTTAATGGGTACACTGCAACTTTCATTCCAAAATATTCATCTGGGCAAGGGATGTAGCTGGGTGTTTGGACAACTGAACTGCCTAGCTCTTTAAAGATCCTAGGTTTTTATCCACAGCATCACAAAAATTAATTAATTGGTTAAACAATAAAGTATAATCTTCCAGCATTTATAAAAACTTACCAGAATAGTCATAAATTACAGTTTATTACAGAAAGATAAATCAACATTAATTATGCCAGAAATACACATATTTACACTACTGCTACATACCGTCAGAATCTGTGCTATTTAGTGCAATTGGAGGTATGATAGATACTTTACACTGGCCAAGTGGACAAACAGGGTGGTACAGATCTTTGCAGGCGGTGTGTACCTACCAAGAAACAAAGAAACTTTCAAGAATCATAAAACAGGAAATCAATGCCTGGGTTATAAACTGTATGTACAGATCGGCTGGTTCAGGATCAATACTATCACACAATGTATAAACTGTATGTGCAGACCTGCTCGTTCAGGGTCAATACCGTCACATAATGTTCAGTGAGAAGTGTAGGGGGATTATGTTGTTCCACTGTAAATAATTGTCCCCACCTATGAGTTTAATAAAAAGCGCTGATTGGCCAAAGGCAGACAGGAAGTGTGGGTGGGGCTACCAGACTAAGAAAACTCTGGGAACAGGTAGAACATAGCAGAATGCCAGAAAGAAGGCAGAAGAAACAGAGGACAACTATGCTGCTCTGAGAAAAGGTACTGAGCTGCATGGCTGAACAGGATAAGAGTCATGGGTTAGATTAAGGGTAAAGAGCTAGCAAGTTACATGCCTGGGCCTTAGGCCCATCAGCCTAAAACTATTGCAAGCATCTGTGTGTCTCTGTGGGTCTGCGGGCTTAAACCTTGAGGGTAGGCCCGAAAGTCCAGGCCAAAAACCTCCTACTACAGAGAAGTCAAGCACCAAAGGCACAATAGCCTTCCAAGGAACAGGCTAGCACTGTACAGGTAAGAATGGTCTGAGCAGCCTATGCCTGAGGTTGTCTAAAATAAGCAATATGTATTCAGTGAATGCCTGATGGGGAAAAGGAAGAAGAGATGAGGTGTGGGAAGAAAGGCAACACGGGGGTGGGGAGAAGCTATCGTGATATTATGACCATAAACTTTAATAAATAAAACCTGCAATGTCCAGCTCTTTCTGCAGTGATCCCACAACCTTCTCCTAGTCAAGCTAAACCCTCAGGAGAGGAACAGCAGTAAATCCACAGCTGATAGGGACATCGGGAACGGGAGGAGCCATGAGCTACCCAAGACAACGGTAGCCAAAAGCAGTTTAAACGCTCTCTGTGTGGAACTGGGGACATGAAGAATGGCCTAGAGCGCTTGTTCGGTTCCCAGCACAGACTAGAGGACCTACAACTTTCCTGGACTCCGCTTACAGGAGAATCTGGCATCATCTCTGGCCTCCACGGGTGCCAGGCACACACACTGTACATATGTACATGCACATGGAACACTCATACACATAGAATGGAAACAGAAAGTTTAAAAAAAATATTGTCTGTGGGTAGTGTTCCTTTAAAACAAGGAATGTTCTAAGATGGCTTTAGGGTTAAGTGTGTACTGAGATGGAAAGGCACCTGGTACAGTCTACACGTTATCATGCTGGTTGGTTAGCTTGTCTGGGATCCTGACAATGCTAGGGGCATCTTGGAAGAGGGAACTTCAGTTGAGAAAATGTATTTCTTTGTAAGACTGGTCTGCAGGGCATCTTCTTGATTGATGATTGGTGTGGGAAGACCTGCCCACCATGGGCTGATGGTCCTGAGTTGTAGGAGAAAACAGGCGGAGTAAGCCAGTAAGCAGCACTGTTCTGTGGACTCCGTTATCTCTGCCTCTGGTTCCCTTAAGCTCTTTCCCTAGGATCCATCAGTGATAAACTCTTTCCTCCCTCACCTTTCTTTTGGTCGGGGTGCCCCAGACACAGGAACCTAACAAAGACCAAAGCAAAGTAAAAGAAGCAGCAGCACACATATGGTTTAGAAGACAGAATGATGAAGAATACCCAGCACCAGGACGAAGGGAGTCATGTTTAACTTAAAAGTGAGAAGGAGGCACAGGTCACCTATCAGACCTGACTAAAACACTGTGGGATTTGCTTTGCTCAGAAGTGAGTCTCATTAATTACACAATCGACTCAGCAGACTCACCAGGTAAAAAAAGCAGTGGGCTTTCCACAGTGTGTGTGTGCGTGTGGGGGTGACTTCCAAATTTAAAACACCAACATTAAAAAGACTGTAAGACTCAAAAACCACCAAACAAATCTACCCCAGTGAAAGGCAGGTACTGCTGTGGCAGGACAGCGTGGCCAACACCAAGCAACATGGCCAGCACTGTCTGCACGGCTGCTTCCTCACATCGACTGCCCTCATTCAGTCAGAAACCCTGTCCTTATAACATCTGACAGAAATGAGAACTAATTCCTTGATTCACATGCAAAATTTTAAAAGTAAATATTTATATAACGTGTATATCATTCCAATCACATCAATGCATAGCCTACTGAGTTCAGCATTGTGTCAGAGGGTGGATACAGGGAGGCAGAAAAATTGCATTTCAGATATCAGCAATAACTTGGGAGCGCCTTAGAGCAGGGCTTTCTGAGGGCATCATGTAGTTTGAGGGGGGAGGGTGCTGAAAATATAAATTGAAATGGGATGAAATCAATACAGTAAAACAATAAGCTATGAGGAGAACCTTTGATGTAAGAAATATCGGAATACAAGCAACTTCTATAAATAGGCCATTTGAAATAAGACCAGAGCAGAAATAAGACACACACACACACACACACACACACACACACACACACACACACACACCCCTGTCATATTAAAGAGAATACATTTTTAAAACATAAAAGAATACCATTATGTCACAAAAGGGTGTGTGCACAACCAGGGCCTGCTCTGCCAGAGGCTATTTGCTTTGCCTCGACCACACAGAAGACCAAGTTAGGGAAAGAGGCTAATTTAAGGCTATGGAATAATTCTAAACCCTTACCATTGTTTTACACCAAAGGCATTTCCAATCTTGCAGGCGGAGAACACTGCCACAGGTCTTATCACAGACTGCACACTTGGCACTCACAGGCAAGTTGCCTTCAAGCCATTGGTGAGGCATGGCGACCTATGGGCAGGAAGAACAAGTGATCAGAGAGAAACCTGGGGACGCCAACCTCACCCTGCAGGGGATGGGGAGCAGCTTCTTACTCTACAGACGCGATCATGTGTATGCGAGAGTCCCTCCCTCATCTTACCCACATTTATGGGCCCTCTAGCATGCCTGAATCCTAGAGGCATACAAAGATAAGATGAAAAATCTAGCAGAACTCTAGCTGAGAAGAAAGGCATGCAAAGGTTAGGAAACAGTGATCCCTAAAGGTTTGATTCCCCAGGTTTGAAGGGAGGACTGTTGAGAAGCCCAGAATCTGCAAAGTGAGCATCTCAGCTAAGCCTCGAAGACCACTGAGTCAGTCAAGGCCTTATCAGCGGCTCAGCTGAGAAGCGCTCCCAAGTCTTTCTCAGAACAGATTCACCTACAAGCAGGGAACTGAAGAACGCTATGAAGCGATCGATTAAAAGTTAAAATTCACAATCAACTAACACTTGCCATCAAACCCAAATAACCCATGTTCCCACTTAACTCTCTGTCATTATGTTCCTCAAGAGCAGGGCATGAGAGGGATCGCCCGGGAAGGGGGCAGAGCCACAGGAGCTTACACCATCCTCATCCTCTATGACGTCCTTCCCGATGGAGGCCAGTGTGGTCCATTTGCAGTTATTAGTTGCCCTCACCGCACATCTTTTGTGAGCTTTGAATTTACACACTAAAAAAATAAAAGTAAAAAATAAAAATCATAAAAAGCCAGAGGTTTTCAAGGAAAGGAAGTTTTAGAAGGAAACCAAAACAAGTTTCAAAGAAAATATTTAAGCTCCAGAAGTTGCAACTGAAATCTTAAAATTTAATGTCTTGGCATTTATGAAGCGGCTTAAATGTAAGATAATAGATTGCTAAGAAGAAATATTAAATAAACACAGAGAATTGGTTCTTCAGAAAAGAAAAACACAGACGTCACATACACTCAAAATAATCCAGTAACAAGAGTACTTGTAAAATATCACTTTTCAGTCTAGGTCTAGAATTCCCTATGTTGATGTGTTTAATTTGAGAAAATTCATGAAGATATATACATATAAGTATATATATATATGACATTTGACATTAATAATTTGAAACTGTCACAAGGTGAAGATAATCAGGAACTGTTTTAAAGTTCAAGCACATTAAACAATTAGGCAGCTTGGGAAGCAGTCGTAAAGATGGCTAAGTAGTTAACTGGAGCTGGACTTGGGGTACATGCCTTTAATCCCAGTACTCGGGAGCTTGAGGCAGGTGGGTGGCTATGAGTTCAAGGCTAGTCTGGAATACAGTGAGTTCCATGCAAGGATACAGAAGGTGGTGAAAATTAAATCATTCCTTCATTACTTCAAAATCTTGCCATGAAATGAAACGGCTCCTTTAAAACAAACATCACACTTTATAAGAAAGTGCTTCACGCAATAGCCCTTGAGGCTAACAAGCCTGCATAGCAAGTAACCAGCACTGCCAGACTGTTGCTACAGGAACCAAGAAATGCAAGCGGCGACTCATCTGCATCCATTTTATTAGGTGGCCGCTGGACTTCTTCAGAGAGGGCTGAAAAACAGCACATTCTCTGGCCAATAATGTTACATCTAAAACAAACTTCACAAATACTGCGGTAAAATTATGACTATTATTCCAATATTTAGTCTTTACCATGCTGGATCCTCCTAAATATTAAAAAGTACTTAATCAAAGTATCAATTACTACTTAAACTTGTTTTGTTCAAATATTACTTAAATAATTGTGAAGGGTAATTTCTCCCTGGGATTATACTTAACATTCCCAATTAAATTAGGGGCTTATGAAAAGCATTGGATCATTTTTTTTATAGTGAGTCTATGCCTGTCTGACTCTTGTTTACATGTCTTAAGCCCAGTCACTGCCTGAACTGGCAGGAGAGGAAGTGGATGCAATTGCAGCTCCATCCCAATCCCCATGTGGACTCAGAGGCAACAGCCAACCCAGGGCAATCCCAGATTTTATCATTTGAAATCCATTAGGAGTGAGAGTCTATCACTACTTTGACTTAGACCCTAATTGCACATGCTCAAAATAACTTAAGATTTGATTGCATTTGAGAAGCAGGAGGTATTGATCTATACATGGTTCAAAAATAGTACCCAGCGCTCTCCATTCTTCACCACTTGGAGAGTCGGGAGCCTTTCATGGCAGCTGGTGACAGATTTGACTTTGGTACTTACAGTTCGTAAATTAAGTAATAACTTGTACATCTTAAAATTAAAATTATAGCATTAAAGGGGGAAAGAAAGAAAACACTAGCATGGGCCTGAATTTTAAAGAATGTTAAGGAAGTTTTCAATAATGACAACATCAGGATGAGACGATGTGCAGTGTTTGCCAAAGCACAGGAAGCTCCAAGTTCAATTCCCAGTATTGTTCAAAAAGAAATAGCAATAGAATATCCAGTTAAATGAGGCGTAAGTAAAGGAAAATATTTCAAATAATGCAATAAATAACCATTAGGAATTCTGCTAAGGACTATACACACTGGTCTCCACAGTCAATTAGAACAAAGAATGCAAGAAAGCTACCAAACTCAAAGGGATTTTTAGACAGTTTTGAGAGAACACTACATTTTGATGTATGCTTCCTTTAAAACAATTTCTATTGAGCAACAGTATTTCTCCAAATCAGTCCCATGTGTGTAGAGCCCAACGCTGAATTAGAACAAAACTTAAACCTCCATTCAAACACATCTTGGGCCTTGCCCCCACCAAGAAAAGTGTTTGTCTGCAGTGTGTCTGTCTACTTCTTTCACGGTGGTGCAGTACCCAGAATGACGGGTCTACGGTACTTCGGCTGTTGGCAAAGCACAAATGTAGAATGCTACAGTACCTTCGCAGGACAGGCCATGGGAGGTAACTCCAGAAAGGCTCTCTCTGCACACGTTACAGAAGGTCGGCCGGGCATGGGAGCAGGCATACCAGTTATGCATCCCTGAGAAATGTTCCACATTAAACTGGGCCACCTAGAAAGGAAATGTTAGGACTGAGTTGCCAAAGAGACCAAGGCCAGAGACTCACGGCTATCTGCAATGCTCACTCTACGGTGAAGACCAAACTATCAATCCATTACTCTGAACAGCAAAGTATGTGAAGTAAAAACAAGAGCCGTTTTAGACAGACTCTAAGGAGTCTGGCAGCCCTTCCCTCTGCGCAGGTTGGCTTTGATTCTGTGATGGCCCTTCCGTCTCTGCTCTAAGGACAGGAAACATGTAGATGGTACTTTACCTCATAAGGTTCTCTGCTCTGTACTGACTTCAGAGAGCTGATCCAGTCCTCCATTTCCTTCCTGTTCTCAGCACACAGCATCAGCCTTCTAAATGGAGTGATTATCTGAAAGGGACAATTCAATCCAGTGGTTATTAATAACCAATGAGAGGGATTTTACAAAGCCCAGCGTCTTACAAGGCATCTTTATTTCCTTGATGAAGAAAGAGAGGTGTCTAACACGGAGGAGTTCTGTTCTGTGTGACAGTGTGCCCCAGGGAGGGACGGCACTTGGGGCCTTTGATCAACTCTGACTTGGATTGCTTCTAATCAGGCAGGCTTTTGGCTCTTTCTAAAGACACCTCCCACAAGTAAACAAGCATCCTTTCTGCACGAATACATCTTGAAACCTGGTTTTAAATACACTTTGAAGTAATTTGAAATGACACATAGCTTTCAATATGGAAAAGAGTTTTAAATTAAAAATGTAGTATTAAATGTCATAACTGCCTTACTATGGTATTTTCACTACCTGTGTGAATAAGATTTGTATGAAGGCTTCTCTCTCTCACTGTGTAGAAATTTATTGTGTCAGAGGGAAGTGGGTAACAGCATAAAAATCCTGGAAAGAAAATAATTGTGACTTTTTTTCATGACACCGAGAAAAAGCAAATTAATTATATTTAGAACCCCAAAGAAAGAATGGAAAATTCCACTTGTTTTGGCACCAAAAGTGCTTTAAGATAAGCTTCTAACTAAATTCTGCTTATGAATATAGTATATTGTGGATGCTGCCTTGAAGTCACTGAACCCTAAGCACTCACTGCAAGGAAGGGACAGTTTATGCTGCCGTACAACAGCAAAAGGCTGCATTCCACCCAGGAAATTATTTTCAAATAATGCATAGACATTTATTTACGCAACAAATATAAAAATTGCCCAAGTCCAATCTCTTGATCAACTATTAAATTGATATTTTCCTATATATACAGCAGATATCATGAGTGATTATAAAGAAAAATCACCTATAAGAACAAAGAAAGGGGACCACTCCCTAAAGAGGGAACCATTCTACTAAGGACCACTGCTCTGAGTAAGTCTACAGAAAAGCAACTGAGAAACAAACCCATCTGAGACACTCACCGGTCATTGCTGCCTCACTTGTCAGGAGACTACAGCATCTTCCAGAAGCCCAGAAGCTTTTACTACTTCTGACAGGCATTTGCACTTAAATAGAGCTAGCCCAGGGTCACATGGTACAGAGACACCTACTGCTCTGCTTTGCCTCTTTGTTAATTGCACATGAAATCAGAGACAGCCTCACTTTTGAATTTTCTTGTTTTAAAGGACCTTCTTTGGGTAAAGCTTATTAACAGTTGGTCACTTCTCTTCCTGAATAAATACTTAATGCAAAGAGCAATACCTCTCTCATTACTCGGAAGCCAAATGGATGCTTTATTGCTTCAAAATGTTTTTCTAGGGCAGTTCATCAAATGTGGTAGAGAGGTACCATTAAATCATAATATACTCCTGGCCCTGGAGGCTGGCACAGTGTCCAGAGACCTCCATGTTCCTCTGGCTCACTAATGTTATCTGAATAAGTATTGCCTCTATCATTTCTATGACTTTAGCTATAGCACAGGATGTGAATAAGTGCTCCTTTCATGTGTCATTCCATTCTTTGATTTTGCTCTTTGTGAAATTCTGGGCAAAGCAGAGTGACTGACAATCAAAACGGAAGAAGCTTTTAAAGTCTCATGAGAACAGAAGGCAAACAATTCTAAACTTTCTTAGAGATTTTGGAACTACACAAATGCCTCAGATCTAAGTGATTCCAACAAGACTGCATAATTCAGGCATGGGCACACCTTGCAAGCTAATGAGTATTCATTTGCAATTTCCACTTTTGAATCAAGACTTGCTTTAAGGTGAGTAATAAGGAACAGGCCAAGATCACCATACCCAGAACTTCAGGCCAAAAACTGTCTTTCAAATGCAAAAAGACAGTAGAGTTCTTTTGATGGGCAGGTCCTGGTGATCAATCACAATTAAGAGTCTACTAATTGTAAAACCACATTCTCAGAAGTTGGTGTGAAAAGAAATTAGTCCATCATAAATGATGTGGAACAGAGACGGTTAGCTTTGTTGCTACTGTGCTAGAGTCCAGCCGCCTGGGCTAAGGCAAGCTTGCCTCAGCCAGCAAACCTGCAGCCTCCAAATCTCCCTTCTTTCCCCTAAGCGGCCCTCAGCAGCCTTCCATACACTTGGCCCCCTCCCACAGCCTGTGCAGGAGAGAAGCCCACAGCCATAGGACAGACATACAGGCTCTGGCTAGTCTCCAGCTGAACCCCATCACTACAGCCCTGCTTCTCACCAAATTTTATAAGGGAGATAGATGTAGGAAGGGCAGATTTAGAACATGATTTGCTTCTTAGCTGAAAGTTTATCTGACTTAGCCTCCATTATGATCATAGGCAGCCCCACCTCACGGAAGCTAGAACTCCTCTCACACAGTGGGGACTGGGGGGGTGGGGAAGACTTTCTGTTTTGGGGTAAGTCCAGAAGTTTCTGGAACCAGAGGCTGTGTTACCTTCCTCAAAGGATCTGAAGCTTATCCATCCTAAATTGTTCCCTGTCTCCCTATCCGTAACTCTCTCTTCCTGTTACCCTAATATGCGTTATTGTTTTCACGAACATCTGATCTAGTGTTCCTCGTACAGAAAGCCAAAGCCAGGGAAACACTGCAGGGTTGGTCAAAAGAACTTGTAAGGGAGAAAAGAAAACCATGGATTTACTTGTCTGGAAAACAGCTATGGTACCAAGCAGTGACATCTCAACTGGCTTCCTAAAGGGTACTTAGGAAAGGAGAAAACCTTCCCATTAGTGGAATGGTTAACGGTGAGAGTTACTGGCAAAAACGATCAATCCAACCACGCCATTACTCACTTCGAAGACTCAAGAATCTCCCAGTGTGGCTGGGTAAAGAGACTCTCTTTTGTAATTCCAGAAATGGGGATAGCTGAGGCAGAAACGTGTTTGGGCCCTTCCTGGACAAGACAGTAAGTTCTCTGCCAGGCTGGCTTACACAGAAAAACCCGATTTCAAAACACCCCTTCCCTCCAAATAATTCAGTCTAATAAAACACTAAATACAAGACCCTATGGAATTGGGACGCATCACTTAGACTATAAATATGCTAATGTTACACTAAAACCACAAAACAAAACCCAGATACGCAGCCAAATATAATCAAGAGATTACAGACCAATTTAATTTTTCATTCATTTATCTGCAGGTTTTAAAGCAAATATGTAGTGTTTCTGTAGTAAAAAACCACTTTTTTACTGACAGAAAGACGGGATGTTTATAATATAAAAATGTGCAGGAAGGCTTGGGTCAGGAATCGGGTGAGAGGAGAGAAGGAAGGATGAGAGGCCAGGATGAGGAACAAGCATTATTAAAGATGCCCGGGAAACCCCTGTTTTATATGCATTCTAAACACTTAAACGGGAGTTACCTAGGGTCAAAAGTGGCTACCTGTCCTCCAGGTATTGGTCAATTGTGTTCCAAAGACACCCCTCCCCACCAAACACAAACACACACACACACACACACACACACACACACACACACACACAAAGACACAAAGACACAAAGACACAAAGACACAAAGACACAAAGGATATAGGTTTCTATCATTGCTTTTGGTTGCCCATAACAACTTCATGTTAAGACCCTCCCTATTCCTGGGCTGAAGAGGTGGCTCAGTGGTTAAGGGTACAGGCTGTTTTTCCTAGAGTGTTTTTCCCAGCACCCACATGGTGGCTTACAACATCTATAATGAGATCTGGTGCCTTCTTCTGGCATCCAGGTATGCATGCAGGCAGAATACTGTATACATAATAAATATAAATATTTACAAAAAGGACCCTATTGAGGAAGACACACCATACATTTTTGTCTCAGAACATGGAGAAATCATGTTGGCTCTGATCTAAAATCATCCTCCCTGCTGGCTAGCTTTCATAGTACTGGAAAGAAAATGCTATGTGGGGGTTCCTGGGATGGGAGTGGCAGATGGGGGTAGGGGGAATCATCATCAGTCTTACCCAGCTGTGAACATTGTGAACTACAGTGAGAATCGGTGTGGCAAGATATATCCATAGGCCACACGGATGTCACAGAGGTAACCCACCGTTTTCTGATTGGATTTAAAGCTCAGTCTACAGCAGGAGATGCCCGCTCGTCCTGTAACCCTGGCTAAGAATCTATGGTCATGGAGTTCATAGGCCCCTGGGGGAACCTACTACTGTTGTTCTGCTAAGTAGGTAAAATGTGAAAGTGACTTCTAAAATCACATCTCTAAAAGCAGACCTTAGTGAGACCTCAGACCTCATCACAAAGGTTTCCCTTTAATAGTGGACAGTGGTTAATGCAGAAAGCCACAACTGATCAAAGTGCAGATAATCAGTGTCTGTGGGATGCTCAGTCCCATGCTCCCATCACCCACAAACCCCACATAGACCCTTACACACAAAGACTCGGGGGAAATGTAGAAAGATGACCTAGAAAGACCATAAAAGCCAATGATTGGGAAGGACCGGAACAAAGTAGTTCTTTAGATATGACGTAACTATGCACACATGTGTTCATAGCAGCTGAGGTTCCCTGCACAAGATCAGGGCAGTGACTGGTATAGCATGGTTCAGGGAGGGCTCCTGAGTTCCCATATCTAACTAAGGAACTTCTGGGAAAGGGAGAGCCAGTTTTCAAGTGTGTGACCCCTGGCAGGTCAACTACATTGCAGCAGCGAATGGCTTAGTAAAAGGCTGTCTGTCCCTCACCACTGTCATAGGCCATACCTGCACTGTCATTTCCAGATTTCGTACTTATTTCTTGTATTTGTAGTCTAAGATAAAGGTCAGGAGCACTTTAATAAAAAAAAAAAAAAAAATGGAGGTTTCTGTCAACAAAACTCCATGGTTAGTCAACCATGTTGATAGTGACCTGGTGACCACATCCTTGGATGAAGGAAATAACTAACAATTTAAGGGTGGAGAAAAAGATCCTACTATTGTACTATACCCAGCCTTACCTAAAGCAACAGTGGTGGATGAAAAAAGCATCCATTAAGAGGCCAGAGTCCCTGTCCGGCTGAGAGAATTTTAGCATGCCATTGTTACTATCTATCATAGCTGAGCTAGAGAAGTCTCCTTGCCTTAATTCAGATGTATGCCTCTGAGGAAATTTTCTGACATTCCCTGGTCGTTATCCAACAGAAGGTCGTTATTCCTTCTGTTATAAAATCTGTCTCTCTGACCTAGCGTTCTAACTGACTGCATCCACTCTGTTCAGGATGAGCTGTGTTGTAATCTGGAACCACCACCTTGCTGCAATGCAAGTTCACACAGAGTGGGAGGTCTTTCCTGGAGAGCAGGGATTGTAACTGAGCTATAACAATTTTGTTGTGTGTATTTATTAGAATCTGACTTTCTGTAGACTAACCGGATCTGACGGTAGATCCGCTGTCCCTGTAGACTGTCAACTGCTCAGTCATCGTATACCTCTTCCATTCTTCCTTATAAAATCTAGACCCAGCTCTTTAATTATACATGTTGCTTTTTTTCCTTCATTCTTTTTTTATGGCGTGAAATAATTCACTTTGACAACTTAAATGTGCCAAACTGCAATGTGATCATGCATCTTAAGTGACTATTTTAGGAACAGAGATGCCCCCATTTTTCAGAGTACACTGGAAACCTCCACTGCCCAAGAGCACAGACGTGCAAAAGCACAGGTGTAAACCTTCATTAAAATATACCCATCCTAGCCCCAACACGACTCGCAGAAGCACCATCCTGCCCATCCTAGCCCCAACACCTCATATAATATACCACAAGATTATGATCTCCACTGTTTTGCTTGGTTCTTCTGAATAAACTCTGTACTTCTGTGTTGTTTAAAATACATTGAAACCAGAATTTGATGGGTACAAACAGCTAAAGTCCCTATTTTTCACCTGGCCAGTTCATAAACTTCTGTTAATACTGGTCCCTTCAAGGATGTGCACTTGAGTCTTAAATTCAGCTTCCCAAGTGGTCTAGTCTCTGGGGTCATTATTTCACCCAATGATTATCTCACTGTTCAAACTCAATCTGTTTTCTGAGATGACAATCATTTACCTGTTTTTTTCTGAAGATAGATAACAGAGGTTTAACATATGTTTTCTTCCAAGGTCATTGACATTTTAATGGAAGAAATGACATAACAGTAGTACAGCACATAATGGAACTGAAGTGTGACATATGTCAAGGTGAGTTCATTCAGAGTGCTTTGATCAAAGAAAGTGCCCTGAATACTTTCAGCTACCAGTAAGATTTAAATGAACATATATTCAGGATAAAAATAGGCCTTATGCTGCTGGAGACATGGCTCAGTGACTGAGAGCACTTCTTTTCCATGGGACCTGGGTTCAATTCCCAGAAACCACACAATGGCTCACAACCACCTGTTACTCCAGCTCCAGAAGATCTGGTGCCCTCTTCTGACCTCTCTGAGCACTATATGCATGTGGTGCACAGACATACATGCATGCAAAACACTGATAAACATAAAAAAATTTAAAAATGAATACACATTTATCAAAACGATGGAATGTACACACATTCATTTAATCTGTGTGACCAGATCTACACTGAGTGGTCAAGAATTAAAAAAAAAAAATGTTCCATGAAGTCCTCAAAGACAAATTTCACCATATTCAAGATGAAGTAAAATAATCTATAAAGACATTATAGACCAGTGATAAAATTAAGATGACTAATATGCACACACACACACACACACACTTCGTTACTAATCTACAGATGAAATTTACTAAGAAATTTTACTAAGTGGTCAGCACAATATGTAAACAGGATTTTAAATCATTCCTTATGGAATGTCAGCATAGAACGTTTCTCACTGTACACCAAACACACACACACACACACACACACACACACACACACACACACACACACACACCCTCTCTACTAACAATCAAAGTTCTTTCAAAGTCAATCTGTACTTTTATTTTGACTGATTCTCACTGGTCATTTACTTTGAGTAACACACAACTTACAGGTCTCTCAGGGTGGCATGGGGCAAGGGGGCCGATCATGGAGATTTGTAATCTCAAAAGGCACTGAGAATAGAGGGCGGGCTTGTTATGAACACAAGGAAGTCTGTGCCATATCTGCCATTTCTGGCATGGAGAAGCTGTGTACCTTCTGGATGTAATATCTGTTTCAACAATCACACTAGAAACCAAGTAATTTGCAGCATACAGTGGCACTGGTGAGGGAGGATTTTACAGCAAACACGACATGCTTGTGAGGACTCAGTGAGGACAAGGGTCAGGCCCTGAAGAGTAACTCCTGATGGAAACTAAAGTCTAGAGCATAATTGTTCTAAGAAGTCAGTGGCCATCCTTGACAAGAGTGTGCCTTTCTTCTCCTCTGTAGAAATACCTGACTCCTATCCTTAACAGAAAGGCACAGATCCCCCTTTATCTCACAAATTAAGTATGAGTTAATTCTGTATAACATACTACCCCCCAAAAAAAACCCTAAAGTATCTGCCTACAATTTCTTATGTAAACATAAATAGCAACAGTACCGTTTGTTATGTCAAGGAAAATGAAGCACTTTCGTATTCCTTCACCTTGCAATGGTGAACTGCACAGCTGTGCTCGGTTCAGCCTCTCCCCTCACAGCCTTACGGATGTTTACTGAAGCTTGTGAGATGAAGTCTAAGGAAGTGAGATTTGCCTTTATGCTTCAAATAAAGCAGAGAAAGAGAATGGATGAAGCAATGAAGTTAAATAGGTAACAGGAGGTGTAAGGCAAGGGACAAGGTCTGTGGGGCATTTTCTTGCCAGCCTCCTGTGACTAGTAATATCCCTAGGAAGGTGGCCTAAGAAAGGCAGTGTTGCTCTAGGGTTCTGCCCTCTGCTCTTTGCTAGTACCCCTGCCTTGACTTCTTTCAGTGATCAACTCTAACCCGGAAGTGTAAGCCGAAGAATCCCTTTCTTCTCCACGTTGCTTTTGGCTAAGTGTTTATCACATCAACAGAAAGGAAACTGAACAAGCACTGATATATTTCCAAACCCCAACCTAAGCTCTTTAAAGGGCGAGGGACGTGAGTGTCTTAGTCTCCTTACACGCACAATATCCTAAGGAACGTTTGGCCCTGAACTCAAACCGTCTAGCCTCCTACCTCCTTCCCTGAGATCAAACTCATACTTCACAAATAATGTCATTTTCATTGTTCAGGCAACTAAATGTCCACAGAAGCTCACAAATTAAGGCTTTTGAGCACAGGCTGTAATGGGAAGGAGGCTATTGACTGGCAAAAGCTCTCAGACCCTACGTCCATAATTCATGAGTATCAGTGGTTTTTCTTAAGATGAAGGCAGCTGTCTCCCTCCTTACAAAGTCTTCTTGGAGCTAGAGGTGTAGCTCAGTGTTTAGTATTCATTTGGCTTTATTTTCAGCAGAACAAAACCGAATTTGTCCCAATTTTTTTATTTAAAAAACATCATGGTTTCGTGATAATGTCACTTTCCATATTAACTTGACTTCCATCTACAATAGGAGTTATTTTTTAAATTGCCTAAATGTAGAACACAAATTCCAATGTCTATTTCCATTAAGAAAACAAAAGCATGGGTTTCAGCGCTTTCTCAAGACCAATATATATTCCCTCATATTCTCTAAACCGTGGAAAGGCAAGAAGCCATGAGTTAGGATGCAGATAGGCTGCTGTGCCTGGAACATTCCATTAAGGTCTGAGTGGATGCTAGAAATGAAAAGGATTTATTAGCTTCTTAGGAGACAGAATTAATGGTCTGAGACATGGTTTCAAGCTTAGATAGTTCTAGTGTTGATGTTTAGAATTTTATAAGTCCACATAATATAAGTAGCTGTTTATAGGATAATTGTAACAGGCTAGGAATATACTCCTATTGTATAACATGTTGGCATAACTCAAAAAGTAATCATTTCTGTTTTCCTTGCATGACCATGAGGCTCAAAGGCTTTACAAGTCACCCAAGGTCATGTGCTAGAGTTGAACTGAATTCTTCCCACCTTCCTACCACAGAATGAGAAAAATTGTGCTGGCCTCTGGAAAAACAGGCTAGAAGTACACACTACTTATCTTTTCTTATTGAATGAATAATAATATTTGTTCACTAATAGGTCACTGCAAACAAGACTCCCTCAGAGAACAAAATATTTCCAAGGTATATAATCTCATATGGCATTATGTAGGAGGTATTCACACTGTACATGAGAAACAGAATCTTCTGCATTAATTGGGATGCTGAGGATCACAAAGTGTCAGAAATTATTTATGTAGGTTGTTGCAGACACACCCACTGTAAATTAGTGGTGTTAGTTAATGGGCACATTAGAAGTGTTACAATTCATTTAGTATTCCAGACTGTACCAGAGATGGGAACAATGCATTAGCTTCATTCCCCTGGCACAAGCTGTTTGATTTCTAACTGTAAATGGCTTTGTACAGGACACATATGCAATGGGAAATTTTAAAACAAAATAATCAGCTTACTTTGTATTGCTCACTACAAAATGGGATGCTTCTAAAACTTTAATTTCCCATTAGTCCTTGGCCAAACCTGTGTAGTGGAAAAGACACTGGACTTTGCCGTAAACTTAAAACAAGCCATGGAAATAACACCTCTGAATCACTTTAATGGAGTTGGATGCAGCTCTTCAATTGCCGCTCAGTATCCCCAGGAGATCTTATAGTCCCGTCACACTCACGCTGTCCAGGACTTTTGGCTCATCTCCACTCCTTGCAAACCTGCTTTTATATCTCGTTCTTACCCTTGATTCTTATACCAAGTCCAGTTCTCCACTAGCTTCCCCCTCTCCTTCCTTCACTCTGGCCACAGCCCTCTCACCTTTCTGCACGAGCCTCCTGTTCACTCCTTCCTTCCTTCCCAGGGTAAACAGCCAGACTGCCCTACCAAGCTTTCTTTGGATGCAGCAGTATTGCCCACAGTACTTCCCATGCTAATTCGTAACTCTTGTTAAGTGTACCCGATGGGAAGCTGCCAGAGAGTTGGGAATACATAATTCTTGCTAGAAAATTCAAAATACTTTTAGAATGAAATGTCTGCTGCTTAAACTTGCCCCAGTTACCAAGTTCCCTTCCTAAAGATAAACACTGGTCAGCTTCTTTGTGCATCTCTCCAGAGACAGTCTATCTATATATGAGAACTATGTGCTTCCTGGCAGTTTAAATATACAAAAATATGTGCATATACAAGCACACAGTAACATTATGGAATCTTAGATGTTCTATATCTGAGTTTCTCATTGAATAAATTCAGCCTACATCATTACACACGCAGCTAATTCAAATGGCTGCACAGCATTCTGTTGTGATGTGTTTCACAATTCAGCCATCTCTGGTTGACATATCTGGGTTCTTTCCACTTTTTTTGCCATGACAATGTATAAATTGGTGCCCCTGTTAGTTATATACCTGCAAGCATATATAGAATAATTTACCATCCTTCATGATTCCAGAGGCTGAGGCAGGGAAGGCTCATGAAGCCATTTTTTTTTTTTTTTTAATCTTTCCTGTGAAGTGTGTATCCTGCTCACAGTAACTCCCAGGTTAGAATCTTTCAGAGATTTTTTTTTTCTACAACCATTTTGAGGATAACAATTTCAGTCCTTGCTAGTGGACATACTGGAAAGTTGTTAAGTACAGTCACAGGCAAAGTTACAAAGGCTTCAAGAAGTTACAATTGCTCTGCCGACAGCACTGTGGCCCTAACAATCACAGCTTTGGACTGCTTTCCAGCCTTCATGTAACTCTACTATTCATGGGACTCTGACAAAGATAATGAACAAGGTTTGTGCAGAAACCAGAACATAACCAGAAAGATGCCTCAGTTGGTAGAATGCTTGCCAAGCAAGCTGGGGGCCAAAATTTTATGCCCAATGCTCACATAAGGAAAACTCAGATGGGTGTTCACTTCAGCAGCACATATACTAAGGGAAAAAATGCTAAGAGGGGCAGCAGGCACGTGCAATCCTGGCTCTGGAGAGGTAGAGACAAGAGGATCTCTGGGGCTTGCCTGCCAGTCTAGCTGAATGGCAAGTAGAAGACATGGCCACATTGGGAAGAGAATGACTTGAGATTTAGGTTAAATTGAATACAAGATATATGGATAACTAAGCAGTCCTGGCTAGAGTATGCTCCCGCTCACTCCCGTGGCTTTGACTCCTGCTGCAAGGTGTCCTGACAAGGTTGTCAGAACTGTGACATCTGTTTCTTAGTGACAAGTCCCTCCTCTCACTGGTACAAGTTTCCAATAGTTTGTCTCTCAACAAAAGATTCCCAGGGAAACTGCAATTTTGTTGGGATCACTGTTTACGTCATCTGATAGCCAAAGATGTCTCTCATAACAGGTCTACTCTGAGCTCTTGACAGTGGGGACAGTGTACCAGAAGCTTCTGAGAGTGTCCTTGGAGAGCTGGCTGACCCTTCAGCCCTGATTAGCTAATGCAACCTGAGTTTCAGGACTGACCAAAACCTGTTAGCTCACCTACCAGCAGGTCTCAACTGATGAAACCAATGGAGATAAAAGGTCTCCAGCTTGCCAGGACTCCACCTCCCTGCCCTCAATAGGCTTCCAACCTCACAGGTCCACTACAGACTAGGCTGTCAGTTGTCCTGCACTAACACAAACCTATCTCTGTCATCATGAATCAAAATCTGGTTTTGACCAAGTCTAAATTGAGTCCAAAGACTATAAAAATAAATAAGGTGACAACTTCTAAATTGAAAACCTCTTTGTGATGACATCTAACTTGATGATGTATCAGAAAACTGAATTCTTACCTGAGGGGAAAAATGAAATACTGAGGAAGATTAAAATGTCTATCCCTTACTTATCTAATAAAGACAGTGTAGCCCAGCATAAAAACTAGCACTAGACAACAAGCAAGTACTCTGACCATTGCTAAGTGGTACATTGTTCTACATCTTCCTTCTTGCTTGCTGAGTGATGAAGCTTCGCTATGAATGGCCAGATCTGAACACATCCTATCAACAACGGTGGTCCTTGGAGCTGGAGAAAGGGGTTAAGAGCATTGGCAACAGGCTAGATCCAAATCCCTCTATGGCAGCTCACAAAATCAGTAACTACAGTTCCAAAGCACTGAACACCCTCTTCTGAACTCTATGGGCATCAGGCATGCATGTAGTGCACATACAAAAAACATCTATAGACATAAAACAAAAATAATTTTCAGAAGGTGGTCATTGACCAGATTACTACCATCATATGAACCTAAAAATTCTAATATGCCATTCACTGTCATGGAAAGCGTGCCAAGTTTAAATATTAATTATGCAATTGGATAACTACAAAAACTCACCCAAGGTAAGTTTTCTGAGTCCCATCCCCTTTAATCTGGTTTATTTTTATTTTTTTTGAAAAAAGAATATTCTGTGGATTTACTGAGATAATAAAATGGGATATAAAGTGAAAAGTAGCTATATACTAATTACCCATTATGTTTTATACACCAAAGAGGTTTCAGAAATAAATTTATTGTTTTCTGCTGTATAATCAGTATCTTCAATCATTAAGATCTTGTAAAATAACTGGCTTTCCTTGGTGCTATTTTAATTTTTAACACTCAACATAAAACAATTATTAAAATATATTTTCAAAAACTGAAAGGTTGATTTTTGAAGTTATTCAATAAAGCTAGAGTTTGTGGGGTATGAAGATAAGTTCTATTCTTTAGAACATGCCATACAGGATTCAAGGCTCCACAATTCAGAGTTCTGCAGCGTTATTTAGATCAGCTAGCAGGCCCCCTTTAGACATGTTCATATATTTAATATTCTATTGTTAAAATTGTTATGCTGGCCAGTAACTCATTTGCCCACATTAGGCCCCTATTCCAGGCATAGACACAAGGCAGGATATGATCTTTTATGGAGCCCTAGAGTCTGTACTGCAAAGGAGCTCAGAAATCAGAGTTCAACTATATGATTAGGGGGCCAAAGTGCTTTTGAGTAAACCCTTTATCTAAATAAATGCACTTAAGTTCAGACAAATCATGTAGCACTTCCTTAAAGAATGGATCTACATATGACAGAGCCTGACAGTGAGAAGTCCTTCACACTACCTGGACATTTTCAAATCCTCTGCAGAGCAGGATGACTGCAGAGGCTGTGACCCCAGGTTCAATACCTGAGACAGGTACCCTTGATAGTTTTCATGCAGACATTCTACAGGGAAAAGACGGGTTCTTAATGTTTAACTCCTTATATTACAAGGGACATTGTGCGCCAGGGTCACAGGGATGTAATCAGCTCAGGACCATGTATGCTAAACCTATGAAGGGCCTTATATATAAATATCTGCAGAAAGTACAGATTTATCATTCATCCCAAGGCCCAGTGTGGCAATATGCCATTCACTCGGCAGTACAATACAGCAGACACACTGTGGAGGTCAATCCTCTAAGACAGCCAGCAAAGGTTCGAGAAACTTCATCTGGACAGAAACTCTCTATCGGTCTTGCATAAAATGCCTCAAACTAAAGGCCACCTAGGACACCAGCTTCATGAAACCTTGGCAAAGAGCCCAGTGATAAGTTTTTTCTTTTTTCAAGAGAGAAGGAAGGCTGGCTTAAAACTCATTATGTGACCTAGACTGGCCTCAAACTTAAAGCAATCCTCCTGCCTCAGCCTTGTAAGTAGTATGTTAACATAGAGTCATTTTAAAGTATTATGAAATATTCGAATCACCATAGACATAACATAATCTGACTACTATTAGAGTTCTAATATTTATGCAATCCAAGTTGAGATCACTGTAATGATTAACAAGTGGCAAGAATCATGTCTGTAAGACATACTGGTTTAAAATTAGTCTGAGTCACTATATATAATATAAAAATTTCATAAAGATACAAAATGTTTGGAGGTAAGGAAAACCAAACATCATGGGGGAAAATGGGAAAACTCTATGTCTATGCTTAAACATGAAAGGCTACTGCTTACCCCCCAAAAAATAACTTAATAAATACCGCTCATTTGTTCATTCAACATAAACACTTAATTCATTCCCTTGACAAATCCAGGAATCAGCAAAGACAGAATTTGAAGCAGAAAGGAAATTTGTTTCCATCAGCTCATATCACTGCTCCTACACACAGGTACCAGGTCACTGACCCCTCAAAGCCTTCTTGAAGAAAGGTCACTGAATTCCTGCTGAGTGCTATGGTGACCCAACATGTGAAAGGGTGGATGCCACTGTGCAGTTACTTCAGTACGTGCTTCCTTGACTATCCCAAACCAACAAGAGCCCACATTTACACAGCTCTTGGTCTTCCAACCTTGAGAAGTTCATTTCAGCTCTGAACCTGGGCCTGTCCTGAAGACTCTCAAAGCCCCTTTCAGCTAACAGGGAAGAGGATGACTGGAGATTTTTAACAATGGGCAAGGTCATTACCTCACAAAGGGTCTGTTCTATTAGATGATTCTAGTTAGGAAGTTCTTTTATGTTGCTGAAATCAACCCTGTGTATTTATCCACACAAACCTATCGCTGCCTCTTCTATGTAATAATTCCTCAAGTATTCAAAAAAAACTTTTAAAATTCCATCATCATCATTATCAAGGTGCATATGAATGGAGTTTAGAGGACATCTTTGTGAGATCGGTTCTGCGCTGCCATCTTTATGTGGACTCTGAGGATTAGACTCAGCGCCACTTTGTGACACTGGACCCATGTTCATAGCCCATATTCCCAAACTTCTTTAATTAAAAAAAAAAAAAAGTCCTTATGTGCCATTCAATCCCAGTAGTCTGAGACAGTTTTAGAATATCGGTCACCTTCTTCTGTGAGATCTTTTGGTCAGCATTCTCTTTTCATATCCAGTACCCAGAAGGTACTGCGATATTCTAGATTTGTAGCATAACCAGCATGCGGTTGCTATGTATCTGGTAGTGAAGCCTAAGGTTCTCACTGACTTGATGGTAGAAAAGACAACCAAGCCTGGGGCCAATCAGAGTTGACTATCATAGTCACATCTATTTAAACAGCCAAATATGGAGGGAGGCCAGCAGAGTGGTCAAGAGTACAGGCCTAGGCTATATACCACACATGGGTTCCATGTTTTGGAGTCTTGCTTCTATGTTTCTTTGCCTATCTCGTCTCACTGGATTGGTATACAAAACTAAGTTAGATATCAGGTACAAAGCATTTAGAACAAGGATCAGTATTACTAACTAGGCTAGGTAACATATTTAGCTGAGGGATCATTCACTCAGATGATTTTCTATGTACCTTTTGCATGATGCGCTTTTCACAAGTCATTTCCTTAGGAATTAAATATTGAGACATTACTGGATGAAAGCAAACTGACACTTTCTTAGGATCAAAGGATGTGACATCCCTCTTCAGGAAGAGACAAGCTGACTTTGTCAGTTGAGAGGAAGCCAAGGGAAAGCAGAATAAACAGAAAGCAACTACCATAGAAACACACTCCCAGGGACATTTTTCCTTCCCATCAAACCCAGGCTGCTCAGTCAAAGATGGCATATATGCATAATTCCTGAGCAGTAAGGCCCACCCTGGTATGTTTTCATTGCTTACTGGCTTCTTTGAATGTAAAAACTTTAAACTCTCCTGCCAGAATCATAATCAAATGCCATACTGGCATCTTTTCTGGCCACTGTAACCAACTACCTCACAAGAAGCAAATGAAGGGAAGAAGGGCTTATGTGAGCTCAAAGATTGCTCTACCACAGCAGGCTAGACGATGCAGGAGTGCAGGAACAGGTAGGTCTCCTCAGACCAGGCAATAGCAAAAGGAGAATGTTAACACTCTTTGGGCTTTCTCCTCTTGTTCGGTCCAGGATCCCTGTCTAGGGGATGATGCCTCGCACGTTTATGGTGGGTTTTCCTTTCTTAGTGACACCTCTTTGCTAATGCCCTCATATGGAGAAGCGGTATGTCTCCTAGGTGATTCCAAAGTAGGTGCTGGGTCGGAAGAGCCCTTTGCTCCTGCACTCTTTCCCATCTACATAAAAGCGTCTGCTTACCTGGTGTCTGCATTTGATGCGGCAATGAACCCAGGAGACATGCATTAACAATGAAATGTCACCCACAGCTCAATGACTACTGAAAAATGCTAACGGTGTCTAGATTAATCAAAGAATCTTTGCATCCCTCCTGAGTTAAACAATAAATACACAAACAAAAATCACATGCTGCTTTCTGCCATGTTTTGCCGCGGGCTCCCAATGCTGGAGATTGGTCCTAGGCCCTCCTACATCCTCCATAAGAGTTCTCTCACAGAGAGACAGCAGCCCGCCACTTTTATTTCATATTTTATTGAGAGACAACGTCCTACTAAGTTGCCTAGTTTAATTAGCCTTGAACTGTCCTGCAGCCAAGCAGGTCTTGAACTTAAGTCATGTCATCTGCCTCAACCTTTAGCAGGGAGTACTGGTCTGTCACAAAGCCTGGCCAGTTACCTCAGAAGAAGATTTAAATGCTAACACTAATAAATTCTTTAAAATGAGAATTCATTTGTCTGAAGTTTATCTTAATCTTCATTAAAGTTTAAAGAGACTCATCCAAAGGGCTCTGGAAGCTGTTATTGGGATAATGTTTAAATCATCTCAAGGCCCTTAAGTTAGTAAATAACCTAACCATTAATGATTGCCATCTCATTGTTAATTGATTGCCTTTCCCAACCATGCTCATTAACATAGGATGAAAAGTTGATATAAATTTTCCTCTTACTGCTCAAAGGTGGAATGGGATGTTCCATCAAGATAGAATTAACTCATCTACATAACCTTCAAAGTTCCCAACCATTCAGAAACTGGCCCATCCTGTCAATCGTGAGGGGGAAAGATGGGCACAACATTCAGGATAACAGCCACGACCATCTACTAAACAGCATGTTTGCAACATTGCCCTCAGCATCTCATAAGTTATCACATTAATTTGCTGTTGAGAGCCCTAACAAGCAGGCACTCCACTACTGCAGATTTCTTTAAAGTGATTATTAATTAATGTGGCCAAGGTCACATAAAGGGGCTTAGCTAGACTCCCTTTGACTTCATAACCTAAGTTCATAAGCTCCACCCATCATGTGTAATAAGAGGTTTCTGGCCTGGACTTTCGGGCCTAACCTCAAGGTTTAGGACCCACATACCCGTAGACCCGCAGTCCCACAGAGACACACAGATGCTTTCAATAGTTGTATGCTGATCAGCCTCAGGCCCAGGCATATCACTTGCTAGCTCTCTACCCTACATCTAACCCATGATTCTTGTTCAGCCATGTGGCTCAGTACCTTTTCTTAGAACAGCATAGTTGTCCTCTGCTTCTTTCAGCTTCTCTCTGGCATTCTGCTCTCTGCTTCCTGTTCTCAAGAGTTTTTCTTAGTCTGGTAGCCCCGCCTACACTTGCTGCCTGCCTTTGGCCAATCAGTGCTTTTTATTAAACCAGTGGGTAGGACAAATGTTTACAAGGAAACAACACAATCTCCCACAATCATGGCAGAATTTACACTAGAAAAAAACTTCATGAACACCAACCTAATTTACTCGAAAGATAGTAATAAAGATTTGAAAGGAAGATGTAGCATGGGACACTATATAGACACTATACACAGTGCACAGGGGTCTTAAGCCACACCCACAATCCCCAGGCTCTTCTGTCTTAGTGCCCATGTGCCTCAGTGGGACTCAGATATTGAATGCAGATGTGACCCTGAGCGACTTCAAGGATAGGCTAGCAGCTACCTTGCTCTGTGGATACACTCTAGAGAAGCCATCTTAGCAGAATTGAGCATTCATTTTCAAGGAGAGCAAAAGTTTTCCATCAACTATTTATAGATTGTCCATATACCACCATTTCTTGTCAATATGTTATCCTTGGAGACTTAAGGAAGACCAGAATCCACTCAGTCTCCAACCACAGCCCCATCACACTGCACCATTAACCTCTGACCCGAACCAACTAAAAGAGCAGTGTAACTGGAGGTCCAGATGCTCTAGAGAGGCAGGATATTTAATATTTAAGCAGGACGCCTTTTGCGTCGTTTTATGCTGTGGAAAGTTCTACTGTGTTTCTATTGTAGTGCGATGCTAAGCAGCCTAACTTTTCAGCCTCTACATATCTAGTCTAACAAACTTGAGAAAGAACAGTCGATTGATGACATGTCCAAGGCACCAAGTCTTCTAGTGCTGACAGAAGCGTCGATCTTGTGTATTAAAACCAAAGAACACTTTTGAGTAAGGTACTGCGAAGTACAAAGATAGACACAACCCCTACCCTCAGAGAGTCATGATAAAGACACACACTTACCTAGGCATAGAGGAGACTAGAGCAAGTTCTGTTTACAACAGGGGCAAAGCAGCTAGAGGGCAAGAAACAGTTGCACAGGTGACTTGCATGGCCTCTCCAAAGCCAGGCTTTCCCATTTCCTCTCTCTCTATCTGCTCTAAGCCCCTCCCTTCGCCAACCCTTACACCGTAAACTTTGGGACAAGCAAGGTACTTTCTGTCTTAGCTAACCCTCACTTGGAGGACTGAATGATCAGCAATCTTTCAGTCTTGGAAGCCCCGGGGTTCCTCGTGTTTATCGGAGGCTGCTTAGAGAATAGCAAGGCTATTTCTGCCTTCTGAGCATAAAGAGGGGGGCGAAGCTATAAGCCACAGATATTTCGAGCATCCAGCATTATTACCCTTAGTCCTGTGCCCTGAGGCCTTATAAACCACTGCTCTGCATCAATCTATTTCTTTGCTCTCTATTAATTTATAAACGATTCTATACGCACAGACTGTATGGGCATTACAAGCCAGTCTTTAGTGGACACAATTTACAGGTCCCTGGTGGTTTCCATGCCATCTCTCCACAGAAGCTATTCTAAGCCTTCCCCAGCTCCCACTCATAGCCACACAACCTGATCTTAAGTTTCACCGAGAAAACGGCACTATCTGGGCTTGAAATACACATGCTTGCTGCCCACACCTGCTTCCATCCGTCGGCTCACTCAGCAATCTTGCCTCATGTAAGAGCTCCTTCCGTTCTTCATATAAACACGCTCAAAAGCAAAGTGAGAAAGAACAAAACCACAATGCTCTCTCTGTGCTCCCAAGAGCCAAGCCTCAGGAAGGAGCCTGCTGTCTCACTCCAAATTACCACTGCAGCCTACCGCACGCCCACCACTCACGGCCACGTGACCACACGAACCCCAAGTTCACAAATCCACATCACCTTCTCAGTTCCTCCTGGTCCTGCTCTCTCCACAGCACCTGGAATCTAGCAACTTCCATCTTGAAACTTTCTGACGCTGGGTTCTTATGACATCACTGCCTGGTGATTCCACTTCTGCACTTAATGCTCTTCTCGCTCTGTTCAAACCTTACATTTTAACATTTTCCCAGGATTCTATTTTTGGCTTTCCTCTTCTCAAACTAAACTCTCCCCAGGGAGAATGAGCGGCAAAGCACTGTTTACACTATGAATTATCCCACATGCCCATAAATCAATAAGACTGAATTTGAATTCATTGCCTTCCACTCTCCACTCATCTCCATACCAGAGCTCTCCTCTATCATGGTCCTCTCTGTTTGCTTACCTGGTTCTCTTCCATGCTCTGTGCCTTAAGGGACAGACACCAGTGTCAGTAGGGGCGCCTTCCTGGGGTGAGGGCTGGAAGTTCAGGTAGGTGTGACTTAGCAAAAGCAATGCATCCCAGGAAAGCTAGAGTGTCACTGCTGGAAAATCCACAGGAGCTCCCTGAGCTAATCCAGAGGGAGATTCACATATGCAAATAGATATCTAGATGTATCTCCCCTGCTGCATTTCTCTGCTTATCATAAATGCCAGAGATGTAATGGGAAGTTGATTTATATTTTGATTTTGTAAATGAAAGAAGCAGAGGAATGAGAAAAGTGGAAAGATTTGAGCAGTCATGGGTAGACAGAACTCAGTCGGGGAACGGGAGAGCTGGGGGCATGGCATGCTGGGCTGGGATTGTACACGGTCGGTCCTTCCTTCCTTCCTTCCTTCCTTCCTTCCTTCCTTCCTTCCTTCCTTCCTTCCTTCCTGCCTGCCTGCCTGCCTGCCTTCCTTCCTTCCTTCCTGCCTTCCTTCCTTCCTTCCCTCCTTCCTGCCTTCCTTCCTTCCTTCCTTCCCTCCTTCCTTCCCTCCCTCCTTCCTGCCTGCCTTCCTGCCTTCCTGCCTTCCTGCCTTCCTGCCTGCCTTCCTTCCTTCCTTCCTTCCTTCCTTCCTTCCTTCCTTCCTTCCTTCCTTCCCTCCCTCCCTCCCTCCCTCCCTCCCTCCCTTTTCCTTTTTGAGTGGAGATGCAATTTGCAGGGATGGTGAACAAGCCAGTCCCTTTAAGCAATGCAACTTGTGACTAGCAAAGACTGGAACAGAAGGGCCCTCTTCAAAGTTCCCTGATGAATTAATTACCTAGGAGAGGAGAGATGAAAGCCTGACTCCATACAGCAGCAGCCCCAACAGGAAGTGAGATGAAATAAGCGGAGGAAATATTGTTTTTTAAGATTGTAGATAAATAACAAAGGTTTTTGAATAGTTAAAAATAGAATTAAATGAAGGACTAATTTAAAGAAAGTTAAAACTTTAAAAACACACAAACTGAAAAGTGAAAAGGAGCCGAGCAGTGGTGGAGAGGCAGAGGCAGGTAGATCTGACTCTGAGTCAAGGCCAGCCTGCTCTACAGAGTTTCAAAATGGTCAGGGCTACACAGAGAAACCCTGTCTTTAAAAAACCCAAAACAACAAAAACTAAAAGTGGAAAGAAAAATAATCCTTGTTTATTTGTTTGAAATGGCTTCACTGTGTAGCCCAGGCTGCCCTAGAACTCATGACAATTTTCCTGCTTCAGCCTCCCAAGTTGCCAGGATTACAGGTACATGCCACTGTGTGTGTGTGTGTGTGAATAAATTTAAATGTACATACTCAAAATATATATTTGGAAAACATTTAAACCTAAGTTTACTGAGCCAATGTAAAACATATTTATTAGCGTTAATTGTGTCCATAAGAACTGAACTAGGCATCTACATGTGCTGAAGAAATGCCATCCCATAGCCCAGGATAGCCCAGGTGCAGAGAACTGAATGTCACCGTACCGTGAAGCTGTTGTTGGCATTTTTTGTACTTGCTTCAGCGACGCTGGCATCCGAGAGATCAACTTCATCAAATATCAAGGACTGTTGATGGACAAGAACACAGACGCATTACATAGAAAGCCAGCACCCCCAGTACATTCTCAAGAATTAGGAATCAAAACCCAATGTTAACTTTGGGGCACCACACAAGTTTGTCTCAGGGAGAATAATTCCATTCAACATGGGGCTCCTATGGAGCTATGCAGCTTCCATGCAAATGACCAGTGTCTTCTGGAAGCCGATCTGCTATGGTTAGAAGACCCAAGTGAAGGACACACACACTCATCCTCCCACACCCTAAAGATTGAGGCAGCTCTGCGGGCAATTGAAGGCATCCTTGCCCACAGGTTTGTTGTGTGGAGAGTGAGAAAAAGCCCTGACTCAGACCATGGTGACTTACCAAAAGTTTTGGACCTTACTGTCCTTGTCTATGAAAATGTGTCCAAATAAGATGGTGACTGTGCTCTACAAACAGAAGACCATGTTTCTCTCAAGCTCTTAAACATTATTTTAATCAAAAAGTGTCAGTGACGATGGTTCTACAAGTGGGAATTTTTTAAAAGAATGAATTACTCATTAATAAATATGAATAAATTGATCCATTTTTTTCCCATTTTTAGTGAGTTGGCCATTGCTCAGCTTTCAAAACAGTGAATTTCCAACACAAATGGAGTAACTGTTTACCTCCACAACTGCAGAGAAACATGTCTCCCCTTTCTGATAACTTCCACTCTCCCAATCAGGAAGTTATATTAAGGGGGTTACATTAAGTTTACTGTAATTTTACTAATTTACTTTAATTCAACTAGACTTGTTCCCCAATCGGAAGGGGAGTACATGAAAGAGACGAAGCTCACTGTGTGTGAAATAGTCTCTGAAATGTGGGGGACTGGGGTCACAGGGAAATGCCATGGAATGCCACCAACAGTACCCAGCAGATAACAAAACTGTCATCTCATACATGGGGCTATTTAAGAGGCACCTTAACAGGACACACAGCCAGTTAAAGGGAATCAAGAAGTGGCTGTTTCTCTGGAGGAATGTGCAAAGACACAATGGAGCCAGATCCGGGACAATAGTCAACATCAGACTTTTAAAATTAGATTACCTGATTTTGTTATTCCTTTACCCTGAGTATCTAGTTATTCCTTCTACTATTGTCCACAAACCAAGAATTAGGTTTGCTGACTGGTTGCTTTTTCAGCTTCTACTAATGACTCTGCTGATTATATCAGGAACATGCAATTTTAAAAATGGTCATGATTATTCCTCTGACATCCTAATGTTTTCTTTTCAGGCAACATTAAAATATCAGTTTTAATAGGGATCTTCTTCCCAAATCACATTACTGTTTCATTCAACTGTAACATAAAAATTATTTTAAGTCTCAATTTTAGTACAATATAATTCTTTTTCTCTCTTAATTGCTACCATAATGAAGAGATTACCTGTGCCCAGGGTTTTGAAAGCACTCGGCATGTATGGTCTGAAGCCTTCTATCAGTAGCACACAATAGCCACAGGTACACTATGGTCTGTGTATGAACTGGGCTATGAATTTATTTATATCTATCTTCCCCTAGAATGTAAATTCCTAACAGCTCTCATTTTCTTATAGTCAGAAAAAGGTTTAAAAATGAAAAGGGAAGAAACCCAAAGTTTTGAATTTATTTGACGCTACTTATAACTTATTTTAATTAGACAGAAGAGAAAGAGGGAATCAGACTATATTAGACTAGCTGCCCATTCGACTCGATAGCTCCCCCTTGAGGTGGAGTGCAAAATGACCTCCTTTATAGTAAATCCATATGAGGACAGTTAAACTATGACAAGGAGCCAAGACATGCAGCTTGTACAATCAAAGGTTTAGATCTAACCATGACGTACAGTGCTAGAGACCAGTATTGATGAGTTACCTTTGAGTCTTTTGCATAATAAAGTGTACGGCCTCGCAGTTTGAAGTATCTCTTTTTCCACCTTTGGAAAGAGCTGGTTTGCTTCAGCAGCTGCCCTTCTTTAATACTGGTCTGGGAAGAAAACAGAGCACAGTGACAGGGTGAAAACCAAACTCAAAACAAACCCCATTCACAGTCAGTGACACATGCACATTAGGATCTCCAACACTGTGGCTAACGCCTGACAAACTACAAGAGAGAATATTCTGTTCACATCACAGGTCAATCAAGAGAATGTACATAAAGTACCAGAAAGTAAAAATGAATTTCACATGGTTCTCAAAGAATCTGCAGATAGAATCGGCTACTGATAGAATCTAGGAGATAGTCTTTGTCTTTGGCCATGTACTCACTGGTGGACCCACCAGACTCCACTGGACAGTTCCAAACCCAAGGCCACACAGACAGCCTTGGTTAAACTGGGCGGGGGGGGGGGGGGGGGGGGGGAGCATGAATGTGAGAAAGAGATTGGGGTGGCAACAGGGTAAAGAATGTGATAAAGTAGAAATGAGGATAATCAGAATTTATCAATGAAATTGTTGTTATCTATGGTGAGAATGTTAGAGGTGTGGTGTCATGCACTGCGTTAGAGCAAATGGCCTCTGGAGTCAGACACATGTTTAATTCCTAACTTCAATACAAGTAACTGATGAACTAGGCAGGTTACTAACGTCTTCATATTTATTTGTACAAAAGGGAGGTCAGCAGGACAGAGTGAACAGGTTAGTGTGATCACCAACCGATGCTGTCAGATGTTAGTTACGACAGTGAACACATAGACAAAGTCCTACGAGTAGTAGCCTAGAAGGAAAGCATGAAGCTTAAGGGGGAGCCAAGGAAGGGCTCCCTGAGGAAGCCTCCACGGAAGGCCTTTCTGTAGCAACAATAGCAGAAGCATATTTGGAGTATAAAAGGTAGAGATGTTTGGATCTGAAATGCCCCTGAAAGGCCCACATGTTGAAGGCTTAGTCACCAGTATGGCAGTGTTTGGAAGCAGTGTTTTGAGGGCTTAGACGTCACCAATCCATTGGTCTGTTGCTGAGCCATTAGGAAACAGGGTGGAGCCTACCTGTAAGAACTGGATCATTCACTGGGGGGGTGGGAGGGAGGAGAAGCAGATGGATACATTTTGTCCCTAACCTCTTTCAGTCTCCAAGTCCCCACATGATACCTTGAACTGAGCAGCTTGGCTCAACCATGTGCTCATTCCCACAGTGCCATTTTACCACAGGCCACAAATAATAGAGTCAAACGACCACAGACTGAAACTTGTAGAACTGTGAGCCAGAATAAAGCCTTTCTTTCTTCCAATTTTTCTCCCAGGTATTTTGTCACAGCTACAGAAAGCAGATTAAGACAGGTGTGGATGCCTGAGGACTCTTCAGAGAACATTCTGTAGTGAACAATGTAGAAATGTGTCCAAAGGGAAAGCAGATGTGTCGGGAGAGGTGGGAGGGCCTCTCTGACTCTGGACTGGATTTTGCTGAGTGCTCTATAGAATGCCAGTTCACTCCACTGTCTCCAGCAAAATACCCAAGCCTCTCTGACCCCACCTAGTCTCCGACTTTCTCTCCAACCCTTCCATTCACAATTACCCTTTTTGCTTTTAATTGGGAAAGGACGGCTCAGGCCTGCTGGGTACTGGCTGCTGTGTGAACCTGTCCTGTTCTTCCCATCTGATTAACTCTTGCACTTCCTTCAAGTCTTTGGGCCAGGGGAGGATCTGACACATGTATGAATGTTGATGCCTGCACATGTGTGTAGAGGCCAAATGACACCACCCACCTTTTTAAAAGATGGGGTTTCCCACTGACCTAGAGTGTACCACAGAGACTAACCTGGATGGCCACTGAGCCCCAGAGGTCCTCCTGTCTCTGCCTCCCCAACACTGGGGTGACAAGGCACAACAGTAGGTCCAGCTTCCTTCAAGCCTGATCTCAGTGAGACTCATCTCAATGACCCTGTTCGATACTACAGTGTTCTTGTGCTTTGTGCTCCCTCACAGAATACTTGTACAACGTAATTCACTTATTTCACAGTCTGTACTAAGATCCGAAGTCCCTTTGTTTATTAAATGTAATAAAATTTTGGTATTTCACTTAATTGGAAGAAAAAGAGAAAAGAGTGAGGTAGACAACTTCTGAGCCTTCCTCTAAGACTGTCCTCAGGAGACGCATCCTCACACTGCATCCAAGATGGGTCCAGGATGACTCGCACTCATTCTGAATTCAGTGCAAGAACAATAACGCCTCAGTGAGCCTCCAAAGCAAAAAACAATGCAGAGAACCAAAGCTCTAAATTGTCCCACTGGACTACCATGGGGGTATCTCAAATGCCTCGGGACATTACCTCCCACATGCTAATGGGACCTATATGAACCATGTGTGATTTCAGAGTTTATTTCTAAGTTTGATAATAATGCCTTACATTATCAATAAGCTAGAAAATCTGAGAGAAGCTTCTTGCTTGGAAGGTAATGGGGTCATGTTAACATTTACTTTGATTTTTAATCAAGGGTTCTGAGAGTGTCCATTGGGAGATCACGGCAATTTAATAGGAACAAAATACTTCTGAATCTTCAGTTTCAGAGAATGTGTCTAAAATCAGACAGATTTCAAGTCAGGCTCTATAACACACTAACAGCATGAATCTGAGACACTGCTTCTTTGTGGCCACATTTCCTATCCAAAAAAAGAAGACCAGAATACCAACTTTACAAGCTTAATGGTTCTAAGTTCATGATACAGTATGTCTGGAGAGCACTCAGAACAGTATTTGAGCAAAAGAAAATCTCAGTAAATGGCATCAAGTATTTTATGATGATGATTTCATTGTGCTATTAGGTTCAGCGAGTATTTTCCAGGCATGAATTCTAAGAGCTTCCTGGAAAAGGTAAGTAAGTGTTCATCAGCCACTGTCAGGGCAAATAACAGCTGGACTGACAGAAAGTATCAAGACGAAGTTGAAGAGTTGAGTGTCGGGATGTGCCAGCCACGAGGAGGAACCTGCCTTTTACTGTAAGTGTAAAAGGTTAGTGAAATGTTTGAGGCAGGAGAATAGCTTCTGCTGGACATGCTGAACAGCCAAGCCCAGGAGACTTCACTTTGTACAGCTAAATGCAGAAAACTGGTGAGAATTACAGCTGTAAGGGGAAGAAGGGGTTGCTTTGGAGAAGCACAGCTCATTGAGGAGTGTGAGGGAAAGACCTCCCTTGGAGGTCACGAACTCCCAGGAAAAGCTCTGACCCACTCTGAGAGCAGCAATGACAAGATCCGATACATTGGGACTAGACACTATGTAGGGAATTGTCCTGTTTCATGGTAAATAATATAAGCATCTGTGTGTCTCTGTGGGTCTACGGGTCTGCGGGTCTGTGGGCCTAGAACTTGAGGCTGGGCCCGAAAGTCAGGGCCAGAAACCTCGTACTACAAATGGCAGCCCAACGTGGGGTAATGATGCCCACATAAAGCCACAGAAAGCTTAAAAAATGGTCTAGAGCCCAAAGCAGCCTCTGAATTGTGTCTCCCACGTGAGCTGTGGTACAGAGACACCCTGGTGAAGCATGTGGGCTTGAGCTACAATGGCGGGCTTTTGGAGTGCAATTTAAGGTGTAAAATGGCTGGTTCCTCAAGTCTCACAGGAGCCTCAATATAAGCAAAAGGTTATAAATGATTTATTTAAGGTTTACCTTCATAAGGAGAAAAAGGGAACAGAATCAAAGATGGCTTTCTAGTGTCAATGTTTTCATGGATCAGCTCTATTTGCCTGAGGCAAACTGAAGCTTGACTTTTTTAAGAGAAGCTTCCTGATTCAGCCTTAAAGGCAAAATACTTGTGAGTCTTTTAAAAGGCCCTGCTGCCTAATACTTAAATAGAATTAATGAGCAGCACATGGCAGTTTGACTTGGTCATTATATGGACCCTAAAATTCCCCAGAGTACCCACCTGGGTTAAAAAGATAAATTCTTTGAAGTTAGACTAGGAGCTGGGTGGAGCCATCCACCCATCCTACAAACCTTGAATCCAGACAGATTAAAGGTGTGTTCAGAAACTGAAAGAAATAGAAGAATCTGGGTAGAGTTAATCTCCCTAGCCAAGCAAAGGTGTGGTAAGAAACAGTGGCTGATTAAAGGTGTGGTCAGAAACAGAAAAAAGTTAAGAAATAAATATACAGTAAAGACAGTTTTTTAAAAAAAGCCTAAATGATTTAGAGTGTGTTGAAAATATAGATACATAGGCTTAGAGAAAGAAAAGGAAAGGTAGAGAAAGCCTTTAAAAAAAGAAATAGAGTAAAATAAATAAATAAATAAATAAATAAATAAATAAATGAATAAATAAATAAGCAAGCAAGCAAGCAAGCAAGCAAGCAAGCAAGCAAGCAAGCAAGCAAGCCAAGTAAAAATGGAAGATACAAAGAATGTCTGGATAGTGTATGTTATTGTCTTATCTTTAAGTTTCTTGACTGAAAATGACTTAGTAAAAGCTGCTAAAAGACAGTTGACTATAAATGCTGCTGGATTAATTCAAGGTATATATTTTGTAAATGAGTTTACATTAAAATTGAAATGCAAAGATACGCTACTTTGGAGAAGAGGTTTTCCTTTTATTTTCACAGAAAATGAGAAGCTGTGGATTTATTTCTGGATAAAGAACATAAAGTTTGATAGAGGAAGACCACCTGAAATATCTCCAATGAAAATAGATGAACCAGATGATTCAACATTTCAGAGCACCTCTGTTGAAGTTTCCAGAGCTTTGTATCCAGAACAATTCAAGAAGACTGGCTGTGATAACCCAGCCTTACAGACTACTCCACTAAAGACTTGTCCATAATCCTAAATTTTCCTTTGGATTCCCATGAGATTGTTGTCGTCCCCATTCAGCAGGAAGTAGTCTAAAGAACGACGCCCACATTCCCACAACATGGATTATGGATGTTTGTGTTTATTTACAGTGTTGTTTATAAGTTATTATATATAAGGGGGGAAAGAATATTAGATTTAGAGTTCTTTTTGTTTTAAAAGGAGAAAAGGGGATATGTAGGGAATTGTCCTGTTTCATGGTAAATAATATAAGCATCTGTGTGTCTCTGTGGGTCTGCGGGTCTGCGGGTCTGTGGGCCTAGATCTTGAGGCTGGGCCGAAAGTCAGGGCCAGAAACCTCGTACTACAATACTAGGATTACCATAGGGTTGAAACTGTTTCATCCAGCCCACATTCTGGCACCTTCCTTGGGTTGTACAAATAAAGTGGCTAATCTCAAAAGCTTTCCCAGGACCTAAATAAAATGCTCTAAATCATGAAGAGACTCTCACTCCTTGAGCAGTGTGATGAGATGTAACAAGTCCTGTGACACCACACAGCACACATTCTCCCTCATTCTCCTGCCTCCTCTACCTAGCTTTTCCCTCCAGGGACCAATAACATCTGTTCCTTCTGCTAAAAGCCTTCAATCCAATTGCAAAGAGCTGTCACCCCTTGTCAAGAGTATAATCTGGTAGCAAGGAGAGATTCTCTACATGCTGAATTAGGTCTGATTGGGAAGATTTCAAACAAATGGTCACTAGTCATGCAAAGGTCCTTTGGGGTGACTGTGAACAGCTCCTCTGAGAGAGACTCACATAGGGGCAGAATCCCAGCTCATCACCAACCAGAGGCCACTGGTGAGGTACCAAGGTGGAAAATCTGTACCAAGTTCACACGGGAGGCGCATCTTCGATGACATACATCTACCTTTATGATTGAGTCCTGGCTGGGGGGCTACCTTGTGTCTGAACCCCAGAGCCCTCTCTTTTACTGAATCCTTGGGAGAACAAGGCTCTCCTCTCCCTGCCTTTGAGCTGAAGCTCTATTTGTGAGAGAACTGACTCTGAGGCAGCTGGGGCGGCAGAGGATGGGAGAGTCCTTGGGGCTCACTGAGCAGCCAGCCTAGCCAATCAGCAAGTTCCTAGTCCACTGAGAAACTGTCTCAGAAACTAAGATAGACAGTGGCTGAGAATGGTCCCTGGTGCTGACCTCTGCCCTTCACACACTTGTGCACGTGCATACACACACACCCACACACATACACATACACACACACACACACACACACACACACACAGAAACAAAATTTTCACTCCATGTTTCCTATTCATCCTGGTTTACTTTAAACAGTAATTTGCAAGGTGGAAACATCTTGGTCACCTGCTTATTTTAGTTTGAGATTATGGAAGATCTTACTTGGTGCCTTAATAACTTCCAATAGTTGAACAACAATTTCCAATCCCAATCTATTCGGTTTCATAGCTTGGAGCATCAGAAAGTGTACCCTTGCAACTCACAGAAGGACAGAATCATTGAAGGGTTAAGAAAAATGTGAGAAGAAAGGTATTAGAAACTATAGTAGTATGGTGATTCGAATAAGAATGGTCCCCATAGGCCACCATAGTTGAATGCTCAGCCATCTAGGAGTGGTACTATTTGAAAGTATTATAAGGTTTAGGAAGTGAGCCCTTGTTGGAGGAAATGTGTCACTGGAGGTGGGCTGTGAGGCTTCAAAAACCCATGCCAGGTCCAGCGTGTTCTCTCTCTCTCTCTCTCTCTCTCTCTCTCTCTCTCTCTCTCTCTCTCTCTCTGGACCAGTCCTCAACTATTCTATAGCCCCATGACTGCCTGCTCTAATGTTCACCTCCCATGCTCCCCGCCATGATGACAATGGACCAAGCCTCTGAAACTATAAGCCAGCCCCAATGAAATCTTCTCTTTTATCAGAGTTGCCATGGTCATGATGTCCTTTCACAGCAACAGTGACTAGGACCCTGGGAAGGGAATATCACTGACTACATTCATGAAAGCTCCAATGGGTGATTAAAGGGTCAGTTATTCTTTAAAAAATCTTAACTCAGCACTTCTGATTAAAATGAGCAAAGTGGGCTGCATGAGTTACTTGTATGTTTCCTAAGCTTTTCAGTGGACACGTCTTGTCTGTCTCACAGTCCACCTTGTCAGAGGCCATTCACACAGCCAACTGACTTCTGTGTTTTCTTCTTTGTTCACGATAGAATCTAGAGCTTTGTCCTCACTTAAAGGCAAAACATACAAAAATAAATACTTCTGGCTTATCAATAGGTATCATGGAAAATGTTGTCACTCTGGTGAAGAAAATCAATTGTATTTAGCTTACCTCAACATATATACACTCTCTGATTTGAAAGGAGTATGAAATATTAGTACACAAACAACAAGATTACACTGTGCAAAAATAGAGAAGGGATTCTGGGGTGGGGGATCCTACCCCTCACTGCTTAACTTATGAACAAATTCAGGGCAGGAGGAGAATTCCTGCCTTCTGGTGAGTACCCACTGATAACCAGGCCCCAGTGGATAAGCTCTAATCCAACAGCACACAGATGGCTCTGATTAAATGTGAGCCACACAATAAAACCAAAGTCACGAACTGGACTAGTAGGGAGGAGGGGCTTTGGTGGGAGAAGATTAGAAAGAATAAAGAAGAAAGAGAGGAAGCAGACACATTACATATGTATGAAGCTGCCAAATAACTAAATAAAGACATTTATTTATGCTAGGCAATGCAACTTTACTAAACACTACAGAAAAGTGTATTTATGAGCATTAAGGCGGTAAATTTAAGGGTTTTTTATTTTTCAAAATAAAAATATGTTTAAAGAAAAAAATACAAAACTCAGCTAATCTTCCCCCAAAGCCCTTGGAATGAGGGCAAAATATTCTTTAAAAGGGGAGTGCGTCAGTATCTTAGAACAAAATTGGTGATAGGGCAGAGAATAAACTACACTAGGAGTCAAGAGCCACCTCTCTCTCCAGTTCAAGTATAAATTCTCAGCACCCGGCACCTACTGCAGGGCTGCCTTCAGACCAGACAAGAACAGCCATGGAGCCCACATGAGGCAGGCCTCAGCCACCATGTCATGTGGCATCAGATTAGCTACTATCAGCCTGTTGTCTTCAGAAGTTGCTGTTTCCCCCACATGCATATAGAACAGCCATCCTCCTTCGATACAGTCTTATGTCAAGACACTTTGAGTAGAGAGACAGGTAAATTCTTCAGCTACTGCCATGGGGAGATGGTAGGAAGAGATACAGGAAGTACCGCCTGGCTGAAGCATCTCAAGTCACTTAAGAGAGAATCCTAACATCCTCAGGCGTAGACAGTGTTAAGACACTATAAAAATCTAACTTAACCCAAAAATAGATCATTGGGAAATTCAAATTTCGGCAGTACATGTATTCCCCCAACATAAATTTTAATAATTATTTAGAAATTGTACATAATGCACACCAATCACCCTTGCTTCCCATTCCTCCCAAGTCCACCATCCCACCCTTGTGCCCCTTCAAAAAGGAAAGAAATATAGGTAGAAAGAAAAGGAAGGAAGGAAGGAAGGAAGGAAGGAAGGAAGGAAGGAAGGAAGGAAGGAAGGAAGGAAGGAAGGAAGGAAGGAAGAAAAATGCACCAAGTCCGATTTGTGTTGCCCACATACTGATTGTCACATGGTCAAACCCGCAGTGACCATCCTCTTAAAAAAAACAAACAAACAGAACAAAAAACGAGTCCTTCCCATCCCCCATCAGAGCCATCAGCTGTGATGAGCTACCCTTCAGCATCTTTATCACAATTTTTAAGGAACCTCTTCAGTAGTTTCATGTTGCATCTGTTTCTTTAGGTGGAGCTTGCAAAAATACGGAGCTCACAAATTTGCAGGTCATTCTTGCATTGAGATTTTTATAAAAGTCTGTTTAAGATAATGAAGAGTTAAATAAAAAGACATAATTTAAAGTTCCCATAAACATAATGAATAAGAAAAAATAAAGAAGTTAAAAATGGATCTGTTTCTCTTATACAAGCACTACTTTAAGAAGACACAAATAACCTACTTCAATCTCGCCATGGTTATTAAGATAATTTTCTAAAAATGAAACCGTGACTTTGCTGCCTGAACTACCAAATTCTCAACCACATGGGCTTCGGGAAAGACTGGGTGCGATGTTGCCTGGCCTCTTACTGTGATTTCGGGATTCTTTGACTTTAAATCTCCTCCCTCCCACCTCTGATGAAATCTATTTCCCTCACCCTGAAGCAGCCCCATGGTCTGCCTGTAAAGACTATTCTTGGAATTCTGCTCCCCACCTTTGTTTCCCCAGTTCACCCTTCTGCTATTCTTGACAGTAGCTCTTACTCTAATGGTACTTACACTCCCATTAAGCTGGCTTTTCTGAAGGAAAAACATCAATGATCTTACCCAGAGCTGGGCCCTGTGCATGCCACAATACTGCCCTGCCAAGCAGAAGTGTCTATTGGTGTGACCGTGATACAGCTGTTGCGGGATAACCAACCACTCTTTGATTGCATTTCAAGCCTGCTCTACAGGAGAAATTTCATCTCTGGTCCAAAGATACTGTTCAAAAACCCATGGTTGGGAGGTTATAAGTTCTAGGGTAGAACCTAAATGGTCATGCTATCAAATTACCTTCTAAATATTTACACATCCACCCATAGACATTAGTCAAAGAAACTTTGTTTATAATGGGCAGCAGTTCAACAGAAAGATGCAAAACTGATCAGTGTTGAAAAAAAAGTGACTCTAAACACAATGGCAAACAGGAAGTTCTCATTATTTCTCCCAAAGAAAGACACACACACACACACACACACACACACACACACACACACACACACACACACACACACACACGCACGCACGCACGCACGCACGCACGCACGCACGCACGCACACCAGCATAGGAGTAAGGCTCAGAAAACATCTTCAGAGGACAGGAACACTGTGAAATGCTGCCTTCTGGACATGACATGGCTGTCATAATTACAAATTCACAGCACCAATGGTCATCAGTGCAAGACCTATGAAAACCAGCCAAAATCCCAGCAATAGATGGGTAGACATGTCCAGGTCTTATCCCATACAAACCTATTATTATACACAAACTATTTATTTAAAATTCTTGAGGAAAACAAAAAAAGAGGGAAAAATACTCATTTTGTCCTGAGGATTGTGACTTAACAAGATTAAACTGGGGCACAGCTATTCACATGAAAGTCAGTCCTCAACAGGAAACTTCTGTGCATGCGTGACTAAACACATTCCTTATAAAAAGAACATGACAAAAAATGGTTACTGTCACAATTCTAGAAAATATACCCATGCAATCAATACGTGCTTAAAGAAAGGAACATGGGGGAATCACATGGCTTCCCAAATAGTGAGTATACAGGGTAAGGAAACTAGAGTCCGTCCATTAAAACCGCACAACTAAATTCAATATATTGAGCTAGAACAACTGATAATAACAAGTATAGGAAATAATCTTGATCAGAATATTGTGGTTACAAATGATGAAAACAGAGTGAGCAAGATGGCTCCACAGGTAACGGTGCAGTCAAGCCTTCATGGCCTGAGTTCAATGTCAAAAAAACCTGATTCCCTAAGCAGCTGCCTTCTAACTTCCACAAGTATGCTGTGACACACACACTTGAACACACACTCAAACACACACACATGTAAGTAAATAAATAAGTATTGTTTTAATTTTGTTCTCAAGACTGCAGGGATAGCCTTAGCACTTGGGAAGCCAAGGCAAGAAGATAGTGAGTTTTAAAATAGCCTGGACTACAAAGCAACATTCCACCTCAAAAAACAGAACAAAGCAAAATCACTGAAGAACATGTTTAAACATTTCATTTGTATCCTGCTGGATTTCTAAGACTGTTTTTAGTCCAATGTCAAACCTGTAGAATTGCTCATTTTCTGCCCCTTGCCTAGAGCAAATGAAATTTTTTTGTAGAAATTGTTCATAAACACAGATGCCCTAGGACTGGGCTTGCATTTCAGAAATCTATGCCTGAGATTCAAATTTATGGATATAAAGGGAGACATTACAACAGGTGTGGAGGAAACCTAGAGACTCATAGGGACATACTTTAAAAGTCTATATTCCACCAAACCTTAAGTTTCTTGATGTATGCTACCTACCAGTGTTAATGGGGATGAAATAAATAATTTAGCAAATCTACAACCCCTAGCAAGATAGAAGCAGATAAAAATCTCCCAACTACAAAAAATCCCAGGACAAAATGTATTCAGGACAGAATTCTACCAGACCTCCAAAGAACTAATGCAAATACTCCTCCAACTGTTACACGAAATACAAACTGAATAAACATCTTCCAAATTCTTTCTACAAAATCACTATTACTCTGACTTTAAAAACCACACAAAGCACAAGAGAAAAGGAAGGAAATCGTAGCTCAATATCCTCTATAAACATAGATACAAAATTCTTAATAAAATACTTGCAAAACAATCAAGAACACATCAAAACTATTACCCACCATAATCAAGTTGGATTCATTCCAGAGATGCAGTCAACAAACAAAATCAATAAATGTAATCCACCACACAAACAAGACGAATAGACAAAAGACATGTGATCATCTCAGTAGAAACAGAAAAGGGCCTTTGACAAAACCCAACATTTTTCCATAACAAAAGTCCTGGAGAGATCAGGAATACAGGACGTACTTCAACATCATACAGTCAAATCACCGCCAGCCCACAGCTAACAGCAACCTAGGAAGAGAGAAGCTTAAGACAATTTCATTAAAATCAAGAACAAGACAAGGCTGTCCACTCTCTCCATACATACTGAGCGTGGTACTTGAAGTCTGAGCTAGAGCAGTAAGACAACTGGAGGAGGTCAATGCACAATGGATAATAAAGAAGCCATCCAAGTATCTTTATGTGCAGATGATATGATAGTATACATAAGTGACCCTAAAGAGTCTACCCAGAAACTCCTACAGCATATAAACATTTTCAGCAAACTAGCAAGAAAATCACTAGCCTTCCTATATACAAACGACAAACGGACTAAGAAAGAAATCGGGAAGCAATACATTTCACCAAACCTAAAAAGGTCTTGGGAAGACTTGCATGATAAAACCTTTAAGACACTAAAGAAAGAAACTGAAGAAGGTATCAGAAGACGGAGAGATCTCCCATACGCATGGATTGGTAGGATTAATATTATTATTAAATTGGACACCTTACCAGAAGCAATCTACAGACTCAGTACAATCCTCATCAAAATCCCAACACAAGTCTTCACAGAAATTGAAAAATTAATCTTAAATAAACAAAATACCAGTCTACCTAAAACAATCTTTAATAAGAAAACTACTGGTGGGGGTATCACCATCTCAGACTCTACTACAGAGCTATAGTAATAAAAACAACATGATATTGGTATTTTTTAAAAAACCCAGACACACTGATCAAGGAAACAAAATTAAAGACCCAACATAACCCCACACACTACAGGCACCTTTTTTTTTTTTTTTTTTTTTAAACAAAGAAGAGCCAGAAATATATACGGTAGAGAAGACAGCATCTTCAACAGTGTTAATCAAACTGGATAACCACATGTTGACGAAAATAAATCCGTATCTAAACAGGGGTCTCAAAAGACGAAACACAAATAGCTAAAAACACTGTTTAAGAATGTTCAACATCCTTAGGCATCAGGGAAATGCAAATTAAAACTACTTTGAGATTTTATCTTACTTCAGTCAAATGGCCAAGATCAACAAATGACACGTAGACGAGGACTGGGGATCGGAGCACTCATCCACTGCTGGTGGGAGTGCCGACTGGTAAAGCCACTGTGGAAATGAGTGTGATTCCTCAAGAAGCTTGGCTGGAACACAGACCACGCACACCTGCGTTTACCACCTTGGGACCAGAACTTACCACATTGCATGGCCTTATCAGGAGCTTAGAATACTTAGTCAGTGAGCAGGAGAGTGAGTGAAGGCTGATATCCAAATAATTATTTGAGAAAACTGGAACACTAGGCTGTTTTTAGGGACTGTTCCAGCAGGAAACCTGGGGTGCCTTCCATAGCCAGCCTGTCGCTTTCAGGTGCAGATTCCCCTGTGGCCAATGTGAACACTTGACTGTCGAATCATCTGGAGTTTGACCCTTAATAGGAACGGGTCCAGTTTTTGTTTACTTGTTTTTTCTTTTCATAAGTTTATTTATTTATCTTACATCCCAGCCTCAGCTTCCCCTCCTTTTTCTCTTCTCATCCCCCTTTTAACCCTCCCCCCACCAACCTGCTTCCCCTTTACTTCTGTTTAGGAAAAGGCAGGTCTCCCATGAGTATCAACAGAACATGGCATATCAAACTGCAGTAAGAATAAGCACCTCCCCTTGTATAAAGGCTGGGCAAGGAGACCCAGTATGAGGAGCAAGACTCCAAAAGGCAGCAAAAGAGTCAGAGACAGCCCCTGCTCCCCTTGTTAGGAGTCCCACAAGAGAACCAAGCTACACAACTGTTACATATATGCAGTGTGCCGGGGTCAGTCCCATGCAGGGAGACAGTCTGCTGTTAGACACTACCTCCCACATTAAGGGAAGCCACCTATCTGGCCAGCATTAATATTGTTGCTGGGTGGTCTATGAAGGGGATATACCTACCTACCAAGCGTGCATGTTACTTCATCCCTGCTGACAGAATAACAAGGGAGGAGAGGTTTGTTTTGGCCCAGTTCAGGGTATAAGTAGTCCATCACGGCAGAGAGGACCACACAGCTGGGGAAGTTCCCTCCACGGCATCACGAACGATGGATGAGGCACTTATGGCTGCTTTATATCGCAGCACATCAGGAGGCAAAGAACTGAGCCAGAAGCAGGATCTGAGCCAGGAGTGGTGGCAATGCACATGGGAGGCAGAGGTTGGTAGATCTCTGTGAGTTCAAGGCCAGCTAGTGAAACAGAGTGAGACCTTGTCTCACAGAATAAAAGAGAAGGAGGGAGGCAGGGTGTTAGGCAACAGACCTCAAACCCACACCTCACACCTCCAGTGACTCTTCCCCAACAGTCAGGCATTCCACTCCAAAGTTTCCAGAACCTCCTATAACAGTGCCAGCAGCCAGAAAAGTGTTCAAACACATGGTAGATAGATAGATGTGCACGCGTGTACACACACACACACACACACACACACACACACACACACACAATTTTACACTCAAAGCCTAAGATTTGGAACAAAGAGGAGCTATATCTGTGGAATATGCATGGTGACTACTATACCTGTAAAATGTGCAGTGTGACTATGTTTAGTGAGATTAAAAGGATAGTAGACCTTTTACCCTTCCTCACTTGACCCAACACACAGGTATCCAATATATCATTTTGCTTCTCAGACTGTCAAACAAACTACAAAGAAGAACCTGTTTGTTCATTCCACATCTCTAAAGCTGGAAGTCTGTCTTCATGGGGCTAGGAAGATGGTTCACAGGTTAAGAGCATGCTGCAGAATATCTGTCCACTGTGTGAAGATGTGTTGCTGTGATTGATGTAATAAAAAGCTGAAGAGCTAGTCAGGGGAGGATGGGCAGAATTTCCAGGCAGAGAACTCTGAGAAGAAGAAAGGAGAAATCACTAGCCGGGTGTGGAGGAAATGGAATGGATAGTGAGGCAATGAGGTAATGAGCCTTGGAAAAAAAATGTAGATTAAAAAATATGGGTTTGTTCAAGTTACAAGAACTAGTTAGGAACAAAGCTAAGCTAAGGTTGAGCTTTTATGATCAACAATAAGTCTCTGTGTCATTATATGCAGGCTGGCTGTCCCACTACATTTGACCCTTCAGTGTGTGGTTGCGACAGGGATGGAGAAGCCCCAATAGCTGTTGCTGCCCAGTCACCGCCTGGGCCTCTCCTCCAGCACTCATGACAGTCGGCTGCAACTCTTGGGGACTCTGGAAAGTGGGCTCAGCAATTTCCCACCCACCAGCATGAGGCGAGACTCTCATGGAACCAAGGCAGGCAGAGTCAGCCGCCAGCACCACCTTTCAAGGGTAGCCTAGCAGTGATCTGTCTCTCCTAGGTCAGAGAACACTGCAAATGTGTGGCTGCAGGCATGCAAAAAGTCAGGTCTTGTTGGAAAACAACAACAAAACCTCTAAATAGGTACAATATGTTTAAAAATGTGCTTAGGAACAAAAAAAGACGAAGAAAGAATGCAGACCGTCATAAAATAAATCAATAGTCTTAAAGTCTTAAAAGAAAGAGTAAAATAATACAAAAAGAAGTCACATAAAGATGGGAAGTACACAGGGCATCTGGATCCTATATGGTGTTTTGTTGACTTTGAACTTTAGATGCTAATTAACTAAAACAGCAGCTTCTGAGAGATACTGGAATATAAAACAAAAACAAAAAAAACCCCAAAAAACTGTTAAATCAAACCAACCTATATATTTGAAGAAAGTCTTAACTTCAGAAAGGAAGTCAAAAAATGTGTTTTATTGAGAGAAAAGTTACACTTTTGTTTCCACAGGAAAAGGTATGAATTCCTTCAGAGTTACTCTGCATCAGATTTACCTGGTAGATCTTGGCTACAGACATGAAAGAAAAGGCCAAGAAAGACTACAAGACAAGTGTACAAGCTGATCCCTCAACATGGAAGCAACTCTGAGACTGGAGGAGACATGGTAAATTTTGTTGGCTAGAGTCCTCATGACTTAATATGGCATGCCATCTTTTCATATGCCATAGGTAGAGTTTTACATTTACATTACAGTTTGGTTATACAGTCCAAACAGACTTATAAAGAAGATAGATATCTTTTACCTGCTCAAACATAGAACAGAAGAAAATCACCTTTAGCTAATTTGTGCACACTGCTAATTTGTGCATACTTGTATTAATGCAGAGATGCACGTTATCTTAAAAAGTTTACATGTTTTCAAAACCAAAAGACCTCTGTTGCAGTTTCCTCAAAAAACATACATTCAAAACAACTTCAAATCTGCTAGATAGGATGGTCCAGACTCACAAACTGCTCCAGCCAGGGCTTCAGATAAATTCTGTACTTTCCCACCACACAGAGACTAAACCAAAAATGGTACAGCTAGCTCTCCCATGGTTTAACCATATTCCAATTTTCCAGGGTTACCTAAAGATGTCATCTCCCTCAGACAACAGAAAACCCCGAGTTTAGAGGACATAATTCCCAAGAGGCAGGGTGGGTGTTTTCTGGGTATTTGGTGGATATCTGTCTTTGTTTGATTACAACATATTATTGGTCAGGAAGGAAACTAAACCAAGGAGGTTAGATTCAGGGATCTTTTTCTAAAATGTTAAAAAAGGAGGGGACATAGAAATGATAAGATAGAAGGGTAGATTATTAAATCTAAAACAACTATCAATCACAAATATTTTACATTTGAGCATATTTTATATATTTGTACATATTTAAGGGTTTGTTTTTAACATACTATATATATGTTTATACTTTTTAAAAAGTATTGTACCAATGCAGCTCATTTTTAAATGTAAAGTTCTAGTCCTTAAAAGCTATTATTATAAACTGTTTAGGATAATTAAGAAATGTATGTTAGTAGTTAGTCATATATAACAATCAAACTTATAGTCATATTAGGTATGTTTTCAAGGTCAAATGGATATATTTTAAATAGATAGATGGTCTTCAAACACTTAGAGACCAACAGAATATGACACTTAAAATGTGTTAGTAACATAAGGCTTTTCATGACCGAAAGACACATCTACTCCTGACAGTACCAATTTACTTCATTGAAGATGATGGGCATCAAAGAAACTCCATATGGAGTTTGTTTGCAATGTGACAAAGCTAGCCATCTGGGCAAGAAACTGCCCTTGCCTTGACTGCTGACAGTATGCTGTACAAATTGGAGGACACAAAATAAGGCGACTAATAAACTTTGCCAAGGCAAAATAGGACAGTCTGTCAAAATTCCTGTTCAATGAAACACCTATTAGATATTCCTGGCCTATAGGTTAAAGATGGATACACCAACATTGCAGAGGAACCTTGGGTGACTGTCCAGGCAGCTAGCTAGCTGTTATTTCTATAGTTTTGGAAGTTATTTGCTCTACACTTCCTGTTTACTCAGGTAATGTTATATCCTCCTTGGGTCTTTAATGAGGTTGAAGACTAGATAGTTATAGCTACAATTTTCCTTGTTACCAAATTCAAGGGGAAAAAGGCTTGATAAGAGATGTAAAGTTTAGAAGGTCGAGAAACACAAAAGCTTAAGTTGCTATCTAAAAAGATGATTGAAGGTCTTAAAAGATATTCAGGGAATGGTAATATATTATAAATAAAAAGTGGTTTATATATAAAACTTTAAATTCATCAAGATAAGATAGATAATAGAATATTTTCTCCAAATGTGCCAAATATGAATGTACTAGACATTGTAAATGTAATTCTTACTTGATAATTATTCTTATTGTATATAGTATCACTCTGTTAGAGTTAGAACATTTCCTTTTTATTTAGACAAAGGGGAAAGTTGCAGAATGTTAGTACACTGTATGAAGGTGTTTTTCTGTGATTGGTGTAATAAAAAGTTGAGTGACCATTAGCTAGGCAGGAGAGGACGGTTGGGATTTCCATGTAGGGAGAGGAAAAGGAGGAAGAACCCAGGTGCATGGATTTTGTCAGCAGACGCGGAGTCAGACACTCTGTACTAAAAAGAAGTAACTGAACCACGTCTTAGAATGTAGATTAAAAAAAAATGGGTTAATTATAAGAGCTGGTTGAATAAAGCCTAAGCTAAGGCCAAGATCTTATAATAAATAATAAGTCCCCATATCATTATTTGGGGACTGGCGACTCAAAGATAGTCCATCTCAAGCTTGCTATGAGAGCATTTATTGCTCTTCCAGGGGATACAACTTTGGTTGACAGCACCCAGGTTGGGCAACTCACAGCTAACTGTAACTGAAGCTCAAAAGAATCTAGTGCCTTCTCCTGGTTTCTGCGGGCACCTACGTACACATGGCATACACACACACACACATACACACACACACACACACACACACACACACACACACACACACATAAAAATAAGAATAAATATTAGTTTGCACCTTGGTGTATCACAGTGTGCTTCCTTTCTTTCCTCAATATTTTTGTATGATTATAAAACACCCCCCCCCCCCATAAACATGCCATGGCCCTGGAAGGTGAGCCATTTGATCTCATTTTAATTCCTCTGTGAAACTGTTTCCAGTCTGGCTCTGCCTTCACCCTCTGCACTTGCTCTTCCATTTCCTTCGACTCCACAGCCACCTAACATTGCACCTTGTAGCCTTCTATCCATTTGAAATTTTATTCTGCCATGTATGTCTTGCTTTTTTTAAAAAAAAAAAATTCAAGCTGAGGATGGGATTCAGTGGTAGAGTGCTTGCCTAGCATGTATGAAACACCAGGTTGGTAAAATAAATAATAAATAAATAAAGCTAATCCTCCTTATTAAAAATAAATACATGCATATTACGTTCAGTCCTATTAAATGCTTTACTTATTCAAAATCTTAATCATTACAAGGAGAACTTTATAAATATTAACAAATATTAGTTCACCTGGTAGGTCTTGACATAAAAGATCAGAGTAAGTCCTAGAAACCTACATGTATTAATAACTTTTGAGTCAGACCTGACGGTTCAGGTCTATAATCCCAGCATTCAGGAGGCAGGGCAGGAAGATCACAGGTTGATGGCTAGCCTGGGTGAGCCCTGAAAAAGGTATAAATATAATTCAGCATTTGGGGTCCTTTCTTTATTCATGTCATTCAATGAATGCATTTACGCTTACCTAGGTTTCAGCTTTAATATTTATGTCTGGCACTAGAGAGATGGCTCAGTGGTTAAGAGCACTGACTGCTCTTGCAGAGGACCTGGGTTTGTTTCCTAGCATCCACACGGTGGCTCACAATCACCTGTAACCCAATCCAGGAGCTTCAATGCCTTCTTCTAACCCAAGTGGACTCCTGGACACCTATCTCTCTCTCTCTCTCTCTCTCTCTCTCTCTCTCTCTCTCTCTCTCTCTCTCTCTCTCTCTCTCTCAAAAAAATCTTAGTGTCAATTTTTTTTTTTGACAAAACACATTCATATGACTATTGTGTCTCTTCACTCCTAATGTTTCTTTCCCTGTGTGGAACCCTGGTCTAGGCCATTCTGTCCTCCCCGTGACCACCAGTCTGATCCCAAATTCAGAAAACTCTTAATAACTGAGCATGCTCACTCACAGCAACTCTCCCCTTCTCCCTCTTGAGGGCCAGGTGCCCACACTCACCAAACTACACCCATCTACAACTCAGACTAACATTGGCCTTCCCAGAAGATGGAGATGACCAAGACTTGGGCTCGAGGCAGTAAGAGTTACAGTGGGCACATGTGTTCACTGCCACCCAAAGCCAGTGCTGGCACCAGCCTGACCCAACCCAAAATAAAACATCTCTCCTTCCGATTCTGAATTGACCTCTTTGTCAAACAGCAGCAAAGCTAGAGGAAGAATTATATTGTAGACTGTGTGGGGCGATGATATCCCATCTCAGAGAAGAAGAAGCATGCAGAGTTGCTGGAATCAATACTTAATAAGAATTGAGGTGCCTCTACTGTATTGATATTTACAACATCACAAACATTACCCTGTTTGTAAACTACATTTGGAGCAGTGCCCTCAAGCAGTTTTGTGTATCAGAACAACCTGGGGTGTTTTTCAAAAGGTATGTGGCCAGACACTTTGCAGAAGTGATCCACAGCCAGGCCAGCTCAGGTTTCATGCACAGGACACACCATTTAGGATTCTATATCTCTGTGCAGCCGAGTTCAAAAGCCAGGGTCAAACATAAAATTTAATGTTCACAATAGTTGTGGTGTTTATGTACATAAAAATATAAAAAAAACTTTTGAAAGCAACTTGCCAGAAATAACTACTTTTACATATAAAACACACATCGATGTGCATGTTGCCACTCTGGCCCTCTGCAATGGCTGTGATGACTGGCCATCACAGGGTTGCAACAGCAGGCCCCTCCAATGTGGCTCACATGGGGGTGATCCATCATGGAAAAGCAAGTGATGGCCTGTGACTCCATGGGTCTTCCTAGCTTTGGGAATTCCTATGGCCTCATCTCTATAAGGAGAAAGTTCAATTTTCTAAAAAAGAGGCAATTATTTAATAGACTGAACAAGTGGAGGGTGGTGGGACACAACACACGACTACCTCTCCAAAACTGGAGCACACGGATGCTCAACAGAGCAGGATGAAGAATACCTCTCAGCACCCAGGGGATTCTACATTCTTTGTAGGTCCAAAAGACCTACATCATTTTGTAAGAAGTACGGTAAACTGTTAGGACATCTGTGCTGAAACACCAATTAACATGCTCTAAAGCAAAACAATAGTGACTATATAATGTAGTCTAATTACCCTTTATACCATGTGCCCAGTAATTTCCAATGTATTCTGTTCCTTACACTGGTTTAGCATTTTCTTAAGAAAATCTATAAAAAGTATAATCACTTTGAAAAGTAATTAGATTCTGTGAGTACTTATTTAATTCCCCAAATTAATCATTCTGTTTTTAATATATACCTTCTTTATAGATGTTCATAAGCATAAATTTCTAATTAATATTAGAAAGATAAAATAGCCTGGTTTAATAAAGAGTTATTGTACTGAGAAGGTACAAAATATCTGTGTCTCGGTATAAATGCCATCTCTTTCATAACTGACAATAAACTACAAGATTTTACCACAAGGTGGCAGTGGTGTTACACTAATGCTCAGTCCTCTCTTGATCTTCCCATTATGTCAATCCTTGACTGTATTTCATGGGCGCATCAGGGAACTGTCATGAAGGGGTTATAAAACTTCAGCTAGGAGTGATGGTGTATGCCCTTAATCCCAGCACTTAGGGGAGGGGCACAGAGGCAAGGGGATTGCTGGGTTCGAAACCAGTCAGGATTAAATAGCAAGATCCAGGGCAGCGAGGATTACAGAGTCCTGTCTTTGAAAAATAAAAAATAAATAAGAAAAATTCTAAAGCCTTTCCTTCTAATTCTTAATTAACTTTTTTTCTTTTTTAAGCAGACACCTCCACTCATTTCCAAGAATAATACATTTTCCCACACATGACATTTTGATGTAACCACTTTCCCATGTGGCCACAATGATAAAACTACTGTGATTGGGGGCATTTTTGATGAGACTCAAAAATAAGCCACCAAACGCTATGTCTATTTTTTAACTAGTAACTCACGTGCTAGTAAACAGATGACTCCACACCATTCCTGACCCTCAGTGTCCCAGCATTCGCCAACGCTCCCAATTCTAGCAGTTCAGGGCTGGAGAAGGGCTTGGGTTCACATGGAACAACTAGTGTAGTCGAGGACACAATGGGAATGACTGAAGTTCAGGAAACCAACAGACAACCGTGTGAGGTACAGGAGTCATATCTCACCATCTATACACATATCAAGAAGGGTTGGCCCTCATTCTATACAGAAGATGAATGTATTCAGTATTCTCATGGTTTCTAGTTCTACCTAGAGAATATCTGGATCTTGATGACACAGCAATTAGATATTTGTCAGCTTGCTGAATTCAGAGTCACATGGACAAATTTACACACAGACAAATACACACATTGTTCCAGAAACTCCCCATGGAGACAGTTTGCATGGGTAAAATTTATATTCCAAAAAGATAAGCTAGTTTGTTTTTGTTTGAAGTGTATACACCCCCCCCCACACACACACACGCACACACATGAATAGAAACACATTTGATTGTCTTCTATATTAAGATGGGGCAGAGGAAGGATCAGAGATGAAATCTGAGCAAATTACCAGATGTAACAGCAGTACACCCACCCACACCACAGGTTCTAGACTGTTCACAACAGCATCTTCCTTTCCCTGGATCCTTACAAAGCCTGCTGTGCTGGCTTTGTAAACTTGACACAAGCTAGTCATGGGAGATGGGGGAGGGAGGTGTTAGCAAAATATTAGGCATTTTCTTAGTGAACAATATGAATGGGCTCAGCCTATTATGGGTGGTTCCATCCCTGGACAGAGAGTCGGTCCTAGGCAAGCCATGGGGAGCAAACCAGTAAGCAGCACTCTCCATGGTCAATACATCAGCTCCTGTCTTCAGGTTCCTGCGCTGTTTGTGTTCCTGTCCTGACTTCCTTCAGCGATGGACTATGGTGTGGAAGTGTAAACCAAATAAACCCTCTATTCCCCATCTTTCTTTTGGTCATGGTGTTTCATCACAGCAGCAGGAACCATAGCAACGACACCTGTCTGATATTCCCCCGCTCAGAGACCTTCATCATACTGCTCCATCAGTTTTCAGAAAGAAACTCAACCCCCTCCTGCTATTTCTACACAGTGGCCTTATCTCCAGCTTTACATCCCATGTGGTAAATGTCTCCATAATGCACAGGGGCACAGAGTTGTGACTCCAGCTGGTAGAAAAAAATCGCCGACTCTCTGAACAAGGGTCTCCTCTTCTTATGGATAATAATGACAAGCACTAGCGTGCTGAGGTCCCGTGGGTGCCGAGTCTTAAACATGTTCCCTTCCTCACTGCATCCTGAGCACCCAGCACTGTGCCTGTCACCTCAATGGGCTCCCGTAGCTTGCTTGTTAAACCAACCTGAACTCTTTTCTGTGCCTTCTACAGTCAGTTCCTCTCCATCTACTTTGCTTCCTCCTCGTAAGTGTTATCTGAAAAGTAAAAACTCATTTACCTCTTAGCTCTGCCCTGTGTTCTCCAAGCCAGGGCTCCTTCTACTATGGCAAACCTTACAGAGGCTCTGCTGACCCTCACCTGGAAACTTACACCACGCATGCGCTGTGACCCCCTCTCCCGCCTTGCATTTCATCAGCTACTCCCAGTTTCAGCCCGTTCGCAAATCAAAGTGAACTCTTTCCACTGCCCCAATTATCTCCTCTAAATATATATGTACACACAACTCCCAAAATAAGTTCCTATCTTTACACACAATTTTTCACTCTGGCTCCGTTTACAGCTGCCTGCTCGTCACCATCACCTGGAGCTGCTGTCCCACCTTAGACTCAACAAGTTCTTTGGATCCCAGTGTACTGTAGTCTCGGGCTAGCAGAAAACATGATGTCCTGGCTCAGGAAGCCTTGATTCTAATTCCAGACTTCCCGTAACTAGCTGAATAGAACTAGGTACATGACATTCTGTACAAGTATCTCCTGCAACCACAGAGCCCTCTTCCTGAGACCTCACCAGTTATCAACACATCTCCTCCCTCGACACACAAACTTGGGACTTGGGGAAAAAAATCTTCTTTGCCCTCTCTCTGTGCCTTACAAGTCATCAAAATGTCGCTTCCCAAAGGTGGCACAATTTGTTTAGTTTTATTCTCTCTGGTCCAGTGAGGAAATGTTCCTGTAACCAGAACATGAGGAAGGATCTTCTGAGGATAGCAGAGTGGAAACTCCCCACATACCACCAACACTAACCCTCATACACAAGCCACCGCTTCCTCTCAGGTTGCATCCACATGTGGAAATGAGTCTACTCTTATTTTTATATTGAAACTTCATCGTAAATGATACATTAAAATGTACAACTATTTATGGAGGGTTTACACAAGTACATATACATATACTTGTTTAAAGTTTAAATTGGACTAAGCAATCTAGTGACCCAAACATCTATGATTTCTTCAAGGCGAGAACTTGGGCCTCCCCTCGCCCCCTCAACTCTTCAAGCTACAGGCACACATTCTCCAGTCTTCTGACTCTGCAATGGCATGCAAGGATTTCTGGCTCTTCTCTATTTAGCCACTGATTAATCTCAACCCCCACCCCCCACACACACACCTCATCCATCCCTAACCCACTCCATCCCCCCTGAGACACCTCAGCCTCTGGTAACCATTGTTCTTATGAGATCAACTTAGATACCACATAGGTATGCAATCCTGTAGCTTTTGCCTCTCTGTGCCTGGCTGATTTTACTTAATGAACTGCAGCTCCCTCCATACGCTTCAAATGGCAGGATTTCATCTTTCTGAGGCTGACTGTATTCCACTGTGTACTTGTAAAACTCTACTTGTACTAAAGCAGAGTAGATTTTACTAAAGATTGGCAATAACCAAAAGTCATCAAGAAAGCAGGATTTTAGATAACAGATCAAAATACCCCCTCTTGGTCCTCCATGCCTGTGAGGGCCAAAAAGAGATTCCTCAGGCTCCTAGTCTCCATCTCTCCACTAGGGGCATACCAGGTGTTCCCCAACCAGCAGTGAGCTCTAGAGATACCGTATTTAAGGTCTACATGCCAAATCCAAGAAAGCAACCCCTCTTGCTCTCCTAATCTCTATCTATAGCTTGTCCTTGTAGCCTGCCCCTCACAGAGCTGTTACCTTGAATGAACAAGCCTCACTAAAGCTCTATCACCCCATTGCTCTCAAAAGCCACACAAACATAAACACATACACACAATACATAACTTCCTTAGCAGATATGCCCTGCTTTAATTAACCTTCTTGACTTATTTCCTGTGACCCAGAACTGTGGCCTTCCTCTAGGTCAGCTTGCAACACCACTCCTGCATGGCCACACTAACGCTGCTGGCCCCACAAAGCATGGTATCTTCGTATCTTGGGATGATCTCTCTGTAACTGCCTTTCCACAGACCATGGAGCTCTTCCCCAGGGCATCTTCTTCTCAGTGTCTCACCTAAAAGCTTGGTTTCTATGCCTACTCTTCCAATGTCACCAAAGCAGAGCTCACCCATCTGCAATTCCATGCTCTGTGCAATTCACACAATCTCCATTCATAACAAATATTGGAGTCTCACAGGTCACTGGCACAGGAAGGATATGTTTACCCTAGAGACTTATATTCTCATTCATATCCCCCTCATCTTCCATCACCCACCCTCCCCGCTGTGCACAGTCAAGAAATTCTCTGTGGACACTTCCCTTGGAAGGTGGAGGAAATAGGGATTATTTCAACTAAATCCTAAGTAAGGCACATCCCCAGAGGGAGGAAAAACAGGTTCAGCTGTTATTCGTGAATGTTCTGTATTCTACAGCTCCATGGACACACACTTGCCAAGTACCAACTATATAGCCTCAACCTAGAACAGTACACGAGATGCTTGACCTCATTGATGTAATGAGAAATTAGAGGTTATAGTTTGGATGCTAAAAGAGTTTTTTTTTTTTTTTTTAACATCTTGATTCATTTTACATAAGTAAACGTAGGAGCAATCCACTTACCCATTTATAACTCTTACTAATTTAGAGGTGTAACAAAAAAATGACAGGCTGAAGAGTATCACAGCCTTAAGGCTATACAGCAGCGGCACCCAGGAAACAGGTTTCTGGATGAGAAAGCACACAGACACCTCAGAACCACAGAATCAAAGTCCAAACGGGCTTTGAGAAGATAATTTGTCACTCCAATTCCATCTGGTTTTGTTTCATTTTGGTTTTTTAGGTCAACCCTCAGGTCTCACTGCTGTGATTTGACCCCTATGTGCCCACATCAACAAACTGGAAACTCAGGAATAGAGCAGTGTTGGGTGGTTGAATCTCAGTGGAGGTGCTTGGGTTATGAAGGCTGCATCCCATGGATGGATGGAGGAAAAGATGGAGGGATAGATGGATGAATAGATAGATAGGTGGGCAGGTGGAGGGAGGGAGAGAGGGATGGATGGATGAATAGATGTATGGATGGGTGGGTGGAGGGGGATAGAGGGAGGGGTGGATGGATGGATGAGAGGGAGGATGGATAAATAGATGCGACCATCCACGAAATTCTCTGCTATCCCTCCTCCATTCCTCCCCCATCACCCTTCAACAGAAGAAACGTACTTGCTAGGTTCTGGTCCTACATGCTGATCTTGAAATAGACAGCCTACAGATTGGTGTCAACTGGCTGTCCACGTCAGACACAACCCTGCTTAATAACAAAGGCCCTATGGACAGCAGGAGAAACCTCTGTGAGGGAGACTCTGCTAGCAGCCCACACCAGAACATGGCCTCCTGGCTGCAAACTACATTTCCTAATCTCCCTTGCTGGTGGCCTTGGGACACTACCTCACCGGCCTGCTTTCCTGTTTCTGCTCCTGGCAATGCTAGTGACTTCTGTGAGTTCCAGACTAGCCAGGGCTACACAGTGAAATACTTTTAAAAAATAAAAATAAATTGGATACAAGGAAAAAAAGAAATGGCACCCCTCCTTTCCAAACACAGACATAGTTGGGGGGGGGGGGTCAAGAGCTGGAGAGAGATGACTCAGCACTTGGGAGAGTCTACTACTCCCCCAGACTTCAGTTCCTAGCATTCACTTCCTGGCTTTCAATCACCTGTAGTTCCAGAAGATCTGATGACCTCTTCTGGACTCTGCCAGCACCTGACACACACGGTACACACACATACATGCAAGAACTCGTGCATATAGATAAAATAAAAATAAGTCACTAAAAAAAAAAAAAGAAGAAGCAGAAGTCCTCTGATCACCTCTAGTCACAAAAACATTTTACCTTTCAAGGCAGGAAAACTTTAGATTTAAAACTCAGGACTTGATTCTCCCCACCCCCCACCTGCCTGCTACACCACACACAGTAGGCATCTCTTCTTGGCACTGTCAACTGCTCCGTTCATTTCATTAATCAAAGGATCTCACTCCTCAAATATGGCTGTTGTTTGGGCAGTCATATGCTGTAACTCTGAGGGTTCCAGAAGGTTCTCCCAGCCATCTCTGAGAATGCTGTATAGCCCCCAACCTTTGCCTCTGTTGGACTTAGCCCCAGAATACTGTGACAGTCTCGCTGGCCTTGGCATGAAGGACTCACAACCAAGTCCTCTCCTGGCCCATGGAAATCAGACCCCTGTTATTAGCAAAAACACAGCTGTGTCACCTGCAGAGCTCTCTCCTGCTCCTAAAGGCAGGTGTCACTGCAACTGTGTCCCCTGAAGATGTCTCTGCTGCAGGAAGGCAGGGATCATGCAGCGACTATTTGTAGTCTGGATTCAGTGTCTCTGAAACCTCCAGAAAACCGCAGAACAAGTCAAGAGAGCCAAGGAATCTCGTTAGCCTTCAATGCAACGCAAGATGAGCCAGAATCATTCCTGTCCAAGCAGTCCTCAAGCCTCATCTTCGAGATGTAGAGCTGAGCTCTCGCCCAGCACTGGGTTCCATCCCAGGTACTGGGGAGGGGTGGGAGGATGGCAGGGGAGTGACATCATGCTAGGCCCATAAGCCTTTGCTAAGCAGTGTGGGTGTTGCTTACCACATACTGTTCTGTCTGCAGCATTTTGGGACCTCAGCCCAAACTGAGACAGAATGAAACCTATTCCAGCATCCTGTTACCGTCTTTTCCCTCAGCATCCAGTGTGTCTACCTCCTCCTACATCTTCTTTCTACATCGCCAGTAGACTCAGTCTCTACTTCCACAGGTTTTTAATTCGCCTTCAGGGGTGTTCCCCTCCTCTGTCTCCCCCACCCCCACTCCCCACCCTCTCCTCATCTCCTTTGATGAGGCTGTTACTTTCCCCTTCTGCCTTTTCCCTGCCACTCTCGGCCTCCAAAACCAACAGTGCATGCTCAACACTCTCTTCACCCATCACACACTGTGTCAAGGCCTGCCCACGAGGTCTTTCTGTAGCACAGAGATGATCCTTATCCACAGTGCTCGAGTGGACACTGGGGATGGCACATGGTGACACAGAACCCGAATTTCCTGATGTCCTAATTGGTTTTCACGGACACCAGTGACAGCTCTGCACTAATTAAATGGTCCAGCCAACTTTTGTCCACCTTAATGCTGAATTGTTCTTCCAAGAAATTGTCTCTTTTGTTTGAGTTTTTGGTTTTCTGAGACAGCCTCACTGTGCGTCCCTGGTTGGCCCGGAACTCACTCAAGCTGTAGCAATCTTCCCGCCTTAGTTTTCTGAGTGCTGCGGTTACAGGATAAGCCACCATTGCTGACTCTGAGACGGTTTCTTTAACCATACTACAGGACTGTCTATAAGGAATGTGAAGAGTTTGAATTAATGAGCTTAAGATTCGGGAAACAATATGCATATATTCAGAGCATAATATGCACACTATATTACACTAGGGACAGACAGCATGAATACAGTGGAGGATACGAAAGAGCAGGAATTAACATAGGTGAGGGGCTGGCTGTAGGTGAGGGGCTGGCTGCACGAACTACAGGAAAAGCATAAAAGTCGGAGGCAAATTACAGGGGTAAAAACACAGCACAGAGAACATAATGGCAAGAAGTAAAGGTTTGCTTAGGATCGAGCTCTTTGTGACAGAGTCGCGGGTAGTAGCTAAGCCTGCTTTCCAAAACAATAGGGTTAGGGCTGAGCTTCAAGAAGAGTCTCTCCTCTATTCCCAGCACTCAGGAGGCAGAGGCAGGAGGATCTCTGTGAGTTCAAGGCCAGCCTGATTTACATAGTGAATTCCAGGCCAGTCAAGATCATAAAACAAAAACAAGAGTCTCTCCAGTACTGTGCTGTCAGTCAGAGAACAGAGAAAGCTGGAAGGTATGAGAAAGCAACAATGGGAACCCGAGGGCAGAAAGATTTTCAAATTAGTTAGGCATCAAATTCTGTCTAATATCTGTGAGATATTTCATTCACTTCCTCTTTAAGTTAAACTGAGTCATATCGTCCTTACAAAGTCAATCGGTACAAACAAAGCTGTGTTGAAATCCAAGCCTTTTCCCAAACATAAGTTACGCAGCATCACAAATAAGCCTGCCATGTGGGAGGCATCCAAGTATGAACTTGTGAATGCAATGTATATGGGTTTGTCCATGACCTGTTTCGCTGGTGCTTTCAAAGCATACTAATGTTACATGGCGTTCTGCCTGAGCACCCCTTGGGGGAGGGGTGAGAAGGTGTGGAGTCGATGGCACAGGCTCCCAGAGTCAGGTGAGAAGCAGACATAGACTTGTTTATTTCAGATATGGGCAAACCTACATACCTCCTCCTGATTTCCCATTGGCAGCCAGAGACTCCTCTGGCTGTATCGTCTCTCTCTCATTGGCTTCTACCATCTTGATGATCATGCAGCACCAATCACCAGGCCTGTGGCCAACTCCAAGTTGGCTCAGTAGGAAGTGGCTAGTGCACATGCCTAGGCACATTACCCAGAAGAGGGCAGGTGCAGTTTTTTCAGGCTAGCTGGCTGCATTCCCTCTACGTGCTAAGAAATCAATTTCCATGCTAGTGTTGTGGTGCCCACCTTCAATCCCAACAACTCGGGATGCAGTGGATCTGTGTGAATTTAAAGCCTGTTTGGTCTACATAACAAGTTCTGTGACAACCACTGCTACCAAGAGAGACAATGTCTCAAAAGCATATATCTAATAATAAATTTCCAAGTAAATGCTTCTAGACCCCATGATGCAAGGTAAGGGCCTTATTTTGAGGGAGATGTTACCCAAAGAACTGTCTCTTAAGATACAGCAAAACTGTAATCACACATTACCAAATAAAGCTCTTTGTTGTGTTGTCTGTTGTTTCCCACAAACCAGGGTTTCTTTGTGTAGCCCTGGCTCTGCTGGAACTAGCTCTGTAGACCAGGCTAGACTCAGAGTGATTTGCTTGTCTCTGCCTTCCCATTATTGAGATTAAAGATGTGTGCTACCACCACCTGGGAGCAAACAGATTTTAACTATTAATGTTTAACTTGGGATATTAACTCATACTATGCTTTTCCAAATTCTGTATTTAAAACCTTTTTACACAGGTTTCTTGCTCTATTCACTCCCATTTCCTCAAAGTTCCAGCAGAGAGGTTTTTTTAAAAGGCATAAAATTATGAGGGTCAACAAAAATGGGAGAAGACCAAAGCTTCAACACTTTCAAGGGATGAAGCTGAGGGACTCTTGAGAGCTGACTTAGTACAGCCAGAGGGCAGCAGTGGGAATAGCTGGAAGCCAGCCCACTTGAACAGAGAATCCCAAGTGGCCCAAGAACCGACAGCACCAGCTGGCTCTGAGAGGCTGACCAAGGATGAGACTAAAAGCATCGGACGAAGATCTGTTTCAGAACCTCTGTCCACCTCCCCAACCAGCACCCTCCATCCCCACTCTGTTCAACTTTGCTTCGCCCCAGAAGTCTCTCTCCCAAAGCAGAACAAGACAGGGGGCTTATTCTGGAGCGGGTCAAATGGAGGATGTCTAGAATAAGGGTCCCAGACGTAACTAGAGGTATAAAAGTGGGGCTGTGTAAACTTGAAGAGCGGCAGCTCCCTAGACTTGCTATGCAGCAGATCTCCAAGCTGATGGCAGCCAGGACTACAATTTGCCATTCTGACAAAACTAGGGGGCTGTCCGGGGTTGTCAACAAAAAAAAAATCCTAATCGGGTTATAGAATAAAACACAGCTCATATCTTACAAACCTCACCTGCATGGAGACCCTGAGCAGCTTCAAGAGGCTCTTATTCTAGTATTCTCGTGTGTGTGTGTGTGTGTGTGTGTGTGTGTGTGTGTGTGTGTGTGTGTGTGTGTGTGTGTGTGTCTGCCCACATGCCTATGTCTATGTGTGTTTTTGGGTTTCACATCCATGGAGTAAACTGACTTTGAGTTGAAAATACTCCAGAAAGTAATTTTTTTTTAACACAACATAAAATGCATGCTTTTTTCTTGTCATTGTTCTCTAAACAATTGAGTACAGCCACTACTCACACGGCGTGCATTGACACTCGGTGCTGGATATAAGGAATGCAGAGGTGATTAAGAGATCATACATAGGAGGCTGTGTGTGTGTATTGAATGCATGCACATTACATAACACACATTTGAGCTTCTGTGGCCTTTCTTTGCATCCTTAGGGAGCGCTAAAGCCAAGCCCACATAGATGCTGAAATATGGCAGTCCTCACAGGAAACCGTGCGTGCACACACAAATGTTTGTATATTCACCCAAAGGGAAGTAGAAGACAATAGAAAAGTTACCAAAAAAAAGTCAAGAAATCTCTCAGGAAGCAAAATGAAAAAGACAAAATGCTGGAATATGGGTTGGGGGTGGCGAGAACAGGGAAATCTGGTGACAAATCCAGAAGGACATGCACGTCCAAGTGATGATGATACCAAACAGAATGAGAGTCACAGAAGGGACAACTCAAGATGACTTCCCAGAGCTGAAGACGAAATGGGGAGAAGCCCACACAGCAGATGAAAATAAACCCACACTGTGAATTCTGCTGTGAAGTTACAGATCCCTGAGGAACAGAGGCCATCCTGAACACTTCCAGAGAGGAGGGTGGGGGAGGCATCCACAATCGTCACAGATTCAGACTGCTGGGAGCTAGACAACAGCAGAGCTTCAGTGTTCTGAGGGAAAGGCCGCTCCCCCCTGTGTAGGGCTTTGGTGGTTTGCTTTGTTTTGTCTAACAGCATGCTTTTACATTTTCTCTTGTGTTTATTCTCCTGTTTTTACTGGCATGTGTCATGATGGGCTTCATGAAGACAATTTCTTTTTCAAGTTTAAACCCAGTTGAGAGAATAGTCCAATGAGAGAGGAAAACAGCCCATCTTCAAACATGCATGTGCATGGCTCCCTCTTACTAGAGACTCAAGCCATCACGACACAGTAATTTTTTTGCGCACTTTCCTCTCTTGGATAATTCCTACATCTTCACCAGCAATGAGCCTCTACCTTAAAATGGCCCCCATTCAAAACAGGAACATTCTCTCTCAGGAAGACAGCACATTTATTAACCTCTGCAACCTGCACAGAGCCTCGCAGAACCTGCAGAACCTTGTCTCTGAGTAGGCATACTGAAGGGAAAGAGCAGCCAAGACCTGAGAGACTGAGACATTTACCACATAAATACAATGCAATTAGTTACTTTTCTATTGCTGTGATCAAACGCCTGGTAAGAAGCCATTTAAGGGATGGAAGGCTGTTTTCTGCTCATGGATTAAGGAATACGTCTGTCCTATCAGGGAAGGCATGGCAGTAGACGCTTGGCCCAACTGCTCCCACAGCCCCCACAGTCAGAAAGCAGAAAGGAGACAGGAAGTGGGGCCTGGCTCTGAGAGCCCACTCTACAGATCAGTTTCCTTCAGGGAGGCACCACCTCCTCAGGTTCCACTACATTCTTGTATAGTGACACCAGCTGAAGACCTGGTGTTCCGCCACACAAACCTGCATTCCATGTTCAAATCACAGTAGGATATGAACTCTTAAAAAATAAATATTCTTGCAATCTCAAGCTACTGAATTAACACAAATAACACCTTATTCACAAAAGTGGAAAATTCTATTATGAAAATAACAAAACATAAAAACAAGTGTGATTTCAAAATAAACATGTACAGGTGCTTTTCTCTTCTAACTTCAGACAGGGATTTGTCTCACACAGAAAGATTTTATAATGTAATGGTGACAAGGGAATAATGGCCTGTCAATCACTGAAATGTCATGTCAAAACCTTAATTAAGCTGTATCAGTTATGGAAATTGTAAGCTAGAGGTTATACACAGATCCTGACTCAACCATTTTCTAGATGCGTAAATGTAAAAATATACAGATTCACACCGACACATAGCAATAGTAACAGACACATACAAGAATTGGCTTTTCTCCAAGAGAAAGAAATAGAAAATTGTAAAGTACAAATAATTGACTAATTATCAATGTCTAACTCAAGTAAAAGTTGATGAATGTTGCTAAGAAGATAATCGCTATCACCATCATTGAAGTTCTTCTGACAAGTATTCATGGCTCAGTCAGCGTCCCTGGAGCACTGCTCTTCATACCAAGCACAAGAACAAACCATGAAGTCCTTGAGGGAGCCCACCTGGACTCCGGAAGTCCCTTCCTTTCCCGATGGTCCCTAGCTCTTCCTTCTTCCCCAAGCTTCCTGAAGAATTTCAAGGCTTTTTGTAGCCAACAAAACTAATGACATCATACTTCCTATCTGTCTTCTGAGAACTTTGCACGGGTTTCCCTTAAATGAGTGTTAGCTACATTCTAGATACAACCTGAAGGACTTGGGCACCTGTCCATCTCCAAGTTTACCTGAGACTGTAAAATAACCAAACGCCAAATCTCTCTCTTGACAAAAACTTAACAGAATGAAATTTGAAATAGTCCAAAATTTTTTGTGAAATGTACAGTGCTGTACATTTGGCTCTTAATTCCTGACAACTGATAGTATTCAATTCATTATATACAGCTGTGCCTTTAAAACATAAGAAAAAATAAATATATACATATATGTATATTATATAAACCTGTGGGAAGCAGGACTGCACAGGTAAAGTTTGTTGAACTTTCTCATGATTTTTACAGAGCCATGCTGAAGTACAGTATCCCCTCTCCCCCCACCCCCACCCCCAAAAAACACACAACTTGAAAATACTTCAAGAAAAAAGAAATCATAATTTCGGGTCAAAGTGTGCTTCTGAAAGCCGCTTCAAATCCACAATGTAGAGTTGATCAACTGTTGCCAAGCACTATGTTGAAGATTTCTTTGCGTGTGTGTGTGTGTGTGTGTGTGTGTGTGTGTGTGTGTGTGTGTGTGTGTGTGTGTGTGTGTGTGTACCACATGCATGCAGGCAGCCATAGAGGCCAGGAAGTGTCACTGAGCTGGAGTTATAGGTGGTTGTGTGCTGCTCAACCAGGGCGCTGTGAGTTGAACTTGGGTCCTCTAAAGAGCAGTACAGACAGAGCCTCTTTTCCAGTCCCTACTGCTCACTCATATAGCTTCTGTAAGCTTCCTTTTTTCCCCAGGTAACATAAAATTTGCCACTTTAACCAATTTTAAGTGAAGAGCTGAACAGTGTTAAGCTGTTGTACAGCGAATCTCCTAGACACTTGACAGTCAAAGGACATTTCTTCCTTTCCTCTCCCCTAACCCTAGGCAGCCCACCCTTCCACTTTCTGACCCTACAGATGTGGCCATTCCAGGTAGCTCACTTAAGTACTTAACTTTTTTGGGGGGGGGAGCTTATTTCACTTAGCATGATGTCCTCTGTCCTTCCATGTATGACAGTTTCCTTCCTATTTAAGACAACGCATTGTTTTTTCAGCCTTTCACTGGATTATTTCTACCTTTGGCCACTGTGACCAACGACTCATTGCAGGGAACATTTTGAGGGGTGGGGCTGATTGGGAAAGGAGGTGAAATCTGTGACACAGCTCCCAATGGCAATAGGATGGATGAAGACGTGTGGGAGGGATGTGAAAGATGAGAAACAAGATTGGGGGTTTGTTTGCTTTGTTTTGTTTCTAACTAATTTTTTTGGAGGGATCTCCTTTTGGGGGAGGGATGCTGAGGTGGTGAAGGGCAGACCTGGAGGGACAAGGAGGTGAGTGGGATTGGGGTACATAATGGAAAATTCCCGAAGAATCAATAAAGAATTATGTTATTAAAACAATACTTTCTCCTATTTTGTGAGTATCATTTGCTCTGGTAAGTGGACTGCTCTTTAACTGGCAGGGATTTTGCTGGTGGTGGTAATGATTGTTTTCATTTTCTGGTTTTAAGTTTACTATTTTTAATGACATTAGATACATTTATGTCATTATACACCCCCCCTCCCCAGTACCAGTATGTGACCATTGCAAAAGGAAACTCTATATTCTTTAAACACTGACTCCCTTACTCTCTCTGCCCTGCCCAGGCCCTGGCAACTGTTTCAAAACTTAGTTTCTGTGAATCCGTCTATTCTCATGCATCATAGTAAGAATATAATACTTGCAACTGGCAGTTTTCTTTTTATATAGTCTCGTTTAACAATCCTTACTTTTGTTGTTTATGCTTTGGGCTTCATAACCACAAAATTATCACCAAAAAAAATCCCATGATGCTTTCCTTCTGTTTCCTGTTTAGAGTTTTATAAAGCTTAACTCTTACTTTGAGGTCAGACCTTGAACAAACCTAAATTGGCGTTTATATATTACATAAATAGGGATCCCACAAACTGGTTTTCCAAGTAGACATCTAGTTTTGAATTTGTTACTGACTGACATTTGCCTTCTGAATGTTCTTACTTGTGCTGGTTTGAATAAATTGCCCCCAATAGGCTCATAGGGGGTGACACTATTCCGAAGGATTAGAACGGGTGCCTTGTTGGCATAGGTGTGGCCTTGTTGGAGGAAGTGTGTCATTGGGGGTGAGCTCTGAGGTTCCAAATGCTCAAGTCAGGTCCAGTGTCTCTCTCTTCCCGTTGTCTGTGGATCCACATGTAGAACTCTCAGCTCCTTCTCCAGCACCACGTTTGCCTGCACGCCACCACACTTCCCTCCATGATGCTAAAAAATTAAACCTTTGAAACTGTAAGCCAGTCCAAATTAAATATCTTCTTTTATAAGATTCTCTGTGTTCAGGTGGGCATAGTGGCACATGCTTTAACCCCAGCACTCCAGAGGCAGAGATAGAGGTAGGTGGATATCTGTGAGTTTGAGGCCAGCCTACTCTACATCGTAAGACCCTGTTGGAGGGTGAGGGGTTGTCTTGGTTATGGTGTCTCTTCACACAATAGAACATTGACTAAAGCAGCACCCTTGTGGGAAATCCCCTCGCCACGCACACAAGCTTCTGAGCCTTCTGATCTTTCCCAGCAATTTATACACCATGCTGTTTTCACAGCTGCAGCCTTGTCCTAGGTTTTGATATCAGAAAGCGTGAGACATCCAAATAGCCGCTGGGAGTCTTCTTTTCAAGATGGCTGTCTATCTGGTATTCCCTGAGAATTTACATAACTTTCAGAAGATATTTTTGTACTTTTTCAAAAGATGCCATTGGGGTTGTGATAGGGCTGCACCAGCTCTGTAGATCACTTTCAGTGTAGTGGTCTCAACAATACCAAACCTCCCAGCCTCAGACCCAAGATATATTCCTGACTTATGTTTCATAATATCCAGCTCACACATTTTTATATACTTTCTGAGAAATGTCTTTAGGTATTCCATAACTGTGTGCTCAGCCCATTTCTACTTCTATGAACTACTTCATAGTTTTCTGCATAACTAGGTTGTCTGTGAATGAAGCTTCTTCTGTCTTTCCTTCCTTTCTTCCTTCATTCCTTTTGGTTTTTCAAGACAGGGTCTCTCTGTGTAGCCCCGGCTGTCCTAGAACTCACTCTATAGACCAGGCTGGTCTCTAACTTACAGAGATCCACCTGCCTCTTCCTCCCAAGTGCTGGGATTAAAGGCTTGCATGACCACTGCCTGCCTGTTTTCTTTCTCTTCAAACAGTATGTATCATTTTTTATTCACTGCACTAACTAGGACTCCCCCAGCATTATACTGAATAGAAATAGTGAGTATACATCATAGGCTTAATCCCACCTGACGCTTTATCATCCGGATCTCATCAGATTGGTTTGTTTGCTGCTTCTTGTGTGCTGATAACAGGTCAAGAAGAAGACTTTAATTACTTTCAACACATCAAGCAACAAAAGAAGTTGCGCTACATTCTCCCAATCCTCACTTAAAGGGTGCTGCAGAGAGGCCCAGGCAGACATTTCTGCATGCAGAAGCCTGCCTTATTGAACAATGAGTGTCTGGTATCCATGGCTTTAGAGTAAGCACCAGCACAGCATCCTCTGTCCCAAAGAGGGACATAATTACATACCTCACAGCTGCTCCTGGCTGAGAAATTACTCAGGTTAAGAGTGTTCCAGTCATGTTTAAGTGGTCATGTTACTGAGACTTCAAGGGTGATGCATCCCTGACTTTTCTAGGAGATATAATTTCACTGTAAGCTTCCACTCCTCTGGCTCTTATAATATGTCTATCTCTTCTTCCAAAATACTCCCTGAACCTTGGGTGCAGGGTTGTGTTGTACATATAGCAGTTGGGACTGTGTCAGACTCGCTGGTGTGGAGAAGGGGAAGTTCAGGCAGCCTCGACCCTATACAAAGACTACAGGGAACCAAGGATGCTGAGAGCAGGAGATTAGGGAAGAGCACAATAATTGGCATCCAGTACTAGATGGTCAGTCCTGAAAACACACATACAAGTAACATTACATAGACTAAGCAGGCTTTATGTATATATTTAGGAATACACACACACAAAGTTCTCAGGCTATTTACTACTTTTGATTTAAAATTTTCTAGTTTTACTGACATTAAATGCATTTATATCATTGTGCCACAAACTACTACGTATTTCCAAACTGTGCGTGCATGCGTGCATGTGCGTGTGCATATGTGTGTGTGTGTATAAGATGCTATGTCTTTGTGTGAGGACAAGGAAGTGGAAGGGAGTTGAGGTAAAAAGAGAAGGAGAGGTATGATTGATTACTTTATATTATCAAAAAATGAAAAAAAAAATGATTTCAAAAAGGTGTTCAGGGCACCACAATCCTGGCATAGCAGCAAGCTTTCCTAGAGCACAGAAAATCCATGAACAACACATCCTTCTGACTACACTGATTTCTGGCAAATGGACATTTGGCCTTTGGCATTCAGCTGGTTTGCTATTCCAATCAGTCTGCCAGAGAACCTAAACTGATTCACTTGTACCTTTAGTGAAAGCTAATGTCCTGAGGAAGCCGACTGTTCCTTCTAGACTCTCAGCCTCTCGGTCCTAGGGCATCTAGGACCAGCACATCCTAGGTAATCAGAATATAGTCTAAAAGCAAGACACTCTATTACTCATCAGTCCTATACAGTGGAGTTTTAAATGATCTGTTGTGTTTTGTAATGTCAACAATTGGAGGGGGTGATGAACCAAAGCAGCCTCCACACCCAGTGAAAAAAATTACAGGGTCCACTCTCCCCTGTGTATAGACAAAAATGAAGGAGCACCACACTCAAAGATTTACTGCTAAACTCGATCTGTATCACAGGAACAGTGGCCTACTTAAGCTGCTGCAATGACAGAGGTCTGTTGAAGCCACACAGGCAGCAGCCAACTTTAGACTTCTGGAGTGACAGGAAGAACATATGAATTTATATTAGATGAATACAGGGGGGCTGCAGAGATGGCTAACTACATCCCCCAGTAGCATGAAGACCTGTGTTCAGACCCCTAGCATCCATGAAAAAGCCATGAATGGAGGCTAAGGCTTCAAAACCCAGTCCTGGGGATGAGCTAGGTAGCTCCCTGAAGCTCACTGGCCACCAAGTCTAATCAATCAATCAACTATAGGTTCAGGAAGAGACCCTGTTTCAAAAGACAAGGCAGTAATCCCAGTACTCTGGAGGAAGAAGTAGTTAGATTTCTGAGTTCAAAACCAACTTGGTCTACAGAGCAAGTTTCAGGACAGCCAGAGCTACACAGAGAAACCCTGCCCCCCCAAAAAAAAGAAAAAAAAAGGAGTAAGGAAGAGAGAGAGAGGAGAGAGAGAGAGAGAGAGAGAGAGAGAGAGAGAGAGAGAGAGAGAGAGAAGAGAGAGAGAGAGAGAGAGAGAGAGAGAGAGAGAGAGAGAGAGAGAGAGAGAGAGAGAGAGAGAGAAAGCTACTGGACACTGGCCACCACCACAGGTACACATGTGTACCAGCATGTTCACATTCCCACAGCAACACGTACATATCACACATTCTCTCTCTCTCTCTCAAATTAAAGGGGGAAGAAGAGAAACTTATGTCAAATCATGTTTGTAATTAGGTTCCAGAACATCTGTTTCGGCATTAGGCACAGTCAAACAGCTCAATTCTCCACATCAATACCAAGTTTTCTGACTTGTAAGACATAACAAGGGGCGTGACCAAACCAATGCTAGGTCAGCAGCTGCTTCCTACATAGAATACATTTCTATTTTCCTAGGTTGCACCAGAGAAAGAGACTCCTTTGCCCCAAATCCTTAACTTCTTGGACTCTAGCGTTCCCTCCTGAGTGCCAGGACTGCTGGCTGGCAGGTCCAGGAATCGGTGTGTTCCTTCCCAAATCTCCTTTCCCAACAGCTTCTCTGGCCTCTTACTCTACTGTTTCAAATGATCTGAAGTTCTAAATGGGATTTCTTCTTTGGTCCTTGGATTAATTTCTTTGATTTGTAAACATTTGATGGCTTTTAAAATCCTATTTCTGACCTGCCTCCCACAGCCCTATTTCAAGTCCTCTAAAGTCAGAGGATATAGCTGATCAACCATTGAAAGAAGAGATAGGATTCCTCTTACCAAGAGTCCCGATGCCCAGAACCCGGGCATATTGTTCCCTTGCATGACACAGGGTAATAAAGTCCCTGGTGGGTTTAAAGTTCACTCATCAGCTAACATTCAGAAGGACATCATATCCTGGATTACCCATAAGCCCAGTGTAATCATGAATCTCTTCAAGCTTGAAAGGAAAGCAAAACAGGACCAGACCAGTGTTTTCTTCAGTGGCACGAAGAAAACATTGCTGCTGAATGGCTGACTAGGACAGCAATCAAAAGCGTGTGTGGCCTTTGGAAGGAAAGGCCACTAGACAAGTCTTTGCCCCCAGCTCCCCTGCTTTGCTGATATGTGATTTTAGCTTAATGAGACCCAATCTGGACTTTAGACTTCCAGATCTGAAAGATAACATATGTGTTTTGTGCTAAGCCATTAGGTTTGTGGCAATTGCCACCATATCATAAAAAAAAAAAAAAATGAGGACACTAAAAATACATTTAGAATAGTTTATTACCAGAATATATTCTCTGTAGGGCAATGCACTTAAAAAAGGTACTCTGCCATTGGGTTAAGTGCTCTACAATTATCAATCAGTCCAAGTTTATGAAAAGTTGGTGTTTAATGGCCTTGCTATTGTCTGTTGGGAAGGAGGTATGGAAAATTACAAATAGAGTGGAAATCCACTTGCTTCTTCCTAATCTGTTTTCCCTTATGTCTTTAAGGCAGTTCTAACGGTATATGCAGTCAGAACTGCTGATCCTCCTCATTTCTCATTATTCCCAATAATAACCTTTTTCTGAATAATTTTTAAAGAGTTATTTATTTTTACTTTATATGGATGAGTATTGCACCTTCATGTAGAATGTGTGTGCTGTGTGCGTGCTTGATGCCCTCAGAGACCTGAGGAGAGTACTGGATTACCTAGGAACAGAGTTACAGGCAGTTGTGAGCTGTCTGCTGTGGGTGCTGACACCCAATCCAGGTCCTTTGTAGTAACTCCTGTAGTATGGCATTTTTGGCCTGTTTGACCTTGATATAGGCCAAAAATGGATCCTTTATTGACCAACAATAAAACATATTCATAACATACAAAAACTTACCCCACATCCAAAGCCAGAGTTCTTAGGCCATCTTGTCCCAGCATTTGCATGCTGTAACTTCTCAGTATTCTATTTATTTATCTGTCTACTTATTTATTATTGGATTTTCAAGACAGGGTATCACTCTGTAGCCTTGGCTGTCCTGGTCATTCTGTAGACCAGGCTATTCTCAAACTCACAGAGATTCACTTGCCTCTGCCTCCCGAGTGCTGGGTTTAAGAGCATGTGCTACCACCATCCAGCTCATTGTTTTATATTTAATATAGATGCATTAGTACATTTAAAATAAATTTCTCATAAGACAGCAATAATTGAGCCGGGTTGTTGTATCCAGCCTAACAGGTCATTCCAAAGGAAATGTTGTAACCAATCACAATCACTATGGTTACCAATATAGCTATTGGTATTACCTCTACTTCCTTTTATTCTCTTTTGAACTGTCTTTTAGGATTTGATATTGTGATAATCAGGGATTTTTGACATTTATTTTGTGTGAGTGCACATTGTATATATATGGAGTTCAGAGAACAACTTATAGGGGATGGTTACATTACCATATAGATCTTGGGAATCAAATTCAGGTCATTAGACTTCACAGTGGGCACCTTTATCTATGGAAGCCATCTCACTGGCCCTGTGACAATTAGCTTTAGTTGCCAACTTGACATACTCTAAAGTCACCTAGGACGAAAGCCAGTGGTCCATTCTGTAGATCAGGTTGGCCTACAGCCACTCTATAGATCAGGTTAGCCTACTGCTACTGTGTAGATCAGGTTGGCCTACAGCCATTCCATAGATCAGGTTGGCCTACAGCTACTGTGTAGATCAGGTTGGCCTACTGCTACTGTGTAGATCAGGTTGGCCTACTGCTACTGTGTAGATCAGGTTGGCCTACAGCCATTCCATAGATCAGCTTGGCCTACTGGCACTCCATAGATCTGGCTGGCCTACAGGATTCTTCTCAGTTAGGTTAACTGAGATGGAAAACCTCACCCTGGCATGACATCATTTCATGGTTGAGAACCCTGGACAAGAGAAAAGGAGCTGAGCAGTAAGCACACGTGCATTCAACCTCTCTGCTATTGACTGCAGATGTTCTTCAAGCTCCTGCCTTTGATTTTCAGAAATGATGGGCTATGACCTGGAATTGTATAAACCTATTAGCCCTTAAAATTGATTTCATGGGGGTATTTTATCAAAGGAACAAAAATGAAACCAGGATAAATATTCTCTCCACTTCTGGCTAGCTTACATCTCACCATTTTTCCCCTTTAGAGGTTTTGATTTTTCAGAGATATTTCTCTATGGTTTAACCTCATCCGTCTCTTCAATTTACCACAATGTACACTCAAAAAAGTACTTTATTTGTGTGGACACAGTGATAAACATCCATTTCCTCCAACACCACATCCCCACCCACTCCTTTGTTCTATTGTTATCTCAGATTTAATTTCCACTGCTTTATAAATCCCACAGCACACTGTTAGTCTCACTTTAGAGGATGAACTATCCTTTCATGTTGAAAATTGTCAGAGAAGATATTTTGTATTTACCCCCAGTCTCTCTACTGTTCTGCAATCCTGTCTGTATTTCCAGATCTCACCTGGTACAGCAACCAGTCCTTTACCTGGAGAACTTCCCTTAGGATCTCTTTCTGGAAAGTTCTGTGAGTTTCAAATTCTCTCACACGTCCTTTGAGGGTCTCCATTCACTCTTTAGACATTGAATTACACTTCTTGTACTGCCTGTGTGTTTGTGTGGGGCAAGGGGACCGACCACCGGCCACAGCACTCCTGTGGAGGGAGGACCATTATCACAAGCTTCTGCTTCCTCCATGTGTGTCCCAAAGACTGGCTTGTCAGCGGGTGCCATAGCCCACGGAACCATCTCACAGGCCCTTCACCTTCACTCTCGGGAGATTTTTGCTGGGGACACAGTTCTAATTTGATGGCGCGTAGCAGCGAATTTCACTTTAACATCCGTCTGGCTGACTTTCTGCTGAGAATTTTGCCTATTCTTGCCTTTGTTCTACATGTAATTTACTTCCCCGGGAGCACTCAGGGCTGTATCCTTCCTTAATCTTGGTTTTCAGTAAGTAAATACTGATGGGCTTTCATAATGTTTTCCTCTTTGAATTCCTTAAACATACGAATTTATAGTTATCAAATTTGGAGGGAAAAAAAACTGGCCATTCTTTTTTTTATTTGAAGGCAAGGTCTCATGTATTCCAATCTGGGCTTGCGTTTGCTATATGACCAATAATGGTCTTCAATTCTTCATCCCCTGCTTCTGTTCCCCAAATATTGAGATTACTAATGTACAGTGACATGTTCAGCCTGCTGCTTCTTCAAAACTATTGTCTACTTTTTCATTTTTTTCTTTTTTCTACAGGGACTCCAATTACTTATAGATATATAACTATGTATATGAGACATATTGGGAGAAAAAAAAAAAAAACAGACCACCAACCTTCCCCCTCTGAGAGACTAAGGATTAAATCCAAAGCCTCATGTACACTAACCAAGGGGTCTACCAGTAAGCTACAGACCAAGACCCACTCTATTTCTTTCCCCTTTTCCTTTGGAAATGGGTCTCACTAAGTTGCTCAGGCTGGCCTTAAGATGGTTTATCCTTCTGCTGTGGCCTCCTGAGTAATTGAGATTACAAGCATTCACCACTGAGCTGAGTTTTTAATTGGATATTTTCAGTCTGTGTTACCTAATTCCCTGTATTTTCTTCTGCAGTATTTAATCTACAATTAATAAGAGTATTTAATAATTTGAGAGTACACTGTTTATCACTAGAAGTTAAATTGGGGGTGATTTCCTGTGTAATACAGAATACGTGTGTACATGTTTATAAGCATGTACATGTATGTGCATTACAGTACATGTGGATGTGTGTGGGTGTGAATATGGAAACCAGAAGTCAGTGACAAACATCTTTCAGCACCCACATGGCAGCTCCCACCTATCTGTTACTATAGTTCTGGGGGATCTGATGTCCTGTTCTGGCCTCCACAGGAACTGAACTCACATAGCACATTAACATACATTCAGGCAAAATACATAGACACACAAAAATAAAACACTAAAAAAATATATTCAAAAAGAAAAGAATAAGTATAATTTTCATGTCGGTTTTTGTATCTATATTTATACACTGTGAAGGAAGAGACTGTGGAAGAGGCTTTCCCATATCATTCATTAATAAACAGTTTTAAATATCTGTTTATAACTTAGGAAATGCTCTAGGCATCAAGACTGATAGAAAGATCCTGAAACAGCCTGTTCTTGTTGCTTTTAAAGGGAACTTAAAAATCTAGGCAGTGAGATAAAAACATTGACATTGTAGGTTCAGAATAGTATATAATAAATATCATTAGAAAGATTTATAAATATTATTAAAAAGTGACAAAACAAAGGGAGGAGTCAGACATGTACGTTAGGTAATAATATAATAATTAAAGTAATTTTTATTATTTATTTATTTTTATTTTACGTACATGGGTGTTTTGCCTGCGTGTATGTCTGTGTGAGGATGCTGAATTCCCTGAAACTGGAATTAAAGAAAGTTGTGAGCTGCCATGTGGGTGCTGGGGATTCAACCTCCGGAGGAGCAGCCGGTGCTCCTAACTGCTGAGCCGTCTCTCCAGCCCCTGAATTAAAGTGATTTTTAAATGTCATTACTTAAACTTAAAAGTTCAAGCTACTCCAGCCTCAAGCAACAAACACAGAATTATGTCTCAGATTTGGTCTCTTTGAAAATGATTCTAAACTGGGGCATGGTGAAACACATTTTTTTAAAGGCAGAGGGTTTTTATTATTATTATTATTATTATTATTATTATTATTATTATTATTATTAAAAAGGGGTTTTTTTCATGTATCTCCTGCTCGCTCTCCCTTCCCTCCTCCTGATCCCTCCCACTCCTCTCTCAGCCTCCTCCCACTCCATTCCCCCATCCTTTCCCCAAAAAGGACAAGAAGTCCCAAGGAGAGTCAAGTTACTCTGGTGTATCCATTTGAGGTAGGTTCAATTCTCTCATCCCAATATTAGGACTGGGTTGGGTGGAACACATCTTTAATCCTAGCACCCAGGAGAGGGAGACAGAAGCACTGGGAGCCTAAGTCCATATTTGCCTACTGCGCATTCAAGGCCAGGTTGGGCTATATGAGACACCTTGTCACAAAATTAAAAAAAAATAACGTCGGACATATTTACTGTGTTTTTTCCCCTATGATACGATCCTTTTGTTTATGGCTTCCTGTGCTCTAAACCTTCCATGCTGGGTTACTCGTAGCATTTCAAGGTGTGCATGTGCTTAACCGAGCAGCTTTGTAGCTTAAGGACCATCAGAAGTTTTCAACGGCCTACTGCCTCAAACTCCAAACCGCAATCACAACGCTTATCCTTTACATCCATGTAGCTCTGTATACTCATGCTGCTGTGGCTACCCTGATGTTTAGAAAGATGTTCAAAGGCAAGATGACCAAGGGGTGGGGAGTAAAAGTAAAGGAGAATAGAGAGAAGTCCCTGAAATGATATTGTTCGTCCACATTTCACAAATAGGAAATTCATTAGGACTGGCAGGCATATCATTGTTATATCTTCAGCCACTGAGATTATTTTAATATTTGTTCAGCTTGAATTTAATTTAATCTTCTACTATATTACATCTTATGTGTGATAGTATATGTTTTTGCATGGTTGGAGAGATGGCTCAGTGATTGCTGAACAAGTGTGAAGACCTAAGTTAGGATCTCCAGTCCCCCCAAAAAGCCAAGAGTGGCAGTACTCATGTGTAACCCCAGCACTGGGGTACTGGGGATAGACACAAACACACCCCCAGAACTCACTTCTCAGCCAATCAAACTATTAAGCAAATTCAGCGAGACAGCCGTTTTCAAAATATAAAGTAAAAAGTAACTAAGGAAGACACCAGATATGGACTTTGGGCTCTACATGTACATCTACACATGTGCAGGCAAACATACATATACACCACAGGCATAACTACAAACTAAAACACAGTTTGGGGTAACTACCTCTTATATTTTTATAAAATTACCCTTAGAGTACATATTTAATTATAAAACTCTTAAGCTGAATAAAGCTATTGTGAATAACCCCCCCACACACACACACACCCCATTGTCTTAAATATTTACACCTCAGCTAAAACCTCACATGCATTCTTATACACAGCACTGAATAGCAGATGGGATCATTTCCTATGATGCAGTAACTAAGAAAAAAAAAGAACAGACTGTTCTATTTATGTTTGGACAGTAAGAGGATGGGCAGCAGAGAATAGATACCTGTGAATAAACACAGCCCAAACAAATTGTTTCTTAACTCGCCTTATGCCTCACGTATCTGCAAACACATAAAGAACTCATATGTACACACATCTTCATGCCACAGATTTAATATGCCTTACGTAAACACAGAAAAATGAGATTTCTTTGATTACTAAAATCACATCTACTTTGGGATTAAGGTTTATGAGACATTTGCAGCCATGGCTCCACTTCGGTCTGGATTTGGATTCTTTCCCTTCTTCTGGCAAGGATGCCCACCACTCCACCCTGTCTCCTCACACTTCTTGGCCTTAGGTTTAAAGGCTGTTTTCCATTCGTTTGTTTGTTTCGAAGTTTGTGTGAGAGTTTGTGAGAGTTTATTTGCACATATTTATGCAGGCCAGAAGAGGGCACTGGATCTCCTGGAACTGGAGTTACAGATGGTCTGAAGCTGTCTCGAGGATGTTGGGAACTGAACTCAGGTCCTCTGCAAGAACACGAAGTACTTTTAACCACTGAGACATCTCTGTAGCCCTCTGGGCTTGGTACCAGATCCACTATAACTTGTCTTAAGTAATTCTAAGAGAAAAAAAAATGGTTGGCTATAGTGTATTTTTCCTCTTTCTTTTGAGAGAGAGAGGGCTGGGTTTTGTTTTTCAGTATTTATCTTAAGCTTTTAAAGGCTGTTCTAGTGATACAGGCTCCCTGAAAAAAAGGTTTCCAAGAAACAAGAGGAAAAAAGATAAAACTGCAAACAAGAGGATGTGGGTGGTGGTACAGGCTGGGGCTTGCAGGAGCAGCCAGCTGGTAAGTGGAGACCCCAGTTCAACTGCAGAATAAAGGGCTGGGTGCTCTCCCTGGTGATGCCAGGGTATGTAAACCTCCCCTCCCCCAAAGCAGCTCATCCCGGCTCCTTCCACAGGCAGTTCTTGCTGGCCCTGCCCTGCAAACGATGGCTCTGTGAATCTGAGCTGACCCCTGCATTATTGCATAGCACAGTACAGTTTCTCCATCTGAGTACAGAAGCTGAATAAAAATAGAAAGGAAGGGTGGCCTGTCAGCACATGACTAAGGAAAGGTATGGTCCTGTCCTCTCCCATCTCATTGCCACTTCCTGGAAGGTGGCATCACCACCTTCCTTGGCAACCAGGCAAATGACTCCAGCAAGTTCCTTTAGGCAAAGTTTCAATCCCTCTTTGGTGTTTTGTTTATTTCCTTTGATTCTCTGATTTTTTTACTTGGGTTTTTATTTTTCTCAAGCATTCCTAAATCTGACAACTGGCAGCATATTTACTGAGTGTCATCATTAAAATAAGTGCCCTACTTAAGCTCGTTAATCTTTAAAATTCGTGTGATCTGAACAGTTTTTGCTCTTACGGGGTATTGAAGTCCTGAAATGATTGCTGCTGCTCTAGCTGAGGTAGAAACTTCTACACTTCATTTCTTAAAACCTGAAACAGAATAAGACTCTCAGCAGTAAGAGCCCCTGGCATACATTCTTTTCCTCTCCATATTCCCAAAGCCCTGAAACTTGTTACTCATGTCTACACTCTTCCTCACAAGGTTCAGGACGTACTGTGCTAGTCCTGGAAGGACTTAGACCAGCTGAGTTCAGTTTCGAGGCTTTAGTACAAAGGCAAATATGAACTGCAGGTGTAAAGAACATGGGAACCGGGGTGACACGTCCTTGAAAAGTCCATAGTGACACTTACGTATATCTCATTATTTCTCTAAGTCCTTTATATCTACCAACCTCTGTCCTCAAGTCTATGTCGAAATTTCCTTTAATAAACTCAAGAAAGAGAGAGAGGGATTAGGAGGAAAGAAAGAGGAAAGAGAGAGTAGAGAATTGCTGTCTTTACGAAGGGCATCAGATCCCCTCTAAGAGATGTCAACATTGGCTGCCTTTCTCAGAACAAGTAAATAGTAGTCTAAAGCTAGATAAAAATGATTATTTGAGAATATTAAAAGCCACATGTGGTGGCGCATGCCAATACTTGGGATTCAAGGACAGATAGGCTACATAGTAAGACTTTAGCCCAGATACCCCCCATAATTAATGCTTTGGAAAGCTTGTAGGCATAAATTTTGCTAAAGGACAGGCAGTGAGATCCAATCATGTACAAGTTCAGACACAACCATGGTAACTGTGAAGTTTAAAGGGCCTCTGCTTCAGAAACAGAGGAACAGTTTCTGGAGGGGAAAGTCTCTATCTAAAGAACAGAGCTGGCACAGTGGTAAAGAACACCTGCTGCTCTTGCAGAGGACCTGAGTTCAGTTAACAGCACCCACATAGTTCACAACAGCCTGTTTCTCTGGTCCCAGGTGAATCCAACACTACCTCCCTTCTGGGTTCCTCAGACACTAGGCACACAGATGAGTCGCAGACACACTTGCAGGCAAACACTGACATACAAAAATAAAATTTTAAAAAATAACTGGAAAAAAAAAGGGACACACTCACAGAAGATTCTGCTGTAATTAACACAGAGATCATGCTTCTCCTTCAACTAAAATCACTAAGCCTCGGGAACTTCCCCAGAATCTCGCTCTTGGGAAGATTCCTGGAGATTGCTATCCAAAATGAAAACAACTCCTCTCTTCTATTATATCAACCATAATCGCTATCCAAAGGGTTTTATTTGAATACTGCCCATGCACGGGCTTCTCAAGTCACAGCATAAATGTCAGAGACTGAGAACTTAGAACAGGGACCTTAGAAGTTACCTCTCTGGAACTCCTATCCTAGGAGGCAGAACCCAACTCCCATCAAGCACCCACCTACCTCTATGACGGGAAATTCATCACTTTCTAAGGACAGAATCTGGCCTAAAACAGGACCTTTCAATACTCCCCAAAGCCTCTCCATCTGGTCTGAAGCCATGAGCTGTTCTGTGGAGTGCACCATATCAACAAGCCTTAAGTGGTGGTCACAGTAAGTAAGGCCAGAGAAATCTAAATTACAGCATTGAGCAGGACCTAAATATGGAAAAATTAGACTGACCTAGCATTTTCAATAATTAAAAAAAAAAAAAAAAACCTACCAGTCAATGGAACAAAACTCAAAGGAAATCAGGACGGGGGAGGGGGGGCAGCAGGCTGTGGCTCAGTGGGTGAAGGCGCTTGCCAACCAATGCAGGAGTGTTCACCCACTTTTCTTGAAAGTGCTACTTGGCAAGTAATTAAGAACTGAGTCAAAAGCCAGGTGTGGTAGTACATGCCTTTAGCCCCAAAGAGGCAGGCAAATCTGAGTTCAGGACCAGCCTGGTCTGCAGAGTGAGTTCCCAGACAGCCTGTGCTACACAGAAACAAAGTCTGTCTAGAGAAGACAGAAAGAACCAAGTCAAAAATAACTCAAAATATGCAAAAATTGGGAAAAGAATTTATTGTGTCAGATGCAATAAATCATTTTAAAAGTGTGCATTTTAGGGACAAAAGGAAAGGTGGATGTGACCAAAGACATTCACAGAGTTGTCACACAGAGTTGGAAAGTGGTAGCAAAGGAGAGGTGTGAGCTGCAAGAGAGGAAATAATTCACCTCCCAGGATGGGGTCAAGTCAGCACAGCACATATGAACAGTGCTAATGAGCAGAAGCCACTGGCAAACAGCTGAGATTCTGTGCTCTCTTTTTTGAAATATGTCATCCATACATCCATCTATCTATCTTCTATTTATCTATCTACCTACTTATCATCTGTCTGTCAATCCATCCGTCTATCATTATCTATCCACTTATCAATTATCTATCCTCATCTATCAGTATGTATCTGTCATCTATCCATCAATATCCATATATCTATCTGTTTATCTATCATCTATCTACATCTGTCCATATATCATCTATCTATTCATCTCTAAAGAAGGGGCCACATGTATCTGGAATGGGATACCGAATGTTAATTGTAGTTATTTCTGGGAAGCAGATGCTAAGAGTTTTTGAATTTTTGTTTTTCTGCATTGGCTGAGGACAGTTGGCAGCTGAAAGCCACATGCATGTCCTGTGTCCTCCTTAACCATCACAATGCATGATACATGTTGCATTCCTGAGGCTCCTATAGGTTCTGCCAATCAAAGGTACTAGGTTTGAAAGATGTAAATGAAGGAAAATCTAAGTTCTAACTATTGGACAGTCGACAAAGTCCAAAGGTGTGTGTCTGTGTGCAGGGACCAGAATACAAAGTCTGGACTCTAGAGCATCCCTGTAGTGTGAGGCAGATAGGGCAGTGATGGGTGTACCCTCAGAAACAACAGCTTCCCGACCCCTGGATGACACTGGAACACTGTCTGTCAGCCAGTGGTAGTGGGTAGTCCTGAATTCATCTAAGCTTCTCGAGGATTTTGTAAGAACCCAGTCTTCTGTGAATAAACACCTAAAATACTTTGCATCCAGTATCAAACTTCACTGATGCTACCCTCTCAAGGGAATCCTGTGTATATTGCAAAAAGTCATTTTAGCTTAAGAAAATAAAAGAATTGGAGCAGATCTAAAAAGAAGGTCATGTTTTTTAACTCTAAACTGTGCAGTTCTTTTGGATTTTTCTATATTATGTTTCCAAACTTCCTTTTTCACAGGAATAGGATTGCTTTAGTCACAGAGGGAAGTAAGCTTGACACCAGGCAGACCACTTAGAATGTTGCTGCAATAAACCCAGACTCCCCTTGTAGCCCACATTGTAACTCCATATTTTAAACCTAATTCTATTTGGCTGAAATGGGAGAAGACTACATTTGATGATGTTGGCGCTCAGTGGTCCTGATGTCTTTAGAAAGAGCAAAAAATGAGTTTCTTGAGCCAAAAGGTAAAGTCATGCACCATGTCTCTCAACGGGCTGACCTGAATCACCCTAACATTCCCATTAAGCAGGTAAGAAGGCCGAGACTACAGCCAGGCCAATGAGTTACTTTCAGCTTTAACTCTGCTTTTCATGGAGAATATTCAACATCATATCTGTCATCCATTGGGATGGGCATACCCTAAGCCTCTCCCTATTTCTTATGTAAAAGGCTTTACTTTTTCTTGGTTTGCAGCTGAGCCAAATGCTACCAGTAATAATCAATACCAAAGTGTCCTAATGCTTTACTTAATGGTGTATTTCTGCTCTGAAGTTGGCAATGCTGTCCTTTGAAGTAGTAAAGCTCTGTCTGAGATCTAACTAACCCACCTTAGAAAAACATGTCATTATTTTAGAGATGTTAGAGATGTTAAATCTATAATATAAGCAGAATACTAAAGCATCTCTATGTTGCCCTGTTTCTCCAGGGCAAGGTTACAGAATTTATCAACACTCTGGCAGATGGATTATTACAAATGTGTTTTAATAGTGCCAAGAAGAACCCCTAAGCCAGACTGTTGAGGTAAGTGAATAGCATTTGGAAACAGTGATGCATTGATTTTTCACTTTCTTTAAAATATAAATTACCTAAAGTTGTTTTTTTTTTTCAAAAAAATATAGTTTAATATCCTATAAAATGTCATAAAGAGAAGCTTTGAATGCTTTTATTTTGGTGGAATAAAAGTCTCAGCTACAACTTACAACAAGTATAGAGAAGACTTTTTCTTCCTTTTTTTCCCCCCCTCTCAAGACAGGGTTTCTCTGTGTAGCCCTGGCTGTCCTGGAATTCTCTTTATAGATCATGATGGCCTGGAACTCACAGAGATCCGCCTGTCTCTGCTTCCCCAATGTTGGGATTGAAGGATTTAGAGAAGACATTTTAAAACACACACAAACAAAAACAATGTGATGATTTACAATCCCTTTCTTGTTACTATAAAATCTGGGTTTATATCAAATCCCTCTAACTAGCTCTAAGCAATTCCCCTGGAATGAACTGTGTTAGCAAATCTGTAGCCGAGAAAAATCTGTACCTCACACTTAAATTTTAAAAAAATCAATAATCTGTTGCTAATATATTCTAGAAAGAGCTACATGACACTTTCGGGGGGGGGGAGAATCAAAATTCTAATGTTAAAACTATATTCATAGAGTCAAATATGACCAAAAAAATCAAACTGAACTTAAGGAGTTGTAATATTTCTGGAAAAAAAAAATGGGAAGTAAAAAACAGTTCTGCTGCTTCCTTACAAAACATTAATTAATGGTCCTAGCAAGGTGTCTTCCCTTCTAGGGCTATGCGGGAGGTTAAGTCCCTTCTCAGCTGCTCAGTGAGTCAAAAGCAAACACAACAGGCCCCTGACACTGACTATACAGGGAACACCCACACATGAAATGCTAGGATAAGTCTTTCATTGTTTAATCCAACCAAAAGCTGAGCTATCTTTTTGGTTGTTTTATTTTCTGTGTTGTTTCATCTGTGTGTCTGTGCATCATGTACATGCTGAGCCCTTAGAAGTCAGAAGAGGGCGTCAGATCCCTTGAACTGGAGGTAGAGATGGCTGTTAGCCACGTGGGTGCTGGGAATCGAACCCAAGTCCTCTGGGAGAGTATCCAACGCTCTTATGTGCTAAGCCATCTCTCCAGCCTCAGTTGGGCTATCTGCTTGCTATCCAGTCCGGAGTCTGTTATACAGGCAGCAAACAATAGGAACAATAATTTATGGGAGGGGGGCACAGACTCTGTGTGTGTGTGTGTGTGTGTGTGTGAGAGAGAGAGAGAGAGAGAGAGAGAGAGAGAGAGAGAGAGAGAGAGAGAGAGAGAGAGAGAGAGAGAAGTCAACATGAGGTGTCTTCTATCACTCTGCATTTTATTTGGGGACAAGGGTCTCTCATTCATCTGTGCTGGAGCTTCCCATTCCAGCTCAGCTAACTGCCCAGCCAGACTCCAGAATCTCCTGTCTCCTTCTCCACAACACCAGGGCTACAGGAGCACACTAGCCATCTCTGGCTGGGGCTTTTCCCCCTGTGGATTGCTGAAGAGTCAGGCTCAGATCTTTATGTTTGCACAGCAAGCACTTGACCCACTGAGCCCCCCTAGTCCCAGGCAAGGAACATTTTGGACATGTGTTAAGTGGGTGTTTTGAGACTTTTTTTTTTAAAACTATAAACTACCTTTTAAGAACTTTGTTTACAAAAGGCTGTTGGCATGGTATTCATGAATACCAATCTGGAATTCCCCTGTACAAGACTCTAAGAAAACTGCAAGCAGTGACCAGGATGCAAAGTGGGACTGCATGAGAAGTGTTAAGCAGAAAAGCTATTATTGCATGAGATTTAAATCATGTAAAATTGCTCAAGAGATTTAGTTCCTTAAAAAAAAAAAAAAGGAAGTTTCGGTTAGAAGCACAGAAATCAAGGGTAGAATGAGGTAACACTGGTGGATTGGAGGTGATGAGTTTGTGAAATGAAAGATAGTCCAAAAATAGGAAAGAGTAGGAGGAAGCTGCTGAAACAGGTAGCAGCCAGTACTTGCCATGGTAACCATGATCAACAGATGAGCATCCATCACAGAACAGAACGAGGCTTAAGAGAGTCCCCATCTGCGCCATCCTCAAATTTCACTTTGTGGGTCCAGCTACCAGTAGACATTAATAAATAACATTTAAGTAGACTAAACAAGCTGGTAGCAGCAACACTAACTAGCAGACATAACTGTTATGAGATAAATTTCAAAGGGACCTCTGGAAGATCCGTAAATTAAGAGAACAGCGGTGTTTTGTTTATAGGTTAACAAGGGTGACAGATAATGCTGGTGGAGGCTGAGCCTGAGATTTATAGCCCTTTTACACTCACATCTCATATTCATTGATGTCCTTAGCCCTAGGAGACATGCTTTGGTGACGAAGTAAATATTTTAGTTACACAGTTCTTTCTCTTCAGATCAGTGGGGAACTATGAAGCAGCATGGCCACCACAAATCTGCCAGCTCGAAATTCATGCTCGAAGGGTTTTGCCAAGTCAGAGGGATTAGCGCACTGTCAAACAGCTCCAGTCAGTTTATATTAGAGCATAACAAATGGAACAAACTTGACCCAAAGCAGGAAAAAGTGCAAAAGAGACAGCAAGATGGAAGCCCACTCAGACCCAGTTCTTTTGGTCTACACAACAACTTCAAAGGCAGACTCACGGTCTCCGTTTTCAAGGGAGGAAAGTGAGGCTTTTGCAGGTGTTAAATAGCTCACCTTCTGTCACACAATTCCTATCCATTAGCAGCAGAAGTGAGACCTGGGCGGTAGGCTAATGGCAGAATGCTCTGTTGACATGCACTAGGCCCTGGGTTCGATCTTAGCACCTTTCTTAGCCAATCTGCCCAAAGCACGCAAGCAAGATCAGTTCCTGTGCACTGTAACTCTCCGGCTCCATGACAAAGGCCCAGGCTATGCCCATTTCAAGTGGCACATACTTGAAAATATTTAGTTCCCCTTTAACAAGATTGCTAAGTAGAACTATGATCTTACTTCACTACTGACTAAAGCAGATCTACTGCTTTTACAGACCCACCAGTTAGTAACGAGCTAAAATGCAGGCGGGAAGCCAGGCATGGAAGTACACACTTGAAATCCCAGTACTCCAAGTTCGAGGTGGGTCTGAACCATTTAGTGAGACTTTGTTTAAAAAAAAAAAAATCTAACAAAAAATTAAAAAGTAAAACGCCCATATGTTTTATTAATCTCTATAATTCAGCACATATATAAAATGTAAGTTCAAGATGTTATTAGCTGGGAGTACAGCTGAGTGGAAGGGTGGGTGACTAGGGTAGACTGACAGTTACTGTATGGCAACTTCCAGGAGTCATGTGTTCTGGGAATCACGTGGATGTATTGTACACACCTGGGAGAGCAGCTTTTTGTACTTCCATGATAACAGATATTCAGATACCATTTCGAGAGATACCTTAATATTTTAAGTGTGGCAGTGATAAATAAAAATTTTGCAAATGTTTCCTTTATCTAATTTAGTCAAAGGAAAAAGAAACACAAAAGCTAGGTGCTCATCACAGCCGATTTTAAGGGAAATAACAGAACTTTCACAGTTTCAGACTAGAGAATAACAAATAGGACCCAGCAGGGGACAAACTGTAAAAATAATTCAGTTCATTCTGTGTGTTCATGTGTGTGTAGGTGTCCATGTGAGTGCACGTGACACACAGAACAAAATTGGTTTCTTTCCTTAAGCCACCTACCTTGTTTATTCTCTGCACAAAGAAGGTGTTTTATTGGAGGAAGATTCTTTTACTTCTGCTTAAAAATCCCTTGGCTAGAGCCATAATTGTGTTCTATAAGATGGTGGTTATAACCAAAACTCCACATGCCTTATTCTGCCTTGGCCTTCATAATGAGATATCACAATTTGGCAAATTCAGAAACCATCTATCTACAGGGTCTCTCTGTGTAACAGCCCTGGTTGTCCTGGAGCTCACACTGTAAAGCAGGATGGCATCGAACTCACAGAGATCCACCTGCCTCTGCCTCTGAGTGTTGGGATCAAAGGCCTTTTGCCACCACTGCTGGCCACTTATATTTCTTTGTGAAGGCAAACATCATTTCCTCTCCCCCCTTATATAATTCAGGTCTGTTTGAGGCATTGAGTTTATTTTAAATGTTGAACTCACTGTGGCCCAGATTCTGGAATTTTTTTTTTCAGCATAAACATAACAACTGATAGAGAACTACCGTGTTCTAGCCATACTTATAAAAGCCTGTGCGGTTGAAATGCTCACAACCCTGAGATAGTTACAGTTATTATTACAAGTCTTGTGGGCAAAGTCACTCGGGAGACACTTGGGACATAAACAGTCCTCTCTCAAATAAAAAGCCCACAACTTTATCCACGACACTCTCCTGCCTCAGTCACACTCTACAGCAGCAGTTCAACATGCCTGCTTAGTAACTTCCAAGAGAAACCCAACTCCAAAGGACATCTCAGGACAAAAGAGGTTTTGTTTTTTGTTTTGTTTCCCCCCCCCCCCCTTTGCAATATAGCTGTTAAGCAACTGGAACTTGAAGAAGCAAAATACAGCCTCACTTTTTAAAGACCATCTTGGGAATCTACTGTATAAACAAACACAGAAAGCAGTGATACCAGAAGGACCATTATGACAGGGAAGAGAGATCAAATGTCCTGGTGAGAACAAGAGAAAGCTGCGGCCTCCTTCCTCTAAGAACATTTCTGGCCTCAGAGTTGTTCCATTTACATTAAAGCAACATCTCAATGAAAAATGCATTATTGATTGCTAGATAAATTGTAGCAACAATCAATAATTAAAGCCGATGATTAAGAACTAATGAAAAATGTTGGTGCTAGCACACACGATGATACAGGCTTGTCATCTCAAGCCTTTCTGGGCTAACAGCCATTTCTCTTCTCTGTGACATAAACAGGTTACGTCAAAGCCAATTGTGCATTTAATGTTGAGGAGAAATGGGTCATCTTAATGAGCAATTCTGTGTTCCAGCTTCACAATTCAAACATAATGAAGAATAACTAAATTTACTATACTGCCAAAAAGATTTTTTGATGTGCTATTCTGATTGACAGGTTATGAAGTAATGGGTTTCAGCACAAATACAGCGCTTTCCCCTTCAAGAAGTTTCATGGGCAATTGGTCCTTAGCATGTGGCACAGTTGTTTTCTGTAAAGTGGCTGCAGCACTGAAGGAACAGAATCTGAACAAGTGGGAAATATTCTCTCTTAGAACAGTAAACAGTCCCTGAAAATTCCTAGTCACATTTTTCACTGCCAATCTAAAACCTTCCCATGTGTGTGCTTCTGCTTAAAGATGCTTTTCTTCTGAAAGAAAAAAAAATAAATATATGTGATTCATGAGTGCTGAAGCCAGTGCTCAAAATGTTGAACTCAAGCCTGAAAAAAGTCTCATCTCATACACATTTTCTGCTAAGACACCTCACAGCCTCTTGATTTTAGGAGCACAAGGCGCATGTTAGCACTAACCTGGGGGCCATTTGAAACAGCAAGCACACTATCAACATGCACAAAAATGGATCGTGCCTGTGATATGACACAAAGGATATCTGTTTACAAACTGACAGAGGAAAGGGAGGCTGAACACCCCTTGAGCACCTTAGAGAGTAACATCCACACATAAGGCAACTCACATTATCACTTTAAACATGTCCACAAAAGGTCGGGAAAACACAAGAGTTGATTTTGTAGTTAACAATAAACCTTACTGAGAAGGTGAATTGGCAAGATAGGAAGAAGGTATGAATGAACAATTAATTGTGTAAATGTCAAGTACATCTTCATAATGTTTTAAATTATATGAAAAACTCCACTAAATATTGTGTTGAATTCAGTAACACAGACAAACTGTACTAACGGCACCTGATTGGGCTAGGGAGACAGCTTAGTTGGCAATGTGGTTGACTAAAGCATGAGCACTTGGCTTCAGAGTCAAAGGAAAAGCCAGGCACAGGGGCTGGAGAGATGGCTCGGCAGGTAAGAGCACTGGCTGCTCTTCCAGAGGACCCGGGTTCAATTCCCAGCACCCTTACAACTGCCGTAACACTCCCACCCTGGGGAATCAAACGCCCTCCTTAGGTCTCCACAGGTATTGCATTCTCATGGTACACAGACACACATGCAGAGGACAGACTCGCATTAATAAAAAATGATAAAACAACAAAATCCAGGTACAGAGGCACGAGGGAGAGAGAGAGGCTAGTGACACAGGTGAATCTGTACAGCTTGCTGGCTAGCCAGTCTAGCCAGCCAATGAGCTCCAGGTTCAGTAACAGATCTCAACAAACAAACTAAGAAATAAAATGGCAACCCACTAGGGCAGACACATACACTGGCTTCCAACTTCCTTATAGGTACCCCACCCCACAAGATCATACACGCACATGCATGCAGGGAGGGAGGGAGGCCCTTGAAGGTATAACTTCAGCAATGCAGAGGCATTTTCTCACTAATATTATGTGAGAAAAGCCATTGCTGATTTGGGTCATGAATTTCAACTTTAAGGTCAAAATTCACTTCTCTGATTTGTGCAGAAAACCATTTCTAAGAAACACATCTGACGTTGTTTACTGAAGGAAATTTTTCACACAAAAGCACATTTTACAAAATAAGCTTTTACCAATATCTGGCCAATGCATTATTGTTTGCTAAATATTTTTTACACAAATCTTATACTACCAGTAGCCAAGGCTTTCTTTCTATTATAAACCTTTCCTTAAGAATTAAAATTCAATTTACTAAAGACTTAAATTGTTGTACCTATGGTCCTGCCCACAGTGTCCAGCTGCCCTGGACCAAGGCTGGGTGTATGGTGCCACAAGAACCTGTCCCAAGGCCCTGATAACAGGTTGCCTTACCAGCTCTTGGCCAGGTGTGTGGGTTCCCTTAGTCCCAGAATGGCAACCTTACCATATGGGCCAATGGCTGGGACAAAATACAAGATTCATGATCTCTACCATGACTACTATGTTATGATAGTCCCAGTGGAAAGGAAGCTGGAACAACCTTCCCATCAGCACAGCTCCTGAGGTGGCCTTACTGAGGCTTTGAGCACCCCAAGGTTGTCTGGCTAATGGATGTCTGAGGCTACTTCAGGAATTACCTGAGATCAAAGTGACCCTAGTGTTTGAGTATATAGGCTAGACCAAATGGAACTATATGGATAAGGCATACCCAGTAGGCTCGCCACTAGAGACCATCAAGGATTGAATACACTAGTTTCTAAGAGGTCTAGATTTCCTTCACAAAAATTGCATAGTGAGACCTGAAGCCAGAGAACATTCTAATTACAAGTAGTGGGAGAGTCAAGCTGGCTGACTTTGCCTTAGCCAGACTCTACAGCTACCAGATGGCCCTTACACTCATGACTGTTACACTCTGGTACCCTGCTCCTGGAGTTCTTCTGTAGTCTCCATATACAATTCCTGTGGACCCATGCAGTGACGACTGTATCTTTGAAAAGGTGTTTCGTCAAAGGCTTCTCCCCTGTGGACACTACAAAGCTGATCTTGGATCTGATTGCACTGCCCCTGGAAGGTGACTAGCCTGGAGACACAGCTCTCCTCAGACCCTTTTCCCCAGAGGGCCTCAGCCAACACAATCCATGGTGACAGAGATGAAGGAACCTAGAGCTCAGCTGCATCAGGAACCGCTAACTATTAAACCATATAAGCCAATCCTGGCCTCTGACCCCAGCAACACTCTGGTCTATATAGGAAGACTGTGATGCAGAGAACATGGGGTCCCTGGTGTCCCCTCTTCTGTCCCCTTTGTGGAGAGAGCCTCACCAAGAAGACAAGCTGTGGAGACTCCTTCGACATTTTACAACCTTAAATGGCATCCCCACCCTCCTTCTGAGGCTCACCCTTCTGTCTCCACACTATAGGCTCTGTCCCCTCTCCCTTCTATCAGGTCCTTCTTTTTGTACAAAAAGACAAAATGAGACAAAGGAAAAGGCCATAATTTAAAACATAGGCCAACCTTGAGGTAAGTTCAATGTACACGTCAGATCAGCGTGATGTCCACAAATAACTGGTAAGTCTTAATATACTCTTTTAGAAACTATCAATTCTATTCCCAATATTCAACTCTTTACTCATAATAAAAAAAATTGGCTACACAGACAAATTTTAGCTCTAACCTCAATTCCATCTTTTTAACAGTCTCACGAACCCCCTAAGATCCAGGATTACAGACGCAAGTCATCATACTTGGCTTCTTTTCTCTGATTTTTACAGAAACCATAGAGTACTCATTAGGGCCAGCAAGATGGCTCAGAAGACTAAGTAAGGCATGTGCTGCCAACCTTAACAACCTGAGCTCCATTCATTCCCGAGATTCACCTATTCCAGGTTCTGCAAACTGTCCTCTGACCTCCACACACATGCTGCAGCATGCTTCTGGGCACAATAAATAAACATGAACTTTTATTTTTTTAAATGTTGAGTTACTATTATTCAGTTGTGCTTCCATATAGAAATGGAACTTCATACAGGGTGGGATAAACAATTAATACAATTTCTTACTATTCCAACAAAAATATTTTTATCTCCCTCTAGAAATATGAAGCACTGTGTAATCTAATTTCTAAATGTTTTATTAATACAATTTGTGTTCTTGGGTGGACTATAAAAATTTAAATTTTCTTTTTTGATTTTTGCAATATAATGATCTATACCAAAATTTAAAAGCTAAAGTTTTTATTACAAAAACAACACGTCATCTACAAAAAAAACTTAATGGAAACTTGCAAAGAAAAGAAATAAATGATAAATACTTCCGGGAGTAGAGAGATGGTTCCAGTGGCAGAGTGTTTGGAACACAGGCATAAAAACCTAAACTATATTCCCAGAACCCATATAAAGAGTGGGGAGACAGAAGCAAGTGAATCTCGGTGAGTATGTGGCCATCTAGGCCTACATATTGAGTTTTAGGCCAAACAGAGCTACATAATGAGATCCTAGCTCAATAATAATAATGATAATGTAATAATAATAACAGAAGAAGAAGCGGAGGAGGAGGAAAAGGGGGAGGCAGTGGCAAAGTAGCCTGAACTTTAAATCCCGGTAGTGGGAGGCAGAGACAGTAGAATCTCTGGCGGTGGCCAGCTATCCACCTTACTCAGCAAGGCCCAACACCTTAGGCTGACCTATGGCCTCCAAACACAGGAATGTGCACCCAAATGCATGGAGCATACTCCTCCCAAACCTTTTGCAATGTCCATACATGGACATGTATATTTCAAAAAGAGGGGAAGCCTTGGAATCTCTTTTTCTTCAAAGATATAAATTTTATCTTCTATATCAACATGATATAAATAAGTTTATTATTTCAATTTTCTACCTACTGAATACCTTCACTCTGTGGGGGATTTGACTGAATAACAGATTTTTTTTAGTAACAAAATCTAGAAAATAACCAATTCTTTATTATTGAACATTTTTATCATAAACAAACATGGCAATAGCTTTTAAGTTAAACATTGGAAAAGCTGCTCATTTATTGACTGTGTAATGAGTCGGTGGTAAATTTCAATGCCAGGATGCAGTAAGCTTCTGATTTTTCGTTTTTACTGTTGTGTTTAAACTCTCTGCTGAAGTATACAAATACTTCTCTTCATAATTAGGCTAGTACTTTAACAATTCCATTTATTACAAGTATGATCATTAACTCAATTAAAAATTAAATAGTGTGAGATACACTCTAAATTTTTAACTAAATGGAGACCCAGTTGCCACTGATTTGAAATAATTTACTTAAAATATACATTCACAAGCAATTCCAGTTACACTAATCTATTTATTTCTGTATCCAAGCCAAATTATATTTTACAGTCTATTCTTTTAGTTGGTTGTTTGTTTGAGACAGCACTGGCTGTCCTGGAAATCATTGGCTGGCCTCAAACTCACAGCGATCCACCTGCCTCTGCCTCTAGTACCTCCACACCCAGCCCTACAATTACTATATCCAATTGCTAAGAAACTCTTCATCACCGTTCAGTATGTAGCTAGATATTATTTTATGGCCTTTTAATTAATTCATTTTAGTAAGTTAGTTAAAAAAAAAAACTTATAACATTTGCTAGAACTCACAGGCCACAGTGGGCATGAAGACATAGGACAATTATGGAAAGTTGGTTCTCTCCTTACACTGTGTGGTACAGTATCTTTACCACAACAACGTCATCTGACCAGCCGAGAAAATTCTAATAGGCGTAATCATACAAAACTTTACAAGTCAACTAGACAATACACACCACATATTCCTTCAAATCTATTTTGTACCTCAGTAAACTTTTGGCCCAATTTCTATACATTTCCTGGGCTTATTTTCTACCTTAATAACACTATTGAGTGTATAGACAGCTCTTCCTATACTTATATTTTTATATTGATAAGATATATTTTTAATCATGGAAAAATACACTTAACAAAATTTACCATCTTAACTACTCAGTTCAGGGGCACGAAGTATACTACTGGGCTGAGATCGCAACCATCCATCACAGAACTCTTGAATCTTCCAAGTGAAATCTATTAAACAATTACCCACTACAAGTTCGACAACCACCATTCTTACCATCCTATGATTTTGACCTCCCTGGCTATTCCTTCATGACTGGGTTATCTCACTTGACCTAATGTCCTCAGTGTCCGTCCACAATGTAGCATATATCAGAATTTCCTCTCTGTATAAGTCTGAGTGATACCCCACTGTATGTATTACCACATCGTATCTATTCAATATCCATCAATACATGCATTGGTGGGGGGGGGCGGTTCCTGAGTAGCTTTATTCAACTTGACACAAGCTAGAGTTGTCTAAGAAGACAGGACCTCAATTGAGAAAATGTCTCCAGAAGATCAGGCTGTAGGCAAGCCTGTAGGCCATTTTCCTAATTAATGATTGATGGGGAGGATCCAGCCCACTGTGTAGGGTACACTACTGGGCTGCTGGTCCTGTATTCTATAAGAAAGCAATTTGAGAAAGTCATGGAGAGCAAGCTAACAAGCAGCATCCTTCATGGCCTATGTATTAATTCCTGCCTCCAGGTTCCTGCCCTGTTTGGGTCTTTACTCAGGTTTCCCTCAGTGATGTAGAGTGTTGTGAAGTGTAAGTTTAAATAAACCCCTTCTTTCCAAAGTTGCTTTTCATCATAGTGTCTCATCACAGCAATAGTCACCCTAGCTAAGGCAGGGGTCTTGTAAATACTGCTTCTGTATGCATGGAATTTCAGTGTTTAGCATGTCAGGTGTTTATATTGTACTAAGTAGCTCAGGCTTTGTCAGCCTATAGGTAATCACAGTGAAGAATTCACAAGCTAGAACTCTTATTCACATAGACTCCAGTCTTTTTCTCTCACCCAAGTATCTTCCAGGAAACATTCTCAGAAACTGGGGACTTCAGGTGCATGCTCAGATCCACCATCTCCCTCACTCTCCTACTGTTCAGGGAAGCCAAGCACCTGTGTTGCTCTTCTTGGTCCAGCCTCTATATTAAGTCATATACACAGGATTCCCAGAGAATAATGCTACCACCCCATAATATCTATTCTCCTTGACACTCCACAGAAGAAATGAGCAGAGAGAGGCAATAAGCAAGAGTGACTTTTGCTTTAAGAGACTGCTCAGGTGCAGACCTTAGGACTGCCTTCACATATGGGGATGTAACAAGGTAAAACTCTGTCACTACAAAAAGGTTGGATCTCCTTCAACATTCTTTTCTTCTTACTGTGAAATAGTAACTACATCTGTGATTTAAAAAAAAAAAATCTGTCTACTCCTTAGATGAAACCCAATCTACAAAAGAGGTTTATAACCAAAATTCCCTGTTTTCTGGCTTGTCAAAGACAGAATAAGAATTCTTTCCTCATGACTGTGAGATTTCATTATAGCCCAGCCTGTTTGTGTAGGGGCATCCTAATGGGAAAGGTATCATTTGCCTCAAGATTCCTGAACCCACTACTGGCATCCACTGTGTGCCAGGCATGAGCAGAGGGCTTTATCTCAACTCCCACAACAGCCGACTAGGGCTTCCTGAGGGAAACTGGGAACTTCAGATGCTATGCAGCTTGCCTAATAAGAGCTGGAACCAGAGCTAGGCATGATGGTGCCTGCCTATAATCCCGCCCTTGGGAGACAAGAGAAAATGAGTTTGAGACTATCATGTGCTGTATAGTGAGTTCAAAGCTGGTGACACACACACATACACATGTGCGCGCATGCGCGCACGCACCATTGGAATCAGAACCCACTTTGCATTATTTCAGGGTTTTGTATGTATTTTTTTGAATTCCAAACTAGATGTACTTGCTTGATTGTGGAAACTTTCTCTTTCATTTTCTAACTCTTCTATGGATTATCCAGAAGGGGGTAGACCAGATGTCACGTACATAATCTGGGGGTTTCTCTCCAGCAAAACTTATTCCTAATACACTCTATACTATATCTAAAATAATTGAAGCTCTATCGTTTCTTTTAATAGACTTTCATTTTTCTTCTTTCTTTCTTAATTTGAATAACTAATGTTTAGTTCCTGTGCCTAATTCCATCTCTAAACCTTCTGTACACCACACCACAGTCTCCCATTTGTGGAACTTCCCCTTCAGTCTCCCCATCCCCTCTTGACTGGCCATGCCTAGACAATGTAAATGCAACCTACAATAGCTCCCCATTTACTCTGTCCCCACAGCTGAATAGGGTCTCATGCCAGGCTGACAAAGACATTCCTGAACACTCCCCCTAGCCTGGTATTCACACTGCATTCCCCAGCCCCTTGGCTTCCACTTTTCCAAGTCAAGGATTCACTTCCACCACCCCACCCCCGCCCGTACCCCGCACTCCCCACCATCCCCATCCTCTCGCCTGCTCCCCCACCACTGCCATCCTAGTCCCCACCCACCCACCATCCGCCCCCCTCTACCCCATATGCTATCTCCTAGCCTTCCCCACTCTCCAGATCTCCACAATCATCTCTTCCACCCGATTCTCAGTTGATAACTTAGCTTCCTATTTTACACACACTTAAAATAAAAATAAAATCAAAGAAATATTTTTTAAAAATGGTTTCACTTAAATAAAGTCCTCCAAATCCCTCACCAACAATTGCTTCATTTCTCTACTGTCTTCTAGATTTTTAAATACTGACTTTATTTTCAAGATCAAACATGCTGGCTTGAACACCAAGTGTACTCCTTCTATATAAACATAACAATTTGCATCTAAGGCCTAATTATATGCTCCCATGGTGCTAAGTTGTCAAGGACAGTGTCTCAGAAGCTTGTCTGCTCAGCCCCACCCACTGACCTTCAACTTTTTCCTTGAAACTCAGCAACCCTCTCCCACACAGTGCTCCAGGAGCCCTGGCCTCACAACCTGCTGGGTAGTGTCAGATGTGACCTCACAGCTGTTCTTTGCATCCTGTTTTTTTCTGCTTACTCTCTACGTTCACAGAACTCAGAGATACAGAGATACAGAGAGGGGGAAAGAGAGAGAGACAGAGACAGACAGACAGAGAGAGATCCACATACATTATAGTAACACAGAATTATTCAGGGGTTCATGGGTTCAAGATTAGTCTCACAATAATGCCAAACTGTATTTAATATAAAACTGTATTGACATGCTTTCAAACACTATTGTAGAAGGGTCTCATTTTTTTTTTTTTTTTTGAAAGCCATCAAGACCTGTCAGACTTTCCTCTGCATACTAACACACCATCCAGTTCATACCATTTCGACTGCAGAGGAGGGAGTAAACACAAGAGATAGCCTGAGTCCTGCAACAGAACCCAGTTTAAAGGAAGACTCGTTTAAAATTCCTGATACTTTTCAATCTCCAAAAACATTTTTGGAAGGTGGAAGCAGGGATTCACATCTGTAATCCCAGTGCCTGTGGGGTGGAAATAGAAAGGACTAGGGACTTCAAGAGCCTGTCTCAAAAAAGGCAGAGGCAACTACTTAGATCTTTGTGCCTAAAGTTACCCAAAACCAAGTGTCCCACTTAGATCCCCATGAAACAGCCATCACTACGTTGAAGTTAGGCTGTATATCTGGACCTTACAGATGAGGATGGTTCCAGGCTTTCTTCTGAGTTTGTTATGACATAGGTGGTGAGAACATCTACTTCATTCCTCACCGGTGCTATGGGAATGTTCGTGAGAATACATGGCTTGTCCTGTCCTGCTCCCCGAAGGACATCTTCTGGGAAGATTTTTTTTTTTTCCACTAAACTTACTTTAGAGCAAATTTACTGTTCTCTTTAACTGAACATTCTGCCTGCTCCACAAATTTTACTCACTAATCTCATCCAGCAACCATCCAGCCATACTTTTACTAAACCCTGACACAGGGTGTGAAACGTGAGAAAAAGAAAAAGTACACAGAAATAGACCAGTGAGAGAAACAGACAAAGTGGGCCATCTCAAGTGGGGATAATAACGCAGGCGCACATTTACAAAACACCTGCCTTTCTCAGGAAACAGAGAAGAGTCTAATATGACTGGCCAGAGAGTGACAGGGGCAGAAACCGTGCTGGAACAGGCTTCGGCACCCAGGTAACAACACAGCTCACATCATTTCACTGAGCTCTATGTTGATGTATTTCTCATCCATCCTTTTCTTTTCTGCCCTACAATTTCCTCTTACAAATCGTTTCAGCCTCTCTATGAGCACGCGCACAGATATAAAATTGAAAAGGTCATCCAATGCCAAGGTGAACACAGAGATGTGCGAAGTCCCACCTAAGACCTCCTCTGGGTATCTTATTGTTGACTCTGTCCACTCACTCCCTCCATGCTTCCCATATTGTCCTTCAGCTGACCTCACCTGTGCACCCACTGCTCCGCTGCTCCGCTGGTGGAGAGGGCTCTCCTGAGGGCCACACACACAGCTCTACATCACCTTCCCGGATCTTCCCACTATGCCTCACTAGCACAGCACTTTATTTTCTATAGTACTTCTCATCTCCGCATATGTCATGCACTTTATATGCTTATAAGCTTATAAATTCTACCCACATCGATACTGTCTATCTGGCTTCCTGTTCTATCCCTGGCACCTGCCTCGGTACTTGAACTGCTGTATTTTTAGAATCCATGAGCTGAGGTGTGACAAGATCAAAAATGGAAGGCACACACAGGTGATGCAAGGTTTAGAAAATGTTCTTGTAATCCTGGCCCTCTAGAAGCTGAGGTAAAATAGCCACCATTTCCAAGCAACCCTGGGTTAGCAGGTACGCTAACACACACACTCATTTTTATGTACTTAGTATATAGTCTGCATGTTGCATTTTTGTTATTGTGTTAGGGATGAAGGAGTGTTGCTTGGTCTATTTCTGTTATTTTTATGAGGAGATTTTTGCTATATTCTTCATACTGACCTAAAACCCCTGACTTCACGCCATCTTCCTCCCTCACTTTTCTAAGTAGCTAAAACTGCAATTACACAGCACTGTGGCCATTTTGGAAAGATAAAAGTACCTTTCTACCTAATATTTTATTTATAAAACGGGTTTGGATTTTTGTTTGTTTGTTTTTTGGTGGGGTTTTTTTTGTTGTTGTTTTATTTTATTTTTTTATGTTGTGTAGCCCTGACTGTAGACCAGGCTGACCTTGAACTCACAGAGATCCCCCTGCCTTGGGCACCTAGGTGCTAAGCTTAAAGGCAAGTGCCACCAGGACCAGGCAAATGGCCTTATTTAATAGTTATTAAATTACCTAAATTTTCAAGTGGAAAAATCTGAGTCTGACACTAGAATTACACTGCTGGATTAATGTAGAGGAAGACCTCCAATCAGGTCTTAGGCCTTCTGTTCTTATCTGTGAGCTCCAAGGACTATGGAGCGGGGGGCTCCAGTGGCTGGCATCCTGGCCCCAGAGTTCCTTGCTAGGAAGCATTAAGGGACAGCATACAAGCATGCAGAGGGTACTAGCCTCTGGCTTCTATCTACCTCTCTTCCTTTATCCTTCCTTCTGTTACAGCCCATCCCTGCCATTATTAATATATTAAATATGTGACCCTATCTCTCGCCAAAAGCGAAATCTTTTCAAAAACGAATCCTGGTTTTTATTGATAAGCATGAATAAACATTTAAAATGTAGATGTCAGACTTAACTATTTTAGCTGAAATTTCCATGAATTCTAATTGAAATTAATAAAAATCATTGAATCATTTTAGCTGTTTTGTTGTGATTTTAATCCTCAGAAGTACTAATTTAGAAGAAAATGTTTCTATGTACCTAACTTTTTAAACTTGTTTTCAAAGAAAACTTAGTTTCACTTCTATAAGGTACGATGGTATTTTTTAAAGGTCATGGTATAGCTTTAAAAAATTCATCTGAAGTAATTTTCCACTTGGCCTATTAAAGTATATTTTTGGAAAAATATGACTAAAATTTACTTTTAACTAGGTAAGGAATGAAAAATGACAGGTCTTGGAGGCCAGTTTTTACCATTTATTTTATCTCGAAAAGAAAATGTACAGGAGTCTGTTCCTGAGCAGCCATGTCATTTGAACTTAGATTATTTAGTACAAACTCCTAGACCACTTTAAAATTCTGCAATATTCTAATACTCAACACATATGTAGAAATAAGTCACATCTTTACCACACATGAACGTAGTAGCAAAATGAATACCCATAAATTCAGTTTTAGAATAAGGATACTTTCTGTTCTTTGTCAAAAGACAAGATATCATTCTGTAGCCCAAGCTAGTCAAAAACTCACAGAAATTCTTTCTCTGCCTTCCAAGCGCTAAAATTACAGCCATGAGCCATGATGCTCAGCTTTATAGAATCTGTGATAGCAAATTATATTGTGATAGTCTGGGAGGCTGGTACTCAGCTGACTCCATGAGGTTAGATATTCCACCTCCACACAGGATAGAGTTAATCATATTTTCTTGATATAAAATAAGAGCTAAATAGTTTTCCAAACAGCATTGTAACCAAAGGCAGGAAAATGATTGTTACTGCTTATGTTCATTTAAGGAAAAGAAAAGAAAAAGGAAGAAATGGAGAGAGGGAGGGAAGGAGAGAGAAAGCAAGGGAGAGAGAGAATAAACCAATAGAGGCTGGAGAGATTCTCGCAGTTAAGACTACATAGTGCTCTTGCAGAGGGAATGAGTTCAGCTCCTAACATCAACATTGGGTGGCTCACAACTACCTGTAATGTCAACTCCAGGACATCTGACGTCTTCTTTTGACTTTCTTGGCATCTACACTCAAATGCACATATCCAGACACACATGTAAAGACATAATTAAAAATAACAATACTTTTTAAGCATCAATAAGTGGGCAAGTTCACTTACTCCTGTAATCTAAGTACTTAGGAGCAGGAGAATTGCGAAAGTTTAAGCTCCAGGTTGACTGGGCTACAGAGTGAGACCTTATCTCAAAAAGATAAAAAAGAAAAGAAAAAAAAACTTGCAAAATTAGAAAAGGAAAGCATTTAATTCTAAATTAAAGCTGCAGCCAATAATAACCAATAATAACCACTGTCCATCTTAAGCGATGTGACAAATATAAATGTGTCTCCAATGGCCGAAGAGTCACAGAGTGAAACCACATTTGCCAAGGGCAACTGTAATGTACTAACATGTCATGGTCTTTTTCAAAGTCTATTCTTAGATGTAAAACAAACTCTCTTTAATTAAAACCTTTCCTTATGAACACAGTTCCTAAGTAAGTGACGTCTAACAAATCCACTGTCAGAGCAACACCAAAGCAAAGCCCAGAACTTTCCGAGGCCTCTATCTCGCCCACCCTAACAGCAAGCATGCAACCTTCAACTAAGCAAAAGAGTTCTAAATTTAGATACATTGAAGCAACACATCTTCAACTATATGTAAAGGTTTAGTAAATTATTTATGACTTTTATATTTAATAATGGGCTATCAGGTTTGACTTGTAATCAGAATGGAAAGAATGTTGTTATACTATATATTACCATACCAGGAGTCAGAGTTTCCAGGCTATATTTAGTTTGCATTAAAATGGAACCAGAGACGCAAAGCAAGCTAAAAATAAAATGTTCTACAAAGATGAGAATTTTTTCAAATGGATTGAAATTTAGCTTTATTTGGTGTGTTGGACGCTGATATTTTAGCAATGCTTTAATTCTGCATTGCTTTGGATGCCAAACAACATCATCTCAATCTTCTACGGTAGAGGCCAGCCTTAGACAATAACAGCCACAGGCCAGCCCATCAGCCACATCCTGCTGGCACTAGATCTTTACACAGCCAACAAGTGATAAAGGGTTTTACATAATTAAACAGGTTGCTGTTGTTTTTTTTAAAGGAGTATTTTTAAACCTGAAAATGTTAAATTTTCAAATTCCAGATCCTTAAATGAAGCTTTATTGGAGTACACACTCACTCACTTCAATACCGTCAACATCAGTACACATTTCAGTGGTGGAGTCCACTACCGGGCTGGGGTGGCCTGGGCTGGTTTATTTTTGTTGTCTTGTTCTTAATGTATTATTGACAAAATTATAAGTTGATACTGACAGTTGACAGCTTCTGGGAAAGGGACAGTCAGTTTGAGGGTGTGGCCCCTGGCAGGTCTAACTTACTCATGTGGGTGGCCTATCATATTTGAATAAATGGACGGCACAAACTTGACACAGTAGATCATGGGGGCGAAGAGGCAGAGGTGTGGCAAAGGTGTAGAAGGTGGAAAGATGGGGAGTAATGGATCTGGCAAGACTGGGGTGAATATGATCAAAATGCACTGCATGAAATTCTCAAAGAATTAATAAAATGTTATACTAAAAACTGTAAGATGATCATGGTAGCTCATGACTAATCCCAGCTACTCAGGAGGCCAACAAGATGAAGATCAGCCTGGGCAATTTGTTGGAAAACCCTATGTCCAACAAAACTGAAAACCAAAGACAGGTAGCTATGAGCCTACCTCCATGGGCAAGTACTTACCTAGTGTGCTGGTTAATTTTATGTCAACCTGACACACGCTAGAGTCATCTAAGAGAAGGAAACCCAAAATGAGAAAATGTCTCCCTAAGACTGGGTCTTAGGCAAGCCTGTAAAGCATTTTGTTAATTAGTAAGTGATGTGGGAGTGGGAGGGCCCAGCCCATTTTGGGTGAAATCATCCCTGGTCTGGTGGTCCTGGGTTCTGTGAGAAAGTAGGCTGGGCAAGCCCTGGAGAGCAAGTCAGTGGGCAGCTCCCCTCCACGGCCTCTGCATTAGCTCCTGCCTCCAGGTTCCTGCCCTGTTTGAGTTCCCGTCCTGACTTCTTTCAGAGATGGATTATGATCTAGAAGCATAAGCCAGATAAACCCTTTCCTCCCCAAGTTGCTTTCAATCAAGCTGGATTATCACAGCAGTGGTAACACAGAGGACGTCTAGCATGCTCAAGGCCCTGGGTTCAGTTCCCAACACCACACACACACACATTCAAAACCCAGCATATATTTATGTTAAATATTTTATATGCACAGAAGTATGAAATGATTGAATTAGGCTTTTTATCATAAATTGTGCATTTTTGTAGTGAGAACACGTAAACTTTCCCTAACTTATAGCAAATTTCAGTATATAACTTATTAGCTATAATTACCATGGCAGCTACAATAGAAGTTATTCTATAGTCCAGACCTTACCCCGACGGTCTGAATGAAATGTTGTGCCCTCTGACCAACATCACTCCAGCCCTCTCCCACCTCCCTCCATGGTCCATCAATCTCAGGCCTGAGTCCTAAGAGAGTCCTAATAGCCCAAAACTTAAAATCTTTAGAATTCTGTCCCAGGTGGTCAAAATGCGGATGTTCCCGTTTGCCTCCAACCTGGCTGAGGCACCGTTCTAGCTTCTCTTCATCTTATTTGGATCTTTACTTGAGTCCAGTGTTTCCACAGAGAACAGAGGATAAGGATTTTTAATGATCTCTTCTGGTTTGTCGTTTCTGTTTTAAACACGGAACAGAAACCGCGATGACCTCCCAAGACTCTTCCAAATACAATTTGAAAAAAAAATGAGTAAGTGTCTCCTGGCCTCCTCCACCTAGAAATCATGGTTAAAATAATAATAGTTTTTGGTGGTAGGAGTGTTTTTTGTTTTCGAGACACGGATTCTCTGTGTAGCTGCCTGGCCTGGAACTCACTCTGAACACCAGGCTGGCCTCAAACTCACAGAGATCCACCTGCTTTGCCTTCCAAGGGCTAGGATTAAAGGCTTTCACTACATCAGACAACAATGTTTTAATTGCAGAAAGTATCTCAAAAAGCAAAAACAAAACAAAACAAAAAGAAAGCCCACAAAAATCTACATTGCCTCACCATAAAGCTAGAGAAGTACATTTGTGATCAGCTTTCATGACAAATTAAAACTATGATACTGATCATCTGACTGTATTTTATGTTTAAGTACATTTCTTGTCAATTTAGAGACTAATATATAGCCATTGGAATTAATATATGAATACATGTAAATGTCAAGCAAGATGAGAACCTAATTACCCAATCAGAAAATATTTTTGACACACAAAGCTTCCTGACCTTAGCCCAGATAATTCAAGGGCTGAAAGTCATTGAGACAGTTCTCATCTGTTTGCATCTCTGTATGACAGTGAACCAGGGCACCACCTGAGCAAGCAACGTCCGGCCATTGATGCAAAATCAAAGATTACTGTACTCAAACACCAATAAAGGACAGTCTTCTCCGCGTTCAAAATCTAACTGCTCTGAGTTTATATTAATGTTCTTTTGGATCATCTCATTTTCGGCATCTATGAAATGCCTGTGAACTGCTCTACAGCACCAGGGCGCCACCGCACCAGGGCGCCAGGGCACCACCGCACCAGGGCACCACCGCACCAGGGCACCACCGCACCAGGGCACCACGGCGCCAGGGCACCACTGCACCAGGGCACCAGGGCGCCAGGTCACCACTGCACCAGGGCACCAGGGCCCCACCCCACCACCGCGCCAGGGCGCCAGGGCGCCAGGGCACCAGGGCACCAGGGCACCAGAGCACCAGGGCACCACCCCACCACCGCACCAGGGCGCCAGGGCACCAGGGCACCACTGCACCGCCATACCAGGGCACCTCGTTAAATAAAGACTCCACCCCACAGGGAACAATAAGGAAGGGTAAAGAGGCAGCAGAAGAAGCCTGAGAAGAACTCACCAACATCACGTTCACTCCTGCAGAGTTTTTGCCATTGGGAAATTAAGTTGATACAAAATTAACCTGTTTACGTAGGAACCTAGATGTAACTATGTGAAGTTCTACTCATCAGACAGGGAAAAGGATCCAAGTGAAAATAGTAAAGAGGACAAAAGATGCACAATGAAGCCACGGAGGAAAGTGGGAAACAACGCGCACACACACACACAACAGGGGATAAGGGGTGAGGAGGGCACTAAGATAGAGGAGCACACTCACCCTTAAATAGATAGAGGAGCACACTCACCCTTAGATAGATAGAGGAGCACACTCACCCTTAGATAGATAGAGGAGCACACTCACCCTTAGATAGAGGAGCACACTCACCCTTAGATAGAGGAGCACACTCACCCTTAGATAGATGAGCACACTCACCCTTAAAGTGCACTCTTACTCTTAGGGTGGGCGTGGCAATTGGCCAGCATGTGTGAGGCTCTGGGTCCCATCTTCATTCAACGCCTCTCTCTCTCTCTCTCTCTCTCTCTCTCTCTCTCTCTCTCTCTCTCTCTCTCTCTCTCTCTCTCTCTCTCTCTCTCTCTCACACACACACACACACACACTTATTCTTTATATAAAAAGTCAGCATATCCACTACCAAAAACAAAAAACTCTAAGATTAGCATGCTATCCTGTAGCCACCCATTTTCTTCCACAAAAAGCTAATTACATGATCACATACCATGCTATGTTCAAGTAAATGAAACTTCCTACACTTTGCCAATTTTGAACTTCTGAGAGCAATTTCGTATAGCTCAACTGAATGAGCTACCATCCACCACCAAGAAGAAATAAGTAAATATACAGAAGACCGTTACAGAATAGTTCCAGTGGCAGTTTTTAGAAATAGGGAAATATTTATATGTGTATGTATGTTGTACATATATAATACAGAACACTTGTAGGTGCACAGAAATTTTCACCTGTGGCTATCTTTGAATGGGAAACCAGGGGTCAGTGATCAGATGGCATTTACTTTTGATAACTATAATCCCATCACTATATTGTCTCTTGTATGTCTATAGTCAGGTGCATGTATTGTTGTTTTGAGACAGGATCTTATAGTGTAGGTCAAATTTACCAACCCCCTGCCTCAGCCTGCTGAGTACTGTAACTAGCATATCCACTGCCAGTTTGTACAACTTTTTGAATTAAGAAAATGTCTAGATACTTTTCAAATGTCTCAAGTAATTTAATGTCCATTTTATCAAGCAAATTATTTAAAGTATTAAAAAGTACTTAAAACAAGAACACTTCAAGTAAGGCTACTTACTTAAACTTCAGCCTTTTTGGTTGTTAGATTTTAAGACAGGGTCTCACATAGCCCAGGCCAGCCTGGAACTCCCTATGTAAATGAGGATGACCTCCCTGCCTCTACCTCCTGAGGGATAGAATTACAGGTAAGTGCCAACACAGCTTGTTTCTATGTAGTGCTAGAAATAGAATGTGTTTATTATGTTCCGGTGCATTGTAAATATTTGTTCCTTTGACTGGTTTAATAAAACTCTGATTGGCTAGAAGGCAGACAGGAAGTGTAGGCGGGGCTACTGTACTAAGAAAACTCTGGGAAGAGGAAGAGTCAGAGGAGAGATACCAACAGACACAGAGGAAAGAAGCTGAAATGCTGCTCTGAGAAAAGGTACCAAGCCATATGGCTAAATAGATTAACGAAAATGGGTTAAGATGAAAGAGCAATATGTCTGAGCCATAGGTCAATCAGCATGAAATTAATATAAGTGTCTATGTGATTATTTGGGACTAAGTGGCAGCAGAGTTGTGAGTGGGTCCAAACCTCATGGCTAAGCCAGAAAGTCCAGGCCAGAAACTATTTATTACAATGGACAAACAGCTTCATATTCTTGAGGATCTTAATGAGAACTGAAGTTACTATTAGCTGTGTCTCAATGACAATACATTGCAAGTATTTAATAACCATACAGTCATACATTGAAAGATGTGTGTATGTGTGTGTGTGTAAGAGAGGGGTGGGGGAGGGAGAAAGAAGAGGTCAAGGTGAGATTCGTCTTTAATCATTTGCTCTTTAATTTTTAAGACAAGGTTGCTCCCTGAACCTGGAACTTAACTGGCCTTGACTGGCTCGGCCGGCAAGCCCCGAAGATTCTCCTGTCTCTGCTTCATTGTGGATTTTTTTTCAAACATGGTGTAGTGGTCTACATGAGAATGTCCCCCCACAGTCTGTGCAGTGGTCCTCAGTTGTGGTGGCTTTGTTTGAAGAGGTTTAGGAGGTTCGACCTTTCTGCCAGAAGAACATCACTGGGGACAGCGTTTGAGAGTTTAAAGCTTCAGAGTACTTCCAATTCCCTTTCTGCTTCACGCTTTCAATTCAACACGTAACTGATTCCTGTTTCCACTGCCATAAACTTGTTCCACCACGATGAGCTCTCCTACGTCTGGAATTAAAAGCCCAAACGAACTTCTACCAGCTGTCTTGGTCACTGTATTTTATCACAGCAACAGAGAAGTAACAAAGACAGATGGGAAATAAGGATACCACTCAGGTCCTCCACTTGTACAACACAGCCCTGAAATATCTTCAACTTCTATGAACAACATACTCCACTATAGGACCTATCTACCTACATATAAATACTCGATCAGGAGGATATTTACACACCTACATGTAAGCATGTATGTATGCTAGGTTAAGAATGAAGAACTAATGGCACTATTAGTAACCCTAACCCATCAGACTTAGTGGGTCTGGATGCATCTTTGAAATATATGAGCAAGAACTGTGATGTCTCAAAAACAAGTAAGCTTTGAGCTAGAGCTGTCTAGGGCCTAAACCTCTCCTCCAGCCTCTCCCATCTAATACCCTTGTGGAGAAGATGAGGAAATACCTACATCTTTCAAAGGGTGTGTCTCTTCTTATCTGGGGACTACCTGTTGTTACCTTTAGTTCTTTGACTTGTAACGTTCCAACCTCATCACTGTCTCTCAGAAGCAGTTTATGTGATAAGAGGTTTACTGCACATGTTCCAGCCTGGATTGCAGGAGTAGGGATGTGAGGCTAAAGCCCAAAGTCTTGTCAACTTAATGCTCTGGCCTACGATGTTTGTATTTGATAATGTTTTACATGAATATTTGTAGGGGTATTGTGTTGTTTCATGGTAAATAATTGTCCCACCCACTGGTTTAATAAAAAGAGCTGATTGGCCAAAGGCAGGCAGGAAGTGTAGGCGGGGCTACCAGACTAGGAAAATCTCTGAGAGCAAAGTGCCAGAGGAGCACCAGAGAGAAGCCAGAGGAAGCTGAGGACAACTATGCTGCTCTAAAGAAAGGTACCGAGCTGCATGGCTGAACAAGAGACATGGGTTAGATGAAGGGTAGAGAGCTAGCAAGTGATATGCCTGGGCCTGAGGCCTATCAGCCTAAAACTATAGTAAGTGTCTGTGTGTCTCTGTGGGACTGTGGGACTGCGGGTCTGTGGGTCTGTGGGCCTAGACCTTGAGGTTAGGCCCGAAAGTCAGGGCCAGAAACCTCGTACTACAAATATTAACATATGAGCAAGTATAAAATGCAGATTTTTCTGATCTTCTATAATAAATGAATATCAGAGACAATATTCCAAAGCTTGATAATTAGCCATTAATTGTGTCAGATGTTTATCAAAAAGTCAAACAGAAAATAAAAAATGAATAAATATACTTTTTTACATTTTTTAGACTTCATAAAAACACTTTGTCCCAAAATTAAACAATACAATCTTATGACTTCAAGTTCATTAAACCTACAAATTTTAGTGGGACTTCACATCTTTACTTACTTAGTTCAACTTATAACCACCCTAGATGTTCTTTCCAATGGCATAAACCTTACTAGTCAATATCTATATCAATATGCATGAAATTTTGACCATTTCATATGATGCGTCATTTTCTAACATACCTTTTTCTAATGAACTCAGTTTTATGGGGTTTTTTTTCTTCTTAGATTAAGATTTCAAATGTTGAAATCATGGTCAGTAAAGCCGATATTGGTTAGCCTTAATCTTTGAAAAATACTCTAAATCCCAAAATATTACAAATGCTATAAAACTCAAAAATCCATTCCTATTAAGAGCAGTTCCAAGATGTGTGAATAAGCAAACAGCAGAAGCAGCCCTTGACTCTTTAGTAACAGTATTACAGCCACCTTCATGTGTGCATCTCAATTTTAAGTCATCTGACCCTAAAGCAAACAATAATTCACGGACATACAGTAAAACTACTCCCATGTAAGACTCTCATAAGCCTTGGTAAGCTAATTTTCACGAAAATAACAGTAGAATAAGTCATCGTCTGCAAATATATTATTAAAGAGAGTCTCCAATGATTTAATAGTTTGCCTACTCAAATTCCTCCAACTCCCCTACTGACAAGAGCCTCGGCATGAAGACTTTGAAACAGAGATTAGCTTTTGAATATTTAAATCCATTAATATCTAGTAGCCCCTTCCTTGTGTATGTTCATCAGCAAATGAAAGTTCATCTTTGAGTCGGTCAACACAACTCCACAAAAGCACCACACACACCTTCCTGCACATAATCTGAAGAGGGAACTTGTAATGAACTACCGTGGATGGGCAATCAGTTCAGCACTTAGTGGGAACCTGTGACACACAAGTTTAGCCAACCTGTCTGCAAAGCACACCAGAGAAAGTGATTGGAGTCAACTCCTATCCACCTTCTCAAATTGCGCCCAGAGAGAAGCAAGCAGCCTGCTGTAGGTAGGATTGCAAGGTAGCAAGCAGGGCAGCACAATGAGTGAAAAACCAAACTTCCTTTAAGTTCCCTAAGTGGGGACTCGCAGCAGGGCTTCAACTTTCTCCAATGCTCCCTCCAAGCCACTTGTTCTGACTGCAAGCCTTCTGGAACACACCCTGGAAGTCTCCAAACTCCAGGCAGGAATCCCCGGCTCCAAATCCCTCCTCTGAGCAAGGCCCCGCCTCGTCCAGGCTGCGCCTCCGCGCCCCTCCTCCGGATCCTAGTTCCCCGGGATCTCTCCGCTAACTCCTTCCACCCACAACTCTCCCGCAGTCCCCCAGACCAGCCTTACCTTGGTCCGGAGCTGTCCAGAGGTGGACACTTTGCGGATCAGCTTCTGGGGTCCCTCCTGTTCAGCTTCACTGTCGGACGAATCCTCTCCCGGTCCCGCAGCGATGGGAGAAACCGCGCCAGCCCCAGCGACAGCTCCTCCCGGAGGGTGGTGCTGGTTGCCCGCCCCGGCCATCCTCTCCGGTTCCTGCAGGGGACACAACAGTGCCCCGAGGGGCTGTGGTCAGTTGCTGGGCTCTGCCCGAGCATCCAAATCCCGAGCCCAGCTGACGCCATCTTCAGCGGTCTTGGCTTTATGGCTCAGGGTACCGGGGACCACACGCTGCCCCAGCGGAGACCGCCAATTCCTCTTCCTGCTTCACGCCTGCGCACCCAGACTTGGGATGTTCTGGGGTTACTAACCCAGGCTACAGCCTGCACCGGAATGAGAGGATGGAGAGTCTCAATAAGGCTCGGACCACCTTCCTCTTATCCTTCTAGGGTCTGAGAGCCTAGAGGGAATAGGGGGCAGTATTGGGCAGGGGCACACCAGCAGGTCGGGCAGTGGTGATGCTCTTCCCCTGGTTCTGGGCTTCAGAGGTGAGGGGAAGGCTCCTGGGGTGGGGTGGGGCAGGGGAGAACATGGATTTTCCTTCTATGGCCAGGGGTGTACCCCTGGACCCCGAATCTTCACATATTCGACACTTGTGGCACCATTCCAGCTAAGTAAAAGTTCCCTCTGCCCGGGATATATACTGGATCTCAGGACCCTCGGAACCACTGCCGGACGTTACCTCGCCCGCTTCTGCCAGGGAGTTCAGATCCTTCAGGCCTCCTCTACCCTGGTGGCTAGTTTTGGGCCCACCCCCATCCGGCGCACACGGAAGAGAAGAGCATTTTCCGGGAGGTTCAGCTCCGCTCTGGGAACTTTTCGTTCAGAAAGAACGATTCCCCTTGGCTAACAGGAAGCCGGGAAGGGCGTGGAGAGAACGCAGAAACAAGAGAGGACATGCAGCCCAAGACGACAATATGCTGAAATAAATGTCTAAACTCAAGCGCTAATCTAGAATGCTTGGGAAGAAAGTATTCAGCCATGTGAACAATGTACTAAGCAAAGAACAAGTATATATATTTACACACACATACATATGAGAGGAATGGTATCACTCCATAGCCTGAAGTAGAGAGGGAAGAGAGGGGATCTACAGGGTGTAGCCTCAGCTCTGAGGTGTCCCTGGCCAGCTGCTTAAGTGCAGCAGCGGGAAGAGCAACCTCTCAGCACTGAATGCACACTCAACTTCAAAAGTCCTGTACTGGTGAGGGAAAGCAGAGGGAGAAGACACAAAATGATAAATTTTCAGCTGTCAAGCAAAGAACTTCCCACTGCAGTCAGCTGTGTTTTTTCCATTAAGTAAAAAGTCCCTAGCGTACCTGGAGGGGGGGGGGGCTCTCTTTGATAATCAATCCTTTTACCTTCAGGTTCCTTTCCTACTTGTCAGTCGGCCATGCCCTTGAAACTTCCTTGAAACTAAAATTCTGGGTTGTTGCTTTCCTCTAGGTGCAACCTTACGCCCAACAATTATTCGGCTCTGTATTAGGTTAGGGTTGCCAGTTCTAAGGCACTTTGTACTAAACATGGGCAATGCATTTAAATCTTTCAGCAGAGAGAGCGCTACCATTTTTACATGAATACAAAGACACCTCTCACGCTTTAGTTATTTCCTTTAGGAAAGAAAGGAGTGGACTGAAATGGACTTTGAGAGTTCTATGGCCCAGTAATACGAAATTCTGTATCTACAAGAACATACTACTGGGAAATCTTTAATAGACAGAACATTAAACGGTGGCCTTGGCTGTAAACCAGTGCTAGGCCTAGTGTGCAGAGGCCCATCACAGTCAAAAACAAAATAATGCCCTCTTAATGACTTTTATCCTGGTCGGGCGGTTTGATCACAGTTAAGTCTAATGATTTGGCAACACACAGACCCTTAGAAAAGGGGTCTTTACATAGTTCAGACTTTCCTTTTTAACATACAAGATATTGGGGTCACAAGCTGGGAGCAAAGGTTAAAAAAATGTGATTACAATTCTAGTGTTCTCTTCACCACACTATATATAGCTTAAGGTCAGATTGGCCATTATCATGTACTCCAATCTACGCATTAAGCTTTCAAGTGTTATATAACAACATTTTCCAGAATCCAGGCAAGAATGATTGAGGTAAAGGGGGGGGGGGGGTCTAACCACCATGCCTATTTTGTGATTCAAGAAGATGGATTACATTTCTCAGTCTTTGAAAGGATGCTGCTTAGAGATAATTTAAAACAGGGTCCCATTCAGGAGGTAGGCAATTAATTCTTCAAAGTGGGGGTATTTATTGTTTATAAAGACTTAGCCTTGCAGCCAGGTCTGCTCTACACAGAGTCAGCAGCAAGTATCTAAAGCTTGTAACTTTGGAAGCAGAGCCAGCCCAAGCCTAAGTAAGTGACTGTGGCGCTATATCATCTGCAGCTGCAGAGGAAACCCAGGATGAAACACTGTAGACAAAGGAAGAAATACTGCTCTCATTTCCCACAAAAGGTAGCTCAGGAAAACTCCTGCTGGAGAACCATCTCTCCTGAGAAACTTTCAAGGAATCCCCATTTTAAAATAATATCTGACCTGCTAACTACTTCTCTGGTACTGCGTTTAAATGTCCAAAATGGACATAATTCGAAATGCACTTCACCTTTTCTTTGTTTATGCTTATTTTTATTTGAGTTTTTTGGAGGGAGGTTGTTTATTTTGGGTTTTTTGTTTACTTGTTTGTTTTGAGATAGCCTTACAGCACACTTCAGGCTGGCCTGGAGCGAATTACACAGCCCAATCTGATTTTGAATTCATAGCAGTTCTTCAAAATGGATACTTAAATTTCAAATATGTGGTATGTTGTCTTATTTGATTTGTAAAAAGTTCCTTGGCATTTGGTTTTTTTAGTCTTCAGCCAATTATTTAGATTTTCAAATAATTTCCTCAACGCTGCTTATGGTATTTATTTTTATTACTGTTACTTTGAGATCTTGGCAGGTGGTGTGGTACACACAACTTTAATCCCAGCACTCAGGATGTAGAGGCAGGCGCATCTCTGGAAATTTGAAGCCAGTCTGGTTGCGGAATGAGGGCCTGCCAAGAGCTTGAAGCCAGCCTTGGTTACAGACCACCCCAAGCAACACGGCACTGTCTTGTCTCCAAGAAAAACATCAATGAAAATTCTAAGATGTTACAGTCATGGTTAAATGGAAATGAGGTGAAAGTGACCACTAGTTGGCATTCTACTTAATAACATATCATACTGCATTAGAAAAAAAAAAGTATTACAGAGATATAAATTAAAGCTAGACCTGTGGATTAAAACTTTATGAACACTCTATTGCTATCTACAGAGGTATTTTCAATTAATCAGTCACTAACAACAAGCATGTTTGATAGTCACTTGAAGTGTTTACTCACATGTTTTACATTCAAAGTTTGATATAATGTGATGAGAATCACATGCCATACACTGAAGAACACTTTAGAAAGCATGTTCTAGGACTCATGTTCCTATTCAGTGCAGAACCAAGGGACTCTGCAGACTGGACAAGAACGGGCCTGGGAGGCTGCCATGACTGCAATGTAGAACTATTTCCACCATCCACTATTTATTATGTACTCAGAATTAACATTTGAAAGGTTTATCCTGTTGAAATTTTCTTAGTTGTTATCCAGATAATAAAGCATTCCAAGAGCAACGGTGCTGTAAATTATAAGAACATACTGTGGCCCTTGTACACAGGGCAAAACCTCTCGCGTCATCCCGGCATAAAGGGCAACTAACTGTGCCACCCTGTTTGTATTTTGGCCTTTTTTCTTAAAGACCCTTCCCTTTTTTCATGTCCATTAATTCTGGATTATGCACAGGTATAATGTAAACTCATAATACTAACTGGTACAAAACCATTTGGAAATAAAAGTCAACTTTAGAGAATGAAGCATATTAAAACTTCCCTCCACTAAAAAATGGTATTTTGTAAGTACTCCTACATTTTTAAACTGAGCTAAGATTCTAACTGCCTACCTGCTAACCACCCCCACCCAAGATTAGAGACTGCCTTGCTGAATATCTTTTATCAGCTCGTTCCCAATGACAAACTCCTTTGATTCTGTTTATTAGTTCATTTTAGTGAGACAAACCTGGGGCATTGCAGAGGCACTGCTGGATCACTAACCTATATCTCAGCCCCTAGTTACTTTCTCTGATTGCTTTTTGATACAGAATCTCAATATGTATCCCAGGCTGGCCCCAAACTTTGAGTCTTCCTTCCTCAGCTGACAGGCTGTGATTACAGGTGTGCACCACATTCAGTTCCCCCAAATACTTTTTGAATTGAAATTTAAGTGATGCCTCTCTTTTCACTAACACTTGACAACTTTCCAAAGCTAGCATCAAAGAAAACAAAGAAATTTAAGTGTTAGCCTGTATCTTCTTTAAGTTCAATACTTAGCCAGAATAATGCTAAAGCTACTAATGTATCCAGAGGGAACTTCATAAGTAAAGAACTTCATTTTACCCCTCACAGAGAGAAAGTCATGAAATTCCAGAAATTCCCTTAGCTTTTGGCATTGGTATACTCTAGTCAATAAATACTGTTTCTTTTCAGGTAGTCACATTAACCTCCAAGGAATCCTTTGCTTTTCTGTCTGAACAGTAGAAACCATACCATTATCATTTTAGGCTCCATCAGGGGGGAAAAAATGAGAAAACAATTCTTACAAACACGCTGTTACATGCCATAATAATACAGCAATACCACTTACTCAGCCAACACTCTTATGAATGTAAATTTGCAAGCTTGTATGGTAAAATATTATATTGCCTACATTTTAAAAGGGCTTTTCAAGAACTCAGAACTGAAATCCAAATAAAAACAGGTTTGTTTACTTTGCTGTTTTTCATTTTGTTTTAAGAGAGGAAGGATTTATTTTGACTCAGGATAAACTATCTTGGTGGACTGGCAGCTGGGGCCCCACCTGTGGTAGCCAGAGCATGCATCAGCTGCTTGTTCTGTGACACCTACAGGAATCCTCAACCTACCTGAGAGTCTGAACACACACAGACTGGACTTCAGGAAACCCGTGAGTCCAGTAATTCTGAAGGAAGCCGAAATTCCCTTCATTCAGATTCTTGAGATCTGAATCAAACAATGTTTAATCAAAGAACCTGATTTTTGAGAACTCCGTGATCCTAGAATCCTAGTACTCTGCTGAGGCAAGAACATGGCTTGAGAAGTCCAGGTCTGCCATAGTAACTCCGTGAGACTCTGTCCCAAACACAAAGAAACAAAACCGATTCTGGAGGACCCAGTGTTTCTTCGAAATATACTTAGATTAAGTTAATACCAATGCCTTTGCTCCACGTGGCAGAAATATTTAACATTTAAACGTTGTCACACTAACGTCTTCTCCTTTCTCTTGTATATACTCTCTTCTGAGTGATGCAGGCCACTCAGCTTTCTTAAGGAATTATATAAAGATTTCCTCTTAAGATGCTTAAATGTTGTTTTTATTACAGAAGGCTCAGAATAAAATCACCAATGAAAAATATTTCATGACACATGCTTGAATAGGTTTCACTCTTTAGTTTTAAGAATGTAAGCTTCCTGGGGACAAAAACTTGCCTAAATGTTAGCAGCTTGCCCAACCATCACGGAACATGAAGGTGCTGAATAAAAATATCTGCTGAGCAAACAAAATGTCTTAGCCATTTAAATATGCCTACTTGTCAAGAGTTCCACAGTTAGCTAGTATAACGCTCTCACATCTCTGTGAGGGTTTTAGTTTTAAAAGTTCATGGAGGGGGGGGGCTAGTACTGAATATTTTCTGTAAGAATAAGTAAGTACTTTGGTTCTTACTTATTTGGTTTTTTCTAGCTGCAAAGTACTCCTGACATTCACCACCCCCCCAAAAAAGAGAAAAAAACAAAAAGAAAAGAAAAAAAAATTACACATAACTTATGGTTTCCCACTGTGACTGGTTTAGGCTGATAGGACTTCATACAGTAAAGTTCAAAACAGGTGACTGGATTTAATTCCCAATGATCTTAAATGTCAAAACTGAATTGTATTTTTAACCAAGAATGGCTTACTCCCTTAATGTAATGGCAATAGAACATGAGCAGATGGGCTACCTAACCTGCAAATTCACAAAAGCAAAAGCAACTGCAGACGGATCAAAGTCGAAGGACACTCTTGAAAGGTCAGGAAGCAAGAGGCAGCGAAAGGAGCCCTGGCAAAGGGGTTGGAAGTCTACAGGTCAGTAGAGGAGAAGCAAGCCTGACCTACAAGCTCTCAACAGGCAGAGGGCCCGCCTGAGCAGACTCAGGAAGTCCCTGGGAAAACATCATCTGAACAGCACCACAGCACGGATGAAGCTAGAAATCTTGGACCAGGCTTTTGAGACAGGTTCACAATGCCAACCAAAAAGGAGTAGCAAATACGCAGACAAAGCGTGCAGAGACAAAATTCATTACCCACTCAAGATTACAGGGGTCTACGTTGTACAGATATCCCTAGTAGGTATCTCTGGAGGAATGGATACTAGGGGGTTCTGTGTGAGATGCCAGAAATAAGTTAAAGGAGTTTAAGGAACAAATTCAAAGACCCCGACTCTCCTCATCTTCGCACACACAACACACGCACCACTCTGGGCCCCTAAAATGACTCAATATCGGCGTGGCGTGTGCTGTGAAATGCAGACGAAAGCGAAGTTGACTCGTCGCTGAATCCCGAACTAAGACCCCCTGACCCCCGGAACAGCCCGGGGCAACCACGGACACCAGAATCGGATGTGCGGTTCTGGGCTTCTTGCGGATACGCGACTCCCCGGGCAGAGGTCTTAGGGAACCTGCGTGCCCAGGTGACTGCCAGGGCGCGGTCAAGAGGTGAGCCCCATATCTTCCCCGCGCCACCCGCTGACCGCGCGGCCCCGGCACCTCCTCTCCCCGGGCCGCCGCTCCACACTGGGGAACGAAGTGCAAAGTTGGGAGCGGATGAAGCGCGGAAACGGTCCTCGAAACACCGTCGCCAGATGCCCCTCGGGGAAGAGCTCCAACCGACCGGACAAAGGCGCTCCGGGCGGTGCGCGAGGAGGAGCCCGGCGCCGGAGGAAGCGCTGCCCCGGCTGGGAAGCAGCTGGGGACCTCATCCCGGACCGCTTCCTGAACGGAACCCGGGCCGGGAGGGGGAAGCAAGAAGCAAGGACAAGCGGGAGGGATGGGCGCGGGCGCGGTACCCACCGTTTCCTCCCAGGCCGGGCTGCGGGCTCCGAGCGCGGGGCGCACGTGCTGCGGCTCCATCGCGCCGGCCCGCGCCCGTTGGCCGCCGGGGCGCACGGACACGGGCCCCCGCCGCCGCCTTTGCCTTTGCCTTTGCCTCACTCGCCGCGATCGCTGTCGCTGCCTCCCCGGCTCCCGCCCGGAGCCAGCCACCGGCCCTCCCGCGCTCTCTGGCTTCCGCCGCGCTCTCCCGCCCCCGCGCCGGTCCCTTCCTCCGCCGCCGCCTCCGCAGCCGCCTGCGTCCCGCTCCCTGGCGCGGCCGCGAGCGCTCGGCTCCCGGAGCCGCCGCCGCCGCCGCCGCCTCCCACGGCCACAGAATCCGCCCCTCGCTCCTGTCTCCGCCCCCGGCTCCCTCCCCTTTCCTCCCTCCGCCCGCCCCTCCCCCAGCCGCCCCTCCCGGCAGGCGGCCCGGGACGCACGTGACGCCCCCTGCCAGTCCTTATAAGGCGCGGAACCGAAAGCGGCCACCGGGTGGTCACGGGCACCGGGCGGTGGCGTCGCGGAGAGAGGTAGCCTCCCCAAAGGGCCTGGCTCTCCGGGAAAAGTCGGGGCCGAGCGCCTGTCGCCCGGAGAGCGCGTCCTGGCGTCCCTTTCCCGTGGCCTCCCTTGTCCCGGGTACCCGTACGCCCCCGCCGGCCGCCCCCCCGGAGCTGAGATTGGAGCCGTTTCCCAGGACAAGACCCGGCTTCAACAGAGCGAGGCTGCGCTTCGCACCCCTGCCAGGGGTGGTTAACTCTGAGCTGCTGGATCGCTGGCTGGTTTGCCGTCTTGGTTAAGCTTGGGAGGGCTCTGCTTTTACTCATTTTATGTAGCTAAAGGGTTTCGTGGAAAGAAAACCAGCGGAGGAGCCAGTCTGCGATCCTGTGTGAGCGCTCCACTCGAATTAGGGACAGAGTTCGAAGAGAGACCTTAAATGTCAAATGTCTCCTCCTGCTGCTTTCAGAGAAAAAGAAAACGAAAATTGCAGCCCGGCGTTCCAAATCATCTTTACTGGCAGTGAAGACGGTTTCCATCCAGTTCCAACAGAGCGGTGACTGCATTTACACGGGTCATTTCTCTCATGGACTTTCAGGCTCCTGCCAGCATCCTCGCATGGCCCGTAAGACTGGTAGACAGATGCATTCACCATTCACACGTTTTGAAACCGAAAAATCAAAACATTTACCTGATCCAGCATATCCCCACGTCATTCTAATTTCCGAGGCTAATATTCCACTGAGGCTACGCTGATAAAGGTCGACTAAGGTCTAGGGAGAGAGTTTAAGCCACTGTGTGTTTTCCAACTCTCGCATTCTCTGACCTGACAGATTTGTCCTTTAAATTAGTCCTTGATACTTAGGTCTTCTTTGTTTCTGGCGATGTTTTGCTCAGTGCCCTCTTACCCGCTGAGGTGCCCAGCTAGCCTGTCCTTCACTTACTTCTAGTGAGGGTGGAGTAGAGTGGTCTATCAAGTCAGCCATCCTTCGCCTTTAGTTACCAGCCAGATGATGATAACAACGCATAGATTCCCATCATTTCTGATAATGCTGTCTTCGCCTTCTGAGCACTAGGGTCGCCGCTGTACACTGGGGGCAGGGGTGCTCAAACCCAGGGCTTCATTCAATCTACCCACTAAGCTACATGCCCAGAAGCAAGCATTTTTTTTTCAAACATTCTTACTTTTATTTTCCACTTACATGTATGGGTTTGTGCACATGCGTTGCACAAGTTCTCGTGGAGGCCAGAGGCATCCAATCCCCCTGGAGCTGGTGTTACAAGACACCCAGTGTGGGTTCTAGAAATCAAACTTCCGGTCCTCTGCAAGAACAGCATGTCAGTTGAGCCAGCCAAGCCAGCCCGCTTCCCAACCAGAAATCTGTACCTCTATATCCCCCCCCCCCCCCCCCCGTCTCGTCCCGGCCTTAAATTCAACCTGTCTAAAACAAAGTGCTTTCCTGACAGCTGATTTTTCTCTCAAGTCTTATGTAAATGTCACCACAATTCACTTAGTCATGCAAAGGAGAAAAAAATATCCTAGGTTCCTCCTTTCTCTCATCATTCCCCTCCCCCTTGGCTTCCTCCCCCATGTCTCCCCTCTCCCCCCTCCCTCTCTGTTCTAGCTTAAGGGCCCTAGTTTCAGATTCCCGAAACTTTGTATTACTTTCTTATTAACTTTGGAGTTTTTTATTTGTGTGTGGGCCCATGCACCAGCTCAGAGGATGCTTGCAGGCTTTGTTCCCTCCTTCCACATGACTACTGGGTACTGAGCAGCCTTTGCGCAGAGCCATCCCTCCAGCTCTGCTTATTCATTGTGTTGACTTTCAATTGTTTGTATGCCATCCCTCTTGCTGTGGCCAAAGTTGGCCTCCTGAAGAGTCAAGATTTAAGTCCTTATATCTTCCCTAGTACCTACTTTGCTAATTCCTTCAAAGGCTCTGAGTTCTTAACAGGCAGTTTGTTTCCCCTCAGGTCACTTGTTTTTAATGCTGTACCCTCTTCTGGAATGTTCTTTCTCTTGGTGAAAAGTATTCCTGACCTTGCTACCTGGTAAAAACTGTCTGCTTCCTCTGCACTAACTGACTGTATGTAGTCTCTGACTACCCGGTCCTGTCCTGATGCCTTAAAAGACTTTTAAAGTTAGCATTTACATATAATTTTCTTGGTGGCAAATATTATAATTGACCTGCTCCATCTCCCTGACTCCAGTATAGTGCTCAACATGTGTTTCTCAGGTTTTCGAAAGAATTCTAATATAGTTTAGGGTATATTTTTAAGGCTCTTTAAAATATCAGTTTTTCCAGCATTGCCTCATTTCATTGTCATGGTTCTCCATGAGATGTGCTAGTTCCTTTCCTCAGAAGCCACAAGTGAGGCTGTGATAAGACTCAGGGATAAAGGTTCTGACAGGCCTGACTTTCAGACCCCCAGATCCACCTGTTCTCTCTCTCTCTCTCTCTCTCTCTCTCTCTCTCTCTCTCTCTCTCTCTCTCTCTCTCTCTCTCTCTCTCTCTCACACACACACACACACACACACACACACACACTCATATGTAATATTTTGAAAAGAGAACACACTAAAGCTGGAAAAGAAGAAAATCACTTGCCCAGAGCAGGAGCAAGGGTTACAATCCAGATGGCTTCTTTTTCTTGGCTTCATGTGAAGCTGTTTCTAAAGTCTGACTATTTATGCCTTCCCCAATCCCTTTCAAAGTCCTCACTTCCATGAGCACTTAGGGTCCTGATAGCAGATACTGTATAAGTGGAATTGGTATTTTGTCAAGAGGTTAGGGGCTGTAGAAATGGCCCCTTGGTTAAGAGCATTGGCTGATCTTCCAGAGGTCCCAAATTCAGTTCCTAGCACTCAGATTGGGCAGCTCACAGCTACCTATAACTCCAGATCCAGGGCACCCAATGTCCTCTTCTGGCCTCATCTACCTGCATGAACATGGTGGACATGTAGGCATATCACACACACACATACACACAAATAATTCGAAACATAAGAAAAAGAATACCATATGGTTGTCCTGTCGCATTAAATTATGTCTTGTATAATACAATGGTTTTCCTTTTGCTACCGATTACACAGCTTAACTACTTTTTTTTTTTTTTAACCATTCCAAGTCATTATTTCAGAGTGTTTTATATATAAAGAGTTTGATCTCACCACAGACCAGTCTGAGGGCCTGGCTTTTAGCATTCTTTTTAAATCTATTTTCATTCACTGGGTTTATTAATCAGAACAAAGGGCTCTGGGGCAGCTTCACTGCTGCCGCCCCTCCCCAACACCACCATCCCTTCTCAGGGAACTGTACACATTAGTAGATTGTTGGGTGTGTCCTCTGTTCCACAATACCCCGCCACCTAAGGCTTTGCCCCTATGTAGAGGAGGGAAGTGGTGTATGGCTTCTGAAGAAGGAGGAAGAGGAGGCAGGAGGGACACCAGCTTCGTAGACCTCTACTGACTGACTTTGGCACAGGCTAAAAATGTTCTTTTAAGTTTCTGTCACCAAAGGCCTGTCAGTCTTCTGTTTGAGTTTTCTCCTGGGCCTGAATTTCATTGGCTCTGGAATTCCACACTGATAGTGATTAGCAGCACTGTTTGAAGTCACTAATCATCTTTTGGCATCTAGGGCTAGCAAAGAGAAGCCTAGCCTCAGCCTCATTACAGATACCACTGGCCAATAAATTTTCATTTCTCAGTTTGTATTTCTATTTTACATTTCTATAACTCATAGCAGATATGGCTCAGAGCTTTTCATATTATCCTCTGCATCATGGTTGCTCTTTCGTATTTCTCTTACTTGCTTCTCTTTGCTAGTCTTAGATAATGTCCTCAGATATATTACCCAATTCCCTCATTTTATTTGGATCTACATTTAGTGGGCTGTTTCCAGTGTCACTTTTTTGTCAAGATAAAGTTTTGCTATGTATCCCTGGTGGCTGGCCTCCCACTCTCTACAAAGACCAGTCTGACTTCAAACTTAGGCAATTCTCCTGTCTCTGCCTGCTCTGTGACCACTGAGTTTTCACTTCATCCTTTTAAAAAGTCAATGGTTCTTTTTCATGCTTTGTTTCCCTTTATCTTATTTATCTTATTAACCTCCTGTTTTGTTCATTGATGTTATTTTGAGACAGGGTCTCTCTACATAGCCCTGGTTGTCCTAACACTCACTCACAGGGTTAGGTTAGGGTCAGGCCTCAAACTCACAGAAATCTGCCTGCCTCTGCCTCCCAAGTGCTGGGACTAAAGGCATGTGCCAACACGCACAGCATGTCATTAAACATTTGAAACACATTTATTTAAAAATGTTTCTTTTATTTATGGTTTTCAGACTAGATTCTCCAATTTGTGCACATATGGGCTTACATTCGGGTCAGCTTGTTTCCTTACATGCTTTGTAGGATTTTGCTGGGCTATTCACTTTAGGAGGACTTAGTGGTTTTGTTTACTTGCTTTGGGGGGGGGTTAAGTTGTGTCTGTCTGGGATGAACTGATCTTGATTTTGTCTGTGCTTGCCAGATTTCCCTGGCTCACTGTGCTTGTAGTCCTTAATGGCTGCCAGACTCAAGTAGATGAAGACTGGACAGTGGAGCTTCTGGGGTAGCTATATCCAAGGCCTTTCAATTCCTCATCCTATCTTGCTGGCTTCACAATAGGTTAATGCATTTTTTTTTCACACGTAAGATCAGGTGCCCCAAGGGGAATGTTGAGAGAGAGAAAGGGAGAGAAAGAGAGATGAGAACTGCATCCTTTCTCTGAATTCTTCTCGGACGTCATACAGCATCACTGTCACCAAATGAATTAGCTGGGCCTGTCACAAAACCCTTTCCAGACTATAGGGGCCAGAAGATAGACCCTTCAAAAACATTGTAAAATGAACATATAGATAAGACACACACACACTACATACATATATATGTTACATAACTGTGCAGTAGTCTTTGGAAACATCAACCACAATGTTCTTTATATTGCTAAGTTTTGGTATTCATGCTCTAGACAGAGTCTATTCTTTGCATACACTATAAATTTAGTCTATTTCTTCTCTCTGATGTAGTACCTGGAGAACATGGTGAGTGCAGCTCTCCCAAATAAAGGCATGTGCAGAACAGTAGTTTTTACTGCTCCAGCTAGACCTCAGCGGAACACACACTGGAGACTAACACTTTCCCTTGGAGATAATCTGATAAAGACTTTCACATGAGGACTGCCCTTGAAGTTTATCAAGAGTCTACCTCTTAGTAATAACACGTCTGAAGCAAGGATTCTGGTCTTGGTCCCGATTTATAGAGCTCCCGTGGAGCAGGCAAGACAGGATAAGCTATATACCTTAGTTATACAGGCTAAGATCATACCTGTGACCTTCCTGAGAATAGCCTTCATGGAGCAAAGTGGAGTGATGTGCTTTTTCTGTCTGTCTTCCCAGGTGCTGGGATACAGGTAAGTCACCCACCTGTACCAAATACATTGTGTTACTCACAGTTCACAACTCAACGTGCCAATGCTACAAATGATCTGATTTTTCTTTATGGTCCTCATCTCACAGAATGTCAAGAGGAAAAAAAAAAAAAACTAAAAAAAACATTGGAAAGTTTCCATGCCCTGATGTAGAGCCTCTCTGCCAGTACAGTAAATCAGATCGGGCCAAATTAATAAATCCAGATTTAATCTGAGCAGAGCATTCCTGGGTAGTCCCAGGAAAGACAAGAAGCCATGAGGGGAACCAGGAAGGGAAGTCTGTGAGCCAGACCTTAAATACCCTCCTGGGTGGGGCCACTGTTTGGGTGGCTTCCTTTGGGTGGAGTCTGGAGAGGGTAGTTCCAGGGGAGATTCCCAACAATCATATTTTAAAAATTAAGCTTGGATATTTCCCAGTATAAATGCTAAAAATTGTACTTAAGTGAAAAGCAGATTTTTCTTAAGCACAATGTAGGGTTGGTGAGAAGGTTCCACAGGTAAAAGGCACTTGTCACACAAGCCTGATGACTCAGTTAGAACCCTAAACGCACAAAAAGGCAGGAGGAGAAAACTAACCCTGCAGAGTTGTCTCCTGAACACCCTATATGGTGGCATGTGCACACGCAGGCACATAACAACAACAACAACAATATGCCCTTTACTTCTCTGCACAGTATTTGTTACTTGGGAGAGAAGAAACTGATTAATAATTGCTTATGATTAGGTTAACAAAGAGAGGAGTATAGAAACATTTATGGAAAAAGATATTTTGGAACTTTCGAAGGTGATTATTAATGATGCAGAGAAAGAGAACACGAGTTATGCAGGAAAAAAGGATTAATTATTTAGCCTAAAATTAATATAAAATGTGACAGATTTCATTCATTTCATTCATTCATTCATTCATTCATTCATTCATTTATTGAGGGGGGCAATGTTTTTCTGTGTAGGCGCCTTACCATCCTGAAATCATTCTGTAAACCAGCCTAGCCTCCAGCTCACTGAGATCAGCCTGCCTCTGCCTCCTAAATTCTAGGATTAAAGGCTTGAGTCACCATCACCCAACAACAGATTTAACTGTAACTCAAGAAATGGCACATTCAGAGCTAGAGAGATGGCTCCGTGGTTAAGAGCACTGGCTGTCTCCCAGAGGATCCAAGTTGGGTTCCCAGCACCCACACAACAGCTAACGCCTGCCTGTAACTCCAATTTCAGAGGATCTGACAACCTCTCTGGCCTCTATGAAAACATTTGTGGTGCAAAGGCATATTTTGCTGGCAAAACCCTCACACACATACAATAAAAACAAACTTAAGAATAATTTTTAAAAAAGAAAGGAAGGAGGGAAGGGAGGAAGGAAACGGAAAATGTGAGGATGCCTCCACATGTGCAGGAGAAAGATAGAAAGGCTTTTATGGTTCCCTGAGAATACTTTCAGCAGAATCCTCCAGCCAGTGGTAAGCCCCAGACACTTCAGATCCCAGCTGAAGGGGTCTAGATCCTAGAGACAGAGCTGGAAAGACCTGTGCTGGGACTCAGGAGAATAGTCAGGGAAGGAGCCTGAAGTGGGTATAGATGGCTCAGTATCCAGCACGAAGTCCACCAGACTGAGGAGGGTGGGGATTACAGGAGCCCATGTAGTCCGGTGAGACCTGAGAGCCAAGAAAGGCACTTCAGCAAATGCCTCCGCTCAAAGGACTAATGCTGGTCAGCGGCGCTCTCGGGATGGACCAGAATAATTTTTCTTTTGATGAACTGTGCAAAAAAGAAATGAAAGAGAGAAGAGTGAGGTGTATCATTCATGGCAAAAGCGTGAGAATTTTGCTGTTAAAAAAGAACTGGGCCCAAATTCCTGCTTTTGAGGCCTTCGGAAGTCATTTGTTCCATTTTTAAATGAACATAATATAGTCAGGTATTGTGGCCTATAAATCCCAGCACATGGCAGATGAAACCAGATTGCAAGTTCCAGGCCACCCTGTGCTACATAGTAATGGCGGTGACAAAGGAAGACACAGCTTGGCATTGGCAACGGTGCCACCTGAGGAGTTCCTTCCAGAGACTTCTACTCTGCTAAAACTGGGACTCATACCACAGAAAAGAATTTAGGGTGAGTTTTTCTGGAGTTTATTGAGATCAAGGTTTTAAGAGAGAGAGAGAATAGTTATACACAGCCAAGGTGTCTGTCTAGTGACTTTGTTACTGCTATGAAGAGATACCATGACCAAGGCAACTTGTAGAACAAAGAATTTACTGGGGCTCATGGTTGCAAGGGGTTAGTCCGTGGCCATGGTGGTGAAGACCATGGCAGCAGGCAGTAGGCATGGTGCTGGAGCAGTAGCTGAGAGCTTACGTCTGATCTATGAGCAGGAGGCACAAAGGGCTAACTGAAAATACTGCAACCATTTGAAACCTCAAAGCTCAACCTCACTGACACACTTCCTCCAACAAGATTCCTCCTAATCCTTTCCAAACTGGGGACGGAGTCAAACTTATGGGGCCATTCCCATTCAAACCACCATAGTGCTCAAGAAAGAAGGACACACCGACAGACAGACAGACAGACGGACGGACAAAGAGAAGTATTGTGACTTTTTTTTTTTTTTTTTTGAAACAGGCTTTCGTGTAGCTCAGACTGGTCTCAAGCTTGCCATGGAGCCGAAGGCGGTAACTTCTGTCAGATAGCCCAGGCTGGCCTTAGACTTGCAGCCTTTCTGCCTTCTCTTCCCTTAAGTCACATCTGACCTTAAAAACTTTTCTGTGGTAAATGAGATAATAAAATGGTTTATGAGGTATATTGTCCGTGTTTAAAGGCTGCTTAGAAAGGGAAGCACAGATCACAGAGGTTAAGGGAATTCATATCTGACTTAGGACACAATGTCAAAGCCATTTGGCATGTGTATGTACCATTGCGTGGATGAATTTTTGCAGAGACTAGAAGGCAGTGTCAGGTGGCATTCCTCAGGTACCACCCTCCTTGAGTTTTGAGACAGGGTCCCTCAGTGGCCTGGACCCTGCCAAGCAGGCTAAGCTGGCTAGCCAACAAGGCTCACAGCCCCACAGCACCCATCCATTTTTAATGCAGATTCTGGGTATCCAACTCTGGCCCTTTTGCTTGCAAGACCAGTAGTTAGGGACTGAGCTATCTCCCCTGAAACACCAGTACTCTAGGGACTGAGCTAGCTCCCCAGCCCATGGCAGGTGCTTCAGCTGGAAACATGGCTCATAACCTCGTTTGTGAGATTTTTTTTTTTCAGAAAATGAATTATTTTTGCAAGCAATTTGGTCTCAGTCACCAAGACATATAAACTAGATTTCAAGATTGAAGGGATTCTTTCATCTCATGTCCTTTTGGTATCCCCTGACCTTCCTGTCCCTTCCTCAATGACACCTCTTGGGGAGTGAAGATGGTATGAACAGTGTGCTAAAAATGCCTAGCACAGGGTATATGTTTTGTTTTCCCAGACTAAGGGCTCCGGAATTAAAGGAAAGGGGGTGTGCTTTAGTTGTGGTTTCTATTGCTTCAACAAAACACCATGCCCCCCAAAAAAGTTGGGATGGAAAAGCTCTATTTCCCTTACACATCACTCACTGTTCATCATCAGAGGGCATCAGGATAGAAACTCAAGCAGGGCAGAAACCCGGAGGCAGGAGCTGATGCAGAGGCCATGGAGGGGTGCTAGTTACTGGCTTACTTCCCAGGGCTTGTTCAGCCTGCTTTCTTATATAATCCAGTACCACTAGCCTAGGAATAACACCACCCACAGTGGACTGTGCTCTCCTCCTTCAGTCTCTAATTAAGAAAATGCCTCGCAGGCTTTGTCTATAGCCTGATCTTATGGAGGCATTTTTTTCAATTGAGGCTGGTTGCGGAACAATCTTTTTGTACATTGTGAAGATGTGTCTTTGCCAAGGCACCTTCTGATTGGTATAATAAAAAGCTAAATGGCCGTTAGCTAGGCAGGATATATTAGCGGGAGAGCCAGACAGCAAGAACCCTGGGAAGAAGAAGGGCAGAGTCGCCAGCAGTTGCCGAGGGAATAAGGCATGCTAGGGGATAAGTGAAAGCCATGAGCCACAAGACAATATGTAGATTGATTTTTTTTTTTTTTTTTAAGGAGAGTTAATTTTGGTTGTATGAGCTATTTAGTAACAAACCTAAGCTACCAGTCAATCTTTTATAATAAGAAATCTCTATGTGTTTATTTGGGAGCTGGGTGGCAAGACAGAAAAATGCACCTCCAGAGGTTCCCTCCTTTCAGATGGCTTTATCTTGTATCAAGTTGACATAAAACTGCCCAGGACAGAGTCTTAACTTTTTGTGACACAGATTAGCTGGGAGCAGTGCTCCTCGTGATAGATAAAGGTAGCCATATACTTTTTGAAATTGTAATGAGAAAGCCATAGATTGACATTTCTCACATAAAGCTCCATTTTAAAAGAACAACTTGGGAATTGTCACAACAGCCATGTGATATTATCATTATCCCCTGTTACAGGATAGGATATTAGAGTCTGGGGATCTGGAAGTGAGTCCAAGGTCACAGCACTTAAAACACAGTGCTGGCTGATGGGATTTTCAGTTTGTAGAGGCCTCATGAATGAGAAAGAATCAGGAAAGATGTCCATTATGGGAGGCGTAAGGATTCCTGCCCCATGGTGGCTACCTGGAAAATGTGTTCTTCCGACATGGTGCTGCCAGAACATGCCACATGGAGAGGGCACGCCCCTATCATCCATATGCATGATCAGGCTGGCTATATAAACCTGAGCACACCCGCACCCTTCTCACAAAAAGACTCACAGGGCCTGTCCTGTTTTTCCTTTCCATCTGCATCTTCTCTTCCTGCAAGCTTCTTAAATAAACTCTAGCGTGGGTTACTGGTAGTGTGGTTTGTTCCCCAAGTGTGTTAACAACAGTTAGTGCATGGCTAATTTTAGCACAGAGGAGGCTAAGGCAGCAAGATCATGAGTTCAAAGCCAGCCTGGGTTACATAGGTATACAGTGAGACCCTTTCTCAAAAGAGAGGGCGTGATGGGAGTCTAGAGAGAAGCTCACAGAGCGGGTGTGGAGGGGTGCACAGTAGGACAGAGAGTGGAGGACATGTGATGAATGCCTTGGGTGGTGACTTACTGCAGGAACAACCCCCTAGCAATGTAGAGACACATTGTTGTTTACAAAAGAAAGTGAGAAAGAAAACCACAGCTCCAGAGAGGGCTCCAGGACCGGGAGTGTCATCCACACAGGTTGAGAAAGATTTAAGAAAACTGTTTCTTCAGAGCCAAGAATAGAAAGACAAGGAAGACACATGTGCCATGCTCTAAAGGCCAACAGTTGTCAGGATAAAGACTGGAATCCAGGTCTAACTTGTGTGTGTGTGTGTGTGTGTGTGTGTGTGTGTGTGTGTGTGTGTGTGTGTGTGTGTGTGTGTGGTTGCCTTGGGATACAGCCCCCTACCTTCAGGACAAAGGTCTTAAACTGGCTGAGTCCAGCCTGCTCCTCTCTTTTCCCAGCCACCTACACAGGACACCTCCTTTCTAGGACTCTTCCTTTATGCTGGTCCCTTGACTCTGTTTCATGTGTCACTGGTTTCCTGTGCACAGGGCCTGACAGATCCCCCTGGCATGTTCCTGACCCTTTTACATCTTTGCCTGTTTAACCTAAAGAGGAACCTGGGAAGCCATCAACAGATGGGCAGTAACATGACTTGACCCAATTGGCATTCCTTTTCACCTCGGCTACACGTGGGTTCCAGCTGTCCTAGAGCCCAGGACTAAGCTGCCTGGCATGTCATCTGCTCTGTTCGGATTGCTTCACCCCATGCAGCCTCCACCCCTAGGACACTCTGGCAAAGAGTATACCTGGTGAAGCTGGCAGCAGGCTGGGATCTAGAGGATTGGGAATGTTCTTCCTGTAGAGAGTAAGCACCATGCCTACCACAGCAAGCCAAGGAGGACAGTAGAGTGTCACTGACTTGGGCTATCAAAATCATTTTATTGGGTTTCTGCTTTTTTGTGACATTGAGAAAGTGCCTGAACATCTTAAAGTATGTCTTCACCAGAAAAAAGTTATCAAGCATCTTTACTTTGTGAGAATCATTAACTTTGCCTTGCTCAGAAGTTGTCTCCAGCCGTTTCCATGGCTTGTCCCTTCTCATAGGATGAGAGATTTTGAGACTAACACAAACTGTGACACAAACTAATGTGGTCATTCACATGTGTGGGTGTTTAACTTGCATGTATGTCTACATATGTACATGTGAGCTACCATATTGGTACTGGAATTTAATCCTGGGTTCTCTGAAAGAACAGCCAGTGCTCTTAACTTCTGAGCCAACTCTCCAGTGCCATTTTTTCCATAATTTAAAAACTGGTGTTAAAGGAACCAGGCATGGTATCATACACCTTTAATATGAACATTCTGGGGCAGATCTATGAGTCTGAGGCCAGTCTGGTCTACATAGAGAGTTTCAGGCCATCCAGGGCTACATTGTAAGACCTGTGTCAAGAAGAAAGGGGGTTGGAGAGAGAATAGGACTAGAAAGATGAGGGGATAGTAGTAGTAGTGTTTGGGGACAAAGTCTTATCAAGCACCTGGGTTGACCTTGAATATGTGATCCTCCTGGGTCAGTCTCCTCACCAAACAGGCGTGGCGGCTGTATAGTTCTGTGGTACAAGGGGTTCCAGGATACGGAGAACAGATGCCTCAGGGATAAAACCCCTAATTCTTTATAAATACCAAAGGTCAAAGAGAGCTCGTCTATTTCTTTCAAGTTGCATCATATTAAAAAGTACAAAATTTAATGTATAATTTATATTATTTAATATATATATAATTTTATTTATACAAATATAAAAATGTGATATCATTATGGATCACAGTATGAGTGTAAGAAAGGGTACAATGAGCCCACTGAACTGGATCCACCATGCTGTAGAGAGGAGGAAGGAAGGAAGGAAGGGAGGGAGGGAGGGAGGGAGGGAGGGAGGGAGGGAGAGAGGGAGGGAGGGAAGGAAAAGAAGGAAGGAAGGAAGGAAGGAAAGGAAGAAAGGAAGAAAGGAAGAAAGGAAGGAAGGAAGGAAGGAAGAAAGAAAGAAAGAAAGAAAGAAAGAAAGAAAGAAAGAAAGAAAGAAAGAAAGAAAGAAAGAAAGAAGGAAAAAGATTGATTTATGAGGATCAAACTGCCAAGACTATGGGTGGGGAGCAAAATGGCACAGAGCAAGCAGATTTTATATAAGCGTCAGGAGGGTGGGGGACTTGAGCAGATACAGGCTGTCAGGATCGACAACCAGGTGCCTTTGCCTGATGGAGTTGCCCTTTGGGGTCAGATCAAAGGAAGTTATCAGGCAATGAACAGAGAATATATTGGGGGAGGGGCTTCAGAGAGCAGCAAAGACTGTTCCCATCTTTAAAGTAATAACAACACTGAGTATCAAACTCATTATTTTCTCTTCATAAATCCCAGCAGCCAAGTGAAGTTTATGACAACACATTCTTTTCCGTCTTTAATACCTTGATATTTTATCTTCAAAACTAAGGTGCGTAGATACCGTTTTAAAAGATCTACCATTTCCTCTTCTCCTCCCCCCCCCCACCTCTGTCCTTATGGAAAGGGATGGAGAGTCACAGAAGTGATGTTGAAGAGGGGAGGCATTTTGAATGAACTTGGACGTCTCTGACTAACCAGCTTAGCTTCTAAAAAGGTCTAGAAATAACAGTTTCTCCAGGGTGGAGTACAGAAGGCAAGCCGGGGCAGGCTTCACCATTTGGGGATGGTTTGGGGGATGGGGCTGGGAACTGGAGTCCAGCACAATGTTTTGTTCTTCGGTTTTTTTTAAAGTAACTGCTTTGCCTAAGGAAATGAAAGGACTAAACAATTTCTGACTCAAACCAGCGTCTTGTTAGACTGGGACATGTAGCCTCACAGCCCATAAATTATATTATCTATAACTAGACATCAAATGAATGTGCATACCAAATGAACTTTTCCTAAAGAGAAATTTCTCGTTGGAATTAGTGACTAGACCGCAGAATTAGTCATGCTGTTAAATTTGCTTAAGCATCTCATTAACAAGATTGAAGCTTTCCAAAAGCTTGGGGTGAAGGTAAAGGTTCATTAGCATTAAATACACATATAAAGATGATTTATAAAATGAATGTATTAACTATTTCTTGTTGGTATTAAAATGATAGCAGGCTGGGTTTCTGTGGCCTGTTAGGGGCCACCCTACCCTCCCCGAGATTCTCCAAAGATGGGAAAAATAGAGAAAGAAGCATGAGTCTCTGATGCACTAACTGAGCTGGACTGGGCTGAGGCTGGCTATCATTGCTTTCTCTGTCTTGGAAGCAAGGCTTTTCTTTGACTATCCCAATCATGGAAGAGCAGCCCCCAAACCGTAGTCACCAGCTCCACTGCCTTCCCCCTGAGCCCTCCACACCCCACAAAGTCTTTATCTCTTTGCATCTGCAGCACAGCAGTCAGGCTTCCAAAGGTCCAGCATCCTTCTGCCGGCTAGATCCAGTGATGCTTCTCGGTCCTCCACTGACTGAACCTTTCTGATTAGGCAGTGCTGCTGCCCTTGATCACTCCCTCCCCTTTGGAATACTTTCTTCTCCCGATTTCTCTTTTTACAAAGAGTAGTGAGATTGTAGCCATCTCCTGTTCTGCCTTCCTCATCGGTGTCCTTCACCGACCCCTCAGCTCAACCTTTGAATACTGATGTGACCCAGCGCCTGAGTTCCCAGCCCACTCTCTCCTCTGTCTATCCTTCTGGGTTCTCTCACTGTCCGCAGTTGACTGAAACTTGATGCTAATGTGACCTATGTTTCCAACCCAGTCTTCCTCTCTCTCCTTCCTCAGATACTTGATGAAAGCAAAAGATAGAAACTGGTCTGGCAATTGAGAAATAGGAGGCATGAAATGTTCTTGGTTTTGTCTTGACAAGAAACAGGCTCTGGTTCCTGCTCTGAGACCTTATCTATGGTCTCCTTTATACACCTAGATGAGCACCACTGCCTGGGAGCTATATGTAAGGATGTGACTAAAACTGAGGCAGGTAGACACAGAGTTTGCAAGTCAACTGGACGGCCAGCTCACCTCCCTGTGCCTCACTAGCTTCTGTCACAAGTCCTTTAAGAGGCCCCCTAGCCAGGAGCTTGACGGCAACCCATTTCCAGGAATCTGCTCCTGCCGATCAGGAGCTCTGTTTGTTAGCACTACTCACCTGTGAGTGTATACGTGCTTTCTAATAATGACGGTCTGTGGCCTGTGAATTTCATTCTTTGGATACATGAGACAAGAATTCAGGAAGTCAGTGATTCACCTAGCACCTCGCCTCTCTGAGCTCTGTATGCCTCAAGGACCTCTTCTTTTCCCCTGGTATTTGTGATGTCTTTAGAAGACAATGGGGACTGAAATTTAGCATATCTTAGTAGATATCCCACAACTCATTTCTCAGTCTCCCCAAGGATCCAGCTGGTGAGATGACAAAGTAAGAGAAGGCACTTCTCATCTAGTCTGGGGTCCTGAGTTCAATCCCTGGGTCCTACATTCTCACAAAGACTTTCACATTCTGACTTTCTCATAAGAATTCACACACACACACACACACACACACACACACACACACACACACACACACACATACACACACACACACTTTAAAACTATCAGTACTCTCAATACTCACACTACAGCTTACGTCAGAGACCTAAAACCCCTTTGTCTTCAATCCCTGCATCCACTCTGAGGTGGTTACACAGGTGCAGGGAAGGAGGCACAATACTTAGTGCCTGGAGTCTTGTGCGGCCTCAAAACTGTGGTGCAGCAGGGGCATCCCAAACCAGCTGGCAGCAACATGGCTGACCAGACAGACTCACTGCGCTTGGCTTCATTATAATGGGATCTCCGAATCATTAGTTTTGCAAAATTGCCTGCTCCCGTCACTCATCTAGTACATTCCATCTGAAGATCCTATAGGTGAATGGATGCCAATGACTTTTGAGAATTCAGCTGACTTGACCTTTCCAAGATAGCTGACCTACTTCCAGGGCGATCAGACCTATTCCTGAAATTCCTCACCATCCCTTGCCTGCCTCCTTAATGCAGTAATAATCCTCCTTCTATTAAGGATTTTGCCCAGATTCCTGGCTGCTATCACTCTCTTTGAGATGCTCCCACTCATTCTTTGAGTGTGAACTTCACCCTGTTATAAAACTTCCTCTTGACTCCTTATTTTGCATTGTATCTGAATTCTTTATTTTGTGGTGATAAAAACCTGGAACCATTCGTTGAAGGCATTAGTCTGGTATCCCTGAGACATCCCAGACTTCACTAGTGGCAACAAAGTCATCAGTAAACGTTACCAACTTCATCTCCAAGTTGTGTCCAGCCGCTCCGATGCTCTGTGTCCAGCCACTCCGATGCTCTGTGTCCAGCCACTCCGATGGTCCAGCCACTCCGATGCTCTGTGTCCAGCCACTCCGATGCTCTGTGTCCAGCCACTCCGATGGTCCAGCCACTCCGATGCTCTGTGTCCAGCCACTCCGATGCTCTGTGTCCAGCCACTCCAATGCTCTCGCACTCCATTCTGTTCTCATGAACTAATGTGTCTTTTTCCTAGCTGGGCTTCTGCTCCCACTATTGTCTGTCCCCTTTAAAGTCCATGATCGATATGGCAGTCTGTCTGTATAGCAAATCCACTGTGCAACAAAGCAACCTTGAATCAAAGGACAGAGTCAGAGATTGGCTCACCAGGATTAGCCATAAAGTTCTTGCAGGATTTAGGGGGCAGCTAGAGAGAACAGGAAGTGAGGAATCTGGGGATATTCTGCGGCTGGAAAGAGGATCAGCTAATCACTCCTCTTTCCTTGAAATTTTTTCAGGTCTTTATCTCAATTTCTGACTCCAGAATTTTTATTGTACTAGAACAAATTAGGTCATCGTTACATCTGGCAGCCACACCACAGACACAGCAGTTTTTATGAAAGAAAACATTTAATTGGCTGTCTTACAGGTTCAGAGATTGAGTTCATAATCATCATGGCAGGGAATATGGTGGTACACAGGCAGGCATGGTGATCTGGATTGGCAGGTAGCTCACTGTCAGGGACACTTACTCCAACAAGACCACACCTCCAACAAGGCCACACCTTCAACAAGACCACACCTCCAACAAGGTCACACCTCCTAATAGTGCTACTCCCTTTGAGCCTATGGGAACCATTTTTATTTAAATCACCACCACAGTCAGAGCAAGACTTCAGAGACATAAATCACATCATTGTTATCTGTCTGACATATTTACTAATCGCTTAATGTTTCTGAGATTACCCAAAATTCTTCCACTGTAAAATTCTCCAAATCTGCCATGCTCTGTCCCTACCCACTGTGACCTTACCACACACTTTCTCCATTCCCTGTGCTCTAATCACAATGCCCTTTATGTTCTGCACACGTGCCAAACATCTTCCTGTCCCGGATATGGTACAAGCTGTTCCCTTTGCCAGTGAGGTTCCTTCCTCAGCCTCATAGGGTTGCTCCTTTCCGTTCAGTATCACCTTCCTAAGAAGCTGTCTCATTCTCCACCATGCGCCTCTTTTTTATACTCTCTATATGACCTCATACTATGCTATCTTCTTGCTTATTCATTATATTAACAGCTTCTTCCAGTGCAGAATGTAACAAATGCCTGGCTTTGTTTGCTTCCTAATTCTCAGTGTTTCAGTCTAGCATTGTTTCAACCATTGCTTAAAGTAAGTGTGTATGTGCTTTGTGCGTGTGTGTCTGTACGTGTGTGTCTGTGTGTGTACACCAGAACAACTCTGGAACCAGGTATGAGAATTTCCATACTTTAGAAATTAGGAAAATATAGCCAGGAGATGCCTTAGGATGCACAGCTGAGCTTTCATCCAGGCAGCCTACCTCTAGCATCCCCGCTGCTACTCATGGCAGTACACTGCTTAGCTGTGTACTGTGTCCAGACTTTCCAGATCAAGAAAGGAGCCTCAGGTCTATCAATACACTCAGAGGATGGAGACAGCAGGGAACGAAAAAGAGCATAATCGCATGTTAAAAGGCTGGGAGTGGTGGTGAACTGTGGGGGGTGGATCTCTGACTCCCATAGCCTCAAGAAGGCAGTTTGGGTCAGCACAACTAAGTAACCAATGTTGTTTTAAACTTGGGGACTCCAACTCCACGTAGTTTATTTTAGGTATTTTTAAGCATAGCACGATTTGGTGAAGGCTTTCTTGGTGTCTTAGGGTTTCTATTACTGTGAAGAAACACCATGACCAAAAGCAAGTTGAACAGGAAAGGATTTATTAGGCTTACACATTAACATCACTGTTCACCATCACAGGAAGTCAGGACAGGAACTCAAACAGGGCATGAACCTGTAAGCAGGAGCTGATGCAGAGACCATGGAGGGTACTATGTATTGACTTGCTCAATACATGTCTTGCTCAGCCTACTTTCATATAGAACCCAGGACCACCAGCCTAGGGGATGGCACCACCCATGGTGGACTGAGCCCTTCCCCACCAATAATCAATTAAAGAAATGCCCTACATGGAGGCATTTCTCAATTGTGGTCCTATCCCTTCAAATGACTTCAATTTGTGTTAAGTTGCCATAAAACTATGCAGCGAACCTTGTGATGATGAAGCCAATCCTGTGTGTACAATAAAACATGCATAAATCTCTTTGAGGAATAAAGTCAGCTAAATAAAGATCAGACCTGACTACACTGAAACATTTTATAACTTACATGTGACACCTTCCATAAAGATGGGTTCTAGAGATTAACTGAGGAAAACAAAGTTATGATTGGGGTCTGGGGGAGGGTCCAGTGTGGTCTATTACTTCACAGATAGCACAACAGTTGCCAGGCTAGAATGCTCAGCCTTTCTCAGCCTTCTGGGTAGATAATGGGTTGTTCATTCCTTCCCTTGAAGGAACAACCACATGTGCTAACAACATTCCTGGTTCCCTAGTGCTTATCTATGAGCACAAGGACCTTCATCCTTCCTACAGTGCATGCCTATAGCCTCATTACTTAGAAGGATGAAGAAGAATCTTCATGAATTTGAGGCCAGCTTGGACCACATCATTCTGATTATGCTTTAAAAAAAATACTCTAAGTGCGCAGGAGGGTATTTGTCCATCCTTGCCATTTTCAATGGTAAGGGATGGGGAACGTAAAAACAAGTAATAGCATTCCATTCGGAGAGCTCCATGCTGTACACCTGAGCATTTATTCCAGGTGAGTCTCTAGGACCCATGATGAATTGGTTGTCTCTGTTTCTGCAAGTTGTTACAACAGAAAAGCACAGACTCAAGGTTTATAGACACTAGGAATTGGTTTCCAGCAGGTCTGGAGGCTAAGAAGTCCACGATCATGCTGATTGTGTGATTAGCAGGGGATGGTTCGCTTCTGAAGTTCATGCTGTTCACTGTGCCCTCCAAAGCAGAAGGGCTGCAAAATATCCTTAAGCCTCCGTGTAAAGAAACTAATTTCATCATTAAGACTTTTTTCTAAGGGCCCTGTCTTCACATACCATCACATTGGGGACTGCCAGTCATCATATGGGTTTGTATGGGGCACAAGCATTCAGAACCTAGCAGGGAGACTTGGGCACTTGGGGGTCCCAGGTAACCTTGTGCCTTTGGCTACAGAATTCAGAAATCGAGTTCTATCCTCAGGGAGCAGGGTTCCCATCAGCAGGGATTCTACACAATCAATTCTTGGAACACTTGTGTCTACTTCTACTCAGTCCTGAAGTTACATTCAGCCAGTTGCATGGAACACTGGTTCTTCACTTCTCTTCTGGAACCCTGTTCTGACCTCTATGACCTCAAGTCATTTATTCTCCCCCCTTCAATTTCTGGAATCATCTAAATCTAACACTGTTTCTTAAACAACAGCCTCTGTCCTTTGTTGTTCTGCTGGGCTGTCAGAAGTTACAAATTTCTGAGTCAATTTGACAAACCAAAGCCCTTCAGGCACTGGTGTGTGTATGTGTGAGTGTGTCATAGCCCTTCAGGCACTGGTGTGTGTATGCATGAGTGTGTCATAGCCCTTCAGGCACTGGTGTGTGTATGTGTGAGTGTGTCATAGCCCTTCAGGCACTGGTGTATGTGTGAGTGTGTCATAGCCCTTCAGGCACTGGTGTGTGTATGTGTGAGTGTATCATAGCCCTTCAGGCACTGGTGTGTATATGTGTGAGTGTCATAGCCCTTCAGGCACTGGTGTGTATATGTGTGAGTGTCATAGCCCTTCAGGCACTGGTGTGTATATGTGTGAGTGTCATAGCCCTTCAGGCACTGGTGTGTATATGTGTGAGTGTCATAGCCCTTCAGGCACTGGTGTGTGTATGTGTGAGTGTGTCATAGCCCTTCAGGAACAGGGATGTGTGTTTGAGTGTGTTCGGCTCTGCCAATGCTTGGTTTTCTAATTTCCTCTTTCCTTGTCCAGAGAAGAGACTTTGGCAAGATCTGTGCCCTGTCAAACTTCAGTACCTCAGTGTAAGAAATATCAAATATGAGTCTTTTCTATCAAATACTAAAAAACTTGTGTTTAGGATAGGGAATTCAAATCTTTGTGTCCTCTCCTCCCCTACCTTGCAAATCTTCCCACATGCCCCCCCAAACCCCTTTGTTTACAGAAAAGTCCGCTGCTCTGTTCCAGGAATTGGGTGGTCTGGCACAGTGACCCCTTTCTCCTTGGAGCAGAGACCTCTTTCCCCTTATATATCATTTCCTATGCACCAATTCCTTTCGGGCTAGCCAATTAAATTAAAATTGAAGTCAGACACCAGCCAATGGTGAAAAGAATCAGTAAGCACCTGAGATAGAAGAAAACCAAAGCACTGTGACTCTGTGGGTTCTCTCTTCCCAGCATACCCTCCTAATCAAGAGGAAAGTTCCCCTCATCCAGATTCTTCAGGCAAAACGGTGTACTCTTTCTTTGTGATCTCCAACTTACTCGGAACACCACAACCCTGCAATACCTAGCTACAATCTAGGTTTATGCAACATCCCTGAGTCTCTCGAGGGGTCCCGCTGTCAAACCACAGGGACCACGATTCCTGTCTTTCTGCTTCCTTCTCTGACTACCTTCCCACAAAATTACAGGGAACAGAAAGCTAGGACTGCAATCAGCCTGGCACATGTAGTCAAGAATCTGGAGAGGCTGCCGGTGGCCACAGGCCTTCCCACAGAGAAACACCACCCTGGCTCCTGTCTGAGCCCTGGATCTGCTCATGATGTTGGCAATGATAGGAGAGCAGTAAGAAGTATTTTTAGAAAGGAGCGTGGCCCGGGGCAACTAAGCTCCAGCTACCAATTAAAAGGCCACAATTCCCATCCACACTGACATCTGAGAGAAGCTGTCGTTAGTCAACTTTCTGCTAATGTAAAATAAAAATACCCGAGATAATCAACTTATTTGTTTTGGCTCACAGTTTGGAAGATGTTAGGTCATCGCCAAATGGCTCTGTTGCTTTGGGCCTGTGGCAGCACACGGGTGGTGAGGGGAACCTGTTTCCCTCAGGGCTGGAACACAGAGAAAGGAAGAGACTGGGATCCCACACCCTTCAAAGGGACTCCTGCAGTGACTTATGTATGCTCTATTACATTGAAGGTTCCCTACCATTCCAAGTCCGCCATTCTAAGGAGCAAGACTTTATCACGTGAGCCTTTGGGAGGTAGGTAGATCAAAAACCACACTATCCATCACCTTGAGTAGTCATGTGGAATCTCACCACCATTTGTTATCATGACTGTTGTTTCTTCCTTAATCACGGTATTCTTCCTGACATGGTCTTCTTATATATCATAGGCAGCCAGTAGTACAGAAAGCTCAAGAAGGGGAAGCAAACCTGGAGAACAAATGAACTCCAAACCCCTAGAAAACTAGAGGACAGTTTAACTCTGCCTCGGGGCACAGGTATCAGCATTTCTCAGCCCTTCTTCACAGGGCAGGGTTCTGGGCATTAGCATGAATCCAGCCAAATATTCTCCTTCCCCCAAAATTCACCATCACAGAAAGACTAGAGTTCAAGCTCATGCATGTCCTGTGTAAAACCTTCAGCAATTTAACTTGACTCACTCGTGGCGCACGTGCGTGAGTGAGAGAGAGAGAGAGAGAGAGAGAGAGAGAGAGAGAGAGAGAGAGAGAGAGATATCAGTCAACTTTGATGTTTTCTTCAATCACTATTTACCTTTTTTTGCGTGTCAGCTTTTTAGATAGTGCCTCTCACTGAACCTGGAGCTACCAAATTTCAAATAGATCCGCGAACCCCAGGAATCACTCCCCTTCTATCTCTCAGCACTGTGGTTATAGGCTGTGTGGTCTGCCTGGCTTGTTATGTGGGTACTGGACACCTAAATCCAGGTCCTCAAGCTTGTGTACTATGGTAGTTTAGAGGAGAGATTTCCCCATTAGGCTCACATGTAGCCAGAAGTTTCTGGCCCAGCCTAGCCCTAGGTCTGGACCTGAAGCTCTGCAGCTGATTAATCCCAAATAATCACACAAAGGTTTACATTAATTACAAAGTGTTTGCCTATGGCTGAGGCTCATTACCAGCCAGCTATTATAGCTTAGTGCAATCCATTTCTATTAATCTATGTATTGCCATGTGACTCTGTGGCTTAACCTATGTTCCATTACATCTTGCTTTCTGGGTGGCTCCTGCAGGGTCTTCTCCTTTATCTCAACTTAGATTTCCCACCTGCCTCCAAGCTGCCTTACTATAGGTCAAAGCAGTCTCTTTATTAACAAAAGGCAATGAAGCACATTTACAGCATACAGAAAAATATCCCATATCATTTCCCCTTCTCTGTCTAATCAAAAGGAAGGTTTTAATTTCAACATGGTAAAATTGCATATAACAAAACAGCTATCAAACAATAACTATAGTTATAATATCTAGTCTGGTTGCATTTAACAAAAGTTAAGAAAATGTTCTATCATCTGTCTTATCCTTGTGAGTCCAAACTTTCATATCTAATTTATCTTTTATAATAGCTACAGAAAGCTATACATATAACTATTTAGTTTTCAACTACATCAAAGACCATAGAAGAATATAATATTACCTGAGTAAACAGAAAGTGCATTGCCAGCAACCTCCAAATTCAATTCCAGAAATGACAGAGACATCTAGCTACTTGGATAGTCACCCAAAATTCCTTTGTAATGTTGGGGCATCCATCTTCAGCCTACAGGCCTAGAGTCTTTGGAAGACATTTTAGTAAAGCAAGAAATTTGAAGGGCCATTCCATCCATTTTGGCAAGGATTGTCAGTCACTTCTCCTTGTGTCCTGGAGAATGTCTGGTAGTTTTCTCCGAAAAGCAGGAACTGGAAGAACCATCTCAGCCTGTTTTGACAAAGTTCCAGAGGTCACTTTCCTATGGGTCCTGCATGTGCAGTTTATAGAGTATACTGTCAATCAGTCAAAGCAAGAACAGTCTCTTGCCCAATGTCCAACTTCTGCCACGAAGAAAGTAAACTCCATAGGGAGTTTCTTTGATGCCCATCATCCTCTTGAAGTAAATTGGTGCTGCCAGGAGAAGACATGTCTCACTGTCCAGAAAAGTCTAAGTTATTAAAATATTTTAAATGCCATATTCTTTTGGTCTTTGAAGTGGTTGCAGATTACCTGTCTAATTGAGATATATCTTTGAATATCTAAAAATCTTAACTGTCATGACTATAAATTGATTATCATGGATGACTATTAATGTGCATTTCTTAGTTATACATTACAATTTTAAATGAGTTACATAGGCATAATATCTTAAATAAAAGTAGAAATATTCATATAGTACATCAAAATTGACCTTAAATTTGTATCAATAAACCAAAATCCATACCAATATAAACTATTTTCATATTAACAGGTTTTTTTGGATCAAAGTAGATTCAAAAATCTCTTTCTATTATTTCTATATCATATCCCTCTGTTTTCCCTAAAGAGAGAGATTGACTATGACCATTAGCAACTTATAATGAAAACAAACATTCATAAAAAATATTTGGGGAATTGGGGTGTAGTTTCCCATTACTATTTTCTGCTGAATTGGGACATGGGTAATTTTATGGAGATCCTGAGAAATTTTAGAATTATGGTTAAATCTTGGCTGTAGTAGTCTATGAAGCTACATCATCTCAGCCAGTTGCCTTCAGAGGGTCTTGGGCACTCAAATTATATTAGCCTGGAAGTAGTCCATAGGTTCTCATCGTCTGTGGAAACAGAAGCAGAACCTCTTTTACGAAGCAACTTATCTTTAGACCCAGATTTTAAAGTCAAGATACCTTTAAAATATGTCTCCTGGTTTAACTTAGCAGCCTTTAAAATCAAATATCTTTATGCAGTTAGCTAATTAACAGTTAAAAAACTAAAAACACAATAACATACATAATCCAGACTCTGTGTATTTTCCATCTTTGCAGGGCTGTTTTTATATTATTTTTACATTATTTTATTTATATTATTTTATATTACATTATTTATATTATTTTAAAGTATCTCTTTAGAGACTTTATTTTTTAAATTATTTATTTCTTTATATAACTACATATACTTCTTTTTTCTCTATTCCATTTCTATGGTACATTTTTGCACATACTGTCCCCATTTAGAGATTTTTCTCCATCTGAATCTATTTTGTTGCATATCTTTAATCATATTTTAACCAGGAGAAATTTTAAATTGCTGAACTATGTGGCTAGGACCCTTTGCTGCTAACTCCACCCCATTTGGCTATTCAATATGACACAGAGTCACACTTACCTCCCCAATTCTGAGAAGCAGTGTTAAGTAGCATGAAACTATGTTGGTAAGCCCACAGCTAGGCTTCTAAATCCAGAAAGCAGTGGCTGGGAGAAGCCTCTTAGTACCACGGGCACATGAGAGAGACTTCAGAAATCAGTCATGCAGCTTAGCACATGGCTGCTGGTGGCTGGCAACATCTTGCAGGCAGCTGCCAGGAGTCTCTGCCCTTCTACTGCATGAAACTGTGAGACAAGGAAGCCCAGTAGGGCTCCATTTCTGTGCATTCAGAATCTTTTTAAAGCTTTTCCATTGCCCCATTGCCCAATGGTAGATGCCATTTGCACCTGAAGTTTTTCTGACCCATTTCTCCCCCAAGGTCCAGCAGCTGCTTATAAAATAGTCACTCAGAAACTTCTATTAATTACAAAGTGTTTGGCCTGTGATTGAGGCTCATTACCAACTATTTCTATCAATCTATTGTATTGCAACGTGGTTCTGTGACTTTACCTGTGTTCCATTACATCTTGCTTTCTCGGTGGCCCCTGCAGCGGCTGTTTGACTCCGCCCTTCTCTTTGTTCTCCACTTAGATTTCCCACCTGCCTTCAAGCTGCCTTGCCATAGGCCAAAACAACCTCTTTATTAACAAATGGCAATAAAGCATATTCACAGCATACAGAAAACATCCCGTATCACTCAGATATTTGAGTACTTGATCTCTACTTGGTGGAGGAAGTACATTACTGGGAAGAGGCTTGACAGCATATATATATGGCAGCATATACATAGTGCTGCCATGCCACTCTCGTCATGATGGACTCTCTCTCTCTCTCTGGAACCAGAAGGCAAAATAAGCTTCCCTCCTTAAAGGTGATTTAGTAGTGGTGTTTTATCACAGCAACAAAATGTAACTCATGCATGTGGCAAGCACTTCACCAAATGAGCCAGCCCCCAACTCCTTTCAAAGATCTGTTCATGGAGTTCCCAGACCCAGAGGGCTACTGTGGTGAGGGGATGTGGGAGGCCGTTGGTCACAGCTATTTATAGGCTACCTTTTTAGTCTTTATTTTTCTTATATGCTGCAACTTTTGTCCCAGTGATATAATTTTGTTTGTTTTTTGTACTCCCCAAACCAAGTGTAGCATGTATACATGAATTTCTCTCTCTCTCTCTCTCTCTCTCTCTCTCTCTCTCTCTCTCTCTCTCGTTCTTTTATTTTTTGGTTTTTAAAATAGGGGTTCTCTATGTAGCCTTGACTGCTCTGGATCACACTCTTCAGACAAAGCAGGCCTTAAACTCCGCCTCCTGAGTGCTGAGATTAAAAGGCCTACACCACCACCATCCTGCCTATGGATTTCTTTTAGTAGCACACACTCTCTTGGAATCTTTTACTTAGCTTTTCTCCCTTGTGGTGTAGAAACACGTAATTTGCGCTTTTATTTTGTCATGGGATATCTACCAGAGAAGACTACTTGGTAAGCCAATAGAAAGTTTTTATTAGCCACTAAGCAACTGCACTACGTGATCGGGATTCCAGTCTCAAGCTCTATTCAGGATAAGCTTTTTAAGCACAGAAAACACATCCTGGGTTGACATATTTTAGTCAACAAGAACAGTTAGCGGAGCAGAACAACAGAAGCCAAAAAGGAAGGTTGGTACATTTAGAGACTTTCCCAGAACTATGGACTTTGATGAATTAGGTTTTTGTTTTCAGGACAGGTGGTATTGTTTTTGTGTCTCAGTTTTATGGCCTGAATGGTACTTGCATCATGGAGTCAGTTCTGCTATGGTCTGGGGATCTGTTACAATTGTGATGAACACATGATAATTGTGCACATTTTGGGAGTACAGTGTGATGTGTTCTTTCCCTTGTATACCCTGTACTTATCCATTAGGAGTAATTAGTCCCTCCATCACCTCAAAATCTACCATTTCTTAGTGGCCATTCTTCCTTTATCTCCTCCCAGAGTCTTTGAGGATCCAGCTTTGTAGACTTTAGAGACCCTGAGATGTTTCTCTCCTTTGTCTACTATTGTGCATAGATATATATATTTTTCAATATTTTGTGAAAATTTAATTGAGATATTTATAATTTTTTGACAGGTGCTCTGCAAAGATCATAAAAAGTTCTTACGTGGTACATATGATTATAAGTGGTTTGCCACTTTTTGGAAGAATTGAAAACAATCTGTCTAAGTTCGACTCTACTATTATTCAACTGACTCATTTTTCAAGTGGCTTCTATGTTTCTTTGACTTTGACACAGGAACAAACAGGAGCTGCAGCTCTCCAATGGCTAGTACTACATCACTTCCTCATTTGAATATTGCTCAGAATAACTTTAAAGGCCTTTCTCAACAAACACAGTTTTATACAACTGGCGATTCCGAGCCACTTAGGTGAGGCGGTGCCTCTTGCCTCTGTTGTCAGCACGGATGAGGCTGAGCAAAGAGATGCATTTTGAGTCAGCCTGAACCTCATAGTGAATTGGAGACTTTCCCAGGCTGTTTCGCAAGACCTTTTCTTAGAAAAACCAAACCAAACCAAACAAGAAGATACCGGAGATAATGACTGAATCAGTGTCACGTTCTCACACTCCACCTTCTTTAGATGCTATTTCAAGGAACAACAGAAACCCTCACAAAACATTGTTTCAACCCAAGAGTCAAAACCACCCACGTTAAGGGAAAGGAGTTTTCCTGATGGCATCAGGACCAGTAATGACAAAAGATGGGAAGGATGTGGAAGAACTGTCAGGAGGGAGTTATTAAACCCAAGGAAGATTCTCAGCATCTCTCTTTCCATCTGCCTTTCTATCTTTCTTCATTTCCTTTCTTCTGTCCGTCTTCCTTCTTTCCTTTCTTTCTCTCTTCTTCCTTTCAGTTCTTTCTTCAATTTTAGGGATCAGAGCGATATCACAGCTGTTAGAAACACTCTTGCTCTTTCAGGGGGCCAGAGTTTGGCTTCCAGGATCCATATCAGATTCTGCACAACAGCCCCAGGGCACCTGACGTTAACATCCTCTTCTGGCTCCAATGGGCATATACATTTGTGGCACACATTCACATGCATGTACCCCAAAATTAAAAATAATAAAAACAAATCTTTAAAACATTCACATAAATTTATTTTCTTGTTAGAGAGAGAGAGAGAGATGTTGTAGGACTACTTCCAGGGGAAAAAGAGGAACTCAGAGGGTTAGAATCTCGGTACAAGGGAGATGCCAGTGAGACACGGAGAGAGTTGGACACAGAGAATGGAAGAGAGGTAAAAAGCCACATGGCAGAATGTAGCTAGTTAGGAACAAGCCTAAGCTAAAGGCCAAGCATTTATAATTAATAAGAAGTCATTATGTCATTACTTGGAGTCTGGTGGTCCCGACAAGAAAGTCTAACAACAGAGAGAGAGAGAGGGATGGTGGGGGGGGGGGAACGGGAAGGGAGGGGAGAGAAAGAAGAAACAAGACAACTTGCACAATTGTGATTCTCTCTCCTTCTACCAATTGGGTCCTGTCAGACTTATCAGCAAGTACTTTTAAATGGTGATCTATATCCCTGGCCTTTTAGATATCTTAATATACTTATCAACATAACAATATCAATACAGAATATCTCTAGAAAATCTATGTAATTGAATAATGTGTCACATTAGCTATCAATATGTCAAAGTATCCTTTTATTTAAAAAGCACCAAAAATTGATATTTATGTAAAATTGATTTCATAATATATAGAAAATTTAGGAGGATTTGGAGAAAGCTATAGAACTATTTCTTATTATTTTTAATAATGAATATGTATTATTTGAGGGCATGGTTTATGCATAAGAATGTATGTGCTGGAGGAGGCCACAGGCGTTGGATCTGCCTGGAGCTGGAGTTACAGGTGGTTGTAAGCCATGCAATATAGGTTCTGGGAACCAAACTCAGGTCCTCCATAGAGGCAATAGGTGGTCTTAACCACTGAGTCAACTCCCCAGCCCATTTTGAGAATTATTTTTATTAAATCTATTTTTAAATTATATATGCTGTGTTTATATATTTATATAAGCTGTATAATGCACACACACACACACACACACACACACACACACACACACACACACATTTAGATGCACATGCACAAATACAACATGTATACTATTTTAGGTCTAATCACCTGGTATTGAATAACCAATTAGTGCACTCATTCATGGGGAACATATTCTTGCTACCTTTAAGGATTTTTTGAAAGGTTTCTATTTTGAAACATTATAAGGGTTATTTAGTTAACTGGCTTAGTATACTTTTAGGCAAATGGGTGATTCTCAGGCTATGACTTGGGATGATAGATAAATGAGTCTCACAGTGTAGCAAATCATCTCTATCAAGCTGTTCTCATGTTGAAGCGATCAGAATGCTTCATACTTCTTTGCTATCTTGGCTTTTTATTTTTAACATGAGGACAAAGAAGAATTCAAGCTGAGTAAACACAAGATTGTTTATTATTATTTATTTACTTATTTATTATGCTTATTTATTTATTTATTTTGTGACAGGGTCTTTCTGTCCCCCTGGCTGGCCTGGAGCTCTGTATATAGACTAAGATGGCTTTGAACTTATTCACTGAGAAACAGAATAGGGAAGACAACTGAAGAAGATGCCCAGTCTTGGTCTACGGCTTCTACAGACATGCACAACCACATCACATATGCATACACTCACATGAACATGTTCACATGCACACACAAACAATCCTTATGCCTCTGCATCGCATGTACCACAGGGGCCAGAAGTTTGATGTTATTATGAATCTGTGTGTGTGTGAAAGAGACTTTTATTGCCTGTCTTTCTATGTCTGACACCTTTATTTTTTGACTCATTTGACTCATAATGTCTTGTAGGCTAATCAATCTTGTCAGAAACGCCAGCATCTCCTATTCATGGTTGTATAATATTCCGCTCCAGAGGATAATGTGTTTCCTTTACCCATTCATCTCTTGATGGGCTCAGCTGTTTCTTTGTTCTCCTGATTTACATTCCATTGCCATGACACACATCATGACCAAAGCATGCTCTTATACTTTAATTCTTGGTTCCAGTTGGAGGAACTACTTGGGAAGGGTTAGAGGTGTGGCCTTGCTGGAAGAAGTGTGTCACTGGAGATGGGATTTGACATTTCCAATGCCCAAGCCAGACTCAGTCTCCCTCTCTTTCAGTCTGGAGATCAGGCTGTAAGCTCTCAGCCTCTGCTCTAGTCCCTTGCCTATCTGTCTGCTGCAGTGTTCCCTCTCATAAGGATCAAGGACTCTCCCTCTGAAACTCTAAGCAACCCCACTATTCTATGCTTTACTGTATAAGTTGCCTTGTTTATGATATTTCATCAGAGGTGACTAAAATGGTAGCACCCAGTGTGCTTCAGCTTACAAATAGACCATCGTGTGCTGTATGATAGTTTGTTTCTGTTCTGATAAATAAAGCTTGCTTGGAGGTCAGAAGGTAGAGCTAATCACTCGATAGTCATAGAGGCCAGGCAGTGGTGGCTCACATCTTTAATCCCAGTACTTGGCAGGAGGAAGCAGGAAGATCAGAGTTCAAGGCCAACCCTGGATACAGGAGACTGAACCAGTCTAAAAGAGAAACAAAGCCGGGCAGTGGAGTCTCACACCTTTAATCCCAGCACTAGAGAGGTAGAGGCCGGAATATAAGGTGGGTGGAGTCAGGATCTTGCCCCATTCACTCTGAGAATTCGTAGAGGTAATAAGTCTCTGCCTGTCTGATCTTTCTATACTTACCTCGATATCTGACTCTAGGCTTTCATTTGTAAGACTAGTTAGGATGCACTTCAATCAAGGAGTGAAGGTAGGGCAAAAACTGAAGCAGAAGCCATGGAGGAACCAATGCCTACAGGCTTATTCCTCATGGCTCACTCAGCCCACTTTCTTATACCATCCAGGACCACCTGCCCAGCGATGGCACCTCTACCAGTGGGCTGAGCCCTACCACATCTATCCTTAAGAAAATAGTCCTCAGACTTACTGCAGGCCAATCTGATAGAGACAATTTCTCAGCTGAGGTTTCCTCTTTGCTTCTAGCGTGTGTCTAGCTAACAAAAGACTAACCGGAGCACAGAGGTCTCTTCAAGGTGATGACTTCAATCTCTTTCTACTTGTGTCTGGAAGTTGGTCTACAAACATATCATGAAAGAGCTGACTCAAGGACTCATCATACAGCTTTATGTAACGGCTCCATTAGAAGCTCCCCTTGCTGCTCACCATCACCAGCACGGATCCCTCCTCTCCATTTGGGATTGCTGTGCTCATAGGTATAAAGGGGCATGTCACCATGGTTGGTTTTCCTAGCCTTGGTGCTTAGTGAAGCCAAACATCTTTTCATGTAAGTGAACATTTGGAGTGCTGCTTACTAGTATGTACCAACATACATCCTAAGAGATTTAATAGTTGGATGTTGGGCATGTTCAATGAAAATGTTTTTTAATTGAAATTTTGTCTTAGTTTTTATTGCTACAGCAAAACCCCATGACCAAAGAAACCTGGGGAGGAAAGGGCTTATTTGACTTAAGCATCCACAGCACTGTTCATCATCAAAGGAAGTCAAGACAGGAACTTAAACAGGGCAGGAGCCTGGAGGCAGGAGCTGATTCAGAGTCCATGGAGGGTGCCGCTTACTGGCCTGCTCTCCCATGACTAGCTCAGCCTGCTTCCTTATAGAACCCAGGAGCACCAGCCCAGGGATGGCACCACCTACAATGCTGTACTTCTCCCATCAGTCACTAACTAAGAAAATGCCCTCTGGGCTTGTTGAACCAGATCTTATGGAAGCATTTTCCTAATTGAAGCTCCCTCCTCTCAGATGCCTTTGGTTTGTGTCAAGTTCACATAAATCTAGCCAGCACAAAACAACTCTGGCTAACAAATTAATTTTACAATGAAAGCAATGATTCAGTGTGCTTGTGTTTACTAGATGTTACTAGAGTTCACTGATGTTAGCAAGTCCCCATTATCTAGTATCCCCTTAGCAAATGCTAGGTTAGAGAGAGCTCTTAACAGCAGCCTTTGAAATTAGTGGCAACAGTAACCAATATCTGATGGTGTCTCCCTGACATCCAGAAGACCAGAAGGGCTAGGAATCTAATCTGCTGGCAGATGTCCAATATCTGCAACTTTATAACTCTGTCAGCAATGTTTCTTTTGAAACCTACAAACCACTGGCAAGAAGTAACCTGGGAGTTGAGACAGCACTTGGTCGTTCTGAGTGTCATTGAACTATCTCGTGGTGAAGAAATAAAGAGTACAAGGTGCTTCCTCCCTCTCAGGCCTAAAAGGGACCAGCATCTTTAAAAGTAAACAACAGTGTGAAATAAAATCTTGGAAACAATTTGTTCTTAGTCAAAAACTCGTTCTTGAATGTCTGAAGGACTATTCGGGATGTCTGCTTGTCAATTTCTTCAGCTGCAAAGAGATGATATTTAATGGAAGTAGATGATAGAAGAGAGTATCATTTAGAGCTTCAAAGAAGAAAAAAAGGCTTAATTTTACAGATGAGAACACAGGCAAACGGGAAGAATCAAGTGATAAATCTTTTGAATTGATCCTCACAACTACTCCATCATGCCAGCCTGCTGGTTTGGTTATTTCTCATTCTACTTTGGTCGTGACTCTGTGTGGTGCAGGAATGTCTTTTCAAATTTAAAAGCTGAATGACTTTTTCAGTACACTATAGCTACAAAACCTCCAGCAAAGGCCCAGAGGCTCAGTGGTAGAGGACTTGCTTATCCAGCATGCTCAAGGCTCTGGTCTCCATTCAGCCTCAGCATCTCAGACAATATTAATAACAGCAAAGCAACAACAAATGAGCCCCCCCCCAAAAAAAACCCTACATGCTTTGGGCTGTAAAGGGAGAGAATAAATTTAAATAATTTACTGCCACAGAAAAGCTAGTTAAGCACCTTAGGTGAATATTACTGTCATGAAATCTAGGGCACACAATGATAACAACATAGAAGCTGTTTTTTTTAAATAAAATTTAGTATTTTGTTATACTACTAACAAACACAATATAATTTGGCACACACATAAAAAGTTGGTATATAATGGGGAACTCAATAATTGTTTATTTTTTTCCCTTCTGCCTACCAGAAGAATTTGGAAAACACAGAAAACAAAAGAGAGAAAAATCAGCCTTTTTAAAAACGGTGTTCACATAGATCAAGATCAAGGGTGACCTTGAACTTCTGATCTTCTTGTGTCTACTTCTAAATGTTTGATACTACAGATACTTACCTTATGCAGTACTGAGGATTGAAACCAGGGCTTTGTGAATGCCAGGCAAGCACTCTCCCAGCTGAGCTACATTTTTAAATTTTTACATTTTTCCATTTAAGTAAAACACCATATTTTACTTTAAAAAAAACTGAGACAAGAGGTGATTTTATTGCAAAATTATTGCACCAAAATGAAGGGGGGGGGGAGTCAAAGCTAAAGTAAAGAAGAACTTATTTAAAAGCAATGTGAGAAAGTGAAGCCAGTTCACAACAGAGTCTTGGGAAAATATGTTTGGTTTGGACTCACAAAAAATATCACTCAGGTAAGAGATTCTTGGGATCATTGTGGATAAAGGAGACTTTGGCAATTGAGGGAAGAACAGCTCGGGAGGATGTCTTGCTGAAGACTTGCTAGAGGAACCCCACAAGAAATGCCAAGGTCGCTGGAACTACTTGGCTGCATTCTTGAAAAAGACCATACCTGCAAAGAAAAAGTTGAAGCTTCAAATTACAGCTCAAAGTGACAAGGCTTGCTATGATGCTATGAGATCGGATGAAGAATTATTATGGTCCCCAAAGGCAATAAGAAAGAAAAGGGGGGAGGGAAGACCCAAATACTCGTAGAAAACCACCATCTGCCTTCTTTGTGTTTTCTCAGAACGTTGTCCAAAGAGAGAGAGAACACCCGGCCTTGTCTGGTGGAAACAGAGCAAGGAAATTGGGTGAGATGTGGTCTGAGCAGTCAGCTGAAGATAAACCGCCCTATGCGCAGAAGGCAGCTGCGCTAAAGAAGAAGTAGGAGCTGCAGGATATTGCACACCTTACAGAGGGCAAAAGTGGTGTAATAAAAAAGATCCCTGGTGGGGCAGCGGGCTGGAAGGAGAAGGAATAGATGATGAAGAGGAGGAGGAAGAAGAACATGAGGAAGAGGAAGACCAAATGGCTGTCCGTGATGTCTGTGCAGTGTGTGGGGACCCAGTCTGTTGTTTCATTCCAAACGTGAAATATAAGTGCAGTTCAACACAGGCTTCTGTATAAATACTTAGATATTTTTTGTTTAGCTTATGAGATTCTTTGTAGAGAAAATACATCCCTAGATTCAGACTGTTCAAAATGCTGAGGATAATAGGCTGAGTGTTGAGGTACAGATGACACATCTGTGTGATCCCTACCCGCTTCCAGGCTCGGGGAACGGTACTGAAGGCGGCGTGGGGATGGAGAGGAATGTTGTGAAAAGCTGGCCTCTGAGCATGACATGACTGTTACACTGAAGAGTTCACTACAGCTCTTTACCCACACAAGACCTCCACAGCAGCCAGAGTTAACAGTTCCAACATGAACATGGAGGGGGAGGGACTCTCCGTAACTCAGCTTCTCGCTGGGCCTCTAATGGCAGCTGCTAAGTGCTAAGGGGCAAAGAGCCAGCTTCTTTGAGAGAGGCTGTCACTGGCTCTTCTTTGTCATAGACTTTCCCTCCCTGTACGTGCGAGTCCTGGTCAATGCCCCTGTCTTTTTCCTGTAACTTTCCTTAATCACTCTCAAGGCTCCACCCAACTCACCAGAAACTCCAGCTCTTCCCAAGAAAGGACCACTTGGCTCTCCTGGGTTTTCTGAGGTTCCTGAAAGGTACTCTAGGAAGACACAATCCAACCAGTGTTCTGACTCCTATGTTGTCCGGCTGCTTCACCTGAGCAGTGTGCATCTTGCCAAGCTAAGACTGCCAATGGCCATCTATCTTTCTTTCTTTTTAAAGTTGAGATTTTATCAAAGCTCAGGGCATTACGATAAATTGCCTTATAAAAGTCAATGCCACATATGGTTATCTACGTGTTCAAGGGTTGATGAAGGACTTCTTTCGGTTCACATATGACGTTCAGACCCTCAGGGTACAAACCATCTGACATAATTGAGGCTTTTTCATGTATTGGGTTATGTCTCATGCTGAGACAGAAGCTTGGGGTCTCCTTGTACTCTGAGACACCCGTGATGCCTGACTCCTTTTAGTTTCTTTGCCAGGAGGCCCATACTCTTTATACTAAGTTTTACTTCTTCATCACAACTTTTACACTTAAAATCTCCATACCCAAGAGTTTTCCATAAGTGTCCATAGACGTCCCTGACTCAGGTGGAAGGAAGATGCCACCCCTCATTTGAGTAACTCGCCTATGAGTCAGTGACTTAAGGGCTGAGGAATGTAAGAACCACCGAGGGTTCTCTATCTAAAGAATCAAATGTCATCCTGATATGCCCTGTGAGTTAGTGAGGGTCCAAAAAGGAACAAAGAGGCCAGCCTGGGTGCTTTAACAACATGGAGTTATTCATGGAGGACTACAAGGTTCACGTATGCTCTCTAGGCCTAAAACATCACACACAATGTGGAAGTCACCCTTAAACTACTCAGTTTGCTTGGTCAATTTCTTTGCACTATTCCAAGCTTTTGGAGCAATCGCTTCTTCCTGATGCAATTCTTGCTTAACTTACAGGTCACCATTGTTTCTTTATCTGGTCAACCACATTCTTGGGCTCTTCTACATCCACCTAATTTATCACTTAGTAAATATAAAATAAACCTCAAATTAAATCAGCATTAATCATGAGGGGGGAAACTTACAGCTTGATAACAACAGTATTTCTTACTTGTGTTGGGTTCTTCATTAAAATATTTTTAAGACTATGGTGTCTAAACATTTTATTCCAGATGGCTCATACCATATTTCTGTTCTTATTTTTAATGAAAAAGAAACCAAAATGGGAAATGAAATCATAGAGCGTTTAAATCTACTGAGTGAGCAAATGGTCCTTGAGGCAGGCCTGACTCCTAAGGGATGATCAAGGGTGCTAGCACTTCTTCAAATAATAGGCAAATAAAAATTTCTGAGAAAGGGACAAGAGCCAGCAGGCACTGTTTCTGGCCTCCTTGTTTCTGCTTTAACTTCTTTATTTGTTTGTTCTGCAAGAATGGAGTTAAGGGAAATCCATACCCAGCTTGTGTTTTGTTTTAATTTACAAATGACGACCCCACCCCACCCCACCCTTTTGAAACTAGGTAAATCAGGCCTACAAAAGGGCCAGTTTCAATCCCCCCCAAAAGGCAGTGACGCACAAGTTGAGTAGCACTGTTCTAGAAAGTTCTCCAAAGGTAACAATGCAGGGGAAACTTGCCATTCTTTTTTTTATCTCTGGAGGTGCCTCAGAACTACAAATATGAGTCCTTTTTAAAAGTATAAACACCTTTATCAGTCAATCAAAATCCAAATAGAACATTATAGCCTTCCTTAAAGTATTTTAGAATACAAGCGTCATCAAAAATATGTTCATGTTTGAAAGTCTGAGGAAGATATATATTTCTACTTTTGTTTTCAGGGCTCAATTAAGTAAATTTCTTGAGAATATGCAAATAGTCAGGAATGTGAGGGATGGTCTTAACTAATGAACTTACAACACTGACTTGTCGAACAATAATTCATTTCAGGATTTGAAACTTTACCAACTTTGTAAAGAGGGGGCGGTAGGATAGTTCAGTGGGTAGATCCAGGAGGAGGAAATGCCAACTCCTAAAGGTTGCCCTCTGGTTCCCACAGGTGTGCATACACACCCAATAACAAATACATGAAAGGAAAGTCAGGAATAACAAAAAAGTAAAACTTCGGTTAAAAAAAAAATAAAGTCAGTCCGTTAGTGTTTCAGAATTTTGTTGTAACAACAACAACAACAAAAATCTGGTGATGGTTGGAAGCTTTGATTCTCCTGAGTGTCTCTCCTTTCTGCCTTCCGTCATCCAGCCACCTCTTTCCCTCCTTCTCTCCTTTCTTCTTTTACTTCAAAACAAGGTCTCACTCTGCCCCCAGGTTGTCCAGGAACTCATAACACAGACCAAGGCTAGCACAGAGCTCTCCAATCCTTCTGCCCCATTTTCCATTAGAGTGGTAAACCACCAAGCCCAACTTCTCCTAAGAAAATTAATAGAATTTTCATAAAGTAGTGACAGCTAATGTGTGTGTGTATATATATATATATATATGGTTAGTTAGTTAGTTAGCTATGATGCAAAGCTTTTGATAAATTTGAAATAGCCAGCTATAATTATAGAGCTATTCTGAGTACAGTTGAGGCAGAAGAGCATGAATCTGTGCCACAAACATTTCAGATAATAAGGTTTCTAAAGCAACAACCGTCTAATCTGAACCAAGTCTTTCTTCATCAGTAAAGAGAGGTTCATTTTGTATTCCACTTACTGCTTTTTTCAGGAAAAACAAAACTGGAGTGTCTTTAAGGCCACACAGACTTTCCCTGCTGCTATGATAATCTCAAATTTTTTTATTTTTTTTTTAGTTTGGACACTTTGGGAAAACAGTTATGAAGTGTTTTCAATGCCATAAAAATTCTCAAATTGCTAGTTGCTTTTATATTCTTGGCTCTGATACAGTTTACGTATTTCCACCAAGCTCAGATTTTTTTTTTCTCTATTTGCTTAGAATTTTGAAAAATAGCTTTTGTTTACATAGATTTAACCTAGTGACCTTATATATAATGGAATTATTGTTAGAACATTGCAGTGAGATGGTAATAAGTAATACAAATTCACGTGAGTTGTTTGTTAATATAACAAACCTATGTATCTGAATTTTAGCATTTACTTGATGACGAATATGCATGCAGTATTTTATATGCATACTTAAAAGTTTAAGAATATATTTATTTAGTGTGTGTGTGTGTGTGTGTGTGTGTGTGTGTGTGTGTGTGCATCCTGTGAGTGCGGGAAACTGAGGAGAGCAGAGTGGGGTGTATGCTTGTCTGTGCTACATATAGTTATATGCACTCTCAACTTTCCATTACTTTCAGTTTTACCTCAGCGAATTTAGCCAACTTTAAATTGAAAATATTCAGATAAATACACCTGCACTAAACACACGTAGACGTTATTTTCTTGTCATTGCTCCATAAATAAACAGTACAGTAGCATTTGTACTATACTGGAATTGTAAGTAATAAATGATTTAAAGTATATAGGAAGATGTGTGGGGCTTGAATGCAAACACTATGCCATTTTATATAAGGGACATGAGCATCTACAGGTTTTAGTATCCACAGGATCCCAAGGGACAATTGTATATGTACCAAAGTATATTTTATATTGTAATATACCTGTGTTATTTTGCTGTAAATATTTAGCCCAGAATATACTGGAAACAGTGCCAATATAATTGGCTTTTTACATAAGTTGCTTGAGTAAACTATTTGTTTGTTTATTTTTAGACAAGAGTTCATGTACCCAGCCTGGCCTCTAACGCATTATGTAGGCAAAGTTGCCCTTGAATGTCTGATCCTCTTGCCTCTTCCTTCCAAGGAACTAGGTTTGATTATGATTCTACTTTCTTCTTCTCCTCTTCCTCCTCTTCCTCCTCCTCCATCTCCTCCTCCTCCCCTCCAAGACAGGGTTTCTCTGTGTTTCTAGCTGTCCTAGAACTTGCTCTGGAAACCAGGCTGGCCTCAAACTCAGAGATCCACCTTCCTCTCCCTCCTAAGGAGTAAAGATGTGCTCCTCTGCCTGGCATTTTTTCTTAAGACAGGATTTTGCTCTGTAGCCTAGGCTGGCCTCCAGCTAGAGATCCTCTACTTCAGCTTCCCATTGTTATTACAGGCATGTGCCATGGAGCCATTTATGTTAGTGATTTGTTGATTGTTACAAATATCTTGCCATTTGGGTTGTGAACAAAAAGTAAATAAAAAAGAGGTAAGATGACTCTACAATTTAAAAGCAGGCCTTTGAGGTCCTGACGATCAGTTCCCACCCCGTTCCTTACCTTTGGTCTAGTCTTTTCTCCTCCATAAACATTCCCCCTCTTGTGTGCTCTTGAGAGTGTGCATCCAAGCATGCTCACACAAGAACACACACACACACACACACAAACTCACACACACAGAGATACAGACACACAGACCCAGACACACACACACAAACTCACACACACAGAGACACAGACACACAGACCCAGACACACACACACACAAACTCACACACACAAAGACACACAGACTCATACACACACAGACACACATATATGAACACATAGATTCAGACACACATAGACACAGACACTCAGCCACACACAGAGTGACACACACAGATACACACACACACACACACACACACACACACACACACACACACACACACACACACACAGATGCCCAGGCTGCTGTCCTCTTAGCTGTACTCACATGTACTAGGCACATGCCCTTTAGACCTTCACAGGGTGATTCCTTCGCCTGGAATGTTTTGCAAAAATTTTCTCCTGACTCATGTCCTTCCCATTGCCAAATCTTTGCTCAAAGGTCACCTCCTGGTGGAGACATCATCTGACTGACTGACCCCAAGGTACATCTTCTCCTCCCAGGCACACCAGCTCCACTGTGCTTCTCCACAGCACTTCTTGTCTTCAAGTATTCATGTAGCATTTAAAATTTTGTGTGTGTGTGTGTGTGTGTGTGTGTGTGTGTGTGTGTGTGTGTGTGTGTTCATGTGTGCATGCATGCACCACCAAGAGCATGTGCAAGTCAATTCCTGTTACAATGATGAACTGTCTTGGAGGCCCCTTATATAGCATTTATTAGATTGCTGTTAGCTTTGCAGGTTTGGACATTTTGTCAAAGAACTTTAAGTTAGTCTTGGGGTTTGCTGAAGCTTTGAGGACTATGGTTAGCTCAGTCTCCCGGGGAGCATGCATCTCGCCGTTCCCCAAACTCCCATCTTTTGGAAGGAAGGCAGGGCAGCTGTTGTATCTTCTCTTCATCCCACCACGCCCACATAAAGGCCAGCACACACTTGTCCATTTCATAGAAGAAAAGACAATAAAGGAAAGAGAACAGGAATTGAAGTCTCTGGGTAATCATCACATCAGTAACGCTGATGATGAAATGTAATATTCTTACCTGAAAAGTATAGCAGGGAAGAGACACAGTGTTCAGTAACAGGCACTGAAACATGCCAGAAAGGTAACGTATCTCAACCCTTGCACCTGAACAAATTCTAGCAATTAAAATGTGAAATAGAAAGCTCAAATGTGCCTGGTGTGGTAGCGCATACTTTTAACACCAGCACTTGGGAGGCTGAGGCAGGCAGATCTCTGTGGGCTTAAGGCCATCCAGGGCTACACAGTGAAGTCCTGTCTCCAAAACCAACCAAATAAACAATGAACAGAAACCCAAAATATTTACAACCTGTACAGCCACTCTGAAATGTAGTATGACGGTTCCTCAGAAAACTGGGAATCAATCTCCCCAAGGATCCAGCAATACCACTACTGGGCATATAACCAAAGGGTGCACATTCTTACCCCAAGGTTGTTCCCAGATTCTTGTTATTATGAATAGTTCAGCTATGTTCATAGCAGCACTATTCATAATAACAAGAATCTGGGAACAACCTAGATGCCCCTCAACTGAAGAATGGATTCACAAACTATGCTACATTTACACAATGGTGTACTACTTAGCAGAAAAAAAGATATTCTAAAATTTATACAGGAAAAGAAGTCCTGCCCAGGGGAGGCAAAGGCAAGGGCAACACAGAAGTGTGAGGCCAGGTCTACATAGCAGGTCCCAGGCCAGTCTCAACTACACAACAAGATCCAGTCTCAGACAAAACAACTCTCAAAGAAACAAAAATGTCTCCAGCTTGATAAATGCCCATGTTGGTGGAAATTGGTAGACACTGTTGTCTTTATAGACCTCTGGCTGAGGTAGAAATTGGCGCATATTTGTAGGGATCCTGTGACCAGATGAACCAAAAATATAAAACTGATGCATCCCGTGCTGTTTCTAGTAGAGTATGTCGCGGACAGTCCCCATGATAAGGAAATGCGTGTTTTGGAGGATGTTCAATCTGGCTACTCTTTCAAAAGCAGAAACCTGACATTTCTAAAAGCCCATAAAAGTGAGTGAATTAAAACTTCGTCTGGAGCCAATGACATTTATGCAACCGTGGACATGAAGAGGCAGACGTGCTGATTTGGAAAGACAACCACGATGATTCTTTGAGCAATAGAAACAGAAGAGGAATATACATGGGAAAAAAAGAGGCTCAATGGTTAAGATTATGGGGGGCTCTTTCAAAGCATCCACGAGGCAGCTTACAGGCATCTGTAACTACAGTTCTTGGGGGTCCAGTTCCTCTTCTAGCTTCTGAAGACCCCAAGCATAAATGGTATATGTACACACAGGCAGGCAAGACATAAAATAAAAATTAATTTTTTAACTCAAAAAAGAGAAATGGAAAGTCTATCAATATAACAACATAAGACCCAGCAAAACAACTGTTGTTTTATTTCTTTCTGAAATAAATGTCTTTCCCTAGTCCAGGTTGGCCTTGAACTTGCTATGCAGCCAAGGCTGTGTGAATCCCATTGTCTGAGAATAAGACCACTACCAACATTTAAAGCCAAATTTGAAGCAAGATTTAATAAATACTGGCCAGATGCACACCCAGGTTCCTGGGAAATGGTCCAGAATCATAGTTAATAGTGGCTTAAGAAGGAAAACCTGTAATTCATTGCATTTCCCATCAGGTCCAATCAGGGGCAAGCATACATCCTGGTGTACCTCCGTGCTGTGAACCTCGCCCGACATGTGATCAAGTGAAATCTATGCTTACAGATCAACTAACTTGTTTGGGGGAATGAAAAACATGAGCCTTTTTTTCTTCCCAAAACAATAACCTCCAGAATTTCAGAAACTATCGGTCTTGGGCATGGGACTTGCAGATCAGAGGCATTTCTGTTTAGTGGATCTCGTAGTAATTAAAACTTAAAATGTAACTTTGGTTTTCACAGATGTACTTGAACTTCTGATTCTCTTGCATACACCGTGCGAGTACTGGGATTATAGGCATGTACCAGCATGCTCAATTTAATCTGGTGCTTCATGAATGCAAAGCAAGCATTCTGCCACTTAGCTACATTCTCAACCCTTCTCTAATTTTGAAGCTGTTGTGTTATAGTAGGAAAATTCTCTGGAGTGTTATTAAGTGGTCTCCTCCCTTCTACCACCTTCCCTGCTGGGGATGCCATTCTTCTTTCAACAGACTTTCCACGGTGGGTGGCCCTAACCAGGACATCCCAGGCTTCAGAGGAATGAGCCATAATGGAACAGAGCACAAAAGAAAGAATTCTCAACATTTTAGTTTCAAAATAGACTTTTGAAACTTCTGGTAGAGACAATACCTTCAACAATAGCTGTAAACAGAATGGCTGTTGACCTGAGAGCATGTTTTTCTATGTGGGGCAAGATAAAGTTTTTCAGGGGAAAGAAAAGAAAATTATAGAGAGGCAAGCTGGTGGGGGCAGTATAGTGTCCCCTTAGCCTGAGCCATTGCATAGTATAGGCCTTTAAGAGAGCTCAGAACTGTGCCAAGCTTCCTATGTGAGGCCTCTCCACAAAACTCTATTTGCTGTCACACAGTGGTGTAAGGGAACAAAGGAAGCTGGATCAGGCAGATGAGCTTCACTGGTTGGAGACCAGGACACAGCCTTCATTTTCAAATAAAAACCAGCAGCTAGTTAGAGCAACATCTCCATCAGCAGATACGTGAGCCATGTGGTCTGTATTATTTTTCTCATTGCCACGACAAAATATCTGATAGAAGCAGTTTATGGAAGGAAGGGCTCATTTTTGCTCACAGTTTGAGGATACAGACCATCACCATGGAGACATGAGGAAAGGGGCCCTTGAGGCATCTGCTCCCAGTATGCGACTGCGAAGCGGAGAGAGATGAAAGCTGGAGTTTGGCTCACTTTCTTCTTTTTATTCAGTCTTGGACCTGATCTCAACAATGTCACCGCATCCAGGATAGGTCATCTCACCTCAATTAATTCTAACTGTACGTCACAGACATGACCCAAGGCTTATCTCCTAGGCGACTTTCATCACCAGGTCTGTGGTATGACAATTTGGAGGTCAGTGAGAAGCAGCAGCAGCTTAGGGCTCTGCAGTTGGTGCCAATATGTGTATCTCTGCTATGCCTCAGAGCCAGTCTCCTCTATGAAGCCTTGGAGTCAGCCTCCTCTACTGTACCTCAGAGCCAGCCTCCCGAAATCTAAGACAATTGCAATAGCAACAACCATCCACGTCAGAACAGAGAAAAGCAAATTACCAGCTGCCTGAGAACTCTAAAATGCCTCCTTTGTGTTGGCAAACATTACATTTCTGCTCTTGATAGAACTGATGCTCAAAATAGAGATTGAAATTAAGGTTCCATTTGAAACTAGAAAGATGTCTCTGACCTCCACTCACAGGTACATACCCATACAGAGACACATAATTACAAAATAAAATGAATCCTTAATATGTTGCATTTTTGCATTCCTAAATATGTATCTTAAAAATGAACAGAACTAGAAAAAAAAATCATCCTGAGTGAAGTAACTCAAACCCAAAATGATAAATGTAGAATGCTCACTTCTAAGGAGATATTATCTATAAATAATAACCGAGCTACAACCCATAGATCCAGAGAGGTTAGATTAAAAAAAAAAGAAGGGTCTGGGGGGAACACATGGATCTCTCTGGGAGGGGGAAATAATTAGATTTTAAAAGCAGACTGGGAAAGGGCGGGGATAGGAGCAGGTGTGTGGGAGGAGATGGAGCGGAGGGAAAGAGTGTGGAGAGCAACAGCTGGACTTGAGGGGGAACTCAACGTGGTGGGGTGGAAGCAGCACAGTGGGAACATCCCGGAGCCTATGAAGGAGGCCCTAATGAAAGCTCCTAGAAATGGAGGCTCCCAAGTCTTACCTGGCCATCTTTTGTAGCCAGGAAATGTCTCCAGCAGTGGGATTAGGTTGCAGTCAATTGAGTTTTGTTGACTAGGGTTACCTTGGAAATCCCCAAATAACTCACATGGCTCCTAAGACAAAAGGTTGCTCTCTGCAGATAGACAGTGGGGCTCCATTACTGAGGACAACACCCACACAAGACATTGAACATGGAGCGGTCGAGCTGGTGCCTTTAACCTTATATTCTACTGTCTTTGCTATGGGAAGGTTCTCTGCAGGCTACCCAAAGAGAAACCTGGACACCAACCCAGCTACAAAATCATTAACCTACAATCTGTCCTGCCCACATAATATGCTAGGGCAACGATAACACAGAACTTGTGGAGGTAGCCAGCTAAAGTATGTTTTGACCTAAGGCCCACTCTACAAGATGGAGCCCATATCCTATGCTGCTTAGATTAACAAGCACCGGGGACTAGATAGCCAGAGACCTGGAGTAGAACCGAATACTACTGATAAAAAATAATCAATAAAGTGGTTTCTAATGATGTTCTGCCATTCTCATAAATCAGTGTCTTCTCTAGTCACCAGAGAGGCTTCCTCTGGCAGCATATGGGAGCAGATGCAGAGATCCACAACCAGATACTATGCAGAGAGAGAGTCTCGCTGGAGATCTTCACCAAATCCCTCCCCTCTGAGCTCAAGGAATCCTGTGGAGAGGAGGCAGGAAGATATTGAGTAATAGGCGATGGAGAGCAAGTTCCTCTCAATCAAGCAAAGCTCAGACAAGGCGTACAGACTGAAACAGCAAGTAGAGGGCCTACGTGGGTCTACACCGTATCTTATATATGGCTATTAGTGTAGTGCTTATGGGGCTCCTGACCATGAGAGCGAGTAGGTCTCCGACTCTGCGCCTGCTCACGGGGCTCTTTCCCTCATGTTGCTTTGCCAAGTCTAACTTCCTTATGATAGTTTTTGCTTCACGTTATTATATTTTATTTTGTCCTATTTGGCTGTGATCTCTTAGAAGCCTGATCTTTTCTAGTGGAAGACAGACCAGAAGTAGACCTGGAGGGAAGAGGAGATGGGGAGAGACTGAGACGAGCAGAGGGAGGGGAGCTGAAATGAGGACAATATTGTGTGAGAAAAGAATATATTTTCTTAAAGTGGGAAAATGTTCATCATGGTCTCTATGTTAAGATCCGTACTTCATGCAGGGCACTATGGCTCATGCCTTTAATCCCAGCACTTAGGGGGTAAAGCTAAGATGATCTCTGTAAATTCGAGGCCAGCCTGGTCTACAAAGCAAGTCTCCGGACAGCTAGGGCTCTTACACAGAGAAAGCTTCTCTTGAAAAACAAACAAAAGATATGTATGTACTTCTTAATAAATAGTAAAGAAATTTAGAAATTCAGCAGGAGTCATCCCTGGGAGAAGGAGAGAAAAGGGGTTGGGGGCAGGGTGGAAGAACCTTTCAGGTGATCACTTTGCTCTTTTTATCATGACTGTTGCGGAACATTATTTTATCTATTGCATTTGTCTAACTAGGTGAGGACGACATGTTGCTGTTTCACCTCGTCTGCCTAAGGTGTCAGATCATCTAACAAAAAGCTGAATGGCCAATAGCTAGGCAGAGGAGGGATAGGCTGGGCTGGTGAGCAGAGAGAATAAGTAGAAGGAGAAACCTAGGCTCAAGAGGGAATGAGGAAGAAAAAAAAGGGATGTGCCAAGGTCAGACAGACAGACAGACACAGAGGAAGGACATACAGAATGAAAGAAAGGTAAAAGGACCCGAGGCAAAATGTAGATAAAGAGCAACACATTAAATTAAGTTATAAAAAGCTACAGAGACAAGCATAGGATAAGGACAAGCATTTAAAACTAATAATAAGTCTCTGCATAATGATTTGTGGGCTGGCAGTCCAAGAAAGCCTGCTGCAGTTAAGTTCACAATAACCATGAATGAGCTTGTATGTAAAAAGCTCAGCGAACATGAAGTACAGGTCTTGCAATACAATCTTAGGAAATGGCTCCATCAGTACAGCATGTACCTTACAAGTGTGAGGACTCAGATTTGACACCCAGAGCACATAGGAAAATGGCATCATGATGGTAACCACTTGTAATTCCAGCACCAGGGAAGCAGAGGCAGGTGGATCCTTTGGCTTGATAGGCAGCCAGTCTGTCCTAGCTGATGAGTTGTAGGCCAGTGAGAGCCTCAAGGAATATGGATGGTGTTGTGGAGAGTGACATCTAAGGTTTGTCCTCTGACCTCCAAACATATGCTCACACACATGTACATGCACTCACACACTCACACACACACACTCACACACACATACATACATACACACTCTCTCTCACACACTCACATACACACACACACACACACACACACACACACACACACACACCAACTTAAAATGTTATAGCTGGATTTTTCTTTGGGCTGCCAACTCACAAAAATGACATGCAGACTTACTAATTAAGAAAGCTCTGACTTAGATTAGGCTTGTATCTTTCTAGCTCTGATAACTTAAATTAAACCATTTTTATTAATCTACGTGCTGTCACATGGCTCGTGGCTGTCACCTCTCCTCCTGCATGTCCTTCTTCCTCTCCATCTCCCCTGGTGTCTCTCTCACATGTAGATTTTTCTCCTCTTCTTTCCTCTCTGCACAGAAGTCCCACCAAACCTCTTCCTGCCTAGCTTATTGGCCATTCAGCTCCCTGTTAAACCATTCAGAAGGAAGCTTGGCAAAGACACATCTTCACAGTGTACAAAAAGATTATTCCACAACAAAATATAATGGTTCATGCCCCAGCCGAAGTAAAACATGTGTCCCTTAGAGGTACGTGCATGAAGGTTCAGCTGAACCTTTGAAGATTTGCGACAATTGGTAGAACATTGTCATTGAAAGAGCCCCCTCCACCTCCTGCCCCTGCAGGACTGTTGCAGATTATCTCTGAAAACTCTGGGTATGAGGCAAGGACCACTCTAGAATGGAAATGATCATTCCAGGAAGAAACCAGAAAACTAAGAATTCCATTTTTAATCTCCACCCAGGAAAAGAAACAGTCCTGCGTAATTCATTTTCTAATTCATTTCCTTTATGCTAATCCATGCAAAAACCTTCAAGTAAAAATTTTTAAAAAAATCTTGTTGGAATTAGCTTTGAAAAGGCTCAATCAGAAGAAATTATTAATGTTCTTTAAATATTATTTGACATTTCAGTTCTCCATAGCAGGACATGACATGGGAAGCAGAGTGTGTCATCAGGAGTTTCTCTGTCCTGCCCAGCAGGTGCTGCAGCCATTCAGTCCCAAATAATCACACAAAGGCTTATATTAATTATAAACTATTTGGCCTATGGCTCAGGCTTATTACTTGTTAACTCTTACTTTAAACTAACCCATGATTCTTTTTATTAAAAAAAAACAAAACAAAAACAAAACCAAACTTTATTCTGATTAAAAACTCATTACATCTAATTAAGCTAGAAAAGAAGACGGATTTTTTCTTTTTTCTTTTTTTATTAAAAAATGTCATTTTTATGTATGTATCCCCCTGCTCCTCTTCCCTTCCCTCCTCCCAATTCCTGCCAGTCATCCCTCGGCCTCGCCCCTTCCCATCCCCCATCCTCTCCCCCAAAAGGGCAAGAAGTCCCAAGATGGGTCAGGTCAGCGTGGCACATCAATTCCAGGCAAGTCCAATTTCCTCATCCCAAAGTCAAGGCTGGGTTATGTTGTTCCTCTGCAGAGACTGGGCTCCCAGGTGCCAGCCCATGCACAGGAACCCAGTCTGATCCCACCCCTCGGAGACTCCACATACTATCATGCCAATAGACAGTTGCCTACCCTTGGAGGGCCTAGCTCCTTTTCCTGATGGATCTCCAGTGGCTATTGTTGAATCAGTGAGCTCCCCAGAGCTCCAGCCAGCCATCACTGTGGGAATTTTCCTCATAATCCCTATCTCCTTGCTCATACAGAATCTCCTCCCCTGCTCTCAGCTGGACCAGGAGCTCTGACCAGTGCCCAGCCATGGATCTCTGCCTCCACCTCTATTCTTTGTTTGGATGTAGGTTCTGTGATGACACTTAGGTGTTTACTCATTTGATTATAGGGGAAGCCCTCTCAGGCACCCCCTCCACTACTGTTTAGAGACTTTGCCAGGGACATCCTGTGAGTTCTTGGAGGTTTCCTTAACACCCAGTCTCTTTCCAACCCCATATTAGCTTCCTCTATGGAGATATCCATCTCTTTCTATCTCCCTGTTTGCTCCTCTCACTCAACCATCTTCTTTCAAGATTTGTTGCTAACTTTTCTTGGACTAACCCATGATTCTTACCCATATTTAGCAGTGGGCTTGTAACTTTTCTTCAATGTAGTATTCTTGACTGGCTTTCTCTGCATCTGACTGGAATCTCCCCCATTCTTCCTCTTCCCAGAATTCTCCTCTTCTGGTCGCCTCACCTCTACTTCCTATCTGCCTAGATTTTGGCCAATAAGCATTGTAGTACACTAATATTTATAGTGACAAATGTTTACAATGTACAAGAGCCTTAGTCCCACAGCAGTGGAGGGAGGTATCTGTGCCAATTACTGTAGTTACAATGTTCCATTCCTCCCTCTTTCCAGTGCTGAACAGAGACATCTTGGCTAAAACAATGACCAGAAAGACAATGTTTTCATACCAGGTCCAGTTTATTATTGTCATAGGTGTTTTTCTTATTATTGGTAAGTCTGAAAGACAGTTGGAATGGTTGTTCTTGGTTGTCAACTTGACTATATCTGGAATTAACTAAAACCCAAGCAGCTGGGTACACCTGTGCGGGATTTTTCTTAATCAAATTACTCAGGTAGGAAGGAATAGGAAGCCCCTCTTTTAGTCCAGCTCTCTTGAGGTGGGAAGATCCCCTTTAAACCTGGGCCACACCTTCTGAAGGCAGCCTATATAAAGGACATGGAAGAAAGAAACTTGACTGTCTGCTGCTCTTGCTTTCTAGGCTGAGTCCATTCCTTCACTGGCATTACGGCCGACCTTTTTAGGATTCTGGCATACAGAACAGACCAGCTAAGACACCCAACCTCATGGACTGAACAACTACTGGATTCTTGAACTTTCCATCAACACACAGCTATTAAATTCATAATGGGCTGGCCATAGAGGAGTCTGGGCTTAGCAATGACGGAGGTGTGAATGATGAACTAAAGGGTAGAGGTGCTGCCTGGACAGAGGCTTCTTAAGTCCATTCTTCACTCAGTATAACTATTCTGTAAGCAAGCAGTGGCCTTCTGTGGCAGTTCCTTTGCATCACGGTGTTTCAGGCATCATGGTGGAATCCTAATTTACAGCAAACACTTACGGTACGAAAGAGACTAGACAGCTGAATTGGGACAAGGAACCCAAGGCTGGAACAAAAAGCCCAGTCCCTGATAAGGAGTCCAAGGCTGCAACAACCCTTGGAAGGGATGGGAACAGAAAGAGATCTCTACACTACTCCCTAGAGCACCACAGGCAGGTGGCTTAGCTGACTTTCATCACCTCAAAGTGATGGAAATATGGGCAGATTCAGTTTCTCTCCAGGTCTGTAACTTACAATCTTCCGTGTCCTCACATGCCCTTTCCTCCGTGAGGGTGCTTCTTCATGTGCCTTAATCTCTTCTTGTTGGGGTAGCCAACATGTTGAATTGAGGTCTACATTCAGATGCCTTCCAGACTCTCTTTTTTTAAAGGCCCTATCTCCAAACCCAGTCATATTCTGAAATATTAGAGGCTTGGTCTTCAACATATTAATTTTGGTGTATGTAACTCAGCCCAGAGCAGGATCGTTCCATATGTTTTTAATATCTACAAACACTCACAACTGAAAATGAATTCGTATTTTAAGAGACAAGTATAGAGAAGGTGATAGAAATACAATTTCAGTGAACAAAATACATTGCAAAGGAAGGGAACCGCTTAACTAGTGAACCGGAGGAAGAAAAGCATTTCCCCAAAGAGTTAAATAATTGTCAAATCATTTCAAGCCTGTGGTAAGCTGGATTAATTGTCAAATACTTCAGCAGGACTAGTGGGGGAGTTAACTGCAGTTATTATCTTAAAAAGAACACATTTCTTTGAAATGCCATTATGTTTCAGAAGTGCGGAAAAGGTTTCCTAGGAGAGACCCTTTTGTGCGGCATTCAAATTGAGCTGAGAGTGGTATGCGTCACTTCTGGGTGACATCTGCGGGTGAAGTCAGAGGCTACCTGCAGTGGAGGGAAATGTTCTTCAATTGAGGCAGCTTCCAAAGATGGAAGGCACGCGGCTCAGTAAAACATAGGCAATGGGAGAGATGCAGGGTTTAGCGTCTTACAGGTTCCCTGCTGTTCATAGCTCACAGATCCAAATATAGCTGGGTCTTAAGTTTTTAAAACATTCAATTTGTGTGAAAATCCTTCTCTAGAGATAACTGGCACCTTAGTGAAATGGGCATGGCGCATCAGTCACTACCCAGACCTCTTTCAAAGGGAGCTATTTGCCCCTTGGATCGCTGGCTAGGTGGATTTCCTGAGTGTAAACAAAAGACCTTCTGGGGAAGGAATAGTTATAATGAAAATAACAAAACTATAGTGGGGGGAAAATGGGGGAAGGAAATGTAATAGTCTCCTCTAATTCTTACTTCTCCAAAATTGCTGTGTATTTCCCAGCACTAATTCCCTTCTGAGACCCAGCTTCCACCCACTTATTCACGCTCTGTTAAAGTGATTTCTCCAGAGATTGGAAAGCGGGTATCTGAAACAATTGAACATGTGCAAATGCCTTGGCTTTTTGTTTTTGTCTCTGCGAGTCCATTAGGCATCTGTCTGTGATGCATTTCTGAATGCACCCTGGGTTTCAGAAAGCCCTGGGTGCATCTAGGCCATGCAGCAACTGTCTCTGAATGACTTAGGTATCACCATGACAAAACCTTGTAATAATTATGCAGCAGGGTGCCATATTATTCACCAGGGAAGCATCTTCATGTTTAAGGCTGGTTTTTTGAAGAAATTGTTTAGGAAATACTAGTAAAAGATTCAAAAGTTCTTTCATATGTATTCAACCTCAGGCTACTTTGTCATCCCTTGAGGATCCCACATCTTGCTTACAATCTTCTTGAGGGGGCTGAAGGTTCCCATACAGGGCTGTGCTAATGCCTTTTCATCGTTACTGGTGTTTCCACTTGAGGTATTTTGTTTCAATGGTGTCTTCTGAAGGACCATTCTGTTAGCATGTTAGCCATCTGTCCAGTCAGGACGGGAGAGTGGACCCCAGAGGTGATGATGGTCAGCCCTAAAACAGTGAACAGCAGTGTTTATCTACCTGAAAGAAGATGAGTATCTCGGCATGCCTGTGGAGATTATCTTAATTATGTTAATTACTGTAGGGGAGACCCATCAAAGACCCTTGGTCAATGTGGTCATTCCCTGGCTGGAATTGAGACTGCGTAGTGGAGAAGGGGAATTATGTAGCAATCTATGCTTATCTCTTTACTTCTTGATTGTGTCTGAAGGGTGACTCACTGCTCCAAGCTCCAAGCTCCTGCTACCTTGATTTTCCTGCCATGATGGACTGGACCCCTAATTGAGAGCTAAAATAGGCCATTTCTCCTTTAAATTGCTTCAGATGGAGTACTTTGTCACAGCAACAGGAAAATGACACCACAGTTAACAAGGTGATGTAATTCACAGACAATGTAACAGAGAGATGGCTCAGTAGAGGGCTGCCTTCGCTGCCAGAGGACCAGGATTCCAGTCCCAGCATCCTTAAGGCATCTCCCAGCCATCTATGACTCTAATACTAATGGATCTGATGCCCTCTTCTGGTCTTTGAGGGCAACAAGTATGCAAGTTATACACAGATACACATGTGTATATACCCATACACATAAATAAAATACAAAAATGTAACATGATGTAGTTTAGCTTCATAACTCATAATCACCTTAAGGTAAAAGTTTGCTCTATGTCTTCACTTTGCAAATAATTTTCCAGTAATAGTGTGCTTTTGTATAACTGTGCAAAGGCTGTACTTCCTAGAGTGAAAACCACAGCTTTTCCCACAGGTGGGAAAAGGCTGTACTAAGGAAAGCCATGCTGGCCAGGTGCTTCTCCTCTCTCCTCCCTTATGCCCATGTGATCCTGTTTTATCAGTACTTACATATTTTATACAATATTTATTTTAATCAGTTCTTACAGCAGGACACTGGGTATTAAAGATATAATGATGAACGATGGAACAGTACTGCTTACTGCAGTACCTGCTAACAGTGGTGTAGACTCAGGACTGTTTGAGGATGTTATGGCAGCAGTGTCCCACGAAAGGACACTGGAGTCTTAAGAAAAATATTTAGGTGCAGGGGGCTTTCCTGGGTGTTCATCTAGAGATGAGAAGATGTGGAGAGTAACAAAACAGAGAGACAAATCTAATAAAGGATGGCAGTGAGCTCCTGTGGGTCTGAGAGCATAATCCCCCAGAGGTGTCCTGAGACACTGAAAGGTGACCTTTAGGTCCAGTGAGTAAGGACACGTGACACACATTCTCCTGGCAATTGGCACTGCCTCTAGTGCCTTAGCTTCCCTGATGGCTTCTATGTTACTTCTGTAAGCAAGGGGATCAGCTTCCTGTGTATGGGGGACAGCCATAGGACAGCAGGGCCACCTGAGGGAAGACTTGATGTGGGAGTGGCTAACGCGCAGGGGACTTTCCCCAGGTGACTTCCCAGCTGTGCCCCAGAGCTGGAGGACACAAATCCTACCTGAAAAAGTAAGAAGAGGGATCTGAGGAGAGAGGCATTCCACTACGCTGAGAATCAGAGAGTGAGCGGACCATACAGGGCGGCTGCGATAATGAAAGAGAGCCCAGAAAAAGAAGTAAACCTGAGAGGCAGTAGAGGCAAGAGAAAGAAGTTCTGCATTATGATACAAGACCTGGTGGATGTGGAGGGAAGGGAGAGAACTAGGCACAGAAGAGTCCAAAGGAGCGTTCATGTACAGATGGTAGAAATCCTATGGATAACTGGTTGTCTAACATATGAGCCATTCGGTCCCTAGTTTTGTTGTATTTATAAAAACATTCACAGCCTTCTATTTAAAGTATTGGGTGCATCTGGCCAAGCACAAAGTATCTCCAGGCTTGGGGTTGAAGCAACGTCTAGATACATAGATTTTCAGAAGCCTCCCCGAGGGGTTACTCAAGGACACATGTAGAGGTGATGTGCTGGGCAGTTTTATGTCGATTTGACACAACCGCTAGAGTCATCAGAGAGAAGGGACCCCCAACTGAGAAAATGTCTTCATAAGATGGGGCTATATAAGTCTATAGGACATTTCCTTAGTGACTCATAAGGGGTGGTCCAGCCCATTGTGGGTGGGGCTACTCCAAAGCTGGTCATCTTGGGTTCTAAGGATCAAGCCAGCAAGCAACACCCTTTCCTAACCTCTGCATCAGCTCCTGTCTCCAGGTCTTTCTCTATTTGAGCTCCTCTCCTGACTTTCCTTCTGATGAAAAATCATGTGGAATCATAAGCCAAATAAACTTCCCTCCTCAAGTTACTTTGGCCATGGTGTTATGGCGATCCTAACTCCCCAGAAAAGACTATGTATACAACCCGATTATAATGAAAAGATTTATGTATTACTGATAGCCAAACTTAAGATTGTTGTGCAAAGCAGTCCGAGGGAAGGATATTTAAAGCAGATGAGGACAGATGTTTGGTCCATCTGTGGGCACCTGACCCATGTTTAGTGATATGTTTTTTTATTTCTTCAATTTTCCTGGGGGATGGCATTTTGTCAATTGTTTTGTTTATGAGATATAATTTCTTGTGTCTCGGGCTGGCCTTAAATTTGCTATGTAGACTATGATAACTTTGAACTGCTGATCCCCCTGCCCCTACCTCTCCAGAGCTGTGACTACAGGTCTGAAAAACCATACCTGGTTTGTGATGTAGTAGTGCTGGGAACTGAACCCCAGTGCCTCCTGTGTGGTAGGCAAGCACTCTACCAACCGAACTACTTCTTTGGCTGATTTCTCTTGTCTTTAGGAAGGTTGTATTTGGTGCTGATGGGAGTCTTTTCCTATGATAAGAATGTCTCCTTGGGGATAAGGATGCTAAGAAAGTCTAAGAATTTTTCACAGTATATCAACTGCCTATAACATTCATTAATATGCAGTCAATGATTTATATCTGTAGGGTTTGTTTCCAACACCCCTCCATGTGAATACCAAAATCTATAGATGCTCAAATCCCTTGTATAATGTGGTGCCATGGTTCATATAATCTCTACATATTCTCCTACATGTTTTGAATAATACTATATACATTTTCTATAAATATTATTATGTATTTAAAGGGAAGATGGTAAATGAAAAATTCTAGACATGTTCAGTATAACTGTAATCACTTTAAAATACATTTTTATTAGTATCTGGTTGAATTCATGATGTGGAAATCAGACTTATAAAGTGAAATGTAAGCTTGGGGCAAGTTGAGAAACAGCCAGGGCACGAATGATCAAGACAGAGATGTCATATTTATCACTGATCAGAGCCTTTGTGCAATGTGATATGTAGGCTGGATGGTATTACATACTCTGAAAGTAAAGCGAATTACCCAACCCACTGTTGGCTCAGTTGCAGAGTGCTAGCTTTTCCTAGTAAGTACGTGACTCTAATACTGCCCCAGGGACAGAAAATCTGTTTCCTGCAGGTAGACTGATCCCCAAACGAGAAGAGCCATGTAGACTCAATCTTTCTGCAAGCCCATAAATCTTTCCTTGTGGAGGACCAAAGGATCCTGGCTGCAGAGAAAGCGATTTTTTTCTTTAATGGAGGTGTTCCGGTGGGAAATGTGAGGAGGTGGGAGAGACCGCTCAGCAGCCTCAACACTTGGTTTCCGTGTCTTCTGCAGAAGATGAAGTGCAGCAGAGGCAAATGAGAAGCTGAAAAGACAGGAATGAAGTGGGTGAGAAACGGGGAGGGGGGGTGCGGGGGCAGGACTGAGGTCCTCTCTCCTGTGTTTCTCCTGCTTGTGGAGTCTTGCTGACTTTCCTGAACTTCGCTGAACCGGAAGCAAACGGAGCTCTGTTCTAAACCTTGCAACAGTTCTCTTCAATCCATTTTTTCCTTTGAATTGTACCTTCATTAACTCTGCAACATTCTATACTGGAGATGGTCTTAGCCTGTGATTGCCGTAATGGCGTTTATGAAGCGAACACATAGGCACCAAGAATGTGGTTCAGGAGGTGAGAGAGGGGAGCGAAGCAGGAAAGCGGTACAGGGATATCACGTCCTCTGCAGAATGCCTGAGCTGTCTTGCAAAACCAGGGCTCTCTCTCTCCCCGCAACCACCCTCAACCACCCTCTCCACCCCCAATCAGTGAAGCATCTAGCCATAGCTCCATTTACATCAAGAATTTGGGTTTGTCCCCATAGGTGGACACCAGGATATTTCCACTACACTCAGCCTCTTGGTCATCAAGCCTGAGACTGCCATGTTCCAGTGCTGCTGGATCGTGTTTGCAGGAAACTGTAGCCTGGATACAGAGTTGCCATGGAAGGAGCAGGTGAGACCCAGACAATCTGCCTAATGCCCAAGAAACGCTGCCGCAAAACCTTCCCATTTAGTGTAAGGAAACTGACTCCTCAGGTTCCTGATGAAGTTCTGTTCCCGTTTCTTTAAAACGTACTACACGGTTTGCCCCGAAGGTTCACCTAAAATAAAAGCTTCTTCCTTGTTTAGTTTTAAATATACTCTCCGAACGGTTCAGAATGAGGCCATTCTTAGAGGATGTCTGAAAATATGATGACAGACCAAAGCTCCGACTTATCTAGGGTTTACAAAGTAGAAGCGCATCTAAAAACAGCACACAATGTAGGAAAGAACTGACAAATGACTCCCTCCCCTGAAAACAATTTGTTAGTTCTATGAAATGTTTACTAAGATAGCTATAAACTGCCACTTTGGAATCATCCACCAACCTTGCTCTGAAGGACATCCTAAGAGGCTACCCTGGTCATCAGAGCCTGAGCCCGAGCGTGCTCTCTCTCTCTCTCTCTTCCTTCCTCCCCCATAGACATTATTAATTTCCTAAAGTTGATTGCCTTTTGGTGAGGTTACCCTCTCCTTTAGGCTTCGTACCAGTTTTTAATCAATAGCTGTGCTATATTTGTTTGAAATACTTAGGGTCATTTCTTCCAAAAAAGATTTTAGAATTTATTTTTATTTTATGTGACTGAGCATTTTTGCCTCCACGAATGTCTGAGCATCACCTATGTGCATGGTGTTTGCGAAGGCTGGAAGAAGCATGGCATCCCATGGAGCTGGAGTTACAGATGTACTCTAAACCTCTAAGCCATTTATCCAGATTCTTCCTGATTTTCTGAATGCAGGAATAGGAGTGTTCAATCAATATCTCTCTCTCTCTCTCTCTCTCTCTCTCTCTCTCTCTCTCTCTCTCTCTCACCCTCCCTCCCTCATTCCCTTCCTCCTTACCGCCCCTCAGTGTATTCAGACCTTTCAGGCTATCATGTATCTCAGCTTCTTTCAAATATAGGATACTTTTGGGAATCCAAGCTATACGTTTTTCCTGGTTTATGTGACAGGGAACTCTACCAGGGATGTTCATTTGATCTTAAATTTGTTGGTTATCCACAGTACTGTGGCTAACAGTCTGTTTGCACATTTACCTGTTCAGATAGATTTGTAGGATGGTATGGAATTTCTGGATTGCTCTAGATTTGCCATTTTTATTAAGGACCCTCCTCTCGGCCTTGTGTCCTAATTCTGGTAACTGGGTCAGAGTTGTTATTTTCCACGTGGAAATTCTTGTCTTTCACTCACTGGTGCTCTAATCTCCAAATAACTGGGACCGACCTTTGCTATGATCACAGGCACACACAGAGAGACAGAGACACAGACAAAGACACACAGACACACACAAGAAGATACATTATATCTAAATCTCCTTCCAGGTTAACTGCTACCTTCCTACCTCCCAGCAGATAGTACTGTTGTCTGTTTGGGTCTTGAAATGGTTTCTGCCCCTCCATTCCAGCTCCATTCCTTTTGTGCCTACTGGGATGTCTGCTCGCAGGCACTGTTCCTGTTTGCATCAACTTCCATCTCTTACCCGCATGCAGATACTGCTTCATCTGTGAAACAATATTGTTTGTAACTGCAAATAGATTTCTGGAAAGTGGAGACAGAATTGCTAATGATTCCCGACTGTAGCTTCAGGACCTGCCCTGTGGCAAAGGTTTGATGTATATTGTGATATACTTGTGTATCTGAGATGAGAGGATCATAGGTATTCAGATTGTCCTGGATAGCTTTATGTAAATTTGACATAAGCTGGATCCATCTGAGAGGAAGAAGCCTCAATGAAGAAAATGTTTCGGAGAGCTCAGTGTTAAGAGCACTGGTTGCTCTTGTAGAGGACCCAGGTTCAATTCCCAACACCCATATGGCAGCTCACAATTGTCTGTGACTACAGTTCTAGGTGATTACACAGACATACATACAGGCAAAGCACCAAGGCACATAAAATAAAAATAAATAATTAAAAATTTTATTGAAGAGGGGGAGGGAAGAAATGGGGGGGGGAGGAGAGAGAGAGAGTCTATAAGAATAAGCTACAGGCAGGCATACCTGTAGGACATTTTTTAAAATTAGTGATAGTTGGGGAAGGGCCCAGCCCATTGTGGATGAGAACACCTCAGAGCTTGTAGTCTTGAGTTTTATAATAAAGCAGGGTGAAACTGGTGTAGTGATACACATCTTTAGTTTCAGCACTTGTGAGGGAGAAGCAGGCAGATCTCTGAGTCAGCCTGATCTATAAGTTCCAGAACAGCCAGAACTACACATTGTGATCCTGTCTCAAAAAACAAAAATAAAGCAAAACAACAAGAAAGAAAGAAAAAGAGAAAGAGAGAGAGCTGAGCAAGCCATGAGGAGCAAGCCGGTAAGCAGCATCCTCCATGGCCTCTGCATCAGCTCCTGCCTCCAGGTTCCTGCCCTGTGTGAGTTCCTGTCCCGACTTCCTTCAGTGGTGAACTATGATGTGGAAGTGAAATAAACCCCTTCCTCCCCATATTTTAGTCATGATGTTTCATTACACAATAGAATGTAGTTGTTGCTGCTGTTTTTATGAGACAGGGTTTCTCTGTGTTAAAAGTGCTGGCTGTCCTAGAACTCACTCTGTAGACCAGGCTAGCCTCAAACTCACAGAGATCTGCCTGCCTCTGCCTTCTGAGTGAGTGCTAGGATTAAAGGGGTGGGATACCACTGCCCGGTGAGAAATTCTTACTAAGATAAATGATTTACTGAAATTAGAAAGGAGGTTTGGATTAGGATAGGAGAAGAGATGAAGAATAGAGAAATAAATGCTGGTGGGGTTTGTATCCAGTTTTCATATTAAACAGAGAGGAAAGAGGGTGTTTAATGCTGGGGAGGAGGAATCATGGACACCTATGGGCTGATATGAAGACAACAGGAAATTCCCAAAGGTTTAGTTCTCAGGAAAGGCTCAAGAAACAGCTACTGTGACATCTGAGGTCAGAAATTCATCCTGATGACAGAAATCCTTACTAGAAGATCTCAGAATCCAGATGGTAAGAAAAAGAATTAAAATCTCCACGATGAGAAAAGGTAGTGGTATATTCGTGTAATCCCAGAACTCAAGAGGCCAAGAAAGGAGAGGTGTGTGTTCTAGGCCAGCCTGGGCTACATGCTGAAAACCAAAAAAGGCAGAGTTAAAAGTTACTTTCTAAAAAACAACAATAACAAAAACCCAGTGTATTTATCCAAGGCTACACAAAGGCACACATAGACACACACATATCTCCAGAGGAAAACAGGACCCTTATAAGCATATTACTAAAATTTTCTCCCTCCAAAAATTAGATTTTTTTCCCCTGTGTTTTTTGAAATGGAGTTTCTCTGTGTTGCCCTGGCTGTCCTATAACTTACTCTGTAGACCAGGTTGACCTCTAACTCAGAGATCCACCTACTTCTGACTTGATTGCTGGGATTAAAGGGTTATGCCAACATGCCTGGCTAAAAAAAAATAATAAAATAAATTCTTAAGTTATCTACTTAGTAAAGGCTAGAAAATTTATTTTAAAACATACTATAGATTGTGCCAAGATATTGTACAAAGTGTCATTATTCAAAACATGTTTGCATTTGCTTAAGCTGTAAACTATTGTGCTCTCTGTATGGGGCAGGTCTGAGTACATAGGGAACAGCTAAGGAAGTCCAAGCTGACTACTTCCATGCTGCAGGCTCAGTGATGAAAAGATGTGGTTCCCAGCTCCCTTCGGTTGGTACTATAACAGGTCCCCAGACTTTAATATACCCACAGACCTTAGTATGCCCACAGACCTAAGTATGCCCACAGACCTTAGCACAACTGAATCCATGATGTTGAAGTGGCCATAAAACACAGCACATAGGCAGCATCATCTGCCAAAATGAAAACAAAGACCTAATCCATCAAAGTGCAAAGTTCTGGGAAGGCATAGATGTACTCGCCTTGCTTTTTGGCTTCTGCTGTTCTGCTTCTGGCTAACTGTTCTTGTTAACTGAAGCATGTCAACCCAGGATATGGTTTTGTGCTTAAGAGCTCACCCTGAGAAAGGCTCAGGATTACATGGGGGATCCCAAACACCCAGTGTAGTTACAGGTTGGCTAACAATGACTTTCTGTTGCCTTAAACCCATGTCCAAGCAGTCTTCTCTGGTGGATACCTCACACAGTAGTGGTTCTGAGTTTTGTGGTTCTTGGATTGGGACCACTGTTTTCTTCCAGCCCTTCCTTGGCAGGGGACTCCAGTTGCCCCCTAGAGGTCACCCTTCAGGGTCTGTCATACCCCTCCCTGTCTCTCTGACATTTTCCTTTTAAAGGGCTCAGGTAGTTGGGTCAGTCTAAGCCAATCTAACCTACTTTCTTCTGTCAGCTGATGACTACTACCCTGCTGCTGTCTGCAAAGTTGGAATTCCAAACTCTTGGGAAATGTGATAACAAGGAGCAATCTTTGAATTTAGTTTGAATGTCTATACAACTAAAAATTCCATTAAAGCATGTTATACAAGCAAAACCAGGGTGTTTTGCTTTATGAGGACAAAAGGCTGTCAAAGGAGCAGATTCTTGTCTGTGAAGTGACAGACATGGGTGGAAGGCCCATGTAGGACCAGCACAGTGCTATGTAAAGAATTTCTGTTCTCTGAATTCTTTGTATTTTCTGAGAAGGCTCTAACTGCTCCCATCCCAGATCCAGACGTCTGCGGAGTCCATCAGTGGATCTTCACACAGAATGGCAAAAGCTTTTATCCTCAGACCTCCTTCTGTCTGTGATATACTCAGCCTTTTGCCACCAGTTACTGCCTCATTCTTTGGAATCTCTCCTACAAGGGACTCACATCACACCCTAGGCAAACTCTGAAGTTTAAAGTACTTGGATGTGAAATGTATGGATATTAAAAAGACAGAGAAGCCAGGTGGTGGTGGTGCACGCCTTTGATCCCAGCACTCAAGAGGCAGAGGCAGGTGGATCTCTGTGAGTTCAAGGCCAGCCTGGTCTACAGAGCAAATTCCAAGACAGCCAGAGCTACACAGAGAAACCCTGTTTCGAAGAAGAAAATAAAATCACAAAAACTAAAAAGACAAAGTAGCCAAGATGAAATAATTTATGAACACAAAAAGATGAAGCACCTGGGCCAATTTATTGTTCAGTCACTAAAATGGGAGATTTCGGACATCTACTACAATGTGACTGAACTCTGAAGACATTTTGCTAAGTGAAAGAAGCCAATCATAGCTAGACTTGTCTGAGATCTCTTGAACAATGTTTAAGTCCTGGACAGGAGAGTAGAGCTGATAGTTTCCAGGGGAAGAGTGAGGTGGCTAGTGGCTAATGGTTCCTATCTAATGGCTCCTGAGTGTCAGTTTAGAAAGAGCTCCAAAGACAGACAGTGGTGGTATCTTCTATGTTGGCACAGTACCATAAACATGCTCTGGATGTTACATGTTGTGATGGTTTGTATAGGAACACCCCCCAGGTCATATATTTGGATATTTGGCCATTAGGGAGCTTCACTACTTGAGAGAGATGAGGAGGTGTAGCCTTATTGGAGGAAGTCTGTCACTACTGGTGGGTTTGGGGGTTTCAGAAGCCTGAGTCAAGCCCAGTATCTCTCTTCTCTTCCTGCTATCTGTTGATCCAGATGTAGAACTCTGTTATTTCTCCAGCACCATGTCTACCTAAAAGCCACCATGCTTCCCACCATGATGACAATGGACTAAACCTCTGAACTGTAAGCCAGCCCAGTTAAGTGCTTTCTTTTATAAGCAATAGGACACCAAGACACATGTTAAGTATCATTTGACACCACCACAACAACAATAATAGATTTTCAAGGAAGAATGCATGAATGGAAAGTATAAGAATTCTTCCCCCAGAGATTCCTTCTGTGGTCTCATAAAACCAAAGCACTTTCAGAAAAATAGAGTGTGGGGGAAAAATGACTACAACTTATTGTATATATGTATAAAAATATCAAAAACCAAAAAGTGTGTGTGGGGGGAGGTGCACTAAAGCACTTTCCCTTTAAAAACCCAAATAAATTGGCTGAGTGATCTTAAGAATTCAGGTCAGGTAGGAATGGTAACACTCACCTGTAAGCCCCAAATTTGGGAGGTGGAGGCAGGAGGGTCAGAAGTTCAAGGACATGCTCTACTTCTGGAGTTCAAGGCCCTCGCATGCATATGAGAGGGGGGTGCAGTAGCCCTTCAGATACTTAGTCACGGGCTTAAGGTTAGAAATGACTAATTTCTAGATTGTAGTATATTTTCATAAATTTATTGACTCAATTTTATTTTGAAATTACTTATTTATTTCATGGTGCAATTGCAGAAGTCAAAGGATAGCTTTTGGGGGTCAGTTCTCTCTTTCTACCCCATGGGACCCAAGGAGCAAACTCAGGTCATCAGTCCTGGTGGTGTGAACCTTACCCAATTGAGACACCTTGCAGGACCATGTTTATTTCATTTGTCTATACAGGTCACGCGAACACCTAACTAGTTTGTGACACGGGAGAAAAATGCAGTCACTAGGTACTGTTTTCAATCAGAACTTTTCACAGTGACAGACTTTTCATAGCAGGACTTCTTCATCCAAAATAAATGAGCAAATAATAACTACATCATTAGAATGCCTCTTTCCACTACCTCCGTGCTCATGTCTGGGTACTGAGTTGTTCCAGGTGTAAGCCTGCAAGGGTCCCTCAGGAAACAAGCATTAATGAGCTTGTATGCACTACTATTTCCTATTTTCTAAGGCATATTTCTTAAATTACCTTGTGTAATCTTAAATTTTACATGCTTTACCTCAGAAGTGGTTTAATTGACCAATAGTATGTTTGGCTTTTTTTATTTCTACAAAAGCCAAGTTCACATTCTGAGCTCCGCATATCCTCCTTCCCACAACCATGTTTGCAATACTAAGGTTTTCAGCAAAGGATGGCACTTCATTGGGCTTTTATAGAACCAAGGTGTGTGCGTGTATGTGTGTGTGTGTGTGTGTGTGTGTATGTGTGTGTGTGCACCCGTGCATGCGTGCACACGCGCGTGTATGAGAGAGAGAGAAGAGAGACATAGACACAGAAAAGTGTATGTGTGTTTGCAAGTGTATGTGTGTATGTATGTATGAAAGTAATGTATGAGTGAGTGTGCATATATGTGATAGAAAGTGTGTGTATGTGTGTGTGTGTGTGTGTGTGTGTGTGTGTGTGTGTGTGTGGTGTGTTGTGTGTGAAAGCAGCCAATAGGTTAAAAGCAAGTTTAAAACAAATATTTACCATTAATGTTGGAAGCAACAGTGGGAGGGTATAGGTTGTTAACATCTGCTGAGGTTTTGAGTGCTGTTCTGTGTCAATAAAGTAACTTTTCTCTTGTAATACTAAGCTCGATTTCTTCTGTAAGAAATAATCACTCATTCTTTTTCCTCGTTCATTTTCTGTGTTGCTCAATAAATTCCTAGCAAAGTTCTTTATTAGAAATTACAAACTGAAGGATGGTATTGGTGTCGCACACCTTCAATCCCAGAACTCTGAAGGCAGAGGCCAGCAGATCTCTGAATTTGAGGATAGCCTGGTCTACAGAGTGCATTCCAGTATAGCCAGGGCTTCACAAAGAAACTCAGCCACAAACAAACAAACAAACAAACAAAAAAGAAAAAAAAGAAAGGAAAAGAAAGAAGAAAGGACAGACATCAGATACACAAAATAGACAAATGACAGACAGACAGACAGACAGATACAGCATTGCACTAAATAGTTAGCATATAATGAAAACTTGGAGCCAGATATTGGGTAAAAGCTGGAATATCAGAGAGAGGAAACAGACCACAGTCAATTCTCTCCCAGCCAATTTCTCAGTCCAAACAGGGTAAATACTATTGTCAAGGGTCCTCAGTCTGACTGGTCACTTCTACAGAATGCCTGAATCTCTGCCTCCTCCTGCTTTAAATATCCTCCCTGCCCAGCTGTTTCACTTCCGGGTTCAACTAGGTATCATAATCCTAGAGTTAGGATCAAATGTGTGAGCTACTACTGCTTGGTTATTTGGCCTTGAATTCACAGAAATCCAGAAAGATCTCTGTCTCCTGAGTAATGGGATTAAAGTGGGTCACCACTAGGTCTGCCAGGAGCAGACATCTCATTGTCACAAAAATAATAAGAACCTATGTTATTAAAATATTTCAAATGACATATTCTATAGATCTCTGAAATGTTTGAAGAATACCTGTCGATCTAAAATATATCTCTTGGACTTTGAAAGCATATCAAATATGATTATAAATTTAATTGTAATGCCTAACTACTGACTTGCATTTCTTTATATCTTAGTAGGTAATGATACATTTCAAGGACTAACAATTTCTATTACATTGTTAGATGAACTGCATAGGTATCATGCCTTAAGCAAAAATAGAAATATATGCAAAATAACAAAATTAATCTCAACTTTGTAGCAACACACACAATTTGTATACTATATAGAAAAAATCCAGTCCACTGTAAAATACTTAAAACTAGTAATTGCCTTTTAAAAGTAGATTCAACAACCTACTCTTATATTCTATCATACGTACCTCCTTTTTTTTTTTTCATTTTCTTTTCTTTTTTTTTTTCCAGACAAGAACCTTGAATCTAATCTCCCTTGTATTGCAATGAGGTGTCCGGACCCTGGCCAGAGGTCTAGATCCACAGATCTGCTGTTCCAGAGTCCCAGACTGCTTGGCCACCCACTGCTGCTTAGGCCCCCCAAAATGACTCAGACACTCATACTAACTTCATGCTGTTTGGCCTATGGCTTAAGCACATTGATAGCTAGCTATTACATAACTCAACCCATTCTCATTATTCTGTCCGTCACGTGGCCCATGGCTCACCTGTGTTCCTTACATGCTTCTTTTTTGGGAATCTGGCTCCATCTGTCTCTGACTCTGCTCTTCTTTTCCTACCTATTCTGATTCCCCACCTACTTCTTCTATGGTGCTCACCAAGGGCCAAAACAGCTCCTTTATTTAAAGATTGCTATTCACAGCATACAGAAAGACATTTCCACATCACCCTTGTTCATCTTTTTTCTAACCATAACCAATAACAATTTGTAACCAATTACCCTAAATAATGACAATCATTCATAACCCACTGAAAGATCAAAAACCATTCACTCCACATCTTGGGAATGTGGGTGTTGTGTTCTTAAGTTTACTTCCTATTGTCTGGGGGTAACGGTATCTTTAAAGGATCTTGAAAAGAAACCTGCTCCAACCCTTATTTGGTGAGTTTTTCTTAGAACTTAAAGAATTGTCACATGGGAGAGTGGGCCATAATTTTTCTTTATCCAAAAGTCCTCTGGTTCAAATCAAGTCTTTATTAATTTTGAAGTATCCATAGCTTTTCTTCGCCTGTGGGAACAAAATCTAAACTCCTTCCCCAACATAGCACATATCTTGGCTTCCATTCTGAGATCAGTACACCTTCGAAGTAAACAGGCTGATTTAGTTCAGCTGTTTTTTCTATAGTCCAATGCCTTTCAGCAGCTGTTGTTCCTTTCTCATTAGCATTGAGAAAATTCAAAGTTAATAAAGCATTATGTAGTCTATCTCTCAGGGTCTTTGTTATTCCTTTCTGTTTATTTAACATATCCTTTAGAGTTCGATTTGATCTCTCGATGACCACTTGTCTTGTATGATTGTGTGGTGTACCTATACTATGTTCTATATTATAATAAGCAAGAAAATTGTTTCATTTTACTAGAGACAAATGGTGGAGCATTGTCAGTCTTAATTTGTATAGGTATTTCATGATGGCCATCACTTCTAGCAAATGCGCGCGTGCGTGCGTGCGTGCGTGCGTGCGTGCGTGTGTATGTGTGTGTGTGTGTGTGTGTGTATGTGTGTGTGTGTGTGTGTATGTGTGTGTGTGTGTGTGTGTATGTGTGTGTGTATGTGTGTGTGTGTGTATGTGTGTGTGTGTGTGTGTGTGTATGTGTGTGTGTGTGTGTGTGTGTGTGTGTGTGTGTATGTGTGTGTGTGTGGCAGAGTAAGGGGAGAGAGGGGCAGCCTGAGTTTCTTACAGCCTCTTTGAGCGACACACAAGCTCTGGACTGTTTGCCTGCCAATGTTTTGTTATGAGACAGAAATTAAACTCTTTACTTGGGCTCCTGTTCACCAGGGCTTGTGTCACTGGCAGCTGGATGCAGTACTTTGTCTTGATTAGGAAAGGGCACACCTTGAAATAATGCATGAAAATCACATGTCTGAACAGCACATTGCTGAGAAGGCAGTAGGCTGAACTTCCCAGAGAGTTGTTTTCCCTGAGCCCTACTAAGCCTGTTGGGGTGTGCTCTAGTTTATTTACACTGCTCTAGAGCTATGATGAAATCCATAAGCAAAGCCACTTGGGAAGGAAAGGATTTACTTCATCTTACAGGATATAATCTAGCATCAAAGGAAGCCAGAGCAGAACTGGTACTTGAAGCAGAAATCACAGAGGAACACCCATTGGGGGCTCACACCTGCTGGATTTCTTAGCTACCTTTCTGTAGGGGTATTGTGTTGTCTCATGGTAAATAATTGTGCCACCCACTGGTCTAATAAAAATTGCTGATTGGCCAAAGGCAGGCAGGAAGTGTAGGTGGGGCTACCAGACTAAAAACTCTGAGAACAGACCACCAGAGAGAATTCCAGAGAGAGGCCGGGAAGAAGCAGAGGACAACTATGCTGCCCTAAGAAAAGGACTGCGGGACTGCGGGACTTCGGGACTGCGTGTCTGCGGGTCTGTGGGTCTGAGGGCCTAGACCTTGAGGTTAGGCCCGAAAGTCCAGCCAGAAACCTCTTACAACAAATGGCAGCCCAAGGTGTGGCAAATATGCCCACATAAAGTCATAGAAAGCTTAAAAATGGTCTAGAGCCAAAAGCAGCTTCTGAGTTGTGTCTTTCACATGAGCCTGGTACAGAGATGCCCTGGTGAGGCGTGTGGGCTTGAGCTACAATGGTGGGCTTTTGGAGTACAGCTTAAGGTGTAAAATGGCTTGTTCCTGAAGTCTCACAGGACCCTCAATATAAGCAATGTATTTAAAGTTTCTGTTGATAAGGACGAAAAGAGAATAGAGTCAAAGATGGCTTCTTAGTGTTGATGTTTACTTGGATCCGGTCTGTTTTCCTGCAGCAAACTGAGGCTTGGCTTTTTTAAGAGAAGCTTCCTGAATCAGCCTAGAGAAAAAACACGTGAGGTTTTTTAAGAGGCCCTGCTGCCTAATACTTAAATGGAGTTAATGAGCAGCAGATGGCAAAGCTTTACTTGGTGGTCATATGGACCCTAAAATTCCCAGAGTACCTGGGTTAAAAAGATAAATTCTATGAAATTAAGCTAGGAGCTGGGTGGAGCCATCCATCCATCCTACCAGCCTTTAATCCTGGCAGATTAAAGGTGTGGTCAGAAACAGAAAGAAATAGAAGAATCTGGGTGGAGTCAATCACCCTAGACAAGCAAAGGTGTGGTCAGAGACAGAAAAAGTTAAGAAATAAATATACAGTGCAGACAGTTTTTGTAAAAAGTCTAAGTGGTTTAGAGTGTGTTGAAAATATATATACATAGGGTTAGAGAAAGAAGAGAAAGGGAAAAAAAGCCCTTAAAAAAGAAATAGAGTGAAATACATAGATTAAAAATAAATAAATAAATGTCAAGTAAAGATGGAAAATACAAAGAATGTCTGGATACTGTATATTACTGTCTTATCTTTAAGCCTCTTGACTGAAAATGACTTAGTAAAAGCTGCTAAAAGACAGTTGATTATAAATGTTGTTGGAGTAATTCAACCTATATATTTTGTAAATGAGTTTACTTTAAATTGAAATGCAAAGATACGCTACTTTGGAGAAGAGGTTTTCCTTTTATTTTCACAGAAAATGAAAGACTGTGGATTTATTCCTGGATAAAGAACATAAAGTTTGATAGAGGAAGACCCCCTGAAAAATTTCCAATGGAAATGGATGAATAGATGATTCAGCATTTCAGAGCACCTCTGTTGAAGTTCCAGAGCTCTGAATCCAAAACAATTTCAAGGAGACTGGCTGAGATGACCCAGCCTTAGAGACTACTCCACTAAAGACTTGTCCATAATCCTATATTTTTCTTTGGATTCCCATGAGATTGTCGGCATCCCCATTCAGCAGGAAGTAGCCTAGAGAACAATGCCCACATTCCCAAAACATGGATTATGATGTTTGTGTTTATTTACAGTGTTGCTTATAAGCTGTTATAGATAAGAGGGGAAAAGAATTTTAGAATTGGAGTTCCTTTTGTTTTAAAGAGAAAAGGGGATATGTAGGGGTATTGTGTTGTCTCATGGTAAATAATTGTGCCACCCACTGGTCTAATAAAAAGAGCTGATTGGCCAAAGGCAGGCAGGAAGTGTAGGTGGGGCTACCAGACTAAAAACTCTGAGAACAGACCACCAGAGAGAATTCCAGAGAGAGGCCGGGAAGAAGCAGAGGACAACTATGCTGCCCTAAGAAAAGGACTGCGGGACTTCGGGACTGCGTGTCTGCGGGTCTGTGGGTCTGCAGGCCTAGACCTTGAGGTTAGGCCCGAAAGTCCAGCCAGAAACCTCTTACAACACCTTTCCTTATACGCCTGCCCAGGAATGACACTGGTGGCCCACCGTGGGCAATGGCATTCCTGTATCAATTAACAACCAGGAAAATGTCTCACAGAGATGCTCCCAGGTTTTCTATTAGAGTCAGTTTGTCAACTGATATGCCCTTTCCCCAGGTGTGTCAAGTAAACAGCTAAGGATAACAGTGAATGGACCAACACGCAGGAGGGAAATTCTGTAATAAGAGCTCTGTTCAAAAATAAAGTTTTTTGTAGTTGGAGAAGACCCATTATAGAAACAGTTTTTGTATATTCAATTAGTGATAGTTTTGTTGTTTTGTTTTTGAGACAGGGTCTTATGTAGTCCAAGCTAGCCCTGAACCCCCTAAGTAACTTCCAAGGAATTATAATCTTCTGAATTGAGATTATAGGTATGTAGTGCCATGCCTAGTTTATATAGGAATTAAACTCAGAGCTTCGTGCTTGCTAGGCAGGCACTCTTCCAGTGGAATCCCGTCCCCAGCCCCCTCGAATCTTAATCTGAAATGTCAAATTCTGATATTCAAGTTTTTTTTTTTTTTCTGACTGAAAACTTATTGTGCATATGTTGGGCAAGTCAGGTGAGGAGATCCATTAAAAAAAAATAACAGAAAGTTCTTAGCTTTCTTTAACATCAAGTAAGTTCAGCTCTACCCTCTCCCCTAAAGTGTGCCACACACAAAGTACTCCCCCCTGTTTGTAATGCAACAGTGTACCGCTTGGGAAGTGTTCCATGCATCAGCTGCTCTGGAGGTCCTTGTGTTCCAGGAAGTTGGTGGATACTACCTGTGAGAGGCTGATGCCTGGCGGGGAGGGGAAGGATGTACTGTTGCACGAATAAAGGAAGCTCAGAGCCAGATCTCAGGGAAAGGCTGAGATACAAAAGAGAGAAAACACCAGGGCCAGATCTCACCCAGCTGTCTTTCAGCTTCCTCAGACTCGCTCCTCCTGGCTTCTACTGTGTCCTCTGACTTTCTATGCCTGCCTTAAATACCTTCTTGTCCAGTTGTTTCACATCCAGGTTAAGATTAAAGGCGTGGCACCACCATTGCCTGCCTGGGAGCCTGGAACTCCCTCTGTATTTTAAGTGGGCCTCAAACTCAGATCTGCTGGGTTTAAGGGCCGTAGTTCACCACTCCAGGATCTTACCTGTGCTGGGATTAAAGGTGTAAATAAATCACCACTCTCTGAACCTCCTGGATTGGCTGTAGGCAGATCCCTTTAATATTTCAGACAGATTTTTATTAAATATGAAACGTATCCCCATAGTGTACATAAAATATTTCTGGAGCGCTGCTTGGCGTATTTGCAGAAGTCTTTGCAGGGAGCTTAAGAAAGAGCTGGATGGGGCAAAAGTCCATGTGTCTGAAGGAACCCAGGTAAATGTTGTTTACACAATCCTGTTTCTAGCTATGCACCACGTCCTTATAGACTAGAGAAGTCATCAATGCACATTGAGTTTACAGTCTTTTGTGTGGCTTCCTCCGGGAGGGCTCTGCAGAGCTGATGGCTAAAACCAGCTCTGTGGAAAGGTGACAGCATTAAGAAATTATTTAATTTTACTTTTTGCTTTCTGTGGCTTTGCTCATGCAGAAAAAGACATGGCTGCATGTGCCACCTTAGGTAATACTTTCAAAAATACATTTTCCTGAGAATTTATACATGCCTATGTATATTTTGATCATATTTATGCCCCACTGCTCTCCCTAAATCCTCTTAGAGTGACCTTTCGCCCCTCTCTGTCCACTGATTTTGGTTTCAGCTCCCCATGTACTCGTGGGTGTGGGGCCATCCACTGGACGGTGATTGGATGAGAGCTTGGTATCACTGTCACCTGTTCCCAGTAAGACAATTGCTTCTGTTCCCAGGCTGTAGTATGGCTTTTAAAAATGTGTGTGTGTGTGTTTGATGTACTCCTATGTGAGCAGATGCCATATGGATCCCGAGGAGGGTACTGGGTGTGCTGCTCTGTGATTCTCTTCCTTACTAAGGCAACTTGGTGCTAACTAGGCTACCTCCTTCCTCCGACTCCCACAGCATTGGGGTTACAGGCATTCAAGACCATGCCTGACTTTTATCTTTTATGTGGGTGCTGGAGATTTAAACTGAGGTCTACAGGATGTTTTGCCATCCTAAAGTCTATGTAGCATTACATTTTGTACCTTTACTCCAGTGCCAGCATGTATCATATAGCTCCAAGGGTCAGGAGTGACATGTGGTATTTTGGGCCTGTGTTTGTGCCTCTTTCAGAACACGAGGAGTGGGATTGTAAAAACCCTGAGTTATTCTGGAATGGCAGGTGAGCACTTGATACTTGGCATGACATAAAGTTAGGGCAAGTCACATCATACAATATTTTAATGACTTTTTAAGGGTCACATTGAAAATCTTCCTTAAGGTTTTTAATGTGTTAAGCTGTTGGCATTTAATACTAAGTTTTGTTATTAGAATTATTAACATGAACTTATTATATAAATTACAGGATTCAATGTATTTCTGTAACTGCATACATGGTAGATTGGCATCCATCCACTTGTCTTCTACTTCCAACTCTACCCTGACCCGTTAGCCTTTCCAGTCCCTAGAAGCCCCTCTCAGTGGTCTTCTGTTCCCCCCACACACTGTACCACTTCAAGTAACTACTATTCTGTTCTATAAATGTGCCCTATTGATTTCTATACAATAATCAGAACATAGCATATTATTCTACTATGATCTGTTTCATTTAACATAATCTTCACTTCCATGCAATGTTGTTGCAAATAAGAGGACTTGTTTCTTCTTTTTAAAATATATTTATTATTGTTGTTAATTTAAAGGATGTGTGTGGTGGTGGTGGTGGTGGTGGTGGTGGTGGTGGTGGTGGTGGTGGAGTGGCTGTAAATCTGCCAGGTCAGACTGTGGAGGTCAGAGAACATCTCTCCAGTGTTGGTTCTGGAGACTAAACTCAGGTCATAATCAAGTCTGTGCAACAAAAGCCTATGCTTTTATTTGCTGTACTGTCTTGCTGGCTTGGATTTCATATTTCTATGGCTGAGTACTATTTAATTGTATAAATATATCAATGTCTGCTGGCAGGTATGTCTATAGGGTCTTCTGGGATGTGCTATGGGGAACGAGCTAACAGTATCAAAGGTTCACTGAGGAACTGGATTCCAGACGGCAAAGGAAATCCCTGGGATTGACGGGAGAGCTTTCTCACTGACCCACAGCTCTGACAGTCTCTTCTGTGAGTGGGGACTTCAGGGCCTATCCTTAGAAGGGTTAGTTTTGGACATCTGGGATAGACCCCACACCAAGGTCTTGCTTAGTCCTGAGCTAAGGCTCCCAGAGAAGTGCAAAAGGACCATGGCCAAGAAGCTCCCAGAGAAGTCCAAGAGGACTCAAAAGCTAAGCTGGGCTGAGTGACTCAAGAGTTGGAGGTTTCCAGCGGGCATATTTCTTACATCTGTGTAACCTTTTCTGAAGAGTTTTTCCCATTTCTGCCACTCGGCACAGCAGCTCTGGGTATTCCCAGCAAACGGCCATGACATAGCATCATCACATCATCGCCTTATCTCCACTATTGGCAAAAGCACCCGAGAGAGTTAGAGAAAAAGAGTGACCCTGAGTCCTAATTCCTATGTTGTGTTTGCTTGTTTGTTAGAGACAGGACCTCCCAGGACACATGTTGGCCTTGAAGTTACCATATAGATGGTGACCTTGACCTTCTGATCTTCCTGTTTCCATTTCCAGAGTGACAGGCCTGCATCACCACACCAATCATCATGTGGTGATGCTGGGGACCAAATCTAGAGCTTGGTACATGTTAGAAAAGCACCCTACCCACTGAACCACATTCCCGTGCTGATTTCTGTGTCCTGTGAGGGTTAGAATGCCCAAGGTATTAAAAATAAGGCTGATCACCGCCTGTGAGCATGAAAAGCATTATAGATTCCTCACACAGGACACTGAAATGTGATTGGTTTGAATACAGTAATAATAAACTCAGAGATAGTGGGTCAGTGTCACATTAGGAAGGCAACCAAAACACTTTCTCCTGATGTCTTTTAACCAAGATGGAGCCCAGATTTGGATGCTTGGCTTCTCCCTCCCGGTTGTTCCTGTGTGTTTATTGTTCCTGAGTCTGAATCTGTGTCTGCCTGGAAGCTGTCTTGTGTATTTGTCCCCAAGTCTGTGTGTGTTCTTGTGCATCTGTCATGTTTGTCCTTAACAAAGGGCTTTGTTCCTTCTTTTATTAAACAGCATCAGGAAGGAGAGAGGGATATTTCAAGGAAATCTTCAATGGTATTTTTTAAAGAGTGAAGTCACTGGCTGCAGCTGACCCAGATAACAAACAAGCACACCATCAAGTAATACAGAAATGCTTTCGGCACTTATGGTGGCTATTCATTTTATCAGGCCACTTTCAGCCTGCTTTCTATTTCCAGAAGATGGTTATAGTAACACAAACATGCACGCATTACTCTAGGTCAGGGTACCAAGAGCACATGAGTTAAGATGGCAGCTATGCATAGCTCAGGTTGTAAAAGCCCATTGCATGGGAAGTTTAAAGCAAGTGAGGTTGGTTGTGACATTATTCTTTTAAAGGCAGGTGTGACAAACAGTTGAGCACAAAACAGGATATCAGTCTTGAGCATATTATTAACTCTGGCTGTCAGGTCTTAGAATGTAAGAGATTTTTTTTTTTTATCATAATGCATCTCTGCAACCACCCACAAAAGTGTGGCCTGTCCTGTGTTTGTTATGACAGTCCCTCCCAAGTCTAATAACAACATATTGCCTTAATATTGGTTATTCTATTTACAAAGTAACACAAATCAGCACTGAATCAAAATGACCCTCGCCAAACTCTGTAAAAACTGACTAGGTTTCTTTTTCTCCTGGGGTGGGGTGGGGTGTTAGAACTGAAGAATCTAGTTACATCCTAGGGTACCTTATTCAAAGAATAATGTGTGCAGAAGGCCTGTGAGATTTACTTTCTATGTAAACTCAAGGAATTATCTTCATGGTATTCAAATATTTGTGAATGTATGAAAACATTCTTAACTGAATTCATGTTCTATTAAATGTTAACTCTCACATGACCACTAATATAATCAACAGGAGCAAAGTTTAGCAGAACATTTCAAGGATTATCTGACTCATCATCCTCTCTCTCTCCTTTCTTCTCTTTTTTCTTTATTTCCTTCCTCCAAGCCCCCTCTCTTCCTTCCTTCCTTCCTTCCTTCCTTCCTTCCTTCCTTCCTTCCTTCCTTCCTTCCTTCCTTCCTTCCTTCCTTTCTTTCTTTCTGAGACAGGCTTTGATTATGTATCCTGGTGCCTCAATCTCATGGTCCTTCTTCTTTAGCGTCCTGAATGCTCAGATTACACATGCTTGGTAATATGTACTTGATATTGTTAGCACTGAGCTCATGTATTTATTCCCCCCCAAAAAAATATTAGTTGTAAGATTTTATTGGAAATTCAAAATCTGTTTTCAGTTGGATTTGCTTTCCCGAGTAAACTCACAAGAGATAAAGAACCTGAACCTTTAAGAAGTGATGTATTTTGATTATAAGATATAATTATTGATAACATACATATCAAAAGTTTCAAGTCAAGGTATTTACCTGTTTTCATAATACAACTTCATATGGCTGACTAAGAATCTCCAAATGAAAACATAAATGTTCACTAGAAGGAATGATCCTGCTTAGAATGTGACCTGGAAAGGAAAGACTAGAGAAAGTTCCCCGTTCCCGTTTCCAGTTTCAATCCCCTCTTTAACTATACGGTCTCTTCCTGGTGGGCAGGGGGAAGGGCACAGTGGAAACCTCCTCCCTTCTCCCTGTCCTAGGTCCCTCTCCTAGTCCATTTTCCTCCATATGCCCTTCCACCCTATACTCTTCAGTAACTCCCCAGGCCTTCCCTGAGCCACATCCTCCTTTCTTCTGTGTGTGTGTGTATGTGTATATGAATGTGTATGTATATGTGTGTATAAGTGTGTATGTGTATATGTGTGTGTATGTGTGTGTTTGTGTGTGTATGTATATATGCATGTGTATGCGTTATGTGTGTATATGTGTATGTGTGTTTGTGTGTGTATGTTTGTGTATCTGTGTATATGTGTGTATATGTGTATGTGTGTGTGCATGTGTGTATGTGTGTATATGTGTGTGTATGTGCATGCATGTGTATGTGCGTGTGTGTGCACACGTGCGTTTATGTGTGTGTGTGTATGTGAGCATGTTCTTGTGCCCTCCTCATCTACCTTGGTTTGAGGCAGGGGTTTGTTGTTCACCACTGTGCACGACAGGGAGCATCTGGGTATTCTCCCATCGCTGCCTTTCATCTTACCACAGAACACCAGGATAACAGACATGATCGACTCTGCCCAACTCTACGTGGGTTCTGGAGATTCCAACTCTCATCCTCAGGACACCGCTAGCTTTCTTTCTTTCTTTTGATCTTATTGTAACCCAACGTGGCCATGCAGTCATTACAACCCAGCAGCCTCAGCCTCCCCAGGTCTGGGATTACAGGTTTGAGCCACCATGTTGAGTGTCCCATTGTTTTTTATGTCATCCCATTTCCATTTATACATAAATTTCACATTTATCTCACATTTTTTTGTATGAGATCAATCTGATCTCTTTACTCTCCTAATTGAGTTCCCAGTATTTTGAAGGCTGGATTTAAATACCTTATGTCTGGCTCTGCATGCCTCTTCAGCCCACCTCCATCAATATACCTGACTGATTTCTTCCTAGATTGTGGATGGTTTGGGCTAAGTCTTCTTCTAACCTCTTAAGTGTGTCTCACTGGACATTTTCCATGCTTTCTTCCCTGTATAGTACCAGGCTATGAACACTTTTAATGAATTCATTAGGTTTTAAATCTGTAGTAGAGTCAGTTCAGGATACAGTGACAAGTACAGAAAGGCAATTCTGGAATACGTAAAGACTGGGATGAGGGGCAGCAGCATGTGTCTGAGGTGATGCTCTGAGTACAGTTGATGTACATTAGTGACAGCAAAGGCATCTTGAGAAAAGGGATATTTGCTACACTTGATGCAAGAGGGAGACATTTTAGAGCAGCTTCATGTGTACAGGATCATCCTTCACGTCTAACATCTGCCATCTTTAGGAGTCTGGGCTTGTTGGGCCTGTCTGCCCAAGATCATCATAGCTGGGCTTGTTGACTATTGACATTACCTCTTGGCAGGAGGGGGCAGGGACCATCATCATCAGACTCTTAACCTTAGTATTCATCCAATCTTCCCAACCAATGTTTGCAATTCTTTCCTAATTTTTGGTGGACACCTCTGGGAAAGGTTGCAGGGTATTGATAGGATAAAGGGGTAGATTATTGAATCTACTTTTAAGAAGCAACTACTTGTTTTAAATATTTTACAGTGAATTGGATTTTGTATATTGTATACAAGTTGTGTATATTGATACAAAGTTGAGATTAATTTTGTTACTGTACATATACTTCTACTCTTGTTCAAAGTATTGTACATATAGAGCTCATCTCATAATATAATACAGATTGCTAGTCCTTGAAAAGTATTATTACCAACTAATTAGGATATAAAGAAATGCAAGTCAGTAGTTAGTCATTACAGTCATACTTGTAGTCATACTAAACATCTTTTCAAAGTTAAAAAGTTATATTTTAGACAGTCTTCAAACACTTCAGAGATCTATCTATAGAATATGGTATTTAAGATATTTTAATAGCATAGGTTCTTATTATTTTTATGACAATGAGTCAAGTCTGCTCCTGGCAGCACAAGTCTACTTCAGAGAAGATGATGGGCATCGAAGAAACTCTTTTGGAATTTACTTTCTTTGTGACAAAAGTTAGGCACCAGGCCAAAAAGTGCTCTTACCTCGACTGCTGACAGTATGTTGTCTAAGAACTGTGCAAGATCTGTTTCCCAGATAAGTCTGTCAGATACGCTAGGCTTGTAGGCCAAAGACGGGTGCCCCAATGCTGGAAAGGAAACTTGGGTGTCTGTTCAGGTAACTAGCTGTTTCTGTCGTTCCTCACAGTTTTTGGAAGTTGCTTGCTTGCACTTACTGTTTATTTGGTTAATATTGCTTTTCAGGTCTCTGATGGAGTTGAAGACTAGATACTTATATTTATAGTTCTTTCGTAGCTATAGATTCAGAAATTTACTAAAGAAGTATAAAGTTTATAAGACATCAAAAGACAGTTCTTAGTTGATAATACAAATTAGAAAGTAAATTAGGTACAATTTGTTGGACTCACCAAGACAGAATAAATAATGAAGTATTTGATCTGAATCTGTCAATTGTTAATGGACTAGACATTATTGATGTAATCATTGCTTATATGTATTATGTACAGTTGTTATATTTGTTGTATATAGTTTTTCTTATATTAGTTATAACCTTTCTTATTTTTGACAAAAAGGGGATATGTGATGATATATTGTGTATTTAATAAAGTTTTCCTGAAAAATCAGAGGACAGAACCAAGCCACAGATTTAGTCCTGAAGGTCAGGGAGTAGTGTCCCATGCCTTTAATTCCAGCACTCAGGAGGCAGAGATCCCTCTAGATCTCTGTGAGTTCAAGGCCAAACAGAATCAAGCAGAACACATACCTTTAATCCCAGGATTTAGGATCCCATGACTTTGCTATGAATACTTGGGGAAGCACACGCTTTATTTCTAGCACTAGGAAAATTGAACCAGAAAGTGAGATAGCTGGGCAGAAAGAGATAGACAAGGTGGGAGGAGGCAGGAGTTCAGACTTCACCTTTGACCCCTTACCCTTTTGGCTGAGGATTCAGAGGCATTCAGTCTGAGGACTTGTGAGAAATAACTGAGAAGCTGTGGTTTGTTCGTCTGTTCTCTGGTCGTCAGCTTTTCCCCAATATCTGGCTTCCAGTTTTTATTATAATACCAAGTAGAATTTGTGCAATAGTGTATAGATGGGGAAGGATTAGGACAGGGAACACTATATACAAAGCCATGGAGGATTCATTATCCATGCTGATGGAGATTATTTTCCAGCCTTTTGCTGATGATGAGAGGCAGCTACTCTCCTCTGTAACTACTCAGCTGAGATTAGGATATCATTCTCAGGACCCAGGAAAGCTAGAATGCCTGCCAAAGGCAGGGAGGGGGAGGGGACTCAGGGAAGAAGAAGGACATTTGTCAGGAGCATCTTGGTGACCCAGCCTGAAGAGCTAGGGAGCAATCACACTGGCATACATAAACTTTCAGCAATGTTTTCTTAAAGGCAGAGGTTATCTATCATTCTTCATCTTTCACACAGGGCAACACCAGCATAAAGCTACCAAAAGCAGAATGTCTGAGAGATTTTCTTGTGGAGGAGGAATTTTGGAAAACTGACCTACACTGGCAAGGCAAGTCAACCCAACAAGGGACAGTGAACCCAGCAACATGCACAGTTTGAGGAGGTCCCTAGTGGTGGAATAGACATGGATAGTTCATTGCTCAGGGGTCACTGTTACCACATTTGAAGTAAGCTTCAGGTAGAGTCTGTTGGATCCTATCTTATTTGGAAATAACCTCAGTTGCTGCTACCAGAAACTATTACTTTTCTCTATCAGGGGAAGCCTTTTTTATTAAACACCTTAAGTGCCATATCTATCATTTCTCTCTGAGGGGTTTGTGGGCCATCATATAATCTATTAAGTGTACTTGATTTTAAACAATCTTTATTTATTTTTAGTTACTTGCTTTAGGGTTAACATTGAGAGCATATACAGAAGTCTAAAGCTTGTTCTTAAAATTGAATTACATTTTCCCCCCAACATAATATTTTTACTAATTATTTGAGAATTTTATACAACAAATCATGATCATACTTGCTTCCCATTTCTCCCAAAGACGCCCTTTGATCCTCACCTGAAAAAAACCCAATAAGTCCAATTTGTTTTGCTCATAATACTTATTGGAACATGGTCAAACTCTCAGTGGTCAGCCCTTAGAGAAAACTGAGTCCTTCCCCCCAACAAAAGCCATAAACTGTGAAAAGATACACGTCATCATTTTTTTAATCACAGTTTTTAAGGGCTCTTTTTAACAGCTTTCTGTCTGGGCTGTTTCTTTTTGGGGAGAGGAGTTAGGGGAAGGTTGTCTCAGAAGCCGTCAGTGTCTGTTATTTGTGGTTATGACTCTTGAGTCATGGACATCACTGCAAAAGAAGACTTAGCAGGCAGAAGCAGCATAGATTATGGACTTCAACATGGTTTCTGGTGGCAGCACAGATCATGGACATACATCAACATGGACTCCAATGGCAATATGTAACATGGACAATTAATATAGCCTGTGGTAGCAGCACAGCCATTAGCAAGTCCTCTGGTGGCAGCATGGACCATGAAAGTCTTTCAAGGAGGCTTAATCTAGAAAATGACCCATTCATCTTGGATATCTTAGTTTTTCTCAGGATCAGGATGATGGCATGGTTGGGCAGTGTGTCTTTAAGCTCTGGGATACTGTACATCACACTGTACTTAGTGCCAGCCACCCTGCTGGTGCTGTGGTTGGACATTTCTCTCCCATCTGTTAGTACCTGAAAAACCATTCAGAGGCTTAATATAAGTTATAAATGTTTGGTCATTAGCCCAGGCTTGTTACTATCTAACTCTTACACTTAAATCAACTCATTTATATTAAGCTATGTGTTGCTGTGTGGCCTGTAGTTTACCCGTTCTTTCACATCTTGCTTCTTGGGTGGCTCAAAGTATCTGTGTCTATCTGGTGGCTCCTTACTCCCTTCCCTTTCCCAGCATTCTTAGTTTGGTCACCCCACCTATACTTCCTGCATGGGTACTAGCCAATCAGCATTTTATTAAACCAATTTGAGTGACAAATATTTACAGTATACAAGAGAATTATTCCACAACATTTCTCCCTTTTTGGTTAATTAAAAAGTAAGGTTTTTGTTTTAACATAGTAAGATTACACATAACGAAACAGTTATCAAGCAAGAATTGCAGTTACAATATTTAGTCTATTTGTATTTGACAAAACTAAAGAAAATATTTTATCATCTATCCTATCTTTGTGAGTCTAAAGTTTCATATCTAATTTACCTTTTATCATAACTAATTAAAACTATAATTTTAACTATCTAGTCTTCAACTATAACAAAGACCCCAGAAGGAAATAATATTACCTGAGTACAGGAAGTGAGAAAAGTGACTTCCAAAATTCTAAAAATGACAAAGACATCCGGCTGCCTGGACAGTCCCTTAATCTAAAATTTTCTAGAAGGCTGGCATTGAACACAGTTAGAAAATACATAAGTCATTAGACCTATATCTCTAAATCAGTTTCTGGTAACTTGAGTAGACCTTTATAACTTGAGGAAATTATAAAACATTAATCAAAAATGCCTTATTTATCAAATATATGTTATTAAAATCTTATTTTTATAAACTAGAACTGAATTTATATATAGTATGCTGTAGACACAGTATTTATATACATATAGTATATATACATATATAGTATGCTGTAGCAAAAACTATTTTCTTAAACCAGAGTTGAATCCAAATTACATAGAGGCATGCCTCTGTATATATATATTTTAAACTATCAACCTTTTTGTTACAAGTTTTAAACTAACTTTTAGGTATAGATTTTATAGTTTTAATCACTCTCAATGAGTTTGTAGATCCTGAGATAAAGAGAGTTTTAAACAATGGTCTTAGATTTGGGGGGAGCAGAGAGGAAAGAAGGCTTAGAGCTAAGAGATTTTCAAGAGAGGAGACTAGAGAAAGCTCAGAGATAAGAGACTTTTGGGATCATTTGCTTGTGCTAAGGCAGAAGTTATTACAATCAGCAAGAATTTGGTAATCAAGCGTGCCATTTTGTGGTCATTGAGTTGTACTGAGGCCAAGCTGTTTGCAGTAAGACAAAAAGGCTTTAGAACCTTTGATTTTGGGGAGGAAAAGATTAGCGAAGGCAGCTGATGAATCTAATTCTGAAGGGAACGAGCCATGTTAAGAGGTGGGAGAGCTGAGAGACAGAGTGAGCAGGAAAGAAGTCATACCCCAGAAGAAGAGTGAAGGGGGGGGTTAGAATAGGGTCACAAACAGGAACACTGCCAGAGGGAGGATTCCAGAAGAAATAGAGGAGTAACTTCTTTAGCAGAGAGGTGCCCTGAACCACAGTGGTGAAGCAAACATGCGATGGGATCCCAGGAGGACAGAGAAGACTCTGGGAGTCACAGGCACTGAGAAAACACAGCGGTGAGAGCTGGTGGAGCAGAAAGCAATTGATGAGGCAGACTGCAGAACGTGGAGTTGGATATAGTGGGTGCCAGAATCCAATAGAAACAAATAATCCATACCTTAGGAGAGTCAACCCAGAGGCTTGGTTCAGTTAGAAGACACTGAGACCCTTGAAAAGGGGTTCATTGCGCTGTGCCCCTTCTGGGTGTTGTGCACCAGCTGAATGTTGTAAAATATTATTTTAAGGTGTGTTACTTTTGTTTATGCTGTAGCAATTTGTTTAATGATGTAAAGCTTGTTGCTCTTATTAATACTGCCTTAGTTTAACTCAGTGAAGCTGTGTTACTTGCCTGTCTAAAACATCTGATGGTCTAATAAAGGGCCGAGTGGCCAATAGTAACAGAGGAGAGAGAAACAGGTGGGGTTGGAAGTCAGAGAGAACAAATGGAAAGAGAAGTCTAGGAAAGGAGAGGAAGTACTAGAGAACTCCGGGGGGGGGGGGCAGTCATCCAGCTGCACAGCAAATCATGGAGTTAGGAAACAAAGAAAGGCATATAGAAATTGAAAAGTAAAAGCCCAGAGGCAAAGGTAGACGGGATCATTTTAAGTTAAGAAAATCTGGCAGGAAAAAAGCCAAGCTGAAGCTGGGCATCAATAATTAAGAGTAAGCTTCTGTGTGTAATTTGTTTGGGAGCTGGGTGGCAGGCCACCAAAAGGAGAAAATTTAAAAAAAGAAAACATATTGGCACCCAACATGGGGCTAGAGGGAAAGAAAGAACAACAGATGTATGAAGTGACAATATGACTGCTCCATGGCGTGGTTAGGTGGAAGGTTTTTTTATTGCAGACAGGGAAGAGGGAGTGGCCAGAGTCCAGGGAAGAGAGAGTAGACGGATCATGGCCAGCAGGCGGGATATGGTTAGAATAGTATGGTGGGGGTGGGTGGATACAGAATACAGAAGACAGTAGGAGGAGCAGGGGCTGAGTGGGGTGGGGAGGGAGGGAGGGAGCAGAGCTAAAATATCAGGATTATAAGGAGAATGATTAGCTTGGTAAGGGAAGCCTGTGACCTCTAGGAGGTTTAGGGTAAAGGACGGGTTAAGAAGGGTTCAATGCTAATATGGACTCTGCAAAGTATAACAGGTAATTGTAATACCTGGAACCTGGAGGCCAGCGTGAGTTTTAATATGCTAATAAGTACCACAAGTAGCCAAATGTATCTTCTGCCAGAGATATAGGAAATGACTCCTTTTGAAACCAGCTTCATGGGTTCCTAAAGAAGTCTGGCTTTTCTCTCACCACCAAAAATCCTCCTATCTTCCAGGCTGAGCTAATTTCTGGATCTTTGGATATTTGGGATAAACCTTTGAGGTTTGGGTATTTGGAGCTTCTTTGGGCCTGAAAAGACTTTCCAGTGCACCTGCTTTCTGCTTGTAATCTGCCATCCATTGCTCTGTAAGGCTAGTAAATCACTAGTTCCTCAAAGTGGATTTTGGTGGAATTGCACCTCAGTTTGACATTAGGTCCATAGGAGGAGGTGCGTAGGCATTGTTAAAGTCTCCCCAAGAGGAGGAATTTTAGTAATATTCCACAAGACTATTAACAAGGAACTAGAGAGTTAAATCAAGGGAACATTAGAAAACATTAGAAACTTTCTGTATTCTTGTTTGTAACAAACAACAGAATTGTTCCAGTATAATAAAAACATAGGAGCCATAAATTTAGATAAAGACCTGATAAATTTAAAGTCAGTGGAGAATCAATTGGCTGACCCTCTCTTCACATTTTTTCCAAGCCACCAGTCCCAGAAATCCCCTCTTTTCTCTTCCTGTTCTCTCTATCAGACTTTATCAGTCCTCCAAGAACTCTATAGCTAATTACTGACTCTGTCCTTTGATTCAAGGAGACTTTATTGGCACAGTACAATGGCTTTCCAACAATTATCCTAAAACATTTCCCCCTTTCTGTATAAATAAAAATGAAAGTTTTTTTTTTTAAAAAAAAAAACTCTAACATAGTAAAACTACATACAACAAGAACAATGCATCCACTTTGTCCAATCCATTAGTTTTTGGCAAATTCACAGAAAATATTCTATTATTTATCTTATCTTGTTGAATCCAAAGTTTTGTACCTAATTTACTTTCTGTCACAACTAAGGAAAACTACCTTTAACTATCTAAACTTCAGTCTCATGAGAGATGCCTGATAATCAGATATTACCTGAGTGAATAGGAACTGAAGTTCAAGCAACTTTTAAAACTAAGAAACAAAAGAGACTTATGTCTGCCTGGACAGTTACCCCAGGATTCCTCTGTGTTGTTGGAGCATTCATCCTCAGCCTATGGGCCTAAAATATCTGACAGACTTGTCTATGAAGAGTAACTTGAAAGACTGTCCTAACTTGTCTTGGCAAAGTTCAGCAGTTACCTTCTTTTGTATCCTCTGTATCCTCCTTCTCCAATTTGGACAGCATACTGTCAGCAGTCAAGGCAAGGGCAATTTCTTTGTACCACAGTACCACAGAAGAAAGCAAAATCCATATGGAGGTTCTTTGATTGCCGTTATCCTCTTCTTGGGTAAAATGGTGCTGCAAGGAGCAGACATGTCTCACTGTCGAAAATCCTTATGTTATTAAAACATTAAAATACCATGTTCTGTAGTTCTCTTAAATATTTAAAAACCACCTGCCTATTTAAAATATGTCTCTGATTGACCTTGAAAGCATACCTAACTTGATTATAACTTTGATTATTATAGATGATTAAATACAAATATGTATTTATTTATTACCCTAAATAGCTTTCAAGGACTAGAACTTTACATTTTTAAACAAGCTCCATTGATATAATACTTTAAACAAGAAATGGAAACATAAAATACAGTATAATAAAAAGAACCTTAAATTTGTATCAATATACAAAAATCTATAACAATGTAATATATTTGAGGCTAGTGGCTGCTTTTTTAGTTTAAAAGTAGATGTGATAATTCTTTTATCGTATAATTTCTATACCCCTTTTTTCTTTTTAGAACAAGATTTATGAATCTAATTTTCTTTGCTTAGATTTTTCCCTGACCATGACCAATTACAATTTGTCACCAAACCCCTTAAACAAAGATAAATACTCAATGAATGGACCAAAAACTACCCATCCCATCTCTTGGGAATGTGCATGTCAGTTTCTTAAAATTACTTTTTGTTGTCTAAATAAGTTCTGGGAGAGCTAGCTGTTGTCTAGTCTATGTGTAGTGGGAGAGTGCAAGATTTATCTAAAGTTCTGCCTTGAATAGTCTACAAGGCTGGGCCATCTTAGGTAACAGCTTCAAAGTTGTCCTGAGCAGATTATAGTCGAAAGCTGATCTTTGAGTTGTGGTTGTCAGTTTGGTGGCATTATCATAATACAGTTGAATTCCTTGTGAATACTTTTAGAGACTTCAAAAATCACTGTTAGGAATGATCACAGTTCATTGCAGGAAACTTAAACATTTTAAATATCATCTGCAGCAGATCTTAGAGAGGTTAAAGACCACAATTTATTAGATACATCTGAGGTAAACTTAGTTTCTAGTTACCTTTACAGTCAAGCCTGAAATCACATACAGAAAGCTAGATGAAGCCTGTTTCTAAAATTAGTTAGTATGCTATATGACCATTAATATTACAGCAGAAGATATTATATATATATATAAACTTATAAATGTTGAGATAATATTTATACTGTAAGAAAACTTTTAAAGAGTCAAAATAAAACCAAAAAACTATCATATTAGCAGCAATATAATAGTCTCTAATTTAGGCGAGTTTTTTTTCCCCATGCCAGGTGGCTCTTCTGACATGACAGAGAATTTTTGGATTTTCCTTTTAACAAACATATTTGGTTTTAGAGAGGGAGAGAGCCATACTCTAAATCTAAAGCCAGCTTTAATTTTTGGTTGAATTAAGAATATAAAAATTGTTTTCCTTATAAGCAGAGAATAGTAGAGACAAACATTTGAGAAAATCTGTGAGATTTTTACCATATTGGAAATGTCCTATAATTTTAGACCAATTTGCTCTTTTTCTTAAGATACTTTCTCGAGATGATTCATCTTTCTTCTTTAGATATCTCATTTGTGGGGTAGTTTTCAGATATTTTAGTTGGATGCTTTTATTCTTCTGGAAAGATAAAAACAAAACCCTGCCCCCACCTTAACTTTGGGGAGTTACCCTTTCTCATAGGTAGAATGACAAGACTGTTTAATGATGAGAGCCTCGCCTACTCAAGGGGTTTTTCCTTTTCAAATCTAGTCTTGATCAATCTTGATAATATCTAAAGCTGTTCTTTTCCCATGGAAACAATAGCAAATCCTCTTTCTCAATGTAACACACGGGTCACGTGGCAGACAGATTAATAGAAATGGGTTGATTTAAGATGTAAGAGCTAGCTAGCAATGTTCCTGAGCCATAGGCCAAACAGCATGAACTTAATATAAGTGTCTGAGTCATTTCTGGGGGCCTGAGCAGTGGTGAGCTACTAAGGGGTCTCGGGTGGCAGGTCTGTGGGTCTCGGACTTCTGGCCACCTGGGACCAAGAAACCCCACTACAACAATCCTGTTTCTCATTTTGAGATCAATACATCATTAAAGTATACAGGCTGATTTAATTCAGCAGTTTTCTTCACATATCCAATATCTCTCCACATCTGTTGTTCCTTTCTCGTTAGCATTTCATAAATTTAAAGTTAATAAGGCATTGTGCATTCTATCTCTGGTGGTCTTTATTACCCATTTCTGCTTATTAGGCATGTCTTTTAAAGTCCAGTCTGACCTTTCTATAACACTTTTCCTATAGTATCATGTGGTATACCACCCATAATATGTTTTATGTTGAACTATGCAAAAAATATTTTATTTGCTAGAGACAACTGCTGGAACATTGTTAGTCTTAATTTGCACAGGTATTCCCATAATGGCTATAATTTCTAAAAAATGTATAATTACAGAATGAGCCTTTTCAGAACTCAGAGATGTTGCCCGTTGAAATTTTGAATATGTATTTATTGTATGTTGTACATATTTTAATTTCCCAAACTCTGAAAAATATAACACATCCATCTTCCAAATTTAATTTCTTGGGGTTCCCTTTGGGTTACCTTCTGCAGGTAGTGAAGTTTTGTTATACAAACAACAAGCAGGACATTTTTTAAAAATAATTTTCTTGGCTTATTTCCAAGTCATAGAAAATATTTTCTTCAAACCCTGTTACTTAACATAGTGCTTCCTATGAAATTCTGAAGTTTATATTACATTTTCTACCTTTAACTGATCAATTTCACTATTATCTTGTGCTGAGGACCTGGTAGATCCATATGGGATCTAATATGTGTTATATACAAGGGATGATTTCTATTTCTGCTTATTTCTTGTAGTTAAATAAACAGCAAAGTTAATTGTGAATCATCTGGAATAAATTCAGTGGTTTCAATATACAAAACAACCCTTTCTGCATATTAAGAGTCAGTAACTATATTAAGAGGTTCTGGTAGATCTAATAATATCACAAGAATATCATATAATTCTGACTTTTGAATGGAATCATAAGGACTTTTAGTCGCCTTATTTACATTTTCTGACATAACTTATCTTTCCTCCTTTTGCATCAGTATAGAATGTAGGGTCTCCAGAAATTGGTGTTCCTTGCACAATGTGAGGAAGAATTCAATTAGTTCTTTTTATGTACTGAAATCTGTAGTATAAAGTTTCTGGCTCAGACAAGCCCTGAGGTTTAAACAAGCAGTCTCAAATAATCACATAAAGGCTTATATTAATTACAAGCTAATTGGCCTCGGCTCAGGCTTATTGCTTGCTAACTCTTAAACTAAGCCATCTATTTATGTTTAGCCATGTAGCTTGGTACCTTTTCTTCAGCACAGCATTCTCGTCTTCCTTTATTTGTATCTGGCAGGTATCACTGCTCTCCTGCTTCCCAGAATTCTCCTAGTCTGCTTTCTCTGCCTCTACTTCCTGTCTAGCTACTTGACTAATCAGTATTTTATTAAACCAATACAAGTGACAATATTTACATTGTACAAACCTCAGTCACACAGCAGAAATCTCTTAATTCGGAATATTTGTTGCTAATCTTTCCCAAGACATTATTGCAAGCTCTATGACAATGTTTGTTTTCTGCCCATAATGAGGCGATTTAAGCATCAGTAAAAGGTACCACAATTTCTGCTAGGTCTACTCTTGCTAATAGATGAAGTCTCAATTATCCTTTCAGAATCAATTCAGAAAACTTTTCTGCATAGATCTTTAATTTTTTTACTTCATTTATGTGCTAAAAATATTCATTCTAAGCTATTATCTTCACTCTTCATAAGAGTTCTTATAGGAGAATGAGCGGAAGGTAAATAACCAGATATAATCAGCTCTGGAGTAAGCAATCCACGTTTGCATCCTGTAGTTTCTACTCACTAAAGCCAATTCACAGCTTCAACTGATAATTTCCTTGAACTATTTAAGTATCTATCCCTTTGTAAAGTGTGAAATAATTTACTGAGCTCTTGCACTGTTAATCCAATTGTGGGCCACAACCAGTTAACATCTCCCAGCGATTTTTGAAAATCATTATGAGTTTGTAATTGATCTCTGCTGATTTATGCCTTCTGTGATTGAATTTTTGCAAATCACCCTTATATCTTAGGTCATTAATAGAATATCCTTTTTGTATTTTTTAAGGAACAATTTGTAATCACCAACTAGACAAACTTTTCTTTGCTTCTCCAAACATCCCCCCACCAAGGAATCTGTGTCTGAATAAGCTCCTAAGATACCATCCATATAATGTTAAATTATAGACTAAGGAAACTTCTTACAAATTATTTCCAGTGGCTGTTGTACAAAATATTGACACAAGGTAGGGTATTTAACATCTCTTATGGAAGAACTTTCCTCTGATATCTTTAAATAGGCTGGAAATTATTATAAGTAGGCACTGTGAAGGCTAATTTTTCTCTATCCTGTTCTTGTAAAGGTATAGTAAAGATATAGTAAAGAAACAGTCTTTCAAGTCAATCACTATAATAGACAACCCTTTAGGTAGTAGAAGAGAAAGAGACAGATTGCCAAAAGTTCAAAGTCAGCCTTTTTTACAAGCAAGTTTCAGACTATCCAGGGATATATGGTGAGAACATGTCTCTTAACAAAAATAAGAATTCTTTTGACTAAAGCATCAAAAATTAACTGTACTCCTGGTAATATCTATACTTGCTAAAAAAAAAAAAAAAGTCTTATCTAGAAGTCATGGGTGGCCACACATCAACTATATCTAGCCACAAGGGAAATATAAATTTACTAATTCTGGACTTAGGTGTTTACCCTCAATAAACCCTGTCACCCATCAACATCTACTTGACAGAGTCTGCACCAATAGACTGTACCAAGTAATTGAGGCTAAATAAACATGCAATTTAACATGGCTTTAAAAAAAGAAAAGAAAGTATTTGCCTTCTTGATTCTGTACAATAAATATTTAGCAAGCTTAGCAAACAAAAATACTTCTTTTTTTTTTTTTTTTGCTGAAGAGGAAACCAGGAGATAAGGGGAAATGAGGAAGGGAATCGGGCTGGGAATCACATGGCAAGTCGGGGAAAGTAGAGGATCTCACCTCAGAGGTCACTTAAAGGAATGGTGTGAAATGAGAAAAAGGCCGGAAGAATGAAATCAGAGGGTAGAGGTTGGGAACCCAAGGAAAGGAAGGGGATATAGAGAGGTGGAGCTCCTGCTCTGTTGTAGACATTTGCATTTGAGCAGCCCACTGAAGAACCAGGCAGAAGTAGGAGGCAGCCTCAAGAGCAGAGAATACAGACCTAGGAACGTGGGTAGAACAAGAAATGGATATAACAGGAAACAATGTCATTCTCTACATAAACATTCACAATAAACTTTCCAAGTGGATTTCCAAATGCCCAAGAAGTAGGATTTCACCATCTTTAATAAGAAAATAAATAATATTCTATTTGTGTGATTGACGTAGCTGACAGAGTATGATGAAGCTGAAGAAAACAAATACCGGGGAGTGGCTTCTTCCAAATACCATGGTGACATGCTTTGGTCTTTAAGTGAAAGAGAGGAGATGTTGCATTATTTTGCAATATTTCAGTTTGCTGCTTTGTGATCCATTGACCTAAATGCCTTTCCTAATGTGCTTTATCATTGTGCTTTCTTTCTGTAATGAAATAGCTCCCAAAGATGTAGAGACTCAATTGCAGGGTTGGCACTTACTTGTAAGTTTTAATGAAACTCAATGACAACATCTGTCTTCCGTGATACCAATTGAGTGTTCTCACAGATCAGCTGGAAAGTGACTTAATTAACTATTTTTTTTTTTTGACATGGCTTTGTTTTTAGGTCAGGATTTCTAGGGTAGCCTTGAACTCCCTATGCATCCCAGACTGGTCTCAAACTCATGGAGCACTCCCCCTACTGCAAAATCTTAAGTGCTGGGATTATAGGCTGTGCCATGACACCTGGGTAAATGTTATATTTGAATACTTTTAACAGATGGTCTCAAATTCTACTCAAAATCTTTCAGTGGATATGAAAATTAGCTTAAAAATATTCCCCCCAGCTTTTTAGGTGTACAGATAGCAATAGTTTCAGTTAAAAAAATGTTCATATTATTAGACAACCAAATCCCTGGAAGAAGGGAATAACGCCAGAGCTTCTATTTTCAAAATTCTCCCTCCGTAACATAAGTTTCTCTTAAGAAGCATTCTATCAGTGTCTCACTCATTGTCTGGCTTCTGTTCAGACCTGATTAAATTAGCAATGCTTGGCAGTTGGTTGAAAATGAAGTGTGAGAACACAAAGAGAGCTAAGAATAATGGGATTCCTGTCTAAGGTGGCTGGCCAACGGCAGAGCTGGCCAACGGCAGTTCTCAGCCCTTTGGCTGGAATCATTAGTATTATCTCCAATCAGTGTCATCATTTTGGAGATTTATAAAACTATTTGTCCGTGTTTTATGGATTAATCTATTTAAAACTTGACATTAAACTTCATAAATTCATGTAGCCTACAGTATGTAGTAATTTTCTGAATGCATTCACAATGGATTACACACTCATTATACAGTCTTTCCCTAGGACTCTCCAGTGACAGATGGAGTAGGGAAAGCAGAGATATTCCCCACATAAGCATTAGTGAGCCTTTCCAGTGGATTTACAAATGCTAGGGAAGTATAACTTCTTTCATATCTTTACAAAAAGTATACATAGTATTTCCATCAATTTCTTCCTTTGTCTATGCCACAAGTAGGTTTCCAGGATCTTGGATATGTGTATTCTCACTTTGGAGATCTGTGGTTCAGAACAGTGATTTATGTTGTCTTTGAATCTCTCGAGGGCTAATATACATATATGCAAATATTTTTTCAGATCTTATTGAGGAATCTAATGTATAAGGTAAAAATGTCCTCTTTAGGCATATAGTCCCATGAGTCATGACCACTGTGTGCAATAAAGACACAGACACTTTCTATCATTTTCCAAGTTAGCCTGTAACCCTTGTGGCCTGTCTTTCTCCTAGCTGAAGCTCCTGGCAACCAATAATGTGATTTCTATCAATACAAATATAAATGTAAGTGTAAATATTTAATAGGGATAAAAAGTCACACAACATAACCTTGATGATTTTAACAATGTGAAGTGTACACGTTAGTGGTCTTAGTTTGTATAATCACCACCACTCTTAAATTATCATCTGTGAAAGAAATCATAGACGCTTTAATCAATCCAGAAATATTTAATTAAAAAATTATTTTATTTTTAATTCTCCCTCTTCTCTCACTGTCTGGCTCTCAGTGTGTGTGTGTGGGGGGGCTCTATGTCTCTGTGTAGGTATGCACATGTGAGGCCAGAGATATCAGATCCCCTGGAACTGGAGGTACAGGCTGTTGCGAATTACTTGCATGAATGCTGGGAATCCAACTTAGGTCTGCACAAGCGTAGCATACTCTCTTAACTTCTGAGCCATGTCTTAGTCCCTGTAAATATTTATTTTCAAAGCTTTTCTAGCATGCACAAAACTACCTTAGTATTTCAAAGAGATACAATTTGATTTTTAGAAGAAACACACTGGCTGATGTTTCCTTAGAAATATAACCTAACTCTCCTTTGTACCTCAACATCATCTTCTAACAAGTGAATGCCATTAACAAATAGAATCTTCTATTTCTTAACTATGCACCTATTCAGGGTTCTGTGATCTCAGGAAAGGTTTTTAATGTCTTTCTGAGTATCTACAAGGGGTGTGTAATGTCTCCTTCACTCAGAATCTCTTTCTCATGCTACAGCTCCTAATATCCATATCCAAGATGGATATGGAGAATATTAAGATCTGTGCTGCCTTTCAACCTCCCGCCATCCCCCTCCCCCACTTAAGCTGGTCTCCCTGGAAAAGGCAATATTGAACTCTGTGGTGAAGGTTTTGTAGGGAGTGTTCTCAAGAGGTGGGCTGTAAGCCCCTATAAAAGGCAGGTTGAGCATGGAAGGAAGGAAAGGGGTCAGTTAGTCCTGTAGCCAGCTCTGCAGGGAGGATGCCATACTGTTCTCTCCCTCCTGCAGAAGGGAGGCCAGCAGGGACGGTGGTCCTGAGAGAGACACGATTGTAAGTCGTCAGCAGCCAATTCCAGCATCTCAGTGACGGATGCCGAGAGCCTGTTCTAATTCCGTATTTGTTTCTATGATTAAAAAAATTCCCTCACAAAAGGCAACTTAAGGGAGAACAGATTTGTTTTAGCTCATGGTTCTAGGTTACAGTCCATCATTTGGGGAAGTCAATGTAATGGGGTTTGAAACAGTCACAGCACATCCAGAGTCAAGGGCAGAGAGAAATGAATTCGTGCATGCTAATCACTCAGCTGATCTGTTCTGCTCTTCTATACAATAGGACCCTCTGCCCAGAGAATGATGCCTGGGCAGCTGGGTCTTCTCTCATGGATTAGCATTACTAATCAAGATAACCACCCCTCAGACAAGCTCATATACCAATCTTATCTAGACAGTCTTCCCCGAGTCTCTCTCCCCAAGAGATTCTAGATTGTGTCAAGTCAACAAGTGAAACTAAACTACAGAGCATCCAAGCCTAAGGCGTTCTTACTCACTATTGCCTTTTGTTTGCACCTTTCAAATCCATTGTCTTTTACTAATCAATTCACCTGAAAACAGCTTCTCCAGGATTCTGGGTGCTTTTGTTTCTCAAGAAACATACAAGAATGGTTCATCAGAATAGATTAAAGCCTCCTCCTACTGAACAGGTGATCTGGATATTGCGATTAACATTCAGTGTCTGTGCCTTTATCTATCTAGAGTCCCCTTATGACAGCTAGGACCTATCCCAGTGGCTTTTCTAACAGTGACCTCATTCCTGCAGCACCAGAACTCCTGGTTATAGTGATCTTGAAGTTTCCAAGGTTGTAGGTTTACAATTAAAACTAGGGAAATGGAATTGAAAGGCTGCTTTTCCATGCACCTGAGCATATTCTACCAGCCTGTGTGGTATATATAGCAGAAATATCAGGGCCTTGCTTGATGACAGTTGAGATCCATGTCCGTACCTCCTATCCCCTCCTACACATAGTTTAGTGAGAAGGGACTTTGACAAAAGTGTCACAATGTTCCTGAAGCTGGAGGAATTTCAAGAATCTATACAGAGCCTTAAAGATGCTGTAATGTCTGAGTATAGTGACTCACATCTTTAATCCTAGTTTTCAGGGAGCTGAAGCAGGAGAATTACTGAGTTCAAGCCTGCATGGTCTATCTTATCTAAAATAGCAAAGCAACTCAAGCAAACACCCTCCTCAAAAAAAAACCTTAAAAATTCATCTATAATTTTACCCTTCTTATTTATAAAGTCCTAGGTTAAAACTAAGTAAGTTGACGTATTTCCAGTTTCTTGCTCTAATATTTCCATCTAAACCCCAAAGTATTTTCTGGTCATGAACCCTTGTCCAGTTTCTTCCTCTTTCATGTTTATTACCTAAATCTTTCAAAGAATAGTCCATAGAAAAATTTCCCACGCATCTGATGAATAATAGTTGAATGGCATTATTTATTTATTTATTTATTTATTTATTTATTTATTTATTTATTTATTTATTTATTTATTTATTTATTTATTTATTTATTTATTTATTTATTTATTTATTTATTTATTTATTTATTTATTTATTTATTTATTTATTTATTTATTTATTTATATAGTAAATGCCTCCAGGAATGTTAATTACAGTTAACAGCTAAGCTTTGCTGATAGCTTACTGCAAATCAGGGATCTTACTAGGGTTTTAAAGTATTATCTGTGGTGTTTAGGAACCCACTCCACAAACATTTATTCTGTAGCCCAGGCAGTCCTGGATCTTCTGATCCTCCTGCATCAGCCTCTGAATAGTGGGGGTTGTGTCACCAGTAGACCAGCTCAATAGACATTTACTGAGTTTTCACTCTAGAGGAGTCATCTTAACACGTGCTGGGAACAACACAAAGCCAAAGACACAAAGACATTGCTTCCACTGTCATGGAGGTCACGCTTCAGTGGGAAGACAGCTGTCACGTAACTGTTTAATGTTCTAAAGGAGAGACAGTAGGTATCCAAGGTGAAACTACTGGGAAATTTATTTAGGAAAATTCATGAATGGCTTTCCCTTGGATTGGTAGTTGGCCTGGTATAAGAATAATGACTATGAGATGAATATATATTCACATATATGACAAATATATAAATATATGATGTGGGAATGCCTTTCTGTATGCTGTGAATATCAATCTTTAAATAAAGGAGCTGTTTTGGCCCATGACAGGCACCATAGAAAAAGTAGGTGGGGAATCAGAATAGGTAGGAAAGGAAGGGCGGAGTCAGAGACAGACTGAGCAAGCCGCCCTAGAAGAAACATGTAAGGAACACAGGTGAGCCACGGGCCAAGTGGCAGACAGATTAATAGAAATGGGTTGATTTAAGATGTAAGAGCTAGCTAGCAATGTGCCTAAGCCATAGGCCAAACGCATGAACTTAATATAAGCGTCTGAATCATTTTGGGGGGTTCTAAGCAGCTGTGGGTGGCTAAAGGATCTCTCGCAGCAGGTCTGTCTGTGGGTCTGGACTTCTGGCCGCCCTGGACCAAGGAACCTTAGTGTAACAAATATATATGTATTTGGTTTCTAAACCCTAGATTTTCTATATTTAATTTTTTAAATGCCTATAGATTAGAAATCTCAGTGAATTCTACAAAGAAAATTGTGTTTACATGATGACCAGAATCTAATGGTAAAATTAAGAAAAACTTAGAGGTAGCTAAAATTTAAAGATACTTCACTGTAATTTCTGTTTCTGTTCCCATCCCTACCCTTTTACATAGATAACGAAAAGGGTGAAGCTGACTTGTGATCAGCTTTGGGGTCTAGAGGATGGTAGGGATGACATCTTTAGAAGACTTAAGGCAAAGGGTAACACCAGAGCTCTGTGTTCGACTGAAAATGTCCTTCAGAAATAAGGAAGATATTCACATACATACCCCAATAACAGAAAAATTGAGAGATGATTATGGCTGAAGGACAATATTTCCAGATGGAAAAACAGATCTAGAGGATGGAATGTAACACATTGGATGTGGTGAAAATAAATAGTGTTACCTCCAAGCATGGCTTTTCTATGTCTTCCTTTTTAGTCAGGGTATCCCAGTGTGGCCCTGGCTGGCCTGTAACTCATCACATAGACCATGCTGAATTGGAAGTCACAGAGACTGGCCTGCTTCTGCCTCTGATATGTTAGGATGGAAGTCTAACCACCACACCCAGCCCAGCCTTCTCATAAAGTATTGTTAATTTTATGTTACTACTATTATTGTTATCATTATTAATTAATTTTTTTTAAGACAGGGTTTCTCTGTGTATCCCTGGCTATCCTAGAGCTCACTCTGTAGACCAGGCTGGCCTGTAATCTCTATCCTCCTGCCTCTGCCTCCCAAGTACTGGGTTTAAGGATCTATTCTGCCACCACCACCCAGCTCACTTAAAGTCTTAAAGCAAAGGCAATTTGTGAGATTGTGCTTGGCTTTGAAAGGCCTATATTTTGCATTTCTCTTGCTGTGTGGTTTAGGGTCAGGGTTGACTAGATGAATAATTCATTATTTTTGGAGACTGCCAGATATGCTGGGGGGCAAGCATGAAGAGAATTCACAGCTTCCAAGAAGTTCTCATTCTCTTGCTCTGTGTCCAGCTTCTCTTCCCACAGTTGGTCATCCTGGAAAATCCCAAGTCCTCAAATACAGGCCCACAGAGCCTTAAAGGGAAGGTGAGAAAATCTTCAACTGCCATATTATGTATTATTTTCCTGTTTTTATTTCCCATGCCCACTTGTTATGGGTCTGGGGTCATTCAGAGATTCAGTCAACATATCTTACCTATGTATACTGTAGAGATTTGTTACTCGTATTGGTTTAATAGAACACAGTAGGAGACAGGAAGTGCAGGTGGGGCAACCAGACAAGGAGAATTCTTGGAGCGCAGATGCTAGCCAGGCTCACTGGAAGCAAGATCAGAATGCTGCAGTGAAAAAAGGTACCAGGCCATATGGCTAAACACAGATAAGAGTAACAGATTAATTTAAAGTATAAGAGTTAGCAAGTAATAAGCCTGAGCCATAGGCCAAACAGTTTATAATTAATATAAACCTCTGTGTGTTTATTTGAGAATAAATGGATGCAAGACCAGCAGGGTGGGACAGAGAAACTAAGGACTACACTTACTATGTGCAGTCAACTGTCTATGTGCACTCAGGAGCAAGCAAGCTTGTTTACAGAGTCCAAAACTCGCAGTTTGTTATCTTATGTGAACAACAGTTCTGTTAAAATTGTAGAAGACCAGGAAATTACAAGTACAGCCCCCAGAATTCCAGAAGCCATCTGTCCTTGAGCAAGTGGGATTGACAGGTTAGAGGCATTTCTGTTTTATATATTTCTTATGTACAGCAATTTAAACTTAAAACAGTGTTAGCCACCACACACCGACTTCTCATTAGTCTTAGATGGTCCTGTTTTCCTTCAAACTATTTCCTGTACTTTGGGCTCGGCTGAGTCCATGTTTTCCTGAATCTGTAGTTTATACTGTTTTGCAGCCCCCAGATTTTACCTTTTTGTCTTAAACGTGTGCTCTATGAGATACTACCCTACACTCAGACCTGTATATGCTCAGAAGGATCCCTTTATTAGTTCCACAAAGAAATTGTGATTGTTCATTCTTAAAGAGGTTCAGAGATTCTAGAGTCTAGACAGAATCCTTAGGGAGTCCGAAGTCTACCAAGAGAGTCAGACTATCAAAAAAAGACTGTTTATAGTATAGTAGGCGGAGAAAGGAGAAGGCTAGATTATGATGGGCTTACCCAATGAATAAGAAATTTTGGGTTAATCTTAAGGGTAAAAATTTAAAACGTGAAAGATTCTACATACTAAATAAACTAAATAACACAACACTTACATTTTAGTAAATTTCTACTGAAAAAGATAGCAGAGAACATTTTTAAAAGTCACCAGGAGGGTCCTTCAGGAAAACATACTCGACTAAGTTTATAACAGGAAGGGCAAAGGGAAGGGGAAGGGCTTATGGAGATGTGAAAGTGTTATATTAGATGGGACTTGCCTATGTATGAGAAGTATAAATGTTGGAGAAGAGACAAAGATTTCTAGTTTGCCTAAAAATGTAAACTGGGCAGTTTTGTTTGTCTGATTTATATAGTAGCATAGACTTACAACAAATTCTCTGAACTCCCAGAATCCTTTGGCCCTAGTTGCCTGAGTCCTGGGATCCCACATATGTGTCAGTCTACCTACAGTAAAGTGGGTACTATTTACAGGGAAAGAGAGGAAGATGAAAAAATAAACTTTGAAGGAAAAAGGATGAGTTCAGTTTCTTCTTTGAAATATCTATACTGCCTCTAGGTTGGCACTGTTCAATTTAGAGCCTACTGACATGGTAGGTGTACTAATTTGTGTGTGTGTGTGTGTGTGTGTGTGTGTGTGTGTGTGTGTGTGTGTGTGTGTATGTGGTCAAGCTTGTCCTGTTCACTGCAGATGTTTGATGAGGCATTTCTGACTTCATCTTACTGGATGTGCAAGACAGCACACCCCTAATCAAGGACATCAAAGGTAGGAGAGGGTAGAAGGATAAACCAGCTCTCTGTCAAGAATCACTGATTTAGGTGGAAATTGCTTTCCTGCTTTCAGCTGTCACACTAATGACATGAGCATTAGCATCTCAGCCCACACTTTCTCCAGAGCCCTAGACCCATGTAATAAACAGATTTTCTGAACAGGGTGAGGATCAAGTCCATCCAGGGAGCTATTTATGTATTAATTCTTCTCAGGATCCGAGTCAAGGCCCTTTCCATGCATCTGGGCACAAATTGCTGTCAGATTATTATAAGCATAGAGAAGTTTCTTGCATGGGAAAAAAAGAAAGAAAGGAAAAAAGAGAGGCAGGAAATAAAACTATTTTTTCTTTTGTTTTATTCCTTCCTTCTTTCCTTCCTTCCTTCCTTTCTTCCTTTTTTTTTCTTTCTAAGATAGGACCTCACTATGTATTCTTGGTTGTCCTGGACTTGCTATGTAGATCAGGTTAGCCTTAACTCACTACATCCCCCAGTCTCTCCTTCTCAAATGCTGAGGTTAAAGACCACAGGCCACTACACCTGGCAAGAAATAGGATATTTTTCTTAGTCAGTTTTCCTATTTTCTCCAGTAGAAACTGGGGGCATCTTTTAGGGTGTCAGAGAAATGTACAAATGCAAAAACAGACTGGTCAGTTATCTGCCATTTCTCAGATAATAGGTGGCCCTAAATTCGTGGATGGAAATGTCTCAACCATTCTCTGTGTGGAGTTTTTCCTCTTGTTTCCCTCTCTTGTTTTCTTAATTGCCTCAAAATCTAATAAGTGCCTGCTTATAATAGAAAAACATGTAAATTCTTTTTATGTATGTGTTCATATGGTGTGCGTGTTCCCCACGGAGGCCAGAGGAAGGTGTTAGGTGTGCTGGTGCTGGACTTACAGGGAGTTGTCAGTTCCGTGCCATGAAACACACCTCAGTTCATTGCAGGAACCACAGGACTCTTAACACAGAGCCATCTTTCCCATCCCATAATAGAAATACTTTGAAACATAAAAGGCTTCAACAGAAATTCATGGTTATTCATAACTTGGTCACTCAGATGATTTTGTTTCAGATCGTTATACCTTTGCAAATTTAGGATCATGTAGCTGTTTTGTGCTTGAACATTTTAATCATAATGAAAGATTTTATGACTGAAAAATTATAAATTTACTTCAGTTAGTTACTCCTATGGAATAGCTTTTAGTGTTTTAGTATTATAAGTAATGTTGTAGAAGACATTCTCATCCCAAATGTTTGAAAACATATCCCTGTCCTCAAACTAGACAATTAAAGGAGTGGAAAATACTTCTAGGTCCTTGACACAGGTTACTACAGTGCATCCAAGAATAACTATGCCACCTTCCACATCCATCCTCAGCAATGTATAACATAATCCTCTTAGCTTGCTCTCATCTTTATTACAAAGGCATTTTATTTTTATTAAGTTCTTGCCCAGCCTGCTGAGATAGCTCAGCAGGTGCTTGCTCTGGTAATCCTTGGAAGGAGAAGGACAGAGTCAATTTCACATTTTCCTCTGACCTCTCTCAGACACCAAATAAAAACTGTATAATGTGTCTTTCTTATGTGTTACCATTATTTTTCATCTTGTGTTGAACAATGTAATTTGTACTATTAGGCATTTTCTAGGAAGTATACTGTCCACTGTTGTATTGGAAAAGCCTGATGCAGTACTCAGGGAGGTCCAGACTGGGTTCTCTTGGGCAAGGTTTTTACAAGAGTTTGTATCTCTTACCTCTTTTATGCTCAAGGGCCTCCTATAACCCTCTCTCTAAGGAGACTCAAGATTTTTTACTTTATTGTTATTAAGTTTTTGCTATATCTAGTTTTCTTTCAAAAAAAAGTTTAATAGACCCTGGGCATGGCTTAGTTCCTTAATTGCTTCTTAGAGAATGTAGCATGTTTCCGTATGCATGGGCACATTTCTACAATGATAGTGGTGTCTACAGAGCCACCAAATCAAGAGAAAAGACCACTGACAATCATACAGAGAAAATGAGATGACAGAAGCCTGGGCTAGCTCTACCACATACTCTTGAGTTTCCGATGGCTTGTCTTAGTTGCCAAGGGAGCACCAAAGTCACCTTTCAAGCCATTCTGCTGTCTCTTTCTACACATCTGTCTCCCGAGAATGTCATGTTATCAGGTTCAATTTATTCTTAAATTTGCCAGTTGAAAATCCTGGAGATTTGTACGATTCATGTTGACTTTCTGGAGGCTGCTATTTCCTAGGATATTGTGCAAGTCTATTCCAGGGAAGCACAGACCATCTCTTCCCATTATCTTTTCTTGCACTCATGTAACACATTCAACATGAGGAGCATATTCATGACCTTCTTCCTCCATTGCCCTGCATGTTCCCACCAACACGGTCTCTCACAGCACTCTGCTGCTTGCTCTGCAATAGCTCACACCTCATGTCAAGTGATCACACACGGCCTAACTTATTCCTCTCCCCTTTATATCAAAACATCACATAGCACCCCATCACAAAAAGCACCCTGTTTGTGATTCACACTTGATCTTTCTTAAAAAGCCAAGAAGTATGAAGCTTTATATCCTCACGTTTCAGTTACTGAATATACTTTGAAAAATTAGAATAGACAACTCCCAGAACTGTGGAGAAAGAGGCACGGCACAGCCACTCTACGTTCAGAAGAATCCCACCAGCATCTCAACTAGGAAACATAGCATTTGACGTCTTAGTCCATCAGGAGGAGGGCTGGAGATGGAAAAGCAGGCAGGACAATGACATGGATCTTAAATGGAAAGCAAAAGCATTTCCCTCAGGTATAGTGCCCTGAGCATCCCGGTATTAATGTCATTGGTCCCCATAGTCTCATGGATATGGCCTTGTTGGAGGAAGTGAGTCACTGTGAGGGCGGGCTTGGGATTTTCATAAGCTCAGGAGACAGCTCAGTGTCTCAGTCCATTTCTTGTTGCCTATAAGATGTAAGATTCTCAACTACTACTCCAAACTCCAGGTCTGCCAACACACAACCCTCAACTTTCATATAGAGAATGTGAAACTTGTGGTATTTCTGCTGCGCTGGCAGGATCCACTGAGTTTGTAAAATAATCTTAGTAAGTGGGATATGGCGCTGGACAGAGGCTCAGTAGTTAAGAGCAGTAGCTGCTCTTCTAGAGGGCACAGGTTCCATTTCTAACACCCATAGGGTGTCTCACAACTGTCCTAAATCCCAGCTCCAGGGAATCTGATGCCCTCTTCTGGCCTCTGCAGGAGACAGGTATGCACATAGTGCACAGGTATGCCTGTAAGCAAAACATGAATACAAAATATAAGAAAATTTTAAAAAGAAATACATGTTTCAATTTCTGTTTTGAGCCTTGATTATACTTTATTCTAAGTATAGAAGGTAAGAGGGAAAGGAAACTACTATTTGTAATGAATTTTAAAGAGCCTGGTGGTAGTGGTGCACACCTTTTATCCAAGCACTCAGCAGACAAAGGCAGGTGGAGCTCTGTGAGTTCAAGGCCAGCCTGCTCTGCAGAGGGAGTTCCAGGCCAGCCAGGTCAGAGAGAAAATGTATTTTGAAAAACCAAAGAAACAAGAGCAAAAAAACTTGAGCGAGATAATAATGGCTTTAAATGTCCAGCTTGGAGTTGCCTTGTTCACCAGCTCTGACTTAGTGACTCAAATGTTTTTAACCCTCATTTTGTCAATGAAGAAATTAAGGCACTAGTTAAAAAGTTCACCCCGAGTATCACTCCCATTTTTAACTTAAAATGTTTTGTTTCCAAGTCAAGTCTTGAAAATGACATCCCTCTTCTTCAAAATCTCTTGGTTTTGTTTTTGTTTTTTGGCTTTTTTTTTTTTTTGAGTCACAACCCTAAATTATTTTAGAATTCTCTTTATTTTCAGTTTTTATTTACCATCAACCACTTGATACTCATCTGGATGGCTCTTAGATTTAAACTCCTCTTTATAAAAGTTGAAGCAGCCAACATTTAAAAAGTGATTTATTTTTATTTTATGTGCATTGGTGTCTGTTCGACAGTGTCAGATCTGGATTTCCTGGACCTGGAGTTACAGGCAGTTGTGAGATGCTGTGTGGGTGCTAGGAATTGAACCCCAGTCCTCTGGAAAAACAGCCAGTACTCTTAACCATTTGAGGCTACAAACATTTTGACAGTGGGATATATATAATTTGATCCCCACAACTCTAGGTTTTTCCATTTACAAAGTACAAGATAATAAAAATAGTTTTTGTAGCAATATTTGGGCTGATATCTGGCTGAACCTGTGTGGTTCTATGGATGTGGAAATCATGCTTTTAATTCACTTTCTGCATGTATCAGAACAATTTTCTTTTAATTCATATGACATTTCTTCTTACTACATATAACACAACTTCCTATAAACTGACATGTCTTGGTTTCAGTGTTTTTTAATTACATTTATTTATTTGTGTGTGTATGTGAGGCATACACGTGCATGTTATGACTTATATATTGTGACCAGAAGACATCTGTAGAAGCCTATTCTTTGCATCCACTATATGGGTCCTGAGAACTGAATTTAGGTCATCATGATGGGCAGCAAGTAAGTTTATCTGTTGAGCCATTTCATAGACCCTCAGTATGTTTTTAAAATTTATCTTCATTATGTAGTATGTACTTTGTGTTCTTATATAAATAACCAGGAACAAGTTATCTAGCTGAATATATTGGTAAGGCAGACTGTTCAATTGATCTACTCATACATATCCTCAAAGAATGAATTCAAACATTGCATTCTTTGTGAAACCTTACTGGCCTTGCCTAGAGCTAGCATTGTTTGACTGCCTTGTGCCTACATCCTGCACAGATCATTTTTGTAAATCTGTTGGTATGCCTACTTTCTATACTTGATGTGAGCCCATTGTTTCACAGTAGCAAGGTTCTGTTTATGAAACAGTTACTTAATAAATGTTAAATGGCTGAATGTGCTAGCCTGTATCAATTGCCCCATTGTTTTAAGAGCACTTAAAAGCTAAGTCTTAAATCATTCATTTTGTTAACTTGCCTTGTGTAGAAAGAAGTTTCTGTATCCTGCATTATAATTCCCAAATACCCAGCAGCTCCTTCCCAAACAACTGACTCAGAAGCTTAATATTACTTACAAATGCTCGGCCAATAGCTCAGGCTTATTACTGACTAGCTCTTACACTTAAATTAACCACAGTTCTTATCTATGTTTAGTCACATGGCTTGGTATCTTTTCTCAGTACAACATTCTTATCTTGCTTTCTCTGTGTCTGGCTCACAACTCCTGATCCACCCTTCCTTTTCCCAGAATTCTCCTAATCTTGTTGCCTGGCCTATACTTCCTGCTTGAATACTGGCCAATCAGTGTGCAATACTGTGCAATACTGTGTGACTACTGACCAATCAGTGATACAAGCTGTAGTCATCTGAGGGGAGGGAATCTCCATTAAAAAAAAAATGCTTTCATAATATCATGCTGTAGGCAAGCTTGTGGGCATTTTCCTAATTAGTGATTTGTGTGGGAGGGTCCATCACATGTGTGTGAGTTAACCCCTGTGCTGGTGGTTCTGGGTTCTATAGAGTGCAGGTTGAGCAATCCAAGGGAAGTAAATGAGTAAGTGTAAGCACCACTCCTCTGCCTCTGCATTAGCTCTTGCCTTTAGGCTTCTGCCCTGTTTGAGTTTTTGCCCTGACTTCCCTCAGTGATGTGCTTTCACCTGGAAGTGTAACCTGAAATAAATTGTTTCCCCCCACAAGTTGCTGTTGGTTTGGTGTTTCATTACAGTAATAGTAACCCCAACTAAAACAGTAATAGTACCTCATATTTGTGAGACTGTGAAATAAGTTCATAAAAATGTTTACCATAATTCATAACACAGAGTATGTGCTTGATATTAGTCAAGGTTCTCTAGAAAAACAGAACAAATTGAATGTATATACATTTTACAGAGGAGCTTAGACTAGTTTGTACAATAAGAGCTGGGAAGTCCAATAGTGATTTTTTTGCACACCGGAGAGGTTGGGAATACAAGTAGTTACACAGTCCATTGTAGAGGTTGGCCTGCAGCCCCCAGGGCTTAGCACTATTTATGGCTTGCAGTGATTACCAGAACCAGCTGATCCATTTCCATCATCAGAACACTGCCCAAGCAGGTGCTGTGGTTAGGGAATCAGGACATTAGCAGAGAACAAAGAAGTTGACCCAGGCCAGATGTTGCTTATGAGCTGCAGAGGTTATTCAAGGCGAATAAGACAACCCTGGTATATAAGGCTTCCCCTGAGCTTCAATAAAGGACATTCTTCAAGAGTGACCTGCCTCTTTGTGTCTCTCAATCTCCAGACCCTTGCTCGATATGTGGCTTGCTCAGACCACAAGGCATTTCCACTTTGGTGGTGAAGGCCTGGAGGATTTCTGTGAAGCCACCGGAATGTCAATCTATGTTGGAAGAGAAGAAACTGCATTCTGATGGCAGTGAAGTGTGATACTCATCAGCAAGAGGTGGAGGCAGGTAAGCAAGATCACTGCCTTTCCTTTGAACTCTTTATTTCTAAGTTTCCTTGGGAAGGTACTACATACTCTGGGTGGGAGGGTCCTCTCCTTTTAGTTAATCCTTTCCTGAAATGCTCTCACAGACAGCACAGAGTCCAGATCCAATCAAGTTGACCACAATAAAGTCAACTATCTCATGCTCACAAAGTGGGAGAAATATTTGTAAGTTTACATGCTGCTTACATAGGTGTCATTTCCCCAAGCCACATAGGAACTGAATGAAGAAAAAAAGAAAAAAGAAAAAAGAAAATGACAGCTGCTCCTAGGTTTACTGTAGATATGAGGGAGAAAACAGCCAGAGGCAGAGGCATGGAGGGCTCTAGAGTGGTCATGACTGGCTGACTGAGCTGGGCCTGTGAAGAGAGGGGAGTCAATAGCCCAGGAACCCAAAAGAGGATTGGAGTAGCTCAAATGGCTGGATTATTTAGGGAAGAGCAGCTGGGCAAAGGACAGACCAACCCCTCGGCTGGGTATGTCAACCATGAGAACCCTGTAACAGGTAGGGATTGGGGGATGCTGGGACAACCTGTTGGCCAGAGTCAACTCTGATATGCTAATAAAATCCTCAGTTAACAGTTTGTCCTGGGCTGAGACCTAAGATGGCTTGACAGCTGTAAATAGTGAATGAGAATGTACTTGCATAATTAATGTTGTTCTCAACAACTTAAATATTCACTACTTTTATTTTTATTTTCTCTCAAGTAGGCTAGAAGCCCGTTTTTCACTTCTGAAGTTCAAGTTCCTGTGCAAGATGCACAAAGTGCTCCTTACTCAACCCAACTTTTTTCACAACATGTTAAATTAAGTCTCAAACCAGGGACAAATGGCTGAGGTGCCTATTTAACATACCAAATTAGGCCTGGCCGTCAGCATCCCTCAGTCCCCACCTGGTACAGGGTATATATGCCATTTTACACCCCACCCCCACCCACAACCCAAGGGTTGAGCTGCCTTTCCCCCAGAGGCTTGTCCCTGCCTGTATAAGTCAGCCATTTTGGCGACCCATCCTTTCTGTACCTTTTACTTCTTGAACGCTGCACCTGGGTCCCCTTTCCTCACGTGGCTCAGGGTCATGTCTGCTTTGGAGTCTCCCAGATGTCTCTCTGCCTCTGACTGTGCTTTCCCTTTTATCTATAATAAACCTTATCTTTCACCATACCTAGGATCAGCCATCCTCTTCCCCCTTTATTTCCTTCTTTTCATTCACAGTGTGCCGCCCTTGGTCGCTTTCTTCTGTTTGCTTAATTTCATTGGGTAGAACTTCATTTAAACTTTTCGCCTTGGTTAATTCACTCCTGACATTTTGGGGATGTAGCATAATTAAATTAGGCCTCGGTTTTTTTTTTTTTGTTTTGTTTTGTTTTGTTTTGTTTTGTTTTTAATGGAAGACTGCTGCTGCTTTTGGAATGCATAGAAGAGAGACAGTGTTCACCAGTGTCCTACTTTTTGCTCACTAAAAACATAAATTATGCTCCTATAACTCTTGCCTTGTAGCCTGACTGTAAAGAGGTGGCTTATGGATCTTTTTGGTAGTTACTGATGTCTTTCAGGCTCCATTATAATGTAAAATTTCTACTCAGAAGACCATAGCACAGGAGCAATAAAGGAAGGCTAAGTAGACACAGGTGGAGGCTTTCAAAGCCTGTTGTATGGAAACCCTGGGAAGAATTAAAACAGGGGAAGTTCCATAATCTGTTACATTTTCTCAATTTTGAAAAGATTTGAAGCAGCTTTGAGTGAAAGCCCACAGTGCATCATAAGACACTGAGATAGCAGCCAAGAAAGGAGCAGAGCAAGCGCTGAACCGTGGGTGCTAAGGGCCTCTGGCACCTCCCCAGCTCGGGCTGTCCGAGGGGTGAACACGCCTGCGGCAGCTCCGGCCAGGCCCTCCGATCTCCCGGGCTGGAGCTCCTCCTGCCCTCTGCCCCGGGCCGGGCCCACATCGTCCTTCCCTGCGCGCCGGGGGAAGGAGTTTCCGGCGGACCCGCCTCCCAGCCGCTTCCTGTCCTGCTTGCCGCACGGTGTCCTGCAGTGTCCCGGGACCGCGCCGGGCCCCTCAGCCCCCGCAGGTCCCCCCGGCCGTGACATTTGCACCATGCAGTCCCGCCTCCTCCTCCTCGGAGTCCCGGGCGGCCTCGGCGAGGTGGCCTCGCGGCGCATGCGATTGCTTCTGCGGCAGGTGCTACGGGGCAGGCCGGGAGGGGACCGGCAGCGGCTGGAGGTCAGACTGATGCACACCGGGGCGACTGACTCAGGTAACTGGGCTCGCCGCCTTCGCTGCTGCTGCTGCTGCTGCCTCCCCTCGCTGCCCCGTGATGTGGGGCAAAGCACTGGCACTCCGGGCTCCACTCGGGAGCCTGAGGGTTCTGGATTAAGGTCTCTGATGTCTAGGAACACTGTTTTCTTCTCCCAGATTTTGGTTCAAGAATCCTATCTTAGACTAAAGGACACTCAGGTTTATGCAGCGGCGGCAGCAGCAGCAGCAACCGCACTTGACCTTGATCTTTGACTCCCAAGGGCTCAGTAGCCGGTTTTGTGTCATGACCCAAGTAGGGCTTGTGATGGCATAGGCGTTTGTACATTCTAGTGGAGAACCCGTGTCCACGGACTTTCTCAAGTTAACAGGAGACTCGGTTTCAAGCATTCTTAGAACCTAAAGTTATAGATTTAGTTAAAACCCTTGACTACAGGTGGCGTGGAGTCCCAGAAAGAAAAAAAAGTGCCTTGCTGACGATTACACAGTGAAATTGCAATTCAAACCTTGCCTCCTTTCCTCAATTATAACTCCTAAAGCATTTGTTATTCACTGTCTTACTTTTCCTGAGTGTGACAAAATATTACACCAAAACAAAACTTAATACAGGGAAAGCGTTCTTTTGGCTCACAGTTTGAGATGTCTCAGTGTATGCTTGCTGCCTCCAATGCTATGGTCTGTATTGAAGCAGAAGATCATGGAGACAGGTGGGTTTATCGGAGAGAAGCCGATCTCCCAGGGAGGCAGAGAGGCAACAGCTATAGACCTCTTTTTCAAAGACAGGTTCTAGTTTGTCCAACTAGGCCCTAACTCCTTGTTTGTATCATCTCCAAATAATGTTATATCATCAATGGATTGATCTGTTGTTTATCAGAGTTCCAATCTCCTAGGGACTGGATCCACCAGTTCTGGAGTTATACTATATGTCCAAATGCACTCTTCTGTCCTAAAAGCAGAGGTCAAGGTAGAAGTAACATAATCTGATGGGTTTTGGAGTTGAGCAGTTTTGAGTGGAACCCATTTTTGTACTCTCTAGATAGAATATTTAACTGAAAAGATTTTTTTTTTTAAAATGAAAATTGTTCTCTGTACTGAATGCTGGTTGTAAAAACATTACAACATATATGAGTATGGACTTGAAAATTCTTTTATACTAGGTAGTAGAGGGTAGCTGTAAATGTCCTCAGTTTTGTGTTATATCCGATGAAGTACAGGTTTGGTTTCACATGTGAGGCATGGGCATACTGTAGACAGCATTCCAACTTCTCAGGTCATGGTTGATTCTGGCAGGCCAGGCCATAAGAAGTACATTGTGCTAACCTGGCTTGCCTCGCTATAGCAAAGGTTCTAACACTGAAGCTATGAAAACTGTAGGTAAATGATCTGTTTACAAGTAAGAGCCCTTCTGGCAAAATAAAAGGAAAACTCTTGCCTATCCAGATGCGTAAGGTTAAGGCTTTTAAGGTTAGAGTGGCACATTTAGAATCAGAGGTCATACACAGCCAGAAAGCAGCTGGAAAGATTCTCAGCTATTCTCCATGTGCCCAGACTCACTGTGTCCTCTGCTTATAAACTGTCATTGCTTCCTAGAAGTGTGAAAGGAACCACAGAGTACATGAAAAACAGATTCAAGTCATATTCTTTTCTTCTCCGCACCAAATGCTATCTGTCTTGTCTGTATGTTCCTTTGATGCTTGTCAACACTTTGTACCTAACAGGCACTCGGTGGCTTACTAGGCTAAAGTTCATGGAGAGTGTTTTTGTAAGAGGTTGCAATTACTTTGCTGCCTTTCAAAATAGTACCTCTACTAAGCCTGAAAAGGAGGACAGGAGGAAATGGTCATTTATGCTAACAAAAAAAAAAAAAAAAAAAAGAAGTGAAAAGATGCTGGGTAAGTTAGTGCACACCGTTACTCAGAGCTCCTCTGAGGCAGAGGCAGGGGGATCTCAGTGAATTCAGGGACAGTATGGTCTATTTGACATTTCCTGCACAACCAGCCCTACACAGAGAGATCTCGTCGCATAAAAGCCCAGACCAAAGCATGGCAAGCCAATCCACAAAGCTCTCAAGCCTACTGCTTTATATCTTTTTTCTGTCTGATGGTGCGGAATCTAGAATTTGTACATTCTTTATCTCTGTCGACTTTAATTATTGGTAGTGATATCTTGTTTTAAAGACAGAGTGTCCGCAAGGAGGCTGTCTACTTCACCGAGTAGTCCACAGATCACTGCGACATCATCACAGGTGGAGCCAACAAGTTTGGTCAGTGGGACTTACAAAGTGATGAGCTTGGAAACAATTTTAAATCATGGAATTTCCCGCTTTTCTTTACCACCACTTCATGTTACTTTAGCTTTTACTTCCTTTTCTTACAGTGTCTCTGTGTGAAATAGATCTACTTTTAGAAACACTAAAATGTTTCTGCATAAATCACTTTCACTTAGAAAACTGAAAAATTAAAAATGCATTATATAAAAACAGCTCTTCCTTTGCATTAATAATCATAAACTTTTTCGGCATTGATTCTGTCAGATTATATATATATTCAATTATACAGGTAATTTGTACAAATTGGATCGTATTTTGTAATTTATCATCATTTCTATGATTGAGAACGTTAACATAATATTGTCCTATATGATCAGTTACATTAGGCATTAAATTTAGATATTTATCCCTATAATTTATTTTACCAGTTCCTTATTTTTGGAATATAGAGTGTCTATTTCAAATATTTTATATAAAAATGGTGAAAAATACATTCATGCCTATACAGTTTTGTGACTTCAAGATTTTGTCCTCGGGCTGTAATAGAAATATTCATGTGACTTTGGGGAGGAGAAATTCAAGACCCTGTTTTCAACTGGAAACAGCTATTATGATTTAGTCTTATCTCTGTATTTACCAGATATGGAATCTTGTGGAATTCATTGTCTACTTTGACCTGTAACAGAGGTTACTTAGAATCTCCGGTTCCACTGTAAATTGAATAATCTTAACAGTAAGATACAGAACAGTTGTGACCTTAGAAACATTAGGAAGAATGATATCAGGAACACACAGGCTTAAGATGGATGCTACTTTGTTGATACATTCTAGTTTCTGTTTTGTTTTTCAAGTTTTTTTCTTTTTGGATAGTAGACCTGGTTGTCTTGGAACTTGCTCTGTACACCAGCTGGCCTCCTGCCCTTGCCTCCTGAGTGCTGGGAGTAAAGGTGTGTGCCACCACTGCCTGGTGGATGATACATTTAGTTTTTAGTTTTTGTTTTTTTTTTTTAATCTGCTCTACATTTTGCATACTTCTTAAACACGCATGTGGGTTGGGGATCTAGTTCAGTGATAGAGTGTTTGCCTAGCATTTGCAAGGCCCTATATTCAGTCTCTGGTACAAAAATAACAAAAAGCCAAAATGGTGTCACTAACCATAAGTTTTAAGCTTCATGTGATTGCCCTTACCCTGGGGACTTTGGCAATGCCTCTGGTGAACCAAGGGAGAGGGATGTTATTGGCATCAGTGGGTCCAGGCTGCTCGGGCTGCTGATAGTCTATTGCACAGGATAACATCTCAAACCAAGAACTTACCCAGTCCAAAATACCAGGACTGTCGGTGTTGAAAACCTCAAACTGAGCCAACTTGTCCATGCTGCTGTCAAAATAAAGAAACAAGTTTAACAGAGTGGGCAGCTCAAAGCAGAAGAGACTTAGACTCTGACAATGTGGGCAAGCAGCTTACAGAGCACAGAAGTGAGGTATGGGAACAGCTTGGTTACTACGCAGCATTTGCTTTATCTGAGCTAGGTTTGATCATTGACAGCTGGTGACCGCCTGTAACTAAGCTACTGTGACTGGCTCAGATTCACTGGTTACAAAAGTAGGACACGGTTTCATTAGTTTCATTAGTGTGGGACTCAAGGTACAAAGGTATCCCCAGTCCCTGTTGACTGTAACAATATAATCACATCCTGAGGAAGAATCACAGGACGGAGTGCCAAGTGTGGGAAAAGTTAGCATACTCATCAATACAATCCATGATCTCTAGTAGTAAGTACTACTTGCACATTTGAGAAGAGCTACCACAGAATTACCTGAAATAGCATAAGTACAGCAGTTTTGAGCTTGATGAAGATCCTGAAATATCTGGGCAGCATATCCAATTTTTTTCAGGGGTTAACTAACAATTAAATTAAAATTATCAGTTGTAGCAACATTTTTTTAATACACACACACACACACATATATACATGGCTGTCCTGAACCCCTCTATGTAGACCAGGGGGGCTTTGAACTCAGAACCTCCTGCCTCTGCCTCCTGACTACCTACTGTATAGCAACATTTTAAGGAAGCACTTGTTTTCAAACACACACACACACACACACACACACACACACACACACACACACACACACACACACACGAAATGTAACAGTTAAAAAATAACTTTATCAAAGCTGGGCATGGTGGTGCAGGACTTTAATCCCAGCATTTGAGAGGCAGAGGCAGCTGGATAGCTGAATTCAAGGTCAGCCTGGGCTACATAGTTGTTCCAGGCCAGCCTGGGCTGTATAGGCTCCTTCTCAAATAACAATAGTAGTAAAAAGTGCTCCCCCACCCCCATACCAGCTCACTGGCCATCAACAGGGAATTTTTTTTTTTTTTAAAGCAGTAACATATTTTGAAGATAAGCTAAATGTTCAGTTTATCTCAATTCTAATCTTCAAGTGTGTTCAAAAGCTGTGCTTGAAGTTTTTTCTATGCTGTTGTCTGACATTTTCCATCTTGGCTTATTGATAATACTTACTTCCTTACTCCGTAATATGCTTTATTTGACACAAGCCAGCACAGGCCAAAACAGCTGTAAAGCAAATCTTTGCTGTTAGTACAGACATTAATATCTCAAGAGAATTTTATTTATGTTGACTTGAATAGTGTTACGGTATTTAAAGGATGCTGGTTTTGATCATACATATATATTTCTTTAGTTGATGCCCGATACCATGTTCTATATTAAAATAAATCAGAGAAGGGGCTATTCTGAACACTTGGAAGTGGAAGTCTAAAACTGATTCTGAAAGATGGCTGTGCTCTGTATCCTTGGAAAGTTCTCCTATAACTTTATCCCAAGACAAGGAAAAACAAGTTGTAGAGTGAGCTTTCTGGCCTGTCCAAGCAGAGGTCCAGAGGTTCAGACCCACTCTTAGCCCTAAATACTCACACAAAGGCTTATATTAATTTCAGGCTGTTCCTCCAATGTCTCAGGCACATTGCTAGCTAGCTCCTGCATCTTAATTCAAACCATTTCCATTAATCTGGCCTGCCACCTGGCCTGTGGCTCACCTGTGCTACTTTACATGTTGATTCTTGGGTGGCTGTCTGACTCCGCCCTCCTTTCCCTATCTATGCTTTGATTTCCCCGCCTACTTCTAAGATGCCCGCCATTTATTAAAGAATGATCCCACAACTACAAGTACTTATTATTAACTTTTAAATAAAAATTTACATGTATGGGTATTTTGCCTGCATATATATATGTTATCATTGCGTGCCTAGTGCCCATGAAGGCCAGAAGAGGGCATTGAATACCCTGGAACTAGAGTTTTAGACAGTTGTGAGCTGCTGAATGGGTGTTGGCAATGGAACTTGTGTCCACTGAAGAGCAGCCAGCGCTGTCTCACCGGTCTTTCCAGTCAGTAATTATAATACAACACAAGACATGCTTGTGGAAAGGAGTAGAATGGTACCCTCCTGCGCGAAGAGGAGATTGTGTCAGAGGAAAAGTTGGGAGATTTAGTGGAGGAGGTGAAACTCTTGAGGAGCAGTTGAGTAAAAGAGTTGCCTGAGAGATGCGGAAGGTGCAGGTGGGTCACTGGAGGAAGAACACAGGGGGAGCAGAATTTCATTTCTCAGCTTGAAGTAAAGGTGTCTGTAGACTGTGGTAGGTGTGCAGTAGTTCTGTGGCAGCCATGCAGCTCAGGGGAGAGTGATGACCAACAGACAGAAGTTGTGTTAAGGGCAGAGCTATTGGTATGCGTTAGATGGCTCCCAAGTCTAGCACTCTAGCCAAAGATGGACAAACTCATGATTTGACAGAAATGTCCATGTCACGCCTCCTCTTGTGTGCAGGAGACTTGGTTAATGGATCATTGCGTCATTTCTCCATGAAAACAATTTCCACTGTGGCTTCTTCCTTTGTGTGTTTGAAAAGCCTCTGGCTCGACGGTTAAATGTTTGGGGATCTTCCATTTGCATTATTGTCATTGATTTCTAGTTTAATTTCATTGTGGGGAAGAAGCATGCTTTAGGATTTTAATCCTTTGGAATTTTCTGAGGCTTGTGTTATGCCCAGCCCATAAAACATTTTGGCTAATGTTACAGATAAGTATCACACTGTTATTTACAAGTATGAATGGGTTCAGAGTTTCTGTCCTCTGCTCTACCTCTTGTCTTAGCCAAAAGACCAGGAATCAGCTTCCTACGTTCTGCAGCCATTTAACCCCCACTTCTCTCTCAGCTTATGGAGATGAGCATATGAAGTCATCTGGGCTTAGCTTGGGTTTATGTCATTTCTTCTCTCAGTTCTGCTGGTATTATTATTGTTTTAATAGTTATTTCCCAGACCCCTCCTTGCTAGGTCACTCTCAGGTCTGCTGTGTCCTCCACAAAGGATACAATTGTTATGAGGGTGCTTGGGTTAGGTACCCGTTCTGCTTGCTCTCCCTGGTGCCCCGTGGGCCTGGGGGTTGTCATGGCTCTCTGTTATTGTTAGTGGCAGAGTACTGTATTCCCCTTTCCCTTCAATTCTGCCCTCACCTTCATCACACAGTAAAGTGCAGGAAATTGACATTTTACTAGAGCAGACAGGCTCAAGCAATATGGGTAGAAGGGTATTTCTTAGGTGTATTAGCATAGTCACCCCCAAAGAAATGTCCTCTTGGAGCAAAAGAAAGGAAGCATAGAGACTTTTTTTCTGGCAGTCTGTATATTCATCTAGGAATGTATTTTGTGGGTACATTTCTAAGCATGCTCACTTTATAGTTCAAGAAGGAAAGATGGCTACATGTTTGGGCATGCTTAGCTTAAGGCTATGAAACACATTCATGTTTGAAAGGTTAAAATGGAGGACTAGAACACTTACTGTTCATATTATAACAATGGTGGTCAAGAAAGCATGCTCACCTTGCATTGCTAAAGATGGAAGGTGTGGTGGCACAATCCTATAGTACCAGCCCTGGAGAAATGGAGCAAAGGGGGTCAAGGCCAGCTTGAACTGCATTGCAAGTACAAGGTTAGCCTGAGCTACAGAGCATAGTCAAGGTCAGCCTGAATGTCCTCTTGTCCTGGAGAGCTGGGGCAGTGTGATGGCAGACAAGAATGCTCCTGAACAGGTTTTTGTTGTTGTTGTTGTTTTGTTTTTGTTTTTTCAAAAAGTTTTGACTAAAAAAAAGGGAATGGCAATTTGGGAGGATGGTAATGCAGGACTCTGCTTAGAAGGCTGTGTGTGACCAACACTCATGTTCTTTCAGTTCCTCATTTTGAATGAACCAATATTGTTTTCTCCTTGCTAGCACTCTGACAAAATGATTCTGCCTGGGGAAAGGGTTTCATTCAATAGGAAAATTTAGTGCAAAAGCCTGAAAATGGTTCAGATGTTCAGTGTGCTGTTAACAAAGGGAACCTCAGTGGGAAAATGCCTCTATCAGACTGGCCTGTGGGCAAACCTGTGCTGTATTTTCTTGATTGAGGATGGATGTGGGAGGGCCCAGCTCACTGTGAGTGCTACCACCCCTGGCCCAGTGGTTGTAGGTGCTCTAAGAAAGCAGGCTGAGCAAGTCATGGGAGCAAACCAGTAAGCAGTATCGCTCCATACAGCATCAGCTCCTGCCTCCAGGTTCTAGCTCTGTTTGAGTTCCTGTCCTGACGTCCTTTGATGCTGGGTTAAGATGTGGAAGTGGAAGCCATATAAGCCCTTTCCTCCCCAAGCTGATTTTGGTTAAGGTGTTTTTATCACAACAATAAAAAACCCTCTCTGAAAACCTTCAGTGTCTAGTGAGACCACCATGGCTGGAGTTAAGTCAGGGCAAACAGAGAAGAAACAAGAGGAAATAGAGAAGTTAGATTAAAGATGCTTTTTAGGTCATTACAAAGCCCCAAGGGTTTACGAGGAGCCCCTCATGACTTGTCTCTAATTATATTTTGTAGTGAAATATTGTGTATATAATAAAATTTGCCTGAAGATCAGAGGACAGGGTCAGCCACAGATTTTAGCCATGAGGGTCAGGGATTGGTGACACATGCCTTTCATTTGAGCACCAGGAAGTGTGAACCAGGAAATGATGTTGTGGGGCAGAGAGCTGTTTATAAGGTGGGGAGAGAGAGAGCCGACCCTTCCCTTTCTCCTGAGGCCTCAGTGAGGGTTCCTTAGGAGTGGCTGGGTAAAAAGTGGCTGTGGCTTGTTTCTCTGTCTCTCTGATTTTCAGGCAAACTTTATTAGATACACACTATATCGCCACAGTATTTGGTTGTGATAGTGGCTCTGTTGAAGCTAGGTTGTGAAGAACAAACCGGAAACAGTAAATTGTCGAGGGTGTATGAGAAAAGGCTGCCTGGGACTATCGTGGATTGGGTTGTGAGAATGATTCAAGTTTCTGTACAGCTTTTAGTGGAAAGATCAGATGTTCAGTTCTAAAAACTGAGGGAAACTTTTTCTTTCTTTCTTTTTTTTTTAAAAACCTCAGTAAAGGTGATTGGAGAGGTAGCTCCATTGGTAGACTGCTTGCCAACATTCATAAAGCTTTTTTTTCCCATAAAGTTTTTGGGTTTGAACTTCATCACTGCACAAACTGAATGGGGTGGTGTGTACTCTAATATTATAATTTTGGGTCTATAGCCAGATGGAAGCTAGCCTAGGATACTTGAGACCCCATCTTAAACACAAAATCCCAACCCCAAATACACACAACCATCCCAACAACACACACCTCAATAAAGAGATTATAATACATATTTTCCTTGGTTTATTTTATAATTCTATTAGTGTCTGGGCTATTGTAACAAAATACCATAAACTATGGCAATGTAAAAATATAGCTCTTACCAAAAAGGAATAAGAAGAGTTTATTTTGGAGTCAAATATGAGTGACTGTGGACCAGGAACACGGATTCATGTTCTAATGTAGTAACAGTTTCATGACGCTTTTTATTATTACTATTATAGTAACATAATAAAGCCACAAAAGAAGACACTTTTCAGACATTGGTGGGAACATCAGGTAGGTGGTTCCAGCGAAGCAGGGGATTTCTAGGTCTCAAATGCTCCCTGATACCATTCTCAGCCCTTGGGCTGTGGGAGTTGGGGCCCGTGAGCTCTTTCTGAAAGTATTTACCAATAGCACAAGGATGGTAAGTCCCGCACAGAGGTAGACAGTATCCCAAGGTATTTGGTTCCCAGCCTGCAACTTTTTAGCTCTTTATTGCCACTGAAGTTGTAATGAGCCTTGTAGATGTTGAATGCCGCCATGTTGAATGCCGCCATTGCTTCTCCTCTCCTGAACCTCAACTCACAACTGGATGCTTTATAAATGATAGAAATGCATTCCTTGCATTTTTATAGCTGGGAAGTTCAAAATAAAGTCAATTAGTGTCGGGGGGCTCCTTTTTCCCACCCTTGAGCCTGTTTCCTAAGGGTGTTAACTTCATCCAGGAGGCTCTACCTTTATGAATTAATCACATCCCAAAGGCCCTACGTCTTTATAACATTACCTTGGGCCATACATGTTGAGGCCATAGCACATGTATGCACCCCCTAGGATACACATGAGATGTCAGGGTAAATGATGAGAACTAGAAACTCCTCGAAGCATCTGCAACCAGTTTGCACCTCTGTCTCTGGTAACATCGAGTATTATTTCCTTCTATACTCAGCATCACCAAACTCACATCTGAGGATCGGCTTCTCACTTCGATTTTCATTATCTCAGTTATCGGTGCTTGAGCATTTCCTCCTGTATTTATTAGTATGAGTTTTCTGTGAATTGCCTGTCTACATATCCAGTCTGTGTTTCTGTCTGGGTGTTTGCAATTTTTTTTTATTGGTTATTGCTAGTTCTTTATATATTTGTCTTCATGATTATTTGTTCTATTTTAACATTGCATATGATCACTTTATTATAAAGTTCTTTAAAACTTTTTAGGTTTTTTTTTTTTTTTTTTTGAGATCTCTGTATGTAGTACAGGCTACCCTTGATCTTTGTCTTCCAGCTACAGCCTCCCCACCCACCACCGTGGCCAACCTTATATGGGGAAGAATGAGGGAGAGAGGCAGGAGGTGAACTTGCTGAAATAAAAGTTATTGTGGTACACTACAGAATTTCAGTGGTGGATGGAGATGCTGACTCTGCAGGTTCTACGTGGTGCTATGATTTTTCAAGAACTTTTGTGATAAGAAAGAAGTTGCCTGGGAAGAAGGCCTGGTGGATTGTGGAAGAAGTTTGCAACCCTTTTGATTTTATTTTCAATGTGTTTTACCTTGGCACTTCCTGAAACATGAATTCTAGTTGGTTTTTAATGAAAACCTGGAGCCAGATATTGGGGAAAAGCTGGAATATCAGAGAGAGGAAACACCATAGTCAATTCTCACCCAGCCAACTTCTCAGGGTAAAAGCTATCTCCAGCTTCCTCAGCCTGGCTCCTTGTCACTTCTATAGAATACCACACCCTTTGCCTACCCCTCCTTAAATATCTTCTTTGCCCAGTTGTTTCACTTCTGGGTTCAACTCTGTATCATATTCTAGAGTTAAGATTAAAAGTGTGAGCTACCACTGTTTGGTAGTTAGCCCTTGAACTCACAGAAACAGGAAAGATCTCTGTCTCTGGAGTTATGGGATTAAAGGCACAGGTCACCAGTCTTTGCCATGCTGGGATTAAAGATGTGAGTTACCACTCTCTGACCCTCCTGGCTTGACTGTGGGTGGATCTGTTCTGATAATCCAGACTGGTTTTATTAAATATAAAACATGTCACCACAACTTTTTGGCAGCTAATATTATACCTAAGAAGGATTTAGCTGTGAAGAGTGCTTTTCTTCTTTCTCACATCTTCATGTGTCCTTAATAAGTTCTATCGTGCATTACAAACTTTATCAGAGGCACAGATTTCCTCATTTTAAAGTCTATTTTAGAGGGTTATTCTGAGACTGTAAAGGACTTAGGTGTTAGCTGGCTTTGTCATTGCCACAGTCTAAGGTCTTGCTATCCAGTGTACCTCAACAGCTCTGAACTGGCCAGCTGAAAGACCAGCTTTTGAACAGCTGTCTTTTCTGCATGTCTTTGAGACCATCCTAAACATAGTTCTAGATGCCAGTGATGTCACTTTGCCAATTTGCTGTTGGAGAGAAGTAGGGTAGAGGGAAATTGCTATAGACCTGCATTGGAGGACCGAGATTAACCTTCCCTACACGATAGAACTCTGGAGATGCTGAGAACTTTCTCTCCTCTCACCTGTGTTATCTAGAATTCTCAACATTTATGTTCTTTGACCTGAATTCTTTGTGCTACCTGGACATAGGGAATTTTGAGGGTAGGCTGTTAGAGAACTTGACTTTGTAGAAGATCCGAAAGGATGTGAGTGTCTGCCCTACTGATACTCTGGATGATTCACTGTCATCCATATGCCTGAGACAGGTTTTGATTAGACAGAAATGGGGAGGTGATGTGGCAATGTCTTTCTGTATGCTGTGAATATCAGTCTTTAAATAAAGGAGCTGTTTTGGCCCATGACAGGCACCGTGAAAGAAATAGGTAGGGAATCAGAATAGGTAGGAAAGGAAGGGCAGAGCCACAGACAGATCGAGTCATCTGCCCCTCCCCCCCAAAACATATATGGAACACAGGTGAGCCACAGGCCACATGGCAGACAGATTGATAAAAATGAGTTAAGATAAAAGAACTAGCAATGTGCCTGAACCATAGGCCAAACAGCATAAACTTAATATAAGCTTCGGAGTCATTTTTGGGAAAGCCTTAACAGCGGTGGGCAGCTAAGGGGTCTGGAGTGGCAGGTCTGTGAGTCTAGACCTCTGGTACCTGAGACCAGAAACTTTATTGTAACAGATTTTATTTCCACTTAAGATTTCAGAGGGTTCAGCCTGTCACAGTGTGGGAGTTCCTCAGCTCATGTTGTGGTGGGTCAGTAAACAGCCATGGAGTGATACCTCAAGGACACACCCCAGTAACCTACTTCCTCCAGGAAGGACTCATCTCCTAAAGGTTCAAGAACCTCCCAAAATAGTACCACCAATCAGGGACCAAGTATTCAGATCATGAACCCATCGTGAACTTTCCAAGATATCATGAAATTCTGCCCCTGGCTCCCAAAGGCTCGTTGGCGTCTCCAAGTACAATGTGTTTCATTAATACCCAAGAGCCTCTTCAATCTGGACACTTCAGTATTATTCCACAGTCCAAACTCAAAGTATCCTCTGATACTTGGGGCAAACCAAGTCATGAATCTCTGTAGAATCAAAAAGAAAATTATGTGCTTTAGTTTACAAAGGCATATCCCAAAAGGAAGGAATGAGAGATGGCCAGTGGATAGTCAGGCAAGATCTTGTGAGTCTGCATCTGTTGTCTGTGCATGTGCATGTGGTGTAGCTCACCCTGCCACACCACCATGGCTCTGGTGTTTGTGGCCTTCTGACACCTGCAGCTCCAGTGACTTACTGTTTGGGCTGGCTCCACTCACTGACTGAGGGATTCCTCAGCTGACACCCCACTCCCCACATCTCTAGTATCCTACAGTCTGTATGAGGCAGGCCTTATACTCATAGCTTTGTGTTTGCCCTCTGGAGATTGATGTGGGAAATCTTACCGGAATGCACACTGCCTAATGCCTCAGGCCTTCTTTAAAAATCCAGGTGGACGCCTGTATGACTTTATAACTCATGTGCTCCGCATACAAAACAAGTGCCCACCTGGATAATGCCAAGAACTTCCATCAGCTCAAGCAGTAGTCAGGCCCCACGGAGTCCCAGCTACACTGGTTCCTGGTGACTGTAATCAGTGGTGGCTGACCCCCTCCCATTCTCCCCCCCCCCCAAAAAAAACCCCTGCTTCCCTTGGATGCTGGGTTTTTGTTTGTTTTGATTTTGTATTTTTGTTTTTACATCCCAGTCACAGTTTCTCTTCCCTCCTCTTCTCCCAGTCCTTCCCCTTCCCCACTTCTCCCTCCATCCACTTCTCCTCCTCTATTTCTATTCAGAAAAGGGCAGGCATCCCATGGATATCAGCCAGCATGACATATCAAGTTACAGTGAGGCTAGGCACCTCCTCTCCCATTAAGGCTGGATAAGGCACCCCAGTAGGAGGAAAGAATTCCAAAAGCAGGCAACAGAGTCAGAGACAGACCCTGCTCCCACTGTTAGGAGTCCCACAAGAAGACCAGGCTGCACAGCTGTAACACAGATGCAGAAGGCCTAGGTCAGTCCCATGCAGGATCCTTGTTTGGCAGTTCAGTCTCTGTGAGTCCCTGTGAGCTCAGGTTAGAGAGACAACTGGCATGAGTGGGGGATCTCTGAGAAGAGCTAGAAACCTAGTGCAGTGGAAACTCTGAGGACTCTGAGAGACCCCAGCTAAGACTCCTCACTGTGGGATCCAGAACCTGAACCAGCTATGTCCTGTAACCAGGCAAGACCTTCAGTGAATGGATTGGGACACCAACCCAGCCACAAAACTGTTAACCTACAATTTGTCCTGCTAAGATGTGCTAGGGTAAAGGTGGTGCAGAAATTGTGAGAGCAGCTGACCAATGATGGGTCCAGCTTGAGACTCATACCTCGAGAGAAAGCTCACTCCGACACTGCCTGGAGGGCCAGCATCCAGCAGTTGGACAGCCCAGAGACCTAGGATAGAATCAAGCATAACTGGCCCCCAAAAAAGTAAATGAAATGATTCTCAATTATATTCTGGTATACTCACAGATTGTGGTCTAGTTCAATTTTCATCAGAGGCTTTATCCAGTAACATATGGATATAGAGGCAGAGACCAACTAGCCTGAGTTCGTAGGGTGCTGTGGCACCAATTCTGGTTGTATTAAAGGAAACTCAGAGCGAGATATAAGGGAAAGGCTGAAATAATCAGAGAGGAAACACCATAGTCAAATCTCACCCAGCTGTCTTCCAGCTTCCTCAGCCTTGCTTCTCTGGCTTCTATTGCATTAATCTAACTTTCTATGTCTGCCTTAAATACCCTCTTTGCCCAGTTGTTTCACATCCAGGTTAAGATTAAAGGCGTGGGCTATTACTATTTGGTAGTTAACCTTGAACTCACAGAAATACAGAGAGATCTGGCACCACCACTGCCTGGAACTCCCTCTGTAAACCAAGCTGGCTTCAAACTCAGATCTGCTGGGATTAAAGGCCTAGGTCACCACTCCTGTGCTGGGATTAAAGGTGTGATCCTCCTGGATTGATTGTGGTAGATCTCTCTGATATTTCAGACTGGTTTTGTTAAATATATAACATCACCACAGGGTACAGTTTTTATAAAAACATTTTTAAATTTAATTTTTTTTGTCCATATCCATTTTGTGCATGCATGTTTGTTGTGGAATATTATTTTAGCTAGGTAAAGGTGTGTTACATTTGTTTCTGCTGCTGCTGCCTTTGTTAATGATGTATAGATGTGTTACATTTGTTTCTGCTGCCTTTGTTAATGATGTATAGACGTGTTACATTTGTTTTTGCTACATTTGTTTAATTATGAAAAGATGTGTTGCTGTTTCACTTTGCCTGCCTAAGGCATCTGATTTGTCTAATTAAGAGCTGAGCGAATAAATGGCCAATAGCTAGGCAGAGAAAGAATGGGTGGGACTGGCGGGCAGAGTATAAGTAGGAGAAATCTAAGCTCGGAAGGCCAGAAGAGAACCAGGAGAAAGGGAGCAGGCTGGGGCTGGAAGCCAGGCAGTTGCTAGTCAGCCAGATATAGAGACAGCATGAAAGCAGCATATACAGAAATAAAGGTTAAAAAGTCCTGAGGCAAAACATAAAAAGAAATAGATTAAAATATTAGCTAAAATAAGGCGGAGTATTCTTGATTAATAAGTCTCTTGTCATGATTTGGTAGCTGGTTGGTGGCCAAAAAGAAAAAGCCTATTACACATGTCTGTCTACCACATGTGTGCCTGGTACTCTTGAAAGGCAGAAGAGTGTGTCAGATCCCCTGAAACTGGAGTTACAGATGATTGTAAGCAGCCATATGGGTGCTAGGACTTGAACCCAGGTCCTCTGGAAGAAGACAGTACTCAGCCACTGAGCCATCTCATCTCTCCAGCCCCACATAGGATGCTTTGTATAAGCAGAGTATCCCAGAAACCCCCTCTTCTTTAGGGAAAATCTTTAAAAAGAATTTATACTTTGATACAGTAGAACATAGAGTTTTAGAGTTTTTTCTAATTCAGAAGTGCCTTCAAGGCACTTTTTTTTTTTTTTTTTTTTTAACACTTGTCCAAATTTCTTCAATCTCTGTATCCTTAGTTAGGGATATAGCTCAGTGGTAGAGCATTTGCTTAGCAAGTAAGAAGAGGCCTTATATTCAGTCTCTAGTATGACTCCTGTCCTCCTCCAAAAAAATAAACCTATGGGCTAGGAATGTAGCTCTGTGATAGAGTATTTGCTTAGTCCTGGGTTCCATCCCCAGTAGTGTTGATAGAGAAAAAACAAAATCAGCTACATTATCCTTATCCACCCCCACCCCCCACCCCGACAGGGTTGCTCTGTGTAACAGCTCTGGCTGTCCTGGAACTCGCTCTGTAGACCAGGCTGGCTCGCTCTGAACTCACAGAAATCTTCCTTCTTCTTCTGCCTCCCATGTGTGGAGATTAAAGGTGTGTGCTACCACCCCTTGCATTCTTGCCAACTTTTATTATGTTCTTTTCATGTGTAGACTGCATAGTGAAATCCTTCCACCCTGGGTTTCCCTTCTCATTTTCAATAAAAGACTGACTAAAGCAGATAATAATAGCCTTGCCACAGCAGGAATGCTATAAAGTTTTGAAATTTCCTCTGTCACATTAATTAGTATATTATTTTGAGCTCAAACATTATGTGGACAGAATATAGAAAAGTTCTTAGCCAGGACATAGCATGAAAACACTGTAATTTGTTCTTGATAATGTCCTTCCCCCCTCTGAAACCTTGTGAGTGGAGTCTGCCGGGTGATTGTGTGTTCCTCTTCCAGTCACCTAGGCTCCCATCAGAGTTAACTGCTGAGCTCTGCTTACAGTATCCAGGACATCTCTAGCCTGCATCTGCCATAATAAATTTCTGGCCCAGACTTTCCAGCCTAGCCCAGAGGTTTGGACCCACTCTCAGCCCCACTGCCACTTAGGCCCAAATAATCACACAGGCGCTTGTATTAATTTTATGCTAATCAGCCTACAGCTCTGGCATATTGTTAGCTAGCTCTTGCTCTTAAACTAATCCATGATTCTAATACTGTTCAGCCACATGGCTCCTTTTCTCAGAGCAGCATAGTCGTCCTCTGCATCTGCTGGCTTCTCTGGCATCTCTGGCTTCTCTGCTCTGTTCTTCCTGTTCCCAGAGGTTTCTCAGTCTGGTAGCTCTTCTCACACTTCCTGTCTGCCTTCAGCCGATCAGTGTTTTTATTAAACTAATAGGCAGGACAATTATTTACAATGTAACATAATCCTACTACGTGCAGCTAAACTTCCTATCCACAGACTAGTTCCAATGCCCTAAGAACTGCACGATCTTTTTGTTACCCACTTTCTGCATCCAGATTGAGTGTTTTCTCCCAGTCCTGAGGGATAATGGACAAGGACAAGAGAAGGGCAAGCAAGCAGGCTTTGTTGAAAAGAGTGATAGCTCCCTTGAAGCCAAAAGGGATCATGGACATGGGCTGCTAAGTAGTGTCCACATCCGTATGTCCTAGGATCCATTTGGTCCCAGCCATATGCAAATTGGTTATCTGGGTGGATTAATTTGCCTGGCTAATTCAAATGTGTGTAGGGAATTTGGATTGGTTGATGGACCAAGTGCAAGACCACAGGCTAGGAAAGCCTGCTGGTGAGAGAAAGGCACGAGAATGTGTGTGTGTGTGTGCGCGTGCGTGCATGCGTGCGTGCTGGGGGAATGCTGAAGGGAGAAAGGCACCAAGAAGTGCCAAGGGGGAAGAAGAACCAAGAAGTACAGGTTGGTGGTTGCTGACACCTTGATGGGTCAGACTTTGGAATATAAGCTGTTCAGTTCACTGATTATGTAAAGTTTGTCCCAAAATTTATGTGTTCTCTAGGCTGATGGTGGATTCTGCTGGGACATGTGGCTCCTTTTCCTTAGTCTGTAACCCTAAGTGCCTATAGAATGGGGCTGTCTTGCTCCTATCACTTTGCTATCAATTGTTTGTATTATATCCACACCACTATGACAAACATTACTTGACATAAGTTTAGAAGAGAAAACATTTATTTGGCTTATAGTTTCAGACAGTTCAGTCCATTATGATGGGAAAGGTGTGACACAGGGCACTTCTGTTCACACCATGTTGGGCCTGGACCAGAGGAACAAAGTGGCCAGTACTAAAGACTTGCTCTCTCCTCACCTAGGTTCCACCTCCTAAAGCTTCCAGATTTCTTTAAACACTGCCAGCAGATACGTTTTCAAGTCATGAGTCTGTGGGGGACATAGAGTCAGATCATAAACGTAGCTATAAATACAATCTGATCAGGGTTAGTGAAATGGTCCCTCTGACCTCCATGTATACACAACCTCCTAATATAAGTGAATAAATCTTAAAAATTAAAACTTTTAAAAATGAATTTTTTGTATTGTTGCCTGTTATTAGTATTGCTATTAACATAAAGTGTAAGTCTGGTTAATATAATTTAATGTTTTTTGACAGCCTTGCTCCCGAAGTGTGAATTTTCTCTCTGGTAATGGCTTACACCGTAGATAGAAATGTTAGACATGTGCCTGGTACATTTGTGTAGCATTTCTCATTGGAGGTCAAGAGAGTCATCATTGCCAGAGTTTAATATGTGTCACTTGTCTCTTGTAATGACTGTATTTTTTCTTTTTAGGTGATACAGTTAATATCGGAGATGTATCCTACAAGCTGAAAACACCTAAGAACCCGGAACTTGTTCCACAGAACTACAGTAAGAAATGTTATTTGTGAATGAATACACTTTAAATTTCATTGTGAGCATTAAAAAAAAAACAAAAACAAAACAAAACAAAACAAACCCCGTATGCTGCTATCTGTTTTTGTTGGTTTCTGTCATTTGCTTTCAAGTCTGTCCGAGGCATCCCCTCTCCTTATCTGTGGCTTCTATCGGAAGTGTCCCTGTTTGTCATGTGGCCGTTAGATACAAGAGAACACATAGAGTAAAAATAGTTTTTATTTGATCAGTTTTGGTCAGTTTATTAAGTTGTATGGACATCATATCACTCTCATCACTTCTAAATGTGTCTGGGTCTCTGCCTCCCCCCATGGGAGCCGCCGGTCTCTCCTTTGCCAGAATAAATCAACTGCTTCTACTTTTTAGCACTATGAAAATAAGTGTGTGTGTGTGTGTGTGTGTGTGTGTGTATCTGCATCCTTTCCCCTAAGGAGATGAATTTGAAGTTCATCCATGTTGCTGTACCTATCCATTGTGGTAAATTTTATTTTATTGTGAATTAATTCATACACTATACAGTTCACATTAAATAATGTTTTATGTGTATGCATGTGTCTGCGTCTATGTATGTGCACTGCATGTCAGTGAGAGGCCAGAAAGGTATCAGACTAGCACTGGAGTTAGACATGGTTGTGTGCCATGTGATGTCTGTGTTGGGGTCTGAGTCAGGATCCTCTACAAGAGCAGTCAATGCTCTTAACTGATCCATCTCTCCAGGCCCAGAGTCTACCTCTTAAAATAACCACCCCATGCTTCCTAGTTGTTCTATTGTGCAGTGGTCACCACTGTCTCACCTCAGAGCATTTTTGTCATGCCTACAAAGAGAAAACATGACCGTTAATGGTCACTCTTTCCATGCCCTCATGTCTCCCTTCCTCACCCTCTAGCGTTGGGCCATGAACTACTGCTGCCTTTCATGCTGCTCTGCAGCTGCCTGCCCTGGACATGTCATTGGCAGTGGGGTCATAATCCAAGTGGTTTCTCTGGCTGGCTTATTTTATTAGTGGGATGTTTTTAGTGTAGTGTTTGATGTTGTAGCATGCTTTAGTTCATTGCTACTTAAGACTGAATAATACCCATTATATGAATAGTTTACATTTGTTTTACTTATTAGTTGATGGCATTGTTTCTATTTGGGTACATCGTAAATAATGTCGTTACAGAACATTTTATATAGAAATGGGTTTTTGTTGTTGCAAACATAGGAGAGGAGTTGCTTGACCATATTGTAACCCTGTTTAAAGTTTTGAGGAGTTGTCAATATGATTTCCAAAGCAGTTCCACTGTTTTCCATCACCATCAGCAGTGTATCTTGATTCCTGTTTCTCTGTGTCCTCATTAATAACTTGCTGTTGTCACCTTTGGTTGTTGTTTGTTTTAGATACTAGGAATTGAAGCCTTGGGTCTCATCATGCTGCTACATCAGTGCTAGCCATCGAGCTGCACCCCTAACCTTCTTTAAGGTTTTCAGAGTTTCAGACAGGGTCTCACTAAGTTGCCCAGCATGGCTTTGAGCTTTCTGTCTTAGGCTCATGTGTATTTGGGATCACAAGCCCATGCCACCAGGCTCTGCCTTTTTAACTGTAGCCATCCTCTTACATGCCGAGTGCTATCTTCCGGTTTTGATTGGCGTCTCTCAAATGACTTGCTCACAATCATTCCACTTTGCCTCTCAAAAAATGTAAGTATCTTGCTAATAACCTGAGAAATTAAGTTGACCTTGGGAAAGCTGATCCTCCTCAGCTTTTTTGATCTGGCCTTAGGCTCAGTTCATGCTACCCTCCCCGTCTGTGCTCCAGTCTTGGGGTATGATATCTAACCCTTTAAAGCACTGTTGTTCAGAATAATGCTTACTCTTATGGACACGCACACACACCCAAAACAACCCTTTGTCTCAGTATCCAAAATAGTGTCTGTCTGCCCCTCCTCCTGCTTTTGTGCTATTATTGTCATATGAATTATACCCTTATGCATAAGTCTAGGGTTGGGTAATAGTAAAGGGATGACCATGCAAGCATGAGATGAAAACTTATAAACCCACATAAAAAAGCTAGGTGTAATGTTACATACTTGTGATCCCAGCACTGGGAAGGCAGACATAGGCAGATTCCTGGGATTGAAAGCAAGCCACCCGTACCTAATTGGTGAGGTTTAGACCAAGTAAGAGACCCTGTTTTATAAACCAAGGACAAAAATGCTTGAGGTATGATGCCCAAAGATGACCCCTGGCTTCCCTCTATAAGTGCATGGCCCCCACCCCCACATTTACGCAGCCACATAAACATACACTCACCAGAAAAGTCCCCTGACAGTTTTATTAGCATTGTTTTATAAAGTTGTCTTTTAAAGCTGTAAAAGAAAAGCACAGACAAGAGCATGTTTATGTCTTCATATTTACCCATGCAGTTCTGTCTACTGTTTCTTTGGGTGAATTTGAATTGCTGTCTAGTGAGCTTTTATATCAGCCTGATTTTTTATGTACTGCAACTCAGCTATGGATGAATGCCCTGTTTTTGTTATCTAGAAATGTCCCAAGTTTTTCTTCATGTTTTGAAGAATAATTTCACTGGTTACAGATTTCTCAGACGACAGTTTGTTCTTGCATTTTGAATATGTTATTGCGGTGCTTCCCGCCTCTCTGGTTTCTGTGAGGGTCAGTTACTAATCTTGTCAGTGACCTGCCTTATGCTGCGAGTCCTTTGACACCCTCCTTCTTACAAAGATTCTTTTTGGCTTTCGATGCTTTGACTCAGATCGTTTGTCCAGCAGAGAGTCCTGTCCTATAAGCCTGGTTTCTAATGTGAGCGTGTTGGGATGATGGAAGCTTTAGGAGGTGGGGCCTCGGTCCTGACAATGATTTATTTTACAAAGAGCAAGACTTGCTTGTTTCCACTGTTTGTCTTTCTCATATCATTTATTTCTGCTGTGAGATTCTGTATACTGTGGATATGTGTTACTTTTATTGGTTGATAATAAAAGCTCATTTAAAAATGTACTGGATAATTAAAAATATGGATTAATAGTCATCTATAATAGTCAAACTTATAGCCATATTAGTTAGGTCTTCTAGGTATACAAATATATATTTCAATTAGATAGGTATCTTCAAACACTTCAAAGACCTACAGAATATGGCATTTAAGAGGTTTTAAGAACAGTGAGACACGTCTGCTCCTGGCAGCATCAGTTACTTCAAAGAAGGACAGGCATCAAGGAGACTTCTATGGAGTTTGCCTTCAATGTGGTAAAGCCAGCCATTTGGGTAAGAAGCTGTTCTTGCCTGTACTGCCTCCGCTTGATAGTAAGCTGTATACTGGACATGCAGGACCCACAGGAAAATGACTGCTAAACTTTGCTTAAAAAAAAAAAAAAAAAAAAAAAAGTGGGATGGCACTTCATGTTTTTGCTTCACAGAAGAATCTGCCGAAAATTCTGCAGGACACAAAGGAAAGCAACTGATGAACTTTGCCAAGGCAAGAGAGTTTTTCAAATTTCCTGCTTCACCAAAAAGTCTGTCAGACTCTAGGCCTTTAGGCTAAAGACAGATGTCCCACCATTACAGAAGAGCTTTGGGTGGCTGTCTAGGCAGCCAGATTCCTCTGTCATTTCTAGAATTTTAGAAGTTTCTTGTAATGCACTTTCTGTTTTCTCAGGTAATACTATATCTTTCTGGGATCTTTGTTGGAGTTGAAGACTAATTAGTTATAGTTTCCCATTAGTTATGATTAAAGGTAAATATAGTTAGATATAAAACTTCAAGGTCACAAAGGTAGGATAGATGATAGAGTATTTCTCTAATTTTTCCAAATGCAAATAGACTAGATATTGTAGCCATGGTTCTTACTTGGTAACTGTTTTTGTATGTAATTTTTACTATGGTAAAATCTTCCCTTTGGATTAGGCAAAAAGGGGAAAATGATGTGGGATTCTGAATATGTGTTGTTCTCATTGGTTGTAATAAAGTTGTTTGGCCAATGGCGAGGCAGAATAAGATTAGACTTCCAATCAAACTGAAGACAGAGATGAAGAAGGATAAAGTTAAGCAGATGCCATCCAGCTACTGAGGAAGCAAGATACACAGGAAATGAGACAACAGGTCATGAACCACTTGGCAAAGCATTGATAAGAAGTGTAGATTAATTTAAATGTAAGAGCTAGCTAGTAATAAGCTTAAGCCATTTACCAAGCATTTATAATTAATATAAACCTTTGAGTGATTATTGGAAGTGGCTATGGAACAGGGAAGGACAGAGAAATTCCATTTACATATTTCTTTCTCTCACCTACTGCTACCATAATATTTCAGGTATTTGGTTATTACAATGGAGTACTGACTTAATAGAATGTTTATTAAATGCTAATTTCTGATGTTATCGTGCTCAAGGTTTGACAAGATTCTTGAATGTTGAATGCCAAGATTATGGTCATTTTTTTTCTCCCTCCCTCCCTCCCTCCCTCCCTCCCTCCCTCCCTCCCTCCCTCCCTCCCTCCCTCCCTCCCTCCCTCCCCCCCTCCCTCCCTCTTTCCCTTTGTCTCTTTCTTCTCTAGAACTCTTATTATTGGTATATTGATAGACTTCATAACCCATGTCGACATCTGAGACTGCTCCTTCTTTTCATTTCTGTTCCGTGGGCTGGATTACATCAGTTTGTCTGTCTTCAGCTTTGCCGTGTTCTGCATCTGTTTATGGATCTTTCTTTACATCAGATAATATCGTACTCACATCTGCTTCTTAGCCTATCTAGTGATTTTTTTCCCTTTTACTTACTGTAGCTTTCAAGCTCATAGTTTCTGTTGGGAGTTTTAAAGTAATTTCTGTCCCTTGGCATTGTTGATGTCATGCTGTCCTTTAATTTCTTACTCGGTTTCTGCTCATTCTTAGAGCATATTTATAATGGCCAATTGCTTGTTGTCTTAGCTGGCTTTCATTTGCTGTGATAAACATCATGACCAAAGGCAACTTGAAGAGGAAAGGATTTATCTTACAACTTCCAGGCTACAGTCAATCTGAGGGAAGCCAGGGCAGGATCTCAAGGTAGGAACCTAGAGGTCAGAACTGAGGCAGAGACCATGAGAGGAATGGTGTTCACTAGCTTGCTCAGCCTGATTTCTTTTACCACCCAGAGCCACCTGCCCAGGGACTTCCACAGTGAGCTGGTGTCCTCATATCAACCATGGACCAAGAAAATGCCCACAAGGTTTGCTTACAGGCCAACCTAATGCAGACAGTTCTCAAGGTTCTGTCTTCCCAGATGTTTGTGTCAGGCTGACAAAAACTAGCGAGCAGACATGTCTGCTAAGTGTCGTTTGTCTGTCTTTGTCTACCAGGGAGAACACTTCCACACCCTCAGACAGCTTTTGTTACCTCTTTCTTTCTATGAACTTCTGAGCCATCCTTCGTCATTTCTTTTTTTCTTCTGTTGAAAGTGCTCATGTAAAGTAATGTGGCCGCCGCAGAAAACAGTCTTTGCAGGATTGATTTTTTTCCCCTGCTCCTTTATGTGACCTGTGTGTTTTTTGTTGGCCTGTTATTAAGGTTTCCCTTTAGTCTAGCATGTCATGTTAGAGACTGTTGATGTGTTTATATCTTTCTGCAAAGTAAGAATATGTTTACTAACAAAAAATTCACAAAGCTGCATCAGTCTCATTGGCATTGTTAAGCCAAGTACTATTGACCTCAGTTGATGGTCATGGTCATTGGCAATCATGCTTATTTTACTTCAGTATCAATTGCGTTCTGGGATTACATATCTTATATCTGATTATATATCTGATACAATTGTGTGTGTGTGTGTGTGTGTGTGTGTGTGTGTGTGTGTGTGTGTACACAGAATGGCTAAGAAAGGGTTAAGGAGGCTGCAGAGTTCAGATCTGACCTGAAAGCAGAGACTGAGAGCTTGGAGAGAGGCAAGGAAAATGTTTGGAGTCGATTAGGTGGGAAATTTTACAGACTGCAGGCACAAACCTGTTCAGATCAGAGTTGCCAAATGCAGGGACAAGCTGTGTTTAAATGTCAGTTTCAATAGTCTGTGCCATAAGGAGGAGAAACTGTTGGAGCCTGAGGGCAGAGGTGAGGTCCTTAGCTGTGGCAATTCTGGTTGAGCTTTGTGATAAGCGACTAGGTAAGATTCTCAGTGCTGCAGTATCACAGTCTTTGGGGGCTGGGGAGTGGGACGGGGCTATTCGGTACCAGGAGTGGGAGCTACAACTGATGTGAATGATAAGCACATGTGTTGGGTGTTTTCAGATATTACTTGGCTGTGGTCCTGAGTTCCTGATTTATCTTGATAAGTCCATATTTTATTTAGGTGAATGTTCACAATCAGTCTGTCCATGGTGGAGCTAGACAGATGGTGATTGTTTACTCATACAAACAAGATACTGAGTCACTGTCCCTCAACATTTGCTCTTAAAATCTAGCCAATGCTTGTGCTGACTATATGTGTGAACTCAATATAGGCTCAAGTCCGCTGGGAAAAGGCAACTTCAGTTAAGGGGTCGCCTCCATCAGACTGGTTTGTGAGTGTCTTTTTTTTTTTTTTTAATTAATAACTGCTGTAGGAGGATCCACCTCACTATGTGTTGTATAAGAAATCAGAATGAGCAAGTTATAGAAAGCAAGACAGTAAGTAACATTCCTCCATGGCTTCTGCTTAAGCTCCTGCCCTGACTTCCTACAGTGATGGCCTGTGACATCCTCTCCATGTTGGTTTTGATAATGTGGTTGGGTTATCACAGTAGAAAACAAAGCAGGGTACCACTGTTTGATAAACGGAGTTACTCAAGGCAAGGCATGGCGTAAAGCTGCTATCCTCTAAAATAAGGAATGACTTAGGATAGCACAGGCCAAGATCCCCACACCTGGGAATACCTCACTCTCCTTGTAAATGTGCCTTTGCCTTCTGTTAATGCAGACCCTCAGGGTGACCTCCTAGTATTTACCTGGCCCTCTAGGTTCCTACGCATAGATTGGAGCCTTAGGTGAACATTTATTTTTTTAATTTTTAAGCATTTTTTGATCATCTCCCTTTTAACTCTAATTGGTTTCTCTGCTGCAGGCAACCATAATGTTGAATAATTGTTGATGCTTTAAGGGGTGAGGTGAGGCTCAGTGCTGTTTCTACACAGTGAGCTTTGAGGAGGTTAAATAAGGATGAATTCTGAGAATGAACACTGCAGAGAGCTGCCAGACCAGCCTGGAGATAGTTCTCTGGGAATAGACTTTTGGGGACTGTAGTATGAGGTTTCTGGCCTGGACTTTCGGGCCTAACCTCAAGGTATAGGATATGCAGACCCGCAGACCCACAGACCCACAGACCCACAGAGACACACAGATGCTTTTAATAGTTTTCAGCTGACCAGCCTAAGGCCCAGGCATACAACTTGCTAGCTCTCTACCCTTCATCTAACCCATGTCTCTTATCTTGTTCAGCCATGTGGCTCGGTACCTTTCCTTAGAGCAGCATAGTTGTCCTCTGCTTCTTCCGGCTTCTCTCTGGCATTCTCTGTTCTTCTTGTTCTCAGAGTTTTCTTAGTCTGGTAGCCCCACCCACACTTCCTGCCTGCCTTTGGCCAATCAGCGCTTTTTATTAAACCAGTGGGTGGGACATAATCTCCCACAGGGGACATTCAACCTATTCTGTCCCCTTCAGTGGCTGCTAGGTGTTGGCTGTGATGGTGGGGATAGCCGCAGAGTCCGGGTGGATGGGACAGAGTAAGGACAAGTTAAAAACACCACCTGCCCCTCCCCCCTTTTTCTTCTTCTTGGATTAATGTCTATCAGCTGATTGGAAGCTTTTGTTAAACTTTTGTTAGTGTTCTTTGCTGTTTTTTGTTTGTTTGTTTGGTTGGTTGGTTTTTTTGTCCGTCCCCAGTGGAGAGATGAGTTTTCAGAGTTCCTCTCTCTTTCTAGTAATGGGTCACTAGAATTGAGCTCCCTCATTAGTTTGCATTCCTCAGGGAGTAATGGGGCACATGGTGTTTACTTTCTCTGCTTATGAAATGCTTGCTAAAGCCATTTTCCCACTTGATGGTATTGAGTTGTTTGCCTTTTAAAACTGATTTCCATGAGCTTCTCATATATTATGGCTACAGATCCTTTGACTTGTGTGTGTGTGTGTGTGTGTGTGTGTGTGTGTGTGTATTTTCTTCAATCAATTTGCTTAGTCATATTTTTCATTGTTACCTTGGTTGGTAGATATTTGATTATATTAGATTCATTGTTGTTTATTTTGACTTCTGTTCCTTGTGTTTATGATGATATTTTGTGTCTTTTTCTAAGAAACTTATAGCTCTGCTTTATTTTTTCCGTTTGGAAATTTATCTTTTATTCTCATTTTGCTATGCTCCTCATGCTTAAGCTATTAAGCCCAAGTGACCCTCCTACCTTAGTCTCCTGGCACCTGAGATTAAGTGTGCCCCACCACGCAGCTGGCATAAAGCCTGTCAGGAGGCTGCTTTTGTTAGTCTGTAAGTATCTTTAGACTCTACAATGATATTCTGCCCCATAGACCAATATTGGAACTTTGTACTTACATATTTTATCAGTCATTTAAAAAAGATAGGGATTTAAAGAAATTTATTACATTTTAGTGTGTGTGTGTGGTAATAGGTGTGTAGGCGCTTACATGCCACAGAACATCTGTAGAGGTTAGAGAATAATTTGTAGGAGTTGGTTTTCTCTACGGTATGGGTCCTGGGGATTAAACTCAGATTGTCAGGCTTGTGAAAAGTGCCTTTACTTACTGAGCCACTTTGCATGCCCAGAAGCAGCTTTAAAAATCAATGGATAAAACATTCCTTTATTTTATGTGTATAGGTGTTCTGTTTGCATGCACGTCTATGCCCTACTCATGTGTCTGGTGCCTGCAGTCACCAGAGGAGGACTTTGGAGCTTGGGAACTGGAGTTACAGGTGATTGGGAGTCACCAGTTTGTTATAAGTTCGGATTGCTTCTCCCCCATCAAGCTGTGGGCTTCTGCTGTCCTTGGAAGTATTTATTACTTTCTTCCTAGAATTCAGCTCATTTGAGTCTCTTCTTAAAATTATTTTATCAATTATTTGGAAATCTCACATTATGCACCCTGATTGTGCTCACCCTACTGTCTTCTCATGCCCCCCCCCCCCCCCACAGCAGGGGTAGAATCTATTTTGTGTTGTACATATATTCACTGGAGTGTGGTCAAATTTATAGTGGCCAGCCCTCTAAGGGAAGATGAGTGTCCACCTGCATCAGCATCAGGAGCCATCCCCATTTGAGGAAAGCCCGGAGCAGGGTGGGGACAGCTCTCCTATGTTCACAGACATTAACATGGCCCCAGGCAGCAGCCTAGACCACAGGCATCAGCACGGCCCTTGGTTGTATCAGAACCACTGAGTCACTCATAGCCCTCATCAGCTACATGGGCTATGAGCCTTGACATGGTTATGTATACACCCTTCACATCAGCATGGCACCTAAGGCAGCAAAAGCCTGAGGATGTCACCAAGGCATCAGGCGGTGACACAGACTGCATACGTACACATGAATCTCAGGCTTCATTGCAGCCTGAGACTACAGCATTGACCACAGACACCATCATGGCCTTTGGTAGTGTCACGGACTTTTCTCATTTTGAGCCTTCATTGTTACCCAGAGCCAGGGACATCCCATGGCTAGGCAGAGGTTCAAGGGCTAAGTCTGCATTTGCATAAGCTCCAGGCTGTTGTACATCATCCTGCCAACCAACCCTACTACTGAGCAGTGACAGCATGCTGATCTTCAGCCCTCTCTCTCACCTGTCACCACTGGAGGGGCTGCAGCTCCGCCTGTCTTCATAGCACACACCCCTCCATTTTTTCATCATCCCCCCTCTCCATCATATATTGATTGTAGTGGTGTCTGGCTTGAGAGGCTGTCTTCCATAGCCCTTAGGCCCCAAGGCTGGAGCATCACTTGGCTCTCACTGGGTTTTTTGTTTTTGTTTTTTAAAGATTTTTATTTGTGCATGCATGCCATATAAGTGCAGTGTTAATATGGTGTAGAGGCCAGAAGGGCATTGGATCCTCTGGATCTGGAGTTACAGGCACTTGTGAGCTGCCTGTGTGAATGCTGGAAACCAAATTTGGGTTCCATTTGCTAATGGAAGAGCAGCTAATGCTCTTAACCACCAAGCCATCCCTCCATCTCTTTGTATTCTTAATGGTGTGGTGAGTTTGAAGAAGGTGTGATCTTTTTATAGATAAAGGTTTTCTCTGCTTGTGAAGTTGATGTGAAATGCCTCTGCAGCTCTCATCATCACAGCAGTGGGGGTCAGGAACAATTATTTTTAATGTTTATTATTTCATGCTCATGTCTGAAAGCATTATTGTAACAGACAGCTTTCTTTTCCCAGGAGAAGACTAGTGACACAAACTCTTCAACAGATTGGCATACATGTCTGCAGGAAAATTAAGAAAATAGGCCTGTAATACCTTCTTGTCAGGAGTACAAAATTAAGTTAAAAAGAAAAAAGGTCACTTCCTTTGATTTCTGGGTCTTTTAATATAGTGAACATAGCATGTTTTTCATAATTTGAGAGTTACAGGCTAATACTGCTTCTTAATAGAAAATAAGAAAATTTATTTAGTTTGAGGTCTCAGGCAAATGCTTGCTGCTGATGAGGATTTGAGGATTGTGCTTAAAAATTTGGCTGTGTGCATTCTCCAGGGTGTCCAACTCCCAGGTCTTGCTGCAGTCAGATGGCAGGAGGCAAGTGTGTAGGGCAGTGCCCGACATCTAGTGTGATGGCTGATGTAGGACTGTGGGCAGCTGCATTTTTCTTACCAGTGCTCGTGTGGCCATTTTCAAGTCAGTTGACAATCCTGTACCTACTGACAGCTCTTCCTGAAGTCTGATGCTTAGACCCTTACATTTCCTGCCTTGTGAGGGGCACTGCTGAGTGAGGATTAGTAATGGTTATTATCTTGTTAAGGCACCCTAAAAATACTCTTGTCTTCATTCGCCTGTCATTAAAAGTTAATCTGGGTTGGGCATGTCAGCTGACTACAATTAATCTCCAAAGTCTAAGTGTTCCTAAATACAAGATTCTCATGGTTGCCGTGCTGGGTTGTGCTAACCAAACTCAGCCCAGCAGCAGAATGCCTGCCGTAATACCTTCTCTACACACACCCATATTTTACCATTTTCATAGGACCCTTATGGATGCATCTTAAAAATCTTGTTTGTATTATTTGTAGCTTTGCTCTTTGAAATGCCCCCGAGGACTTCATATGGAAAGTAAGCAGCCTTTAGATGGCTGTTAGTGTTTACTTGTCTTTGTTGTCTGTCTGTCACTGTTCTCCATGCATAGTATCCTTACCTGTAGCCAGAAGTTTGTCTGTCCAGGCCCCTTAGTCCCTCAGCCGCTTATAAAATAATCACACAAAGGCTTATATGAATTATAAACTCTTCTGCCTTTGGCTCAGGCTTATTGCTTACTAGTTCTCGCAACTTAACTCACCCATTTTTATTAATCTGTGTTTGCCATGTGGCTCGTGGCTTACTTACCTGTACTTTTACATCTTGCCTTCTCCAGGCAGCCTTCAGTGTCTCCTTCACTCTGCCTCCTTCATCTTCACTTGGATTTCCCTCCTGCCTCCAAGCAGCCTTGCCATAGACCAAAACAGCCCCTTTATTAACAAATGGTAACAAAGTATATTCACAGTTCACAGAAAGACGTCCCATATCACTCACCTGTTGTTACCTTTTACATATCAAGAAGGTGGTAATATATTGTGGGGATATTTTGTACTATAATAAAAACATTTCAGAGATATCAGAGGGATCTACCCACAGTTAGTCTAGGAAGATCGGACAGTGGCAACTCACACCTTTAATCCCAGCACAGGGAATATCCAGGGAGTGGTGACCTACGCCCTTAATCCAAACTGAGTTTGAGGTCATTTTAGTTTACAGAAGGAGTTCCAGGCTCCCAGGCAGACAGAGGTGGGGCCGCGCCTTAACTGAGCAAAGAGAGTATTTAAGGCAGACATAGAAAGACAGAGCAGGCAGAAGAAGCCAGGAGGAGCAAGGCTAAGGAAGCTGGAAGACAGCTGGGTGAGATCTGACTGTGGTGTTTACTTTCTCTAATATCTCGGACTTTCCCAGAGATCTGTCCCTGAGTTTCCTTTATTCGTGCAACAGTATATGTTTTGCCTAGTGGTAAATTGTTAGTGGTATTTTAACTGTATCCATTTGTTAGATAAAGATGGTTAGGACTTGGAAAGGGGAGGTGTGATGAGGTCAACTAAATCTTCAGACATGTCTGCACAGGCAGAGACAGTGTATGTCTTTGTACACTTACTGTATTCGCATGCTGTGTTTATAAGCTTTCTTTCCCTTTCCTAAGAATAGTTTCAAAATGGAAAAATTATAGTTGTTTAGTTTCACTGTTACATAATTGATAAGAGATTATGGCGTTAGGTTCTGAGGGAATTTTGGAGCATTTTATTTTCTTTTGGAGTTTTAAAAATATATTCTCAGAGGAGATGTTATATGGGTAAGTTGCAGTGCAAGCGTGAGACCCTGAGTCTGATTCCCACATGTAAGCCAGATGTGATCTGTAATGCTGTGACTGTAGAGTGTGGAGTGTGCTGGGTGGAGGTAGGTGCCTCTCCTCAGGTCACTGGCCAGTGGAGCCAATTTGGTGAGGTTCAGATCCACAGAGACTCTGTCTTCAAAATGTAAGGTGCTGACCTAGAGTAAGACACCCAGCATCAACACCTCCAACCTCCACATGCTCATGTATGCACGCGCGCACACCACACACACACACACACACACACACACACACACACACACACACACACACACACACACACACACTATACACACATTGATAAGTAAAATACCTTGGAAATGATGGGGTTCTAGAAAGTTTGTGTCTTTTTTCTCTCTATTTATGTTTCAGTTTAGCTCACCCTAAGCATATTCTCTGTCTTTTGGATTGCTAATATTTAAAGTGAAGCACAGGATGATAGGCTCTGTTGTAGGAAGGAGCATTACCAACTGTTCTCTCTGAAGCTTTCCTCACTAGCTGGGCGAGTCAACGACAGAAAGAGGTCAGAGACTAAGGAGTGCAAAGCCCAGTCTTTCTGATTTCAGTTTGCTTTCCTGTTTACCTTCTCAAATGCCTCTGGGACTTCCAGGTGCCCTGGCTTTTCCTTGGAGTTCATCTTGCGGTGGATATTGGAGTTTCATTTGGAACTAAGATGAATGATGATAAAAAGAGGTGCTGACTGGAGGGTGTGGCCGCTTTTTATTTCATCCTCACCTGAGCTTCAGAGCACTGAGACATGAGCCCCCATAGGAAGAAGCAGAAGCAGTGTACTGCAGACGAAAGCCCTGCTAGGCGACATGTTCCAGAGGCATTCTTAGCAGAGCCTAAGCCTCCATGGCAGACTACAAGAAAGGAGGACACTCTTCTCACACCGCAGATGCTTATTTCACGTCCACTGAGATAACAGTGCTTGCATCCTACACACGCCTGTTGACTTCTCCTCAGAACTGTTTCTGTCTTCACAGCGTGGGCCACCAGGCTCCATCTCCTAGCAGCTAGCCTGGGGCCTGCACCTCGCACTCACAGGACTGGGGTTGCTCTAGTCTGCTTTGTTGTCAAGGTCCTGTCAGTTCCTGTCTTTTCCTTCTAACTTCCCTAGTCCTGTCTCGCCTGCAAGTGTTGCTGTGGGTAACTGAAGCCTTTTTGCTGTTTTGTGTGAAAGCTGAATCTCAAGGCTGATGGAGTAGGCAAGTGTTTATATATATATTCTTTATATGATGTGCTTGAAGTTAAAATATTTTGATCAAAGAAAGTATTTCTTCCAGAGCCTTTGAGGTGGTGCTTCTCAGGTAACAGGTTTTCAAGAAATAACTTTCAATCCACTTCAGAGGTAATCCTGATTCCTTGCATAATCTTGTTGCCACTTGCAGACACTTACAGAGGTCATTTAAGGTCACTGGACACAGCAAACTTTTATCCAAGCAATTAGGCTCCAAAGATTTTCTGTAAGAATTACATACATTATGCTTTCAAGATGGATCACAGGATTGAAGGCTTTCTCTCTTTAGTTTATAAATAATTCAAAGGATTGAGAAATTCATCAGTGTCATAAATGACAGAATAACATGGAGAAACGTGATTTTTTGTGTGTCCGTGTGAATCCTGTAGAACAATCATTGCAGCTATTTGCCACTTGTAATAAATTAGCACACAAGTTACACGAAGGTGAAGCATTACCTGAGCTGCTCTCTCTTAGTAGGGACTGACGTTGAGGCAATGTGAAAGAAGCAAAGCCCCCAGTGCTTAAAATCTCTGTGTGTGTGTATTTTACTTACGTTGTTAGTTTGTTTTTGACAATTTTACATGTGTGTGATACACAGCTCACACCATCTGACCCTCTCATATTCTGTTCCTTCCCTATTAATCCAGGATTTGCCAGAGAAACACAAGTTCTACCATTCTGGCCAAATTAAAGCAAGCTTTTATTAAAATTCTAAATACTAACCAAGATGGAATCCAGTCAGCACCACCACCTGGAAACTTTCCAGCTCAGTGGCTTCTGTGGATAAAACCCATAGGCCCCTGTACATTTCCATGAGACTTTGTTACTATTTTCCAAGAATTACAACTCCCAGAATCCCAGCATGTTACCTAGTCCTTGAGCAGGTGGGGGTTACACGTTAATTTTGGGCCTAACCCCACCTCCTACCAACAAGCCTCCTCCTGCTCTCATGTCTTGTTTTGAGACCCACTGATTTTAACCAGGGTCATCCTTATGGGCTTGGATGTGGAGCTGTTCCTTGGAAGATGGGCAAGTCACCACTGAATACAAAGACTCTGTTTTTCCATCAGCCACCAGTGCTATTTGCTTTCTGGGAAGGGACTATGTCCCATGAGACCCTCCCCCATCTACGCTTGAATGTTGAAAAGTCCGTTTTTGCCAAGGCCTTTGTCGATAACCATGGTTATTTTGAGTTAATGAGTCCAATGACCATGCCATATGGGAAGATAGCATTTCATGACCTCTTCTCCCCATTATCAGACTCTAGTTTTTCCTACCTCCTCCATGATGGTCCTTGAGCCTTGGACAGGTGTCTCATCTGGGGCTGAGCCCTCCTAGCACCTTATCCATACGTGAGTTTCTAGTAATTGCTACTTGCCATGAAAAGACGCTTCTGTGACCAAGGCTGAGGGCATGTGGTTTACTTCTAATACTGCAGAGTTGCCTCTTCTTACATAAGAATTTGTGAATTAGCTTTAAAATTTTTTTAGAAGATTATTTTGTCTTCGAGACTAGAGTCTCACTATGTAACTATGGCTGCCCTTGAACTTGCAGCATACATAGATCAGGCTGAATTCAAATCTCCTCCTGCCTCTTAAGTGGTGTCATTCAAGATATGTGGTACCGTGCCCAGTTATATGTATTTTAAAATTTATTTTTATTTTTGATTGTGTATATGTGTATCTGCAAAGCTGATCTGGAGCTAGATTTAAGGCAATTGTGAGACACCTTACATGGGTACCAGGAATTCTCTTTTGGAAGAGAAATGGATGGTTTTAACTGCTGAGCCATCTCTCCAGCCCTAGCTAGCTGTATTTTTGAGGTCAGACTTTCAAAAAGAAGACTTAAACTAATCTTTAAAATCTTTGACTTTGCGATAAAGTCCTTGGACTCAACAAGTCTTTAGTCTTTATTTTAAAACCTATTGTAAAACAAATTACATTTTTTATATATTTATATATTTATTTTTTACTTAATCTTTCTGCTTTCTCAGACTTTCATCAGAAATGTACAATTTAAAATTTTTATTAGTGTATTTTTTACTTGATAAATTGAAATGGTAGGCTATTCAACATATTTTCATCTTTGTATATATTGAAGAATGATTAAGTTAAGCTAATTAATATGTCTATTACCTCAAATATATTTTAATCCATCTATTTATTTTACATCCTGGCTGCAGCCTCACCTCTCACATCCTCCCCTCCCAGTCCTTCTCCCTCACGCACATACTTTTTTTTTTAACTGAGAATATTAAAAATCTACTTTTCTAGCCATTTACAAATATGAGACTGTGCTGGCTGGACACAAACTGGAGTCCTCTGAGAGGAAGGAACCTCAGTTGAGAATGAGACCCTAGGCATTTTCCTAATTAGTGACTGACTGATGTGGGAGATCTTAAGCTATTGTGGGCGGGGCCATCCCTGGGCTGGCAGTCCCGGATGCTATAAGAAAACAGGCTGAGCAAGTCATAGGGAACAAGCCAGTAAGCAGTACCCCTCCGTGGCCTCTGCATCAGCTCCTGCCTCCAGCTTCCCACACAGTTTGAATTCCTGCTTTGGTTTCCCACAGCGGATTGTGGTTTGGAATATGCAAGTTGTGTAAAACCCTTTCTTCCCATGATGCTTTTGGTCACAGTGTTTCATTACAGCAATAGAAGCCCCAACTAAGACTAATGCCATCTACTGTAGTCAGCACGTTGTATAACGTATGTGAACTTGTTCCTCCTGTTACTTTGGACTCTCTGACCAACATGTGCTTTCTGCCTTCAGATGCACAATTTTTGGCTGTATAATAGGCTAAAAAAGATTTCTCTGGATCTGCCTGGCAATTTTGCCATGGTTAATTATCAAGATTAAATGAGAAAATGAACTCAAATAGAAAGCCTTTAATTTAAAAATAACAATTTAAAATCCATATATGCAAAAGAGGATTACACACTTAGTATACAGATATTTTTACAAACTGGTGAGAAAATCATTTGGCCAAGAGAAAGCAAGCTAAGGATTGCAGTAGGCACAACACAGAAGAGGAGTAACAGCCAGTGGCTGTGCGAACCGTGTTTGTGACAGCCAGTGAGCAGCGTTTCCTTGTAAGGTGCCAGTTTTCATACATCACTTTTAGCAGAGTTGAGAACTGTCATGTCGCGTACAGTGTCCAGGAAGTGACGTTCTGATATATTGCTGGCAGAAGCGTTAGTTCCTGTGACTTTCCAGGAGAGTTGAGATGACAGCTGATATTAAAGTACAAAGAGATTGCCTCTCAAACTTCCAGGTCGAAAGTCAGCATGCTGGGTGTGCTGGCACATGCCTGTGATTCCAGTCTTTTGGGAGGAAGAGATGGGATTAAGAGTCTGAGGCCAAGCTAGGCCTGATGATGCAGGTTTGTAATCTTAGTTAATCTGGGGACTGAGGCATGAGAATTCCAAGTTCAAGTCCTGCCTGGCCAGGAGAACAACTTCAAACAACCTCAAACTGCATCAAGATAGAGAGTTAAACTTGGCCTTGGTAGATTAGCACAGCACTTAGACTCATCAGAGGAGTTATTTCATGGTGGATGGGGTAATGCTCACAGCCATCACAGTGCTGTGCTGAGCAGCATCACTGGGATGCTCAGCATAATGCGATGTCTATATCACTTTGCCCCAGGGCTCAGGGGCCAGGTTAGAAAAGGGGACCAGAGGTTGGAGGAAAACAGTGTCTTCTGCAACACACACATAGGAAACAGGGCTCAAGTGATTGGAGCTGGATCTAAGCTGAGAGCTTTCGTCATGTAGTCCTGCATCCGTGGTACCAGAAAATACTCTTCAAACTGCCAAGGGAGGGAAGCAATCAATAACCCTACCAGGCTGTCATACTCATGAAGCACAGCAATGATCAGCAGTGGCAAGATAGATATTCATAAAGGTGTAATAAGTGACACTTGCTATGACCATCTAATTGGTCATATAGTATAGAGCTAGTCAACTTCCTGTAGCTAGTGAGGCCATGGAATTTATAAGAGAATTTTCTGTGCTTGTTTTACTAGGCCAGAAAAATTCCTAGTTGCATTCTACATCTTATCCTTTATCCACAGATAGGTGCAGCTACTTCCCCTCATCAAAGAAATCTCTATAGCAATGGAGACCATCACAGGAAACCACAGCTGGACACAGTACAGTGACCAGTAGATATGGGGAGTCCAACCCCAATGGGTCTCATAGCTCCTACGTCTCTGGTCCAGAGAACATTGAGGACATGTGAACAGAAAGACTGTAAGAGACAGAATACCAGGAAGTCTGCCACAGTCTGTCCTAGAAATGGCTGCATAATCGAGAATGGAAACGTGACTGTATCAATAGACAAGCTACCATAAAAGGGGAGGAATCTCCCACAACTACACAAGTAACTAATGATTTCTGGGAGAGGGAGGATGGACCTCTTCCAGGGATGATCCCCATGTTGGTTATCCAGTACAGAGTGGTCAGCATTGAAACCACATACACACAACAACGAAAGACTCGGCAGGTTGTATTTACATATTTGTGAACATACATATACATTATGATATAACAATTATGAAGAAAAAGAGGCTTTCAGCTTGAGAGTGGTAGGTCAGGCTTGAGAGAGGAAAGGGAAGGAGAAAGTGATGTAATTCCATTTTAATAAAAATATATTAAACAGAGCAGTGTCTTCTGGCCTGCCAGGATCTCTGCACTCATGAACCCCCAGCAGCTATGGTTGCCTGCCTAGGACCTGCACAAGATCAAGCCAGTCGACCTTCTAGTGTGGAGGAGTGAGAGGCCAGGGGCTCGTGAGCTCCAACTCCTACATGGGGAGAAAAAAATCATAATTTAAGTGTCCTAATGAAATTAGTGTAAAGTTCTTGAATATGACAGCAAAGTAGTCAAAAGTAGTTACAATTTTATTTTCAGAAAAATATTGGATAAGACTTTAGTTAGAAGTGAAACTCAACATGATCCAGATGTTTTATCTTTATAGGAAAAAGACAGCCTAGACTGTAAGATCAACCTCCGTGATACTGTTTTGACACCAGAGTGTTCTTAGTGGACTCCTGGAAGGGATTGGCATCTTGCGCCTGGTGTCAAAGCCTGGGGTTTCTCTCATGCACAGGACCTGTTTGTTATGCTGTGCGCAGTAGTTTGGCAGTTTATTTTGCAGATATTCGTAATGTGCAGTCTTAAATCTTGCTTCTATTTCTGGCATGCTTTTAAGTATGACTCATGTTTTCTTGAGGCTGCCCTAAAAATACTGCTGGTCTGAAGCATTAATGTGAAATACACCACAGGCATCACACAGCACTGCATAATACTTGCCTTCTATAGGGGAAGGCAGCTTCCCAACCAATTAAAGGAGGAAATGCTTCTAAGAATGTGCTGCACTAAAAATGTGAATTTGAAGAGCAGGAATTTTATAGAAATATAATATACAGAAATAAGTGTCTTTCAAATTCTAATAAAGGACGAAACATATTATTAAAGTCATAAAAAGAATAGAAATAGAACTAATGACCAGAACAGCATTTGACGGAAATGCTAAATTTGATGTAACATGGTAGTAGAGAAAGTCTTGAGCCTGAGAATGTCAAAAGTTTTTGGTGAAATGGCTCTGTAGGTCAGAGTGCTCACTGCTGAGCCGGGCAATCTGAATTTGATTCTCAGAACCCACACAGTGGAAGGAGAGAACCCACTCATGTAAGCTGTCATCTGACCTCCACACATGTCCTGTTCACATATGTTCACAAACATACACAGAAAAGTAAATAAGTAAATAAATGAAAAGAGGCTCCTGGGATATGTGAGATGTGAGGGCTGGAATGCTTGCTTTGGACTTGAACAACTTAAGTCTAATTTGGCTCTTTCTTAATCCACCTGACATATGGTGATACTCTCCAGTGGTGATTTTCTCTTTGCAGAATGGCAGAGGAAACTTACATAGCATTTGCTTAACAACCCCTTGTTCTGTGCCTAATTTGAACTTCATGACTCTGTAAGCACAACTATATTTATTAAATGATTTGATTAAGGTTGCACAGCTAATAAATATCAAAATTGGGATTTGATCCCAGACAGTGTTGCTAATATCTGTTCTTACACTATGCAGCCCCTGTCTCCTAGGTCTGCTGTTATATCTAAATGAGATACAGTGAAGAAAATTCACTTGTGTATTTATTTGGCACATGGTAGGCAAGCGATGAATCACAGCCATTATTGCTTATATATTTTGAAAGAGAGTTTCACACCACAGAAAATAGGGCCCTGGGAATTTGCATTTGCTCCTGTGAGTGCTTATGAGAGTATCCTCCATGTTATGCTTACTTGTTCAGGACTGCTGGTTTGAGAAGCAATGGCAATCTCAACACCTTCATTTGCTCTTGGACTCTCCAAGCTGAGGATGCTGCCATCACCCCTGCTGACCAGAATTAACTGGCATGGAGTTAATTAAGGAGGCCAGGCTTGTTTTTTAGCCCTTATCTTGCCTCGTCTCTCAGGTGTTGGGGGCACATGTGTGAACTATCACATCAAGCCCTGTCATTGGGAGAAAATACTGTGATTGGAGGAAAAATAGAAGTACGACAACAGTCTTTGAGGAGATGTGCCTAGCTAACTGTCAGGCGCTGTATTCAGAAGCCACTTAGGAAGTGTTACGTTCCTATTGTAAGTACAAGACTGGGAGAGCCTGCTCATGCTAACTTGACCCCCCCCCCCAGCAGTTTCATCCAGCAGAAAATATATATCTCAGGGCTTATTTGTGATTATTTAGAGAATGTTTATTAATTTTGCTTAAACCAAAAGAACAAACACGCATGCACACATACATGCACACACACACACACACACACACACACACACACACACACACACACGTATATATGAGTGCCATTGGTCTTTTGTGTAGAATAGATTATCATGCATATTACAGTTAGCATTATTGTTATAGTGTCTCAAATCACCCCTCACTCCCCCAAACCTTGCAACAACATAAAACATTTCCAAAGCTTTCTGGTCAGCAGGGGTGAGCATCAAGAACCAATGGAGAGTTCAAGAGCACATGCAAGTGTTGTTGAGATTACCAGTTGCCTCTCAAGCCAGTGATCCTCAAATAAGCATCATGCTGGTATGGAAGATCACCTCATAGGCACTCACAGGAGTATGCAATCCCCAGGGCTCTAGCTTAAATAAATTCATTCCTTTCTCCTTTAAGTAGGAGAGGATATTGGTGTACACATTGCTTTATGATAAGTACAGCCCTGACTCTTCTCCAGTTTAGTTTTTTAAAAAAGATAAATAATTCCTAAACTTCAGCACTTGTTTAAAATGACAGCTTGCAAAGGGTAAACCCCATATTGATTGGTTACCTGAAAATGTATGTACATAGTCCCAAAGTCAAGGCATTTGAAATAGATTGTACTATATAGAATGGGTTATAGGCCACTATTCCCATTTTGTTGTTGTTGTGTGTTTAGGTGTGGGGCTGGGGAAGTAACTCAAGGTCTCATACAGGCTAGTGGTACTCTACCCCTGAGCTACATTCTCAGCAGGAACCCTTCCCTCCCTCCCTCCCTCCCTCCCTCCCTCCCTCCCTCCCTCCCTCCCTCCCCATCTCTCTCTCTCTATCTTCCCCCTTTTTCTTTCCTTTCTTTCCATTGAGTCCATCATTTGTGGTCAACTACTGCCACATATGAGACCTGCCCTGAAGTGGTTGATATACCCAGTGACATTCTATTGAAGAAGACTGGTTTTTCTTTCTCTAGTATGTATTAATAACAGTTCAGTTGTTAATGTTTACCTTAGTGGCCAGATTTTCACTCATTCATTCATTTAAAAAAATATAACAAAATGAAATATATGGTAAAAATATTGATGTTGGACAATTGAAACCAACAGAAGGAAAATAGGCCAGTAGAAAGCACGAGAATAGAGGCCCACTCATTCACACACTCAGGAGGCCTGTACATCCACTAAACTGGAAGTCATAGTATATGCACAGAGGACCTGGTGCCGACCCTGCAGTCCTGTGCATCCTGCTTCAGTCTCTGAGTTCATATGAGCTTTGCTCATGTTGATTCAGAGGACCTTGTACTCTTGGTGTCCTCCAAGTCCTCGGCTCTTCCATTCTTCCTTCTTCTGCAGGATTCCTTGAGCTTTGAAGGGAGGGCTTTGATGGAGACATCTCATTTAGGGATGAGTGAGGAACCACGTTTTCACCAGGTCATCACTGTTGTTTTCCTGGGCATTTTCCTCACCAGCCCACCTGTTCCTCTCCATCCTCATATAAAACTTAATGCCACAGATGCATGGCGTGTCTGTGTCCTGTGTCATTTTAGGGGAGTGAAAACCATTGTAATACCTTGAACTTTTTCTCTAGCTCTCTTCCAGAAACTAGTTTTTGCCCCTGTGGGAGTGATGCATCTCCATGCATGTCTTAGAGGGTTTGTAAGAACAAAGAGAAGCCAGTGTCTATACACAGGTAGAATCTTGGTTTTCAGACACAGGGACATTGGCTTTGGAGAAATGAAAAGATATTCTAGCATGGCTTCATGACATAGTAAACCTTTCCCCTGATTTACTCACCAAGATAAAGAACTTGAGAGAATTGTATTTCTCCGTGATTATTTGTTAACTTTCTTTAGGGTGAGGGACTGCCATAATGATATTGTGCTGTGTATGAGTATAAATAGCTCTATGTGTGTGTGTGTAATATGTGGTATAACTTTAGACTTAGATAATTATTACTTGAATCTTTGAATTCTTCCATGACCTCACTGAGTGATTTAACAAAAATGTGAGAATATTATTTAGTACATGCAGAAGGCTTCACATAATGTATATCATTTTCAGTGTAAGATGCAATGTAAGGGAAAACACCATAGTTTATGTCCATGAACAGTCACAGATTGTGAGGGGTTCACGGGGACCTCCCCTTCAGTATTAGTGAGAGCTCTCTAGAGTCATAGAACTTGTAGAATGAATCTCTCTATAAAGAAGAATTTATTTAGAATGACTTATAATCTGTGATCTAGCTAATCCAACAATGGCTGGCCATGAACAGAAAGTTCAGGAACCCTGTAGTTGTTCAGTCGGGAGGCTGGATGTCTCCACTGGTCTTCAGTGTACTCGGAATCCTGAAGTGGACTCTGTTTCAGTGAAGGAATGGACTTGCTAGTGAGGTTAGAGCAGCCAAGCAAAGAGAAAAAGCCTCCTTCTTCCCTGTGCTTATATAGGCTTCCAGGAGAAGGTGCGGCCAGTTTAGGGTTTCTCAGTCCGTATAATCTGGATTAAAGGTGTGTCTGCCCTCCTCATGATCTAGATTAGAGGGAGATCTTTCCACTTCATTTTAAGTACGAATCCCCATTTTGGAGTTAATTCCAGATGTTGACAACTAAGAATAGGCATTATGCCTTCCCTGCTGAACTATTGGCTACTGAAGGATTCTGGGGGATGGGAAATATTTACTGTCTGCATTGGATAGTTTCATAGCCCTAACCAAACGAATGGCTTCAGCTAAACTCATTGGTTCATAGAACAAGACAAAACATTACAGGAATATGGAAAAGGGACCTGTAGGGAGGATGGCCATAGGCAAGGATGGAAAGAGACACACAAGGTTTCAGGAGGTGGGAGTAATCAGTGTACTAATACTTGTATGAAATTAGCAAAAATTGACATCTTAATAAAGACCTAGAATGTCACCAATGCTATGGAAGCCATTCCAGAGACTAGCTCATCCCTCCCAGTCTCTGTTCCTGGATTCCTACCTGTCTTGGATAGTATAATTTACTTGCTTTTTGGTCTTTTGAGCATCAATTTATCATATTGTATATATCTCTAAAGAAATTATCTGCTAATGCATTGAGCTTTATTAATACAGTGTATTAGATTATTTTTTCACTCAGTTACATATCTTTAAAGACTTGGTATATTGTTGAATTATAACCATTACATGGATTTTACTTAATTAAACAAACATATTTTCTTGTATTATAAGGTCCCTTGGGGGTGGGACCCAGGTTGAAAGAGGAAGGTCATTTATGTTTGATATACCCATATTTATACAGCTTGAAGATAGTTTCAAGCAATGTTTATAGTGCCTTTGCATTTTGATAGTGACTTATTACATGAGGTCGAGTCTGGAATTTTCCATTGTGATGTGACTTGGGTACTCAGAAAGTTTCACATTATCAAGTTTTCATGTTAAGGATCCCCAGCCTTTTGTGATAGATTTTTCAATTCTTTGTTATACAATTAGCTATGATGTGCATCTTATCCAGTTTTCTGTATTGTTTGGAGCAGTTCTATTAAGGCTTTTCTGTTTTTCTTTTTCTTTTTGTAATGGAGTCTCTTTATGTAGCCCTGGCTGGCCTGGAACTCACAGAGATCTTCCTGCCTCTGCCTCCATACTGCTGGGATCAAAGGTGTGCACCACAATGATTGTCTTTTCTATATTTCTAGATATATGAGGGAGATTTTTTTTTTTTTTTTTTTTGTATTTAGTGATGGGCCCACTGGCTTATTGTATGATTTACCTGTGAACAATCACAAATTAATTATATTAATTTAATCATTTTAGAAAATGCTTAGGTAGAAGTTGAACTTGTTGATTATTTATTTCATTAATAGTAGACCTGGAATGGCGTTATTTGGAGCAGTCCTATTCCCAACAGAATGGGGCTGTGAGTATCCACACACATCGGGGCTTGCTGGCATTCTCTATAGGAGGAGCTGGTAGAAAGGGCATTCACCCTTTTCCTGAGATTTCAGCTGGTCCTTCCACTGGCTCTTCCTCTCCCATATGTGTATAATTCTGCCAGATGATGTGGTCTTCAACTACTGGAGTGTACAAAGGACAGAAGTTAATGAAGTGGAGGACTGTCAGTGAGGAGGTCATTAGTCATGGAAAACGGGACTTTTTAGTGTTGTGGGGGCCTCTTACATTCCTGTAAATAACTTTATACCCAACCCCCAGTAAGCAAAATTAGTAGATTTATTAATTCAACAAACTGGGCTCGGGCAGAATTTTTCTTTTTGTCTGTTATTGATGCCCTATCTATTGTGAACAGACACTTGTTTACATCTTCCTAGGAAAAGCTCATGCATCAAATGTTGTAGAGAGTAGACCTGAATTATACACTCCTTTGGGTGTCTGTCAATCATTGCTATTTTAGATTAGAGCAGACTTCAGCTTTTCATGTCTGTTCTGATCTTTATTTCTCTGGGATCATTTGCCCAGATCTCCCTTTGGAATAAAAAGTTTAGGCTTTGAAACTGATAAAATAATGACAGTAGTTACTCTCTCACCTATAAAAAGCACTTTTACTCTTTTAAGAATGCCTAGAGATGATTATACCAGCGTTCTCATGTGCTTTGAAATGTGGGATATAGGACCCTTTGATGTCTGTCTAATATTTTCTGTTATAGGGTTGATAACAATTGTAATATGAAGCTAAAATTTTGCCTTTGTTTGTATTCTGGCTATCTCCATTCAAATGCATATTTTCAATGCATAGTCTATATTATTTGGGGATTTATATTTCTAAATGTATAGTAAAGTTATGATAGTTAAATTTTCATGTCATTTCTTTCTTTTCCTTGAAGTTTCAGAATCCCCAGCGCAATCCATAGTCCAGCATCTGAGATGGATAATGCAGAAGGATCTGCTGGGGCAAGATATCTTTCTCATAGGACCTCCTGGGCCTCTTCGGCGCTCTGTTGCTATGCAGTACCTGGTGAGCAATTGGTTCTTATCAGTTCCCAAGGGTCTTAACTTTGATCAAGGATGCGATAAAATAAGTGAAAGTAAAGAATTTATAAAAATATCAGAATGAATCTGTGTTAGGATAAACACTGTCATCAGGCAATGCCTAGTTTATAAAGAGCTCAGCAGAAGTTGCTGGGGAAGCCTGTTTGCATTGACCTTTTCTAACAATAGTGTGTGTGTGTGTGTGTGTGTGTGTGTGTGTGTGTGTTCTATGTGTGTGTATTTATACCTCTGTAAATAGAAAGCCTTCCACTTCTCAGTACATAAACACAGGCAGGGAGTAGTGAGCAGATAGAATCAGCAGCTCTGAGATTGTAAAACCCAACACTACTATTCCCCCCCCCCCCCCCCCAGCCTACCATTCCATGTTACTCAGTGAGTTTTTTCTAATCTCAGGATCACAACTTAAAAAACGGAGCAGTTCCTTTGGTGGTTTGAAGTTGTGTGGTTTTAATGCCATAGCTACATGTATACTGCTTTTTCTTCTCTTTAATAGACGAGAAAACAAATGAGCGAAGATTGGCTAGTCATCCAGTCTTTATCTAGCTAGAAAATGGTGCAATTAGAATTTCCACCTTTGACGTGGTGTTCTCTTGCACAATCCTGGCTTCCTGAGAGCTGTTAGGTGAACTGAAATCTTCCGATCTCAATGCCAGTGAGAACATTTGAAGGCCCTTTCTGTTGTCCTGTCAATGGGCGTTGTGCTACAGATTTAGGCGAGCTCTGAAGACAACTTCTTAGAATGGAGAAAACAAAAACAAGATATCCTTGTTAAAACTTCCTTGAGTTATTATTGAAGAATCGATTTCCATGTCGTTGAAATCTGTTTTATATACTTTACCTCATTGGAACACTTAGTTTAACTGTTATTCTTTAAAAAACTTTGTGTGTGTGTGTGAGGATACATCAGGTCTCCTGGAGCTGGAGTTACAGAAGGTTGTGACACTTCAGTCGTCTGTAAGAGCAGAGAGTGAACTTAGCTGCTGAGCCCTCTCTCTAGCCCCAAATTTACTTTAGACCTTTAAATATATGTGAGGCAGAGATGGAAGAAGCAAAATAGACAAGTGAGAAACAGAATGCTCGGTAGCCTGTAACATTTATATATTCTATTCCCACCCACAATCAGTTTGTGAGGTGTAACCAGTCACTGTAGCATTGGCCTTAGTTCACAAGGCAAAAGTGTCTTGTCCAAGAATGGAGGGCTTTCCCCACTCATTTTGAAGACTGTGATACCTCATTTAGGTTTTGTTTTTGACTCTGAATTGTTCGAATTGTACAGTGAGAGGAGCTAGGGTATCATAGGGATCTGGGTCAAAAATGCAATGTACTTCTCTAAGTGTTACCACCTGCCTTGCTACCACCAAACTGGAAATGGTAAAACAGATCTGCAGCAGCCAGGCACATATGAAAACTCAGTACTGCCCTGCCACCTTGCAAACTGCAGCCAACACTGTTGTCGCTGGACATAAGAACCTTCACTTGGTAATGTCGTGAGTAGATAACATTTTGGAGGCAAGCTTGCAGAAGCAGACACAATTTGCTACCTGTCTGTGAATCCCATTCATATTAAAGAAGACTGGAGATGGAGATGCTCTGACGCCTTCTGCTGCTGCATGACAGCTTGTTTCCTCCTTTCTTCAGGAAGCAATGCCTGAGGAAACTGGTGCTTGTCTGATGAAGGAGGCTGCTGAGGCTGAGGGTAATGACAGCATAGTCCTCAGTGTGCAGTTCAGGATGAAGCTGTAGTGGCCTTTGATGTTAAGAGGTGCTGGCCATGTGGTGCACACCTTTTATCCCAGCACTCAGAAGGCCGAGTTCGAGGCCAGCCTGGTTTACAGAGTGAGTTCCAGGACGGCCGTGTACACACATGCACATGCACATAGACATACCCCAAACCCTTGTTTTGAAAAACCGCATATAGTTTTGCCAATCATTGTGAATAACAAAGGTTTTTAGGAAGGGGAGTTACATTTAGCCATTCAAAGAAGCAGACATGATGGTGTTAGTGATGTGTTCTGGAAGCAGGTATCTGCTAAAAGGAGAAAATTTATTTCAGAACTAGCTCTCACAGACAGACCGTTTATATTTAGGAATATATCATTTGATATTATTATGTTTTTATGACTGTGCATCTTCTCTAGTTTAGCCCATTGTCTCTTTTTCATGGTACTGGAAACTATGGCGATCTGGAACAAAGAAATTTAAAGAACTGAATGACAATAGAAGCACTGCTCATTAATATAAAGCAGGGCTTAGTTGCAAGGAAACACAACCTCATTGTGTGAAAATCTCCTTCTGCAGTAATGACAGCATCTGTCAGCTTTTCTGTTTATCCTTAAGTAAATTAATTTCTATGATTAGTAAAAGTTGATTTTACTCCTTACCTGATTGGAGAATGTCACTGTTCTCAACCCATCACTGTATGACCTCACGAGCAGGTAAACTGCTCTGAGATGGTGCAGCTTCTGGACGTCCTTCCTCCCCCACCGCATATGTGTGGTGGGGGAGGGTAGATTCCCCTCTCCCTTTGTGCTTTCTCGACCTCCTCTTCCTCTCGCTTTTGCTCTCTTTTATCTCCTTCAGCTGTGGTTCCTATTTTTTGTTTCACAGTTGGTAAAGTATCTAACGATGATATTGTACGCAGTTGTTAAACCCCGGTCAGTGGAAATCTTACTACTGAAATTTGTTATGCCTTGTAGGAAAGTTGCCCAATATTCATGATATTTGAAAAAGAATTCAGCAGGATAAATTTAGGTTGCAGGATTCAATTTTGATCCTACTTAAGTATTAGAATGGAGTACAATAAAGATCTGTGTGTACATGTGTGTGAGCACAATGTGTGTTTGTGTGTTCCTGCATGCCTGTGTGGGAAAATGTGTTTATGTATGTGTGCATATGTATGTGTGTATGTGTGAGCACATGTGTGTGTTTGTATGTGTATATGTGTGCATGTGTGTGAATGTATGCATAGATGTGTATGTATGCCCATGCACGTGCCCATGTGCATGCCCATGTTTGTGTGTGTGTACATGTATGTGTGTTTTATTTTTAATTGAGAGGATGTTTTGAAACAGTGGCTTTGAATTCACAGAGATCCACCTGCCTCTGCTTCTCAAGTGCTGGGATTAAAGACAAGCCCTACCATCCTTGGCATTTGTATATCTTAGTATTCAATTTGTTGAATTTTTCAGAGGCTCAAAATATTTCGAATCCATAATTATGGCTATAATGCTCTTCTCTAGGCAATGGCTTTTTTGAATATGTTGTTTAAATTGTCATCTGGCAGTTTGATTTTAGTTCTGAAATAATTTTGCTCTGTGTTCCCTAGGAGCTGACCAAACGTGAGGTAGAATACATTGCCCTGTCAAGAGACACCACCGAAACTGACCTCAAACAGCGCAGGGAGATCCGAGCTGGCACAGCCTTTTACATCGACCAGGCAAGCCCTTATCCTCTAGTGTGTGACTGGCTATTCCAGGGTTAGGCGGAACTGACTTTTCAAATGGAAAGAGAGTGTCTTGTGTGTCAGTGAGGACATGCTGTGTATTCTTTGTAGACAGATTTGATTCCGGGTTTGATGTGCTCACTCTTAGGAATGTCCTAATGTGAGGAAGTGACTGCTGCTTGGGTGTCTGCTAAAGACCAGGATTTCTTCATTTTCAGTTGCTGCTTATTATTTGCTTATAGACATTTTATTTTCTAAAGAAAAGCTATGATGGCTGTTTTAATATAGTAGCATCCCTAGCATTTTATTATAAGTATTTTCAATCTAAAGGTGAGTTAGAAAGATGTGGATTAAAGCACATGAATTTAAAATACTTCCAGGAATTACAGCTTTTTGGTGGGGAGGTGTTGACATAGATGCTAATAATCTACTAAAATAATAATATCAGGGATATTTCTTTTTTAAAACATATTGCATAAGCTATTAAATGTTTTGTCAAATGCCTCATAGAATATAGGATAAAGACTATAAATAATGAAGTTATACAGAAAATATTTGTAGTAGCCATTGAGTTCATGGAGATATACTTGTCTCTCTTATTTACAAATACTGCAAATTAAAACATAAAATATCTAACTTTAAAGAATTCACTGATGCCCATTGTTAATTAGGAAGACGAGATAGTCAGTGGCTTTTGCCTCCAGATGCAGCAGAAGCTGACACATCATTAACACCATCTCTCAAAACAAAAGGCACTGCACATGTACTTGGACACAACAGTTATATTTCCAACATTGTTTTTCTCTCAAGTGTGTGAGGGATCTCTGACCTTCATGAGCAACAGAAAGACAAATTGTGGGAAGCAAGAAGGTCCAGTAGCTTTCAAACCTAGTTTTTATTTCGGCATTTAAACAGGGCACAGTCTGGTGAAAACTGTTCTTGTGATTACTAACTCAATTCTGCATGCCCAACAAAGCATACCTGGATCTCTGAGGAACAAAGTTAGCTAAATAGATACCAACTGTGCACACATCACAACTCCGGTAAAGTCCATGTGACACCATTCATACGATAGGTTCTGTAGACTGATGAGAAAAACAAATTACAGTATGGTCTGGAGGAGATGAGGTTCTGGGAAGTCTCCAGCCACACAGATTGCACAAAGGTCACCAGGACAGAATACACATCTGCTCCAGCCTTCTGCAGAAAACACGGTTAGCAGTCCTTCTCTTGAAGGACAACTCTGTATGTTAACATTCTAGGTTTCTCTAGCGCTTGTGAGCAAAAAGATCTCTGTGACCCCTACACAAATGTGTTCACAAAGAACAACACTCAACAATATTAGTTGTAGTATGTTCAAAAATAAGAGAACTAATTGAAAGCAGCAATGATGTATATTGAAGAGGTTAATGAAATAAACCATAAAATAAACCACTGTAGCCATGAAAGGGAATGAAATGAGGCTGGGGTGTTGCCTAGAAGGTACCAGGGCCTGGGTTCAAGTCCTAGTGCACGGGTGCGCATGCACAGCAGGGTGGGGCACTAGTTTCTCCTAATAAGTCCAGAGTAGGAGTGGAAAGATTTGGTAAGACAGTGTATGATCTCATCTGTGATAGGGAAACGCATCTGCTCTTTGACGCACATTAATTCTTCCAGAAGCCTACACAAGAAGCAGTTGTAGATGTGAGATTAGAAATCTGGAGTGAGATAAAGTGTTGGTTTCTGTTGTGTCTCTGTAACCAGAGTTCCCCATTAGCTTAAGGGAAGAGAGGCCTATTTTGCTTCATGGTTTCTGGGTGCTTTCAGTCTAGTCTGGAAGGGAAATCAGTGGTGGGAGTGGGTGCCAGGACCAGATGTGCTGATAGACCAGGAAGTGGGAAGAGAGTGTGGGCTGTAACCTAAGACCTGCTGTAGTGGCTCAGTCCGTCAGCCAGGCTCCATCTTCTACAAGTTTCCTGCAAGTACTGCCAGCTGGGGACACGTGTTCACAACATGACCTGTAAGGGCATTTCTTTTGTGAATCATAGGAGCTGGGGAGGTGTGTGTGTGTGTGTGTGTGTGTGTGTGTGTGTGTGTCTGTCTGTCTGTCTGTCTGTCTGTCTGCATGCACTTATGCGTACTTCCCTATTTTCAGAGGTTTTGCCCCAGACTCCCAAGTATCTTGAGTTTGTAAGATTCCCACCATAGCAAGTACTTTGTGAAGTTTAAAGATTTTTGTTTTTAATGGGCACATTCTTTATAATTAAGAGTATAATGCTGAATGGAAGGTATTATGGAACAGAATATTCATGTCTCATGAATTAGTTGGTTGTTACCAAATGAAAAATATATGTAAAGAAGATACTTGATAGTCACATGAAGTGATGGAAGCCAATCTTAGTATTACTAGTGGGAAAACCTGAAACCGTCACCTTTTCCACAATAATAAAACAAGCCTTCCTGGGTGACACATGAATGTATTTAAAGGAACCGCTCTGAGAACTGCTTGTACTCATGGACATTGTGTGATGCCAATGGGTGATGGCTGTGGCTTGTGATTTCCTAATTGACTTTACAATGTTATATTAGGCTTTAATCTGTCTTCTATTTTAAAAGTGGTTTAAAACTTTGACTTTTTAGAAATGGAATCATTTTAGGTAACTTAAGTTTTTTGATGAGCTGAAGATTTTTTGCTTGTAAATTTTAATTATCTTAATTTTTTTGTATTGGAGAGATGGCTTAGTGGTTAAGAGCACTGGCTACTCTTTCAGGGGTTCAGTTCTGAGCCCACACATTTTGAAGGGCTCACAGTTGTCTTTGATTTCAGTCCCAGGGAATATGACACCTTCTCTGGCCTCGAGAACTCCAGGAATGCATGAAGTTCACAGTCATTCTAGCAGACAAAATATTCACACATATAAAATACAATTTTAAAAAATTATTAACAATTGTTTTATTGATACATATTCATTAGAATATTTCTTTTGAAATTTAATTTAATTTTATATTTATAGCTGTTTTGTTTGCCTGTGTGCCTCATGCATACAGTGCCAACAGAGGCCAAAAAAGAGCATCAGCTTCCTTGGGACTGGGGTTACAGACGGTGGAGCTTCCCTGTGTGGGTGCCGAGAGTCAAGCCTGGCCCTCTGGGAGAAGAACCCATGCTCTTAACTGCTGAGCCTTCTCTCTAGTCCAAATGGAAATTATTTACATGAAACTTTCTGCCATTCTAAAAAATATATTCTCACATGATGCCTATTTCATAGTTGCTATAGTAGACTGACTGTTTAAAGAACCATATAAATGTATGGTGTATTTTAGACTCCCTACTTTATGAAGCTTACTCATGATGCACATTGGTTCTTGCATTCCGTAGCACACTGACACCTTCAGAATCCATGACTGAATATAGTCATGTAGGCATATTGGCTCTTTCCTCTTGTCTCAGACTCTTTTGAGGTTTAGACAAATTTAAATTTATTTTCTGCTAGTTAACAGATCCTTGCAAAGCCATGTGGTTTCCTCATAATAAAATAAATACAATCCAAACTCTGTAACACAGCCTAACATGGCATCAACATGTGAACTTACCTTAGCTGTACATTTATTGTCTGTTTTTCCCTACTAAAATCCATCTCTGGCACTCAAAACTGGAACATAACTGGCATTTATGTTTGAGGGTAGATTTTTATCTTTAAATGATCAACCTTGGCAAATTTTTAAGTAAACTGAAAAAAAGAAAGGTGTGATTAAGAAGAGTTGGCCTTCCTGTGGACAAGTGATTGGTTCTTAAGAAAAACCTTTATTTTATGTATATATGCATGTGTATATGCCACCCTCGTGATGCCCACAGAGATCAGAGAGGGTGTCAGTCTTCAGGAACTGGAGTTACAAGCTCTCTCAACTGCTCAGCTGTCTCCCCATCCAAAAACTGACTTTTAAAAATGTCTACTTTTTAATTACCACAAGCTATAATTCCCATTCTAGGTGATAAAGCTGCTAATTGTTTCCCACCTAGTCACACCATAAGACCCAAAGTCCTTAAGAAATTACTATTATTTCTTTAATATTGTTTTTACAGAATTCACAACATTTTATTTAGTATGATTTCAGCAAAGCTGGTGTGAATAAAAACAGCAGCACCATTTATAAGCACTTGTAAAGGGAATAAAATTAATAAAGATGCTTAGATAAGTTCAAAGTTGTCTTCTCATTTAATGCCTGGCTTTGAGTAGGCATTTTTTAATTAATTAAATTTATTCATTTATTTACATCCTGAGCACAGTTTTCTCTACCTCATTTCTTCCCACCCTCTCCTCCACCTCCTCCCTCACTTCTTAACCATTTTACACCACCAAGTAATGCCTGTAGCCTAGGTAGATCAACAGATGAAACAGTGTCCGTAGCGACTCATGAGGAATGGGAGAGCATTGTGGTTTTCAGTGTGGTTAATATGTTATAATGTTTATATATAGTAAGAATCTTTATTACTTATTATGTTCTTTACAAAGGCAAACATTTTTAATACTTCCAATAGTTTTCTATCCATAAGCATATGTACATATCATATAATAATGATTTTTACAAAAATAGAATGCCATATATAAAATTCAGCATTTCTTTTTACACATGATATTTTTTAAAATCAGGAAATAGTAGATTTTTTTAAATAAAATGTTATTTAAGTGTCTGTATAATAATTCACCAAATAGTAATATTGTCATGTTTTATTTTGTGGACTCTCTCATATTGCCAATCATTAATTTGATTGTGGCTTTTCAGTATTACAGTAGTGTACTTAGAGCTTTTTATGAGATTTTAAGTGTGGATCCTATTCTTTTTGGGCAGATGTGGACTTCTTAAGGAGCAAGCCTGCCTTCCAGGAAGGGCATCCACTCATGCACCATTGCCTCATGGAGTGTTGTCTCCATTGGTGTCTTTGTGTATTTTGCAAAGCTGATAGACTTTAATATGTGTTTAAGTTTTACATAGGGTGCAATTTTCAGAATTCATTGACCATCACTTTTCTAAGCTCAGTCAGTGGAGAGGAGAGAGGCAAGGGAAATCAGAGATCCTCAGGAAGATACTGGACTCTGCCAACATTTGCTCTAGTTAACCAGTCACTACAAAGCTCCTTTTATTATTTATTGGGAATCTTTTGAGATGGTTTTTGATAGGCTTTAAAGAAGAATTGCTCAGAGTGAAACTATAAAAACCATTTCATCGACTCCGTCAATATGGAGACCGTGATCAATATTTTGTCACACTTTAATTTTGTTTGCTTTAAAGGTAAAACTAACATAAAAAACAGAAACCAATTCGCTAGTCGTCCTTGTTGTAATCCTGCCAGAATTTTCTTCTGAACTTGTCGATGTTGTCATTAACATTGTGATGTCACACGACTCCAAAGAGCTCTTTTTAAGTCATGTTTATAAGTACTGATGTTAAAGTACACGGATATACTGATTAGCCACAGGACAAATCATTTTCATGAACAAGAGGAGATAGATCTTTAATCCCCAAATAGTTTGCAGAGTAGAAAGACAAGATTGAATGATTTCTAAGTCAGGTACTCATTATATTATAAACGTGCTAATTTCCTTTATGTGCTAATGTGAAGTTCAATAATGTATATAATACATATTTACTACGATGCACAGAGTAAGTAAACACTTATATAAGATTTTAATACATTCTCTTCGCTTTTAGATTATTTTTGACCTTCATTGCTAATAGGAAACAAATAACTCTAGACTTTAAAAAAACAAAATCCCATCACTCAGATGTTACAGGTCATAAAGCAACTCTTAATAAATTGAACAACATCATGCTATCGATCATAAAATGAGTTTTATCTTGTCTAAATGCCTTTTATTGACTGGAGCAGACAAGGAAGCATAGACTCCATCGTATCTGGAGATACTGAAGCCATTTTCCACATACATTCATTGAACTTACAAAGTTCTATTCTGGACACTCATTCATGAGTGAAATACTTGGAATTTGGAAAACATCTCCACATGGAAACATGATTATGAAGAGTGGCTAGATTCTGGAACTTTTACCAGACCATTTCCAACTACACTGTTTTGTGCTATAATTATCAAGGTTAGGGAAAAAAAAAAAATCTGTCTTTTTATTTTGGCATCTCTGGCAGTCAGAGCTTAGGCCTTGGCTCCTAACTGTGTCGCTCATGTTTTGAGACCAACTCTTTCCTATCTATATAATGCAAACTCTTTGGTAGATTTGTGAAATTAAGTTTAAAAATATCAAGGGAGATGATGGAGAGGCATTTGCTGGAGGGGTCTCTTTTGTGCGAGGTGCTTTATAGCAATGTTATTTAATCTTGAAAACTTCCTTGTGGGGAGATGACATCTGTGTTTTACAGATGAGATAAGAGGCTTCCATGGCTAGGGTCATAGAATTGGCCAATAGCAGTGAGAGGACTTGATTCTATCACTTCCTCCCAAAGTAATGATGGTGACCATTGACAAGTGCAGGGACCACATGCTGCTGTTCATAACTGTAACAATAGCTATTAAAAATAAGCCTGGCTTTAATTTTACATTAATAACTGAATATCAGTGCCATGTAATTATGAATTTGCAGTTTATTTAGGTCAGCTGTTATAATTAAGGCAAAATGAAATGTACTCTGTAAAAATAGGTCATTTAGCTTCCTTGATTGGGTTATAGTTCTAAGGAGGCCAAAGCCATAGATTTCATGAACGTGCAGATTAAAACTGTACCTAAGGGCATTCCTGCTACAAACTAGCCCCGACCTTGTCCAGTTTTGTTTGTTTTGTTTTTTTGACAAAAAGAAGACATCATTTAGTAAACAGATGTTAATATTAGGTATTCAGGCTTGTTATAGACCCTGAAATATTTCCATGAGGTGGATAAAGATGAGAAGAAACAGAATTCCCATGGTAAGATGTCAGAGTCCTTCCTATTAGCTTTTGAAACCTAGTACACCATCACCTTTGTGCTGCTGTGACTAGCACATTTGATCTGAGCTTCCTTCCTCATAACCTACTGCCTGCTGCTAATTCCTGCTCTCTTAGCCTTTGCTAACCTCCACTTAAAGTTTGTAGATAACTTATCTAAGTAAGATCATATAGAACTTGTCTTCTGTGTCTGGGTTATTTAACCCAACAATTTATAGTTCTATCTGTGTTTTTTTAATAACAGGAGTAAGTCCTTCCTTCCTTCTTTCATTTTTTCCTTCCTTCCTTCCTTAAAAAAATATTGTTGACTAGTGTCCACTGGTTGGTGGCTCTTTTTCTTCTTCCTCAAGACAGGGTCTCACCATGTAGCCCTAGCTTTCCTGTAACTCACTGTATAGACCAGACTGGCCTTGAACTCACAGAGATTCCCCTGCCTCTGCCTACCAAATGCTGGGATCACTAAGGCACTCACATCAAGGAAGTAGTAAGAGTAACTTCCTGCCGTTTTGTGTTGCTGGAACAGAATACCTGAGATAGTGTTGGGACCAGAAATTTATTTGACTCACAGCTCTGGAGCTGGAAGTTCAAGAATGAGGGCTTTTATCTTAGGAGAGTGTTCTTGGCAGAAAGGTTGAAGGGAAAAGAGCATGGAAGGGGGGGTCAGGAAGAAAGGAGAGGGTACAAAGAAAGTTGAGAGAAGATGCAGGCCAAATCCATCCTTTGCACATAACTACTCCACAGTCAAGGAGTCATGGTTACCAGCTTCATAACCTAATTGCCCTTTAAAGACCCCATATATTGACCTGTTCCACTGAGAACTGAGTATTCGACTTTTGCTCTCTGAGGGACACATTCAGACTATAGTGGCAAACAGAAAATAGTCTATCCTGCCTGATATGTATCTGTTTGGTTCAGTGGAGAAAGGGTTTACTGTTCTATTATTTTAAAATAAAGATTTGGGGCTAGAGACAGTTGTTCCGTAAAGTGCCTACTGCACAGTGTGAGGACCTGAGCTTGGATTCCTTGCATCCACGTACAAGCCAGGTGGTTATATATCTGTAACCCTAGTGCTAGCGGATAGGGTAGGTGGGTGCAGGACAGATAGAAGCTGATCTCTTGAACTTGCTGGCAGCTGGTGTAGTAGAATTTGTGAGTTAAGACTCACTGAGGACTCTGCCTAAAAAAAAATGGAGAGCAATTGAAGACACTCAGTGTTAGCCTTGGGCCTCTTCAATTTGGCATGTACTTGCACATGTGTGTGCACACACACACACTCATAGAGTAAAAACTTCAAAATATGTTTTTTTCATTTTTCTTTGTTTTCTGCAGTACTTTTGCACTATAGCTTTGGAGTAAAGGTGAAGCTTTTTGAAACCTGTCTTCATTAAATAGTGGCTATATTAGCAATGATTTCTGTTTTAATAATAGCATTACTTTTCCATTCTAGCACCGCTTTGATATTTCCATTGTTGTGTTCTGGGTACCCCTTGGGGATACTATCATTTAGTAAATGAGGCCATAGGAATCTAGATTAATTACTTGCCCCAGGCCTTATCAAATTGGAGGAAATCTAGAATAGGCCATGAGCCTGCTTTTCCTTGGACTCCTTTATGTCCACATGTTGGGTTGTTAAAGCTGAGGTATGAGCTGGCTGGGTCAGAGAGAGCTTGCTATATTTTTTTCCTGATTTTTATTTGAAAGAATTAGGTCTCTGTCACTTACCAGGCAAGAAAGACTCTAAATTTGGTGATTTCTCTTCTGAGGGACTGCCATAGATAGTCATCCAATCAAAAATGCATGTGCATTGCTCTTTTACAGTTTTGAACATTTCGAGAGAAAATTTGCAGTGTTTATCAGTCTGTATAGAAAAACTTCACAGTATCTAGAGTCATTTTCTCAAGCTCAAACTCAACCTTGTTCTGTTCTCACAGCAAATGTAGGTGTAGATAGCCATGTCCTTCATATAGTCCAGACTTATGTAATGGTAGTTCTTAACTAAGCAGTTGTGTTGTTAATCCATAAATGTGTGTGGCCTGCTGTGAACAGCTTTATGTCAGCCATAGAGAGTAGAGCTCTCCTGTGAGGACCAGCAGATCTTGGTAGGGCAATGTAGCATGTATGAGAGAACATAGAAGGCCAGCATTACTCCTAATTTTAGTAATGAGTAGATGAAGGACAGAGGGGAAACCACGGAGTGGAGGGCAAGATGCTTATCCTGTATTAAGCACAACATCTGTAGCATTCTTTTCTAGCCAACTAAGTTGAAGCTTGCATATGGCCCAAAACATCATTGATATGTTAAAGTACTTTTTATTGTTAAATTTTATTCTCTGCAAATGTAATCAGATTATAGTAATAAAGTCTGAATGTGCTGATTACACATTTAAATAATTTCATAGGCGTTTACAGAGGCATCAGGAAGTGGTTTGGTAACTGAGGCAGTGACTAGTACTGGCTCTTTAAGTTTAGTGCTTCAGACTTCCTTAGCATAGACCATGTGCTAAGGCCTTTTCCTGTCAGCTGATGTTCCTTTATACTGTACATGTGACAACTTGCAAGCCTTGACCTGTCTGGGGAGGCAAGGGAATAAAGTAAGACACATGGACAGAAAAGCACCAGATACTCCATCACCAAAACCTCAGCATGCTTGTCCTGGATAGGACAAGGGAGGGACTGGCTAGGGGTTGGCAGTCTGTAGGCACTCTGTAGGCAGCGGTCTCCACTGCAGTCACCTACCAGGAGGAAGCTGCAGTTGCTGGGTTCTGCACAGACTGGTCAGTCATTTGCAAACATTTGTACTTGGACCAGAGAAAGATTTGTCATCCTTCTGTGTAGGTGGAGTTTACCCACAAGGACACCAATACCAGATAGATATTTATTAAAATATGAACCAACACTCACGGTACAGGTAACAGATTACAGTAGCACCTGAATAGGAACCGGAGTCTGCAGACGGACGACCAGGAAGAGAGCTTCCCAGCGTCCCAGCAGCCCCTTATCAATGGGGTTGACCACACCCCCTCCAGGAGCCCGGGACCCTGGATAAGCTTCTTTGGACCTTATCAGCTGACACCTGAATCCCACAACACCTCTGAGCTTGGAGTGGAGGAGGCTTGCCAGTCCCTGAGGGTCTGAGGTCCTTGATATGACTATGCCCATGTCAATGATACGAGCTTACTCGGGGCTTCCTTGGCTCCCCCACAAATGTGCATGTAGATATTAGCTGAATGCTTCTGGCTTATAACTGTGTTACCAAAGAGCACATAAGAAATTAAAAATCTTTTTTGATGCTTTGCTTCTCACTATCTTATTTTTCTTCCTTTTATAGAATTTATTGTTTTTAAAATTTATAGTTGTGCTGGTGTATTTTTGTCAAAATCAGCATTCCTCCACCAGATTGACCAGTGGGCATGTGAGTGAGGCATTTTCTTTATTGCTAATTATGCAAGAAAGCCTAACCCACCATGGTGATACCATCCCTGAGCAGTTGAGTCTGGGTTATATAAGAAAGGTAGCTATTGATCTTTGCATCTGCTCCATCAGTCACTGGATGAAGGCTCTCTGATGACAATTAGGGTAGTCATCAATCTGATTATAGGAGATGGCCAGTTCTGGTGACCTATCTACTATTGCTAGGAGTCTTAGCTGGAGTCATCCTTGTAGATTCATGGGAGTTTCTCTTACACCAGGTTTCTACCTGACTTCCAAATGCTCCCGCCACCAAGATACCTCTTCCATTAATCTCCCCCTCTTATTTTACCTCCAATCCAGCTGAGCACTGGGCTGAGCTATGGGAATCCTGTCAAAGAGATGGATGGCTTGTATGAGCCAGGGGCTCAAGGTCATTTCGAGGGAATCCACAGAGACAGCTAATCTGGCCTCACAGCTCATAGACCCCGGATCAACAGCTAAGGACCCTACATGAGACCGATCCAGGTGCTCTACATATGAGTGACAGTTGAATAGTTTAGTATACTTGTTGACTCCTAGCAGTGACAATAGAGCCTGTCTGTGACACTTTGGCTGCTTTTGGGAACCAAGCCTAAATATGAGGGGCTATGCCATTCTTTGTTGACACCCACAGGAGGCCTGCCCCTTTCCGAACAAAAACAGAGGAAGATGGATGAGGGCAATTCAGTGGGAAGGAGGGAGGTGGGAGGAGAAACCGTGGTTAGGGTATGAAATAATGACTACATTTAAGTAAAATAAAAGAAAAAATAGCTGACTAAGCAAGCTAGGAGAACGTGCCAGCAAGCAGCGTTGCTCTTATGGTTTCTGCTCCAGTTCCTGCCTCCTGGTGCCAGCTTCAAGTACTTGCCAGAGCGTCTAAGGTTGAACTGTAAACTGTGAGCCAAATAAACCTCTTTCCTCCTGGTGTTTATTACAGCAACAGAAAGCAAAGTAGCTCAGTAATTCTTTTTTTATATCTTCATGCTTGTATTCAGTTGTGATGTGAAACAGCAGTCCATTTCCATGTAATATATAAAATTAATAAATAACTTACACCAAATTAGAAAACAGCTGGGGAGGTTTATTGTTTCTTAAATTCTTAGTTGAGCTATGGATATCATAGAGACTATAGAGGACTTGTTCCGAAACCAAGTAAGAGCTCCCTAAGTTTTATTTCAGTAGTTAATTACTCTCCTTTCTGTATTTATCCACAATGTCTTCCTCCTTGTTTTAATTACACCCAAACATTTTGAATCATTCAACCAATGGCTGCTGCTACACAGTGCCCAGCCAGTCCCTGCAGCAGGAATTGTCCTTCTCTTCATGGCCAGGAATTCTGGAGATGGTTGCTCAGTTTTGGTTTGCCTGCTGTTTCTTCATGTTTGAAATGATTGTTAAGAATATTGAGAATTGATGACGTGTCCACCCTAGCACTGCTCCAGAAACCTATTGCACGATTTCTATTTAGTATATAATAAGATGGCTGAAATATTAGACAGGGAACCCGCCACAGCCAGTTCTCACCTAGCCAACTCCTCAGGCTGAACAGGGTAGGTCCTGTCTCCTCAGACTGACTGAACAAGCAGGCAAAAGGGCAGAACTTCTGCCTTCTCCTCCTTGTAATTTTTCCCTGCCCACTCTTACTTCCTCTTTCAGCATCCTAGAGCTAGGATTAAAGGTGGGTGCCATCATGGCCTGGCTCTGTATGGCCTTGAACTCACAGAGATCCAGAGGATCTCTGCCTCCTAAGTGTTGGGATTAAAGACATGGGTCAACATTCCCCGGCCTTCATGACTTGGCGCTCTGTCCTCCGATATTTCAGGCGATTTTTATTGAATATACCGCTATATATTTCCTTTTGTGAGAAAAATAAGAAATTTTTTAATTCTTATTTTCTTATAATAAGTTTCTTATAACTAATATAAGAAAAAACTATATAGAATAGGTAATAACTATATATAATATATACAAACAATAATTATATAAGTAATGTCCAGACCACTAACAATTGACAAATTAAAAACAAATTCATTATTCTATTTTGGTGAGTCCAAAGGATTGTTCTAATTCCCTCTCTATCTAACCCTTATCACCAACTGACGACCATCTCTTGACATCTCCCAGTGAGGTTTCTTTTCTGAAACTGTAAGGAGGGAAACTATGTCATCTTCAGCTCCCTCAGAGAACTGAGAAGAAAATAATATTAACTAAGTAAACAGGACGTGCAAGCAAGTAACTTCCAAAGAATGTGAAAAATGACAGAAATGGCTGGCTGCCTGGACAGTCAGTCACCCAAGGTTCCTTTGCAGTGTTGGAGCAGCCATATTTGGTCTACAGTCCTAGCCTATCTGACAGACTTATCTATGAAACAGGATATTCTTAAAGACCTTCCTACCTTGGCCTGGCAAGGTTTGGCAGTTCGTTTTTTTGTGTGTCCTCCTTGTCCATTTTGGACACCACACTATTAGCAGTTAAAGCAAAAGCACTTTGCCCTGTTGCTAACATTTGCCATGAAGAAAGTCAGCCCCATTTGAAATTTCTTCAGTGTCCATTATCTACTCTGAAGTAGATTGATTGGTGCTGCCTGGAGCAGACATGTCCCATTGTCATGAAAATAAAAGAACTTACATTATTAAAATATCTTAAATGCCATATTCTGTAGATCCCCAAAGTGTCTGAAGATGACCTGTCTAAAATATATCTGTTTGACCTTGAAAACATATGTAATGTGAGGCTATAAGTTTGATTGCAATGACTATTAACTGAATTTCTTTATATTCTAACTATTTGGTAATAATTTTGAAGGACTAACAATTTGTATTACATTGTTAGATAAGCTGCAAAGGTATAATACCTTGAAGAAGAATAGAAATAATATGTACAGTAACAAAATTAACAACTTTGTATCAGTATACACTATTTGTATTCAATCTACAAAAATCCAATCTGTTATGTTAGGTTTCTGGCCCAGACTTTCAGACCCGCAGTCCCATAGTCCCACTAAAATACACAGATGCTTGTATTAATTATACACTGATTGACACGGAGCCCAGACATATAACTTGCTAGCTCTTGCTCTTAAACTAACCCATGACTCTTATCTTGTTTAGACATGCGGCTCGGTACCTTTTCTCAGAGCAGCATTTCAACTTCTTTCCTCTGCATCTGCTGGTGTCTCATTGTGGTGTCTCTGTGGCATTTCTGCTCTGTTCTTCCTGTTCCTAGAGTTTTCTTAGTCTGGTAGCCCTGCCCACACTTCCTGTCTGCCTTCAGCCAATCAGCATTTTTATTAAACTGGTAGGCTGAAAAATTATTTACAATGGAACAGCACATAACCCCACTACACCAATCCAATGTAAATTATTTGAAACCAGTAGTTGCCTTCAAAAATAGATTTAATTGTATCCTATATATCCATATTCCTTTTTTCCTCAAAGCAGATTCAATAATCTAACCTTTTGTTCTATCAGACCTGTATCCCCCTTTTTTCTTTTTTTCTTCTTTTCAAACAAGAACCCTAAATCTAGTCTCCTTTGTTCGGCTTTTTTTTTCTAATCATAGCTAATAACAATTTGTAACCAATCATCCGAAATAGTGACAATTATCCATAACCTATTGAAAGACCAAAAACCATCCATCCCACTTCTTGGGAATAAGGGCATCATTTTCTTAAATATACTTCCTGCTGTCTGGGGACAATGGCATCTTTAGGGGATCCTGAAAAGAAATTTTGATTAATTGTCAAGTCCTACAATCTCTGCATAATGGGAAAGTGCATGGCTTGTCTTAAGTCCTGGTTAGAATAGTCTGTGAAGCTGATTCATCTTAGTGAGCTGCCTTGAAATTGTCCTGAGCAGTTTGTAGTCCAAATCTTTGGTTGGTGTTTGTCAGCCTAGTGGCGTTGTCATAGTCCATGTGAAATTATCATTGTGGGGCCCTATTCTCCTTTTGGAGTCTTGACTTCAAAGGTTGCAGTTAGTATTGTCATGGTTCACTGCAGAAAACTGATACTCAAACCCAAAATAGGAAGCTAGATAAAGCCCTTTCCCCCTACAATTAATTAGTACTTTATATGATCATTAATATCATGACAAAAGTTTAATATATTATTATTATAAATTCTGATATAAAATTTAAAGTATCATGTGATTAGTAGTAATTAGTAGTAGTAGTCTCTTAATGTTGGTTTTTCTTCTGTCCTCTATCACGTGGCTGTTCTGATACAATAGAGATTTTATGTTTTCCTTTAGCAAACATGCTTGGGTTTAGAGAAGGGTAGAGAGCCACACTTCAACTCCAAAGCCAGCTTTAAGATATTCCTGTTTTCAATATTTGGAAAATAAATGCTGTAGTACTCCAGAAGTAGTTTCCCTGGCTATTGGATGGGGGCGGGTAAGAGGGTTAGCTCTTTAGAGTTAGTCACTAATGGGAAGTTAAATTTAAGGTAAATCAGTCACTGTGAGTAAAGATGGAGATTTTTCTAGTTGAGTAGTTTGTGTACAGGAGGTTCACACAAGTTCATTGTCACTAAAGGACCATACATGAAGCAAACGGTAGTGGGAGATGTTGCAGATGTCGTGTTTTAGTAGCTTATATAGTACACTGAGCAGCTGAGACTCTTAGAGAAGAGACCTGGGGCTCACAAAGGGTCTGAACGAGGAGGGTAGAGAGGGATGAACTGAGGGATATTTGCCCTTCACTGGCTTTCTCTCCCTCCAGTCCTCTGTGTCTCCTGTGTCCTGCGGTATCAGGCAGTTACCATGCTAGATAAGCTTAAGTTCAATTAAGGATTTTACATTACCAGAATATGAAGATAAATTGACTGTAGAAGATGAGATGCCTTTAGGATCCTGTCACAGATGAATGGCATTCCCACCTTAGAGATGTGTTGGGTGGTTTTTGCTACAACAAGAACATGATGACTCCATTTCTAACATAACTTGGCAAGAGAGAACCTCAGCTGAGAAATTGCCTTCTATCAGATTGTCAAATCTGTGGACATTTTTGTGACTAATAACTGATCCAGAAGGGCCCAGCCCACTGAAGGCCATGGTACCCTGCGCAGGTGGTTTGGGTTATATATATAAGAAAGGTACCTAAGCAAGGTATGGAGAGCAAGTCAGTAAGCAGCCTTATGCAGTTTTTGTTTTGGGTTTCTGTCTTGAGTGTCTTTTATGGATTTCTTAGTAATAGATGGCTACCTGGGTGTTTTGAGAGGAGACACACCTTTCTTGGTTGTTTTTAGTCATGGTGTTTATCGTAATGAAAAGCATTTTGGGGGGAAATGGGGTGTGCTCAGTGTTGTACAGGAGTGTCTAGGGTGCTGTAGGGTCTGGTTGCAGACATCCATCAGTGCAACCATGTGGATCTGAAGCTTGGAAGAACTTGAGATTGGAAAGCCATTAGCATAGAAAAGGTATCTGGACCCTGTAATAAAGATTCCTTGGAAGTAATCTGGGCAGCTATAGAGTAAAAGCCTTGGGCTATGAGTGTAGTTCTGAACCCATTTACTGGGACAGAACAGGAGAGATTATTGTTCTAAGAAACTCAAGTCATGAAGCCAAAGATGATTTTTAAGGAGTGACAATATAGAGTTAGCAGCATTAATTCTATCTGTACTGCATGCAGGGAAATGTGAATTAGGTTTTCCTCTAAACCTGATTTTGATGTAAGGTTTATGTTCAGGACTGTCAGCTTTAGGTGAGGCTTTACTGTTTTCAGGTCCACTATTATTCACTCCCTACTGCCCTCTATTATGGATTTTCTTAAATCCATGGGGATACAGCACTCATCAGTTCAACCAAATGCATAATGTCAGCATTGAACAGCACATGAAGACAGGATTTGTTTTAATCACTCATCTGCAAGCACGGTGGGCTTCAGGCCTCCTTACATAGAGTTGTGATCCCATCAAGACACTCATGGAACAGAGGAGACAAGCTATTACCTTTGTTTCTCTTCTCTGATCAGGGAATCTGTTTAAGTACGATGACTATTTATAGGTAACTGTTTGTTTTCTATTTCATTGGCTCTGTAATGTAAAATGTAATGTTGCAAAAGCCCCTAGAGATCATTTCTGATTCTTCATTTAACAGGTGAATAAGCAGGCACAAAGAGGTAAAATCATTTGCCTAAGATCAGATAGGCAGAAAAAGAAAATGAAGATTGAATCCACCTGCCGGAGTCTCTCACAGGGAACACGGTACAATTAAGCCAGGCTGCTGCCCTCAGCCTTCTTATTTTACTTTTGTATTTCTTGGAAATAGTGTGCTGTTCGCGCTGCCACAGAAGGCAGGACGCTAGTTTTGGAAGGCTTGGAAAAGGCGGAGAGAAACGTACTTCCAGTATTGAACAACTTGCTGGAGAACCGGGAAATGCAGCTTGAAGACGGACGATTCCTGATGTCTGCGGAGCGCTATGACAAGCTTCTCCAAGTAAGCAGGAAAGTGGGCCGCTGGCCTCTGCTTCGGGAATGGGGAACGCTGAGTGCCCTGAGCGGTGCCTGTGCAATTAGGGTGAGCTCAGGGGGTCCTTTAGCAAACTGCTGAGGTAAATCACAAGTTTACAATTTTAAAAGGCTGATCCATCTGTAAACACCTCCCTTCCCCCAGTTAGTGTTTCTGCTTTTCTTTGACCAGCTAGCTGTTTTTCTCTTCCCCATTTTTCTCCTTTATCCCTTCTTTCTTTCTTTCGGTAATGACTTTTAGGCAGTGCTGAGCATCAGGATAAAAAGCTAGATGAAGTCCAGCTCTTAAACCCAAATTCTGTAGGGGCTGACAGTCATCAGCATACACGTGACAGACAACTCACAACTCCAGACTCAGGAGATCTGATTTTCTCTTCTGGCCTCCAGGTGCACATATGGTACATAGGCATACATGCAAAACACATGTAGGATAAAATAAAAATAAACATATAAAACATATATATTATATATTTTATAAACATAAATTATAGAAATATATAGAAATAATAAATGATGCTCCAAGCCACCAGCATTTCTTCCTGTCACTGAAATTGTCCGCGTCTATCCCCGCTTTCCACATTGTCCTCAACCCGATAGTCAGTAATTGGTTTAAAACATGTGTCACGCACCTCACATCTCAGCAGTTTGGAGGTTGAGGCTGGAGGGTCAAAACAACAAAACAAGCCCCCCCCCCCCCCCCCAACAAATAGCCAAATACGTGTCAGTGCTGCGCTCTAACCCAGTGGCGGCTTCTTTCACTAAGAGTAAAACAGGAAGTCCTTCCAATGCAGCAGGGCTCAGAATCAGGCCCTGCCACCTCTTACCTCGGGTCTGACTGTCTGCTTCCTTTCTTACTTGCCTTCCACAGCTAGCCACTCTTGTGTTATACCTTCTCAGGAGACTTCTTCACATCTAGACTTTGCATGAGTGTTTCTTGTTCCTAGAATGGTTTTTCCCCCAAGTATTTGCTTGACTCACACCTACAACCCATTCAAGTCCTGTGTAAACATTATCGATGAAGGTCACTTGATGCTCTTACTTAAACTGCATTCTGACCTGACCTCCTGATGTTTCAGTTTTCCATGTGATGTCTTATAGCAGTCTATACAGCTTACTTATGTTTTTGTTTTACTGTCTACTAGAGTACAAATTTTAAAAGGGAGTTTTTTACATCCTTTGAAGAATGTTTGGCATGTGATAAGTGTTCATTAACTATTTGTTGAATGAAAAGTAATGTGATAAATAATATGATGCAAATATATGTAATGAGAGCAATACTCTGGACAGTTGTGAGCATCTCCCTAACTTGAGCGTAAGAATCTAGCATGAGCATCTTCCTAACATGATTAAAAACAGAGTCATCCTGACAACCTACATGTAATATATCTAGGTAGCTTGTCACAGATCATAAGCAAGTAAAGAACACATTTTTCTCAACCAACCCTTTTGTTGACAGGGTGTAAAGGAAGAAACAATTACTACTGTAGCTTAATAAATCAGACAGCTCAGCTATGTGTCCTTGTAAACTTTAGATTGTTTTATTACAGGTGTTTATCTTAAAAACCATTAGCAAGGCATCTGGTCTAATCTAAAGTTATTTTGAAACTTTGTTTCAGCTAATGGTGCACATTGAAATGTGAGATTGCATTTCTCAGCATTAAGATTAAGGGAATTTGAGCCAGCCTGGCTCTTCACTAACTTGAGCTGTGATCTGAATCAGCTTCTTAGGGGGAACTCATAGACCCCAACTGTGTAGCATATATTTGTATTCATTTTTATTCATCAAAATTCTGTATGTTATCATTATTATATCAATTAGACAGGACAGCTTAGAGAAGAATCCTCATCTTAACAATCCGCAGATAAATATGCCTAATAGATCAGGATGTTTTCATGAGATAAACACACTACATTGCAGGCAGTGAGGATCATCCCACATTCACTTATACCAAACCAGATACCAGAGAAAGATTGTAGCTGCAAACATGTAAAAGCACAGAACAAGAAAAGTCTCGTAGCCTTGCTTAAATGAGATTCATCCGTCAGAGACTTTTCCTGGTGGGCTGACACCTTGAACTTCAATTGCCACTGGCTACTCCTGGCATGGCCACCAGCAATAGATATTAATGCTGGACTGATTTTCTGTTTAATTCCTGTACTCAGAGCCTTTCTCTGTAACCCATCTAACAACATTTTAGTAGTCTGTTCTTTATCGTCCATGGATTACCAAGATGGTGCTATTCTAGTTCAGTGCTCTTCTTCTGGGTGGGTCTAATCATAATATAATTAGAAGATAATTGTGGATTCAATCAGTAAAATAAAGTTAAATGTGAACCTTCATGTTATTATAGTTGAGTGTTTATAGTTTGTCTTTAAGGAAAGGTAAACACCATATAGAATACTTTCCTTTTATTCTCTTTCCAATTATAAAATCACTGTATGCAACTAGAGATTTTTATTAGTTATTTACTAGTTTTTGAAAAGGATTTAGAAAAAGTATTACTAAAGCACAGGATTTTTTTTTTTTTTTTTAGGAAAAACACAACCGTATTTCTTTATAACAAAAACTTGGTATATTCTTTATCCTTACGGTAGAATTCTGTACAAAGTTATTGAATATATTATTTCTTTGGATGGGAACCTGAGACATGAGAAGTAAAGGCTTTAGCACATGAGGCATGCTTAGCCTCCCAAGAGAAGGTTCTCATCTACACTGTTTTATTTTCCTCAAGGAATCTTAACATAAACATATACTTTTCATTGATAAATCTTTCTGAATTCTCGTTCTCTCTCTCATAAATATGGACACGCTGGGACTATACCCTCCTTAAACTTGCATCTTAGGGCACTCTCCGTGGTAAAGGATTCCAGTTGCTGCACTCAAGTTCCAATCTTCTGCTACTAACTTTTAGTACCTTGGAACACTTGTAGCTAGACTAGTGGCACAGTGGATAAGAGAGCTCTGGATGAGAAGACCTATGTCAGATTCTCAGTACCCACAGGGGAAGCAAGATGAGAACACTGTGCTGAGAAAAGCTGCCAAGCCACATGGCTAAACATAGATAAGAATTATGGGTTAATTAAAGTCTAATAGACAGAAAGTAATATGCTTGAGCTACTGGCCCAGAGATTACTATAATATTAAACCTCTGAGTCAATTATTTGGGAAGTGACCACTAGGTATTTGAGAGTTTCTGGTGGGACTGAAATATCCAACCACAAAATTTATTCATGTGGTCACATCAGGAAGAGAGACAAAGTGATTCAGTAAACCCCTCAAATTCTTCATCTCTTGGGTCCTGAGGTGAGATCTAAGTTTAAATGGGCCAGAGATAGGGCCACACAAGCCCATGGTTCTCAACCTGTGGGTCACAACCCCTTTGGGACTTGAATGACTTTTCATGGAGATCTTCTATATGACCCATTGGAAAGCATATATACATTACCTTTCATAGCAGTAGCAAAATTACAGTTAGGAAGTAGCAATAAAAATAACTTTCTGGTTGGTAGTCACTGGAGCTGAGGAAATGTACTAAAGGGTCACTGCACTGGGAATGTTGAAAACCTCTATTTTAAGCTCTTCTGGCCAAGGTGTGGTCCTGCCTACCGTTGCTCATCATTGTCTGCGCTCCAGGCTCATCCTATAAGGTAGTCTGACAAGTTGTTAGAACTGTGTGAAATCTCTTCCATATAGATAGTTTCCTCTTTGGCTAGGACCCTTTCTTCTCCCAAAATAAGATCCCTGGTGCAACTCTTATTTCTTTGGGGGTCCATTGTTTCAATAATCTGATAGTCAAATTGAAAGATACAGTATCTTATTAAAAGTATCTTAATTTTTATCAAACATGTTACATATATGCCCTCAAATTCACTTACATGCACTATGCACACTCCCCCAATCATCTCTCTGTCTTCTCTGTCTTTATCTCCCATGTCTTATTGATTTCATCTAGATGAAGTTTTATTATTATAGAAATATCTAGTTTGCCTAAACTTCATATTCTGATTATCTGTGTTTTATGGGCTTTCAGGTAAGTCTGGTTCCAATCATTTGTTTTCTAGTGTATGTGGCACTACTGTAGTCTTGAGGTTACTGTATTAATGTATGATTTGTGATTATGATTAAAATAAGCTTATTTTAAAAGTTGATTCATGCTATCAATTAACAGACTTTTTTCTGTTATGTACTGGAGGGAATATGTCTTCACGAGCTTGGATGTAGCATGAAATAGTCTTTTTAGGAGTAAAGAAACAGTATAGAATGGTAGAAGCTTATAAATCATAGTCAGGTGACACCAAGAGGTCCCTAGTGAAAAAGGGACCTCTTTCTAGTCAGAAAAGGACCTATGCTTACAAAGTTGTTCTGCTGAATTTTGAACATTGTGCTCATCCATGCGAATGGAAGCCTAGTCCACTGTCAGGTGCGTCTGCATCAGTGGTACATGCTGTCCTTACAGAACTGCAGCTGTTGGAGAGGTTGAAGCCATGGGGTTGTAGACAGTGGCTGTTACTGAGACTGGGAAAGTCAGACACAATGATATCAGAAGGTATAGAATACCATGTTAAACATTTCTGCACTGTCATATTTCTATAACTCTACTGAGAGAGAGAGAGAGAGAGAGAGAGAGAGAGAGAGAGAGAGAGAGAGAGAGAGAGAGAGAGAGAGAGATAGATTGATTGAGGCCCCAAGGGGAAAGTTACAAATATCTTTAGTAGTTTAGCTAGATAGAGTTTGTATAGACTGGCTGAGTCAGGATCTATTATGACTCCAAAACAGCCTGTTGTTATTCTCTTAGGTCTGACTTTCACAGGACCGTGGGCATGTTAGATAAGTCCCTTGACCTCTGTGTTCATTTGTATAGTATTGTCTATCTGTGTTGTGACTAATTACACAAGAAATTTATGGAATGGTTGATTTGAAATTCTGGAAGGTTGAGTAAGAAAAGTAAGCTTTTAAGAACTGGTATTACTAGTCATATGTCTTAATAGAAATATACCTCATAAGTATGATTGTCTGCTTAAGGTCTGTGGGAACCTCTGCTCTGGCAATAGTCTCTTCTGCTAGGTCCAGCCTTTTGACCTCTACTTCCTGTGACCTCCTCCTTCCATGTTATGGACTAGACCTTGGCAATCTGTCTTCTCATCTTTTGTTCTGGGTGTGTGGCCTACATTTTCCTTCCCCACACAAGTCTCCAGGCTGTGCACTTTCCCTGGCGTCTGCATCCTGATTTGTTTGCCGAGTGTCTCAATACGGGGCAGCTGGTTCTGGCTGCTCCAGCATCTGAATCTGTGTCACTGTTCTTACAGCTGTCACCTGTGTCATCTCTTACTTTCTTAGGATCACACTAAAGAGGAGCTGGATGCCTGGAAGATTGTCCGGGTTAGCGAGCATTTCCGGGTGATTGCCTTGGGCTTGCCGGTGCCCAGGTACCCTGGGAATCCCTTAGACCCCCCTCTCCGTTCTCGATTTCAAGCCAGAGATATTTATTTTTTACCTTTCAGGGTAAGTATTTCAAGGACATAGTGTTTGGAATGGTTTTTATTTGTAACAAGAAATTAAATTCTGTATCGATGTGAGCACATTTTTATTTTTTAGGTATGATTGTTTTGCCTACATGTATATCTGTGCACTCACGTGCTTGGTGCCTGTGGATGCCAGAAGAGGGCATCTGGTCCCCGGAACGGCAATTCTAGACAGTTGTGAGCCACCATCATGGTTCTGGGAACTGAGCTGGAACCCTCTGGAGAGCAGCTAGTGCCCTTCACCGCCAGCCTTGCTCCAGTCCTGACTTTTAGTCCTGTTGAAAATGTCTATACATACAATATATTCTGATGATGGTTTTCCTCCTCCATCTCCTTCCGGGACCTCCCAACTCTTCTGACTCTATACCTTTCTTCTTTCCTTCTCTTTAGAAAACAAGCAGGTAAAGAGAAACAAAAACGTGCATAAAATTCCATGACCTATAACAATACAAAATTAGAAACTATGATACATAAGCAAAAGACCAGTAAAATTATAAAGTCTAAACAAAGCAATGTGAGACACGAAGACTGCAAACATAGCATTGGCTTTCTTCCGTGTCGTCCATCTACTGCTGGGCACAGCAAATTGGTTCTGCATTGGCATCTACTGCTGGGTGGGGGCCTGTTTGTAAGTGCGATTTGTATACCCAGGGAGACTCGAGTGGAGAAACTGATATTTCCTCTGTGGGCAGTTGTCAGTTGGAGAGTTTCTGGGGTTGGAGACAGGAGACCGTGCCCACGTCTCCTCTCAGCTCCAGGACCCCATCTGGCTTAGACCTGCACATGCTACCTCAGTCTCAGTGTGTTCCTATGTACACCGATCATACTGATGTAGAGGGCTTTGCTTCCTTAGTATTCTCCATCCCCTCTGGCTCACAGTCTTTCCCGCTCCTCTTCCACGGAGCTCCCTGAGCCCCAGTGATGGCCTTTGATGGAGACCTCCATTTAGGACTGAGTGCTACAAAGTGTCCAGTATCTGCACACTGTGTGGTTGTGGGTCTCTGTGTTCCCAACTACTGCAGGAGGAAGCTTCTCTGATAATGACTGAACATGAGTATAGCAGCATGTTGCTAGGAGTCATTTCCTTATATTTTAAGTATATAAAATTATATAAAAACAAAAGTCAGATTTCCCTGTGGTGTTCACAGTGTTCATTGTGAGCCCACTGACGATTTTAAAGACTGCCTTTGCTTTTATTATATGGAATGTATCATGAAATGATTGCTGTTAGAAATTACAGTTCTAGTTAAAGTTTATATTTACAAAACATGTCTGTCTCACCCATTGTGCTCATCATTAATCGATATATATGTTTCTGTTATTTAGGACCAATTACAACTATTATATTCTGTTGGAGCCAATGTTTCTGCTGAGAAGTAAGCATACTTTATAAATATTGAATGATTAAACATCTCATTTGTTTAAAAATTAAATTTTTTGTTGTTAATCTACAACTTTTGTTGAGTCCTTTTAGAGGCTTGCACATTAAAATGAGTCCACAGCATGGATGTCTTTTTCAGACAGAGTGAAGGTGCTAAGGACAGAAACGAGCAGAGATGAGACCTTGGAGCCTTTGCTTCAGTTTTAGCGAATAAAACATGTTTAGCCCTAGACCTTCGCTTAGGTTCGAGCTTTAGAAATGGGGGATGAAGCACTTTGATAGATTTGGACCAAGTTGTGAAAGTCTTATGTATTGTGATAGATTAGAGGAAATGTCTAGATCGCAATTCAATTTTGGTTTTTTAATGAAATATTATAAAAGCCATTTTTCTTTAAGGATTAATAATATGTTTCATCTTTTTTGGATATATGAAATCAGCCCAACTATTTCACGCTTAATATACATTTTATATGTTAAAATTATTCAAATAAAATTTGAAATCTGTTTCCTTCTAGGGTTTCTCAGCTTTTATCCTTTGCTACAACTCTCTGCTCCCAAGAATCCTCCACACTTGGACTTCCAAACTTTCCTTTAGACAGTCTGTCGGCAGCGGTTCAAGTCTTGGTAAAGTATAAATGAAGTAGTAGTGGGTATGTCTACTCAGATGGCAAAGAGGGATGGAAAGTTATCACTGGGGGTTCATCACTCTATAAAGGCCTAAGATGGATGTGTACGAACTGTACGGAGACCAGTGACTTGCTCAGTCTCTGGAGAGCTTGCAGTTTTGAAGAAGGGGGAGGTAGACCTGCAGCCTCCTGGGAGGTTCCATAGAGGAAAGGCGCGCTTCAGACTGATCAGACGAGAGATATGTTGTAGGGAAATAGATGCTGAGCTGACCCAGCCCGCAGTAAGGGAGCTGAGCTTCCTCTCCCTGTCACCCAGAAGTTGTTGTTTGGTCATCCTAAAGGACAGGTTCCCAGAAGCTGGCAGCTATCCCGACTTGTAGAAACAGATGGCTCCAGGAGCTTAAAGGCAGCCTGTATCAGCAAGACTTGTAAGAACTGTGGGAAGGGAAGACAGCATGTGAGCAGATCCGCATATTTTTGCAGTTACTTTCCCAAAGCTGGTGACAGGAATGATGAGAAAGCCTCAGGGCAGAGGGCACACACAAAGTACTGAGCCACAGAGGGGCCTGGATCATTTGCAGAACAAGAACTAAGTGTTTGTGGCAGAGACAGGGTTTAGAACCTGCCATGATTTGGTTGAGTAATCCTGCCTGGATTTTGTGGTGAGGGAGGAATGGCCCAGTAGAGGTTGTGAAGTAGGTGGAGTGTGAAGTTATCACTTTGATGTTAGATGAAGATACCTCTGCTAGCAGCTAGGAGAGTAGGGAGATCCTGCCTGCATGGCAATGAGTGCAAGGAGGCTGTTGAAACATTGAGCAAGACTCTGCCAAGGAAGGTAGTACGTGTAACAAGACTCCTATTTCTAAATGTTTCTTGCTCCTCCCCACTGTTTGCAGTTAGTTAGCAGCTAGTTTTCCTGCATATTGTTTACATTGTTGTCTACATCCTGAATATTTTTTTCCAAATTTTATATACCATCCTTTTAAATTTTTCTTCAGTAATTTTTACTTTGAAAAATTGCTAATCTGAAAAAAAATTCACTTTTAAAATAGTAAAACAAGCACCCATAATCTCTACAATGAGAAGTCCCTGCTGTTAACATATTGCTGCCCCTGCGTGCACATGTACCTTCCCACTCCCAATTTTTTTCTGAGCTATTTTAAAGTAAATGCAATACTGTTAAGGCACAACTACCAAACATTGGAGCACCCTATATGCCCTGAACACTTTTACCACACTCCATATCATGTTGACAGTGATTCAGTAAAATTATCTAATAGACAGTCCATGTGGAGATCTTCTATTGGCTCCTGGAAGTAATCTTTAAATGGTGTGAACAGACTTGTGAGACTAATATGATTTGGGTAAAGAATTTGAGGCTAATGAACACTTTTACGCTTTGTAGTTATAATTGTGAGAGTTGATGGATATAGATAAGGTCAACTCAGATTAGGAATAAAGGCTGGGAATGCAGTGCTTCGGGTGATTAGAACAGAGAAATGTATGCTCTTGCAGAAGTGTCGAATCTATATACGGTAAGGTCATGTGATAGATAACTGAAGGCTTTGTCTAGAGCTCAGGAAAGTCAAGAGCTAGATGAAGACCAGACGAAGGATGGGAGTGAGTAGGCTTTGCTCGGGGATATGGTATAGGACAGGAAGAGATGAAGCTGTTTCCTTTGTACATTGCTGGATTATATTTTTTTTATGCTTTGGTGAAAGTAAACTTTAGCTGTATGTGTCTATTTTAGATACATATTGAGATGCTACTGATCCCTATACGTGTCTGTTCCTCAATAGGACTCCTTTCCTATGATGCCAGTTGAACATGCAATCCAGTGGCTATATCCATACACGATTTTACTAGGACACGAGGGGAAGATGGCTGTAGAAGGTGTTTTAAAAGTGAGTATCTGTTTTCCTTCCTGTGGACCCTCTTCATCTCGCCTCCCTTCTTCCCATCTCTCTTATTTTCTTGACCCATCTTTTTCCCCTTCCTTATCTTTTCTTCTTTTCCTCTTCCAAGACAGAGGAAGCATTGGATAGTAGTAACAAGCAAGCAGTGTGGGAAGCAAGCCTCCTGCTTCTGATCCGATGTGATCTCTTAGCTGTTTCCTCAGCTGTCTGTTGCCTCTGCTGTCTACATAAACGGTAGCCCTCTGCAACCTCAAGCTGAAATAAGCCTTTCCAGTGCCTTGGTCATGGTGTTTGATCACAGCAATGGAAAACTAAGGCACTCTGATTCTAGAGGTCCCCCCCACCTCCATTGTCCATTTTCAATTTCCTGGTTTGTGTGTCTATTTTAATTTCTGTACTCAATTCTGAAAATTTGGAATTAAAATTCACAAGAAAGAATGTGTGTCTTCCAAGGTCTTGGTTACATCATTCAGAATATTTTCTAGTTGAGACAGGGTCTCACTATGTAGCCCTGTCTGGTCTGGAACTTGCTCACAGAGATCTTCCAGCCTCATCTCCCAAGTGAGATAAGTTTAAAGTCATTACCACTATGCCCAGTTATAGATAGAAGTTTGTTAAAGTGTAAAGAAACAGCAAGAAAATAAAGGAGCAAAGTAAAATAGAGATATCAGAAAAAAAATCAGGTAAGATGTAGTCACTGACCAAGCTGGGTGTAGTAGCACATGCCTTAAATCCCAACAGTGGGGAGGCAGAGGCAGGCAGATCCCTGAGTTTAAGGCCAGCCTGGTCTGCATAGTGGATTCCTGGCCAGGGCTACATAGTGAGACCATCTAAAAAACAAAACAAAAAAGAAATAACCACTAGCCAACCATAGAAATCCCTGGAAGTAAAGGAAAATTTAGAGCTGTCTGACACACATCCCTATCTTGACACTATGGGAAAATATTAAAGCAATAAAACACAGTGTCGAAGACAATAGAAAAGAAAAAACAGTAGCCACTGAAGGAAGGGGATGGTGATAGATGAAGGGGCTGCTCAGGCAGCTGACTGAGGGTTCAGTGTAACAGATTTCTATTCTTAATTCTACTCTGGAGAAACTATAAAGGAGCACTTAGCCTACCATCTATTTTTCTCTTTGCACAAAGTAGGGTCATTTAACTTACTTTGTAACTTTGTTTATCTGAGTTACACTCCAGGGCCTGTGATTAATTCTGTAAGTTATGTGACCAACAAATTCAGGCCTAACCTTGGGTGTAGGGACATGGCTGCTTTCTTTGATCTGCAGCCTGTTTTTGCACAGGCAGAATTCATGGGTCTATAACGCATGAAACTTTCTTGTTCTTATCATCTGTCCTCTGCAAATCACACATCTAACAAAGGGGAAGGTAACTTTTAGATTTTATTTGCTTTTTTTTTGGGTATCTCTGAATCTTGTCCCCAATAGTCTTTATTAATCATCCTAACCACATATATAAGATGATTCAGAAAGCCCATTTAAATAGATCTAACTAATCACCATTGCACTCATAAAAAAAAAATCTTCATTATGATCCGCAAGGAAATTGCCCAGCGAGGTGTGGGATGTTCCCAAGAAATCATCAGACTATATTAGAGACAATGGGATCCTTTCATATAGTAATCACACCATGCCACATACGGCAGGAACAGGGCAGCAGCCAACAGAAGGAAGCCCAGCAAAATCAAGAGGCATTCTAGAAACAGTCCTCCTGAGGCTTTGCCTCTCCAGGATGCATCAGAGTAGATTTGTTATCTCTGGGCTGTATTCGCTCAACTCCCTTGCTGCCCGCAGCTCCTCAAACATGACTATCAGCACAGCAGGAATTGGGGACAAGGGCAAGGTCTTTCAAAGCCATGGTTGCCATGCTTGAGCTGGCTAGAGTCCCTTCAAGAGATATTATGTGAGGAAAAGGAGGACCAAGTAGGGCAGTGGCAGAGAGCGCGAAACTACTCAAAACATGCAGGTGTAGGAAGTGTCTTCACTGGCCAAGTCGGAAAGCCGCTATGTCTGTCTGTGTAGTTAGTTCACACCAAGGCTCACACTCTGACCTGAATCAATGCCTGAACATGTTGACCGCAGAAGCAGAGAAGCCGGTGCTTGCGATCAAAAGCTTCTTAGCTTCAGAGAGGCCGAGTTCCAGTGCAGTGCACACACCTTGGGAACAAGGCGGCATTTGATGGCAGAGGAGGAGATTGGCATCGGAAATTTCGTGGAGATGAAGCGATGTGAAGGATTTTGTGACACAACCGGGGGGGAATCTTTATTGTGTAGATAATTGAGGGAGAGCAAAGGAGAAACTCTATTGATGTGTTCCTAGACTCTGGGTTAATTATATAAGTTATATAAAGTTGTAAAATACTTTGTTGTTGTTCTTTTTGAAGCAGGATCTAGCTATGTAGCCCTGGCTGGCCCGGTACTCCCTATTGAGACCAAGCTGGCCTTGAACAGAATCTGCCCGCCTTAAGAAAGTATTAGTGCTGCTTTACCTAGCTGGCCCTTCATTTTGGCCTTCATGATAAAGGAAGCAGAAGTATGGTTAGAGGTTGATAATTTGAAGAAAAATAGACAAATTTTGAGAGTGAGTTTTAGAATTACTTAGCAAAGAGAAGAAACACCTTAATCATTTCAAGGGCAAGTTGAATCGCAGATGCAGCTCATCGGAACCTAAAGAGCTCCTCTTGCTCACACAGCCGTTCTCTGCACATGTATGTTAGTATTAAATGCCTTAACAGGGGAGTGGGCTGCACATAGCTACAGTTCTTCTGTCTGTTTTGAGGCACTCTCTCCCCTGTTTGCTACCTTAAATTTCTCTCTTTGAAGTATATCTTACGTTAATGTTTATGTCTGAATGTTATCCTCAAATAGTTTTGATAAAAAATGTGGGGGGGCTGGAGAGACAGCACAGCAGTTAAGAGCACTGCCTGCTCTTCTGGAGGACCTGAGTTCAGTAGAAAAAAAGAAATGTGAAAGTGAACTTGGTTAAATTTAGGAAGGTTATAATAAAGTAGTGGACATACTTGTTCTAATATAACAAGCCAAAAACAGTGTATTTTCTCTCATAGATATCCTAGAACTTGATGAACTATAAACCCATTTTAATGTAGCCGTTTAATTAGACTGCATTTTAATGGAAAAACCTCTTCCTCACTGAAGATGCAGTCAGCTAAAATTCAGAATACTCCCCCCCCCCCCCTTTTCTTGAACCAACTATAGCCATTGTTGGAATGACTTCATTCCCCAGATGGTGCTTGTCACATGACACTCCTGTTCTTAGAACATCTCTGTAGCCATGGAGTCATATCTAGCTTTAGTTAAGACTGAAAGAAAATGCATTCATTCTCATCTCACCATGCTTTGAGAATGGTGTGTCTGGTGGCGGCTCAGTAACAGATGCATCCAAGCTTCTTATAACGTGTGCTGGCACTCAGCCCTGCTTCCGTAGGGCTCCATCATGACAATGGCTAAATTAGTTGGCTCCCCTGGAGATTTCAAAAGGGTGTGCCACTCTTGTTCATTGATAATATAGTCTGAACCATATCTCTCTGTGAAACTTGGAAAGATCTTGCATTTGTATTTTTATCTAGTTCAATAAGCATTAATTGAGCATTCATTATTTGGCAGATAATAGTCTACATAGGGAATTCTAGGGATACAGAAACAGATGCTATCTGATTGATATTCTTGGAGAATTTATAGTCTGGTTAGGACAGCAGATACTCTGGTAACATTTTAATATAGTGATTTTGTTATAACACTCTGGCTAAAAGAATAATATCTCTGGTAAAAAAAAAAAAACATTGATTCAGTGACAAATAGGAATGAAATAGGCATTAGAGATGCCTAGAAGTGGAATAATAGATATTACTAGCTGATAAAAGCTAGGATGAGCTGGAGGACTGTATGAAATATTATTTAACCATATAAAGATGCACTACACTTGTTTGCTGCAGAATGCCACTTTAACTATAATGCTGTGTTTATTTATGCTGCATTTGTTAATTATGTGAAGATGTGTTGCCTCTGTTTCACATTGCCTGCCTAAGGCATCGATTGGTCTAATAAAAAGCTGAATAGGCAGTTGCTAGACAGTAGAGGGGTAGGTGGGACAGGCATGCAGAAAGAATAAGTAGAAGTCTAGGCTCAAGAGAGAAGAGAAAGGGGGAGATGCCTCCAGCCAGCAGACACAGAGTAAGACATACAGGAGAAAAAGGTAAAAAACCCTGAGGCTAACATGTAGATGAAGAGAAGCAGGTTAATTTAAATTAAAACGGGGCGGGGGGAAGCTAGCCAGAAAGGAACCTAAGTTCAGGCCAAACATTCATAATTAATAAGTCTCTGTGTCATGGTTTGGGAGCTGGCTGGTGCCCCAAAGAAAAGCCTGGGATAGGGGACTGTGAGTAAAAGGGAATGGTTGAAAAGACCTGGATACAGAACTCAATCAGATTATCAAGGCTAATTAAAAGCTTTTTGGATTTTATTGATGAAGTTGAGAATGGAGATATTGTAGGAAAAGATCGAGATCCCATGGTTGGCCGTGTTTCTTAAGGTGTGTGTTCTGTATTTACACAGAGATGTCAAAGGGTGGTGGCCAACACAGTTCAGCATTTCAGAGTGGAAAGAGAAAAACCAGAGTTATGGAAATAGATAATTTGCAACATTATGTAACTGGATAAGAGAATTACTTTTTAAAAATAGAGGAAATAGACAGTCATAGTAGCATATGCCTTTAATCTCAGGGAGACAGAGGCAGGTGAATCTCTTGAGTTGGAAGCCAGGCTACTCTACAGAATGAATTCTAGGACAGCCAGGGCTACACAGAGAAACCCTGTTTTGGGAAAAACAAAAACAAAAACAAACAAAAAAAAAAACCAGCTTTTTTTTTTTTTTTTTTTTTTTTTTTTTTTTTTTTTTTTTTTTTTAAAGGAGGCTACCTAAGCATCAGATTTTAAAAGATCCCATTCTATGGTGGTTTTGATATCCAAACACCAAACACGACCTTATTACTTTCTCAGTTTAATGAATGTTAACTTTTTATTTTTTCAATCTAAGACTAATAAATATTTTTGATGTCTTTCTCTCACTGACCCTCAACCTGCCCTATATTCTTTTGTATGGGTTTGGACATATTCATAGTAAACTCAGAGTTTACAAATAATGTACTGATGTCAAGTTAGGGCAAGGAATCAAAGTGCTTCATCTGGTGTCATTTAATCAAGAGCAAGCTCAGATTCCAATTCTTCTCTCTTCCCTGTGTCTTTCATCCTGTCTGTTGTGTGAGCCTGATTCTGTGCCTACCTGAATGCTGTCTTGTGAATCTGCCCCCGAGTCTGTGTCTCTCTTTGTGTGCCCACGTCTGTCTCTAACAAAGGACTTTGCCCTCCTTTATTGACCAGTATGGAAGCATCAGGGGAGGAATGAAGGAGATGTCCATAAATTTTTAACAGAGTTTTACAAGGGATGAAGTCATTGACTCCAACTGACCCCTGTACACTCAGATAACAGTCATAAAAGCATTGTGAATAGACTTATCCACCTATATCCATATTGCATTCAGTGTTTGTGGTGGATATTCATTTTATAAGGCACCTTCAGCCTATTTCTATTTTCAGAAGATGGTTATAACTCCACATACAAACACATGCGCATTACCTTGGCCAGGGGTATAGGAGAGTACATAATTTAAGGTTATAGCTATGCATAGGCTGTAGAAGTTAATTACATGGGAAATCTAAGGCAAGTGAGGTTGGTTGTTCTCTTAAAGCGATGTTAAACAAGCTGAGTACACAGTGGGATAGCAACCTTAAGTAACTTCAAGTATGTTCATTAACACTTGGCTGTGAGGTTCAGCAGAAGTCCAGTTTCTTAGAATGTAAAAGTTGCCTTTCAAAGTATGTCATTTGTTTGAGTTGTTGAGTTTATTGAATGGTCCTCTCCTGATGTACCTTACAGTGAAGTTATTGAGAAAATTAGGGAGTCTTCTTCAAAAGAGACCAGGAAGAGGTGGTCAAGGAGGGAAAATAGGAGGTTATGAAATGGGCAGTTTGTGGATTGACCAAGAGCAGTGTTAGTGAAGCCGGAATATAAGTCCCAGCCAGTAGACAGAAGAGCACAGGAGATGGAGCAGGAGGTCCTTCAGGAGAGTGTGTCTGCCGAGCTGATGCCAAAACCAGAGGGGCTCTGCAGGGAGGGGTAGTCAAGAAATGTCTGTGTCTTCTTAACAGGCAGATGGGCAGACATCTTTATAAGAACAAAGACCAAAGTTTGTGGGGTACATAGTCTGTAAGGCTTCAGTAATGAGAGAACATTTCTAGAGCATCACTTTATCTTGCTTTGAAGTGATGTAAGAACATCCTTTCGTGCAGAGCTACAATGATGGAATTGTCATAATTTGGAATGGGAAAGATTTCTAGTAACTTTTTGTCAACTAAAGTAGATTTTTTTTTAATTGAATAAGCAGGGAAAGAAGATTTGATGAAAAAAAAAATCAATGAATTTTTTTAAAAAAAAGGTTTTAAAAATGAACCTTTAAGGTGTATGAGGATTTTGCTCACGTGAATGACTTTGTACCACATGCATGCTTGGTACCTGTAGAGGCCAGAGAAGGGCACTGGATCCCCAGGAACTGGAGTTAGTAATGATTGTTAGCTGCCATGTGGGTGATCTCAAATCCTCAGCATGAGCAGCCAGTGCCCGATCATCACTCCAGCCCTCAAATAGATGATTTTTGAGGATGAAGGAAATATCTCATTTGCATTTCTATTTAATCTGCTTTCATTGGCCACTGACTATGTCCCCTGTGCAGTTCTGGAGTCTGGAGACTGTAGAGTGAGTCAAGGAGACATGTGGTATTTTCCCAAGGGTTCTCCCAAGGTCTATTGTGTATTTGAAGGCTCTGTTGTGAGAGAGTGCCAGCTAAATTGCCTCCTGAAACCCTCCTCATGAGCTCCTGTTGTTGGCTCCTTGGAGAGCAGTAGTGGTTTGTGCAGCTACACAGGAAAGAGCCACAGGAACAAGACCACATATTGGTTAGTAGCTAATGAACATGTTCTCCAGAATTTCTCTTCATATTCCACAGCCTAGAAATAGGAAGGAAGTGGATGATTTGATGCAGTGATTCTCAACTTCCCTAATGCTTTTACCCTTTAATACAGTTCCGCATGTTATGGTGACCCCCAGCCATAAAATTATTTTTATTGCTACTTCATAGCTATTCTACTGTTATGAATTGTTGTGTAAATATCTGTGTTTTCTGATGGTCTTAGGTGACCCCTGTGATTGTTTGACTCATAGGGGTTGAGACCCATAGGTTGAGAACTGGTTTAGTGTGTCAGTTTTGGATATTAGAGAATGAATATGATGCCTTACAGACCACCACAGTACAGTTAATATACTCGTAGAGAAAGTATATCAGGAAATGCTATTTCTATATGTTTAAGTGAAATTCAGAGATCATAGAAAAATCTTGAAGTGTGATGTCAATTATCCCTTTCTGAAGTATAATAAATCAGGCACGTCTCTCATTCTCCAGAATTACCATTCAGATTGGCAGTCCTCTAAATGGCACCTCACCTGTTAGATGAGTTTCTTTGTTTGCAGTGTAATTTAGCCTACTGTACTGCACTCACTCCACGGAAACATCATCTAGAGTTACCCACGAGGCATAGCCAGGACAGCAAAGGTTTGAGCACATTTATGTTCATTCGTGGAATATGCACGCTCTGACTTAAACCCTTTATTGACTTAGGAAATGTCCTAAACCTTGGAAAACATATCTTTAATCTCATGTTTTCTTGAAGATCAACAGATGTTTGATCTGATTCCGATGGATTTCATTCCTCAGCTGTGTCTTACTCCTCTCTGTTGAATCCCCTGAAATAGTGGTCCTCTCCACAAATCCATTCTTCTTGTTGCAATATGGAAGCAATTTTCCCCACACTGTTGTATGTTGTGTAGATTATGTAAAGCACTGGACTTCGGTTTTTATGGTAGCATAAATAGGTAACATTTTCTTAGGTTTCTGGAAAGGAGTGCTTGCTGTGTTATTTACATCTCCAGAATCAAGACTTTAACTGAGCTGTTGTGTTTTAACACGATTTTCGTCTGAAAACTATTTTCTGGACTTACATCACACTCTTCAATATCAGATGGTTGTTCATTCATTGGTCTGCATATCTTTCATTATAGAAATGATATTCTAAAATGAGTATAAGTTTTCTTCTGCTTATATTTTTTAAAACTCTTTAATATTGAACATACTGTAATCATGGGTTTTCATTAATTTTTAATTAATATTCCCACTTTCAATGTATCTGCTCTCTATGCATTTTTTAAATATAGTAGCTGGGATAAGGGGATTCAGTTAGTGTTAGACTGTTAATAATTGCCTCACATCAAGAAACAGCCAGTAGTTCTAGCCTTATAAGTTCAATTCCACAGAATTGATACAAATTGATATAAAAATGATACAATACAGATGGTACCATGCCAGCTGCTGTGCAAGACCGATTGTTGTAATTTATTTTAGGGACTGCTGAATTGTGTCTGAGTTCTATTTTCCTGAATTTAGGGAACACATTAGCTTTGTGCTGGTTTTAGTTGTCTTCTGACGGGCCTGTTTCATTTAAGTGTTTTCTAGAGTTGAATCATCCCTTTCTAGCAAATTGTAGTGGATTTCTACTGTGGATTCTATAAGAAATGTGGATTCTGAACTTGTACCAACTCTGCAATGAAGCATATCCATCATTTTCTGCTGAAAGACTTTAGCAACTATCTTTATATCATCTTTAATTATTGTTTAAGTGGAATTGTATTAGTAGAAAGTAAAATAGTCACATGACCCTCAAGCCTCTGCCTGTATAAATAATAAGGAATGGTTTCAGTTCTAATTAGATAGAATTTCAGATATTTGGCATTAGTTCTGAAAAAAAAAAAAAAAGGTAAATTACATATCTTTCTGGCAACTCACAGCGCTTTGAGCTTCAAGGTTCGGGAAACGCCGTGCTTCCTAAGGAGATTGTAAGAGTGGAAAGGATGATGGACAGCCACATCTCCCAAGCTCACGTGACAATCCAAGTGGCAGGAAAGGAGGTAACCATCAAGGTACGTTATCATAGGTGTATTGATCCTAAATCTGTCATTCTGGCCACTCCTGTGGCCTGTCAGGCTTTTGATCCCTTGGGAAGCTTTTGGCTCTGTTGTAGCTCTTTATATCTACTGGCGTGGCTCTGTCTGTACCACAGCTGTGTGCTTCTAAGTGGGACAAGTCCAGGAACATGGGGAAAGCCTGCCTTCACAAATGAACTACAAAAGTACAAATGTGTAGTTCACCCCTGAGAAAATGAAGTGTTCATTAATGAAAATGATTTGTGTTGTGAGGTTTTGCTAAGGAGTAGTGCTTTCAAATGGATAGATACCCTCTGACAAAGGGAAAACCAGTTTTCTCCAATGGAGTGTCACTGAATACAACCACCACACTCCAGGGCAGGCCCCATGCCCAGAAGTAGTTGGTTAACACAAAACTAACTCCATGGTGTTGCTTGTTTAGACATTTTTGTTTTATTGGGGGGATTGTTTATTTTTGTTTGCTTGTTTATATGAGAGAAAGAACATGAAGTTGGATGGGTAGCAGGTGAGGTGGGTCTGTGAGATTGGGGGAGGTGCAAGACATAAAAATATATTCTGTGAAAAAATAATAAATATAGAGGAAAAAGAAATAGTGCTTTTCAGCATTTTCCTCAGGTGAGAGCCTATTTCCAAGTACAGCCTTTCCCAGCTGCAGGAGCTAGTTTGGACAAACTATGCTGCTGGACAGTGCTTAGAGGGGGGGGTGGTATATGTGTTCAGCTCTGTCCTTCTTTCTAACTCTGACTTGAGGGCTCCAGGAACCTCGGGGACCCCAGCTTGAAAATACTGAGTGTAAAAATAAATGCCTGCCTTCTTATGTATGACTAAACACAATTCAATTATAACAATTTGTTTAATATGTATCTTAATATTTAATTATGTAGCTATACTTACTCATTCCTTAAACTAAATATGTTATGTCTATCATGAGCCAGGCTGTCTGTAATTAGATTTATCCCCTTTAAGTCCCCAAGCAGTCCTGGAGGTAATTTCTATTATAGTTTATAATAGCTTAAACAGATGAGCTGTCCAGTGATTCCTTGATTCTCCCCATTTACTAGTTAGAGAGTGGCTGGCTGGGATTTCTAGGTAGGCAGAGTGGGCGCAGTCCGTCCATGGCCACTTCAAATGGATGTCCTCTCTCAGTCCGAGATAGAAGCCAAAGAGTACGGACTGTGGTATTATGAAGGGCATGAGGTCTGGAGATGGAAGTCATGGGATTGTAGGAAGAAAGTGGAAAGCTTCTGAGAGGAGATCCAGGCTAAGTGGCCACCAGTATAGTAGGGCACTGTGGCAGTTTTAACACGTGTGTGGATGTGGCAGTTTTAACGTGTGTGTGGATGTGGCAGTTTTAACGTGTGTGTGGATGTGGCAGTTTTAACGTGTGTGTGGATGTGGCAGTTTTAACGTGTGTGTGGATGTGACAGATTTAACACGTGTGTGGATGTGGCAGTTTTAACATGTGTGTGGATGTGGCAAATTTAACACGTGTGGAGCTGTGAGACAGGAGCCGGTTGTTATAACTTGTTTTACTTGCCAATGGCTCTGTAAGTGAATTGCCAACCCTCCCTTCCAGGTCACTTCTATTTTAGTTACTAAGATGCTGTCCCTTAAATGCAGCTCTGATACTGACATGTCCACAGTCCTCAGTGCAGCACGAGTCCCAGAAGGCCAATAAAGAAAAGATGACCTCATCCATACGAGGATCTAAAGTGACTGATCGCATTGTAGTTCACAGTAAAATAATGGTGACTCGAGGCCGGCCGGGACATTAAGGGCAAGAAAGAAGTGGAGAGAGGTCGGTCTGTGGGCACAGAGCTACAGTTAGCTAGGAATAAGAAGCTCCTGTGTGCAATTGTGTGGGTCAGTGACACACAGAAATAAAGTATTATATGTTGCAAATAACTAAGGTAAGGGAGCTTATTTTTTTTTAAAAATCACAAATAAATTAATAAATTTAGTGGTGGATGCCTTTAACTCCAGTACTCAGAGTAGAGGTAAGGCATCAGGAGTTTGAGGCCAATGTAGGGAGACTGACCACCTTCTCAAAAACCAAAGGAAAAGAAATGAGCTACTGGGAGGAGGTGGCATACACCTTTAATCCTTGCACTTGGGAGGCAGAGGCCTTCAGTGAGCTCAAGGTCAGCCTGGTCTACAAATAGAGTTCTAGGACAGCCAGGACTGTTACTCAGAGAAGCCCCGTCCCTGGAAGAGGCAGATTTGATGTATGCATATGTGTTTATACACTGTGTAGTGTTTAAGTCAGGTCATTGTAGACTTAATATTTATGTATATATATGTATATATATACACTGTGTAATGTTTCAGGCAGATCATCTTGGTAAAGATCCTGCAAGTTTGTTGCCTCCTGTCCTTCCAGCTATCCTTTTGTTTTCCCAATCTTTTCTAAACATTACTCAACATATACACAATATAGAAACATCACATAGTAACCTACTTATACATATAAGTTTATGAATGAGCTGAAAATTAATTTGAAAAACATCCCTAGAGCAGTAGAAGTTACAGCTCAGCAGTTCAGAGCACTTGCCTCTGTCCAGATTTCCAGATCAGGTGGCTCACAAGCATCTTGAACGCTAACTCCGGGGGGGTTAGGTGTTCTTTTCTGGTCTCTGCAGGCGCCCACACACATATGGTATAGACTCACACATACATACACATAAGTGAGAAATCTTAAAATTAATGTCCCTAGAGAAGAAGAGTTGTTAAGGTCTAAAGCCCAGTGGGTCTGGGGGAGGGAAAACTAAAAAGCAAACGCAGGTAAGCGGGAGGAAAGGTTTTCACAGCTACTTCACAGTGTAAAGCTAGGAGTGGAAAGAGGGGTCATTGATAGATACTAGTGTGATGACGTTAGATTTTGTGCTTATAACTGGAGTTAAGCAGAAATGTTATCCTCACTGCTATTTGTTTTTAATGACAAGTTAAGAAGACCGTGAAAGTGACATGATCTATACATATTTGATGCTATGAAAGTTAAATTTTAGAGGAATGACTGATACGGAGATTTGATAAGGATCATTAGGTTGGAATGAAAAAATAGTTCCATAGAGCTGATAGATAAGAATCAACTTACAAGTGGAAATTACATGCTTCCTATTGCTAATATTTTGAAAACATACATATATATTTTTTAACCTTTTTTAAAATGACAGGTGCCAGCTGGGACCAGAGCCATAAATCAGTCATTTGCATCTGACCGTTTCATTCAGACTCCAAGTCATAAGCAGTTGCTGGCCGAAATGATGCAGTCTCATATGGTGAAGGATATCTGTTTAATTGGAGGCAAGGTAAGAATGGCAGCTTCTGTGTAAGCATTTGCTGCTGGTTTGAGAGTGTAGCCTCAGCCCTTACACAGTGCTGTTTCTGTTTGTAGGGCTGTGGGAAAACAGTCATCGCTAAGAACTTTGCTGATATACTAGGATACAACGTAGAACCCATCATGCTCTATCAGGTAGGTCATCGCTTTCTCAAGCCTGTTCTGGAACAAGTGCTCGGCCCCTTAGCACTTCTGACCTGTTGAACTTTTCATGAAGATTTCTAACTGAAATCGTGTTTAAATTTGCAATTATATTTGTTTGTGATTTTTGATAGTGCATTCTAGACCATCTGATGTGCATACCAAACCAGAATCTGTTTTTCAATAGAGATTCATTTTATGCACCCTCTGTAGACCCTGAACACGTTTGTTAATAATTGGGAAGGTTCAAAACTGGGAATTTTCTGATGTGAGAGCAGCTAGGATTATCTGCAGGAAGCCTTCTCAAGGTTTCACCTTTAGCATTCTCTTGTGGAGAGGAGGGAAGCTTCACAGGGCAGTGCAAGGGTGGTTCACAAACAACTTTCGAGCATCTCCCCCAGATTCAACTCCACAGATATACAGATATTTACAGTTCCTGGGCTTGGAAACTTTTTTTGGGGGGGGGGTGGTATAGCTGCCCATAACTAAGTTGCCATGGTAGCTAACCCTTCACTCATATTCATGTAAGTAAGTCCAATTTTTTACGATACCTTGGTCTTCGTTGGTGCCCTGTCTGGGGGCGAGTAGCTAGTTGGTCACACATCTCTAGAGAGAAAGGTACTGGTAATAAATTTCATTATTACAGTAGACATACGATGTAGCATTTGACACTTTGCCCACTCTTGTACATGTAATTCACTGGAACCGAGTACATTCACAATGTCAAATTGTTGTGCTGTCAAGAGACCCCCAAGCACCCCCCAAAGATCACCAGGGAGCTAGACTCAAGGACACAAGGAGGTCACTTTACTGTTATGAACATGCTCAAACGAACCCAGGTAGAAATTCTTTGTTCCTGCAGCGAGGGTTATCAGCCCAGAGCCCAGAGGTGATGGAGCTTTAAAGAAAAACATACATAAGCGGGATGCTCCATGTCTTGACATTCCAGGATTGGGCAAAGGGGTATGGGGTACAGCAGCCATTGGCTACACTTTCTGGCACAAACAGAAGCTCTGAATCTACTGGCTGATCTTTGGTCGAGAAACTAACTTTTAATCTATTGGCTATCAGGCACACTCCAGCCTGGACCCCGCCCTCAGGCACCAGATTCTCCTTTCCTGAAACAAAACTTTGTAAAATAAATCCATTCCTTCACAGTATAACCATCACCACTTGAAAATTTTATTACATTTGTTATGTCGTGGGTGGGGAGTACATGCGTGAAGTTCAGGAGACAACTTCCAGAGTTTGTTCTCTCCTTCTGCCATGTAGATCCCAGAGACTTGACTCAGGTCTCCTGGCTTGGTGGCAGGTGCCCTACCTGCTGAGCCAGCTTACCAGCCTCACTTACTGCTGTTGCTTCTTTCTTCCCCCTCCTCCATCTTCTCCCCCCTCCTCCCCCCTCCTCCATCTTCTCCCCCCTCCTCCCCCCTCCTCCCTTCTCCCCCTCCTCCCCCCTCCTCCATCTTCTCCCCCCTCCTCCATCTTCTCCCCCTCTCCTCTTCCCTCCTCCTCTTCTTTTTAAATAGAAACTCTAATTCTAGTAATCAATAATTCTTAAGTTTGACCCTTAGCTACATTCTGATAATCTCTGTTTTACTTGCTATCCCTGAAAGTTTGCTTACTTTAGATACTTTATATAAATGGAATCAGAAGTCTTTTGTCTTTTTCTGTGTGGTCTGGTGAATTTACTCAAATGCTGTCCATGTTCATCCTTGGAGCATATAACAGAATCTCACTCATTTCTTGGCTGAATGGTATTGCTGCGCGCGCGCACGCACACACACACACACACACACACACACACACACACAGTTGTTACACCTTCCCCTGGTAGTGGAACTTGCATTGTTCTAGTTGTGCATATTGCCGTTGGGTTCGATGGGGAAAGAGCTGGAGTCACTGCTGTCTGTTCAGTCAGCAATCACAGTAGTGGACTGCCAAGTCCGAGGAGGTCTGCTATCCCCACAGCAGCTGTGCAAGTTCACATCCCACAGCAGCATGCAAGAGTCATAGTTCTTCCGTGTGCTTTCTGTTTGATAATGGTTATCCCAGTGGGTGCAAACTGGGAGTACTCTATATTCCTCTGTGACTGGGGTGTTGGACATTTTTGTTTGTTGCCATTCTTTGGAGACAAGCCTATTCAAATTCCCTTGCATGGTTTTTGACCTTTAATTTTTAAGTTTGCATTCAAAGCAATGGGTTTCATTATAACAATTTTGTGCATAGGTATCATACTTTGCTTTAAACCAGTCCCTTCCATGCTGACTTTCTCCAGTTCCTCTCTGGCTGTTCCCATTTCCACCCCCAATAGCCCCTCCTCCCTTCATGGCCCAGGTATCCACTTACCTTCTCTTTACCCTTTCCTTAAGGTTTCTTCCTGTTTGTCTTCATCTCAATTCTAATATCATGCCTATTCTCTCTCTCTCTCTCTCTCTCTCTCTCTCTCTCTCTCTCTCTCTCTCTCTCTCTCTCACACACACACACACACACACACACAGACACAGTTTTTTAAAATAGGTTCTACATATGACAACATCTATTTGTTTTCTTGGGTCTGACATGAGGGTTGCCACTGATATGTGGGTGCCCCTCTGTGCCGGCAATTGTCATGGCTCAAAGGTGTTCTACCTGGGTCGGACTGTTTAATTGCTTTCCTCTCTTGGTAGCTTGCTTAGTATTTTCTGGAACTATCAAAGATAGACCACAGGAAAGAGGGCTTTCAGATCAGATCCAGTTCAGGTCATCCAAGTCATGTGTCCTACGTGTGTGGTGTCTTCAGCTTGAGTGACCTACCCTTAACACCTGAGACATAGCCCAAGGCTACATCAATACCATTTATCTTTAAAGAAAAGTGAAATCATGGAATTTACAGATAAATAGATGGATCTAGAAAAGATTATATTGAACAATGTAGTTCAGACCCAGAAAGACAAATCCTTCCTGCTCTCTCTTATTAGTAGTATATAGCTCAGAATCTTCAGGTGTGCATGCACAACATGGAGTAACCACAGAAAAATGTAGAGCAACCATAGGCAGTGTGTGTGTGTGTGGGGGGGGGGGTAACCAGGATGTGAGAAATAGGAAGCAGGAAATGGGAGTAATGGGAAAGGGGATCCAACTGGGGAGGAAGGAGGGACAGATAACACCACGGTTGTTTAGGAGGGCTTCAGAGAACCATATTAATTCAAGCTTACCTAAAAGTATACACAATAACGTAAGTGTCTGTGTATACACACATACATACACACATAGGTACATTTACATATATCTGAAAGGAAGTTAAGCCACACAGGCTGACAGTGCTCTCCATGAGAACCAAAGACTAACACCACCCCCCCCCCCACCACCCCCACACCCCCACCCCCGGTCCCAGTCCCAGTCCCAGTCACAAGAAACTTCATTCCAAAGGTTTGGCCAGGGTAACCCAAGTGACTCCCAAAACAATATGGGTATTTTCAGTTTTTGAGGAAACTCCTTACTGATTCCAACTGTGGGTGGATTGTTTACATCCCACTAGCAGTGAGGTGTCTTTCCTTACTTGATTGTTCTGATGATGGCTACTCCTATGAGGGAGTAGCACAGAGTTACAATCAAAACAGTTTTGATTTTCATTGGTCTGATGGCTAGAAGTGTTGACTGCTTTCAGGTTTTGTTGGCTCTTTGTGCTTCGTGTTTTGAGAACTGTGTTGAATTTATTATCCTGTTTATTGATTGGATGGTTTTTGATGTGAGTTTTTGCTGTTCTTTGTGAAGTTTAGATACTGATACCCTGCCTGGTGTGTGGCTGGGAGGTCCCCTCCCTACTCTGCACCCTGTCGTCTCTCTCTAGCACTCATTTTTTTTTTTTTTTTTTTTTTTTTTTTTTTGCTGTGCAGAGGATTTTTTTTTATTCCATGTGATTCCATCGGTCAGTTCTTGGGATTTTTTCCTGTGCTAGTGGACTCTTTATTCAGAAAATTCTTGCTTTGTTTCTGTCTTGAAGTATTTTTACCTGTCTTCCCCTGACAGTTTTAGTGTTTCAGGCCTTAGATTAAAATCTTTGACCCATTTTGAATTAATTTTTGTTCAGAGTGAGAAGTATAAACCTGACTTTATTCTTCTGCAGGGGAGTCTAATCTCTCCAGTATTGTTTGGGAAGAGATTATCTTTGTTCTTCTGTCTGACATTATTTTTTTAATCAGAAATTAGGTGGCTGTATCTGTGCAGGCTTCTTTCTAGATTCTACTGATCTGCATGTCCCTTTCTGAGTAGGCCAGTGCCATGCTGATTTTGTTGCTGTGGGTGTGTAATGTAGTCTGAGGTCAGTCTGGTGATGCTGTCAGCACGTTTTACTCAGGGTTGCTTCAGCTGTTTGTGGTATTTCATGTTTCCATGTGACCTGTAGCGTTCTTTTCTCCAGTTCTGTGAGAAATGTCTTTGGAAGTTTGGTGAGCTCTGAAGCCTCCACTGTGTTGTGGAGTCCACAGCTCCGCTTCCCTTTTGGTTACATCTATTTCCTTTTTCAATGCCTCCTGTGTTTAAATATTGGTTTTTCTCTAATCTTGGAAATTTTCTGCTGTTCTTTACTTGAACAGATTATCTCTTCTTTAGTGTTTCAGTTCCTTCTTCTGATTGGTGGATTCTCAGGTTTGGAATCTTGATGAAAGTTCCTGAATGACTGTGTTCATGCTCATTGTTACTAGCTTTTTCTTATCACCTTATAAATGTAGTATTTCCTCACACCTGTCCTCTTGTGTGTGTGTGTGCACGTGTGCATATTCCTGTGGGCAGGTATGTGTGTGCTACTGGTGGCTAGAGGTCAATGTCAGCTGCTAACTTCAATCTTACTTGCTTTTATAGAGAAGCATCTTTTGCTGAACTAGCTAGTGAGGCTTGCCAGGAAGCCCCTTGGTACCTCTTATCTCCTCTCTTGTTCTGAGTGAGGTTCCAGCTTGTTCCACCGTGCCTAGATTTTTATATTGTTTGAGGTGGGGGTGAATTTGCCTTCTCACAACTGCACAGCAAGCTCTTTACCCACCAGCCTTTTGCAGTGGTTTATGCTGCTGTGCACAGCAAGCTCTTTACCCGCCAGCCTTTTGCAGTGCTTTATGCTGCTGTTCATTCTGTGCTGGACAACTGTTTGAGCTGTCTTTCCTTAGGTGTCTTTTTTTATTTGCACACAGATAATCTCTGCTGGCCACAGCCCTGTAGTTTTCTGGTTCTCCCATCCTCCTGCCGCTTCAGAGTATCTATCCCTTCATCAACCAGGAAATCAGACGTGTTTAACTGGGCTTATTGAGCTGGAGGAATTCTTTATACGTTCTAGATATTGAATCAATTTTCAAATTTATGATTGGTAGATGTTTTTCTCATGCTATAGATTTTCTTACCTTCTTGGCTGTGGCCTGTGTACGGAAGCCCAGTAATCATTTTCTTTTACAGCTGATGTTTTTGCTGTTACATTCAGTAAATAGCTGCCAAGTCAAATGATGTGATTTTCCCCCATTTTCTTCTGAGAATTTTACCATTTTAGGTCCTCAATTTGGGCCTCTAGTTCATCTTGAAATGTTCTTCTATCATATGAGGTAGGATTCAACTTTACTATTTTCCATGTAGGTACCAGCACCGATGTTTAAAAGGCCTGCTTTTCCTCATTGAATAGTTGTGGCACAGTTGTTTATGGTCAGTTCATCATATACACAGGCTCTATTTGCTAGGTCTCCATTCATATTCATAGCCTTGTCCACAGACATTGCCGTGCCCATTGCCACACTGTTTGATTACTGCAGTTTCAGAATGAGTTTCTAAATAAAGAACTTGGCGACCTTTACCTGCTATTTGTTTCCATGATCATTGGATTATTCGGGGTCGCTTGAGATTTTATGTAAGTTTTAGGATGGATTTTCTGTTTGTTTCTGGAGATGAGACTGAGATTTTTAGAGAAGTATTGATTCTGTGGGTTAGTTTGGCTGTTTCATCACATGTAGTCCTGCAGTAATTTGAACAGGATTGCCTTTTTATTTATAGTCACCCTGATTTCTTTCAGCCATATATTACAGTTTTGTGTATAAATCTCTTATCTCATCCATGACAGTTATTCTTAATAATTTTAATGGATTATTTTGATGGATGAACATATTGTAGAGTTTTACTTTCTATTTTTAGAGTGCCATTTCTACTTTTTCCTTTTTTCTTTTTAGTTTTGCATTTTCTTTTGTTTCAGGGGACAGAGTCTCACTGTGTAGTTTAGCAGTCCTTAAACTCACATGGATCCACCTGTCTCTGTCTCCCAAGTGCAGTGATTAAAGGTCTGTTCCATTTTGCTCAGCTTTTAAACTTTCCCAGTGCTCTCTCCTGACATATATTTACCTTAATGGGTCTTTGATTGCTACACCTCAACCTTTGGTTAGAAGTGTTCGCAGGTTCCTGCATACAGAAACATTTCTATTCTCATTCCGTGACTAGCTTTATAAGAGAGTGTGATACTATTTACTTTCATTTTAGGGCATCATTTGTATTTTTTCTTATTCAATTATACTGCATAGTTATTTCTTGTTATTACATTTTTTTGTATGCTGTGGGTGGTTTGTCTCCATGAATGTCCGTGCCCAGAAGGATAGCATCAGGTTCCCTGGAACTGGGCTTACGGGTGTAGGTGCTGCAAATCAAACCCAGGTCCTCTGGAAGACTAGCAAATGCTTTTAACTGCTGAACTATCTCTCTAGCCCCAGATGTAATTATTTTTCATATGAAATATATTAAATGTTCTTGGACTTGGAAGATGGCTGGCTTATCAGGTGAAAATGCTAGCCTCATAAACCCAAGGACCGTGGTCACTCCCTGGAACCCATTGAAAAGTTGGATGTTGTGTTGGAAAAGCCCCACCAGGGACCCTGTTTCAGCAAGGTAGAAAACAAGAACTTGAAACTTAACTTGTAAATTCTCTATGTACATGGTGGAATATCCAGGAATGTACACACAAACACACACATGCACACACACATACACACAGTTAATTGAAAAACACATTTCAAACATTTTTATTTCTGAAAAGTGACATTTAAAGTCGTTAGTTGTGATGTTTGATGATAGATTATTTTGTATTCTATTAACAAGTTGAAATTTGCTCACCCATGCTTACCCTCTGAATGGACTCAAGTCTCTACTACCTTACTTAGTTCTCATTATCCTATTTCAAGGAAGACAGTTAATGCTAGGTAGATAAAGTAGGTAATAAATAAAGGTCATTAAAATAATCTGATGGAGGGATTTAAAAGATGTTAATATTTGCTGCAAGTCTCTCTGATCTTGAGAGATGAAATCTACAGTTACACGCCCGTGTTTATGAAATGAAGAATACTAGTTAAGATGAAGGAAGATCCTTAAATTATAGGTCACTGTGCATGTTCATCTGGGCATTACTGTGCACACCCTTCATAGAGGTATTTGAGAATAGTACTCACTGCATTGTCTCACCACCCTGTCTCCATCACCATTGTAATTAATTTATGATAAAAAGATTCTCCACCAAATACCAATGGAAACCTGTGAATTGATATACTCTGTGATATACATCTATAAATATTAGAACAGTTTACCTTTCCAGTGCCACAAGACAGTTTTAGGAAGAAAGATCTTTTCTCTGTCTTTTTAAAAATATTTTTATTTTTTGAGATGCAAGTACATCATTTTCCCCTCAAACTGTCCCTCCTTATTTTCCTTTTCAAATTCATGACCATTTTATTGTTTACACACATGTAATTTCAGTCAGTATGTTACTTTTATGTGTGTTTTCAGGGCTGGCCCTTTGGTACCTGTACTGATCAGTGTACTTTCCCTAGGGAAGATGATTTCTCCTGCTCTCAGGATCCCTTTGTAGTTCCGTTGTGGAGGCTTGAGACATCCAGGGCTTTTCCATCCATATTACTGTGTCTGTTTTCTTTCTGTCCTGCTCCTATTTGAACTGTTGTGCTGGTGAGATTCTATGGGCGGAGCATCTCAAATTACTAGGAGACTGTCTCACAGCAAACTCTCTGATTCTCTGGCTCCTACAATCTTTTGAGGATCTTACAAGTGTCAACTTTTTTCAGCTTTAAAATAAAACTCCTGTTCTAACAAAGTTGGAAATACTTTAGAAACCTTGTTTGTTTTTCTGAACAGTGCTCTGTGTATCAGTTTTCTGTACTAAGTTTTCACTGGTAGATTTATACCTTTCTGTCTAAATCGTCTATGTAGGCTTTCTTATGATACCCATTGGAAAAAGAACCATGCAGCACATTACCTAATAATATTTAGATCCCTTAGCTATACTGGAAAGCCACTCAAAGTATCCTACTGAGTTCTTGCCTTAACATGTGAAAGGATTAGGTTTAGAAATCTGAAAGCATATTTTTTGTCTACTTTTGGAGACTGACAATATTAATCTTATAAAAGGATGATATTAATGTTTGTTTTCCTGTTCAGTTTGTTGGTGGACAGGCTATTCCCTTTTTGATACACTTTTGTGCTGGATGGTGTCATGTCAACTTGACACAGTGACAGTCATTTTAGAGAATGGGACTTCAACTGGAAAAATGCCCCCTCTGCCCCAGATTGACATGAGGGAAGCCTGTGATACATTTTCTCAGTTGATGATTAATGCGGGAAGGCCCAGTCTACTGTGGGTCGTGCTGTACCTGAGCTGGTGCTTCTGGCTGTTATATTACAGCAGGCTGAGCAAGCCATGAGGAGGAAGCCAGTAACTGCCACAACTCCATGACCTCTGCATCAGCTCCTGCCTCCTGGTTTCTCTCTTGAGTTTTTGTTCAGACTTTCCTGGATGAAGGATTACATGATGTAATCTTCCCCAGGCTGATTTTTGTAGTGATGTTGTATCACAGCAATGTAAACCCTAACTAAATAGCTGGTATCCAAATCCTGGGGTGTTTCTGTGATAGGATTGTGGTGGCGTTTGAATCCTGAACTGCAAAAGCCATCAAGTGCTCAGAGTTCAGTGGACTGTTCTGCGGGAGTTTGAAAGATAAGCATGTTAAGAATGATTAGGACAATGGAAGCCTGGTGCGTGAACTCTTACGGGAAGTTTTGAGTCTTTTGAAGCCTGTTGGGCAGTTGAATATTTTAAATTAGGAATCTGTGCCTCTAGCCAGCAAAGACTGAAGAATAAACTGTCATTAACAAGAGACCTGCGCCACTGAAGTGAAACCTTTGTTTTATTGGGACAATTGATGCTGGTCAGCTACAGCTGAGATATTACCAGTGATTAGGACGAGCTCCGTACCATTGAGGATCCTAAATCTAGGAGTGTGTCCCCAGTGACAGCATAAAAATCTGTAATTCAGAAAGGGCTTAGGTTGTGTGTACCTCATGCTGGCAGCCAAACATGGTAACAAGTAAGTATTTCCCAGGTAACAAAAGGGTTATGGAGAGCAGCTGACGCCTGGCACCATGTGGCAAGGTTAGAGTCTCTGAAGAGAGCCCAGAACAGGTCATTGATGACTGTAGCCCAGTTATAGTTAAACTGACACACCCCCAAGGACAACTGCAGCTGTGGAGTGGGAGCCAGCCTGAGCCTAGAGGACAAGCTGTGTGTGCCTGGGATGATGGAGCTGGAAATGTGTGTACCTGGGATACTAGAGCTGCTCTGCCATTGGAGTCCAGGGGATCCTGAGTGGGTCCCAGGCATCAAGCACTGAGCTTTTTTTTTGTTTGTTTGTTTCTTTAACTTTTTATTGATTTGTGTGTGTGTGAGTGTTTTTATATCATGCATCCAAATCCCACTCATTTCCTGATCTCCTCACTGCTGCCCTCTGCCCTGTGACTCCCACTATAAACAAAACAAAATATAAAAGTATAGCCTAAAAGCAAAGCAACAAAAGAGAAAGTTTAGACATGGAAGCTGTAGTGAGTCACACGGTATAATGCTCAGTCTGTACCTCTTTACTTGTAAGTGTTCTTTATGGTAGATCCTTGGTCTGGTTCTAGACCTCTAGCATCTGCTACTCTATCAGTACTGGGACCTCACTGGGGCTCCCCTTGGATATCCTATTGTGTCATGGAGATCCTGCAGCTTTGGACCTGCAAGTCCAGCCCCTTCACCTGCTCCAGCAGTTCATAGATGAGGTGGATATTGGGGTGGGTAACTCATAGCCCTGGTTCTGGGCCTGGGTGATAGTTGGGTTAGCCAACCTGCCTCCTTTCCCTTATTGTCACCACCAGAGTGAGCCCTCCAGCTCTAGCTCACCCAATACCGCAAGGAACAGGACCGCTTCTGCTCTCCTGCCCTGGGTCCAGCTCTCCCACACTTGTACCGCCAGGGCCAGCTGTACTGTTTTGCCCAGGTGAAGAATGTGGCTCTTGAGTTACTGCAGTGATGAGGGACAGGGTCAACTTTTCTGATCTCTGGTCCCTCCTACCACAGGCCAGATCTTCTGCTGCTGCAGTTGGCAGGGGTGGGGAGTGGGGAAGAGGTTCCACACTCCTGATCTCACCTCCACAGGACTGACTCACCTGCACACTCACCTACTGAGTAGCTCTAGTGTGCTCTCCAGAAAAGGTACAGGGCATGCTCACCCATATGCTGCAGCCAGTGAGGGGCAGGACCAGCTCTCCTGCTCTTGTGCCCTGGGGACAGCTCTCCACCCAGCTATAGGTGGAAAGGGACACAGTGGAGAGGGCATCTTTTTTTCATCCATGTACCACATAGCTAACGAGAGAGTAGGATCAGTTCACCTGCGCTACCCTCCCCCCCCCAGAAGTGATCTCTCCTGACAAGAAGTCAGATACTACTGTACTGTGAGGTACAGAAGCACTGAACATTTTTTTTTAATTCTTTTTTAAAAATATACCGCTGTTCTCCTTCCCTCCCTTCTTCCCAGTTCTCCCTCAACCTCCCCATCACCTCTCTCCCATAAATTTGCCAGAGAGAGTAAGGACCTAGGGTGAGTCAATGCAGTCTGGCATATCCAGTTAAGGTAGGACCAAGCCCCCCCCCCCCCCATTATCAAAGTTGAGCAAAGAGATCCTCTGTAGGGAATGGACTCCAAGAAGCCAGTTCATGCATCGGGAGTAAATTCTGATCCCACTGTAGAGGCTCCACAAACTGCCCATGCTGTTCAAAAGACTTAGTTCAGTCCCATGCAGGTTCCCAGCTGGCAGTCCAGAGTCAGTGAGCTCCCAATAGCTCAGGTGAGCTGTCTCTGGGTCTCCTCATCATGATCCTGATCCCTTTGCTCATATAATCTCTCCTCCCTCTCTTCAGCTGGACTGGGAGCTCAACCCAGCTGTGGATCTCTGCATCTGCCTCCATCAGTTGCTGGATAAGGATTCTATAATGACAATTAGGGTGGTCATCAATTTGATTACAGGGGAAGGCCAGTTCAAGTGCCCTCTCCACTATTGCTTGGAGCCCTAGCTGAGGTCATCTTTGTGAGTTCTTAGGTATTTCCTAGCACCAGTTTCTCTAGCCCCACAGTGGCTCCTCTGTCAAGATATCTCTTTTGTTATTCTCCCTCTCTGCCATCTCCCAGCTCAACCATCCTGTTCCCTCATGTTCTCTTTCTACCTCCCCTTGCTGCTTTCTCCTATTCCTCCTATTTACTCAGGAGATCTTCTCTATTTCCCCTTCTCAGAGAGATTCATGGTTGCCTCTCTTAGGTTCCTTTTAGTTACCTACCTGCTCAGGGGTGTTGTGAATTGTAGCCTGGTATCTTTGCTTTATGTCTAAAATCCACTAATGAATGGTACATACCAAGTTTATCTTTCTGGGTTTGTATTACCTTACTCAAGGTGATATTTTCTAGTTCCATACATTTGCATACGAATTTCAGGTTGTCAATTTCTTTTCTGCTGAATTTTTCTCCATTGTGTAAATGTACCACATTTTAAAAATTTCATTCTTCAGTTAAGAGGCATCTAGGTTGCTTCTATGTTCTGGCTATTATGAATAATACTGCTACGAACATAACTGAGAAAATGTCCTTCGGGTAAGGAAGTGCATCCTTTGGGTATATGCCCAAGAGTGTTATTGGTGGATCATTAGGTAGATTGATTGCCAGCCTTTTGAGAAACCACCATACTGATTCCCAAAGTGGCTGTACAGGTTTGCACTCCCTCCAGCATAGGCTGTCATCTGTGTTTTTGATCTTAGCCATTCTGATAGGTGTAAGATGGTTTCTCAGAGTTGTTCTGATTAAGCATTGAACTTTTTACATTGTTGAAGTTTGGTTTTAGTTTGGTCTGATTGTGACTGTGCCCTGGTTCTTTTCACTTGAAGTAATAAAATTTGAAACTATTTTTGGTTTTGTAGACACCCATGGGTGAGAGATTTGAGACTTTGGAGTTTTAGAGAGGTTGAGATATTTTAGAGAAACTGGATATTTTAAAGACTTGGTTTTTTTTTTTTTTTGGAGAGGCTTTTAACATTGGAACAGACTTGAACGTTTTAAAGAGACTGAACTTCTAAAGGCTGAGAGACTTTAGAAGTTGGAATGCTTTATAATGTGACATTAATATTACCATGATATCTTAGGGATGAACAGGAAATAAACAGTTATGATTTAAAAGTGCTGTGTTCTTTTTGTGTATCAAGTTGACAAGGGGTCAGTTCTGCTGGCTAGTTTATCCCATCTTGACACAAGCTAAAGTGAATTTGGCAGAGGGAAATACAATTGGGAAAATGCCCTGCCTCCAGATTGGCCATGTCTTTGGAGACATTTTTTTTAATTGATGGTAGATGTTGGAAGAGCCAATGTCACTCTGGGCAGTGCCACCCCTGGGCTGGTGGGCCTGGATTCCATAAGAAAGCAGACTGAGCAAGCCATGAGGTGCAAGCCAGTAAGTGACACTCCTTCATGACCTCTGCATCAATTTCTGCCTTCAGATTCCCACCTTGAGTTCCTGCCCTCATTTCCCTCGATGATGGACTATGCTGTAAGATGAAATAAACCCTTTCCTCCCCAAGTTTATTTTGGTCATGGCAGTAGAAATGTTTGACTTACAAAGCAGTCTCCTTTAGTTTCTGTAGCAGAATGTCATTTGGTCAGGTTTTATCAATCCTTTCTCTCTAGAAATCATTGGTGATCATAATTGAACAAATATAGGTTTCTCCCAAAGAATATTCTGCCTGTGCTGTGCATACACTTCACTGACTTTAGAAATTTCTTCTATAAAGTGTTTTAGAGATGAGCAAATAGTCACATATTCTGAACTCTTCCTAGTTTGTTGTTCTGTCTGTTAATCTTCAGAGGAACTATGTGGAGCAAAGCAGTTGCTGGAAGTACAGAGCCTGGGAAGGAGTAGAGAAATGGCACCTGCTGCCCTTCCTCCCTCGCTGCATGCTGTTTTCTGTGAGCTGTGCCACAGCCTGTGCTGAGCATTGACATTTGCGGGGTTTGCTAAGTGACAATCAAGTGATTTTCATGGTAGAAATTAAGCTCTTCAGATCAAGCATATATTTTGCTTCTACTTCATATTTTTAATAAAGTTCATTGATCTTTTGAGACTGAATTAAAGAGAATAAAGGATCCATTTGTTTCTTTAATTAATAGGTGACTAAGCATTCAAATATATGTGCCTGTGGGAACCATTCTTATTCCAACCACCACACATATTGACCGTTTTGGAAGATGACACAACACTGAGACTGTTTCCCATATCAACTATTTGACTTATGAGCATAGCACACATGTATCAGTTTTTATAGTTTCTATATGTTCAGTAGTCCTACACCTAGGTAGGTCTAAGTATCTGTCTTTATCATCTTATTTGGGGGATATAGTTATATCGATACATTTGCTGAAGGATCTATTTAGCAAGCTGTTTTCCTGCCAATAAGGTTAGGCATTGTTTTGGTTTTTGCCTTTGAAACTACATTTGTAGACACATTGCAGTCGGGCTTTTAAAGAGTTAAGAAGCAGGTGATACAGAATATTGTTATAAAATGAGCATATTTGATAGAACAGAGTTAGGAGACAGTGGGCTAGATCACCCAACCGTGTGTGGCATTCCGAGTCTGCTTTGCTGACGATATATTTCCTCTGAGAGAATGAGGAGACGTGAAAGTGTCCAAGTAGAAGAGCGTCTTAGACAAGTGAGCTTACTCATTGTCACTGTCAATCTTCTCATCAAATACTGAGGCGTTTCTCCACTGACAGTGTCCCCAGTGACAAAAGCAGATTTCCATCAGCTGCCGTCTGGGAGCTAACATGTCCATGGTAGGATAAAGCAAGCCACCCAGTTTTGAAATAGAATAAGTACAGTCCAAATACTGCAGTTTTCTTTTTTATGTTTTCAACAGTACTTTGGCAAGGTTTACCATTTTTTTTTAAGTGATTGAAATTACTTACCAGAAATCAACCCACTAGTTATTCAGAAGTAGGCCAGTAATGTGGCTTTCCCAGTCTTTCAGATGATTAATTCAAAAGCTGTTTTCTAACCCTCTGGATTATGTGTCTCTCCTTAAAAGGACTAGGCAGAAGCCAGACTCGCTGAGGTCCCAGTGACGGGGCCAAGCCCTCCCAAGTGCCATTAGGGATGTTCTCCACAGTGCCTTTAGAGTGCTTTCCTGTCCACACACCCAGATTTTCAGTATGTTCTGCTTTTGTACTTGCAAGCTTTTAATAAAACAATAGAATGAAAGAATATAATTTCCACAAATTGATGATCATTTTCAAATAAAGATCATTTCAAGAGGGTCTTTTATTTTTGAGATTTTGTTTGACATCTTGGGCTCTCATCTTGACAGAGACATTTTCAAAAATTGAGTGTAATGACATGTTATATGCAGCTTTTCCTACAACCACTTGGATCATTTATATGACAGCATATATGATAGTGTATGTATATATCTATACTTCTATGATAGCATGTAGTTATGGTGGTGTATTGAAAAGGCAGATTATGTAACTTAATCATCTTTTAAACTCTTACATATTGGGATTTCTAGAGGTGAAACATGTACCTTAAAATTTAACCGTTATAATAAGTATAAACACTAATTTTGAGTTAACTGGCTTGTGCTGTGTGACGTTTTCATTAAAATTCATTGCGAGTTTAGAAACATGGCTCAGTAGATAAGTTGCCTACTTGTCTTTAGGACCTGGGTTTGGTCCTAGCACCCACATCATGCAGCTCCCAATACCTTGTAACTCTATCCCCAGTGGATCTGATGTACTCTGGTCTCTATGGATACCCCCATACACGTGATACATATAAATATACAGAAGCAAACACATGCACATAAAATTTTACAAACTATTATTTAAAAATCTCAGATTTGGTCTGGAGAGATGGCTTTGCAGTTAAGAACACTTGCCACTCCTCCAGAAGATCTGGGCCCAATTCCCAGAATTCACATGGCCGCTCACAGTTTTCTGTAATTCCTGTTCTACAGGATCTAAAGCCCTTGTTTGACCTCTGTAGGCACCAGGCATGCATTGGTATATAGACTTACATATAAGCACAACACCCATACACATTTTTTAAAAAGGAGACAGCAAGCTTGCATTTGCCTTTAAACATATTATTTTGATAGTAAAATCTTATGTATATGAGCACTTCTAAAGTCTACTTGTTTATAGGGTTAGCAATTTTGCTTGATTTTTTTGTTTTTATTTCCCCATCTTTGAGATTTAATTGACAATAAAATCCATGAATTTATATTGTTTACTATAAGATTTTAATATATGTATACACTGTGGAATGATTACCACAACCATGCTTGCTAACATATCTGCTACCTCACATAGCTGTCTGTGTGTTTTGGGTGGTGGAAACACATGGTTTACCCTCTAAGTAATTTAAAATAGGTAGTAAAATACAATTATCTGCCATCACATGCTGTACCATAGATCTCCAGAACGTGTTTGTCTTGCCTAACTGAGATTTTGTATCCTTCAACCAACACTTCTCATTTTCTGTATCTCTCAACCTTAGTGGCAACCATTAAGCTTTTGGTGGTTTTAACTTCTACTTATTAAGTGAGATCATATTATATGTGGGTGTGTATGTTTTTAAAGAAATTTCTTCATTTTTAAAAAATTTGTGTGGTTGTTGTTTGTATGTATGCCTATGCACTGTGTACCTGCCTGGTATGTGTAGAGGCTAAAAGAGGCTGTTAGATTCATTGTGATGTGAGTCTGGGAACTGAACTTCTGTCCTGGGAAAGAGCAGAAAGTGCTCTGGACTGCTGAGCCATCTCTCAGTCTGTTGTATGTGTTTTTCTGTGACTATTTTACTTAGCACAATAACCTCTCTGTTCAGCCCTGTCGTTGCTTTGACAGAATTCTCTTATTTATAAAGGCTACATACTAATTGTGCTATATATACCACAATTTCTTTATTCATCTCTTGGTGGATGAGGTTTGTTACACATCCTGACTGTTATGAACAAAACTATAGTGATTAAGGGGTGTAGAAATTATTTTGAGTTACTGATTTCACTTCCTTTGGGTTTATACCCAGAAGTGGGATTGCTGAATCATGTGATAATTCTATATTTTTCCCTTTGAGGAACATCATCTTTTCTGTAGTAACTGTATTAATTGACATTTCCAAGTGCAGTGTGCAAGAGTTCCTTTTTCCTCCATGTTCCCTCCCTCCCTCCCTCCTTAGTGAATCTAGGTAAAAATTTTTGACTTTACAGAACTTCACACTGGCTATATTTTTTGTTTTCTAGTCTCAATTATTCTATCCGTGCGCCTTAAAATGTTCTTTCTCTACCTTTGACTTTATTTCTGACTTTCTACTTCCTTGAGCTTAGTGTTGAGCCTTAGAGGCTTTTTTTCTTAATTCCTGGTGTCGTAAAAGTTATTCTTCACAAGTTTTGCACGTGTATCAATGAAATATGATCATACCTACCTCCATCTCCCACCTTATTTCCCCCAGGTCCCCACTATGTCTGCTGCTACTTTCCTTCCCCTTGAGACGGCGTTGGTGCAACTGGAAGCTCTAGGGTGTTATGGATGCATTTCTGTTTGTCTAAGTTCCTGTTTTAGTTCCTTGATGCAACTGGGTATTCACAATCACATTTTTTAAAATTCAAGTTTTATTATTTTATGTATATGAGTGCTCTGCCTGCATGTATGTCTATGTATCTTGTTCTTATCTGGTACCTGAAGCCATAAGAAGGTTTCCGAGCCCCTGGAGCTGGCTACAGCCAGTCGTGAACTACCATGTGGGTTCTGGGAATCAAACTTGGGTCCTCTGGAAGAGCAGTCAGTGCTCTTAACCACCAAGCCTTTCCTCCAGTCTCCATGACCATGTTTTAATTTCTGACATATCTATTATTATTGATTGCTAGTATATTATTGTAGTCAGAAAAATGTGATTTAAATCTTTAATTTTCTTTACATTTTTATTTGTGTGGTGCATGCAGCATGCCCACAGTGGGTATCAGATCTCCTGGAGCTAGAGTTTCAGGTGGTCATGAACTGTCCAGTGTGGATGCTGGGAACTAAACTCTGGGATTGCAATGCTCTTATTTTTGGCTGTGAGTCTAGCCTCTAAACGGCTAATCCACCTCTGCAGCCTGTCAGTGCTCCAATTTCAGTTTTCTTAAATTTTGCAAAACTTGTTTTATATCTTAATATATGACCCATCTAGGGAATAGTCCATATGTGGTTGAAAAGAATGTGTATTCTGTTGCTGTTGGGTTTAAATTCTATGTGTATCTGTTGGTTTGTTTATTCTGTTTTGTTCAAGGATGCTGCTTTCACAATGATTTTCTATTTATATGGCCATTCATTGTTTATAAAATTTTTCTTTATTTTTAAAAATATATTTATGTGCACCACAAACTATGATGGACTCTCCCACACCTTCATCCCTCCAATTCCCCATAATCTGCGCTGCATGCCTTTTCATAGCTTCACTTCTGACACACTACGTCCAGTTAGAGTCACCCTTGGGTGTAGGACCATCCACTGGAACTTGGGAAACTTATGAGCATCCATCTTCTAAAAAGATACTTTCATTTCATATGTATTGTGCTTTGCCTGTGTGACTGGTGCCCACAGAGGCCAAGGAGGGCACTAGATCTCCTGGAATGAGATTCAGATGGTTGCCAGTTGCCATGTGGTTCTAGTAATCAAATCAACATCCTCTCAAGAATAGCCAGTGCTTTTAACTGCTGACTCAAGTCTCCACCCCCCAGCCCCCACCTCTGTTCATTTAAAAAAGTAGAATATTGAAATTTCCTTGATATTGCAATCTTACTTTTTGTCTCTTCCAATCTGTTACTAATTGCTTCATGAATTTCAGTGTTTAAACGATAGATTTATGTATATTTACAGTAGTTAGATTTGCTCATTAAATTGACTCGACTCCTTTATCACTATATAATCATCTCCGTCTCTGACTTTTAGACCTAAAGCTCATAATATTAATGTATAGACACTATCTGTCATTGGCATTTAAAATCTGTCAGATTTTCTGTTATTTCACATTTAGAATGTGCAAATCTTTATAGCTAATGTGATATATTTAACCAGAATATAGAAGGGTTTAGTTTTTGTTTGCTTGTTTGTTTTATAAGTTTGTTTAGCAAAGCTGTGTTAACTGAATAATTTAGGCCGTTTACATTTGCAGTAACAATTGGTAAGGGCTTTCATGGTTTCCTGACTTTCTGTTATGTAAATCTTTTGTCTTTTGCTCTCTCTTGTCATCCCTCATGACTTTCATGAGTGAGATGGTTTGGTCCTTTTTCTGCTTTTGTATATCTGTGGTTATCATGATATGTAAAACAGAAATATAATAGTTTATTTAAATGATAATAATTTAACTTCAGTCCTATCAAAAACTGTTTCCTTGATCCTCTTTTGATTTTATTGATATCATAACTTCTTTCTGTATTGTATATCCATTAGCTGCTTTATACTATAGCTTCTTTTAAATATTTTTGTCTTTAATCTCTTTTAGAGTCGAGGTCATTTGTGTGATACCATCCCAGTACTGGAATCTTTTGAATTTGAGTGTATTCATGTTTACCTTGGCAGTGAATCCTAATGTTTTACATGATTTCAACACGTGTCCTTTTATTTCAACTTGATGACTGGCTCTAGCACCCCGTGGGGTAGGTTGGGAATGAGGGGATTCTCCAGCTTTTCTTGTCTGGTCTTTGTCTTGTCTTCATTTCTGAGTGAGAAAGACCAGCATCGCTGGTGTGGTCTTCTTGGTTAGGAGTAATTTAAACAGACATCCTTCTACAGGCCTGATAACTTTGTGCCAAGGAGTCTGCTGATGTCACAGTGCATCCTCTTCACTGGCTGCTGCTCTTTATCTGGTGCTGTCAGCATCTGTTTGCTTTTGATGTCTTGACAATTTGATAAACACTGTGTGTTGGTGACCACGTATAATCTCTCTGATTAGAAAACTCTCATTACTGTTTAATTTTTCTGGTTTTTTTTCTCTGCCCTGTTCCTTCTGTCCCTACATCTGCCGTGCTCACAGTTCCTCCACAATTCTGTAAGCTTTCTCCATTCCTTGTCATGTTTCCCTGCTGTGATTTCAAATGATCTCTAACCTTGTCAATTCTTTTGCTTGGCTGGTAAAATCTGGGGACCCAGCTCTCCATTGAAATGTCCAGTTTTGTCTTTGTATTGTTCAACAGCAAAATGTCTCTTCGGTTCTTACATGTGGTTTCTGATTTGTTTTTATTTAGTTCATGTGTTGCTTTCCTGATGCCATTTCCTTGGGAATCTGTTTTCTTACAGCTCACTGTACTTCTTAAGATAGCTCTCGGAAAATGTTTGTCAGGCTCTGTCGATGCGAATCAGTCAGTCAGTTGCCTTGTATTCCGTCCTTCTGGTTTCTGTGATTTCTTGTCGTCTTTTTGCCCTGTAGTATCTGAGCATTTAAGGCAGCCTTTTGAGAGCTGATACCTGCTGTGGCACAAGTCTCAATTTCCTCTCAGGACCTTTACCACCAAGATCCAAGTGTGGCCTGACCTAGTGCCAGGGGCAACTGGGAGGAGCATGGTACCTGACTGAGTTCCCAGGTACTTTTGGTGTATATACTTGACACCTTACTTAATCAAAGCTTACTTTTTTGTTTTGGGGATTTCTTGGTAACGGACATTATCTTTATGTTAGCTTAACAAATATGGTTTACCCTGATATATTTTTTCAATTTATAAAAACAAACTAAGAATTTTTGGGGCATGTGTGTAAAAATAATCATCACAATGATACCAGACAGAAAGCAAAAGTGAAGTAAGCAAAGGATTACTAAGTTTGGGACTGTTGGTGAAAGGTCTCAGTGACCTATAGTCCCGAATATGGAAGATTCTAAATCCAGGCATTACATGTGGATTAACTCTAAGATTCATAATGCTATGAGTGCCCTATAATATACGGAATACAGGTCCACTATAACATATGGAATTGTAGTAGCAATAAAACAGTGCCCTTAGTCAGCACTTTCGTCTTAAATGTGCTCTGTGATCATTTTGATTAGGGCTCTTAGAGAAACCTCTTATGGTCTTCAGGATTTTGAAGTTAGTGAAGCCTACTGTAAGAGTGTCCCCTTTGCCAGAAGTTAGTGAGGTCAATGAAGCTGTTTTTCTACAGAATCCATCTTAAGCTAATCTGTGATCTATAGTAAAGTGTGGTCTCAAAAATAAGAGTAAATAAGTAAAATGATTTTTAAAAATCCTTGTGGGAAACATAATGAGGAGAGAATAGCGGATGACTGAAGGTCACAGTCATTTATTTACTGGTGATCATCCAGCATCCAAGGGGAGATGAGAGCACAGTGTTAGGGCTCCGTTATCCACCTCTGCCACATGGGACCCGGCACTGAATTCAGGTTGTCAGACTTGGTTTCTCTACCCACTGAGTCATCCATCTCAGCGGCCTGGCTGTAACTTTAACATTTAATATTTGCACATATTGTTTATTGTATAAATATGTGCTATTTGTTAGAATCAGTAAATGCATTCATCCTAGTTCCAGCCTCAAGCTGTCTTTTAAGATTCCTAAACACCTTGCTTGCTTCTCCTTGCCATAATTCTAAAAATTGTTCAGGCTGTACAGTACATTTGTACATAGTTATTGCTGATTTGCTAGTCAATCTCGTCACCAAAATAGGATTTTCTAAGCTGTTGGAAATGTAAACCTTTTACTGGAATCATCATCGTAGACAGACACAAAAGGGCAATGCTTAATAGGACTTACTTCATGTCTCCAGGAACTTGGAATTGAAGACTCTTGAAACCTGAGGTAACAGCTGCTATCAGAATGGATTTTGCTTTACACTCTTGACTACTGTTTAGAAATCTGGGTTAAGAAGGGTTTTCCGCAGCTCTGGGGATGGATGCTTGCTGCTCATTTCCTTACGCTTACTCATATTTAGGAAGCTCTGGTTAGGTAGCCTCTGCACAGGGGAACGAATTTCTGTGGTGCTGTTTGGTGGGGAGACAGGCAGCTTGGCGATGTCCTCTTCCTGATTCATCCAACTCCATTTCCAAATCTCGGCCAGCCTCATACTGGCGTCTCCTCAGAGTCCCCACTCCTCAACAACTCCCGGAATTCATCAGTGCGTTCTAGTTTTCAACCTAGTAAACAGATGCTTAGCTTGTTATTGGATCTCCCATGGAGGAGAAATTTAGGGACAGCAACTTTTGCTTTGTGAGGACAGTGTCCTCAGGGATACATTAAGCTTCTCAAAGTTGTCAAGTACTGAAGCTGTGGCACAAGTCTCAATTTCCTCTCAGTACCTTTACCACCAACAGCCAATGATCAGTTTTCATCCTTTGCTGTGAGAAGAATCCACTGTAAACACAGACCTTGCCTGTAATTCTAACCGCCATCCCTGGATCCACCGAAGCTTTGATGCAAAATTCATTTGACAGATGGGATTTTATTTTATAATTTTGAGGAACACATCATCTTATACCATGTAAGCAGTTGTAGATATCTAATTAGAATGTATTGTATCCCACAACCATTCCTTGGGGAGGTAGGACCTTCTAAGAATATAGATCAGACTCGGTAATTTCCCTGCTTATAACCTAAAGTGGTTCCCCATTGGGTTAGAATAAGGAGGGGCGCTCTTACTCTGGTTCATGAGCCCTTCCAGTGAGGTTACCTATTTGAACGACCTAAAACTTGCCAGTTCAGAACATAGCATCACAGAGACTGAGGTAACTGATGTGAGGTGAAGGCCAACTTCCAACTTAAATATTATAAGTTCTAGCAGCAGCCAGAGCTGAAAACCAAGGCCCATGTGACCTGACCCATGTGACCTGACCCATGTGGCCTCTCCAGCCTTTTCTGGATTCACCTTCCTCTCATTATGCTTCACTCTCACTGACTGCTTTTAGACCTTTAAATTTGTCTTGCTTTTTTTCTAAATTGTCAAGGCCCTTTTCACAGCCTGTTCTGTTTCCTTCCTGGAATACCCTCACTCTGGTTTGAGCTTTCTTTTGATGGTTAGATTTGGTATGAGTGTCCTGGAGAGCATCCCGACTCCCCAGAGCATCAGCTATTGTGTCTGCTTTTCCATTGTGGCACTGGCCATTGTGTGGTATTTAGGTATTTGTATCTCCCCCTATCTTCTCTGTTTTTACTCAGCCCCCTTGGAACGTGAGCTATAGGTTTATCTTTTTAGCTGTTGTGCTCTTGGAACCTAGAACAGTGGCCTGCCCTAATAGGATCTCAACCTTTAATGTAGCTTCGAATAAATGAATAAATGAAAAGATGTGATTGCTTTTAAGTGACCAGCTAGCCCAGATCATCCCCCCTTCGTCAATACCATGTAGTATCATAAGATGCTAAACTAAACTCCTATTGCCATCATAGCCCTCATGACGTCATGACAGCAACATGTGTTTGTTGTGGAGCTGGTATAATCACCATTTATGTTTTTAGCCATTCAAAATATAGAACAAAGTTATGTCCATAATATATGAAACAAATGACTGGTTATTTTATGTTGTTTTGAACACCATGCCCTGGGAGTACATGTACTGTGTATATGATCACAGACAGCCTAGCTGCATGGTAAGCTATCTGGTTTAAGCTTGTGAAAGCACACTAGATGTCATTTATACAATGTAATTGCTAGAGGTCAGAAGACTCAGAACATAGTCCTGTTCTTGAGTAACATTGTAATGCATTCAAATTAAGATACATATGTGTTGTTTCTATGGCTAATTCACATTTGGCTATTTAAATATTCCTGTCAGGTGCCAGGCGTGGTCCCATTTAATTCTAGGGTATTTTATGCCTCTAGATTGAAGCACTGTGGAAAATAACATAATTGAAAGTCACTATCCCTTCAAATATGCTGTTTTCACACTGGCAGACTAACAGGGTCTTTGCTGTTGAGTTTTATCAAATGACACAATCTAGATGCTTTGCTGAAAACATCTTGATCTTTTTAATTATTTGGTTATGAAAATTAATCTCCCATAAGACAGTCGTAAGTGTAATGCCTAACATAGAATCTGCTGGTGTTTCCCCCCTTGTCTCTCCACAGAGTGTGTAGCTGGGATAAAGTCTGGTTCTTCAATGACTGGTTTTACTCTTCAAGGCTATCTGAAGTTGTGGTTTTTTCCTGTGGACAACAGTATTCATTTGGGCCAATAATAGGAGAGATTTATTCCAAGGTGTTAGCTGGGTCACAGTTTGGGGAAAGATGGAGTTTATCCAGTCTAGAATGACAGATCCAGGAACGTTTCAGTGACAGCTGCCCTTAGAAGAACAGCTGTCTCCCTGCTGGCTGCCACCTTCTTTGCCTAGTAGAGCATGGCTCACTTATAAAATACCAGCTGCAAAGGCAGCAAAAACTTCTAGGAAGGCTATACTGTAAATTGGGAGACAGTTTGGTTGGATATTTTCATTTAATTTGTTAAATTCTTTGCACCCACTCTGCCTTGGCTGTGTATTTTATTTTGAGGCTTTAGTAATATTCCCATTAGTTGAATCCATCATTAATAAGATACTGGACTTGATTAGCTATAGCCAGAGAAATTTTAATGTTATGGTGTGTGTGTGAAAGAGAGACGAGGGGGAGGGAGAGAGAGACAGAGACAGCGAGACACACAGAGAGACAGACCAGAAGTCAATTTTCTTTTTCCACAGTTTCTACATATTGACCTCAGTTTGTCAGGCTTGTGCAGCAGGTACTTTTGCCCATAGAGCCGTGTCACCAGCCTAAGAACTTGGTTTTGTGTTTGTAAAGTGAATCTGGAACTAGTGCAGATCATCACCAAATAGACCCTAGTGGTTTCAATGGATGGAGGTGTATGTTTTAAAAATCTGTGACTGTCCACAGAAAAGTAACCAAAACAGTCATGATAGGTTTGTGATGACAACATCTCATCATTCACATAAAAGTGAACATGTGTTTCTATGCAAAAATGAGTTCTTTAAAATAAGAACTTAAAGGAGGAACATGGGTAAGTTTATCAAACCTTCCTAATAGATGGAAATCTATTGTTGGCACACCCTGTGTTCTGTTAATTGAGCTTGCTTAGGCTCTGTAAACCATCTTTGTTATTACCATGCTGTGTTTATGCAATCCTTGTGTAGTTTTATCATTGATATGGACAAAATCGGTCTCTATTTTAAGGTTGGAGGTTTGTATTATCAACTAATCTTAATATATTTCCTTACTCAGTGAAATCCCAGAGTTTCATAGTGTATATGTGGCTGCTAGGATTTCTGTATCTATCTCTATATATCTACAACTGTATAGCTGTATTTATAACCATATCTTATTGATATATAGCTATATCTCTATATCCATATATTTGATAGACTTTAAAAATTACAGTATTCTGGATAGTTCTTTCAAAAACCAAAATAGTTGGTAGCATTTACTTATCGAAATCTTTACCAAAATAAGAAATAGCAGATCCTCACTATTAAATTTTAAGTAAATAAAGAATGATATTTACCTAGAGATTTTCTTACTTTATCTAGGACATTTTAAAAAGATGTGTGTTTTATTTTATGTGCATGACTGTTTGTCTTTAGAATGTGAGTGTGCCATGTCTTGCCTGTTGCTCATGGAAGCTCAGTACAGTGTAAGGTCCCCTGGAACTGGAGTTTCAGAGGGTTGTGAGCCAACTGGAAGAGCTGAGAGTATTCTTAGTCACTGAGCTGTCTCTCCAACTCCGAACTAGTATGGTTTTATTTTTATGTGTATATTTAAAGATGCCTGGCAGTAGCACTGGCAATTGAGGCCATTTTTCAAAACAGGTAATTTAGGTTTCTGTGGAATAGTTAACATCATAGATACTATCTTGTGACTCTGGCTTGTTAGGTGTGCCTAGGACCTGTCCGACATCTGCCCATGGGTTGATTCAGTGAGACAGCTCTTACTGTGGAATCTCTTCTGCTGACATCTGTGGCAGCCTTTGTTGTGCCTTTTTCTTTCTTTCTTTCTTTTTTCCCCACAACATTCTCCTGTGTAGTCCAGTCTGATCCCAAACTCTGGACTCTCCTGCCTCTGCCACCTGATTTTGGAGTCATAGGCATGCGCCAGAGTGTCACCACGTTATGACAGTCTTTATGTTGGAATTTACACAGTTTACATTCAAATTGTTCTTGCAGTATATTTTGCATGCTTTCTTTTTTGTTTCTTAGTTTAATAATCTTTAATATATTAAGCAAATATTTGGAAGCCAATTTAAATACTTTCTGACAGTTTCCCAAAGTCATATTTGTGGTAAGAATATGCGTTGTTTCAGGGCCAGGTGTGGTGTTTAATCCCAGCCCTTGGGAGGCAGAGCCAGGTAGACCTTTGATCTGAGTTCTAGGCTAATCTGAGCTACATAATGGAGGTTCAGTGAATAGTGAGATTCTGTTGCCCACCCTTCTCCCTCCTTCTTAAAGGTTCTGGTTTAAACCCTCCTGAGCTCTGCCCCCCCGTTCTTTGATACTCTACTTTTGGCAAAGCCATTTTAGTTCTTTATTGAAAAATTACATATGCAGTATAGTGTAACAATGTTGTTCTGGTGTCAGTATTTATATTTAAAGAGAGGCAGTTAGTTGTCCTTTGTACACCAAATTTACAGTCAGTTTTCTTTATGATGACATAACTTTAAACCAATTCTAATCCAGTTCCAGCTGCTCTGTAAACAACTGTGGTTTTCTTATTGAGCTAATGATTTATAGCTGAATCTCTTAATGGCATGTTGGAAAAGTTAGCTTAGACTATGCAAAAGTCCTGAAGACAGCAGAGGTGTATTGTTGCTTTAAAGTTCAAATCTGCATTCTCAGATACATGAAATGCAGTTAGCTTTTTAAGATCTTTTTCCATTTTCACAGGCTTTCTCTGCTTCAGTAAACCATAGTTTAATCAAGCAGCAGACCTTAGGAGATGTGTGGGGCTGTTCACAAAATCTAAAAGGAGGAGCTGTGTTGGAGTTAGACAACGGATACTTTTTAAATGAGCTAGATTTCAGTCCTGCTTCAAAGGTTTTGAGGAAATGCAGAATAGGAAATGGTTTAGCTCTATGATATCATTTAGTGCTATTTTAATTCTCAAAAGTTCAAAGGTTCCAGGGATGAGAAAATATATGCAAAGATGGGGGAATTCATTGTTCTTATCATTCATTAATATGCTTCCAAGAAGTCATAAAAAGCAACTTTCAAAAGGTCTTCATTTTCAATTTACTGACATTCACATAAGTAGGAAGAATAAGAAATATATACACACATATACACATGAATTCCTCATTCTCTGTCTGTATATGTCAAATAAACATATTATGACAATTTCAGGGAATTAAAAGCCAAATAGCCTGTGTATAAAAACCGGTGAGGGCTGGAAAGATGGCTCAGCAGTTAAGAGAACTTGTTGCAGAGAATTGATCCTCAGCACCCACGTGGTGGCTCACAGTCATCTATAATGAGACCTGACGACAAGCCACCTGTAACCATAAAATATATAAATGAATACATATTTTATTAAAAGAACAAGCTGATGAAAAAGCCTTAGCAATGTGTATTACCTGAATTTAATTCTTACTCTCAATTGTTCGGGTTTGCTGTTGCCTGTACTTGGTTAGGTCCCATTCTGTGAATGTTTAGTGTTTACTTTGCTGCCCTTGAATTCCCAAGCAGGTGAACATTGCATCCACTGTTGAATGTAATGGCGGATATTGACTTAGAGAAATCTTGCCAACCACTTCCTTGAACATCTGGACTTTATCTTTCAAGGCAGAAACCTATTAATGAAAGTTGGAAGCACATAATAAAAAGAATACATTTTCCTCTATGGAGGGTTTATTTTTTAAAAAAATGAATACTAAGCTAGAAATGAATGACTTTCTTGAAGGTATGCAGAAAGTTGACATGATCAAATAAACCAAGCTAGTCTGTAAAATGCCAATCATTCTGTTTTGAAGACTACGTAAAGGAAGGTTATTTTGGTCTGTAGATGTGATTGGCAGTAGTAGCATGGGACAGTATTGTCCTGTTATAATTTTGGTTTGTTGTATAGCAACAAATCATTGTTCCACTTTGTTTCAGTGTAAGAAACTCACCAGTTTCCAGGCTGGAAACAGAGTCCGTTGTACTGACCTGCTCTCATCTCTCAGTAAATATTATTTCAGTGAGGTGGTCACTGGACGCATGTGAAGGAACTTCATGTAAAGTACTTTTGGATGAGGACCATATAGAATGGTTTAATGTCTTGCACTGAGTTGTGATTCAAGATTTTCTAGATTGAGAATGAAGAATTAACCTCTACTAACAAAACGTATGATAGCAAAACCCCGAGCTTCTTATGCCAGAGACAAGGCATTTATTCATTGTCTCATTGGTGGGACAAACACAAGGTTAGAGCTGAATTAATTGGGCCAGTGTATTCCCAGTTTCCCGGGTAATTCATTTCTTTTCCAGATGTGATGTCAGGCTGCCTCCTTCTAGCTGCCACCTCTTTGAAATCCAGTAGGAGGGTTTTTGTTGTTTGGTTGTTATCTGTTTCCAAGACAGGCTCTCACAGCCATGACAGTGCTTTTTTCTTTCTATAGGCTGCCTTGCCCAACCTCAACAAGATGGTTTTTTTATCTTGTTTTATTTTGTGAAAAAAGAAAAAACACTATTAAAGTGTGGCTTAGTTACTTTTCTATTGCCATGACAAAACACCATGACAAGGCAACTTATAAAGAAAAGCATTTAATTGGGGGCTTTCTTATAGCTCAGAAGGTGAGTCATGACCATCACTGCTGAGAGTATGGCACCAGGTGCAGTGTTGGAGCAGTAGTTGAGAGTTTGCATCTGTTCCACAGACAGGAAGAGCCAACTGGGAATGGCTGGGGCTGTTGGAACCTTCCTGCTCACTCTCAGTCACCAGGCCTCCAGCTGGGCCGCACCTCCCAGCTCTTCCAGAGCAATACTGCCAACTGCAAGCCACTCATTCAAATATGAGAGCCTGTGGTGGCCATTATCATTCAGACCACCTCAAAGAGGAAGACCAAGTGTTGACATCATATCAAAAATAGCCCTTTAAGGTTGTGGAGCTTGCTGGATTTGAATGTTATGTTTAAGAATGTCTTCGTGGGGCTGGAGAGGTGGCTCAGTGGTTAAGAGCACTTGTTGACATTGTAGAGGACCCAGCACCCACATAGCCATTTGTGATTCCAGTTTCAGGTATCTGATGCCACCTTCTGACCTATTAAGACACTAGACACACATGGTGCAAGTACATACAAACAGACAAAGCACTCATACACATAAAATAACCTAAAATAAAAGTCCTCATGATTTAATCCAATCCTACTTATTAAGTCATTACCTTTTATTTATCTATTTTTTGCATTTTATTATCACATGTGATAGTGCATTTCATTATAACATTTTCATGTATGTATACAATTCATTGTATCACATTGATCTTGTTACCCTCTCCCTTTCTGAGTTATGCTGACTGATATTATTTTACCAGCTAGCCTATCTTCCACTTTTACCTCTCTTTTTTGAGGGGGAGGGCTGGTGGAGACCCAGAGAGGTTAAGTATGGCTTCTTGAGGAGCATGGACACCTTACTGATGACTACACTACTGAAGAAAATGTTTCTGTTTCTGCCAGTCAGTGTGTATTTCTTCAGGGAGGGTGGAGCCCTGTGAGACCCTCTCCCCTATAACCATGTCCATGGACCCAATCTTGTGCAGATTTTGTACAGATAATCACAGCTGGTGCAAATTAGGAATGTAGCAGCAATATCGTATGTGGAGATTAGCATTCTACGCTACTTTTCTTTCTTCTGTAGTATTTCCTGGGCCTTGAAGGTGTTCTATTTATGACTGAGCAGTCAACAGTCACTTAGTCTCAACTCTGCAAAAGGAAGTCTCTGTGACCCGGGCTCACAGTTTCACTACTCAGTGCATAAGCATAGTTAGGAGGCAGTTTTGATGTGCGTATCATGTCCATTAATCAAAACAACAGAAGAGGCTTCTCTCCTAGGGCCTATGACCTCCCAAGGTTATAGTACTAGTTGTGTATTCTCTTCTGTGTCACAGGCCTCAAATTATTCAAAAAGCCATTGGTCACCCCTGTTGTAGTCCTGTAGAGGGACCTCCCAAAGACCACCAGGAAGCTGGATCCAATGCAAACACATGAGAGCTTTTATTTTTGTGAACAGGTTCCAAATGAACCTGCGTCAATACCCCTTGGTTCCACAGCAGAGGGCTATCCACCCAAGGTGAGAGGGTTTTAAAGAAAAGCCTAGGTAGGCATGGTGCTGCACATCTTGGCATTTCAGGATTAGGCAAAGGAGCTTGAGGTACAGTAACTATTGGCAGAACTTTCTAGTGCAAACCCAAGCTCTGAATCTTCTGACTGAACTTTCAGCAGGAACCTAACTTTTGAATCTATTGGCTGTCAGGTGCACTCCCACACCTGAGCCCGGCCCTCAGGTACCAAAAGCTTCTGGAAACAAAGCTTTGTAAAGATAAATTCATGCCTTCACAACTCCCAGGACACTTGCTGATGCTGCACCAGTGGCTTGGTAGTCAGTAATGTGGCACCCAGGATGCATAGCTGGGTAAGACTGCTTACTCAGTAATTCTCTCTTGGCAGCCTGCAGAGCATCTTAGAAAGCTTCCCAAGGGCTAGCCTCAGAGATGAAGCCTCCATCCCAGTTCCAGCTTGATTTCCCAGTCTCGTGATCAGGCCTGAAGGGTTGATGTCAGGACAGTTTTGATGAGAACACTGGACGAAATAAGACTCAGCCTGGATTTTAGTGAGATGGTTATCGTCGTCATTGTTGTTATAAATATAATTATTTTTCTGCTTTAAACTAGGAGAGTTTGCAACTGAACTTACAGAGGAGTATGAAGTTTTGAATAAAAATGATGGTAAAGGTTTAATTTTTGTTGAAACAAGTGGCACAAAATACATCTGAAACTGCCTAGGCATCCTCCTCCACATTAGCACATTAAGGAAAGTCTGTTTGTAATAAGACACCACATCATTTTACCCCTGTTTTATTCAGTACATCTCTCACTGGCTTGCTTGAGTTTGCTGCACCGTTTCAGTGCTGGTGTGTGATATGTGGTCCCTTAATTTGATTATTAAGTGATTTTATTGTTTCTCAGTTCTTACGCTTTCTCTGGTTTCCAAGGAGTCAATACATGGACCCTCAGAGAGATTTTGAAAATGAAATACACGTTCTGGACAAACTAAGCATATCTGAATGTTGACCTTGCATGGCTTTTCCATGTAAAAGAGAACTCCCACATAGTGATCCCTCCAGCAGTCTAGTGATTGAGTCTGATTGTATTAAAGTTGGGTAGTAATTACTACTGCATCCTTTTGAAAGAAGTAGAGAATACTAAACAGAAGCAGAGAATACTAAACAGAAGAGGGAATCATCGTTCTTCCATCATGTGAATGTATAATAAGGGGAAAAGCTAAGGCTTTCTGGCAATCTTTCTCTTTGGATTTGAGAAGACGTTTTGTTATTTGCAAGATGCTATGCAAAGAGAAATGTTGTATGCAGAGAAAAGTGTCTGTACAGCTGAATAATAAGCATTACATATGTCTTGGACATTAACTCTGCATTTTCTTTGCTGGGTGTGTGGTGACTGGTTTTAGGATATGACGGCACGTGACCTGCTACAGCAGCGGTACACTCTCCCCAACGGTGACACTGCATGGCGATCCTCACCCCTTGTGAATGCTGCTCTGGAAGGCAAGCTGGTCCTGTTGGATGGTATCCACCGTGTCAACACTGGCACACTGGCTGTTTTGCAGAGGTTTGTGTCCCATACAGTCTCTCTGTCAACCTAAACCCTGGGTTATGCCAATCCTGAGGAATTTTTAATTCTATACTCAAGTTGAGTAAAGTATTATTAACATTTGTTGTTACAAACTTCTGTGCCAGAATTTGCTATGTAAGAGCTGAAGGAAGAACGCCCATGAGCAGTGGTTTCAAAAGGCTTACTTACACACATAGATTAATATGAGCAACAAGACACACAGCTGGAGATGTGGTAATGCATTGTATAGTTGATAAAATCAGCCCGGAATATCAGAGGACAGAATCACCCACACCTTTAATCCTAATTCTAGTATTATGCTACAGAGTTGAACTAGGACAGTTGGGCAGGGGAAGATATTTAGGGCAGAAGGAGGTAGAAATTAAGGCATTCTGTAGACGCAACCAGTCAGGCTGAGGACCCTTGAAGATAACACTTACTCTGTTCGGCCTCAGAAGTTGTCTGGGTGAGAATCGACTGTGGTCTATTTTATCTCTCTGATATTCCAGCTTTCCCCCAATATCTGGCTCTGGGTTTTTATTATATGCTAACTAGAGTTAGAGCAATACTGGACTGCCTCTGGTTTTCTCCTAATTACACTACTTAGAAATAATCCCAGACCTACACTGGGGCCTGAGCCTGTAGGAATTTTCTTTTTTAAATTTTGAGACAAATTAAGGCTTAATATAAAATATATGTTTATTTGCTTATTTCATTTACTCGGCACAAATACAAACATTTAGTCTGACTTGCTGGGAAGTGTCAAATCAATGAAAGGAGCCGTTCCTTTAGCTAACCACAGTTTTTATCGCTGACAAGATGCAGATACTAGGTGTAATGAAAGATTCCAAATGTGTTGCGTTAATCTTGATTTACTTTCTGTGGATTTAAAAATAGGAATCACAAAGTCTGAGTGATTTACCACAAACATTTCATAGACTTATAACACATAAGTAAGATTCAAAATAAGAAAAGACTCAGTCCCTCTTGTTGGCTGTATCTCAGATGTCAGACAGGAGTGCAGTGTCCTGCGCTGTGCTAACCCGGGTCTCCAGTTCTCAGCTTTGGGCCGCCTTGCAGGATGGAACTTTAAAATGCCCTTGCCAGGCTGGAGTTTTGAACATGAACATTTTCAAATATTGCCTAAGAGTCCCAACTTACAGTCTAGACTGGGAGCAATGATGTTAAACATCTATTTTGTATTAATTGTTCAGTTTTCACGCTAAAGTTATGAGGTTGGCCTTGGTGTCTTTTTTTTTTTTTTTTTTTTGCCTTAATTTTATAACAAAATTTAGAGAGATGGACTGGTTCTCCCTTCCCTGATTATTCAGCAGGTGAGTGCAAAGTTGGAATTGGGCAGAGACTGTGCTGCCTGTGCCGGAGACTTCTACACTAGTTTTTGCTCTTTGGCCTTTGCAAAATACCTAACAGTAGAGTTTTGTGTTGTATGGGAAGCTAAGTCACTTCAGGGCTGCAATGTGAAACAGCAATGGAGTTATTTAGGAGGCTTCTGATATTTTGAATCCTGTAGTTTCAACAGTACAAATATTTGGATATGTTAAGAAGTTACATTGGATTCAGGAGTGTGTGGAAGTGGCATGCTCATGAATGGATGCCCCACGGTTGACCTGAGACACTAATTCAGCTGTTCCTTCCCTTCTTTGTGCCTTCTCCATGCCATACACATCTCTGGTATTCGGGACCGCTCCTCTATAGACAGACCCAGTACATATGCCAAGGATAACAGAGTGGCACTGACCTAGTCAGTCACCATTGTGAAAAGTACCCATAGGCTCACCCACCTGCAATGCTAGGCACGGTTAAGTATTGGCAGAGTGATTCTGCCCCTCATAATGGCGTTGATTAATATTAATGTTTTTCCATCCCTCATCTTCCATCAGACTAATTCATGACCGAGAGCTCAGCCTGTATGACGGATCGAGGCTGCTGAGGGAAGACAGGTACCTGAGCTTGAAGAAGAGGCTACAGCTAACAGATGAGCAACTGCAGGACAGGTAGTTTGGGGGACATTATTCTCCTCTGGGTTTTGTTTTTACATGTTTGTTGATTGTGTACATGTATGTGTGGGTACGCACACTGCAGGGTTTGTTGATTGTGTACATGTATGTGTGGGTACACACACTGTAGGGTTTGTTGATTGTGTACATGTATGTGTGGGTACGCATGCCGCAGGGTTTGTTGATTGTGTACATGTATGTGTGGGTATACACACTGCAGAGTTTGTTGATTGTGTACATGTATGTGTGGGTACGCACACTGCAGAGTTTGTTGATTGTGTACATGTATGTGTGGGTACGCACACTGCAGAGTTTGTTGATTGTGTACATGTATGTGTGGGTACGCACACTGCAGAGTTTGTTGATTGTGTACATGTATGTGTGGGTACGCACACTGCAGGGTTTGTTGATTGTGTACATGTATGTGTGGGTACGCACGCTGCAGCTGATGTACAGCAGTCAGAGGATGACTTAGGAGACTCAGCCCTCCTTTTCTTCCTCTGGGGTCTTGAAGATCAAACTTGTGTCCTCAGGCTTGGCAGAAAGCACCTTTGATTCTCCTGGCAAGCCCTTGAACAGATTATTCTTATCTTTAATTTACACCTAAGTTAAAAGTAAGAATCCCGATTTTCAACTGAACTAGGGTCAAGCTAAACAGTAACTGAATATCTTAGGTTTCCTGGATGGTTATAGCCTGACATTTTCGAAAATCTGAGGGTTTGTCTAAGCTGTGCTCTATATTCTTAGCCTGCTTTCCAATAACTGTCTCAACTGTTTTTGTAAGAAGCATTACCTGCTAGGAGCCTTACTTTACTTTACTTTACTTTATTTTACTTTACTTTACTTTCTTTCTTACTTACTTACTTTACTTACTTTACTTTCTTTCTTACTTACTTACTTTACTTTCTTTCTTACTTACTTACTTTACTTACTTTACTTACTTTACTTACTTTACTTACTTTACTTTACTTTACTTTACTTTACTTTACTTACTTTACTTACTTTACTTACTTTACTTACTTTACTTACTTTACTTACTTTACTTACTTACTTTACTTACTTTACTTACTTTACTTACTTTACTTACTTTACTTACTTTACTTTACTTACTTTACTTACTTTACTTACTTTACTTACTTACTTACTTCAACCCCAGCATGAGGTAGAAGTTTGAGAACGGAGTCAGCCGACTTCTGAAGCTAATTTGGCTTACTAACATAGTCGAACATGTAAAGCTGTGGCTCAGTTAGAGACCCTGTCTTAAGTCTTAAACATAAAGCTGGAAGCCAGGGTGCATCTGTGCAGGGAGGCAGGTATAGATAGACCTCTCTAAACTGGAGGCCAATCTTGTTTTCGCGGTGAGTTCCAGGCAATCAGGCACACACAGCGAGACCTTGTCTCAAAAAATATAACAAAAGAATAAGGGGAAGGTATCAGCTAAGGAAAGCTGGATAGGTCTGCTCTCACACATGCATCTGATACACAACCCCACACCTCAGATAAAGAGGTTAAATATGTACCCTGCATATATTCCTACTGTTGAATTAATATTAGCTTTCTTAAGTATCATAATAGTACTCTGATTATAAAAGGAAACTTTGCATTTGCAGGAGCTGCTTATTGAGATAGAAGGGGTAGATAAGCTTGTGAGTGTGTCAGTAAAGAAAGCATACCAGAGGCAATGGAATGGCCACTATGAGCAGGAGTGTAAGATTATAAAGACTTTACACTGGGGCAAGGGTGGAGAGTGGTAGTGATCTGAACCAAGGACTTGTGTTTGCATGTAGGGCTTTGTGTTTGAAGAAAAATATTTTTCTTCTCGTTAGCCCAGGCTTCTCTGCTGTCATCCCCATGTTAGTACCTCCCAGTGGGCTGGGCATATGTGAAGACTGGTACATGGGGGCAGAGGAGAAATGGTACAGTCCTCGCTTAATCTGACCGGATGCAGCAGAGGCTTTACTTTCTCATGTCAAAAAACCCCAGAAAACCTCCAAACCCAGCGAAGTATATTAATCACTGAGTGTACATCTGTATTTTTGCCTCATCAAGGAGATGTCAGTTTCTAGCTACCTAGATTATTCAAGAATAACAGAAGATATTGGAGATATATCATATAGCTGTTTAGGAGTGGCTTGCTTTAGTGTTTAGGTCAGTAAGACCAGGAGAGGGCCCTCATTCCATCTCTTTATGCACAATACTCAGTGTTTGTCCGTTATTTGTGTGTGATTCACACTCAGGGAAGAGTACAGATTTTCAGAAAGATGAATCAAAGTAATTGAACAACAGCTCCTAAGCCTGTGAGGCAGTTTTCCTTAGGACATTGGGAGCCTGTGTTTGTGCCAAATATCCAGACAATGACAACCCTTTTCTGTGGGGAGGACCCACGTTTTCTATGCTAGTCACACCAAAGTTTTTTAAGTAGAAACACTCTCAGGAACAGTGGCCTTTGGCTTCATATCGAGGTTGGCTCCTGAGAGGCATTAGTCCTTCCTTCTCAAAAGTTCCTTTCTGCCTTTATCTCCATCACTTGTCCTAAGAAGGTATGGCTGGCTCCCCTCCATGTCTCTGCCTCATGCCGAGAGTGGAAGGAGGTCATGGAAATACTTACTCTCCTTAGAGTTAAAGACAAAGCAAAGCAAACAAACAAAAAACTGTTTCACTGTTTCCTTAGGTCAAACATACATGAGACTTGAGCCAGACAGAAATTCTAAAGCATTTTACAGAAAACACGATGCCCTGTCACCAATACCCATAGAATAGGTGTTCTGTGACTTCCGTTCCTAGAAGGTCTCACTTCGCTGTTGGCCTCATATCAGCAAGCAGCATGCTTCCTTCGTGTGTCTCTTCAAAGTAAGAGTTACCTCTTGTTTTTCTGCACATAAAATTAAGGTGCAGATCTCTGTCCATCTCTCTTTTCATTGCACAACTTATTCCATCCCCTTATTCTCCTGGTGTCATATTTGTTGGGAATTTTATTGAACTTTAATGTTGTCAGGACAGTGTAGAGACTACAACTGAGTCATTCAGTATATTAAAATAGACTTTTCTCATGCACCCATCTTACCGAAAATTAGTAATTTCCTCTATCAAAGATTGCACTGTAAGTAAAGAAAATGCAATGAAACCTTGGAAATCTGTATGAAAATGATGTGAGGACACTGAGGGGAAGTAGCCCCCTCACTTCTCTCTTTTGGTGAAATCTCATCTCCAGGTTCACCCTAACTTACAATTCCATGTCACCTCATCTTTTTCCTGTGGTCCATCTTGGACTCATTGTCCATCTGTAGCTCCTATGCCATCTGCAGCCTTAATCACTCTGGTTTCCTGGACTTTCCATTATTAAATGAAGGTAGAACCTCCAAGCCAGAACTTCTAGGTTCTTTCTTTTTTAGGTTCTGTCATTTGTTTGTTGTGTCTTCATTGAATTTTCAGAAGCCAGATGTTCTGTCAATGATTCTTTGTTATCTAAAATACCTCTACCTCTTTAGGGGCTGGGAAGATGGTTCAGCAATTAAGGATAAGCCCTGCTCTTGCAGAGTTTGATTGGCATACAGCCACTTGTAACTCCAGTTCTAGGGGATCTGATGTCCTCTTCTGACCACAGAGGACACTGCACACATATAAACATACATGCACATAGTTTAAAATAAAATGAATTATTAAAATACTTCTTATCAGGTCCAAATAGGACTTACTAACAACAAATATTTGATGATTATACTTACAAATTTCTAAGGTTGTAAAATTCTATTTAGGCTAGCATAAACTAACTTAAAGGTGTATGTTCAGCCTCTTTGTCTTTGCTCATTGTGTTAAACTTTAGATATTTAGGTAAACTGAGTCAATCAAGAAATTGTGATATTCTAAAGTATACTATGAAAGAATCAGAAAAAATAAAGCTCCTTATGTTTTTCTGGACTGCATTTAAGATTTAAAGTTTTATTTTGATGCTCAACTAAAGGATCTTCAATTTTTAAAAGTAATTATTTTTATTTTATGTTCATTGGTGTTTTGCCTGCATTCATGTCTGTGCAAAGTTATCAGAAGCCTTAGAACTGGAGTTACAGACAGGTGTGGGCTGCCAGGTGGATGATGATAATTGAACCCAGTTTCCCTGGAGGATCAGTCAGCGCTCCTAACCACTGATCCATCTCTCTAGCCCCCTTCACGTCCAATTTTAGGACTCAAATTTAACAGGGATAAAACCATAAAAATCCTAATCTTATAAAAGCTACTAACTTTTTTTTAAAAGTGTCAAAGATAATTAAGGCGTGCGAGTTAGTGGTCAGTCACTTTATAAATGGTCAAATACTTTAATGTGCTCAGAGCTATGCTTGTAGTCGTGCTAAATACAAGTGTGTTCATTTAGAGACAAGCCTTAACCTTCTGTGTGTGCTGTCAAGCTTGAGCCTGAGACAGGTAACTAAAGACAAGTAGTCTGTTTAAAAGTACTTGGTAGATGAGATGATGGCCTCCCGCCCCCCTGAGAGCTTGGCTTTTCTACTAAACATGAAACTTTATACTTGTTTACCCAATAAAAATCCTCTGTTTATCGAGCCAAAGTCTTTCTGTTTAGGACAGTGTTACCAGCACAGGCGTTTTGGGGGTGGACCTAACACATCTGCCTGATGAAAGTCTAATTATTTTCCTTGTCGGTCTCCCTCCTTAGTACCCAAGCAGCAGTATGTCCTTCTAATTAGACGCAGTTCTTGTTGCATAATCACATCACAATCGGCCACACTCTGATAGGATGGGAAATTTCTTTACCTCTTCCTGGCTGTTTTTCATTTAATATAGTAACTCATTTCTTTTTCTTTATTTTTTTTCCCCACAGTCACGATGACTAGATTCATCTAAATCAGTTGGCAATGTTTCTTCCAGGGTTTTGCTTATTGGGTAATGTGTTTACATGTTACTATGCTGATTACCTAACAGCCTGACTCAAAGGATGCCACAGAGGATAAAGAGCCAGAAACTTGTACCTAGCGAAGACATTCGCTTGTTTCATGAGTTGTACTTTTGAGTAACTACAACGCATTACTTAGCATGAGTTGATGCCTCATGTTGTCCATCCCTCTGAGGCCACTCTGGGTATTAGCATGCAGAGTAGAAGTTCATGACCTAAATTACCTGACCTTTCTTTCTGTATTAAATTAGATGACTAAAAATCTATTTTTGTAGTATTTAAACAACTCACCTTTTGCTTTGATTTATGCCTTATTTCCTTATGGGAGATTTTTAAGAGAAAAAATAGCCTAGAATTGGCAAGGGAGGATTTTTATTGTTTAAAAAGGATTTTAGCGGGATTGCTGGAGGTGGTGATTCATTGTAGCTGCCAGTGGAATAGTTCTTACAGTCTTGCACAAATAGATAAATCTGTCTCTTAGGAACAGGTTTCCGAGGACAGTGTCCACCAGTGTGGGAGTGCTGTGCTTAACAGGTGACCGCAAAGCTCCTGGTTTTACTGAATGGGAATGTCTTAATGCTAATGTAGCTCTAAGAACATCTTTCCCCATCAACCTAATTCTGAAAATGCAGATAGCTGCTTTGAGAGGAACAGTCTTCATACTTGTGTGTGGAAAGGTTCCTTAGGCTGTCAATTACAGATGCTTTCCCAGTTGTTTCATTGAGAATAACAGTGTCTCACATAGGAAGGGAAGGGTGGAGTTGGCCCTCAGGAAATGGAAGACCAGTCTTATAAGGAGTGTCTACTGTGATGCTTATTTGTTTCTAATGTCCCAGTCTGCGGCTCATAATAGGCTGCTTAGTTTCTGTTTGGTTTTGTTTTTGACTGATTGATTTTATGTGCGCATTTGCCTACATGTGTGTATGAGAACCTGGTATCCACAGAGATCAGAAAAGGTCATCAGATCCCCTGGAACTGGGGTTAGATGGTTGGGAACTACCAAGTGGGGGCTGGGAAATGAGCTGTCCCTGCAGTAAATGATTTTCAATAAGTATATGATCTCAAGCTGAGATGAGCTTAGAAAGCCAAGGAAAGTGATTGGTGACCTTTTAGGATAGCATTCTTTTCTTAGTAAATATAACATAAGACTATTAATTAGGACTACGTTGATGTACTTTAATAAAACGATGCCCTGATTGTGGAGAGATTTAGGTGTAATTGACGGAGCTATCCTTACCCAATACTCTAAACATAATTATAAATGTTCATAGTCAGTCCATTAAAACCTAACCATGGTCTTAGTTTTTAAAAGACCCCACAAAGATACCATCGCCCACATGTCAACAAAAAACAACCCTATAAAAAACTATGCCCCCTCCCAATAAGTTTTGTCCTCTTATAAATAATAATTATTCCATAAAAATAATTATAAGCTAAATTAAAAATAAAACAATAATATAAACTCAAAAATTCCTTTTAAAAATAAATAAAACAAATACATATAAATTACTGTATCTACTTATAAATGAATTATTAGCCAAATATAAGCCATATATGATTTATACTAATATGAATATTTATATATTAATACAAATATAAAATTATTTTATCTATTTAGTTAAAATAATTTATATAGTAATAGAAATTCAAATATAAAATTATTTTACAAAAATTAAGTCTATAATTGCCACATTTTATACATACTTCTACCTCTATTCAAAATGTTTTACACATTAATGCATATTAAACATATTGTCATTTCCACTATATAATTTCTACCTCTGTTTAGTTATACTTATCATAATATATATATTCTTTTTTTGTTTAGATGTTTTATATACCTCTATTAAAATATTTTATATAATAGTATATATTTAAAATACTGTCATTTTACACTATACATTTACCATTGTTTAATGTTTATATAATTGTCATACTTAAAGTCATTATTTAAAAACTATATACCAATTTATAAATTATCTACTTACAATATAAACTTCAGTCTTCAAGATAATAAAAATTGCAAATCACAGTTACTTAAATTTGCCATATTATAGTCATGTTGTTTAAATTTCTCAAGTATATACTAAAATATATCAAACACACAAAAGTCTGCAACCACTTCATAAGCCTAAAAAATATAAAATTTAATGTTTTATTATTCAAAATTCGGCCATGATAACTTCTGATATTACTGTTCCTTTCCTGAGATAATGTAGACATCAAAATGTTTGTCTTCCTTGACAGATAATAGCCTATTAGACAAAAAAACTGCCCTTGCCTCAACTTCTAACAATAAACATACTGTCCAATCCAAACAAACAAAATAAAAAATAAAAACTACTAAAACCTGCCAAAACAAAATAAAAGTTTCTCAAAATATTCTACTTCTAAAAAAATCTGTCAAATATCTTAGGCTTATAGCCAAAATAAAATAGATGTTCCAACTGTACCAAAAATCTCTAAGTGACTTTCCAACCGTCACTGTCCTCTCCTAGATCTTAAAGCTACTCTCGTGTGCTTCCAGCTTCTGCAAATAATATATTTTAACTTCATGTCTTAGCTGAAAGCATTCAAATATTAAATTCATATTATTCAAAATAAACAACTTTAAAATAATCTCTCTATATTACCACTCACCAATATTCTAGACACTTAAGATATAACTTATGCTTATTATTTATTAGTTATAGTTTGACCGTGTTCATGTTATCGCCTTTCCCTCTCCTAGACATTACCTTATAATTATTTTTTATATATAGTCTTATACTTAAGTTTAAAACTTCCTTAGACAAAGAAAAAGTAATAAAATTCAAGCATTATCAAAGGTATCAAGACCCTAAGTAAGGCATTGCCAGTCCTATTAAAGACTCAGTAGCACACTGCCCTTTTTTCCTGTTTGTTCCTATCTTCTCAAAAACAAACAAACAAAAAGACCAAACCAACACTGTCACCACACAAAAGAGTCAACTCTCCAAATATTGCCTTAACATTCAATTTTATATCAATAAGTGTTTATTATCAATTGCTATAAATGATTCATACAATACCTAATAGCAGAGTCCCAGAATTAGCAGTGATGGTTGTGGCCCCATCCTTTTAGCTTCACATCAGGAACCCAGTCTTAAAGAATGGTAGCTGTCTCCCTCATTGTTTACTAGTTCTTCCCCAAGGTCATAACCTTCATCATGCCCACAGGGCCCTCCAGGGTTCTTCCCCAAGGTCATAACCTTGATCATGCCCACAGTGCCCTCCAGGGTTCTTCTCCTAGGTCAGAACCTTCATCATGCCCACAGTGCCCTCCAGGGTTCTTCCCCAAGATTATAATCTTGATCATGCCCACAATGCCATGTAGGTCATAACCTTGATTATGCCCACAGTTCCCTTCAGGGTTCTTCCCCTAGGTCAGAACCTTGATCATGCCCAAAGTGCTCTGCAGGGTTCTTCCATAAAGTCATAACCTTCATCATGTCCACAGTGCCCTTCGGGGTTACACATTTTTTTCAGGCAGTCATAAGCCTAACCACCTTTAGAAATATCAGAATTTTCTTATACTGTGATATGGAGAGTTCAGGGACACAGCAATTTAAAGATGCATGAGGGCCCCATACTTCAGACACCAACCAGGACTACATCTCTTTCAGGAAATAAGAACCAAAATAAAACTCCTTCTTTTAATGAGAAAAACTTACTCTTTGGGAAGAGGAAGTATAAACTCTAGGCCAACAAATGTGCTCCTTCCTGCTGGTGGCTAATGCAGAGCAGCAATAGAGGTTTGTGGCTTATTCCTGCATATACTTAGATATGCACTACTAGTTTTTATTTTTAGTGAATGATTTGTTTTTATTGACTGTCTGAGTGTTGAAAATAGTTCACAATCTCTCATTCCTTATTAATTACTGATGAATCCTAACATCTGACCGTTCTTAATAGACTGCATTTGCCAGGCCTTTATCCTTAGTGCATTAGTAGTCAGTTACTGTGAACATTCTCTGTGACCTTCATAGAGAAACTGCAGCTTCTTTTTAAATAATTAGTTTACGAAAGAAATGAACAAATTCAGGGGATATCCCAGATTTTATTCTTTGTGTTTGATTCCCCAAACACAAGCCTTAAGAAAATTCTGATTTTTTTAAACTACTCCTGTACACTTTTATAGTCGAGGAACAGTTTTTAAACCCTAACCCTGTGCAGTGTATAATTTACTTTCATTGTGCGTTCTGTTTTTTGTCTGTTGATATGTAGAATGAAGCATCTCTCTTAGCCTCATTCAAGACCAGATTGACACACTCTCTTTGGACAGGAGACTATTTTAGTTCTTATCCCTTCACTAATTGTCCTTGTTTCTAAGGACTTAGAAAGCGAAAGCAGTCTTTGACTCCTGGTGATTAGATGTAGCAGCACACACTGTTATTTTCTTTCTTCTGTGCGTCTAGATCATGTACAATATGCATTAGAAGTGTATTTATGCCATGTAGTTCCTTGCATGGAAAGAACTGGACGTGTGACCTGTGCTCAGGTCTGTGTAACTTGTCATTTTTGATGTGAGCATACCATAGGAGGCCAATTTTAAACTCTGGTTGTAGCTCACAATCTATGTTGTTATAGAAACCTTCTGTACTAGTTTTCCAGGTTATTTAAATGCATATTCAGCCAAGAGGTAGTACAATTCCCTCAAAAGACTGGGGCTTACTGATGTCATTCTTTGTTAGTAAGGTCTTTGTTTAGGTGTAATTGATCTGTAGAATTGCATATATAGAATATATTGTTTGACTGTTTTTGTATATGCTGTGAATTCATTGTCACAGTGCAGACAGAGAACAGATCTCTACTCCACCCTTTATACCCTGGCTAGGTCCCCTCCTGTCCCTCTCAGCCTCTCTTCTGGTCATTGCATAGCTTTTTATTTTTGAATAGTTGGAATCTCATAGTATGCACTCCTTTGGCCAGCTTTTCTACTCACTTCCTTGAGATAGTCCATTCTAAATAGCAGTGACTAATTCCATTTTATTTTAAAATTATGATTATTTTTGTGTTTTTGAGACAAGTTTTCTCTTTGTAGCCCTGGCGATCCTGGAACTCACCTTGGTAGACCAGGCTGGCTTTGAACATCAGAAATCCTCTTGCCTCTGCTGACTAAAGCAAGGATTAAAGTTATGTGCTACCATAACCTCCTTCAATCCATTTTATAATGCAGAACATTAGAAAGGATTTTACATTCTCAAACTTAACTTGTACCCACAAATATATTAAATCCCAGTAGTCTTTATATGTTAAAAAACCCACATTTTTATCTTCTAAAATTTTTAATCCTTGGGAATGGCACATACTTATATGAAAGAAAAACTACCTCTTGCATTTTGTTTTGTTATCGTTGTTAAATTCTAATAAAGTTAAATGTAAGACCTAACCTTGGCTTTATATATTTAAAGTGCTTATTTATAGTGAAGAAGTATCACTTCAACTTCGGTATTATTGAGAGGTTTGCTGATTCACCTTGAAGTTTGTGACAGATTCTGACTCTCTAATTTGCAGACTTAGGACACTAAGAAATGGCTCTCTGTATAACTATTGTATACAAGGAAGCCTTTGGGAGAAAACCTGGAAGACTAAAGGTCCTTCTCATCCTGTTATTGAGGGGTTTGGTGGCTGTTTTTAGTATCAGCCTGATGAACCTTTCAGCCCAGCACAAAGCCATGTCTGCAGAGGTCCCCTTCAGATTGGCTAGCTCCCTCCCTCCAGTGGTGTGAGAACCAATAATAGAAAGCCTACTGAGAGAGTGTGTTCCAGGCTGTGACCCTCACCATATCTGCATTCAACCCAGCCAGCTTGCCTCAGTTCGGGTGCTCTTCTGCTGACTCCAGCTTAGCTGTGCTGTGTGTCCTGTCCCTTGGCTGAGGCTTCACCTTTGGAGTCCCTGTTGGATTTTAACGTTTGCTCTCTGATTTGTTCTTCCTCATTGTCCTACGTGAGAAACTGTCCCTGTAGCTTTAATTTTCTGCAGCTAACATACTCTGTACCTCCCTACCTCTTGCCCAGCTCCTAGCTAGGAGTCAGAAGGATCATGGGTGAATCCAGGAATTGCTGCTGAGCCTCAGGAAATCACCTAGTTAGCAACCACCTTAGCTGAAGGAGAAATGTGGTAGCCTGTCTTTTCATCTTGCTAGTCTCAGGATTCTGCATATGGCCTGCTGTAGTACTAATGCCCAGTAACGTGTACAGACCAGTTCATGTGTATCTCTTTGCTGCTCTCCAAGAACAACTTTCTATCTGCAGGTTCTGCTACAGCATGCATACATGCATCTTCTTTATATATATAAAAAATCCAGTGAAGTGTATTATCTGTAAACTTGTAGTAATTCTTTGATTCTTATCTTTTGGATGGCAGCTTCCAAAGTTGCTTTTTTTCCTGGCTTGCCAATAATGATGGGCCTCAAATTTCCATGTAGTTGTGACATGATAGAGGTGTCCTCTGGCTTGGTGCAACTTTCTCTTCTCTGAACTCTTCAAACTTCTTCTGTCTACACACACACCACGCTATCCAGTTTCCCTGTCCTATAACTCTGGGCTTCTGCAGGTGTCAATGGCACGATGCCAGTTCCATATTTGTATGTTTGTTGTCCTCAAAACCTTATCAAGTACCTTAATTTTTAGCTGTTTTCTCAGCAAGAACTGTATTTCCCTCCAAAAAATTATTATTACTGGTTTTTAGTAGAATAGATAAAAAACAAACAATATTACCCACCTTGTTGAATCATAATAAGAGGAATTTATTCTTTGACCCCCAGACATTCAACTATTTCACTGTCCGGGAGAAGTGTCACCTTCCTCTCGCTCTGTGTCCTGGGGCTTCACATGCTTCCACAGAGTTCTAGCAGAGATTCCTTAGATATTGATTTTTAAATTCTTACCTGATCATACCAAAGACAAAAGAGTGGTACGTGAGATCAGCTTTTTTTTTTTTTTAACCTTTTTAATTACTATTTTCTTACTGGTGTAATTATAAACTTAATATGACTCCACATGCCTTGCTTAAATTGTCTATATTTTAAGTCTCCCCTCCTTAAATGATGCTTTTTAGTTTTTCTATGATTCATAGAGTGGCTCCTTGAGAATCAGAGGTATTGGGAAGACTTAGTGAATATATAAACAAGGAGGATCGTGTGATGAATATGAACTTGGTTTCACTTGAAGGGATCTCGGAGCGAATGTGTTGTGGGAGGGCTAAAGTTTCATGAGCACATGTTGTACATTTATCAGTAATTATTTCATTCTCTTTCTCTTAATTTTGGTCTCTTATTCTTAAAGTCTTGGGATTTTATTCCCCATCACCTATTCTGTCTGTGGGTGTGGTTTTTGAGACAGGATTTCTCTTAGTAACCCTAGCTGTCCTGAAACTCTCTCTATAGATCAGGCTAGTCTTGAACGCATAGAGATCTGCCTGCTGGGATCAAAGGTGTGCACTACCACTGCTAAGCTTATCATTATTATTGTTGTTGTTGTTGTTATTGTTATGTTAGTATTGCTGAGCTCCGTGACCCGGTTTCTTGACCCAGTTTCTGTTGTGAATGGCTGTTTTGTTTTTCTTCCTCCCTGCTTTAGGTCCATTTTCCCAATCCACCCCTCCTTCAGAATCATCGCATTGGCAGAGCCCCCTGTTGTTGGAAGCACAACACAGCAGTGGCTGGGACCTGAATTCCTAACCATGTTCTTTTTCCATCACATGAAGGCACTTGTGAAAAGTGAAGAAATCCAAGTGATAAAGGAAATGGTAAGGGGAAGCCTGCTCTAGGCTGGTAGCCATGGCTGTTGGTATTTGAAGCTGTCCAGATCCCTGAGGACTGTAACCCGCGATGTCCTGACTGGTCACTGGGGCTCTGTAGTTTCTATGAGAGCCATGATGTCAGGGTCCACCTTAGCCAGGCATCCCATTTGGCTCTCTAGGAGTGCTGGAAGTGCATTCTTCAGGGGATCCGCACCACCCACATTAAATAAAACATTTTAAACTTCAGTCTCTCAGCAGACATCAAGTGTTCAACAGCCACTTGAGACTCGTGTGGCTCCTAGTAGATAGCACAGAAAAAACCATTTCCATCGTCATAGAAAGCTCTGTTGGACTGTGCTATTCTGTTTCACTTCTAATTAACATTTTATGTACTGAAACCACTGCTTGGAATGCTAGAGCTACTGTTTGACTTGGAGAGCTGTGTGAGCACAGTTATGAAGGAAAGCATGGTCTTTGGGTTCAGCACTCTGCTTCTAGTCAGATTTTTGCTGCTTATTAGCTTCCATAGCTCAGGTAGATTAGCCCTCGTTTTCTCATCTGAAATTGAGAGTAATTCTGCTTCCTACACTACAGGATTTATTTTAAAGAAAACATTGTAAGGTATATATTAAATAGAACTAGAATTTTTTAAATTCCAATTACTAATAGCTAAAGAAACTTGGAACCAGTACACTTTCAAAATGGTTACATCATGCCATTAATATCTCTTTATTAATTTATTAAATTAAAAATATTAACTTATTGCTTAAATAAAATTATTTACACTTATTAAATTATTTGCATTATAGTTTATTATAATGAAAAGAAATATGTGTTATTTGTGTAGATGTTCTTTCAAGTTGATTGAGTTGGTCACGGCCATCAAATGTGCTTTATTTTTAGTTTTTTATTGAGACAGATTCTCACTCTGTAGACCATACTAAACTTGAACTCTGGGCAAGTCTCCTGCTTCAGCCTTCCCAAGTGCTGAAATCAGAGGCCTATGGCACCATATCCAACAAGTATGCATGTGTTTCAAAAGTCTTTGAGAAAGATAGACATCTTGAGCATCCATTTTGTACACAAGAGTCCTTTGGGCCACTTGGTTAGATGTATGCATATAATATGTTCATGAAATTGTACCAATAATTAAATAATTTGTATAACTTAATATTCTACTATAGAAATTTGGTTTTGTAAGAAAATGCTAACTTAGGTCTGAAGACTTGTACACAAGAGCAGGATATGCTAGATACCAGTTTCTTGCCTGGGATCTGCTTGCAAAGAAAAAAGGCTTGGTTTTATTTGCCTGACTTTTTAAAAGAAACTGGGCCGCAGGTGTTTGCTGAGAAGATGCAGTGGTAACTTCATTCATGACTTCAACATGACCCAATACTCGGAGACCTTCTAAAAACATTCTTCTAATATTATTTGCTGAAATGTCCTCATTTCTTCATGTTTTTCCTTATTTATCTCATAAAATAGGTCCCAAACGTACCTCAGCAAGCTATGGAGAAATTGCTGTCACTTACACACAAACTCAGGGAGACCCAGGACCCGACAGTAAGTCTGGGCTTTCCCTGCACATCTTCTCTTGCTCTCCTGCTCTGTTTGAGCTGCTGCTTTTCTCCCAAGTGCTGTGCTTTGCCATATGTTGTATAACCCTCAAGTCAGTGCCTCGAGCATGGTCTGGCTCAGCCATGAAGAATGACTTAGCTTCAGAGGAATCGTTGAGGGCCTATAGCTCTGCTCTGGCCCTACATCAGTTTGCTGAGGAGCATGCTCTAGTCTTTGTTCTGACTTTAAACTATTGACTATGCCTTTATCGGCAGCTTCTAATTTATCTTTGCTAATGGGCCATTTGTATTTCCATTTCATGAAAGGACAGTCATTCTCTATAAACAGTTATGTGTTGGGGGGAGGGCAGAGGACAGTTTATAGGAACCCCATTTCTCTTCTCCCACTGTGTGGTTTCCAGAGAGAGCTGTCAGGTTGTCAAGACTTGGCAGCAAGGCACCTATCCCCACTGAGCCATCTTGCTGACCCAAGGGCAGCAGTTCTGCCTTTGTTTATATCTGTAAAATGTGAATGATGACATCTGCCTCATAAGAAGGGTCAACAATTACACATAAAAGCATATGTTTTCAAAATAGTTGTTTAATAAATCCCAACTTCTTTGACTATTGAACTGGATACTTGGGATCATTATAAACTCAGCATATTATATCTCTTAAATAACAATGCTTAAACCTGTTCCTGATTTTATTTCTGGCTGATAATAATTTGCTGAACTGCCTAAAGCCAAAGCCTTGACATCATTACTAATTTGTGCTGTCCTGATATTGCCACTTACTCTGAAGGCAGGTTTCTTGGGTGTGGCATCATGAGGTTGAATCTGCTGTTACCTGCAATTGACAGTTTCCTTTGTATCAGATTCCCAAATCTTTGTCCTGGGATATTACCTTGACTTTAGTGACCCTCCGCCAGTCACTTTCTCGCTGCATGGCTTTCTATTAGTCTTCTTCAGAAGCTTAACAAATTACCATTATTATTTTTAACAAATCATGGCTTATTGAGTTGTTAGGTCTGAAAAATAAAGTTTTGAAGTTGGTGTCACTGAGCCAGAATCAAAGCTGCCGTCCTGGGAAGCTCCAGGGAGACCTTCTCTTCATTCCTTCTCACTTGGGGTGACTACTGCCTGCACCCCTTGACTTGTACTCTCACCACAACCCTTCCTCTGTGTTCCTGTTACTCCTCTTCTTACTCTCGAGTTTTCTCTTGTCCCCTCTTAGAGAGATGCATAAGATTGCATCTAGGGGTCACCAAAGCAACCCACTATAACGTCTTTTAGAAATTCTTAGTCTCATCTGCAAAGACAACTTTTGCTGTAGAAAGGAACATTCATAAGCTCCAGCAATTAGTGTGTGTGCTTAGATGGCTCATTTAGAGCTGAAGAGACAACAGTTATTCTCTATATTTTGAACAGTTTTAGTTTTTATACTAACTTTCTCTGATTAGGGGTAAGGATTGCACCAGTTGGTGAGTATAAGAATAAATATTTAAAGTTTGGTTAACATTATGTCCTTATAACGGAAATGTAGTAGTGAGGCCTGTGACTTCCACACCCATGAACTCTAGCCAGCTGCACAGTACCAGGTCGGGAGTTTCCTCCTGTGGAACAGTCTTAGCCAATTGCAATGCCGTTGATAGTCTTCATAACAGTCATGCCACTCTTGCCTCATTGGACCTATCTTACCAGGCTGGCCATTGTATCTTTCAGGCTTCACAGCTATGTAAGATTATCCAGTGTCTTTTCTTCCCACTCGGTCTTCCCAGTGCTTTCTGATACTGTGAAAGCTGCTAACGGGCCATCTTTCCTTTCTTGAGCATATGATTGTCTCTCTTGTGGCATTTACCTCTGTGTTTTTCTCTCCTCCATGGCTTTAGCTTTTTTCCCTTGCTCCCTTTAGATGGACTCAGGTGTCACATTTCCAGCCAGTCTTTCTAAGTTGGTGTGATTCAGAGGCCATTTCGTTGTTATTTTGTCCCCCTGCCTCAGGACTCTGCATAGGACTTATGATCTTAGATAATAGTAGACATGCTGCAGTCACTGGTCTAGTTGTCTGTTGCCCTGGGGACTTTGTTCCGTTCTCTGTGGCTATGCTTGCAATACTTTCTTCAGCAGATATATGTTAGAAGAGTGACTATGAATCTTCCATGCTGCCCTTGGAATGACCTTTTTCAGTGCATTTCCAGAGTTCCTCTTGTTCTTCCCCCAGGTTAAGGGATCCATGCCTTTGTCTGTAGTACTGAGGGCAGCATGCTAAGTCAGCTGCTGGCTGTGACTCCGGGGCTTTGCCAGCCTCATTCCCTCAGCTTTACCCACACTGAGTGGTGCTATTTTAACTGTAGCACACATTAAAATATCCTGCTTTAGAAATCCCTGGGATGTGTTTCCTCTCCATTAACTTGTTCTTCTGGGTCCCTGTTCTGCTAAGTCTCTGTCTCAGTCCCCTAAACAGAGGTTACTAGCGCCTCCCGATCTGCTTTCATGACACTAGCAAATACCCACGATGCTGACTGGTCACAGTTGCCCTGCAGATTATTTTTAGTTCTTCATTTAGAAGTTGAACTCTATGAGTTTGAGACTTGTTCAGTCTTCTCTGACTTCCTAACCTGGAACTTGACAGATAATAGATACTTAAATCCTTGAGGAATGAATGAAAAATTAATTAATTTCTAATATATTAAGAGATCATCTCTTGGCACCTCTCTCCTGGCAGTGTTACATTTTATATGGGAAGTAATTCTTTGAGAGGAAGAAAAATTATTTTTGTTCATTTTTCATGAGGTTTTTTTGCATTTGTAAGCAGTAGAGGTTCTAATAATTGGGCTAATATGAAAAACCCTTTGAGTGTGCTTTTCACTTGCGTAACCATGGTAACCAAGGGGAATGTACTTCACATTATCACCTTCCAAGACAGAGTTACAGTTAGAAATGTGATGGTATAATGTTAAATATACTAGGACTTTAAAATTAAGTATATTCTAAATTTTTAATTCAAATTCTGAGAGCGGGAGTTACTGAGTCTTTATTCAACACCAGAATGGCTCATCATAAATAGTTCTGGTTTTTGAAGTAGTTGTTGTAAGGAATTCAGTGCTGTCCAGTGTTACAGTGAGGTTTCTTGGCCCTGTCCGGCCAGAGGTCCAGACCCACAGACCTGCCGTCCCAGACCCCTTAGCCGCCCACCACTGCTTAGGCCCCAAAAATGACTCAGACACTTATATTAACTTCATGCTATTTGGCCTATGGCTCAGGTACATCCCTAGCGAGCTCCTTCATCTTATCTCAACCCATTCTCAGTAATCTGTCTGCCATGTGGGTGGCTCGTGGCTCACCTGTCTTCCTTACATGTTTCTTCTTTGGGCGGCTGGCTGGATCTGATCTGACTCTGCCCTCCTTCTCCTAACTATTCTGATTCCCCACCTACTTCTTCTATGGTGCCTGCCATGTCAAAACAGTCCTTTATTTAAAGATTGATATGCACAGCATACAGAAAGACATTCCCACATCAGCCCAGTGATGGAATTATTCTTCTTCAAACCTGGGAGAAGACTTTGGGTTTGGCTGAAATGTAGTGGGATATTGTGTTCTAGGAAGTTCCCTTAGTTTATTATGACTGTTGGAAGAATCACATTGGGGTCCATTTGTGAGACATTGTGTGGTTAAAGTAGGAACTTTCCATAGTCTGAGAGATTATGATGGGATTCCTGCATCATCTGCTTCTTAGCATAGCAGTAAGTGCTTCCTCATCTGCCACTTGGCAAGGGCTGAGGGCTTTGGCTGCCCTGCTTCTTTCTCAGCCTAATCCCGCTTTACTGTAGGACCTTGTCTTTTCAAGGGAAACTCATGAGGTTGTGTCTATTTCTCGTCTGTTGTCTCTCTCCTTCTCCCCTATACTGTTGCCAGTCAAGTTAGACCATTGCACAGTGACGCTCACACTTCTACTCTGCACATAGCCCTGCTGCTACAGATGAGGCCTGTGTCGCTTAGGGGTCATTTGTGATCCATGCTTATTGGAGACCCTTTGGAAGGTGGTAGAGTCAGGCTGACACCTCATGTGCAACATGGCTTCATACTCCTTTTGCTTTCATGCTTCTTGTCCATAGCTTTTTTTCCTGCTAACATGGCTATGCTAAGGCCTGGTAGCACTTGGCATGGCCTTTTACTTATTTTGGCGTTAAAGTACATGTTATTTTCATTGGAATACATGGTTCTTTATATTTAAATATTCCCTATGTTTAGATTGCACATTTATTGAAAACAAGGATTCATCAAATGTTTGTATGTAAATGAGTTTGTTGAAATTTGTTTAATGGGGGGAAAAGTTGATACTGTAGACATCGGCCATATTCCTGAGCTGGTCCCAAAAGGGCTGTGAAGTCATACAGTCACTGAAGCATGACACTATGACAGCAGACCTACATGTTTTAAAACCGTGAAATGCTTGAGATGGGACCACTGATGCTCTTTGTGGGGGTCTCACCTCTCAGTGCTCAGGGTTCCTTTCCTGCTCTCATCATCCTTTGTAACAGTTCCCTGGCCTGCAGTGCCCCCCCCCCTCCACCCCAGATGTCACATAGCTTCAAGAAGGCTTCATTCCTCTTAGTTAAACCATGCTATTGATCTGAGTTGTGAACTAGGTCTGATAATGTAATAGTAATTAGATTATTACTAATGGTCTAATTTACTAAAATTATGTCAATGCATCTTTGTGACTGTGCCTGGCTTCTTTCACTGTGAGGAGGCCATGTGGCTCATCTGTTATTTATTGGGTGCCCTTCTCTCTGTCATTGTGGGGTACCCCTACCATCTCTCTCATTTGGGGGGCATTGACATGTCCTAATTGCTGTAAATCATTTTAGAATTTAATCCTCAATACAGTTTCAAAGGGAGGATGCTGTTAGCATCATCTTAAAGATGTCAGCATCACATGGCAGTGAGAATCTGACTTGTCTGAGTTTAAAGCCAAAGAGCGTTAGTGTCTTACTGTGCTGCCTGCTAAGAGAATTTCAAGCTCAAGTCAGTGCAGTCACGGAGTGCTTACCAGGACCTTGGCTCTGTATTAGCCACTGCATTTGTGGAACTGGGCCCAGTGAGGAAAACAATATGAAATCATTCCAACAGTATTGAGAACAAAGCTCCAACCATAAAGCTCCTCTGCGGCTAAGGAGGTAAACTAGTTGAAATCTTTGTGGTCAGCAATCTAATCTGTCCACAATTCCCCTTTTCTCTTTCAGAAACCACAGATTTGCTTAGAGCTCTAAGCGTTTTCAGAATATCTTAGCAAGTCAGCTGTGTGAAGAAGAAAAGCGAGAGTAGTCAGTTGTTTGTGAGCCCGCAGCGACCTGCATTAGAACAGAACTTCCTAGCCTCCCTCCCCACCACTGACAGACTGCAACTGAATTTAACTGGTACATGTTTTCTGTAGATTAGTAAAGCTATCTCAAAGGTTATTTTAAGTGTAAATTGGATTCTGTTCCTTTTTATTCTTAACTTATTCCTTGCACACGTTTAAATTTGGCCTTGTCCCTCGTGGGTAGTGAATTGTGCTGTGACTTCCATCTCCAGGGCAGGACTCTTAGCAGACTGTCTTTACCTTTTTAGGTGCAGTCCTTGGCGTCCTCACTTTCCACCCGTCAGCTGCTGCGGATCTGTCGCAGGCTGTCACAGTATCCCAATGAGAATCTTCATGATGCCATTACTAAAGCCTGCCTTTCCAGGTAATCACATTCACCTCTTGCCAGAGTTCACGTCTCTGCTCCTTTGCTGGAATGGTAGATACCGCGAGCTGTCGTACAGCCTCTGCCCATAGTATGTAAAAAGTATCATGTCAACAACATAGCTGTTTCAGCCTGGCTCTGTTCATACTTCATATATTTATCTAGGAATAAAAGCACTTTAAAGATGGCTTGGTGGCAGAGAGTGTCCTAAGTTCAATCACTAGTGCCAAAACATAAAACAATAATGAATTGAACATATTTCATGATTATAAGTGAGAAAACAGTTTTGGTTCCTTACTTGGATTCCCCAGTAGTAAATACTGTTGCCTACTCATTCCTGGGCCTTCTGAGCGAGGCCCTCTAAGTGTGGTGGTTTTAACTTCCCATATTTGTTCTGGAACCTTTTGTGTTGATAGTACTGATCCTGTAGCTAAATTTAATAAACTAACATTTTTTCAGTGTATACTAATAGTTTACATGCTGGTTGGGAAGTGAGTCTAAAACATTGGCTTGCAGAATTTTCTCACAAAATCATGTTTGTATGAAGTTATTTTAAAAGATTAATAAGGCTGGAGAGGTTGCTCAGTGGTTAAAGCCACTAGATGTTTGTGCAGGCAATGTAGGTTCAATTTCTAACACCCATATGACAGCTCACAGCTGTCTGTAACTCCATTCACAAGGAATCTAGTGCTCTCTTCTGGCTTCCTTGGGTACCAGGTGTACATGTGGTACGCAGACAATAAAGGCAGGAGAAGCATCCATACCCAGAACATAAACAAAATTTTAAAGAGAATATATTGTCTAGAAATGCAAAATTATAAGGAAAGTTGGCATGGCAGTACACTCCTTTAATCCCAGGATTAGGGAGGCAGAAGCAGATGGATCTCTGGGTTCAAGGGCAGCTCATCTACTGAGCAAGTTTCAGGACAGCCAAAGCTACTGAAAGAAACCCTGTCTCAAAGCAGAAAAACAATTCAGAAAAGATTAATAACAGTTCCGAATAGACAGAGAGAATTTTCTCTTAGATTATTCTTATATACATTAATATTTTTATTCTTTTGATAAGATTGTTTTTAGTGATAATAGTTATGCTTATTGTCTACTCATTCTTTAGTAAGAAGAATTAAAAGGGGACTCTGATTTAGCTTAGGAAAATTTATAATCATCCTTTGTAACTCTTCAGTGTGCTAGACGACTTTTCTTATGAACGCCTTGTGCTATGGCTTGAATTTTCTCTCTTTGGTGCATCCCAGTGAGCTGACTATCTGTAGCAGAGTTCCTTGAATAGCTCTTAGTTACAGGAGATGCCAGGCTTGTGTTTTAAACAAAACAATACTAGACTTCTAAACACTTTTTGAAGCAAAAAAAGCCTCAACTGCATATTTTAAAGTTGTGAGGTGCAGAAAGTACAGGCAATTATCCTTGTAACAGCATATTTTGTTTTGGGCAGGACTTGGTTATAGGTCTGAGAGCAAAGATATAAATACACAGCAAAGTAGGCAGTTTAGAAAATTATGAGATGATAATACAGTAGATATGTTAGAAAAAAGTAATCTCCACACGCTGTAAGATAGATGCTCACTTCCAGATTTCTTTGTTAAAGTAACTAATAGTGTATCAAAAATAATTAAGCTAAGAAGTGAAGAAGGATCGAAGTCAGGAGAATCAAGCAGTCTCAAGTTGTGAGAATGCGGAAAGGTATCATTGAAAATAACCCAGATGCCCATTGACTACTGCATAGATGAATTCATTTATACGATGGGATATGCTTCAGAATACACGTAAAGTAAAAATACATCGAAAACATGTACTGTCAAGAGTAGAGCGAAATATATGATGGCTTCCTACAGTCCGGGGATTGGGAAATAGAGCCCTGTGGGTAAATATTCTTAAATTGTTTGAGATGATGCTTGCACAACTGTGAACATAATTAAAATGATTAAATCATACACTTTAGGCAAATTGCATAGGCATAAATTTTACATTAATAGATTTGCTATAAAGATAAAATCAAAGAAAGTAAAACCAGAATAAGCTATAGCCACCCAGAAGATTTTTAAATAGGACAGGACCTAGTGCTAGACTTTATTGTCCATTTAGCAGGACATGTGGGTCTGGATGTACATGAGACAGAGGACCTTCAACAGAGCCCCATGCATAGAGAGTAAAGCAGACATGTTTGCTGTGCTTTTTGACTAAAGTGCTTTTGCTCACATGATCAGAGAAATGATGAGGAAGCTCGCCACCTCTCTGAAACCTTGTTTGGGAAAGAGTCTTCTGTAGGAAATCCAGTGCCCTGTGTAGCCTGGAGTAAGTATAAGGGTCTGTGGTGACACTGTTAGGGTGGCAACCAGAAGGTGCTATTTCAAGTTAACTCAGAGCTTTGAACTGCCTGTGGGCTTTCATAGGGCAGCTACCTGAAACACGGTGTGTGTCAGAACTTTACTACTCAAGGTATTAAACAGCCCACCTGAGTGTGAGGTATGTCTACATGATAATAGGTGTTGGAGACAGGAGTAGGCAATTCAGAGCATTGTTGCTGCTGCAAAGGGCCTGGGTTCACTTCCCAGGGCCTGCAGGGTGGCTCACAGCCATCTGTAAGTCTAGCTGCAGCAGACCCAGCTCCTCTTCCGGCCTCAGGACACCAGTCAAACAAGTGGTGCATAAGAAGCAGCAAAGTGCTTCCACAGAATTTCTTTTCTTTTTTTTTTTTTTTAAAGCTGAACTATACTTGAGAAAGAAATATGAAGGAGATTTCACAGATAGAGTATTCAAAATAGAGTTCCAGGAACTCAGAGATCATTTGAAATTACCTAGTGGGTACGTATACTTCAGAAGTTCTGAACATTAGGAAAGTTTAAAGCTAATTACCAGTTGTGGATTTGAAAGAAAAACTGAACAAAAAAGCTGAAATAAAAGTTTTAAAATAAAAGAAACCTACTAGGCTGATAAGCAGTAAAGACAGAGTTGTAGAAGCGCTGAAGCAGATGGAAACCAGCACAGGTTAAAGACATGGAAAATATGAAGGGCTGCTAGGAAACAAGTCACCATGAGAAAAACTGAAATCTGCCTAATGGGCTTCTGTGGATTTGGTTGGGGATTGAGCCCAGTACCTGAGCTTGTTAAACTACACCCCAATCCTCTAATAGAATAAGAGACAGGAATTATTCCAGCAGGTGTTCTAGAACTGTAAAATACTAGTTTCCATGTTGAGCTGTGTCAGTTCACAAATGGGACAAATTAAAACAGATTCCTCTGATGCAACAATACTGCACAGTCCTCAGGACAGTTAATCATTTCTAAAGGAAAAGCCTACAAGGAAACAAGGATTAGACTGATGACTTGAGAACAGCAAACTGAATTCCAGAAGGATTAGATATCCTATTTTTAAGTTACTGTGATATAAGTGGGAAAGAAAATGTGATGAAACCCAGTTTCCCAGCCATAACCAAAATCTTAGTAAGCCATGGATAAAAACAAAGTTCTTCAGGCTGATAACGGCAGGCGAAATTTGCAGCAAACATTTCTCATGGTAAAATACTTGGCATATTTCCTTAATCATTAGGAGAAAATGAATAGAATATCTTCCACATTTTTATCCAATACCCAAGATAACAGGATCGGTTATAGTGAAAGTATCGGAGACAATCACATAAATTACTAGAACAAGCCGTCTAATGAAGTTCTTGTGTGCCCAGATGGATGACATTCTTGTACTTTTGCACTTGTGAGTCATTGAATTAAGACATGCAGTCCTTCTGTCGAGAAAATGTCAGACTATTGGTGGCTGTCAGGTGAAGCTACCTTTATGCTGCATAGAGGAAGAGAGAAACAGCACTCCCCACAGTCTACATGTGCAAGGTCAGAATCCCACAAGGTAATGGTGAGCTTGACAAGTGACTCTCAGGTTGGCATGGAAACAGAAAGTTCGAAAAGTAGCTAAGGAAAATGTTGAGGGAAGTATATATCTGTGAGAGAAGATACCGTCTGTTGTATAACTGTGTTCCTCATAACCATGTTATGCCAGGGAGACCATGAAACTACAGGAGCCACAGATTTGTAGAGCTATGTATCATTTTTAATGTCGGAATAAATGGACATGCCAACAAATGGTTAAGATTAACTTGTCATATTATTTTATAAAAATGGAAAATCAGGATATGTGCTCAAAAGACTGTAAGCTACTGTGAAAGTTAAAATCCACCAATTAGAAGCATGTTTGACAAAACTGATAATCAAGGATGGGCTAGCACCCAGAGACTGCAATTTATAAGAGAAAAGTATTCCGCCCAGATAGGAAAAGGCATGTGTCCAATATCCAGTTAACATTTGGGGAGATGCTTGACCTCATTACTGATCAGGGAAGTTGAACTTGAAATAAGATTTGGTTACCATTCTATACTTAATTAAAGAAATATTCTCTGAATTTTTCTGGAATGTTGACATACTTTGGAGTTTAAAAATACTTACTTTTTACTTTCTTAAATAGATCATTACATGAGATAATTAATTTTTCCAGTGTTGTCAGAGGACCATGGTAAGGTCTGTTTTCTTATCTCCTTGTGATCCCCTGGAAGGGAGAGTGAACACGCGAGCAGACATCTCGTCACGCATCAGGTGTTTACCACAGCTACAGTCGGGCATCATCCTACCAGCCTCGGAGTAACACAGAGGCAGGAAGGAACAACAAAAGACTATTGGCTCATGAAACGTGGGTTTTTCTTTTTAATAACCTCTTTTCATATCGAAGCAATGAGAAGGAACTGAATTTCATTGAGAATTTAAGACAAAAATGAAAATAGTTTCATGAAGTACCAGTGAAGCCTTTCATTAAGTGATGATATCAGGAGAGGCAGCCCTAGCTGCATAGCATTGGGCTGTCTTCCGTTCAGGTTCCTCATCTGAAAAACCGAGTGGTCCTTCACCCTCTCCTCTACATATAACTCCAGGGCTGCATCATTCAGTTTCTAGATACTACAAAACCCAGGGGCCCTAGCAAAGATTTAGAAGCTTGAGACCTTCAGTTTGAATTCTACATGTGCCTCTTTTTATAGAAAGACCAAAGTTAAGGCCCCTGAAAGAAGAGTTCTAGTCTGTTCTGTTATTTTACATTACATCGACTGAAAATTTTGGAGGAATTCTTTAGTGGTAAAATTTTGGGCGAAGATATAAGAATCCAATCAGAAGTAAAGATTAGCTGTCTTGGAAAGTGAAGTAATGAAAAAATTATTCCTATACCAAAAAGTGAGTTACACACATTTTTTAAAATTCCAAACGACATAAAATTAATAGTATGTATATAAGATTTCCACTTTGTAAACTGTTATGTAATTAATTCTAAAAGCCGTAAACCTGTTAACTAATAATGCCCACTGTTTAGCAATTATTGACATGAATTTTTGATAGTCTCCAGGAAGGATTTTGCTTGTAGAGACTGTCTAGAGACTGCTTGAACTTAAAAACTGATTTCATTTTTTAAGAACATGAATAAAAATGTCTAAACTTTAGACTTTTCTCTCAGTTCAGTTAACTGTAAACATACTATATCTTAATAATTGCATTTATATACATTTGGAAAAGTACTGAGTTTCATTTGTAGAACTGCCTAAACTAAATACCTTCAAAGCTTTGAAACTATATTAATAGATTTTATGCATTATAAGCAACCACATATTACAAACTACATTTATCAGTTAGACTCAACTATCTTAAGTCATCTAATACTGTTTATAAATTTAAGAATTCTAATCACAAGTATAAATTTATTCTACATTTTTGAGTAAGACTCCTCGATATCCATTGTGCCATGAAGGGATGCCTCTGATGCTCTCTGATTAGTCCTAATTGTCACCCTTCCACACCAGCCTTCCCATTGCTGGGATTGTTACAGTACCCATCTTCATCTGATATCCCCTTCCTTTCTCCTCTAGGCTTTAGACAGAAGTTCATGGCCAACCCGAGATGTGTGGGTAGACTATGTGGAGGTCAGGAGTGCCACAAATAGTAGACAAGTCAAAACTTGTAAGTGGTCCATATCCACCCAGGTGGTCCAGAGATAGTGAGTGATAGAGATGCCCACAAAAGACTAATATTCCCAGACTCTGGAACAGCTATGAGAGGGTTGGGAATGGTGCCAGGACAAAGGCTCAAGAAACAGGATGCAATCCCAGTGATGGTTGGAGATAAGGTGGGGGCTTGGGTTTGAACAACTAAGCAGTGATGTAAGGACTGTGGTGGCTAAACTAACTATATAAACTACCCTGTGATCTCATAGGACCTAGAGGAGGCAGTGCATAATCAGGACTGTGGCTCAGAATCTTATAGAGACAGAGAATAATTAATACCCCAGTGTCTCATACTCTGTTCACATGCCTTCTGGCTCAAGCCAACCTTCTACTGTTAGGGGTTTGTTCTTGGAGGGTGGGAGTTGTCCATCCACAAAGCCTAGTACTGTGTGAATCTGAATTTAGATGGTGCATTCTGAACTGGTTTATTTGGGATATTGGAGCACACAGCCATGCCATTTTACTAGAATAGCATAGGCAATCACTGACAGAAGGTTCCTGTGGGTTTCCCACAGTTATAAATTATAAACATAACATTGTGTAGAAGGAAACTGTTCCAAGCCATGTTGGTAATGATGTCTTTGTAGTTGAAGACTGTTGATGTGGGAATGTCTTTCTGTATGCTGTGAATATCAATCTCTAAATAAAGGAGCTGTTTTGGCCCATGACAGGCACCATAGAAAAAGTAGGAGGGGAAATCACAACATAGTTAGGAGAAGCAGGCGGAGTCAGACAGACTGAACCAGCCACCAAAGAAGAAGCATGTAAGGAACACAAGTGAGCCACGGGCCACGTGGCAGACAGATTAATGAGAATGGGTTGATTTAAGATGTAAGAACTAGCTAGCAATGTGCCCAAGCCATAGGCCAAACAGCATGAACTTAATATAAGCATCTGAATCATTTCTGGGGGCCTGATCAGTGGCGGGCAGCTAAGGGGTCTGGGGCTGCAAGTCTGTGGGTCTGGACCTCTGGCAGCCCGGGGACCAAGAAACCATATTGTTACAGACTGTCTCTGCCATTTACCAGATTGCTATTTTGACAATATATTTATAAAATACATTGTACCTACTGGAAGGAAACACAAAACCAGATACTCTTTCATTTCAGGAATTTGTGTTGGAAAATAAGGAAACCCTCATTAATCCACTTCTGCTAATTTGAATTGTGGTTGCCAACTTAGTGTAGGCTCAAGTGTTGCTGTTTTAGCTAGGAAAAAAAATTGATATGCAATAAACAAGAAATATGAGGCACACAAAATCCACTTATAAAAACATGATTTCATCATAATCTGCAAAATGTGCACAAATGAATATTGCCAATTGCAAATAAGCTTAGTTATTAAAGATTACAAAAACATGAGCTTTTCACATACTCTGAATTTATATTTATGCTAAAATGTATATAGTTTATATTTCATAGAGACACAATTTCTCCTCAGTTGCTTGAAACTAGTGAAGTACGTGTATTAAAAGATACTTAAGAACCAAACAAAGTTAATCACCAGGCTCCCCCTCTCTTACTAGGTTCCTACCAAGCCTGGCAAGGTCAGCACTGGAGAAGAATCTGGCGGATGCTGCAATAGAAATGAATACCGAGGACAGCCTAGAGCCAGAGCTGGAGAATTACAAGTGTACGTACTTGACCTGGCTAGTTTGGGAGGGATAACAATGATCAAACATTCAATAAAGCCCTTTTAAAAACCTCATTTTGTTTTGTATATTACACTGAAGAAGAGAGTCTATGCCTTTAACAGTCTAAAAGCCAATTTACAGCTCAGATTTTGATATCACTTCTATCAGCAAATACTAGCTCCACCCACCCCAGGAGTCAGTTTGCTACTAATGTACTGAAGGTTTCGAGAATTTTTGTTGGATCAACTTGTTTATCCAAATGTGTTTCACCATACAGTTTTGAGTTCCGTTTTCTTTGTACAACATTTGTATTTAGAGGGCTACCAAGTTTCCTATGGGGCATGTCAGGGAGCATTTTCTGGGAAGACAAACTAGTGGAAGCCGGCTGTATGCCCTCCCCCTACAGACCCCCCTAGTCCTCCGCTGCCCCCTCCCCCTCTGACCTGCATACACATAGGAGAAGCTTACAGTGGGGAAGAGTTTCCTGTTCTGCAGTTAGAGCACAGGGAAGTTTCCATTTTCTTACCAAAGCACAAGTGTGACCATTCTCCAACAGGACTGCACTGGCCATGGTTGTGATAGCTGTGTTAGTTAACTGTCTACACTGAACCAAGAATTTAGTGTAAAGAAAATCGAATGACTTTTTTTAGAATAAAATTATAAATTTGATACTGATGGATCTGAACAGATGTGCAGGGACCACTCAAAGAGATAGAATGACCACAGGCCATGTAGAATCTTAATGTGTATTGGATTGGTGCTGGTAACATATCCAGAAAAAGGCCATGTCATTATGATGCTACATTGCTCAGTCTGGGAAAGGTCAGTGCCAGCAGTGCCCATCTCAGCTTCCTGTAAGGGATGAGGGACCTAAATGAGGAGATTGTTCACTTGATTGGCTTCATTCATCTTGAAAGCTACTGATCTTGTGGGGAATGCATTTCATTTCCTCTCGTTGTCACGAGCCCAAGCTCACTGAACAACCTTCATATAAGGGCTTAGCTCTCATGCAGGCTTCTAGTGACAAGATGGTGGCAGTCCATGTAGCATGGCCCTGTGACAGCTGCACCTATCCTGCAATGCCATATTTTCTAATTCTAGCTTCTTATCAAAATATATGTTTATGTTCTCCTGAGATTATATGCTCTCAGTCGTGATGGCAAAACCAGGCTTTGAGCCTACAAGACTAACAGCATTGGCAGAATTACTACAACAGATAGCCTGCTCTCTTCCAGTGTCTCTCCTTTGTGGCTGAAATGTTATCTGTAAACACTGGTTGTGTGAACAAAATGATCCAAAAGGCCTCTATCTACTGAATGGCCATGTTCTGACCCCTAACAGGTGTTGTTGGACCTGCTGTTGTATATGTTATCTCAGCAGATAGATGTAGAAGTTGGTTATAAGATGTATAAGTCTCCCTGCCAGTCTTGCTCCTTCCTTTGTGGACTTAGGTTGGGTCTACTATATAAATTGGAGGGCTACAGTATTTTAGTTTACTTTTTAGATGTTTAATTAAAATCTCAAAGACCTCACAGGTTACCAAAGCTGCCTGGTAGTGTGTGTTGGCTGTATGAGGCGACCGTGCTGTGACTAATCTTTGTCCTGTACACTGTCCAGGTGAGGTAGTGTCGGGGTCTCTGAGGATTGGCGCTGTCAGTGCACCAGTGTTCAATGCCCAGGAGAAGATGAAGGTGCCTGATGTTCTCTTCTATGACAACGTTCAGGTGAGGGCACTGCCATCCAAATGACACTGGGTTTAATTGTAATCGTGATGTCCTAAACTCAGTTCAGGTCAGGCAAAAATAAAAGGCTGAACTATTTTCAATTACGGCGATAATAAGGTTTAAAATTTTTTTTCTAGTGGTTAAAACTAGAGGAGTTACTGCTATGGATTTAAATGTGTGCATGCTTTGTGCACATGTTTTGCAACTGTGCTTGTGGCCAGAAAAATATCTCACTGAATTAAAACAGACAGACCTGCCGACTCACCTTTCGGCTTTTGGTTAAGAAGGTGAAGAAGGTGAAGCCTACGAATGCTTTCCTCCTCTTCCTCCTCTTCCTCCTCTTCCTCCTCTTCCTCCTCTTCCTCCTCTTCCTCCTGTGTCTGCACTTTCCTAGGGTTCCCCAGTTCTCTGCTTGTTCTCTTACTTTGGAGATCAAATATGACAGGGATATTCCCCTCACAACCTACCCAGTATTGTGGACTGTTTTCCAAGACACAGAAAAAGAAGTTGGAACTTAAAAGGCTTTATTATTGTAAGATTCATTTCTGTAAGATTTGGTTTTAATAAACATTTCTGAAAAGTTTCTTCTTTTTCTTACAGTTATGTATTTCTTTTGTTATAAAAGCACTTCAATTTTTGTAGTTCTTAGTTGCTAATCTGCATGTAAATAATTGCATTTACAATTTATGTTAGAATTTGTTTTATGTTTCTAAGCAGTTTGCAGCATTATAGTACATTTTTTGCTAATTTTATTTATTCTATGAGTATTATAATTTATGTACCTAAGTGAAATTAGTAATATAAAGGTATTTAGGCAAGCTTTTTTTAAATAAAATATTTTGATTTAAACCCTTATATATCAAAGCCATAGTTATTTTTTGCAAAGACTTAGCACTGCTTTTGTTCTGTCTCATTCTATAGTCAGTTAACTGACCTGTGCTTGCTTTGCATGTCGGACCATTGCATAACTGATATACAAATGGCAGAAATGCAAGTTAGATAGATAGGAGGAAAATAATCTGTGATGTCAAAACAAAAACTTTATTAAAAGGAACAGCGGTGGACTGGAAAGATGGCCTTATGATTGTGAACACTGGCTGCTCTTCAGAGGACCCGGGTTCAATTCCCAGCACCCATATGGCAGCTCACAGTGTTCTGTAACTCCATTTTCAGATGATTGGACACCTTCACATCAATGCACATAATATAAATTTAAATTTAACAAAGGAATGTGTATCTAAGCACTGTCTGTCTACATTACACATGCTGTCCACATAGTAGAAATGTGAAAAAGAAAAAAACTGTGCAATTATTATAAGTAACAGTGGAAACACTCCAAAATAGTTAAGGCTGAAAAGACTTTACAGCATATAAGAATGTAGGAAGTTCAGTAGGAAGGAAGACTATTGTGTCCTTGAACTCTATCTGTTGCCATGGTATTGGTGACATGGACATTGATGACTGCAGATCTGCAGTGAACTTTTCACAGACACCCTGAGGGGCTTTGTTTAACCCATCTCCAAATGTTCCTTGTTGTAGTTCTGGGGATGTGACTTGATGCAGTTTGCCCCTGTAGTAGGTATTACTGCTCCATTTCTGCTAGGCACCATCGTAGAGGCCGGAATCTTCAGTGTCACAGATACAGGGTATACAAATCCATCTTTTCTGTGATGTCCTGTTGTCCCCTTACCACAGTGCATTAAAAATGATCCTTAAAATGTTTATTTGCTGTCTCCATTGAAGTTTCTCTCAAATTGTAAATAAGTGTTGAAAAGATTAAAAGGGTGAGGAAGGCTTCCAGCATCTATTTTAAGAAGTATTGTTTTATCAGATCCTTTATTATGGAATACTACCCTTGGAGCAGAAAGTAGAAGAAATTGGAGAATAATAAGAGTAACAGCTTTTTTTTTTTTAATTAAAAAAAAAAAAGCCCAAGGAGCTTTAGACCTGAAAAGTTAACCATCACAAGCCAGGCTTCTCCCATAAGTGTTGGGGTACAGAGAATAAAAGGTGTACACATGCGCAGATGCATCTCTAGGACTAAATTGCTTTTCATCTAATGGAAAATACAGGCTAGCCTGTACATATGGTTATGTTACTACATAGTGTGTGATGCAGGTTGCTATGGTAACATCAGTGAGGTGGACCAGAAAGGTCTCAGAAAACTGGCTAGCCAGGCAAAGTTACTCAGGCTGAGGCAGACATTTGCAGAACCCTGCTAATATATGAGAGAGAACAGTCTCTTAGAAAAGCACATGCTCACGATTCTCAGTCCACAGATCCTTGCTTTCCAATTGAAATTGTCAGGTGATGAGGCTAGAGCATGAGGAGGCGGCACTGTCCAGGCTTCACTAGCGGCAAAATCAGGATCCTTGGAAAGGAAATCTGTGACAGACTTTTGTGTTTTCGCTGACTTTGCCTTTACTCTCTCATGTTGTCCAAGAGTTAGAAATCAGAGATAGTTGGCAGGATTTATTGAAACAGTCCAGGTCACAGGTAAGAGTCTGAATGGAGTAAGGCAGTGTCCATGGTGACCGATGACAGGAGACATCTCATAGGATTCCGTAGGTGGTGGAAATGGGCGACTTTGTCTCATACTCTCTCAGGGAGCACCTCACCTGGTAGAAAGACAGAGAACAGAAAATCTCTCCTGATTGTGCCCACATTGGAGGGAGTGGGTGGGGTGGGGTGCGGAGAGTGGAGGTCATGCCTGCAGAGGAATATGATGAGCAACTGCTGCTCCCAAAGCATTGCGAGTCATCTCAGGAGCTTCGAAAACTGAGTGAGCAAAGCAGCAGCCATATCTGTACTGTGGAGAACACATTTGCCCCGAGAGAAATGGTCAAAATCTAGGTCAGCGATGATAAACACCCTGAATCCCAGCTGTTCCAATAAAGAAAGAAAATCTCTCTCTCTCTCTCTCTCTCTCTCTCTCTCTCTCTCTCTCTCTCTCTCTCTCTCTCTCTCTCTCTCTCTCTCTGTGTGTGTAAGTCACTAAAACTTGGTCTTCAGTAGATTAAGAGAGGAACAAGATGGGCAGAGTGACCATGGTGATGTCAGTTTGATCGGGAAGAAGGAGGGGTCCTTTCTAACAGGGGTGGGGAGGTTCCAGGAGAAAGAAGAAAGCTGAAGCTGAGGAAGCAAGGTATGGAGTTTTGGATGAGTTGAGAAACTAGGTCTTTACAGAGAAAGCCTGAAGACCACCTGCTTTAAGTTATAATTGCCACCTACAGTTCAAAAACCTGGAGTTTTGACTTTACACTATATGAGTTCATGTGTACATCTAGGTACACATGTGTGCATGCTGGAAGAAAGGGCAGCTTGTAGGGGTCAGTCCTCTTCTTCCTCCATGTGGGTCCTGGGTCCTCAGGCTTGCTGGGCAGAGCCTTTACCTTCTGAGCTGTCTCACTATTCCTGAAAAGAGTGGATAAGGAAGGCTCACAAAATAAAACCTGTCTTCAGTTGGGAAGGGTTCCCTAGAGAGACAGAGAGGTCCTGAGCTCTTTGGGCACCAACCTGCAAATCTGCTCCTGGCCCCCAGCCAGGCACTGTGTCCACTTAAACACTAACCCACTCTGTCATATCCTGGGCACCCAAAAGAAAGCAGTCAGGAAGACGGTGAAAAAGAGCTGCAGGAAGGTGGGCAGACGTGAGGACATGCCAGTGGTGCTAAAGAGACCACAGTACATGTTCATGTTGTCAGTGACTTTGACCTTGGCTAAGGAGGTAAATGTGGTGATGCTCTGCAGCAGAAAGATTCCAGAGTAGTAAAGGAAACTCAGAACTGATGGCTCTTCACTGTCACCTGGCTGAGCATTTGCTTCCGGGTACATTTGCTACTTTGTTTCAGGAAGAACCAGTGTCTTAAAATTACCACTGAATTTTCCCTTTGTTAAGGTGCTCTGGAGACTGTTTTCTCTTATCAGCAAAATCTACTGTAAGTGGTGCTCAGGCCCTCCTTCTCCAGGACAGTCACACCTGTTTTCTTTTAGGATATTCTTTATTTATACTGTTAACCCAGTGTCACTTTTTATTTATTTTTTAATATTCCACAAAGATAGTAAATGAATGCACTCATTTACTTTAACCCTTTTTTTAAAACTTTAGTTCTCCAGCGTATCCAATTTAAGGAAACTAAAACTACCAATATACACATCTCGAAAAGGAGAAGAAATAAACTATTTTAGTTTTTATTTCATTACAGAATTTGGCAAGTTTTTGAGTCAAAAAAATCAAGAAAATCAAACCAGTAAAATTCTAGAAAACGTGTAGCATATATGCATTATCAGAGGTTAATATCATTTTTTTCCAAAACTAAAGAATCTGAGTTACCTCAGCACCTTAGGCTGTTGTTGATTTGGTTCAGAAATGAAGGAGAGAGACCCAGGGTTCAGACTCTGCTGGGACACAGCTCTCCTGCAGCCCCATGAGCCTGTGTAACCTACTTACCTATTTCTTGATACACAAAAGAGTAATGCAGTCTCCTCTGTGCTGCTGTGAGCAACTCCAATCTTGCCCTTTATCATATGGTGTCATAATTCAAATGAAAAGTAATAGAAGGTACAAGGGCTCTGTAAGTAAGCAGTTACACTAAGGGTGTGGGTGAGTGCGTCTGTCCCTAAGCTAAGTGTGTGAGTGAGTGAGTGAGTGAGTGAGTGAGTGAGTGAGTGAGTGAGTGTGTCTGTCCCTAAGCTAAGTGTGTGAGTGAGTGGGTCTGTCTCTAAGCTAAGGGTGTGGGTAAGTGCATCTGTCCCTAAACTGTGTAAGTGAGTGTGTCTGTCCCTAAGCTAAGGGTGTGAGTGTGTCTGTCCCTAAGCTAAGTATGTGAGTGAGTGGGTGTGTCTGTCTCTAAACTAAGGGTGTGGGTGAGTGGGTGTGTCTGTCCCTAAGCTAAGGGTGTGAGTGGGTTTTCTGTCTCTAAGCTAAGGATGTGAGTGAATGAGTGTGTCTGTCTCTTGTGCCTTCTTTTGGGCTCTTTCTTCTCTGTGTTATGTCCAATTAAGATGTCTTGGTTCTTGTCTTGTCTTAATATATATACTTATGTATGTTATAGTTTATATGCTATATATATATATATGTATACTTATTACATAATTTTTATTTTACTTAATATTACATTAAATTACAAGCCAATTCTACAGAATATAAATAAAAATATTTTGATTGAATTATAAAAATTATTCAAAATATTGGTCAGTAGTTTGCTCTTACTCAGATGGGCTATTTGAAGTTTTCAACATTGGTGACCTAATTGATTACTTACCTTATTTTTAGCCACATCATTAAATATGTTTTTAATTCCATCCAGGTTTGTATTACACCTTTGATCCCAGCACTAGGTAGGCAGAGGCAGGTGGATCTCTGAGTTGACCCCAGCCTGGTCTTCATAGCGTGTTGATTACAGCCACAACAACATAGAGAGAACCTCTCTCAACAATAACAATATGTGTTTTAATTCAAGTCAGTTACTTATTTTATCATGATATATGCTCTGCATTCTGAGTTAACACCTGTATAGCTAACTTTCCTATTTGACCCTGACTGTACCCTTTTTTTTCTAGCACATGGTAGTGATGGAAGACATGCTCAAAGACTTTGTCCTGGGAGAACACTTACTGTTGGTCGGTAACCAGGTGAGTTATGGCTGAGAACCAAGCACAGATGAGTGAATGCTAATGCTTCAGAAGCGAGAAGTTTCTTCTTTTGGGAATAAATTCTTTTTCCTCTTACCAAAGTGACATATTTAAATTCACAGCACAAAACTCTTTACCATCCAAAGAGTAACTCATATACCGTCTAAGCCTTAGCATTATCCCAAGGTTAACATCTTCACTGCCACCCATCCAGGCTCTGCTACTGTAGCCTGCTCATCAGCACCTCCCACTGTACAGTGAGGACCTCTGACTGACGGGAGACCTGTACATTCTGAGACCCACCCCTAGCCAGGCTGATGGTGTACAAACGAAGTGTTCCTAGATCTTTTTGCCGTGTCAGCTCCTCTTTGCCCTCAGATAAAGCTATGCAGCTTGCAGGTTGCCACCTCTGCCCACCGGCCCAGCCCAGGCTTTAGAAGATCTTTCTCAGCCTGTGTGGCCTTGGGCCAGCCTGACCTTCCTTCAGGTTTCCATCTCTGGTATCTGGTTCATGCCTGTTCTCTCCCTCGGGGACCCTTAGCCTTCTCTGAGCAGACTTCCATTGTATCTCCTCTCTCCTAGCCTCTTCATGGTACCGTGGAGCCGTAAGCCCCAGGCAGTGACCATCAGCCTGATTTCTGTGCTCCATGGGTCAAGAACTGTGTTTCTCTGGTTCATTTCTGCCCTGGGTTCTGAGCACATTACTGCTACAGTAGAGATAGTATCTGTATATGCTTGTGTAAGGGATGGATGGACACTCAGTATTTAGAACATTCTGATAACTTTCCTCATTTGAATTATCAGATCCAAAACGAGTAGCACTTTGGTTTTTTACAAAGTTGGTCTTGAGGTCGATCAGAAGCTTAGCCTTCTTTTTGTGTTTCTTGGTTTGTACTTCCATAAGAATACAGTCTTTAGCACGTAACTTCTCAAACCCACAGTCAAAATTTTAGTTTTATTTATTATTAGTTTGTTCGTGCATCTCAGATTTTGTTTGGAGGTCAGAGGACAACTTTTTGTACTTCCATCTCAATTTTGAATCAGAGTCTCTCTTCAGATTCCAGCTTAGCTACCACAAGCCTCTGGGTGATTTTCCACTTCTATCCCACTGGAGGAGCAAGGGTTTACAGTATCTGCTCCTGTACACTGCTCCTGTACAAGTGTTTACACACTGATCCTGTATCAGAATCCTTTACATGATTTCCTGGAATCCAGCTTGGGTCATCTGGCTTACTCAGGAGTACTATTAGCTGCTCAGCTTGCTCACTGGTTCAAAATTTTTAAAAAATGGGTTCAAATGGGCCTCCAGTTGAAGGCATAGATCTGGCAAACTGCTTTCTGAGGTCTAACTTGGCAATGTAAATAGGATGCACTCAGCTGGGCTAATGTAAAGATAGCATGTGATAAAGCATGGCAAATATTCCACACAGCACTTAGTGCCAGCTAAAAATAAAACCCACGCATCACATAGAAATTTTAAAAGCATTTTTGTATTCCCTTGGTTCACTTTTTTCTAAACAAGAATTAAATATAAAATAGATAATTTATAGTTGTTTTTCACCATTTAAAATGGCCTACCTACTTGCATTTATTGATAGTCATTTTTCTAGTAAGTCTTTATAGATTAACCAGGAGTGCTGACAGGTGGCACTGAGGCCTTGATGGTCTCGTCTCATTGGAAAATGACGATTCTGGACTTAATTTATAAAGCCCAGAGTTCATTTATTATTTTTAGTATGCAAGTATATTCTTACTAATCTTTAATTTTTATTTCTTAGAACTTATACATGAACCTTGCATCTACATCCTTCCTTCTTGCTTTCTTCTTCCTCCCATCTCTCCCTCCCCACCCCTCCCCTCCACCCCTTCTCCCCTCCATCCCTACACACACCCCCTTCTCCCCTCTACCCCTTCTCCCCTCCACCCCTTCTCCCCTCTACCCCTCCCCTCCACCCCCTTCTCCCTCCCCACCCCTCCCCCCCACCCCTTCTCCCTCCCCACCCCTCCCCTCCACCCCCTTCTTTTCCCCCACCTCTAGACACACCCCCTTCTCCCTCCCCACCCCTCCCCTCCACCCCTTCTCCCCACTACCCCTTCTCCCCTCCACCCCTCCCCTCCACCCCCTTCTTTTCCCCCACCTCTAGACACACCCCCTTCTCCCTCCTAACTCTTCCTCCCACCCCAAGTTCCCACTCAAAGCTCACAAGCCCAGAAGTTTGGGGTTTTTGATTTTGAGATTGAGTCTTACTATATATCTCAGGCTGGGCTGGAACTTAATATGTAGACCAGGCTAACCTTGAATTCACAAATCCATCCACCTCTTCCTCCTGATTTATAAGTATATGTCACCAATCGGGCTCAGGCTCAGAGTTTTTAAAAAACTCTTTGTCACATATCACTTGAAGCCTGGAATACTTCGTGTATTATTTGAAAACTCCTGCTGTGAAGAAAATGGCCCCAGAAAGAGACTTGGCTGACAGCTCAGCAACTGCAGAATGACAAAGGAAATAGCAGAGCTGGGGCTTGAGGGACAGTTTCTCAGAGATAAGAGAGAGTGTCAAAGGCCGGTCTCCAGTGGTCAAGGCATGACTGACACACCAGCCCTTTGCATATCAGGAGGATTTTTGGTTCTTTGATTATAAATCTGCAAGTCTGTCATCAGCATATCCTGGGTCCCAGTGTTGAAGGGACTTTTGGACTGTGTATTTCCCCTGCCTGTGTCTTTTGAGTCAGCTAATGGAGTAGTCTAACTCCTTTAGACTGCCATTTTGTATCTCATATCTGATCCTATTGTTTGCAGCTTGGCATCTCATTCCTCACCTCAAAATCTGTGCTCAGATTTCAGAGTTTGTTTTCTGTATGGATCTTTGTCCTGGTATTACAGGTTCTGGTCTTTGCCAGTGTCTCTCCCCTATCCTCACAGTGGCAATGTGCTGTCCTGGAAATGAAGCAGGGGACACAGAGGCCTACACCTGCTGCCCAGGTTTTAGCTGTCTGAGACACTGAGTAAATCTCTCCTACCTCCAATCTCTGAGGTGATGAAGTGGACCATTTTTAGGTTCCAGTCAGTTTCCAGTTAGATGTATGAATTTATCTGCCCTCTCTACCAATGCCAGTGAGCCATTGAGGGCCTTGGTTATATTGACCTTCCTAATGTTCTGTGTACAGTGTTTATCAGGTATTTGAGAAGTATCTTAGAGGATTCTGCATTTCCTACCTCATGACACAGTATAAATATCAATAATTCATAACGTGTTAGAAGGAATCTGAATTTAAAATTTAGGCAGATTTTGTGTTTTAGGAGATTAGAAAACAATGGACTGAATTCTGTAAGCTTTCCCATGCTGGGTCAGGCTGAATCTAGGGGAGAACATGGCTCAATGTCCATTTGCCTGAGATAGCTCAGATCTGAGACTAGAGCCCTGTGACCAGAGTTCGGTGATCGTCATGTTCTGAGCAATCGCTAGCTAGCATTTAGCCATGAAGAGTAGTGTCTCATGCTTTTGTTTACCAACCAGAGGGTGGGCTTTAGACCAGCTTGGCTGGCTAAAAACCCAGAGAGAATTGTATAAGCACTTGAGCCAACTAAGTTCCATCCAAACATCTTTGTAAGAGCTGCCATCTGCGTATACCAGGCAAGGACTAGTGAGCCTTTGTCCACATCCTCCTGGCGAGTTCTCAGCAAATACAGACTGAGGCAGGGCGGCATGTTCTTCATCTTGTTTTTTAAGGTGTGCTTTTGCAGTCAGGGTAACGAGGTCCTTTTTCAGTAGCTTTGAGCAGACCCTGCTTTGCTGCTTTTCATGCCTCCCTGTACTTTATATTCCTTCACATCTGCACTGTAAAGGGCAGGCCTGTGAGAGCGTAGGCAGCAGGCTGAGGACTCTTGACTCTTGGCTGCCTGCAGTGGTGCAGCCACTGTTTTCACTGAATCAGTCAGGGAAAGGACGGTTTCTTCATGCATCTTATTCTGAAACCAAGCAAACTGTGGCAGTGATGAGTGTCCTTCCCCTTCCCGTCTCTTTCTAAAACATGGATGACAAGTCAGGAAAAGGAGGTGAAGTGAAGCTTGGGGAGTCTCTCGTATTAGACAGAGACGTTTACAGTGAGCTGGTGCAGTGTAAATATATGATGGATGCTCTATCTGAACTGGTGGTGGTTAGAAGCAGGCTGCCCGCCTTCCCTTCTCTCTAGTAACTAGCCCTGGCTGATCCACAAGAACATTGACTTTGTATTGTAACTGGAGGTATTTCGGAAGGTTGTGTCACCAGCAGGGTGACGTGAGGATGTGTGTGTTATTTTGAGGTTTGTCATCTTGTCACTCTTATTGCCTTTTCTCCCTTGTAGATAATACCATCTTTTCTAAGCACTTACACTATTAGACAAAATTCTACATCTGTTAGGACGCTATGAACAGGTCCACTTACAATACTCCCCCAAATAAATGAGAATAAAGTCGTTTCCATTTTACTTTGATAAAATGGGTTTTTTAATTTCTATTTTCAGTATGTGATTTTTCTGCCAGAGCAGTCTTGCTAGGAAATAAGGCACAGTTGCCACCTTCGAACCAAATGGGACACGTGCCCTGGCCTTACATGTATGATGGTCACTCAGGAGCCTATACTGCAGATGTGGAACTCTGCAGAATGCTGCCATGTCCCCACCTCCACCACCTGTAATTACAGTAGTACAGCTTTCTCTTTTTGTAATTAGGGTTTCTTCCTGGTTTATTTATTTTTTATTATTATTTTATCGTGATATTCCATTTAATAAAAAGAGTTGTCTATTTCTTAACTGGTGATGTTTTAGCAGGTGTGAGGGGACTCCCCAATTTTAGGAATACAAAGAATAAGCTTCCTGATGTCTCCCATTTTTTTTGAACACTAGTCCACATGATATAAAAATATTTATAGAAACCAGGTCAGAGAATAAGCCTATAGGTATGTCATGTCTTTTTTTTATTCTGAAGCCCCTAGGAATAAATGTTTGGGAATAAAATGCTTGACTTTTGAGAACAGTCGCATTTTATTGGACATGGGAAGAGAACATATTTTTCTAATACCATCTAAAGTGTCTGCCAACCTTTACATAAGAATTATTTTAAAACCTTGTCTTTTTTTTTAAATCAAAGTTTATTCTACAAAACCAGTGTCATTTGATTTGGGTATTGGGCAGAACTTCACAGCAAGTCTTCAGCATTTGACCCAGGCTTAATGAGATACAGTTAATTATTCGCAGTGGCTCCTCTTGCATGAATTCTATTTGGTAATATGTTAAAAATGCAGAGCCAGATATTGGGGAAAAGCTGAGATATCAGAGAGAGAGAAACAAACCACAGCCACATGTCACCCGTCACCAAGAATCCTCAGCCCAAAAGTCTCTCTGTTCTTAGTCAGGAAGGGAAGTGGCAGGGGAAGCTGAACTCCCCTCCTCTTTCTTGGCCCAGCTCTCTGGTGGCTCAGCTTTCCTAGAGCTGGGATTAAAGGTGAGTGCCACCACCGCCCTGCTCTGTTAGGTCCTCCCACCACGCCAGTCCCTCATTACCTCATCATCTCAATACCTCCAGTGGTGACCAGCCCTTCAGCACTCAAACCCAGGCGCTTCATATCACATCGTATCAGAAAGGGTGGTGTTTCCTGTTATCTGTGAGAGATTTTAGCCCACTTCTAGTATAAATATTTTATGTAGAACTATACCAGTCTAGATGGAATATTTTTAGGGTAAATTTTATTAAACCTATTTAATTTCTTGATTAATTTACACAAAAAAATTAAATTATACTCATTTGTCTTAAGCTAAACATAACATTTTATTAATGTGATAGCATTTTATTTGATCTACTTTGCATCATAAAAGTCATTATAAAACATTTACTTAGTGTTTACTAAGCAGGATTCTGTGGCCATTGTCATTATACTGTTTTCTGTGTCTTCTTCCCTTTATTAGGTTTACTGTGATCAGGGTTTAGTTTTTCTGTAAACAGAAGTTTCCCAAATTCTTGTTGAGTTATTTAGTATTAAGATACTGCACATATTTTGTTGCCAAAATTAAAGAATGTGTGAATTTTGCTTACTAATTGGAAGTGGGCCCAAGCAACTTGCTTCTGTGTTCATCAGGAGCATGCCATATCCCTGTGCCAGCATAATTGGCCTAATATCTGCAGAGATGCTGGACAGTTTGTCCACCAATGTTCTTGTCTGTTTCCCAGCTGGTAGTGGCAATAGGAAACTAGATAACTAAGTGTGCCATACCTCTAGTAACTCCAGCAGCCTAGTGTTCCAAGGCTTCACAGTGCTTGGTCTCATCAAATACACGGATGCTCACCTTTGTATTAGCGCTTAATACCTTTCCAAGCTTTTCTCATTAGTGAACTTCCCTGGTTTATAGTCAGGAAAATTTTGCCATTCTATCACATTCTGCTCACCAGATTAGTTTTTCTGTCTTGTGTTTCTTAGAAAACCAATTTTTTGCATATTTATTTTGGATTTGGATTTTCTTGAGCATATGTTGACCTCTACCCCCCCTTCCCCATGACTGGTTTGCTGGTATTAATGGCTGACCACACTACCAAACTATCTTTGCTGTTTATTGTAGCAGTGTATTTTCTTTCAGATTGCAGGGATATAGATTTTATTCCTGAATGAAAAGGATCTTAGCCTGTGACAGGAAGCTTTGTAATCACTCGTGTGGGACTCATATACTTGAAGTTTTATCTTCTTATCTTGGCTCTGCTGCATCTGCTGCAGGATCCCATCTTTGTGAATATTTAGGGTTAGCTACTATTCATTTTCAGGAAGGTGGTTTTTCTGGTTATATAAATAGCCTGTTTTTATTGAGAGAACTTATAAAAATAAGAAAATGTCACTGTTTATGTATTCAAGAATATGGTAGTATCTAGAGACTAATTAGCCTAGGACTTCTTACTCAGATGAGAAACCTAGATGGTGGGGAACTTCCATCTGAGAACACTTGAGCAAAGATTGTAGCCTAGGTGTCCAGAGTCCTGGGACAACTTAAGACAAGTTAAAGGCTTTGAAGGTTCACCATTTATTGAAAATTTTTAATTTTAAAAAAAGCCGGTTAGAATTCTTTTTCTAGTTATTATAATTCTTTTTCTTGTTTACTGTAGTTTTTAATAAAATTACTTTTCTAAAGAATTCAGGGTGCTATTGAAAGAACATTTCTGAATATGCAAACTGAAACAATACTGTACAGATTATTCAGGAATTGAGGGAACTAGAAATAAGGACAAAGTGGGCCTCTCCACAGAGCAGGAGCCACCCCTTGTCAATGGAAAGCTCTGTCCTGGAACCCACTTAAAGCACTGCTGCCAAGGAAAGATCTGGATTGCCCTTCTCTGAGTACCCTCTTGAGCCGTAGGTCTTCATGCCAGATGTTCCCAGATACTTGGTGGAGTGAACTGAAGACCTTCAGTTAGCTGACTCTTGTCTGACCTCATATCATTGTGGCACAAACCCTTCATATATTGCCATAGAAGGTCTGCTTTGCATGATGAAGTATCAAATACAGCCCAGAATGGTGCACCAGAATGGCTTGTCTTCAAGATCTTTTGTGCTCAAGGTTTTCACTGCCTAAAATTTAATTTAGCTTGCCTCCTTCCAACAGAGTCCCACTGTTACCTCCGTGTCTGTGGCTGGTGTACTCTGGGGTATGACCATGTTCTAGGAAGGCAGAGGAGTGAGTAAGCAGAGGACTGAAGGAGAGAGTGGTCAGGCTAAAGAGAAGTGAGACGTCTCACCGGAAGCTGAGGGTGGCTGGAAGATGGTAGACCAGACAGGATGGGCCTTGTCGCCAGAAGACATGTTATAAGAAGTGAGATAGAGACAGGAAGCTGACAGGAGTGAGCACTAGTGAGCCTAGGCATGAGCTTCAGGGTTTGCCTCTGCTGTGAAGCTTCAAGACCATCATCTCATCACACATTCCAGTCTCGGGACTCAAAGCCATTCCTGGACGAATTCCCTCTGCCTGATTTCTGTTCTTCTTGGCCCTTCTATGCTTTTTCTCCTTTCCTTCAGTGATAGAATAAGATAACGTGCCCAAGAAGACAGTTCTGGATCCCTTTCTTTGTTAAAAGATTTGATTGCCTAAGGACATGGTTTCACTTAAAAAATAAATAAATAAATAAAAATAAAAAGCCTCAGACATTTATACAGCCCCAGAATCTCTCAAGGTTCTTAATGTGGCCCCAGCCCTTCTGTCACAGTAACTGGAGGTGTGTGCACTTCCTGCCTTTGCTTTGAGTTCTACCTGTGGCTTTCACAGACTGTTACTCACAGTTACTCTGGAGTTACAAAGCCTTCGACCCCTGCCCCACTTAGGGTCCTTCCTTCTAGGATGAAGGTCCTCCTAGTTGTCACTAAGAGTCCAGCAAGACAGTGATGGGAAGAAAAGACATTTCATGAGATTCCCAATTCCTTCTTCATTTATAGAATAGTAGCTACTGAGTAAAGATAAAAACACACAGGGATAACATGAAAATATTATCGGAGTTTTTGGACAGTTGCACGTTGAGTGGAATCTTATTGTCTACATTTCCCAGTGATAAAAGGGAGTATGTGCAATTTTTAAAACGGAAAAATTAGACATTATTTATGCACTTATCCTGTTAAAGTAATCCTGCGGATTTTCTGTCTCAGGCAAAAACTATGATCAGGATATTTACAGAAATTCCTTCCTAGAGTATTCTTTCAGCGTTTCCTCGAAGGAACTGAGAGCCTCTTACAGCGAGGTGGGAAGTGACCTGATGAGATCTCCAGATTAGGAAGGGAGCCAAACAAATGCCGGGCTGTTCTGTGGGGAGGGTGGGAGGAAAAGCAAGGGGGACCCTTCCAGGAGGATGTGCTGCTCTAGAGCCGAGACAGAGGATAAAGAGGAAGAAACAGATGTGGGAAAGAAGCACTTCAAAATAAACACGTCCAAAATTAAACTTCCCTTAAACTTCCCTCCCTCCCCAGCAAACCGTGAACCCCCCACCCCCCCCCACCCCCCCACCCCCGTTCTCTCTCAGTCAATGGCCTGGCGGGACCACTTGGCCTAGGACAGAGATTGATTTTTTTTTTATCTTCTTACTTTCCATCATATGATGTTAGTTCCCTCCAAAAACTGCCTAGAGAAGCCCCAGTGAGGTACCAGCTGGAAGCCTTCACTGAGAAAGCCTCTCCTTTGGCGGGGTTTCTTAGAACCAGTATCAGCATATAGAAAATGACATCAAACCTGGGCCCTTACAGCCACCCAGCCGACGCTAACCAGGAGCCCTGTCCAGTCATGCTGGGGCTCTGGATTGACAGACCAGGCATAGCAGTTACTCCACCAAGGAGCTTGGGCCTTCCCTTTGCCACATAAGGCAGTTAGTACTATGGGATAAGTGGCAGTAATCCTTTGGGGGAACAGTTCACCTCCTAGCTCTTCTCAAGGACATGGTGCTCAAGGACATGGTTGTTGTACTTTTCTTTTGTTACAGAGTGAGGAGGCCAACTGTCCAAGACCAGAGTCTTGAAGGAGTCTAAAAAAGGGCCTCTTTGTCTACTTTTTAAATGTATTCATTTATTTTGGTGTTTTTGAGTTTTGAGGAAAGGTCTCTCTCGGTAGTCCAGGCTGGTTGTCCTAGAACTAATAATGTAGACCAGGTTCTGCCCACCTCTGCCTCCCTAGTTCTGGGACCAAAGGCATTCACCACCATGCCCCGTCCCACAATCTGCTATCAGCAAGCCTAGACAGCACATTATAATTTACCAATATTATGAATATTGCATCCTGTTTGTTTTTCCTAGTAAACGGTATGCTGAAGCATGGCCAGGGCCTACATCATACAGTCCATCATATCTGCTTCATCCAGGACAGGACTGTGAGCCTGTGTACTCATGAGGTTGATAATCGGTGAGAATGAAAGAGACAGACAAAACAAATACATGTTTTAGACATTGAGACTGCAAAGGTCCTGCTGGCATTTAATAAGATTCAAGGAAGTGGAAGGGCATATCAGAAATATTTGGAAATCCGTGTATTGAGTGGTGGAGTACACAGTAGTGCTGTCATGCTGGACATAAAAAGACACATAGGTGTGAGTGGGGATCTGATGCATGCAGCCTGAGCATCCCATTCAGTTGGCAGGAACAGGGCTCTCCAGTGCCCACTTGCAAACAGTTATGAACAATGCAGGTAGGATGGCCCAGAGTCTGTGGACAGGAAAACAGGGAGGTCAGAGATGTAGGGATCCAGGGTTAAAGTGAGAGGCTGCTCTGCTCAGGAGCAACTGTGCATCTTACCCTACACTGCAGGGGACTCCAGGCTCTGGAGAGGTGGCTGATGGGGAGAAGGAGCTGCTGATGGCTTTTCATGACTCACCACTTTCAGGAGTTCTTTGCTGACTCTGGTGTTACAGTGTGTCTTTGATACTTGGTTTTCTTTGCAATCAACAAATTTAAGAGCTGAAAATTTTAACAGACATATTAACAATCATCTGATTTCACCAATTTTAAATTCCAGCATGCCATTTAAAGTTTCTGTGACTGTTGTAATTGACATGCAAATATGCAAATGTGATTTCCTTTCCTTGTGCTTCTGTGCAAAGTTAAAGTGAAATCCAGCTAGACACTGAGCAGTTTTGTAAAAGACAAAGTGACCCATCATTCTGACATTAGTGAAATTGTCAGTCTGGTTGTTCAGTTTTGATAACCTTGAATCCTCAGCAGGTGACCTGGATCATTCAGGAAGTGTGCATAGCTTTTAGCAGCCCCTAACTTCCTGCCAGCCCGTTATAAGTATTCCTGTAAGTCTTGTCACTGCTTGTTTTCCTAGAATTTTCACCTCTATTTTCAAACTTTATTTATTCACTCACTTGAGAAATTCACATTTGGGTGATTTATTTATATCAGCGCTGTGCTGAACTCTGCAAATACAGTTGTTAGAAAAGCAGGCAGGGGCCCACTTCCATGGCACTGGGGCCATACCCATTCAATTTGAATTCTGTTTCTGATGTTTGTAGAATGCATTTCCTCCTAAGACATTAGCCTGTGGGGTAAAGTCGCAGTGATAATACCTCCTTTATTCTTGGCCTTGGTATTTCTATTAGGCAGCACACCTGATCTTCCTAACTTGGGAGGCCTGGGGGATGCCCTCCAGAAGTAAGTAAGGAGGTAACTTGAGGCCCAGATTGCCTAAATAAATTTCATATTGTAAAGTCGGAACTAAAACCCCAAGCACCGGGAACAGACCCCCAGAATCTAGTCCTGGCTCCATGGTCTTGGCTGTGATTGTTGGCATTTCACTTAGCTTGTCTGAGTCTTAGTTTCTGACTTTGTGAGGTGAAGACAGTTTTGTTTTCTGATGCTACACCTGTGTGGTGAGTAAAGGAAATGGCACATGAGAACACTTAACAGACCCTGAGAAAGTCGGAGAAGTTAATGCTGCTTTACCTCCCACAATATTGAATTCAGCTTTTTAACGTTGTGCTCCACATACAACCTAGCAGTTAGGTTTGCACACTTTCTCATTTGCCTTGAGCTGCTCAGAGGAAACTTTGAAATGGGGAAATAACAAGGCGGTATAGTCTACCTTCTGCAAGAGGCCGGTATTTCCAGCATGAGAACAATACATGCAGCTGGACTATAATTACATGCCCAATTTTAGAGTTTTAAAGTATTTTTAAAAAGTGTAATAAAAGAAAATGTACAGAATTAAATGAGGAAAATGTACAGTGTTCTATTTATCTTTCTGTAACTGGAAAACATAACTCTGAACTAAAGAAAAGCCATTATTTTTATATAGATTTGATGCCATTTTGTAACCTGAAATCACCATTGTTCTATGGTAATGTCAGAATTAGCTGTGAAGCTATAAGCCAATGGCAAGAAGTGGACTCTAGCATCTGGACTTGTTTCCTGAGGACAGCGGAGGGCTGCCCTGCTTAGGAGGCAGATCCTTCGGTGGCCTCAGACATGTTTGCTGGTTTGGATTTTACTAACAACAAAGGAACTTAAAACTGTGAAGCAGCAGCTTGGCTGAAATTCACCTTCAAACCAAAGCTGCTTTCTGCTTAAAGCTGTTTGTGTAATTGCAGGGTGTGGGGAAGAACAAAGTCATGGACCGATTCCTTCACCTGCTCAACAGACCCCGGGAGTACATCCAGCTGCACAGGTAAGAGATCAGGAGCAGGAGCCCCTAAGCTCTGATTATTCATCTCTCGCCTACTGTGAACTAAATATACTTTCTTAAAAGCCTACTCTATAAACTAGTTTCTTTCCCATTTTTCCGGCTTATAGCTCCCTTTCCTTATAAGGTGGTAAAGGGGGGAGGAGGGGTAAGAGCACTGGCTGCTCTTGGAGAGACCCAGGTTCTATTCCCAGCACCTACATGGTGGCTCCCAATCCCTGTAGCTCCAATTCCAGAGGGTTTGGCACCCTCTTCTGGCCTCTGCACATATGTGCACACACGTACACATAAGATAAATCTTTTTCGAAAGGAAATAAAACCATGCAAAATTTATTTTCAGAGTGACTAATACTTTATAGATTAATAATATTGTGTGGGTAGAGGCATGAAGCTGTTTGTCATCAACATCAAGGCACTCAAGGCAGAAGGGACATATGTGGAGGCCAAGCCTCTGCTCCTCTGCAGAAGCTGAGCTTGGAGGAGCAGCAGGCTATGTGGTCCAGTGTGAGAGGCACTTAGACTGTGGGAGGGGCCTTAGTACCTCATGCCTTTCTTAAGATACTGTGTGGATAATTTCATTTTGTGTGGCTGGAGTGTTGGTTTAGGGTTAACTTTTAAGCAAATGAAATTTCTCAACATGAGTCATTTTAAGCTCTAGCTGTGAACTGGTCTTCATTTTAGAAATGAAATGCAGACAGCAGATCTACTAGAAGCTAAGTACTGCAGGGCATAAGAAATATACCAAATACTAAGCAGTTTAAAATTAGTATAGATTATTATTTTTTAATCCTGGTAGATTTAAAAAACAAATGCTGTGTCACAGAAAGAACACTGAACTGTATTAAAATGATGCATTTCTGGCTTGAGTTCTTTTTTTTTTCTAAATATTATGAGTTTCTGAGAGAAAATTTTAGAATAAGAACAGTTAGCAGGTCAAAAGACAGAGAGAAAAAGACCAAAGGCAGTCGGAGGTATGATTTTAATAAAAAGAAAAAAAAAAAAAAAAGCAAAGCAAAACAAAAATTCCCACTTGGGATTTATAGCCAATTAGTCCTAGCACCGCGAGAACAGTCGACCTGGAGAGACTCGCAAGCCCTGGGAAAAGAGCAGCCCTCAAGTCTGTGAGCTGAGAACGGTCCACTGAGCCTGCAGTGGGTGCTGTGGTATAGCCTATGCAGTATATGCTTTAGAAGAAGAATTCTTCATCCTTTTGAAAGCTACTCTGGACTGGTCCTGCACAGACTAATGAGAAGCTATGAAGAGCAGAAGCATGCAGCCAGAACAGTGAGTGCAGTGAGGTGGCTCACACCTATAACCCAGTACAGGGGAGGCCGAGGCTGGAGAGAAGCCTGCTCAGTGTAGTGACCCAAGGAGAGAGGAATGGAAAGTGACTAGCTTTATATTATTTTGGAGCTTCCTTCTCAAGCAAGATGACTTTAGAAATAAAGAATATGAATATTTGGGAAACAGTGAAGAATGCCTTGAAAAGATTAATCCTCCAGCAGGCAATTACTGGACACAGAAAGAAGCAAGAAAATTAATAATTATTTACTTGAGATGATGGAGTTAACATAGGATGAATATAAAATAGCTGCCGTAAATATTTTCAAGTATTTTTACAAGGAACTGAGCAACACAGACGATAATTAGGAATTCTCAGCCCAGAATGACAAACCCAAGAAAAGGCAACATCTCAGTAGTAGCTAGAGTCTCAAAGGTGGGGAGACAGTAGAACAAAAAAAATATTTGATGAGGTAAAAGTTTCTGAGTTTTATGTAATAACATGAAGTCACCAATAGACGAGTTCATCTCAGGCATAATAAACAGAGAACCAAAGCCACGTCCTAATCAGATGCTAAAAACCAAGCAAGACATTTAAAGCCACTGAAGCTGAAATATATATTGTGTATAGGGAAACACTGATAACAATGACTGTTGTCTTATGAGCAGTAAATGTTAAACAATCCAATAAAATGGTTGCATGTGTGTAAAAAGTTTTGAAAAGAACATTATGGAAAAATATTAAACTCTGAAAATTTTCTTTCATCGTGCAGATTTGTTGATGAAAAATAGTGTCTGACTTTTCCTTTATATTTAAAGTTTAGTATTTTTTAATGAATAGGGATTTTTTCAAAAAGAACTTAATACAAAAAATTAGCTATTAGTAAATAGTCACAAATGAAATCCAGTGACAGGAGGAGGGACAGCTTAGTAAAGTGCTCACCCAGTGAGAGCCAGAACCTGAGCTCATAAGAATCCATAAGAATACTGGGTACAGTGGCATATGCTTGCTATCCAGGATGTGGAAATAGGGGCAGATCACTGGGACTTTCTGTCCAGCCATCCTACTTACAAGGCAAGCTCCAAGCCAGTGAGAACTGCTGTCTTAATAAATAAATGAATAAGTAAATAAAACTTTAAAACATAACTGTATCAGCACACAGAGACACTGTCACATTGGCACACAAACACTATGTAAAAGGATAGTGTATGGTTAGGAAGATGGCTCAGTGATTATAGCATTTTGTCACATGAGCATGAGAAGCAGAGTTGGGATCCCCAACACCTGCAAAAGCAGATAGCCTGCCTGTAATGTCAGCCCTTTAAAGGCAGACAAGAGCACCCCAGAGCAAGCTTGCTAGCAAACTAGCCATGTTGGTTAATTCTCAGCTCAGGTGAGAGACCCTGCCTCAATGAATTCAATGGAGAGTAACCAAGGAAGACTACCAACCTCAGCCAGTACATGCATAAACACATGCACTCACACAGTTGTATGCACGCGCATGCACACACATACATACATATACACAAAAAGATGGTGTATAGTAACCATATGGATGTAATCCCAGAAATATAAGGTAAATAATGGCCCCACTTTTATTCCTGATTTGTTGATGTTTGTTTTGGGGACAAGGTGTCTCTATATAGTCCTGGCTGTCCTGAGCGACTTACATAGATCAGGCTGACTCATGGAGATCTACCTGCCTTTGCCTCCCAGTGCAGAGATTAAAGACATGGACCAGCTTATAGTCTTGTTCTACTGAAAGGGACTACTTTGTTACATTCCTCATTCATTTCAGTAATTGCTGATTTTGTCTTTATGATTTTGTTCTTGCATTTCCTATGGACTTAACCTATTGATTTTTAAATCTCTGAATGACAAATCATTGGTTTTGGTCTTCAAATTGTACCATGGATTTAAGGCTCTGAGTGTACTTGAGTCTCAGGTTCTTTACTTCTAGGCAAAGAGCATAGACACCGTATTTATAATGTCTCTTCTGTCTGGTATTTCAATATCTTCAATGAAGAAGTTGGTACTCGGGGTGCTTTTAAAATCCTGGAGGAGTAGAGATAACATTCTTTGCTTTCTGCCTAAAGTACCTTCAGTACAGAAACTAATGGCACACAAAATGGTGAAACATTCTGATAGTCTGTAATCTGTGGTAATTCTGACACTAGCTAAATACATATGTAGATATAGTCTCTATAAGGAATTTTCTAAACTCAAAATGATAAAAAATAGATAAAATAAAATATTACAGAGTTCTTACTAATAAGACTACTATCCCCCACTAATTTCAGCAAAGATGTTTTTCCTTTACATGCAGCATTAAGGCTACATTTCCCATAGAATTTAATGATTGCAATTGCAATCTCTTTCTTAAAAGAGAAACATAAGTTTAAAGGACCTAAAAGTAGCCATCAGAAAGAATGTTTAGGACTTGATGTGTATCTGGTGTGTTTTATTGTGGAATCTTCTAATGGTTTTCTGATGTTGCCATCTAATCAGTCCCTCTGGTTTATGGATGTCATTTGAAGGAGATTAGTTACAAAAGCCACTCAAAACAATCCTGATGAGTGAAAATATGATGAAGTACTCAGGGTGCTTTTGAGTGTGGGCTTATGAGCTTATATTTTGATGATCACAGTGCATAAAACAAACACACCAGGCAGTTCATGTATTTGGTTGAACACAAGATGTCTATAGAAATATTTATACAAAGATTTGTGGAGTGCATTACTCATTTTTATGATCTTATGTTAATTTGACATGAAAGGGGACACTTGAAATTTAACTAATACAATTCTTGAATAAAAATAATCTCTTTATTAAAATCATAGTTATTTAATTTTAGGTAGGGTGAGCTACCAGATTATATTTCATTTGCTACAAAGAAGGCCTAGTCCTCATCTGATTTGGGCTGTTTTTCTCATAGTAGTATCATGAGAAATAGAGCTCACATGCCTCCAAAGTGTAGCTCTGACTTTCTGTTCCAGTAGAACTGTCCCCACCTATGATTGGCTTGTTCCAGACTGGATGATTCTGTGTCCTACTCACAAGTTTTGAATGTGAATCAACTTTTTTTATTCATTCAGAGTTTGGTCCATTTGGTAACTTCTTGGATAACTTCACCTTTCATGATATTTTGTTCTGAGTACAACCTTTGCTTTTTTGAACTTTTGTCCATGGTAGTGAATTTGTACCACTTGATAGAAAGCCTATGAGTTTTAGAGTGCAAATCCTGTCCTCACAAATTTTTGTGTGATTTTTAACTTCAGAGTCCTGCTTTTCTTATATATCAAAATAAAATAATCTCTCCTGGGGTGGCTAAGAAAAGTAAAAAAGAATATTGCAGCGGGCTCACTTGTGGGACGTTTTTATACACTGTAAAGATCGGTTATTCATATTTGTTTAATAAAATGCTGATTGGCCAGTGGGCAGAAAAGAAGTACAGGTGGAGCTATCAGACTAAGAGAATTCTGGGAAGAGAAAAAGCAGAGATAAGACGCCAGCCAGCCACAGAGGAAGCAGGATGAGAATCTGCACTGAAGCAAAGGTACCAAGCCATGTGGATAAACATGGATAAGAATCATAGGTTAGTTTAAGTGTAAAAGCTAGTTAGTAATAAGCCTGAGATACTGTCCAAGCAGTTCCTATAAAGTTAAGCCTCTGAGTGACTATTTCATAAGAGGCACAGGACCTGCTGGGAAGGACAGAGGAATTTCCAACTACACTCACTATGGTGTCAGGCACTTGGAGATTTCCTAACTCTAAGCATTAGGCTAGCCCAATAAATGTTAAGCTCCTGATTTACATCATACAGGTAGAATATTCCAAGTTCACAAATCTAAAGTTTGAAGTGCTCTGAGATTCAGAAGGTTTTGAAATCTTACATGCTGTGATACAGTGGAGCTATCTGGAGTCTTAATGAGAGGTTTTTAATTAGAAACAGAAACAGGACATTGTGGTTTTAAAGAGGAGGCTGTATGTGAATTCCTGAAAGAAACACAACTTGGAAGGAGAGAGGGTAATGAATGAATAAATGAATGAATATGTGTGAAAACAGGCCATGGCCCAGCCAAGGCTAGGTGAAATCCTCAGTGTGAAGTGCTGAAGTTAAAAACATGATCATTTTGATTACAGTCAATGGATTGATCACTTGGGTTATAGAGATCACTGGTGATCAATTTCAGAAATCCAAATAAAATTATTGGGGCTAACCACCCCTGTTGGTAAAGACAATACAAATAAGGCATGAACTGAAATCAGTTTAAATGGCTGATTTTAGAATTCTAGATGACTGTGGAAGTTGAGGGAGATTCCTTTCCATGTGTCCTGCGATCATGGGGCTCTCTGTCCATAGTGGGTACAGTGGAGGCTTATAAAATGACTTAGTCTGTGCTCATTTCCTCCGGATCCTCAAGCTCACTCTTGTCCATGATCAGCTCTTATTAATTAGAGACATCTGTAGCTGTCTGAAAATTGAGTAAGATCCCTTGCAGACTCTGGCATCTCATGACAAGAGACCGTGTTACTCAGATGCTGTAACCAGCCCAGCTAGTTAAAATATTGTAGTTAATTCTCTTTAAACCATTTGCCTTTCTTCTATTGTATTTTAATTTTTTTCCCTTTGCAAAACCAAATGAAGTATAGTTTGTAGCAAGTAAATGTTGCTGTTTTACTGTTGGTCACTTTAGAATCAAATATCCTGCAGTGAATGCTGCTAACAGACACAGCATTATCCACAGATAGGTTGTCCTCAGGATGAGGAGAACAGAATGTGATAGCACAAATTTGAAATTCACAAAACTCCAGGGGGCAGAAGAAGTACTGGTAGAAAATAGAAAAGGGCCACACTTGCGTGAAGTCTCATGGGAAATATCACTGAGCCATCAGTCCATCATTCTTAGCTATGATAAAAGTGATCCAGGGCTGGGCAGCTCACATGGAAGCCGCTGCTGAAAACATCTGGGAGTTCCTGCATCTCAGCTTCCCCACTATACATTTGAAAAACCTATTTTAGAAACATCAGCAGTTGAACAACATGGGTTATGACAGTGCCTCAGATTGCTATCGTCAGATCTTTGGGTTTGTAATTATTGGACTTGCTTGCCTCTGATTGATTTCCAGTTCCATTGAAATTCCTATGTTGTGTCTTTATAGCATACAGAGTTGATTAGTATTATCAACTTCAAAAGTTCTACCATCACCTGGGAGAAAGGGTACACCTGTGAAGGATTGTCTAGGTTAAATTTACCCTCTTGAGAATATCTGTGCAGTATTTTTTTGACTATGTTAATTGATGTGGGAAGACCTGTCTTGATTGTGGAATGATCCATTCCCTAGAAGAGGATCTGGCTGTGTAAAATGGAGAATGCAGCTGAGTATAGTTTGCTTTCTCCTTCTGGTTGCTAATTGACCAGCTAGCTGTTCCTGGCACCTTGGTTTCCCACCGTGATGAACTGTACCCCTGAACTCTGTGCCATAATAAATCCTTTAGGCCATAAGCTGCTTTTATGAGAGTGTTTTCTCATAGCACAAAAGAGAATCTAAGATCTATACTGCGGGGCCCTGCACCTAACCTGCTTTTAGCTTGTAGCTGGTTACTGTTCACCATGTGCTTCTGAATTCTACCATGACTACCTCTGTTTTAGGTGAACCAGCGAGGCATAGGAAGGTTAAAGTTGCCTGAGCTCACATAGTTAGTGTTATATAGCCTGGCTTCAGCTCTTTGCCTGACTTCATTGTACTGGTCATACAATAAAACTGCTTGGCAACTAATGATTGATCACTCAATCTGTTAATTTCTAGCATCATGTTTCTAATATTTCCTCATTTGGTCCCAAACTATTTTCCCTGGACAGTTATTCCATCTTTTTCCATTTTTATCAGCAGTAGTGCCCTTATTAGATTTCTCTTCTGCTCTTGACAACTTCTCCAGTTGTTACATGTACTTTACCTATCACACCTCCTATGTATCACCAGCAAATTTCCTGGTCCCCTCTGCTGTCTCCCAGGTGATTCACAACAACGTTAGCCAAGGCTACCTTTGGCTGCTGTTCCCCCCAGGCTGGTGCTGCTTCAAATTACCATTTCTGACTTTGTCTCTAATTCTCCTTTGTGGGCTACAGAGGTTGATGAGTCAGGCTATAGACCCTGACACTGTCTCCACCCAGCAGCTCACTCTGGTCTTATAAAAGCAGGCTGGAAGGATGAGGAGCCTGTAGAACCATCTCATAGCAAGTATAGGCTTAAGCTTGAGAATCACAATGCAGTCTCTTTCGAGGTCAGGTTACCTCTCGCTGCCAGAGTACAGCACAGTCTGAGAAAAACCTTAACAATACAGAAGAAAATAAAAATAATAGCACAGAACTGAATTTGTTATACAGCTTTAAGAACTATTTGTATTTTCTAAATCCAATGGTGTACTTCCCTTTGTAGGACTAAGCACTGTAACTGTAGCTGTCTGCCCTTCAGTCACTGCCTGCAGTCTCTCTCCCCTCAAGTCAGTCTCTACTAGAATTAAACTCATCTGTTTTAAACTCAGGCAACTTTTAAAAATGTTTTAAAAACAGTTTTAAAGACAGGGTCTCATCATGTACCCCTGGCAGGCCTGGACATTGTTTTTTAGAAAGGCTGACCTCAAGCTCAAGGGGATATTCCTGCCTCTGCCTCAGAGTGCTGGCATTAATGGTGCGCACTACCACATCAGGACCCCCAGCATCTCAAAAAAAAAAAAAAAAAATTTTTTAGGGAATTATTATTTCACCCTGACTAACATAAAATCACTGATATTCCAATCGAATATTTATAGTCTTGTATAAAAAAGTGAACTCAGTATTAAACATTTTCTAATTTCAAATTATCTCAGCATGCTTGATATCATATCACAACCATTTACCTGTTACCCCCTCTCAGAACCTTCTGGCCAGCCCCAGCTGCCAGTTCCTTGTGGCATCAGCAAAGGGAGGAAAGATTGGCACTAGTGCCTGATCCCTAACAGCTCCCAGCTCATGGATTTTAAAAGTGTGGAGTTCCTTATGTGACAGTTATTGCTCTAACTCTTGAGATGGTGGCAGCAAGAACAAAATGGGCAGAAGGTGTTTAATAGGTGTTCCTGGAATTCCTCAGTGCAAAAAAGCTCCTGTGAACCAAGATATATCTATAAGGTTGGTACTGGAAGAATCAATGGCATTGCTGAAATCTAAAATAATACTGCTGTTTTCAAAGAGTCATCAAGCACCTTAGATCAGTTCTCCTGAAGCAGAGCCAGAAACAATTGTGTTCATGTGAGTGATTTCTGAAGGATTTTTTTTTTTTATGTGAAACCTGCAGGGAGTGGAAGATGCTGTAGAAAATTTAAATATAGGATCATGTGATAGGGAATAAAGAGAGACTAAATGGAGTTTAAGCATGAAGGTTTAGCAGCAGTGACTTCTTGTCATAAACATAGTGGGATTATTCTCATGTTTTGACAACCTTGTCTAGTCTAGAGACTTAGTGGGTAAATTGATTCAATATGGGGTGGATCTGTAAGAGAAGTAATACCTATTCCTTCTAGTCACAGTGACCAGGGTTTGCCTGTGATTCCAGTGTTTAGACAGAAGCAGGTGGGTCTCTGAGTTCGAGGCTAGCCTGCTCTATGTAGTGAGTTATAAGATAATCATGGCCATGTAGAAAGACCCTATCTCAAAAAAGAAAGAGAAAAGGCTTGGGCTGTGACTGCTATAGCTTCCTGACTAAAAACGCAGTCACTGTTCTGTCCTCCTTAACCTCACACTACCCAGTCTGTGGTGCTCATCGATCACTCTGTCCTGTCTGGAACTTGTGGTGACTCCATGCCCAGCAGCAAGTCCATACCACACTGTACTTCGCTGTAGAAAAAGTCCTGCACTTTCCTGTTCTTTGTCCTTCACAAGCAGATGCAGTACCTGGCCTTTACCATCACTGGGCCAGAGCTGTTAAAGCAAGCGGAGCAAGCCTTGGCTAACAAGGGGGACTAAAGACTGCACTTCTCTGCACGTGTCTCTGTGACAGGTTCCTCAGCTGATGATACAAACTGAATTTAAGGCTAGACTAAGTGTATCAGTCACATTGTATCTACCAAAATAGCTTTCTTTAACTTTTAATGGGAAGAAAATGTCTCTGTGAGTTTTCAACAAATAAAAATGAATGTTATTTTAAGGTATTTTTTGTTTTTAGCTTGTTGGTTTCTGCTTATATTTTTGTACATTTCAAAACCCTTTTATTGATGGTAAGTTTAAGGCCACTGACCTAAGACAGGCTCTGCGTGTGTACCTGCCATTCTTTATCACAAGTGCATGTCCCTGTCCCCATCTTTCCCTCTGGACACTGAGGCCTCCTAAGGGCAGCGTTATGTCAGCTCCCTGTTTCCACACAATGACCAGTGTTCAAGAGAAGTTTGTTAAGTAGGTGAGTGAGGGTCTCTTCCCACCTACCCACTTTTGTGACATCCATTTGGAGAACCCTTCCTCTGAAATGGGTAGACACTCGGGTTGTATAGTATATAAGTAATATGTACATAAAACACAACTTATGTAGTTAGTTTTAAGTAATATATACTAAATAAAATATGCACTTCGGGTTACTAACCAAAAGAGACCTCTCCAAACAGCTCCCCAGAGAGCATGCCTATTCTAGAGGGCAAAGTGCAGCAAGACTTGTTAATCAAAAATTTCCCCTGGTGACCAAAAATACTTTTTGAAACTCTTATTTCTTTGGCTGGCCCTTGACAAAATCTTCTGATATTTATGTTCATGTTAGATCTAATTCATACTACACTCAGGGGTTATATTATTACACCAATCCCTTTAAAAGTACTCAGATGTAAGTTTATCAAAGGCAGAGGTTTGTACCTGTTTTATGTGTACATGTATGTATGCACGCGCACACAGTGCGTGAGTGTGAAGAGCAATCAACCTCAGTGTCATTCCTAAGGCATCATCTCCCCCACACACACCGCCTATAGAGAGAGGGTCTTTCATTGGCCAGGGACTTGCCAACTAGGGTAGGCTACTTGGCTAACAAGGCCCAGAGTTCCTCCTGTCTCTACCCATCCTGCTCTGGGAGTATAAGTGCACACGCCTTACCCGCCGTTTTATTCATATTTCAAGCCTTTTTATAATTTTTTTGCCTGCTCCTTAGAAATCTGCACCATCACAGCAGATGAAGTCACTGCAGAATCTCTGCCCCTTCTGTTCTTATCCAGTCGCTAGCTCACTTTTTGCCAGCCCTGATGGTGGCCTTAGCCCCCTAACCTGCATTCTGTTGTCCAGTTCCCTTTGCTGTTTCTTAGAAATCTCTTTCTTTCTTCCTTTCTTTTTTTCTTAAAGGTTATGTCTTGCAAATCTGTGTTTAGGGACATTAACCACTCTAACGCCATTATATTGCCACCACCAAAATGAGTTCTGAAATCCAATACAAAGACGACATCAGGTATGGTCATCGCTATTCATCTTGGCCAGCGTTTCTCAAGTCTGTCATTGGTACTGTTGCCTTTCCAGAGTGAAGGACATCAGTGACTGTTTGTCTCCTCTGAAGCAGACACTAGTCATGAAGTCTCTGTGTGGTCCACGAGGCAGCCCTTGCAGCCATGGAAGAAAAAGCCACATCAGCTTCTGTCTATGAGGGTTCTGTGGGATGGAACTTAGTTATAGCCAGTGCTTACCCAAAGAGTCATCACCAGCCCACAGCCTGTTTTATTAGAAGAGTCCTCCAGTACAGACTACAGAATATCATGACATGAAAACTTGCTCATTTTTCCGCTGAATTATGTTAATTAGTATATATTGATCTATTTTCTGATTGAATTATCTAGGGAATAAAGCATTAGCCCTGGTGGCCTCTGTGCACAACTTTTAATTTTTGTTCTTATACCATTTTTCAATCCTTTCCTGACTAGAGAGAATCTGTACAGTGTCTTTCACTTTTGTCCAAAAAGCAAAAAGTAACATTGTTTTGAGTTTTTAAAATTTCTCAACCAAGAAAGCTAGTTTTCAGAGCAAAAGATGTAATTATCTATGCTCCATTTGAGCAGAGATTTTATTTCTAAAGACTGAGCAACTTGCAAATTTTTCTGAGTTTTGTGGAAACACTTGCTGTGGCTTCAGTTAATAGAAGGATGTCCTTTAGAGGAGTGTGAATCTGGAGGACAGGGAGACGCAGAGGCAAAAGAGGAGCCAGTCTGAAGTGTTTGGCCACCAAGTGCCTGCTTTAGTTCACTTTCTTCCTGCTGTTTCCAGCAAGTACCTACCCCAGAATCTTCCCATCCTGGTTTGTTAGAACTATTCTCATCTAGACTGTTAGTAAAGACTCAGTGGCACAGGTCAGCTATGTGTCCTCCAAGGGACTGTTTTAAGGACAGGAATCTTTTCAGCATCTGGCAGGAATCAGAATTTGTTTGATTTTCTAAAGGACTTTTCTTTCAAAGGCTCACGCCCTGTGGTAGTTCCCATCTCTACCCTCATTTCCCTTGTTCCCTCACGTTTCCTCTCAAATTTCATCATTTTTCCTCTTGTGTTTGCTCATGATCTATATTAATTATCTCTAAATATGAGTGGCCTTGGGCTTCAGAGGTCTTGAGAGACTGACCAAGCCAGATGTAATCAGATGCTATTTTTAAATTTTTCATTGCATTAATCATAGTCTTATTTTGTGTCTTTCTTTTGTATTGGTTGGCAACATTACTTTTAACAAGGACTGTGTCTATTTGAAAGCCCAAGTAAATTTCTTTCCCAATATAACAAGATAAAATTACATATCACAGGAGAGGCCATGTTCTACTATCCAGTAGAAGGCCAGGTTATCTGCAAATAGTAAATTCTTAAATTTATTAACATCTTTTCCATATAAGCACCTCCCTTTATAATTAATAATTATTACTGCTCCCTTATGTTACTACTATTTTTAAAACAAGGCAGGCTCATACAAGACTGGGCCTGTCGACAGCCAGTCATGGATCAGGGAGGGATTCATGGGGCCCTGTCCCTCCCTGATAAGCTATTGGCTACTGGAGGATTTGGGTGAAGGGGAAACTACAGTTGTGTATCCCCTGGTGATCCCACTGGACTCCAGGGGGTGTTCCAGACCTGTGGCCACACAGATAGCATGGTCAAATTCAGAAAGAATTTGAGATTAGAATTTGGGCAAATGACCTGTAGAAAGGAGAGAATGATAGAGGGGGTGGGGAAGGAAAGTAAACAGAAGGCAGTATGTAGGTGTGTGAAATGTCAACGAGCAAAATTTAATCAATAAAAATTATATTCTTAATGATGTCAAAAGTCTTCACTTAAAAAATATCTGTCTTAGCCAGGCATTGCGGCCCACACCTTTAATTCCAGCGTTCTAGAGGCAGAGGCAGAGGCAGGTGGATCTCTTATGATTTGGGATTTCTAGGCCAGCAAAGACTGCAGACTGAGACAATGTCTCAGAAAAAAGAAAATCTCATTCACTAATATGAATTATCTTATTGATAAAAATGAGATCATGTAGTTCCTCCATTTACAATACTGAGGAACTCTGTGTTTATTGTCTCCTCCGAGTGTTCTGTTTCTGTTCTCATGTTTGGCTCACAGTCCCAGGGTTCTGTGCGGACTGATTTCGGGCACTGACGGAGGTGTCAGCTTTTGAAGCTCTTACGCTTTCTCTTTTTCCTTTGCCCTCAAGTTTGACTGTATTTCTCTAAGAAAAAACTAACTGAAATCTGTGAAAATGCTGCTCATTAGGATACACACAAAGTAAAGATCTTTATTTTAACACTTTGTTCCTCAGTGAGGTAGAAGATAGCCTTATGTACCTTTACAAACGCATTGGCTTTCCAGAGAAACCAGCCCTCTCCTCAAAGGCAAGTTCAGCACACCGCCCCATCGCAAGTCAGCCCCGCCCCCAGTTTAATTTCCTCATTTTAACAAAAACCTGGTCTCTTCATAATTTAATTGTTTTTATTGCTCCTGAAGTCATTTTTAAGTTAACTGCTGCATATTAGCAAGTTCGACTTTAAAAAGATTTAAATGACAGTTGAAGAAAACTTGTTTGGCAAACTATTTTATGCCACCCCCTTACTGACATACACTCTGATAGGAAACTGTACTTTGTAAGTAAGAAGCAGGGACAGCTGGTAATGGCATAAGCACCAATAATGAACTGAGCATGTTGATTAACTCAAGCATTATCGGGAACTGAAGAGTACCCTCTTTAGACGGTGGACTAAAACTGGCTGAGATGGGTTAGCTTTTCTTCTCTCTAGTGGTGTTGAAATTGTTGACTCTAAAGCTTTATTAGCTTTTACTTCAAAGCTGTTTTGGAAAAGAGCAAGTCAAAACAGTTTGGAAATTGCTGTATTCTCTTCAGGTCCTTGTTTTATATGTAAACAATTAATAGGTTTGACCCAAAACACTCATAGATGAGGAGCATTGATTTAAGTGTAATACTCGGGGGAACAAAATCATTGTATCATCATTAGGAATCTGTTTCATGTTCTGTCTACAGCCACAGTAAGTGTCTTGTTATTTATTGACATTTTACTGTTATTTTATTTACTTAAAAGTTTATAATGAGATGTCATGGAAATCCAGCTCTTCTCTTACTGTATTAGGGACCATGCAGAGCAGAGTGCATTGCACATCAGCCACATAACTACACTAAGTACAAACCAAACCGAGTCTTCATACTTCTCTAGCCTTTAATCCCCTGTGATGTGCCAGTTTAAAGTACCAACAGGCCAACAGAGCAAACGCTGGCTTTGTCCTTCAAGTTTGTTCTTCTCAGCCAGCTCCCCTGCAAGTCAGCTTTCCTGCTCAGGCTTGTCCTCATTGTCATCTGTAGAGATCCCTGGTTTGTGCTCATTTTCTAAAACAGCAACAAACTCCCATGTTCTTGCTGCCAGCACTGACATTAGGTTACTGGCCCCCCTCCTACTGACAGTGTTGCAAGAGTTTCTTGTCCCTTTTTGGTGCTAGAAGGGTGTCGAGTTGTTGCCCTTAAAATACGAGAGAGCTGAGGTGAGAAATCCATTGTGCTGCTATAAAAATCTGTGTGAGCAAGTATTTTCCCTTTCCTCACCCACCCTCTGCTAGCGCTAGAATATTAACAGTGAGCTTAAGTCAGCTAAAGAAACTTTGTTCTTAATTTATTCAAGACTGGAAATTAATCTGTCATCTAAAGATGATATAAAGTGTGATTGACAGAATGTATAAGACTCATGAATACAGAAAATTAATACATTACAACATACTATAATGTCTTCCAACATGTCAAAGAACGCCAGTAACTTTCCAAAAGGTATTTTTACTTTTTTTACATATACTAGGGCATTTTAATTTGATTTTTAGTAAAGACAAAACCATGGTTATTTCAAATATATTCTTTGTGACATAGAGGAAGCAGTGAACTTTGGGGACGAACATCATCCCACAAGACCGTGATCATGATCGTGGAAGTTTGCAAAGGGGTCAAGATAGGCCAAACTCAAATTAACTCAATAAACACACTACCTGTTACCTTAGAGAACCCTTTCTGACAAGATGGAAATGAGACAGAGTCTAGAAAGATACACGATTTGTACCCCATGTATCGGTTCTAGCTCTGGAACATGAAAACTATTATAGAGAAGTCACCAGCTATTATAGAAAGTCCAGCTTCAGCTCACCTGGAATAAAAGTGACATAAACCATCCACTCTGAGTGCTGTGACTAGTCAATCCCAAGTATACCTGATATCACCGTCCTGTCCTTTCTAAGACAGACTTAAAGGTCATCAATCAGCACCATTCCTTACCTCCTAGATGCATGTTACCAATTTTGGGATTTGTAGTAAAGTTTGGCATGTGGCTTTAAGTTTCACAAGTATATTACAGAATCCAAGCCTGACGTTCACAGCACAGGCAGTGTCTCAACACAGCGGGTGCTGAGTACAGCTGGAGTGTCATTGTTTAAAATAAGTAGCAGGGCCCTTTGAAAACAACATTTTTTAAGACCCCACTTAAAGGAAGGCCAGACAAATAGTAAAATAATAGCTTTGAAATAATATGATGCAAATCCTTGGAGTTCATCTCCAAATCTTCAAAATCCTATGAAGTAGTTGTGTTCTTCAAGTAGCATGCTAGTCTGGCCTTTACCTGTGACAGCAGATTGGGGGAGGGGCGTGTTCATAGATTGATTGGTCAGGGTAGCAAACTGGTTATCAGTTTTTAAATAGTATAAGCATTTTGTAATATGTAGCAATAAACATTTTTAAATAGTCTTTTCATCATCAAGATAATTTTGAGTAGTGAAATCACTGCAGATAAAATTTCTGGGGAAGAGACTGGTCTGGAAACTATACAGTCTCTAAACCCTCAGGACTTACACTGTCAACAGAATCCTTTTGCTGGATGAACTTGTACTCAATGCTTTTTCTTGGGAAAAGCCGGATGGTGAACAACGTTAAAGGTTTACTCATTTGTTCATACTCAAACATTGGCTTATTTCCAACCTGACTCTAGAATGTTTGGTTTGACTTTAGGGACACTACGGTGCAGACTCTGACCCTTCAGCCCTCAGTTAAAGATGGACTAATCGTTTATGAAGATTCACCTCTGGTCAGTAAGCCGACTATACAAATGGTTTAAAATGTCTTTTGATTGTACCTGTACCTCAGCCAGTTATCAGAGTTGATCACATGTGGGTATCATTTTAGATGCAAGTTTCTGTGTGATTGGAGGACATGCCTGCATCATTTTAGATATGCTTTTCTATCAAAATGATATTATTAGGAAAATAACATGTTCTCTTATTGTACTTCTCTCCTGAGGGAGAGATTCAGGGACTGACAGGTATCCTCTACTTATTTTCTGAGGCTTTAAAAAAAATCTGCTATTCTAAACTAACAGAACATCATCAGTGTTTTGGGAGGCTTAGAGGATCTAACTCCCACTTGAGACTCAATCTAAACCTGGCAACATAACTGCTCAGCGGGCAGCAGAGCTGCTGTTGGCCGGCTCCAAGGCTGGCCAGATCTGTGCCAGAAGTTTCCAAGGTTGAGCCTAGCGCTCCTGTGAACAGTGATGTGTTAGGAGTAGAAGCCATATCTTTTCATTTTTAATTTAGCTCATTTTTACCCTAACTTAAAAAAGAAATCCTTATCAAATCTTTGAGAATATAGTATGAACTATCATAAAAGGAAGCATTCTTTATCAATTTGTTTCCTTAAAATCATTCATTAACACTGTGCAGCCAAAACAATGTATGATATGGTCCACTAAGTTTTGGATTATTAATTAGAATCTCTCTTAGAAAGAAGTTTTAGATTTATGTTGAAATGTCCTACCTGCCTCTTTAAAAGCATGAAGAGAGGCTGGCAAGGGTGGGTGGGGCCTACAGCTTCATCCTTCTTACATCACATTCCACATGGTTACCCAGGACCTGGCATTCCTTCCTCTCTACCTTCCTATCCAAACAGTCTGTAGATTAGCCTCTCCACAGGATGGATCTAGGCCTTTTACCTGCATTTTTCCATGCCCACCTCAGTCCTTTGCCAAAACAAGTCGATCTATGCAGTCTTCCAGATTCTGTACCCTGAAGTGTAGCTCAGTGCCCCATTTCCGTCCTGTCAGAATTCAAACATGTAGTTATGTCCATTACTTGGTGAGGTGAGGTGAATATTCCCTGGTCTGGCAACCCAATCCTTCTCAGTAGAAACCAATCCACTTGCTGCGCCTTTTCTTACATTTACTGCCCTAGAGACAGCATAGGCTCTCATGTTCTCCAGTCCCCAAATGCAGTTTGATTTCTTTGCCTTGAATTCCCACCCTCCTCTCATCAAACTGACCTTATCTGAAGACCCAGGACAAGTAGTTACGTCTAACTCTTCCTACCCTCTGTGCCAGTTCATCTGCTTATCTTCCCCCGCTCTGGGGTGTGAAATGTTGGGAGCTGTTCTAACATGGAGAGGAAAATTCAGAACTTGCCATTGTGTTTTATTAAGTCTGTGGCTGACTGTGTGGTACTGTGCCTGTGAGTCAAAAACCAGCTGTGTCAAACTTAAAGCAGTGAGCAGTGAGCTTTTAGTAATGGTCGCTTTGGTTCCTGTTGCTAATGATACATTTTCTGTCTTCAAAGGTTAAAGCGGTGAAGTTGGGTCATATCCTAGTAGTAGATGAGGCAGACAAAGCACCAACAAATGTCACCTGTATTTTGAAAACTCTGGTAGAAAATGGAGAAATGATTCTAGCAGATGGAAGACGCATTGTTGCACGTAAGTAATAAAAAGCAACATCTTCCATAATATGTATCATTAGTATGTACAATTTTTGCATCTCTAATGTTTACATCTCAAGCACACTCCTATAAATAAGCAATAAGCTTAAGTTTATTGCAAATTAAATTGTACTGCCAATCATTCCTAAAAATAACATCTAAATCTGGTTATGCTGATTCCAGAATTTGGTTTGGTTTTGGTTTTATTTTTTGCTTTGGTGCTGATAGTAGAATTGAAGCTTTAATGCTGAGGTCACGAGCTCTGTCACTAACTGACAGCCACAGCACCTAGTTTCCCTTTTCTGTAATCTGGCTTTGAAATTGTCAGTAGTAGAAATGAGAAAACTCAGCTTTATACTTTTCTACCCTGAAAATATCAACCTTGAATCTTTATACTTGTTTTTTAAATATTTGTGTGTGATTCTATTTTTAGATAAACCTGGCTTCCCTTTCTTGGGCAATGATTTCTTTGGCTATCTTAAAAATTTAGGAACTCTATCCTGTTTCTCTTGCTCACGATATTAAAACTTACTTTTATTTTGGCTCAGTACAATTAAAATCACCGTATGTGGGCTGGAGAGATGGCTCAGCAGTAGGAGCACTTGCTGCTCTTCCTTCCAGAGGACCCGGGTCCCATTCCCTGCACTCACATGCTGGCTCCCAACCATCTCTACCTCCAATTCCAGGGGATCCAGAATCTTGGCCTCCACTGGTACACATGTGGTCCAAACATTCAAGCAAAGTGCTGTACACATTTTAAACACCATTGAATGTTTTCTTTGGTTTGTGTGTATGTACACATACTCACACACATATAGATCCCTCAAGAAGAGGTTATTCTTCCAGCTTGGATTTTCTTTTCTTCCTCCGCAAACACAGAGATACTAACTACCATTCTTTAGTCGCCATTGGTGGTACTGTGGGGAAACTCATCGGTATCGTCTTAGTGTTAGGGTTTTTGTTGCTCTGGTAGAACAGCATGATCACAGGCAACTGCATGAAGACAAAGTTTATTTTGACATAAAGTTTACAGCTTACAACTCTCATCACTGAAGGGTCAGGTCAGGAATTCAAAGTAGAAACCTTGAGGCAGGAACTGAAGCAGAGATCACTGAGGAATATCACTTACTGGCTCGTTCCTCATTGCTTGCCTGTGCTGGGGTGGCCTTACCCACAGAGGGCTGGGCCCTACCACATCACTAACCAAGAAAATGCTCCACAGATTTGCCTTCAGACGATCATATGGAGACATGCTCTCAGCTGAGGTTCCTCCTTCCCAGGTGATTCTACCTTGTGTCGAGTTGTCCAAAAAACAAAAAAATCCTAGGCAGTGCAAGTATTTTAACTGCAAGGCAATTTAAGTTTTTAAACACACGCAAGATGGCAATTTTAATTTTTTGTCTCCTGAAAGACTTGAAAATGTATAACTAGGCATAGAAAATACACAGCCAGTACCATAAATCAGTACTAAAACCTTAAAGGTTTGAAGAAAACATATAAAGAGGGCCCTTAGAAAGGTCGGCATGGTAGAGGTGTCCCTCTTTGATGTTCTTACAAGATCACTCTCTACTCTGGGGTCTGCATAGTACCATTAGCAGCATTCTACCACTTCGCTCTCACAGTTCATGAAAAATGTAAATTGACCTTAGTCTGAGTGCTGTCCCTTAGCAGGGTCCCTCACGCTGTCAGAGGTCTCTGAAGATCACAGTGCTAGAAAAAGAAGGAGCTGCCCAAACAGAAGCTGTGGTCAAGCACTCACGTCTGGCCCTCTGTGTCTTCTCCTGGGACTCAAGGATAGCTCACAAGGAGAACATAGTGATTTTCAAGCTTCAGTATGGTTTCTGGCGTGGCGGATTAAACGAGAGCCTCCCTGATCTTGTCATATGTCCTAGCACAGCCTCGTAGATGACAGTTGAATCGGGGACACCTGAAGCTGTTTTGAGCAGAGTTTTACAAACTACCTTTTCGTTTTGCAGATGCTGGCAATGTGGATGGAAGAGAAAATGTTATCGTGGTTCATCCTGACTTTAGGATGATAGTTCTGGCCAACAGACCCGGCTTCCCTTTCTTGGGCAATGATTTCTTTGGCACTTTAGGTAAAAAATGACTATTATAATAACACAATATTTCAACAGCAATGCTACAGTGGCTGCTATTACTGGCCATGGGCTGTGATTCCATCATAGCCACCTTGTGGGCGGGGGAGCTTTTGATACTCATGGGGGTTATTTTTCTGCAGTCGCCTAGCTAATAAATGGTGGAGTTGGGTTGTGAGCTGGGCTGTCTTACTCGGTACCTCTCTTCCTAAGCAATTGCACTGTACTAGGTTGTTTAATGCTCCCTAGTGAGTGGCTGTCAGCACCTGCTCTGTCACCTCCTCTAAAAGACTGAGGCCAGCTGTGGAGAGACTGGTCCATACTGAGGAGGGCTGCCCTGGAGGATGCAGCAGCAGCAGTAGCAGCCATGCAGGATTCCTCTTTGGAATCTCATGCATCCTACACCGCAGGCCCAGGCTCCTATTAGGACCTTCACCTAGCAGTTTACCTGTACAATCATTTGAATATGAGGACAGTCAGCAGAACATTCTGTATAATAACTAGGAGGAAAATAACCCACTGTCCCTCCAAAGGAGACCAGATTTAACAAAAAAAGAAAAAAAAACTGTATTCAGACAATAGAGCAGTATGCTGCTATTAAGAGAAATGAGATACGTAATACTAGCATGCTGAAATGAAAAAAACCAATCCTCAGAATAGTAATTGAAACAATGTCATGGAAATGAGTGTGGTAGTCTACTCTATACATTTTAGACGGGACAGGCGTATGCTATATACTCACTTATACTATTGATGCAGTTTTTATGTGTGCATTGTTGCTGCTCTTACAAGAAGGTTCACAGGAGCACTCTAGAGCAAGCCCATAGCTTTCTCTAGTGTGGGAAGGAATAAGTATTTTTTCAGGTTCAGGTTCTTCAGAGTCACTCACCCTTTTCACATTCATCTGAAGGCCTACGGTGATGCTCATTATCCATTCTGCCTCCATCTGCCACCACCGTGTGCCACAGTCACTCCCATTCCTAATTTGCTCTTTCCTCCTTGCCACCCTCCAACCCTCTTTCTTCCCCCTTTCCATCTTCCTCCTCTCCCCCTTCCACTCCACTTCCCCTTCCCCTACATCCCTGCTCTACTCCCCTCTCCCCACAGTGGTTGCTGGACAGGTTTAATCTTCTAAATCACTTGCCTCTTGGCACCTTAGTTTTCTTGTATTGTTTTGTTTTGTTGGGTTTTTGGGGGAGGTCACTTTATTTTTCTGAACAGGGTCTCTCTGGTTACTTACTTTTTGTCAGCTACTGTTAGAAACTCTCAATGGTTGTTTTGTTCAGAAGTTGCTGTTCTGACGTCCATTGCTTCTTCACCCCTCACAAGTCTGCTCTAATCAGATCTTTGCTATAATCACCCAACAAAAGCAACTTTTGGTTAACTCATCAGGGCCATTTCCATGAGGAAACCCAGTGATGGGTTTCCTAGCTGTGTCTTCCTGTCAGTGACGCTTAGGACAGTTGCAACAATTAGAACAGGAGAGTGACAACCATTCCTCAGTTTCTTTACCCTGTCCTCTTTTGTTTATCTGTACTCTTTCCCTTGGTAAAACCAAAGCGTGTTATTTCACAGTACCACTTAAGAGTCTCATGCTCTACCGACGGAGCCAGCTGGGCTACCAGTATCACTTAAATAACTGCTATTGCCATGAATTTCTCTGCAGCCAGACACTTCCATTCCCTGTGGAACACTATTTCCAACTTGCCTGTTACTATGATCTTAACTTGGTTCTAATAATTCCACAGTATGAGGAATTACTGAATGGATTTTTCTTTTTCAATCACATTGACTTATGATAACAACTCCACCCTTCTTGACAGCACAGTTTTTCTTGATTTTTCTTTCTCTTATATGTCTACCATCTACCATGAAGTTTTACTGACCATTAAACACATCCCAGATTATCTCAATATCACCAGTATTGGTCACCATTTTAGTTGGAACCACACCCTCTCATCTTGATTATTTATAATAATAATAATGGATTAATTGATAGGGGTTTTGCTTCTGTTCCTGTCTGTTGACATGATCTGTGAAGGATCTAAGATTTTACCTTTTTGCCTAATAAATTAGCCTGCCACACTTTTATGTCAGGAAACACCAGGCTCTGGGTCAAAAACAAAGGAGGGATTATGTCTCCTGGTGGAAGCAGTAGTAAAAAACACCAGATCAACAAATGAATAAAGCTGACAGAAGTAGGGATTGATGGCCAGAGAGTAGGAGTGATCACAGTCACCTTGGGCTAATGACCATCAGACCCATCTCAAAACACTTAAAGAGAGTCAGTAGCTAGTGGAGCAGTATTTGTGCTGGTTGTTGAAGCCCCAGTTCCCCCAGGACAACATGAAAGAAGCTAGATAACTCCTGCACCTGCAGAGTGATGCTGTGTAGAAGAACCCGAGCATAGGTAACATCTGCAGTAAAACCATGCTCCAAAGAGACTGTCTTCCAAAACTGTTGCTCTGTACAGTCCTTGGAGGGCAGGTTGGTCAGAGCCTTTTCTAGCAAAACGAGCAGGCATGCTGTAGACCCATGATAGTCATTTATCACCCTATACCAGCAATTCTTAACCTGCAGTGTTGTACAATATTACTTTAAAGTGTGTTGCTTTTGTTTCTGCTCTGGAACATTTGTTTAATGATGCAAAGATGTGTTATAGCTGTTTGATTAAATAAAATTTACCTGCAGTCAGAAGACTGAGTCAGCAACTAGCTGACAGGAAGTAGGGAGGAGCCAGATGAAGAAGCACTTTTAAGTCGGGGTGAGAAGGACAGGGCTTCTTGGAAGACATGAGCAAGGAGAGGAGGGGAGCTACTTCCTATTCAGCCTCTCTGAGGAGTGGAAATCCACCTTAACCTTTGTATCTTGAGTTCTTTAGGACATAGATTTAGATAAATTCCCTGGTACCATTGAAAGAGTCAGTACCCAAAGGAACAGAATTCCCTCAGGCTGCCACTCTTTTGGCCTAACCACTGCATTAGCATAGAGTTACAACAGCCATGGCTCAAAAGACAACAATAGTTTTAAAAGAAAGACAGCACTGGAGGTCACAACTACCTTGGGAGTCAAACAACCCTTTCACAGTGGTCGCCTAAGACCAACAGAAAACATAGACTTTTACATTATGATTCATAACAGTAGCAAAATTACAGTTCTGAACTAGAAATGGAAATAGTTTCACCACAGCATAAGAAACTGTATTAAAGGGTTGCAGCATTAGAAAGCTTGAGAACCACTGGCCTACACCCTGTACAGTCTGTTCTTGACAGCAGTGTACGCCTCTGGCAGAAATCCCACTGGCTGCCCATTTTACTCTTGAGTTTATAAGCTAATCTCTCAGATGCTGAGACTATGATCAGTGATTTCCAGTACCCTTTGTGATATTTCCCACATCCTCTCTCCAACTTCCTGCCTCACTCATCTCTATGTCAGCTATACCTGCTCTAGAGTCTTTGCTTTAGCTGTATTACCCACCTAGTACATTCTCCACATAGCTACATATTCTCAGACTCTCCCTTCTCAATGAGGCCCACATGACTGCCCTCCCCCATGGCCACTTCTGCCGTCATATACCGTACTCACCTCTCTCCCTGTAACACAATATAAGCTGTAGAATGAGAAGAATATTTTTAGATATTTCACCTATATTACCTCGGGTTGTACTTGGTGTCTGGAAGATGTTCGGTAATTATTTGATGACTGCATGGTAGAAGTACCAAGTTCCTTTTTACATCCATGACAACTTTCAGTTTCAATGAAAAAACACAAAGCTGACCTGAATGTTTGTATTTGGAAATGTCAGTCTGTGAGATGAAGCACAAGGCTGTGATGATCTCTCTCTCCCAGGAAGTATGTATTCAGTTATCATAACTTTTAAAAGAAATAAACTTATGCAGAGTAAGGCACATATCATTTAATTTTCTTCTGGTTTGGGTGTTTCCTTTCTTCTCTGTACAAACCAAGTCTTAGGCAGGCTTTCTGTGAATTGCTTTAAACCACAATTGCATTTCGTTGTGCATATTGCAATGGACAGACTGCTCACTGAATGTGATCCTTTTTCCTTTCTGTAGGTGACATTTTTAGCTGTCATGCCATTGATAATCCCAAGCCCCAGTCAGAGCTTGAGATGCTCAAACAGTATGGCCCAAACGTGCCTGAGCCCATCCTTCAGAAGCTTGTGGCAGCCTTTGGAGAACTGAGGAGCTTAGCTGACCAAGGGATTATTAACTATCCTTATTCTACCAGAGAAGTTGTCAGCATTGTCAAACATTTACAGGTATGGTATACATCTGAGCAAAGGTGCCTAGAAGACACCACTCTGTCTTCCAGACTACATAGTTTATAACCGGTGTTCCCATTATGTGATGGGTTAGTCAGATAACTTGATAATGAAGAGTGCATAATCTAAGTAATAAATCTTGAAGGCCAGTGGTCATTCCTATTCTAGTCTTTGAAATGGCCTTAGCAAGTTTTTGTGCCATGATCATTACCAGTCAGCTAAGAAATCTGATGGGTTGTTTTTGGTCTGGTTTTTGAATGTGTGCAGGGTGTATTTGTGTATCTCTCTCTCTCTCTCTCTCTCTCTCTCTCTCTCTCTCTCTCTCTCTCTCTCTCTCTCTCTCTCTCTCTCTCTGTGTGTGTGTGTGTGTGTGTGTGTGAGTGAGTGAGTGAGTGAGTGAGTGAGTGAGTGAGTGAGTGTAGTTATTGGAGAGGAAAAAGGAAATTTTCTGTTGCTTGGCTTTTTACAACTTAAATGTGGTATCTGGATGGGAAGTATTATAAATGATGTAAAGGCAGAAAGCAGAACCAGAACTAACTGATAATATATGAAAAGGACATTTGTCAAGTTAGGAAGAGTGGTCAAAAGAATAAAATGTCTCTGGTAATGCACAGTTAGGGTAGTACACTTGATAAAGAAAACAAAACAAAAACATGTAAACTCCATATAGCAGATAATGATCTCCCACCTAACGGCCACCACCCTCGATTCATGAATTCTCTTCAGTCTCTAGCCCTCCCCAAAAACCTCACTGAAAAAAATAGATTGCTGGCAGGTAAAAAGACCTCCGTTTTTTTATAGGGAGAAAACTTCAGTTGCAGAGGAAGAGAAGCTATCACCCAGCACAATAACTGAAGGGCTGTTAATAATAATGCACTGTTCATCACAAAGCTGCTGTGAAGAGACTTTAAATGGTTCCCATTCAAATAGAATTACACAAAATGACAAATAGGTTCATTCACTTGGTTTAATTATTATACAACATATACACATACAGAAATATCGCATTGCACCCTAAAGTCTGAAAAACTTATTTGTGTGTGTGTGTGTGTGTGTGTGTGTGTGTGTGTGTGTGTGTGTGTCTCCCATATATACACAGGAAGGAAATGAAAGTGCTTACTAAGTCCAGCAAGGATGTCAGCTCCAAGAGAAAATGAAATCAGTCAGTGGAGGAGCTGGCAGCATGTATCTAGCTTAGATGGCTCTTCTTTACCTCCATGTTCAGGAAGCAGCAGGCAGCTACCCGTTCTTCATTTCTGCACTTAAGTTCTTCCCCCTCCTCTCCCTTTATCTCTGTTCTCCATTTATTCATAAACTGAGTTTTCTAGAAATGTCTGTGTTGACATTCAGTACTTTATTTAGCTAGTATATTTAAACTGGTCAATCTGTTACTCTCTTTTTAAATTTTTATTTTTTATTTATTTATTTTTTTTGAGTTCAGAGTAGTGGGTTTCATTATGAGACTGTCATACAAATATGGCAAGGTACCTTGCTCCAGTCAGTCATCCCCCCCCTCATTCCTCCTCACCTCACACCGGTTCCCTCTGCCCAATTGTTGCCTCTGCTTTCTTCCCATATGTGTAGATATAGTTAAAACTGATTGTGCATGTGAGAGAAACTGTGAGGTCTGTCTTTCCCTTCCACCCTCTCTTGCCCCCCCCTTTTCTTCCTCTAAACCTCTTCTTTGGCACTCATGTCCTCTGTATGTTTGTTCAGTACCGATCCCACGTGTGACAGAAAACAGAATGCTTTTCTCTCTGCTTCTTCTTATATCATATCGCATGATCTCTAGTTCCATGCATTTTCCTGTGAGTGACACACTTTCATTCTTAGCTGCATAAAATCTCTGTGTACATACCACATATTGATCCGTCTGTCAGTGGCCCTCTAGTCTTATTTCATGTCCTGGCTGGTTTGAATAGTGTAGCAGTAGGTAGGTTTAGGAAGGCAATAGAAGGCCTCAGCAGGGCCCTGACACCTGAGAGGGAGACCTGCAACTCCACTACCTCTGTGTGTACCTCAGTGACTACTAAACACCAGGTGTATCCCTGCTGTCTGGTTATCAAGCAGAGCTAATGCATTTCTGGTGAACTTCATTAGTGTACTATTGTTCTACCAGCTTTAGAAACCTTTATAATGTTGTATGCTTTATCTCCTATATAATGAATAATTTCTTTCCATATAGAAATTTCCCACCGAAGGTCTCTCCACTGTGGTTCGGAATGTATTTGACTTTGATTCTTACAACAACGACATGAAAGAAATTTTGATGAACACTTTGCACAAATATGGAATCCCAATTGGAGCAAAGCCTACCAATGTGCATCTGGCAAAGGAGTAAGGAAACCCAATGTTGATAAATAATCTTGAGCTTTGTCCTTCTGACTCTAAGATGCCGATAATTCCTAATTTACTATAGACATTGCTAAGCTGAGTTGGTGTGGGAAATCCTCCATGAATAATGCTCTTCACATGCCTACAGTTCGCTGGCTGCTTCTCAGTTAAGTAGCATCATTTATAGTCCTGTAAAGGAAGGGTTTTGGCTATTATGAATATCCCACAAGTAGCTGTAACATACTCTAATAAAGGGAAATATTTGTTTTTTTATCAGTCTCTGTCCTTTTGTTGAATGACTGTGGGTTTTGTTATTTCGTAACCCAGTGCAAATCAGTAGATGGGAAACTGGAAAGGGCACTTCCTTTACTACAATGCTGATTCTAGTCACCATTTAACTTTCTTTAGATCGGCTTCTAAACTTATCAGATTAATGCAGATCTGAGGGGCCTTATTTTAGTTTTATAGATAAGATAGAACAATTAGATTACTAGCCATGGGCTGACAGCCTACCTTTTATGTGCTCAAACCAAATAGTTGTTGGTTTGACCAGAGTTAGTGGCAGCGTTTATTAACTGGAAAATAATTTTTTGATGGGTAGTTTGTAAATAATGCTTCTTATGCTATCTTTATCTACAAAATGTAGGTTATCATAAATTCACAGGGAACAATTACAGTTCTTAAGGTAAATTACTAGACCTTATGGGAGCCACTTATGAATGAGGTTATACTTAAATCAGTGATTACTCTGGCAATATATATATTTTCCTAGGTGTATATATCATTTTTGAATCATTATAAAAACATAGAATCTAGAAATTAATATTACTAACATACCAAGAATTTCTCAAAGAGAAACAAATATTTCCCTTCTATGATAAAAGCACCAAGGTGATATTATGTTAGATGTTCTGGTGTGCTGATTTGTGTTTTCAATGGGTAGCTTCCTTTCAGGAATAGTGAATGGGAGTCTGTTGCTAATGCTTATGTTTGTTTGTACAGAACTGTTTTTAGTGGTTGGTTAGCAGTCCTTGTGAGCATTTTGAACAAAATAATTTGTTGGGTATAACATATCTTCTCTACTGTGCGAGCCTTGTCACTAACACTTTTCCCGTGGGAGAGAGGATGTCTTTACCACTGTTAACAAATTTCTGTCATTAAAATTCTAGCTCTGTGGAAAGCAGGCTTTAGTTACAGATAATCTCCTAGTGCACATGTTTCATTTTAAAGATTAAAGCATGTACTATTCAGGCATAGCTATTATAAGAACATTGTTGGCAGTTTTCTCATGGAAGGAAGGCAGAAATGGTTTGGCCTCCTAGTTGTCATCCTTCGATTTAGGTGAGGCATGTTCATACTTGCCAGGGCAAGTGACTGTTCACAGTCGAGGCATGGAGAAAAGAGGACCAGACTTGTGCTTGACATTGGGTTAGACACAGCTAGCTGTCCACCCACTGCAGAGGGCTAAAAATAAGCCTAAAGCAGATATGGAAAGAAAGTGACTGTTTCTTGGGGTAGCAATGACTGTATCCTATATAATTTGCATAGTCATTCAAAACAGGTTTTCATCTGTAAATTATAGAGACTTGAGCAGCTCAACAGTAGTGGTATTGTTTTCTGGTCCTTCCATGAAACCCACGGGTTCTATAAGACCCTTCTGTCACATTACCAGTCTTAACTGGAGAAGACAAGTGATAATGTCAGCAAGATAACAGCTTGGAACTCAGTAGACTGTCATCTATTCAGACTGCAAACCAAGCTCCGACACAGCTGGCATTGGAGAGTTTCACTTCAGGCATTTGAATTTGGAGAAGTTTCTTGGCTGAAGGGGATCCTGCTGGTAAAAAATGAGGGCATTTTATTCTCTAAAGTAGAAGAATAGAATTTGCTATCCAAATTGGCATTTTGGAGAATGGAAGAGGAAGTATTGGCAGTATATGTAAAACAGATTGGCAGAAGACTGTCCTGGTCAAGGCTGGAGTATGCGCTTCTCCTCATGGAGTTTATCATTAAACCCTCTGCTTGTTTAGTAGCCATGGCCCTCCAGCATAGTCTTAATGTGTCCCTTATCTGTAAAACGCAAACTAAAACTTTTTATAAGTAATACACATTGAGTATTGTAATCAGAAAAGCCAAAATTTTAAACTTTAGAGTGTCAAAAATGATGCCACAGCAGGCCATGGTGGCATATGCCTTTAATCCCAGCACTCAAAAGACAAAGGCAAGCATATCTCTGAGATCCTGGTCTAGAAAGCGAGTCTCAGGGCAGCTGGGGTTATGTAGAGAAGCACTGTCTCAAAAACAAACGAAAAAACACAGATACCTAAGTGGAAAAACGAATACCTGAACTCACATGGCAAGCTTGAGTTAAACACAGATATGCTAAAAATATTTAAAATTATATTTGGACTATGTGAATAAGTTATATGTTAAAGCAAATTAATGTTTATTCTTGAGTCTCATCCCCACATTGTGTCTGTGTGTGTGTGTCTATGTGTGTATATATATGTATATATCAAATATTCAAAAATCCAAGTCCCCAAACATTTCTGATATCAAGCTTTCACATGAAAGCTGTTCCAGGCTTGGCCAGTACAGCGTTGTCAGTTTTTTTATTGCATTGGATTCCTGTTCCTAAGAAAGAAAGGGTAAAAATAGTCCAATTACTTATTGTCCTTTTTCTGCGAATGAACTTTCTCGTTATATCCTGTTGAGTCCCTTGTTGTGTAGTTAACTGTCATCTGTTTGAATGGGAGCAAAGATGACGATGAGTCTAGAACACAGTGGTTACAGCCTCACTGAAGACGAGGGTAGGAAGGGCTAAAACATAGCTCAAAAGAAGTGCAGCAGCTGTTGGGGCAGAGGGAGGTTCTCACATGCATCAACATTGGGCCATGATTTGTCTGTCTGTCCTCAATTCAAATCAGGGTATATATGGGGTGTTTAAGAGTGGTGATGTCAAGCCAGGAGTTTGAAACCTGCCTTCGGCAGGCAGAGGCGGGTAGATTTCTGAGTTCACGGCTAGCCTAACCCACATAACGAGTTCTAGGACAGCCAGGATCACACAGTAAGACTCTGTGGGAAGAGCTATGTCTTTTTAGTGTCCTGTGGTGAAATGGTGAAATACCCAAAAGAAAGGTGCTGTTCCCCATAGTCCATTAAAGATCCAGAGCGGTAAGAATTTACCTGTTCTGTTTAATAAATCTTTACAAACCTGTTGGCTTTAACTTGAGGGCTTTGGGTTTGTGTGTGTAGGGGGGGGGGCATATTCCCAGATCCCAGTGCTGGATCAGGACTGATGCTCAGACCTCCATGTTGTCCTTGCCCCTTTCCCTAGGAGGTTTTTTATTTCACTTTATCCGCCCCCTTTGTAGTTTCTAATGTATGAGAAAGGACATGGCCAAGAGGTGATAAATATGACCAAATTGGGCAACTGGGAGAAGTGACTTCTAAACAGAAATATGCTTCATAGGGATTTAAATTTCATTATTTTGTCTCTTCCATAAAGAAACAACTAGTCAGAATAATCAGTGTGTGCCATATGTAGCCATACAAAACCTCAGTTCTTTGGTGTCATAGGCAGACATGGGAATGTTTGGATTACACTAAATGCTTTAGTTTGAAATACCATGGTTTTATGTTTTTATACTTATATGTGTTTTATGTGTATGATGCTACTTAATTTGTGTACATATGTATATGACACTATTTACATGACAGAATCAGGTCTAAACATCCAAAGAAACACATACAGACCGTCTACTATAAATACAGGAACCTATGCACATAGTTATAAACTTTCTTAGCATAGATTTCTTGTTTGTTCCTCAACTGAGATCTTATTCTGAAGTTCCTTTTCAATACTAAACTGTCTGCTATAACATCAGTGTTTCCATATCAAAGATGGAATTTGTCAGGCTGGAGACATGTTGTAAAAGAAGGTGAAGTAGGAAGCCCATTTTCTCAACTTCTATTTTAAATGACGTACAAATTATTTTATACTTAGCAGTAGTTAAAAATGCAAGAACTGTCATTTCCTATGTCTAAAATAAAATGCAAATGCTTTCGAATGCAATGATTATGGCATTTTTATTGTCCTACTAATGTGATAATGATAATGGAAGCAGCAGAAGCACTGTAGGTAGATAACTAGATGCCACATACTCTTCAAGGCAATTTTCTCCACACTATTATAGACACACATTCACATATATACATGCTATGCATAAAATTGCATTTGTAGATAAGTGATTTGAGACAGAGACTCTTAGGAAACGGGCAGAGTTGCTGTGTGTGTTTGTGTGCCTGTGTGTGTGTCTTGTCTGCACCTGCATGCTGTGTGTGTATGTGTGTGTGTGCCTGCAGACTGTGTGTGTTCCACTCAAATGACAATATAAACAAATTATTGGCAATTTCTGAAGCAGTTAAGAGACGCTGAAAATTACTGATTTTGATGTTGTTTAAAGGGCCTTGCAAAATAAAAGCAAAGAAATGAGATTGTTAAGTAATCAACTTGGAAATCATCATTGTCCATTTTATTTATATATATACATACATATGTGTATATATATACACACACACACATACTTGTGTACACACAGGCATATATTAAGTTTTCCTTTGTATGACATGATGGACAATCTTGGAATAAGACTGAATGATTCATCCAGAAAAGATAAGAACTGGAGAATATTTTGTAGATACTGAGAACTTTATATATGCATAAGAAGCATACATGTCTTTGGTCTCCTTACTTGGAACAAAAGATGAAGTCTCAAGGCCATGACCATTATGACATGACTGCACAGAAAGGTGACCTCCAGCTTCGGGGCTGTCTGCTGCCTCTTTTTTCCATGCCTGTGATACACAACCTTGAACCCACCTAAATGGCCACTCTTCTCCAGAGCCCTTGCCCTTGACTCTTTCTCTACCAGTGCCTCTTCATTTATCCTTAAATCACTTTCTTAGTACTGGTTCATAAACAAACTAAAGAGAAACTGGATGTTCCTCATTCTACCTTACAGAAATAACTGTTTTGACATTGTTTTGTTTACTTTGGTTTTTGTTTGTTTGACTTTTGTGAGATAGGTTGTCTTGTATCCCAGGCTGTCTTTGAGCACTGGGCCGTGAACATGTGTCCCTTTGCCGGTCATGTGATGCCGGATAAAAACTGTCTCATCTGAGCTACTTCACCAGCAGAAATAACAACAATCAGATCCTCGGGACTTTTTAAAACAACATATGATGTGTCATGTTCCTGTTCCTGGGACATCTTTGTTACAGTGATTTTTATCTTTCTGAGGCTTTTGTCTTAGGACACATGTCTCTAAAAGGCATTCTTTCTAAAACACTTCATTCTCAAGCTTCTTTGTTGAAACATTAAAATAATGAGAGATTGAATTACATAGAACACTTCGCCCAGTTTTCCTTTTCCCGATTTCCTTCCCTCCTTGGATTTTGAGCTTAAGATAATTATTCTAACCACAATGAACAGATTTGTAAAACATGTGAGAGACTCTCAAAAGGAAAAAAGACAGTCATATCACTGCTTTGTGACTTTATGGATATGGCTAAATGTCATTATGCTTTCAGACATATACGAATGTTCTCACTAGACAGCCTGTACATCTAAAAATGATTATTGTGTGTGACTACACTTCAGAAGTGTCCCTTGGTGGTGAAAAAGCCTATTAGAGCCTGGCAATGACTTCTCAGATGTCTTGTTACTAGGCAGTCTCCTTCTGCTTTCAAATGCTTTAAAAAACATTTTAAATAGCAATAAAATTTTACTTTTAAGCAAAATAATATAACTTTGAATTGATGCATCACAGAAGTATATTTAACCAGTGGTTTTATTAGTAGTTTTGGTGGTCTATCATTTAAGGATTTAAAATGTGGTGGTGGCTACACTTGACTTTGTTATGGCTTCCTATACTGTTTTAGTTTTAGAAAATGGGTATCACTTCTATATTCCATTTTTAAAGCATCTACTCTCTTAACACTTGGATTTCTTCATTTTGTTTTTATTTTAAAAGTTAAGTAAAGGTCTATTTAGAAATTGCTATTTCTTGTGACTTTTGTTTCTATTAGAGTAAAACATGGGTCAAAGTACACTTGTTGTGAGGACAGGGCACTGGTGGCAAGTGAGAGATAAGTCAGCTAGGCTTGAGGCTGGTATGCTTGAAAATGCCAACTGAGGACCTACAGAACACATGCACGCACACACACATACACACATACAGACACATACACACACATACATACACACATGAATGCACATGTGTACACACACATGCACACACATGCACACACGTGTAGACACACACACATAACATACACATGCGCCTGCTGCCCAGAGCCTGAACCAAGGGCCTCTTGCATGCAAAGCACATGATCTGCCACTGAGCCATCCCTTCCCCAACCCCATTTTAAAATATCAAAAATGATAGTAGTTGGCATCTTTCAACTCCTAACCACATGTCATACAAATATTACCAATATCGACTCCCTGAATCTACAGGGTCTGCATTTGCTGGAATTTGTCTTACTAAGGATGAGGTGGGTATTCTACCACTACTCCATCTACTTTCCAAATAAAACTCTTGGATGTCAAGATTTTCAGAGATTTTAGAAATTTATACTTTTAGAATTCTATCCACCATGGAATTCCCCCCTTCTCTCTTTGTGTTTATATGTGCATGTAATTCTATAAATATTTTTTAATCTTCAATTAACTAGTGGCACCCACAAATTCTTCAAAATGAAGACACTTTATTTGTTCACTTTAGAAATTTCCTCACATAGAATCCATCAGTTGGTCCTTCTGTCTTCAAAGCTATGATGATTAAAGTGGTCAGCTTTAACTGGTCAGTCTGACGTCACTGTGTATCATCTCTGCCTCTGTGAGTTGTTTCTAAATCATTAGAATTCAGAGTGAACCTCTCTCGGGACAGAAGTTCCTGGGTCAAGGTTGGAACTGGTACTACCCAGGAAAGAGAGACCCAGAGTCTTGCTGCTTGGGCTTCAACACATCTGGATAGACATCACTGTACTTGAGGGGATGCAAACCTGGAACACTTAAGTAATTTTTATGATTACTTAACCCTTAGTTCTATGATTTGCTGTCCCTGATTGCATTGGGAAGGTCAAGGGCAGAAACACTTTACCTTGAGTCATTCCCCATTCATTATTTTACCAGCCATTCTAGCAGAGGTTAGTAGAGGTTGCTGAGAATGGCCTGTTATGAAAACCATCTATGTGCCATTGTAGCATGCATTTCAGAAGTGTGTTTGGTGTTTCTCTTGCTTTGCAGCACAGTGCCCACTATGTGACCTGCAGACAGAGCAATTCTATCTATTTAGAAATGACTGATTCTTGGGATTTCCTTTGAAGCCATCTTTGAAAGGATATCTGTCTAAATTTCCTGCTTTAAACACTTTATGTAGTTGGGCTGTCAACAGCGCTGCAGTTTCTCTATCAGAGCAGCTGTGGGGTCTTTTAAGTATCAGAAACAACAGAAAGAGCATCCCGGCCAGGTCTGCTTTTGACGTAGTTTGCTTTCTATGTGTTGGAACGATTCTCAAACGTTCTCTGCCTTCGCTCCTAGTTCTTCCCTTGCCGCAGTATTAGGTCCTGTCTTTCCTTTTCTATAGTGATAGCTTGGCTGGAGGGGGAGTTACTTTTACAAATAAAATCATGGTGTTGACTATGAGTTCTAAGCTGAGGAACTCCACTCTGCACGTCTGTTTTCACTTATAAAAGAGTTCTTAGTGTTTAGAAAGCCTAAGGTCTTATATAATGATATCTCAGAATTACTTAACTTTTAAAAATACTTTTAAAGAGTATATTATTTGCTCCTTCCAACCTCCAGTGTACCCCCAACTCTCATTCAAATTCATGGCCTCCTTTTTCTTTAATTGTTGTGTTGGGGGGGGATAGGTAGGGGTGAGGATGTATGTGAGTGTATGTGTATTTCAGAATATATAAGTACAATCTGCTCATATTTTAGAATATATTCTAGAATGCATAAATACAATCTGCTCAGTCCACATAATGTTAGTTGTATGTACATTTTCAGGGCTGATCATTTGGTATGGACTAACTGGTGTGCTCTTCCCTGGGGAAGACTTCCCCCACCCTAGGCATTCCTTAGTTGCCTGTAGTTCTTTGTCTAGGATCGAGGCCTCCTGAACTTTCCCCTGCCCACGTTAGTGTGTCTACTGGCATCCCCCTTGTTGAGCTGATATGTAGGCAGTCGTGTTGGTGAGACTTAGTAGGTAAAGTTTCTGACATTGCTGAAAGACAACAGTCTCGCAGTGAGCTTCCAGCTCTTACCATTTGACTTATCTTCCACATTGCTGAACATTAGCTGCAGGTGCTGTGTTGTATACACATCTCTTGGGACTGGGCTCTACACTAGTGTGTTTGGTTGGTTGTGGTTTTTGCTAATGGTCTTCATCTGATGGGAAGATGAGGGGTAAGAACTAAGATTTATCTGGAGCTTTGGAACTGAAAACCTCAAATAAGAAAGTATGAGCAACATTTGTCTTTGAGTCTAGTTTGCTTCAGTCAATGTGATCTTTCCTAGTTCTAACCATTACCTGCAAATTTAATTCTTCCGTATGTGGACATCAGTTTTTCCACACTGTTGGTTGGAGATACTTAATGTTCCCCAGTGTTTATTCTTGGCACCTTTCTCAAATCTTGAATGGCTGTAATTATGTGTGCCTATGTTTGGGTCTGAAGTTTTGTTTCATTGGCCTACATGCCTGTTTTTGTCCCATATCATATTGTTTGTATTACTGTGGTCTGTAATATATCTGATATCTGGAATGAATAGTAATCACCCCAGCGTTGTTCTTTCTCAGGGTTGTCTTGGTCATCGGGGGGGGGGGGGGGTGAGATTCCTTGTGAATTTTAGGTTTTTTGGTTTTGTGTTTTGTTTTCTGTTTCCTTCTAGAGCCTAGAGAAGAATGTGCAGGGCCATTCTCCAGCTGGCTGGAGAGATTGGAGGTGGGAGGCCTAAAACGTTTTATTGTTTTGGAACTCCACAAATGCATACAATGGAATATCATATCTACCCTCAATTCTGCCTTCAGCTGTACAAGTCTCTCTAACATATCTCTTCTGACTTCATGCACCCTATGAGACAGGATCTCTCTTTAGCCCTAGATGACGTGGAACTCATTGTGTAGACCAGGCTAGGTCCAGACTCAAAGAGATGTGTTTTTCTCTACTTCTCAAGTACTGGAATTGAAGGTGTACACCACTACGTCCAGCTATCTCTCTTTTCAAATAACCCATAAGTCCAGTGAGTGTTGTTCATATGTCTATAGATGTGCAACCCCCCCCCCAGAATATGAGCAACCTACTAGCAGCTATAGAAGGATTTCTTTGCCTCAGCAGCTGTCTACTGCTAATTGCTCCCAAATGTGGTAGAGCCTTGTGAGCTCCCATCCCATCCATGCTGGAATTTTAGTTGGCTTGATCTTGTGCAGGTAACACAATGCTATGTTACCATAGCCATGATCTCATGGGTGCAGCAGCCTCTTCATGTCCAGAAGATAGCATTGCACAGCTCTTCTCCCCACTTTTGACTCTTACATACTTCACCTCTTCCCCTGGGATATCTTTGAGCTTCAGTGGAGTGAGAGGTGGGTATTGATAAAGATGCCCCATTCACGGCAGAGCACTCATAGTCACGCATTCCAGCACATTAACCAGTTATTTTTTCAGACTTCACTTCATATTCTCTTGCTGTATTATGAGTAGCTGTCTTGATTCCTTTATTGGAATGGGGAAAAAATAGTTAAATATGCCCATTCTACAGATTAATCTTTGAGATATATGCATCTGAAGTAGTCTGACGTAATTATTCTTAGCCCTTTAAGTTTTTGTACGTGAGGTTTTATACAAGCCTATCACCTGGCCACATAGACATTCCCTTACAACAGCCTGCTGTAGCCTCTTTCATGTCTGCTTGCAAGTGGACTGCATCCCTTGCTGAGCATCTGCTAAGGGGAGGAAATGGTGAGATGTAGTCAGAGCACCACAGGGAAGATCTGCCAATTGCCATTTGCCTCTGAGAAGAGAAAATAAATAGGTGAAAATACTGGTAGCCTTAATGTAACCAACTGTTCACTCATCAAACAGACACTTCCTAAGGGGATGTGCTGTGTGGACGAGCTCTAGATGTGAGGGAAACTCCATGTTGTCTTCAAGTAGGTCACAGTTAACCTATAAAGTAGTGAAGGAACAAGTTGTGTGTGTCATGCTGTAGCTGTCAGTCGGGAAAGGCGTTTGGTCTTGAGGAGAGTCCAGGAAGGCAAGAAAGCTGGAGGTGTACAGTTATTCTGTGTTTCTGGACACATGCAGGGGGAGGGGATTCAAGCAGAGAAATTTCATAAAATTTAAAATTACATTTTATTCTCACAAACCTGCTGTCGAGTATGTGTGTGGGTAGAGACAGTTTGCTAGGCTCAGTCAGTCTCTCCTACAGCCAGGTCATCAGGCTTGATAATAAGTACCTTTCCTCTACTGGGCCATCTTGCTGCCCCCAATTAAAGAAAAGTGGGTGTTTTTGAGGTACAAGTGCTCTGTCAGTTGTGAGATGAGGTGATGGCATGATGGGTGATGAGGCTGAGGCAGAAGAGCTAGGAGTAAGTTCATGACAGACACAGGCTCTCCTCATTTTCAGACGTGATAGGATGGTGATGAAGGCTAGAGTAGAGTCTCATCAGGAAGCAGCTGCAGGAGTCTCTCCACCGACGAGGACCAACTGCATGTGGCAATGGAAAAGAAAGCCATACTGAGAGAGTGAGGTGGCAAATCAGTGGACCCTAAGTGAACTCTTTCTTACTCACTGAATAAAGCCTGTGCCCTAGTCGATGAATCATCAATTTGCTCAGTCAGAAACAAGCACTGTGAGTCTGTCCTGTGGGGGATTCAGGAAGTTTCCACACGCCTAGTCAAAGTGGCGGGAGTTTTCATTCCCAGGCCCCCTTGGAGATGATTGGCAAGGGAACAAACATAGGCTTTGAAGCCACTGAGATGTAGTTGATAGGCATATGACAGAGAAAGGGGAGGCATTTTTGAAAAAAAAGATGAAGGAAAGTTTAAAGCCGGGCTCTGGGTAGCGGAGGTACATGTTATAAAGGAAAACTAACAACTAAATGTGGACTCGGGAGCAGAAAACACTCAAGCACCCACACACTGTGTTTGCGAGCTGTCAGCAAAGGAGATTCTCAAGTTCTGGCAAAGGAGGGTGGGTGCTCCAGGGAATTAGTAGTGATCACCACTGCTGCTGGCTTTTGCTTAAATGGGCTTTCTTTCTTTAAGTGTGTGACGAAGTGTGTGAAGATAGGATCTTCCTATATATAGCCTAGCCTCTAAGACCCTAGGAAGCCTACACTAGTTCAGACTCTTCCTGCTAGATTATGTGCATATGCCACCTACCCAGCCTTATACTGACTCCTTTATTAATTAAGAAAAAAACAAAGATTTTATAGATTCATTTGTAATCTATTCTCTCTAAAATTGTATCCTCTCTACTCTCTTAAATTGGAAAATTACAGACTCTATACAACTTTTCAGAGTTCCATATGTATAGATGTGTATGGAAACCCAGAAAGACAAAATACTTGATTTTTTTATTTTTTATTTTTTATTGCCCTAGAACAAAATATGAGGAGGGACTCAAAGGCAAATAATATTTAGATTGCAGCTTAAAGAGAAGGATCTCTGAGCTGAGTGTGGTGGTACACACTTGAAATCCCAACACCGGGAAGTAGATTAGTAAGATTAAGATTCAAGGTCATCTCTGCTCCATAATGAGTTCAAAGCTAGCTCTTTGATACCCAGTCTCCAAGAGGGGGAAATAGCTCACTGAAGAGGCAGCAGCAGAATGGAATTCTAGAGAGAGGAAATGGCATTGGAGACGCATTAAAATGCACATGCTCAGGGAATAGGGAAAAGTGGTTCCGGACAGAGGGCTGAGTTACAGGGTGGCCTAGATCAGAGGAAAGGGTAGGAGCCAAGCAAAAAGTGTCCATCAGGAATAGTCTGTGAAAGATTTCACCATGTTAGGAATGAGTGGGGCCAGTCAAACTGAAGTCACTCTTTCTTCTCAAGGATGGTAGTAATTGTTGAGTTTCTGAGTTGATGGAACTACCCTCATGAGTTCCCTTATTCTGTGAACATTAGCAGTTCTTGTGGTAAGGAAAGGTCTAGGAATTGTTGATAATAGGTATGTCAACAACTCCCAGTTGCATAATAGCCCTAAAAAGATCCAAATCTTTTTCATGTGTTTTCTTTCAGACTCCAGAAATAGTGTTGGCAAAGACTCAAAGAAGGCAGAAATTAGCCAGAACATGTGCTTTAAAAACCCACCACCCCCCCCTTAGGAGTTTTTTTGAGACAGAGCTCTTGCATGTCCTTTAGACGATATTACCTAACTTTGGTGTCCATATGCATCGTGTTATGGATTGTCTGTGTGTTTATAAAAAGCAAATCCTTTTCCTTTCTCTGACATGCTCAAATGCTCTAATCTGACCCGAGTCATGATTTTGATGTGCACCTTTCCCTTAACTCAAACCCTGAGTCTCAGATCTTTGTTACCACTTCCACAAGGGATTAAGAAACATCCCAAGTACCAAAATACATCATTGTTTTAAAACACATAAGTTTATGGATGACACTGAAAATAAAAAGTGGTTCTATTTATAGGCCTTGAGTTCATGTCCGCCCCCCAAATCAAACCCAGACATCATTCCAGCCAGGACATTAAAACAGTTCAACAGCACAGTGACACAGTCTTAAAATCATGAAAAATGTCATTATTGTGTCCATCAACTTAAACATAAAAACTTAAGTCTGTTCATAATTGGATGCCAGATTTCAGTGATGGGAAAGAAAGCCTTTTTGCCGACTGTTTACCAGAGTACACCCACCCATGCAGCATTTTGTTGATTATTCCAAAGCTGTTCATACCCCAAGCCCACGCTTCCTCTCCTCTGACTTACAAAGGGAAAAACGTGAGGAACAGGCTTTTATCCCTCTCCGCTTCTGAGCGCCTTCGTGGGAATTTAATGAGGAGCTATGGTTCCCCAACTACTTTCAGGGTCCAGGAACAACCAGGGAATAGGCATGATATCAATGTGTGCAACCCCAGAACACCTTCAGCTGTAGTCAATATTGCCAGTAGAAGAATATTGTCTTCGTGTGGTTCTGGATGCAGTTTATATGGAGTATCTGAAGGTCTATCCCGTACCCTGCCAGCCAATCAGACAGAGCTATTTTTTTAGATAACTGGACAGGCCTTGAGTTCCATGACGGTTATTTAGAATGGGTTGGCAACTTCTTTTAAACAGAATTACGGATATCCCTGGTATTAATAGGAACTAGAATCTAAGAAAAATTACCTTTTCTCAAGTGGATTTTTTTTCTTGTTTGTCATCTGAATGTTATTTATAAAATATTAGTGAATGTATTTGCTTTTTTAATATGCTGAATATCAAGCATAGAACTTTGCTCATGTTAGGCAAGCCTGTGCATCTGAGGTATAGCCCCAGCCCTGGGTGCATTTCTTATGCTGTATTATTAATGAATGGTTATTTTTATTAAGCAGTTCTCTATCTGTAACTAAATCGAGATATGAAACCATTGTTTTCAAAGAAGTGGGATTATTTCGAGCCTCTTTAATCTTTAAGAAAGTGTATCTATTGACCAAGGGACCCATCTGATTGATAAGTACAAATATTTTCTTTTTCTTTCTTTTTTTTTTTTTATTTTGTTTTGTTTTGTTGAGATGGGGTTTCTCTTTGTAGAGCTGGCTGTCGTAGAACTCACTACCTAGACCACGCTGGCTTCAAACCTGCAGATCCTCCTGACTCTGCCTCCCAAGTGCTGGGATAAAAGGCATGCACCACCACCACCCAGCAGATAGAGATATTCATTCTGATTGACCACTATGTTCCAGTGAACCAACTCAATGCAAGCCCTATACTACCCAGATGCTTGTCACAGACTCTCCAAGCCTTTATAGATCAGCCCTTTCATTGTAAATGACAAATATGAGACATTATCTGGCATTCTTTTTCCAGTTTTTCACAGGTGGTTAGTGAGAGAGCCAGGAATAAAACCCAGATCTCTTTGCATCCACAAATACCATGTTAAGGAAGAAATTAATATGTCGCCTTCCTTATGTTTCTCCTTCTATGTTTGGAGACCAGTGAACCTGGAGAACTGAAGAATGTAGTTTGTTCCCTAAATTAGAAGGGGGAAGATCCTACTCTAGGAGATCTGCTCTATAACAGAAACACATCTTACTACCTCATTTAAAAGAACACACCATAGTCTTCTAATTCAGCCCTAGCCACCTCCCACTCTCAAGCAAGTGGGAATGTATTGTTTTATTTTAAGACTTATCTACATATTTTTATTGATGTGTGGGGGGAGGAAGTTGCGATTGAAGTCACAAAGGGCATCGGATGCCCTAGAGCTGAAGTTAGAAGCACTGTGAGCCAAGGTGGGTGATGGGAAGCTAAATCTGATCCTTTGTAAGAGCACCTAGTGCTCTTAATCTCTGAGTCATCTCAGCCCCTTAAAATGTTATTTAGGTAACTCATTCAGATGTGTCCTTTTAAGCAAAGTATGACACAGTGCCATATGCTTTAGAAGACACTCACTGTAAGGTCTCTTTCTTCCTCTCAGGTTTCAAGGGGACAAAAAGCATTCTTGACCCAAATGTTTAGTTCCTTGTCTCATGCAAAGAGTAGTCAATGCTGTATAGTTTCACTAGCCTATGGGAATGCATGTCAGAGGATAACTTTACTGATAGCAAAATAACTTGCCCATACAAATATGTGCTCTGTTAATGACCCCATACTCCCTCTCGACATATTTTGAGTTGTGCCACATTGAGAACTTTAAACTCTGACTCTTTGCTATTGCTATGTCCATCATGAATAAGAAAGATGGGTAAATGAAAATGACAGCTCCTTGGTCCCATTTTGAAATATCCCAAGACTTGGGATTAAGAAGAGGAGGCCTTGTTCTCAGGTTTGCCTCACATTGCATACTTTATTGCTGCCATATTTGCTTTAGTATATGAATCACTGTCCTTTAAAACTGCTGGAGCCCGATGTCATACTGCAGGTCTGTAAGTCCAGCACTTGGGAGGTGGAGGTAGGAGGGATGTCGCTAGTCAGGACCAAGCCTCCAGAACTCTTAAGATTGTATCTCAAACAAGAAATGAAAACTTGCTGTAGCAGAGCCTGGTGTCACATGCCTGAAGGACTAGCACTTGGAAGACTGGGGGAATCCATTCAAGGCCAGCCTGGGCTACAGAGTAAGATCCTGTTTCAAACAGAAAGCTGTATCTCCTTACACAAAACAAAGTAAGTCTGAAGCAATTCTATCAGAAGTCAGGGCAGTAGCCTCCCTGGTAGCAATGCAGTGTGGTCTCTAGGGGGCTTCTGGATCCTAAATTTGGGCTACTGGTTCCATGAGTGTATTCAACACTAGGTAGCACATTTATATGACCATTTCTGTGTATATATTAGATATCAATCACCAAATAACAATCTATGGGGTTTTTCTCTACAGCCATCCAACAGAGTGCCCTGGTTGCTACTTGATTTAAAATGTAAAAGAACAGACTGAAAATGAAATTAAGAGCTCCAATTTCCTTTAAGCCTTCCCATAATCTACCAGGAACCTGTATGTAAAGTTACTGCACATTTTATGAGTTCCGGTGGGGAAAGCCCTCACCTTAGTTATAGTTGTCGTTAGGTGAAATGGGTAAAGTCTCATTTTCTGCATGTGTTTTTCATCTAATGGACATTCTGAAAATGACATTATAGGCTGCATTCTACACAAAAGTAAAGCACTTTCCAAGTAAAGCACTTTCCAAATTTATGTACTGCTGCTGGTAGGTGCTGTATGTGTTTCTCCCTTAGTTGACGCCCTAGGTAGTTTTATGTCAACTTGACACAAGCTAAAGTCTCCTAGGAGGAGGAAGCCTGCATTGAGAAGATGCCTCCATAAGATCAAGTTGGAGACATTTTCTTAATTAGTGACTGATGGGGTAGGCAGCCTATTAATGGGTGGAGTCATCCCAGGGCTGATAATTTTGGGTTCTATGAGAAAGCAGGCAGAGCAAGCCAGTGAGCGGTGTTCCTTCAGTGGCCTCTGCATCAGCTCCTAACTCCAGGTGCCTGCCCTGTTTGAGTTCCTGTCCTGACTTCTTTTGATGATAAACAATGATACGGAAGGGTAAGCCAAATAAGCCCTTTCCTCTCTAACCTTTGGTCATGGAGTTTTATCACAGCAGTAGTAGCTCTAACTAGAAAATTTGATAATGGAGAAAAATGCTTACTTTTTCCAATTATCTTTGACAGGTTTCCTCTCCCAGAGCAGACATTCATGGGCTACTGGATAATCGGTCAGGTGGGAAATCAGATGCAAAAGATCTTGTGTCCAGTTGAAACGTCTCACATTGATATAAAGGTTATTATCCTTATTATTTCCTTTTAATATTAAATCTTATAAACTTTGCAAATATTCTGTAGATACACTCCATAAGTCTTAGGAATGAATTACCAAGAGCTAGACTCTGTAGCTCTGATGCAATTTAGAAGTCAGTCTGACTTCCAAAAAGTTCAATGTAGGCCATTGCTATTGGCCAAGCAGAACTTCTAGGAGCCAATCTTGTGTTTCAGGAGAGTCTATCGGGTATTGTTGCATGAATTCTGGTTGTACTAAAGGAAACTCAGAGCCAGATCTCAGGGAAAGACTGGAATATCAGAGAGAGGAAACACCACAGTCAGATCTCACCCAGCTGTCTTCCAGCTTCCTCAGCCTTGCTCCTCATGGCTTCTACTGCCTCATCTGTCTTTCTATGCCTGCCTTAAATACCTTCTTTGCCCAGTTGTTTGACATCCAGGTTAAGATTAAAGGCTGGGCTACTACTGTTTGGTAGTTAGCCTTGAACTCACAGAAACACAGAAAGATCTCCTCTGTCTCTGGAGTTATGGGATTAAAGACCTGGTACTACTGCCTGCCTGGGAGCCTGGAACTCCCTCTGTAAACCAAGCTGGCCTCAAACTCAGGTCTGCTGGGATTAAAGGTGTAGGTCACCACTCCAGGGTCTTTATGGGATTAAAGGTGTGAGTCACCACTCTCTGGCCCTCCTGGATTGACTGTGGGTGATCTGTTCTCTGATATTTGAGACTGGTTTTATTAAATATATAACACATCACCACAGGGTGTATTGTATATTTTCCTTAAAAGGTTACTCTGTGATATTTGTCTTTACTTTGTGTTTGTTAACAAGATTAAATTCTTTTACTTTTTAAATTTTTAGCCATATATTGTTGATACTGTCTTCCTGTTTAGTTATCATCAAAATCATCCTAAGCATTTCAAGTATAAAGAACGCCTTTCTGGGCATATGAGTATCTTAAAAAATTATTTAAAAGATTCTGGAACAGAAGTCGGGACACACTGGACTCCCTGTTTTAAAATAGAGATTTCTCTGTCAGCAATTATCTCCACTGCTGAGGTCTACACAAACAGGACAGTCAAGAGGTCTGCAAATGGCCAAGAGTTATGACAGATTGTGGTCATGAAAGATTCTGTTGTAACTACTGAATTCTGTCATTTTAACACAGTAACATCTATGGTAGTACATAAGATGTTTTCCTCCACTAAAGTAGTAGTTAGAAAATCAGTGTGTCCTAGTCTGCCATTCCCTCCAGGCTCTAGTCTTCAGAGCCCCTAGTCAAAGCTGCCCCTCTCGGCTGCCCCCCCAAATGTCACCTAAGTGTGTGATCAAGAGCCTAAATCACTTCCTGAAAGTAGTTTTTCAAGGTTTTAAGAAGGATACAGTTTGACTCTCCAGTCTCCTGGGTACAATCCAGATAGGAAGAGACATGGATGCCGATATGTAGCTCAAATATCCTGATTAATAAAGGACTGTAGGACATGCAAGTCTTTGAAGATTTGTTGTACCTACAGAGTTCTTCCAGGAAGCCAAAGCTAGCTACCCAGAACTGATAATCACAATGTTATTAGGTTAGTTCCTTTGCTTATCTTTATATTGAATGAGTATGACTATATATGAAATATTCTACCTTTTATAAGTAGGCACTAGTGATTATCAGTCATTTGAGGAGGTTTTTGGTTTAATATCACATTTTATTAACATTTCATTTAAAATAACCACTTCCATCATCACATTTCAGAATAATGATTTCATAATCCTTCTTCACAATGGAAATATATTAGTCCTGGTTTGTTAACTGGGTCTTGCTATTTGGAAGTCACAACCTGTTCTTGGTTTAGGAAGAAGTGCAGTCATGAGAAATCTTATAGTGCTTTAGACATGGTATACCTCATTAAAACAAAAGCAAATCTAATGAACTAGTGTGTATGGAAGCACTCATGAAGGTAAACATATGGTCTATTATTGTCTCAATATGAAGAAGTGGAGCATGTCGTGGTAGGAATACTGGAATTTGATTCTGTGCTGGAAGAACTGTTTGGTGACCACCCAGACATCACTAAGACTGTCACTCTGTTGTAGGGCCCAGTACCTGCGAACATGGAAGAGTACCCAATAGAAAAGCAGGAAGAGAGATTCCTAAACTTCACTGAAGAGTGTGCCTCTTGGAGGTTTCCCCTGGATGAAGTTAATTTAATCTGCGATATTGCTGTATCACATGGTACATCCACCAATCATTTTGATCTTTTCCTCCTGCTTTAACAACAGAGGGGTTAAAATAATCCAGAGGCATCAAGAACTGTGTGAGCCACTCAGTGACTCGCTGGATCTGGGTAGCAGTTGTATGTAATTGAGAACTAATCTCCTCTTAACAATCTCACAATACTGTGGTGGACCCCACATAAGCACTGCTGAGTTGGTATGCATGTGTCTGTTTCTCATTACTGTCTTAGCACAAAGTTAAACACACCCAGGCATGTGCTAAAAATAGACGGGAAGAAGAAAAAGGGAGAAACATTGGATTTTGGGGGAGCGGGGGAGGCTTGGATTTCAGCTTGCTGATTGCCTAGAGCACTGCTGTGAGGCCTAAAGTGATTTGCCATCAGTAAGCCTTTGCTTGTCTGGGATGTAGGTACAGGAAGCCGTGGGCTTCTCTACTTCTGGACTGGTGCCTTAACTGGCTGACTGTACAGTGGATGTTGGATACCTTGGGACAGAAGTTCCCCGGTTGATGTCAGTTACTAAAGTGATACAGAGTAGCAGCTGAGGGAAGGGCGGGGAGTCATGTCTTGACTGAGATGGAAATTACTCAGGGAAAGAAGTCAGCATCTTGCTTTCGTTGCTCTAAATTCTGCAGATATTTCTCCAAGTCAGTTTTGTGAATGAATGTATGCATCCAGGCATTTAGGGGATTGTATTGTTTATGGGAAGGATCTGTGGTCTTCTCAGGACATGTTGCATTCATTGGTAAAGAGAAAGAACTTTGGTTCACCCATTGCACAGTGACTTTCTCACACCAGTGGGGACAGACTTGCTCTTGGCCCCTCTGTTGTGAGTGCAGTATCCCAGGTGGCCTTGAAAAGGGCTCCTTTGCTTTCCCTGATCGCATAGTGAACCACAGTTGCAAACTAGTCCCCTTTGTTCTTATCTCTTTTTTAAAAGCCTCCTCTGTATTTGCCAGGGGGAAAAAGGAGCACTTTCTTGGGTTGGAGTTGAAGCTAATTATATATCTGTGTTTGAGCCAACGACCAAACAGCACTTAATGCCTGTAATATGAGAACAATTAATAATCCTGCAGTGCACATTTCTGTCAGTGTTCCTACTGTATCCCCAACTGCCCTCGTCTATGCAGGAAAGTGCTCATGAAATGCTAACTTGAACTTATTTTTGGTCAGAATGGATACATTTTAAAAGGACCATAAGTTACAAATTCAACTATTCTGTCTAATATTTGGAACTGCTACAGCATAGTTCATATCACCTTATCACCTCTTAAATAATAGGCCAGATGTGGTGGTACACACCTTCAATCCCAGTACTCCAGAGGCAAAGACAGGGGTTCTCTATGAGTTCAAGGCCAGCTTAGACCACATCGTGAATTCTAGGACAGCCAGAGCTACATAGTGAGACCCTGTTTTAAAATACTAATAATATCTCCTTCAGCCCTCTTTCTCTTCATCCTCCTCCACTTCCTCCTTTTTTATACAGAGTCTCACTATGTCTAGATAGCCTGGCATTTGCTATTGTCTTAGAGTTTCGGTTGCTGTGAAGAGGTGCCGTGACCAGGGCAACGCTTAAAAAGGAAAAGATTTAATTGGGTGAATTGGAGCTCAGATGTTTAATCCACTATCATCATGGTGGGACATGGTGGTATACAGGCAGACATGGTGCTGGAGAGGTAACTGAGTTCTATATGGTATGCGGCAACAGGAAGTGAACAGAAACACTGGGAGTGGCTTGAGCATATCTGAGACTTCAAAGCCCGCCTCTACACACTTTCTCCAAAAGACCACACCCACTCCAGCAAAGCCACACCCCTAATAGTGCCACTCCCTTTGGGGGTTTTCTTTCAAAGCACCACAGCTCCATAGACCATGCTGGCCTCAGGCTCACAGAGATCCACCTGCCTCTGCCTCTCAAGTGCTGGGATTAAAGGCATGTGCCACCATGCCCAGCCTGGTGACTCTATTCCTTATTGATATTAGTTTCTTTATTTAAATTTAACATATCTTTTTATGTACTATTTATAGTTTTTATCTATGTACCCTGGACCTGATACTTTGGACATATTTGTATAAATATTTTAGATATAGCTCATATACATATCCAGATTTTCTTGGATTGTCCCAAATTTTAATACATCTCACTGTCTTCCTTTTTATCTCAGTTTGGGGTTAAGGAAATATGATTGCCATAAAAATAAACAACGGATAGACAGGCAATGCTCAAAGTATTCATCAGACACAAGCAGCTTGATTCTTGACTCGGTGTGCTCCTATAAGAGACTTGGCCCTGTTCACTTACGAAGGAGCCGGTGCCCCAACCCGTGGCCATGGCATCCCTGGGAGCTTGCTTAAAGCACAGACTGTAACAGCCCACACTGGCTCTGCTGACTCAGAATCTTCATTTTCTTTCTGAAGGTGATTGAAACCTTCAGAAGCACTGGCATATGTTTTAGAAGGTAGACCCAGGCAAGTACCTAGAGTTAAAAGAGAGATTGATACAAAATTTCCAGGTATGAATATCAGATTGGAAATGAAAATCCATGATGTTAGGCCATGAGGGTTTAGTAGAGTGTCATTCTGTCTAGGATAGGAGCAGAGTTGCTTCTTGTGGTCCTTGCAGCCTGGCAAACCTAAAGGTCATGTGCGGAGCTTCTGACCTAGCTCAGGCTCAAGATTCAGTAGTGTTAGAGAACTCTTAACCAATCTGAAAACTGTTTGGGATCAGCACAATTAATACATTTTTGTCATTTCAGAAAACAGGGAACATACTCTGTATGTAGCTGCATGCAATCCCATTTCCTTATACTTCATGAATTTAACTGGGAAAAGTGGCTTCTTTGTGGACTTCTTTGACATCTTCCCAAGAACAGCCAGTGGAGCGTGGCGACCATTTGTGACGGTAGCACCACTGGGAAGTCCGCTCAAGGGTCAAGTTGTTCTGCATGAGGAGCAGGTAAGGCACAGTAGGCACTCACGAGGTACTGATGTGGGAAGAGTGAGTTCTGTGAAGGAGAAGTCAAGTGGCATCAGCTATGACGGAAAAGCTGCGCTTTCATTAAGATCCAGGACAGGGCCTGGAGGGCCAGGGGTTATCCTGTCCAGAACACAAAGGCTGCCTACTATCTTATCCCTGTGGAGACTTGAACACAACTTGCAAGTCTGGAAAGAGGTCACCGTTCAGATTTCTACCTTGCCACCATTGACAGCTAAGAAACTGTCAGTCTCTAAAGAGAAGAAAACTAGTAAACCAAAACCAGAAAATAAGTGGAACAGTTTCAGGTTATGTGGAAGCAGGTGATGTCAGAGATGGTGATAAAGTAGGTCAGGAGAGCAATGGTACTAAAGGAGGCCAAGGTATCTCCTCTAGGGAGATAACGTTTTATCTGAGATCTGAAGGGCCTTCTTCAGAGATAGCCACAGAAATCCATTTATCTGACATCTGAAGGACCTTCTTCAGAGACAGCTGCAAAAATTCACTGGATGAAATGCAATGGAATCCATGTGTGTCTAGGAAGGCTCAAGTTCTGTCCATCCTGTTTATGGATTAGTAAATTAAGATCTTGCTAATGTAAAGCACAGATGCCTAGCTAGCATCAGGCTGAAAGTAGCTCCGAACAGATGACACAGATCAAAAGACAGGTTATGTTTCAGTTAGTGGAAATTCTAAAGGTCTAATTAATCTGCACTATACCAACAGAAAGTGGCCTGGTTTCATGTGCCTATTTTCTACCTAACGTCTACCAGGTGTTGTACAAGACATAGTATTCATTTTACAAATCCCATGTGTATTCTGGGAATACCTCAAAAAACAGTAAAGATGGTTCAGCTGTTAAGAGCACCTACTATTCTTGCAGAGGACCCTTTCAATGGGGTATCTCACAGTTGCCTGGCACTCTTGGTACAGGGGATCCAGTGCCCTCTTCTGACCTCTACAGGCTGTAGCATGAACATTATATACATAAATTCATGCAAGTACACAAACATACACATAAAAGTGACTAATACATACATCTTTTTAAAGAGAGAAAACAATATACAGTTTTTTAAGACAGGGTTTCACTGTGTAGCCTTGGCTGTCCTGGAACTGACTCTGTAGATCAAGCTGGCCTCATACTCAGAGATCCACCTGCCTCTGCCTCCTGAGTACTGGGATTAAAGGCATGTGCCACCACCACAACAATTTAATTTTCCTTAGTTTATAATCTAGTCCAAGATAGGCAATAAGAAAAAGAAATTACTAATTAAACTATATCTTGGCTTAAAGAGTAAGAATCAAGAGAAATTCCATTTAAAAAACCGGGCGGACAGGATGACTGATGGAAAGTGTGGGCAAAGGGAATGATAAGTTCTGAATCGCAGAGGCTGGGACATTTCCTCTTCCTTTTTAAAGACTGAATGAGGCGAGAGTGAGTAGGGATGAAGTAGAGAGGTCATTCAGTATGTAGGGGCAGAGGTGAGTCAGAGGAGGTGATGGGAAGCAGACTGCTCCTCCTCGGACCCAGTGAAGGGGGCATCAGAGGGGATGAGCAGGGAAGGTGGTCTGTCCTCTTGTAAAGGGGTTTCATTGGTTGTTGTCAGTTATCTGTGAGTGATGGGGCAGAAGGAAGGAGCTGTGAGCTCTCCAGAGGATACTGGTGACTGGTGGAGGACGAAGGTCATTTGTAGACCTAGATGCATTTTTTTTTTTTTTTTTTTTTTATGTAAAGCCTGCAGGATTTCCCAACAGAGCAGGCATGGGGTAAGAGGGAGTTACAGGCAATGTAAAACTTTAGGGGTGAGCAATTTGAATGGAGTTCCCATCACCTAAGACGAGGAGCTGATGAGAACAAGAGATCAAAACGTGAGAATGGGGGCATTTGCATGTCATTTAAAGTCATGAGGCCGAAAGAGGCCACCAAGGAGGTGAGTGTATGTGGAGAAATGTCTAAGCACCGAACCCTGGGAGACTGAAGTACAAAGATACAGCAGGAACTGAGGCAGGGTGGCTGGTGAAGTGGTGGACTCGACGGCAGTGGGATGTCCTGCGTGGCCAGTGCTCATTCTGTCAGAGGAGGAGCAGGACATCTTCCATCTCCAAGCGACCCGGGGAATCACTATTCACCATATTTGTACTGAAGAAAACCAGACCCTGGAAATATATAATAGGACTGAGACCCAACAGATTTGATCAGCCCTAGCAGAATTAAATGTCATTCACTCATTCGCTACTGATATGTGTTTTCTTATGGTCAGCGCCTTCAGCATGCCAGACAAGCATTTGGCCTTAGCACTCACTGCTAATATCTGGAGCAAAGAGTATTGCAGGATGAAATTTCAAAATAGTTGATAACATGGTAGCAAGATGGCTCAATAGATAAAGACACTTGCCAAGCTTGGTGACCTGGGTTTGATCCTCAGGACCCACATGATAGGAGGAGGAACGATTGCTACAGTGTCTCTCTCTGACCTCCATACACACGTGTGCTGTGGTACACCATGGTGGTGAGTGTGTGCATACCCAACATACACACACTAAATGAATGTCTTTCTAAAAAGAATTCATAATAGGAAAATATTAAACAAAAGCAGTGCCATTAACTGTGTTCGAAGAACAATATGCTCTAAAGAAACAATACTTTTAGGGCTGAGAAGGTGGCTCAGTTAGTAAAGTATGTGTTGAAGTAAACATGAAGACCTAGGCACACGCCTTTAGTCCAGCATTCCAGGGGCAGAGGCAAGTTTAAGGCCAGGCTAGTAGACTACATCAAGAGTTCCAGGACAGCAGGGCTACAGAGTGAGACCCTGTCTCAAAGAAAGAAAGAGAGAAAAGAAAAAGGTATAAAGACATGAGTTCAGATCCTCAGAAGCCACATAAACTTTATGCAGCTGTGCATCCCTGTAATCCCAGCACTAAGGAGGGGCCAGGAGGACAGCTGTGGTCACTGGCCAGCCAGTGTACTAATCACCTTGATGAGCTCCATGTCCAGTGAGAAACTCAACCGCAGAAACTAGGGTAGAGAGCAATAAAAGAAAGCAGCCACTCACACGTACACACGCATTCACACACACACACATGCATATTCACAGGAGCACTTACACATACACATATACTCTGTGCATACATGTACATACATTTTATAATGTATCTACTCAAGAGAACATTAAATAGCATGTCCATGGTTGACTGAAGAAGTCAACACATTAGCTCTTACCAGAACAACTCTAGGCCCTGTTCCGTCTCACTTAGTTTTCCAACTTGTTCCCACTGCTGTCTACTGGAAGCGCAGTTCTCCCAAAACCAGATGTTGCCGAGGCATGCTTCGCTCCAGCAAATTGGAGTGAGGCTCTTGCTTTATAGATTTCCTGTGAACTGTCAATGCGGTTGGTTTGTTTCCACAACCAAAAGAATGCCCCATCAAAAGCACCTATCCGGGTGAATTTGAATTTAATAAGCTAATAAAATTTGGATGAGACTCAAAATTTGAAGTATTTATTCAAACAGTTTCACCAGATTTTCAGCTTGTCACATTAACATAAATTTACACATACAAATTCTGTAAAACTATTAGAGTTTTTAGATGCTCAGCTCATGTTTTATTTCTCAAAAGACCCAATTGTTTGGCAACATTGTAGACTAATCTCTGTTCCATGACAATGATTTTCTTCGAGGAAATAGGGTTCCCATTGTAGGGCTGGGCTTGCCTTCCACAACCAGGGCCTCTGGGGTTTCTCAGCTCCTTTCTGCCCTCTGCATCCTGAGCGGACCTCCAAGTCTCTCTTTGCTTCCTCCAAGCCCATCCCCCTCCTCACAAGGGCCATTTCAGCTGTTTCATAAGTTGGTGCAGACAAGGTGTTAGAGCTGTGGGCTCACTACCAGCTCTGGAACTGAACAACTGGGATAAACCTATGGGCTGCCCTCGGTTCCTTCCTCTGTCCCTTCTCATTTTAAAATAAAGTTTTGCTGTAGATGCATCCTCCTGGCTGGAAAAGTTATTCCAAAATTCCTTGCTAAAATAAAATCTGAAGTGAGGACAGGAAAACTAAAAATAAAGACCTTCCCCTCCCCCTGTTCCCATGGGCTTATTTATTGCATCTGCAGGGCATTTAGTGCTTCAGACTTGGGGCGTGGAGGTCATCCAGAGGTCACTCTTCTCCCAGTCAGAGATACAAACATAAAATGGCTCAGTTGCTTCTTTGCCCTGCCCCCCCCCCAAGCGGTACCAAAGCCACAGTTTCTTGTACTCATGTGTGACGTGAGAGTCTATTTTTAAGCACAGGCAGAATATATCATTAGTCATTTACAGAAGGAACCCATTAACATCTAAAAGGGTGGAGGAGCCACAGAACACTCCTTCCTGCTGCCAAATGTTGGTAGAGCTCACTCTCAGCCCACAGGGCATTGCACTCAGGCTCTGGATGTGTGTGCTAGGAGAGGGTGTGTGTGTGTGTGTGTGTGTGTGTGTGTGTGTGTGTGTGTGTGTGTGTGTGTGTGTGTGTGTGTGTGTGTGTGTGTGTGTGTGTGTGTGTGTGTGTGTGTGTGTGTGTGTGTGTGTGTGTGTGTGTGTGTGTGTGTGTGTGTGTGTGTGTGTGTGTGTGTGTGTGTGTGTGTGTGTGTGTGTGTGTGTGTGTGTGTGTGTGTGTGTGTGTGTGTGTGTGTGTGTGTCTCGCATCGCTTGGCTGGGACAGTGCTCAGCTCACGTATGCCCAGTTAGGAGGGTGCAAGTTTAGAACCTAGAAAAGATAAATGGGAACTACACTGAATTCTCTGTTCAATCATCTGCTTGTTCTTAATTTTTAGGGGAGAACACTTTATTTTAGGACTTCCCTTAATGTCAGATTGCTTAAGAGCTAAGGATTTATGACAGAGTTATATGTATTTATCATTGAAGAAACATTTTCTCTATTAAAAGCTACTAAAAACAGATTTAACCTCGAACAGAGACCTTATCATTTTTTAACTTGCTTTTATGCCTTCCTTCTTAGTTTTTCTTGTGCATGCATATGTCAAGGCCACAGGCTGATGTCAAGTGTCCTGTCTGATCCCACTCTGCCTTGCACATTATGAGGCAGGGTCTCTCTCTCGTACCCAGAGCTCCCAGGTTCAGCTGGTCTAGCTGGCTAGAATGCCTGAGGAATCCCAGTTCTAGCTCCCAAATCCTGGACTTACTGGCAGCCACCATGCCTGGCTTGTATGGCCCCTACATGGATGCTAGCGACCCAACTCTGCTCTTCACCTGGCTCAATGGCTAATGTCCTCAGACCTTGTTTTATGTTTTCAGAAGGAAAATCTTGCTCTTGTTGCTGTTTTCAAAGCATTCAGATGCCAGTAAACAAGGACACAGCCCACCCCATCGCACCCCATCGCACCCCATCCCACCCCATCCCACCCCATCCCACCCCATCCCACCCCATCCCACCCCATCCCACCCCACCCCCAGAAAGGGTTTTTTGTTTGTTTGGTTTTGGTTTTTGCCCCCCTCCATGTAGCCCTGGGTATCTTAGAATTTGCTCTGTAGACCAGGCTCAGACTCAGAGATGCACCTGTGCACCACCACTGCCCAAGTAAATAAGATTTCCGTATTCTAAAGAATTTGTCTAATGTAAGTTCTTAGTGGAGAATTATGTTATACAGAATGATATAGTTTTGAAGTGTGTCAATGTAAAAACCTCAGCTCTCATCTTAAAGGGATAAAGGATACTTTATTTTGGAGCCATTATGTTGACCATGTCCTGGAAACATAGATTTAGGTTTCCCCAAATTCCAGGTTCCAATGTGGAAGCAGCTTTATGAAGTTTTTATAGTGTTATGGAGCAGAGTCTTAACTCAAGGCAAGTTTAAAATACATTGATGGATACACTGGAGGCAGGGAGATGAGGGAGGTGGGGGTCTAGATGCTGCTACCTGATGATGTTCTTAGCTCCTGGTTGGTAGAAGCTGGTGTTCTGCTAAGTTTAAGCTTCTAAGAGATTTTACGTATTATCAAGAGATTGCTAGTTCAGGTAGAGTGTGGGAAGAAGTGGCTGTCCAGAAGGCTAACACTAGCCCAGAATAAGAAATTAGCCTCTGAGTCTACAAAATACCAGCCTCTCCACAGTCTGAGATTTCAGTCTGTCCATCAGTCTCTTCCGACACAGATGTTCCTTCCAGGAGTTTTTGTTCACAGCCAGACACAGCTGCTTTTCAGGAAGTTTCATTCACAGGTACTATTTGTGGAAAAGTTAGAATTTTATCAACATATGTTGTATGCAGTAAACTCTGGTGGAAATAAATATTGTTTTATTTAACTCTCTTGTGGTTTAATTAAATTCTCTTGTAAAATACATTTTTGTATTTCTTTTTATTTCCCTGACCAGATTGCATAATAGAAGGCAGAAGCCATGATTAAATTATGATTGTGTTCACCCTTGCTTCAAATATAAACTAACTGATATTCTGGCATAATGGAAAAATCATGCCATACTTTACTGTTTTCTGCATTTTGCAAAGTGTCTGTTGTCACTGGATGCTTTGTACTTTTTCTCCTAGGAACTTGCAGTGACTGGGGCAGCTAGACCCAAATTAAAAGAAGGAAAACCACTCTGTTGGGAAGCAATGAGGCTTAACTTGTAGATGTCCTTTTTACTCTATGGCTTGCTTTTATATCTTTACCGAGAAGAACCAGCTGCATTGCAGTCCTTGAGATTATTTAGGGGTTTTGTTTTGTCTTTTTAGCTTTCTCAATTTTAAATCCTTATTTCTGTGTTCCAGTCATAAGTTCAGTGCTTAGGTCCTGGAGATAGAGGTAAAGATTGTGTGTGTTTGGGATGGGATGAGTCCCCTTTCTCCTTCGGAACTGACTACTTGAGTGATCACGGGTAAAACGGGATGTTCCAAAGACATGTATTTGGAAAGCTTATTGGTTCCCACCACAGGAGCCTCCAGTGTGAACGTTTCTCACTCCAAATAGTTCCCTTCAGAGGGGGAAGCCCCACCAAGCCTTTGTTATACCGTGGAGAAGAACCCGAAGTCAGCATCTGAAATGTCTTAAGTGAAAAGTACAGGCATCTTTTAGAGCCTCTTTCCCTGCCTGCCTGCCTGCCTGCCTGCCTGCCTGCCTGCCTGCCTGCCTGCCAATGCTCTCCCTGATGCCTAGTCCCTCAGCTGCACAGCTCTAAATGACACTACAGAAATCTTGTTTGTATGTTATTGTAGCCACAGTAACGACAGTTCCGTGGGTGGCAGAGGTAGAGACACAGCTCTGCACTGACACTCCCTACAACCCGCGTTCTCGTTGAAGATCTTCACTCAGATAATGTCACATCCTTGGCGTCACCAAAGAAAAGCATTTCAGGGCAGCCAATATAAAAACTGAGTTGGGGGTTCAGTTATATTGTTGATATTGGTGATTTTGTTTTAATACTGTGTGTGCACATGAGTGTGTGTGTGTGTGTGTGTGTGTGTGTGTGTGTGTGTGTGTGTGTATGACCATGGGGGTGGTGCCGGATCCTTGATTATCATCTAGCAAGAAGCTTCACACCAGATTCTTCCTGTACCTCCAATAATTTTCCTTGTCTTTCTACCCAGCCTCACTTCAACATCAATGAATTTCAAGATGATAAACACCTGCTACCCACTAAGTTTTTACATGGTCATCTACTTTTTCTAACCTGTTTTTAAATCATTTAAATCTTCATATTTTTCTTACTTGAACCTGGATCTATGAAAAGAATAAACAGGAATTTTATTCTTTTAACATGTAAGATTTAACATGTAAGAGTGCAGTTTTGAATGCTATCTTCTTTTTCTTTTCAAAGGTTTATTTGTGCATATAAGTATGTGCGTTGTGCGTGCACCTAGAAATTATGGAGGCCAGATGTGGGTGTTGGATCCCTATAACTGGAGTTACAGGAAGTTATATACCATAAAGTATGTGCTTGAAATCAAACCTGGATGCTGTGTGAAAGTAACCAGTGTTCTTAAATGCTGAGCCATCTCTCCAACTCTGTTTCCTTGTGGCTGTATAACAAACAGAACCTTTGATTTTAGGACAACTTTCAAATTAGAACATAGTCAGTAAGTTAGCCAAAACTTTATATTCTGTTTTAAGATCACGGCGCGTGCTCATGATATCTTACATTTTGTTACCATTGTTGTCTCTTTGGTTTGTCACTCTCAGGTCACCTGGTCACTGCTGCTTTTTATGGAGGGTGAGGGGCCATGTCCTGAACCTCACACTGTTTTCTTACTGTTTTCTTTATTTCCAGAGTAATGTCGTCCTCCTGTTGGACACCACTGGCCGTGCTGTTCGCCATCTCATCCTTCCGGTGGAAGACTTTGCGCCTAAGAAGTCTTCCTGGTGGGACAAGGAAGTCAGTGTAAGGCGTACCAGATTTGCCCGGCGGGCTGATTGCTCGGGCTGATTGCTGGGGATTTTCCCAACTGCAAAGATGGATGCCTGTCCATCCCTCCCAGCGCCAAACAACAGAAATATAAGGCACAAAAGAGTTACTAAGCAACTTTAGATTTTGACATGTTAAGATTATATAGCTAGATGAGCAATTAAATATGAGGAGTTTCCTTTAGCGTGCAGTATTTAATGTGAAAATTGCCAGGGCTGGGCTGCTAAGGAACATTAGAGTTACCTGAGTGTGATAGCCACAGCAAATTCTTAGTCCTGCAGTCAACTTAATTATTTTCCAATTACATAACTACATTTTAGATTTATATGTTAAAAATCTTAAGTATGGCAATAATTTGCCTCTGTCAGATAAATGTTTTAATTTATTAACTAACTTAATAGATCATGTAGCCTAAATCAAGGAAAAATTTTTCCTGCCATTTAGATACAAAATAAAGCTTACCCAGTGCTTTGCAAGTAAGCATCTGTAGGTCAGAAAAGACTGAAGTACTTTTGTGTAGTAACTGAATTAAGAGCTAAGAAACAAAGCATTTCCTGTATGCTTATATTATAATATAAATCCCACAATTAACCAATAATTAGCACATTTATTTTTAACCACTGTTTAACACTGTTTTAAAGATTTATTTTTATTTGTATGGTGTTTTGCCTGCATTGTGTATCTGTTGCCTACATGTGTATCTGTGCATCATGTACCTAGTGCAGAGGCCAGAAGAGGGTACCAGTTCTCCTGGAACTGGAGTTACAGATGGCTGCAAGCCAACATGGGGGTGCTGGGAACTGGTCGCAGGTCCTATGCAACAGCAGCAGGTGCTCTTAACTACTAAGCCATCTCTTCAGCCCCATTTGTCACTATTTAAAAATTATTCTGAAGCACTGTTAGTAGCTGAGTGATAGATTGCTTGCCTACCAAGCACAAGGCCCTGAGTCCAAACCTCAGTATTGCAGAATAAAACCCCCAAAATGTTAAGAGTTAAATACATAATGTGCGGTATACTTTAAAATATAATCTATGTCCCCTGAAGTCTTGGCATGGATAAATGGCTTGCTCCTCTGAGACTTGCATGGGTTATACATTAAAAGAGTTCTTAAGGGATAACTGATGTGGATATTTGTTTTGTTTTGTTTCTTTAGGAAACTTACAGAATGTGTAAAGAATTTTCACACAAAAACTGGCTAGTATTCTACAAACAAACGGGGTAAGTGCCTCACTGTAGGAGATTCTAAACTGGGATTGTTCTGTTCATTCTGTTTCCTGCTGTAATTATACTTGTTTATATAAAAACTAACAAACCAAATAATAAATATTTTATTCTGAACATAACCGTTACAAATCATAGAATGTTAAGAAACAGGTATAAGAAAAGATGCCATGATAACATAACAGAGTCCCTGCTACATGGCAGATGTCACTCCCTATTGTTTCTTTTCATTCCTGGCATATTGAGAATCCTGTGCACCTTGCTTTTTTATTACTGCTTAGTCTAATAAATGTTAATGTTAGGGCTATGTGTTATATCTTAACATGATTCCGCCACAACTGTTATTCTCATTATTTCCTTACAGATATAATGTTCTTCCTTTTCAGGAATACCTTGATTGTCCTGGATGTCTTAGAAGGGCTGACTCACACCATCTCTCTTCCCATCAACGTCAGGACAGTTTTCCTTGTAGCAGAAGACAAATGGCTTCTTGTGGAGAGCAGAACAAATCAGTGGGTAAACCTCTCCCATGTACCGTCTGATGAAGTATGCAGGAGACCAGCCTCAGCCTCATTTACCATGGCCTCCCTTAGCTTTTAAGTTCCTGTGTTTGCCAGCATCTTTGACATTTACAAGAACAGTGAGGGAAAGATTAGAGTATATTTTGTGTCTATTCTCAGAGTATGACCTGGAAATTAATGATAAAAATGATGACTTTTATATGTGGCCCACTTATGTTTGGCTTTTCCTGTTTGCATGTTGACTAGTCACTGTATTCTTGCCAAACTCAGGCTACTGCTTAGCACACTTTCAGTTCTTCCTCTCACCTGAGAAGCAGACGCGCCATCCTAGAGATGTTGCCTTTTTGTCACAGGACCCACACCCTTGGACACGTCCTTCCTTTCATCTCATATACTTTTACTGGCCGCGGTTACAGTGATGTTGGCTACTTCCCCTTGGGGGCCACATGCTTCCTGTGGGAGGTAGTATGCTGCCCCTGCCTTATAAAGAATGCTTGGTAAATTTCCAGTCTGTCTTCCTTGTGTGCTATGTGCACACTCTTTCCAGGGATAAGCAACTTGGCTTCTAGAAAGTAATATCCAGCTACTGATAGATCTTAGATCTATGTTTTAGAAATTTTTTTTAGAAATCTTAAAAGCAAACAAAAGCTCGAGTAATTATAATCACAAACACTCTGTTCCTCAGCTGGTCACAAAGTAGAGATAGTACTCCCATCTGGTGCCTCCTATCAAGAGAGAGCTCCATTTCTGGGCAGGGCCGTGCATACCTCAAATCCTGACCCTCAGGATTTGGAGGCAGGAGAACCATGGGTTCTTGACCAGCCTGAGCTAATATAATGATACCAATGCCCTATCTCAAAAAATGCCACAGGAACAAAAAAGGAGGGGCCCATAGAGTACTAAGGATATGCACACAGCTCTGCTTGTCTTGAGTAGGAAATGGGACTCTTGTTTGTTCATTTATTTTTTGTTTTTCCAAGACAGGGTCTCTCTGTGTAACAGACTGGGCTGTCCTAGGACTCACTCTGTAGACCAGGCTGGCCTCAGAATCACAGAGATCCACCTGCCTCTGCTTTCTGAGTGCTGAGATTAAAAGCGTGCACCACCACCACCTGGCCTGTGTGGGTTTTTTGTTTTGTTTTGGTTTTCTTTGTTTTTTTTTTATATTTACTATGTTGTCATCTGGTATTTCTCTTTACAGTATTGTCAAAAAGGGTTTTGGTAATTCGTGTTGAAACATTTAAGGTGCAAATTATGCTCAGGCTATCTTTTTAAAGGCCTAGAGAGAAAAGAGAAAATTCTGATTTTTCTTGATCTGTCCTAATACTTGTTAGAAAAAGAAAACATTTAGACTTAATTAAATGAAGCTTTTTGTCTGTTTACAGGAAATATCTTTTGACCAAGCCTGCACACATTGGCTCTGAGGACACTGGGGCTTGTCAGTTGTATATGTTGAAAGAAGAGCTGCCCAGCACAGGCTTTGGGGTCACACAAGGTAAATACTGCCTTCCCTGTGCTTGCTGCTGTGTGGGTGTGGCTTGTGCATACCCTGCCCTGCAGACTGATGAGGAGACGGGAGCCTCAGCCTGTGTGATACTTAGCCAAACATGAACCAGCTTGGATAGCTCACCAGAAGTGGGAGGCCAGAGTCTTCCACCTTCAAATCTACTTCAGGAAGCCTCACTTTGAACTGTGTGTGAAATTTAACTGGTAAATGGTTTTCATTTTCTTTCCTACTTAGAGACAGTTAGGTCCCAAGTCTAGCCTGGGTTAGCGCGTTTTTGTTTTTTCCTCCGTGGGCTGTCAGCTCATCAAAACTTCTGCCCCATTTATCACACTTTGCCAACCTGGTTTGGGTCCATGCCACAGCCTTTGCGCAGGAAGCTCTTGATTTGAGGATATTTACAGCTGGCACATCTTGATTTGCAGAAAAGCTTGGGATCATTTTGGGAAGACACTTCGATGGTTGAAACTTTTCTCAGATGGAAGCTGGGAAGTGTCATTTAAAGTAATTTTTAAACCTTGTTCTTTGTGGTTTGAGTTGAGAGTGAAATCTTGTGGACAAAAATAATAATAATTCCTGAAGCATATCAGGATTATATCATGTCTAAGGTGTGTCTGACATTTTTTCAGAAACAAAATTCTGCATACCTCATAACGTTTCAAGTGATCAACTGTCATCTGAAAACCTAAGTTCAGCTGTGGGTCAGAAGATCGCCTCTCCTAACCGCATTCTCTCAGATGAAAACAATTATGCTACTATAGTTGTTGGCTTCCCGGATCTCATGGTAAACACCGACACCTGACATTTTTTTCTCAGCACAGCCTAGGGTATCTCAGCCTGACTGAATGGTAACAAAGAGTGCTTTTTCTGTAAACGTTTTCAGTCAAGTCTACATTTGAAATCACTCACCAAAGCTATGGTCTCCCTATATAGTTTCATTGCTTGATAAGTATTGTTTAAAGTGTGATGCGATCTAATTTAGTATGGGAAATGGTTGTTCTCCACCTCTGGGAGCTCATGTGACCCAGCATTGCACATACTAATAGTGATTTTCTTCCTACACCATCTTAATAAGTGTGCAGGGACTCTGACATGAGGAACAAGTTGAGACTGATCAAAGTACTATGTCTTCTAGAGTTTATATTTAAAATGAGTTTTAATTGGCTGTAAGTAAAAGAAGGACCCATCTTCCCCTGGTGGAGATGTAGTGGATTAAATAGAAAGATTATTCCAGGACAAGTTGCAATCTGATAGTCCAAGATATATGTAGCTCTAGATGTGATTAAACATTTAACTTACATAATTCCCCTTGTGGCTCAGCGAAAAAAGCTGTTAGAATCAGTTAAAGATGAAAATATGGTTCTACTTGATGCATCAATCTCACATGCTTCAAATTTTTAGTTTAATTAACAAATGGAGAACTACTTTGGAACATAAGGCATTTGAAATCCAAAACTGAGTGGATAATATGTGGCTGAGGACTTTGCCATATGCTTTACTAATTGTCAAGCAAAAATCATTTGATCCCACATTATGTTATTGAAAATGCAGTGTGCTTGTGCAATTTGGTGGCTGCAGCAGCCTTGATGGGTGGTAGAGCCATGTTGGTATGCTTTCTGCCAAGTTTACTGCTGCAGTAGAAAAATAGAGCTTTCTGTAAAGGTAGGGCTATATAAAATCTAATCTCCCACTTTGCTCTGGTTGAAGATATTCATGTTAACATGCGGTGCTACCATGAAAAGTGCTGAAAGGTAAGAGCTGAGTGTGGGCTATTGTTTATGGTAGCCCTATAGAGTCCTTCATAGATCATAAGGTTAGCAGCCTAATTAAGGCCACCCCCTGGATGTTTGGTAGCCACCGTGGAGGAGATGCCCAGTTAATATTGTTAAGTTGTCAGCTTCAGGTTTCAGAGCAAGTATACTTCTTAGACAATGCAGTAATGCTCTGTACTCTAAACCCTGTCATATTCATAGCTCATTTTTACTATAATTCAGTAGGGTTTTATACATGGGGAAAAAGGATAGATTATGTCTCTCATCCTCCTTCCCACAAAGACTATACTAAGGAACCTAGGGCTTGAGTTCAGGTGTGACTACATACTCCTCCAGCCTGTATCCTTTACTATGCCACTCTGCCTCCCTCCTGTATGTGAATTTCTTCATAAAGCTCTACTAAATGAATGCCATTCCTTATTAGCTTTTTATGCAGTTATCAAAATTAATGAGTTATTATAAACCTCGGTAACTTTCTTACCCTAACAGCAAGCAGATATTTTTAAAATCTGCAAGAAATATTATAATCAATAATGAACATTACAGGCATTCATTTTGTCAAGAGTAAGATAAAGAACACAGGTGAAGTGGTACTTGCCTGTGATCCCAGCTCAGGAAGCCGAGGCAGAAGAAGAACTGACTAGCCTGGGCTAGCAAGCCTTTGCCTCAAAACAAGCATGAATAGAGAACCAGAATACCCACTTCCACTCCGCCAACCAAGTGCTATACTATCATCTTAGACATGGGTCAAAAAGAAAAAAAATTGATAATTATACTGCCACAAAGATAAAGCTTAGCCCTATAAAGACACTGTTAAAAGGATGACAAGACAGTCTACAGCTAAGAGAGAGTATTGCAAACTACCGCTCTAACACTAGGCTTGTATCCAGAATATCTGACATCCATAAAGCTCAAGCTGGATGTGGCGTCAACAGCCTTTAGTGTTCGCACTTGGGAGGCAGAGGTAAGTGGATCTCTCTGAGTTTGAGGCCAAAGTGATCTAGAAAGCAAGTTCCAGGCATCTAGGGCTGTTATAAAGAGAGACACTGTCTCAAAAAAGTCAAAAACAAAAAAGATCCACGAAGTTCAACACTAAGAAGAAAACCAATTCTTAACATCTCCAAACAGTAAGCTAGTGTGAAGGACCAAGGGCAAATCTAAGGGGGAAGAACGTCTCTGGTGGACAAAGGGTCACATGTCCTGGGGTCAAACCTGGCGACTACAATGTCCCTGTGAAGGCGCAGTTCTGGGAACAGAAGCCCCAAGTAAGGGCAGTGGGGATGAGTGTATTATCTCAGTGCCGGCTGCTGGGACCCACAGGAAGAAGGGCATTGGCCTCAGAGATAAGTCTACTGGTGGAGGTGGGAGACTAGCCACATATCATGGCCTTGATGAAGAAATTAAATACTGTGAGAATAGTGAACTGTATCAAAGATACTTGACTAATATATTAAGGATAAATTAGGTTTCTCACAGCCGGGAAAGGGAACTGCAGACACTGTAAAGAATGACCCCTGTACATGTTGAATTGGAATTTCATATACTTGTGTTGTAGTTTTCAGTATATCTAGGTAGACAAAAATAAAATTATTGGTAAATGTGAAAAATTGGCAAAATCATAAAATTTATTTGGTCAAAGAGGATATAGGGGTAGCAAGTAGGTATATAAAAGAATCCCAGAGCCATTTCCCATTAGTAAGAAACTTGAAGCCATGAAGAGATGCTACTCCATAGCCATTGAAATAAGGCAGAGACATATGACCAGGAGAGACACTCTAGGAGCTCAAAAGTCTCAGCATATTTTACTTTATGCAAATAGTAAATTCAATTTAATTCACTCAAAAATTAAAAAATAAACTCAGATATTTTGTACTTGCATAGACAATTAGAGTTATTGGTAAAACATTCATCTCCTGTCATGTATAAAAAAATGATTAGGGAATATTTTAATTTCCACAAATCATAAGTTACCACTGGTGCTACCTTAAAGGGCAAAATAATATGAGCATGGTGATGGATGTAATACATGTGATTTTAGTACTGCTTCTCCTATTTCTTATCTTTATTTATTTATTTATTTATTTATTTATTTATTTATTTATTTATTTATTTCAGTCACCCAGTGAAGTTTATTCATGGAAGAGGTATTCCTCTTTGGAAAAACCAAGTGTCACCAACACAGGAATCTATGGAGGGAAACGGACAAATGTCACCCCAAGGCACAAGAACTGTGTGACCCTCACACACACTAACCAGGTGGTCAGGATTCTGCCTGCAGGAGAAGTCCCTCTGAAAGACATCTTCCCAAAAGGTGAGCAGCCACTTCAGCTTGCCAGGATGGTCAAAGGTAGCTCACTTTTGCAGGGAGATGTTTAGATTATCATTGCTATTTTCTCCTTACAAGTACAAACCATCCTGACAGAAGTAGCTAAGAACACCTCTGCGTGTTGAAAGCTTGCGGCTTCTCCACACGGTTGCTTCTTGTGGGCTCTGCTGGTAAAGTTGGTCTCTGCTTACCCTGCAGTCTGTACTATAATTTACTTAGAACTCGGTGTCTAACAGGATGCCGTCTGCAGGCACCTGCCCATGCCCTCCAAATCACCTCACCTTAATGACTGCAGAAAAAGTGCTGTGCCGATTCTTTCTCGTGTCAGTCAGTTCATCTTCAGAACCCACCTTATTATTAGTTTGATCTTTATTTTTATTTGTGTGGAAATTCTGGTGTAGGGAGAGAACATAACTGAGCCAGAATCACCCACCAGTGGCCTGAGTGCAGAATTGTGCTGAGGTCTCCCAGGACCAGTTCCAGAGCTCTTCTTACTAACCATGCTGGCATTCATCCCCACCATTAATTATGAGAACACTCATTTGTATAGTGGTAGCACTTGTATTATCTGGCCCCAGACTCATTGTGTTAGTGTGGCCTTTGTGGATATAATGCTGAATGTGTCTGTTCCCGAGTTTGAAAGTCCTGTTTAAGTTATTATACTTAATTTTTTTTTTTCTTTCCAAACTGAAACTAGTGGAAAATCTTCTTAAAATCCTTTGCATGATAGAAGAGGCAGCTGAATGATGTGACAGCTGCTGAGCATCATGGCACATGTTCTGGTAGGAATATTCACAGAGTGACATATAAACACAGGAGAACCTTATGGCCTAGGCTGGTGACATTTAAGTGATTCCTGAAAGATGTGTGAGAGTTAATGAAATGAAGGAATTACAACAGGAAAGAGCCAAGTGAAAAGTATGGAAGCTTATAGACATTCTAGGCTCTACACAGTGTTCTATACCACAGCACAGTGCCCTTCCATCCATCCAGAAACGCGGGACTCACCTTGGTACACACCCCTCCCATGGTCCGTGTATAGCCCTCCCTAACCCACCATGTCCCTTTGATACAGCCTTAGTAGTACTGGTTACATTCTATTGCCAGCATCCCACATCCCATCCAGGACGCACCTCAAGTGCTGCCATGGCCCCATCAGAATTACTTCTTCCATTTTGACCTCATAGTTTTTATCATAGGGACAGTTTTAATGGTTACATTTGTTCTGACTAAAGACAGTATGGTTCGCTGTTATTAGTGTGTGTTTTATACGTTTGGTAATTACAAACAGCTGCTTAGCCATCATCACAAATAACAAAAGTCTTCATGGCCCACAAGTCTCCTAGGTCAGTAGTCAACCTCTCCAGCCACCAGCCCCCACTGATCTAATACCCAGCCTTACAGATTTGCCCTTGATAGGATACTATAGTGATGGATTCATACACATGTAGCCTTTTGAATCTGGCTTCTTTTACTTGATAATGTCTTTGAGAATTATTTATTTGTGTGTCTGTCATAGTTTATCTTTCTGTTGCTATGATGAAGCATCATGACTAAAATAGGGAGGAAATGGTTTATTTGACCTTATAGCTTATAGGCCATCATGAAAGGAAACCAAAGCAGGGACCCGATGCAGAGGCCATGGAAGAGTGCTTCTTACTGGCTTGCTCATGTATACGGCAAGACCGTCTGCTTAGAAGTGGCACTGTCTACAGTGGGCTGGACCCTTCCACACCAGTCATTAATCAAGAAAATGTCTCAGAGGATTTCTCATAGGCCAACAGATAGAGGCATTTTATCAATTGAGAGTTCCTCTTCCAAGATGACCCTAGTATGTATTAAGCAGGCAAGAACCCAGCCAATACATTGCCAGTGCACTGTGTCTAATTTGAGTGTAGCAGTCTGTTGTACAATTATTCCACCCTCGTGTGTGTTTGCTTCCATTTGTGTGTCCATTCGCAAATTGATAGATACTTAATATTGTTTACAGTTTGGCAAAATAATGAATAAAGCCTCTTTGAACATTTGTGCATAGGTTTTACTTGGGTGACTCTTAGGAATGGCATTTATATATATATATATGTATATATATATATATGTATATATATATATATATATATATATATATATATATCATATAGTAAAACTGCTGTTTTCTGAACTGGCCAGGCCCATCTGTGTTTCTCTCAACAGTAAATGAGAGCTTCAATTGTTGCACAGCTTTGCCAAGACTTGGTGCTGTTGGGTTTTTTGAATACTTTTAGAACTTACTGTATCTTGGTTAGCATGCAGTGAGATGCATATTTGCTTTGGTATGCATGTGTGCTCAGAGACAATTTGCAAAGATTTATTCTTCCCTTCTACCACATGGCTCTGGAAACTGAATTCAGGTTTTCAAGCTTTGCAAGAAGTGTTTTTGTCCATTGAGCCTCCTGCAGACCCTCATTATGGTTTGGGTTTTTATGTTTTACCACCCAATATCCAGAGTTTTATGTGTTCTTTATATATCCTGGAAACGAGTCCAGTATCCAGTATAGCGTTTCTATATTTTTCTCCTGTTATCATCAAGGGCAGATGTCCTCTTTCCTCTGGAAAATTTTGTAACTTTGGGTTGTCTATATAGATTTATGGTCCATTTTGATTCATTGTTGTTGGGTTGGTTTGTTTGTTTGTTTGCAAAATGGCATAAGAGAAAAACACAGAAGCTTAAGTCAGGACTCATTCAGGACATATCTGGACAAGATTCCAAAGGAAGAACCTCAGTAGGTTCCCTTGGTCAAGCTAAGAAGCTGTCATCGCCAGTCTCAGGCTCCCTTTATTCTCACTGCTTCATGTTTGCACTTGTTTGCCATTGGACATCAAGGCGTTGTGACTACTCTGCCTCCTTTGATAGACAGAGAGTCTGTGGCATATTGAAGGAGGAAGTAACTGAAGTGTCCCATCAGCGTAGAGGAGGCCGCTGGAGGCCTGGGGACAGTGGATCAGCCAGTGAAGCTCTTGCTGTGCAAACATAATGACCTAGTTGGGTCTTCAGAACCCACATAGGAAAAGCCAAGCATAGTGGGGCATGATCATAATCCCAGCACATGAGATGGAAAGAGGCAGATCCCTGGGGCTCACTAACCAGTCTGCCTAGCCAAACCAGTGAACCCTAGCCATTAAGAGAGTCTTTCTCAAAAAAAAATGAAGGTGGACAGGCTCATGAGGTACAGCACCTAAGGTTGCCCTCTGAGCTCCACATGCATATACACATCTGTGCTCACACACACACATATATATAAAGAAGGTCACTGGAAAGCCTTCAATGAAACTAAATCTGTGAAAACAGATGGAAGAGCCTTAATCCTTGTGGCCAGCAGCTGTGCATCAGATTACATTTCCAAAAGAAATGAACTTTGTAAAGTGACCTCATTTGCCTTTGCAGACTCTCGTGGCTATTGTTCCTGACAGTTTTTATTTCTGCTCCTAATGTTGGCCCTGTTCATATAAACTCTTCACTGTCCGTGGAAAGTCTGATAAACACGGCAGCAGTGATTTCCCTTAATGGTATGTGGTCTAATCCCTAAATACAGTTTGTACCTATCTTTGAAATTCACCTGGGCTATAACCACAGTGGAAATGTACTGAGAGCCTCCATCCTCTTAAGGATGGACACATTTAAAATGGATGGATAAGGCTAAGTTTGGAGAGAAACCTGGCCATAGTTACTCTTCCTTAATTCACCCATAAATTCCACTCAAGGATAACCATAAGGCTCTTTCTGTAAATATTTTTGTCTTCTGACTTATTTTTAGATCAGTAAGCTTTACTCCCGGTTCTTTCTAAGTGCTTGGTGTTATGGCCGTGATACCGCCACCTGTGGAACCACAAAGTTCCTTTGCTGATGCCTGAAAATGTCTTCACATCAGATCAATCGTTGCTTTCTCCTTATTGAGTGGTAGGCACAGTGATCACCACATTCTTTCCCTCCTCTGTCTGTGGAATTAATTTCTTAGTGAACCAAAAAAAAAAAAAAAAGAAAGAAAGAAAGAAAGATGTAGAAAAAAGATTTGAGTAGACATGCTGTTCTCACAGTGATCTGAAAACAACATTAGCAGTGTCTTATGTCATGTGCTTTTAAAAATGTCCGTAAGTGACACGCCAAAATGTTTTAACCTTTTTATTTTTAAGAAAACCTATATATTTATAGACCAAATATAAATTCACATTACTTACTTCAGCTAGATTTTAGTAGCAGCAGAGATTGTCAGAATGATATGTGGTGCACACAGCTTTATGGACTTGTCTTATTCCACGGAAGTGCCAGGTAGACGGAGTGTGACTTTAAATAAGCATGTACTCGTGCAGATGGCCGTCTGGGACACCTAGCTGAGCTGAGTGGCCAGGTTGCACGTTAACCCTTCCCTACGCCCTCCTCTCCTCCCAGCCTCTCCCCTTCCTCCTGAGCCTTTTGCCTGAACCCCACACCCTGCACTAACCCCCTCAGTCTCTCACAGTTGGCTCCAGAGCTACGAGTCCCACTCTGGAATTCCAAGTCCCCAGAGGTCCACAGTGGCTCAAAAGAAGGAACTTTGCTCTTGAGTTGTGCTCACTGAAGAGTGAGCCCCGCCATGCTGGCTAACATGTCTACTGCGCTGTGTTTTGTTGTTAATTGTTTGTTTTCATCCGTCTGCAGACATAAATTAGAACTGTTTCTGTGACCCACACTCAATGGACACAGTGTGGATATCCTGGAAATGTCATTCTATTCCAAACTATAATAAAAATGATGGAAGATGGGAATATAGATGGTAGACATATAGTTAGACAGACAGAAATCTTTGATAACACATATGTTTTGCACATGAGTTTGGTTTAGTACAGGTGAGTGTTGTCTCATTTTGCTCTTGGGATATCTTGACAGCCAAGGCTTTGTTCATCAGGGCTATCAGGCAGGAACTGTATATGGGACAGTAGGTTGAGCAGACATTTTAGGATCAGGAGGACTTCCACTTTGGATGCCCACTCTCTAGCTAAATTGCCTAAGTCCCATGATGATATTAGCTCTCAGCTTCAGTTTCTACATAGCCTGATCTGGAGACCGAAGGGGTTGCTGCTGTCAGAGAGCCCCCAGACTAAATGGAATTCCTGCACACAGTAGGACAGCTAGTGTTTGAGGGTGATAGTAGCACTTGGGCCAAGAAAAATAGTCATCAAGCCATTAAATTCCATCTGGAATTTGCTGGAAGGCCAACCTCAGAGTTGAAGAGACTTCATAATGCTTTTTCTGTGGCTACCCTGAGCCTTTCACTGTCTAGACATGACCAGTTCCCTGCCCAGCATTTCCCAGAGTCCCCCTCGCTCCTGAGAATTTTATTCCATATTAGCAGCATTCAGGCATTCTTGGGGTCACCTTGGTCAGCCCCTCTTTAACCCTTACCCTGTGTCATGACTTATTTTCAGGTGTCACCCCTCCACAGACAGCTGGCTACATAGAGGTCACTGATCTTCAAGCAAAGAAACTTCGATACATCCCTGTTCCCAGGTAATCCATGTCACTGTCTCTTACTGTGGTTTGCTGCATGAAAACACCTGAGTTCTTCCTGTGTAGTCTGAACCACTGCATGGTTCCTGCTTCTCAGAGTAGCAGGTTCTCCTCCCCCACTTACAGTTGGTTTATATTTCACCATTCTTCTGCATGTGTTAATGACATTTTTATTTTCATTTTGGAAAAGCATTGAGTTGTTTCTAAATACAGCATGAGTCCCTGTGCCTCTGGCCTGTTCTCCTTTGACTTTCTGTACCAGGAACACTGTTAGTATTGCAGAAATCTTAATTTTGATATTTACCAGCTGTACTCGTTTCCTGAAATAGATGATTCAAGATGTCCAAGGCATTTCTATAGCATTAATATTACATCGTTTCTAAAGATGATCTATACATTTGCAATTATGTCAGTCTTGGAATAGAACAATTCCCAAAGATTTAGGGTGGACCTTGTTACCACGCACTGCCTCTGTTACTGTCTAGCATGGCAGCAAAGCCTGTAAAGCAGGGAAGCGTGTTCTGAGCAGACATGAGACCCCTCTCTGCTGTGAAAATATAGACGTGCTAGCCTACAACCTGGAGGCCACACCTTGTCTCCTGTTCCTGGCTGAGGCTGCACCTCCCTTGGGCTGCTGTGACTACCTTCTTCTTTTGTCTTCTGCCCAAAGCCGCCTCCTTCTAACCCAGTGCTTCTAACTCAGTGCAACCCTTTACTACAGTAATGTGATGCCCCCAGCCGTAAAATGATTTCATTGCTACCTTAGAACTGTAATTTTGATACTGTTAGGAACCGTAATGTGAATATCTGATATGCAGCCCTTGGGGCTGAGGCCCACAGGTTGAGAACTACTATTAATCTTTCCACTCGACTTTAATGGAGATTAAGATCATATTTTTCCTTGGGTGTGCTTTGTCACATGTGACTGAACCCTTCACAGCACAGTGGGTGGAGCCCTGCCTGAAGTCTTGTCAGGGGAACCTGGAGTATTAGATGGAGGCCAGGCCCAGCAGAATCTGTAGGCTACCCAGTACAGCACCAGGCTGTGTCTCTTCACCCTTTTGCAAGTCCCAGAAGAGAACAGTTAGGCATGGCAATTCGCGGAGTGGAGGGGGTTGGGGGTTACCTCAGCAATGGCTTCATTTCTCATTACCTTTATCAGACTTTAAGGCCATGAAAAATTAAATCATTATTCAAAGAAGTGTAAATTTACTTTCTCTAGTACATATGGCTTATTAGAATACCTTGATATGTTGGCTTCATGGAAGATGTATTTTAATCTTTTAAGAAAATATCTTCTATCTTAGCCATACATTCCTTAAAATATACAACTAGTTCTAGAATTAAAGCAAAGAACATCCTGTGGTGTCTTAGGGTTTTGCTGCTGTGATAAACACTAAATCCAAAAGTAAGTCTCGGGATACTTAGGTCCACATTCTCACTGGGGGAAGTCAGGGCATGAACCTGGAAGCAGGAGGAACTGAAGCAGAATCCGTGAAGGAACGCTGCTTTCTGGCTTGTTCCTTGTAGCTTGCTCTACCGAGAACCTGGGGCCATCACCCACAATGGCTACCCCGCCCCCCCATATCAATCATGAATCAACAAAATGCCACCTGTCCAAGGCAGTCTGGTGGAAGCATTCTTCTCAACTAAGGTTTCTCTTCCCATATATATGTAGGTTTGTGTCACTACTGTTAGCATTTCTAAAGCATTGGCCATTGTTCCAATGCTTCTCCTAAGCTGTTTGTATCTGCGTTCTTTATGTTCTATATAAGCTACTTACTCTGCTGGCCGGGAAAGAACTCCTGGGAGCAGAGTGCCAGCAGGGCACACGACTCATTCCTTTAGACTAAAGCTGTTGATAGAAGCACAATACAACCCATCCAAGTAATAGTTCTTAGAGCCAGATAAAGAGCATAAAAAGAGGGCTGTGGATGTACTCAGAGGTGGAGCATATGCCCAGCAATGTGTGATGCCCAGGGTTGGCTCCCCATTACCAGAGTGAGGGGGGGAAAAGAACCAGGTAAAATTAACTTTAATGATACATTTTATTTACATAAATATATTTTTGAGATATTTTCAGTCTAAAACCTTTAATGTAGCCTAGACATGATGGTGTCTTTAATCCCAGCACTCAGAAAAGAGAGGCAGATGGATCTCTGCAAGTTTCAGGCCATCAGAGGTACATAGTAAGACTCTGTCTCCAAAAAAAAAAAAAGAATCATTTTCTTCTAGGTCTTTCAAATCTCTATACATATTTTATACTTGCAACACATTTCATCTGACACATTTTAGATCATTTTCCTTATATCCTGATTTCCATTGAAATTAGCCAGTGCTATATTTGACATACATTAGAACAGAATGAATCATCCAAACTTAAGGTGGTGATTGGTGTGCATGTGTGTGCATGTGTGTGCATGTGTGTGTGTTTTATAGTTAAATTTCTGCTGAACATCAGGAATGTTCTACATGATGCCTTTCTTAAGTACTGTGTTATTTCTGTGATGAAACACCATGAGCTAGGCAACTTTTGAAAGGAAGTATTTAGTTGGGAGCTTGCTTATAGTTTCACAGTGTTGGGGGGGGTGGCAGAGAGCATGGTAGCAGCAGGCATGGCACTGAAGCATTAGCTGAGAGTTTACATCCTTATCTATAGGCAGGAGGCAGAGAGAGAGTCCGACTGGGCTTGGCTCCCCCCAGTGACAGACATCCTCCAATAAGGCCATACCTCCTAATCCATTCCAAAGAGTTCCTCTAACTGGGACCAAGCACTCTAACCCTATGGGGCCATTCTCATCCAAACCTCCACAATAGCTAACTTCAAATTATTAAAAAATATAATAAAGCTGCATAACTGCAGAGCCAAAATGAATGCATTTTTTTCCTCAAGTTTTTGTATCATGTATTTGAATTTGGTTAGGTTTTTTGTTTTTGTTTTTGTTTTGGGTTTTTTTTTTTTTGTTTTTTTTTTTTTTTGGTGCTGAGGGATTGAACATGCAGTGTTCTACTGGTAAGCCCCGCCTCCCTCCATGTACTCACAAATCCTCTGCTGCTGGAATTATAGGCAGACTGCCATCAACTCACTGAAGTCCCCATCCATGTCTGGGATGCTTTATCCACTGACCCATCCATCCCCACAGCCACTAAACTGAACATGTTTACCCACCTTCGTTGCAGGTATCTTTGGGATTTTTCTCATGCTGTGAGATGGGTTGAAAGCAAATATAAAGCAACCCTGCATGGGAGAGGAATGGGTAAAGCATACCAAAGCTAAAGAAATATACTTGGGAGGGGAGTATAGCATTACACATGTCCAGGTAGCACCTGCCTGCTTCGCAGGGCTTCTGATCTTCTGATCTCCCCCTCCCCTTTTTCAGTACAGAGTCTCTGTCTCCATATACTGCGTGGATATCTGCTATTTCGGACACAGATGCTCTGCTGGCTGAGTGGGACAACAGCGGCGTTGTGACTGTTGATATGGGAGGGCATGTCAGGCTTTGGGAAACTGGCCTTGAACGTCTGCAGCAATCGCTCATGGAATGGAGAAACATGATTGGACAAGACAGTGACAAACCTATGCAGGTATCACTTGAATTGACCTTTCTTCTCACAAATTAATTTAGTTTTAAATGCCACCATTAAGGAAACTTCATGCTTAGCCACTCCAAAATGGCTAAAATTATTCTTAGACTCCTAATAGAAGAAGACAGTCTATCCCTCTGGAGAGTGACACAGTAAGACTATGTCTTATTCCCTGCCGATGTTTAAATGTACAGTTTCCCAACATCACAACATACAAATATAATCAACTCGTGCTTCTTAGCCATAAGCATCTCTGGTTTTCTGCATCTTTTCTTCATTGTATCAGCATGATTGCTGACATCTGTGCATGCTGCCTAGGAAAGAAAACAAGTAGGATGTCATGTAGAGCAGATTCCGCCATGGTCCAAAGCTCTAGACTGGAGGTCACCGAAGTGTTCCTCCAATAGTGTTTGTACGCACCTATTTACAAACAATTCAGGCACTGTGAGTAAGTGCAACTCTTGAGAGGGGGAATGTGAGGTCAGCCTTTGAGGAGCTAAGGGAGGCCACAGCTGCAGAGATGAAGCACCCCGCATCTATTCTGGGTGCTGTCTAGGACTACCTAGAAGGACAAAGAAAGCTGCAGACTCATGTATGCTAAGGCATGAATTAGTAGGATTAACTTGCAATTGACTTTAATCTTCAAAACAAATCTTTCCTTGTTACATAGCATAGTTATGTAGCAAAAAAGAAGAAAGGTTCCAAAATTCATTGATTGGTTAACTAATTAATTACCAGAAGGTTGAGTTGCTAATGGCCCCATCAGTTTGCAAATAGCCATCAACAAGGTAAGACATTTCCACTTACTGTTCTATTATTATTTATGATTATTAATTACTATTTTATGTGATTTTCCTTAAAAGAGATGTATGTGTATTTATGGATGAATACTACATAATTCTCTTAGATTTTTAAAAGCTTATAGGATTGTTTTGAAATTCTCAAACCAAAGTAAGCTAGTTACTTCCAATACTTTTGAAGAGGCATAAGTATATTAATTTAATTGAGCTAAAGCAAATATATTGTTCTAAAATGACATCGGTAAGTAGCTCAATTGTAGCTGTGGATTGGCTGCTGTGCTAATGATATTTAGGGACCGAGTAACCTATGGTTTGGCTGAGAATTATTCTAAATGCTCATTTCCCCTCTATTGAAACTTTCAATCATCTATTTCCATTGGCGCCCAGCAGTAAATACCATTGTGTTTGAACTTCAATGTTTCTTTGTATTTCTCTGTGGTAAGGGTATGTCTAGCTGGGTGTGGGGTGCATGTCTGTAATCTTAGGACTTGGAAGGGGAAGGTAGGACAGTTGTGATCTCAAGACCAGCTAATGAGTTCTAGTACAATCCAGGCTCCATAGCAAGACCCTGTTTCAAAAGCCCAAAAGAGAAAGAAGTCTTTAATCCTAGCATTCAGAAGGCAGAGGCAGGCAGATCTCTGACTTCAAGGCCTCCTGGTCAGCAGAATGAGTTCCAGGACAGTCGGGACTACACAGAGAAACCTTGTCTTTAAAAACGAAAAGAAAGAAGAAGGGGGAGGGGCAATATTGGTGGCCTAAACTAAGCTTATTTCTTTTTTCTAAAAGACTTTGAAAGAATCTTTACTTACAATTTAGAAGTGATTCTTGGCTGTTAAAACATCAGCCCCTATTTACTTCTGTCTTAGCTTTTATTCCAGGCTTTTCTTGATATACAAGTCTTTGCTTTTCCAGCTCCCTCTTTTAGTGACAAGTACTCACTTCACATCTTCCTTCTTGCTGGAACTTGTATGAGCAAAGTGTTACTGGCAATTGAAACTAAATAGTTAAGCTAGAAATGAGCAAAATTATCTCAAGAATAACCAAGTTATCTGAACTTCCTCTAATCAAAACGTTTTCTCAGAAATGTTTAGCTTTATGTCCCCAGCTCAAAGTTCAGATAGCAGGAACAAGACAAACTTAGTAATAAAGTAATGTAAATCAGAATTAAATGGGATTTTGATTTGGGAAAATAGACGTTAGTCTGCACACTCCTTTCACCTCTACGGTTCCTTGACCAATACGGTTGATATTAAACATGCGCACTTAGATACTCAGACAGAAAAACAAATTGTGAGTATGCATTCTTATGCTGAGTGGCCAGAATGAATTATCCAAGCAGTCTGCCATTGTTTGAGCTTTTGGCCAAATCTCTTGGTAAATAGTGAGGCAGTATTACTGACTACTGTTGGTTTTCACAAGTAGATTATATGGGCAAATCTAAATAGGAGTCATTGCCAATAATGAGAGGTAATACTTGCTTCTGCTGTTCCTTTCCTGGTCAGCACTCAAGAACCCCATTTGTGGACTCTTTACCCAGAAGATTTCGCAGCTTGGGAAATCCCTCTTACAGAAATGAGAGATACCCAGTTCTCTATGCCCTACTTCTGCTCTTACGAGCCAGCAGCTTTCCCCGGCATTTGGGAATGATATGATCTCCATCTAGTGGCCATTAGGTGTACTACTCACATTACTGAAATGCACCCAGCCCTGTCAAGTCCCTTATTTGGCTCCTGTTGGGCAGTGGATGCTCCTAGGTCAGTAGTGAAGGCCTAAAAAACAACCTGTCAAGATGTTCTCTTCATCTTTCCCTGATTTTTCTGTGTATAGCAGAAGGACTGTCCTTCACCACAGAGACAAGAAGCTACACTGTCCTTGGTGTATTTGCCACCTTCTGCTGTCTAGCAGCATTAGCGTGGAAGCCATACTTAGTTGAGGTTTATTAATGAATTATTTGCTATATTTCCAAATGAGAACACAGTAATAAAGTACTTACTGAACTCTTTATGTAACATATGCTCATTAATTTGACACTGACAAGAACACGTTTTTCCTATAATGAACAACTATAACAATATATTTAAACTATTACTATAACTGTAGAACCTAGGATCCATAATTATTACTTTTAAACTGTATTTTCAGAAGCTTTGGTTAATTATAAGCCAGAATTCATCTAGTTGTATTTCATGATGTTGCTTTTGTATTACATTTTTATTCCTCCAAACAATTTTATTAAATATACACCACCATTTTCCTCAAAAATCAAATTATCATCTCTGCAAAGCTGTCAGTAACTGTTCCCATGAGGAAAGGTTGAACGATTATAGCTTTCAAATGTCATTTTCTAATTACAGCAGGCAAATCCGAAAGCTGATTTCCATATGGTACTGGCGGAATCTCTGTCTCTATGGCCTTTGAAAAGTGTTCATTTCAACATAAACTTGTAAATGGATGGAGTGTTCTGAATCACAGTGTAGGACTAGAACACACGTGTCCTTGTAGTCAGGACTCTGCTCAGTACATGGGAGGCACATGGTCAGTGTTTAAAAGAGAAGTATAAATGAAAGATACTTGAGTAACATGAAGACGCCATTGTACCTTTGGGAAAACACATTCTAGGGCTATGAGTTCATGTGGTTTAGTGTACATGGATGTATTTCTATTACTGTGATAAATCTCCACCAAGGCAACTTATAAAAGAAAGTATTTAATTGGGCTTTTGGTTCTAGAGGGTTAGAGTCCGTGATGGTAGAATGAAGGCATTGGAACAGGGGAGAGCTTACATCTCAAGTTGCAAGGCAGGAGGCAGAAAGCCCTGGGGATGACTAGAAGCTTTGGAAACATCAAAGCCCAGCCCCAGTGACACACCTCCTCCAACAAGGCCACACCCCCTAGTCCTTCCCAAACAGTTCTACCAACTGGAAGCCAAGCATGCACATGTATGAGCCTTTGTGGGCCATTCTCATTCAGACCACAGTAGATAACTATAGTTGGGGAGGCATGGAGTAGTAAGTAAAATTTTCAATCTAAGTTCATTTTCTTTTTTATTAGATTTTTATTAAAACAGTTTTAAATTTGAATTTATTTTGACCATAATTCTTCCCCTCCACAAGTCCCACCAGATCTTCTCTCCCTCCCTATCCACTTAATTTTAAGTTCTTTCTCAAAAACAAAGAAACAAAAACCTAATACAACATCAAAACCTTCTAAAACAAAGAAAACAAAATAAAACAACACCCAAGCATAGGGAAAAAAAAAAAAAACATGCGCGTGCACATGCACACACACACCCCCCAAAAACAACAAGCACCTGTGGAGTCCATTATATTCTGGCCAACTACTACTGATCATGAGGTCTACCCTGGAATGGTTGATGTACCTAGTGTCCCAGAGAAAACTGATTTTACCTTCCCAGCAGGTACAAGTGACAATTTTGCTGTGAGTGGATGGCTTTTCTAGCCAGCAGCTCAGTACTTTTGCAGGTTTTTTGGTTTGGTTGCTTGCTTGATTGGTTTGTTTGTTTGGCTTTGGTTTTTTGAAACAGTGTTTCTCTATGTAACCCTGCCTGTCCCGGAACTAACTCCGTAGATCAGGCTGGAATTGAACTCACAGAAATCCATTCTGCCTTTGCCTCCAGGGTGCTAGGTTTAAAAGCATGGGCCACCGTCACCCAACTAGTTTTGGAGTTTTAAGATTTCAGTTGGATGAAAAAGCCTATGTTCCGATTAATTGCTACTCATCTTTAAACTTACCTTTTTTTCCAATGTACAAGCAGTTATCAAGATCTTTTAGTACACAAGTCTTTGTTTCATTTACAAAGGAAGTATGGTCCACTTACATGCTTTGCTTTGCTTTGGCCAGTAACTCTGGAAACAGTCTGGTTTAGTATGTCATTGTTACAGAATGATTCAAGCCTTGTAGGATAATTACACGTGCTTGTGTCTTTGGGGAATCTCCTTTACCTAGAAAGGCAATGCTCTTCAAGAACTTTTAACAATTTCCTGTTCCATCTCTAGTCACTACAAGTACACCTGGCTTCTACTGATTTGATCTAGCTGTTTGCCTATGCTGTGACCCTTGGGCTATGCCTATAGTGATTGTTCTATTGTTTATTCTCGTTACAGAAATCCAGAGAGATTAATTTGACTCTAAGGTTTTCAGGAATCCCTATTAAGAACATAAGATCTGGCGAGTGTATGGGGGGGGGGCAGTAACAATGGATGCCAAGTTAGTTCCATAATGTAAATGCTTCCTCCCGACTGATTTCAAGCTACCAGAGGTAACAGCCTGCATTAAAAAAAAAAATTCCTGAATATTTTGCAGTGATCTCTCACAAGCTGGTAGGTTTTTGTTCCAGTGTGCTACTAGGCTAGGCCCAAGCCTTTGAGAACTGTGATACTGTGATGGTTTATTTAATTTTTTTTTTTTAAAAAAGGGGCCTTTCTGAACAGGTCCTGTGAAGAGAACGAGTGAGGGAAAGGGGAAGGGTGACATTATATAAGGTGGTAAATGCAGAGACCCACAATTGTGCCAGATACAGATAGCAATGTCCTTTAAGAAAAAAGTGATTTTTCTTCAGTGGTGGGGATTGAACCCAAGGCTTTGCACATGCCAAGGAAATGCTCTGAGCCACATCCCCAGCCTATTAATGTCCTTGAATCAACATCTGGGTTTGAGAAAGGACTAGAAAGAAGTCTGCCTTCAAGTTACACTCCTGGACTCATGTATGAGAACTGCCTTTCTTACATGCATTGCAGTTCAGAAACAGTTGCTACTCAGGTTCTCCATCTGTTCAGGTACTGTTCCCAGCATCAGTCAGGTACTGTTCCCAGCATCAGTCAGGTACTGTTCCCAGCATCAGTCAGGTACTGTTCCCAGCATCAGTCAGGTACTGTTCCCAGCTGTCAGTCAGGTACTGTTCCCAGCTGTCAGTCAGGTACTGTTCCCAGCATCAGTCAGGTACTGTTCCCAGCCGTCAGTCAGGTACTGTTCCCAGCATCACAGCATCAGAAATAGTTCCACACAATATAGTTAAATCACTTACCACTTCCCTAAGAAGAGGAATTGTGAAGTTTATGATCCTTGGGAGGCTGTGAGTTTTCAGTTATTCTTTGTGTATATCCAGTGAGAGTGAGTAATAGCCATATAAACTGTGCGTGTCCAGTGAGATAGCCCTATATACTGCATATCCAGGAGAGTGGTAGCCCTGTGGTTGTGTGTATCCAGGAGAATAATTGATAGCCCTATAAACTGTTCGTGTCCAGTGAGAGAGACAGCCTGTAAACTGAAAATTGTGGCTGGAACAGTTCTAAATGAATATCAAAAATAGAAATCCTTTCTTGCTTCCAGACTCTGGAAAAGGCCTAACGAAGTCTTTAGAATTCTCTCTTCAAATCATTATCAGTTCCTTTCTCGAGTGCCAAACTTTAGGACAATGTTTTATGTTGTTATTCCCCCATGCCTATTATTTAGATCAGTAAATAGGGGAACCGTGTCCAAAATGTTTATTAAAAGTATAAGAAAGAAGATTTAAAACATGCCAGTGATATATTAAGGTGTCAAGTAGGTTGATAGTCCATGCTCTAGAAGTGTTATGACTGAGCATTTTTAGTATGTATTTATGTGGCCAACATATCACACTGGCTATAGAAATAAACTTGATTGCCATTATATTTCAAATAAAATTATGATTTTCTTTAACCCATAAGCAGTATAGCCTATTTTTTTAAGAACATGATATTTGGAATAGTCAAATCCGACTTCCGGTCTGCATCTCGTGTTTTCATGTGGCTGTTGGTAAATTCCTGTGCTTTTGACTTTTGAAGGTTCACTTCCTAGTTGTGGTGCACTGATAAAGCTGTTTGTACATCACAGAGTTCTTAGGAGAATGAAATACTTTTATCCCTGACACAGAGTAAGCACTAGGTAAACAGTAAGAGTTAGAGACTTAGAATTTAAGTAATATTGTGCTGCAGGTTTGTTTAATGTTTATATGGAGACTAAGCTACAGTAAAATGAAATGCTATTACCCAGACGCCCACTAGTGAATCACAACCCAGTGAGCTATATGTCATCATCTGTCCTGGTGTTCAAATGTAAGCTTTGTTTATAATCCTGCTTAGAAAAAGGTTTTGTTGGGCCAGAAAAGGAATTGGAAAAAAATAGTCTCTGCTTAAAGCTGTCAACTTGAAGAAAAGCAGAAAATCAATGACACGACAATGGTCATAGGGGATTATACTTGTTTAGTTATTCAAGAGACAGCTAGAGCAAGATCAAATGCACAGTATGTGCCTGAGCCTGAGAGCAGGGCAGAGAGTGAGCTAGATGTGTTTTAGTCTCCATCTCTTCCTCTTTCATCATCATCATCATCATCATCATCATTTAGCACTTGGAGCTTTAGGACTTGCAGGCACTGCATAGCCCTAAACGGTGCAGTGTGGGCAACACTAAAATTTGGCAGCCTGTGCAGGGACATTTAACTGTGTGGATCTGTCTCCATCTGATGTTTCAGCTACTGATGCTCCTTACAGGGGGTGGGAATGACCACAGAGACTAGCACTGCCCGGGATAAGAAGAGAGAGAGTCCACCCTCCGCTGGGGTCCTCAGAAGACGGCTTCCATTCCTCAAACAGGAAAGCCTCTCTGGAAGCTGGCAAGACTGAGCAAGAATCTTTATGATGAAGAGGTCTAGAAACCCCTTCTAGATCACTGTACAAGGACCCACATGTTGACAAGCTCTACCTTTATACACACAGAGAGAAATGTTGGGATAAATAACACAGCTCATAGTAAGTGGGGCTGACTCCGTTGCCTTTAGAATGGTGATTATCGGAGGCCGATGGTAGTATAGAAGTGTAGCAATAAGGTTCTGGCCTGGCCTAGCCCCACAGTCCAGACCTGCCCTCCCTGCTCAGGCTCCCCAAAATGACTCAGACGCTTATAATAATTTCATGCTGCTTGGCCTATGGCTCAGACACATTGCTAGCTAGCTCTTGCATCTTAATTCAACCCATTTCCATTAATCTGTCTTGCCACGTGGCCCATGGCTTACCTCTTGAGCAGCTGGGTGGTGTCTCTCCTGATTCGGCCCTCCTATCCCTTAATCTATGCTCAGATTCCCTGTCTACTTTTGAGATGCGTTGCCATAGGTCCAAACAGTCCGCTTATTAATGAATGATTTTTACAGCATACAGAAAGACATCCCACATCATAGAAGACTTTTGCTTTTATTATTACCTTCTACAATTTGAGGTACTTAACTACGCACTTTTACTAGTTTGGTAAATATTAAAAATTGGAAAAGACAATAATTAGTTGAAAACAGGAGCAAGGGTGTGTGTGGTACAATTCTGTGTGAGTAGATTAAACCTAACTAATCTGTAGGTCCTCAATTCTTTAAACTGTGCAGAAGGTTAATGGTGCTGACTCTGCTCTTCAGTTTCCCTTTCAAAATAACCCAAGGGCTGGTAGGTTGGATCAGCCTATGAAGATGCTTGCCACATAAGCCTAGTAGTCGTCTATTTGATTCTCCAGGACCCACACAAAGGAGGAAGGCTCCAGGGGAGAACTGACTCCACAGGGTTGTCCTCTGACCTCTACATGTACACACACACACACATATACACACACAAATTACATGTGCACACAAAGAAATAACACACTGATTTTTAAAAAATAACCCAAAGGTTCTAGCTGTGAATGAAACACACTGTACCCTGTCTCTCCCATCAAATGCAGACAGAAACCCCAACAGGTACATACAGAGCTAGTGAAGCTGCTGAAAATGTTACAGGAGAGAGGCTGAGCTGAGGAAGAAGGCCAAATGTGAGCTACCACTGAGTCAGCTAGAGCTTTCCTAAATACTCCTCCAGACCTGGTTATTACACAAATTCTATTTGGTATTATAATAAAAACCGGGAACCAGATATTGGGGGAAAGCTGAAATGTCAGAGAGACAGAGAAACAAACCATGGCCACGTCCCACCCAGCCAGCTCCTCAGGCCTGTCTCCATGAATCCTCTGACCCCACAGCTCTCTCTCCTCAGCCACCAGGGAAATGGCAGGGAAGCTGAACTCCTCCCTCTCTCCCTCTGCCCAGCTCTCTTACTTCCTCATTCAACATTCCTACAGCTAGGGTTGAAGGTGTGGGTCACCACTCCATGGCCTGTATGGCTTGGCTCTCTGGGCGATTCTGTCCTCTGATATTCCAGACTGTTTTATTAAATGTACCACTACATCTGGCTGCTTTCAGAAAGATATAGAAAAGGAAGATTCCTTGGCCCAATAGACAGTGCCAGATAACACTACACTGACTGGCAAATGGCTGAGTGCCAATGGGAATAGGCACAGATGGCCACACCCACCATCCTTATCCAATACCACACTAGAAGTGTTAGTGCCAAGTTTGGCAAAGTCAACTACACAACTCCGTATCAGCAACAATTAGTTATAACATAATGTTTTCACATACACACACACACACACACACACACACACACACACACACACACACACACACACACACGAGAGAGAGAGAGAGAGAGAGAGAGAGAGAGAGAGAGAGAGAGAGAGAGAGACTTGTTTCTAAGCAGCTCCTACTGAGACTGAAATACTGAGGCCCAAGTTAAACAGGAGTGTCTGTATGTGGTGAATACTGCAAACTCCAATGCGGGTCATAAACACTGAGTACATACAGGGGTGACTGGGGTCCACTGGTCAGATTCCATGTCTCTCCAGGCTGACCTAGAGATTTAGAGCAGTTCCCAGAAGGACTTTTTCTAGCAGCTGAATATAAGCCAATTCTAAAATTTTCATGGAAAGGCAAGGAATTAACGTAGCCAAAAGAGTTGCTTCTGAGACAAATGAGCTGGAAGCTCAAGTTACCCGATTTTAAGGTTTACTGCAAAGCTCCAGGAGTCAAGACACTGTGGTGTTGGCAAAGGGATGAAAGAAGAAATCGGTGGGACAGACTGGAATGTCCAGAAATAGACCAGAGACATAGCACCAAGTAGTAATGGGCCTCCAAAGCACTCTAATGGAGAAGAAAGTCAGCAAACTGTGTGGGAACAACTGCACAGCCATATGCAGAACTAAATAAACAGAGAAATGAAGATTTTCAAAATTCACTTGAGGGGCTGGAGTGATGGCTCAACTATTTAAGAGCACATATTGCTCTGGCAGAGGACCTGGTTTTGTTCCAGCCCCATACCAGCATACCAAGCAGCTCATAGATGTCTGCAACCCCAGCTCTAAGGGATCTGATAACATCTTCTGGCCTCTATAGGCATTGAACTCACACTCAGATACATACATATTCATAATTTAAAATGAATAATAAAAATCTTTGGGGCCGGAGAGGTGGTTCTGTGGTTAAGAGCACTTGCTACTCTTGCAGAGGACCTTGGTTTGGTTCCCAGAACCCACATAGTGGCTCACAACTACCCATAATTCCAGTTCCAGGAAGATTTAGGCATGCAGAGGGTACACATACATAGATTCAAGCAAACACTCATACACATAAAATAAAAATAATAAAAAACTTAAAACACATAGAAATAAAATCCCCTAATAGATTTTTAGAATAATAATATGCTGCTGAGTGGCCTAGCACTCATTACTATCTGAAGAACATGAAGCTAATCAATAATTACTCTAATACTGGGCTGCCAGCATGGCTTAGTGGGTAAAGGCACTTGGTGCCAAGCTGGACCACCTGAGTTCCACCCTGGAAGGAGAGAACTCACCCCCACAAGATAGCCTCTCACTGCCTCACGAAGACATTCAATATGGTCTGCGTGAGCACATGTGCACATGAATATGCACGCAAACACACACACCCATAATTTGAAAAAATTATTCTAATTCTCTTAAATTTTAAAAATCAGTTTGTTAAAAAGAGTTTTTTAAAGTCTCATCTTTTCATATCAGTCTGGGAGTAAGAAGTCCAAGTGTATAGTTCACAGATGGAGAAAATGAGGCCCAGAAAGGTTAAGTAACTAGCCTAAGGTCACACAGCCTGTAGTGATGGGGCTCTTGGTTCTCTCCACACAGCCATATGCATTAACAGTGCTCGCTCCTCAGTGAGCTATCCAGGAACTCCACACTACCACCCCGCTAAAACCCCAGAGTGCCAGAAGAGTTCAAAATTTAGCACCTAACTCTATATGACTCCATATGGTCACAGAAGCTTCTAAGATGTTTCTAGGAAGCCGAGTAACACTTGCTCCTTGGCATCCTCAGCAAGGATGCTTTGGGATGCTCCTCAGTGTAGGCCATGGCAAGCAGCAGTCTCAAGAGCCTCACATTGTTGGTTAAATCCTGGACACTCTTTCCCTTGGTGTCCAGGAGTTGTGGCATTGTCGGGTTATACCAGGAGCAGAGCAATAGGTCTGCAGCTGGTTTCCAGGAGAGCAAGCCTGTTGACAGAAAAGGCTAGAGGAAAACCCATCACCACACGGGTCATCCCTAGTTAACTGTACAGTCAAGTACTTGTCCAGATGAGTGATTGACAGGAGGGCCCTCCTTGTTGCAGTGAGCAGCACATTGAAAGCTAGCACACATTTTCTGGAAGATGAAGATGAATCACTGTGGAGTGAATTAGGGGATTGCATGACTGTCAGTTCCACGGGTGGGTACGACTGTGGGAAAGCTAAACCCCAACCTTTCTCCTTTCTCCACATTCTTTTTAAAAGGTTTCTTCAGCACAGCAACAGAATACAGGTTAAACAGAGACCGAAGGTATGAGAGATCAACATAGAGGGCCCCAGCCCCCTTGGTGGCTTTATGATGTTGTAAATGCCTTGCTAACCCAACAGGCCTCAGTGTACTGTCATGCCCTACGTCCTTGTAAATGTATTCACATTTCAGATGCATTATCTTATGAAAACATCTTGAGAAGTCACCAATTTAAACATTCTTTTGGATCCAAAAAAAAAAAAAGCTTTACTGCTCTTAGGATGGTCTAGTTAAGTATCTGTATGTTTATGCAGAGGTAAGAATGCTTTTACTGGCAACAGCAGTTGAACACTGAATAGATACATTAGGAGAATATTCTATTGGTACGGACCTAGGATCCCTGGCCCTGGAAATAGAGCAAGAAAAAAGGAACAACCTGGAAGTTACCTGAGGTGTCACTATTTTACCTAATATCCTCATATCTGTGTTTTTGTTGTTTATTTGTTTGTCTTTGAAGGAAGGAGAATTCATGGTGGTACAGTAACAAATATTACAAGCACTTATTACGTAGCAGCACTGTTCTGTTTCTATATCTTATCAGTCGTCATGGCAACTTTAGGAAGTAGATATTATTATTACCCCAGTTGACAGATGTGGGAACAGGCACAGAGAGGTTAAATAGCTTCCTTTCTAGAAAAGTAATACGCTCTTACTTTTTAAATTCTGTGCATTTAGTTATTTGTCTGTGTGCATACACACACATGCATGTACTTGTCATAGCACACATAGAGGTGAGCAGACAAATGACAGGAGTCGGTTGTCTCCTACCTGTGGGTTCCAAGAATCAAGCTTAGGTTTCCATGTTTGGCCACAAGCTCCCTTACCTGCTAAGCCATTTCGCCAGCCCATGATCAGTCTTGAAAATGTCCTGCCTGTGGCCACTTTCTCTCATGGTTCTGCCCAGAGCAACTGGAGAAGACCTGGCCTTCTCTGCCCCGCTGCCAATAAGGTCATGAGGCCACCACTGTTTCTGGTCCACTTGCAGGACTCTTTCAACTCTTGATTCTGTCCAGTGATCTCTATCCCTTGGTTTAAGAAATAACTACAAAAACACATTCTCTTTCTCATGATTTACAGATGGCTAACAAAACTATCAGCTCATTTGTTTTTCCGCAGAACCATAGAGTAGGTAGTTCACCAAAACCAGAATCTGATTGGCTGGCTCTTCTGGTAGCTGGGGAGTCCAACACCGAGGCACTGGAAGGTGGTGATTCTAACTGGTGGTTTATGTCTGAAGTGCTCTCCACCCCAGGGCTCACATGTTGGAGGCCTGGTCTATTCTATGGCATTATCGGGAGCTGGTGGAAACTTGTAGAGGTAGATCCTCCGTGGAAGAAGCAGGTCAGTGGGTATTTAGCAGTGTACCCTTCCATGGCCTCCTCTCATCTCTCCTTGCCTCCTAGCTACTATCACACGGGCATCTCTGCTCCATCTGACCTTTATGCCACCATGTTCTACATCACCACATCCCAAGCAGCAGAGCCAGCCGAGTACAAATAAAGCTGCTAAAGATAGTAGCCTAATAACCCCTCCTTAAATTATTTCTCTTGGCTGCTCAGTCAGTGATGAAAAATCAGACCAAAATAGAGTGCAAGATGGTACCTGGAACTCCGGGTAGCAGAGACATAAAGAGAGCTGTGTTCACAGCACCGGTCTCCTGTCCTTCCCACAGCCCACGGATGCCACACTCCTTAACACTGTTACTCCTCAATGCTGTCACTACAGTTACGTCTCCACCTGAGTTTTAGAAGGGAGGAAATTGAAACCATAGCAAGGCCTGACCAGGGTTAAACTGATTTCCTAGATGTGGTTTCATGTGAATTCTGAAGAAGTTACCAGAAGGAAAACAGAAGTGTGGGAATGACTTCCCCCATTCCAGCTCACTTTCTAGGCAGACAGAGTCCACATGTTACCTTAGCATCTGGAGCTAGTAGCTGGGCCACATCATTCTTTGCTTCCTCCAAAAGTACTGCCAAAGGTGATGGATGATGTGCTGTGTTTGGAGTAACACACACCCTGAGCTGCAGGACACAGTAGAAGCCTGGCTGGTCTTCTCACTCACCCAGAAGAGTTATCCTTTTCCATTTAGCTCTGTTCCCATGATTCACTCTGATTTGTCAAGTATAGTCTTATTTCAGTAATACTTGCATATTCATGAAATAACTTTAAAAAGTGAATCAGTTTGTAGTTATTGTGAAAACTCTTGAGTATAATATCAATGAAAATTGTGTATTAATAAGTAGCTTCTAGGAGCTCCAAACAACAGTTTATGCCATAGATCCAAATGTATTTGTATGTGATCAAATAGAAATGTAAGCTCAGTGGCAGAGCACAAAGGCCTCCTTCTAATGCTCAGGAATCACCGCACACCCCTAAGCCCCAAGGTACATTTTTATCACCATAAAACAGTTTTTCTTGAACAAGGCAGCTTCTTGCCTTCGCATTTGCATCTAACCAGCGGCCTCTTGTCCTTAACATTCTATTGGTTTGCTTCCCACTCCTGTGTTTCTAGTTTATTTATAACCATGCAACAGTGTTTGTCATCAAATCTGGCTTCAGGAAGCTCCACAAACCAGTTTCCTAAGTAGATGATGATGACCCCAGCTGTGCCATTGGCAGGTTGTCATCCATTGAATTATAGACAAACAATAGGTAAGTGAGCTCTTTGAAACTCATTTAGCCAGCCAGTTCTGGTGAAGTACTTACTGGGGACCTACCCTTGGTTCTCCTACAGGGAACTTGTTCTATATGGCTGCCAATCATGAAGCAGAAGCAAGGAGCCAAGTGGTACCAACCAATATGTAGTTTAATGTTAAGTTGGGGCTGTAACTCTTGTACCATGTGTCATTCCAAGGGAAGGTGTCTGTGAAGGGGATGGATAAGCCAGTGAACTGGACTTGGAGCAGGGCATTTCTTGCTGCTACTTGTAGTGCTGGGGATCTCAAACAGAAAAGCCCAGGGCCCCAGCATGCCCTTGGTTATCATTGTGTGTAGCCAGGCAGTCATGAGGTCCAGTATGGACTAACGGAGGCTGGTAGGGTAGGGGTCATTTGGGCAGGACTTACAGGCAGTTGTAGTTTAGTGTCTTGACAGAACAAGAGGACACTGAGGCAGTCTTGGTTCAAGCATTTTGAATGCACTGATTTCACAGTAGTGGTGAGACCCTGGTGACAGTGTCCTGCTGTCATTTGAAATTCAGGGCCAGAGCTTCATGATAATGTGAGTTATGATCCTTACCAGCAAGTACGTTTCAACCAAGGGGATTGTTAGATGTGGGGAGAGAGGCAGAGCAGAATGCTTGGCCAATGGAAAGCTGCATGTCTGGAAGTGAGTACAGTCAGCTGTTTGTGAACATAGCTTCACAAAATCTTTGTTCTCTTGGGAATCAGTGTTCTAGCCATTGCCGGGTACTATAATTGAGAAAATGCTTAGGAATTAAATTACAATTAGCAAATCTCTGCCTTTGGGAATCCAGACTGTAAAGAAAACTCTTTTTTGTTGTTGTTCTGTAACCCAATTATTAAAAAAAAAAAAAACCAACTAGCCACTTCTTTTGTTCGTTATGGCTTTGATTTATTGAGACAGGGTTTCCTAGAACTCATTCTGTAAACCAGAATGGCCTCAAATACACAGAGATCTGCTTATCTCTGCCTACTGAGAGCCACCACTGTCCTGAAAGTAGCCGACTCTTACCTGTTTCCTTTAGTTTCCCATGGACTCTGAGTAGCGGAACTCTTGGAACAAGCCCTTTGTGCCGATTGTACTTACGGTTTATGATATAGCTGTGTTGCATGTGATGTGATGGAGGGTTGGGCTTCTGGTTAAACACTTATGTCTCCTTATGCCTTTGAAGAGAAGAGTTATAATCATGTGATTCCAGGTTGTGTTCACATGAGACTTCACAGTTGACAGGATTCTGAATACAATTTTCCCAGTCTTTCTTTACAATTATTTTTTCTTTTTAACACACATTTGTATGTAGCCCAGGCTGGCCTCAAACTCACTAACTATCCAAAGAAGACCTGGAGCCTTTGATTCTCTTATTTCTATGTCCAAGTATTGTGGTGATAAGCACATACCCTACATCTGATTTAAGCTGTGCTAAGGATCAAACCCAGGGTTTCATAAATGCCAGGCAACTCTACCAACTGAGCCCATAGCTACTTGATGCTCGATAATTCTCATTGTGTTTTATTTTAGGAGTGAATATCAGGTTGCTAAACTCAATACATTTTTGCATTGCTGGTGTGGGTTGGGTAATATTAACCCAAAGAGAAAGCACTATATTCAATTGTAAGCCATTTCCTCAACCAAAAGCAAATGCCCTTATCCTAGACCTTTATTGGGGCTTATAGTATGGAAGAACTGGCTTGTGGCTAACAGTAGGATCCACTATTGTTCCTATGGCTCTCTTATTCTTCCCCTATAGCTCATAATTGTAGTAGGAGGTTTCTGGCCCGGACTTTCAGGCCTATCCTCAAGGTTTAGGCCTGCAGACCCACAGACCCACAGAGACACACAGATGCTTACAGTAGTTTTAGGCTGATCGGCCTAAGGCCCAGGCATATAACTTGCTAACTCTTTACCCTTAAACTAACCCATGACTCTTATCCTGTTCTACAAGTACAGCAGGAGCCAGCTTAACCATTCTGAAAATAGCTCACTTCTCACAAACGCCCAACTCTAAGACAGATGGTTGATGTGTGTGTGCATGGATGGATGAGTGTGTGGCATATATAAATGTCATTTAATATTTACTTATATATGTGATTTTTATAACATGCTGATAGAATTTCCTTTACAAAATAGGTCTTAAATTTTCACCTCCAAGTTTATCACTACGTGTTCTGATCTTCATTAAATGTGAGGGGACTCTGTGTTCACTGATGCACCTCTCATGAAAAGGGAGGAGGTGCACAAGCATTATGTTCTCACATTGCCATTCCCAAAGCTTCTGTGCTCATGAAGTGTGCATTTGATAAGACAACATCCTGGAAGAGTTTCAGAATAACTGTCCTCAGATAGGACTCTTACTTACCCTTACCATGAACCAATGACATCCAGAGGGTCTCAGAATGCTCCTTCATTCACAGTATTAGACAAAAGCATAAAGGATTGATGCTAACGTGGCTATCACATATGTTGAATATTAGTCTTAATTATAACAGGCAGTTCTTTTATGAACAAAACCCAAGAAAAGCATCCATTGTCACCCAGCTGACTAATCAAAGATTTGGTTGGGGATATTTTTGCCTCTAAGGGTAGGCTAGAGCTGAAATAATATAATTATAATGACCTTTTAAAATGGTATTTTACACTTAGTGATGTTGTATTAAACATTAAATTGCTCCTGATTTTTGCTTGATTAGAATTATTGCTTCTGTTGACCACAGGAGGGTGTCAGTGAGCTTAAAACAGGACTGCCTTAGTTAAGTCAGTGGTAGAACTTTGTCTACTGAGCAGCTGCTATTGCTTTATTATATGTAGGATTACAGTTATTGTATGTATAGTTATTATACATGGAATCATAGTTAAAAAGATGGACTTACAGAATGGTTCAGGGATCTCTTTGTGCCTCTACCCAGAATAACCACAATGCATACAACTTCTGCTTTTGACTAATATTCAGGCTCCTTAGTCGGGCTATTGGGATGAGTGACTGAACCTAAGGATGGTAACAATATGGCCATCAGAGATAAAGGGCATACTTTGGCCGTGTCTGTCACCCACAGCAAACTGACTCTAGAAAGAGGGGCAAATGAGAGGTTCCAGCAGCTTCTGGAGTAGTTTCCCTCTAGAGACATTTTCCCTAGCTGGATAGCTTTGTGTACCTCTTGCCTCCTATTTAAACACTACACTATATTTTCAAGTCCCCTGAAAATGGACTTGGGAAAGTTGCTGGATCCTCTTGTCCGCCATCCTAATGTAGACACATGGAATAATGCCTGTTTGGCTTCTGTAGTTGGCTTATTGAGGACAAGTGGCCAATCCTGGCTTGTTGGGGCACAAGCCGTGGCCCATAAGTTCAATAACACTTATCATTTGCAGCTGGGCCATTTTGAGCTGTTCAGTTTCTCTCTACCCTGCTGCTCTGTCCCTTGGCAGTGTACTCTTTTGTGGGAGGTGTATGTATGCATGCGTGTGGAGGCCAGAGGTCATGGTTGGGCATCTGTTATTTAACCTGGAACTCACTGATTCAGCTAGATTGCCAGGCCAGAAGCTCCAAGAATTCTCCTGACTCTGTCTCTACTGTGTTAGGTTACATATGTGCATTGTCACATGTAGGCTCTAGGGATTGACACCAGACTTCATAGCAAGCACTTTGCCAACTAAAAAATCATCTGAGCCTCTGAAATGTACAACCTCTGTGTTAGCTGTGTTTGCTAATGTCACCCCCAAAAGAGCTACAATTAAAAAGCACAGTCAGTAAGTCACATAGAAGTCTGGAGTCAATGTTCTTTCCACTAGAAGAGCTTTGCCCCTCAAATGAAGGTTTCAACTTAGAAGAGCTCAGTGAGTGTTGGGTGAGGTGTCATGGCCTGAAGGATGGGACACAGAAGTGGATGCCTGAGTAAAGCCACATGGCACAGAGGAATTTCCTCAAGCCAGTAATTAAGGGAGGGAGATCCTTGACCCAGGACCCTTGAGTAACCACTTTACCTCTTTGGTTTTAATTTCTTTTTCTATAAAGTCAGGTAGATTACAATGTGACCTTGAAGACCCTTGCACAGACAGCAACAGTGAACATGGGTCTAAAGTTTAAAAATATGTACCAAAAACCTCCACTGGTCTATTGGTTTCATTTTTTTCTTCTTTTCCTTTTTTAAATTGACTGCCTAGTATGTATGAGATATATCTGGAACATTCTCTTAAGATCAAGACAGCTTCAGTTGTGTGCATTTCTGTTTCCATTCTGAGGTTGGGTTTAAGGAATTTGCCCAGAATCTGATGTGGTGTTCTCAGACTACACAAGAGTTTGTCACATGCACACACACTGGTATTGGTGATATAGGCATGGGAAACAGGCCATCAAGGCATTGTGCATCATCCAGGAAGAAGGAACACTTTGGTGTTGTCACTGGAAATGAGGATCCAATTTGACATTATCCTCTCAAGAGAAGACTGGAATTCAGACCTTTAAATGAAATCTCCTTCATTTGAAATTTAGACACTGAAGTCAATTTTCCAAGTAGTTTCAAGGATAATAACAAAATTCTCTTTCCTCTTACCAGGGCAGGCACAGAGTAGGAGACAAAGCCAAGGTCTGTTCCAAGCTTTGTCATATTGCTGAATTTGCTAACCCTCTCTATACACTCTTTTAGGTTCTCTTGAGGAGAGTGGGGAGGCATTAAACATTTAGAGTATAAAATCTGGGGAACTAGCAAAATATGTCACCTGGTTTTGTCAGACTGACAAATTGAGATTCTGTCTTGTTCTATTTATAAACATTTCTAGTGGTTGAAAAATCAATAGTTGTATCAAGTACCACATGAAAATTAAATGAAGTTCAGATTTTGGTGTCCACATAAAGCTTTATCGGAGCACACCTATGTTCACACAGTGTTGTCTTGCCTGCCTTTGCCTTAGAAGGGCAATGCTGGGAAAGTTGCAACAGTTCAGTCACATGACATGACATGTGTGCCATCCATCCTTACAGAAACATCAGGAATTCTGGGTTAGAATCCAAACCAAAAAGATGAACAGTGCACATCTGCTTTCCAAGATGACATAAAAATAGAATCTGCTAATATTAGAAGGAATTAAAGGGAAAATTAACTAATTTCTCCAAATATTACCTCAGTATAAGAAGATTAAAAGTTTGTTTTTTCTTCACAGTTTATATCAAAGACAATTTACAAGCTGTGTGAGTCATAGTGGTAAAATACATAACTGTATTTGTTGGGGGAAAAATGTAATCTGCCTCAGATTGGTTTTCTTAGTATGTTCTGCATTTTATGAATGACAAAGCAAGATTCTTTAGTCTTAAGAAAAATGAGAATAATGAAGCCAGGGTGTACTCCGCCAGCCCTCAAACATGCACTCTGGGCTTCGAGCTTCACTCCACAACCACTGCTGTGTCCCAGCCTTCACATCTAAGGCTACTTAGTGGTGGCCCCACCACTTTGCCGTGATCACACTGTGATCTTTTGCTCTGGTGCATCTGGAGGGCTGGCTTCCCAAGTCCCAAACTGCTGTCTGAAGGCTGGTGGCCCCCGTGCTTCCTGTAAGCCTTGAGGCCTGTTGGTGCTCAGTAAAGTCTTGACATGTGGAGAATGTCTGTTTGTCTGTTTGGGCTTCTGGGGGTTCCTATGGAGAGCCGGAACATACCCAGGTTTCCTATGCCTTCCTTCCTGTGAGCTCACTTTTCACAAGGGTGACAGAGAACTCTTTGAGCCATTTCATTACCAGCCTTTTCTTTCCTACTGATAAGTTTGTGGCTCCTGAATGAAAACCTGTCAATCAGGGAACTCTGAGTTCTCCACAGGCTTGGTTTGTAGTGGTCGCTTTCACTTGTCTCTAAAGCAACTGGCAGCAGAATGCCATCCTTCAAAAAAATGAAGCCCAATGTGAGCATGAAACACTTGGCATTTTCTTCTACCTCTGAAAGTCTATAATTTGATAGAAGCCCAAAATCTGTGCATTATAAAGTTAAAGGTTTATTTCCAAAGAAATAAACAGTACTGGCAATCCTGTAGAAATAGAATTTTAAATTTTGTTACCAAATACCAACATATACAAAACAGCAATATTCAAACTGTTCATAGATCATAATAACATTATCCCACAGGAAACACAGATGCTATGATTACTTCTTTAACTATAGGTAGTTCAGGTTAGTAACTGTCTTAGGGTTACTAATACTGTGACAGAACACCATAACTAACAAGTTGGTAGGAAAGGGCTTATTTGGTTTACACTTCCTCATTACTGTTCATCACCAAAGGAAGTCAGGACAGGAACCCACACAGAGTAGGCCCTGGAGACAGGAGCTAAGGTAGAGGCCATTGAGGGTGCTGCTTACTCTCTTGTTCTCAATGGCTTGCTCAGCCTGCTTTCTTAGAGAGCCTAGGGACACTACCCAGGAGAGGTCCCACCGCAATGAGATGAGCCTCTCCCCATCAATCACTAATTAAGAGCTTGTCTACGAGCCCAATCTTATGGCGGCATTTCTCAGTAGAGCCTCCCTCCTCTCATTTGACTCTAGCTTGAATCAAGTTGATATAAAATTAGCCAGCACAGTATGCTAATGTAAGAAGCCTATTTACTATTTTGTATTGATTATAAAGATGGAGTCCTCCTTGCCCAGAATGCTTTTAACAGACAGCATTGCAAACTTCAGGTTCTTTCAGATTTTGGAATGTTTGTGTAAATGATGAAATGTCTTTGGGACGGCACTCAATTCTAAACATGAGATCCAATTCCTGAAGGCACCTTCACACATTATGTTTATTGTGTTGGTGTATTAGCTGTGCCCATCACTTGATTCTAGTATAGAATTTTTCACTCGTAGCAGCAAATCAGCCATCTAAAAAGGTCAGATTTGGGATTTCAGGTCTTCAGGTTAGGGATGTTCAGGTTCTCAAATACATAGAGAAAAATAGTTTACTGTGAATGGCAGGATATCTAACCCTTGATTGACAAAGGAAATTTGCAAAGTAGGGTTTTCTTCATCCAGTCTGGTCTGCTAAACTGTTCAATTCAATCAGCATAACTAGTGTCCTGAACATGCCATTCTTGCTCAGGAACCTTCAGAAACTCTGTGCAATGATTTTATGTTGACAGGTAGCTCCTGGCCCACCTCCTGTCTAAGTGGATTTGCCAGTTCTGAACATCCTTGTATAATGTTTTAAGGTTCACCCAGGCTTACTGAAACATTTCAGTTCCTTTTATTCTGAATAATATGCCGCCGCATAGCTATACCTCATTTTGATTTTGTTTGTTCTTTTGTTTGTTTTTATCTTTTGAGACAGGGTTTCTCTGTGTAGAGCTGACTGTCCTGGAACTCACTCTGTAGATCAGGCTGGCTTCCAACTCAAGAGATCTGCCTGCCTCTGCCTCCCAAGTGTTGGGATTAAAGGCACCACCGCCTGGCAGTGGAGTACCTCATTTTAATTGTTTGTTTATAGACATATATGTTGTTTCTACTTTGGGCCCATGAACATTTGTATTTGTGCTTTTGTATGGACATAGGTTTTTGGTGGTTTTGCATATGTACCTGGGAGTGGAGTAACTGGGTCATACGGAAATTCTGTGTTTAGCTTGTGAAGGAAATTCCAAACTGTCTTTCCAAGCAGCTGTTGTATTTTGCATTCCCACCATGGTGCATACAGGTTCCTGTCTCTCCACGTTAGATAGCAGTTTTACTCTCTATCTTTTCGTCTTGGTGTCTGTGAAGCAGTATCTCATGGCTTTGACCTGCCCTTCCCAATGGCTAAGCATGTTGCACATCTGCCTTTACATCTTTGTTAGCTACTTGTGCATCTTTCGAGAAATGGCTGTTCAAAGCCTTTGTCTGTTTTTCATTTGGGATGTCTTTTTGCTGTTCTGTTATCAAAATTCCTTATATAAAAGCCCCGATTGGGTTATGATTTGCAAATACTTGTTCTCTTTCTGGGGGCTGTATTTTCACTTTCCTAATAGTACCCAATGAAGCATAGAAAGTTCTACTTGGATATACTCAATGTTACCTATTTTTCCTTTGGTTACTGTCTTAGTAAGGGTTACTATTGCTGTGATGAAACACCATGACCAAAAAGCAAGTTTGGGAGGAAAGGGCTTATTTAGCTTACACTTCCACATTGCTGTTCATCACCAAAGAAGTCAGGGCAGGAACTCAAACAGGGCAGGAACCTGAGGCAAGAACGGATACATAGACCGTGGAGGGATGCTGCTTACTGGCTTGCTCCCATTGTCTTGCTTAGTCTTCCTTATAAAATCCAAAATCACACAGCACAGTGGGCTGGACCCTCCCCCATCAATCACTAATTAAGAAATGCCCTACAGGCTTGCCTGCAGCCCAGTCTTATGGAGACATTTTCTCAATTGAGGTTTCCTCCTCTCAGAGAACTATAATTTGTGTGAAGTTGACATAAATCTAGCCAGTACAGTTACTTTGGATGTCAAATTTTTGCCTCATCCAAAAACCACAGATGTCTATCTACCTCAGTGTTCCTTCTAACAGCTGTATAGATTTAAGCCCTGGTCCATTTTGAGTTAACTTTTTGTATGGTATAAGATGGGAGTGCCAAGTTAGTTCTTTGTCTGTGGAGATCTGATTGTCCTAGCACACTGTAAAAACTATTTAATTGTCTTGATGTGTACAAAACCATCCAAATCAAGGGCCCTCCATTCTACCCATTAATGTCTAATTCATGTCAATACTATGTCTTCATCGCGGTGGCTTTGTAGTGAGTTTTTAAATGAGAGAGCATGAGTCCTTAACAGTTGTGCTATCTTGGCTCCCTTGACTTTGCTAACAATTTTTAGAACTGGATTATCAAGTTTGACCAGGAACCTAGGCAGGATATCAATAGCGATTATATGAAATCTTTAAGTAAATGTGGAAAATGTTTTAACACCTTAACAATGAATTCACATGTTCTTCTAATTATTAAGTCCTTAAATTTCTTTCAATAATGTTCCTTTCAATAATGTTCTGTAGTTTTCAGAGTATGGGTTCTACGATGTTTTATCCATTTTAATATTGTTGGAAATGAAATTTTAATCTTGATCATCACTGGTGTATGAAGTAATATTGAGTTATTGACCTTCTGTTCTGCAACATTGCTGTTCTGATAATAACTTGCTCTAATAGATTTAGTAGCTCCCTTGGGATTTTCATATTTATTTGCCTATCCCTGTCTGTCTGTCTGTCTGTCTGTCTGTCTGTCTGGTTGGTTGGTTGGTTGGTTGGTTAATTATTTTGGAACCCTGTAGACTAGGCTGGCTAAGATGGAACTCACAGAAGTTTCGAGCCTCAGTCTCCTGAGTGCTGGGATTACAAGCATGTGGTGCCACACACAGTAAGGTGATCTGTTTAGACAAGGCTGTGTCTTGTGCAAGCAGAGGTAGTTTACTTGCTTCCCCTTTTGTGCACCTCTAATTTAATATTCTTGCCTAGTCCTGGCAAGACTCTCTAGTGCAGTGTTGAGTGGGCATGGTGGGAATGGCCTCATCTTCTCATCAGAAGAGAGAAGCCCTTGCTCTTCAGCATGGCAACTATCTTGTTACCTTTGCATTTTTCATTCATGACTTTTATTGAGTTGTTCAATTTTCTTCCATTTCCCATTTGTCGAGCATCTTTATCATGAATTTCATCAAATGTATTTTATACATTTGTTAAGATAATCGTGTATTTTTATTCTTTATTCTAAAAGAACATGAATTATATTAGTATATTTTCATGCTAAGCTCAACCTTGCTTTCCACTTGGCCATAATACATAATCCTGTTTTTGAGTTTCCTCTTGTTTTGAAAGATTTTTAATGCCTGCACTAAAATCTGGATATTGGTGTATAGAATTTGTTTTGTATAATGGCTTTTCTGGGTTTGCCATCAGAGTCATATTGATCTAATGAAATCAGTTGACAGATGGACTCTCTTTCTGCTTTTAGAAGAATTTATAAAAAATTGTTCTCAACTCCTTAAATGTGTGATAGAACTTGGATAAGGCACTATCTAGTCTCAAGATTTTTGAGGATTAGGCTTTTTTAAATTGTGTGTGTGTGTGTGTGTGTGTGTGTGTGTGTGTGTGTGTGTGTGTGTGTGTGTGTGTGTGTGTACAGGTCAGAAGACAGCTTGGAGGATTTGGTTCTCTCCTACCATGTGTATTCTGGGACAGGAACTCGGGTTGGGTTGGCAGGCCTAGCTGCCAGCACCTTTTCTCTCTGAACCATGTCACTGGCCCCTTGAAAAAGGTTTTCAAGTTCCTTGAAGTCTCCTCGGTTGTCATAGGCAGTTTGAAGCATTAAGGATGTCATATGATTTAGACTAAGAACAGAGTTCTATCATTGATACCTTCTCAACTCAAGGAAACTGGGGGGAAAAAGATGGTTGATCAGATGCCACTCAAATACCAATATATTTGAACTTACGTGTTAATGAATGAACCAGTCCTCAGTTTTTCTTAGTGAAAGAGTAGCAGAAACTGAGCAGGGCTTGAAGGGCCCTTGACCTGAGAGGGCAAAGCAGATGTTGCTAAGTCCTCCCCAGATTTTAAGGTACATCTAGAAACCCAGCCTGGCCATCCCCCTCAGATTCGAGCAGAGGAGAGGCAGAGCAAGGGAAAGAATGCCTGAGGTAGTCAACACGGGCTGGTACCCAGTCAATACCACATATTCAGTACTCAGTGACTTTGTCCCCTTGTGTCGTGTAGGCCACTGGTATTCTTGTCTTGTTTGACGCTGCCAAATCTTCCTTGCCAGATGAAGGGAGACAAGCTCTGAGGACCACACCTTTTCTCTCACACAGTGAGCAAAGCTGCAAATAGTATCTGATGTATTCTTCCAAAGCCAAACCAGTGGCTCATTTTATGTCTTGTCTGTTTATTACAATGAAAATCTCGAGAGAGAGAGAGAGGCAGCACATAACCCTCAAAAGATCCAGCTCTAGAATTAGACCAAAAAAGTGAATCCTCGCCTCCCTGCGCTCGCTGTACGGTCACAGAAGCTCATCTTACAAGCCTCCATGTTCTTCAGACGAAATAAAGGGATAAGACTTGAAATATGTGTAGAATATATTTCTCTGAATGGGTAATATTGGTATTTGGTTGCCACCAGTTTTAGGAATCTCATAAATCACAGAGGGCTTCCAGTGTCCTTTGTGATCTGAGAGAAGCTGACCCTGTTCATACCAGGGATACAGAGGCACAAGAGAACATCACAGAAAATGACCCTAAAAACAAACACAAACCCCGACTGTGCCCCTCTTATTGTCCCCACACACATCATCTCGTCTGATGGGGCCTGTAGAACATCCTCTAATTTGATACTTAAATCTAAACAGTCTGACACTTGTTAAACTCTTCAGATCATTTCCTGGGAATACACAATAGAGAGAGCCTGGGGTTGGCTGTACAGGATTTGAGTTGGTCTGGTGATGATAAGATACCCATAAAATCTGAGAATGGTAAGGAAAGACCTTTGGTGCTTCCATAATAATGATGTGATTTGGTTCATTAGCAAAAAGCTCCATTACATATTATAATTAGTGCCTATTTTAATTTACTACAACTAAGAGATGCATAAATAATAAGACTTTAAAATGGAAACTATTTGACTACTCCCATTCCTTCCTTTTGGTTTAAAATGTTAATATTTCTTTTCTGTGATCACAGCAGTGTGAGCCGCCTGCTCTGTGGGCCTTAAACTCCTACACTGCCTGGAAAGCATCAGACTACCCCTTTAAAATGTCTCTAAGCAGTCCTTATTCTTGAAGACTGTGCTGTCCATCATGTGATCACGCCCTCTAACAGCTATCATCCACAGGCTGTGGTCTGCTCTGCAAGTAATTAGATTGGGGATCTCCTGGGATGGTTAACTTTGCAGGTCTGTGAGCAGGGTATTTGAGGAAAAGATTGTTTTACTGTGTGCTAAATGTAGCTTCAAGCAAGAACTATTGTTTGAGACCTTTTATAGGCATAGATGAAATTCCTTTTGCCATTTGAACAGTGTTTACATTCAGGAAAGTCCACAGTTAAGTCTTTGATATACTGTGAAAGAATCTTTTGTTCTCTAGAAAAACATACTTCCTCATCCTTTGAGTCACCTTGTTTTTATTCCCTTGTTTACTTTTCTGAGGAAATAATGCCCACCTCCCCAGTAATGTCAAGGGAAGAGCTATTTCAGAAATACCATTACTGTCCATGAAAAAAGAAAAGCTTAGTTGTTGACAGAAAAATAAAATAAAATTTAAAAAAAAGAAATACTTTTAAAACCTGAACCAGATAAATATCATAAGCTCGAGCTTTCAAAAATTCTTTAGATAGTGTTTTTCCCAAGGCTAAAAAAAAGTGAATCTGTTTTTATCACCCTAATTAATTAACAGTCAGGCTCAGGAAACCAGAGGCTGCACATGGGGTGTTGTGCATGGTACAGAGGCCTCTTCCTGTCTTGCTGGGTAGAGCCCTTTGCTGCTAGCTGTGCAGATCTCTAAGATAGCAGTCAGTGTCTTCTCCGGGTTTTCTAATGAGCTTAGGCTTCTGTAGTTGAACCTGAAGTCTTTGATTAATAATGTTTATTACCAGATTGCCAGTTGGATGGTTCATCACCACATGCCCAGTGCCAGCACAGTCCCCCAACTGATGGCATACCCACTAAACGTCTACAGAAGGAATGTCTGAAGTAAGTTCAGGGCCAGTTGCAAATAATAGGTTTTGGTTTTTGTTTTTTTTCTTAATTCCTTTCAGAAATAGAGTCTTTAAAATGAATATATTCTGGGGTATTTTAGAAAACCTTATTATCTGTAGATTTGTGCTTTAAGGGGTTTGTGTTCAACCTTACTGAATTTGCAGAAGTGGGTTACCATGGGTTAGAGACCATTTATTCAAACCCTTCTTCAGGAACCCAAAAGCTGACTTACATTTTTTAAAGTATCATTAAAACTTCTCATCTGCATTTAGGTCCCAGGTTTTATCAAGAGCAGAACATCAGCTGGTGCCCCATCTGTTCTGAGGTATTTCTATGGGACTGTTTTCCTCTGTAACTGAGAAGCACCGTATGTCTTGCTGCCATTGTTAGAAAGCTTGGGCATGAGAAAGGTCTGAGACCTTCTGTTGGCAGCGTGGTTCCTCCTTGTAACCCAGGCCAGTGTCCCATTTACATGAGTGAATGCCACTTCTAGGGATTTTGTAATATGCCCAGTGTCCTCCAACAAAGAAATCACTTTGTCAGAGCTGAGCCACAGGTAGGCATTGAGTCTACAGGGCCTGCTCACACAGCATCTAGAGGGTACAGTGGGCCTTTGAAATGCCTCCTTTCTGGTGCCCATGGATTCCTGTAAATCTGACACATAAGAAGACACTAATGCACTTTTGATGCATTTCTTGCTTTTCCTAAACCATAGTGCACTTTAGAAAACATTGAATTCTGAGATTCTGAAGAACACAGTCACTATTAAAAGCCAGTATAATGCAGTATAATGGATCTGCTCAACCTGGCTTTTAGAGTGGCAAGAACTGGGCTTGGCAAAAATGAGTAAACCGGTGATTCTCAACCTGTGGGTCATAACCCGTTTGGGTTGCATATCAAATATTTACATTATGATTCATAACAGTATCAAAATTACAGTTATAAAGTAGCAATGAAATAACTTTATAGTTGGGGTCAGCACAGCATGGGGAACTGTATTAAAAAGTTGTAGCATTAGGAAGCTCGAGAACCTCTGCTGTTTTCTTCTCTGAGTCTTACTTTCCTGCCTTGGGAAGTGTAAATAACAATGCTCAATATGGAGGTTATGAATAGTAGCAGTGGTCTGCGTAAGGTGTCTAGACTGTAAACCCGGGTGTTGTGCTATGCGCAGCCCAGGTTTGTGGCCAGCACTCAGCAGCAGGCCCTCAGCAGCCAGAACCGTTCTCATTTCCAACTCTACAAGTGAGAAGCAAGCTTTCATGAGGGGGACAACAGTGCTCATTCTTTCCTTTACATTCTCTGAAACATGTTTTCGTTCTTTTAGATGCACACCAAGAAATAAAATAGAAATTTTGCATCTGGTATTGTCCTGACTTAAAATATTTTTAAGTTGACAAGCAAACAAGTCTAAGAGATTCAAGTGCAAACTTGAGCTTGGAATTTGTGGACAAAAAGCCTGCTTTTTCCTCCACACTTCTGCATACTTCTCATTTTCCTAGGGTGTCTTTTTTCTCTCAGGTCCTGCTTGGAGCAATCACATGTTAACGTCTCTAGTCCCCTTCATACCACGTCTGAGTTCTAAAGTGAGGATATTCTCATTGCAGCGGCAGGGCCACTAAAAGGGGCACACAGTGCTCTGGGCCCCACTGCCCAGGTTAGGAAGCATCAGCAGGAACACTGACCTCCCCAAGTGAGGTTATGATCTGCATTAAAAGATCTGCACAGAGTATGGAATTTTATACAACCCAGATTTTACCAAACACTCCTATAGTAGGAGGTTTCTGGCCCGGACTTTCAGGCCTAGCCTCAAGGTTTAGGCCCACAGAGACACACAGATGCTTACAATAGTTTTCAGCTGATCGGCCTAAGGCCCAGGCATATAACTTGCTAACTCTTTACCCTTAAACTACACCATGACTCTTATCCTGTTCAGCCATGGGACTCGGTACCTTTTCTCAGAGCAGCATAATTGTCTTCTCTATCTTCTGGCTTCCCTCTGGCATTCTGCTCTGTTCTTCCTGTTCCCAGAGTCTTCTTAGTCTAGTAGCCCCACCCACACTTCCTGTCTGCCTTTGGCCAATCAGCGCTTTTTATTTAACTCATAGGCGGAGACAATTATTTACAATGAAACAACATAATCTCCCTACACATTCCTGATTAAAATCCTGACTTATTTTTCCTAGTGTTAATATTACTACGATATAAATTTAACATATCTCTACCAAAAAAAAAAAAAGATCTATACTATGCCATAATGTTCACTCTCAGAAATATTAGGATAATTATAGATAGTCCTTGGTATGGCCAAGTGATTCTGTGTAATTTCCTTTAAGTCCCTACAGTAACCCTGTGAGACGGATGCCTTTATCATTCCTGTAGATGTGGTACCTTACTTGGTTATGTATCAAGAGCCAGGATTTAAATTCAGGCAAACAAGTTGAAATGTCTATGCTTTTAACCGTGTTAGAAAGTTTTTCTGAATACCAGAAATATATCTGTTAGAGCTGGAAAAAATACATATTGTTGATTCTAGAAAAATGCACTTGAGCAGGCAAGTTGCCCCACCTCCTTCATTCTGTGTTTCCTTAGGGACAGTATGTTAGATTCTAGATTCCCCATACAGGTTAGAGGGAAATCTCTTTTAAGACTTCCAAGGATTCTCCCAAGGCTTACGTCAGTTTGGGGGGGGAGGGAATCTTGATTTAATAGAATGCATAGTAACACACACTCATCAAATTTTAATGAAGGCTCTATATGTGGACTCACAGAGATGTTGGTTTTGTTTGCAGTAAGAAGTAGAAAGATGTATGTAGATATATTCATTTCTAGGTGATTGGTTCTTAGAGTTACATTTGCCAAAATTTTACTTATGATGCATCCTGTGGGAGAGTGAACCCCTACAGCCTCTTCCAGCACATATGAGCACTACATGAAATTAGAAAAAGGATTTCCAAGTAGAAAAAAGATTACCAATTCAATCCTCTGAGACAAACCAGCTAGAAGGAAAATAGAAAAGCTTCCGTGTGTGTGTGTGTGTGTGTGTGTGTGTGTGTGTGTGTGTGTGTGTGTGTGTGTGTGTGTCTTTTTATGCATGCATTTGTATATACATGTTCTCATGGGTGTGGCCTTATGTATCTATACTTGTATACAGAGGCCAGACTGGTGTAGGGTGTCCGCTTGATCATTCTCTACCTTATATATTGAGGCAAGGTCTCTCAGTTGTACCACAACCCACCAATTTGGCTAGTCTGTCTAGACACTTTGTCCTAGGGATCCTTTGTCTTTGCCTCTCACATACTAGAATTACAGGCTGCTGTCAGACTTCCCAACTTTCATGTGAGTGCTGGGATCTGAACTCTGGTCCTCATGCTCACACATCAAGCACTCTATGAATTGAGCCATCTCCCCAGTCCCCAAAGCTGCTTCCTTCAGGCTGCTTCCACAAATGTGATCATTTTGCACTGTGTGAACTTCAACCCTCCTTTCTACTAACAAGTGACCAGAGATAGGGTATACGTGGCACTTGAAAAGAAATGCAGTTCCAGCTGATGAGAAGGAAGCTTCCCTTCAGTGATCATCCATTAGCCATTCACTTCATGACCATTTGTTGAGATCTGTTACATATCAAATTTTGCAGGAGTCAGTTATTAAAAAAACGAGAAGCCCTTGGTATCTTCCCTCAGTGTTAAGAATTCAAGAAAATGCAATCAGGAGTCTGGTAACCGGCAGTAGCTGGGAGAGCAGGCTAGGCAGGTTCAGCATCAGGAAAAGGGGGCCCTGCACTCCACAAAAAGGATGAAACTACCAACCAAACGTAGATCCACTTTGCTAGAAGAGGAGTGTGAGGCCAGTGATTTTTTTTCCCAAGAGAAAGGACAAGAGGACGTCCAAAGTTGTGCATCAGATGATGGGAGCCATAAGGATTAATGGAAGCTGAGCAGCACTGTGGGGCTGAGTAGTCATCACTGGCCAGGGGGGCCTTAGTCTCACACAGAAGAGCAGAAGGGTGGGTGGATCTTGGGAGCTTGCTGGCGAGCCAACTCAGCCAAATCAGTGAGCTCCTGGGTCAGTGAGAGGCCCTACCTCAAAAAGTAAGTAAGGGGCTAGGCATATGGCACATGCCCTTAATCCCAACACTCAGAAGGCAGAGGCAGGTGACTCTATCAGTAAAGGCCAGCCTGCTCTATATAGCAAGTTCCATGCCAGGCAAAGTTCCACGTGAGACCCTGCTTCATAAAAACAAAAGAGAGGGCTAACTCCAGAAAGCATCCAACATTGACCTCTGTCCTCCACATGCATGTGTCCTGCATGCCCATGCACAAACACACACGTTCAAGATCTTCACTCTTTTGAAAATTCAAAAGAATCTGTTTTCAAAAAATTGTTGATATAGGTTTGGAATAAACATTTTCTAAGTAAGCATACATGCTTTTGATACAGTCTAGGGTGTTGCAGTGGGGTTTCTTGGTCCCGGGCACCCAGAGGCCCAGACCTGCAGCCCAGACCCCTTAGCCGCCTGCCACTGATTAGGCCCCAAAAATGACTTAGATGCATATATTAAGTTCATGCTGTTTGGCCTATGGCTCAGGCACATTGCTAGCTTGCTCTTACATCTTAACTCAACCCATTCTCATTAATTTGTCTGTCACGTGGACTGTGGCTCACCTGTGTTTCTTACATGCTTCTTCTTGGGCGGCTGGCTCCGCCCTTCCTTTCCTACCTAGTGTGATTCCCCTCCTTCTTCTATGGTGCCTGTCATGGGCCAAAACAGCTCCTTTATTTAAAGATTGATAGTCACAGCATACAGAAAGACATTCCCACATCACTAGGGGTCTTGATCAGGTTGGTTTTCTTGGCCAGTTAAAGAACTTAAGGCAGGAAAAATCTTAAGCATAACATAGCTGTGGAGAAATCTCAAACACTGCGGGCAGCAGCACACAATCGATAGCTGAAGAAGAGCGTTTATTGGGGATAAGGAAATGCACGCAGGCAGCAGGCACGCAGAAGATGCTCTGCAAAGCAGAGGGAGGACTCGGCTGACAAGTCCAGTCCCTTCTCAGTTTCTGCAGTGACCTGCTTTAGTTTGAAGAAGGATGGCTGATTGACCCACAACTGTGTGTGATATGTTCTGACCCAGTCCATTTTGTGAGTGCTGGACCCACCGGTGAAAGACAGAGGCCTACAAGGCCTTTGTTTTAAGCTGCCAGATTTTTTTGTCTCAAGTAAGGAGGCTGGCTAGTCTGGAAGCATACCACTTCTATTAACCAGCCTTGGCCCCTCTCCCTGTCTGTCTGACTCCTGGTCTCTCACTTCCAACAAATGAAAGTGTTGCCCATGTTGATGCCGCCAAGAAACAAGGCTAATCAAATACCAAATAGTACAGTTCCCCCCTCAAGGGCTGAGCTGTGTGTACATATCCGGCCGTGATAGTTAGCACACAGTTAGGACTGAAGGCGGTAGACTTTTTAGTGATCTGGAAGAGGGATCTGCCCTGTCAGGGACTTGAGACCTCATTGACCTCTTCAGCGCTTCCTCACCTCATGGTTTGTTCACAACTAATAATTATTATACGGAGACAACTAGGATTGCCCCAGGCACAGGGTGGGGGTGGGGAACACATAGGGTAGATGGTGATTACGAGCAACAGTCCATCACAAGCAGTGCTGGCCCCTCTCCAGCAAGCAGCCGTTACAGTAACTCTGTCCAAAGTCTGAGCTAGTACATGTAAGGACGGGCAGAATTCCAACCAATTCCAGACTTAAGGTATTTAACCCGAACCAGGAACCACAAACAGTACATTTCTAAGGACATTTGAAAGTGATTTATGAGAGACATTGTCAGTTTTAAAAAGTCTCTAGCTGCTTTGGACTTAATTATCTTTATAGAATTAATATTTCAGTTGTGTTTTGTTCATTGGATTTTAAGATTTGCAGAGGCTGGAGAGATGGCTCAGTTAACAGTGCTCGCTACTCTTCCAGAGGACCTGAGTTCAGTTCCCAGCTCCTGTGTCAGGTGTAAGTCTAGCTCAGAAGATGTCATGCCCTCTCCTGGCCTCTACAGGTGTGTGTGTGTGTGTGTGTGTGTGTGTGTGTGTGTGTGTGTGTGTGTGTGTGTGTCTGTGTCTGTGTCTGTGTCTCTGTGTGTGTAAAAAAAAAAAAAAAACAAAAAAAACTTTTTTTTGTTTTAAGTTTGTTTTTCTTTATAAAAACTACTACTCTTACTTCAGGTGTTCATGGAAATCTTTCCTCCCAGAAAAAGCCCCAGCCCTGTTTGCCACCCACCTGCTCACAAACAACAGTGTTGCACTGCTCTATAAAGACCAAGACCTTCGAGCCGGAAGTGGAGGAGTGCTGGGACAGGAAGTGTGGACAGGGGACCAGACAGAGTGGGCGGACTTCCCACACCATCCCAGTCTCTTCCCTGGTCCAGGTTCTGTCAGCCCTTTTGGTTGTTTTTGCTTCTTTTTAAGTAAAAGAAGCAAACAGTTCTTTGGATATTGTTATTCAAGAAATTCAAAATGTCACTTCCCAAAAGTTCTGTAAGTTTTTACTGGTCGTGGGACAGTCCCTGGGTTGACTGGCTTTTCTTTGCTACTGTCAGGAGACCACTAGCCAGTCCAGACAAAGCACCGCACCATGAAGATTGCTGTAGCCTTTGTTTTAAAACAGGTCAGATGGACAGACAGACAGGCAGGCAGACAGAAGCCCCAGGTCCAGCATTAAGTAGTCAGGGCAGCAATTCAGTGCTTCTTGTGGGTTTTAGTAGTATTATTAACTATGTATTATTATTATTTAGTGGTAATATTAACTATGTAAAATCATGGACTTTGACATTTTCAAATATGCCTATAATATATTTTCATTATATTCACATACCCCATTACCTTCTCTCACCCCGAAAGTGTGTTTTATAAATGGCCTAAAGCTAGAAGTGGAGATTTTCAACTAGCAAGCATATGATTTTTAAATCACTGAATTCAATACCCTGTGCACTTAGGTTAATCTCCCAACACTCCAAATGATTGCTTTTTCTTGCCAGGTTGATTTATTTTCCTTCTTAGGCTAGCCATCCTTCAGGCCTGAAACATTCAGGTTTATTGAGCACAGGGAGTATCTTTTTTAAAAAAAAATTCATTGTCTCAGTTTACGTAAGTCTACCAGAAGGACCATTTATCGCTCCCTGGGGGGTGACGAGCCATCCAGGTCTGGCTGCCTGTTGAACAAGTTCTCTGTATTTATGGCATTTGTGCAGGCTCCCCTGAGCATTCCTTAATCCTGCCCATTGCCAGGCTGCTGCTGACTTCACTGAAGAGAATAGGCACAGACAAAAAGGTCATTTTTCCATTTTGTTCAGATTGAGAAATACTTTAGATAATTATCTGTCTTTTGTTATCTAAGAATAATAGGGGTGTGGGCAAGGGTGTTTTTCATTTCCTTGAATTTTCTTTGCTGGGCTCCCTAAAACAGAATGGCTGTGCAGGCAGTCCTCATAAAGAACAGGGCCCTTCAGAGTGTGGCGTGCCCTTTGTTCTGAGAGTCTTTGTTCTCAAGACTGGGTACCTTGCTGTATGCCACTCTTCCTCAGGATCTGAAAAGCCAGTTTGCATAAACAAGACAGCGCTTCCTCTGTCCTTTAAACACCCATTCCAAAGGTTATATTCCAAGAGAGGTCACACTGCTCAGCTCCACTGTGAGCATCTGCACACACACACACACACACACACACACACACACACACACACACACACACACACACACTCACACACACACCAGGGGAACAGAGCAATGATAAAGTGTCACTGGATTGATGGGACTGTTGTACCCAAAGGACAGTGAGGACAGGGTGCTGGGAGAGTGCAGAGGAAAGCTTGTGCTGTGGGAGGCCAGGTCCACCTCTGAGAGGGCCACTCACCTGGTGGCTCTCCTCACCTCCACCTATTTGGAATTCATATTAGACTTTGCTGCTCTAACCTTGCCTGATCTCTTCTCACATCCAGCACTGTCTTTGTTCAGTTACCTAGAAACACAGCCATGCTCTACAAAACCTCTATTTAAAGGAACAGAGGTAGATTTTCAGAAAGTCTGAGATTGAAAATGTCTTTGAAGCCCAGTCTCTGTGAGTAGTTCTGTGATGTCTTTTGAGTTCTTAAGACCAGAAGCCTCCCCCTACACACACACATATTCTAAGACAGCGGTGTAAGTCTTCATTTCTCACAGAACAAAGAAGTTACCAGAAAGGGGTCCTTCAGCTTCCCCAGTCAGAGTGCCAGGGCCTCCTGAGGCTGTCTGGGCTTCCCCGTCCTCCCCACCTTCACAGATACTACCCCGTGGCTCCTTTTCCAGATCTTCTTTCTCTCTTCTGGAGAATCATCCTGGCAATGTGTAAATATGCTCTGAGTACAGAGCCCCCAGAGAGCAGGCTCCCATCACTCTAACTTTATGGAATGCCTAGCCTGTGCCCTGCAAGGCTCTTAAAATCATTATCTGCAGGACTGATTAAGAATGCTTACTAATGAGGCTACTGAGATGGCTCAGTGGTTAAAAGCACTGGCTGGTCTTCCAGAAGGTTCAATTTCCAGCACCCACAGGGCAGCTCACAAGTATCTATAACTCTACTTCCATAGGGTCCACCCTCTCCTAGCCTCTGGGCACTAGGCACACATGTGGTACACATATACACACATGCAGGCAAACACTCATACCTACTAAATAAAAACAAATCTTCTTAAGAGTTAAAAAATAAATCTTTACCTGCCTGAACTGGCTCCACTTCCAGACCTCCATCTGCCCCCCCCCCTTGACATCATCCCCTCCTCCTGCAGCTGATAAGTTCTGATGGCCTTTTAACTCATCTTCTGCCTCTGTGAGGTTGCTCATCCTGCCAGCTCCACAGGAGCCTCAGCCCCAGCTACTCAGACTGTCTCCTTCACTTCTTTCTCAACTTCTTCCTAGCACATTTCTCACCCGGCCATCATCCTACACTCTTCCCAGGTAACTCACTTTCATGGTTTTGGGTGACTAGAAAATACATGCATAAGTAAAAGTCATAAAAACCGTAGGAATTTATAAAAATGAGAACACACAAAAAAAGCTGTCTTATTTCACATAGACATAAAAAGCTTCCATCTGGTAACAGTATAAAAGACTGTGACAGAGTCCAACCTCTTCACTCTAGACTCGGAAGTCAACGACCAAACAGTTCTTCATGTCCTTTCTCTGGAGTCACCAACACCCACAACTTCAGGAAACCATGTGCCTTCATTTTACTTATCAGAAGAGTAAGCTCGGTGTGGAAATAATCATGATCAAAGTACATTATACACATGCATGAAAACATCATAGAAAACCTATTGCTTTGTACAATTAGTACAGATTAATTTTAACGTGTTGAGTGATGGCTAAAGAGTGAGACAAAAAAACAAAACAACAACAAAAAAAAAAAAAACCCAAGGCTCCAGGAGTTTAAACCTTGAGGAAGGTTTCATAGCTCATGGGTAACAGTAGAACAGTACTGAGCTTGGGGCACCTGGTTACTAGGCTGTTGGCATATAGCTGCTTCTCTGTAACGCTGATGTGATTATAGCTAAGTTATACAAATTGTCTTGTATGCAATTACTGAGTTGGGTTGTTTGGCTCAGTAGGGTGGACATTAGGATGAGGCTTCTCTTCACCATGAACCTGTGTGAGTGGCTAGTGTGCAGGTAGATTATGCTGTGTGCTACAGTGGTTTGTTTGAACCCAGGCAGTCAATTCAAGCCCATTGTGAGCTCCTCTTACCTGAATTGCTACCCCCTGTACCTTCCAATGCTCTTCATTCAAAACTGTCTTTTGTATCCCTCTTCTAGTCCCATCTCTTGCCAGTGGACTCCACCTGCCCCTCCCTGTATGTTGTGCCGACTCTGGCCAGGCACTTGTCCCCACATTCTGCATGGGTTATTGATTACAGGTGCCTCCTGCTCCTGGCTGAAAATTTCACAAAGTACAGGCCAGGTCTCAGTTGGCTTTACGTCCTTACTGTCTTAGCCGAGTGTCTGACTTACCGCCAGTTCTTAGGGAGTAAATTACAGTGGTGCCTCAGGTCCTTAACCATGGCTTCCTTTCCCATAGCTTTTTGTGTTCCAAAGATGTCTAATAAAAATTCTAGATGTAAATCTTTCATAAACTTTAAGCGTTTGCTCTGCCTTGGGTAGCATCATGAAGTCTTACACTGTCCCGCCGAAGACATGAGTCTGTGCTACTAGGTCACTTAGTCACCTTGCCTGTCAGGAAGACTGTTATGGTACCACAAGGGAACTTTATCTTACTTAATAAGGAGAAAGAGAGATGGTGTTGGCAGCTTAGTCACAGCCTGTTGTCACAGTTCTTATTATCAGTCAATATTGTCCATTTTTTACTGTATCTAACTTACCAACTTTATCCTAGTCATGGGGCTTAGGAACGCAGCCATGTGGTTCAGTACAGACTCCTGTGTTTTCTGGCAAGGAAGAAAGGGGCCAATAAGCTTTATCTAAGATAACTAAGTTAATTTAAAAGTGGAGTCTGTGGGGCCTATCGTGTCACAGAGCTCTGGAGAAAGTGTCAATCTGTTGTCACTGAATTCTCTCTTGTCCCAGATCTCCAGCTTTTCGGTGATGTACGAGTCATTTTTATTTTCCTTTACAGCATCCTCTTCCGATTTCATTCATGGAAGTTCATCACTTGGCTTTTACCTCCCTCTCCCACTGTGTGATCCACACATCCCCTGGTAAATGTGCCATAGTTGAGAGTAGACTCACATGCACGATTCACACTGTAATAACCATGGGAAAGCGCGCTTATCGGAGCCGCACCCGACTGACATGCGGGTGGCCAGCCTCCTCACTTTCTACTCCAAGAAAACTGAGAGAAGATAAGCAACTTTGACCAAAACCAATTCTCCAGGTAGTGCCAGAAATAGTATTCAAGGGCAGCTTTCTAACTCCTGATAAACTCTCTCGGCCAGGACCTCAGGCTACCACTGGAAACCATGCAAGGCTGAGTGAGCCAGTCTGGGGGAGAGCTGTGTGCTTAAGTAACAGTCCCACAGGTGTCTGTAAACTCACCTTTGTTTTATTCAAATTGACCCCGTGACCTGTGAACTAGAACTGAAGTGGCCGTAGATGGGACCCACGTGAGGCCTGCTAGAAAGGACATAGTCTGAGCTTCTGTTTGGAAAGTGAGAACACCAAGGTCCAGTGTCACACAGAAAGGTAGGAGCTATAAAAGGCTGAAGATGAGGTTTCTCCTTTGGCCGCTCTTCTATGTGCTGTGAGCCCCCCTTTGAACACTATTAGGACTTCTCAGCCACTTTTCTTGTCTAACATCTTTGCTTAAAAATGCCTCCCATCATTCTCTGTCTCTAGGAAAATGGCAGTAAATCATGTTAAAATAAGACAGAAGTGAGATATAGAATGTGTTTCTGCTAAGTTACTTGATAGGACAACACAGCCCTGATACAACATAGTATTCATTCCTGGGGTTACCATAGTGTCCAGAGGAGACATAAATGATGATATCCCTAAGTGTCATAAAGAATTAAGGACAGGCTGAGTGATGGTGGTGCAGCCTTTAATCCTAGCACTTAGAGACAGGTGGATTTCTGAGTTCGAGGCCAGTCTGGTCTACAGAGTAAGTTTCAGGACAGCTACATAGAGAAACCCTGTCTTGAAAAACCAAAACAATAACAAGGTATATGAGGGAGATCCTGGGGAGATAGCCCAGTTGGTAAAGTGCTTGCTGTGTATGAGTAAGGACCTGAGTTTGATTCTCAAGACCCATTGTCATGGACAGGAGTGGTGGTATGTACTTATAATCCCAGCACTAGGGAGGCAGAGACAGGTGGATACCTGGGCTTCACAGACAAAACAGTCTAGCCTAGTCAGTGAGTTCCAGTGAGGCCAACTGAAAGACCCTGTCTCAAAAAGCAAGTTAGATGGCATCTAAGAAAGGATGCATAACCTCTGGCCCTCATGCACACTCACAAACACATCTAAAAATGTATGTGAATCTATAGACTAAATGCATGTGTAAGTATGCTATAACAAAGGTGCCTATTACAGTTATTTAATCTGAAACTTTTGCACCTCTCCTGGGTGCCCTTTTGAGCCACTGTGGAAGATTTCTCATGCTATGATGTTATATTCTGATGGACTGTGCTGACCCGCAGTGGCTGAGAAAAAGTGTGCAAGCCACTATGCCGAGCCTGCGTGAAAGAGAGAATGATGTTATCTCTGGGTGTTGCCATGGTTTAATTAGAACTCCAAGTACCTAGGGGAAATCTGGGGGAAGTCAGGGACAATCCGGGTAGGCATGGTTTTGTAAATGTTTTTACATCCCGAGATGGTGAACTATCTTGGTGTCCCTAGAAGAAATGACTGGCAGTAGCATGGCTTCAGTAGAAACAAAGAAAACAGAAAGTCGGTTACAAGTTTGTAACTAGAAATACCTCCCGACAGGGATTCTGCAGTAATGACCTGCCTGCTATGGTTCAGTTGGTGTCTCTGTTCCCAAAGAAGAACCCCCTGTGCTAAATGCTTTTGCACATAGTTGTGCTGGATGCTTGCAAGAACTTATAGACACTGGGTCATATCAAAACCGCCCTTTGTTTGTTGTGGCAAGAATGGCTTTTCCATTCACCCTTTCCTGGCTGCTCTGGGTACCTCACAAAGCAGTGACGCTTTAGAGGTTGGAGCAGCTTTTCATTTTACTTTCTCTTCTGGAGAAAGCACAAAACCTGATCATAAATGGAGGTTACCTGGTCAGGAAACGCCACAGGACCCAGTTTAGCTTCAATAACAATGCAGGGCATTATATGTCTACTGACTGGGCCACTTTCCACATTGTAGAGCAAAACATTGGTGGTTTTTACCGTATTAGAGGTGGTCTTGCTTGACTAACCTTTCCCTTGACTTTGGAAGTCAACAGTGTTGAATGTGTCAACTTTTAAAGACTCTCAAAATATCAGGCAAAAATAGAAGTGGTGGAATATATAAAGATCCAGGGTTTGCCCTCCCCTCTTTCCTCGGAATGTAACTAGCGTGTTGTTTTTGTGGATGTTTAGAATACTGGCTGTTCTCCTGTGAGGTGGCAGCAGAGGGGAAGCATTTCTGTGCCAGTACACTGAAGCTGTGTCAATTATTTGTGAGGTATTAGTGTTTCTTTTTGGCACTTACCTGCACTCAGTGATGAAAACATTTGGTTTCCCTCAAAGGTTTATTTTTAAATAAGATCCACAGAAAATAAATCACCTCAATGCCATCATCTTACATTCTCTATTTCCATATTTTCTAAAAATCATCTCCATCTGTTATTTCTATTTGAATTTAGAAAGAGAATTAGCAAGGTACTCAAAGTGAGAAGTGGCTTGGGGCAGTGTTTTCTGCAACTCTGACTTGGTTTTGGCAGCCATTCAGATAATTTGTTTGAGCCTTGTAGTGAGTGGAGAGACCATCTCCACAGACTCATGGGCTCTGGCTAGAAGCCTTTCCAGAACCTAGGGAAGGTTGGGCCAGAGGGATGCCAGTCAAGGTAGGGATGCCCAGGACCTGAGTCTAAAGACCATAGAGAACCAACAGGCCTGTTAGGAGATGATGTTCTGGCCAGTGGCCCTGCTTGTGTGTCAGTTATGGGCTGTCACACAGTATTGAACAAGGATCATCATCTGCTCACATGAGCTTGATTTGAAATTATACGCAGAAAGTTAACACTTCCAATTCTGTCGCTGAAAAGCTCTGATGTTTGTTTGTTGGGTACCCATTATACACAAGGCCAGTGTGACTACTGCTGTCAGGTAAGAAAAGACGTGGTGACATGTTAGCAAAGTGGTGTCCCTTCTCTCCTTTGGGTGCAAGTATATGAGATCTACAAGATATTTGATTTGGATGGGTGTTTGTGATGCATAGAAATGGGTCCTGATGAAGAGGGCCAAGGAGGAAGCTCTTTGCCAAAGACTCTGTTAACCGAGATCCTGAAATAACAGAGAGTGTAGACGGAGAAAGGGTGTTTAGGGCTGTAATGTCAAACATTTTAAAATATGTACTAAGCACATTACTTGGGCCCCAAATGAAAATGGCAAAAGCCTTACTTAGCAGAAGAAAGTGGGTTTGGGAAGGTGAACAAAGGAGTACAGCCCAACGTCAAGAGGAAAGTGCTAGTGGATCATTTGAAAAATCCCACAGGAAAAGAACAGAATCCTTTGACACCAGAATATAGGGCTCTGCAGGACATAAGAGGGCACAGTCACTGCTTCTCCCTCATGTCAGAGGAAGCATGTTGGTCTGTCTCCTGCACCCACACCCCATCCCTATCCTATGCTTTCTGATTCCAGGACCTTCTGTCACAGGTGAGGGGACCTTAATTCTCAGTTAGTAATAACAGCACTTAAAATATGGATGTCTGCTGGTGTTGGAAAACAGTAGGCAGCTGGAGCAAACAGGACTGCTGTGCCAGTGTTTTGTTGAGAGGCGGGCACCAGTGGTTACTAGCCATCAAAAGGTGAGAGCTTACCTTTTTAGAAAGGTAAGAGGGCAGACGGTCATGTGTGAAGATGGTTGAGTCCCAAATGAGACAAGTACTAAGGATGAAGTACAAACTTGAAGGCCTTGCCAGAGGTGGAAGTTGGGACACACGGAAGCTACTGATGGGACAGAGACATTTTGTCCTGCGTAGTCATTTTATAAAAACTGATAATGGTCACCTTTTTATTCTAAAGCAGCAGCAGCAGCAGCAGCATATGAGAGGCCTTATTCCTAAGGACATGTTACTGTGACTCTCATTCTATCAAGACTGATGAAAGAATGTTCCAACCTCCGGGTGAGAATAACTGTGTGTGTGCTTCAGGTAGAGGTGTATGTCATCACAGCCTGTATTTTCCTGCACTGCTTCCCTTCATCCCCTTCATCCAGTGTCTTGCTAGAAGCAAAACAACTCTGCTGCACACACCACCCGTATCCCAGTGAGCAGTGGACACACTACAAACACACAGTGTAATCGATGTATGGATGAATTTAGTTGCCTGTTAATCAGTTGGGAAAGTAGCAGAATCCTGAATATACACAGGATTGCCCTGCTGATTTCATTATGGATTGTTTCATTTGTGGGTGGTGGTGTGTGGATTGAACCTAGCTAGGGCCTCATGAATACTCAGCAAACACTCTACTACTAGTCATATCCTCATCTCAGCGTGGAAATTCAAGGTCTGTCTTCTCCTCAGAAGTAAGACATCTCAGAAAGTGAAGGCCTTGGCCTCTGACTGCTGTCTGTCGCTTGTCCTTAACATGGGAGTCAAATTGTCGCATTACTTGACTTCAAGTAGCAGCAAGCAAACAAACATAATGAGGCTTCACTTAGGACACTTATTTATTTGTATAGAAGATCGGAGCTAAGTAACTGGGTCACCAGCTAAATAATGGCGTGAGTGGGCGTGGCCTTTCCTCAGCTTGGCTTCTATTGTCATATAATCCTTCAGCAGAGGCCACAGCTATTTGCCATGTACTCGCTCAACTGGGTCTGATGGCAGGAAGTGTGTACATGTGTGCTAGGGGTTGGTGAGGTAACATGTGCCAAGAGGCCCGGCAGGGAAACTTTTCCTCTCTACCCTCTCTTTTACCTGAAGGAAACTTTCCCCAAGGCTCCTGACATTTTTTCTGAAATCTCTGGTCACATCTGGACCAGTCAGGCTGTGCTTAGTTATCTACCCATAATTCATCTGCCTTCTGTCTAAAGGAAGCAAGAAGGAATGGATGTTGTGTAGGAACAGCCAGGCCACATCCAGTCCCCATGTGGAAAACAGTGATCAACTGTGTGGTCCAGTCATTCCTCCTAGAGTTATGCTCTGGCTATTTAGATCATCTTGCTGAGTTTTTTGTTTTTAATTTTTAATAGTGAGCTCAAGGAGGAGCTTGAAATATATGGGCCTTGCCCAGAATTATAGGGCTTTGGTGAGTCATGTCTCTCTTCTCAGGACTGACTTCTCATTACTTCACTTTGGAACATTTTATGAGTTGAAGTTTATAAGATCCATGTTTTCTTCCGTTTAATTCAGATGTAGGAGGATAATGGTTCTTAGGATTACATCACACTTCCCTACTAGGAAGCAAAGTACATCTGTTGTGAGAAATACGTCAAGGGGTTTAGCACATGCCAAGTTATGCCAAAAATTATGAGAGACTGTTTTCTGAGTTGGGAAAATGTTTATCCCCTTGTATGAATTCAGCAGTGTCTCTTTTACTCATTAGAATAACTTTCTTGAACTTTTGGTAGATAAACCCAGTTCTCTGGCTACACACCAGCACATTCATGAAAGAAGGCATGTCTGCTTTCTGAGCAGCCAGTGTCCCCTTAGCATGCTTATGTCTACAAGCTACTGCCCTGCTTCACCTACAAAATATATTCCTGAGTGAGTTCACTGGCATTTATACGATGATTCATAACTAGATAAAGTCCCCAGGTGTCATGCTTCTAATTAAATATTCCTGGAATTTCACCATATGTGTTTCTGTGAAATAAATCAGGGTTCAGCCAGTGGTTGGTTTTGTCAAGAATTAGTCTATTTTGAAATGTCTAATTTAGGGCTGGTATGAGGTTTGCTTGTGGGCAGTATGAGCAGAGTCATTTCCATGCAGATGGCCTGATAAAACTGGGGTGGGGGGCAAAGAACATTGTGCCCAGAGAAAATAACCAGTTTTCTGCCTCTGAGAGGCATCATAAGTTGATTGTCCTTGGAATATCAAAACCATGACTTGGGGGTACCTGGGAGCTCTCAGAGAGGCCTCTTCCTTTGCCTCATCATCTTCATAGTGCCTTGTAGTGCTTGTTCTCAAAGGCTGTCCTCTTAGGAGACTGGCTGGATGTGTACAGTGTCTACAGGAGAGAACTAACATCTGATCAAAGTGAAGCCACTTGTCACAGACGAATTCGGTTTTTTGCCTCTTTTTAGCACACATGCCTGTACATGTGTGTGCTGGGGTAGGGCGTCACGGAGGACGGGAGGAGAGAGACCGGCATTGATGGTAAAGGTCTTCAGTCCTCTTTCTCCCTGGTCAGGGTTGTTTAGTTGTTTGTTTGGGTGTGTGAGTGTGTGTGTTTGTGTGTGAGTGTGTTTGTGTATTTTGTTCTGTTTTGTCAACTTGACACAAGCTAGTCGTATCTGCAAAGAAGGACATTAACTAAGAAAATTCCTCTATCAGAGTGGCCTGTGGGCAAATCTGTATTGTCTTAATTCATGAGAGCTTAGTTCAGAGGGCCTAGCCCTCTGGGGGAGGCACCACCAGATGGTTTAAGAAAGCAGACTGAGCAAGTCATAGGGGAGAAAGAATAAGTTCCTGCCTTAGATTCCTTCAGTGACGGTGTGTGACCCAGAAGTAAAGCCGGTCATGGTGTTGCAACAGTAGAAATGTCACCAAGAGGGAACCTGCTTTTGCTGTTTCAGTGACAGACCTGATAGTACTATTTTTCGGTAGGACTGTGGGACTTTGGGCTGGAAAAGCCATTGAGTGAAAGAGCTTCTTAGTAAGCTGTTACAAAAACCTAAAGAATAATGCCGAGAGCATTGCAGATGGTGAGGGCCTTGCTTATGAAATTTCTGAAGGAGATTTGTGAATCCTCCACAGACTCCCAGAACCCTTCATGTGATGTATTTTGCATTAGAAGTCTGTGGTGTCTGGTCAGCCGGTACCAAAGCAGCAGCTGTGATTATTAGACCTGCACCTCTAAAGTAGAGCCTTTACTTTTGGGGGAGAATGGATGTTGTTGAGCCAGGGCTGAGAAGAGACCTTCTGTGAGTATTATCCAGAAGCTGTGGTCCAGAAAGGAGAGAGGGTGAGACTTCAGTGGAACTTCCCAGGCCCTCTGGAGCCCAGAGGATCATAAGGCTAAAAATTTTTGAAATTATACTATGTTTTATATTGTAAAATTAGATCTTGAGGATAAGGAAGGAAAAGTTGTGACTGAATAGTATTCCATTGATGTGTCACGTTGACAAAGGGTCAGCTGTCCGGTTAGTTGTGTGTGTTTTTTGGTTTGGGTTTTTTGTTTTTTGTTTTTTTATCGGCTTCACATGAGCTAGAATTATCAGGGAAGAGGAACTTTAATTGATAAATGCCTCCATCAGATTGCTTATAGGCAAGTCTGTAGGACATTTTCTTGATTCATGATAGTTGTGGAAGGGCTCAGCCCTCAGGGTGCTGCAGTCCCTGAGCAGGTGGGCCTGGGTGGTAGAAGGAAGTAGGCGGAGCAAGCCATGGGGAACAAGCCAGTAATCTATTCTTCCAGAGTCAGTTCCTGACTCCAGGTTCCAACACTGACTTCCATTGGTGGTGTTCTCACTAACCCTGAAGCCCAGCCATTGGCCAGAGTGACTGCACAGAACTTCCTGAGTGCTAGAGCTTTGTGCTCGGGTGCTCACACGTGTGTGCGTGCCTGACAAGACTCCAAGTTGTGCTTTTAAAATGAGCTGTTAGAAGACTCAAAATCCTTAAAATCAGACTGTCCTCACTGTTGTTTAGCAAGAATGCATGGGCTTAGCTGAAATGCCATGGGTCACCTTACTTACCGTGTTTGGTCCTCTGAATCAGTCTCGGCATGTCAGTGCTGGGCAAAATGGTCATGGAGTTCAGAAAGGTCTGTATTTTATTGGATGAACAGTTCTGAACACCATTCCTCACACTGGCATTTGAGGGTATGTGGGTAGATGGGGGAGTGTGTGTCTGTGTCTGTGTGTGTGTGTGTGTGTGTGTGTGTGTGTGTGTGTGTGTGTGTGTGTCCTGGCATGTCATTTAAAAATAATGAAAGGACTTTTGAAGATGTATGAAAAGCAAATAGGGACAAGCCATAGGTAAAGCTAAAATGTCACTTTATTTGAAACCCAAGAATTGTAAATACAGGCTGAAAACACAGATTAGGAAAACTACACACTATGATAATGTTTCAGTGGATCTAAAAATAAGTAAACAATGTCTAGAATATGTGAGTTTACAGAACCTAAATCTGTTAAATTATTATATATTATATTTTTTAAATGGGTTGATGGATATGTGGTGACTCTACTGGACCAGTGAGGAACTGTGCCTTTAACCCACTAGGAAATGGTAAGATGGATCTCCTGCCTCAAATAAGTTCTCAGAGTATGTTCTGTGCCAGAACGATAAAACTGAAACAGCTCAGTTCCTGCTGCTTTCTTTCCTTTTTAAAGAATTAACTTTCCTTTCCAAACAAATTGATGTTCAATGTGATGAAGAAGTTCTTTCCAGACCCAACCTGATGAGCCAAGGGTACAAACCCCCCAGGAAGCAGCTCTGACCATTGTGCAGTTCCTGGTGCTTACAGGATAGTGACCGTGTTCCAACTCTTCCTTCTCAGATAACAATTGAACGAGACAACAATGAAGACGTGACTGACCCTAAACATGGCAAGGAGGACCCAGACAACATGCCTCATGTGGGTGGCAATACCTGGGCTGGTGGAACAGGTTGGTAGCATGTGGATTCTCCTGAGTCCATCAGGTCAGCATTCTAACCTGAGATAGCCAGGTGCTAACTGTCCTGCTCAGCCTACATCACCAGCCCCCTCCCTCGTGTGTGTGTGTGTGTGTGTGTGTGTGTGTGTGTGTTCTCCCGCTGTCCCTGCATGATGCATGGCATTAGAACCCCACAGACTCTGCCACACTTTGACCTAAAGCTGTGTCCCCACCTCACAGTCCCGTCATCAGTAAAGGAGGAGGGGGGAACATTACCAGTCTCATGAGGTCATGCCCTCTGATATTCCAGACTATTTTTTATTAAATATACAATATATCACCACAAAAGATTAAATTAGTTACAAACTTAGAGCATGGAGCAAAATGGCCAGGCTAAGGAACATAGTCTTTGAGGCCTTCTTTCAATTCCTTGCCTGTGGAATTGTGCCAGAAATCTACAGCGAGCTCTTATCCGCATCTGAGAAGAGCATGTGGAGGTACACAGTTTGGAGACAAGGATGGTGTGGTTTGCACTGATGGCGGTGTGCCATTCCTTCCTCTTGGCTGGTCTCTGAGACCATTGTTCCCCAGCCACCCTCTTCCTCCTTCCTCCCAGTAACTGTGGCAGACACATCTGCTGGAGAACAGGAACGGGGCCAGACTGCGCACTGTCTGCCTTATCTCAGCCAGAAGTGCCGGCAGAGCTCGGCCCTTTGCCTTCCCTTAGGATGCTCTGCGCCTCTTGGCCTTGAAGGCCTTGGCAGGAAATGGTTTTCTGTGCTGAGACAATATGCTATCAAATAAGCCTGGGACCTCTTGCCTACTCGGTTTATTCATCGAGCATCAGCTTTCAAAAAAGGTTATTTTTAGGAGTGTCCTTTGGTCTGGAAGTTAGTGTCAAGCCAACACTATTTAATCCATATGGAATGTATTGTGGACCAAGCTGGTCAGATGTCAGCTTCCCAGCAGCGCCTACGCAGTTCATTTGTATTTAAATGTGCGTCTACTAGCTCCAGTGCTGTTCAGACCAAACGCCCCGTCAGCCTCCCCAGCCTTCTGCCTTTCATCAGATCAAGGCTCCTGCACCTTAGCTTGTCTTTTCCTGTCTATCACATGTGCCCTTCAGAATTCTGTCCACTAACCTGAGCTTTGGGCCAACAAATCATTTGGGTTTTTTTCATCATTGGTGGTTTCTTCCCCCCGTGCCTGACAGACTTGTTGGCGAGAGTCCAAGTTTAGCTGTATTTTTCATTTAAATAATATTTAAATTTAAAATTCCGTGGAGTGGAAAAAGAGCTCCTTCCTTATATCCTGTCCGCCCCAGCTGCCTCTCCTGAGAGGCCACGTGACCAGTTCTGTCTCCTCCTTTCTTCCTCTCACCAAAATGACTAGGAAGCATTTCACTCAGGACTACCTGCAGCAAGGAGCAGGTCAGGCCAGACATAGCTCTCCACCCTCAGGGCCCCAGTGCCGCCCATCACTACTCCTCTCTGTCACACACCTCACACACCGGCTGGGAGGGGAAACCAGGAATCACACATAGCGTAGGAGGCGTTTTTTTCCACCACCCACTTCTAAATGAAATAAGATGTGCTCAATCAAAAGACCAAAATACTGTGGGTGATAGATACTACTGCTGCCACTGTCTCTCCCCAAAGGAAATGACCCTACCTGGACTTTCCTGAGGCAAAGAGTTCATGCCAAGTTCTTATTTTTAGTTTAGTAGACAAATCAAAGCTCTAATGGGGGAGAGTCACAGAATTTCTCTGAAGTCTGAAGGCGTTCCGATTTTCCACCATATAGATATGACTCTCATGCCACTGGAATCAAATAATTATAAAGCAGTCACTTATTGTATCCCAGATAGATGTCCAGGCAGTTAAATTTTGTGAAAATCCCACAAGGCAAGGGATGCCATCGTATGTTATAGATGAGGGCTGAGACACAGAAGTTAAGTGATTTCTCTGAAGACCCAGCTACTGAGTTAAACCAGATTCAAACTCAGGCAGTTTGGATTGTGCACCTAGTTTACAGTACTGTGCTAGGCTGTGCAGTATGGCACTGCCTCTCCAATATTGGATTCTCATTGAGTTCCCAAATTACATATGAGTAAAAAAGGTACCTACTTGCTAGTTAAGAGCTAAGATAATAAGCCATTCATACAAAAGCAAAATGTAGCCAGTAGATGTACATCCACATGGTTGGTTGATACAATAATTTAAAATAATTTAAATTTGAACATATTAGACCAAGCATTCCTTTGTAATTGGCCAATGTCTTTACTACCTTATAATGCTAGGCATCTAACTTTCATTATATGAATAGTATGACTAGCTCATGTAGTATAACATGACGTATACTTACAGGCATGTAAACTTGAGCTTATAATGAAAAACTGTTCTCAACCTAATGATGTTTATCTGTTGTGCATTATTCAAAACTGAATGCCAAAATCTACATAATAACTGACTTCAAGTCTTGACTTACCAAGTGATATGAGATCACAAAGAAGTCAATCTCCATTATTTTTATTATTTTCAAAACAAAAGACATGTTATCTACAATTTAACTGTGTTGAATTTTAGGGAAAGTGGGTAACTTGAAGGAGAATTATCCCTTTAATTAGCAAATGTGTCATGTCTGTAGGCACTGTGGTGGAGCTCATCCAGGGCAGAAGAACAAAGATGCTCCAGGCATCAGGTAGTTGATAAGAAACAATATTAAAGGTGTACAAACAGGACACAAAATCATTGATCCCTATGAAGTAGAATTGTCAGATAAAGTGGTCAAAGTTAATTTGGACTGAACCTTAAAATATGGGTAGATGGGAATAAAAGGAAAAGTTACCCTAAACGGGGTAACCTTCAGGCAAACGTGGCTTGAGATTTTAATTACTAGTTAGTTTGGTTAATATTTCCTCACAGGACTCTCTTAAAGCCATGATCTGATTTTTGCTTTGTGACCAGGCTCTAGACATCACAAGTCCCCATGTTTTCTTTTCAGGGGGAAGAGATACTGCAGGTCTTGGTGGCAAAGGGGGTCCTTATCGTTTGGATGCAGGCCACCCAGTGTATCAGGTTTCTGAGGTGGAAAAAGATGCAGTTCCTGAGGAGGTCAAGAGAGCTGCAAGAGAGATGGCCCAGAAAGCATTTCAACAGCGGTGAGTGTACCTTGTGCATCTAGAGCGCTGTACCACACACACACACACACACACACACACACACACACACACACACACACACACACACACACACACACGATGCTGAGAACAAGGCACATGGACCTTGTCCTGGGATGATACTGAGGAAGGAAAAAATAATCTCGGGGGCTAATATGAGGCAGGGCCTATAGTCATTCAGGATTTGGAGATAAGGAAAGAGCTAGAAAACTGCAGAAAGAAGGAACTAAAAGCAATCCCCAGGGCAGAATGTGTGTCAGAATGGTGGTGTCAGTGGTGGAGAGTACCCACGTGCCTGCCTGGAACAGCTGGGGAGAGGTGGCCAGTGGGTTGGGTAGAGACGCCCTGTCAGCAGATTGAGCCTGAAATCCAAGCTAGGTGAGCATTCAGGTTTCAGATGCACCTCAGCTGCTTTGGGCAACTCTGATTGGCCCCCACTAGAAAGAAAGAAGCCACAAGATGTTCTTCAGCACAAACGTGAAAAATACCAAACAGCAGCAAACACCCTTCCAAACTGAGGGACACGCTGGTGGTGTGGAGAGCAGTGGAAGGAGCCGGGGCAGCTAGACAAAAACATGCTCAAATGTATGTGAATTATGAAGTTCCTCCCACGTAGAACATCTGGTATGTCATTACATGCCGTGCTTCCACATCCTACAAGTAAACAGCGGAGAACAATAGAGGCAGAAATGCAGGTCCAGCCTGCCACACCCTCAGGAAAGCCTGCAAGCCTCAGGACCCATGAGGGTACCACAGGAAAATAACTGTTGCCACTGTATGACAGTGTTGCCCTCAGCTTGGTGAAGGAAGCTGCTGTGTCCTCAGTGTACCTGCCATGCTGCGCTCTCTGGAGATGGGCAGCTTCCCAACTCCCTTCTCAGAGAAGTTGAGGGGGCGGGTAACTTCTTAGGGATCAAAGTAGTAGTAATCTCTCAAAACGTGGGAGGAAAGTTATGCCATAATGAAAAGTCTTACTAGAATTAAAATATTGCTTGACATTTCTTATGAATAATAAAGTTTCCTTTGAGGGAAAAAAAAACCTAGTAATTAGGCATGTGTCATTCTCCAGTTAATGAATAGCTGCTATTATCATACCCCAGCCCTCACATGTAATTATCCAGTCTAATTTGCCTACAAAATTTGGACATACAAGGTACCCTGTCAGGTAACTAACTGTTCCCAGGAGGCAGAAAGGCTTCACAGTAGCTCTTAGCCATGAGGAAACCACCTCTTCTCTAGTTGCTATTAGAATAAGAGCTTATTGGGACACAATATTAAGAACCTGCAAGGGGAAAGGTCAAGGGCACCTGTGGTCCGAAGGGACTGAGGGAAGGGAATGGGGGGGGCCTGCAGTACTGCTGAGAAGCCCCTCAGCCAAGGAGAGTGCAGTGAGGTACTGAAGGTTCAGGCTGGGTGTGAGAAGGAGGAAATAAAACATATATGGATCCTGGGAAAGACGGCACACCTAGACAAGAGAAAGATACGCCTTTAGACATGGGTTATCTACTTAGTATTGCCAAAAATTTGTCTTTAACTTTTTATTGTGGACCATCTCAGGTTCAAAATGGAAGTAAATAAAACACATGAATCCTGTGGACCCCACCCCCACCCCAGTACCATAACATTCTCCACTATGGATTATTTTGACACTAATCCAAGATATTAGCTCATCTTGTCATAAATTTTGCAGACTGTGTCTCTATACATAGCACTAAAAGAAGACAGAATTCCAATAGAGCCATATTTAAGATCATACAACATTCACTTTTATAGTAACAATTCTTTACCATCATCTGCTTGTTTTTGATGACAATGTGACATACACAATGAGGTCAAGTCCTGATGCTTTTACAGCACTTTGTATCTTGTCTCCCAGCTATGACCACCCTGCCATCCTCTCACTTTGTGTGAGTAATGCTTCTTTCTGTGGGCTGTAAGTTCCATGAGGACAGAACCTGGAGCATGGCAAACACGCAGAATATGTGAAACACATGCACATTTGGGGGCCATTATCAGCTGGTCATACTTGTCCTTGATATCTGTGGTGGCCCGGATCCAGGTCCCTGCTAAATATGTGATTCTATTCTATAAAATGACCTATATGTGTGCTTTATGTCATTTCTAAAAGTATTTATGGCACATCGGGCCTTGTATCTAGTTAATAAACTAATAATTAATGGAGAAAAGTTTGTATGTGTTTAGTAGAGAAGCAATTTTTTTCTGAATATTCTCCATTGAAGTTTGGTTGAAGCGACAGATAATGAAAGCCACTGATCTGGAGGGTTGACTGTATGGCATCTCCGTCAGTCCCTGGTTTAGACTAAGCACTCCTCACCATTAGTTAGAGGTCTCCTGTGGTGCAAAGGACCTAATGTCACTGAAGGCTTCTTCACAGCATTCAGTTAGCACTGATTTAAACCAAATATTGACCCTGCACATTAAGAACTGATCAGTTGTAGCTAACTAACAGAGCGACACCATCCTAAGACTTGTAGATCACATACAGAAATGTCACCAAAAAGTGAGTGACAGCAGGGAAGTGCTTTTACACTCTAGTGAGCTGGGCACCAACCACTGTTTGTGTAACTAATCAGCTTCACACAGTAGATCTAAGCTTGTGTCTGTTTTCCTGATACTTGATTCCAAATTATAGTATTTAAGACTCACCTATAGAAACAGTAAAATAAGGACTAAGATCCTAGACTCTTACATAATGATAAGCATACCCTTTAACATGCACCACACCAACAGCATGCTGGTGTTCACATTGCTTCTCTGGATGTGAAGCATCTGCATCCTGCAGCTTTGCTCAAAGAGAGCAGAAACATGTCCAGGTAGTTGGAGGGGCCTGAGGATATCATCTGGGGGAGGCATGTCTAAGCCAGGAGCTAAAGTTTCCTGCCTTGGTCCTCCATTCCCCACTTTAGTGTTCAAGGTTCAGAGTTTATTGCCCACTGTGAACATCTTCTGAGCGTTCTTTGTGAAGCCTGGAATAATCTGAAATGTTTTCCAGGTTCCTCATACTTAAGAAAGCATGTGATGTTTGGGGGGTCTGAGATGATCCCACAGAGATAGCTGTATAACTATAGCTAATTCTGAGCTCTCTGAAGGCCACTCTGCTCCAGGTGACTTAGAGTCCTATTCTCTGTGTCTCTGTGTGCTTCCCTCTTGTTCCCTTCCCACCTACCCTCTCCAGGGACAAGCTCTGTCCACACATTTCCCAATCAGCACTAATCTGAGTTGAGAAAGCACATATTGACTAGGCATGAAGTAGCTACAAGGCATATCCTACAGTATTCACTGTGTCTGGCTTCTGATTCCTTTACACTAGGGATGTGACCTCTAACCTAATGAAACTTAGAGGATTAAGAGATTGTCAAAAGTAAACAGAAGATTTTGTGAGGATGCCAAGTTTCATACACACATTCCTTTCTGTTCTTTAGAACAGAGAATTAGTAGCATTTAGAAGGGTATCTTGGCATGTCACTTTGGAGTGGCATTTGGATATTATAGTGATCTTATCTAGATTTACCTTTTGGTTGTCAGTACTTTCAAAGTATTACATAACAGCATGTACTGAGCATTACTCTGTGCCAGGCACTGTGGTAAGTACCAGAGACCCAAAACGTCAGATGAGGTCTTATTTCATACACACACGGAGCTCTGAGCTCCCATTCTGACTGTGTTTTCCCCTGGTTTTGTCCTGAGAATGAGGGATAGAAACCATTCTCATGTGAGTTGGGAGAAGAATCTCAAATGGGTGATACATACACATAAACACAAACAAATTTAGAAGATTGTGTCATGCTTCAGCTTTTGAGATGCACCCCTTATTCCTCTGTCCTGGAGTCAGCACCTTTAATATTTATACATGGAAATATGTTAGTGCACTGTGGCTGTCACATTGGAAAACCCATGAGGATTCACCTGGTGAAAAACCCTCCTATTTGGGATTAGCTTCAAATGACCGTGCTTTATTTTGACTTTATATTGGCTAACTATGAGACCAGAGGAAAGCATCGGGTCCCCTGGAGCTGCAGTTACAGGCACCTGTGAGCCAGCGCATGGGACTGTTTGTATGAGAGAAATCATGTATGTTGTACAATCAGGACTTTTTCCTTTGTTCAGATGGACAGATTGTTTATCAATTAACAGTACATCTCTGGGCATTATCCTCCTTCAAATCTAGGGGCACCATTGGTGACGTCATCTCTTGTTTTGTCTCCTCAAAGTCAGTACGAGTCACAAGGAGTTGTTACAGTTCTTTCAGGATGGAAGCAAACGTAAAAGGCTCGCACAAATATGGTGTAAGCAGATGTGCTCTCTCACCCTCTGCTTTCAGGCTGAAGGAGATCCAAATGAGCGAGTATGATGCTGCTACGTATGAGAGATTTTCAGGTGCTGTCCAGCGGCAGGTGCATGCCCTCCGAGTCATCCTCGATAACTTACAGGTAATCTTTCTTTTGTGAGCAGAAGAAATAATTTGGGCAAAATCTGATCGTTACCCCAAAACTTGTGGAGAAAGTTATTTGAGCCCTAAGCAGCCAATCAGTAAAAGTCATTTCCAGGTTGACACATAACTATGGACTCACCCCGTGATTTTCCTAGTGAAGTTCTCCAAGGGAAAGTAGCTGACCTCACCTTTCTTCCTGCCCAGGAAGCAGTAATTTTACCAGTAACCTTCCCAGACAGTGACTTCCTGACTCCCCTCAGGGAAGATCTATGTACATCTCACCTCTCCTGGAAGTTCACAAATAGAATTCTCTCCCTACAAATCATTTTACTGCCAGTGAAGAAGCAGAGGGACAGATTAGATCAACCAGAGTGTGCTTTCTCTGTACCCTGTCACCTCCACTTCCTGTTCTTCCCCGACCCCGGATTGCCCCAGAGATAGTTTGCCATCAGTGCCTCAGAACCAGTGGATACTGGTACAGCTTAAATATTAAGACTCTTCAGTATTTCCTAAGTAGAAACTTAATTCTGTTTAGCGTATTTACATGATATCAGATTATTTTGTTCAGAGAGCAAACCTCACCCGGGAAGTTGGGGGGGGGGGTATCTAGCCAGACCCTGCTCTACAGCCTTACATTTCCTTCCCATGGAATTTCTTTTACTTTGGTTGCCTTTAGTTTACTGTTTGGTATTTATTTGTTACTGTTCTTCTGAAGGAATGTTTATCATGTTTTGCTAGATATTAGAATGTGTGATGCAGTTTTAATCCTCTGTCTTAACTTCAGAGTGGGGGGTGTGTGTGTGTGTGTGTGTGTGTGTGTGTGTGTGTGTGTGTGTGTGTGTGTGTGTGTGTGTGTGTGTGTGTGTGTGTGTGTGTGTGAATATCATGTGTATGCAGTGCCCATGGAGACCAGAAGAGGGCGTTGGATGCCGTGGGGCTGGAATTGTAGGCAGTTTTCTGCTACCTGATGTAGAAACTGAACCCAGTCTTCTAGAGACACTTCAAGCACTCTTAGCTGATGAGCCATCTCTCCACCCTAAGTCTTCAGTTTTAAAAAGATCTAAACTGCCAAAGCACAGGAGAATATTCATTTTCCAAGGAAAGAGCTCTGCAAATGATTAGCCAGGTACCTAATATCAAAATCTGCAGGATATAGCAGTTCAGCTCAGATGGTCTTCACAAGCTCATGGAATGTGGATGTTTTGCCTCCATTTTATAAATAATTAAAGGCTGTACAGATAGTACAGTTTACTTGGTTGTATGGTCAATGAAGCAGAGGTCTTGAGCCCAAAGTCAGGTCCCTGTTACCTTTTTCTGACTCTGTTATTCCATCTTACGTGTAATTCTCATATATGAGCCTAAGACATTTTGTACCATTAGCCAGATCCAATCCAACGTTTGCTCATGTTACCTACTGAATGTTTATGTAAGCCATAGGGGTATTGTTTTCAGGCAGGTCTACTAATACTTAGGTCATAGTCACGAGGCTGCTTAAAAACATAGATAGCTACCGGCCAAGAATGGATGAGGCCTCATGTAAACTATAAAACTGCAGATTGTGGCCAAAACAAGACCCATTCCTACTACCTTAAGTTCATCCTGTGTGACTCTGAGGAACTAAAACCCTCCAGCTGTTTTGACATTGCTGTGTAACCCCGGTAACCATGGGTGTACAGTGTTGACGGAAATGAGCAAGATGTCTCTCCAGAACACAGCTTCAGGCCCAAGCAGATGTGATTCCACTGAACACTTATATTCCATTGAACCATTATAATAGCCAATCGAAATGAAATTACTGGGAAAATATTATTAAAAGTGAGTACAGAATACAGGCCCCCCAGGGGGTGGAACAGGGTCTGTGGGGCTCAGGCTAACCTCAGTCATGCCATCTCCCTTACTCTGCCCCTCAGGGCTGGGGGGGGGAGGGGGCGGGTTATGTGACACTACAACAGTTATGCATGAGAACACAGTACCTGTAGAGACCAGAGTGGGGCTCAGATCCCCGGAGCTGGAGTTACAGGTGGTTATAAGCCACCTGACATGGGTGCTGGGAACTGAACTTGAATCCTCTGCAAGATCAGTAGGTGCTCTAATCATTGAATCATCTCTCCAGCCCCATATGGTAACTTGTAAGGTAGCAAATCATAATGCTCTGGTCACTTTATAACAGCAAGATCACTACACATTTGATGGTTCTTTTAGGAGGGTGCTAAATAGTAGCCCATTGCCAGAATATACCACAGTTTATCCATTTACATCTTGGTTGCTTCCAGGGTTTTGCAGTTGTACATAAAACATGAACAAATTGTGTAGAAATTCTTACTTGTTGTATAAATACTGAAGCTGCAGTCGCTAGATTGTAAGAGACTGCCAAACTGTCTTCCCAGTGCTCTTAGCATCTCCACCGCAGTGCCTGTTCCTCTTGTTCCCACCCACATTTGTGTGTCAGACTTTTGGACTCTGGCTGTTCCTAGGCATGGAGTGGTATCTTACAGCCGTTTTATCTGCAACTCCCTAATAATGTGGAGTGCTGAGCATGTTTTCACGTGCACAGTTGAGCAGGCCCCTTGATAAAGAAGGCATACTGTTATTAAATGAATGTTTGCCCTTTAAAAATGTTTATCCTTTGACAGTCTGATCATGTGTATAATGCATTTTGATAATATCCCCCCACAACCCTCTTACTCCCACACACATCCTCTGAACTTCCTCTCAGATTTCCCCCCAGATCTCGTGTCTTGGGGAGATCCACTGGGTTTACTGGGGCTTCCATGAGGACAGCTTTATCAGTGACTATAATAAATAATGAATAATGAAATACCCCCCACCACCACCATTAGCTGCCAATAGCTCCTAGGGTTAGAGGTGGGGACCTAGGTGGGGACCTTATGAGCCCTGCTCCAATCCACAACGGGATGTTTGACAGCCATCTTGTGTGTGCCTCAGGCTGCTGACTGTAGCTGCTATCAGTTCATGCTTTCAATGGGTCGTGTCAAGTCCATTGCACCCTCCCGTCCTTCAGTCCGTAGGTTCCTTCAGCTCTCTGCACTGGAGTAGTGTTCCTTCCCTGAGCCTTAAGTGGGGATTGTAGATGTCCTACATAAGTGAGCATTCAGCAGTCACATTAACTGCCACCACTGATGAGAAGCTTCTCTGACCACAGCGGAGAGCAACACTAATCTATGACTGTCAACATAATATTTAGAACATAATTTGACACTGTGTTCATTTAGCAAAATAACAATAGGTTTTTCACATTTTTAATTTTTTAAACTTGGGCTTTAAGAGAATTTAATATATTTGGGGTATCGTTCATTTATCAAAATTCTTATATTTGAATAATGATATTAATGTAAACATGAAATAAAGAAAACTTCCAGGTCATCAGCATGAATATTTTAATTCTGATGGGCAACTGACCCACATATATATTCTTGCCAAGAATCCCATGGGTGCATGGAAACAAGGCAATACTGGGGCAAAGCTTAGATTACGTGAAGCGTTGGTAATATATATAGCTACAGGTGGGGGGGGCAGGCAAATCTAGCCTTCTGTATATGATCAGAGGTCAGACAGACATTCTTCTGGGCCACCTCCCCTGACAGGGGCCAGAGCATGGTTAAATTCTTTTCCTGGCCATCTTTTTGTTGTGGTGGGGTTTTTTTTGTTTTGTTTTGTTTTGTTTTTGTTTTTTTTTTTTGAGTCAGGGATTCTCTGTGTAGCCTTGACTGGCCTGAAACTTTCTCTGTAGACAAGGCTAGCCTCAAACTCACAGAGATTCACCTCCCTTTGCCTCCATAGTGCAGGGTTTAAAGGCATGTGCCACCACTGCCTGGCTTTTCCTGTCATTTTTGGCTGGTTGGTAATGCCACAGGCTTCCACTCAGACCTGACATTACCTGATGTGCAGAAGGCGCCATGCTGCAGAGCAGTAGCTGCCGCTGCCTATCATTGATGAGGACTGATGCTCACATGATTAGCACTAGGAAAATAAGCAAAGGGAAGGTCAATGTGAAGGTGGTTGCAGTGGTTAGCTGCCATCACCATCAAAGTAGTATGGAAGTTGAATTCATAAGCTGGGCTTAGGGGAATATGGGCTTTGTACTAGTATAGACTCTTCTGCTGTGTTAGATAACCGATGCATCATTGTTAAGCATCCATTTACTCATTTTCATAAATCAAAAGCACTGACCCTGAGGATTCTCCACTCACCCTTCCAGCTGTTCCATGACCTTATTAACCAGCCATGGCTTCACTCCTGCGTCATATCAGATTCTTTTGACAATTTTTAATGCCTATCACAGAGTGAACTAAATCTAAACCCCTCCCTATTACTGTAAAGCAAATATAAAATCCTCAAATTCTAACTACAATTCCATTCTCCTCCATATTTTTTTGGAAACATCAAAATCTGGTTTGCATTTCCAAGGCTCCTTTAGCATACATCCTAATGTAACCATCGTCACGGCTCTCAGGCATGTGCTTGGGATGCTAGCCACTGAAATGATGAAGATTGCCCAGCAGAGTTCTTTATCATTCAGCTGTCTTCTTGGGCTGCCTGGCACAGTTGTACGTTACCTGGCAAAGCATGCATGGAAATACCTTTTGAAAAGTAATTCAGATGATTTCCAGATCTGGAAAAGCAGAGAGCCATGTGGAGCACAGACTGCTGCTGTCCTCAGCTGGTTTAGTGTGCACACTAAGTCTCAGGAATTTGAGTAGCGAAACTGCTGTCCCGAGGGAGCGCGCTGAAGACCGGCTTACAGATGCTTTGACTGTTAACAAGTTAAAGCTGATTATTTTGTTACCTAATAAATTTTCTAGGTTTGATGTGACATTTCCAGACATTGAACTTTCCCCTGGGGTTCATTTGCATACTGTCTTCCTGTTCATATGTCCCTTGTGTACGTTCTTTGTATTGTTCTCTGTGTTAAAACTATTGGAACTGACGAGACACACTGAAAAGCCTTTCTCGTGAGCAGAGCAGAGACCATGTGACTTGGTCCTCACAGACCTGTCTCTTAGTGATAGGATCTCGGTGTGTTTCCTGTTATTCATGCAAAAAAAAAGTGTCAAAAAACTACAGCACTGACTACATAAAGATCATGTGCATGTGTTTGTGACATTGCAGGCCAAAGGTAAAGAAAGACAGTGGCTAAGACACCAAGCCACTGGGGAACTAGACGATACGAAGATCATTGATGGGCTGGCTGGAGAAAAAGGCATCTACAAACGTCGGGGTGATCTGGAACCCCAAGTAAGTAATGGGGAATCTTAAACCTCAGGTCCACATAGTTCAGCCTTCTGTAGGGAATTTATGAGTTGTGTCAAAACACCATTAGCCCAGAATATACAGCTACCGAGAGCATTATATAAGACAGGTAAATAAAATGTCTCATCAAGACATGGAACACACACACACAAAATAGGATAAGGATCCTGCATGATGATATATCCTTTTAATCCCAGCACTTGGGATGCAGAGGCTTTCTGAATGTGAGGCCAACCTGAGCTATATAGCAAGATTCAGAACAGCCAGACCTACATAGTGAGATGCTGTCTCAAAATCAGCACAAAGGTAGAATAAGCTTTAATCAAACCCAGAAGAAATCAAACTGTAGACTAAGGGAAGGGAGTAAATTCTAAATCCTGAAGATGCTATGTCATAGAGCTAAAGGGGGAGTCCATGGAGCTACAGTGTTGAGTAGAGGGAAAGCCAGCCTTCCTGCCCCACCCAGCCCTCACTCTCACCACCACTATCCCATCAGTAGAACCTCCAGAAAGCCAAGAGCTACCTATGTGGCTGTGTACACACCCCCCGTCCAGATGCAGAGCAGGTACTCCGTGGGTGGGACAAACAGGAGACTCTTAGGAATCCCAGAGGCTTGCTCAAGTAACAGGGCAATCCTAGTGATTCCCTCCTCTGCTAGACCTCTAAGAATCTGCATCCATCAAATGTGTTCAGTTTTTAGAAAACAAGGAATTCTCTTAAGCTACATAATTGTAGTAAATAAGCATTTGCTTACTACATGGTCAAGTATGGACCTTGAGAACTGTGGGGGTTTCTGTTTTCCTGAATAATCAAAACTGCAGAGTTGGTGTGAGAGGGTGTAGCCCTGAGTGAGAGTGGGAGGGCCGCTCTCTAAATGTTTACTCAGCCTGCATCTGGTGGTAATTTGGGGCTCCTATTTCTGTGTCACTGCCATGAGTCAACAGCTGTTTTCTTTACTGACTCACTGTGGCAAGCAAGTGTTTGGACACATCTGTGAGTTAGTCGTGGACGCATGTGCCACTACCTCTACTTGGGGCAGATGCAACAAGTTTTAAAGGAATATATCAAATTTGCTTTCTACTGCTATCCTTGACGCATCTATGGTGCTTTAAGTTTTTCCTTTGTCTTGTGTATGTGTGTGGCCGTGCCCGAGCGGGCACATGGGCACACAGCAGTGCTGGCACCGAACTCAGCTTGTCAGGTTTGATGGCCAGTACCTTACCTACCAAGCCATCTCACCAGCCCCCTACAGTATCCTCTTGGAATTATTAGTTCTACTCATTATTTTGTATGCGTGTCAGCAAGTATATAACAGAATAATCTGGAATTTCCTTATTTATTGTTACTGACAAACTTTTTTTTTTTTTCCCACATTGGCAGATCTTGGTTCCAAACTGATCTCATAAAGTTTCACATTTTAATCAGTAGTTTTTGCCAGACAGCAGCTCAATACCACTTTAACTGCCCCCCCCCCAAAAAAAAAGAAGAAGAAAGAAACACTAGTTCACTGGCTTAAAAAAAAAAAAATGTCAAAAGCTTTAAGAATTGAGCCATTCTGAAAATGCTTTCTTGTGCTCTTGGCCAGACGCCCTCTCATATATCCGTGTCTTAGCAGTCTGCCACCTCTTCAGTCTAGGTAGAAAATGATCTTCAAGCGGCTGTGGAATAAATTCAAGTGAAGCTGATGTGGGCTCTCCTCCAATTACACAGTCTCTCTGGGGGAGGGAATGCGGAGGCATAGAGTAAATGACATGGGGTTTCTATCCTTCAGGTTTGCCTCTTTAAAGCACTATTTTTAAGTTGTCAGCCTCCAGAAGGCAGCTTTTACTATATTCCAGAGGAAGTTTTCCCATGTGATCCCGACAGCCAGTGCAGTCTGCTTGCTATCCACTTGCTGAGTACAGTCACCCCTCTCTACCTGCTGGGACAGCCCTGTGCAGGCCTGGGGCAGATCTGCAGAGCCTGGGTGAGAACCCAGGATGGCAGCTGACCATGGAATTCTACCATTCTCTCCCTCAGCTGGGTAGCCCACAGCAGAAGCCCAAGCGCCTGCGCCTGGTGGTTGATGTCTCTGGCAGTATGTACCGCTTCAATGGGGTGGATCACCGGCTAGAGCGCTCAATGGAGGCAGTGTGCATGGTCATGGAGGCCTTTGAGAACTATGAGGAGAAGTTCAAGGTAATGACATGAGCTGGGGAATCTAGTTTTTATTGATTCCTTCTGCTCAGGAGTGAGTCCTGGGCTAGGGTCAGCAGTGGATTCAGACTCTACCCAGAACACTGGACACCAGCCTCTCGCCAGCTCATTTGTCAGCAGGGAAAGTGGCCCACTGCTTCCCCTGTTCTAGTAGTCACACAATTTAAGGGCCTGGTAAACCTCTGGGTCCCATAGAGGAAAGCATACAACAAACAAGCTGTGTGATGTTTCCTAAAAACACCGGAGTCTGTTCCCAAATTTCCCTGGGCCTCTGATCCTAGTGCCCTTAGCACTCACACCCCATCACCAGCCAGGATCTGTGCACAGCCTGACAGCATCCTGTTTCATGTTCCCTTTCCATATGAACAGACAATAATAAAGTTCTCAGCTGACATCAAGATGCACTTCTGGGAGAAAGCAGCCCTTCTTGCTCAGTTCCAGCTTATCCATTTTGCTATGAACTCCTCCATTCTAGAGGTCTAGTGGGGGATCCCCATGCTGCTGTGCTGCCAGCTAGTGTGAGCCATTTGATCGCGATCATCCACAGGAAGATCAGGCATTGTAGCAGATAGCCCGAGTACCGCACACGAGAGAGAGATGTGGTGTGTACAGAAACTATGAAGGATGCACAGCCCAAGTGTAGCAAACCCCTAGATTTTGTACTGGATCAAACAACCTCCAAGAACAGACAATCTCAGATCAGTTGCTATTGAGCTGCCTCACCTGTACTTTAAGATGGCTTCCCATGCCATGGCTCTGTTTTATGCTTCAAATAAGTAACAAATTGATTTGTCATTTCGGTTAGACTCCTTGTGAAGGATGCAGCCCACTGGCCCTCCCAGAGTTCCTGGGAGAAAGGCCTTTCAGAGCTAAGTGAAGAGGAATGAGCAGCTGTAAGGCTCTGCACAGAACAAGGGGTCCAAATGTGTCTAACACCTGAGTTAGCATGAGGGAATTCTGCTTCCCTTTACAACATAAGCACTATCCCTCATGGTCACTGAAATCCGTGCAACTATTCAAAGTCCTTCTGGCTTCTATTACAGTTGCTATGCATCTCAGAGCCCAAATCACATACTCGCTCTGACAGGATGAGGGCAGAATGCTTGGAGAAGTCTGGGAAGAGACTTTGTACTTCTGAGTCACATGGCGGCTGACAGAACACAGCTTTCATAAGAACCAGAGGGAGTCAGTCTTTAAAGCACTCCGGTTGGAGCAGAGGGAGCAACAGACTTCTGAGGACATCCATTCAACCTTGCTATCTCTTGACCTACACCTCATGTGTGATTACATCTTGATTTTTCTCATATAGAAAATATTCATTTAAACCATTTGCCCGCTGATGGCCTAAGTCTAGACAGCCTTGGATCAGAATAAATAACCACAGTTCAAAAAGGTTAGGTTTGAACCTGCCCCAACGTCCTTCATTTCAACAGCTCTTCAGGTCCTCTCTCCATGCTTTCATATTGGAGACTGTCACATTGCCACCCATCTCTGCTTGGGCTCCAGAGGGCCCCTCTGTAGAGGACAGAAGAGTGACAGTCACATGCTCTGTGAGAGCTTTTCCTGGTTCTAATTAAAGAGTACAAGGTAGGAAGAATGACGAATTGAGGCTCGGTCTGTCCCTCTGATCCCAGCTTCATCAGTACATTGTTGGTCTCTTTTTAGAAATATTCAATATTCCTTCTGTCATCATTATTCCCAACCACTCAGTGTGTCTCTACTTTCAGTTTCTTATTTATGACAGAAGAATAAGGTCCCAGCAATAACTACCAAGAGGCTGGAACTTACTCAGAAAATATAAAATGACTCATGAGCAGATGATGGTTTGTGGAACACCCAGAGTAGCATCACACGGTATCTTCAGGATATAGTCGTGTGGTCTGAAGCTCCTACCCTCGGTTCTAGACAGTTAGCTCTGGGCTGTGAAGATATGGACTCTGCATTTGCTTTGCAGCCTTCAGAAGTGCCCCTGCTATGGGGTCTGCCTGCTCCCCATCCCTCTTGGCATCCGCTTGTGTTGTGTTTGGCTAGAGCTCCCCTGACTTATGGGTCATTAGAATCTGTCCTGGAGGCTCACTTAGTCCGCATTAGCACAGCCAATGCCAAACCACAGGGACCCTCAAACATGAGAGTAAGTGAGGTGGGAAGGTAATTTAGCAGCATTGCATTTTCTAAACCTCTGAATGTTCAACCACCTGACTTCACATATTCCCAGAACAACACATTTACTGACAGTCAACATCAGCTCCACTAAGCTGCTGACCAGCCTTGTTCCCAGTGTTCACACAGCACTTAGGCAGAACGCTATCGATTACATAAACTGCTTTATTCTAGTCATCTTTTTCCCCACTTCAGCTTCATTCCAGGCTCCTGGAGTTTTCATTACCAACTTAAAATAGACTTCCTTCTCAAAGTACTCTCTAACACTGAAAGTTTGGTGACTATTTTTCTACTAAGCATCTAAATAATGGTATCAGAAATTCTCTCATTCAGAAATTAGACTTTGAAGAGACAATAACTTGAAATGTATTACTTCTATGAATATATATAGGCTGTGCTCTAAGGCAAAGCGTGTAGAAGGAAGCCAGTGTGGAGCCTGTGGGGTTAGGGGAATGGGCAGCACTTGTCCATGACCCCCCCATCCCATCCTAGCTCTGCTAAAGCAGCCCCACTTACATTGATTTTGCACAATATTGCATAAAGTGGGCTTCATACAGTTTTTCATTTGGAGAAAGGATTCCATAGCTGAGACACTTTAAATGCAAGAAAGCCTTAGGAAAGCACTGCCCTGGGCTAGGGATACAGCTTTGGCGGTAGAGAGTATTCCTCGTGTTCTGGTTTTCTTTTGGCGCTGTGCCAAACACCAAGGCCAAAGCACTTTAGGGAGTAAAGCATATTTGACTTATTCCAAGTCTCTGTCCACTGAGGGAAATCAGAGCAGGAACCATGGAGCAATGCTGCATATGGCTGTGCTTCCTATGCAGCTCAGGCCTACCTGCCGAGGTATGGAGCCATCTACAATGATCATGTCAGCCTCTCCTAGACATGACCCCAGACCAGGCTATTCTACAACAGAGGTTCCCTCTTCCTAGGTTAACAATAAAAACTGACCAGCACACCTAGCCTATACAAGGCCCTAGGTTCTGTCCTCAACACAGCAGACAAGGATGGAAAAAGAAACCCACTATTCTAGAACCAATACTGGATTCCTGTTCCTTATTACCTCTGAGGACTTTCCCTGTAGAAGGCGCCATTGGTCCTCACCTTGCGTATGAATCACTCTCCTCTCGACAGACTAATACAAGACACCAGTGCTCCTAAAACTTTGTAGGGCAGCTTTCCATTCCAGTTCTTGGGCATTAAGTTGTCTAGGGCCTTAGAGCTGGGAATTATTTTCACCAACCTCTTTCCACAGATGAGAAGTTAAATACTTCCCAGGTCACATCACTAGAAAATGAAATGCCAGGGCTTCTAACCCCATGTTTGAGGATCTTTCGTACTTTTTAAAAAATCCTATAACCTTCTGTTTTACTTGTGCCCAAACTTAGGCCAAATCAGTATTTTCAAAAATTCATTCAAAAGTAAACCTATTTTATTATCTATCATTTCCTACTTTTAATATCCCACCATGCAAACGTGGTGTAATAGACATGATTTCTTTGATAGTTTCTTAGACAGAAGGCTATAGATGAGACCCACAGAGACACTGCTAGGAAATTCCTTCTGTCACACACTTGGCTTAGTTTCTGTAGTTACCCCTTCCCCAGTGCCTTAAGGACATTTGAGTTTAAATATGGAGACAAGAATTTCCCCATCACACCTAGTGGGGAGTTTTATAGGGGGTGTCTGGAGGACATCTGTTGATTAATGCTGGATTGGCAGACATCTCAAATGTTCCCCAGACCACACTATTTTCCTTATAGATACTTAAGTTACTCCAATACCCAAACCTTCATATCCTCACAAAATGTCTTTAATAGAGGTGGAAGGGTGCATAGAGACGGTGGGGGGTTCAGAGGGACAGTGGCTGAGACTGACATCTCTCAGATTGCTCACCTCTGACTTTTCAAATTTTGTAGAAGAGCAGCGCCTGACTCCAAACGCTGACCTCTTCTCAAAAGTCAGGAGTTCCTCATGGTGCACAGAGGATAGAGAATTAAAAAGTGCTTCCTACATGTCACGCATTAACAAGTAGAAAAACATATTGCACAGTCACATGGTCAATATCTTCCAAAGTTATGTGGATGCTGATGTGTTTGTATGTGACTTTGCAGCTTGGCATGTCTATTAGAAGAAACTAAATGCCCAAGGACCTCTGTCATAGAATATTTTCAGAGGTTAGATTGAACACAATTGTGGATAATTTGGGCCTCTTTTGTACTTTAATTTCTGTATTATTTTTCTGTTGGGGATCTAGGGAGGATGAGTTCGTTGGCAGAGTTGAGTTGCTCAGGATCACTGACAGAGGTCCCTTTTCCTGCTGGCTCTCAGCTTCTGGGAACTACTGATGCTCTTGTCCACAGTCCCCTCCATGCCCATCGTAGTTAACTCCTCATGCCAGACCTCTCTGGCACGTCAAATCTGTCTTCCCCTTCTGTTAGCAACCAGGAAAAACTCTACTTTGAACAGGCTCTGTGTGATTCGGTTAGGCCCACTTGATAACCTTTCTTTTGATTAACTCACAGTCGTGTAAACTTAATTACATCTGCAGAATCCTTTCTGTCATGGAAGTTAATGTAATCCTAAGTGATATCCCGTTATGTTTACCAGACTTGACACAATTAGGCAGAGAGTAGAGAGGGCTTAGAGTTGGCATCTGAATCCTGCCTAACAGTGTGTGGTCCTTCCAAAGTCTCCCCTAAAACTTACACAGTAAATGTAAGTTTGGGGTAGCCCCTAAAGTCCTCAGGATACTTCCCATCTCTTTCCAGGAGAAGGTGGACCCAAACAGAGTGAGTCCAAAATGTGTTTGCTTTTATTGATAGCACACATCTGCCTCCTTTATGGTCAAATACTGCACAACTGGAACAATCCAGAGTTGGAGTTTTTAGGACCAATGATTATTCTGTTACTCTCTGACTCTTGCATGTAGTATGACATCGCTGGACACTCGGGAGATGGCTTCAACATTCGCCTTGTTCCGGCTAACAAAATTCCCAAGAACAACAAGCAGAGACTGGAAATTCTGAAGGTAGCTCCATTCTGCTCCTGCTCCTGCTCTGTGTTGTAGGAATCTCTGTCAGATTAGATAAAAAAAACTAGAGTGGCTGAAGCTGGAGATGTATCTTACACGTTCAAGCACTAAGCAGAAACTATCTTTCCTGTTTAAATTCCCTTTTCCACCAATGAAATTGAAATTTTCCCTCCATGCTTTCAGAGTACTCAGTTTTTTCTAGGGTTTGAGCATCTAAGATCAGATAAAATGCTCAGTAGGAAGGGAAGAATAGCCTCTTTTAGGGTATTCTGTATTCCAATTTTAAATTTCTGTGAGTATTTTTGAATGATAAAATAGATTTACTTCTTTGCTACTAGAAACAGTGTTTAGTATTATTTTTCTCCTGCATCTTGCCCCTCTTGGGGTGATACTGTTACATATTTTCTTGCTTTGAATAGAAGCTAGAATTTAGAAGTGCCCACTGTGAACATTTGGGAATACTGCCATTCCTAAGGAAGTCACCCTATGCACTATCGCTGTGCTCTGTGGTGTGTCAGTCAAAGGACTGGCACTCTATCAATGAAAGAATCACTGTTTGTGAAAAGGGGTTGCTCACCTGTGGTATTATGCCCTGACTCTTCCCTCCAGACCATGCATGCCCACTCTCAGTTCTGCATGAGTGGGGACCACACCCTCGAGGGGACAGAACATGCCATCAAGGACATCACCCAAGAAGAAGCTGATGAGTACTTTGTCATCATCTTAAGTGATGCAAATCTGTCTCGATATGGAATAAATCCTGCCCGGTTTGCTCAGATCCTAACAAGTGACCCTCAAGTTAATGCCTTTGCCATTTTTATTGGCTCTTTAGGGGATCAAGCAGTCAGGTAAGCATTGTCACAGAAGACATTTGGTAGAGTAAACATCTGAGGTGTTGTTTCTCAGACTTCAGTGTGAGGGGCTGGGAAAGGCAGCTAAAACAGGGTCTAGAGTGTCTGTCCCTCTTGGGGTGCACAGTGTCCTGGCTCGTTTGGACAGGCAATAATAGACTGGAAGAAACACGATGCCCTAGGGGTTTTGGGACAAGAATTTATAATTTTAATTATTTTATAAAATAAGTAATTGCCAAATTGATATTTCCCCAATAGGTTAGACAGTATTTTATAGATTAGACTGGGCTTGGGTTCTCTGTAAAATACCTAATCAGTTGTGTTCAAATCATATTCAAAATAACAAATAGGGAGCACTGTGGTTGTGGCTCCGTTGTAGAACTCTTGCCTAGCACACATGAGGCTCCAGGTTCAATCCATAGTATCGCCTAAATAAATAAATCAAGGAAACCAACCATAGTAAATTTCCTAGCATAACAAAAATTGCATTTGTCTATATGTAATATGTGTCTGTTTATTGTGTGTAAACAGACATTGTCTCAGTCACTGTTCTATCCTGTGAGGAGAGACTATGACCATATTTAACTGAGGGCTTTCATACAGTTTCAGTGGTTTGGTCTATGACCATCACGATAGGAAGCAAACAGCTATGGCACCGGAGCAGCAGTGGAGGGCGATATGAGTCTGGAGGGGCCATCCTCATTCAAACTACCACAGACGTATAGACTTACATAACCTCATAAACATCAATAAGGGACTTAAGTATATATTTAGATGTGTATATACATAAGCATACAAATGCATGTATATATATGTAAATCTATATCTCTTATTGGAGACAAGTAGATGAGATACCTTGAACACAAAGGAAGTCTCTCTCTCTCTCTCTCTCTCTCTCTCTCTCTCTCTCTCTCTCTCTCTCTCTCTCTCTCTCTCTCTCTGTGTGTGTGTGTGGAGAGAGGGAGAGAGTTATATGCTATAGTGAACATGCTGTATGATAACTGTAGGAATTTATAGTCAGACAATAAGCAGAGGCCAGGAAACACTTCATAACTTACACACACTAACAGAAGGCATTTGTGGTTTTTTTCTGCCTAAAATACTCATAAAAGGCAGAAAACACAACTGAAATTGTGTCTCAGAAAGAAAAACAGCAAAAACTTGCCCTTTCTTACAGAGGCCGCCTCTGTTTCTGCCTCTTCCACGTGCTGTGCTCTATGGTGCAGATCCCCATAGACTAGGGGGGTTTCAGCCACTTCGTGCAGACTGGAGAACACACTTGGCATCACGGACTCCTGGTCACTGCACACACCCCTCTTAGGTTCATGTGTTAGCACTTCCCATTTTCTGGAACCTTCCTGTCCTCAGAGCCTTCTTTGTCCACATTCCCCAGCACCAGCCCAGCATTAGGCAGGCAGCAGGCCCAACAAACGCTGGCTGAGCTGAAATGGGCAATTTTTTTTTTTCTTTCTAGTGAACAGATCCTGTTGGAATACTTAAGAAAGCACAATAATACCCTTGTGGTTTCCTGGGGAAATGGTCCAACGTCCACTGGCAAAAGACACAGAACAGACTTAGCTGGTCTGCCCAGCATGCCAAGTACATGATCCTATACAGAGTGGCTGACTTTTATTAAATGTCATTCCAAAGCCAAACTTTGTTGGCTCAATGAAAGGCGGTGTTCTTTTCAATATATCTGTCTTGCCGTCTTTTGCCTTTAAAGATGGCCTTTTGTTCCAAGTGATAAATTGACATTTTTTAAAAATTACCATGAGCCTGCTCAACCTCAGACTCATTAGACCTGCAGTGGATAATGCAGATTGTCTTTCATATTATGTGATGGGGGAGGATCGAGACACGCACTCAGGGACCTGACTCTGCAGCGAGCTGGAGGCCTGTTTTCCAAGAAGGGAGAAGCTTTTGAAGTATAGTGTGAGGCCATATTACTCAGCCAGACGTAGGTGAGCTAATTCCAGATGGGTCCCTCGGGCACCATCCTATCAAGGGAGTGTAACAGAGCAGGAATCCATAGCGCTTCAAAACTACTAATTTTCTCCCTGAAAAGATCGTCCCTTCCGCTCACTGTTTTCCCTGCCTCTGTTCCTGATGCTTTCCCAGGCCTTTCATTGCTTGGTCCAGACAGTTCAATTGCAGGCAAGGTATGAGAAAGAGAAAATATCCTTTGGTAAGAACCCATTTTGAGGCAGAGACTGGAATGGGAGCCTTGATTTACAATGGTGATTTCCTTCCCTCTGACAGGCTTCAGAGAACTCTGCCAGCTGGCCGGTCTTTCATCGCTATGGACACCAAGAAGATCCCTCAGATTTTACAACAGATCTTCACCTCCACCATGCTGTCCAGTATCTAAGAAGCACCCTCCACCAGCCCAGGACTGGAAGCAAGAGGAGAGTAAAAGGATTCTGAAAAGAGGGTAGCCAAGCCAACCTGTGCCCTGGCTGGATGCTGCGGTCCAGCAGTGAGCTGACTTGTGAATGGAAATGTACTCTGGGAGGGCTGGAGATCTCAGAGGAAACAGGTTGACCTGTGTTTCTCAAAAGGTCAGGACTGAAGGAAATAGGGCAGGAACTACACGGCTTGGTCTAGTTCCAAACCCAAAGGATAAAATACCCGCTTTTGCCTTAATATGCCATCTGTTGCCTGCCAGGAGCCACCCCAGAAAGCCAGGCCTTTAAGGCCATAGTTGACACTAAGGGCTATGTCTGCAAGTCCTATCCAACAGGTTCCTGTCTACACTTATTTTCACTTTCCCTCCAATGTGTATTGCCCAGCAAATTTTGCAGAATTTAACGCACTGAAAAGTATTTGGGCAATAGGACTTTACAAGGTGTTGGATTCTCAAAAAAATCTCATTCTCTTGGCTGAAAGAAGCCAAAAGATCCTCAAGGTGCCTACTCCCATGCTTCAGGTAATAGAGAGCAAGTGCCCTACCCTCTTTGCTGCCCAAGTTCAAGGATGAAGATAATCTTGTCTTAGCTTCCTTGCATCCTGCCTTTAGTGCTTTTCCAGAGCTCCACAATAGAGTATACTTTGCTGTCCAAATTATATCAATGAAAGTAGCAAATGTGTAATCGAGATTATGTCTGGCAGATTACACAAAGTTAAAAGCAGTGTGTTTGACAGAGTGTTAACTGGAGATTTCTTTAGGTTTAACTAAAGAAAAACATACTTTTCTTTTCAGCCAAATTCTCTTTTCTTTCAAAGTGTACCTAGTCACATTTTTTAAATCACATGTTCTAACAGAAGTCTCCTGTAAGTCATCTAATAAAATGCTCCTCTTACAGCTGGCAATGAAGTCAGAAGTGTTGGGGCACCACTATGTAGGTGCTTACTTACTGTAGGCTGAGAAACAAATATCATGATGATGTTACCCCTAGCGTGCATGCTGTCATCATACAGGCCTGTAAATTTATTTCATTTAATTATAGGACAGAAGAAATGTCACCCATTTCTTCTAATACCCCATCTCCTGTTCACCAATTGTCAAAGAAATAAAAAGCAGTAGATTTTCAGTATTGTGTTACCACCAATGTTTTCATGGTTTGTTTTCCTGGTCACATGTTTATTCTGGGTGCTTGATTATCTCAAAATACCCAAAGTTTTAACTCAGCATGTATCTTTACAGTTGCATGATTATTACTCGCATTTGGTAATGATTGACTGTACATCAGGAATACACTAAATGGGTTCTGTGCATTATGTCGTTCAGTTCTCATGGCTTGTAAGACGGCTACCTTTTTACTGATAAAATGATATTTAGAAGACCTGTCGCTTTCACAAGGTTCCTGACCATACACTTTTAATTATTCATTTAACTATTAGTATTACCTTACAAATGAAGGCATGGGGCCTTAGCGATATCCACAGTCACAGGCAGGTAGACAGGCTGTGTGTCCTTCCTCAGCTTTTGAGTGTCTGTGTGAGGCCCTCACCACATTGCATGTTACTGCTCCCTGGTGACCTCCGCTGCTTTCCCTCACTCTCCTCCAGTGTGTCTGTGATCTATCTTTTAGGAAGAGCTGTCTTCGCAGCTCTTGTTTTATACGCCCCATCTTTGTGCTTTCAGGCACCCAGAGGTGTGGGGTCTAGAGCATGGACACTTCTGGGAAGAATCTTGTAACTGCTCCTGTTCCCCCCCCCCCCCCCCATACAACATTGAACTGAGGAAACGCCCATAGCCCCAAGGTCACCGCCCCAGCAGCATTTGGAAGTAGCATACAGAAGTAGCTCAAGATGTAGAGCCCTCACAGATCTCCACACAGAACCTGAGTAAGCAGGGCCATTCTTTTTAAACACGGAAAGAATGTCCTCAGTAATTAAGTTTCCCTTTTCCTCTAGCCAGACATCCTTTCAATTGTTTGAAAGAGAAAATAGACTTTTATGTTTTCTTATTTGTAAAAGGGGAAGATGAGGGGAAGGATGCTTTGTTCTCGTTTCTCAGAGTACCTAAGATGTGTGTGCATTTATTATTAAATGTACTTAATTATAGACCACTCCAGGCTGTTCCCAGGCCCTCATTAGAGCCAGGACATAATAATAACTGCACTTTGTGCCCTCCGGGAGGGCATTGAAAGACATCTAACCCAAGTCTTTCTTGCAAGCGCATGAAACACTGAGAAGGTTCATTGTTAATCCCAAGCAGCCAGGACGAATGAGGGCTGTGAATAGCCACAGTATATGATGTGTGTTCCTCCTGGAATCCTTTGTGCCCCCAATAAGATGACCTCATCGCAGATGGAGGCTTGAGCGCAGCCACAGAAGTGGGTCAGAGCAGGAGGACTTGAAAGGAGCGTCAGAGGGGTTCTTTGCCCCCCTTTCTTGGGAACCCGAGGAGGAGGAGAAATCCATCAGCGAGGCAGGATTTTCTCTAAACCAACCCCGAGGCTCTGAAGGCCATTAGCCGTGGTTTCTGAACACAGCTTGGCCAGAGTTCCCCAAAGGCCAGCCCCAGAGAGTCCACCTTCCCTGCACCTGGCTCCTTCCTGGGTCTGTCAAGTCAGCCAGAGTGAAATTCCTCAGTGAGCCAACACAGAGACAAACACAGAGTGAGGGAAACAGAAAACGGTTGCTTTATCCTTAATCATCTGTATTCGCTTCCAGCAAATGCAGTTAGAGAAATCCCTGAATTCTAAGCCAGTCTCCCCAACACTCTTGAAACCTCATCTCCAGTGTACTCGCGGTCCACTTCAAAAATCCAATCTGTGATATATACAGTGTAAAAATACTTAGATGGACAGTGATGTGTCCTAAAGATCTTACTGACTGCCTGGATCCTCTGACATTTGCTCTGGCAGAACTACTTACTGAAATTCTGATTTCCCACTGATAGATACTGGAAGGAATTTATAACTCTAGTTAGAACTGGGTTAAAAGGAAGTTCTTGATCCTGATTGGCTATTAATTACCTGTGTAAATTTGGACTAATTAGTCTGGGCCTTATTTGTGTAAAATCAGTGCCTTAAAATGTTTGGAGAAAAGGATTACTAAAATTATGGTTTTATGTTCCAGTTACCCAGTTACATGGCTTGTTCTGGCCTCCTTGTGAGAGCCACATCACAGCAGTTCTGTGTTACCAGAACCCCACACAATTTGGTAAATAGTAGCCTGTCTCCCAACATGCAGGATTTGGGCACCTGAATCATCTGCCCCTTCACAGTATTGCTGGCTAAATGTGAATATTCCCTTGCATGAGCATCAGTAAAATTACACAAAAGAATGTTCTCCTCAACTTGTAAGAGCTCTGTCTATTGCATCAAGCTTTGCACTTTAAGAGTGCATATCTGAACACTGAAAGTCAAGAGAGATCAGGGGTTGGAAGACCACTGTGACCTAAGTGTCTCAGCTAAACAATGCCCAAGTGTGTGTGTGTGTGTTCACATGTGTTGAATTCTGCCAACAGTCTGCTCCAGAAGTGGCACATATCTGCCCAACACCTCAAGTTGAGAAGGAGTGGGCAGGACACTCTTTGGAATCTGAGCACTGCCTGAGGCTTCCACCTTCACACACAGACTTCTGTTCATACACACAGCCTTCGGAGTGCCAGGGTTACATAACTGTGAACTTGAGCAGTGTTTGCGGTATTTGGCCACTCACAGCAAAATACAACACTCTTAAAGTAGTTTAGATCCTGGGGGTGGTGAGAACATGGCATTCTGTTTCAAGAAATCTTATCAAGGGGATAAGGTTGTCCCTATGTAAGGCTGTCCCTCCCTTGTGGCCCATGGGCACCAGACACCACAGGCTTTGATGAAAGAATTAGGAGTGGCTGCAGTGTGTGTCAATAAACTCAGACTCCAAAGATGGTGATGTGGCTACAGAAGAGTCTCGGGATATAAGGATTTGTTACAGTTAAATATAGATGAAGCCCTTATAATAGTAGCTGACACTGACCCGGAACTGAAAGAATCAGAGACTCTGAGCATCCTGGTGCAGGTGAAGATCTGAATATGCTGAGAACTGGGAACCTGACTGCTTACCCTGCGTTACTCTTCTCACCAAGCCATACATGAAGCCTTTCCTGACTGAAACGTGAGGGTGTAAAAGTTGTGCTCTCTCGTGCTTGGACGTTTTTTAAGTGCAGATGCTAATTCAAGGACACTTCCAGTTTCTTCTCTCTAGCACAGTGGGACCTCCAGAAACAGTGCCTCCCAACCAAACTGGCTGGTGCGTGTCCTTTCACAAATTTTAAAAAGTCACAGATCACATGAAAACAACAATACATGTGAACACATTCGAGCCATCCTGACAAACCACATGGGAGAGCTTGGAAACACCCGGATAGCCTTGGCCTCCCCTCCTGTAAGGGATTCTCACAGAGCCTGCCAGTGCTGAAGAACCTAAAAGGCTCTGCGTCCAAGCCAGGGCACCCAGATTCCAGAAATACACACAGGAGCAGGTGATAAGTGGAGAAGGCAAGAGGGTTAGTTAATGTAGGTACTAGGTTGAATGATAATGTTGCTTATTATGTAGTTGACAAAGAAGGCGCCTCATTGGGTAGATTTCCTTTAGTGTTCTGAGACCTCTGAACAACTCCGTTCAAGGCGGCTGGAATAAGTAAGCACATCCATTACAGGCTCCCATACAAAAATTTGGTACCAAATGTAGAGTGCCAGAGCCAAAGAATCTTTCTCTCTGTGACCTTTCTTGGAGACTGGAAAAGGAAGGCAGACCCACAGAGGCAGAGGGCTATAACGGCTCCTCAGACCGCCTGAAAGCAGACATTCAGTTGCTTGGCTGGAGTACAGCTCCACACAGCTGGCCTGGCTCTGCCCCAGCATCTGAAGTCTGTCCTCAGAGCGGCATATCTCAGCGAAAGGGGATGTTCTTTCATAAAACAGATCTCCCTGCACAGCCATCCATTATACACTTCTTGAATTCTTTTATCCTCTGGCCCAGCTGGGTTGAGTTGAAAGCCAGAGGACTGTGGTTGGAATGAAGACAGAGAGGGTGTATTAGTTATTTTGTGTCGTGGTGGCCAAAATCCATGACAGTTTCACAGAGGAAAGGTGTATCTGGACTCACAGTTCCAGAAAGCTGCAGTCCATCGTGATGGATCCGTCAGACTATGGCCCCAGGACAGTACAGTAGACCAGGAAGCAGAAGCCAGACAGGGAAGAACCCTGAAAGGCCTGAGACTCACTTCCTCCAGGACCAATCAGATTGTCATGGGGAGAGTCAATGTGCTTTGAGGTGGGGAGATGACATTCCAGAGCTACACTTACAAGTACCTGGTGGGGGTCATGGCAGGGAAAGGTGGCTGACTAAGCCAGGAAGAGAAAAGAGGGAGCGATAATCAACTGTCTTTGCAGGCATGTGGTGTACCCACGGGCATTGGCAGGTGGCGGGTGGCAAACCAGAAGTCATGGGGGGCCATAAGTCAATGTCAGGCATCTTTCTTCTTTGCTCCCATTTTTAGTTCTTGAAGCAGGATCACTGGAACTGGTGCTCACGGATTACCTGGGCTCTGGCCAGTCAGCACCAATCTCTACCACCAACTCTGGGTTTATACTCTGTGCCACCATGTCTGGATTTTTACTTGTGTCCTCATACTTGTATTCCACCACCAGTATCCCACTTCTACAACCCAGGAGCTATTTTTAAGCTGATGTTAAGGGAAGGGGGGGTGGCATCTGTTCATTTAGTTGCTAAGAAACTGTCATAAAACCATGTTTTTGTAAAGGCTGGTTATAGGCACTTCTAAACACTTCCCAGTAAGTCAGATATGACAGCAGATTCCTGAGATATGCAAAGCAGAAGAATCATGAATTAAAGGTCAGCTCCGGCTACATAGTGAGTTCCAGGTCAGCCTGAGCTGTGAAGCAAACCCATTTCAACAAGAGAGCAACTCACTGAAAACAAAAGAGGAGTGTGCTGGCAGACTATTCTCAAAAAATATATGATATACTTGCATGAAAATGTCTTTCTGTAACACAGTACCATGTACAATGCATATACCCAGTGAGATTTTAAAATACAAAACCCAAAGGTATTTCCGTGTGGAAGAGGCTCTATTGAAGCATACTGTTTCCTCTCTGGAAGAGCTCTAATGTTAATAGGCTCAGAAGTCAGATACTGCCCTAGTGTTGAATAGTCCTTGATATAGGGGAGTGAGGGCTGAGAGATGTCCGAGACAGGAGAATAATAAAGAGAGTTCTCGTAGCAGCCACAAGTTTATTTCTCAAAGACTTTTTTATACCTAACGCAAGGGAGGCAAAAGACCTCCCTCTCCCAAGGACAGCATGGTTCACGGTACAGACAGGTGTAAATACCTTCTTTAATTCACAGAACATCTAATAACCATGGCTTATGGCAAAGATTTTGTCATACAGCCTTGGGAAGCAAGACAATATGGCAACCATGCCTTTGACCAAACATCCTGACAATACATCCTTAAGAAGCAAAATAAGCTCAAACTCTCTGACTTTGAGTCAAGATGGAAACAGACCACACTGTGGGGTCACTTGTGGGCTCCCACACGCAAACTGACTCAGCCTAATCCATCCCAGGATGGAGTGTGGGAATTCCAAAGCTCTTAATTACCACAAGATCCCCATGGATCATGATGCCAATGTATCCGACGGGGCTCATATGGATTCTTCCACAAGGGAAGTGGCTTCATATAAAGGTTGTGGCTACAGAATGTGGTCTCTGTGTAGTCCCACACAGGTCTTCTGTGAACTGAGACTTACGGTACATTCTGTAAGTCAGATTCACTGAGGGATGAGCCACAGGAGAGACCTGAGGATGTTTGAATTGAAAAGACTCTTCCCAGCTTCCGTAGTCTGCCCTGCCCCTGCTAGTCATGGCCACTTGAGACACCCCAAACATAGTTCTTCATGTATTGGATCCCCCCTGTTGGGTTGGAACCTCCAGCTCACTCCTGTTTGACCCAAAAAACTCCACCACCACCCTCCAAACCCTGCCCTCTCAAAGTTTCTGAACAAAAGAAAAAAAAAAAAAAAACAGTTCCCACATGATTAGCAACTATAGCAGCTTCCTCCCCTGAAGTTGCCAGCCACCCAAGTCCCCACCTAAAGCATTCAGCTTTTGACCACACGCACACACACAAACCCAGCTAGTGAAGGACTACTCATTCTCACCCCTCACCTACAACCTATATAATTCCCCTGCTTTAGTTCAGGTGTGTGGCTTCTCTGGTCTCAGTCTCTAGGACAAGAAAACCCACCTTCATGGGCAGGAAACCTGTTGGGGGGCGGGCAGAAAGCCTACTATCTTGGTACCAAAACCCTGGAGAAGCTGCCCAGGAGTTGCTTTGCCCAAATAAATCTGTTGTTACACTTTTTCCATTTGGCTTGATCTGGCTTACTGTGTCAGCAGAGAAACCTATGGGGTTACAGAAAACCTATTACCCCCAAGATAAGGACAGCAATCTTTTGTTCATCAGAGGATTAAAATAACAAAAGGACTTCATAAACCAGAAATATGAGCCCGTGAAAGAGGTATTGGAAATTTGTTCCCAAAGTGTGTTTATTGGGGTGGTTTCCTGCGTATCTCAATCCAGCATTGTTAGCTAAGGTTCTGAGGAACGCCTTTCATAGGCTTTGCTTTTCTACCGGCCACAGGACAGTAGAGCAGCCAATGTATGAAATCATCATTTGTGCATGGCTATTAGCCAGCACCATCCTAGCTTCCCACATCCCTGCACTAGGGGCTGGAGCTATGGCCCAATGCTGTACTCTGTTTCTCTGCTCTTTTGGGAAGACCATTAATGCCCCAGGGGCAAGGGACATTTGATTTTAAGTCCACAGTGGAAGGTAACCCAGTGGATGAGGGTCTCTCTGACAAATTTTGGAATCATGACATCCTGATCAAACAGCTCAGAGCTGGGTCAGAGTCCAGAGTGGCCTCTTCTCCAGGATGAATAAGGTGAGGGACAAAAGAAAGAGTTGCATGGGGGGCGAGGTGGGGATGTCAAGGCAGGTAACTGACGTCACCTGGCTCCTGGGATTTTACTTCACTCTAGGACCGTGTTCATTCATTCTCTGCATTTATAATGACAAATTAACTGTTTCTCAAGATCACATGACCTATTCCCTGGGTAGGGTCAAATTTACTTTGTTAGAAGTGGTTCCAGGCAGTATGCATTACAAGCTCTGGCCTCCTTAGGAGGCTGATAGTTTGGACAATCTTAGAGACTATAATCAAGGCTATCTCAGACGACCCCCTCAGATGTACTCTCCCTCAACCTGAGCCCCTGACTCAGCTGAGCATTGTTCAGATAATCTGCAAAGTCTTAGTCTCATTAATCAAATCTTCATCAGTAACTGAGGAATATTAGAAGGCTAAGCCTAAGATGCCATCTGTGTCTGCATATGCAGAGAACATGTAAAAAGAAGCATCATTATTAAAATTATATAGCTAACTCTTACCTAGCATTTCTCATGTGCTGGATACTTCTTAAGTACTTCATGACCTGCTAACCCCATATTTTGATAAAACAGCTACTTACAATCTAATCTTAACAAAAGCCATTCTATCAACTTGCAGTGTGGAGAGTGAAGCAATTATCACACCCAGAAAATCTTAGAATAGGCCATGGTTTCTGCCTCCAATTTCTGATGGGACTCAGGTGCACCCCGGGAACTCAGAAAGCTTAGGCATGCTCTCAGCAACCCTTTATCTAAGCACAGGAAGTGTGGCAGTCATGTGCTGTAGGAATATGTTCTGGTACGTTGTAAATTATTTGTTTCTCTTACTGGTTTACTAAAATGCTGATTGGCCAGAGGCAGACAGGAAGTGTGGGTGGGACTACTAGATTAAGAAAGCTCTGGGAACAGGAAGAGTAGAGCAGAGATGCCAGAGAGACACAAGAGAAGCCATGGAGACACCATTCAGCTGCCCAAGAATCAACATGTAAAAGTAACACGGATAAGCCACGGGCCACATGGCAAAAGATTAATGGAAATAGACTGAGTTAAGATGTGAAAACTAGCTAGCAATATGTATGAGCCTTAGGTCGATCAGCATAAAATGAATATAAGCATCTGTATGTTTCTTTGGGACTTTGGGACTACTGGTCCAGATCTTGGGGCTAGTCCAGACCAGAAACTTATTATAACAGTCCTGTACTTTTCACTAAGTGTTTCCAATACACACACACTCTCCACTCAGGGGGCAAAAGACAGTGTGGATGGCTGCATCCCCAACAGCAGAGCCTCCATGAGCTGCACTTCCTGGGTGTCATGAGTCTCTATGCCCTCCAAGTTCATATCCTGGAATTCTACCCCCACTGTAACTAATCATAATTGGAAAGTAGGGCCCTTGGGGGATCGGTTAGGACATGAGGGTAGAATCCTCATGAATGGATTGCTGCCTGAGTTACAACAAAATACTACAGGCAATTGTTTATAAAGCACATTCTTTTCTCACAATTCTGAGACCTTGAAAGTTCAAGATCAAGGTTGTAATGTCTGTTGTGAGCCTTCTGGCTTCCCCAGTCATGGCAGAAGGGCAAGGGAGCTGTATGGAGCTTAATTTAATCTTTTCACCAGAAACACATTGTATCAGTAATTAACACACTGCATGATAATCAACCCATTCTCATGAGGACAGACCCTCATGATAATCTCTTTATAAAACTCCCAGCCCTTAATATTTCAGTGATTATTAAATTTCAGCACAAGGTTTGCAAAAGACAGCTGAACTACAACAAGACCTTCCCTTTACTACCAGCTGTGAGGAAGACAGAATACATCAACTAGAAAGCATAAAGAAATTGGGCTCTACAGTGCTTGACCCCAGCCTCCACGGTCTGGGTCAGTCAGGGCAGCCGTGGGCATACCACATGCTGTCCATAGCTGTTCTCATATCTGTGTTTCCTGTTCTGGGGAATAAAGGCAGACACCAAGTGTTGTCTTTCCTTGTCTTGACCCTGAAAGCGTGATGAATGTGTTTCTAGTGGCTGGGTAGCTGTGGGATGAGGAAGTGTCACGGTCCTGGGAGACAGAAATTGTGCTGACTCAAAGAAGCTTGGGGGGGGGGGTAAGATTTGGATGGACTGGGAAGGTAAAGGAAATCCCTGAGGGAGGTAGCAAGGAGGAGAGTGAGCAGAAGCCTGGTCTTGGCGGAGGCAGCTGGCCGAGCAGGCACAACATGACAACTCTCCCTTTCTGGCTGCCACTCCCCAGCAAAGAATTTCTAAGCAACCTTCTCAGAGGCTCCAGGCCAGCCCTCTGGATTGCCCTATTGCTAACTCTGACTGGCCAAGGGTGAAGTAGGAGGCTGCCTGGCAGCCCAGGCCAGTGTGGAACTCAGAGTAATGATAGCTCAACAGAGAGAGCCTTTAGGCTACCTCGCTACCTCGGGCTGTGGCTCTTTTGTTTTGTTTGCATTTTACTGTCTCAAAAATAAGTGAGAACTTTTTCCCCCAAGATTACAAGTTGAATTGGTGATGAAAGGGTCTGTGTTGTGCAGAAGGAGCCCTCAGGGAAAAGCTTGTACATTTGTAAAGTCCTTTGGGGAAAAAAAATGGCTTGCTCTGTGACAGAGAGATAGAGTGGGGGGGAAGAAGAAAGAGAAAAGATAATAATAAGGTAATACTGGGAAAGCTCAGCCCTTGTGAAGCTGCCTGGGAATCCTTGACTGGGTTATCATGGCTGCCAAATGATTTCACCATCCACAAATCCCAGTAAGACTCCAAACTCATAAATCTCTAGAAGACTTAGAAAAAATAATTACTTGGCTCATATTTCAAAACCCAGGTGAAATAGTTATTCACTAACTCACTTTTCAAAGAGGCTCATGCTACATGTAATAGTGAATTGGAAGACTTTGGACAGAATGATGATGAATGGGTGGATGGATGAATGGTTATATATGTGAATGGATGGACTGATAGATTATGAATGGATATATGATGATTAGACATGTGGGTAGATATATGGAATGTGAATGAATAATTAGACATGTGGGTGCATATACAGATGAATAAATGAGTAAATGAATGTGTATTTGAATGGATGGATAGATGGATTAATGTTTATGAATGGATAAGTAGATGCTAAATGCTGGACAGGTGTATGAAGAGATGGGCTGATGAGGAAAAAGTCTAGCCTGTTTAAGACTTCAGGGAAAGAACATTCCAGGAACTCTTATTAATACCCATGATAAGATAAGAGTTAGAAATAAGAAGGGGAATTCTACCTTTAGCTCAAGCAATGCTGTCATATCTTGCAGGCTACCAAACGGCTGATGGGAGAGCTGAGGAACTGCCTGGAGATGATTTCACCCAAGAGAGGACAGAACCAGACACAAAACTTGAGACTATGACAAAATCTTCATAGTGATCAGAGATGGTTGGATCACTTTGAGATGAATGTGTGTCACTAGTGATAGCAGACACCCAGCTCAGTGGTACCCAAAGCAACCCCAGAAGAAGCCATTCTTCTATGAGGTCCTGAGACAGTTCCCAGGGACCCATGATGCCTAGAAAAAGCTTACAAGCCTTAGTGATATGTCCTTAAGTTCGTGGGCACTGAATTCAATTCATAACTCCTATATTAACTAGTTTTATGTCATGGGGAAGTTTTTCCCTAATATTTTTTGTTGAAACACCATAACATTTATTCTTTTAAAGTACATAATACAGTGGTTTGATATATATTCAAAAATTATGTAAAGATCACCACTGTTTAAATCCAGAATATTCTTATCATCTCCAATGAAACTCCATACTGCCCAGGAATCCCTTTCTATTGCTCCCCCCCCCTTCCCTGGCACCACAGGTGTACTGTCTGTGGATCTTCCTGTCTGGACTTTATATAAATGACTTCATCAACATAAACTACTTTGATCTACCATAGATCATTTGTGATTTATTTATTATTCTTTTTATGGGAAAGTAATATTTAATTGTATGAAAGCGTCACATTTTGCTTATCTACTCTTACATGGATGGATCTTTGGCTAATGCAAAGAACATCCACATATAAACTTAGGTGAACATGTGTTTTCAGTTATCTTGGGTATAGACATAGGAGAGAGATTTCTGGGATATATGATGACTGTCTCAAGTTTTCAGAACTATCTAACTGTTCCTACCAGTGGCAGAAGGCCTCCACCTCTTTAATCCTAGTCAACAAGTTCTCTATTTTGCTATAATCATCCTAGCGGGTGCTCAGTGGTATTGCATTGCCATTTTAATTTGCTATTTTCCTAATGTCTGCTAATACTCATATCTTTTCAAGTGCCTATTGGCCATTTGTAAATGACTTTATAGCTGCGAGTATGATTCAGTGGTAATGACTTGCTTGGCACACAGATAGTCCTGGGTATTTTAATTCCCAACAACACAGGGGTGTATTTTTCTTTGAAGAGTGCTTATTAAGATACTTTTCTATAACTAACTTGGTATGTGTCAATCATTAAGTTGTAAAAATTCTATGCATTATCTTGATACTAGACCATTATAAATAACTTGCAAATTTTTCTTTCATTTTGTGGGTTGTGTTTCCACATTTTTTTTATATAAACAGTGTCTCATACTATAGCCAAAGTTGACCTGAAACTCCTTATTGTAGCCCAGGTTGCCCTTGAACTTCAACAATCCTCCTGCCTCAATCTCCTGAATGATGGTATTTGTCTTAGGGTTTCTATTGCTGTGAAGAGACATCATGACCTCAGCAACTCTTATAAAAGAAAACATGTAGTTGGGGTGACTAACATTTTCAGAGGTTTAGTCCATTATCATCATGGCAGGACATGGCAGTGTGCAGGCAGACATGGTGCTGGAGGAGCTGAGAGCTCTACATCTGGATCCTCAGGCAACAGAAAGTGAACTGTCTACCTCATAGGGTATAGCTTCAGCAAAGGAGACCTCAAAGCCCACCCCATAAGTGACACATTTCTTCCAACAAGGTCACACCTACTCCCACAGAGCCCCACTTCCTAATAGTGCCACTTCTTTTAGGGCCACTTTCTTTCAAAACACCACAGTATTAGAGGTGTGAATCACTTCTTCTAGCTCGTATTCTCATTCTTTGTAGTGTTTTGTGTGTTTACTTTTTTCTCCAAGATGAAGTTCTAGTCATCCTAGAACTCACTATGTAGACCAGGTTGACCTTGAACTCACAGAGACCTCCCTGCCTCTGCTTCCCAAGAGGTTGGATTAAAGGTGTGCACCACCACTACCTGGCCTGTTTTCTGTCTTTGAACTTTCTGTAGAGCCCCAGAAGGCCTTGAACTTATGATTGTCTTGCCTCAGTCTTACTAAGCTGATCCACTTCCAGCAAACACCGTAAAACTCAAAACTCTAAAATACAGACGGGTTTGCTGTTGTTTAAATAAACACCCTTCAGATTTCTGAAAGTCTTTGATTTCGAAGGTTTAGAAAAAATTGAATCTGACCAATTTTTGCCTATTTTCTTGCTTTTATGTAGCCTGAGGTGTTGGAAGGCATTCAGTTCACACACACACACACAGAGAGAAAAGAAATCCCCATATGTTTCCATTCCCTTGACTAAAATGGATTTTGTCTATGGCTTTTGCGGAAATAATTATGATAACGTAACAAAGCACCTAAAGTCACTTGGTACTGGTAAGTACTCAGGAAAGTCTCTGTCACCAGGTGAAAAGGAAGGCAGTGGCAGTGGGTGAACAGTGGCTACCTAGCCATGGTCATAGGCACACAGCTATGCAGCCTTCAGAAGCCCCAGCATTGGCTGATATTCAAACTCCATTCTCCAAGTCCTCTCTCTGCACCTGTCTCCTTGTCAAAACTGCCGGCTGCTGGTATATTCATTCGTGATGTGCTCCCCCAGGTAAGTGAACCCAGGGGTGCTCACAGTCTGTGAGGTACACAGAACCACAGCCATTGTGGGTGGAGGCAGGAGAACCATCCATTTCACACAGGGCATAGGCTCTGTTACCTCCCTCAGGCAGTTCTGGTGGAGTGACTTCTGCTGATGTACAAATGGTTCTCGGCAGCCTAAATCTGAAGAGTGCCCTGCCTATGTATCAACTGGAAGCATTAGTGGAATAATGATTGCCCTGAACCTCTGCACGGGGCCTCTGCACATTGCCTGAGGGCACTCAAGACCTTTGCCCCAATGTGCCACTCATGCCCTGCACTCTGCTTGGCCCTACCTTCCTGAATGATTCCGTGTCACTCTTTTTCTCTCTTTAGGAAATGACCTCTTATTCCCTCTCCATCTGTTCACCCTCTGGCCTTCAAGGCCCACATGTCCCCAGAGAAGACTTCCCATGATTCTATTTTGCTACTGCTTTGCTTCTAGAAGCCAGGAACTCTCTACTGAGCATGTGCTATGCTGTAGGCACTACAGAGAGTATGTAGTCATCACAAGCTCCCAGAATAAAATAAGGAGGTTAGGTTTGGATTGAGTGCCAATGTTTTAAATGAGCTACGGGGGGGGGGGAGGCTGAAAACATAATTGAGGGAGCTGAGATGATTCTGGCACTACAGTCCCTGCTACAAAAACATAAGAACTTCCCAACTGCTCTCCAGCACCCACGGAAGCCAGGCTGAGGGATTGCACTGAAGGTGGACCCCTTGAAGTTCACCATCCAGCCAGCCTAACCAAGTCAATAACTTCAGAGTCAGTGAGACTGTTTCTCAAAAAGTAAAGGTTGACAGAAATCATGGAAAGGAGCTCTGAGAAGGACAGCATAGTCTGAAAGTCTCTCAAGCTGCTAGTCACTCTGCAAGAGGAAAACCACGCCCGGGACTAGAACCCTAACCAATGACCTGGGGCCAGTGAAGTCATGGATCTTAGAGAAGAATCTGCAACCACCACATCCCTAAACCAGCATAGTGCCTAACTACATTCTAAATACTTCTTCTTATAACCACAGATAAGTGTAGTCCTCACCTCTCATCAGGGAAACTTCTCTTTGCCACAGACAGAAACCATTACAGAAAACCACAACCAACCAAAAATGCATAGCTGTGGAGCCCAGTCCCATTAGATCCATCTAAGCTCCCACAAACAGGGCTCAGGGAATGTCATAGGAGAAACAGCAGAAAGACTGTTGGGCCAGAGGATCAGGAACTTTGCTGTGAGACTGTGTCTCCTAATATCAAATGGTAAAGTCTCATCCACATGCCTGCCTTAAATGCACTAAACAAAGACAGCACCGACAGACGTGCTAAAGCAGACCGGCTGGGAGTTTTGAGGGCAAAGACCACGAGACCACAGCCCTACACAAAGAACTGTAGGAACTAAAGAATGCTTAAATCTGGAGAAATGCTATTCCTTGGAAAGACCACCAGTATCAAATGGTAAGCCCTGGAAACATACATACAAGTAACATTATATCTATTGTATCTATGTGTTTAGGAATAAATATATACATATATATAGATATGCATATATAACAACAATTAATTTAAAAAAGAAGCCATGAATGTGAAAGAGAACAGGCGTATATGTGGGTTTAGGAAGAGGGAAGTGATATAGTTATAACATCAAAAAAATGAAGTAATTTTAAAAGCCATGCTTTGGAAGACCAAGCTTGGCTTTAGACAGATAGGATGTCAGTAAGACGGACCTATGATGGTAGCAGAAGTGATGAATGAGGCCCAGGATCTAGGTGTATTCTGTATGTGGAGCCCATTTTTCTAATGGTGTAAGTGTGTGGTTTGTAAAGGAAGCACCAAGAGAAGACCCTAGGGGTTTGGACACTCAGAGTCACTGCCATTTACAAAGAGAAGGGAACTAATCAGGAAGAGTAGGAAATGTGGTTTGAGCCTATATCTCCTGCGTGCAAGACCCACTCTGCCACAGCATGAGCTGTGGCCTAGCTCCTGCCACAGAGGTTTCCTGGGCCATCTCTAAACACCCATGTTTTAGTCTTTTCTCTCTGTGGTTTGGGGGTAGAAGCACCTTGACCATTTCTGGATAACAGTGTGTGCAGCCACACTGAAGAACTAGGAGCTGCAGGATCATCACAAACCTTAGTGGTCACTATAGACCACACCCTGCACAGACTCAGACTATGGCACAACAGATTCAGCAGAACTGGGCTAGTGGGCACCTGAGAAGGGATGCCACACTGTCAAGGTCATTAAAATACACAGGGTGATTTTGTTCAGGTCACACATTAGGCCACTTAATCAGAACACCAAGAAAGTCAGGTCTGATGGCTTTATTTTTTTTTCCTTTATTTTATTCCTTGTGGAGTTGTAATCCAGGGATATTTTTAGCATTTAAATGAGTTGATAACAAGGACTAGAGAGTTAAATGCGCACACTATTCCCACAGAGGACCACAGTTCGGGTCCCAGGACCCATGTTGAGCAGCTCACAATTGGTTATGACTCCACCTCCAGGAGATCCAACACTTTCTACTGGCCTCCTTGGGTACCACACTCATGTCCACATAGCCAATCACATACCTAAGCATAAAGTAAATTCTTACATAAAAAAACACTTAAGAAAATAGTCGCAGATTGACAAGGACTGCATAAGCTGCTCTTGGTGGCTCTGTTTAAATGGCTTTCATGTTATCTTTCCAGTGTCTTTATCGTCCAGCTCTGTCTCTGTTCTGAGGCCCCATCTCAATAGGCATTCCGCCTTTCTTTGAGCCGCCTGCTTTAATTTGTTTTATTTATTTGGTTCCCATCAGCAGCTGACATTTTGAGTTACTTAAATGAAAAATGTCCAAAGCAAGGATATTTATTGTTTTTGTGTATGGGGGGGGGGGGTGTTTTTGTTCTTAGCACTTGGGTTTAAACTTGGGACCTCACTCATGCCCACACAAGTGCTCAACTACTGAGCTATCGTCCACTCCATGCACTCTTCTACATTTCTGTTTCTCTGGTGGTTTCCAAGGCGTCTGAGTCATCGCCCACGGTTAAAAACTACTACTTTGGATCAACAAATACTTCGTGGTAGTGGTATTTGTTTGCCTCCTGCCATTTTCCGAGTCCAGCTCTACTTATCAGAGGGTTGGGCGCCGTGGGAGAGCATAGGCACAGCTCTTTGCAAAGTAAAATGAAGCAGACTGTAAGGCATTCTATGCAGAACTGAAATCAAATTAAAGTCTCCAAGGAAACATGACTAGTCCGCCCAGCCTCACTTCCTGCCACTGCATCTCCAGCTTGAACAAAATCTCAACATACTTCAAAGACTTAAAAAAAATAAATAAATACAATCTGGCCAAGTTCTGGGTCTCTCTGGTGTGCAGAATGTAGTAAAGAGGTCAGCATTTAGGCCGAGCCAAGTGTTCAGGTGACTGAGGGGTCTTTTCACCGGCTCGGTGGCTCGGTGGCCACAAACTAGAGGGGGAGAATGTCACATCTTCTGAGAAAGCTGTATAGGCAACTGGTTCAGTTTCTATTCTTAACACCGTAGCCTGTAACACAGCATCCTGGGCCCCCAGTTAACATCTATAGGGTAGTCAGGACATGTTCCGGAGGACATACATCTGCTTCAGTAGCTCCTCCAGACCTGCTGGGACTGTGACCTTTGTTACTCCACTCCTCAGACACTTTTGTGCGTAGAATCCAAACACCATGATTCAATTAAGATATGAGAAATATTTGCTCCTTGAAAAACTGTTGGCATCTGTCCTGGCTAGCAAGCCAGCGCTCAGGTAAGGGAGGAATGCATCCTTCAGGGATCTGGATGAGAGTGACGGCTGACCTTGTATACCCAAACTCCCTAATTGCCTGTCCATGTGGTGTGGCGATTGAGAGGCAGGGGTGGCACTGCTGTCAGGCTTGTCTGGGGTCAAGCCATGACTCCATTACATTTGTGTGCCCATAAGGCAATGATGTAACCTCAATTTCTCCACTGATTTATAAAGGATAGGAGGAGATGCTGACACATATGGATGCATTTTATCCACCTTTCTTTGGTCTGCCCTTTGGACCACCATCTGACAGACATGAGACATCCCTTGTTTTCACCTCCTTTCTGCAAGCACAGAAGGACAAGAGTAGAAGTACCAACTGGTCCAAAGTCCCTGAACATGTAGGAACAAGTCTAGCTTCATCATCCAGCTGGATGAGTGACTGTGAAGTGCTGAGCACACTGGGAGAAGGGTCTCGGGTTGGTTCCAGGTGATTGGGAGGATGACCCAGGATGGTCTCACAGAGAGAGAGAGAGAGATCACTGACACCTCCTCATAACTGATGATACGGACTCAGGGGCATCTGAGGATACAGGATGACTTCCCCTTTCCTGTCCAAGTCAGCAACCACATGGAAAAGGAACAAAGGTTGCAATTTTGGGGCCCAACTCATCTTTAATTGATGGCAGTGTCTCCCTCCTCTTTTTGGTACCTTGAAGGTACAGAGGACCTTCAAGAAGCTCTGGTCAATGAACAAAAGGTAGAGGGGTGACTATCCATTGTAGGGGCCTTTCCATTAGCTAGAAGCCACAGAAGCTTCCCCAGAACACTGCACAGCATTTATTGCTCCCATGGTTCTGGGAGTTACTGGGGCTCAGCTGGGTGGCTCTTGGGACTGCAGACAAGATTCTCGCAACAGGAGTCTCCAGGAATCTCTCCTTGGGCCCAAGGACTGCTGGCCTGCGTCTGACACAATCTCAAGACCTCTGTTGCCCGTGCAGCTTCTTCGTGTGGTTTCTGACCGTGAACTGGCTTATGGACAGGGTTTCTTACGGATCCTCAAGGTTTCTTTTCAACAATTACTGGCCTGATGCAGTTTCCTGAGCTACGTGCTGCTGACTCAGACTTTAGGGGATTAAGCTCTACCTCTTCATGACAGAATGGCAATGTCCTCCTCCTCTGTAATCCACTACAGAGACCAAGTCAGTGTCTTCACAGGAAAAAGGAGTTTCCAACCGCCAAACCTCAGTAGATGTGACAGATACCAGCCGTGGCCTGGCTGCTTGAAGCCAGAGGCAATAGGGAGATTTGCCAAGGCTGAGCCCACATTCAGGCCTTGAGGCGGTATGAAGACCACCTGAGCCGAAGACGAGCCTGAACCCAAAGGAGAATCGTGTCTCCAGGGTGAAAGAAGTGAACACTGGGCTAGACAGCTCTGAGAACTGGCAGTTCAGCTGCCCTGGCTGAGGGGGAACCTGGCATGCCTGCCTGATTGGTTTTAAAGCTCTATGATTTCATGTTGATTTGATGTGTCTCTGAACCCTATATCCTATGCGCTTGTATCTTGTGTGGTATATCAAACAGGTGAGCTGGAGTGCATCACGAGGAACTCCTCACAGTCACCCCACAGATTCCAACAGCTCCCAGGGGCTGGCCTGTGCCTCATCCTCACCTACCAGCACATCCTAACAAACCCTTCTCTCCTTCACATTCCTGCCATCTCCCAGCCCAGCCTTAGACGGGAGCTCCAACCTTCCAAGTATGTAGGAGGATATTAAAGCCCCTCCTTCTGAACCAGGCCTGAGCACAGACACCCTGCAAAAGAGAGCCAAAGATCCCCTTCCCTCTTCATGGTGACTACCAGAGGCTTGGCCTTTGAGAGCCATGCATGGTTTCCAAATGTCCACAGAGTAACATCTAGGGATCTCAGCACACCTGATTCTTTCATCTCACCCCTTTCTCCTTACACACACCCTCCAGAACATTCTGAAGCAAACCCCAGGCCACATTTCTTTTCTTCCCACAAGTATTTTCAGATTTGACTCTAGTCAGTGGTGATATTATCATTCATAGAGACCTCTCATGCCAGAGTCCTCCCAAGGCAAAGCCACTCAATGGAATGTGGCAGAGATGAGAGAGCATCAGCCTGGCCCAGAGGTGTGAGTTCCCAAGAACATGAAGGGACCGGAAGCCAGAGATGAGAGAATCATAAACAGACACCAGGAAAAAGATTTTCCAAAGGTGACAGCTTGGGAGCAGCCATCAGCTCCTCCGCACAAGTTCCCTGTCATCTCCCACCAGAACTATCCATAGCCCAAGTGTCCCTGAAGGTAGGAGGATTCTCACCATTCATTTCTACCCCCTGGACAGCCCTGATGTCAGTGAACAGCTAACCACAGAAGAGGCTTAACACCCACAGTTCCGTTTGTCATTGCCCACAATGCCCTGCTCAGCAGAGGAACGGAACTCCTGGATTTCCCACAAATCTGAAACCCAGGTCAGAGCAAAATGAAGACACATGGAGAATGATAGAGTGTTTCTGCTACGCAGCCTTTTGTAAATGGCTTGGCTGGCAGCTGCAGATGTGACTCAACAGCACAAGGCTTGCCAAGCACACATGGGGTCCTGGGTTTGATCCCCAGCATTGAAGGAAAAGCCACTGGAAAAAAACTAGCTTATGGATTCCTGGAAGACAGCAATTGTGATTTAAACCCTCTCTACCTGCACAGACCTCTGCTAGGGCTTCTCAAACATGGCCCTGCTCACTGAATCATAAAGCAGGAGTTCTCTGTTGTGGGGGGAATTATGAGGATGCAGAAACACCTGGATGCTGTGACAGCTCTAGCAAAGATGTCTCAGGATGTTGCCAACTGTCCCTTAGAGGCAAAGTCTCCCATCTTTAAATCAGCCTCTACTCTGTATTATGGTAAGTACATTCGTGTATTTGTAGCTTTTTAAAAAATAAAATTACTTTATTTTTATTCTAATTAGCTCACCAATAAAACCATGATGAAGCTAGATTATAGCTACTCAAACACTCCCCAAACTGTTACACCTCTTTGAAGCTTATGTACAGTCAGAGGGGCCATTCTGAAACCATGGAGCTTTGCTTATGATTTTACACTTTCCACTATAAGTACATTTTTATCAAGCTATCCACCACAAAAAAAGGAAGGAAGGAAGGAAGGAGGGAGAGAGGGAGGGAGGGAGGGAGGGAGGGAAGAAGGAAGGAAGGAAGGAAGGAAGGAAGGAAGGAAGGAAGGAAGGAAGGAAGAAGCTATAATGGAATTGAACCTAGAATATATCTTTTCAGGATAGAGAGATGGCTCCGTGGTTAAGAAAGCTGGCTGCTCTTCCAGAAGACTCAGGTTCAATCCCGCATAACTCCAGTTCCAGAGGAATCTGACACCACTGAACAGACAATGTGTACATAAAATAAAAATAAGTATTTCAGAATATAGCTTTTGATTTATTCCTCTAATTAATTCTCTTCTGGAAGATGTTTGCTCAGTGTGTGAGATAAATCAGAAATTTGGGACTAAATGAATATGGGAATAACTAGGAAGCTGTCTTTAAGGGCCTCAAGTCCATCTGCCATAGTGTGTGTGCATGTGTGTGCATGCACACCATGTGTATGGAGGCCAGAGGACAACCTCTGGTGTCATTCCTCAGGAACCATCACCTGTTTGAGATTATCACTGGTCTGGATCCCATCTGTGCTGCATGGGATTATAAGCGTGAGCCCCATGTGTGGCTTCCCCTGCCCCTCTGTGGCTGTGGGAATTAAACTCGTGTTCTCATGTTTGCACAGCAAGCACATGACTAAACTCTCTCCACAGTCTGCCACAGGATTTTGATGAAATTCACCAACAGTTTAGCAGCCACATGTGTTGTTAGGACTTCAGATGTGTGAATCAAAAATAAATAAGCATCTCAAAACAATAACAACATTGTGCCATCAAAGCGGGTCATTGGGGTATGTGAAGTCTAAAATGCCATGTTCAATTTTTTTTTCTGTTTCTCATTTATATATTTTTATTTTATAGTTACAAAAACAAGAGATTGACTTTGGGACTGAAGATAGAAATAATTGTTTATACAGTGCCACTTCCCCCGTATACTTTCAGAACTCGACCATCAAGATGTTCTTTGTCCGTGACCTCATAGCCTCAAGATCTAAGAAGACCTCTGCCACTGAGTTAGTTATATCCCAGTTCCTGCCACTGCTGAGCTACATCTGTACCCTTGGCGTTCATCACTCTCTTTTTTTACTTATTTTGATATTAGTTCTCACAAGTTTACTAGACAGACTTGTGATCCTCCTGCCTCAACTTCCTGAACTGGGATTAAAGACTTGTGTCATCACACCCAGCTAAAACTTTCTTATCCCCAGTCCCACCCCAGTCCCACAATCCTAAAATAAGACAACACGTTCCAGGGTGTCCACAGTATCAGAGGCTTTCCCAGCTCGGGTATGGTTCACATGGAGCGGAACATGTCCTGTGCCAGGAGTCAAGGTCTCCTGCTCATGCTTATGAGGGATTAGGAGTTAGATCCCCGAGAGGGAGACAGGTGTGGAAAGGGTCCCCCAGCTAGATAATAATGATTCCAGACTTTCTGAGCTACGACCAATGCCCGTCAGACTTTGTCCCCCATCCATAGCTTGTTTCTGTCCAAGAATGACATGTTATAGCTGAGTGTATCTCTCAAACGTCACCAGAGAAGCCTCTTTCTGCAGGAGACGGTGCTTACAGTGCTTAACACAGAGACCCACAACTGGCCAAGGTGCAGCAGTGCTGGGGTCTAAATAGGACATCCGTATCACATTTCTTCCACCCAAGGCTCAGGACAGGAATCACTGTGGAAGATGGGATTGAAGGACTATCAGAGTCACCGGATGACAACAAATAAAACAGTGTTTTCCAAGCACAGCAGGACAGTTCAAGGCCAGACCAGGACACAGTCACCAGTCATGAGCCCATCAGCTTCCTTTTGTCTAAACCAAGCAATCCTAAATTAGAGGAGGACCCACCTGCCACTCCAGCCCACCTGAAATATTCCTTTACCTGTGCAAAGATATGTCATTGTAATTGGTTTAATAAAGAGATGAATGGCCAATAGCTGGGCAGGAAGAAGTTAGGCAGGACTTCTTGGGACAAAGAGGCCCCAGGGAAAGGAGAAAGGCAGACTTGCCGGCCAGATGCAGAGGAAACAGGATAGAGAGTAAAGTAACTGAGCCACAGAAAAGAACATAGATTTTAAAATACAGGTTAAGTTATAAGAACTAGTTGGGAAGAAGCCCGAGCTAAGGCCAAGCTTTCACAATTAATAGTAAGTCTCTGTCATGATTTGTGAGCTTGCAACCTGCTACACCCTTGAGACACCCCTAGCCCTCCAGGAGAGGCCAGAGTGTCCACCTCCCAATGTGCCTCGCTTGTGTGTTCTTCTCTGATGAAAATATTTTTTACCTGCTGATTCTGCTGCTGTCTCTCAGATTCTCCCTGTGCTATCTGATTTTCCCCTGCCCATTTAATTCTTTAACTGGCAAAAAAAAAAAAAAAAAAAAAAAAAAGACATGATCCAGACCACTAGATGGTAATATTTTTAAGGGCTGGTGTCCAGGATTTCTTCTGAAAACCACCCACCCACTCATCAAGGTCTGTATAAACCAAGCCAGACCCCCAAAAGACAGGAAAGTATGGTTGGTGAGCACCCCCCTTCCTTGTCCTGAAAGAGGAGGGACCTACCGCCACATTCTAGGCTGGAAGTCCCAGGCTGGTGGCTCTCTGTTCTCCTAAGAAGAAGTGTCCCCTTCAACACTGCTGCTCACAATAGGACAGTGGCTCTCAACCTTCCCGATGCTGTGACCCTTTAACACAGTCCCTCATTTTGTGGTGACCCTCAGCCATAAAATTATTTTTGTTGTTATTTCATAACTGTAATTTTGCTATGGTTATGAATCATAAATACAAACATCTTTGTTTCCTGATGTTCTTAGGAGACCCTAAATGGGTCAGTTGACCTCAAAAGGTGTAGCACACAGGTTGAGAACTGCTGCTCTGATGTCTGTATGTTTCAGGAAGCAAATTAAACTCTTCTGGTGACTTGAGATTTATTCAGAGACTAACATTACCCTGTTAACCTAAAGCCTGGCTCTAAGGTGATGTTATCTCACAGGCTTAAGGTGAAACCTGATCCTGGGTTAGGAGGAGAGATGGCCCTTAGGGAGATTCAGGAAGTCACTTTCCACCTAGGGACACACAAATCTTTGGTTTTGTTTATTAAGGCCCATATTTCCCATCCTTTCCCTGTCTTGGCAATCCTGAGAGAATCTTACTATTGTTTTTAACCTACCAATTAGAAGATGATGAAATCTGTTCTCTCCTTTTCTAGAAGCCAAGCGGAATTCTAGCCATTTCATATGTGTTGACTGACTCTGCTTCCTTCAGCTGGGACCATGGAATTCCTTTCTTTACTTTGCTTCTTGGGGCCTCCACACCAATTTCTTCTGTTATATCCATGCCAGCCTAACTTGGTTGTTTGTTTGAAAAAGAAAGGCAGTGACCAGCCACATTTAATCTGCGAGATGCCAGCATCTCATGGGAACTTCATGTCCTGGGACAGTATGGGCTTATTTATTCAGGAGCTGAGTTCATTCCAGGCAGGAAGTAACCAAGGAACTTTGTTGATATCATCGGACTAAAGGTTATATCAGACCCACATGGTGGAGTCCTTGAATTTTGATATATTGTGTTTCATGATACATTTACCAGAGCATAAGGAGGATTTAAGAGTTTTCCCAGCCATGAGCCCTCAACACTGACCTAATGACGATGAGCTAAGAGTGAGGCTTGCAGCAGCCCGGGGCCAAATATTGGGGGAGCACAGATCCCAGTAGGGACCCAAAGGATGAATTGCCAAGTCTTAGAAAAGCTGCAGCTGAGGGCTAAGACTTCAGCCCTAGGCAGGGCCAGCTTGGACAGGAGGCAGTCAATGCCAGCTCCCCTGAGTCTTAATGCCTGCTCTCTATGGTTGATTGTTTTCTGGAATGTTCTGTCTTTCTCACTCACTCCATCCCTCCACATTTGCCTGGTTTTGTTTCTGCCGCATCATATCCTGGGCACATTTTGCGAAGAGTCAGAGACAGCCCCTGCCCCCCCCCCCCATTAGGAGACCCACCAAAGGACCAAGCTACACAACTGTCACATACATGCAGAGGGCCTAGGTCAGTCCCATGCAGGCTCCCTGGTTGTCAGTTCAGTCTCTGTGAGCCCCTGTGAGCCCTGCCCTTTCCTAAACAGAAATGGAGGAGTGGATTGGAGTGGGGGAAGAGAGAGGAGATGGAAGGAGGGACTGGGAAGGGAGGAGGGACAGGAAACTGGCTGGGATATAAAATAATAAATAAATAAATTTATTTGTTTAAAAAGGAAGAAGGGTAAGCAAAAGCCTGATGCCATACCTTCAGAGTTCTTGCAGATGTCCAGTGTTTTGTTTTTGGGGATTGGCGCTCTCCACATTGCAGGGACTTGAATCCAGGTTATGTGTGCTGAGTTGCAAAGAGGCCCTACCACTGTAGATAGCCCTCTTTAGACAAGAGGAGAATCACCAGGGGTGTTTTTCTATCTGAGATATGGAAAAAAGGAATATGGATTGACAGAGTAAGAACAGACAGGAGGTCAGGGAGACCCTTAGGCAGAGGAGGCTCCCCTTTCTACTTTACCTGGAGCAACACAACCGGCCATGACCTAGGAGCCAGGAAGCTTACGGCTGGCTCAGGGCCTGGCAAACGGTAGCTATCACTTTCTCAGGGTACCATCTGAGGTGTGCTGTGGTCCCACGCCCCTGCACAGAAGGACAGGTTTCCTTGGTTTATACCATCCTAAACAACAGGGCTCTAAGCCATTTTATAGCTTGGGGGTGGGACATTCTGTCCCGAAAGACTGCAAGCTTTTCACCCTCATGTGTCCTGTGGATAAGGGAATAGTTTACTTCCAGGAATGAAAGCATCAGGATTATTGGTGGACACCAGGACCACAGGCATTGATAAGAATGAACGGTCCTCACACTGAGCACCGGGTCCTGGGTTTTTTTATCAGGTCAAACTGACTTCCCCTTTTACTGGCTAGAATATGCCGCTGGGGATGCTGGGGTAGAGATTGAGTAGTGTGAGGGGACTTTCTGTTTCTCATCTTGTTTTTGCTCTACGGATGGGAATAGATGCCCCTAAGATTCCAAGTCCCCACTGGCTTTCCTCCTGGACAGGTGGAATAAATTAAATCGATAGGATTTAGCAAGAAAACATTAGACTTTCAATTTGTGTGTGGCCTAAATGCCCTCTGTGGGATGGTGAAAAGTGCCCCCCTGGTGGGGAGGGAACTCAATTATAATGCCATCATTCGATTAGAGCCATTCTGTGGGAAGGAAATAAACAAAAGGGAAAGCCCCCCCAAATCCCCATGTCCAGTATTTCTCTTACCTCAGAGACCACCCAGTACTCATTAAAAACAATAACAAACCCTTGCAGGGCAGGCATGCAGACTCAAACCCTGATACCAAATGACTCCAACTATGTGGCTCTAGGAAAGGCATCTGCTGATAAAGACTTTCCAATATGGCTGCTTCCGGGTCCCTCATACTCTGTAAATAAGCCTTATAAATTCATCCTTAGTTTTGGTGAAACTCAGCTTTGTTTTATCATGTCTGGGCCTTATGAAAAGGGGATAGACATTGTTTAATCCCCCAGGAGAAAATTCTCACAGCAGGCAGGAAATGTATTTGTTGGTGTTCTTATATTGTCATGGTAAGAAAAAACCAGTAAGATGTTACAATGCAAAGATGAAAATACTTCTAGGAAGGAAAGATTTGTGTATTAAGATGACTGGACAATTTTTTTCCATAATGGGAAAGAAAGCTGGAAAGTTTACACAAGTTACAAGTAAATTATTTAAATTATGTAAAAGACAGAATACAGAATATATATATGTATATTATATATATAAAATAAATTTTCTAAGGTCAAAGTTTAGTATATTAATATCAAGCCTCTGCTTAATAAGTGGAGTTACCATAAATGATTAATCTACTCTTGCTAACAGTTTTGGGTACTGGCTTAAAGAATGTAATGTTGATCTAATCAAGGTTCATTTAAGAATATTTCATTTCTACTCAAGCTTTATCTAATTACACAGTAGTTAAAAATGCCAGACTGGGCCAGGCAGTGGTGGTACAAGCTTTGATTCCATCACTCAAGAGGCAGAGACAGGTGGATCTCTGAGTTCAAGGCCAGTCTGGTCTACATAGCAAGTTCCAGGACAGCCAGAGCTACACAGAGAAACCCTTTCTGAGGGGGAGGGGGGAGCACCAGATTGGTGCCGCTGATCTTTTGGGCATCAAATAACCATACTTGGAGATCAATGCTGACATGGTCTGAGAAACTAAAAGGAAGAGTATTTTTACTTGCTTGCCCCCCAAGCTCAAGAAAGTCCTAAGAAACTGTGGAGCATCTCTCAAACACCCTGTAATCATGGGAAGCCATCTCTTCTCTCATCCAGAGGCTGTGGAGATGTCACTGAATGGACTCTAATTGCCAACACAGAGGCAATATTTTCTCCATACTTCAAGTGAAACATTGGTCATACAATCCCTGTGGTTACCTTCACCTGGAGGTAAAGGCAGGCTAGAGAAGCCAGAAGTTCTCTCTAGTCCAAATCCCTGAGAACCAGATCCTCAACTGGCCTTGATAGCAAAATAGTGATTAATTCTGACTACCTTAAACACTCAGCAGGAATAATCTAGGGTTAAGGAGATTGATATAGAGACTAGAGATGGCTGAGCAGCGAAGAGAATGTCTGCACCTACTCTTCCTGAGTCCCAATGTACAACTATTCTCAATGAGACAGTCTACTTCCAGTTGCCTGCCTAACAACATGTAGCAGCTACCTCTCCAGCACCATGTCTGCCTACCTATCCTATAGTGATAATAATGGATTGAATCTCTGAATTGTAAGTAAGCCACTACAATTAAATGTTTGTAAATGTCTGTAAAAGTTGTTGTGGTCATGGTGTCTTTTCACATCAATAGAAACCCTCAGACAGTAGAAATCTGATGTTACAAACAGCTAATTACACAATTAACACTTTAGTTGTGAGCTGGAAACTTTAACTGAGCCATCTCTTCCACACAGTACCATCACACTTAGTAAAGTAAGTAAAATTAACATCAATCTTGATATATTAAAAAAAAAAAAGTCCATTTCTCTGACCTTACCCTTCTTGAGGCTCCAGTGCAGGCTTCAGCCAGCATCCCAATTGCATTTCAACTTACTAAAGAAAACATATGTTAATCATGATGTCATTAATGCTGTTTCTTAGTGTTCCCCCATGAGGCTGTGATAGAAAGCGGAAAACCTGCTCAGAGCTTAAGCCAGCGGAGGAAAAGCTTCTCAAACTGGAGCCAATTAAAGGCCTACTCCGCAGCATGTACCTGAAGTAGACAATGTGGCAAAGTAACCGCCAACCTGACGCCTGTGACAAAGCCCACCGGGAGTTTTTTGGGGTTTTCCTGCCCATCTTCTTCTTCTCTTAAGGCAAATCTGCCCTGACTATTTTAACTACGCTCTCAGCAGGAACTGTAGTAGCGCACAGTCTCACTCCTTGTACACTGCAGATGCTGCCTCACTCACATGTCATACTGGCATCAAACGGCTGTCCTGTTCCATAACATCATTAGTAAAGTTTTCCTGTGGTCTGTTGCACAAATCCTAATTGATCTTATGATAAGATCCCGGAGCCAAATATTGGGGTAAGTGCTAGAAGATCTGAGAGCAGCACAGGCCAAAATGGAGGAAGGGAAGCTTGTCTCCTCCCATTTTATATTCCTTTCTCCACCCAGCCATATTACATTCTATTTCAATTTTCCTAGCGCTGGGATTAAAGGTTTATGTGCTTCCCAAGTACTAGGAGGAGAGGCATAGGATCTCAAGTGCTGAGATTAAAGATGTGAGTCACCATTCCCTGGCTCTGCTTAGCCTTAAACTCACAGAGATCCAGACAGATCTCTGCCTCTGCCTCCCAGTGCTAGGATTAAAGGTTTTAGGAAAGAATTCTAAAAATAAGAGAAAAACATCTTCTTACATAACACAAACACAAATTAAGGCAATTTATCTAAGCCAACACTGCAGCAAGTTCTTGATGGAATACTTTACAAGAAGAAAGAAGCTAGCCTTCTTCATCTGAGTACATGAAAGTAGACACTTCATGAAAATAATAAACTAGGTTTGGGTAAGTTATGTCATGGTGGACATGACCACTTTGTCCAACACAGCAACTCAGAAAACTTATAAAACTAATATGAGAGAAGGAAACAAAATGCCAATTATCAGCAAAATAGAACATCACCCAATGAACTTGTAGGAAATAGAAAATTGCTTTCTAGGTAAATGGCCTCAACTCACCACTAAAAGACATAGATTAATGAGCTGGATTAAAAACCAAGAATCAGTGCTATGCTGTCTCCAAGAAACACCCTTAGGTGAAAACTTAACACCAAAGGATGGGAAACAAGCCATTAAGAAAATGGGAAATGCCAACAAGCAGGCATGGCTATCCCTACATCAGACAAAGGAAATTTCAAAACAGAACTAAGTAGAAGAGATAAAAGGGAACACTATATAATTATACAAGAAACAATTTGAAGCTGGAGATAGATGGTCTTGCAGTTCAAAAACACTGGCTGCTCTTCCAGAGGAACTGGGTTCAGTTCCCAGCACCCACATGGCAGCTCACAGCTATCTGTAATTCCAGTTCCAGGGAATCTGACACCCTCACACAGACATACATGTAGCAAAACACCAATAATTTAAAATTTTTAAAGAGAAACAATTCTTTAGGAAGATACAATAATCATAAATATTTAGTCCCCAATTTCAAAAAACACACACTAAAAGGCATAAAATACTATATAGGTCTTAACACAGTGGTAATGGGGGACTTTAATACTTCATTCTCATATTTACATAGGTCTTCCAAACATATAAAGAACTTGAAAGCTAAAATATGGGCCAACTGGAAATAACAGACACATACAAAATATTCTACCCAACAAATGAGGAATGCATCTTCTTCTCAGCAGTACATAAAAACTTCTCCAAAATCAACCACATCATGGGATATAAATTGTCTCAACAAATTAAAAAGATGAGATGATTCCTTGTGACGTATCAGACAAAAAATGCAATAAAACTATAAATCAATAATAAAAAAACTACAGAAACCACCTAAATACTTGGAGTCTAAGCAATATTATTGAATGAACAGTGAGCCATCCAATAAAATCAGAGAATTAATTAATTCCTAGATATAAATGATAATGGAAATGCAAGATATTAGAACCTCTGGGATTCAGCCAATATAGTCCTAACAGGAATATTTTAGAAATCTTTCCATATTTAAAAATCTCAGTTATCAAATAAACAACCTAATGATGCTGCTCTTCAAGTCTCTCAGAAAACAAAACATCCCAACCATAGTAGCCAAGAAAAAAGGAGGACCAGGGAAGAAATCAATGACATAGAAACTTAGTCATGTTTCTATAGCTGTGATAAGACATCATGACCAAAGCAACTGAAGGAGGGAGTGGTTTCCTTCATCGTAGAGTTCACAGTCGATGGTGGGCAGAAGTCAGTGCAAAAACTAGAGGCGGGAACTGAAGCAGAGGCCATGGAGGAAGGGATGCTGCTTACTGTCTTGCACCCCGGGGCTTTCTCAGTTTGTTTTTTGTAGAACCCAGGACCACCAGCTCAGGGATGGCACCACTCACAGTGAACTGGGCCCTTTCACATCCACGATGAACCAAGAAAATGTCCTATAGACTTGCAGAAGGCGATGGGAGTATATTCTGAATGGACATTCCTCTTCCTAGAAAACTCTGTCAAATTGATTTTTAAAAAAAATCAGCCAGGAAAGGAACTAAAAAGAATCATACATAAAACCAACCAAGCAAAGAGTTGGTTCTTTGAAAAATAAATGTTAATAAAATTGACAATTCCTTAGCCAATGTGACAAAGAAAAAGAGAGAGAAAACAGGAATAAACTAGATGTTAAAAAGGCATCGTTACAACTGCCACCAACTACTATGAAAGCTAATAATCTATTTTCAATTGTATGTATGTGTCTGTATGAGTGTGTACCATGTTTGTGGGTGTCCGTGGAGTTTAGAGGTATTGGGTCCCCTGAAGTTGTGGTTACAGGTGGCCCAGTCACCTGACTTGGTACCTCTGGAAGAGCAAGACCCTTAACCAATGGACTAGAATATGCAGAAATAAAATACAAAGATCTACCCATTTAATTTTTGACAAAGGCAAAAATATACGGTAGAAAAGAGGTAACCATAGTCATCAAATGGTATTGGCAAAACTGGGCTATGTGCCTGCAGAAAATGAAATTAGTTTCTTGCCTTTCACCTTGTATAAGAAAATAGAAATTTAAAATGGATCAAAAATCTTAATCTAAAACCTAAAATGTCAAGAAGAAAATGATAATCATCAAGACATCGGGGTAGACAGCAACTTTCTGAATTGTACATCAACAGCACAGGAACCAGCCCTGGGTACCAACAGATGGACAGTATGAAATTAAAGTGTCTGCACAGTTAAACAATCAGCAGAGCACACACAGATGGAAAGGGAGAAAATCCTTGCCAGCTACACAACAGACAAAACGATGATACCCAAGATTGATAAAGAATTGCAAAAATTAAATATCAAGGAAATAAAACTGCCAGTCAAAAAGCGAACTAATGAATTGAACAGTTTTCAGAAAAAAGAAATACAAATGTCCAGTCACTACTTTTAAAGGTTTTTAATGGGGCTGGAGAGATGGCTCAGTGGCCAAAAGTTTTGTGGCTCTTGAAGAGGACCTGGGATCAGTTCCCAGCACATATACAGTGGGTCACAACCATCTATAACTGCAGTTTCAGGGGGGCTGACATGAGCTTCCAAAGTCCACCAGCACAAGGCAAGCATGTGGCGCACATTCCACACACATTTGGGTAACACTCATATATACAAAAATAAACAAACCTCATAGTTTCGCATCCCTAACCATTAGGAAGATGCAAATTAAAATTGTAGTCAGAATAGCCATCTTCAAGAAATCTACCTACAAATGGTGGAGAGGATGAGGAAAAATAAAAACCCTAATTACTATTGGTGAGGTGCAAAATTAATAATATAACCATTGTGGAAATAAGTTTGGAGATTCCTTAATTAAAAATAGAACTACCATATAAGTCAGCTATTTTACTCATAAGCATATACCCAGAGAACTCCATACTCCACCACAGAAATGTTTGCACCCCAATGTTTCTTGGTGTGTTATTCACACTATAACAAAGAAATGAACATGACCTACTTATCCATCAGCATGTGAACAGATCATGAAAATCTGGTACATATCTATCCTAATTAGGGTTTCTATTGCTGCAAAAGAACATAATGACCATGACAACTCTTAAGAAAAAATATTTAATTGGGGCTGGCTTACAGTTTCAGGGGTTAGTCCAGTACCATTGTGGTGGGAAACATGGTGGCACACAGGCAGACATGGTGTTCAAGGTAAAGCCAAGAGAGTTCTGCATCTGGATCAGCAGGAAGAGAGCATGACACTGGACCTGGCTTAAGAACCTAAACCTACTAAACCTCTAAACCTACTCCCAGTGACAAACTTCCTCCAACAAGGCCACACCCACTCCAACAAGGCCACACCTCCTAATACTGCCACTCCACATGAGCCTATGAGGGCCATTTTCATTCAAATCATCACAATACATATAATGGGATACTAGTCAACTCTAAAGAAAAGTGAAATCACAAAATCTGCAAGAAAATGGGTTGACTTAGAACACATAATATTAAATGAGACTGCACAATCTCAGAAATGGAAAAAAACAATGTTCTTCCTTGTATGCAAATTCTAGCCTATAATGTGTGTATACATAAAACAAGTATACATGTGAGTGCAGAAAGGCAAAAGAGCATAAATATTGGGTGCTTGAGAAAAACGGATGAACCGGAGAACCGGAGAGTTATAAAAGAGGGTCTAAAGCTAGTTGGTGTATTATGGGTGTTTTGGATTCCATGGTGGGAACGGGCATTAAAATGCATTTGACGGTCAAAGTGTAAGTTCCATGTGAAGCTCCATGACTTCAGAGTGTCCATCCTAACTGTACAGAGGTTTACTGAGACAAAATAAAAATCAGGTCTGGCTAATACCAGTGCATGAGTTTTATTAGCCAAGTTCTTTACAATAAGGTTTGGGAAAGAGGGAAGGAGGGAGGGAGGGAGGGAGGGAGGGAGGGAGGGAAGGAGGGAGGGAAGGAAAAGGAAGGAGGGAGGGAAAGGGAAGGAGGGAGGGAAAGGGAAGGAGGGAGGGAGGGAAAGGGAAGGAGGGAGGGATGGAGGAAGGGAAGGAGGGAGGGATGGAGGGAGGGATGAAGGAAGGGAAGGAGGGAGGGATGAAGGAAGGGAAGGAGGAAGGGAAGGAGGGAGGGAAGGGGGAAGGGAAGGAGGGAGGGATGAAGGAAGGGAAGGAGGGAGGGATGAAGGAAGGGAAGGAGGGAGGGATGGAGGGAGGGAAGGAGGAAGGGATGAAGGAAGGGAAGGAGGGAGGGAAGGAGGGATGGAGGAAGGGAAGGAGGGAAGGAAGGGAAGAAAAGGAAGGAGGGAATGGTGGAATGATGAACTCATGGGAGGGATAACATGCAGCAGGAGGTAAGGTAGCCCTTTAGGCCCAGCAGAGACAGGTGTATGGATCTCTGTGAGTTCATGGCCAGGCTGGTCATGTGAGTTCTCACTAGTGAGTTCTAGGACAACCAGAGCTGTATATGGAGACCCTGTCTTGGAAAGAAATGGAAGCAGGCAGGGAGGGAGGGAGGGAGGGAGGCAGGGAGGGAGGGATGCAGGGAGGGAGGGAGGGAGGGAGGGAGGGAGGGAGGGAGGCAGGGAGGGAGGCAGGGAGGGAGGGAGGGAGGCAGGGAGGGAGGGAGGGAGGGAGGGAGGCAGGGAGGGAGGGAGGGAGGGAGGGAGGCAGGGAGGGAGGGAGGCAGGGAGGGAGGGAGGGAGGCAGGGAGGGAGGCAGGGAGGGAGGGAGGGATGCAGGGAGGGAGGGAGGGAGGGAGGGAGGGAGGGAGGGAGGCAGGGAGGGAGGCAGGGAGGGAGGGAGGGAGGCAGGGAGGGAGGCAGGGAGGGAGGGAGGCAGGGAGGGAGGGAGGGAGGGAGGGAGGCAGGGAGGGAGGGAGGGAGGGAGGGAGGCAGGGAGGGAGGGAGGCAGGGAGGGAGGGAGGGAGGCAGGGAGGGAGGCAGGGAGGGAGGGAGGGATGCAGGGAGGGAGGCAGGGAGGGAGGGAGGGAGGGAGGGAGTAAAGAAGATAGGAAGGAGGATCGAGCAAATGAACTAACAAACAAACAAGCAGGGAGACGGTAAGAAAGGGGAAAAGAAAAAAAGAAAAAAATCACTTTTAACCTTTGAGTTTCCTAAATGAAGGGGGGGGTCACTGTTTTGAAAGACTCTTGGAACAGCTTGTCTTTATTCTGTGCCCTTGACCAGGGTGCCCAGGACAAGGGTCAGAAGATGCTGGCCCTTGGGTACAAGGAAAGTATTTAGAACCCTGGGTTCCCACAGGAGATCCCCCACCCCTCCATGAGTCCAGTGCCCAGCAGGACTGGGAGCTGCCCTCTCCCACCCTCTGCCATGATGTCAACAGGGCTGGATGAGGAGGGAACTCCCAGAGGCCTGGCCTGGTCATCCAGCACTTCCATGAAGCTTGGGGACTCAGGAACTGCATCAGCTAACAACAGGGACTTTGTTCCAGCTGGGCTGAGATTCGCCCCCCCCCCTCCAAGAGGGGCAGAAATGGGTCAGGTTTATGTTATTATTTTCAGCTTTGCAAAAAATGTGTAAGTTCACAGTGGCTGGAAGTAAACAGCATTTTGTGCTGTGGTTGTAAGGATCAGGAACTGCCCCAGCCCGGGAGCACAGTTCCCTTAAGCAGAATGGAGAGGCTAGACTTGGGGTGCCCCCTACTCCACCTCCTGAGGAGGACGCCTGTGAAACTCTGAACTTCCAGTTTTGCACGCACAGAGATCTGGAATGAAGACTTTTCCCACAGCCAAGAAGGGAAGAAGACAGTAAAACACTCTCTTGGTCCACACAGACAGCAGCCTCACCCTGGGTCCTTCTGCCACCCATAAGGTTATTGAAGCCAACTGTTGGCACTGATCAAATGGCATGGGGGAGGGGGAGCAGCCTGTAGAGTGGTACACCGTGAGCACCACGTCTGCTCAGAAAGTGGAGGTTAGGGTGGGCACTTAGTGCTGGAACCCTGCACGTGAGTGGCATCTTCCAGGCTGTGACATGTGGGTTTCAGCGAGTGTTGGATGCAGATGCCCCATCTGAATCCAGGGGAGGAAGTCATCCTTTGAATTTGCTTGTTGAACAAGTGAGAAAATGACACCCCGCCCAACAACAACAACAACAAAACAGCAGAATAATAAAATAAAACCCTGCAAAGTCTAGCATATGAAACAGGGTAGTAGTAGCCATGAGAGGGATGGAAGTTTTAAAGGAGCCAAAGGGAGGATGTGCCTACTGCTGCTATGCATCCCTCTTGCCCGTTCTCCTGAGGCCCAGCTGGCACCAGTGGCCTGTGGTTCAGCCCTTCCTCCACCTGAGGATGAAGCTCAGCTCATAGCTGCAGCCAGGTGTGTGATCCCACTCCGGAACAGTGCTGAGAACCTTTCCCTGTGTCCCAAAACCAAGCTGGAAACCTTGGCCTGCTCAATCTCCAAGTTCAGAAAGCCCTCCCCTCAAAACACTTTGGATCCAAGTGTGGGGAGATGATCCCTTGGGCAGTGGCAATTGTTCAGTTTTGAGCAACTGAAAAAATGAAAATATCCTTTTACCCTGAACTCCTATTGTCCAGCATCTTCGGAAGTGGCCATAGGCAAGGCTGTTGCTCTATGCACTTAGGCCTGAGACTGACATTCACACTCCATGTGTGGGGTTTATGGGAGCCAGGAAAGGGGCTTTGAGCTCTTTCCACCCAATATACTCTCTGCTGTCTCCAGAGCAGTTGCTTTATCCTAGGCAGTCACAGCAAAGAAGAAACAGGCTTTCTTAGGAGAATAAAGTTCATAAAAATTACAAAAGAGACAGTCTTCGGACTCTTGTAGGCAGAGCCAACAGACCAAACACTAGGTCAGAAAAGCAGATTAGTCTCCAGTGAGAACATTCCTGATGTGGGAATGTCTTTCTGCATGCTGTGAATATTAATCTTTAAATAAAGGAGCTGTTTTGGCCCATGACAGGCACCATAGAAAAAGTAGGGGGGGGGGATCAGAATAGGTAGGAAAGGAAGGGCAGAGTCAAAGACAGATAGAGCCAGCTGCCAACGAAGAAACATGTAAGGAACACAGGTGATCCATGGACCACGTGGCAGGTCAGATTAATGAAAATGGGTTGAGTTAAGATGAAGGCGGCAGCTAGCAATATGCCTAAGCCATAGGCCAAACAGCACGAAATTGATGTAAACATCTGAGTCATTTTGGTGGGGAACTAAGTAGCGGTGGGCAGCTAAGTGGGCTGGGGCTGCAGGTCTGTTCCGCCGCCAGGTCTAGAAACCTTATTGTAACATATTCCCTAAGCCTTCCAGAATTCTTGTAATGGGGCTGGAGTGCTTTTTGAAAGAGGACACTCAGCCAGGTCTAAATAATGCACATCTATAATGCCAGTACTTAGGAGACAGAAGCAGGAGATAGAAAATTCAATATCAACCAGAATTACATAGTAGACTACACAGCCCAGGACCCACGGACAGCCAGCCCAGGACCCACGGACAGCCAACCCAGGACCCACGGACAGACAGCTCAGGATCCACAGATAGATAGCCCAGGACCCACGGACAGCCAGCCCAGGACCCATGGACAGCCAGCCCAGGACTCATGGACAGCCAGCCCAGGATCCACGGACAGCCAGCCCAGGATCCATGGACAGCCAGCTCAGGACCCACAGACAGCCAGCCCAGGATCCACGGACAGACAGCCCAGGACCCACAGACAGACAGCCCAGGACCCACGGACAGACAGCCCAGGACCCACGGACAGCCCAGATTCCACAGACAAGAAAACCAGATCTCAAAAGAAGCAAAGAACCAAGACCCTACACTAGGTCCCTTGTAACTCCAAAAGCGAAGTTATTACGTGTGAAGATTACATAGATTGTGGGAGGCAGATATGTGGATATTAATATTCTCCTTCTCCCTCTCTCTTTCCCCTTCTTTCTCTCCCTCCCTCCCTCTCTCTCTTAAATATCCAGAAGGCAAAAGACAAACCCCCTTAAATAGAACTTTGCTTAGGCAAAAACCACTGTGGCAAGGTGAGTTTTCTGTCCTCACTCAAGCTATTTCCTCTGAAAGTGGGAATTATCACTTTCTGACATTTAATTCAGGCCAAGAAGGGGTTCAAACTTATGACAGAATTTTCCTTGCCTACCAGATCTCCACTACGAAAACATAATTGCTGCCATCCTCCAAGGATGCCCAGGGTAGGATGTGGATCAGGAATCAGACACCCAGTATCTTGGGCTGGAGAGAAACAGTAGGGGATGCTGATGAGGAACAGGTGTGGACCCAAGGAAATGCTAAGGACAGGGTTCAGCCACCATGCTCTGCTTCCTTTAGGTGCTGTCAATCAGAAATGGCAGAGGGAGCTCGGGGAAACTCCAGGTCATTTCAGTCCCATCCTTTAGTGAGGCACCGGGAAGGGAGAGGACAGACAGAAAACAGCAAGAGGGTTGGGGGAGGGGTGAACTTGACCCATGGTTTTCTAGGAATTTCCTGGGGAAGAGCAAGGTACACCCACATGGGGCTTGTTTGAATAATATCCACAAACTTTCAGCTACTCTGTGCCTGGGATGATTATGGCAGAATGCCTCCAGGGGTATAGGGGCCAGAGACAAGAGGCAGGCTACAGTGCTGGTTTGCATCCCCAAGGGATGCTTCAGTCTGAGCACTTCATTGTCTTCTAGAACTGGCTAACCCAGGGGGCAGGTAAAACAAGTTTTATAAGATGTCAAGTATCCTGCTATGCAGAATTTTTTTTTAAAGAAAGAGAGAGAAAGGGGGAGAAAAGAAAGAAAGAGAGAGAGAGAAAGAGAAAGAGAGAAAGAAAGAAAGAGACAGAAAGAGAGAGAAAGAAAGAGAGAGAAAGAGAGAGAAAGAAAGAAAGGAAGGAAGGGAGGGAGGGAGGGAGGGAGGGAGGAAGGAAAGAAAGAAAGAAAGAAAGAAAGAAAGAAAGAAAGAAAGAAAGAAAGAAAGAAAGAAAGAAAGAAAGAAAGAAAGAAAGAAAGAAAGAAAGAAAGAAAGAAAGAAAGAAAGAAAGAAAGGGAAGAGAAAGGACAATATGGTTTTCTTGGCCCCAAGAGTTTTGATGCTCCCCTCTGGAGGGGACGGGAGCAGTTCTCTGAGACTCCACGTTAGGCTATGGCAGAGCTGATAACCTTGGACTGACTACTCTGAAGCACTCAAGACTCAAAGGCAACCCTGTAACACAGAGGCATGTGACTTGATGCTGTCTATCCAGATGTGAGATGTGATGCTGTCCGTTCCACTTGGACTCTGAGCTGAGGCTTGCACACTATAAGACCCTTGATCTCAGCAGCTTTGTGGGGGCAGGTCAAGCCTCTTGATATCTCCATTTGGCCCCAGCCGGTCTTCAGTCTTCAGGTAGCCAAGATATCGGTGCTGGCTCAGGGTTACCACACTCCACATCCTTCTCCTGCCAAGTCCAGAGCAGATGGAGGGAAGAAACTTTTTCCCAGCAGTGACCTCGCAGGCATCTCTGGTTCAAGAGCACCAGTAAAATAAACCAACCAAAAATGAGTGACAAGCAGGGACAGGCAGGGCAGCTTGTCACCCAAATGCAGATCACCCAGTTGAGAAGGTGGCCAGTCATGCTGGCCCTCCAACTGCCAACCATACCTGTGCCCTCACTCCACTCCTTGCTGGATAAAGGCTGGCCCCTTACTGGAGGCTGTGAAATAGGCCAGCTGTGGAAAATCACTATATTGCACCCCCTGCTTTTTCTCACATTGCAGATCACAGTTCGCATCTTCCCACAAGAAGGAATCATTACCAGTTGAATGGAAAAGGAATGAAAATAAAATTTATAATTAGGGTAATCCTGATTTTTGTGTCCCTCCTCTGCGACTGAATAATTAATTAGCTTCGTGATACAAACCCTTGACCATTTATATCGCAAGCTTTTTCTGTTTGTTCGATCACATGAGTGTGTTTTATAACGTCTTATCAGCTCACTCTAAGTATTTGGAACATACTCCCTACGGAGGAACCACTTCCTTCCCTGAACAGATGTGAGAGGAGCCTAAGCAGGGTTGAATCCCTCAGGGAGGCCCTTGAAAAATTAATTACATCTCTTTTACTGTAGACTACCTTTGTTTTATTGTATGTGTATGAATGTTTGCCGGCATTATCTGGGTGCACGGAACGCAGAGGCCAGAACTGAGGGTACAGGCAGCTGTGAGTTGCCACATGGGTATTGGAACCAAGTCAAGATCTTCTGAAAAAGTACCAAGTACTCTTCAGCACTGAGCCATCTCTCCAGACCCTCATTTTTTATATTTTCCCCCATGTGTAGATTTTTTTTTAAATCAACTTGGGTGAATACATTTTTTTGTTTGTTTTTCAAGACAGGGTTTCTCTGTGTACTCCTGGCTGTCCTAGAACTCACTTCCTGTGGGCTAGCCTCGAACTCACAGAGATCCAGCTGCCTCTGCTTCCCAAGTGCTGGGATTAAAAGTGCACACCACCACCAACGACTCAGAGAATGCATTTTGATAATCAGCATTTAATTTTTGTTGCAAATATTTTCCCCAGTTTATCCTTCTCCTTTTGACCTTGTTTCTAATGGCCTTTTGTTTTATTTTGGTTTTTTGGTGGTGTTGCTGTCTAATTGCCATGCAGAATTACTGTATCAGTATTTTTGCAGAACTGCTATTCTCTGCAGCCTTCTAAAGCAGTGGTCAGGTCTTCCTAATGCTGTGACCCTTTAATACAGTTCCTCATGTGACCCCTCACAAAATTATTTCATTACTACTTCATTAACCGTAATAACTTCATAACTGGGGATCGTAATGTAAATATCTGCTTTCTGATATCTGATATGTTTTCTGCTGATCTTCAGTGACCTGTGTAAAATGGTGGCTTGACACCACTAAAGGAGCAAGACTTACAGGTTTAGAAGCACTCCTCTAGAGGATTTGTGATGCTTAGGAAGATCTCTCCCCTCCCCCGCCCACAGGTTAGGAAGGACTCAGCAGTTTAAAAATCACTGGCTGCTCTTCCAGAGGAGTCTGACTTCATTCCCAGATGCATGCTGCCTCACAGCTGTCTAATTCCAGTTCCAGAGGACCTATTGCTGTCTACCAATATCCTTGGGCACCAGACGTGCGCATGGTTCACATACATACACACAAGCAAAACAGCCAAACACCTTTTTAAAAAATGGAAGAGAACGGTGGAGGGGCTTCTTTGCTCAGATTACATTAAACTGTTGGAAATTTGATGCTATCCCAGTTTAATTTAATAAGATTAAGTAGAGCTCCACCTAGAATTCATTCACACAGGAAGTGAGGAAGGGTATGAGTTCTTTGACTCCGTCTGTTTGGGCTGCTATAATACTAGCACTAGACCTTGAGGCTTAAACTACAGCTTCTAAAGCTGTCACCAGCCAAGTAGGCTCCCGTAACTGAATGGGGAAGTTGCAAGAGCTTTGCAACAGTAAAAGGCTTCTAATGCACACCCAAACAAAACCCAGTTCAAAATCAACAGTGCCATGAATCTGAAAGTTTCCAGCACCGGTTGCCCAGGTTTGATCACATAACTGCACTGCAGCCTTGGTTCAGAATACACCACGTGACCACTTTGTCTTCAGTCACATAGCACCAGTGAATCCTCCCTATCAGAAACCTCAGAATTGGCTCTTATAGCATGAGCTTGGGCATTTTTACTGCATATACCAAGCTTCTGACTTTTATAGAAACATAATGGTTCATTATAGCATGGAAGATATCAAATAATCTTTGCATTATATTATATTAAAATGTTTGATTTTAAAAGCTGCTGTTTGAGTGGCTGGCTTGAATGTCGGTTTTTGGTTTTTTTTTTAAATCACTCATTGAGTCTAGGCTTAGGACAAAGACAGCATTTCTGCCATTTTGTTTTATGTATTTATGCAAAATGGCATTTTTAGCATTGATGACTATAAAATCAAAATATCAGTCAGTTCTGAAAAACTTGTTGACAATGCTCTACATTCTACTGTATAAAATAGTTAGCCAAGATTTAATTTATGTAATGCATGAATTTAATCTGTGTAAAACAAGCATATCCAACTCATTAGCATGCACATTTTCTTACATCTAAATATCTTACTTGTATCCCTATTTTATTTACACATATACCTAGGGCCAAGTAAATGTTTCTCCAGTGAAAACATTTGGAAGGGCCTGGCTTAAACAGCCAACATATATTTTTCAAAATTTTTGGCCTTAGAAGTTCATGACGAAGGCTCTAGCAGATTTTGTATCTAGTGACGTTCTGTGTCCTGACTTGTGTGCTGTCTTCACGCATGAGGAGGAGGGTGAAGCAAGGGGGCAGACAATGAGAGGGGAAATTGGGGGGGGGGGGTTGCAACTGAGTATGGGAGTCTGGAACTTCCATATAGACCTCGGTTGGAGACAAAAAATGCAGAAGCCATCAGGGCAGAGGTGTTCAAGGTCTGAGAGACTGATGGGGAGGAAGAAAAGGAGTCAGGCGTACATGCTAGGGAACAGTCATGACCAGGGATTAGGCACAGGAAGAGGACACTGCCCAGCAGACAGAGTGGGAAGCCACAGAGAAGGTGGAGGATGCCAGAGAGGAGCGTTGTCATGGCAACAACACTGTTTTAAGAAGTGGCTAACAAATGTCATTTACCAAGATGAAAGGCTGGGCAGTATAGAACAGTTTCCACAGAATTGGAATCATGCTGAATAAAACAGAAAAGAAAAAGAAAGATTCTGAGTTCCTAGAGTCAACACAGGGCATGTGAAAATAACTAATTCTTAAGAAATGTGATTATAGCCAGGCAGGAGGCAGAGGCGGCTGGATCTCTGAGTTCCAGGACAGCCAGGACTACACAAACACTGTCTCAAATCAAAAACAAAAAACAATGGAAGGAAGTGAGACTATTACGAAGTAAACTAGAGAAGAGATGGCACCCTTTCACTGTGCCTTGCCAGCACTCTCTGCCACCCGTCAATAGTGACCCTTTCTTCTAACACAGGGAAAAAAATGTGTCACTTTTAAACTGCTTTCTGTGATCATCAGGTACTTTAGGCAGGCAAAATAACAGCTTCATAGAGTTAAATAAACGCAACATAAAAGAATCTTTACATCATTAAAACAAGTGTTCCACAGCCTAAACGATATTTTACACAAGTCTTTTCCTGGTCTATACAGGGTTTTTTAAGCATGCTGAATGTCTGCAAGAGTCCTGTTGTTGTTTTTTGGTTTTTGATTTTTTGGATGCTGGCACAGTTTGACATCATAGTATCACCTTCTACAAACCTCCATAATGTCTTCCACTGTGCTATGGCACCATGACCAAAAACAACTTGGGAGAGAAGTCTTATTTGGCCCACATCACAACCTGTCATCAGTAGAAGCCAGGCCTTGTACTCAAGTGGAAACCTGGAGACAGGAACTGAAGTGGAGACCGCTGAGGAGTGCTGTTTACTGGCCTGCTCACCATCACTTGTTCGGCTTATTTTCTTACAACTCAGGATCACCTGCCCAGGGTAGGCCTAGCCTAGAGTACACTAGACCCCCTCATATCAGTCATTAATTAAGAAAACACACCACAGACTTGTCTACAAACCAGTTTGATGGAGGCAATTTCTACTCCCGGGATACTCTAGCCTGTGACAAAAAGTAACCTGTACAGTTGACCAACTCTTTGTCAGCTTGATGCACAAATACATCATCACTGTTAAACCATAAACTTTCCCTTCTTGTTTGTGTTCACATTAACATCACAATATAAAATATGGTACAATTTTAAAAGTTCAATGTTCCTTTAAAATATTTGACTTATTACAGAGGCACCCATGCAGTTAAAACAGGGTTTAGTTATAGTCAGATCAGAGCAAACCAAAACACCAAAGGATTTGGGCAGCTTCTTCTGCCACCTACACACACACACACAACTTACCTTCCCGGCTTAGTTCAGCTCCAATCCACATATAGTGCTATCCTTGCAGACATCCTATTATCCCTGCATCTCCAATACCCCGGGATTTCCACTGCTGCTGAGGCTGCACCCTCACCAATGGCCTCTCCTGGCCTCTCACAGTACCAAGCCTCAGTTGCTCTCCATGACTACTTCATGCCTTCAAAGCCAAAACCATGTGAGAGACTTTGCACATCATTTGCCAAATTCTTGAAGTCTTAGCTACCTCTGAGCCATGGCTTCTGTGCGTTGACCCTGAAGAAACCCTTCCCAGAAGACTGCCTCTTATTAATCACAGCTGATTTTTTTTTAGCCTCAGCTGACCAGCATTTATTGTCCCGATGAAACACACATTTCACTTGCAATGATTCCTAATTCAAACATCATATAAATGGCTACAACAGAGCTGTTGCTTCCCTCTGAAGCTTCACAAACCAGGCCCCCATCATGGGCATTTTTCTCATTCTTGTCAGAGACTTAGCATCCAAACCCCCACAACCACTCATTAAGCTCTGGGTACGTTCAGCCACAAGTTCCAAATGCTCTCACAATCCTCCCCACAAATGACCTGGTCAAGTCCATCCCAGCAAGATCCCACACTTTGTCCCAGTTGGCTGTTTATAACTGCGATGGGAACACCATGACCAAAACCAAGTCGGGAGGAAATGGCTAATTGGACTCACACTTACATTACAGTCCACCAAAAGAAGCCAGGGCAGGAAGCTGAAGGCAGAAATTGAAGCAGAGGTCACAGAAGAATTCTCTCTACCGACTGCCTTCCATGGCTTACACAGTTGCTTTCTTATATCACCCCTGACCACCTGCCCAGCTTGGCACTGCCCACAGTGGGATGAACCCTTCTGCATCGACTGTTAATCAAGAGAATGTCCTACAGGTGGAAGGAATTCCTCAACTGTGGCTTTCTAGTTTGTGTCCAGTTTGCAAAAACAAATTAGCACAAACATACTGATTCGTAATGCCTTAGTGTGTGCTTTATTATTATTTGTTGTTTGGTTCTGGGTTTTGGTTTTTTTGGTTTGTTAGGTTTTGAGACAGGGTTTCTCTATGTAGCTCTGACTGTCCTGGGACTTTCTATGCAGATCAAGATAGCCTTGAACTCAAAGAGATCCACCTGCCTCTACCTCCTGAGTCTTGGATTTAAAAGCTTGTGATACCACACCTAGCTTCTTAATGCATGTTTTAAGCATACCTAACACGATACCTATATATATATATATATGCTTACATTTTCTATTTCTAAGATATATAAATATTTTACCATGTTCAATTAATTTTAGGAAACTGACGTATACATTTTCTTAGGATAACAGAATTTGTTGCATGAACAAATGAAACTCAGGGATAGAGATCTCTGAGAAAGTTGGAGATATTAGAGAGAGTAAACACCACAGTCAGATCTTACCCAGCTGTCTTCCAGCTTCCTCAGCCTGGCTTCTCTTGGCCTCTTCTGTCTGTCTTTCTACTCTTGCCTTAAATACTCTCTTCACTCAGTTAAGGCATGACCCCACCACTGCCTGCCTGGGAGCCTGGAACTCCTTCTGTAAACTAAAATGACCTCAAACTCAGTTTGGATTAAGGGCATAGGTCACCATTCCCAGGAGACTCCCTGTGCTGGGATTAAAGGTGTGAATCACCACTCTCTGATCCTCCTAGACTGACTGTGGTTAGATCCCTCTTATATCTCTGAAACTTTTGGAGCTTTTATTAAATCCCCATAATAACACACAGCATGGTTATTAACTTGAGATTTGCTAAAAGGTAGACTCTTTTCAATAGTGCTAGGGATCAAACCCAATGTTTTCTGCGTGCTAGGCAACTGTCCCACTATTGAGCCACATCCCCAGCCTCCAGAGTACATATTAAGTGTCCTTACCCTGAGTGAGTGTGAGCACACACACACACACACACCTGTCAGATGTGTTAACTAATTTGATTGTAGCAATCATTTTGTAATGTATGTGTGCATTTAATCCTAACTGTCCTAGTCAGGAAAGTCCTAAACAAATGGGCATTGTGTGCCTCGCTCTGAAGGACTGAAGCCATGACCAAAAGCAAGTAGAATCACATGGCCTGTTATTATTTCCATCACCTTTGCCTGTATGTGACAACCATATCTATTCACCAAAGGTCTGTATCTCCTCTGGTTTTATATCCTAGCTGTGAACCTACAGCTCAAAACCCCAAATTCAGAACTTCCAGCCCCTGGCTTCTCTAGTCTCTTTGGCAAGGAGGAGAGTAAATTGCCCCATATGTCTCCCTTCTCCACCCCTGCCCTGCACACACTGTCCCAGGGAGAGGCTGCTGTAGCATAAGACTAGTATCTAATAAGTGGCACAGTGGGCACTACAACCGAGGAACTGTCTCTAACAGGAGGGCTTGGTATCAGGAGCTAGGGTGCCCCACCAGGCTGTGCAACTTCCAAACAGGTAGAGTGGCCCCCAGACACTGTGAGTAGTCCACTGTCTTGCTCATAAAACCCTTCCTGTTCCATTAGCGGGGCTCAGTTGTTTTTACTTGTAGCGCGAAGGGAATCAATTCCTTTAGGCCTCCATGGCCTCGGTTCTTACAAGTATATGAAGTATCCAGCATCCCTGGCCAGTGGACAGTGTGGACACAGTTATCTCCCGCTGAGGTCTGACATGTGATGCCCCAGGCTTCCCTTTGCAGATCTCCTCCACAAGCTGGCCGACTCTTCAGCTGCCATAACTGAACCGTTTCACTGTGGATGTGTGTGCCTGCCCAGGGAAAACCCAACTGTCCCTCAGCACAGCCAGCTCCTTCCCAGGATGCTACAGAGGCTGCAGCTTTCTAGCTGCTTGCCACAGTGAGGGAAAGCAGACAGAGAAAGGAGGGGCTGCTGAAAGTTTGCCAAAGCATCACATAGCTCATCGGTCTGTTTGTTGTACCCTGCCTGAAACTGGCCCGAACTGCAGTCCCCTTTGACTGGATGAGTCAAACCTTGTGGCCCTGGGAACTCCTCACTTGTTCCCCAGCCACCCTTGATAAAAACACTCAGTGTGACTCACACACAAGCCCAGACTAATTTCTAACCATCAACACTGACAAATTTTCAAACTATGCCTTCATATTGTGTTGTTTTCTTCACATATGGTTGAGTCTGAGGATCCTGATCTTCCCAGAGGCCTCCCTACACTAATTACATAAGTGGCATGCTGAAGTTAGAAGCTGGATTTAGAGGCTGAGGGACATGAATGCCACACATTCCCTTGAGTATAAGGATCTTGGTCAATAGTCTCATCTTTTCCAATGCTTTCGTCACATGACCTCCCACAGCTTCCATTAAAGTAGGAAAGGGCGTAGATTTTATAGCCTCAAAATGTATTCTTGGTCCTAGTACAGCAGAGGAGCTCACAAGCCAGAATCATATCCAGGGCTTTTGGTACCAGCTCCGGGGATGTGTCCATATCAGTTACTGACCTCATCGCCCACGGGATGGCTTGTCCTATAGTAGAAAAGCCCTATCACTGTTTTCCTTCAGTTCTCCTGATCATCTGCTAAATATTCAGACCACCAGAATCTGGAGCAGCAAAAGGATGCTGCAGCTGTCGCTCTAAGAACCGTGTGTTCAACGGGAAGATCTAGGTTGCTGTGTTCCTCAGTTCTTAGCCATAGACTGGTGTGTCTTGGTGGGGTGGTAACATCTTCTCATCCAGGAGTTTACACTCGAGGAAAGAACATAGGTGGTGAGTAAGAACAATGTGAAGTTTGCTTAGGGCTCAGTGGTGGGGAGCAGCAGGTCCCAGCTGGGTGTGGAAAAGGTTTGGCTAGAAGCAATGTAGTCCATGCTCCTTCTGTATCCTGTTCTGGGGTCAGGAGTCATAATGGCAGTCTCTAGGATGCGTGTGCCTTGTTATTTCTGACTCCAAAGACTTTTTTCTGTCCCCCTTCTTCCAACCACAAACTGTACTGTAGTCAGAAGTATCTGCCTAGCCAACAACTCCCAAATACCCAGAACCATGAGACCTCAAAGACTTGTCTCAACCCCTCACTTTACAGTCAAGGGCACCTGATGCAGAAACAAGTACAGAGGGTCAAGCAGAGAAGCCTTCAGGAATATGACATCAGAAGTACACTTGTACTTCTATGGGGTCCTTTGGCCCAGCCTTAAAGTGCAGCATGTGGCCTTGAAGAGAAAATGGGTAGCAGAACCCTGAATTCTCCACAGCACAAACACAGCCGAGGACCAGAATGGATGAGAAACAGGTCAGTGGTCCATTGATCTTAGAGGAAAACTCCAGTGCTCAACCTCCCTGAGAGACACCCAAGCACCATGATTACTCAGACTTATTGGAGTGCTGACGTCAGTGACGATCCTCAAAGCAATAAGCTTCTTGAGGAAAAACTAAAACCCATTGAAACCATCTGGGACCTCTGATGGTGACATCTTTTTCCACCTCCTCACTACTGAGAAAACACAAGGGCCTGATTCTCTCAGCTTTGAAGTAGTTCATTCTGCATGCATGGTCTCCATCTCTCTCTGCTGGAAGGAGCAGACACTAGAGCCAAGCAGAGTTTCTAAAGCTTCTTGATGGAAAATACAAGTGTGTTAGGGCTGGCTGGGACTCATGTAAACTGAGCTCTGAAAGACACACCACAGAAAGCACCAGGCTCTACGGAGTCAGGAGGGGGGTGCTCAGATCACTTTGAATGAAAGAGATCTTTAACTGAATAGTAGCCCACAAAGATACCCAGCTCAGCGTTTTGTCCCTGATACCTGTGAATGCCCTGCCTTCCATGACAAAGCTGTTCCGCAAACAGAGTAAGGTAAAGATGGGAGAGGTTATGCTAGATGATCTGAGTAAGCCCAGAGCAGCCCTCACAGAAGGAAAAGGAATACGGTTGAAAAGGAGAAGCAATCAGATTTTTCCAGAAGCTTCTTAGAAAGCCTTACCAGCACATAGTTTCAGATTTTTGACCTCCAAAATGGCTAGAGAATAAATGTGTTTTGGTTTAAACCACTTAAGTTCTTTGGAAATGGCCTCGTTGAAATAGGAAACTAATATAGAGGTCTCCATGAGGAGTCGGGGCCTGGAGGGAATCCAGATAGTGCAGTAGATTTCAGATTCCCAGGCCACGGATCTCTGGCACTGGGGGACTCAGCGACCTCAAGGAACAGAAGCAGCTTATACACAGCAAGTCCAGAGGCAGGTAGCTCCACGTTCTGTTGGCTAGGTGACTACTAATGTCAAGGAAGACACTTTGTATCTCATTGTTCTCATACACAATATAAATGCCAAAATTTCAAGCAGCACATCCAGGTACATCATTGCTCATATGTGGGGGAGGAAGGACCATTTCACCTTTGTGTCTCTTTTTGAGAATGACAAAAGCTGTACCAGAGCATCCATCCTTCTGCTGCTGCTTACTAAGCCACATTCCCCTCCCATCCATTTCTGTGGTTTAACCAGGTCCCACAAGATCTATCAATGGGCCAGGCAAAGGGAAACTTCATCTCCAACGCAGACTTGTGCTCCAAGGTGATGGGAACAAGCCAACAGATGCTGTCTACCTTAGGTAAAGATTAGCCACATGTACTCTAGAGCCCAGCAAGGATATGCCTGGGTATCTGTGAAGCCCAGCCACACACCAGTGGAGATGATGCTCTGGGAAATGGATTTACTTCTTAGCTAAAACAAGAGACTCAAAGGGCCTAGTTCTGGTCACTACACTAAGAGCCCAACCTGACCTAATTCTGTTACTGTTTTGGTTTTGTGCCTATATGTACCTGAATGTGTTCATGTGTGTGTGTATGTGTGTCTCCTTCAAGTCGCATACAACATCATACCCATTTGAGAAACTAATCTTCATCATGTAACAACCTGTAAGCACAGGCCTATCTATCACCCAAATTCCCTCATTTAAAGCATAATTCCAGTCATGAAGGAGCACAGAATAGCAACCTTTCTGACAGATTTGAGGACTCAGAGGCTGAGAGATTTAATTCTTGCCCAGGATCATTCAGCTATCGGCTAGTGAGGGTTCAGTTCAGTCATCACTGTCCACTCCCCACACCCGATGGCCTGGCCTGCTTCCTGAGGAAGTCTGAAGTGTTCTTCCACCTTGATGCTTGTATACATCGCTGTCTTCAGTGGTCCGCCAGCTGGGTCCCATAGATGCTGAACGGCTTTGTCTGTTGCTGCTGCTGCCAACTTTGTCCTTTCTGTTCCCACTCCTATGGCCGAGTTTGCTCCACTCCAAGTGCCTTAGCTCTGCCTGTGTGTTGGACACCTCCCCCACTGGGGTTCACAGTCCTCTCCCATAGCATAACTCAACAGGAAGGAGGGGGAGGGGCCAAATGGAGAGTAGGAACAGAGATTCTCTGGATGGATCCTGTTATGGGTGGGATATGAACCAGCCTCAAACCCTCACCTGCTACCCCTCTACACCCCCCCTCACACCCCCAACCCCCACATGAGAGTTCCTTTCTGAATGATTGGGCCTCAGATTTGGGGAAGATTCCTCAGATTTGAGGAAGTTGTAGGAGCTTTATGAGGCAGAGCCTAGCTAGAAGAAGTAGGCCAAACAATGCAGGTTTATTATCTCTAGCTGCTTGCTGTTCTGCATTCTCGGCTTCCTGATGGGCTATGAGGTGAGCAACCCTCTTTCCGTACACACTTCCGCAGCTGTGATGTCCTGTCCAAGTGCACAAGTAAAATGACTACAGTCCCAACTTCAGGTACTGTGACCAGAGTCAGTCCTTTCTCCTTTAACTTGCTTTGCTTGGCTATGTTGATCACAACAGCAACAGGAGCACCTATTTCAGACCCAGAGAAAAGTAGAGAAAGCGGCATCCACATGACACGACACGCAGGCCTCCTCCATACACTGAGCCGCTGGAGACTATCCCAGGAACAGGTGTTCAGTCTCTAAGCCCATCTTCCCCGCTGTCCACTCTCTTTCAAGTGACCCCACTATTAAGAGCAAGTTATGGGGGTTGGCTGGAGAGATGACCCAGCAGCAGGGTCTTCTCTGCAGAAGATCTGAGTTCAGTTCCCAGCATCCACATCAGATGGCTCATAACCACCTGTAACTGCAGCTCCAGGGGACCTATCTGACACCCTCTTTGGGCCTCTGTAGGCACTCAGACTCAAATGCACACACACACACACACCCATACATATAAATAAAAATAAGAAAATAGAAATCTTTTTTAAAGTAAGTTAAGGAGATAACTCAATCCATAAAGTGTTTGCCATCCAAGAGTCAGAACCTAAATTCAGTCTCCAAACCTACATTTTAAAGTCTGAGCTCATGGAAAGGAGGCTGAAGGCAGTGTGATAGCTGGGAGAGGACCCTGGCTGGGGAGACAGTGCTTGCCAGGGTGACAATGAGGCAGCAGAAGCCTCTTCAGATTCAACAGCAAGAAAGTGCACCACGGTCTCCACTCTCACAGAGTTCATGTCCTAATGGGGAGACAGATCAGAGAACAAGCTAATAATAATAATAATAATAATAATAATAATAATAGCAATAAATTTCCAAGTACTATGGGGAAGATTAAAACAGGACAAGGTGACAGAGGAAAGAGTGACTTAGCAATGAATGACAGACAGCCAAGGAGTTCATGTCTTAAAGCTGGGTCCCCAGCTGGTATATGCAGCCCTTGAGAAGTGATTGGATCGGGGGTTTAGACCTGATGGATGGATTAACCCATTGATGGATTCATAATTCAGCAACATAAGCGGGAGACGCCAGGTGGTGGGTAGGTCCTGGGATGTGCCTCTGAAGTGTTTTGCTGTGCTCCCCCCTCCCCAGTCCTACTCTCTGTTTCTTGGCTGCCACAAAATGAGTAACCTCTGTTTCACATTCCTGCTGCTGGGACGTTTCACCTGTCTCTGGCCCAAAGCAGTGCTGCAGCTGACCTTGGGCCCAAATCTGAAGCCGGACTCAAAATTAAGTTTTACTTCTTTAAAGGTCTTTTTCTCAGGGATCTATAACATCAATCAGCTACTAACAGAATCACCGGGTGAACATTTGGGGTGGAGATCAGCAGGAATCTAATGAGCTAAGAAAGCTCCCATTGGCTGCTGAGGAAGAGTCACTCTCCTTTGGGGATGTGGCCCTTGGTAAGTAGTTCAGGATGCAGTGAATGGTCATATACCCACAATGCACATGGGCAGAACTGCTTAAACTTCTGCTTATTAATGAAAATAATAAAAAGAGATCATGAAGTTGAGAGGAAGATGGGTGGAGGGCCCTAGGGGGAGTTGGAGGGAGGTAACCAAGTATGGATATGATCAATATGCATTGTATAAATGTATGCAACATTCAAAGGATAAAAAAAAACTACTTAAAAAGACAAGCCTTAAGTATTTACCTTTCAAAAACTGCATCTGGGCATCTTTGTAGATGTTGAGCGATTGCAGCTTTTAAATCATTTCCTCTAAACTGGTTTAAGTTGTAGACTGAGAGCCAGCTTCAAGCTGTGCAGTCCTGGAGTTTAATACTTAAAAAAAAGAAGGAATTGTTTAAAAACCAGTCTTGGCTCTTTATCATGTATTTGTTTAACATTAAATGTGTCGTTACCCACACTGAAGAAAGATCCTTCAAGAACAAAGATTCATAATGTTTCATTTGGAAAAGGTTCTCATCTTAAAACTTGAGCTTTTATTGAAATGTTTATCCTTTAGGGATGGACCGCGAACAGACAGCAGAAATATCACCATGTTAATGCTATTCAAAGCCCTTGCATGGGACCTCCCTTTTCCAAGTACGTATATGGAACATCAAAAGGCACATCAGAAATTTTATGAGAGCAATGCCATAGACTCTCAGCCTGCCCTGTTAGATTGTAAAATATCACCTTGTGTCCCATGCACAAGACCTAGGGGCTTGAAAATCTACAGGATGAGATTCTGACGTGTGTTTGTGTGTGTGTGTGTGTGTGTGTGTGTGTGTGTGTGTGTGTGTATTTGGTATTCATGCATGTGGAGGTCATATGGATCTGTGTGTATCTGCTGTTTATGCATTAGAGGACAATATTCAGTCTAGTTCCTCAGATATTATCTGCTTGGTTTTGAAGACAAGTGTGGGGATATGTTTCAAATTTAATAAAAACAGTCTGAGATATCAGAAGACAGATCCACCTCTTCCAGTCTTTGTTTTTTCAAGACAGAGTTTTCTGTGTAACAGTCCTGGCTGTCCTGGAGCTTGCTTTGAAGACCAGGCTGGCTTTGAACTCATAGAGATTCCCTTGCCTCTGGTTCCCAAATGCTGGGACTAACAGTGTGCGCCACCACTGCCTGCTTGGGAGCCTGGAACTCCTTCTGTAAACTAAAATGACCTCAAACTCAGATTTGCTGGGATTAAGGACGTAGGTCACCACTCCCGGATATTCCCTGTGCTGGGATTAAAGGTGTGAGTTACCACTGTCTGATCCTCCTAGACTGACTGTGGGTAGATCCCTTTGATATCTCAGACTGTTTTTATTAAATTTGAAACATATCCACACAGACAAGGTCTCTCAGTTTCCTAGCGTTCATCAATTCAACCAGGCTCCTGGCCAGCAAGCTCCAGGCTCCAACCGTCTCTACCTTCTGAGCCCATGACTCAGACTTGGGTTCTGTCCCAGAGAAGGCCACTTTGACAAAGGGGGATGGAAAGGCAAGCAGATGGCACAGAGATGTGCTGTTGAGACAAGACAAAGCTTTTATTTCCCAAGACGTTCCTCAGCATAGTTGTGGTTACCGTAGAAGGGACCTCGAACAGCACTTTAGAGGAAGACGAGAAGTTATCTCCCCTCAGAACCTCTAGGGCTCCTTCCCCTGCCAGCCTCTTCTCCACAGTCAGTAGCTGCCCTAGGAAAATTTTAAAAGACATTGTAGCCAGGTGTACTGGTGCACGCCTTTGATCCCAACACTTGAGAGACAGAGGCAAGAGGATCTCTGTGAGTTCAAGGCCAGCCTGGTCTACAGAGAGAGTTGTGGGACAGCCAGTACTACATAGAGAGACACCCTATCTCAGAGAGAGAGAGACAGAGGGAAGGAAGGAAGGAAGGAAGGAAGGAAGGAAGGAAGGAAGGAAGGAAGGAAGGAAGGAAGGAAGGAAGGAAGGAAGGAAGGAAGGAAGGAGGATTGGTCTGGCCCAGACTGAGCTGCTTATGTGGGAGCACCATAGCAACCTGAGAGTGAAGGAGGCCAAGGGTAGGTGCCCACCTCCCACCCTTCTTAGGTAAGGATAGGGCTTGAAGGAAACTTCTAACTCCTAAATGGTATCCTCACTTTCCCTCTACCTCTCCCAGCATGTGGTAATATCAAGCAGACTCCAGCCGCTCAGCTCAGTGGGTCTTACAAGGCCCAGTATGCTCACAGGTCCATTCTAATGTTACTGTTGGGAAAGATCTCGGCCAGGGTTAACCCCAGGAAGTCTAGGAAGGAACAAACAAGACCTTGTGATACCCCAGAGATGGGCAGGAACAAGGTTAAATATGCTTCAAGTGTAATCACTTATGAAAAGATGAAATATGCACACTTTTTAATTTTTTTTTTTTTTACAAATAAATAAAAGGTGGGGTAGCAGTGTGTGGTGGTGCATGCCTCTAATCCCAGCACACGACAGAGATAGGCAGCTCTTAGTTTGAGGCAGCCTGCTCTATATAGCAAGTTCTAGTACAGACTGGGCTATATAGTGAGACCCCATCCAAAGAAAGAAAGAGGCAAATAGCACACAAAAGATCTATAATCTATAATCCGAAAGGAGGATTAACTCTTTCCTCAATAAAGCCTAAGTCCTCTATTCTAAGACTATTCTCATACAGGATTACATTGACATTTACATTTTTATTGTTTTAATGAGCTTACACAGTTGAAATAGTGAGATAAATGTTCATATTTTTAAATGGTCATTGTTATTTGATGCTTAGAATATTAATATTCTTGAGCAATATTACAATTTTTTTTCAAGGTGTGGGCTATTGATCCCAGGGCCTTATAAAATATTAGGTAAGCACTCTACCAACTAACTAACATCACTATCCCAAGATTTAAACAACAACAAAAACTGACAAAGATTGAAATAAAAAAAAATCTATAAACCTTTTTCTAAAGTTTCCATCATGAACATATAGCATTTATGTACACCATTTGAAAAAAATCACTTTGAACCAATTTTGAGGTATAATTAACATATAATAAACCAAATATACTTGTGTTTACAATTTGATAACCCATCATTGTACCATGATAAAGAACTTCCCTCCCAACATAAAAGAACTAACTGAAAGGAGACCAAAGATTTATATGAAAAATATAAAACTATAAGCCGCTTAGAAAAATCTTTATGACTTTGGGTTAAATAGCCACTTCTTACATGAGAACAAGAGTACAAAAATCAATAGATAAGCTTCAGGAAAATTGAGAACTTCAAAGGGCATTACCAAGACATTCCCAACATCCTTTTCCACTCACCTAAGATGAGGAGAATCAAAGAGACCGTCGTAACACCTGTGGGCTTGTGGCCAACTTTGTATCATTATCAATAAACCTGATATTGTTTTAAAATGTTAAGGATATTATTGTCAGTATCATATCTAAGAAATGTTTGCCCAAGATCAAAAGGACGCTGTGCTTTCTTCCTATAGTTTAACATTAAGATCTGGTTTTGTTCATATTACTTGGCTCTCTAGAGATTTGGGAGTTTTAGGCTTTTTGTTTTATTTTCTATGTGTATGGTACAAAGTTGTATGAGAGAGACCATAAAGGCCAAAGGGGGATTTGGGCCCCCTGGAGCTGGAGTTATAGGTGGTTGTTATAGGAGCTGGGAACTGAGCTGGGTCCTCTGGAAGAGCAGCAAGTGCTCTTAATCACTGAGCCATCTCTCCAGCCCCAAGGACAGCTAACAGTTCTGATACAGTTGTTGGGAATCTTCCCCTGCATCCCTCCATTTGCCTGGTCCTGGTTAGTCTCACATCTGCTGTTACCCAGTGACCAGTACTTTCATTAATCTACAAGGGACCCCTCTGCTCACCCCTCGCCCCAGTTCTCTCCCTACACAATCTCCACTCCTCAAACTCTCAGATCTAGCTTCTTAACTCTGAGTTTAACTTATCAACTCCAACCCATTGCCACTTGGAAATTTTCTGTGTGAACCAGGCAATGAACACAATGAATACAAACTTCACACTTTCTATGATAATCATATGATCATAGAAGTAGCTGTCATTGCTCTGGGTAGAGTGGAAGGGTCATGGGGCCTGAGTCAGTGGAAATGACAAACAAGGTTTTCCCATGAAGCCAGGTGTCTTGACCCACCGCAGAGTGTGCTTGCTGTTTAGTGCTTGTTACAGACCAGGGAGACCTACCTGGGCATAGGAAGCACAAGTCTGTTTTCAGATGCAATGGGGATGCTGAGTGTTCTCAACTTAGTTACTGGAGAGAGACAGAGATAAAGCAGAACATGACAGAGACAGACAGAGAGATAGATATTTGCCAGGAGCAACAGACACTACTATGCCTTGGCAGTTGAGACCCAAAAGAGCTAGCAAAATCCAAAAGCTTTACAATTTCTCTAAAGATGGTGATGTCTGCCAATACCCTGTCAGAAAGCATATAAAGATGGTAAGAAGTCCAGGGCCAAAGCATCCAAGATCCAGCATCTTGTTGCTCCATAAGCCCTATAGCCCTGTACCTGTAACAAATACTGACTGATGTGTCTCGCTGAAGAAACAGTGCACTGGGGCCCGGATGTGGTAGTGCATACCGTTAGTTCCAGCACAACAGAAGGAGAGACAGGAGAACTCTGAGTATGAGGCCAGCCTAGTCTACCAAGGCAGGACAGCCAGAGAGAGAGAGAGAGAAATAAGGAATGAGGGAGGGAGGGAGGGAGGAAGGAGCAAGCACTTAGAAAAACAAGGAGGCTTCAGGATGTGCTAATCTTTTGGCCAAGGGAACGAAAGAAGCGACAGAAAAAGCCAGGAACAGATCACCAAGAGACATTGAGAGCACCTCTAAGTCTCAGCCCAGTCAAAATTAAGTCTTGAAGAGTAACAAATGATTGGATCTTTAATCTTAAATAATGATGACAATGATGAATGTCTCATCTTCCCTGCAGGCACATAAAAGGTGATCTGTCTATCTTGCCTCATCTGGCTGGAAGCAGAATTTAAAATGTGTTGCTGGATTTTTGGGTAATAGACTGTTGATTTAGGGTAACAATTATAGAACGCTGAATGCTAAACAAATATAAAGTCTAGAATGTTTGGGTCAAGTAGGAAAGGGTTACTAAAGCCACTGATGTAACTCCGTGCCTCCCAGGGGCATGGCTTCATTTGACAATGACATTCACTTAGTGTTGTAGGGCTCGTTCCTTGGGAGTCCTGAGACTGTCTGATGGTTTCCTCCCCTACACTCCTCCTCCACTTCCAATAAGCAGACTCCTCAGACTTGCAGCTGCTAAGGTGACGAGCCATTACTCCCGTGCCTCCATCTAGCACCTGCAGAGTCCTCCCTGCCCTCTACAAATCTAAACCAAGAACCAAAATCGAATAACGCACACATCGGATACGTAAATAAAGCAGACGTTTGAAATGCCCTTGCTTGGGTGGTATTAAAGGCAGTGTCCCTCTCATTCTAGACAACCCTTTCTCGGCCTGTGTTCTTTTGCTCATTGGCCTCTTCCTTGCTTTATTCTGGGTTTCCCTCCTCTCTCAACTCTGAGTTAATGCACAAGAATCTTTTCTTATAGACTAGGGGTTGCTGGACAGTTTTTGACTCCCCCTTAGAATTCAGAACAAAACCAAAAACTCATCTTTAACTAACTGGATTGGTAGCTGCTTCTTCCATCCTGGATGAAGACTCAAGTGGGCAGAGGGTCTTCCAGTGTATTGCTGGATGAGACAAGGCCCCTCCCAGGAGGAAATTAAACTGTGACGTGTTAACCTAAGCATAAGGTCCGATTAGTCCGTTTCCCTCCCCACTTCCGGCTCTTGGCAGGCAGGAATCTGTGGCATAGAAAAGAAATCTGAATACTTTTACCTAGTTCCCCACACGTTTTACAAAACCACTCTTCTTGCTCCTCTATCGTCTTGCTAACCATTTCTGTGAGCCACCAGGAGGAGGGGAAGGAGCCCTTAGCGGAACACAAATTGACCCTGCCATGTGTCTCAGCTACCTTTGCTCTCTCTGGACCTGGGTGTAGAAAGCTGAGTGCTTCTCTCCTGGGACAAGCTCTGAATTTTAGCATCCAATTACCAGGGCTTTCAATGTCCCTATTATGTTGAGCTGGCTGTTCATTCCCCTCTGCCAAGGCTTGTCCAAGACATCACTCTGCAGAATTACCAAGCAGGTAATTAAGGGAGGAGGCTAAAGGCAGAGGACACCAGCTGTGGCCCAAAGGCCCTGAAGTACAAGTACATTGAGTAGAGGGAAATACTGAAGATACCTCAGGGCTGGAGACCTGTGAGCAAGGATGTAGTAGCCATGAGTCTCATATGCCAAGGCCTCAGTTTTATTGTGGAATGGGTGGGAAACCATAAGAATGTGAGTTGAGAATTATATGTTGTTAGTCTAGCATTTAACATGGAAGGTAGATTCGGGAGGAAAATGTGGGGAAAGCCTAGCATACAGAGATTAGCTGGGAGGTTTTGACACAATCTATGTGGCAAAGATGGTGGGATGAGCCAGGTTGATGGTACTGTAGGTAGAAAGGTAGAGCCAACAGAATCCTAGACAGTTTGGGCCAAGAGTGTCAAAGGAGAGAAGAATCAAAGTTGATACCAACTATTTCAGCCTTAGCAAGTAGACAGGAGAGATTAGCCTGAGGAAGGTGAAGGCGGCATGTTCTGAGCCCAGATGGAATCAGGTGCTTGTTGAGACATGTTTGCTCTTGGAGATCCTACAAGAGTCGAATGCCAAAGCAGGCAGACCCTCCAGTGCAGGGGCATGAAGATGAGGTGAGGGTCACCAGCAAACCTACAGACAGCCTTGAAAATCACGAGGCTAAAGAGAACATGTATGAGGGGCCGAGGGCTAAGTCACATGACCTCTAACCTTGAGATAAAGGGATATGAGAGACAGTAAAGACTGGAAATGTCCCACAGTGAGCAGATTGCAAATCTACAGCATCCCAGAGGTGAAGTAAGGACTCAGGAATGTGTCACATGTGGAGCTGAAGAAAATGCATTGGCCATTGGAAACCTGGAATGGGAGGTCATCAGTGACCTTAGTAATAATTTTGTCAGTAAAGACAATTGAGGTTTGGTAGAAAGAATGTGAAGACAGGAAGCGGGGACAATGAGTGAGGTCAGTCTTCTAAGGACTTTTGCTGTAAAGCAGTAAATAGGCATTAGTATAATTGAAACCAGTGGACAACATGAGCTGTGCTTTTTTTTTTTTTTTTTTTTTTTTTTTTTTTTTTTTTTTTTTTTTGGAGAGCTGAGGTGGCAACCACAGTGAAACACATCATCCCAATGACTCTAGAAGATGAGGTATGAAGATAAGTCCAAGAACAGCTTGAGCAACATAGCAGCATCATGCTCTCAAACAAAGCAAAGTAAAAATAAGAAGATGAGAAGGTGGTATGTTTGTGTGTGGATGAGGACAGTGGAGAGAGATTCCGAAGTCTTTCTTAGGTGGAGGAGAGATAAGCAGATATCGCCAACATCACAGGACAGTGGGCACATATAAGCCAGCTGGTGAAGAACGGTTACAGAAGTTATGTTCCATTTGACCTTCTTTCTCAATGACAAGTGGACTAAGAGGATTAGCAGAAATTGAGGATGGGGAAGGTTTCAGTAAAATTGCCAAGCAAAGCCTAGGGCCTGCTTCAGCTGAGTGGAACCAGCTTCCCTGGCTGATACCCTGTGTTGTCTCTGGACTTGAAGTTCATATGGACCCTCCATCATCCCACATTTCAGATCGTGCAAATTCCTGGCACATCCTAAAAGTCCTGACCACATGGTCCTGGTGTATCCCAGAAGAGCTGGACACTCAGAAGATCTAACCCAAAGATCAAATAGAGTTGCTCATTTCACAGCTACCTATTTCTTCAGTAACAGATTCTTTTCCCACGATTCTTATCTCCTAACTGCTTCCTCTCTAGACTTGCCACAGCTCCCACCCTTGCCCTCAAGTCTTGGAGGTAGCCTTCTGTAGTTGCAAACATATAGACTCACACATAGATCCTAACCAAGGTTTTGGAAATCATTCGACTCACAACTTCAAGCAAAGAGAACACTGGAGTGCATTAAAGGAAACATTCTCATTTAGCAGTCATTGTAATGGTGCTCAAGAGAATATGTACACATTTTGCTCATTTATTTATATAGTGGCTGGACACAAATCTAAAGCAGACTGAGTGTGCCCAACTGCACTCTGACCTGCCCCATGTGTCTCTTGTTCTCTTTAGGTCAGTGGGCTAGCCTGGAGTATGCTGGAAAGACCATGACAACACAAGCCTAATCGTGCAAAACTGTGTCAGGTCTTTGCTTGTATGTCTGTTTCAGCCCAGTGACTAAAACAAGTCACACAGCAGATGCAGAATCAAGGGCCAACTAAGGGAAGACCTGCATCATTGCATAAGGAAACGTGTGACTACAGAGGCAAAAGTCAGCCTGCACAGCCAATAGAGACTGAAAAATAAGCCAAGTGCCAACATGGAGCTGAAAAATGATGTACAAAGGGCAGATTCTTGTAGGCAGCTCTAAGTTACTTTCTCAACATCTCTGCTGAGAAGCAAACCTCAAAGCCCCAAGAGACAATCACTGGGCGTGGCTCCTACCAATGTCCTCCACAGGAAACGTTGGAGCCAGGCTGGTCCAGATGGGTCAGCAGTAATGAATACAGTCCCCAGGAACATTCAGCATCCTTGGCTTTCTTCTCTCCTGGGAATACTGGAGGCTGAAGCCTTACTCTAACTTCCAAAACTAGTCCACAACAAGCCTCTCAGTTGTCCATCTGCCCTGCGCTCCCAATGCTGTCCCAAAAGGAAACAAACCCCCAGAGTCACTTCTCTTTCCTGAGGGTGGGAACTGAGCTAGATAAACTGTTGAATTGCTTCTAAATGGACAATGTGAAGATTCTGCTGTTATTGCAAGGAACGTTACTGAACCACTAAAGAAAAAACTTCATTCATGGCATTAGAATGTGCTAAATATGCGGCTTGAGTTGTCTGGGCAGTTAAGAGCACTGACTGCTCTTCCAGAGGACCTAGGATACGTTCCCAGGACTGACTCACAAGTGTCTATAATTCAGTCTCAGAGGGTCCAACGCCTCCTTCTGGTCTCCATAGGCATTGCATGCATGTGGCACACAGACTTATGCGCAAGCAAACATCCAGACACATTAAGAAAATAATTAAGAGTATGCTAAATGCAGTCTGACATCCTTCTTCTTCCATTCCCTCAAGTCTACTTTCAAAGCAGTCCTGCCCCTTCAACAAGAGCCTGGACCAGCCCCATCACGCCACTGGGGCCTCCTAGAGGCCACAGAATGTGGATTTGCTTTTCATTGTTACACAGGTGGCTGAGTAAGTCAGGCGTTTTGCCTTCTGCTGCAAAACACAGTGGCCAAGAGAATGGAACTCTGGAGTCTGAACGACCTGAGAGAACACTGTCTACTCACTCACCACATGGCCTTGAACAAACTGCTTAATTCCTCAAGCCCTCCCCTAGCTAAATGGGGTCAGCACAGTAGCTAACTCAGAACAATCACGTAGATCCCTGAGGTAAAATATAAAGTTGCTTTAGTGTGCTGCCTGCCACATGGAGACATCCAGCAGAGTCTAACTGCAGTAATCGAGTAGAGGAAAGTGGAAATCTCAACTCTGAGAGGCAGGACCCCTAAACCATGGCTCACATGTCTACAGAATCGAAAACCCTTAAAAGATTGGCCCAAACTGTGAGGAAGGCCTTCAGGCCAGTTTGAAGTTGTACAGACTCCTTAAAACAAAAAATCTGAATCACTAGAATGAGAAATGCTGTTCTGAACAAGGACGTGCAAAAGTGCAGGTGTCTGTGAACTTATGCGGGAAACAAGCTCCCCCAGCAAGAAGCCAGAAACATCTGTTGCAAGCACAAGAACACCTGCTGGTATCTGCTGGCTGTACACAGACAGAGCCACCCTCTATACCAACCTAAGTCACCTAGGGCTTGGTTTCAGTTTGGGTTTGTTTGTTTGAGACAGGTTCTTGCTTTGTAACCCAAATTGTCCTGAAACGCACTTTGTACCCCAGGCTGCCCTCAAACTCTAGATCCAACCCAGGGTCTGCATTCCAAATACTAAGAGTGTACAGGTTTGACTCCTTGAGAGGCAAAGGTGCTAGCCGCCATCATAACTCTTTGTTTTCAAAGTGTCTCTTTCCGGTAAATTCAGTGTTTCTAATGTATTTCCAGGCTCTGTTGGTTCAATTTGACTCAGATGCATGGGATGTTTAGACTGTGGCAGATGTTTCAGACACTTAAAAGGCAGAAAACAGCCATGATCTGAATGTCTACTAGAACACCTCCTGGCTCTCTATAACCCCCCTGTGCTCTCTTATAAGGACAGTAGGTCCAGAGGAAGATCATGCATATTGTGGCGATTATGGTTACAGGGCACTGTGAGGATGCTTCAATTTAAAAAAAAAAAAAAAAAAAAAAAAAAAAAAGCGGAAACCTAGAAGCAAAGATCCGAAGCTTGAGAGAAGATCCCCTGAAGAGGGGTGGAGATAAGAAGGTAGTGGAGGAAAGAGGAAGTGAGAACCTGGAGAAATGTGGGAAAAGAGGGGAGCCCTTTAAAGTGATACCAGGGAAGCTCTGTGTTTCCTGGTCTGACATAATTTCCTCTCAGGTCTCCACATGGGCTTATTGGTTTTCCACATGCAGGAAGTGGCAGTTATTAATACGCAGAGACCAAGAGACTGGTCTTTCGAGAACAGGTGCCCTCATTTACGTAAATCTCTGCTTGATATATTTGACAGTTCTAGAACTCCAGAATAGGAAATCTCTGATAAGACACAAAACTATATGATCAGTAGGGAGATTTGAGAAGTGGTAGAGAAATTAAAACCGTTTCTTAAATGATAGATGCCTAGGAGTTCTACCCATAGTTACACAAATAACTAAACATATTTGCTCACGCAACTGTATACAATAGTATTGTTCAAATTTCCCAGAAGAAAGAACTGGAATATCCATGAATGGGTAAATGAATGAACCAAATCCCAAAGAGTGAGGTACTGATATGGATTCATGAATGAACCTTAAACATTGTGCCAGTAAAAGTAGCTAGACCCAAGAGGCCATATGATGCAGTGTGCAGAACAGGATGATCCAGAGGAGCAGCCTGAGACTGTGAGGAAAAAGAGGTGAGCGCTGGTGGGTCTGAGTGTCTTTAGGAGTGATGAGACTGTTCTGCAATGAGTGGTAATGGGGGCCAAGCCCTGTGACATCACCAGAGAACAGATCCATCCACCAGGTGAAGTCTATGGAACACAAGTTTCACTCAATGAGACAGTTCTTCAAAAGTCTGTCTTTAGACAAGGCAGGAAGCCTGGAAGGGCTTTGATCAAACCATGCTGACACAATGGGGCATGAACGCAGCGAGTCGGCATTGGCTTAATGGCTAGGAGAACTGGGAGACTCCTGTGAGCCCACTGAGCTCTAACCAGGATTGATGCTAGAGGCAGCTGCACAGAAAGGTGCCACCCAGGAAAGGAAACTCCAGGTGTCTCCAAGCGAACTTTGTCACAGAGGAGCAGTGAGATGGCTCACACCTGTTGGCTCAGGGAGTCACCTCCAGGGAGTTTGTCCTTTGATCACTAAAACATGAAGCGAATTCTTGTCACAGCACATCGGTGCATCCCCTTCCTATCTGAGTTGTGCAAGGCTGGCCTGTAGCTTCAGCCTCTGGATTTGGGTTGTTTTTCCTTTTACAAAATTAGGACGTGCACAGTCAAAAGGCTATTTCCATATACTTGGAACAACTCCCACTGAAGCCAAAGGTAATTGTGAGTTATTAGATGAGTGATTCAGGCCATAAATGCAATACTTGGAGTTTGTATCCTGTCCCATACCCAAGTCTATGACTCGGTTGGGTTTCTTGAGCACTTACTGTGTGCCAGGGTTCTTGATATCAGAATGGCCAGTGTCTTTAGTGAGCCCCCAGGCTGCAAGAGAAGACCCTTCAGGCAGATGAGGTAAGGTCCTCAGAAGCAGTGACAGAAGCAGGAAGAATCTATCCAGCCTGGAGGTGAGGAACTGGGCCTGCAGATTCCTCCGGGATCTGGATGACCTAGGACTGGCCTTGCAGCCATCAGGTACCAAAGCAACTTTTCCTGAGAGACACCCTGTCAGGCCTTTCAGAGCAGAAGTTCAGGGATGAGGGTATTGGAGAGAGCCCAAACAGGAAGATTTCTTTTTTTAGGCCTTCTCCAGTCTATAAATAGGAATGTCCAGTATGGAGTTACCTTTGAAGGGTTTTGATTATGAAGGGAACCCCCAAAAGGGATTTCTGGAGGATTGGTAGCATTTAAAACTTAAGGCCAGACCAGAGGTCTGCATGATAACTAAACTTACTCAATACAGTTTTTTTTTTTTTCAAACTCTCTTTTGTTTTTCTTTATGGAAGAGATCTATGGAAGAGATCTATGTGCCTTTATTTCTTCAATAAGTCTTAGGTTGTTTATGATATTTAAGCCACAAATCCAAGTTCCAATACAGGTTAAAGACTTCAGCCAAATCTCTGACTAGAAAGCAGCAGGGCCAGGATTTCAATCAGTTCTCAGGTTCCAATTCCAGCTTTCTTCTTACTCCAAGGTAATTTTAAAATAGAGGAGACACTGATTTTCTTTTTTCCACTGAAGGATTTTTAAGGGCATAATTTGTGCCAAGACAGGGTCAAAAAGAACACACAGCTGCTTCTAACTTGAAATCATTTCAGCTCAGGTCAGCCAGCTTACATCTACCACACGCCCCCCGGGAACTTGGGAGGGAAACAGCAGCCATTGCTTCCAACAGCTCCTGGTTCAGTGGAGGAGCCAGTGTGCAAATCTGCCCTCCAATAAAAGAGTATATGACAGGTGATATGCAGGAGACATTGAGGGCAGAGAGAGGCAGCCAGGGTTTCTGTTGCCGTTAGTCTCATGCTCCGAGTGAGTTATAGCTCAGTCAATTGAAGGAATGCTCTCCTAGTGTGTACAAATGCCCTGAGTTGGTAGTGCACACTGGCAATACCAGCACTTGGGAGGTAGAGGCAGGAGGGTCAGAAATTCAAAGTCATCCTTACCTACATAGCAAATCCAAACCCAGCCTAGACTACATTTAGATCCTGTCTCAAAAACAAACAGAAATTTCATTCCCACTATACCTAGTTGTCCTGGAACCAAGCTAGGTGGTTTCCAGATTAAATATCCCTGCTGCTTTAAGTCTAAAGAAATGAGTTTTACACATCTCTTCCTTTTTTCTTTTTCATAGAACCTTGGACACAATCTGGAAGCCAAAGGGAATCCTGGGGCTTTATTCATCAACTCTGTCCCTGGCCAGTTAAGGTAACCATAGCAACACTGACCCAGGTTGCTTCAAGTTGTAGTGGGATGATGAGGGGGCAAAGATTATGAGACTTCCATTGGATCAAAGTCCCAAGGAAGTCAACTTCTGAGCCTTGAATGGCAGGAAGCCTTGATTGGAAAGGAGATCTTTCCTTGGGGTGCATCTGGCATGACAGAGTGTGGACCAGCCCTGCCTCTCCGTCCATCATGACTGAAGTCCTTCCTGTCTGCACACTGGGAATGACAACTTCCGGCCTAGTGGAGCGCTTTGAGAACAAATGAGTCACCTGTGTGAAATGCTGTGCACACAGGACAACTGCACTTGAGCTCCACTCTCAAGAGCCCCCCAAAGCACGGCTTTCCAAGCTGTAGCACATTCTTCTGTTGTCACATCCGCATAAACATCCCTTGCAAGTAGCCCTCTGAAAGTGACTTCACACCTCTTAAATGTCTAAGTCCCAGAACACAATGTCTTTGTCCTCAGAAACTCCGGAGTGACTTCTGAAGCTTCCGTGACACACTATAACAGGCATTTCGTGTGACAGTCACCTCTTCCTGTACTGCCTAGAAAGGTGACTTAAGGTAGGCTCAGCAGGCTCTACCCAGCGCCAGTGAGGAACTGTCAGTCAATCTGCCAAAGTCCCACAGTACAAGAGGCCCGTGGCGTAGAACAGAACCCTGAGAGGAACACCCACAGAGCAGAAGAAAACCAAACAAACAAAAAAACAAAATTCATACTCTTGCACGTATAGCTCCTGCCCTCAGAAAGTGGCTTCCCAACATTTACATTAGCACATAATAACCCATCATTTAAAAGAGAAAAGGACTGGAGACATGGCTCAGCAGTTAAGAGCACTGGCTGCTCTTGCAGAGGACCTGGGTTCAATCCCCAGCACCTTCCTGGTGGCTCTGTAATGTCTGTCCCAGGAAATCTGACACTCTCTTTCTTTGGCACCAGGTACTTGCAGTGCCCAGACATACATACAAGCAAAACACCCACATGAATAAAATTTCTTAAAACCTTAAAGGCCAGGGTTAACCTCGAGCCAAGTTCACCCCTCCCCCTACCAGTTGGCAGGGAATGGGGCTTCTTTCCATGGACTGTTCAGCTCATTTGTAAAAGTATTCAGGCCACAGGTAGTGGTGATCAGTTTTAATCCCAGTACTGGGGAGAGAGACGGTGTGTCTGTGAGTTCAGGGCCAGCCTGTTCTATGTAACCAGGTCAGTCAAAGCTACATAGATAGGGAGATCCTATCTTTAAAAAAAAAAAAAAAAAAAAAAACCTGGGGAAAAATAATTTTATTAGACTTGAAACTATTATAGAGTAAGTGTTAAGCATGCCCAGGACATTTTGAAAAGTTCCTCCATTTTGGTTAAATGGTGACTTTCAGTGACTAACATTCCAGACTTGCTTTCCTGATGCCACCCCCTGCAGACTCCTGATGCCACCCCCTGCAGACTCCTGATGATGGCTTATGAGTTACCCAGCATTCTTTGGCTCACTCCTCCCCTGCCTGTGTTCACTGCTGGTGACCCATCCAAAATGGGGACTTTTTACATACACTAGCACACACCCTTTCTTCCCTATGCCTAGCCCAGCTTGTAAGTGGTCCACAGATTCTTACAGACCCCCCTCAGAGCTGAACTGTCTGTCTGAAGTGGCTTGTCCTTCCCTTCTGGATGACCTTTCAGTAGGCAAGCTGCACATCCTGGCAGCTGCTGGAGGAAGGGAGAAGGTTAAAAGGATTTGAGTTTTGAGCCTTCTGAGTTTGGGGCCGAGAGGGCAGGTAAGTTCAGTGTCTGGGGCCCAGAGTGAGAATGTTAGACGGTTATAACACGCAATCACATTTAGGGTTTTGATAGATCTCCAAAGATGGGATCAGAAGGAAAGGGGAAGAACAAGCGGAATTAGAACTCGGAAAGCCAGGCAGGCTTAGCAGTGAAGGTCTGAGAGCAACTAAGTGCCTGGCTGCAGGGGTTCCTGGGTGTGGAACCAAGGGACCAAGAGTTAGACAGACTCCCTGCAAGACAGACAGTCAGGGGGTGGGGCCCTGACTAGATAAAGCTTTGAGTAAATTTCAAGGTAGCTGCTGGCTTCTTCCTTAGCCTCCTATCCTGAGACAAATGTCTGGCAGGTTTTTCCTCCTACCCACAGGGCAGTCTGTCTGTAGAACTGTCAAGGCCAGACTACAGTGTGTTTATCCCAAACCCGTGGGCCTATGAGCCTCCATGTCTGTGTTTTAACTGATCACTCCTCAAGTCCCTTAAAACCACCTACCTTGCTGGGCAGTGGTGGCACATGTTTTTAATCCAGCACTCAGGAAGCAGAGGTGGGTAGATCTTTGTGCATTCAAGGCTGGCCTTGACTACACTGAGAAACCCTGTCTCAAAAAAGCAAAGAAACAAACCAACCAAGCAACCATAACTTTCACAGAGAAACTAGGCTCCTGCTTCCAGAGTCTCACCTCTGCTTTGCATGGGGCAGCGGTTCTCAACCTTCCTGATCCTGTGACCCTTTATAAGGTTCCTCATGTTGTGGTGACCGCAACCTTAAAATTACTTTATCGCCCCTTCATAACTGTGATTTTGTTTATTTATTTTTTTGCTGAAGGAACTCTGGCCAGCTTGAGTGTGGCAAACAATGCTTGGGCAGGCCTTGCCTTTCTCCTTCATTCCCTCTGCCTTGCTAAAAAACCCATTAGATTACAGTCCTGAAGCTAGTCACCAAGGTCTGTTCCCTCCCTTGGCCACTTCCTCCTCCTGAGGCTGACCGCCAAGGTCCAGCAATCAAACTGTTCAAGTTCAGCTGTCAAAAGACCCCTTTGGCTCACCTAATCAGCATGCCCAATTAAAATTTAACACGTCATCCTGACACAGTTTTTCCCTTTTACCTTTACAACTGCCATTTTCCTATGGGCCATGTCTGTTTCCTCTCCATCCAGCTGCTGTCCTGTGGAGACAAACACCCCTCCACTTTCTCTGGCCCCTTTCGTCTTCTCTCTCTAGTTCTCTAGATCCCTTCCCTTTCTCCCGGCATCCTCTACCTCCTGTTTTTGTTGCTTATCCCTGCCCTCTGTGCTGAGAACTTGGTCTTGGGGTGTCTTGAGCCAATTTTGAGGTCCTTACAGTTGCTGTTATGCATCATGATGTAGATGTCTTTGTTTTCTGATGGTCTTAGGTGACCCACAGGTTGAGAACCATTGGCATAGGGTCTTGTTTTGATATGTGTATGGGAGGGTGTGAACACACATTTATGCGTCTGTGCATTTCTTCATTCCTAATAAAAGCCTTTCTTTACCAGTTGGTGCTGTCTGCATCCCACGGATGTGTCAAAGATCCCCCCCCCCCCACTTATTTTCCTGCCTTTTAATTCTTTAATTAGCAGAGAAGAAAAAAAAAAACCAAAAACCTAGATCAAGACTTCCCCCTAGAAAATAACATAGTACATTGTTTCATTAAGGAGCTAATTATTCTTTCCAACCTCTTCAGGTAAATCAACCTTCAGAACGGTCTGGCCCAGAGCTTGATAAACTCTTGAAGACAACTGTATTTACATACAGTTTCCACTCAGAGGCAGCTTAGAATAGCATGTCCCACTCAGGGCCAGAAGTAAAACCAGATCCCATTCTTTCTTTCTTTCAACTAGGAGGAGTAGCTTCCCCTTAACAGGCCTCAACAATGCCATGAAATCTCCAACTTCTAGCTTTTCACATGGTATTTATACCTTAACTGTGGGGAAAGCTGCTTATGAAGGAAGGGGATTCACCCTCCACTGCTTCCTGACCTGCTAACGTCCACCTAGCTACTTAAGAAGTATGTCCAACCTGGATGCCCATGCTGTCACTTAACTCGGGGTCTCTTGCTCCCTTCTTGGCAATAAGGAAAGCGAATAACACTGAGTGGTTTTAAATTGCCACTGGTCTTCTATACAGGTTGCAGAACAGCCTTTTGGGAGAAAGGTTTTATTTCCTAGCCCCTCCTGTTCTGTGTCTCTGTGTCTCTTCTGGATTTTGCAACCAAAAGCACCAGAAACCAAGAGCCCAGACTCCAAGGAAAGAAACGGGCCATATGTGTGCCATCATAAGAGGAATGAAGCAGCAGTGGGGTTGGTAGTCTGGAGCAGTCCTGGTTATCTGGAGGAAATGATAATCTGACCTTTTAGACTAGGGAGACAGTGAGGACAGGCTCTTTGTTCTCACTGAAAACACAGTTTTGTCTTTCAGAACAGACCTTAGCGTAACTGCAATGGGCTCTGGACTTGAGAATGGTCCAGACCAAACCAGCAGAGCTCACAGGTGTCAAAAGCTGCCAGTTCAGAAGCCAGGCTTCTCCTGAGTAACAGTTGTGTAGTCTGGCTGGGCTTGGCAGACTCCACTGAACTAGCAGCCTGCTGCTGAAGAAGCCGTTTCTTCACTTTCTCTGACAAGACTTTTTGTCTTCAATTCAAAGGACCGGGATTTCATTTTCTCTAGGACCTTGTGTCTCCTGGGGCCAGGCATGACCTGTTTCATAACCTCTCTGCCGGCTCTAAACTTAGCACAATAGGCTTCCTCTCATCAAGGTGACCTCCTTCCTGAAATGTTTATCTTCTTCTGCTTGAGGCTCCCTGGTCTTTTGCCCTAGGCAACTTTTCTTATCGGCACCCAAGCAACTGGTAAATGAATGTCCTTCAGGACACTGTTAATAGCTGGGTCAGCCCAGATCCCCTGAGATTGTGCTGGTTCCTGTGTTGGATCTGTGGAGCACAGTTCCCAAAGTCCAGTTTATTTTGTTTGATTAGTTTTGATTTTGTTTGGGGTGTGTGTGTGTGTGTGTGATAAACACCTCATTCTTGGTGTATTCCAAAAAGGTGCAGCCAGCCCACCTTCCAGAATGATCCTGGACTCCATTCCACTTTTGTGAACAAAATCTGGAAGTTGTCAGAATAAAAATGGACATTTTGCGCCATTCTTACCAGGAAAAGCTGACTGTGATGGAAGATTCTCTTCTAAGACAGCCCGAGTAACTCTCACCAAAGAAAGATTCTTCCAGAGAGGCATCCACAAAGGCCACCACAACCTTGTACCCAAAGAACTTCTGCAAGAACATCTGCCCAGTAACCGTCTGTGTAACCTCAGACCTGTTACTTTTATTATTAGTCACTGCAGCCAAGGGTGGTCATTTCAAAATACCTGGTGTGACCCTTCTCATTCTGTCCATACGGACTTCCCCTTACCTCACCCTCCTCCCATATGGCCAAAGGTTATTGTGAGGAGGTACTCTCCTGTTGCTGGGCTCTGTTCCCATTGCAGTTTAGCTATTCTCAAATACATACTAGCGCTATTTGATTTTTTTTTTTTCTTTTAAGGTTAGGTTGACCATTTTCTTTCTTTTTGCATCTGTTTATGTTTCAGAAGCTTTGCTGAGTCCATCTAAAATTCTTCTGTAGCTGTCTGAGCGACCCCAGGAACTTTATCAGCACTCCTGATGTCCTGAGCAGAAAAGGCCCCTCTATTGGGTCCCTCCTAGGATGGCTGGCTGGTGACACTACTGTCACATTCCCCACTCTTGGACTCTCAAGGTCTCCTTCCTTCAACTCCTGCCCTCACCCTTAAAACATCTATGACAAGGCCCCTGCCCTTCCCAAACCTGTTCTTGGCTGGGTGGGGGCTTCCTTTGGCTCAGAATCCGCAGCCAAGCCCTGACTTTTCTGGTTCCAGAACACACTTTGGCTTCTGGCCTAGGACAACAGGTCACAGACTTCCAGGGTGCACGTGGAAAAGGGCCCTTCCCATGTGATGTGTAAAACCCTACTTATAAATTTAATTCTGTTTGGAGAGGTGACAAGTAAAGGCAAGCCTTGCAGGAGGTGGGGCAGCTCCAGCGCCAGCTCTGTGCACTGCCACCTCCCTCTGGGCCAGCCAGTAGCCCCTACAATAGTTCCTCAAGGCCTAGGTCTTCTGACTCAGCCCACATCCTGATCTACTGCTCCTTTATTCCTTTAACTTTGTAATATAGAAATACATGAGCACGTGGGTATAATTGCGCATGTAGAGGCACGTGTGTTTTACACACACACACACACACCGCTGCATAATATTCTATGCACAATGAGCCTCCAAAACTGGTACTGACTACTTTAGAATCTCTATTCTATAAGAAAGTATAAACACTGTTGAGATCAATGATACTTTCTTCACTGCCTCTTAAGGCCCTGAAATTCCAACCCTAGGAATTCATTTCTTTGAGCCTCCAAAGTTGCTCAGTCTTCCCCCTACCCCTATCCTCCACCCCCTCTACCTCTCTCACCCACCCACCTCCCCCACCCCCACGAATTAGAAGTAACTGTGGAAGGGACTGTCACGGTTCTGATACAGGTGTCGGTTCTGAACCAATGTCTCATATGCTCCAGTAGGATAGTGAGAAGGATCTGGAGAAGGGGAAGCTGTGAAACCTGGGTTAGCAGAGTGGTCCTGTGAGGAGCAAGCACCAATGGACTGTCATATCCGGACTGCCAGGGCTGTGAAGGAGGTAAAAGATCACCCATCCACTCAACAGACTTATATCCTGCACCATGATAGTCACGGAACCAGACAAGGTCCTTGCCCTCCCTTGTAGATCTTATCTAGATGCAGGAAGTTGGAAAGACAGGTACCAAAAAGTTATACTGGGGTAGTAACTTTTCTCACAAATATGACAAAGCACTCAACAGAAATAACCTAAGGGAGGAGAAGGGTTTGGGAGCTCACAGTCTCAGAAGAACTTTAGTCAGTCCAACATGGCAGAGAAAACAAGACAGAGTTCATGGCTGCAGCAATGTATAGGAGAGATTCCTCAAATCTTGCTGGACCAAGCCACACAGAGAGTAGAGATTAGTATAACCCTCAGCGTTCTTCCACCAGCCAGGATACCAGATGCAAAATAATGTGAGATGTCCTTCTGTACGCTGTGAATTTCCATTGGGTAATAAAGGAACTGTTTTGGCCTATGGCAAAGCAGTTTAGAGGCAAGTGGGAAATCCAAGCATAGATAAAGGAGAAGGGTAAAGGGACACTCAATCCAGCTGCCCAAGAAGCAAGATGTAAAAGCATAGGTAAGCCAGGAGCCACGTGGTAATATATAGATTAACAAAAATGGGTTAAATTGAAAGAGCTACTAAGAAATGAGCCTGAGCCACAAGCCGAACAGCTTGTAATTAGTATAAGCCTTATGTGGTTATTTGGGGCTAAGCAGCTGCAGGACTGCAGGTTTGGACCTCTGGCCAGATGAGCCAGGAACTTCTGACTCCACCAAAATGGTGCCATAAGCTGAGGACCAAGTATTTAACACATCAGCCTGTGGGGACCGTAACAGACACAATGACTATTTTATTATGTAACAAAGTGAGTGAATTTAAGGAAAGTTCTAGAAGAACCAACAGCAACCTAGACTACGGAATGAGGAAGGTCTAAATATGAGAGGTGCTAGAATTGAGCCCAAAGAACTATTTCAGAATTAGCTAGAAATGGGGCAAGGGATGCATTCTGGGAAGCAGGAATCATGTACACAGAGGTTCTGTGAGGGAAAGAGCCTCCAAGCATGATCACTGTGGCTAGTTTTAATCTCTAACCTTCAGTGAACTTTGAACTTAAAGAAGAATGTTCCCTTCTAAAAATGTGCTTCCCTTTCCCTCCCATTCACCCCTGCAATTACTACCAAGCCAGGCAGAAAAGGTAGGCTATGCTGCTGAAGGCCATTAAAAGACAAGACTTGTACACAGAGGCTATGACAGCCATTTCATTTCCTGTTTGGTGTTCCTCACCACAAAACTTCTTAGCCAGATACATTAACACAGGAAAATATTTTGGGATGTGGGTGTGGAAGAAACACACACTGAGCAAATAAGAATCAGGACATCTGCGCAGGGGAGAGCAGCAAGTGTGGGGTCAGCACACATCAACCATGAAGCTGTAACAGACCCAGGACTGAGCATCCTGTTCTTATCCTAAAGAAATGTAAGGCCTGCAGAGGGAGGAGGAGGCCCAGTCAGCCGCAGGGTTTGGGCTCCAAGCCCATCTCCTGGCCCTCTGTGCTTTACAAATGCTGGTCCCGTATCTTCCACCAAATATGAAGTAGTGGTTCTGGACTCACCCATGGAACACACAGCAGCTGAAGCTAAATTTTGTCTCATGTACAAAGGTCCATCCTGCCTGGAAGAGGAAGAGGAAGCATGCTAGACATAATTCATTGGTTATGTTTAAATTTTGTCATGACCTTTGGAGACAAAGACTTACCTCTCTGCTGCACAAATAAAGCCACAGATATGCTGGGTATGAAACAACATGTTCATAGTTATACAGCTGAGAGTTTAACCCAGTCTAGCTTTAAAACCCTTCCTCCATTCTACCAGACACGGGGATTCATCCACAAAGAGGTTTCACCAAATCCCAACTGTGATTGTCAATGGCCAGTTATCAGCATCTTCTCCCTTCAGCTTGGACATGATTTCTCACACTGAAGCAAATGTAATGTAGATTCCCTCGGTCACGATTTCTGGGGAAGAGACACATGCTGGGTCCCTCCACCCCATTCCAAAGGCTGGGTTGGTGCATGAATACTTGGGCTGGCACTAAATCATCTTACTTGTGGGTGTGTCCCACATTTTTTGTTTTGTTTTTCTTTAGCTGCTCCTCTCAGAATATTTTCACTCAACAACATACCCTACACAGCATCCAGTCTCGCCATGTCCCACAAGAGCCTGTTAGTTGACCTTCTCCAGGTCACAATCCAGTGGTTTTTCCAGGACCATCCTATCAACTCACACAGGTCCTGGAGAAGGTTAGTTTTAGCCTGTAACTAAGACTTGAACAAGGGACTCCACCTGAGCCAAAGTGATGTGTCTCTTCAACTCACATTGTGAAAAGGGACAAGCCAAGGCTTCACTACTTTCCTCCCTCTGGCTGACAGATAAATGTGAGGACTAGAAGCCTAGCCATCCTTCTGACTAGGGAGTAACCCCGCCCTGTTCATCTTGGTGAGGAAAAAAACCTCCAGCTCATCTATACAAGGACAAAGTAATCATCCTTTTCAAGTAGAGATTACATAACACCTATTTTCCAAAATAGGTAAAGACCTTGCTCCTTGAAATACATGTTAGGGAGCTCTGAAAACACATCTCAACATTCCCAGAACCTCAAGCCATGACTCAGGCCACTTGTGCCTAAGTGATTATCCAACCACGGTCTGTAAGAGCATAAAGCACCTCTCACACACACAGAAAAGAATCCATTCTTTTTCTCCAAGTTTATCATTCACACCACACACAAAGCCTTGCGTCCTGCTTGTCTGGCATGGAACCTGAGGTCTCAGAAATCCATAAAGAAAGCGCTGCATTGCAGCTCCTTAACTCCAGCATCAAAGCATATGGAGAAAATAAAGAGCCACTGGCATCCTGATTAAAAAAAAAAAAAAAAAAAAATTATCCAAAGGACATAAAAGACTGGGATGAAGGGGCAAGAGTCAGATTTGTCCAGTGAATCTAGAAAAGACGCTAAGCATCTGTTTGATCCCAAAGAGGGGCTGGAAAGATGGTTAGGAGCCCTTGCTGCTCTGGGGAGGATCTAGGTTTGGTTCTCATGACCACATACATGGCTGCTCACACATGGAGTCTATAACTCCAGCTCCAAGGGATCCAACACCTTCTCCCAGCCTTCAACGTGGGCATTGCACAGACACGCAGGCAGGCAAAACACCTCCACACATAAAATAAAAACAAATACATCTTTTTTTAAATGAGAAAACCACAACATAACACTTCCCAATGGGCCATCATGCTAAATGGGACACACTTGTTCCCTGAGACCAGAAACAAAAAGGAAGTCCTGCCTTTTCAGGCCTTATTTTCAACTGTGTGGAAGATCCAACAAATGTAAAAGAAGGAGAAATAGGAGGCATTCAGAGTGCAAGTGGAAAAGCGTAGACATTAGGACTTAGAGTGTGATGTCTCGTGTGTGTGTGTGTGTGTGTGTGTGTGTGTGTGTGTGTGTGTGTGTGTGTGTGTGTGATACACGCACAGAGCATAGGAAACACAGTAAGTAGGCTAAAGGACATGGAACCAACATACAAAAATTAATGTCAGTTCTATCTACTAACAAAAGTAAAATTCATAAAAATCTATTTTCTTTTTACTTTTAATGTTCTTATTGTGTAGGTATATGCTCATGATATGTGAGTGTGGGCCTGTGTGTACCACAATGTCCATGTGAAGAGCAGAGGACCCTGTTATAGAGTAGGTGCCCTCTTCATCCTCTTTGTTGGGATGTAGGAATGAATTTTACATTAGCGGGCTGGTACAGCAGCTATTTCCCCCCACAGAGCCAGCTCTCTGTTTTCAACACTATTAGAATATTCAGTGTGGTGGTTTGAATAAGAATGGTCCTCTAAGCTTATATCATTGAATGTTCAGTCACTGAGAAGTAGGACTATTTGAAAGGATTAGAAGGATTAGGAAGTGAGTCACTGGGGGTGTGGGTTGAGAGCTATAAGAGCCCATGCCAAGCCCAGTCTCTCTCTCTTGGCCTGAGGTTCAAGATGTAGTCTCAACCTCCAGCACCATGTCTGCCATGCAGGTCGCCATGCTCCCTACCTTGATAATAATGGACTAACCTCTGAAACTGTAAGCAAGCCCTTAATTAAATGTTTTCTTTTATAAGAGGTGCCATGGTCATGATGTCCATCATAAAGATAGAATGGTGACTAAGACAATTAACAATAAAATTAATAAAAGATGCAAGGTTTATAGTATAAAAACTTCAAGATGTAATTGAGAGAAATTTGAAAGGCAAAATAAACCTGTTATTTGTAACTTTAAAACACTTAAACAGCTCCCTATCAATGGAAAGATATAAAGATCAGTTGTTAAGACAGAAAACACTCCGATTGCCATAGGGCACACCAGGAATACCAGCACTAAGAAGGTAGAGCGAAGACTTTCCTGAATTTGAGTGCAAAAGCCTGAGCCGCATTGCAAGTTCTAACACAGCCTGGGCTACTTAGTGAGACTGTACCAAAACATGAGAAAGAAAGAGAGAGAATCCACCCGTTATGGCTGTTCCACAGTGGCCCCAACCAGACTCAGGAAAAATGTCTTCTTAAAAAGTAGAGTTGTGGCAACTGGCTGGTCTAGTGCAAAGGAATGAAGCTGTTATAGGACTAATTTTGTACTACTTAACTCAAGGACATCATGGAATAAATGCAAAGGCTAAACTAGTCTGCCTAGTTTGTATGTGTGAGCATGCGTGTGTGTGCGCGCGCGCGCGTGCGTGCGTGCGTGTGTGTTTGTGTGTGTCACGTGTGTGCATGTAGATGCAGATACAATCAAGTAAAGTATAAAGTATTTCTCAGATGCTGTGTCCTTTAGCCTACTTACTGTGTTTACTATGCTCTGTGCGTGTATCACACACACACACACACACACACACACACACACACACGACATCACACTCTGTACTAATGTCTATGCTTTTCCACTTACAGTCTGAATGCATCCTATTTCTCCTTCTTCACTACATTTTTTTTTTTTTTTTGCTTTGCTTTGCTTTTTCAGTACTGCAGATTGAGCCTAGAACATCATGTTAGCAAGGCAAACACCTACCACTGGGCCACAGCCACAGCCATAACCCCTCCCACCTATTTTTTAATGTGCCCTGGAACTTGCCAAGTGGGATTAACTGACTGGTACCCGAGCCCCAAAGTCTGCCTGTCTCCACCTGCCCTGCACTGGAACTGCAAGCATGCCACCATGCCCTGATTTTCGTCTTGTTTTCTTTTGAGACAAACTCTCATTACATAGCTCTTGAACTCACCTATGTAGCCCAGGCTGGCCTTGAACTCAGGACGATCGAACCTTGATGTTCTGATGCTAGGATTACAGTCATGAACCACTATGCTCAGCTAAACACTGAAATTATTCAAAGAAAGAACAGGAATGAGTGTCAGTGAGCTGAGATCTGACCAGGTTCTTCTTTCACCACAGCTGCAAGCAACAGAAAAAAAAAAAATACTGGATTTCAACAAAATTAAAACTTTAATGCTTCCAGGACAGAAGCTCTGTTTCTAAAAGTCCTTCCTTGGAGTGATATATATAAGGTCTGCCCTTCCACCAGAGGTCCAAACAACAAACCAAGGTGCAATTCAGCCGGTTCTACCACAATTCACCAGGGGTAACCAATGAGTTTATTGGGCTTACTTACAGAGTAATGGGTGGGAGGTTGTGGGAAGGAGATAGGTGACCTTAAGGGAGCTACACAGGAATTCTGTACCCAGCAGGGATGATGGCTTCCTCCTAGCTGTGTAGATGAAGTCCCCTCCCCTCATCCAGCTACACTGATATCTTCTAACCCTTCCCCCAATACCCTAAGGTCATCTACAATTAGGGCAAAATTGCTACAGCTGGTTGGAAGAGGTGGCTGGATTCCAGGAGGGTCCCATGATCTTCTCTGCCCCCTTTCTAGGAGGGAAGGTAAATAGTCAGCAGGCCCAGCTCTGAGGACCTTTTGTAAGCAGGCCCAGATGATGAACTCTGAGGATGGTGGCCGTTCGGCCTTGAGGACAGTCCTGTACAACAAGCCCACAAGAAAGAGACTATTTTTCAAATCACATATATGAAAAGGAACCTGTATCCAGAATCCGTGGTGATTTCCTATAGCTCAAAACTGAAAACAGAAGCCAGTAAGTACATTAGAAGATGCTGCTTATAATACAGGAACTGCAAGCCAAGCTATGGAACTCCACACCCAGGTGACCACTCTCCAAATAGAGACATATCACAGTGAGGGCACGGGGAAGTGAGAGGCCTCAACTACAGCTAAAAATGTGACTCAATACATTCATGGCTGCTTTCATGATGTTCAATAGTTCCTCCAAAAGTTGAACAGAGCTTGATATGATAGGAATCCTAGTCCTGCTTAGATATGCAAGAGAAATGAAAACAGACGCCCACATAAATACTTACACATGGATTCTAAGGAGAGTGTTGCTCATTAGCTCAAAAGTAGAAACCCAAATGCCATCCATTAACTAGCTAATGGTTGTATAAACAGAATGTAACATGTCCACATGGTGGTATAATATTTTGCTACTAAAAGGTACACTATATGGATTAAACCTTGAAAATATGCTAAGTAGCAGACCACAGAGTATCGTTTCTTTTAATGTGACCAGAATAGTCATAGAGACAATTTACAGTGATAACAGCTCTAGTATCTGTGGATATGATAAAAGCCACAAAACTAAAGTTTCAGCATGTGAATCATATCTCAAGTTTTCGGAGTCCAAGGAGATGGCTCAGTCAGAAAAGGCTGCACAAGCCCAATGACTTGAATTCAATCCCTGGAGCCCATGCAAAGGTGGAGGAAGACTACCTCACAAAGATGGATTCTGTCCTCCACACATGCACCAAGGCGCGTGTGTGCATATTGCACACACCTGAAAATAAAGTTTCTTAAGTTAAATAGAATGTTTGCATTGGATACAAATCTTTCCTAGAAGTTTGAATTAAAGAGAATGTAAGGAGGTATCTTTTCACAATGCCCTAAAAAAGACCAAAATCTTATCTTAATAGTTTTCAAACATGCATTGTGCATTGCTGATTTTTTTTTTTTTTTTTTTTTTTTTTTGTGGCAGTGGAGGCCTCATAGAAAAGACTCAGCACATATCTGGGCAGCATGTGTTAATCAAGTGTTATCGATCATACAACCGGAGCAGCAAATGTTGATCAGGTGTTGTTGGCCATACAACCGGATGTGCCAGCAGCAACTGTGTACAATAAAAACTTTCCTGTGATCTCTACCAGTGAAAAGAATGTACTAAATGTACAAGCCAGTGAGTACTGTGACATTTTCTGCCATCATCAAGTCTTATGACTGTACGTAACAGTCTGAGTTGGACTTCATACAGCCTGACACCAGCGTCACCACAAATGCATAAATGCGTCCCACTACAACATCATGATGGCTATGACATCACAAGATGGGATCGCCATCAAATGTGCCCTGTTATCCACAGGACTGTACTTGTGGTCCTATCTTGCTTTCTGTTCTGTGGTTGCAGTAAAATTGTGAACAAAAGTAACTTGGGGAGGCGAATGTATGTGGCTTTCATTTCATGTCCTGATTACTAAGGAAACTTGGGCAGGAACATAGTAGGGAACGATGGAAAAATGCCGTTACCGGCTTCCCCTCCATGGCTCCCTCTGCTTGTTTTATCCATCCCAGGACCACTGGTTCAGTGGTAGCACCACCCAGAATGGGTCCTTCCACATCAATCATTAATCAAGCAAACGCCCCAACTGTATGTCCACAGGCCAATCCGATAGAGGCAATTCCTCATTTGAGGATCCCACCCCCAGGTAACTCTAGTCTACTGAGTTTACAAAACCAGCCAGCACTCATGTGCTTGGGGGATATGTCCTTTATGAATGTGGGACATCAGCAGCACATATGCCAAGACTGGACCAAACAGAGCTCAGCACGGGCTCTGGATGAGGATGGCACACACAGGTTGATGAACTGTTTCATGGTTCTCATTTTCCTCCGTTGTATAGCCACTGAGAAGCTGCCCTCCTTCCTCTGGAATAAACCACCTCCCACCGACGCTCAGGCAAGGAATCCTAATCAAATTTTGGGCTAGGCAGAAAGAAGCTGAGGGAAGAGAGCTGGGCAGCTTGCTGAGAAGGGCCCACCTGGGGAGGAAGAGAGTGAACTGGGATGTGTGTGAAAATGACTAACATCCATTATATAAACGTGACACTACCAACTGAAGGGAAAAATTAAGTCAAAGGTTTTTGCTTGTTTGGTTTTGAGATGTGTGTTTGTTTTCTGTGTTTGAGCACTTTTCCTGCACGTACATCTGGGGACCGGGTATGTGTCTGGTGCCTGAGGAATCAGAGGGTGGCATTAGATGCCCTGGAACTAGAGTTACAGATAGTTGTGAGCAACATTATGGGTGCTGGTTATTCAACCTGGGTCCCCTACGGTGCTCTTAACTGCTGAGCCATCTCTCAGCCACAAAGGGAAATCCTTACTTTTTTTTTTTGAAATTTTATTTCTTTTTATTTTATATGCATGAATGTTTGCCTTGTATGCCTGTACACATGCATACAGTGCCAGAGGCCAGAAGAGAGTGTCAGATGCCCGGAACTGGAGTTTATGACAAGTATGAGTGTCATGTGGGTGCTGGGCACTGAAGCCAAATCCTATAGAAGAGCAGCTATTGCTCTTAACCACTGAGGCATCTCTCCCCAGCCCCCTGAAGAAAGAGTTTTGAGAAGAGTTACAGTTCAAGGAATCATGGCACATGATAGTCTCACTAGGAATCCAGAGGCCTGTCAGTCCTGGTAGAAAACTACTTAGTGGAAATATATTGACAGTAAGTAATAAGACAGCTTTCAGAATATAGACGCCAGTTTAAATTTTATTTGTATACAAAAATATATTATGATGGGAAAAGCTTATTATGGTCTCCAACTACATATAAGTAATTACAAATATTTCCATAAACACATTTTAAATTATAGAAGAGCTATGTGTAAGGAGCAAAAACACATTAGGTAGATCATCTCTTGAAATAGGCTGCAGGCAGGTAAACAAAGTTGGCTTCACTGTCTGAGTTGCCCAGAGATGGACCCAATGGCAAATGTTAGGATGAGCCAAGAACAGCCTGATGGTACATGGACCTTAGCTCTGTCCCTTTCTGCAGCAGATTCTAGTAGCTGATTTTGCTGGGTCCTTGGAGTCTTCCGGTAGTTTCACTCTGTGGCCTAAGGACCCCAAACTCCTTGCTTCACATACCTGAAGGGAAGAGATAGGGTTAGACAGCCTTGTCAGACGCTCACAATCCCTGTACTTAACCACATCACAGGTCGCAGACGGGCATCAAAAGCAGTTAATGGCAGGCTTCCCACACTGTGCAGGACTAGGAGGCCAGCTGCAGTTTGCATAAACTAGACAGGTTTGCTGCATGGGCTAATACAAATTGTGCTGCAATTAGAATAATCTCTGTCAAAACAGGCCCAAGTCTCCCGATGTAGGATGGTGCAAACAGAAGAAGAGGGGCAATAAAATTATCAAGCAAATACAGAGTAGGAGACTATTAAAACTGGCTATTTTAAGTCGACTGTTTCAATTAACTTCTGGATCTAAATTTTTAGATCTTACCTGTCTAGCAGAGTAAAAACATAGAGCACTTCTTACAGAACAATGATCACTTTTACTAAATAATCACGAAGCCAGAACAAAAAATTCTCCAAGGCTTAGCAAGTCCCCCATGAAGAGAGAGCTGCTGAGGCCAGCAAGCCTGCAAACTGGGACTCAGTCTTGCCTCTGTCCTTTTGAAGAAGAACCCACAGATAGAATGTAACAATTCTTTCCTCTAACACCCCCTCCCATCTCCACTCTGCCCATGTTGCAATTTTGACCTGATGCCTTCAGTTTGGGGCCGGACGAAATGGATAATCCCAAATTAGAAGCACATATCTGCACACTGAATTTGGGCAAATTGACATAGATATCCCAGACCACTTCTCTTTGGCACTCAATAGTCAAAAAAAAAAAAAAAAAGTCTCACTAGGTCAAAACCAGGGAACTACCCTGAGTGGACGGACCCCTCTGGCTTGCTAGATGTAAGTCTGACGAATTGGCTTGTTCCTTCTCTCAGAACGGGCAAGCTATTCCCACAGCAAAACTCTGTCTCCATTTTCTAAACAGCATGCCATTGTCTGCTGCTGACCTGTTTACACAGTTGGGAAAGCAACTCCAGCTATTCTGCAAGCTTATCCTCCAAACTGCTTTCTGAGCCACCAAGCTCCTGTTTCTACACCTAGAGCGGCTTATGATGTAACTTCCCGCCCCCAGCTGGGAAGCAGCACAACCATTATCAAAGGCGTGGCTCAGGATTCTGTGTGATGTTTTAAGCGCCAAGCATGTACTCACTTGCTAATGTTCTGTCAAGATCAGCAATGAAGTCTTCCAGCTCTTTTGTGTCGCCTAATTTGGCTGCAAAATAGAAAAGAGTTCAGTTCCCTCTCAGTCACAGCTGATGGAAGATTTTTCCAGGGATTATGGAAACCCGTCATCTTCAAAGACCTCAGGGAGCATCCTGTGCATCAGTCCTAGTGTCCCCTCCAACTGGAGACTAGCCTCAGTGTTTGCCCTGTAGCTCACCTAGGCCCACCATCCCACCCATCTTCCTAACCTGGAACATGGAACTCTTCTGTGTCTTAAGAGTCTAGGAGACAGTGAGGGGGAGAAGGGCAAATTATTTACTTGCATTGCTGCTGGAGGGTGACTCAGTGGCCCTCCGATGTGACATGCATAATTTTACATGAGTGTAAAATTACTATTATTTCATATGGAACAGGAAACATAACAGCCCATCTCAGAGGGGCGCAGGGCTTTTATCTGGACACCGCTGTCTCTGTAGCCACAGGTATACGCTTTCCTTCTCTGTTATTTTCTTCTGTAGAGTTGGTCATTTATGCCTTCCTTGGAATGCACTGCTGAATATTTTTCTTAGTTGCCCTTTGCTGGCTACAAACGGTTCATTGTTCTTAGCTTCCAAGTCCACTCTCCACAGTGGGGTTTTTTCCTTCTGTAATTTCTACTTCTGGAGGATTAGGTAGCAGATCTGGGCACTATTTAAGGCATTCTCTAGACTGCTCTCTCCCTGGAGTCCATAGATCCATTACAGATTGGAGGCTGGACAATGGCCGAATCCCCCGTGGCTGCTAACATTTGTGTTGAGAAGAGAATTTTAAAATATCTCTTTCAAGAAAGAGAAGTTCTGTTAGAATGCCAGATGGACAGACTTGGTGGGACCATATTTCTTTTAGAGTTGGTTCCATTTTTATTGCATTTTGAAACTATTTTCAGCAAATTCGATTTTCCTTGGGGGGGGGGACCTCCTTTTGTTCTCAAAGGGGCGCCTGTCCAGTATAACAGAACATTCAGCTCTCTAGCTGGTGGGACTTGGCCAATTACAAAAAATAAGAACCAACTCATGCCCACGAAGCTCTTTTTTAGTTTATTAATATCAGGACAGACAGGGTAGAGCTGTTGTTCTGTATCATGTCCGTTTTATTTTTTAAATCATTTATTTATTTATCCATGCATTCATTCGGTATGTGTGTTTGCGTGTACGTATGAAGCCATATGCCCATGTGGAGATCAGAGATGTCCACCAAGTAGGTTCCAGAGATCAAACTCAGACAAGGCAGCAAGCACCCTTACCCACTGATCCATCTCAGTGACGCCATGTTAGATCATTCTTATCTCATAATGACAGCACTAAACTGGTCACCCCAAAGCACTGGTGTAAACAGTTAATGAAATTAAAAAACAGGAATCTTCTCATTGCTGAGAATCCAAACTGCTGAGCTTTACATTCCGGAACCAAGCTAGTCCAGGAAGAAATTTAGAAGCACTACTCTGTGCCAGGAGACAGAATCCCATGAAACAATGCACTCTGTCGCCCCAAACCATTTGTGTTATCTATTTGCTTTGTACACTGTGAAAGCCTGGTTGAGGATAAATAGAAGTGAGTGGGTGGGGATAAAGGATTCCAGCTGGTGAGCCCACCTTTCCGAGGAGGAGTGACCGTGGAAGTCAGCAGAGCTGGAGGGGAGTCGGTTGGAGAATTCAGTTTCTCATCACTGAAGCTGAAGCTGTCCCTGTATAGTGAGTCTGCACCTTTAAGGAAAGAAGCCACATTCATTAGGAGGTGTAATGCTTTACACCTTTAAGCTTCCCAGTCATGTATATACAGACCCAGTAGTTAATCTCCCAGAGAACCAGATGTTGCCGATCTACATTAAAGAAAACAGGCCCATTTCCAACCTAAGAAATTATCTATGGCAGGCAAAGAAGTGTGTGTGTGTGTGTGTGTGTGTGTGTGTGTGTGCACACACACGCATGCACACGCACGTGCGGAGTGGTAGTCTTGTGTGTCCAGTCAAGAACACTGGCCACCCCTGCTCCCCTAAAACAGTGTGATGGGTTAGTAGGAGCAGACCTCTGCTACACAGGCGTCTACTAGCCAGTTATCACACCAGGTCCTGGCTGATGGATGAGAGTTGGAATATTATGGATGGAGCTTAGTTGGTAGGGTGCTTGTCCAGAAGGCAGGAAGCACTGTGTTCAATCCCCAGTACCACATAAATTAAGACACAGTGGTGAAGGACAAGGTGTTGGACAGACTTCCTAGTAGACAGACAGATAGGCCGAGGGGCCATAGTTAGATAACTTCCTCAGCCTCATGCCTTGAGATAAAACTTGGCTGCTTAAAACAAAGGCCTTGTAGGCCTTTGTCTCCCACCAGCCCCCTGCTGACAGACTGGCTCAACATGTTCAAGGCTGGATCAAGGTTGTGTTACACAACTGTTGTGGGTCCATCAAGCCATCCTGTCTTTCTTCAAACTGACCATCCTGAGAAGAGACTGGATTTTTCAGCCTCTGTTTTACAGAAGTTCTTTTTCTCTGTGTGTCTGCTTTGTGTGTGTGTGTGTGTGTGTGTGTGTGTGTGTGTGTGTGTGTGTTTCCTCATCCTCAATAATCAGCATTTTTTTTCAACTGCTAATTCTGTCTGCCCCTGTTTGCAATGTTTGAGACTTCTCTGCCACTCCTGTTGCCCTCAAGATTTTTTCCTGCCCTTTAATTCTTTACCTGGCTGAGAAAGCAAACCTCATCAAGACCCTAACACTGACACCCTGGCACACCAGTCAGTGGTGCACCGGTGATCCCAGCACTCTGGAGGTAGAAACAAAGGGATCAGAAATCCAAGGTTATCCTCAGCTACACACTGAGTGAGGTTATCCTGGAACCCCAAACATGTGAGAATCTGTCTTCAAAAGATAGAAGGGGGGCAAAGGGGGATAGGCACTTAAAGAGATGGTGCATTCATGAAAAGTGTCCTCTTCTAAGCACCTTTTAGATATAAGCACAATGTTGGGCCCCCTGTCTAATTTCCTTCCCTGCTCATAAGTCTTGATCATACACTTCCCCAAGATTCTGCACTCTTGTCTCTGACAAACTGAAGTCAACAACAAAGATTGTTTTTGTTCTCGGCTGTTCACCCGTTATGATGAAGGGACTTCACAGTTCCTTCTGTTCTTATGGCCCAAATGTCAAACGAGCAGCAGGCAAAGTTCCAGCCAGGCCAGGCTGCACCAGGGCCAGGAGCAGCTCAGCTACTGCCACAAGAGTGCTTTAAAAAGACAATATTCTGGGCCTCAGTTTACCCATCTGGAAAATGGAAGGGTTGATTGGACAATCCTTCCAGTCCCTCTCACGTCTGAGATTCTAAATCCTCCCAAAGAGGAAGAAGCCAGCCGGTTCTGAGGAGGTTAACAGAAGCAGGATGTGGCCCCAGGGAGGTGGCAGTGGGGAGGGAGGAAGCCACTTGTCTGGTTAAAAACGGAAAGCAAAACCAGCCAGAGTACAGCAGGGGCTCTGGTAAGGCTCTTCAGGTGAGCAATGAATAATGAGGGCCGGGCCAGGTCTCAGCTTCCCCTGGAGGCTCCTGTCCTTCAAGCCATCTCTCTAGTTCAGAAAGAGGCAACATGTCTTGCTTTAGTGTGGCTGCCATACCTCCTCAGGTTGTCTTATCTGGCTCCAGGTTCTCTGCCTTCTGACCAGAAGGACCCAGGTGCTCTCTTGCCACCCTTTCTGGCCTAAATACCTAACCCCCTTCTCCAAACCACCCAGAAGAACCTCATGAATCAAGAGTTCTAGTCCAGGTCACTGGGAAGGGCTTTGATGATAAACCCAAACTTGGGTCCTCAACTCCTTAAACCCATTATCCCTACCCAAAAACATCATAACCAACCCCCACCTCTAGGATGCAGGTCTTTGACATGTGTGCCCAATGATGTTCTGGCAACACCAAGAACACTGTGCGGAGTTCACTCCCACTACAACTGTCCTGAGAAGTCTTAGGACGAAGGAACAGGTCTGACCCTAGCCCTATCTCCCAAGTGTACTTCTTAACAATGGGACACTTTGGGGTCCTCTTATTAATATCTCTTAGGACACTGGAGCTCTCTAAAACTTGAGTTGGAATCCCCTGCACACAGGAAGGTGCATGCACATCTGTTTCAGATCCCTGGATCTGCATCACTTTATCACTGTCAATAACAGACAGAGAAACGTGAAGAGAAGATGACATCTTTGGGGGCAAGAAAACCCAGGCTATGAGCAGAAGGAGGGAAAAACCAACCCCAATCCAACCATCCCCACCCCCACCTGTTCCTCCACCCCCACGCTTGTGCAGTCACAATACCCTCATCTCTGAAAGAGATCCAAGAGCATCACCCCATCCTTGAACTAGAGTTCCAGCTCTGAGACTCTCCAGTCTAGAGCAGAAAGAAAGGCCACCCCCTCTCTGTTCTCTATCTCTCAGAGCAGCTGGCACGTGGGAGCCACTTTCCATACCACACCTCTTTCCACCCCACCCTGCATATACCTCGATTCTTCCCCTAGCTTTGAATTTCACCCCTGTTCAGCTCTAACTCTCCAGAAACTTTATATCCACATATAATCATCTTCAGGATTAGGGATGGGGGTATACTAGCGTGGTTTACCTTCCAAGCAGTTGGGCTAACTACTATTGGCTGTTTACAGAGGCAATGACGTCAATGTGGAAAAAGCCATCAAAAAAGAGAATGACAGAGCGAGATTTCAGTCCATATATTAGGGAGAGAGAGGCTGCAGGGGAAAAGTCATAGTCTTATGAGACCATATTGGCTTGCTTTTGATTCTTCAAAATCTATTTCACATGAAAAAAAAAAAATTCCTTAACCCAAGCACTTTCTTCAAATTCAGAAAATATAGACAGAACATGATTTTTACATGACAAATTCAACTGTAAGCCAGACTGTTTGGATCTGTAGTTGCCTCATGGCTAGTGAACTCACACTGCTCTTACAATGAGGGAGGCAAAGAGGCAGAGGAGATAAAATACAGCATCTATATAAATATGTACATATAGAGGCGGGTCAGCATAGTCTGTGTTCACTTTCCTCTCCCTGCCCCCCCCCCCCACATACACATACACACACATACCCACACATACCCATCCATCCACACACACATACACACACACACACACACACACACACACACACACACACAATTTCACATCCTGTCATTTCATTGTCGCCTCATGGCTCTACTCTCTTTCCATGACTTCATATACCCCAGGCCAACTTCGGGCTCTAGTGTATTTCAACTATGAAGAAGAAATGAACTCCCAGGATCTCTGACCAAGTTGCCCTGTTTGGACCCCCAGTGGCAAAAGTTAACACATGGTAATTCATGGGGGGTACAGAACAAAGGAAGGAGCAAACCCAAATCCCAAGTCCCTGCAGCTATGCCCTTGTGGAGAGGGTTGGGAACAGAGGCCACCAGAAAGCAATAACAACCTAGGCATTCCATGGATGATGCCTGTGGCTTCATAATGGTTTGACTTTCAAGTTCCTAGCAAAATGGGAACAGCAGATACTGAAAGTAGGGTGTTATCACCGAGAAGAAAACACCAAGATTCCCAGCCCCGGCTTCCAGTTTCTCTTCAGAGGTACCAAGAACAAACCCACGATACAGAGATACCCAAACTCTGAACTTCTTTACCCAATATTTCCCCCCAACAGACTTTTATTAAAAGCCTGCCTCAGTGGAATCTCATGCTGGACAATGTAGCAGATAACTAGGTAAAATCAAGGCTTAAACTCTTGTCCTGGTCACTCTGTTAGAACTCCAGTTCTTACAAAAATATTATTCAGCCAGTCTGATAAAATGCCAGGAGTGTGTCTCTGGCTGATAGCATATATTTGTACTGCTACTCCACCCTCCTATCTGGTATTGTTATTAGTTGTTATGCTCAAGGGACTCGTGACTTGGAGACCTTCATAGGTGCTACAGTAGACCTTAGAACATCTACTTCAAATTGCCTTGAAGCCCCGCCTCACTAGTATCACCCCACTACGAGTGTCCTTTAAATTCCCAGTCCATTTAGTGGATTCAAGTCTCAGATCTGGGACTGAATGTTCTAAGGGACCATCAAAAGAAATAAAAGTATATTACATACACATCCCCTAAGTTTAGATATGCCATCAAACATAAGAAACTCCATAGCACAACAGAGGCTTTATTTAAAAGAAAGGTGAGTGTATATATTTGAATATATATATTTGAATTTTGGGGAGTTGGGAGAAAGGTAATTTAGGGTAAGAACTGTCGTGTGCTACCCCAGAGAGAAGTAAACCACAGACAGTGAGCCTTGCCCAGAGTGCCTGTAAATATAGAACCATCCCACACATCTGCAGCAAGCAAACTATAGTAATTACCAAGAAAAAGAAAACTCTGGGTTTGTTTCACTATTCCTACAGGGAACGGCAAGGATAAGGGTCTCTCTTCTCCTCCAAATCTAAATTCTGACAGCTTCTGTGAAGCATTGGCACAGTGGGAAAGAGTCCCAGCTCTCAGTTTGATCATGATGCCCAGCTCCCCTGTGGGTGGCTCTGACCCTCTAAGAAAGTTTGCCAGGAATCAGTCTAAGAGCTGCCACTCACTCGACTCCCATCAGGGTCCCAGGTATCCAGAGGGCTCCTACCTGGGCTCAGCCTCTTACATCTGATCAGGCTCCTGGCTCCATGACTCGATTAACTATTGGTTCAGTAACTGTCTTCTGGTTTTCAGAGTCCCTAAAGTCTCCTCTCTCATGGCCAGACAAGAATATAAGTAAAAATATTTGGATGTCCTAAGTCTGCTGCCCTAAAGAACCCAGTTCTTTATTATCCTCAAATGTCTACAATATCATCATAGCCACAGCATGCACAGTAGATCTCAGACAGACCTTTTCTATTAAATAGCAGAATACCTTCCCCTTTCAAAGGATAACTGTTTGTGAAACCCTAATATATACGAATCACACTCAGCTTCATCTTTCAAAGCTTAAGTCAATATAATATTTCTTTATAAAGTCAACCAGTAGATGCATATGTTAACACACAGGTTAAAATTTGAGATATAGTGAGTGAAAATTTTATTAAACCCACTTAAAAACTCTTGCTGTATTTTCAAAGTTAAAGACAAATATTACTGCAGAAAAGCTGGGTACAATGGTGCACACCTTTAATCCTAGAACTTGGGAGGCAGAACCAAGAGGATCTTTGAAAGTCTGAAGCCAGCCTGGTCTACATAGTGAGTTCTAGGACAGCCAGGGGTACATAGCAAGATCCTGTCTTGAAAGAACGTAAGTAAATAATTGTAATTATAATTAGACATGTGTGTGTGTGTGTGTGTGTGTGTGTGTGTGTGTGTAGGCAGGTAGATAGGTATATAATATTCTAAAAACAAAACAAAATAACCAAAGATTTTTTTATTTCTACAGCACCTCAAAGGGCCAAGCATGAAAGTCACTCTCCTAGCTCCCAAATCCATTGCCCTTGTATTGAGACACTTACAATTATTCCTAATAAAGTGCTATGGAAAAGACACAAGCCCTTTTAAAATTGATTTTCACTTATCACTGGTGTGAATGTGTGTCTGGTATGTGTCTGTGCATGTGAGCACAGGTGCCCTTGGAGGCCGAAGGTGTCAGATCCTGCTGGAACCAGAGTTCCTGGAAGTTGTGAGCTGACAAACATGGGTTCTGGTCCTCCTAAAAAGAAAGCAATACCGATTTTTAACCTTTGTGCCATCTCTCCAGTCTTGCAACCTAATTTGTGTGTGTGTGTGTGTGTGTGTGTGTGTGTGTGTGTGTGTGTGTGTGTGTGTGTGTGTACAGAGTTTCTCTATGAAGCTTTGAAGCCTGTCCTGGAACTCCCTCTGTAGACCAGGCTGTCCTTGAACTCACAGAGATCTGACTGCACAACCTAATTTTTTAGTGAGAGAAAAAAAAGATGTAGTTTTTCAAAAATCAGAAATATTCATCACCTATCTCCACTGACCTTTGATCCTGAAAGCCTGGAAAAGAACCTGCAATATCCTGTATAAATAGACATGATCTGAGCACAGTGGAGCACCAGGATACTCCTGAGTTCTGGTTCACATTCTAGCCAACCATCTATGACGACAGAGCAAGGCCATAGAAGGCCTGTGTTCTGTTATTTTATCAAAGAAATTAATGCAGATAAACGTGCCTAACTTGTAGGACTGCGGTAAAGATCATGTGTGATAATATTCAGAGAACAGTAAGAGATGGTAAATAGCAACAAGAGCAAACAAGTTATGATTACAGCAACCCTCCTTGAGGGCTTGCTAAAAGTAAGTCAGCTGCTACTTCCGCCATTATAGACCTGGCTGGCCCTCTCTGGAGAGCTAAGTTTCAGTGGCCTACACCTCTCCCAGGCATTCTCTTCTTCCAAACAAATGAGTGTAACAAATGTCTGCGATCCACTCCTAAAGACAATTGAGACATACGTATTATGTGTTCTTAAGAAAGCATTATTTAGATACATCAATCCCATTAAGACTATTTCTGAGCAGTCATGCAGGGAGTAAAGCACAATGGCAGTGAAGACCAAGGTGTTTTTAAGTCCTAAACTCTTTCTCCAGCCATCACACTAAAAGCTTAGGGTTAACAAAAGAAGCAGAAAGTGAAATATGCAGAGATATACCCTAAGAAAAACAACAAAGTCTATCAACTGTCTCCCTTCCCAGACTGTTAAGAAACTGTCTCTAACACATTCTCTTTCTAAGACTCCTAAAAACACATCCTAGCACTGAAATCCCTCCTGGCAGAACTTGTGGATTCTGTCTGCCATAACTGCACAGGGTCAGACCCTAATCCAGCAGGAGGATCCCAGGAACTGTCCTTGGCCACGGAGCAGCAGGAACAGATCCAGCCTTTTCTTCTGTGGAGAAGAGAATTTATACATGATAAATGACCTGTACATCACCTCAAAGGAAGGAGTTACCCAGAGGTATGAGGACAAATTTCCATGGAATGCTGGGAATAAGCAGTCAGGTCATTAGCATCACAATGTGAAAGTCGAAAATGGAAAGGAATCTACCTCTTCCACCTCCAGCTCCTAAGTCTACAGGCTGCTAAGGAAATCAAGCCCAGACCCTGACCAGGATGTCTACCATTGTCCCTTCCTAGGAGGACAGTGCAGGTGCAGGTCTCACATTGCTCTTCACCCAGGAACAAGGGAAGAACTCTCTAGATTTCAAAACAACACCAAGTCTTTTACTCTCGGGGTCAGGGACAGTAGTTAGTTGATGTCTGCAACCTATCCAGGGAGTACGTGCTCAGGAACAAGGAGAATTGAAAATTCACATCCAAAAGCAGTGAGTAAGCCACGACTTGTAAAAACAACAATGTAATAATAAAAAGTCACCAAATTCACTGTTTGACAACTAAATCGATATTGAGAATCTTGCAGGTCACTTGAGTTCTAAAATGCCCTCCCTCCAGACTCCCACCCCCTTCTTTCTTCCAAGATTGTGAGGAAAGAGGTATTGCGGAAAAGGTTCCCAGATGAACCTCTAACTGGCAACCTGGAGGGTGGGCGTGCCTGAAACCCCGTACTTGAACTCAGCAGCCCAGGGTGAGAATAGTTTCAAAATTGCCTGGAGTGGCGAAAGAGCCTGGGAGCTCAGAACGTGAACGAAGTTATTTCAAAAATTCCCAAAGCAGCAACTTATGAAATAATTTTGGCTTCACAAATGTTTCATAATTGTTCTTGCCCGTGTCCCCAAGTCCCCCAGCACCCGTTCTGGAAAGGAGAGGGAGGGTGCTGTTGGTTTAGTGTTAGCCTAGCCCTAGGTCTGACCCCCAGGACTGTCTCCACGGAACCTGCTTATACTCCTTTGTAATCCCAGCATCCTGAAGCCCAAGGAAAGAGGATCACAAGTTTGGGATCATCCTCACGTACATGGGTCTCCTCGGGAAGGTTCTGATAAATTAATAAGTAAAGAGGGAGACAAGCTGGGAAACTGTTAGGAGACCTAGCTAGGATCCCAGGAGTTCTTGCTCACTGCACAAACCCTCAGGCCTCATGACAGACACCTGCCATGGCAGGTAGACCCACAGTCCTTCAAGAGTCCTCCCAACGTTGCCTTCATGGTCCCTGCACACCTGTGCTTAAATCTCAGAAAGTCAACTCTCCAAGCATGTCAGTCGGTGCAGGGCCTCCGGTCTGAGTTTCCCCGGTCACCGTGCCTCAGTTTACAGTAGAGCCCTAGGAAGCCAGAGCCCCGGGGGTCACTGCCTTCAACAGGGCCTCACTTACTCTCTGAGTCGCTGAAGCCGCTGCTGTCACTGACGCTGGCGCTGCTGCGCCGCTTCATGCGTTCCAGATGCTCCTCATAGTGGAAGTGACGGGCATGGAAGGGCGATGCGAAGTCCGCCAGCACCGCATCGAACTCGCACAGCACGTCGCTCAGGTCTACAGCGGCCGCTGAGTCCATGGCCGGGGCTGAGGGCGGGCACAGGGCACTCAGATGATGGGGACGTGGGTGAGGCTGACTCCTTCCCCTCCCTGCCCGAGAGAATCTGGAGATGGGCTCACCGGACTAGGATGGCTAATGCCACTCTGCGTTTGCCAGTGTCAGCCTCACAGTTACCTTGTAACCTCTCAACCACCCTCCAAAGCGCCTGTCACCAGACACAGGGGAGCAGCAGCCTCCGTGGGTGGCACGGAAAGCCTGGAAGTCACCCAGCCCACCCCGCGCGCTTTCCTACTGATGCCCACGCTCACTCCCTGGAGCGAGTGGCGGCGGGAAGTCTGAGTCAGCAACCACCCGTTACGTGTCAGGCTCAGAACCTTGTCCCGAGTGGGAAACCAAACTGAACTGACCCGGGCAGTGTGACTCGGGGATGAGGCGCCTGGGTGATGGAGGGCTGAAGGGTGGACGGTAGAGAGGGACCATCGCGACCCCTGCTCTCCCGCCCCCACCTGCGGAATCGGGGGTAGCTTAGCGTGGACAGAGTCCCTGGCTTCCATCCCGGGGTGCGGAGGTGGAGGGGGCACCCCAACCCGGCACTCACCTGCGGCCGCGGTCGCTGCAGGGCTGCCGTGAGTGGAGGGTGGCTTCATGGAGAGGTCGCTCGCCGACACGCGTGGCAGAGATGCTGAGAGATGCTGGCCCTTGCACTGAAGTCCGCTCGGGTGGCCCGGCTCTGCTCCTAGCCCAAGCTAACGCCTCCTTTGCGCCGCCACCCGCCAGCTGCACTGTCTTATAGCCACGGGCAGGGGCGGGGCGGGGCGGGGCCGCCAAGTCTGTCCCAGACGACTTAGGGGACGCCCCCGTCTCTCCCCCCCCCCCCATCCCCGGCACCGCCCTCGCCACGCGCCCGTCGACCGGAGAACCACAGTGACGACTTGTGTCGCCGGATCCCGGGTTACCGTCCCAAATATTTACCCTCCGCTTTCCCCCGCCACCCTGACAACCCGACCCACGAAAGTTTCTTTGCTGCCTTCAGAGTTTATCATGCTTCCCGCCAGTCTGGCAGGGCCTCCTTGAGCCTCGCTTTCCTCTTCTATAAAATGGAGCTGCAGATATAAAGCCGCTTTGCTTGCTACAAAAATAAAGGAACCCAGGGCCTCAGTAGGTTGCATGAGGGCAGAGTCCCCATCCGATTTTCCCAAGGGATTTACAAGATTGGGTGTGGACAGAGTGGACAGTTGTGGGCTGTGGGCTGAGGTGATTGCAGTCTTCAGTTGAGGTGACCTTAGAACTTAGGGTCCTGAGCTACAGGAAGAAAACACTGCATGGATTGGATGCATTCGTAATGGGTCTCGTGAGTGAACCAAACATCCACGCCTAGCGGAGGCCCAGTATAACTCCTGCCTCGGACCCTTTGTTGGCAAATAGGGTGACCAACTGCTCTTTGCCACAGATAGCTATTTAAAAGTAAAGTAAAGAGGCCAGTGTGGCCAATGCCTGCAGTTCTAGACCTAAAGATGGGGGTGGGGGGTTGAGGCAAGAGAAGGGAACTTATGAGAACATCAACGTGTGGACTACACAACATAGTCTCTAAAGTTCTTACTGTGAAAGTATAACGACCTGAGTTCAAGCTCCAAAACCTACATTAAAATGAAAACGAGGTGACACACGCCTTTAATTCCAGCACTTGGGAGGTAGAGGCAGGTGGCTTTCTATGAGCGAGAAGCCAGTCTGGTTTACAAAGTAAGTTCCAGGACAGTATAGCTGTTACAATAGCCAGAGCTGTTACACAGAGAAACACTGTGAAAAACATAATAATAATAATAATAATAATAATAATAATAATAATAATAATAATAATGATGATGATGATGATTATGATGATGATGATGCCTGAATGATCATGTGCTTGTAATCCCAGCTCTGAGAGGCAGAAGCTGAAAGATCCCTGGAGCTTCCCAGCTTAGCCCAATGGGAAACTCCAGGTCAATTTAATAAAAAATCCTGTCTTAAATTTTGAGGTGGGCAGTGCCCAAGGAATCACATTTTAGGTTGACTTCTGACTTCTGACCTTGACAGGCACAAATACACCTGTGTGCATACCTGCACATGCTACACACACACACACACACACACACACACACACACACACACACATTAAATGTAAAGCAAGGAGCTTGGCTGATGAGAATATGCTGAGTGATACAGTGCTCGCCTAGCATGGGTGAGCCCTGGGTTTGAGGAGTCATCCCCAGAACTGCAAATAAATAAATAATCAAGTAAAATTGAATAAAATGAAAAATTTCAGTGCCCCAGTTATACTAGACACTTTCAAGTGATTTCTTCATCATGGAATCTTTCGAGAGTGTTTGTATGAGGAGGTCTTCCCCTGGTGACTCCAGGCCTCCTAGGTGTTGGAATGTGGCATGTGCCAGGTCTCACTCCCACAGTCACCCTGAGTGGTATAATCACTGTTTGCAGAAAGAAAACTGAGGCAAGGGCAGCTAAGTAGCGTGCCTGCCCATCAGTGGATTAATAGAAGGCAGGCCAGTCTCCTTTTCAACCATTTTGAGGTTAGCCACACCCTGTCTCCCTGGGGTGGAGCAGAGCTAAGTAGCTAAGGGAGGCACCAAACCCCAGAGCAGATAACCCAGAAGCCACAGGCTTCTGGCAGCCTTTCACTTGCTCTCCCCACGCACCCCACACCCCTTCTTCTCTCTCTCAAAGTATTCTTTTTGATTTGCCCATGGTGTCCATGCCCTGAGCTAACAGCGGCAGTCAATCTGGGAGCTTCAGCCAAAAAGATGTGGATTACAAGCTCATTTGGTACCCGGAGCACAGTTTATCTGTCCATCATCTAGCTGGTGGGCCATTGGGTTGCTCCCAGCCCATCCCTGTACACATCTTGGTGCTTATATGTGATTCTGCCCATGTGCTCATCTCAACTTCATCCCTAGAATCAGGTAAAGGTTTAGTTCTGGAGCTTTCTAGCCTTCCTATCCTAGGGCCTTTTATGGCCCCTAGCCACCTGACAGTGGTGACTGAGCTAGTGAATGACCTCAGTGTTCAGGTGTGAACTTGTCCCTCTGGAGGAGTGGGGAGCTGTATCCTTTACCTCCTCACACTGAGAGTTACCTAATTTCCAAGTTTCAGTGGCCTCAAGAAAGAGACTGGATGTCGCCTTTGATTTGCAGCAGGGAAATCAGGACTCTTCTTATGCTGTAGAGACCTGTCCTTTCTCTTAACTAGCTCTCTGCTGTCTGCTTTGCTGTCAAATAACAAAATTTCTGGGGAATTTGTAAACCACATAAATTTCATTCTCATTGTTCTGAAGGCAAGGCTGCCCAAGACCAAGCCCCCAGTGCTGTCTGGGGAGGACTTGTTGTGTCCTTATGTGACCAAAGAAGGAAAAGGGAGCAAAGCGCCCCCACTTCAAGGCCGCTGATAGTCCCTAACTCCATCTTGGAGGACTCTATTCTGGTGACAGCCACCTCAGAAAGGCACTGGTGGTTGATGGGATCAAATTTGCAATTAGATTGCAAGTTCAGACTTCACCCAGAGGTCTGCTACCCCCAGACCATAGCAGCCTCTACACGGCCCACAACTCTTTTCCTGAAACTTGTCCAGAGCATCACCCAAGAGCTTCATCTTTCTGAAACCTAGAGGATGGTATTATTCTGGCTGAACTCCAGCTCTCTACCTGTCACCCTGGACCCTTCCTTCTCAGAACTTTCTCTCAGCCACCTCTCTCTCCTCCCTAAAAAATATCTCTGTAGTTTTTACTCACTTCACTTTCAGAACTGATTTTCCTCCGTTAAATGTCTTATATTCAATTACCCATGGGACTTTTCCTTAGATATGCCTCCACAGACACTCTATGGGAGAAACTTCTAGCTGTCTCTGTAAATAAATAGATGGACTCATGCATTCCCAAAATAGTATGTTCCCGGTATCTTGAGTTAAGATTGGTGATGTGACTAAGTTTTGGACAGAGCAAGCTCATGTGGCCTCTTGGGTAAGTCTCCCTCACTTCTCTCTCCTTCTGGATCACAGGCAGCCATGAAGCTGGGTTTCAGCCTTGAGGTAGAGGTCACTTTCCCAGAACAGCAGCAAAAAACATGTAAAGAAGTGTCTCGGGTGTCATGAAGTGGCTATGTCAACCAACCCTTGGTAACCAATCTACAGCAGACAAATATATAATAAAATGTCAGGGGCTAGAGCTGTATCTCAGTAGATAAGTGTGTGAGGTTCTTAGTTTGGTCCTCAAAACCACCAAAAATAAGCAAGTGAACTGAAATGGCTGTCCTGTATAAGTTCCTATGGGAACTTTACCCTTAATGCTTACAGCGTCAAATAAATACCACCAGCACCTCAGTGTCAGTGCTGCAACCCTAAGGGGCAGACTCTCCTTCCTCCTTAGGCTAGCTTGAGTCATGTTTCAGTATCTGTCCATCTGTCCATGGAGTGATGACTTAGAAGAGGAATGTGTTCTCTCCCGGAGCTCTGGAGATGGAAAACCTGGGATGTCATGATGGCTGGGCTGGCTTCCTCTGGAAGCCCACAGGGAGGATCTGCCCCATGCCTCTGCTTGGTTCCTGGGTGTGTGCAGTCCACCCTCGGTGTCTCATGCTTGGCAGTGTGTCACCCTGATCTTCTGGTTGTCACATGATATCCCCTGTATGTCTGCTCTGGTCTCTTCTCTTCTTTTAAGAGTAGCAACTGTTACCTTACGTGGATTAGGTTTGCCCTAACTTAGGATGGATGACTTTACCCTAAGTCCATCTTGTTTCAAAAGACTCTATTTCCAAGTAGGTCACATCCATATTTGATGTGTGACAAATTTGAGTGTGACACAGTTTAACCCATGCCAGTCACAGCCTCAAACTGATCACCATTAATGAAAGGCCATACTAGAGAAGATAAGATGTTAGCTAAGCAGGGGTGGTGCTCGCCTTTAGTCACAGCACTCCTGAGGCAAATGCAGGCAAATCTCTGAATCTGAGGCCAGCCTTGACTACAGAGCAAGTTACAGGACAGGCTCCAAAGCTACACAGGAAAACCCTGTCTCAAAAAAAACAAAAACAAAAACAAAAACAAACAAACAAACAAAAAAAAACAACAAACTAATAAAGAAGCTAAGGTGTCAAGACTTGATATCATGCTATGATGGTGAAAACTAGTTTGAGATGTAAGTGTCTGCACAGCCCCAGCATGGTTAATTTTCTGTGACTGTAAAAGACCACAGGGCTCTGGGTAAATAAAAGACAAATAAAAGACAAGTTTTCTGATCACAATTGTGGAAGCTAGAGGTCCAGCTTCACAGTTCCCACCTCTGGTGAAGGTCCTTGGCTATATCATACCATGCAGACAGCATTGTGGTGGGAACGTATTCACAGGGAGGGATCATGGAGAGACAAAAATCCAGTAAAATGCAGGGGTTTTTTTCATTTTTTTTTTTTTTAAATATCAGTTTATTTTGGGGACCAGAGTTACCAAAGAACTATATTAGACCCTTCCTAGGATAGGGTTCCTCAGTGACCTAACTACATCCCACTAAATTTTACTTCTTAGAGGATCACACCACCTCCCAACATCACACTAGGAGCAAAGATCTCAAAATACCCGTCTATGGGGAACAGCATATATAAGCCATACAGATGAGAAGATGAATCTTTAGTAGCAGAGAGCCTTTCCTGGCCATGCCCTGGGGAGCATGGAGATGCAGAGAGAATAGAGATAAGGGATGTTTTGTTGCTGGTTTTAAAGACTAGAGAAGGAGCTATAAGCCAAGAAAGGTTGGGGGTGGGGTGGGGTGTCTCTAGTTAGAGAAAACAAGGAGATAGGTTCCCTGATAGGGATCTAGAAAACACACTGCCAACACATTGACTTCAGCCCGGCAAAACCTTTGATGGATTTCTTTAATTCTTTTGTTTCACGGTGCAGTAGCTTAGGCTGGCTGGGACTCAGAGGTTTCTTCCTTCCACCTCTTGAATGCTGGGATTTCAGGAGTCTATCATCATACCTACCTCCTTATTGGTCTTCTAACACAAAAGCTGTATTTGTGTGGTCGCTTGTTACAGCCATAGCTAGAAGGCTGACCATACCATACGATGCTATCTACATGAATCTAAGTTCAAATACAAAGGTAATCAGTGGAGATCCGAGTCAGATCTGCAAGTTTAGCACATCACAATGATTGAGGCACCAAGAGAACCGCCAGGAAATGTTGTGTCCCCATTTGGTCGTTTAAGGCTGAGGTAAGCAAAAAACTCACCGGACAAAGAATTAGCATGCCCTTGACTGGATGTAAAATATACACAATGACATTTTGAAAGCAGAAACAACTGTGCAGTTACTTTTCCTCACCATGAGGATCTTTTAGCTCCTGAGAGCCATTCTGCTGCCTTTCCAAGAGTAAGTACACCTTTCACCACAGACTATCAAATACCATCTTCAAGCCAGAGACACTTCTCTAATTATCCTTATAAAATTCCAGAAAAGCCTGAGGGTTTATTTTTACAACAAGCTGGTGTCCCTGACAGTCTTTAGAAAGAGTCATAGCCCCTGATACTTATCATACAGACTACTGGGTCCTGGTGACAAACTCATGAAGATCTTTCTTTTACAAGTGCAACCTGGTGGCCTCCTCTCCAGATGACCCAGTTAAAGGAGTCAGCACTCAGCTCCACATCAGTGCACTCTCCCAACCCACAGTGCGTCCTTCCCATGACCCCAGTGACCTCCCTCATTGTCTCCCTAACTCAGCAGGGCTCACCAGCAATTCATGAGGAACGGGGAATGAAGTTGAGGAGAGTACCCCAGAGGTTAAGGCACTCCTTGAGGATGGCTGAGCATGGCAGAAAAAGGCAAAGGGTCCCTTCTGTGTTTGCTGGTTCTATGGGGGAGGTGTCTTTTTTGTAATGCCGGGTACCAAATCCAGGTAGTTTGATGCTGGGAGTCTACCACTAAGCTCTCTCCAAACCTCGTCAGTTTGTTTTTAAGCTCAGGTATAGCTCTCAGTCCAAGCTGGTCTTGAACTCTTATTTCTCTAGCTGCCACCCCCCCCCCCTCCAAGTGCTGGGTTCATAGCTATGCACCACCATGCCCATCACAAGAGAACTTTTAAAGACAGAAAAAGACAACACTGTGATTTTTTTCACAAGTGTCTCTCAGTAAAATTTACATGCAATTAGCTGCACAAATTTAGAGGGTCAAAATTTGACAAATGTTAGCATCCACTCACAAAATATTGAACATAGAAACACATACAGAGGTTTTATTTCCTGTGATGGCTTTTTAACCTCCTTCATCCCCTCATCCAAGACCCCTGCAACCCTGATTCATATTATCACTTCCAACTAGTTATATAAGGAATCAGACATATGTTAAGACTTAATCCATGTTGTTGTGTAATTAATTCCTTTTCACTGCTGGATAATTATTTCACTATATGGATCTACCATGATTCACTTATTAATTTGTTGATGGATATTTGGGTTGTTCCTAGTCTGATCTATTGTAAATAAATCCAGTAGGTAGTTAAGGGCAGCCATATCTGCTTTTGTGAGTAAGTTGAAGGGTAGAGAAACTGGATCACATGGAAGGTTCATAGATACTTTTTATTTTTTTTTAATGGTGTTTTGCTATGTGAGGCTGCCTTCAAACTGTTATCTATATGCTGATATCATAGTCGTGTGCCACCAAAAAAAAAAAAAAAAACCCCACAACAACAACAAAAAAAACCCAAACAAACAAAAACACAGTACTTCTCAGGCAGCCAGGACTCTAGCCCGCACATGGGATCTGTCCAATTGTTTTGCTCTCTCCAGCTGTTCCTACCTCACCGTATCTACAACTACAGCCCATCCAGAGAGAGGGATACAAAGGAAATAAAGAAAGAAAGGAGAGAGAGTTCTTTCTTTCTTTCTTTCTAGAGGGGGGGGGGAGAGAGAGAGAGGCACATCTACCTTACCCGACTATAGGTGAAAGATTTCTTAGTGGTTCAGTCACAAATAAAACTCCTGAAAAAAAAGGCAGACACAGCCTTAAACCTACTAGGTGTTGGAGGCCACTGGCCCCAGCCCCTCTAGGTGGCGCCATAACTAATGCTGGCCAACCCGCCTGAGTCAGTAGAGAGCACATGCGTTTGGTAATCTCGCGAGACTGGTCTGGTTTCTCCGCCTTTCCCGTGGCGTCATGTGGGATTCTGAACTACGACCTATAGAAAGATGATACGTCTAATGCAGGCGCCGTTGGCCTATATAAAATCGGGCGCGGGACCTCATGGCTCTCTCTCTCTGCACGGACGCGGGCCCGGCTCCCGGGCGCGGGCTCTAGGCCACGTGGCGGCGGCTCGGCCCGGGCCACGCCGGGGCCTAGCTCTCTCTCCTCTTTCTCTCCTCCCTCTCCATTTTCCGTAAGCTAAATGCTCTCCCCTAAGATACATTAAAGTTATACTGCAGAAGGATCCTAAGTGTGTACCGTGCCTTTTCTTGCGGGCGAGAAATAGGCGCGGAACAAGTGGTGCCGAGAACCCGGGAATTTACATCGTTTGCACCGCCAGACAGGATTCAGAACTGCGGACAGGTTACTCGGAGAGGTATGTCTGAACTGAACTTTGGTTTGGGACTTTTGAAAGGATTTTTTGAGGCCTTAGTGCTTGCTTTGGCAGTGTTTCTGGTTTTCTTCGTGGTTGTGTTCTGCTTCCGCTGGTCAGTGGGATCCCCCCAGTCTATCATAACAGCACCAGACTCCCTGCTTAGGCAGCGTGGTATTGAGATGGCACAGGGTACTCTAAAGAACTCTGTAGAAGAGAAGGCCTGTAGAGATCTGATAGCTAGAGGGCGAGATATCATAAAGAAAGTTCGGGGCAACATGTCAGAAACCGGGAGCCGTGTAAGGTTAGGCGCGCGCCAGAAAAGTGAAAAAGGACCCCCGGTAAAATAAAAGATATGGGGAGTTAGGAATACTCGATAAGTAAAAAAGGACCCCCCAGAAAAATAAAAGATTTGGGGGAGATAGGGAACCAAAAACTAAAGGTACGGAAACTTAAAAATTTAAATTTAAAGTTTGGCTCCTCGTGGTATGAGGAAAGACAGGGCCTGGGGCGGTTAAGACAAAGACAAACCACGCCCAAGATTCATAGGCAAAGACAGGGCCTAGGTTTTTCTTAGGTGCCACTGAGACAGCATGACTCATACCTTAAACAGAGGTGCCAGTATGGGTTCCTCAGTGGCCACTGACCTCTGACAAGCTTAAGGCAGTGATTGAGCCTGTTGTAGAACAGCTTGCTAGAAAACATATTTTTAAGCCCTCCACTTCTCCATAGAGTATATTAATTGGCTTAGACCTTTTTTAAAAAATTCCCACTGCAGATTTAAAGCCTTTGTTTGATGTTTCCTGGAAAAATTGATAATCATCCTAAATATCCTTTGTTACAGTTTGGCTTATCACCCTGTGGTATATCCACGTGTTACTTCCTCAGTGCCTTTAAAAGATGGCTTAACTGTATATACAGATGGCTCAGGAAATGGAAGGGGTGCTTATATTATAAATTCACAGACATTTTTCAAAGATTCTGGTCAAAAATCACCCCAGATTGTTAAATGTCTAATTGTGTTAGAAGTTTTACAAAAGTTTGATTGTCTGCTTAATATTGTGTCTGGTCAAAAATCACCCCAGATTGTTAAATGTCTAATTGTGTTAAAAGTTTTACAAAAGTTTGATTGTCCGCTTAATATTGTGTCTGATTCCCATTATGTGGTAAATGCCCTTCAGTTACTTGAAACGGCCGGTGTTATTAATCCTTCTAGTACAGTGTCTGCCCTGTTTTGTGCCATACAAGACTGTTTGCTGCAAAGACGTGAGCCCTTTTTCATTACCCATATACGGGCACATTCGGGACTCCCAGGTCCTATGAGCAAAGGAAATAATTTGGCTGACCAAGCTACACGCCTGGTCGCTGCTGCCTTTGCTAATCCGTTGCAAGCTGCAAAAGATTTTCATACAAAATTTCATGTTACAGCAGAAACTTTACGCAAGCGCTTTTCACTTACTAGACAACAAGCTCGCGAAATCGTGACACAGTGTAAAAACTGCTGTCAATTCCTCCCTGCTAAGACTGTTGGAGTTAACCCAAGAGGCATTTCACCATTACAAATATGGCAGATGGATGTAACACATGTTCCGTCCTTTGGAAAGCTTCAATTTGTACATGTTTCTATTGATACATGCTCAGGTATTATTCATGCCACACCACTTACAGGAGAAAAGACCATACATGTTATTCAACATTGCTTAGAGGCATGGAGCGCCTGGGGCAAACCAGCCTACCTCAAGACTGATAATGGGCCAGCTTACAGCTCCCAAAAATTCGCCCAATTTTGTGCACAGATGCAAGTAACACACCTTACCGGGTTACCATACAACCCTCAAGGACAAGGCATTATTGAACGTGCACATCGAACCTTAAAATCCTATTTATTAAAACAGAGAGGGGGAATAGAACTGCCCTCAACACCAAGAGTGTCAATTGCCTTGGCGTTGTTTACCATAAATTTTTTAAATATTGATGATAAATATCAAAATGCTGCTGAGCGACATTGCTCAGAACCACAACGGCCAAAGGAGCTAGTAAAATGGAAAGATATTTTAGAAAATAAATGGAAAGGCCCGGATCCTATTTTAATAAGATCCCGGGGAGCTGTCTGTGTTTTTCCACAGGATGAAAAAAAATCCAGTTTGGATCCCAGAGCTCCTCGCCTTCTCCAGTTGATGTGTTTGGTGACAGCGATAGAAGATAATGCCCACCTTCCCTCTGCCAATGCCGGTGATGTATAATACCACTACATAGCTTTAAAGAAAATAGAAGTTTGGGGTTAAAGAGAGGTTTATGTTTTAGTTAAAAATAGTTCAGATATATTACTAAAAAATTTCTCGGCAGCCTGACAAAGGAAACAGAGTTTAATAAAACCAAAATCGGCTTCCTTTTGCTCAGGCAGGCCAGATAAAAATTCAATTTTACCATATAACAGTTGCCAATCCAAAAATATAGGTTGGGCCACGCCTAAAATATTTTCATTTCCTCCCAATTTGGCCACCATTTATTTAGATTGTTAGCAATGCTTCAGAAATTATAGATAAATTGAGATACAAATTTGATAATTGCCTTTATGCCTTATGCTGAGATACTCAGCTTTATTTCTTTGCAGTAGTGACCCACGTGCCACGAGTCACGCCCATATCACCGTGGCCTCCCCAATAGCTCACAACTATCTGATGCACTTTCAAAAATAGTGCAGACTGCACAGGCGGTTAACAAACTGTCCACCTCAGTAATTGGCACAATTGAGGTGTGAGCAATAACTTGCTGGCTTATACATAACCTCTATTCAATATAAAAACTTTACAAAGACAACTAATCTTTCGAAAAGCCTCTCTCAATTTTCTTACAGAATTGGTCGTCTAAGTTTGAACAGACCCTTCGTGACCTGCAAGTGGCGATCGTCCAGGCCAATTCCACTCGGCTAGACCTGTCGCTGACCAGAGAGCTCACTCCATAAATCCCCTCTTCCCCTACTCCAAAAAGTGGGTGGGGGTGGATATATCTGACCTAGCCTTTTGCGGAGGACTAGTCATTCTTCTCTAGACGGTTTGTAGGTTCAGAATCCAAAGTCTGAGAAACAAGACAGTTTCGGCTCAAGCCTTAATGGCTCTAGACTCAGAAACCTCGATAGAGGTATGACTAATTATGATAAAGCAATAGAGATATTGTGGCTTAGACAGCTCCTACACACCTAGACTGCCTTGTCTATTGCACTAGATGGAGCGTTCAGCCCGTGTCCTAAGAGGTATGCTGAGCCAAGGGCATCGCACGGGACATACCTATGTCCCGAGAGACACATCATCCTGCATAAGGGTACCTGCCTTAATCCCCTTCCCAGCAAAAGGCAGAGGACAGGCTGGGGGCATCTCGATCTGTCGAGGGATTAGGGATGACCCCCACGCAAGTCCACGATGTGTTCTGGGGGATGATCACTGTCTCCACCCTCTTATAGGACTTCCTCGTTGCTTAATATTTGAGAAGGGTGAGATGTTGGAGGCCACTGGCCCCAGCCCCTCTAGGTGGCGCCATAACTAATGCTGGCCAACCCGCCTGAGTCAGTAGAGAGCACATGCGTTTGGTAATCTCGCGAGACTGGTCTGGTTTCTCCGCCTTTCCCGTGGCGTCATGTGGGATTCTGAACTACGACCTATAGAAAGATGATACGTCTAATGCAGGCGCCGTTGGCCTATATAAAATCGGGCGCGGGACCTCATGGCTCTCTCTCTGCACGGACGCGGGCCCGGCTCCCGGGCGCGGGCTCTAGGCCACGTGGCGGCGGCTCGGCCCGGGCCACGCTGGGGCCTAGCTCTCTCTCCTCTCTCTCTCCTCCCTCTCCATTTTCCGTAAGCTAAATGCTCTCCCCTAAGATACATTAAAGTTATACTGCAGAAGGATCCTAAGTGTGTACCGTGCCTTTTCTTGCGGGCGAGAAATAGGCGCGGAACAACTAGGGGCACTATTCCTGGGTATCATCCTAATATCCCAGAGGAAAAAAGAATTTCAAGTGGCAGAAATGAGGTAGCATGTTATTTTCAATCCAAACAAGTTGTGTGTGTGTGAGCATATGCCTATATGCATATATGTGAGCATACATATTATGTGTGTATGCCTATATGTATGTATGTATATAAACATATTTTATATGTAGTGATATATATTTAATAAAATTAAGATGGAATATCAGAAACAAACCACAGTCACCCAGACAACTCCTCAGGCCTGTCTCCAGGAATCCTCCAAATGAATGCCTCTGAGTCTTCAGAGAATGTCTCTGAGAAAGCTGAAAAAATCCTCTTTTCTTGCTCTGCCCAGCTCTGTTAACTTCCTCTTTCCACATTCCTAAAGCTAGGATCAAAGTGTGGGTCGCCCCTCCCTGATCTGGCTTGTCTGTGGTTAACTCTGATATTCCAGATTAGTTTTATTGAATATATGTCACCACACATATATATTATATGTGTATCTGTCTCTGTGTATGCTTCTGTGTGTATGTATGACTAAATGTATGTATATATGTGAACATATATATTATGTATATGTACATCTGTGTCTGTATGTGTATGCCTATATGTATATATATGAGCATATATATTATGTGTGTATGTATGATAGTTTGTCTCTCTGTGTGTATGCCTAAATGTATGTATGTATATATGTGAACATATATAATATGTGTATGTGTATCTGTGTCTGTGTATATGCCTATATGTATATATGTGAGCATATATATTATGTGTGTATGTGTGTGTGTATGTGTGTGTGTATGTGTGTGTGTTTTGTGTGTATGTAAGTGTGCAGCACTTTTGTACCCTATCTGGCCCATAATACTAAATTTTCAAATTTACTAAATACAAAATACTAAATTTTCATTTGTTGAATGTCCTGGCTGGTTTTATGTCAACTTGACATAAAGCTAGAGACATCTGAAAGGAGAGAACCTCAGAATGCCTTTATAATATCCATCTGGGAAGCATTTTCTTAATTAGTGATTGATAGAGGTAGGCCCAACCATTTTGGGTAGTGCTATCAGGGCGGGTAGACTTGGGTGCTCTAAAACAGCAGCCTGAAGAACAAGGGACAAGCCAGTGAGCAGCACCCCATTCACGGGCTCTGTATCAGCACCTGCCTCCAGGATCCTGCCCTGTTTGAGTTCCTGTCCTGGCTTCCTTCAGTGGTGGACTATGATGTTGAAGTGTAAGCCAAAGGAACGAACGCTTTCCTCCCCATGGTGATTCATCACAGCAACAGTAACTTTAAGTAAGTCACTGAATGAAATAGATAACTGCGCAGACATCCCTGACAGGCACTCACATGAGTAGAAATGATTAAATGGACACACAGGAGCCAAGCCAGTAGCTCTCTGTGTGGAGCGGTGTAGAAAGGAGACTGCAGCCAGGCACAGTGAGAGTGAAAGGCGGGAGGTGCGCTACTCAGCCCCACATAGTCAGATGTGTCTCTAAAACAAAAAAGGACAGTAACAGCAAGCAAACCGTGGTGCTCTGGAATGTAGGTCAGCGGTAAGGCATGGGCAGGGATGAGGGCAGGAGGCAGGAGGGGGGGGGCATGAAAAGAATGTGAATTGGCCTCCTGAGGAACATCCTGTTTCAGAATTACGATCTTATTTCAGAATCCCAATAGAGAAAATTTCAGGATGCCCATACAATGACAGTGAAAACTGAGCAAGGCAGGGATACGCTCTCAGTAATACAAAACAGATTGGTTGCAGGAATTCCCGGAGTATGGAAGCAAACACTTCCCACCCACCCACAGCATCCCACCACTCTCTCACACTCTGCAAAGCTCCTCTTGTCTCTCCATCTGAAACGTTCTTCAAAAGAACTGTCATTGGAGAAGGCAATGCAGTTTATCTTAACAACTTCTTAAACACTAAGAGCAGTTTGGGGAATTTTACTGCATGGGCAAAGAAGAAAAGGTTAAAAAAAAAAAAAAAAAGCAGGTGAGCACGGTAGTACCCGCCTTTAATCCTAGCACCGGCCGGCAGAGGCAGGCTGATCTCTATGAGGCCAGTCTGGTCTTCACAGAGAGTTCCAGAACACCCAGGACTACACAGAGAAACCCTGTCTTGAAAAAAAACATTAAAAAAAAAAAAAAATCTCCATTTCTAGTGTATCCCCAAGTGAAGCAGCTGCTGCCCCAGTGGGCACAACCTAAAAATGACCGGAGAAACTGGATGGATGAGTCTATGAGCATCAGAACTTAATCCTGATACTCAGAAGAGAAAGATGAATACAGAGTATACAGAAAGGCAGTTATAAAACACCATTATTAATACATAAGGTTTAGATCTCTTTTGAAGTATGTGTTGGCTTAGAAAGCATAGTTCATTTACAATCCATATAATCAATATATGAACTCACATGAAAAACCCACAAGTTAGTGAAATAACTCCAAAAATGCAGGAACTGTCCCCAGAGCAGATAAGGCTAAGCAACACCAGCTGTGAGCGGAGTAACACAGCAGAGAGAGGGCCAGATGTCAGTCAACACCACTAGTGCACTGTCACCAACAAAAGGCCCTGCTCCAAAACCATGGACTTGGCAAATGGCCCAAAGGAGAGAATTAGTGCATTTTCTATTTCTTAAGATGCAAAACACAAACTCTAAAACTAAAAAGTCAAATGATTCACTGTAATAAATATTCATAAGCCTGTATGTTTTCAGTTAAAAAGCTAACGAAAGTGCTGGAGATGTAGCTTGCCTAATGTGTTCAATCCCCAGCCCCATAAAAGACAAACAAATGAGCCAGATTAACAAGCCATAGTGGGTTGATGAGTTTGTCAATGCCCACCAGATGAAGCCTAAACGGATACCATTTCTGAGGAAGGCGGGCTTCAGCAAGCTAAAACCCATGAGAAAGTAAGAGAATTCGGTAGATAAAAGAGTATCTCAGGCACCCAGCTGTGGCCAGGGGTATGTTTCCCTGACTGAAGACACAGTTGGAGTGGAGCTCTGAAATCTGGACTCAGTCTGTAGCAGAAACCCCTATAGCCACAGCAGGTCTGACCTGATTAATTTGGCTTTGTTTCCCCCCCCACCCCCACTTTTTGAATCCATAAGATCGCTGCACATGTGGGAGGAAGAAGCAGAAACACAATCAGGACAAAGGCACATCTGCTAATACATACAGACCATGAAGAAGAGAATACTAGCGTATCTAGCAAAGACTGGCTAGCTAATAATGGTTTGATTCATAACAGCCCCAAACTGGTCAGCAGCCCAAAGCAAGGACAAATAAGTAAACTTTCACAATAGAGAGAATGAGTTATTGATACCTGCCAAAGTGTAGGTGATTCTCAAAAGTAGTCTGAGCTAAAGGAACTAGAGGTAAACACACCCATCATGTGGCTCTTTAAGTAACTTTTCTTTCCTTTGTCTATTGAACTAGTCAGTGACTCATTCAGATTTGTAGGAAATATTGATAAGAATTTCTTACTTAAAGTTGATGAAGATCGCAGGACGGTGGTGGCACACACCTTTAGCCCCAGCACTCAGGAGGTAGAGGCTGGTGGATCTCTGAGTTCAAGGCCAGCCTGGTCTACAGAGGAAGTTCATCTTAAAGTATAGAAATAGCCATCGGAGAAGGAAGAAGGAGTGGGAGACACAAAGGGGGAGGACTAGAGAGAGGCAAGGATTAGAAATTTTGTTTTTAAAGTATCTTGGTTTCCCCTAACGTGCTTTTTTGTTGTTGTTTGGAGACAGGGTCTCAGCATGTAGATCAGGCTGGTCTTGAATTCACAGAGCCTCACCTGTCTCTACCTCCCGAGTGCTGAACTTGAAGGTTCAACCAAGGCACAAATGGACTAAGACCCCAAGTGTGTGCCACCGAAGAGAAGACCCAGTGGGTGAAATGTGAAACCCTGAACTCTATTATGCAGGAGACTAGAGTACTAAAAGATGATATAGTCACACTGTAAAATAATGTAACACCTACCCACTGCGATGTGGATGACTTTAATAATATGCAAGCAGTAACAGACACCATGAAAAAGGGAATTCTGGGAGCCGGTGCATCCCACACCCCAGAGCATGGGAGCCTAAGAACAGGGCTATTTATCTCCACGTGCTCTTCTGCCATCCAAGGGCTATTTGGATAGAAACTGAGCCTCACCTCCCCATATTGCATCCTCTGAGAGGGATGGGGATGATGGAATGGAGGGAGCACAACACAGGGGACAGGGGACATGACCCTGAACTGTCAGCACTGGGCAACTCATATTGTTTCTCTATTGCACGAATAAAAGAAACTCAGAGCCAGATCTCAGAGAAAGGCTGAAATAGCAAAGAGAGGAAACACCACAATCAGATCTCACCCAGCTGTCTTCCAGCTTCCTCAGCCTCGCTCCTCCTGGCTTCTTCTGCCTGCTCTGTCTTTCTATGTCTGCCTTAAATACCGTCTTCACCCAGTTGTTTCACATCCAGGTTAAGATTAAAGATGTGGGTTACTACTATTTGGTAGTTAGCCTTGAACTCACAGAAACACAGAAAGATCTCTGTCTCTGGAGTTATGGGATTAAAGGTCTGGCACCATCACTGCCTGCCTGGGAGTCTGAGCCCTCTGTAAACCAAGCTGGCCTCAAACTCAGATCTGCTGTGATTAAAGGTGTAAGTCACCACTCTCTGATCCTCCTGGTTGGACTGTGGATAGATCTCTTTTCTGATATTCCAGACTTGTTTTTATTAAAACGAAACACATCACCACACTTCCCTCTCATTGCTTGTGAAGGCACTAGCTACTAGTATGTTCCATGGAAGATCAACAGGACTTTTAGCAAAACAAAGAAACAAAAAGACAGAGAGCTTCTAAGAGCTGATGGAGCCAATTCTACTGTCTGTGTAACAATGTAGTACAGATGCAGAAGTATTTTATAAATGTTTAAGGAGTACATTGAGTAGTGAAGTGGTTACTGAATTTGACAAATGAACACAACCTGCCACTCATGTGTCTCTTTGTATAAGTAAACAAAACTAATAGCAATATATTGGTTTCATATATATGTGCATATATATGCATATACAAATGGAATAAAGAAGAATGATGTCCATTAATATGTAGATTTATTATGGGATTCATGGACTAAGACTTCTAAAGCCTAACACAAACTTCCTTTTCATGTTGGCCATTTATGAAGATATTTAACACATGTAGTTTATTTTAACTTGCCTAGAGTCTGGTAGTCTTTGCAAGTTTAAATTTTTCTAATTCTAATTTACCTAGGGACTTGGGTTCTGGGGGATTATGAAATCTTGATCAATAAAAAAATGGAAAATTAGGTATGAAAGTATATGTTTAAAGAAAAAAATTACATCCTGCAGTCAACAAAGTGCTTGCTTTGTCTAAATGGTGAGAACTGAGTTTAGTACATGAATTTAGATTCTACTACATAGGGAATAAGAATGTGCTCGCTCTCTCTCTCTCTCCCTCTCCCTCTCTCTCTTTCTCTCTCTCTCTCTCTCTCTCTCTCTCTCTCTCTCTCTCTCTCTCTCTCTCTCTCGATTGACCAGGTCTCATACAGATCAGGGTGATCTCAAACTTGTTTTGTTTTTTTCAAGCTAAGTTTTTGAGATTTATTTATTTTTATTTTCCGTACATGTGTTTCTTTATTGCCAATTAAAATTTTTAAAAGTAGGACGAAGTGTGCCCAGAGTCTGGGGAGGGGTGGAGTTTAGGGGTGTCCCCACTCAGCCATCACATGACACCTGGGTGGTCAAGCTGCCCTCTCGCATTTATTTTTCTTCATTAATAGAAGAAGGATGCAAACAGAAGTTCCAGGACATTCAGAAGCCCGAGGGCAGTTCGTGTAGAGTCTAAAGGAGAACCCCGGGCGGCAAGATGTGACTCTCCTGGCTGCCTGGAAGGGAGGAGAGAAAGAAGAGAAAGAAGAACCCAAGCTGTTTAAGATGAAGCAGTCTGAGGTCAGCCACCAGAGGCAGGCAGCCACACACCAGAAGGGGGCCTCAGAAAAAGTCAAGGAAGGGGCTGGAGAGATGGCTCAGTGGGTAAGAGCACTGACTGTTCTTCCAGAGAATCTGGATTCAGTTCCCAGCAAACACATGGCAGCTCACAACTGTCTATAACTCCTGTTCTAGGAAATCCAATACCCTCACATGGACATGTATGCACGCAAAACACCAATATACATAAAATACAAATAAATAATTTTTAAAAAAGAAAGAAAAGAAAAAGTTAAGGAAGCCCAAAGCTGTGGTTAGGGAGTTTAAAAGGCATATTTAATTTAGGTCCTGGCCATCTGAGCAAAGAAAGCAAATAGTCCTGCATTCTGTGTCAGCCTTCAGACAGAACAGAGACGTCCAGACCTCCTGACATTTTGGCTGCCTGGTACCTAGATTAACCCTCGATGCTGACCCTAGATTAAGCCTTAAAACTGGTGGAAGATTGCTCGGACACCACCAGGCCCAGGTACTCTTCTGTGCAATAGATTCTGTGGGACTACGATGAAAACTTGTAGAAGGTAACCTAAAATTATTTTAGAGAGTACACAATCAATAGTTTTCAAAGGAGAGGAGTCCTCCCTTCTGACATTCAGACACCCCAGGAAGGCTGGGTCACTGAACCTACTTTCTCACTATTTTCAGCTTATGTGCTTGTGTTTATTTGTTTATCTTGTTCATTTGTTTTAATTCTAGGATTGGAATGGAGGACTCACATGGGAGGCTCTACCCCTAACACACACACACACACACACACACACACACACACACACACACCCTGGGAAATGGTATGTTTGGGGGAGAATAAATTGTAACCATCCAGGAAAATGCTGGTATCAACTTCTGGAAGGGCTCTGGCTAACTGATCATGGAGGTGTGGCCAGACTGCACTGTGTCCCCATGTGTCAGGATCAGCTCTGACAGAGATGTACTGCCCACACTCCCCTGTGTCATCCATCCATCCCTCTTTCCACCCAGGCAGTGGACCAATGAGCATTTTGGATTTCATTCGCACCCATCAGCACCTCTGCCTCTTACTTCACAGGCTATATTCTGCGCTTATATTTTTTAAACAGATTGAATAACTCAACTACTGTCTAGGCCAATACTGGACTGGAGTATTTGTGGCCATGAGTAAGGCGGTGGAGAATAGAATGGTGTGCAGACAGTTTGTCCCCTGGTGCTGGAGGCCCCCTAAGGAGCCAGGCTCCCGTCCCTTTTGGCATATGGGGTATTTCTGTACTGTCTTCCTGAGCACATGTCGCTCCTTCCTGCTTGAATCCTCTTTCTTACACCACTGTATTAGTATAATTCATAACAATTCCACTCACTTTATCGAACTTTATAACATTCCTTTATTTCTACATTTATTCTCTCTCTCTCTCTCTCTCTCTCTCTCTCTCTCTCTCTCTCTCTCTCTCTGTGTGTGTGTGTGTGTGTGTGTGTGTGTGTGTGTGTGTGTGCCACAGCATTTGTGGAGGCCCTCAGCTCTCTGTTTCTACTGTATGGGTTCCAAGGATCCAACTCAGGCCACCACACTCAATGACAAGTGCCTTTAACCTGGTGAGCCGGTTTATTGACTCTGTCTTTAGGAAAATTTTAATCCCTGCAGAAGAAAGTCCTCCCCACCCCTCCCCCAGGCACACACACGTGGCTCTTGGGAGCCGTCTATCAATCCACTCTATCACTGTGGATTTGCCTCTTCTGGACATTTCCCAGCCCAGAATCAGACAGTTTGACATTGGCTTCTTCCCTCTGAGTCTTCAAGGTTCATCCATTTTGGATCATGTACCGGCATTACTTCATCCTTCTCACCGCCAGATAACATTCCATTAGAGATATGCCATATTGCTGATGTACTCATCTTCTCTTGGAAATTGTGCTTTTCTCTTTCTTTCTTTCCTTCTCTCCTTCTTTCTTTATTTTTTCTTTTTTTGGTTGCTACAAATAGTGCTGCTGTAAACTGTGTGGAAATGAAATCTCACCTCTCTAGGAATAGAATACTCAGTATGATATGTGAACAAGATAGCCCCTCCCACTCTGGTTGCTGTTTGGGAAGGATTAGGAGGTGTGGCCTTATTGGAGGAAGTGTGTCACTGGAGGTGGGCTTTGAAAATCCCAGGCCATTTCCTGTTAGCTTTCTCTCTGCCCTAAGCTTGCAGATCAGATCTGAGTGCTCAGTTACTGCTCCAGCCTCATGCCTGCCTGCCATGCTCATCATCATAATGTTCATGGATTCACCCTCTGAAACTGTAAGCAAGCCCCCAATTAAACACCTTTTTAAATAAATTGCCTTGAGCATGGTGTCTATTTACAGCAATAGAAAAGTAACTAAGACACCCAGTTAAAAGAAAACTTTTTAATAAAAATTCTAAGAGCCCCAGAGATAGAATATTAGTATCAGAGCACTTGCCTAACATGCACAAGGATGTTTTTGAGGATCCAACCCCAAAAGGAGGTGAATTGTGAAAACTCCACCCCCATTAGTTCACTGATATATTACGGGAGCTGGTATCTTACAAAAGCAATGTTGATTGGGTGAACTTTCAGCAGGAAGGACCAACCTGGAGCTGAGAACCCAAGACCAGCCTGAACAACAAAATCAGATTGCATCAAATACAAACTAAGTGCATTATAAATAAAATCAGCTTTACTCCCCTCCCCTCCCCGCACCTTCTCTCATCCCATTCTGCCTCCTGACAGGAGATGATGGAATGCAAGCACCTCACATAAACTGGCAGCCTCTTGATCTGGGACTTCTGAGCCTCAGACCAGTAAGAAATACATATCTATTCTTTATAAATGATCTAGTTTCTAGTATTCTGTTACGGCAGCACAAAGGGACCAGGGGCCTTGTCATAGTGTTCCTTCTCTTGCTGTGATAAAGCATCAGACAAACAGCAGCTTCAAGGAGAAAGGGTTTGTTTGGCTTACAACTCCAGGCTACAGTCTATCCTTTAGGGAAGTCAGGGCAAGACTGTGACATTCTAGTACATTAAACCCACAAGCGAGAGCATATATATTCTGCAGTGTTTGGGTGGAATGTTCTATTGATGTCTGTTAGGTCCATTTGATGTTTCTCCCTTTAGTCTTTGTTGGGATGGCTTACCATTGGTGAGAGTGAAATACTGAAGTCCTCTGCTGTTATTTTGCTGGGGCTAACCTAAGTCTTTCTATGCAGTAGTGTGTGTGTCACGAAGCTACTTAATCACATGAAAGAATATTCTTCTTTGACTACTTTTAGTTTAAAGTTTATTTTGTTGGTATTTGCTTGGGATGTGTGTTATTTGATTTCTTGGTCAGAGCCTGGGTACATTCTGTAGACCAGTATGTTGGGTAATTTTATATCAGCTTGATACAAGTCAAAGTCTTCTGAGAGGAGGGAACATAATCAAGAAAATGTCTTCAGAAGATCCAGTTGTAAGGCATTTTCTTAGTTAGTGATTGATGGGGGAGGGACTAGCCTATTGTGGGTGGTGCCATCCCTGGGCTCATGGTCCTGGGTTCTAGAAGCAAGCCATGAGGATCAAGCCAGTAAGCAGCTCCCCTCCATGGCCTCTGCATCAGTTCCTGTCTCCAGGTTCCTGCTCTGCTTGAGTTCCTGTCCCGACTTCCTTCAGTCATGAACAGTGAGTGAGCTAGCTATATGAACCCTTTCCTTTCTAAGTTTTTTGGTCATGGTGTCTCATCACAGCAATAAAAACTCTAACTAAGACAGTGTCTTAGGGTTTCTATTGCTGTGAAGAGACACCATGATCACAGCAGCTCTTACAAAGAAAACATATAATCGTGGCTCATTTACAGTTCAGAGGTTCAGCCCATGATCGTTATGATGGGACATGGTGACATGCAGTCAGACATGGTGCTGGAGTGTAGGGATTTAATAAAGTTTCAGAAGTTTTGGAGATATCAGAAGGAATCTACCCACAGTCTATGTGGGGGTTAGTAAAAGCTCCAGAAGTCCCAGAGCTCTAACCACAGTCAGTCTAGGAAAATCAGAGTGGTGATTCAAATCTTTAATCCCAGCACAGGGAGTATCCTGGGAGTGGTGACCTACACCCTCAATCCCAACTGAGTCAAGGTCACTTCAGATTATAGAAGGAATTCCAGGCTCCCAAGCAGGTGTGGTGGGGCCATGCCTTAATTACCATTACCGAAAGAATACTTAAGTCGGGATTCAAACACAGAGAAAACCATTCCAAGGGAATGGAGGCTGAGGAAGCTAGAAGACAGCTGGGTAAGATTTGACTGTGGTGTTTATTCCCTCTAATATCTCCAACTTCTTCAGAGATATATCCCTGAGTCTCATTATTTCATGCGACACTGGAGAGGTAGCTGCTACATGTTGGTACATAGAAAACAAGTAGACTGTTTCACTGGGCAAAGCTTGAGCATATATGAGACCTCAAAGCCCACTTCTACAGTAGCAACCTTCATCTACCAAGACCACACCTCCTCCAACAAGACCACACTTCCTAATAGTTCCACTCTTTTGGGGGCCATTTTCTTTCAAACTACCACAGACACCCACACTAGCCTGAAACTTAGAATAACCTTCCTGCCTCTGCCTCTCAAGTAGTAGAATTACAGGTGTATAGTATCATACCTCCTTGTGAATCTGCCTTTAAAAACAGGCAATTCTAGAAGTGGCACCGATTGTCTTCACCTGTGTAGCCACTGAAGGCACACTGAGATGCCTGCCAGGCTCCAGCCAATAATTCCAAAGCAACAGTAATAGAGGTGATCCTGGTCGAATCTAGTGGATCTCTGTTTTGTGTGACACACAGGCTAGAGTCATCAGAGAAGAAGCCTCACTTAGGAGGAACAGCCCCCATGAGATGAAAGCAACTGTAAGGCATTTTCTCAATTAGTGATCAATGGAAGAGACCCAACCCATGGTGGGCAGTAGACAGATGAGGCAGTAGAAGCCATGAGGAGCGAAGCTGAGGAAGCTGGAAGACAGCTGGGTGAGATTTGACTGTGGTGTTTCCTCTCTTTGCTATTTCAGCCTTTCCCTGACATCTGGCTCTGAGTTTCCTTAATTTGTACAACAGACAAGGAGCAGACCAGTAAGCAGCACCCTCCATGGCCATCAGCTGCTGCCTCCAGGTTCCTGTCCTGCTTGAGTTCTTGTCTTCACTTCCTTTGGTGATGAACAGTGATATAGAAGTAAATTTGTTCCCCACTTGCTCTTTGGCCATGGTATTTCATCACAGCAATCGAAACCTTAACAAAGACAGTCTCAAAAACAAAGAGTCTCCGCAAAACATCAAAGAGTCATGAATGCAGGAAAGAGGTTGCTGGGAGCAAGAGGATATTAGAGGTAGGAGGACAATTAGGGTTGGGTATAATAACGCATATTCTGTTTATATGGAATTATCAAAGAACAAATAGTAATTTAAAAAAACCTCGCAGGCTATCCCATTCAGATTGAACTTAAAATACAACTTGGTTACAATTTCTCTCTTCCCAAATCCAGTCTGGAAGCTGATGAAGGGCAAAAAGTCAACACCTTTTATCAAGTCCTCAGGTTTTGGGAGATGGACGCCCATGTAGTGGCTTGAATTAGAAATGTCCCCCATAGGCTCATCTGTTTGAACACTTGGTCCTCAGTAGGCGGTGCCGTTTGGAGAGAGAACATTTAGGATATGGAGGAAGTGCGTCCTTGGGGTGGACTTTTGAGTTTCTATCCCTGTTCCACTCCTCTCTTTCCACTTCATGTTTGTGGTCAAGGAAGTGATCTCTCAGGTCTGCGTTATCATGTCTTCCTCCCCGTTATGGACTCACCCTCTGGAACCATGCCCAAATAAACTTTTTCCTCTATAAGTTACTCTGGCCAGGCTGTTTTTTATAGCAACAGAAAAGTAGCTAATAAACCCCACCTGAACTGTTCACCTCTGATGATCGTGTCTGGTTTTGAAACAAGGTCTCACTTTGTAGCCTAGGCTATCATCAAACTTGTATTAATCCTGCTTAATCCTGGCATTACGCCCAAAAGCTGACATCTCCATTTTACATCACTTTAAAACAATTCTCCTACAGTCAAATGTTACAGATTATATTCAGGTTTGATTTTGGTATTTATTATTGTTGTCCTGGCTATTATCCAGATAATGTATAAAAATGTTTAGTACAGTGTCATGAAGTGCTCTAGGATATTAATATAGAGGATATCATAATAAGTATCATTATGGAGTTTTATATATCACCTTAGTGTTTATGTTGTAGTAACAAGGTTCTGGCCCTGAGTAGTAGACCCAAGATCTGGACCAGCAGTCCCAAAGTTCCAAAGAAACACACAGAAGCTTGTATTAATTTTTATGCTGATTGCCGAGGGCCCAGGCATATAATTTCCTAACTCTTTACTCTTAAACCAACCCATGATTAGCCAAATGGCTTAGTACTTTTTCTCAGAGCAACATCCTGGTCTCCTTTCGTCTGCTGGCTCTAGGAGTCTCTCCAGAATCTCTCCTCTGCACTTCCTGTTCCCAGGGTTTTCCTTGTCTGGTAGCCCCACCCACATTTCCTGTCTGCCTTCTGGCCAATCAGCTTTTTATTAAACCAGTAGGAGAAATAAATATTAGCAATGTATTAGAACATATTCCCACAGCATTATGTAATAATGATTAATATTTAGTTTTAGTAAGATAATACAGAAAAGTACATTAAAAATAAACATTACTCCATGATCCCACACATAAATGAATATACACTATTGGTAGACATGTACATAGCATAAATGTCACATATGTTATATATAGTATATATTTCCTTTAGTAATATACTATGAAACTCTTTCTTTGTCAGAATATTTATTATCTATTTTGTTTTTGAAGAATTTTTCTCACTTTGTGGACTTGGCTTATATAACTTACATAACTTAGTATATAAACCAAGTTGGCTTCAAACTCCCAGAAATCCATCTTCCTCTGCCTCCTATAACTGCCCATTATGTCTGGCCTTGATTCCTGTTTTGATGACAACATAGTGCTCCATTTTATACACAATTAACTACACTAATTTTTCATTCATATACATATTTTTCAATTTTATAAAATTAAACATAAAGTTCTTTTGCTTTTACATTTTAAATTATTTATTAGTCTTATTCTATTGTGGTAAGAACAATTAATCTTAAATCTCTCCTCTTAAAAGACTTCTAGAATACAATATATTATGGTTGGCTGTGGGTATAATAAAGTAAAGGCAGGTTTCTAGAACTCACTAACCTTACTTAAATGATTAAACTAAATTAAATTGATTATTTATCTCATCCTATAGTCCTAGCAACTATTACTGTTTTGGGTCTTATGAAATTGACTATTTTCATACCTCATGAAAGTGGAATCACCAGGATTTTTTTAATTATTGGCTTATTAGCAATCTACAGTTGTCATGAAAGCTGTTGCCAAAATCTGAATGACAAGTGTTGCTGTAAAGTAATCTAAACCCTCATAAAATGTGGGATTGTACATACAGAAAGCAGCATAGCAGTTCTTAAAAATCTAAACAGAGAAAGACCATATGCTTCATCAACAAATACACTTCTGGGTATTTATATAAAAGAACTGCCATCAGGGCTGTGGAGACAGGTCAGCCAGAGAAGAACTTGCCCCACAGGGAGTTCGAGCCCCAGAACCCACATAAAAGGCAGGCACAGTGGCGTGTGTTTGTAATCTTAGTCCTGGAAAGGTGGGGACAGGGACATGTAGATCCCTGGTTATATCCTAGGGCTCTCTGAAAAGCAGCCTGGTGGAATCAGTGAGGTCCCAGACACCTGAGAGACTCTGTATCAAAGAACAAGGTGGATGTCATCACTGAAAAATCCTAAAACTGAACAAGTAAAGAAAATGTGGAATACACACATTCTTTAAAAAGTGAAAACCAAGTGTGGTAATACACACATGTAATCCTAGTCCTAAGGAAAGCTGGAAGATCTAAATTCAAAGCTGACCTAGGCTGCAGAGCAAAAAATTATCTTAAAAAAAAAAAAAACAAATTCTGCAATAAATATAAAACATGATTGAACTTTGAAAACATCACGCTAACTGAAATAAGCCAACTTCCTTGTTTCTGATCAATTATTCAAAATAATTCCTCAGGATTAGGGCTGATAGGTCTGTATCCCACAGCATCATTTTAGAGTTTTGAGAATAAAAATAGCTTGTGAGAAGGCAAAGACACCAAAAAAATGAGGTGGCTGTGTCCATCCTGTATCCAATGTGGTGTCCATCCTGGAGGTGACAAGGCAAAAAATATTCCAGACTGAGGCAGAGGAAAATGCAAACAAGCAATGCCGGCAAGAGGGAAACATGTTACCCCTGTGCTAATCTAGTCCTCTGCCAAAACATCAGTCAAGACAACTCATAAAAGAAAATATTTACTCTGGAGCTCATGGTTAGAGAGTGTTGGAGTCTATGACTCGTGGCAGTAGGCAGACATGGTGCTGTAGCAGAAGCTGAGAGCTTACATCCTTATCCACAAGCTGGAGACAGAGAAAGCTACTTGAGAATGCCCTGGGCCTTTGAAAATTCAAGGCCCACTCCCACAGACATACCTCCTCCAACAAGGCCGTGCCTCCCCAGACTGTTCCACCAACTGGGAACCAGGCGTTCAAAAATGAGCCTATTGGGGTCTGCCTTAATTTTATTGCTGTGAATAGATGCCATGACCATGGCAATTCTTCTAAAGGAAAATTAAATGGAGCTACCTTACAGTTCAGAAGTTTAGTCCATTGTCATCAAAGCAGGAGACATGATGGTGTGCAGGCAGACGTGGGGCTAGAGAAGGAGCTGAGAGTTCTACATCTTGATCCACAGACTGCGGGAAGAGAGAGTGAGCCACTGGTCCTGGTTTAAGCCTCTGAGACCTGAAAGCCCAGGCCCCAGTAACACACTTCTTCCAACAAAGCCACACCTACTCCAATAAGGCCACACCTCCTAATAGTTCCCTTCCCTGTGGGTCTATGGGGACCATTCTCACTCCAACCACCACAGGTGTGAAGACAGGAAGTGCTCCAGCACTGACAGGTATGTGTACACACAAATGATGCTGGAAGGAAGCCAAGTATGTTTCCAGGCTAGCTCCTAGGGTTCATGTTGGTGGAAAAACAGACATTAAATGCATGTCAGTTGGACAGATCAAAATACAATGGATGGATAGATGGATGACCAAACAGCCAGCCATGCCACAAAGACAAACAGTTGGTCTCTAGAGTTTTGCTGAGAAACAGCATTCACCCACTGGCTTCTCAGGTTCGAACCCCTGCTCTCCCAGTTCTCGCCAGTGAAACCCAGCCCTCCACACCAAGTCAGATGTATCTTGATAAGCCCCTCCCCACGAGTGTCACTCCAGCCTCTTCTGAGTCAAGTAACACCCACTGACAGATCCCCAGCTCCCTAACTGTAAACCAAGTGCTTCAGTTACATCCCACACAGGTGTTCGCCATCATCATCGTCTCCTCTTTTCTGACCTTTCCCTTTGGGAATTCTTCGAGGTCTCCTAGTCCAACAGGTAACTCAGATTTTCTGAAACTGACTTGAAGATGCCACTGTGTAGATACTAGGACAACCTTATGAAGGTGGTGAAGGTTTTCATTCTCTTCTGGGCATATTTTCCAGGCAGCCCAACCTTGTGTGGAGTGTTTACACCAGAAAGCCAACAAATTGTCCTTGTCAGACCCCCATCACCCTTATTAAAAATTTACACAATTGGCTTTCAGCAAATATTACCCCATTTCCTGTTGGCACTACCCCTTTGCTTTAAACATGCAATTCTCAAGAAAGGGCAAACAAAACCATCACGTGACTGCATGAGAGCTGAGGGAATTGCAGCCTGCCTGGGACTTCATTCTTGAAGGAGAGCTCTAACCTCCTTCTTCCCACCCCTCCCAACCCAGTCAGGTATCATCAATTTCCTCTTGTCTCTTCCCTTCACCATTTCTAATTATATGTATGTGTATACACACACATGCACACACACACACACACACACACACACACACACACACACACGCATGCACACACAGGGTTTGTGTAGCCCTGCCTGTCCTGGAACTTGCTCTGTAGACCAGGCTGTCCTTGAACTCACAGAGCTCCACCTGTCTCTTCTAATTATATTTTTAAGGGCAATAAATAAATAAATAAATAAATAAATAAATAAATAAATAAATAAATAAATAAATAAATAAATAAATAAACAAACAATAGAGAGAGAGAGAGAGAGAGAGAGAGAGAGAGAGAGAGAGAGAGAGAGATAAATGCAGTGGCTGGAGTTGGAGCCTCTCTGAAATAACATAGTTTCATGAGGAGTTATTATAGACACAGGCAAGAAAAATGCTATATTCTGGAACATTGTCCCCACTTGCCACAGAAGCAGCAGTAGGGCTCAGGAGTGGTCGGCAATGTCCACTGAGCCAGAACTAAGCATTTGGTTTAGTGAACAGCTGGAAAGGGAAAGCTCAAGTTGTTTGCGCTGACCCACATTGCCTGTGGACAAGGCAGCCGTGTGGAAAGCTGGCAAGCCTGGAGGGAAGTGACTAGAGCTGTGGGATATGAGCTTGGGCTTTAACATTCAGATCTCAAGGCTGCGGTTTTCGGTTCCCAGCTTGGCAGCTGATCGCCTTCCCTCATCTGTCCTCTCTTGTGCTCCAGCGCTGGTAGCTCAACTCCAGGCAACTCGGAATTCCGCTCACGGCTCCACGGAGCAGCGTTTGTAATGAGCTCATTAACAATCAGAACCTTCGCGCTGGACTAGAGGGTTTCGCTGTATGTATTGAAAAGACAGAGCTTGGCTATGATATCAACAACGCGGGTGAAAAGCAGGAAATTGTAAATGAAGAAATAACTTCTAACGGTAGATTACGTGTATTTCAAACACTACAGACAGTGCACAGGAGAGACCAGGACAGCCCGGACTGCTAAGAGAAACCCTGTCTCAAAAACTAAGATGTCAGGTACAAAGCCCTGACTTACATTTTCAAAGAGGTATCAGTTTTGTTAACTTGTTTTTGAGACAGGGTCTTTTTATGTAGTACTGGCTGTTATGAAGCTCACTATGTAGACCAGGCTAACCTCAAACTCTTCCTGTCTCTCCCCCCCCACATGTCTGTTGTGGGATTAAAGGCACACACCACCATGCCCAACTAGCATCTGTTTTATAAGCCTAGGAGTCCCAGTATTTGGTACATGCATACTTACAAATATTTCGTCTTCTTGATGAACTGATCCTTTTACTAGTATATGAAGGAGATCAAACATGGCCCAGGGTTCACAAGACAGAGGAATTACAACAAAATAAACATATATGCACAAAAAACGTCACAATGAAGCCAACCCAGGCCTTTGCATGACAACCAAAAAAGTTTTTTTAAAGCCAACGAATAAATACAACTCTGTGAAATACCCTTTAAACAGCCAAATTAATGTTTTCATGCTCTCAACTAATATTTATAAATCAGGTACTGTTCTGTACACAAAACTAAGGCATGGCACAAAATTACTCCTAATAAAATAAATTGCAAAATGTTGACTTTTTTGTATGTGTGTGTGGCCCACGCACCAAAAACGCTTGAAATCCCTCAGATCATGCCTGGTGCCATATGTTAATGAGGTGACTGGTAGCTTAGGATCCTGAGGTCCTCAAATTGGGGCTAATGCTGAAGAAAGCCAACCACAGGGTTAGAGGCTGGAGTTTCAACCCCATACTACCCCTATCTACAGGGAGAGGATTACTATACAGTTGATTACTAATGGCCAATTTTAAGTCAACCATACCTAATGCAGTCTTCATAAAAGCCAAATTGAGGGCATTCTAGATTCCTATAAACATCTGCAAGTGCTAGGAGAGCAGGGTACCCCAAATGCATATATATATATATATATATATATGCATTTATATATATAAAGACTTAGTAAAAGCTTTGTGGGATTGTTCATCTCCACAGAGGTCAGCCACCAGCACCTATTGAATCAGAAACCTACACACCGTCAGAAAGAAAAGGCTTACATGGTTAACACAGGGGGTGGAGGATGAAATTATCCTCAAGAGCTAAAACAGAACCTGCCATACAGGTGTTCATTTTAAAGAAATCAGAAGTAAATAATTTTGAGTTGTAAAGCTTGCCCTCTAGTGGGGAAATAATGAACTAACCACACAGCTGCAATATGGTCCAGAACTACGTGTGAACTAAAGTATTAACATTGATGACACGTTTAAGTATATGAACACAGATACAAGCCAGGGATATGAGTACCTTCCTTCTATAGGTTTAGCTGGGACCTGTCCTCAAGACAGACAAGACCTCGACCTCACACAAGGCCAGACATACCAGAGCATGACCTACGAGAATACAAGAATGCAGTTTGAGGCTGGAAAGAATGGGCCTGGGTCGAGACTTACTAGCTTTGAGTCATGTCTAATGAGGGTGGGTGACATGTCTCTCCCACAGGTGAGTGCCAGCATTCAGCCATCACACTGCGCTTCACGTTCTATAGACCAGGTGAGGGAGCTGGCATCAAGCTAGAGGCACACATAGTAGCAAGGGATCAAGAAAGGAGGGGACTCCTAGAACACACACTGTCCTTGCAAGGTTAGAAAAGGTGTTCCTTTTGGTGGAGGAACTGCAAAGATGCCCCTTCTGAGAACTGTTCAACAGGCACCCCTCACTAACGTTAGTAGTCACCTACGGCTACTTAGACTAGGTGAAAGAGCCAGCAAGATGGTTCAGTTGAGACAGAACTTGATGATCAGAGTTCTACCCAGGACCTATGTAGGAGAAAACTGACCCCTGCATGCTGTGACCCCCAATGTGAGTGCGGGCGTGCGCTCCCCCACACACACACATAAATAAATGTAAACAGATCTTTATGCCTTGGTGGCACAGCCCTTTTATGGCAGCACTTGAAGGCAGAGACAGGTGGATTTCTGCTCGCAAGGCTAACCTGGTCTACATAGAGAATTTCAGGACAGCTAGGGCTACACAGTCATATGGTCTCAAAAAGAAACCAACCAAACAAACACCTTTACATTTAAATTAAAATTTGAAAATGAGTTCCTCATCCTCACTAATCATATTTCAGTGGTCAGTAGCCAGTCACATGTCACACGTGACCAAGTGCGCTGTAAGACTGACCGGTACAGCTACACTTAGCCCTTCCTCTCCTCTTCCTTTCTTCCATTCTGCCTCTTTTCATTCTTCTAGTCCTTTTTCACTTTCTCTGACTTTAGCTCTGTGGGGTCCAGGAGAGCTTAGCTATAGAGCTGCATGACAGACTTAAAACCCAGTCAGATTATATAGGCCTGAGAGTTTCTTACCAGCAGCACTAAGCAGTCCCAGGAAAAGCCCATAAGAGACACCACCCAGGGAAGGGCCAGCACCTGAGGGGAAATATCTGATATTCCAAACATTCCAATCATTAGCTAGTCCTTGAGCCCAACATATGCCCATCGCCCTTGATCTCACTAAGATACCCCTAGACAAATGTCAACCTAGAAGGGTCCTGGACCCTGGAAATCCCCTCACCCCAACCTCTACTAGTATAAAATCCCTGCCCTGCCCTGCCCTGCCCTGCCCAGGCTGGGTGCTTTCTGCTCTAACTGCTGCGTTAGACAGAGACCAAGCTTAAGCTTGAATAAATGCTCTTTGCTTTTACATACGGGATTCGGTCTCCATGGTACAGTCTTTTTGGGTTCCCCTCTATCTGGGCATTCATCCTGGATCCCTCAAGCCCACCAGGACCACCACCCATAGAGCCTGAAGCCAGCAGTAAGTTTTCTTTGTCTACTTTTGTGTATTTTGTGCTTTCATTTTGTGGCCTTGAGGATATCCTTTTATATTTTGTTTTATAAATGGACTTTGAGAGAACCTTTTATAAATTTGCACATGAGCCCTTTGGGTATCCTTTTGTAAGTGAGCCCCAAATTTATAAGTGCCTGCAATGACATGTGTGAAAGCCTAGGGAGTTGAGAGAAGTCCCGTTTAGTTACTTTGAGTCAGAAACTAGCATCTCAGTTTTGGTTTTGTCTCCAGGTGCCAGGAGAACTGTTTTGTTGTCTTATATAGTATAATTTTGTTTGTTCTTTTCCTGACTTACAAAAACTGTAGACTCTTATTCTAGATCAGCTGACACTGTTTCCCTGGGAACAGTTTTCTTTGCCTTCTGGTTGGAATGTCCCGCCTATATAAATGTGTGAATGCATGAATGATGTGGGAATAGCATGTATGTTTTATGCCTGGACTTATGTGTTGTGACTCCAGATAAAAACTGTACATGGCCAGCAGAAGGGAGAAGGTCCCTTTGGTTAAAAGAGATTCTCAGCTTGTTCCTGCCTGATATGCCATCTGTTAGATAAAACTGTCTATGTTACAATTATCTTTATTGCATTTCATTGAGAAAAGTCAGGTACCACTGAGAAACAGATGGAAAATATGGGTTGCCTTCCTCCTTCCTTGTTCCCTTGCTCTATGGTCCAGAGCCCAGACAATGGCCAGAAGGGCTGGGTTTATACTTGGCATGCTGAAGAGAAAAATGGCTGGGCAGCATGCTGATCTACCAAGGCATGACTATGACAATGTAGAAGACCACCATCTGGCTCTGATTCTGGCTAGGAAGTTTTGTTTGTCTGTTAAGATGTTTTTGTTGGAGTGAGGACTGGTTCAGGGTCAAGCATTGGGATTGGCCTCCATGCTCAGGGCCCTGCTAGTTCCCCTTCTGGGGTGGGAACAAGAAGTCACAGAGACAGTGACACAGATTCTGGTGACAAGTTGAAACAAGCATATCTAATTTTATTTAGGAAGGGAAAAGCCTTAAATAAATACTCTTCACTCCTCCCCTCCCAGCCAGGGGAAAGGGCTTTGATTTGCTGGTATCTGCAGCTGTAGTTTAGGTCACCTTGTGTCAGGACTCTGTTCTTGTCAAGACCCCAGGCAGACCCAGGTTGGCTTATGTGGAAGTGCTTAGGAGCACATGTCTTAAGGCACCAGTTATTACCAGTTTGTACTGGCTAAGGCCTGTAGCAGTGGGGCTTTCCGGTCCCAGGGGGCCAGAGGTCTGAGACCCACAGACCTGCCGCCGAGCCCGCCTCCGCTCAGGCCCCCAGAAATGACTCAGACGCTTATATTAACTCTATGTTGTTTGGCCTATGGCTCAGGCACATTGTGAATCCTTAATCATCTTATAACCATAAGAGCTTTTAAAATACACTCTCTTAAAGGCTGCATAGTTTTTGCCGAGGAAGCTGAATCAGTAAGTTCTCTTAAAGGGACCATGTCTGTTTGTGGCCAGCAAACAGAGCAGACCCAGGAAAATGCTGTTACTAATTATCTGTCTTTGTTTCCTTTTTGTTCAAAATAAACAGAAATCTAAAATCAATTACATGCTATTAGTCTTCTGTGAGATTTCAGGAACCCACCTGATTGCAGCTTACACTGCCTGCCGCCAGTCTGCCAGCGCCATTTTGAATGTGACCCGGATGCCACGCTTTCTTTGTACAAAGACCTGCTTCGTATACACAATTTGGAAGCTGCCTTTGCTCAGTTTCTGCTAAAACCCTTTTTAAACTTTTTCAGGCATTAAGTGGATAATCAACCCACGTTGGATGCACCATCTGTAGCAGTGGGGTTTTCAGTCCCAGACCCACAGACCTGCCGCCCAAGACCACTTAGTAGCCCGCCACTGCCACTCAGGCCCCAGAAATGACTCAGACGCTTATATTAACTTCATGCTGTTTGGCCTATGGCTCAGGCACATTGCTAGCTAGCTCTTACATCTTAACTCAACCCATTTCTATTAATCTGTCTGCCACGTGGCCCGTGGCTCACCTGTGCTCCTTACATGTTTCTCCTTTGGCGGCTTGCTTGATCTGCCTCTGACTCTGCCCTTCCTTTCCTACCTATTCTGATTCCTCCTCCTACTTCTTCTATGGTGCCTGTCATGGGCTAAAACAGCTCCTTTATTTAAAGATTGAGATTCACAGCATACAGAAAGGCATTCCCACATCAAAGGCCAGGCTGGCCTCAGGGTCCCTAGAAGTCTCTAGGGCCTATACATTCTTCATATCCTTCTTGTCTTTTTATTTGTGAGTCATTCTCAGGGGGAGCCATGGTGCTTTGCCCTGACCTTGTTGACCCCACTTCATGAGGGCTAAGCATTTGGACAGTACCTGCCTTAGGTTGGTTTGTCAAACAAGCTCTTACCCATCTCTGGTCAATCAACCCTTGAGTAACACCATACTCAGAGAGCAGTCTGGGTGGCAGGCTTAGCCAATAGCCTTTTGAATCTTAGTAAGCCATGTGTGCATTGTCTCTCTAGGAGGGCTTTGCTCTGAATGCCTAAGAACCATTAAAACCTGAAGGGCTGTCTAGGGTGGCTGCTTTCTGCTGGCTAATATGCTGTAGGAGACACTTGAACAAGAGAAGAATTAGAAGCATCATCCTGCCCAGCCACACATATGTAAGGATCCAAGAGGGGCCAAATGGCTTCTAAAGATTGTTCTGTACATTAGTCAGGAAATCAGTTTCTAGGGTCATGGCTGACACCTTAGTTATATTTAAGTGATGGATTTGTTCCTGAAGCAAGATAGAGTAATTAAGGACCTTATCTAACTATTTAATTGTTGATATTACTCTCAAGGAAAATGGAGAGGGTATGTGGAAAAATTTGGTTGCCATTGGTGCTCAGCAGCCGATCTCCCCTGAATATCCACAATTTTAAAAAAAAATTTAAAATGAGGATAATAAATGATAACTGATCCTTGGGAGGACTGTACTCCCCTTCTTTATATTATGGAGATATGCCTTTTAATAATAGCTTGACCTTGAGGATTACAGGTTACCTGTTGAGATTGAAAATGTACACCCTTTTCCCATGAGACTAGAGACTAGACCCTCTCCTGACCGCCCCCCCATAATTCCTGGTGTAATGATAGTTGGTGTACAAGTACGTGCCAGACTGAGAGGAGCCAGCTGCACCCTAAGATAAGCATCTAGGGGAGAGAATTGCGCCCTTATGACTCTCCCACCATTCCCTTTATGGGCTATAAACTGCTGTGCAAATATGCTGTGTTAAGACAAATGGAACTACAATGCCCCAAGATAAGAGCCCAGGGCGGAGGGCAGTCCACTCCAGGAAATACCACAAAGACCAAAGGAATCTGGATGGCCGAACTCTAACTGACCTCGCTCCCCTGCCCTGAGAAAAGAACCAAATAAAAAGCCTGAAACCTTGCTGTTCAGGGTCTTCGGCTCCTATTCTGGCCGTTGACCCGTGCGCGCATGAATAAACCTTTTTGTGCTTTTTCCTGATATCAGTGCCTACCTCAGTTTGTCCGGGGGGGAACCCCACATCTTGGAGGTCCCACCGAGATCCTTATCAGTTTCGTGGGAGACCCCCTCGGGCGTCTGCCTGTCTTCGGTAAGTCGGTCTGTAACGGCTGCTCGTGAGGTCCGTGAGGGCCCCGAGCTGTGGCGGACAGACGTGTCGGGAGCCACAAGCCGCGACCCTGGGGGACGCCCTGGGGCCCTTTGGGAACCCGGAAACGGGAACCCAGTCTGATTTTGGGAACCCGGAAACGGGAACCCAGTCTGATTCTCTGTTACCGAGACGGAATTTTGGCCAAAGGTCCGGACCGCTAGAAATATTTTTGGTTTCACTCTCTTCTCGATCGTGCCGGCTTGTCTTGTCTTTCTGTGTCGTGTCTCTCTTTGTGTCTTATTGTGTCTGTTTCTATCTGTTTGGAATGGGACAGTCCACATCAACGCCCCTCAGCCTAACTCTCTCACACTGGTCTGAGGTGACTGACCGGGCTCACAGTCTTTCTCTACAGGTTAAGAAGAGCAAATGGCAGACTTTCTGCACCTCCGAGTGGCCAACGTTTGGAGTGGGATGGCCCACGGACGGTACTTTCCATCTTCCCCTTATCCAGGCTGTTAAGAAAATAATCTTTACTCCAGGGTCCCGTGGCCACCCAGACCAGCAGGCTTACATCTGGGTTTGGGAGGACCTAGCCATGGACCCACCCAAATGGGTTAAGCCTTTCCAGATTCCTCAGACTCCGGTTTCTGCCCTACCAGTCAAGGACACAACTAAGTCTCCTCCCCTACCCTCGGCCTCAGCTCCTGTCCTGCCTGAGTCTCAAACTGATCTCATTCTCTTAGATGCTGACCTCCCGCCACCTTACGGCAACGAACGGCGCGGGACCCCAAATGACTCACCCTCGGGGCCCGCTGGCACGGGCCCAAGTCCTCCCCTCCCCTCCCCCTCAGGGCCGGCTCAAGGCACACGCCAGCGCCGAGCCCAACCTGTGCTTAGTACTGATGTGGCAGTCACTCTCCCCCTGCGCCCCCTTGGAACCACCGTGGATGATGGGACAGGGGGTGACATGCCAGCTCTCCAGTACTGGCCCTTCTCAACGAGCGATCTCTATAACTGGAAAAATAATAACCCCCCTTTTTCTGAGGACCCCGTTAAGCTAACGGGCCTCCTAGAGTCCGTGATGTTTTCCCACCAGCCCACCTGGGATGACTGCCAGCAGCTTCTAGGTATCCTCTTCACTTCGGAGGAGAAGGAGCGGATTCTCTTAGAAGCTAGAAAACTAGTCCCAGGACCAGATGGCAGACCCACTCAGCTCCCCAACCTTATCGATGATCACTTCCCCTTGCGACGCCCGGATTGGGATCCCAACACCCCTGAAGGTAGGGAGCATCTGTCCCTCTACCGCCAGACTCTGATGGCAGGTCTCCGGGCGGCGGCACGACGCCCCACCAATTTGGCAAAAGTAGGTGAAGTTCTGCAGGGCAGTGAGGAATCTCCATCTGCCTTCTTGGAGAGACTTATGGAAGCTTACAGGCGGTTCACTCCATATGATCCGCAGTCAGAGGAGCATAAGGGAGCAGTAGCTATGTCATTTATAGGGCAGTCAGCCACAGATATCAGAAGGAAGCTACAGAGGTTAGATGGACTACAGAATTTGAGTCTAAGAGACCTAGTTAGAGAAGCTGAGAAAGTGTTCTATAAAAGAGAGACAGTAGAGGAGCGAGAGGCGAGACTAAATAAAGAAAAAGAAGAAAAAGAAAGACAGAGGGAGAGGCGACGGGATCGAGACTTAACTAAGATTCTGGCCACTGTAGTTAGGGAGAGCCCTGGGCCACGGGGCAGACCTGGCCACCGCCGAGACCTGAAGCCTAATCAGTGTGCATATTGCAAAGAAGAGGGACACTGGGCCCGAGAATGCCCCAAGAAAAATAAAGGAACAAAACCCAGGGCACCAATCTTAGCCCTAGACGACTAGGGGGGTCAGGGCTCGGTCCCCCTCCCCGAGCTCCGGGTAACCTTCAATGTGGAGGGGACCCCCGTTGACTTTGAAGTAGATACGGGGGCGGTATACTCTGCTCTCCAGGCCCCCTTAGGGCCACTATCCACTCGGAAGACGCTGGTACAAGGAGCAAATGGGAGCTGCAAGAGATCCTGGACCACCCAGCGTACAGTCAACCTGGGAAAAGGTACCGTACAACATTCATTTTTGGTGCTACCAGATTGTCCAGCTCCCCTGATGGGAAGAGACTTATTAACCAAGCTAGGAGCACAGATCACCTTTACTTCTAGAGGACCAGACTTAAAATTCACCAGCCCCTTGGTAGGGGACCTCCAACTCCTCACCATGGAGCTGCCTGTAGAACAAGAATATAGACTATATGAAGTCGCTCCGACCCACACGATCTCCACCCCAGAAGGGATGGAGACGTGGATGCGGAAGTTCCCTGGCGCATGGGCTGAAACAGGAGGACTTGGGCTAGCTGTAGACCAACCACCAGTAGTGGTCACCTTAAAACCCTCGGCCACGCCTGTCCGGGTGAGGCAGTACGCCCTGAGCAAAGAGGCACGAGAGGGCATCTGGCCCCATATACAGAAGTTTCTAGACCTAGGGGTACTGAAACCTTGTCAATCTGAGTGGAACACTCCTCTGTTGCCTGTTAAAAAGCCTGGCACAAATGACTATCGCCCGGTGCAAGACCTTAGGGAGGTTAACAACAGAGTTATGGACATCCACCCCACTGTACCGAATCCTTATAATCTCCTGAGCACCCTGCCACCTGAAAGAAAGTGGTACACAGTTCTTGACCTAAAAGATGCCTTCTTTTGCTTACCCCTCCACCCTGACTCTCAGAACATTTTCGCTTTTGAATGGACAGACCCCGAGAGGGGGACGTCGGGGCAGTTAGCCTGGACCAGACTACCCCAGGGATTTAAAAATTCTCCCACCATTTTTGATGAGGCACTGCACAAAGATTTGCGGTATTTTCGAGAACAGAACCCTGAAGTAACTCTCCTACAGTATGTGGACGACTTATTACTAGCGGCAGAGACATACGAGTCCTGCAGGCAGGGTACAGAAGAGCTTCTAAAAAGCCTCATGCAACTTGGGTACCGAGCCTCAGCGAAAAAGGCACAAATTTGTAAGACCGAGGCTATCTTCTTAGGCTACTCCCTTAAGGATGGAAAAAGATGGCTCACAGATACTCGAAAACAGGCGGTGGCCAATATCCCAACACCCTTGAACAGAAAACAATTGCGAGAGTTCCTAGGTGCAGCCGGATACTGCAGGCTCTGGATCCCAGGGTTCGCGGCCTTGGCAGCTCCCCTCTACCCACTCCTTAAGGACGGAGTCCCATTCACATGGGAACAAAATCAGCAGAAATCCTTTGATGACATCAAACGCTCCCTGCTCTCGGCCCCCGCCTTGGTGTTACCGGACGTGAGTAAGCCTTTCACACTCTATCTGGATGAAAGGGAGGGGGTCGCTAAGGGAGTATTGACTCAGGCGCTTGGCCCATGGAAGAGACCAGTGGCCTATCTGTCCAAAAGACTTGATGCAGTGGCACGAGGGTGGCCCAAGTGTCTGCGCGCAATCGCAGCGGCGGCAATACTGGTCAAAGACGCGGACAAATTGACGTTAGGGCAGAAACTAACCCTCGTGGCGCCTCATACCCTAGAGAGCATAATTAGACAACCGCCTGACCGGTGGCTCACCAACGCCCGCATCACTCATTATCAGACTGTGCTGCTAGATAAAGACCGTATTGTCTTCGGGCCTCCGGTGACTCTGAATCCAGCTACTCTCCTCCCCGCTGGGGAAGGGGCTGGGGCAGAGGTGATTCATAATTGCCAGGATATCTTAGCAGAAGAAACTGGAGTACGTAAGGACCTGAAAGACTGTCCATTGCCCAACTCGGACTTAATATGGTATACTGATGGAAGCAGCTTCATCCACCAGGACGTTCGGAGAGCTGGGGCAGCAGTGGTGAGTAAGGACAAGGTCATATGGTCACAGAGACTACCCGAAGGCACCTCAGCACAAAAAGCTGAGTTGATAGCACTGACCAAGGCTTTGAACCTAGCTGCAGGAAAACGGGTTACCATCTACACAGACAGCAGATATGCTTTTGCTACTGCCCATGTACATGGTGCCATCTATCGAGAACGAGGCTTGCTGACATCAGCGGGAAAAGAAATTAAAAATAAACAAGAAATATTGGCTCTACTCTCGGCAGTAATGATGCCAAGAGAATTGGCCATTGTACACTGCCAGGGACACCAGAAAGGAGACTCACCAATAGCAAGGGGTAACAGGAAGGCAGATGAAGAGGCCAGAGCGGCAGCACTCCAGGAGGCTCCGCAGCAGCCCACCAAAACAATGGCTCTAAAGGCTGCAAAAGGCGATAGTCAAAAATCTGAGCCACCAGAAGACCTCAGAGATTATCTCCACAGAATCCACAGGTTAACACACCTGGGATCGAAGAAACTACTCCAACTGATCAAAGATGAGACAAGTTTGGCCTCCATAGAAAAAGCCAAAATGACCGCCGAGGTTGTGGCTGGATGCCAGGCATGCCAAAAAGTAAACGCCTACCCGTCACGAGTTCCTCCAGGCCGAAGGCTGAGAGGAACCAGGCCAGGTCAGTATTGGGAAATAGACTTCACGGAAGTCAAACCTGCTAAATACGGACTAAGATACCTCCTAGTGTTCGTAGATACTTTCACTGGATGGGTAGAGGCTTTTCCGACTAAGAGAGAGACTGCTACCATGGTGGTTAAGAAAATCCTAGAAGAAATCTTCCCGAGGTTTGGATTGCCCAAGGTAATTGGTTCCGACAACGGGCCAGCATTTGTGGCTCAGGTAAGCCAAGGGATGGCCAGAGTGCTGGGGATTGATTGGAAATTACATTGTGCATACAGACCCCAGAGTTCAGGGCAGGTAGAAAGAATGAACAGAACGATTAAAGAGACCTTAACCAAATTGTCCATGGAGACTGGAAATAGAGATTGGACGATGCTCCTGCCTTATGCTCTTTTTAGGGCCAGAAACACCCCCTCAAAGTCGGGACTTACACCCTTTGAGCTCCTTTTTGGCTCCCCACCCCCTGTGCGGGACCTCAGAGACACCTCGAGGCAGGGAGAGATTACTCACACCCTTTTGTCTGACAGGCTGCAGGCGCTAGCTAAGGTTCAGCACACCCTGTGGAAACAGCTGTCCGACCTGTACCGGCCAGAGGGAGACGGAACCCCCCACCGTTATCAAGTGGGTGATTTCGTCTACGTTCGAAGACACCAACATCAGACTCTCGAGCCCCGCTGGAAGGGACCATACCAGGTGTTACTGACGACGCCCACGGCTGTTAAGGTTGATGGCATCTCGGCCTGGATCCATGCGTCTCATCTTAAACCAGCACCTACCCCGGATGACCAACAGTGGACTGTGGAACGGACTAATGATGATAACCCTCTTAAGCTTCGGATCTGTCGCAAAAGAAATGAATCCCCACCAGCCGACTAGCCAAACGTGGCAGGTGATCTCGGGGGCGGGAGATGTGGTTTGGAAAATCTCCTCTGACAAGCACCCTGCTTGGACCTGGTGGCCCCCACTGACCCCTGATCTATGCCAACTCCTGGCGGGTGCTGAGGACTTTGACATCCCTACCACGGACCCGGCGAGACCCAGCGAACCGGAAGTGTGCTTGCAGAGTGGACGGTGTCCTTGTTCACAGTACCCAGCAGGGTGCCGTGACCCACGAGCACGAGCTGCATTGAGAGACAGACCCTTCTATGTGTGCCCCAGGGATGGGAGAACTAGGGCCCAGGCCTATAACTGCGGGGGGCATGAAAGTTTTTATTGCAGAGCCTGGGGATGTGAAACCACTGGACAGGCCTGGTGGAACCCAAAGTCCTCATGGGACCTGATACAGGTAAAAAGACAAGACGCAAGTGAGCAGCCACTTTCCTCAGATTACTGTAGAGGAGTTCCCAGGTCAGTCACTACTCTTTGGTATGGATCAGGGCCCTGTGTATCCTTTGCATGTAATCCCTTAAATATCACGTTCACTCCTTCAGGGAGGGCATCTAAAGATTGGATAAAAGGGAGACAGTGGGGCCTAAGAGTATATCATCAGACGGCATACGATCCAGGGACTCAGTTCAGAATTAAATTGATAATAGGAAACCCAAGCTCCCAGCCCGTAGGCCCCAACCCAGTCATTAAAGAACAAAAAGGTCCAGTCCAACCCCCATTACGCCGTCCTCCCACTTTATCGACCAACACCAGGGGTCCTTTGACACACCCGCCAGCCACCTCGAGCCCTATAATTAGCACCACAGGGCAGAGGTTACTGGACCTAGTTGAAGGAGGATTTAAAGCCCTAAACAGCACTCAGCCCAACCTGACAGAATCTTGCTGGCTTTGCCTCCAAGCTAGCCCCCCCTATTATGAGGGAATAGCGGTAAACGGGAGCTATAATCACAGCACCACCTCCGAGGGCTGTGACTGGACAACTAGATACAGGCTCACCCTCCCTGAAGTTGCAGGTCAGGGAACCTGCCTAGGAACACCCACGGAGAAAGAAAATCAACTCTGTTCCCACATCGGGGCAGTTAAAAGCACGGGCTTTTTAGTTCCCAGTCCTGGCTTAGGGCTCAGATGGGCTTGCAACACCGGCATAACTCCCTGCGTCTCCACTGCAATCTTTAACAGCTCCCGAGATTTTTGTGTGCTTGTTAAAATTTACCCCCGACTACTCTATTACACCCCTGATGACTTTGAAGATCACTTCCAGGACTACACCCGTTACCACCGAGAGCCAGTTAGCATAACGCTTGCCGTCCTCCTAGGGGCAGGAGTCCTAGCGGGGGTAGGGACCGGGGCCGCAGCTCTTATTGAGGGGCCCCGGCAGTTGGGAATGCTCGAGTCAGCTATCCAACAGGATTTAAGGGCCATAGAAACCTCTGTTATGGCCTTAGAAAAATCCCTGACCTCCCTGTCAGAAGTAGTCCTGCAGAACAGACGCGGGTTAGACTTGCTCTTCCTAAAAGAAGGCGGTCTCTGTGTCGCCTTGAAAGAAAAATGTTGCGTTTATATAGACCACACCGGAATAGTCAGAGAATCCATGGCTAAACTCAAAGAAAGACTAGATGCCAGAGATAAGAGACTCAGCAGCTACCAAGGATGGTTTGAGGGATGGTTCACACGATCTCCGTGGTTAACTACCCTTGTTTCAGTCATATCGGGACCTTTGCTTATTCTCCTCCTGATATTACTCATAGGTCCCTGCATTCTTAATCGTATCACAACGTTCGTAAGGAAACAAATTAGTGGAGTAAAAATGTTAATAGTCAGGCACAGGTATCAGCCCATCCCAGACAATGATCTTTAAGATTAATAGATCATACATAAGAAGAGGAGGGAATGTTGAGATTGAAAATGTACACCCTTTTCCCATGAGACTAGAGACTAGACCCTCTCCTGACCCCCCCCCCCATAATTCCTGGTGTAATGATAGTTGGTGTACAAGTACGTGCCAGACTGAGAGGAGCCAGCTGCACCCTAAGATAAGCATCTAGGGGAGAGAATTGCGCCCTTATGACTCTCCCACCATTCCCTTTATGGGCTATAAACTGCTGTGCAAATATGCTGTGTTAAGACAAATGGAACTACAATGCCCCAAGATAAGAGCCCAGGGCGGAGGGCAGTCCACTCCAGGAAATACCACAAAGACCAAAGGAATCTGGATGGCCGAACTCTAACTGACCTCGCTCCCCTGCCCTGAGAAAAGAACCAAATAAAAAGCCTGAAACCTTGCTGTTCAGGGTCTTCGGCTCCTATTCTGGCCGTTGACCCGTGCGCGCATGAATAAACCTTTTTGTGCTTTTTCCTGATATCAGTGCCTGCCTCAGTTTGTCCGGGGGGGAACCCCACAACCAATAGTAACATGAACAAATTGTTTGCCAAATATGATCGGGTGATAAACCCTGGGATTAACTCCATAATGAGGTACAGGAAGAAATTCCACACAAGATGGGCAACTCTTGACAATGACAACAGCTTGATCTTTAGAAAGTTTGTATCTAAATTTTAAAGTTCCAACATTAAGATGAAATGTTTGATTTAACAGGAACATCTAAAAAATACTGTAAAGCCAAAAATACCACGGTACAAAAATACTGCAACTTGTGCAGACTGAGTTTTAATCTTTGAAAATACACAGAGCAATTATGAAATAGTTGTAACAATTTACAACTGGGATAATAGTTGTCAAAAGTCACTGAATTAGTGCATAACAAGAGCGTCCATTCTGGATCAAAGGCCTATAAACATTGAATTTGTTCTCAGCTATGGGGAGTAATGACCCAGTCAGGAATCTTAACAAATGTTCGAATTCCCTGTACTGCAGAAGGGTATGATTGAACTGCCTTAGCTGTAGAGGCATGATCATGGGCCCAAAGAATAGGTCCGGTCTGCAAAATTCCTGAATGTTGTCAAAAACTTTCCCAGCCACGGCCAACTGACTAGGAAAGGCATCTTTCACAAGGGACAAGAGTAAAAAGTAGCAACAGGGAAGTCCTCTGGCCCTGAGGAGGAACGCCTCTTGCAAATGAATGCTAAGGGTACCACCTCCCAGGAACCAAGGACTAGTCAAAATTATTCAAAGAAGCCCCCAGTTCTCTCAAATAAGAGACTTCAGTTCAAACAGCCTCCCAGCCTTGGCCAATTGCTTCAGTTAAATTCTACCAGGGCTTTGTTTCCCAAACCTTCATGTTGGTCTCTTGTCTCTTTAATAATCAATTGTTCAGTTAAATTCTACTGGGACTTTATAGATCCCATATTTCAATTCACCCTATTTCTGAGGCGACCTCTCAGAAACTCTAATCTGGAGATTTTCAATTCAATCCATCCTGTTTCCAAGGCGACCCCTCAGAAACTCTAATCTGGAGGTTTTCAGTTCAATCCACCCTCAATTGCTCACCTGCTGTCCAGCCTTCTGAGGGCAATCTGTTAGGTTTCCTTAGTTCTCAACATTTCTGGGAGCCTCCATTTGCAACACAATCTTACAGGTGGCTTCCACCTGAAGCACCTGAATCTTGCAGGAGGTCTCCATCTGTGGATGCCTGCACCACCTGCTGAGCTTCACCGATCAGAGGCCTACAGACTGAAAGATGGATACACACTGGTCACTCTTGAAAGAAGAATGCCGATTATTGAAGCTCAGGGAAAGCCTTATGTACTGGGGGTTGCCTTTTGACCTTGAGTAACTTCAGCTCACAAGCAACACCTGACCATAGCCAGCTTCTTTGTCCTCTTGTAATTTCCTGATTCCTAAATTGCAGTGTGAAAATAGAAAAATCCTGTAACCCTCTCCCCCTCGACCCCTTTCTGAGGTCCCTGAAACTAGCCAAGGTTGAGATGGCTGCTTGGGACACACCCAGCAGCCTGAGCCTGATACTTCCTGAATTCCTGAGACCCACCTGGTGAGCAGCTTGATCTTCCAAGATAAGGCCCTGGGACCACATTCCTGATCTAGCAACCTGGGTGGGGTCACCCAGGAAAGCCCTACCATGAGAACTGTTAACTGTTTGCCCAGGCAAGAACTTTCTGAAGCTTGCACAATGGGCCCTGCTCCAGGAAATGAATGTCTTCAGGTGGTCCTATTGTTTCACAGGAAATAGCTTGCCTGCCTGCATTCCTAAACTCTGTCCTAAACTGACCTTTGGCCCCGCCCTGCTATCGCGCCAAGCCCGCCCATATCCCCTCCCCTACCCAGAGTGAGGTATAAGAATTCTGCCCCGAAAATATTCGGGGCTCTAGGCTTCTATACAGTGCCTAGAGCCCACACATATGTGTGTACCGGTATTCATATTCATATTCATTAAACTCTCTTTTTCTTTAATGTTAACAGTGGTCATTAACCGTGGTCTTGGGCTGTCTTGGGGTGTCTTGGGGTGTCTTGGGGTGCTCTAGGGGCGCCCGCCTATTACAGCAGCACCAGCGTGGGCGTTGTTCCAATAATGGAAATGGATCAATTGGTTCTGGTAAACACTGCAGGCCACTAAACAGTGCTAAGCCCTGGGGGGCTGCAGGCTGACCTCCACAGCACAGGCTTTGGATAGCAGTTAGCACTAAAAAACTGGCAACTCTGGGAGTAGTTTATGTGAATTTTGAGGGCTAAATAAAACTTCTGGTGCAATGCTCTAGCCTGTTCTAGCCAATCAATCATAGCTGTCGGTATAGCGATGTCAGTTATTTCACTTCCCTTAGCTAACATCTCTGGCAATTTGGAATGGGATCTAATATGAGACAAGTACCATGGCTCTGTTCTCTGGTTTATTACATCTTGTATTAGAAGCATGGTACTGGTTTAGGCTTAAGGATATTCTTTATTGTAGAAAAGGCCAATTCTCAACAACTTGGACTGCAGATTGATGTCTGAAAAAAATATTAACAGGTTCATTTTGACATTTCACTAAAACCTTTAAAAGAACTAACAATTCTCCAAGTTGCATAGAACCAGGATTTTACCTTTTCTTTGAATCAGAGCACCATAATTTGTTTTATTGGCATCTGAGAAAGCTAGGGTTGCATGTGGAACAGGATTCCAGGAGGGAAATGAATGAATGGGAATCTCAATTGGAAGAGATGAGAGCTCAGAAAAAAATTTGACTTTTTGGCAAATGGTTGTCAATTGTGTCAGTAAATCCAGCAACCATTTCATGGAAGGAAATGGAGTCAGCCCATAATGCCTGAGTATTCCTTAATGGAAATGGAAAAATATATTTACCTGGCTTTCTCCCATATGTTCTTTGAGCTAACATTTGTACCGTCAGTCCCATGTGAAACGTTTGGTCAAATTTGGAAGTCACTTTATGTAACGCAGAATGGGCCTGATGAATCTATAGCAAGGGGCCAGATTGCCAAGTACCCCTAAAAATCCCTTAACTGCCCAGAGTATGATTGCTAGCAGGGGCAGCTCAGGCCTATGGTGGTGTAAGCTTGTGGTGGATAATATGGTAAGCATCGTTTGTAATGTAATAATGGAAAAATCCTGTTTGACTCTTTCCCACCTGAATTGTCCAACCACCCCCCCTTGCCCCCTTCCTGAGGTCCCCAAAACTAGCCGAGTCTGATGGAGTTTTGGTCCCTGTGTGACGGACAATTGATCAAATGGCTATTTGCTCAAGACTCAAGATTCTCAGATAAAGCTTTGTTTACAGGATTTATGGTTGCTTGCCTAACTGCACACAGGATGTGATTCCTGCCTCCTTCTTGGGACACACCTGGTCAGCCTGACCTTCTGAACTTACATCTCTGCACGTAATTGCTCAGGCAGGACCACCGGAGATAACTACAAACATTCCTTTGCAACCCCCCATCTCACAAGCCCAGATGCACTCCCCCTACCCTATACAGAGTGCAGTATAAGAATTCTACCCTGAAAGCATTCAGGGCTCTTGGCTGCCTTCTTTCTGCCTCGACCCACTCACGGGTGTATTAAACTTTTTATTTTTGTCTTGCAAGAAATCTGGGTCTGGGGTCTTTTTGTCTCAGCCGTTTACAGTAATAAACGGATTACTCTTGCTTCTGGATTAAGATCTATCCTCTGTGAGGGACATGTGGGACCCTCTAGGAGTGAAAACAAAGTTCTCATCTCCTGTTCTGGAATAGGCAAAAAGGAGTTAAGCTAATTTATAGTCTCACATAACTGTTGTAGTTCTGTTAATGAATATTTAAATTTTACATCTAGCTTAAAGGATAGAAGACTAATATCCTTGGCAGTAACAAATCCCAAAAAGGAAAAGGGAGGCAGTAACTGAACTTTATCTGGAGCCACTGTCAAGCTTAATGAGGCCAAATCCTGGAGCATTAATTTAACATGTTATGAATCAGGATGTGCCAACAAGAGATCATTCATGTAATGCACCAAGGTGATGTCTTTAGGGACACTGACCAGAGCTGTGCAACATAAAATTGAGACATAGCTGGACTATTTTCATTCCTTGTGGCAAAACTGTCCATTGGTACCTGTTAGCTGGCTTATGCATATTAGGCTCCCATACTGTGAAAGCAAAATGTCCTCTATCTTCTGGTGCCAGGGAAATTTGAAAAAAAGCAATCCTTAATGTCCATTATCATTATATAGTGCAATAGAGGGATGGCACCGGGATGTGGAAGGTCAGACTGTGGTGATCTCATCTTCTCTGATTATTTATTGTCCTTAGATCTTGTAAGCGATGGAACTTGCCTTTTTTTGAATAACAAAAATGGGAGTATTGTGCCTGCTTGTAGATGTTCAGCAACTATTTTTTTTAAATATAATTTGGGTTCAATAATAGGGCACTGATCCACCCAGATAATCTTGGTCTGACAGCCAATTAATGGGAATAGGGTCAGACTTTTATTTATTTTTAACAATTTCTGAATGGCCTCAGGAGGACAGCGGCCCTTAGAATTAAGAAAACTTCCAGTGCAGAAAATGTTTTAGTTTTAGTTAATATAATAGCATCCACGCTTGTCTCCCCCCCCCCCCCCTTCCAGTCCAACACAGGAAAAGCTTCATAGCCACTGAAGGCTGGGAAATACAGGTAGCCACCAGGGAGGTCAAATTGCCTGCAAGACAGGCTGGGCAAAAGAGAAAGTCACTAGTCTCTTTTTTTGCTAAAAACAGCGTTTTCATCCACAGATCTGGTTCCCACATATTCCCAGGAGAGATCCATGGGGCCAACACTGCAGCCTCACACCAGAACTTTTCCATATGCTCACAATGTGTCTCTGTTGGAGGATGCTTCTCAGGAAGCCAGATCCTTGTTCCGTTTCCTAAGCAGTGCGCTCTCATGTGGAAATGCTGGGCAAACCTGAACAGGGATTTATTTTTCCCTTAACTTAAACAAACACAAACACTGGAAAAAAGGAAAGAGTGGTCTCACAAGATTGAGAGAAACAGCCAACACAAAAGATGGGGCCATCTTACTGAAAATCACTGAGGGGGGCATGGCAAGCCTGACAATATGAGAATTGATACCTGAAAGTCCTCTGATCTCCACACATATGCTATGGCACATGAGTGCCTACATACACATACACACACACACACACACACACACACACACACACACACACACGCAGACAACACACTCATGCACACATACACACTCAACACACATGCACACACACACACATTTTTAAAGTATTTATCAGTTATGTGTCAGGAACCTCATTCATTTCCAAAGATAATAACAACTGAGGTAGATATTATAATTCCTATTCAAGAAATCCAGCACTTAACAAGGCTTAGCAAATTCCTCAGTGATACATTGGGTGCTGCTTGGGAACTGTAAGACCAGAAACAGAAAATGACTGACAAGAAGAGGGTAGCTCCCACAGGACAGAGCGGTCCTGTAGGGTACAGGCAGGGAGAACAGAACGTCAGCATCATAAAGCAGTTGACAGAACCTCTGCAAATGCCCTGGCTACCTGTGAGGGTCTGGACTAGGGCAGAAGCATCAGAAATGGAACATGCAGGCAGGATGACCAGCAGAGGTGGATACCAAGAGGAAGCAAGAATGCCATGACCTCCGGGTTTTTGGTTTAGCTTTGCCGTTAGCAGGCTGGGGAAATCCCAAATTCATTAACAGGATGTGTTAGCTCCTTTTTTTTTTTTCTTTTTTTTTTTTTTTTTAAAATCAGTGACCCGAGTTTGTTGTAGGTCATGGTTTCAGAGAGATCTCAATCTACCAAATAGCAGAGAGCATGTGAGGAGAAATTCCTGATAGCACATACGCAGCAGGGACCCTTGCCAACATCAGAGGTGGGTAGCCTCCAAAGGGACTAATGACCTAACTTCTGCCAACCAGGCCCAAACTCCTAAGGGATCTTCTTCAGCTTTTAAAACAGCACAAGCTGGGGACCAGAATTCATACACATAAGCCTGTGAGGGGCATTTGAGATTCAAACCACAGCATTCTATTCATAGCTCTGATTTCATAATGAAAATTTCATAATGTCCAACTTCAAGTCCCCGTGGTCTTAATGGTCTCAACAGAGTTCAAAAGTCTAAAATACCTTCTGACATTTGAAATATGTCAAATATGAACTTCTATAAAATCAAAAAACAAGTTACGCCTCCTAATAAAGCCTGAGGCATAACAAGGAGCTACTGAAGCAAAGCAAGACTCAACATTAGCAAACATGAAACCTTCCAGCTCCATGTGTGGCATCAGGGGCACATGGTAGTGGCCTGAGCCCTGAAGAGTTGAGTAGCCCTACTGAGGCAGACCTACCATTCACAGCACACGTGGCCACTCCCTTGTGGTAGCTTCACTGACAGCCCACAGCTTTTCTTGGCAACTATCTACATTTCTGGCAGCTCCAACACTCTACAAGGTAGAACTCAGGCCTACCTTTCTAGGGAGCTCCCTGCAGGGAATTTAACCGTTACTCACTGTTTGCACTCAACATTTTCAAATGTTGGTGAAACCTGTGTGACCCTGTAACTCTTACAGTGCATGCTGGCAAAAGCAGCATCATAGACAATGCCATCTATGGTACCAGCTCTAGAAGTAATTGATCTCCTGCAGACCACAGCTGCTGCAGAGTCCAAGTGCCTACCCAGCTGAGTCTGGGATGATTTCCCTAGATGGCCGTCTTAGTGAGGGTTTCTATTGCTGTGAAGAGACCACACCACCATGACCACAGCAACTCTTATGAATGAAAACATTTAATGAAGTGGCAACTTAGAGGAGTTTCAGATGTTCAGTCCATTATCATGGTGGAGATTATGGCAGAGGTGGTGCCAGAAAAATGGCTGAGTCCTACATCTTGCAGGCAACAGGAAATCGGAAATCGATACTGAGCATTCTCTTGCACATAGGAGACCTCAAGGGCCACTCCCACAGTGATATGCTTCCTCCAACAAGGCCACACCTCTTAATAATGCCACTCCCTGAGATTATGGGGGCCTATAACATACTGAGTACCATAATGGTCCTTTCAGCAGGGCCCCACTTCAGTACTTCTATCTTTCAAATATACTTGCATTACCATATAATGGGAGCCTTTGTCAAGCAAATTTCTTATTTCCTAATGCAAAATGGGCAGCATCACTCCAATGGTGCCGTTCTAATGACTGTTACCATTTTGCACTGCACAAACTGCACGTTATTCTAATTTTGTTTTGCTTTTTAACTGTTTTCTTTATACATGTAGCTAAAAGCAACAAGGAAGCACCATGCCTGAGATTATGCTGTCTTGGAGTTCATTTAGTGTTATTGCTTTGAATTCAGCCTCACCTAAATTTTCAAGCCACAGGCAAAATGCAGCCAAACTCCCAGAATACAACACAGGCCTCCAGCCCTGTTCTTGATGGTTTCCAGTACTCTGGACTTCCAAACCCTCACCAGAATGGTCCATGAAGCTCTGCTTACAATATTATAGCATCCCCCAACCCACAGGCCTGTGAGACAAATGGTCAGATTAAATCATAGCACAGCTACTTCTCTGGTACCAGTTTCCTATGCAACCTTTGTACTGCTGAAAACAAAATACTCAAAGGAAACAACTTAAAACTACAACCTAACATTTGATGACCTAGTTGGATCTATGACTGAAGTTCAAGAAGTCAGTATGACTGGAGATCTGTGATTTAAAACTACCAGAGCTGTTGGAAATCGGTATGTTTGGGGAGACTGGCAGAAGCAGAAAAGGCAAGCCAGAAAACAAATACACACAGATCAGCCAATATTCTTTCTTCCTCTCTTAAACTGGTTACTTGACCGGAATTTCTGTGGCATACCTGGTTAATCATAATTTTGGCACAGCCCTGGGGACCCCCAATGCCAAGTACCCCTCACACTACCTACACATCAGCTCTGGCTGAGGTACAGGTAGTTTAGGAAGTAGCTCAGGCCTAAAACTGACATGTCATCTGCATGCATCCAGAACTCTGAGAAATACTGGATCATCCCAAGGGAATACTTTTTAAGAAGGAGGAATACTTAATTATTTTTTTATGTGTTTAGTTTTGTGCATATGAGTGCAAGTGCCTACAGAGGCTAGAAGATGTTAAATCCTCAGGAAGTGCAGTTGCAGGTCAGTTGTGAGCCATCAGACTGCTGTAAAACACCCAGTGTGGGGCCTCTGTGAACTCTTGACCACTGAGCCACCCCTTCTGCACCTCCCTCCAGAGTCATTTTCCAGTTAGGTCACTAACATCCTTCTGAAAATGGCATAATATATTTGCAGAGTATTTCATGACAAATATTCATTAGTTTTTTTGTTGTTTTGTTTTGAAGTCAGTCTCTCTAATGTAGTAGCCCTGGCTGGGCTGGAACTCGACCTGTAGAGCAGACTGGTCTCCATATCAGAGATCCACCTGCCTGTCTTACAAATCCCGGGATTTACGGTGTGTGCTAAAATGCCTAGCCCTATTTCTAAATTTTCTAAACACCAAAAGGAATTTCAGTTGCTGTGGCACTAAAGCCTATCTAGGTGATTATCAAGAACCAATTTTCTATAAGCTTGAAAAGACTGAGATAATTACATTTCTACTCCCCCCCCCCCAAATATTTTTTCTAGTATGGACACATAATAACAATAGACATAAACAAACAACTCTGTACAAAATAATTTATTGTAGAATTCTCTAGGTTGGCATTATTTTACAGTTAATTTTTCTTCTCTCAGCAACTATGAATCTAAAGAGATAAAGGAAAATCATTTAATTGAACTGTCTAAATAAAATCTCCATTCTGAGTTTGTATCAGATAGATTTGCAGACATACTAACATAGCTGAGAAATAGTGATTCCATTACATGATATGGCAAAAACCTGCCCCCAATACTGTTCAACAATGCTATGATTTAATAGCTTAATTAATTATAGTTTAAATTCTCATCTATCGAATCTAAAAATTCACCAAATAGTTACGGAATGGCTGTGAGGGTGATAATGCTGTTTTAATTGGTACCCTGCCCCATCATGCCTCCCTTGAAGAAAATCTCTCAGGATAAGCTATTGGTAACTCCCTAAGCAATCAATTAAGAAAGTACAACTCCTCCACGATGGTCTGTAGGACTAGAACAGATACACAAGGAATTTGTGGTAAATTTACACAATTAGGAGGCAAACCAGTCTTCACATTTTGAGTAGTCAACATGAACACTGGAGTACTTCTCTTCAACCATAAACAATCACTAATTAGATTCCAATAAAGGAGGAAATATAACTCATTCAAGTAAAGGTAAAAAGAGAATGAATCACATTGTCTACCAAAATGGAAAGTATGGCAATTTCTTAACATACAGCTACCACTTCAAAATAATAATAATAATAATAAAAGACAAGCCAATAAAGAGATCATAACAGATTCTGAAACTAGCATCAAAAGAACACAGCATGAGAGGGCTGTCTACAGCTTAATCAGCAACCAAAGTACAATACAGAAGCAACACCACTCATAATTCAGGAGTGTAAGACTGTACAAGCATAAACAAGTAATTGTAACAGGTGTATATGTAAACTGGAGGTCAGACACAGCCCAATAAGCTTACACAATCCTCCATTTAAAACTTCTACTAAATATTTCATTTCATACCCATATTAAAACGCACACTGGAAAAGAAACCCTGATGTGAATTCAGCTTTGAACCTGTAGGAGCAAACTTTGCACAAAATTTCAAACTTCACGCTGCAAGAGCTGGTGATCAGCAGCTGTTGGGTTCAGCACAGCTTCAGTCCCAGCAGGCTGGAAAGCAGATGTAAGTGGAAGCAGGTTATGGCAGGCCTTCCTGTACTCTTCGTACTGGGAACTACAGTTCCCAAAGCTGCCATCCAGCAGGGCCTCCGAAACCTTTATTAGGGTCTAAACAAGGAGGAAGTGTCAGTTGTACAAAGATGAAACAGCAGGTTCTAATAATGATTTTAATCCCCACAGAGACTTCAGTCCTCTCTTCCTAGCATTTCAAATAAAGAACACTAAACATCAACGTTCCGCTGGCTGTGGTACACTCAGGAGGCTGAAGGAGGATTCCAACTTCCAAGTCCTACATGAACTACACAGCAATACCCTACCTATCTCCACAAGAGGAAGAGAAAGGAAAGACACCACGGCAGACAAACACACTTGCTGCCAAGCCTGGAAACTGATTCAATCCTTAGGACTATATGGGAAAGTAAAGAACCAAATCCCAAGGTGTCCTCTGACCTCCACATTTCTTGGAATGGCACTCTCCTTCCCAGTAAACAAATGAAAAATTAAGAGGGAAAACATTTTAAGGGAAAAGACTTAAAAAGATAATTCTAGTTTTTGTTTTATTGGGGCAGGTTAGCATCAAATTGAGTATGCAGCCATAGTTTTGAACTTCTGATTCTGTCTCTTCTTTGAGTCATGGAATTCTAGGCATACACCACATCCAGAAAGAGTGTCCTTTATTGGTAACAGTAGCTCACATTACTAAGTGTCTCTATGTATAAGCCAGGACAAAGGACTCCATGCTTTGTTACTTCAGTTAACTTCACCACTATGCAACATGTATCACTTATGCATCATCTCAGAAAGAAGAGAAGCAGCGTAACTTGCCTGAAGTCCCACAGTTAATAATGAGTGGAACCAAGATTTGTGTCCAGGCTGAACTCTTTAACCACTTGGAGCTATGTTGTAGATATGCATGTGTTTTGGGAAATTATTTTCTCTGTTTTTGTTTTTTTAGATATTACAAGATCTATAAATCAGCCTGTGAAGAATCTTACCTTCACATTTTTATCTTTTATAGTTTCATCCAGCCTAGTGGCTATAGCAATTGCTTTCTCTTGCATTGATTTGTCCAGATAATACATCATTTTAGCACCTGAAATTAAGACATTTCAAAATGAGTAACTCTTAAGGCTTATGTTTCATCTGGTTTATACTGATCAACTAGTGATGGGCTAGAGCTGGCATCCACCAGCTCTGGGCAGCCCACTGTGACATTTGGTCCTAATTTCTTCCTGTCTAATAACATCCTATCAAAGCTTTGGGCTACAATCAGAGCATGAGTTACCATGGCAAAATTATCAGAGAAGCAATTAAAAATACTTGCTGCTCTTACAGAGGACCCAGGTTTAGTTTCCAGTACCTACATGGAAGCTTACAACTATCAGCAACGCTAGCTCCAGGTGATCTAACACCCTCTTTTGGTCTCCATAGGTATGCGCACATGCAGATAAACTCATAGACATAAAATTTTTAAAATAAATTTTAAAACAAAACACATTATCAAAGTTTTTCCTTTACAGTTATCAAACATTTACTGAAAGAAAGCTAATTTGACAACTTTTGTGCTTAGAAATAATGTAATTCAAAATATAAATGTTCAGGGTTACCCTATACAATCAGTATTTCAGCCAAAACCACTTTTAAAAAGCATAGTACCTTAAGGCATCTAAAGAATTACTGTGGCAAAGAAATATGATCAAAGAAAGATATTTTCATACTCACAAAGAAAGTAATTTTTAAAGATATTTAACTTAAAACAAAACCCAGTTCATGTGTCCCGAAAATGATGTGGTCTATGTTCACTCTGTTACTGTATTCATGCACATTACTTGTCAGTAATTTGTTAAGAACTCCATACATATTAACTTACAGGACACTGAGAGGGCAGTCTCTGACCAGATGGTGTCTCTAAAAGAAGTCCAAATGGCTCCTGCGGCTGCTCAGGCACACCTGAGTCTCTAGTGTACTAGATGACACATAACAAAAGTCCCTTTGTCCATGGACACACTGCCAGGACGACATGCCACACTCTGTGCCATGACGACATGCCACACTCTGTGCCATTCGGATTCACTGGAGAACAGTGTGACTGGATTAATACAGGTAGAGATGTCTAGATCTGAACCCTGATGTTGGTCTCCAGAGTCAGCTTCCCCAGTAACTCATCCTGATTCCTCTGCCATCAACCCCAAGCCACCAGAGCAGAGCAATGCCCCAGAGGATACAGATTTTTAAGACAGAAAATACATAACGCAAGGTGAGGGATGTATGTAGCCCAGTTGGTAGAATGCTTGCCTAGTTTGCATGAAGGCCTGGGCTCAATCTCCAGCACCACATAAAACCAGATATGGAGGACCATGGCTCTAATCTTAGTACTCAGGATGTGGAAGTAGTAAGAAATCCTAGGTTATCTTTGGCTATAAGAGGACAACCAAAACAACATTAAATCCCACACACACACACAGGACCCCCCCCCTGCAAAAAAAGCAAAAAGCATTAACAGCAATATAAATTTGAAAAAAATTATTCTTACTCATAATCTCAGTATCCAAAGACAACATTAAACTTCCTTTTTAGACCTTTTCCTAGGCATATTTTTACACAGTTGAGATGTACTGTTTGCTTGTCTCTGCTTATGTATATAATAAAGTTATCTATAATCAGATAACCAGGTAGGTATAATCACTGTTATACATCATTTGAATAGAATTAACACTACTTTAAATGTTTAAATGACTACCTAATGCTTCAGTCTACCATTTACCACTGTTTCCTATAACACTGAACATACAATGATTTGTCATTCTCTTTCCCTGAATTTTAAATACATTTTAGTAGATATCGATGTATTTGAAGCTCTTTGTTTGGGTCAGTTTTGTTTGAACCAGGGTTTGTGTATGTAACCAATTAAGTTTTACCTCAAATTTGTAATCCTCCTGCATCAGCATCTGGAGTTCTGGGATTACAGGTAAGAACTATTACTCCCCAGTGGTAACTGGATTAAGTGCTTTGCCTGTATATATCTGTGTACTGTGTGCATAACTGGTATATGCAGAGGTCAGAAGAGAGCATTGGTTCCCTTGTAACTGGAGTTAAGGATGGTTGTGAGCCACCATGTGGGGCTCTGGAAACTGAACCTGGGTCCTCTGCAAGAGCAGCAGTACTCAACCACTGAACCTCTCTCTAGCACCTAATGCACACTCACCATAAGATGAACAAATTGCTTTCATAAGTGGCTGTGTGAACCAAATCCAAGAGTCCTGCTTACTATATACTCTATTCTCCTTAACAGAAACATTTTGGGCAGTTCAAAAATAAATGGTCCTATGGTATTTTTTCTATTTTTCCTGGTAATTAGTTAGGCTATTTTTCCAAATACAAACCTGAAAGCAGATGCTGAAGAGAGGTAGCATTGTGTTTGAGAAAATCCTCATTAAAGCTGTGCAAATCTTTGTTGACAAATATTTTCTTCATTTCTTGAGCTAAAACTTTGTTCACAATGTCTGGAAGATTACTATGATTAGATACTACAAAAACAAAAACATTTGGATTTGTTTTTCATCTGTCCTTTTGAGGGAAAAAAAAAAACAACTGAAAAAATTTTTGTATTTAGTGTTAAGCTTAATGTGTATAGACACAGTAAAATAACTCTATCACTCCATTTAAACAAATAGTATAGGCTAAAATGTAGTGATTTATATCTTATTGTTTAATTACAGGTCTCCTACCATTTGATATCAGGCAAACATTTGGTTTGATTATGTCTTTGTGGTCTCCTGTCCAGTTAAATGAAGGATGGCTTAAATTTGCTTTTCATGACCCCCTCTTATACTCACCAGATTTACAAAACTTAATCAAGCATTCATGTAACCATGCATTATTACTGTCGATGGCAAAGGCTCGTTTAACAGACTGTAACATTAGTAGAAACTTCCCTGTACCAGAAAAACAAAACAAAACCCCATTCATTATCTTCTTCACTGTATTTTAGCTTCACTTAAATTAAACTTAAGAACTTAATTTTTAAAAAACACTTGCAAGAAAAATTCAAAGTTAATTTGTATTATCCAAGACAATTTTTGCTTTCCTAAGAAAATTTTAAAAATTGTTTCACACAGGCTGGGAGATGGTGGTGTGTCTTTAATCTCAGAAATCAGGAGGAAGAGACAAACAGATCTCTGTGAGTTTGAGGCCAGCTTGGTCTAGTCTACAGAGAGTTCCTAGAGAGCCAAGGCTGCACAAAGAAACCCTGCCTCAACAAACCAAAAAGAAAAAAGAAAACAATGTTTTACATAAATGTCTTCGATTTCACTGCTGTGGTAAAACATATGCCTAAAAACAACTTGGTGAGGAAAGGGTTTATTTCATTTTAGGTAGTTCACTATCCAGGAAATGCTGAGGCAGGAGCTGATGCAGAGACCATGGAGAACACTGCTTACTGGTTTGCTCAGCCTGCTTTCTTATACTTCAAAAACCACCAGCCCACAGTGAGCTGGATTCTCCCACAATAATCAAGAAGATGCCCCAGGCCAATTCAGTAGGAGCAATTCAGTAGGAGCATCAAGTAAGGTCCCTTCTTCCCAAATGTAAGCTTTAGTTTGCACTGACCTAAAACAAGCTAGCACATGTAAACAATCTGTATAACTACTCACACTATTTTCATACTGGATTTTATTATAATATTTTAATATGTTGCAGGCAAATTTTTGATTAGGAAAATAAAAGGGAATTAAAACATTTTGTGGGAGGTTGACATAAAAGCTCTAAGAAGCAAAAAAGGGTCTAAGTAACAAAATTCTATCTAAAACAGTCAACACTATAAAGGTTAGAAACTGAACTCAAGGCAAAGGGTGTATAGTTTAGTGAAGCAGTACATGCCTACCTAACCTGTGTGAGTCCCAGGGCTCAACCCCATGCACCATGGGAAATACAACAATAACAATAGACATAAAACCTCAACTCAAAACAGTAAGTTACCTTTTCTAAAATATATTTCAAATGCCAGAAGGTGAGTATAAATGTTATCAGCAGCAAGGCTCTTTAGAGGAGTGAGGAACTTGATGGCTTCTTCTAATGGATTGTCAACCTATTTTGAAGCAGAAAGAAAACATTTTTGTATTTAAAAAGCAGGTACACAGCCAGGTGGCGGCACATGCCTTTAATCCTGGAACTTGGGATGCAGAGCAGGTGCATCTCTGAGCTCAAGGCCAGCTTGTCTATAGAGCAAGTTTCCAGGTCAGCCAGGGCTATACAGAGAAACAATAAAAACTTAACGAACAAAAAAAAAAAAAACAAAAGCAGGTACACATGCCAAGTTCCTCTCACGTTTTATATAAACACATACAATATAAAATTGGTGTACTTTCTTAAATAGCCAGATGAGCACAGAAGCATTTAAAAATTAAATTATCACCTGTAATGGAGAGGTAGCTCAGCTGTTAGGAGCACTTACTGTATGTCAAGAGGCCTGGTTCCCAACACCACCTCAGGCAGTTTAAAACCACCTGCAACTTCAGCTCCAGGAGATTCTATGGCCTCTACTGGCCTCTGTTAGCCAGTACAGACCTACCATACATATACACATAAATAGTAAAATGAAAATACACTGATGCTACAACAAATTCCAAAAACTGAGTATCTTTAAAAACCTCTTTCGGTTCTGTAGATTATTATTTAAAAACGAGGAGTCAGAAGGACCACATCCCTCTCTGGGCCAACTTTAGGGAAGAATCCATTTCCATGGTTTTCACTTCCAATGGTGGCCTGAGCCTGTGGCTATGGCAACACATCTCTATCCTTTTCTGCTTTCCCCACCTGGGACAGGCCTTGTCTGATCATGCTGGGCCACACGGGCATTTCAGGCTAATCTCAATCTCTCTTTCTACTGAAAATGGTTTTCTTCCCCACAGAATATATCCTTCCTCTTCACCTTCCAGCTCCTCCCCTCCAATCTAGATTAACCTTCTGTCTCTCATCAGAAAACAAACAGGTGTCTAAGAGATATTAAAAAAAAAAAAACATATAGTAAGATGAAACAAAACCTACTACACTGGATTTGGACAAAACAAACAGAAGGAAAAGAGCTCAGGAGAAGGCACAAAACACTGACCCATTCATTCACAGACTCGGGAAGCCATAATATACATGCAAAGGACCTGCTTCGATGGCTGGAGTTTCCAGCTAGTATTTCATCTTAACTTCAGCTAGTCACAACCTTAATTTCCCTTTGCCATGTGCACACATTCACAGGTTCTGGGAATTAGAACACAACTTCAGAAGACTCTATTCTGGTCTATATTATTTTTACTTATAACTTGCCATTAGCCAAATTTTGCATATTGTCAAACAATAACCAGTGGTTCTGATAATCACACGAATATTACATGTGGCTTCTTAAACACAGAACAGAATCAAACAACATGAATTTACCATAAACAGTGACTACAAACCCGACGCACTCTTTCTAGAGCTTCAGGTGTCAGTCCTTCCGTCCAAGCACTGGCGCCCCCCTCCTCTCCTCTGTGTCTCCTTGGGTTTGTCTGTTGACGGCCCCTTTCTGTGTGTTTCCTCTCTTCTTCTAACTTAGCCTTCTTCTGGGCTCTCCTTTGCTTGCTAAGCATTTTCTTGAGTTCCTTGGTTGACAGGATTTCTGTAAGTATTCAAATGTGTATTGTCACTGTCATTTCCCATGGTTTGTCCTTTCTGTAATATATGCTATTAATATATTTTTCTTTTGGGAGAGGATGGGGTAACTATGTAAAGGCTTTAGGAAGTACATCCGTGAGACTAGCCAAACATGGCACACAAAGAGCCAATAAATGTTGGGTGCATTATAATAACTAAAACAAATTCCAACTCAGCCCTGTCTCCATGATATTCTACCACTGTCGTCAACTTGACACAATCTAAAGTCACCTGGGAAGAGTCTCAATGAGGACTGTCTATATGAGGGTGTGGGAAACTGTCTTGGTTATATTAACTGATGTGGGAAGAGCAGCATCATTTCCTGGGTTTGAGTCCCATACTGCATTAAAAAGGAGAAAGAGATGCATACATCTCTTCTCTCTGTTCCTGACTGTAGTTCTGACCAGCTGCTCCAAGTTCCTGCTGCCCTGACTTCCTGCTATGATGGACCCTAACTGGGAATTATGAGTTAAAATAATCCCTTTCTCCATAAGCTGCTTCTGCCAGGGCAGTTTATCACAACATGAAACAAACAGTTTCCCATACAATAATTATCAAGAAAATCACTTTATCCCTGTAGTGGGATTCAGGTGTTAGCTGACAAGGCACTGCAGGCGGGTCCGGACCATGGGGCTAGTCAGGTCAGAAACCTCACTGTTACAGATGGCATCCCAACGTGGGCAGAACACCCACATAAAGCCTGAGAAAGCTTAAAAAGGGTTCTAGAGCAGAAACGCAGCCAAAGCAGCTTTCAAATTGTATATCTGAAGCAGGTCATGGTGCAGAGATGGTGTGGCATCCAGGCCACAGACAAAATGGCTGTGAACTTGCAACAGGCAGATTAAGCTGCGAAAAGGCCATTTTGCAAAGTCTCACAGAAGACTCGGTATAAACAACAAGCTGCATGTGATTGATTTAAGGTTTCTGTTTATAATGAACAAAAATGGAACAGAGTCAAAGACAGTTTCTTGATAGCAGCATATTCTGGGACTGCTCTGTTTGCTGGTGGTGAACAGAGACTCGGTCCCTTTAAAGAGAAACTTCCTGACTCAGCTTTATCAGCAAAAACGGTGTGTCTCTTTAAGAGGCCTTAAGTAGTGAGCAGCAGGTTCTACTTAGTGACAGTGTAAACCCTAAGATTTCCTGAAGTTGGGGAGGTAAAGTTTCATAATATTTAATACTATTCTAAGAATTGGAAAATTAAGCATGGCTCTGGTACCTCCACCATGTTGAAAAGCCAAGCAGGGCAGAGTCAGCAGTCAAAGCAGTACTTTATAGTCCAGCATTTTAAAAGCTCTTCTGGTCATAAAATGATTATGGATACGCAATGAAACAGATTCAGATGGGAAAAAAACTATAAATGGGTTACAAAGTGTGTGAAAAAGAATACATAAGCTGGGAGAGAAAAGTAGAAGGGTAGAAAAATTTCTTTTAAAAAGAGAAATACAGTAATAAAATATAAGCTACGTAAAGATGGAAAATACAGAGTCTGGATTATGGTTATTACTGTGTTTTCTTTTAATTTTTTAGCTGTTAATGAGCTAACTACAGAAAGACAATTGATTGCAAAGGCTGCTAAGTTAAACAAACATATATTTTAAAGGTATCTTGATTTTTAAATTTGTGTCTAAGTATAGGTTGCTTTAGATGAGAGGTTCTGCTTTTGTTTCCACAGAAGATAAGAACTTTTCAGGATCTTATGATTTCATCAACCAAGACCACCTGAAAATTCTCTGACAGAAAGAGATGGTCACATAAAGTCTACAAACTAAGATGATCCAGCCTCAGGACCCTCAAAAGATTGCCAGCACCCCTTAATCAGCAGAAAGTAGTAATGAAATGCTACCCCCAAATTCCCCCAAAAAATGCTTATAAATGTTTGTTTTCATTATAAATGGTTAATGATCACAGTCAATCTTTTTCTAAAAAGACAAAAGGGGATATGGTATATGGATGATTTTTAAAAATTAGATTATTGAATTTACTTTGATCCAAAAATCAGTTGTTAATCTTAAAATATTTTACAGTGGTATGGATTTTGGTTTATTGATACAAATTTGAGGTCAATTTTGTTATGCTGTATTTTTCGACTCTTGTTTAAGGTATGTTTATGTAACTCATTTAAAATTGCAATGTATAATTAAGAAATGCAGATTAATAGTCATCTATGATAACCAAACTTATAGTCACATTAGTTAGATTTTTAGGTATACAAAGATATATTTCAAAGATAATTTCAATTTGAAGATAGGTAATCTTCAAACACTTTAAAGACCTACAGAATACAGCATTTAAAATGTTTTAAGAACTTAAGACTTTTCTGGACAGTGAGATAGGTCTGCTCCTGACAACACCAATCTACTTCAAGAGAATAGTGGGCATCAAAGAAACTTCATGTGGAATTTACTTTCTTTGTGGCAAAGGCTAGCCACTGGACAAGAACCTGTTTGTGTACTGACTGCTTGACAGTATGCTGTAGAAACCGGACATGCAGATTCCATAAGATGACCTCTGAACTTTGGCAGAGCAAGACAAAATGGTCCTTCAGGTTCCTGCTTTGCAGAGAAAACTGCCAGACATTCTTCAGGACACAAGAAGAAACTGACAAACTATGCCAGAATGGGCAGAGCAGTCATTCAGATATCCTGCTTCACTGAAAGGTATGCTAGAGACTCTAAGCATGTAGGCAGAATATGGATGCCCCAACGTTACAAAGAACTTTGGGTGACTGTCCAGGCAGACAGGTGTCATCTCTGTCATGTCTAGGAAGTTGCTTTGCACTTCCTGTTTAAACTTGGGTAATATATCCCTCTGTAGTCTTTGATGTAGTTGAAGATTAGATAGCTATAAGTAGTTTTCCTTAGTTATTATAAAAGGTATATTAGATATGAGGTTAAGGATATTTCAAATAGACTAGATATTGTGACTGTAATTCTTGCTTGATAGCTGTTTTGTTATATGTAATTTTGCTATACTGAAATTGAAACCTTCCTTTTTGATTAGACAGAAAAGGGGAAGTGATGTGGCAATGTCTTTCTGTATGCTGTGAAACAAACTGTTTTGGCCCATGACAGGCACCATAGCAGCTGGCAGGAATTAGAGCACAGATAGGAGGAGTGTGGAGTAAATGAGAGATGGATCCTGCTGCCCAAGGAAGCAGCATGTAAGGAACACAGGTGAGCCACGGGCCATGTGGCAGGATAGATTAATGAAAATGGGTTGAGTTAAGATGTAAGAGCTAGCTAGCAATGTGCCTGAGCCATAGGCCAAACAGCATGAAGTTAATATAAGTGTCTGAGTCATTTGGGGGGGGGGGGGCAACAACTGCAGGCGGGTACAGACCATGGGGTTAGTTGAGCCGGAAACCTCACTGTTACATACCCCCCTCAGTTTCAAGTTGCAAAACAAGGATGAGAGAATGTATATAATGAAACCTGTACTTCCTAGCTACTACACAATGGGTCTCCATTTGGACACTGGCAGTCCAGTGGTAACAGAGGCATTTTCTCTTTTTTAGTAAAGCAAATACCACAAGTTGTAAGAATATGTTTTCTTCCTGAGGTACTCCAAGTTTTTTTAATTTTTAATTTAAAAAAAATTATTTGGCTAGGTGGTGGTGGTGGTGGTGATGGTGCACATCTTTAATCCCAGCACTCAGGAAGCAGAAGTAGGTGGATCTCTGTGAGTTTGAGGCCAGTCTGGTCTACATAGTGAGTTCCAGTAAGCCAGGACAACATAGAGAAACAAAACAAAATTAAAACATTTATTAGTATGCTTGTGGCGGGGGAGGTAGAAAAGTTAAGATTGGAGGGGGGTGCATGCCCTAGTAGTGCATGTATGAAGGTCAGAAGTCAACCTTAGAGAATTGGTTATCTCCTACCTTTACATGAGTTTCAGGGATCAAACTCCCATCATGAGGCTTGGGTGAAAATTTTATCTGCTGAGCCACCTCACCAGTCTCAAAAGCTTTTCTCAATTACATTTAAATAAATAGCCCACAGACATTTATGTTCTTTCTTAACTGATGTTACTGAGAAAAAACCTGAGAAAGACTGTGCTTGACACTGTAGTACATACCTGTGACTCCACATTGGAGGTTGAGACAGAGACATCAGGAATTTGAGGGCAGCTGGGCACTGAGACTGGGGGTTAGGAGGAGGCATGCAAGTCATCTCATTGGGTTGACTGAGATAAACCTGTTACACAACATCAGCCTTGACTTTATTTGAAGTATATCTTGACTTTTTCCTAATGTAACAATCAGCCAATACTGACTTCACATCCATTCCACAACATACTCTTTTATTGTTATTTTAGTTATACAAACAGAAGGTGAGGCAAGACAATTTGATATAGTGTATAGTGTATAACTGAGTTAACCTTTTCTAAATTTTTGTTTGTTTTTTTCACAACAAGGTTTCACTGTATAACTTGTTCTGTAGACCAGGCTAGCCTGGAACTTAAAGATCTGCTTGCCTCTGTCTCCTGATTAAAGGTGTGCACCACCACTGCTCGGCTAACATTTGTATCTCCTTGATCATTTGTTGATATATTTTCCTATAAAATATGTTAATATCTAATAATAATATTGTGAAATTTAGTATTCTTTTAAAAATCTTTTAATTACCTGAATTTATGTCTTGTTGCTTGCTTTCACTGGTTAAAGGGTTATCATATAATTTCAAATATATTTCAATTGCTGATCTAGCAGCCTTGAAATAAAAGGTATGTCTTCTGAGAGTATCTTCTAATCTCAAGAGGTCAACATAAGCACGGAGGGTCATCTTTCTCATGCAGTATGTATGGAAGTCAAATTGATCATCGGTTATCTCAGAAAAATGCTTAAAAACAAAAACCACAAGATTATCCCTTACATTTATGTCAGTAACTTCTACCTTTTAAAAGAAAATTACAGAAAGTCCCTAAAACAGTCATAGTTGGACTTGGTTGCCCTTTACAATGTTAACAATATAAAAAGCATCACATTCTCCACATTCAACTTAAAGTGTCTTTTTTACCACTGCAATATTCTGAGCACACCTGATTATAACTTCAAGGGCTCTGCTATATAGTTCACTCTATTTCCTCATATCATAAGACAAATATCGGGTCATCTTTTAAACCTGGAAATTAGTGCATGACAATGTAGCTTTCTTCCGTACGCTCATAAAAACTAACAAGGCAGAGTTAAACAACTCTGAAATTGATTGCATGTAGGATCATACTAAATGTTTACATATCTGATTAAACTCACTATCTGTAAGCCTCCTTCCTAGTGACTTCTAACACAGCACAGAGACCACCCATGTGAGGTAAAAGGCTTATCAATAGGGCATGTGAGTACATCTTTTATTTCTTAGTGCCTTAGTGATTTCATCTAAACTAGGAATACAGCAATATAGCTAGTCTCTTAACATGACTGTTTAACCAACACATTTTGAAGTTTATTTCTGTAAGTACAGTGTTATACGAAGACAGCATTCTGACTTTTTCCTAGTAAAGAAGTTCCCATTAACATACTCATATTCTGTAAATTTTTAAATCTGAAGTCATAAGGTCTTCCTAACAATGAAGCTCAACGCTTTCATCTACTTTCCAAAGGACTCCCACCCCCACCCCCAAAAGGTTAAGCAGTAATTTCTTTCATGAAAAGAACAATTTACATCTGATCTACACAAAACAATTTTATAATTTAGTTTTCTCCTGACATATATTTATACCTCTGCTTCCCCATTCCATTTGGCTTCTCCAAACTCACACACAAAAATGAAGTACTCCATATTCCTTCAGGGGGAAAGGGGTGCTGAGGATAGTCTAGCAGCTCATGTACAGAGAATATACTAGCATGGTTCCTACCACTTGATACTTAGTCATCTTGGTAATTAGAAACATGTTATACACATAGAGTCACACTAAATACCTGAGAAGAGTAAAAGTATAACACAGACAAGAACAGAAAAAATAAACATTTCATAGTAGTTATAAGTTACTAAAAAATCATGTTTTAATGACACATTTGAATGCTGAATTTTCCCAGTGAGATAAATAAATTAGTTAACATTGATTTATTTAAATATTAAAGGCTAAGATACTTGATAAAGTTGTCAGTGCTTTTCCTTAGTGTAAACCAAGCTTCCATAAGAGTAATACATTAAAATTTAACGCAATTGGCTAAGGGAAAGAGAAATGCTGTCACAGAACACACAAGAGGAGAAACGTCTACGGTGCTACAAGACGTTACTTAGGTTGAGAAAGACATGAAAAGGAGACAAGCTTCAAAAGATGTTCCTGGAAACACCAGTAGGCAGGGACTTTGAGGCACATTTCAGCATCTGGAACCACACACACTTAATCCTCCTCTCTCAGTAACAGCCCACAGGCTGCCTCTCTCCAGTTGATGTCTTCTATAAGCTGGGTTGTCAACTTAGCCCAGTTACCACAAGTGAACACACTGTGTCATGGAACCACTCAACCAAGGTAAACCTGGGTGTTTACTCACTCCGTATAGCTCTTGGTAAGTTTTTTGTTTTGAAAAGCTAGATGAAATCAGAAAAGGCAGGATACAGCTATGGTGTATAGATATTTTGCTTTGGAATAAACAAGGGAATTGAAGAATACTACATCACCAACTAAGTTAATAATCTTAAACTGCTGGCAGATGGTCAACAAAATTAAGCCTGACCATGACCTTTGAAGCTAACACTGACTATAGAGCAGGATACTTTTTCAACAAAACAAAATCAAACAGAAACTGGGCTTGAATTAAGACTAGTTAGCAAAGTATTAAGAAAAGCTATCACAGCTTTCAAGTATGACTTTCTTCAGGAATTGTCTATGAGGCCATCTCTTCTGGCTACTTTCCTGTCTGTCCTGTCTCTGAATTCTAAGAACTTACACAGAGGAGGGGAAAAAAAGCCTTTTCTTGAAAATGGTGACTAGATCAACTCAGGGAATAGCAACTTCTTCCTCTCTAAAGGAGCTGTCGTTATAAAGCATGTGACAACTTAAAAAGGACACAACAGGTTTTAGAAATCCTAGATTACATAAAGAGTTAAAAACATACATATTATATGCATATATATTGTTCTAACCCAAATATAAGCCAGCACACTAAAAAGCCATCCCAGTCAATATTTTTAAAAAGATAAATAATTTAGAAATTTGCTATGAATACAAGCTTATAGTTAGTACTTTGAAGACAACTGTTTTAATAAAACATAAGCATCAGATTGAAGTAGACCACATGACCATTAATGATAATTTTAAAATCCAGTTAGAGGGCCAAAACAAAGACAGAAAAGGTACTATGGACATTCTAGAACGTTAAAACTTCAAATCCAATGTCTAAGAAACCACCATCACATCTGAAAGCTGAAACTGCTTTCAATAAAAGAGTTCTTGATTGAAATCCTGAAAGCAGAAAGACCTGCTCCTTATTTAAACTTGTTTCTTAGCATTGTTTTTATTAAAAAATAAAATGCAAAACTTTATTTGTAAACTTTATTTGTAATAGGCATTTATTTCCTTATTAAAATATAAGAAGACGGGCTTAAAGAAACTTTGTAAGTAGTTAATAAATCTGTGAAAGCTGGATGAGGTGGTGGCACATGCCTTATCTCAGCACTCAAGTGGCATGGGCAGTTGGATTTCTATGAGTTGAGGCCAACCTGATCTACAGAGATCTTGGAAAGTCAGGAATACATACATAGTGAGACCCTGTCTCAAAAAAAAAAAAAAAAAAAAAAAAACAAAAAAACAAAAAAACAACAAAACAAAACAAAACAAAAAAAAAACCAAAAACAAAAAGAAACAAACAAAAAAAAAATCTTTGAATTGTATATACTTTTTGTGTCTGCATATATGTGGGCATTCTTGTAGGTACCGAAGAGTATAGTGTGTATGTGTGTGTAGGTCAGAGAAGAAACTCAGATGTCTGTTTTCAGATGCCTTTGACTTTTGTTTGACATAGGGTTTCTCACTGACTAGTAATGTGCCATGTTGGCCAGGCTAGATAGCCCAGTAGCTTTCAGGGATCTACCTGCCACTACATCCCATGTCACTGCTGGATTATAGATGCACACCTTGCTTTGTACATGAGTGCTGAGGATCCAAGTTCAGGTCCTCACACTTACAAGGCAAGTACTTTTACCAAATGGGCCACCTTCCCAGGTCAAACTCTGTGTGTATACACAGTGAGTGGGCTCAGGGTATCTTCCTCAATTGTCTTCTTTTTCTTTAAAAGACAGTGTCTCTTACTGAACCTGGAGCTCACTACTGCAGCTAGACTGCCTCGCTAGAACCCAGGTATATGCTTCTATGCCTGTTTTTTGTTTCTTTGTTTTAAATCAGTTAAGATTTGAACTTAGAATGTCATGTATGCACAAGTATTTTAACCACTAAGCCATCTTCCCAATTCCTAAGCCTGAAGTTTATACTCTTAAATCTTTCCAATGATATTATGCGATTTCTTTGGATGTATTAATTTTGTTAGAAATCAGTCATTACTTAATGTATTTATTTATACTAAATACATTTCTACATTATGTAAACTATGCATATTATTAATAAGATTTGAGCTTTTATTTTTAGTATAAATATAATCATAAGTGACATGAGAGGTAGCTCTTTTATAGTTCAGATTTTTCATAGTGAAATGCCAATAGCAAACTCTGAATAGTTAATTTTTTAATAAATATAATTAGGCCAGGTGACCCGAGAGTGATGATTTCTACATTTTAATCCTGGTAGAGATTAAATCTTCAATTTAATCTCAATGTAACCCTTTCCTTCAAAGATATTTTCTTCCAATTAGATCATTGTTTGAACTAGAAGTAATTTATCTATCTAGTATTAAGAATTTCATTCATGCTACTCAGCCAAAGTCACTATAAACTTATCACAGTGTGGCAATACAGAAAATACTGCAAACCATAAAGCAATACCCGTGTCAACATTACTAAGAATAAGACATATATGTCGAGAAGTTCCAACTGTAAGAATCCTGCAAACATTCTAATTAAACTTCAACAGGAAAATGAGTAGATTTCTACTTGCATCTTTGATGAAATTACTAATCTGCAAGTGCTTTACATCTCATGACAATAGGGTACATGAAATATCTTTCCTTAAAGAAAGAGGCCTTTTAAGTGGTAGACACTAGTGAGCACTAACATAAGCTACTGATAGTATATTTTGCTGCTAGCTTTTGTTCTTTATTTATGTGTAAGGTTTGTGTGTACGTGTGTGCGATGGTATATGTGTGTATATGTGTGTGTGATGGTGTGTGTGTGAGATGGTTTGTGTGTGTGATGGTGTGTGTGCATGTGATGGTATGTGTGGAGAACGACACATACATGGAGGTCAGAGGGCAAACTTGGGTGTTAGTTCTCACCTTCTACTTCATTTTTTTAAGGATGGCTATAAACCGCCATGTGAGTGCTGGGAATCAAACCTCCCGTCCTCTGCAAGAGCAAGTGCCCTTAACTACTGAGCCATCTCCATAGCCCACCCACACTTTTCCAGGGGTCTCTCTTACAGGGTGTGTACTCCAGGCTAGCTGGCCCACAAGTTCCAGGGATTTTCCTGTCTCTGCCTTCATCTCCACCTCTCAACTCACCATAAGAGTCCCGAGATTACAGACACACACCACCATGTCCAGGAGTTACAGATCCCAGGGATCTGAAGTCAAGTCACTAGGCTTGTACAACAAACTCCCTTACTTACCAACCTACCTCCTGTCCTTTTTTTGTGACAGGGTCTCACGATGTCACTTAGGTTGTCTTTGAATACAACTTGCAATTCAGGCTAGCCTCAAACTTATGATCCTCCTGAGTTCTGGGATTACAAGCCTGCACCTCCAGTCCCAACTCTGTTCTACAATTTCACCACAGAAACAGAAGCCTACTGGGTATTTAACATGTAATCCAAGAGGCTTAGAATTCTCAAAGAGAAAATGAGAAGTCTTTGCCCTAGAAATACAAAGTAGAGGACAGGAACCAAAACAAGGCCAACTTTGGTGATTTCTAAAGGTTCTGCTATATCCTGGTTCCAGCTCCCATTAAAAACCACCCCGAGACAGAGCCTTCCTCTGGGCATCCTCACAAGTTTCACATGGGAAGAAGGCCAAAGTGACTGCCATGGTGCAGACATCAGGCTCACCTGACTACGACGCCTGTGGTTTTATACTGCTGTGTCAGCAGGGGAAGAGTGGTGCCGAGTGCCCCACAACTGAGGGCTGCTGAGGACTGCCTCAGGGGTGCATTTGCGGCTCCTTTCCTCCTGTAGTCCGTGTAGAAGGAGAGCGCTTCAGAGATGACAAAGAACAGGAAAACAAAAATTCACACAAAGGAAAAGAAAAGTGCCCTCGCTAAGGCATAGCACACACATTAACTCTAAATGCAGTGATAAAATAAGCCTGCAGATTGGCTGGCTGATGCACAGGGCACCAAATGTGAAAACAGGCATCCTGGGAAGACCAACTGGAGAGAGGCTGACTGTGGACCAGATCCTGATGTTTAAGGGGGAAAGATGGTGCCACCAGGGTTGTGTCCTCCTAGGCTGCTGATGAAAACTAAATAATGGCCAGATGAAAGAAGAAATTGTGAATGTATCTCAATTATAGCACAAACTGTTTTTACAAAATTGTTTTCCTTTTCTGAAAAAATACATAAACATGTCAAAGTATCAAAAAAGTAATCATTCACTGCACATGGCTGCCATACTAAAGAACTGTTTTCAAATGTCAAAGGTTAGTCAGAAGAGGCAGATGATCCAGTGTAGACATGTACCTGCTTTTCTTATCACTCACAGAAAACTAGAGTCTACATCCTCACAACTTACCTTTTCTACTTCATGGCATTTTTTCAAGGCATCCCCGTATCTCCCAAGGCGCTGATAGGCCAAAATGCATTCTGTCTCAAACCACATACACTGCATTTCATTTAGATTTTCCATGGCAGATGTTCCTTCCTGAAATGGAAACTTGTATAAACACAAGGCAGCAAGCAATAAAATAGATCCCCCAAATCACATTTTTTAAAAAGTCCATTTCAAAGCCTTGGGTTCAAATCTTGACAGGAAAAAGTCACCTTTCCTTTTCCAACTATGCCCATAACTATTATGGTGACAATAATTAGACACCAGCAAATACATTAAGGCGTGTGATGTTTTGTTTTATTAATTTATGTTGTATGTCTGTGTAACGTATGCACAGATGACACAGTATATTTGGAGGTCAGAGGACAACTTCTGGGAGTCAACGCTTCCTCTTACTGAATCCTGAAGATCTGCTGTAGGTCTCAACAGCAAGCACCTTCCCACTGAGCCACCTCTGCAGCCCTCCTTAGTGGTTTGAAACTACAATGTTATGCGTATTCGGCTTCACTGGAGTGTTCACTGCTTTGTACAGAACAAACTCCAAATTAATAAAGCTACTTCTAAGCCCTGAAACTCTTATTTTAACTACTTAAAGCAACAGTCCTATGGATAGTGCCCATCTCCTTTTCGCTTTTTCTACTGAGCATTTCCTTGCTGACACAGAAAGCATACACAGAAAGAGGCTGTTTCCAAAAAAAAAAAAAAAAAAAGTCAAGAATTTATCATCTCTAGATTTAAGGAAAAAGACTTATTTCTCCTTTAGCTATGTATACTTTCTATTTTCTCATGACTGTCTTCACAAGAACTACTAAACAACCATTTGTAACCTTCCGTAATTCTAAGCTATAAACAATCTGTAAACGTGAACATTTTACTTACTCACTTTAGTCTCCTCCACCCTTGAAGACACATGCTAGTTGTCTGTGTTGGTTTAAATCACTGGACTGAAATTTAGCTTAAATTTTATACACTCATTTTTAACTGTACTTTAACCCTTCCTTTTACCTCCCAGACAATATATTTTATCTAAAGTCCTAAGGATTTGTATGACTTTCTGTTGCTAATCTTGATGCCTGTAATATAGTAGAAGGATGCTGAACCACAGTACTAGTCAGTGTGACTCAAATAGTCTAAGTGGTCTCTTCTAAGCTTCCATTGCTCTTCTGTAAAGCATCAGATACCTGAGTATGTCATGCATGAACATAAACTACTATCCTCCCCTTGCCCCTCTCATTCTTGACAAAAATTTTGTCATCATCAAAAGGTGGATACATTCTCCAATTCTCTCACTTAGATTATGATTATTTTGCTATGTACATACTTAATATAGTATTAAGTATATCAATCACTGTTATTCACACTTCATCTTAAACACTTTGAGTGTGACTGAATTGGATCGGTTCATGTTATACATGCTAATGTAAATAACATATTGAAACCCATTAATATGCACTACTGCTATATGTCAATAAAAATTTTAATTAGTAGAGCTGAGTATGCTGTAGCTCAGTCGGCAGAGTGATTGCCTACTGTGAATGAAGCCCTGGGTTCAATGCACAGCACCACAGAAAACTGGGCAGGGTGGAACATGTAAGGATTCCTGGCATGTAGCAGCTTACATGGTAAATGTGGTGGTGAAATAAGAATTATCTCAGGGACCACTGCATGGTCATGTAAATCCGTGCTCACCCCACTCTCTTAAAAAGAGACACCAGGTGAAAGCTGTTCTTTCTCTTCTGCTTCTCTCTTGGCAAGCCCCCTGAATAAACTCTAGTGTGGCGCTGGTGGTGTGTGTCTGATCTCACGTGGGAAACCAACAGGACACACCTGTAGCTCTGGCTCAGAAGGCAGACAGAGGACCAGAAGCACAAGATCGCCCTCCCTACTTAGTGAGTCTAAGGCCAGACTTGGCTACGAGACTCTGTCTTAAAAACCTAAGTAAATAACAACAACAAAATGCTCAAAGTACCAAAGAGATTTGGAAAACGGTGTGTCAATAACACAGAAATACTAAAAGAGAAAACCTAAGAAGGCCAGGCAGTGGTGGTGCAAGCCTTTAATCCCAGCACTCAGGAGGCAGAGGCAGGTGGATCTCTGTGAGTTTGAGGGCAGTCTGGTCTATAGAGTGAGTTCCAGCACAGCCAGGACTGCACAGAGAAACCCTGTCTCAAGAAAAAACAAGAAAACTACCCAAAAATACATGTTAAAAAATATGCCTCCTTGGTACCTTAGAAAATAAAGAAATCTTGCCCTTCAAGCATGAAGAGCATGTCTGTAACCTACAGACTCCTGCTGCATTTTCTTCAGGTATCTGGTTTGTTTAGCTCTTTGGACCCTCTGAATTGGTGTATGTATAATGTGAGACAGTGATACCATTTAATTTTTTAACCTAAGTGCCTATCTCAGAAATCTGATCTTCAATTTGAAACATACTCTGGCCACATACCAAGTTTCCAAACATATCTGAATCAATTTGAAGGCCTTCTGTTCTGTTCTATGAGCCTGTAATTTAATCAAAACTAAGTATCATGTCTAGTAGAACACTATAACAGAAGGAATGATAAAGGAAGAAAATATAGAACAAATATTTACCCAAACAATTTTAGACAACTTAAACTTAGAAATGTTATAAAAAGCAATTCTGAAGATGACTTAATAGAGAATTAAAGAGAAGTCATAAATTATAAAACAGAAAAATTTGGGACACAAAGTAAATTTTTAAAGCTTATTTATTTTAAGATGGGGTCTCATCATGCAGCCCTGACTACCCAGGATCTCCATATAAAGACCAGTCTGGCCTTGAACTCAGAGACCAGCCTGCTCCTGCCTCCATACTGGGATTAAAGGTATACACTACCACACTCAGCACAAAGGGAATTTTGGATAAAAACACTTGTAGCTAGCTCTTTCAGAGGATCAGAGCTCAATGGCTAGCACCAACACTAAGCAGCTCCTAACCACCTCTAACTCTAGCTCCAGGAGATCTGACACCCTCTTTTGGACTTCTTAGGTATTTGCATTCATACAGCAGGCATACACACACCTATGCATGCACACCACCACACTAAGTAACCATATTTGGAACATGAACTAAAAAACATTCTTAGGAATTTCAATGGCAAACTCAACAATTAGGAAAAATGCAAAAAAGACAAAGAATGAACATAGATTTAAAAAAGTCTAATGAATTTCAATGGCAAATGCAACAACAAATTGTCATAAAACTTCCATTTTTACTAATTTGGACAATTATATATTTATATATGCTACTGCCTACCCTGGTGAACTTGGAGCACATTTCCTCTGCTTCTTTTATCATATTTGCTCTAAGCATGTATTTTGCACATTTGGAATTGATGAATCTATCAGCTGTGTCCAAAGACTGTGCTTCATCCATCCACTTTGCAGCTTCTTTGAGATTACCTATATGCTGTAGGAAAAGAATTATTAGGGAAATCCATTTATGAGCTAGAGAAAATGGATGCCATAGAAATGGGAAAAAATATAAATAAAGACAGGTTAGAAATTTGACAGGATTTTGTCAGTTTATCTAGAAAATTAGGTAATTATAATTTCACTTACTAACAACTGGGCCAAATGACTATAGAAAAAGTAATCAGAAAATCTTAGGAGTTACTGCTACTTCAAGCCTTTTTAAAAATGACTCAATTCCAACCACTCAAAAATCAAGATTATACCTTGTAAATTTTTGCTTTTATGTAGAATAACTCTATCAGAGTTGGAGTACTAGCAATCACAGCATTAATATATTCTAAAGCCAACAAATACTGTCCAAGTTTATCAAAGTGCTGTGCCAGGAAATACTGGACCCAGAGTAGAGTTGTTGGGGGTTCCTTTTCTCCATTCTCTGCAATCAAACAAACATCAAATTGTTATAAGAATGCTAAGCAAAGCAAACCTACATGCTTTATCTTCCTAATTCAGAATGAAATCAGCTATTATTAAGAGCAAAACCTCAGCAAAAATGACCACTCTAAAAGAAGGCACGACTCTATGGCATCAAGTGCAAAAGGTAACAGTCATGTAGAGAAATAAAACTACAGTTTACCAGGCTTCCAATCCCAAACTACCTCCAAATAAACAGTGCCAGAGGAGAACAATCTGTCTTACTATATGCGTTCTCAAGACGAAAAAGCAAAATGCAGTGAACCAGAAAAATAATCAAAGAAAGTAACTTGGGGAAGAGATTACCTATCTATCATTGCATGACTTCAGCAGAAACAAAATTACACATTGCCCATATGCAAAATATATGCTTCTATCAAATATGACAACAGAAGCAGAGGAATGAGTTCCAAGTTCTCAAGGGTTACAGTATGAGTATGTAACTGTCTCAATTAGCATATTGTAAAGTTTAGCTTAGCCAGAGCATCATCAGAAAATATACCCTGATGAGACCACAATATTCCTGATATACCACAAAACTGAGATTAAGGTATACAGCCCAAAGTCAGCTAACAGAAGCTGCCACACACAAACATTATCTGAATTCTATTCTGCTTCCAAAATCCTCTACTAAAGAAGCTACCAGAAGAGACTGCAAATTGTCAGATATGTCTACAGTGAGGCAGATGTACCTACAGTACATCAACACAAGATCTCCTAGTATATGCAGTCAGCTAAACAAACAAGACAATAATGCAAACACACTAAAGCATAAGGTAGAAAGCTGTGGTGGTTTGAATAAGAGCTCCTCCAAGAGATCCATATATTTGAATGTTCGGTCCCCAGATCATGAACTATTGAAAAAAAGAAAAAAATAGATGTGGCCCAGTTAGAGGTGTGTAACACTGGAATCTAGCTTTAAAGTTTCAAAGTCTATGCCATTCCCATTTCTCTCTCTCTGCCTAGTGCTTGTGGATCTACTCCTCCAGCACTATGCCTGCCTGCTGCCATGACCCCGTCATGATGGTCTGCTGTATTTTGCTGTTTTCTAAGTTACCTCACTCATGGTGTTTTGTCAGGGCAATAGAAAAGTAATTAGGGAAAATGCAAAAAGGACAAAGAATGAAACATTTATCTTTCACTTTCCCTATCTAATTTAGGAGGCCAAAGTATATGAAGGAAGATTCTTTAAAATAATTTCAGAACTAGAGAGTTCTAAGTCAGGGGTATAACATTTGTCTAGCATGCATGAGGCCCTGGGTTCACCTACAGACTGCTCTGCCCAGCTATAGATGGAGAGCAAGCATGAAATAAGGAACCCAGCAAACACCCAAATCCTTAGGTCAGAGGCCTGATAAGATCCCCTCATCAATGACAGCAATGACAGCAATCAGAGCCCACTGTCAGGTATTCAAACAGGTCTCAAGTGTATCATTCTCACTATCAGTGTCATGTGAGATCAGAGTGTCAGTGGCAAACAGTGACACCAAGAGAAGGCAGCCAGCCAGATCTAAAGTATGGGACAGTCCACAAATGCTTGTTTGGAGCATCCAACCAAGGGGATTTCAAAAGGAAGAGGCCACTGTGATACACTGAAAAACCACAAAAATCATCAAATGGAAAGCATAGGCCTTATTTAACTACACTTAGATGAAAATAATCAATTAAACAAAAATTTTGCACGGTGGGAAAGAAATATAAACGTGGATGGGTATTAGATATGAAGTTAATTTTTTGTGTTGTAAATAAGGTCTTTACAGGTAAAATATTTGAAATTTGCTTTAGAATGCTCTAACAGGGTGGGCTGGAGGCTGGAAAGATAGCTAGCTCAGCAGTTTAGAGCAGTTCCAGAAGATTCAGGTTGAAATTCCAACATCACATGGCAGTTCACAACTGTCTGTAACTCCAGTCCCAAGAAATCTAATACCTCTTCTGGTCCAGGGGAACCAAGCATGCAAGTAGTACACAGACACACATGTAGGCAAAACATTCATACACATAATTTTATTCTCAGAAAAATAAAAACAACAAACTATAAACTCCAAAAGCAATGATATGGAAAAGACACATAAAGAACCTAAAGAGATTGTCTCCATACCTGAAACATCCTATAAGATTTTCTAAATTGTCTTTGTTTACATATGCTCCCCACAGTGCATCCAAGAACCATATACACATAATTAAAAATTCAAAAATAAAAAAAATAGAGAATTTAGGGATTCAGGAAGGAAGATTCTAATTTTAACTAAATACTCAATCTTGGAAAAGCCATTCAACCTCTTAAATCTGTTTTCCTTGTTAAATAAGGCTAACTCCAAGTCAAGAAGATTATGGAAATTTTAAATTAAGTAATACTGAAAATCCTTTCATTTTATTCACTAATTCAAAAACCAATAAGTAGTCATTTATGTAGCACGCATATAATAAATGTAAACCAGTATTTCTTTAATTAAAATTAGATTGAAATGAGCAATGAAATTCCAATTTAGTCCAGTTTAAACTTACCATAAAGGCTAAAAAAGCCATTCATTTTAAGAGAAGCTTCATAATTAGTAACAAGTTCCTGGATTATTGAAACCTGTTAAAGAAACATATTTTTTAAATTTAAAAATGCTTCACTGAAGGTATTTTTATTTGTGGACTAATTTGATTGGAACAACAATTTATATTTTATTTTTATTGATGTGTGCCAGTCTGTGTGCAGGTGCTTGTGAAGGCCGAAGAGGGCACCCAATCCCCTTAAACTGGAATTAGATGTGCTCTTTAAGCTCCCCGACATGTATGTCAGGTCCTTAGAAAGAATAGCAAGTGCTCCGAACCACCAAACCATCTCTCTATCCCTAAAGCAATACATTTCAAATTCACAAATTAGCTAAACTATGGGTATCAAAAATACTATTTTCTCCCACCTCTCAATCTGAACATTTTAGAAGACTGAAAAAAAGAAAACGCACCACTCTATTAATATTTTAGGAAGAAAAAGACAAAAACAGTCCAAAGAACTCTCATCCCAAGAAGCCTTGGTTTGGTGTGTTCTGTTGTTCCTTTTCCTCAGCACCAGAGATGAGGGTCAGACCCACAGCACTCTATCAGTGAGCCAGATCCTCAATCCCAAAATGATAACAGTCTTGAAGGACAATTTAACACATTTATATAATCCATGGACAATTAAATTGTCTTTTGCTTCCCTATTTTGTCCTGTAAAACTATAGACCATTATACAAATACTTAAATCTTATAAAATGTCATTCCTTACAAAAAAGTTAAGTGAAATGATTCAAAGTTTAAAAGATACACATTGAAAATGATGGTTCAGTCAGTAAAGTGTTTGTCATATAACTGTAAGACCAAGTTCAACCCCAGCACTCATATTAAAAGCTAGAACTAGCAGCATAGCTTGTACCTATGACCATGAGCTGATGGGGTGGAGAAAGGTGGATCCCTGGAACTCACACACTGGCTAGCAGCCTAGCCAAGTCAATTAACTCGGGGATCATCTAGAATTCTTATTTCAAAACATAAAATGGAAGAGTAACTGAGGAAAACGTTTGATATTAACCTCCAACCTCCACCTGCACATACACACATGCATACAGACCTATATGCATAGGTGTACAAACCCACAGGAACATGTGCAAACACTAAATATACCAACAACAGTATTTTTAATGAGTATTTCTTGCTTACTATTGTCAACACCCTGTACAGAATGAAAAGTATAATCTGTGCTTAACACAGTTAGGTCTTCCTTTCTAATGCCCTTATTTATATAACACCACTAAACAAGATCTACAGCACCATTTTACTTTATAAAAATTATTGCAACTTTTAAAATATCCAGATTTTCAAAACAAATTATTTTCTTTCTCCAAGCCTCTATTACAAACTAATAAAAATATACTATTTGCACATTTCCTGCCAGTGAAGTATAGACCACAAGTAATAAAGTCCCTGGCAGATTTTTGTAGACAGAACTGTGAAAGAAACCTCTACATGCATTCCATTTACTAGGAAAAAAAGACAGTATGATTTAATTGTCTTAATTTTTGAATCTAAATGAATCTGTACCATACAATGTCACAGAATAGCATCCATGAAGCCATACCACTGCCCAGCACTTTCCCAGAGTAAAACATTTCTCAAGCTTATAAAACATACGCATTTCTGATATGTTACTGAATGCCATAGCACAATTTATTAGTGACTTCAGACAAGCAGGGGCTGGAGAGACGGTTCAGTGATTAAGAGCAGTTGGTTCTCTTCCAGAGGACCTAAGTAGGGTTTCTCAGCACCCATGTCACAACTATCTATTAGCTCCAGCATCAAAGGATTTGATGCTTCTGGCCTCCTAGAGCATCTGTACCCACATGTAGAGACCCACACCCAGCACACAATTTAAAAATAATAAATCCTTAAAAGAAGAGATGGGGAAAAGGGAAAATTAGGAGGAACTTATATATACAAGTAGAAAAATCTAGAAAAGAAAAAATGGGGAACGTGAACAATATTTACACACAATGACTTCATTAGGGTTGGAGAGATGGTTCAGTAGTTAAGAGCACTGGCTGTTCTTTGTGCAGACTTGGGTCCAATTCCTAGCACCCATCTGGTGGTTCACAACTGTACCTGGTTCCCTTTTTCTGGCCTCTGAAAGCACAGCACACACATAATACACATACATGCATGCTAGTAAAACATCCAGATACATAAAATAATAAAGTAAAATGAAATAAAAAAACAAAAAAACAGCCAAACATACTCAATGAAAACGTGATATTGGGGATTCAAAGAATGTTTAAGACAATACTTTAAATGACTTTGATTTTGTTTCTAAAGTACAGTCTAGGTACATAGGACTGGATGGCAGGGACTCATTATATAGCCCATGCTGGCCTCAAAGTCAAGCCTATCTCCCCTTTTCAGCCTCTCCCATCTCCTGGGGTTACCAGCAAGTAGCACATATCCTACTGAACCACTACTGTAAAAAAGAGACTTTGATGCTAGGAGGGGGCACAAACCTAATCTAGGCACTCAGGAGGGTGGTAATTTTGAGACCAGCATGGGCTACACAGTGAGTAGTGGGTTATTCTGTACGGAAAAGTAGACTTCATGCGAGTAGAATTACTGTACTAGAGGCCCAGAAGGGTGAGGGAGAATAGAAGGTTGATATAACAGGTACCAAAACAGACAAGAAGAGTAGATAGTCTAACACTTCTTAAACTGTGTGCTGCAGGCTCAGGGTCACAAGTATGGAAGACTCCAAATGTCTGCTAATATATAAAGGCTGTTGAATGTGCAGTGACCAGAAAACAATTCAAAATCAGATATAGCGTGGATACTATATGATTCTGGTGGCAGGTAACAAGTACACATTACATTGCACTTGTCACTACACTACGCATGGCAATAAATGCTACTTAAAACACTTTAGCTTAGAGCTAAGACAATTACACAATCAATTACAGTATCCTTATACACAAAGTTGTCTGCTCTTAAGCAGCACTATGGCTTAACTGCAAAAAAAGCCACTTAATATCTTTCCTACCCTCATTCTTCAAGCTCTAAGTATCAAATTAGTATGTCTCTGGATTTTATTATTAGAAGAACTTCTTACATTTCTGTATAGGTAACTAACATGAATGCCACTTAAAAAGAAAAATCATTCACTGGGGCTGGAGAGTTGGCTCGGGAGTTAAGAGCCACTGGCTGCTCTCCCAGAGACCCGAGTTCAGTTCCCAGCATCAGTGTCAGGCAGTTGATGGCTCACAGATAATACATTCAGACAAATGTCCATATACATAAAAATAAAATAATTCTATCAAAGCAGTGGTGGCACAGGTCCTTAATGCCAACACTTGGGAGGTGGAGACAGAGGCAGGCAGTTCTCTGTGAGTTTGAGGAAGATCTACAAAGCAAGTTCCAGGATAGCCAGGGCTACAGAGGGACTCTGTTTCAAAAACAACAACAAACAAACAAAACAAAAAAGTAAACAAATAATATTTAAGAAGTAATTCAATGTATTCTGACTTGGAATTAGAACAGAATTTCCAACAATTTCTGGAAAGCCATAAATTTGCTTCTGTTGTCTTATCCCACACATTTATATAAAGCAATATTCTCAACATTGACAAATATAAACCCAAAATATCAATCAACTGTGAGAAATGGTAGAAGGTAAACTAGAGAGATGGCTCAGTGGGTAAAACCTGTGGTGATATACTGTATATTTAAGAAAATCAGCCTCGAATATCAGATAACAGAATCACTCACAGTCAAGCCATGAAGGTCAGTGAGTGGTGACACACACCTTTTATCCCATCAACTGGGATGACCAACGGTGAGCCAGGCCTTTAATCTCATCACTGAGATGACCGACTGGTGAGCCATGACTTTAATTCCATCATCAGAAGAGAGAAACCTTTCTGGATTTCTGTGAGTTCAAGGCCTAACAGTCAACCAGACTCATACCTTTAATCCTAACCCTAGGATTATGGTATCTAACTCTTGGATTATGATACAGAGTTGGACCAGTAAGTGAAACAGCTAGGCAGGGAAGATATTTAAGGCAGGAGAAGGCAGAGATTCATTCATTCTGTGAAGTGACCAGTCAGGCTGAAAACCCCTGAAAATACCATTTACCCTGTTTGGCCTGAGAAGTTGGCTGAGTAACAATTGACTGTGGTCTGTTTCCTCTTTCACCTCTAGCTAGGTTTTCGTTATATACTAACCAGAGTTTGTGCAATAAAATCCCTTGCCACTCAAGCATGAAAACTCAATTTCTTTTTAAGATTTATTTTATTTATTATGTATATGCAGTGTTCTGTCTGCATGTTTGCCTGCATGCCAGAAGAGGGCATGAGTTGAATTATAGATGTTTGTGAGCCACCATGTAGTTTCTGAGACTTGAACTCAGGACCTCTGGAAGAGTGGCCAATGTTCTTAAACTCTGAGCCATCTCTCCAGCCCAAGAACCTGTTTTTATCTCTAGAACTCACATAAAAGCTAGGCAGAGTTGCATGTACCTGTAATCTCAGTGTTCCTATAAGGAATAGTAGATAGAGACAGAAGCACCCCAGAATCTCATTAGCCAGCTAATATGGTATATGTAGTCAGTAGCAAAGACAAGACAGTCAAACAAGGTAGAAGGTAAGGACAAACACCTAAAGCTTCCTCTAACCTCCATATGCAAGCTATGGCATGTGCAAACCCACGAACATCACAAGCATAAAAGTTAAGTTTAAAAGAACCAAATGTGCTCAATGTCCTGTGTATCAAATGTGTGGCCAAGATTTAATCCTTTAGATAAAAACATATAAGCATACGTACCTTTAGCATGCAGATATGTTCTCATTTTTAATAAATGATTTAACTATATGTGGACCAAAGATGTGTTTTAAAATAAATTTCAAAATGGTTTAATATCAGTAAATGTTCGATCTATATACTTGTTTTATATGCTTTTAGACCCAGGAGTTAATAAAAACTTCTTAGGCAAAAAATGGTCACAAGTAGAAAAGTTTGGGAAGCTCTGCTCTACAGCATAGTGAAGGTAATAACAGTTCCTAACAATTTATATTTTTTCTAAAACTACAAGTCAGAAGTTCCAAATTTCCTAACACAAATGATTTATTTAAGGAGCCAGAGATGTTAGTTACTCTACCTGGTCACTAAATGTTGTATACATGTACAGAATATGCACACTACACTCCTTAATTATACATATTTTCTAACAACAAATAAATAAAAGCCACTCTTCAATGTTTTCTTCTGAAAAATAAATGACTATTTAGTGAGACCCTAGGCAAGAAAGTAAGCAAATAAACTCATGATCTGGAAGTTAATGTAATTGTTTTTCAAAGGAACAGCTCTGAAGGTGGGATTCATAAACTATTAATATCATCAAGACTGCCCAGGAACCCTAGAGATGTACATTTTAATAACATTTATTTTATGTAGAAGTATTTTGTCTGAGCCAGGTGTGGTGGGCCATGCCTTTAAGTGATCTCAGTACTCCTGAAAGCAAAGGTGGGTAGATCTTTTAAATTTGAAAACAACCTGATCTATAGAGCTAATTCCAGGACAACCAGGCCTATAAAGAACAGTTCTAAAAACAAAGTGAGGAGGGTTTTGATTGCATGTAAGTATATGCACCACATGCTTGCTTGGTGCCCACAGAGACCAAGAGTAGGCTCTGGCTCTCTTGAAGGAACCAAACCCTGGTCTTCTCTAAGAACAGCCAATACTCTTAACCACTAAGCCATCTCTGCAGCCCTCAAGATCCACAGTTTTAGACAATCCAGAAAGAATCAGAAACTGGTTCTCTACTAACAAACACATACACAAGAGTTTGAGAACAATGGATAAAACAAAGTTAAAGGTAGCAGGTAACTTTTAATGTAGCATAACCATCCTACCAATCCTAGAATATTTCCAACTTAAAACTTCTTTCAGGCTTAGAAATTTAGTATTCAAATTGCTTTAAGTATGTAGCAATTATTTTTGTTTTCCATTAACCTACACTGTCATCTACTGACAGTTTGCAAACACTCTAGCTAGTACAGGCTGTTTTTTATTTTATTATTTCTCTCTGTCTCTGTCTCTCTCTTTCGTGTGTGTGTGTGTGTGTGTGTGTGTGTGTGTGTGTGTGTGTGTGTGTGTGTGTGTGTGTGTATGTGTGTATGTGTGTGTGTTTGTGGTGTGTTGTATTCATGTGGTATATGCATCTGAGTCTGCATGTGCACATGCTCAGGGGGACAGGACAAGACATCTGCCATCTTCCTCTATAACTCCCTGCCTTATTACGTTTAGACAGGTTCTCTCCCAGTGAACCCGAAGCTCACCAGCTGAGCTAGGCTGTGGGACTGTGAGGATAATGGGAAAGTACAGCCATGCCTGGCTTTTTAAATAAGCGCTGAGATTCAAACTCAGACCCTCTAGTTTAATTCCTAACTGATGCCACTAAGATAGCAATTTTAGGAGGGGCCTATGTGGGAGAGAGTTAGGTCACTGGCAAGGCATGTCCTTCGGAGTATATTGATATTCCAGCCCTTCTTTTTCCATTTCAATTCCTGTCTACTATAATGTGATCAAGTCTGTTCTACTACACACTTCCCTCACCAAAATGTTCATCTTTGCCACAGGATCAACACAACAGAGCCAAGAAATCACAGACCAAACCCCTAACCTGTGAACCAAAACAAACCTTTCTTAATCTGAAGATATTTATTGCTGGTATTTTCTCACAGGGATGGAAACTAACACAAGATCTTAAATTTTTCACAAACTTTAAACCTTCCAAGTTCAACCATGTTCTCTTGCTTTAAATATTTTTTTCTAAGCAGTTATCTCTGATTAGAATTAAAGAGGCTCTATTATATTTTAATTATTAAATTAAAAGCTCTATTAAAGCTTCATAAAAATTCAGCCTGAGAAAATATTGTGCCTGCTGCAGAAATAACTTCCTAAAGCATGGCATCTGACTATAATCTTTGTGAATTCAAGCTCAAGCAAATAAGTGACAGTTAGAATTCCCAACAACACCAGAGCATGCCTGTTACAATGATTTCTTGGCCCCGGGAGGCCAGAGGTCCAGACCCACAGACCTGCCGCCCTAGACCCCTTAGCTGCCCGCTGCTGCTTAGTCTCCCAAAAATGACTCAGATGCTTTTATTAACTTTCTGCTGTTTGACCTATGGCTTAGGCACATTGCTAGTTAGCTTTTTTATCTTAACTCATTTTTATTAATCTGTGTTTTTTATGTTTTTTCTTGGGTGGCTGGCTCGCTCTGTCGCTGACTCTGCCCTCCTTCTCCTAACTAGTCTGATTCCCCACCTACTTCTTCTACAGTGCCTATCATGGGCCAAAACAGCTCCTTTATTTAAAGACTGGTATTCACAGCATACAGAAAGACATTCCCACATCATCTCCCCATTTCTGTCTGCATGTATAAAACACAGGTGAGCCACGGGCCAAATGGAAGATGGATTAATAAAAATAAGTTAAGATAAAAGAGCTAGCTAACAATGTGTATGAGTCATTTTGTGGGCCTGAGCAGCAACAGGCAGCTAAGAAGTCTGAGACTGCAGGTCTGTGGATCTGGACCTCCGGCCAGACGGGGCCCAGAGACCTCATTGTAAACATGACCACGAGTGGAACATGAGATGACTATCAATAACTCACCAACTGCTATGGTGTGAAAATGGTTTGAGAGGGACTCTCAAGGCTTCATGAGCCAATTAGATGTTCTAACCACTCATCTTATTTCCAACAGTTTATTATACTCAAGTATTACTTTTAAAAATATAGGTCAAACCTAAGTAAATTGATGGATGCTTTAATATCCAACAGTACCTTTCAAAAATCGACTATAAAAATGACTGCTATAAGATTTTAGACCTTAATAAATAAGAAACAATACTTGGAAATAAAAGTATAACTTCCTTTCAAATAACACCCCTCTCCCCTCCCTGTTTAGAGAAGAGAGGGCTCACTATGTTGTACTAGTAAGTCTCAGATCCTAAACTGAAGTGATCCCCCTGCCTCGTCTCCCAAGCAGCAAGAACTGCTACAACACCTGGCTTTCCTATCAAGTTCTCATTATCTATTTATCTTTCAGATTTACAACCAATACTTAAGGTAGTTTCCTTACCATACTTATAAAGGTATGTAGATGCACATGAGGGGAAGGTGAGTTTGTGTCATGTGTTTGTGTGCCTGCCCTGTTGCTTGCGACAAGATCTGTCACTGAAACCTGAGCCTGGTTCCTTAAGCAAGGGCAGATGGCCAGCAAGCCCCAGCAAGACCTCCACATCCCCAACATTGGACTACAAGTTTTTACATAAATGCTTGTGCAGGACACAGCCTCTGGAGAGCCCGAGCAGAAGAGGTGAGCTACCCTCTCCCTTGCCGGCCAGCCAGGCCAGCTAGAACAGCGCCCAAGTGTGGGCCAACAGGGCACAAAAGATGCCCCTCTATTCCATATCAGCTCCAGCTACACATAAGCAAGCAGAACCGCTGCCTGCAAGCCAGACTATCTACAACCTTATCGGACCTTCTACCCTATAAGCCTCAATCCATTTCCCAAAATCACCCATCCTCCCAACCTCAGCTGCTTCCTGAGATACAACCTTAGAAGAGCCCCAGCAGAAGTGCTCCAGCATCAGCCGCTTCCAAAGACACAGATAATTCCACAGAAGCAAACCCCAAAGAAGTGAAACACACACACACAATACCACAAAAATAACAGGAATTAACAATCTCAGGTCATAAATATCCCTTAGTATCAATGGACTCAATTCACCTATAAAAAGACACAGGCTAACACAATGGATATGAAAACAGGATTCATCCTTCTGCTGCATACAAGAAACACACCTCAACTTCAAAGATAGCAAGTGTGTGCTACAACACCTGGCTTTCCTATCAGGTTCTCATTATTTATCTTTCAGATTTACAACTAGCTAGCTAGATATAGATAGATAGATATTTGAGACAGGGTCTCATTGCGTAGTTCTGGCTGTTCTGGAACTTTCTCTAAATGCCAGGTTGGCTTTGAACTCAGAGATCGTCTTCCTCTGCTTCCCAAGTGCTGGAATTAAAGATGTTCTCCACCATTACTTGGCATATCTCAAGTGTTTTTACAATGCTTTTCCTTGCTATAAACTTCATAGCATGCCAATTCCTTTATTATCACTTATACTACAAGCATATACTTTTGATATATCGTAATGGTATATTAGATTTTTTAAAAAATTGGTACAGTAGAGAAAATAATTAAATCATAGCATAGTCCATGGAAACTTACCTTCTCTGTGTTACAATACAAAGATTTCAAAGTAGTGAACAGGGGTGGACACCCTTTGCTGAAGTTTAATCTCAGGAACTTATCCATGAGTTCTCTAAATTTTTTACCTAGAGACAGAAGCAAACTTTGGTTGATGAAATCAATTATTAAATAACTTATCAGATGAAGCCCCTTCAGAAAAATTATTCTGCAACTGGTTTTAAATCCCCAAATTCAGCACTATTTTGTCATACAACAATTCTAACAGCAATGTTTCAGTTGACTTCTCCCCTAATTTGCATGCAAAGTGTCTGTCTTCAAGGAATATGTCAGACAGGTAAATGAAAACATTGTGCAGTCTTAGATAACATAATTTACTAAGAGCAGAGATTCTTCCTAATCTCTAACAGACTTGGTCCAGATCTCTGAAGATAACTGACAGGGCATTTCCACACAGACAATGACTAGCACTACTTTCAGAAAGCAGGCAAATTATCTTCTTAAACACTAACACAGTATCGCCAATTTCAGCATCAGTTCATTGACAATCATTTATCAGGTCTCTAGCACACCCAACATTATTTCAGTACTAGGGATACAGTAGTGACTGTAACAAAAATGTGTAAATATTTACCAACAGAGAACACCTTGTGCAGAATGAGATCGACACTAAAAGAATGTTACACATTAACTGAGCTGAGGCGTTAATTATAAAGTGATACACACCCTACCTACAACATCAAGCAAATACTTTTCCTAGTATTTCTACCTGTAACAAAATTTCTAGTATCTTCGGGTTTTGTAGTCATTGTTTTGTTTTGGTTTGGTTTTTTTGAGACAGACCTTTGCTATGTGTCTCAGTTTGACTCCAACTACCCTTGATATCCTCCTAACTCAGGCTCCTGAGTGCTATGGTCATAAGAATACCCACCAATCAGAAGAGTTCATGTCACTAATTTGTAAATAGAAACATTAAAAGAGAACAGAGATGTATCTTAATAAGAGCTTCCCTGGTATGCACAAAGGCCCCTAATTCTATCCTCAGCACCACAGTAAAAAGGGTTTGGTGGCAAATGCTTCTCATTCCAGGACTAGGGAGGTGGGGCATGAAGAATCAAGTATTCAAAGTGGCTGCATAACCACTTGGAAACCAGAATAGGATATGTGAGGAGAGAGAAGGGGAAGAAAGAAGGAGTACAGCAAAACAGAAAGAAGATAAAAGGGAAGAGAGGGGAAAGGGAGAAAATACTGGAAATCTACTTTTAAATGAAGATATATGAACATAATGACAGTAAGACTTGAACTTTTCATTTGTTAAAAAAAACAGAAATGCGGAGATCAGCTAGACTGCTCAATGAGTAAAGATGTACAGGCCAAGCCCAATGACCCAAGTTCGATCCCCGAAACCCACATGGAAGGAGAGAACCAACTCCAACAGAGAACCAAATCCAGGGTTGTCCTGTGACCTACACAAACACACTGTGGCATAGACTCACAGACAACACCACTACCCCCATCTAACACACAGGCACACACACACTCAGTGTATTTTTAAAAAGCAATTTTTACTAGGAATCATATGCCAGTCTAATACTTAAATGTTTTCCTGGGTTTATGAGTAGCAACACTGCACAATAAAATGCAGCAATCCTAAACCAACAAAGCAGACCGGTTATCTGGCTGAGCGGACTGCACTAAGTAACACACATAAGCAGTATCATTGAATATCATGAAAATGATTTTAGATTTCTAGTCTCCTATGCACTCCTCTTCGAAAGCCACATCAACAATTCCCTTAAAACCAAAAGTAGTTTTATAGATCCAATCTTCCTAGCACTTTCTCAAGCATACAGAGGAATTAATGCTATTACGGTAAATAGTTAAGAGGCTGTAGCTTTGAAGAATCTGCATGCTTGTGGGCACCCTTGAACAAATAAACTGTCCTGTCCACTAGGCCCAGTTTCCTCATGTAAACTGAGACCATACTAACTGGTATGGCTCAAACAAGTGTAAAGTAGTAAGCAGTATCTGGGGGCTATCAGTCAGTCTATAAATACTGTCTGTTCCATCCCTGATATCTGACACTCTGCTCCAGCCTGAGTCCAGAAACAATGGAACCATGAACTAAGCTAAACCTACGAAACTCTTAAGAAAAATAGACCTTCCCCCTTTGCAGCTGTTTATCTCGGGTGTTTTTGTCATAAAGGACACTGAGAATTTTAAAGGAATGGTGCTCTTTTCTCAGACACTCTTACAACTCTTTCCTTGAAACTATACCCAAAAGAAAGAAAACTTAAAGATCACTACATAAATTACAATAGCTCATCAGTAATTTGTCATCAATTCTAAGAAACCTTATCTTCTAAATACAGCTGCCTTTTAAAAGTCATGTGAGAAAATCTTTTTGTAGATAGCTTAAAATATTTAAAAATCAATATTAAACAACATACTGAAGCATGAGATTCTTATTTACACAATAAAATTCATAACTGATCACTTTTTTATATTCTAAAAATTGTATTTATACATTTTTATAAATTGATTACTGAAATCATATATCAATGATCAACTTCCCCTAGAATATCTTTGATAATAGAATAGAAATTTTACAGAGATTTATTTATAAATCAGAATTTGGGTACATTCAGGTAGGTATAAAGAAAAGAACTGTCCCTTGATGTTATCTAAGAACTTCATCTTGAGCCCAATTCTCTCGTCCGTGTTTTCTTACTATCTGACATGTCAGTTTATTGGAGGATATCAAATGATTTACTAAACAATAGTTAAGACTAGAGAAATGCTCACCAGCAGAAACCAAGGAGTCAAAACACACACTGGATTAAACCACAATGGAAGTGCCCTCAGCACAGCTGGCAGACTGTATTGTGCTCCCTATCTTCTCTATTCTTGTAACAACACTTCATACATCATAACATCATTTCATGTAGGAAAATGGCATTTCCACGCCCCTTTACACTGGGATTAGCCGTCTGAATGGTAGCAACCAATGGTATTTCAGTGGGTTTCATGACAAATTGGCTTGCAATGCAACTATTCACTCTATATATACATACACATAACACACATATAAAACATCAAGAAAAATTTAAAACATGAATGGTACGTTACAAAAGATATTCTAATATTACCTGAGACAAGATTCAAAGGCAATCTTCTTGGTGAAACTGCTCTGGGGTGCTGCTTACTAATTTCTTCATAAATCTGAATCCTCTGGTCTACCGAGTCTAATGTCAGTAAAAATGTGTAAGATTATAGGATCATAGCTTTTTTAACAACTTTCCTAACACAAAAACTCCATTATCAGTATCAAAGCCGCTCTCAATTTTGCCAAAAATTACACTTAAAACTGTTGTGGTAAATATACTATAATCAGAAAATCATCCTTTGTGTGTGTGATCATACGCATTCTGTGTATACGTGTTCTGCCCTTGAACTCACAGAGATCCACCTGCCTCTGCTTTCAAGCGTTAGGATTAAGGCATGTACCACATCTTAACATCATCCTTTTAAACCAAATCTTCAGGAGAAACCCAAAGTCCTCTCTTTACTAGATTCTACATTCACCTCAAATTACTCACATCAAGTCAAAGATGAATTTCTCTTCTATTCTTTAGCCTTTCATCTCAAACCATGAAAAAAAAAACATACTGCTTATAATATATGATATATATATATATATATTCTAATGGGCTCCCCTCAAAAAAGTCTATAATACCTATTAAGCTTAAATAGCAGTTTTAAAATTGTGGTTATAAATGTTTCAGTTTTTAAATGAACTGTATTTCTTGATTGATTTGACACTTGAAATCTTCAATGAAACTCCACCAAAAAAAAAAAAAATAATAATAATTAGAAGAGATTCTTTAGGGGATATAGAGATAGTTCAGCCATTAAGAATACTTAATATTCTTGCAAAGAACCTGGGTTTAGTTTCTGTTCCAACCCGCAGGACTTCAATGGGGTCCTGGTCACCTGCTTATATATGCTTTTGTAGGACTGCAGGTGCAAGAAGAAGGGAGGGTTAGTGAGGGAGCTTAAAGCAGAAACTTGGCTTGTAGTCAGGCAGTTATGAGCCAAGAATGTGCTAGATAAAAATGTCAGTATGTTCCCTTGTAGTTTTTCCGAGAAATGTCTTAATCTAAGGAATGTTGTCTTAATCTAAAAAATGAAGGAGGAGGGAATCCTGATCTTTAAAGTTGACCCTTGGTTAATGAACTGGCTCTTGACAAGTTTCCAGTACCCATGGTGGTTTACAACTGTCTGTAATGATAGTCCAGAGAATTTATCATTCTATTCTGGCTTCTGTGAGCACCAGGCACACACATGACATAAATATATGCAAACAAACATCCATATACATAAAACACAGATCAATCTAAAAAATTAATTCTTTAAAGCATCAATTATTTCTCCCAAATAACAGAAGCAGTAACTTCCAAAGAATCATTAAATTTTTCAGTACTATAAAGAAAATCCACATGAGAATGACATACTATATATACAGAATAGTACCAGTGTAATTCCTGCATGATTTATAGACACTACTGTGTATAAGCACCAGATTATTTATAGTAATAGTTTAAGAAAAACAGTAAACAAAACTATTTAAATTATAAGGTTTTACATGGATTCTAATTCAGGTCACAAAAATGTAATTTTAAGAATAATCCATAGCATCAGACATGGTGGCATATGCCTTTAATCCCAGAGGCAGGTGGATATCTTTGACTTCATGGTTAGCCTTGGTCTACAAAGGAATTCCAGTATAACCAGGGCTACACAGTGAGATACTTCTTCTAAATAAATAATTAACAGTTAATGCAAACAAGAAATCTTCACAGTAAATGAGCTATCTATATCAAAATTATAAAAAGATTGTAAACCAGGCAGTGGCAGTGCACACTTTTAATCTCAGCACTCAGGAGGCAGAAGCAGGAGGAACTCTGTGAGTTTGTGGCCAGCCTGGTCTACAAAGCAAGTTCCAGAACAGCCAGGGCTACACAGAGAAACTGTCTTGAAAAACAAACCAATAAACAAAAAGATTGTAGTTCAAGAAGTAAGGTTAGACTTTCTGCGCAGACTCATGCCTTTCCCCAGTACTATGCTTTGTAGTGCCAATGTGGTTGGGTTCTTTAAATGTTGATACCTGAAAAATATTTTTTTACATTCTGTTAACAATTTGGAGGCTTCATAGAATACTGAGGACCTTTACCTAAAATATATAATAAAAGCTACAGATTATATTTTTTTAAAAGTTCTCATGTTCCTAGTTTTAGACTGACAAACTTATTTTTTAAAAAAGATAACTGTGTTGCATTCCAGGAAAAAGCAAGTCTTGTATATTAATTATTTTAAAGTCAAGATAATATAATTATAATACCCTACTTGAAGTCGTAAGTTGAAAATCCAGAAGACTATGGGGGAGAAACATCGTACTACAAATAGTTTTAAAATCAACATTTCATACTATCAATACCTTATACTATCAATGTAAAATGTACTTATTTTACTAAAACATTTAAAGGCTTTGATATTAATTGCTATGTCAGGCTGGTGGTTTACCTTCAGTGTCAATTTGAATGGATTTGGAAATCACTTACTCAGAACCTCTGAGTCTGAGGGCATGTCTGAAGTGGTTACAGAGGGAAGATCCATAAAGAATATGGGTAGCACAGCCCGTGGACTGGAATCCAAGGGAAGAATGAGGAAAAAGGAGAAAGCAGGCTGAGCGCCTGCATAAGTTCCCTCTGCTTCCTGTTATTAGCCGCTCCACTGCCCCACCCCATCCTACAGTGAACCAATAAACCTTCCTTTCTGTAACTTGTTTTTGTCAAGTAACTAACATAGTTAATAACTCCGAGTTTAAAGACAAAAGTCTTATTTTATAAATCTAACCTGAATACATGCAACTTTTGGCTTTTTTTTTCCCCAAAAAATAGTCAGAATTTTAGTTTTAACCACTTTCAAAAAAGCATTCACGAGAATAAAAAATATTAAAACTATTTCAGATATACTTAATATTACAAATTATTTAGACATATATGATTTTAAGTTTGGACTGAAAGTGTATGCCTATAGCCCCAGCATTCAGAGTAAGAGGGAAGGCCAGGAAGTGGCACACACGCCTTTAACCCCAACGTTTAGGAGGCAGAGGCAGGTGGGCTGAGGCCAGTCTGGTCTACAAAGTTCCAGGACAGTTAGGACTGCTACATAAAAACCCTGTCTCAAAAAATTTAAAAAAGGAGAATCAGGAGTTCCAGGTCAATCTGTTATATACCAAGTTCAAAGCCAGCCTAAGTATATAACCTTGCCTCATTAAATACATAAATAGCATATGTAGATACAGATATTTGACTTTAGGAATAATAATTGCTCCTGTAAACATTTAGTTCTGAAAATATTAGAGAAAATTTAGAATACTCTGGAAATCATCATGGCTATCTAATTTCAAGATACACATTTCTACTCTACACAATTTGACTTTGCCTGAAATTAAGAGAATGATTTTCCTATTGTTGCTCTACACTATGTGATCTCAGTGAGTATTCTTTCACTCAATTCTTATATTTAAAGGTTGAGATTAACAGACCTATAATGATGTAATAATATTAAATAACTATGTCATTTTCCAGAGGGGAACTGTGCGTGTGTGTGTGTTGTGTATATGAATGACATGTGTATATTTGTTTGTTTCTGCATGTTCATATGTGTAAGTGTAGGCATATGCATGGTATGACAAGTATATGGAGGCCAGGGTACAATCTCTTGCGATAGCCCCCACCTTCTACCTTGTTTGAGACAGGATCTGCTGTTCTCTATTGGACACACCAGACTATCTAGCCCACAAGTTTCCAGAGATAACAAATGCACATCACATGAATTTACATGAGTTTGGAACTCAGAACCTTATACTTCCTCAGCAGGCACTTTACACACAGGCCTTTCCTTGGGCCTGTATTTGTAAGCATATATGTACCTCAGGCTGGTCTTGAACTCATAACTCTCCTACCTTAGCTTCCTGAGATTACAGACATGCATCGTCATGTCTAACTCTTGTTAATCTTGTTTATGAAGATTTTAAATGACCCTCACTCTCATTCCTTCACTGATATAGAGCCTAGTCCTTCAGGATTCCAATGTATAATGAAGACCAGGACTGAAGAACTATTGGATTCTGGACTTTCTATCAAAAAACAGCCAATGTTGACTGCTGGAGCACATCCTGTAAGCCACTCTTAATAAGTCCTTTTATACACAGACACATACTCATTCTCAGTTCTGTTCTTCTAGAGAACTCTGATTAATCCAAACCCTAATATGGATGAAAAATAAAAAAAGATTTTTAAATGGGTGAAGAAAGCTAAAATCATCTATTAGTATTAAGTATAAATATTTTAGTTAAGTTTCATGCCCACATATAATCTGTAAATTTACTACACAGAAAAACAACAATCTCAAGAATTGTAACTCTCATTTTATCATATTTCAAAAGCTAGTTAAGGAAGAAGAGAAAAATCATTACATACGGAGTTGCAATGCCTTTTCCAAGCCTTCATAATAACACCAATTTTCTGCATTACAATCAATCAAATTTTTGAATACTTCACTGGCTTCTTTTAATCTTCCCAATTTCAACAGCATTTCCCCTAAAATTAAGTTTAAAGTCACATTCACTTTTCTTAAACATTAGTTTTCTGACCCAAGAAAATTCTCTAAACATTACTGGTGAATGAGTATTTTATGAAAACCCTCAATTCTACATGCCTTTCTTTGGCCTAGTTATATAAAGTTTATGTAACTAAACATAAATTAATTTATAGTTTGTTTTCAGAAATGAACTATATTCATTTTTGGCTCCCTCCCATTCCCTAAATATACATATAGATACTAACTTCTTAGTTTTTTTTTTTTTAAAAAAGTAACTTTTCATTATACATATTTTTATAACCTCCTGAAGATAACTGAAGCCTGGGCAGTAAAATCCAACTAGCAAGTCATCCAAATGGAATATGCCAACTTTCTTACTGTAAGAGTTAATATGTCTTCTTTTAAAAGTTCCTGTATTAACTGTCCATTCTCTTTTTTTCTAGATTATTAAATTGTGTAAGTTAATTCAGCACAATTATGTGCCTAAACATTTTTCACAGCAAGAAACTTAAGCCATGTTCATATGTGAGTCCCCTTTAGGGTTCAAATCCTTTTAACAAGTCACAAAAACTGTAAATAAGTCTGGGAAGTAAGGCACTAAAGCCTTCAGATACAATGGGAAGTATCCTTAAATGAAGGTAAAGAAGGCTTTTCTTAATGAATATACCATATATTCCTATTCCCAATAGTTTCTATTCCCCAAGGAACCAAAACAAAGCATTGGAATATCTTTAAAATATTACTTAACATTCACCATACTGGGGTAGGTAGCATATAACATAATTTATTCATATTTTTCTATTTTACATAACCAAATTCCAAAATAAAATTAAACTAGGTATAATTACATCACGTATACCAACTTTGTGAACTTGAGCGAGTAATTAGACCTGACACAAAATATGCAGACACAACTGTTGGCTAACAGAGGAACAATAAACATGCCCTAACTCCTGCACAACTACATATTAACCAATCGAACAACTTCCCTACCTTTCCTAAATATAATTGGCAACAACATATTTTCATTCCCACAAACATCTGTTATCTGCTACCATCATGAAACAAATATTGTTAAGAACACACAGCATATAAGAGCACAGGCATATCAATTAACTGAAAATCTATTAACTTTTACAATTTTTGAAAAGATCTTAGCTAATGATTGCAAGTGATATAAAAGTTTAAATATCAAATGAGCCTACAAAGTTTACTGGAAAAATAATACCATAGCCCACCTCTATGAGCCATATTAAGAATTAGCTATTTATCAAGATGAGTGCTCCCCAAATCCATGCTACCAACATAAATGAAGGTGGTAATGCAGTTATTTACAAGATTGTGTGCGTGCATGCATGGTTTTTCTAGATAGGGTTTCTTTGTGTAGCCCTGGTTGTCATGGAACTAGCTCTATAGACCAGGCCTGCTCTTGAACTCAAAGAAATCCACCTTCCTCTGCTGGGATTAAAGACATGCACCACTACCTCTCGGCTAAGTTTTTTTTTTTTTTTTTAAATGAAACTAGTATCACTGTATCCTACTTACTTTGTAATGAATGTACTCTTTGTCAATGCTATAAGACAAAAAAAGCTGGTGAGAAACAGCTGCCTAAAAGTATTAACATTTAATTACAAAAACAGCAATAACACACCAAGGGAAAAAAAAAAAAGCTTTTGAATTTGCTTTCTTTTGCTCCCACTATTTACAGGCAGTGAAACAAGAAAGAAAAGGAATAATTCTATTTTACTGATAATTTTTAAAAAGCATTGTCACTAATACTGATATTAATTACAATAAAATACTAAGTCGGGTACTAGAAAACTGGCTTAGTTATTAAAAGCATGCACTGCTCTTACAGAGACTCTGAATTTAGTGCCCAGTACCCACACTGATCAGCTTACAACCACCTATAACTCCAGCTTCAGGGGTTCCAATGCCTCTTGCATTCCTTACAGCTATATTCATACACATACAATAAAATAACAAATTAGAAAGTGCAAGAAGATAACATCTCCTCAGTTCACCCTACATCAACAAAAGGATGTCGTGGGGATTAAATTAATAATAGTTTAGCAGAAAATGCTTAGTCAGTCATGAACTATACAGTGCTGCTTAAGTGTTGAGACAAAACATTAAGCGCCATAAAAAAAGAATCAAGTCAACTTACCCTTAATTTCTTCAGCCAAAAGTTTATCGCATATCTGCTTCTCGTATGTTTCTATATGTTCCAAAGATTCCTGAAATAAATCTGCCTCTCTCATCACTTGATTCTGATATAATATCAGCTCACTATATTCATAATCTATTTTGTTGGGAGGAACCTAAAAGAAAACAACCAAATCATCATACTGTGTAACTCTATAAATTACATCTTAATTAAATTTGCACAGACTTAATCCAGAAGTAGTTAATTTCACCTTTATAGTAAAATAGGTGTCTATGGCCAAGAGAGGAGGTCAACAGATCTTTATCCAGATATAAAAATGGGTGACATCCTAAGGAATCGGTCAAAAAGTTTTCAAAGAAAAAACAGAATCAATAAAGGAGTTTAGCAAAGTTTTATACAAACTTTCTTCAAGAAAATAGTGTGAAGCAGAGCATAGTCGAGTACATGTTTAAAACCAGTACTTGGGAAGTATAAGCAGGAAGATAAGCCTCAGCTACAAAGCAAGGACAAGACTAGCCTGGGCTACATGAGACCCTGTCTCAAAATATAGAGAAGACAATACTGCCAAGAGTGTGTGCCTGTTACCCCAGTACTCAAAAGCCTAAGACAACTGAACTACTGTGAATTCAAAGACAGGCTGGGCCATACATCAACACACAGTGTCAAAAACAAAACAGACATAGTGACACACACAACTCTAATCCCAGCCCTTAAAGAGGCAGAGACAAGAGGATTCAGACTTTAGGGCCAGCCTTAAAGAAAGGGTAGGGTAGGGTAAATCTCTCATGGACATCTCTTCCTAAATTATGTGACAAGGTCTAAGGAGAACCAAAGTGATCACCCTCTTCCTGGCCTTTAGACTGTACAAGAAGACACAAAGACTTAAGGCAGTGTTTGTAAAACCTCTTTAGGGTATTGTAGGCATGGTCCAACACATCCATAGAGAGAAAAATAAATAAACAACTTAAGCTACAATCACCAAGGGGAAAAACAAGTGGACTAGTTATTAAAATCAGAAATTAAAAGAAACATTACCTGAGATATTTTTTAAAAATTAAAATACCATAAAAATTAAATGGGAAAAAATTAAGATAAACTAATTCCTGCAAAAACAAAACTTTTATAAAAACTGAAGGTACAATATGAATAGCAGCAAAGAATAAACTGACAATAACCTCCCCACAAAGACCAGGACTAGATAGCAGCACAATGCATCCTACAAGGTATTTATAGAATTAGTTCAATTCTTTATGGAGTCTTTCAAAACAGAACAGGAATAAACACTCTGAAATGTGCCATGAGGCAGTATCACCCTGGTACCAAAAGCAGGTACAGGCATTAAAAGAGAAGTACAAACCAATGTATCATTCTGCCCACTGTTTATGTTTGGGTGGAGAGGTATCTTTTGTTAATGGTGGTTTGGCTTTGTTGAGACCAAGTCTCACTATACAGACCAGGCTAGTCTGGAACTCACCAGAGATCTGCCTGCCTCTGCCTTGCTGGAATTAAAGACATATACCAGCACACCCTGAGAAGGCTGTTTGTTTGTTTTGTTGGCTTTACATTATCTAGAACCATCTGGGAAGAAAGAAGAGTCACAGTGAAGACTGCTGATCAGATTAGTCTGTGGGAGCTATCTCAATTCATGTTAAGAGGATTCCCCTTCTCTGGACTCAGCGCCCTACACTGAGTGAAAAAAGCAAGCTAAAGACATAACTGCATGTCTTGACTATTGATGTGACTAGCTGCTCAAGTTCTTGCTGCTTGACTTCCCTGAAGACTGTAACCTGAATTGTGAGCTAACATTAGCCTACTTTTCCCCTACTTCTTTGTTTGTTTTTATTTTGCAAGACAGGTATCGCTGTGTAATAGCCCTGGCTGTCCTAGAATGTGTAGACCAGGCTGGCCTTGAACTCACAGAGATTTGCCTCTTCTTCCTCCCAAGTGCTGGGATTAAAAGTGTGCACCACCATGCCCAGCTCCCCTAAATTACTTTTGTCAGGGTGCCTCATTACAACAGCAGGAAAAAAAGACATCTAATACTCCTCAGCCTCATTAATATCCAGAAAGATCCATTTGGGCCAGGAGATAGCTAAGTGGGGAGGGGGTGCTTTGGCTTGAGCTTAGTTCCAGGATACATAGTATAAGGAGAAAACCAGCTCCTCCAAGTTGCCTTCTTCCCTCCATATGTGCACAGACACAAAGAAATAAATGTGCAATTATTTTAAAAGAAGAAAAATATTGTAACAAAGGTTAGTAAAACTTTTCATTCCCAGATATAAAAACCACTAAGTAACTGGCACAACATGTCAGCAACAATACAAAGAAAGAAAATTCATTTAACAGCGCTAGTGAATGTTAAAATTAGGAAAGCTACTTAACAAAGGGACAATACCAGCTATAACAATACTTATAATCCCAGAGCTGTTACACTTCTGTAATTCCAGTTTTAGATTTACACTGGAAACAAACACAAATGTAGCCAATGAAGCAAAGAGAGACAAAACAAGAGTACACAAACTATAGATATTCATACAACAGAACAAGAAAGACACAGTAATTAAAAATGGGTAAGTTAACCCTAAAGAACTAACATAGATAAATCTTAAAAAATGTTTAAGAAAAAAAATTGATGGACCAGAGAGACAGCTTATCATGTGAAAGCACTTGCTAGATAAGCCAACCGATCACTGGAACCCCAATAAAAGCTGGAGTGATGGAGTTGCATACAGCTGTAATCCTAGCACAATTATAAGGACATGTGTGGTGCAGACAAACTGCTTAGTATGCAAGCCACCTAGGCTAAAATACACAGCATAGCAGAAATAAAAAGACCCTGCTTCACCACAAGATAGAAGGCAAAAAATGACTCCTGAGGGTTTTCTTCTGACCACACACACATTTATAAACACAAATAAAAATTAAAACTAACAGGTTTGGAATGGTGGCACACCTGAGCCCCCAGAAAGCTAAGCCTAGAGAGGATCGTGAGCTCAAGGCCAGCCTGGTCTATACTAGGAGATCCTGACTTAAACAAGCAAATAAAAACTCTGACATAAAAATTTAAATATATGAACAAGTTTGTATCTTTTAGATTTATGTGTAACATAAGTATGAAAAAGAATTCTCTTCACCAATTTCAATAGTGGTTACCTTTGCAAAGATACAGGGGAGAAATTAAGTTGTGTGTGTGTGTCTGTGTGTGTGTATACACACATACATATACATGTTTTTAAGAAAAACCTTTAACAATTATAGAAAGTGTTAACATACCCAAATGCTCTAGTATGCTTTGTATTTTTATATATAAATATACTAAGATACATTAATATAAAACAAAACAAATACATCATTTCATATTCTCAACTACATGAAATAATATAGATCATAGAAACAACTCCCCAACTTCCAAATTCTTTTTATTTTTACTTTTTTTCTAATTCTACTGATCTAGGGCTGTGCCCCTAAAACACACATATGAGATTAAACATTCAGGCTGAGCTGCATCACTAGGCACTATATTTATTTATCCATTTGAATATTGTTGAAATTATTATCCATAAGATTTAAATATCACTTTCTCAAGTTTTATTCAGTCTATGAAAAATTTAAAGCTAAAAGTCAACTATTTTAGTCTGCAATAGAAGAAAATGTTAACATGAAGTTCTTACTTGCAGTGTTTGTCTAAACTCTTCTAGTAGTTTTAGTGCCATATCATAATCTTTCAGCAAATGGTATGCAATGGCATATCCAATCCAGGAAGCACGCTGTGTTGGGCGCAACTGAAGAAGCTGGTATCTTGTCTCCTTTGGGGGAAAAAATTCTTTATTTAAAATGTTTACATTTCATCTGAATTTTAATAATTATTAGTAACACTGTAATTAATTCATTCAACAAGTATGAGTTCCAAAACATGGTAAAATGTATTTTACATTTCTCATCTAAATTAAGTCTCTATATTAGTAACATTAATGCCTTGTAATGCTCACTATGAAGCTTGTCACTATGAACTAGACTGTGAGGCTCATGTCTGTTACCCTGTAAAAACTATCTATATACAATAAAAATGTTTTCTGATAAAATAACTTACAGAATTAATTTTCTATTATACCAGATTTAAAATCTATAAAATTAGTTATTTACATTCTTTTACAAATTTTCAACAAGTGCCACAGCCTGCAGACACAGTCTCACAAAGAGTGGGAACTATAAGGAAGTCTAAAGAATGTCTATTTAACTTTGCTGAATCTCTTCCATGGCTATGAGGTGTCAATGGAGGCCATCCTTTTCAGGTCCTTTTTCATAGACCATCAAGTCACATCACTTTATCCTACCTTCATTCTTGTTTCTCTAGCAAATTCAATACTGATGTGGGAACGTTGCTAATAGGTACTAATAGCTTATTAAGAAGCTGCAGAACTTCCTATCTTCAATGATCTCTACCCATTTCAGGGACCCACTTCCACACCCACACTCCTCTAAACCAGAAATCAAAGTTAGACTATCTCTCCTCTAGCCATTGCTTCTCAGCTGCCAACACTGCATCCTAGAAACACGTCATCTCTACTTTTGTTGACATCACCAGTGTCCTGAACAGTTTTATGTCAACTTGACACAGCTAAAGTCATGAGAGGAGGGAACCGCAGTTAAGAAGATGCCTCCATAAGATCAGGCTATAGTCAAGCCTGTAGGTCATTTCTAAATTAATGGGAGAGGGACCAGCCCATTGTGGATGGTGCAGCCCCTGAGCTGGTGGTCCTGGGTTCTAATAAGAAAGCAGATTGTGCAAGCCATGAGGAGCAAGCAAGTAAGCAGCACCCCTCCATGGCTTCTGCATCAGCTCCTGCCTCCAGGATCCTGCCCTGTTTAAGTTCCTGTCCTGACTTTCTTCAACAGTGCCATGGAAGTGCAAGCCAAATAAACAGATTCAAGTCACTTTGGTTGTGGTGTTCATCACAACAGCAGTAACCCTAACTAGGACACCCAGTATCTGTAGTTCCGCAGCTGCTGGGCTTTCACAACCTGCTCCCTTAACTTACTATATTTCAGAACCCAGTTCAACAGCTATTGTTGCCAATATTCTTAAGTTCTTTGCCTCACTCCTAAAGATAACCTTTTCAGGTTTTTTTCTCTGATTTTTATGATGTTATAGGCCTTTGGCTGTATGTATATATACATACTACATGCATGCCTACAGAGGGTGGTGGAGGGCACAGGACGCCCTAGCTTTGCAGTTTCGGCGACTGGTGAACCACTATGAATGTGCTGGAAACCAAACTCAAGGTTCTTTGCAAAAACAATAAATGCTCTACCACAGAGCCAGCTCTCCAGTCCCAAGAAAATGATTCCCATCACATGCAAGCACTGCTCTAGACAACAAATACACAGTTTGAAACGTGATGTCATGAAGTCCAGCAAAGACCTTGAATCTGGTAAAATATGGGCTTAGGTGTGAGCATGTAAATGACAGAAAGAGGGCAAAAGAAGTAAATGATTTACTGAAAGAGAACTGCTTATAGTTCCTAAGTCTCACATAGAAACTGAGGGAACCAGGCATGGTGGTATACCCTTTAATAGTGTCATTTCCAGAACTCAGAAGACAGAAGCAGACAGTGATCTGTGCGTTTGAGACTAGCCTGATCTTCATAAGTTTCAGGAAGGTGAGGGTGTTACAATGAGACAGAACAAAACAAAAAAGAAACCAAAGGAATTTTCTTCCAGACTAAGATACTGAGGCATGTGGAGATAGATACCCCAAAGAGAACTGCAGGCGCAAGTCTGTAGAAATCTGAAGCGTACGAGGATTTCTTTATTGAGCTCAATGGCTAAGGGCACACACTGCTTTTGTAGAAGACCCCAGTTCAGTTCCCAGTATCTTCATTGGGCAACTTACAACTGCCTGTTACACTAGCTCCAGAAAACCCAATGCCCTCTTCTAGCTTCCACAGGTACCTAACCTAAAGGCACTATACACAAACACACAGACACAATTATCATTCATAAAACTAAAAAAAAAAAAAAAAACAAAAAACAAAACACATATAAAAAGACACAAAACCTTTTCACGGCAATCCTTTCCACATTATTTTATACTTGCTAATCTGTAAAAAAAAAAAAAAAAAAAAAAAAAAAAAAAAAAAAAAAAAAAAAAAAAAAGCTAACTCTTAGATTTCAATAAAGCTGAATGTCAAATCTATGTTCAGTTTAGCAACTATGTTCCAACGCCCCCAAAAAATTAGTATAATACTTAACACGCCAAGAGAACCAATTCTTTTCAAATTGTGTGTGTATGAGTAAGTGTGCATGTACCACAGCACACACGTGAAGTCAGAAGACTATTTTCAAAACTCTGTTCTCTCACAGTGTAGTTCCAGGGATGAACTGGTCATCAGGCTTGCTGGTAAGTGTCTTCACCCCAACTTAGCCGTATTTAATACTCAAACATGAACTTCTGTAACTATTGCCGCAGGAAGGTCCTAGCGGATTTCCTCTTCCACCACAGATTCTAATGAATCCAATGTACACCATCTTGCCTCAGACTTGCTTCATTCTGAATTCACACATCAAGTGTTGTGGCACACACCATGAATCCCATCATTAAAATAAAATAACCTTTGTATTTAAGAAAATACATTTGAGACTACTTACTCGATAGCCTTCAAGGTCTCTCATCTGAATTTGTAATAGAGAGAGATCTCTCAAGATTTGCAAATTATCTTTATCTAATTTGAGGGCATTTCGGTAACACTTAATTGCTTCATCATACTTCTTATCCGAACGTTGCAGAAGGCCATATACATGCCAACCTAATAAGTCAAGGAAATATAAGTTTTCACAGACACTACAATATTATATGCAACAATGTCAACAGTGTTTTGTCTGTAATTTGTTTCACAATGGCCTAGAGACAGAGGAAAAAGTCAGTGAGAAACAGGCAAATATGAAACCAAGCCTTGACTGTTCAAGCTGGGTGATGGAAACACAGTGGTTCAACATCCAATTTCTTTTATTCTGTATATTTTGAAATTTCTCACATTAGTAAGTAACTTTTAGAAAATTCCTGGCAAACGTTCATAACATTTTTTATACTCTATCTTTTTGCTTTTTTAACCAAGTATCTCAAAATTCACTTATATAAAAATTGTAATTTTCTTCTAAAATAAGTTTATATTTATCCAATTCTAAGTAATATACCTACCAGTTAGTTAACTAGTGATATGAAAAAATACAAAATTAAGTTTTATTCTCTTAGCTTATGGTAGGGGAACTGCCCAGAACTAAAAACTACCATACTTACACAGCCTCTCTATTCACTTCGGGGTAAGCACTGGGGTAAGAAAATAACATTTGGTATTTTGAGAGTCCCCTAAGTTAAATATGTGAAAATAGGAAGACTATGCATGTTCAATACTAGCCAGCTGCTAAATGAATTAAATGTCAGATACACATGGGTACTATGTGAAGAGACTGAACATGAACATGGGGGAAAAAATTTTTTTGCACATTGAAATACTAGCTAGTGAAAAATATAATTTTAAAGGCTCAGTGACGCAATAGCTAAGTCTCTGTTAACAGATATCAAACTAGAGAACCAGTTTTTCCTGACACAAACTAGAATCTGGTTTCCATCTGTCAGCTGTCCAGTGCCAGGGGCCACACCCTGGGTGTCTTGCACACACCAGGCAGGTACTCTACTACTGAGCTACAGAACCAGCCAAATTTCTTTTAAAATGAGTTTCTATCCTACTTAAAATTTCCTCTAAGATCTCTAAAAGGAAATTTTAAAAAATGCAAATATTTAGATTAAATAACTAAAAATGATTATTTGAATAGGGAAGTATCAATAAATTCATGGAAGTTTAAAGAAAGAACTGGTCTCTGTCTCTGCCTCTCCATGAAAATTTTCTTTAAAATTCCCAAAAAAGAATTAGGAAACAAAATGTTGTTAATTACGAATGATGATTAATGGGTAGACACAGAATTTAAAATTTCTAAGATTTCAAGGTTTCATAGAACAGTTGCAAAATTTGAATTAGAAAAGGCAAGTAAATGAACACACAAATATAATGCAGAACTCCAGCAAAAGGATACAGACGTGACTCCTGACGTCACTGCGAAGTCCTTTCCGAACAAACTCATATGCTTCTTCTCTTTTTCCTAAACAGTTCAGCGTCAACCCTTTCATAGCCAGAGTCTCTGAAAAACATCATTACCTGTGTTTACAAATCAAAGCACCTGAGATCTACAGCACTTACTGCAGCAGTGGCGCACAGCTTTAACCCCAGCGCTGAGGATGCAGAGGCTCTCTGAGTTCAAGGCCAGCCTGGTCTACAGAGGGAGGTCCAGGACAGCCAGGACTACACAGAGAAACCCTGGCTTGGGAAACAAAAAGAAAACCCCAAACCAAACCAAACAAGAAACAACAGGAATAAAGTACTTCTACTGCCCCAGCAGTTTTATATCCGTCACAAAGGTACAAAAAGTAAAATCAAACTTAAGTATTTGCCTGAAGTTTCTCTCCATCCCACTGAAACCAACGTCATAATCTAACTTAGACCTCACAAAAAGAGTGACTACCTAAATGAAGATATATGTTGTAATCAAGTTCAATAACCTAAGTCCTATTCTAAAATGCCTTAGACTGAAATGGAGCTGCTAAAATGTTTTCTACCTTTATAAGACTCTATATAAAGGAATTTATATTACCCTCCTGAAAAAAATAAACAAAGCAAGTAAATTTAATTCAGGTCCTCCTGAATTAAAATTACTACAGTAGTTTCACATTTTCTCAAGGCCAATTCGGTTTTGCACATGTCTGTATTTATTACTGTGTGAGAGTGAGGCAAGCACATATCAGGCATGTGGAAGTCAAGAGGACAACCTCAGATGTCATTCCTCAGTGTTCACCTTCTTTAAGGCAGGGTTTCTGCTTTTTACCAGCCAGGCTGGTTCATGGCTTCCAGGGATTCTCCTATCTCCACCTCCCATCTCACTATAGAGGCAATGGGACTACAGACCCGTTTTTATGGCTTTTAAAGAGTTCTGGAAATGCAAACGCTGGTCTTTGCAATTGCTTAGCAAACAATGTGCTCACTATGCACACTGTGCCCACTATGAGTGCTGTGCCCACTAAGTATCTGCTCCATCCCACTGAAACCAATTCTAACCAACCACAATCTAGTTTATACCTCACTAAAAGCATGACTCTACTTTTTCTCTTGTTTGGGTTTTGTTTTTTTGTTTTTGAGACAGGGTTTCTATGTGTAGCTTTGGAGCCTGTCCTGGTATAGCTCTGTAGACCAATGTAGCCTTGAACTCATATCTGCTTCCTGAGTGCTGGGATTAAAGACATGTGCCACTACTGTCTGGTGCTTGACTCTACTAAATTAAAAGTATATGTTGTGATCATTATAACCATATTTAATATTGAAAAGATTCTCTTTTTGTAAAAAAAATTACTTCAACAATTTTACCAAGGCTAATTAACTTCAGTTTATACTTGGAGAGTGTAACAATGGTCTACAAACTGTTAGGAAATTAACGAAAGATGATTTACAATAAAATACTTCTCTGAAAAAAAAATCAATGAACAACAAATGAATGAAATAGTAACAGGGATTTTCAAAACGATCTCTATAGACTATAGTTTTTAGAACAAAGGGATCCAACTGCCCACTCCCATAGTCAAACATATTTCATTTTCTAAAACTTCATAAAATGAAAACCTTTCAAAAGATCTTTCAAAAGAAAGGTGAACATTATCAGCCTATTTTCCCAGTTAAATGGTTTTAAAAGTTGTCCAAGTCTAGTGTTCTGAAAGACCTCAATTAGCTATAATTATAGGTCATATTCTGCAAGTCTAACCTGATTCAACAATGTCTACCAGTAAAAAGGCTAAAAAAATAAATAAATAAATATAGACTTTCTTAGGAACAATGACAAACAAAACACATCAACAATATAATGATGGATCAATGATAACATATTTATATAAAGAGGAGGTAATAAGGGCCAGCTAGATGATCAAGTAGACTTGCCACCAAGCCTGACAACCTGACCCTAACCCAAGGGACCCACATGGCAGAAGAGAACCAATTCTCAGAAGTTGTCCTTTGACCTCTACACATGCACTGTGGAATACATGCAACCAACATGCACACATAATAAGCAAACATTAAAAAATAAGAAAATAGATAAAAAAGTGGCAATAAAGAATAAAATGCATGTGACTTTATTTTCACACAATTTCATACCACAAATAGTAGTCTAATTTTATATACAGGTAACTAAAAGAAATTGTAGTTTAGTCAAAGTGGCAGACAAATCTAATCTATAAAACTTAAATATCCCTAATCCAAAAGTCTCAAATTCTAAATGATCCAAGATCTGAAACTAATATTTCTGGTTTTTGAATTGGGATGTTCAATTGGTAATGTAAGTCATTAATCCACAACCTGAAAACCTCTGATAGCACTTCAGAAAAGGATATTAACATGCAAATTACCTCATTCATTTGTCCCTCAGCAGATCAACTTTCTCATCTAAAAGACACTGCATACCTTAAAATACAAAACTAGCTCAGTTTAAGATTACTTGAAACATAACAAAAATGCTCAACATTTGTGCTTTCAACAGTCACAGCCTTAGAACTGAGGAAATATTCTTTCATTGCCAACTCCTGCCTGATTTTAAAATTATATTCCCCCAAAGCAATATTGCAACAGATGAGTACCTCCATGTTCAGCAAATCTCGGGTTTGAAAGAATCATCTTGCAAAACTTGAGACCATTTTTGTACTGTTTCTGCTCATAACATTTCTAAAAAAGAAACAGGAGCAAAAGTTATTTTATAAAATAGATAATGAAGCAATTTTCACTGTCATATAAATCCTAAATTGAAGATGCAAAGTCTAAAAAGTGATAACCTTCTGTTTACATTAATTATAGCATTAAGTGCAATTATGTATGCCTAGGCAAACAGCATTTCTACTATTATAGAATACAGAAACATAAATGCATAAACTCAATAAATGCAAAATCATCAACCAAAACTGACAATTTAATAAATTCCAAAGCCATCTGTGACTCAGCACCACTGATGGACCTTCCCGAGCCCTTTCTCCAGTCATCCTCATTCACCTCTGTAGCCTCTATGCAACTCTTCTGCTACCAACTGTTGTTATACAGGGGCCCTCACTCAAGTCTTTGAAGTATTTATCTTCTTATGCCTGGCTTACTTCATTTAATATGATGTCTAACTTCATCATGTTGCTGAAATGTTGTGTTTTCATTTTTATGGCTGTTTATTATTCCATTGAAGGTGTCACATTGTTGTATCCATTTAGAAAACTCCATACTGTTGAGTGTGTGTGTACAGCAATTAGAAGACAACCTAGGATGTTGGTCCTCTCCTACTTTTGCATAGGCTCCAGGGATTGAACTGTAGTCTGAGGCTTGCATGGAGCTCTACCTGCTGAGCCATCTCACTGCCCCACCATACTGTTTTCTGTACTGGCAATATTACCATTTCCAAAAACAATGAGCAAGGGTTCCATTTTGTCTACAGCCTTGCCAGCACTTCTCTTTTGTCTTTTTAAATTGGTTCTTATAAGAATTCCTTTAAAGTTGTGCTATAATCTCACTTTACCAATGTGGAAAAGTAATCCTCTGAAGGTAATACACTCACCTTTGCTGCAAACTATAGTCTGGCACAAAGACTATCACTCATCTTAACACTAACACAAAAAGCATCTTTATCCCAAATCATGAAGGCCAGGCTAAGTGATCAATGTCTCTCCCCAGCTGTCGTTCATCTTTCCACTTTCCCATCAATTATACTGTTCAGACTAGGCATCCTAGCCCTCAGTACTCAGATTCCCGCACTGTAGGACCACTATACTGGGTTTCTTTCAATTGAACTGTTCTTCCTCCCATCTTCCCTTGGCTATTTCTTATGATCTAAATCACAGATCACCTATTGACCATGCTAACTCTGACAGTCACCTACCTATACTATCTACTATTCTGTTTCATCTGCTACACAATGCTATCATTTTCTGTTTCTGGCATTCTTATTTATTCATTTACTTATTTACTATCCATCTTAGCCACTATCCTGTGAGCTCTAGGAGAATGAAAATCTTGTCTAGGTTTCCTTATGCTAGACAACTAAAGCTCTCAATAATGGTCATACTCCTAAATTCAAAGCAAAATGGCACCAAAGGCATGGCTAATTCTTGCAGCAGAGACTGGATGTTAAAGTCTTCATTGAAATATATTTAACCTGAGTTTTCCTGATATTGGCTCTGAGAGCTTAGTTGAAAGACAAAAGTAACAGAAAACAAACAAACCCAAAAAACTGAACCATATGAATATTTTACTTATACTGAATATATAACTCCATGTGACCAAGCCTGGTGGCTCACTCCCTACAATTAATCCCATTCTTTAGAACGCTTAGACCAAAAAAGACTGCCATTAATTCAAGGCTGGCCTTGATTACACAGTGAGCTCCACTAGGTGCTAGAGTGAAACTCTGAAACCTGATCTCAAAGAAAATAAAATAGGGCCAATGAAATGGCTTAGCAAAGATGCTTGGCACCAAGGCTGACAACCGGAGTTTAATTCTGAAACCTATATAAAAGCAAACAATTGACTCCTGAAAGTTGTCTTCTGACCTTCACACACACACCTCTATGCTCACAACTTTGACTACAGAGCTGCAGCTGATAAATGACAAAGCGAGAAGAACCTACTGAGGAAGAGTACCAAGTGTTCTTTAAATAATGATTCAGCTGCAGTAACAAAAGGAATGAATATTTTTATTTATTTGCCAGGCACACTTCACTATTACCCTTTAAGCTCCATAAGAGAAATTTAAAATTTCCATCCCAAGGCTAGATGTGGTATCCAAAACTCTAATCCCAGCACTCTCTGGACAAATGCAGAAGATGAGTTCAGGGTCATCTCTGCCTAAAATTCCGGGTCAACCTGAGCTATATAAAGCTCTATCTCTAAAAGAAAAAAAGAAGAAAAATCCCGTTGATTATATATCACTGTTAACATTGTCGACACTAAGCCAGTTTCTATTGGCTTGAATCAGTACTACTGAAATTTTTTTCAGGTGATGGCAATAAACTACTCTATTAAGTGTTTTACTTAGGGTAAAGCTGACCAATAACAAACTGCTATGCATGTGCTCTCAATATCAATTCACCCTTCAATCTAAAGCTTGTCAAATTAAAAAAGGCGGGTTAGAAAAGACAGCTGTGATTCATATTCGTTTATAAATCTTCAACCCCCTGGGCATACTGGAAAATAAATAGGCATGTCACATCTCTCCTCCCGGAAAACAGTAGGTGGCAGATATGCTGGCACACATACAGAGAAAAACTGTCCATGCAGTGGCAAATGCCTTTTATCCTTGAACTCAGGAGGCAGAAACAGGCCAATCTCCCTCTAAATTCTAGGCAAGCTTCGTCGGCATTGAGATACAGGGCAGCCAGAACTACACAGTACGCCTGTCTTAAGTTAAAATTTCAAAATAAAACCAACTCTTGGCTTGGCATCGGTCTGACATGACCAAAGCATTATTTGGGCTTCAAAGGCACGGAAACAGTTTCAAGTGCAAAGCCAAGTCTCCGCAGCTTCCATCACTCGGGCGAGTTAAAGAAGGAGTTTCTTGCCAAGTCAGTTCCTAAACCGGGCACTGTCCCGCACGGAGGCACTGGCTCCCTAGGACCGCGGGCTGCATCTCCCCGCACCCCCAAACAGCGGTCGCTCCCTCGAGGCCAGGTCTGCGGGTGCACCGGGCCCCCGCCTGGACTCGAAGCACCTTTGACAACCCGGAGGGCCGCCCGGAGGGATGCGTGGAGCCTAGTGCGGGAGAGCGCACGCAGACACCGGGACCTCCGGCTCGGCTAGGAAGTTTCTGGAGAGCGTCCGCGCAGGGAGGGAGCGCGTGGGGGCGGGGAGCCGGAGGAGGGCCCCGCGGAGGTAAACAAAGCGCGCTGAGGTCGGGTGGGTCGCCGCCCCGCCGCTCACCAGCACGCGCTTGAAGAGGGCGCTCTCCTTGGGCGGCAGCTGCACTCTGGGCATCGCGGCGGCGGGGAGGCCTGCTGGCTGGACCAGCCGCTTCCCGGGCCGCGGGTTACCTCAGTGGGACGCCACGGGGAAACGGAACACAGCGCACTCCAGTGGGCGGCCAAGGAGGGAATCCCGCGCGGGCCAAGATGGCAGCCACGGCCCGCCCCCGTCCCCGCCCCCTCGCGCCGCGCGTGCGCGGACGCACCGCTGAGGGAAAGACTGGCGTCTGCACCCTGGGGAGCCTGCCAGGTGTATGCAAGGCAGTGAGTGACTCCAGTCACAAGATACTCACCACCTCTGGAGACTTTGTCGCACGCTGGCTGTTAGGTTTCTGTCCTAGATAATGTAATTTTTTTCCGAATTAACTTTTATTCTTTTGTGCAGTTTGAAACCCTGCTTGACATAAAATGTAGACTCTTGGTTTAGAATCAATTTTCATTTCTTTTCTCACCTTACTTAAAATATATCTTAAAAGAAGGCTTATCTTGGAGACCTTGAGGTCTCCTGGTCCACAACTAAGAGCGGACTAAGAACAACCTCTTCAACAACTGGAGACACACAGCTCCTTGGCCTACAGCCAATAAGAGCCCACTAAGAGCAGCCTCTGCAATTACTGGAGACAGCCCCCAGCCCACAAATGCCTAAGAACCAAGCAAGAGCAGCTGACTATGAATGATCCGAGGAAGCAATGGGCAGACCCCAGTGTGAGAATACATATGACAATATAAAGAACAACAAGAGACCACCAGAAAAAGCTGGTAGTTCTACAACCTCAAGACCTGAGCCGAACAATGAAGAGGAAACAAAAGTAAATGACCTTAAAAACAACTTTATGAAGATAATAGAAACTTTAAGAGGATATAAAAAAAAAAAAACTCCCGTACAAAAAGAAGAAAATACAAACAAAAAATTGGAAGAGATAAACAAATCCCTGAAAGAAAATTAAAAAAAAGAAACAGGTGACAGAAACATTCCAGAAATTGAAAATTGAAATAGAAGCAATAAAGAAGGCAAAAACCAAGGCAAAGCTGGAAATAGAAAACCTAAAGAAATGAACTGGAATTACAGAGGCAGGCATAATCCACAGAATTCAAGAGATGGAAGAGAGAAGATTCAATAGTGGAAATGGATACGTCAGTTAAAGAAAACACTAAAACCAAAAAAGTCATAACACAAAATGTCCAGAAAATCTTGGACACCGTGAAAATACCAAACCTGAGAATAATTGAAATCAAAGAAGGAGAAGAATACCAGCTCAGAGGCATAGAAAATACATTCAATAAAATTATAGAATAAAACTTTCCCAACCTAAAGAAGGAAATGCCTATAAAGATACAAGAAGTTTACAGAACACCAGATAGAATAGACCCCCCCCCCAAAAAAAAACTCTGCTCACCAAATAATAAGTCACTAAACCTACAGAACAAAAGAGTGCTGCAAAGGAAAAAGGCCAAATTACCTATAAAGGCAGACCCATCAGAATAACACCCAACTATTCAATGGAAATAATGAAAGCAAGAAGGTCCTGGTCAGATGTTATACAGACACTAAAAGAACATGGCTGCCAACCCAGATTACTATACCTAGCAAAACTATCAACCACCATAGCTTGAGTAAACAAGATATTTCACAACAAAAACAGATTTAAACAATACCTATCCACAAACTTGGCCCTACAGAAAGCACTAAAGGGAAAACTCCAACCTAAGGAAACCAGATACACCCATGAAACTACAACCAATCGACAGTCCCACAGAAGAGAAATACACACAAAAATAACCACCAAAAATAACAGGAAATAACAATCATTGGTCATTAATATCCCTTAACATCAATGGACTCAATTCACCTATAAAAAGACATAAAGCTTATCTTTTGAGTGCATATCAAAGTAGTGATTATGAATTATGTGGGGACATGGGCAGATCCTGAAATGATGGAACTGATGTGAAGGCCCCATTAAGAAACAAAGCTCAATAAAATGTGTTATTCAATGGTGCTAAGCCTATACTCACAGCACTTGGGAGGCAGAGGCAGGAGGATAACCTAAAATAAAGGCCAGCTTAGTATACTCAGTGAATTCTAGGTCCCGGAAAAGGTAGGAAGGAGAAAGAAAATTTCAGCCCAACATTTTCAGTAAGAATTATAGTGTTTTTATGGTTCCACTGATCTCCAGTCGTTTGCTTTTTTCTCCATATAAACCACTCAATAATTGGAGAAGCGGGATACAACCCTAGAGTATTCCAAGGGTGAGTTCTAAGAAAATCAAAAGACACGTGACTAGATACAGATAAACATCTGTGACAAAAAGGACCATACACAAAATGTTGACTTAGTATTAAGATGTATGTAAACATAACATATATAAAATTATATACATTCTGAATCCTAACATCTGCATATTTATGAGACTATGAAGTACTTGATAATTTCATTTAACAGGCTGTAAGAAAAATAGGGATGGTATCATTTTTCTTCTCTTGATTGAAGGGAATAAAGTATTATAGAAGATTTTAAAAATAGGAAGAGATGTTCTCTACAATTGACATCTACTTGTAAAGGACAAATTAGTTTTCTCCAACAGAGTCTCACTGGTTATATTAATCAAAATTAGGGGCAGGCCCCATACCCAGCTTTAGATGACCAACACAAAACTAACTCAGTGATATTTTTATAGATTTTTTTCTCTTGTATTGCTTTGTTTGGCATTTTTATTGTCTTACTATGGTTTCTGGTTTGTATTTTTATGGGTTTTGTTATGGAGGTTCTTTTCTGATTTGTTTTTGTCTGTTTTCTAAAGAGGGAGAAAGAAAAGGTGTGGAGTTGGGTGGGTAAGGAGGTGGTTGGATATGGGAGGAGTGTGTGTGTATATATATGCAGCACCAATTGTACTCAGTAGAATATATAAATATTGTAATAGGAGGGTTCTCGAGTCCCGGGTGGCCGAGACCTACAGACCTGCTGCCCAAGACCGCTTAGCCGCCCAGCTGTCCGCAGCTCAGGCCCCAGAAATGACTCAGACACTTATAGTAACTTCATGCTGTTTGGCCTATGGCTCAAGCACATTGCTAGCTAGCTCTTACATCTTAAATCAACCCATCTCTATTAATCTGTCTGCCACGTGGCCCGTGGCTCACCTGTGTTCCTTACATGTTTCTTCTTGGGCTGTTTACTCAATCTGCTTCTGACTCCGCCCTTCCTTTCCTACCTATTCTGATTCTTCCTCCTACTTCTTCTATGGTGCCTGTCATAGCCCAAAGCAGCTCCTTTATTTAAAGATTGAGATTCACAGCATACATAAATACATTCCCACATCAATATATAACATGGAGCTGGGATGGAAACGTGTTGGAGGGGGAAGTGAGGAGAGGATATGGTCAAAATACATTATATACATGTATGAAATTCTCAATAATAAAGATATATTTAAAAAAAAACGGTTCATGAAAATATTTCAGGAACGTGTACTGCTCTTGCAAAGGCCTGAGTTGTATTCCAAAGACCCATATCTGCCAGTTCACAACCTTCTGTAACTATAGTGACAGGGACTCCTGTCCTCTTCTGGCCTCCTTGGTCACCTGCATTTACATACATACACACACACACTACTAAAAAATAAAGCCCAGCATGGTAGGACACACATTTAATCCCTGCACTTAGCAGGCTGATCTCTGAATTTGAGGCCACCTTCTTCTATGCAGCTAGTTCCAGGCTAGCCAGGGCTATATAGTAAGACACTCTCTCAAAATAATAAATAATAATAATATATCTTTTAAAATATAAATAGAATAGGGATGGGACTGTTATTAAAGATTGAGTCTGCCAGTAGTTCAAGAAATAATTGCAATTGTGGCACTGCCTGATATTAAAAACCTTCTTCATAGAAAATAAAAACAATTAGTAGGGGGGCTGGAGAGATGGCTCAGCGGTTAAGAGCATCTGCTGCTCTTCCAGGGGTCCTGAGTTCAATTCCCAGTATCTACCCAGTGACTCACCATCATCTAGTGGAGTATGATGCCCTCTTCTGACATTCAGATAGAGCACTCAAACACAAACACTAAATATATATATATATATATATATATATAGCTAATATATGTTATATATAACATATAAATATATATAACCATCAGTAGAGTGAATGGGAGAGAGATCATTACTAATTATACATAATCAATAGACAATTCTCAAAGGAAGAAAATAACCAATAAGTATATAAAAAAGTATCTCACCTCCATAGCTATCAAGAAAATATAAATTAAAACTGAATTTGAGGCACACAAATATCGGAATAGCAACCTGTGTCACCAATAGGCTTGAGCTACACATATGCATCCTCTTGCCAGAAATGCATTCGGCAACCCAACTGAACTGCAAGTATACCCCACTTCAAACAATGACGTGACATGCTTTTCCTTAAAACTCTATGGCAAGGCTCCACTTTTCAGATATATCTCAGAACATAACATATTATGAAATGTCCGAGAACAGGAGGCAGGGGGCTGATTCAGTTTCAACCGGTTTGGGGTACATACATAGTAAGTGTACTTGGGCAAAGCCTGGGTTGGTAGCACGTGTAGTAAAAGCACCAGAAAATCAAGGGCAAGAGGATTGTGGGTTTAAGGCCAGGCTAGGGTAATACAGTGAGACCCTGTCTTGGTTTTTTGTTTGTTTGTTTTGTTTTGTTTTTTTCAAAAAAGAAAAAGGATCAAGGAGGAGCTACTGGCCATGGGAAATGGCTCGGCCTGTAAACGTGAGAACCTGTAAACCTGCAAACTTGAGTTCAAGAACCCATAAAAAAGAAAAAAAACCAAACAGAACCAAAGAGAAGGCTGAGCAGTCAAATGTTAGCTCTTCAAGAGGACCGGAGTTTAGTTAGCACTAATACCTGTAACTCCAGCTCCAGAGGACCCAACGCTCGCTTCTAGCCTACTCAGGCACCGGAACATGTGTACACACACACAGGCACACGCACACATGCTAAATAAATAAAAATAAATCTTCAAAAAAAGAAAAAAAAATGCATGCTGGCACACACTTGTAATCCCAGTGCTGGGAAGTTGGGAACAAATTCCTCCAGGCTAGCCTAATAATCTACCTGCTGAGCTCTGATCTAATAAAACACCAAGGTAGACAAATCCCAAGTAACGTCACTAATGTTGCCCTCTGGCCTCCACACACACACAGGGACAAACACACACACACAAGTACACCCACATGTGCACACACAGAGAGGTACATACTCATGAACACACATGCGCTCATGAACAGATGAACACAAAAAGTTAAAATTACAAGAAAAGGACAGTCCTACAAAATATTTTTGGAGAATTTTCTTGTGATGAAAGTGTCCTATGTCTTCACGCGGTCTACTCACTACGGACCATTAGCTCTTTCAGCTTCATGTGGTTCAGTCATCATGGTTTTTCCTCACCTTTCAGCCAGGCAGCTGGCTCATCCTTGGCATTTTGCCACCAGTCAGCACTTCCAGCTTCTCTACCTCAGCCTCTCCAAGGTTGGCCTACAAGGAAACCTACCATCCAAACACCAGGAAGTGGGGCATTTCCAAATACTCTAATTCACCATTGTCTTCATCTGTCTCCAATGCATACCTTAGCTGTTTAGGCTCTGCTGGGCTAAGACAAGACAGCAGGAATTAGAGACAAAACAAAATCCTCCACTAATTGTGGTGCTGGCCACTCTAAGGCCAAACCTTAGAATATAGAAAAGATATGAGGTGGGCACACCCAGAAAGCCTAAAGGAAGCAGGAACTGCGACTTTATTATTGGCTTCTTGTTTTATCTGAACCAAATCTTATTTCTACCTTTCAACAGGAAATGGAGTTATCACATTATTGTAGTCTGTTTTTACAGCAGGGCAATATACATTTAATGCTTAGTCATTTCAAAGCCAAAATTAAAAGAAAAATGCTGGGTAAACCAGAACTAATTGATTCTCAGAAAGAAAGGCCAACCCTGTTTGGGAACAACTGGGATTTCCAGCTAACCGTTCTTTCCCGGTGCTTCAGAGAGACTGTACCTCCTTTCGAATCTTTCATTAAGTAAAATAATAGCGATGATGAAGGCCTCCAAAGCTCTCAGTTCATTTTTACATACATCATATGGACCATGATTCTCTTTGTTAAACCTAATAGAGCCAAAGAAGACTAAATAATTGAAAAAGGGTATTTTATTGCAGGAATTTAGTATTATAAAAAAAACTAGAGCCAGATATTGGGGGGAAAGCTGGACTATCAGAGAGATAGGGAACAAACCATAGCCAATTCTCACCCAGCGAACTCCTCAGGCTGAATAAAGTCCTCTCTTCAAGGGTCCTTACAGACTGACTGGTCCCTTAGACAGAACGCTAAACTTCTCCTGCCTTGTATTTCTTCCCTGCCCAGCTATTTTACTTCCTGGTTCAACTCCCCAGAGCTAGCATTAAAGGTGTGTGCTACTGATGTCGGGCTGGTAGGCCTTGAACTCACAAGGCCTGAGTCACCACTTCATGGCTTGGCTCTGTTCTTGGACTGCTCTCTTATATTCCAGACTATTTTTATTAAATATACAGTATATCCCCACATGTTTTTATCCACACCATGTACATATCTTAAGTGACTAGGTGGTCCTGTATAATCTAGCAGTTTGTTACTATTGCTACAACCATTAACCATGCTATTAAAGGCTTGTGGGGAGACAACTGTGGTGTTTGAATGAGAATACTCATACTCTTACAGACTCATGTATTTGAATACTTGGTCTGCAGTTGGTAGAACTGTTTGGGAAGGATTAGGAGGTGTGGTCTTATTGGAGTGGATGTGTTACTGTCACTGGGAGATGGGAGAGATTTGAGGTTTCAAAAGCCCATGTCATTCCTACTTAGCTCTCACCCTACCTCGTAGTTGTTGTTTCAACATGTAAATCTCTCAGCCACTGCTCCAGCTCCATGCCTGCCTTGCTGCCATGCTCCTCACCATGATGGTCATGGACTCACACTCTGATACTATAAGTAAGTCCTGCTGTAGCACGGTTTCTTGGTCCCGGGTGGCCAAAGGCCCAGACCCACAGACCCCTTAGCCACCTGCCACTGCTCAGGCCCCAAAAATGACTCAGAGGCTTATATTAACTTCATGCTGTTTGGTCTATGGCTCAGGCACATTGCTAACTTGCTCTTACATCTTAACTCAGCCCATTCTCATTAATCTTTCTGCCATGTGGCCCATGGCTCACCTGTGTTCCTTACATGTTGCTCCTTTGAGCTTCTGGCTCTATCTGTCTGACTCTATCCTATGCTCTGATTTCTCCTTCTACTTTTTCTATGGTGCCTGTCATGGGCCAAAACAGCTCCTTTACTTAAAGATTGATATTCACAGCATACAGAAAGGCATTCCCACATCAAAGTCCCCAATTAAATATTTCTTTTAAATCTTGCATTGACCATGGTGTCTTTTCACAGCAATAAAAAAGTAATTAAGACAACTTACTAGGTTGCATAATGCATTCTTCCTGAGATTGTTGGGAATGGCGGAAACTCTAGGAGGAAATTAGATCTAGGAGTATATTCTAGAAGGAAATTCTAGAGTTCTGGCCCCTCTTCTCCTCCCTTTGCTTCCCAGTTATTTTGACACAAACAGGCTTAACAATATAATCCCTGCTATAACGTTCTGCCTTGTCATAGGCCCCAAAAGAAGGTGGCCATGAACTGAAACTTTGGAAAACTGCCACACATCAGTGGGTATCAAATTCTTAAGCTTTACACGTGTGTTCCTGTGCTTGTGTTTTTTGAGACAGGAACTCTATGTTGCCCAGGTTGGTCTGACACTATGTAGCCCAGGATGGTCTCTTGGCTCTTACCTACCTCAACTCCTGAGTGGTAGGATTTCAGGTGTGAACCATCAAGCTGACCTCTTTAAAGACATTGTGCTTTAGTTTGCTCTTCTGTGAATGAACAGATGGGTTTTTAAGAGTGTTAAAAGGTTTAAACCATTTAGAATAGTGACTAGTATATTATAGGTAGACATAACTGCCTTGAAGCACATATTAATCTTTTTACTTTCCTCTTCCCCACCTTTCTCTCTCTCTCTCTCTCTCTCTCTCTCTCTCTCTCTCTCTCTCTCTCTCTCTCTCTCTCTCTCTCTCTCTTACGTAATCCTGGCTATTTTTTCTTTTCCTTTAAAAAAACATTTTAAAATGTAGACTTTAGTAAGTATACAGGTCAGCTTGTAGAGAAGTTGACCAAGATACATAAAGGAGGAGATACAAGTGGCGATCCAGAGTGTCTATACTTCATCCTTTTTGCAAAATAGTTATTAAGGTTGTTTGATATACAATTTTTTTATTTGACACTTTGAAAGTTCTTTATTGTAAAGATAATCCTTTGACTGATTACAAACAGCAGCCCAGTGATCATTCTGGACCTCCATGCCAGGTAAATTTTATTTCTTCTTGAGACATAGGTTTTCTTTTGTATTTCTTGGGTAATGTTTATTATTATTATTATTATTATTATTATTATTATTATTATTATTATTATTATTATTCCTGAATGTCTGGTGGCCCCTGATGCATCAGCAAATCAGGAGATAAACTTCTTTTAGAATACTGTGAAATTATATATGAGTGAAGAGGGTAGCTCCCAGATACCAAAGCTTCTAAGACAGAATTTAAGATTGGCTCTTCTGTCAGGGAACCTTATTAATGGAGCATGTGGCTTTACTACCTGCAAGTTCCAGGGAAGCCATCTTGCTGCTCATCATGACCCCAGACCCTGGCTACCTTTTAACTTACTATTTAGCTCAGGGTACCACAAACTAAAGACTTCCTTCCCTCAGCCTTCTGAGTACTGAGATTATGACTGTAATCACACCTACTTCTAATTTCCTTTTTAAAATGTTAGGGTCACAGTCTTAAAAATATTTACTATGCCAGGTAAGGGTGGCAAACACTTTCAGATCTTGGGGTTCAAGGCTAGTCTGTTATACAGAGTGAATCCATGACAGCCAGAGCTACATAGAGAAACTATCTCAAACCACCCTCCCCCACACAAAAAAATCTACAAAAGCCAGATTTTATATATATATATATATATATATATATATATATATATATATAAACATGACAGCTAAGAACTATATCCTACTGTGTTTGCATGTTTGGATTTTACCTGTCTTTTTCTTTTTCTTTCTTCTTCTTCTTCTTCTTCTCTTTTTTCTTCTTTTTGAGGAGGGGTCTCATATAACTCAAGCCAACCTTCAGGCCCTAAACACAGGTGGAAAATCCTGTAACACACACACACACACACACACACACACACACACACACACACACACACACACACACACACAGAGTCACCTAGCCTTTGGGTCCTATTATGAATTTTAAAAATAAAAACTTACAGTTTTCTTTACTCACTGTTTTAAACAATACTAATTGAAAGTGTGACAATTAAAATGCAGAATAGCTTTTTTAAAAATGTTAAAATCTATTTATTATATAGTGTTTTGTCTACATGCATACCTGTATGCCAGAAGAGGGCACCAGATCTCATTATAGATGGCCATTATGTGGTGTCTAGAAACTGAATTTGAGATCCCCCTCCCAAAAGCAGCCAGTGCTCTTAATCCCTGAGACATCTCTCCAGCCTCTCGCCTAAAATTTTTAACGATTAAAATAATGTCCCAATTAAAGAACAAACCCTCAAGTCAGTGGCTATCGCTCAAAGGTAGCGCTCTAGTCTAGTGTGCCTGAGTCCCTAGCTTCAATTATAAGTAACTTAGAAACTACTGCTTTAAGGGTTTATAACACGATTTCACTTACAACATATTGTAGAATTTAACATTTAGATTAGAAAAAAGTTTCGCTTCTAGATTTGCAAGTGACTGAAAAACCTAAGCTTACAGTGGAGGGCGGAGCAAAGGGCTTGGGGTGGGATCAAGGAGGCTGGGGAAGGATAAACTACAACTCCCAGGATTCCGTGATTCCAAAGGGACCAGGAAAGGGTGATCCGCTGCCTTCGGGCTCCCTCTGGCCATCACACCTCCAGGGCCTCCGCTCCAGATAAGTTCGGTGCGTGGGCTTTCCAGAGGAATCTCTTTCCGGCTTCATCACTTTATTCTGTTTACTGTTACGGATTCCTAGACCACTATTGTCAAAGTGGAGGAGGAGCCAAGTACAAACGTAACCCGGAAGCAGTAGCCGGGAAATGAGCACGTTTGCCGAACCTTGAGCTGAAATGTTGCGGACACAGAAGGTTCAGTTGTCAGTAAGGAACTAGAACGTCGTCTTTCTTCTTTTACTTAGGTATTCACAGTTCTTAATTATCCTTAAGAGGACTTTAATTTTCCCACTGCCCATTTTTGTTATTTCCATATAGAATCGCCCCATAGTACTGACTTATATAATATGATTTTTCCTGTTCTTTTCCAGACCCTGTTTAGTGTCACTTTTAACGTGCCAGAAACTGAGTGTTTCTGTGTTGTGGGGGAGATGTCGAAGCCTTGCTCTTATTAGGTTTAGGTAACCTCAGAAAGTAATGTTAAGGTTTCTGGCCTTGGTAGTCACTCATTCCGCGGCTGCTCCTAAAATGGAAATTTTAGCCAGAACTGTTATTAAAGAATCCTCCCGTCCTTTTATTCCGCTCACCAGCAAATGGACACTCCTGATGCATTCGCCAATTCCAGTTGTGATTAACTAATAATTGGTTAAATTAGTAAAACTAAGCAAACGTTGAATATTTAATTTTTAAATGACAATGCAGTTAGATTTAGTGAGATAAGTGTGTTGCCCAACACAGCAACAATCTATTTGTGTGAGTACCAGCATGTGTGTATGTGCATCACTTGCATGCTTGGTGCCTAGGCAGAGACAAGAACGGTGTCAGATCAATCTCCTGGAACAAGAGTTACTTGGTAGTTTCGAGCCACTATGCAGGTGCTGGCCTTGGTCCTCTGCAAGAGCAGCAAGTATTTTTTAACTGTCAAAAATCTCTCCAACTTGGTGATCTTATGGAACTCTTAAAATTATGAAAATAATGTGGACTGTGTAAAACTTGGAAAAGTAGGAAAACTTAAAAGGTGTCTATACATCACAGCTTGGTCTTTTAATATTTGAGGATCTCTTCCTTTGGGTTCTTAGCTAAAAGAGAAGCATCCTCAAGAAGCAGTCGAAGGGTTGAGAATAAAAAAAACTGGGATCTTGAAATAAACAACCTATGTTACAATACAGGTTCTACCTCTACCGAGTGAATAGTTGTGATTAAGTTACGTTCTTTTCTGTCTGAATGCCCTGGAATTAAACAAGTGCTTGCCTATCATGTGCAAAACCCTGGAGTCAGTCACTAATATCTCCCTCCCTCTCTGGCTTTCTCTCTCCCTCTTATTCACACACACACACACACACACACACACACACACACACACACACACACACACACACACACACACTTTCCCTAGATATAATTTTTGACACACACACTTTCTCTAGATATAATAATTTTTAAAATAAATAAATAAATACAATAAAATTGCTCATTTAAGTGTATCCAGACATGTTGTGATCCAGCATTTGGGAAAGTAAAGCAGGAGGTCCCCAGTTTGAAGCCAGCCTGAACTCTGTACTATATAGCAAATCCTTTTTATAAACAATTAAACTAGGTAATAGTTGACATGTAAATATATTTTTGTAAACTTCAGAAATCTATGACTGTGAACCACCTAAAGACAGTATCATTATTTTATAGCTTTGGGTTTTTGTGTGTGTGTGTGTGTGGGGGGGTTTCTGTGGTATCTTGGCTGTGCTGGAACTCACTCTGTAGACCAGGCTGGCCTTGAACTCAGAGATATATCTGCCTCTGCCTCCCAAATACTAGGATTAAAGACATGACCACCACTGCTTGGCTATTTTATCAATTTAAGTATTAATTTATATATCCATTTAAAGTTAAAACTTCCCTAACTCATTGTGGTGATGTGTGTGTTCTATCCCTCCTCGCTTGTGCTGTTCTTGACCTGTGCATGTACACATGTGGGGCATGCAAGCCACAGCTCAGGTGTGCAAGCTAGCAGCATTCAATAGGCAGGTCCCTCTTTCCATCATGTGTGTCCCAGGGCTTGAACTCAGAGGTTGTCAGACTTGGCTGTAGGTACTTTTATTCTCTAGGCTATTTTGCCAGCCTCTTACTTGTTTTTAATGTACTGTTATTTAGAGGTTTCAAGAATTTTCTTTCTGGGCTCAGCCTGATGGCATTTCCCTTTAATCCCAACATTTGGGAGGCAGAGGCAATAGATGTCTGAGTTCAAGACCATCTTGGTCTACAGGTCTAGGGCAGCTCCTCAAAATAAATAAGTAAACAACAACAACAACTATATATGTGTGTGTAGTAAGTAGTTTCTGGCCTGGCCAGCCCTGGGATTCAGTCCCAAATAATCACACAAAGTCTTATATTAATTACATGCCTATGGCTTGGGCATATTGCTGGCTCTTACTCTTAAAGTAGCCCATGATTAGCCACATGGTTTAGTACCTTTCCTAAGAGTATTTTTGTCTTCTTTCCTCTGGCTCTCTCTGGCATCTCTGCTCTGTTCTTCCTCTTCCCAGAGTTTTCTTAGTCTGGTAGCCCCGCCCACACTTCCTGTCTGCCTTCTGGCCAATCAGTGTTTTATTAAACCAATAGGAGGGACAAACATTTACAATGTACAAGAGCATAATCCCACAGAATATATATTTATGTACACTTGTACATTTATTCATCTATGTGTGTGCATGTATCTTTCTGAGTTTATTGACTGCCTTTGGTACTAAATGAGGCCATGAACTACAGGTTTCTCTGAAACTCATTGATTTATTGTACCATGTATCTTTAGTGTTGCTCTTTTCAAATTGTGTATCTTACATTACAGCTGCTGAGATGAGTCGTCACCTGTTTATTTGGTTTTCTCGGAATCCATCTCTTATTGCTTACCCACACAGACATGTCTTCCTCTATTGTCAGCAGTTTAGACAGATAAGTCTTGATACAAAGCTGTGGAATTTTAGAAAAAACAAGAGTTATGTTCTTCATCAGCTGTTAAATAAGAGTTGGTCCAGGAGCTACTGTCATCAAGACACAAAGATGCTTTGGAAACATAAAGCCCTACGGAAGTATATGGAAGACCTGAATAAGGAGCACCAAACCAGTGGCCAGTGTTTGCAGGGTATCTCTGAGAATGAAGGAGACCAAAGGGCCTTACACAGAAGGCATGCTGAGTTGTTACCACTTGCAGCTGTTTATCAAGAAATCCAGGAGGCTGAACAAGCCATTGAAGAGTTAGAGTCAATGTGTAAAAGTAGGTACATGGTATCTATGTGTGTCTAAGTAGGTAACTGATTGAATGTTGAACTCTGTCTTTTAAAAAGCCTCCAGATAATAAGCTCAGTACTTGGCAAAAGGAGGACTATACCCTCACTCTGATGTATTTCATTTACTCAGGATCTGCTAAGAGTCCAGGCTCTTTATGGTACTTACCAAGAGGTTGAGAGTCTGGGAGACTTGATATTATAAGTTAATTTGCTGAGCACTGTTCTATATACAGGAATACAGAAGGATAGGGCTTGTGTGGTGTAATGTGAGAGAATATTGTGTTATTGATGACAGGATCCCTAGTCTACTAAAGAAATACATAGGTTCTAAAAAGCATCTTAGCACTCAAGACCAGACAGGATAGGTGGAAGCTACCAGATGACACGACACATTGTAAGAACTTGCACATTGAACGCACAATGCTCACAAATTAGCACTGGAGAAATGGAATATGACTCATGCAGTCAGTCAGTGGAGGAAATGTATACCTGTTTTCCATCCAGAAGTCTGGGAGTGGCTATTGTTAGTAATATGGTGTGACCTTTGCTATAGGTAGGGCTGAGCCTTACCCAAATCCTCCAGAATGCTTATCTCACACTCTCCCTCCCTAGACCTTTATCTTTGTTTCTCAGTCAATAGAACCCATGATTAGAGGAGGTATCACATGTACCTTATAGCCTGTGACCCCTAGGTTATCTGAATGATTGAGACCCTTAAGTTGTAGAGCTCATCTTACTTTGTAAGATGTACTTACATGTACTTTGCAAATCAATATCAGTGTAGTCATGCTTTAAGCTTTAATGTGCATGTGGGATTGTGATAATTGTTACCAGGAAACTTTCTTCCTCCAATACTGTACTGTACCTAAATATGACAAAAATAAACTGGCCTGGGGTCAGACTGCAGAGTTGGAAGCAGCCTGGCTAACTAAGTCATGCTGAACCAGGCTTCCTTCCTGATTTTCCAGCTTGTTTCTCCATCAGTTGTAGGGTTTGCAGAGAATCCCCCCCACACAGGGATTTAGGAGGCTGAGACAGGAAGATGAAGTCAAGGTCAGCCTGGACCACCTAGTGAGACTCTGTCTCAAAACAAATAAACTCTGTAGACATTGATGAGGTTGTTATTTAATACTTTCTTTGTAAGAATTTTTAAAGAATGTATGGTTATCCCTGTTGCTGGTTTTAGGTCTAAATAAACAAGATGAAAAGCAGTGTCAAGAACTCATATCAGAAGAAAGGCAAATCATTGATCAAAAGATCAACACGCTGTATAGTGAGGTACGTTTCAGACAGCGTACTAATCTCAGTAGAGCTAATATGAAGGAATAGTATTTTTTTTTCTAGATCATGCTTTGATGCTCAGATAACTTCCCCCAACAGTGTTCTTTTATCATGATGGGTAATTAAGCTATACAGTTTGCTGAAGGGTAATTGGAAGAGAAATTGAGATTCCAGTGAATGGGTTCTCCCATAGGGAGAGAAAAATCATAGCAGAATCTATTGACTTGTTAGGCAGGAAAACATAATGCTGTAGAAAGGAAATTTAGGAGACCAATGAAATGGCTCAGCAGATGGTCTGTATCCACCTGGCCTGACAACCTGAGTTCTAATGTATCAGAAAAGGTGACAGGAGAGAACCAACTCCCTTGAGGTTGTCCTCCGACATCCACATGGCATATGTATGTAGTGGGTATACATGCACAAGTAGAAATAAATGGATACAATTTTAAAAAGAAATGTCACTACAGGGACTAGTCAGATGGTGTGAGAAATGAAAAGGTAGGTTCATGGTGACTGGCAGATTGAAAGCTTGCCTACCAAATATGGTGGAATGGCTCTTAGTGCCAGCTAGTTAGCACAGGTCTTTAGCTGGGATTAGTAAGGCTGTGGCATGCCGGGGACTCTCAGTGTTCATGATCCCGTGTCTGCTTTAGCTGATAATCTATATATGAAGGGACACATTCTACAATAGTGGACTCTTTTCTTCTAGCTCAATAGGTGGCTTGTTATTAGGACAGTGAAGATCTGAGCCATGCACCATGTTTCCCTCTGTAGTATTATCATTGTCCTTCCAGCTCTCTTACTGTGGGATCCAGTTTTTGAGGACGTAGGAGGATGAATAGAAGTATCATCTAGTGAACCACAGGCAAACCTACCGGACACTTCGTCTAACGTTCTCCCACACACTGTCACTTCTAGCAGAGATGGAGTAGGGAGGAGAGTCATAACATGTAGGTACCTGATGTGAAAGACCTTTTAATAACTAGCAGGTTGTTTTCCTAGTCTTCCTCAGAGGAAAACTCTTTATTAGGAACCCAGGAACCACCCCTACCTTTTTTCTTGTCACATGTGAGAAACTATTTGAATCTTATCTTGAGTCCCCTTAATAGTCTTTAAACCAAGAATGCAAGGCTTGGCATGGTGCTGATGACCATCATTTATGGCAGGGGAGACTATAATTATATGTTAAAAGTCTTGATTTGTAGTCAATGAAGATTTCAAAGCCTTGCTTCATCATTCATCAGATGAATGATGCCACTGTTTAGAACTAATTTTAAGAGCCAAAATCTGAACAAAGTTGAATGGAACACTCTGAACTTTGATCATAACTTCATCTTAGAAAATTAAGATAATCTGATAACATTGCAGAAAATAGACAAGTAACTTCATTGTTATGTGAACAATATAATTAGGTTACTTAAGATATGGTTTTATGATTTACCTTTTATGACTTCTAAAATAGTAGCCACATTTTAGAAGTCAGTAATTAACAAAACCATGTAATGTTCTAAATATATTTTGAGGGCTTCGATTTAATTCCAAGGAATAGCATACCAAGGAAAATAAACATATCCACTATTGCATTTTCCTTCTTTTCCAGCTTCTGGAGCATCTAGTACCAAAGGACAAATATGACAAAAGTGACATTATTTTGGAGGTGGCATCTGGAAGAACTACTGGAGGTCAGAAAAATCAGTTTGTTGTAAATATGTTTAAAAACTGAATTTTCCTGGGTTTGACATCACTGTACTTGTTTAGTTTTAGAAATATTTTCTGAATGTTTATACATAAGGATGCACTCTTTAATGCTTATGCTTACTGAATATTTTGTGTATTTTCTTGTAGGTGATATCTGCCAACAGTTTACTAGAGAAATATTTGATATGTACCAGAATTATTCATACTATAAACATTGGAAATTTGAGCTGCTGAATTATGCACCAGCAGATTTTGGTAAGCATAAATTGAAGACTTTGCCTACAGACGGTGCTAAAACTTATTTTACTTATAATGCTGGCAATAAGGGCATACACCACCACACCTGGCCTACAGTAAAGTTTTTAACTAAATTGATGAGATCAGGATGGAACTGTGCTCCTAAAAAGGAATATGTGAATTAAAGAAAAATTTCCTGTGGAATCTAGATATCTACTTTCCCTTAACTAAAACAAAAAACAGGCATGCCGCCACAAACCTTTAATTCCAGTATCCAGGAGACAGAGATAGGCAAATCTCTGCGAGTTTGAGGCTAGCCTGGTCTACATAACAAATTCTAGGTGAGGCAGAGCTATATAGTGGGACCATGTCTCAATAAGTAAAAGATAAAAAAATAAATAAAAACTTAAAAACTACCCTTTATAAAATACAGTTGAGGGGGCTCAGTGGTTGATTGCTTCCTACTCTTTATAAAATGCAATGTGGGTAGTGCTGGAGGGAATTCAGTAGTTAAAAGCACTAGGAGCTCTTCCTGAAGATGGGGTTCAATTTTCAGCATCCACATGGAGATTCATAACTCACAGCCATCTGTAACTTCAGTCCCAGAGGACTGATACCTTCTTCTGGCTTCTGAGGGCACAGACAGGCACACACATAGCACACAGACAGACAGACAGACAGACAAAACACACATACACACAGATTTTTAAAATTTAAAAATCATAGTACTAATGAAATACAGTCAGAAGATGACCTTCAGGTTCTATCTGCTGGGTAACAATACTATACCATGGTAGACAGAGAGGTTATTAATGATAAACTAGAAAGTCAAACTGGAGTAAAAGGACTAATTAAACAGCAAAGAGAAGTAGGAATCAATATGCATCAGTAAACTGTGATTGGTACAGATTAGCAACTCCAGAAATATACCTTCAGGACCTTATTTTAGGACAATGGTTCTCAATCTTCCTAAAGTAGTGACTCTTTAATACAGTTCCTAATATTGTGATGACCCTAACCATAAAATGATTTTCATTGCTACTTTATAATAGTAATTTTGCGTCTATTATGAATCATAAACATGCATTTTCTGATGGTCTTAGGTAGCCCCTGTGAAAAGGTTGTTTGACCTCCAAATGGGTTTGTGACCCACAGGTTGAGAACCAGTGCTCTAGGGCCTATCAACTTTTCAGCTATCTTTTGGAATTTAGGTAGCAGCAATCTTGTTAGACTTTTCTTCCAGAAGATGGCATATTGGTCCAGGGGAGCCAATGGATTATCTGTTTCACAACTAAATATTAGCATTTTATTTAATATTTTAAATGCCCTGTTTTCCCCTGCAAAAATCCCTTGTTAAGTAGTTTGCACATATATCATATGCCCTTCATTGTCCAGGTAATCAATGTGAATAGTTCTTCTATCTGTATAGTGCCATAAATGTAGACGATGGTGGTGGTGATGTTGGTGGTCCCCTAATAAGGGGACCAAAAGTATGGACAAGTTATGTAAGCTAGCCGACTGCATACGGATAAGAAGAAAGGAATTTAGTTGAAACTCAGTCAGCCTGATACTGGTTCTATTAATTATACAGGAAAGTTGTAGGGTTCTCCAGGTTACATAAATTCAAGTGTTTGCATTCGCATGAAGTAAAGGGCAACTAGGGAATGGTGCTCCCCTCCTCCAGGCTGGGTCTTCCTACAGCAATCAAGATAATCAGCTACACGTGCCTAGGCTGTCTGATAGGGACAGTCCCTCTTGGTAGTAACTCTTGGTTGTGTCAGGTTGACACTTTAATCGTTACGGGGAGCCATCACATGGTCACTTTTACTACTTTCTTCACTTTAACTGTGTTTCTGAGGTAAAGGAGCTGATACACATGAGTGGACAGATGGTAGAATACCAAGACTTGAACTACCCCATTCAGTGCATTAAGGTTGTACTATAAAAGATATCCAGGAACTGAAACTGAGTGAAACCATGACACATTTAAATTTCCTATCTCAAATTCACACTCTTTTAAAACTATTCCCCTTGCCAGGCGTGGTGGCACACACCTTTAATCCCAGCATCAGGAGGCACAAGCAGATAAATTTCTATGAGTTTGAAGTCAGCCTAGTATACATGGTGGGTTTCAGGATAACCAAGGCTATGTAGTGAGACAGACAGGAGGGAGGGAGGGAGGGAGGGAGGGAGGAAGTCTTATATCTAAGCATGAAGATATTTTGTATGTGTGGGAATCTTTTTGCATCACAGATAAGTATTAACTTTTAATTCTTGAAACTTTGAAGGGCTAAAGATACTCAGTAGTATGAAATGTATGGCATGTATTTGCCTAATTCCCATTTTCTTAGTGATATTTTTATTATTGTTATAAAAATAAAAGTTGTTCTTCATAGAAAAGTTTGAATCCAAAAAGTACAAGCCAAACATCGTGTACACTTGTAATCCCAGCATTTCAGAGGCTGAAGCAGTACTGTAAATTTAAGGCCAGACTGAACTACATGGCAAGACCATAACTCCAAACAAACAAACAAAACCAAAATAACCAAACAGAGTAAACTATAGAATGTACTGTTATTCAACTCCCCAGAGATAACCCTAAGGGGTTTTTCTTTTTGTTTCATTATATATTAGTATGTTCAACATTGGACAATATAGCTTATATCTGTCTCAGGTTCCCATTTCAGGTGCTATCTGCACAACCAGGCTTTAGACTAAGGATAGCTACAATCCTAATCACTTTCAAAGTAGACTGCACTAGTACTTAGGAACCTTTTTCTCTAGGTGGATTACATCATGCAGTTGCCCGCATTTCCGGTGACAGTGTCTATAAGCATTTGAAGTATGAAGGTGGAATCCATAGAGTTCAGCGAATCCCAGAGGTGGGCCTGTCATCAAGGATGCAGCGTATTCACACAGGAACAATGTCAGTTATTGTCCTTCCTCAGCCAGATGAGGTAACTTCACCAGGACCCAGTGAAACTGGTTTCATGTAATGTATATTGTACTGAGAAACCCTTCCTTCTAGAAAAGTCTGTTTTTACGGTTGGCAGTTGAACTTAATAGTCCTAATTGAAAATCTTTAACTCTTCCCCAGGTAAATCACTCTTATTATATATATATATATTTAGTTTGTTTAAAAAAGAAGTTACAGGGGCTGTCAAGATAACTCAGTAGAAAAGGTACTTGTTGCCTAGCCTGATGACCTGAGTTTAATCCTGGAAGCCACACGGTGGAAGAAGAGAATTAACTCTCCCAAGTTGTCCTCTGACTTCTACAGGTACATCATGGCACACACAGGCTCTTGTGCACACACATAAGTAAATATAATAATAATAATAAACCAGTTTACTCTCTTACAATCATAGAGGCACACAGTCCACAATCATGGTGGCTGCACAGTCTCAGTCTCTCTGAAGGGATATTACCCTCATTGCCCTTGCAGCCAAGGGCTCCTGGTGTTGTGTCAGCTTATAGGTGTACAATTCTAGCTTCTACTTTGAATTCACATGGTCCTCTCTAAGCACAGAACGCCAGGGCTTGTTGAGATACTTAGGGTTGTATTTAGAGTCTATGTGGATAATCTAGTATGATCTTTTATGAAAAGTTTTTACTTAACATCTATTATTTGTATGTCTGTATGCGAGTGAGCACATGACCCATAGCTCGAATGTGGAGGTCAGAGGACAGCTTACGAAGTCCATTGCCTACCATGTGAATCCCAGGAGTGAAACCCAAGTCTTCAGCCGCAGCAGCAAGTTCACTGTACCTGCTGAGCATCTCTGTACTTTTCTTCTGAACTCAATGTCTTCTCAGATACCCTTTTCAAATAGAGTTCAAATGTGATCCACCAATAAATATGTGGACACAGAGGGGAGAGAAAGAGGACACAGCACTTAGGAGCCTCGGGAGCAGTGGTTAAGGAGTCACTCCATAGTTCAGAATTCACCTATTCATATACATGCACATACCTCACATAGATTATAGTCTTAAAAAATTCCCCAAACAGTCCATCTGCTAGTTCAGTGTCTTTGTCTTACACGAGAAAACATGAGCATCAAAAGAAGTGATTAGCCTGAGCTGCTCTACTAACTGGGGTTAAAACTCTGTATAACTAACCCCAAGCAAAGCTTTTTTGTTCCCCACTACCTGGAGTTCCTGCATCTATCCCCTGCTGTGTGAAAGCTGAAACAAGGTAGAATGTCACCCTGTCTGACTGTCTGAGAACATGAGCATGTGGAGCAGCTCTGGTGTTTCACCGTGAAAGTGGCATGGGATACAGAGAGAGCTTAGTGAGAGGGTCAATTTCTAGACAGGGTTTCTGGGAATAATGAGAATCGATGTATGTTATATCTGTTATAACACATTAAAAATGTTATAGGCATTTTTATGTTCTATATAACTATGAGATAATCAGGGGTGAAACTTCAACATTACAAAATTCAGTGATCTCATACCATTCTAAGTCAGTACTTAAAAACTGCACCCTTTAAGTGTGGATGAAATGCAGTGGTAGAGTGCATACCAACATATATAATGCCCTGAGTTCAATCCCCATCACCTCAAAAAACTAAAATAGCATTTTATTGAAATAGGTTGTTTATTAGCCTGTGGGAGTGGCATATGACCTTAATCCCAACACTTGAGAGGCAGCAGCAGGCAGATCTTTGAGTCTGAGGCTAGCCTGATCTACAGAGCTAGAGCTAGTTCTGGGACAGCTGAGGCAACACAAAGAAATCCTGTCTTGGGGGGCTGGGGAGAGAGGGGGGGGTCATTTATGGTTCTTTCTTTGGTATTTTTCTTTTTTAAAAAATACCTGGTTTATATAAATAGTTTGGTTTATTTGAAAAATCTCAGAATAAAGTATTTGTGGAGTTGTAAATTTACTTATGCTATATATTTTTGTCCTAGGTAGATGTGAAAGTGGATCCCAGCGATCTGCGAATAGACACATTCCGATCCAAAGGAGCAGGAGGGCAACATGTTAATACAACAGACAGTGCTGTGAGGCTTGTACATATCCCCACAGGTGAGCAAGTCCTTTGCTTTTGTCTTAGTTACTTTCTATTACTGCAATAGGGCACTATGATCAAGGCAACTTATAAGAGAAAATGTTTGATTTAGGGCCCATGGTTTCAGAGGGTTAAAGTCCATGACCATCATGGCAGTGAGCATGGCAACAGGCAGGCAGGCATGGTGCTGGAGCAGTAGCTGAGAGCTCATGCCTTGATCCATAAACACAAGGCAGAGAGTGAATGGTGTGGGTTTTGAAACCTTAAAACCCATCCCTGGTGACACACCTCCCCAGCTAGGCCACACCTCCTAATCCTTTTCAAACAGTTCCACCAAGTGAGGACCAAGTCTTATATATTTGAATATATTTACAGTTCTTTGCACAAAACTTTTAAAGATGCAAATGGATTATGGATCTGTTTTCTCCTTTTGTTTGGAAACAGTTACTCCTGTGAAGGATGCAGGTGGTAAGAATATCTGTGCAGGAAAGGTACTTGCATGTGTTGGACATCAGTGCTCCATGAGTGATGCTCCAGTTCAGTTCTGAAGGGAACAGATACACTACAGATATGCCATTCCTGTGGATCTGTCTCATCCTGTAGATGAGCTGTTAGAGCCATGAGGCTCTGCTGCCCTGAATATTGGCCACTTGGTCACCTTGATAAATTGTAAACTTTCTTTTTCAATTTGTTAAGGTAGTTTTAAATACATTATATTTAAATACATTCTCAGACATGCATCATTACACAGTTTTATCACTTGGTAAAAATTATAAAGGATCAGAAACTAAGGTAACTTAGTAGGTAATAAGATTTTATAGAACAGCTATTGCATATGCAGCTGTCATTGGCTAAGTTGTTATGTAGTGTATAAGCATCATTTTTCAGACTAAAACATTTTTTTCTTTTTAAATTTTCATTTTTTTAAATTAATAAAAAATAGTGTGTGTGCGTGCGCACACATGCTCATGTCTCTGCATGCATGAAGGCCAGAAGGAGTCTGTTCTCTAGGAGCTGGAGTTACAGGTGTATGCGGGACACTTGGCTTGTTATATGGTCCTAGGATCCAAACTCTGGTCCTCACAGTTGACCAGCAAGATTCTCAAATGCATGCCAGGACTGGAGAGAGCTCTGACTAAGAGAACAAACCAGAGTGCAGTCCTCAGCACCTACATCAGCCACCATTGGCACTGCATCTGTCTTTTATGTTGGGGGCAGAGAGTGCAGCAGTGGAAGTGACACCAAGGAGAGACCCCAGGCTCCACCCCCGGCCAGCAGCTTGGAAATGCTCCATCACTAGCTACATCCCCAGACTTGCATAAAGGTGTATTTTCAACATCAGCCCTCTTCTTGTATACCAAATGAGGAAAGGCCACGTGCTTTCTGAATAGGACAGACAGAGGGTGGACAGCACTTCTGGGAGAATGGCAGAGGTTTTAGTTTTGGAAGAGCAAAACAAAAAGGGAAGAAAGGCTCCGAGAATCCAGGTAAATGTGACGAGTTGCTGCCTCGGCCTTCTCTTCTGAGGATCTCAGAGTCACCATTCCTAGCCCGCCCTGTAATCCCAGCACTGTACACACAGCACGGAAGCTGATGTCGGATCACCAACACAAGCTCTGCCTGGACTGCACAGGGAGACCTTTCTGTTTTTTTTTTTTTTTAAAGGCAGGTATAGTGACACACATCTATACTCCCAGTCCTTAGTTGGGAGGCAGAGGCAGGTGGATCTCTGTGAGTTCAAGGCCAGCCTGGTCTACAGAGCCAGTTCCAGGACAGCCGGGACTGTTACAGAGAAACTGTTTCAGAAAAAGCAAAACAATAACACAAAACCCCCAAACAAACAAACAAAAAGATTACATACTGAGTACCCATCTTGGAAACAAATGAAAAAGAAATGAGAAAAAAGTGAAATAATCATTTAGATATCAGAATCTAGGCAGGCACGTATGGTTATTGCCAACCATCTAAGGTGGGCTTAATCTAAACAGTTGCTTACCTTTTGTCATGTTTCCTGATTACTCTCTCCCTCTAGTGTTCCTCAGCCAAGTGTGGTGGTCCAAACCTTTAATCCCAGAACTCCTGAGGCAGAGGCAGTCGAAGTTCAAGACCACCTGGGGCTACTCAGTGCAAACCTGTCAGAGACAATAAATAAAATGTTCCTTGTTTCTGCTTTGTGGAAATGACAAGTGATACTTCCCCTCTGATTCCTGTTGTTTTTCAGGACTGGTAGTAGAGTGCCAACAAGAACGATCACAGCTAAGAAATAAAGAAATAGCTTTGCATGTGTTGAGAGCTAGACTCTACCAGCAGATCGTTGAGAAAAACAAGTGTCAGCAGCAGAGTGCTAGGAAACTGCAGGTAAGATAAGTGAACAGTTGCAACACCGCAGGAAAGTCATTTCATGCAGAAAATGCAGGATGTGTTCTAACATGAATGTCTTAGAACACTGGGAATTGTGATTGTTTGTAAATGAGGAAGAGCTTTAATGCTTTAAATGTAGCCTGACGTGGTGTTGGTACTGCTTTTAGGCATGCCAGTTTCTTTCCAAAGGAGTAAATAAATAAACAAAAGTATTTTTTAATTGTGTTTATGATGTAACTGTCTTAAAAAGAAATTGGTGTGTTTTTGGTTTTTGGAGACAGGGTTTCTCTATGTAGCCTTAGCTGTTCTAGAACTTGGTCTGTAGACCAGGCTGGCCTCAAATTCAAAGAGATCTGCCTGCCTCTGCCTCCCAAGTGCTGGGACTAAAAGTGTGTGCCACCACTGCCTGGCAAGGACATTGGTTGTAAGACAAAATAATTCTCTGGAAATCAGAAGATTTTATGATACTTAAAGGCCTGTGTTCTTTATTCCAACTCTGGATGACTCAAACATAAGTGACACTTTGAGAAACAAGGAAGGGAGATTCCTGCTGTAGTCTGGGGATAAAGAATGAAAGGGAGGTAGACTTCTCGTGCCCTTTGGTACTTCTAGGATTTTGTTTAATATATATTTATAGTATTAAATATAGTACGCAAAGCTGGACATGGTGGTAAATGCCTTTAATCCCAGCACTCAGGAGGCCAGGTAGGTGGATTGCTGTAGCTTACCCAGTGACACCCTATCTCAAAAAAAAGTTACTTATGAAATGTGTTATATAGTTATATATTACAAATATGTAACTCAGTATATTCAAAGCAATAAATTCCACTGTTTTAAGTAAACAACGTAAAAGTTAGAATCCTGAAAAACAGTAACGTTTCTCTTCGAGAGAGACTAGAAGAGAAAGTAGAACTCAGAAATACGTATGCATAGGACTGGGTATGGAGCTAGTGGTAGAGCACGTACCTAGTGTGTGCAGGGTCCTAGCTTGGACCTCAGTACTACAGGAAGAAATTTAAAAAGACAGAGGAAAGAAGGAAGGCAGGCAGAAAGATCCGTGCTTTTGTGTGTTGGTTACATACAGGCATGCTGCAGTAAATCAGACTGGGAAGACTTTTGTGGCCTTTTAGGAAAATGAATTGCATAAATCTTTTAAATAGCTGGGTGTGGTGGCACATGCTTTAATCCTACCACATGGGTGGCATAGGCAGGGAGATCTTGTGTGCCAGGACAGCCAAGGTTGTTACACAGAGAAATTCTATCTACCCAAAAAACAAAACAAAACAAAAACCCTTTAGATATTAATCACTCTGCTCATCATAGATATGATATGAACCTTTCCCCTGTTTGTGCTTCTAGCTTTCTTTGCCCATATTCCAGCTTGTAGAAGTGATAGATGATGTATTAGGTCTCTTTTGAGTGGTCAGAAAGACCTCTCAGCTACCTTGTGTACCCATGAGCTGTTCTAGTAGCAATTTCTACTGTTGAGAACATTTTCTTCAATCATACAGTGAGTGGTCTTTATGAAGTTCCCAGTGTTCAACCCTGGTTCCCTCATCACCCAGGAAGTTTGCAGATACTTCACCCCCACTCCCTAGGATTCTAATCCATCTGATCCAGAGTGGGTTCATAGTATGGTGCTTTCCAAATCAGCTTGGTAGAGGGAATAGCTGAAGGGCTGTTTCAGGACACACAGTCCCTGGTTCAGTATGCATATGATTCAGTTTAGAAATCTGTAACTTTTCAGAATTTTCCCAATGAGAAGTTTCTTTTCATATTGTTGGTCTCAAGCTTTAAGAAAATGAGTCAGTATTCGGGAGGCGGAGGCAAGGAGATTGCCAAGTGCAGATCAGCTTGTGCTGTACAGTGAGAGTCTGTCTGAAGAAAGAACAAGTAGCTGGGGCAGTGGGAGAAAATGAGGAAAGATACAGAAAAGTGTTTCTTTAATCTTCAAAGATGAAAGCAATTTGACAGAGTACTGTGTGTCCAAGAGCAGACTGAACATACAAGTAACCATTGCATGGGGTGATCTGTGGTGATTCCAAGTTTTAAGTTTAAGGAGTCAGAACATGTTTCAGTTACTGGGTGGGATGTTAGGGGAGAGGTGAGGAAGGTCATCCCTTAACATGATGAGCTAGTACTGCTCAACACGTGACTATGACATAACACGTGATTTTCAGAAATAATGCTGGGAAGCTGTCTATGTTGAGAGGTACCTGGAATGCTGAGTTCAAGTATGTGCTCTTAGCAGACAAAAAGGACCCACAGGAGAAAGCTTCTCGGAAAACTGCCTTAGGAAGATGAGGCATGGCAGCTCATGGAAGCAAAACATGCAGTGTTGATCTGTGGTTTTGTATAAGTGTCTGCAAAGGTGATGGTAATAGAAATGCAAATCCAGGGTATTCTAAGACACCAGCTAGAAATAGGCATCTAGATCGTGGACTGAACCAACAGTGCTTTCTCCCCAGAGTCTGCATCAGGCTACACAATGGCATGGTATATTTTTGAAAGTTAAAAACTCTAAAAAGGGAAGGGGGGGGGGGACTACATAGTGAGTTCATTTGTAGAAACCAGGAGGAAGAACTGACTTGGGTAGAAAAGATGATTCATTGGTTTTCAGTATTTGAGTTAGAACTATCAAAGAGGCATCTATTCTTATTCCATAGCTGAGCTGCACAGGTCTGTGGTCGTCTGGTTGGTGGCCTTTTGCTGAGTAAGTGTGCATTTTCCCACTCAGCTGCTTCCTTCCCCAGCCCCAAACCCACAGTCTTAAGATTTCCTTCTGCCTGTTCTTCTCCTGGTCTATGAATATAAGAGGTTTTTAGTAGAAACTTAAGCCCTTCAAACAGGAAAGTTATGTATAAGGAATTTATTATGATTTAACAAATATGTAATTTATAATTCTAAAATTAAAAATATGAATTCCTTTTTGTTATGGGACAGGTGGGAACAAGAGCACAGTCAGAAAGAATCCGGACATACAATTTCACCCAGGATAGAGTCACTGACCACAGAATAGCATTTCAAGTTCGGGACATTAAGGTAATATGGCTGACAATGCTTTATGTACTTTGCTTTGTTAGAAAGTATAATTGGGCTGGAGGGATGGCTCACTGGCTAAGTGCACATTCCCAGAATTCACATGAAAGGTGAGAACAAAGTCATACAAATTGCCCTTTGATCTCTCACACACTGTGACATATATACACAAAAACCAAAAAAGTAATAAATTCTAAATTCTTTGTTATGCTATTACATTGAATTGTTATATAACATACACATTTACATGTATTTATTAGTAACCGACACAAAGCTTGCAGCTTAGAATACAACCTTTTGTTATCTCATGAAGTTTCTGTGATGCCAGAAGTTGAACCCAGGGTCCCGCACATGCCAGGTAAATGCTCTACCACCTAGTGAGACCCGCTACCTTGTCTTAGATTTCTATAGGTCAGAAGTGCAGGCGCAGCTGATCTGTTCTCTGCCTGGGATCTCACAAGGCTGGAAGGAGCCAACGAAGGCAGTGTGGCTGATCTACAAGCTGCAGGAATGACATGCTCTTGCTCACAGTCAGATGGAAGCTGCTCTTAGCCCTTAAATGTTACTTAAGGTGCTTCCGATGTGGCTCCCTCCAAATACCCTCTTCCCACTTCTAATCCTTTCTTACAGGAAAGGCTTTTTTAAGGGTACATCTGATTAGGTGAAACCCACTATAATGACATTGTCTTTAATTAACTCAAAGTCACCTTATTAATTACCTAGCCACAGAAGTACCATTGTCACAGGTACTTGAATGTCACAGGTTCCATCTGTAAGATAGAGAATTATATATGGTGGATACACTAGGAGTATCATAGAGTTAGACCTACAATGTACGAGAGTGCGTGTGTGTGTGTGTGTGTGTGTGTGTGTGTGTATGTGTATGCATGTGTGTGTATGTATATGCATTTGTGTGTGTATGCATGTATGTGTATGTATATGCATGTATGTGTATGCATGTGTGTGTATGCATGTATGTGTATGCATGTGTTTATATGTATATGTATGTATGTGTATGCATGTGTGTGTATGTATATGCATGTATGTGTGTGTTGGTTGATTTTTTTTTTTTTTTTTTGAGACTGGTCTCACTATGTAGCCCTGGATGGCCTAGGATCCACCTACATCTGCCTTTGCTGGGAATAAAGGCATGCACCATCACACTCAGCTAATATATATTATTTTGATGTAGGTGGTATAGCCAAATAGTTAGAGAAAAGAGCCTTCAACATTTCTTGAGCACCATTAGCTAAAATCCTTCTAGCTAGGACTACTATTAATACATTAATAAAGAGGTAAGAAACTTTTCCTGTGCTGCCACTGAAGCAAAAATAAACCAGTTCCCATAAAGGACTATGGGGGAAAAAAAAAAAAAAGCAGGATTCTTTTCCTTGGTGCATGGGATACCTAAAATTTATTAATCTTGCTTCTGTTCACTTTGTACCTATCTTAGTTAGAGTTTCTATTGCTGTGAAGAGACCCCATGACCATGGCCACTGTTATAAGTAAAACATTTAATTGAGGTGACGGCTTACAGTTTCAGAGGCTCAGCCCATTATCATCATGGTGGGACTTGGTGGCATGCAGGCAGACATGGTGCTGGAGAGGTAGCTGAGATTTCTACGTCTTGCAGGCAATAGGAAGTGGACTGGGACACTGGACATGGCTTGAGCCTCTATGAGACCTCAAAGCCTACCCCCTCAGTGACACACTTCCTCCAGTAAATCCATACTAGTGCAAGAAAGTCACACATCTTGATGGTGTCACTCCCTATGAGGTTATGGGAGCCAATTATTATCTAACTACCATAGTACCCCAAACTAAAGTCTTGATTTTATAAGAGAGGTGTCTGCTTTTGATGTTTATAAAGTTCTGTGTATTTATGCCACTTCCTCTGTTATCTTGTGGCACACAGCTTTGCATATCATGGGATGAGAAAATTTTTACTGTTTTTTTGTTTTATATAGGGTCCCATTCTGTAGCCCAGGCTGGCCTGGAACTTTTGCCTTAGGATTCTGATTCCTTGGATTACAAGAATGAGACACCGTACCTAGTAGAGGGAGAGAATGCTAACTTTCTTTCCTTAGGTGAAATGCACAATATTAAAAGCAAACATATTTGGCAGTAGTGGTGCTGCATGAATAAATGAAACTCAGGGTCAGATCTCTGAGAAAGTCGGAGATTAGAGAGAGTAAACACCACAGTCAGATCTTACCCAGCTGTCTTCCAGCTTCCTCAGCCTGGCTTCTCTTGGCCTCCTCTAGCTCTCTGTCTTTCCACCTTGCCTTAAATACTCTCTTCACTCAGTTAAGGCGTGACCCCACCACTGCCTGCCTGGGAGCCTGGAACTCTTTCTGTGAACTAAGATGACCTCAACTCAGTTGGGATTAAGGGTGTAGGTCACCACTCAGGGATACTCCCTGTGCTGGGATTAAAGGTGTGAATCACCACTCTCTGATCCTCCTAGACTGACTGTGGTTAGATCCCTCTTATATCTCTGAAACTTTTGGAGCTTTTATTAAATCCCCACATAGTGGTCCAATTATGCCAGACTTTTTCAGGGTTTTTTTTTTTTTGTTTGTTTTTGTTTTTTTTTTTTCACTTCAGAGATGGAGGAAAGAGAACCACACTTATTTTTGAGGCCAGCTTGATAGAAAGTCCTTTCTCAAAACCAAACAGTGTAAAACACGCTGCCACCAGGTCCAAAAGAAAGACATCAAATAGACCAACAGGAGAAGAACTTGGAAGTGATATGCAAGAGACTGGAAAAAGTGTAAGGACGTTGGCTGCAGGGCAGTAGACAGAGTAGAAGAGGTCGGCCAGAGACGACTGTCTGTCTAGGGACTCTTCTGCCTAGCCTCCCCTCCTTCCAAGAACTCAAGCTTCTGACTCCGTCTACATAATTCATGATGGAGCACGATCAGGACCCTGACAACAGTTGGTTTGTTTGGGTCAGGGAGCCTGACAAGCCCCAGCCACCAGTGAGTGCCCTCCAAGACTTCTGAACTAGAGTAAAGAGCTGTGCTGCCTTCTTGGTGGTTAATCCTGAAACACAAAGGGCTTAGGTCAGAAGGCCCATTTCCCAGCTTGGCAAGGAAAAGACGGGGCCGGAACTACAAGTGAGGAGAATGTGTCCTGATGACATAATTTGTTGTAGCGGGTTTTCTCGGGTCCCAGACAGTCAGAGATCCGGGACCCACAGGCCCGCTGCCGGGCGGCTAAGCCCGGCGCCGCTTATCCGCGCACCGCCGCCCGGGTCCCCAGAAACGACTCAGACGCTTTTATTAACTTCATGCTGTTTGGCCTATGGCTCAGGCACATTGCTAGCTAGCTCTTATATCTTAAATCAACCCATTTCTATTAATCTGTTGGCCACGTGGCGGCCTGTAGCTCACCCGTGCTCCTTACATGTCGTTTCCTTGGGCGGCTGGCTCGATCTGCCTCTAACTCCGCCCTGCTTCTCCTACCTAAACTCTGAACTCTCCTCCCACTTTCTCTATGGTGTCTGCCATGGCTCAAAACAGCTCCTTTATTTAAAGATTGAGATTCACAGCATACATAAAAGCATTCCCACATCACTTCCCCCTTTCTCTCTAATCAAAAAGGAAGGTTTTAATTTTAACATAGCAAAATTACATATAACAAAATAGCTATCAAGCAAGAATTACAGTTACAATATCTAGTCTATTTGTATTTAGCAAAATTAAAGAAAATACTTTATCATCTACCTTATCTTTATGAATCTAAAGTTTTATATCTAATATATCTTTCAAATGACTAAGAAAAACTGTACATATAACTATCTAATCTTCAACTACATCAAAGACCACAGAAGGATATATTTACCCAAGTAAACCAGAAGTGCAAGCGACTTCTAAAATCTAGAAAGGACAGAGATGACACCTATCTGCCTGGACAGTCACCCAAAGTTCCTTTATAAAGTTGGGGCATCCATCTTCAGCCTACAGGCCCAGAGTCTCTTTTCATTTCAGTGAAGCAGGAAATCCGCTCTGCCCATTCTGGCACAGTTCATCCGTTGCTTCTCCTTGAGTCCTGAAGAATGTCTGACAGTTTTCTCTGCAAAGCAGGAACCTGAATGATGATCTTGGCTTGTTCTGCCAAAGTTCAGAGGTCATCTTCTTATGGAACCTGCATGTCCAGTTTAAACAGCATACTGTCAAGCAGTCAATATAAGAACAGGTTCTTCTCCAGTGGCTTACCATTACCATAAATAGATGAGACTCCATATGGAGTTTCTTCGATGCCCATTTTTCTGTTGAAGTAAATTAGTGCTGCCAGGAGCAGACCTGTCTCACTGTCCAGAAAAGTCTAAGCTCTTAAAACATTTTAAATGTCATATTCTGTAGGTCTTAGAAGTATTTGAAGATTATCTATTTAACTGAAATATATCTTTGTATACCTAAAAATCCTAACTAACCTAACTATAAGTTTGATTATCAAAAGTGACTATTAACCTTCATTTCTTAATTATACACTACAATTTCAAAACAGTTACATGAACATCATACCTTAAACAAGAATAGAAAAACACACACAGCATAATAAAATTGACTTTAAATTTGTATCAATAAACCAAAATCTATACCAATGTAAAGCAGTTTGAGATTAACAGCTGATTACCTGTAAATTCAATAATCTAATTTTTTTAAAAAAGCATTCACATACCACATCCCCCACATCAATAATTGCTGGCGTTCGCTTATTGCCGGGCCCAGTCTCAGTCCAGGGAAGCAGCAGCAAGCCCATGTGCCCCAGTCCCTGGGTTCTGTGAGAGAGCACCTGATAATCCTAGTGTTCCTTTGGAGGCCTTTGCCCGTGGCTGGGGGGGGGGGGGGCAGTATCTCATTTTTATAGTCAAGGCTAGGATCAGGGTTCTTTATCCTCATGAGTTGTTGGAATTACGTTTCTTACCACACTCAGTTTTATGGAGATTATTTATATAGCACAGACTAACATGAAATATTTAGTTTCACATTTTTGTTCTGTTTCTTAAGGTCCTGCAGATTGTTTTTAATACCAATCTTATCTCTTACTCTGTTGAATGTTGCCCTTGCCCTGGCCTCTAGTTGGACTTCATTTCTCTGTTGCTCTTTATTTGAAATGCTTTCTGCTTGGGGAATACCCATTTCTTTTAAAGATTAATTGAAATGTCTCCTTTTTAAGTCAGGTTTTCCGGCTGCCACCTTCCTGTTTAGTTAAATATTTTTCTCAGTTCTTAGTTTTTCAGCTTTCTTCTGTAGTCTGTGATGTTTGAGGACGTCTTGTTCTAACTTGTTAGCTCCTGAGAGTTAGGTACTAGCCATCACCCTTTAATCTCCTTACAACTCCAACACCCTTGAGATCCTAACAACTCCCAAAGCATTGTGATTAATGGTGAGAGTAGAATCCTTTTTACACCAGTTCCCAAAAAGAAATCAGCTTAGCAGTGCTGTAATAACTGAGTTCCAAGTCCGATGATTTTCATAAGCAGCTGCATAGCATGTAATAGTTATATGACTCTTAATTCTAAGAGCGAACGAATCATTATGCTTTTCCTTCCTATTTGGGCTTGAAGTGATGTTTTACACTATGCTTGTGCATTTGGAATACAAACATATTAAAACAACCCTTTCCCTAATTCAAGAGAAAGATGTCTACACTTCCCTAACATTAAGAATCCTTGGTTGAGTCTGAACACAAGCACATACATGACAGTTTTCAGTGTTCAATGTTCCACATGCCAACCTTAACATCTGTCCACTAAAGCCAGTTTTGAGTATTTCTAAAATAGGAGAATATGAGCTCACTGATCCCAGACTAGGATAAACAATTTCTTTCCAGGAAAGTGACTTACAGACATCATTTTGTCATTCTGCCGAGAGGACTGTGGGAGGGAAGGTGACAAGGAGGTCTGACTGAGTCAGCTTTCACCTGGTGTCAGGCGTCTTCTCTCACCATTACTTCTGAATGTGTTGAGACGTGTGTGCTGCTTGCAGTGAGTACCACACAATCTGTATCTAGGTTGAGCAGTTGTGAACATTTTCCTACATTTATTTCCCTTCAGTTTATCCCTAAATACCTCCTATATCCTCCTATGGCTTTTGAACCGTTTAAAAGCAAGCTGTTTGGGAGGTGGAGGCAGAAGAAATAGAGATTCAAGTCATCTTCTGCCACATAGGAGTTCTAGGCCAGCGTCGGCTAGGGACCTGTCTCAAACAATCAAATCAGAAAGAAAACAGAAAAAGAAGAATAAAGAAAGCAGTAAAGAAAAGAAAAAGCAAATTTCAAACTAGAGAGACTTGATCCCTTCAACATTACAAAACATGTTTAATTTACATGGGACTTCCAGAGTGTATGTGTGTAAGGGAGTGTACATATCAAGGCCAGGGATCAACCTTTAGAGTCTTTCTTGCCACTCTATCCAAATTGCTTTTAAAGACAAGGTCTCTCACTGGCCCAGAACTCACAGATGAGGCTGGACTATGTAGTAAACCAAGGATCTGCTTGTCTCCACCTTCCCAGTGCTAGGTACCAAGTGCAAGTCATCACACCTAGAATTTTACAGGTTCTGGAGGTCAAACGTGGTCCTCATACTTGCAAGGCAACTGTACTGCACCATTTCAACAGCTCAAGGCTTATACATTTTCTAATTTTCTTTTTGCTTATTGTAAATGCACAGGTATGTGTGTAGTACATATGTGTGACTGCTTTACATGTCTATGTGCACATGGATAGAAACCAGAGGTCAATGTCAAGTATCTATCTTTGTTAATTTCCATTTTCTGAGATGGGGTCTTTTTAGTGACCCTGAAGCCCACCAGTTAACTAGACTGCCTAGTCAGAGTGAACCTTGGAAGTCTGCCTATCTCTCCCCACATCTTCTGATCCTTTATACCTTTGTGTGGCTCCTCGCCCCTTCTCTGGCTATTTCTTTTCGCCTCCCTCATTTCTCCTTTTATATATTCTCTCTGCATGCAAGATCTACCTGTTTCTCTCTCTTGCCCTGTTATTGGCTATTCAGTTCTTTCAGGTGTTTTAAGTAGACGAAGTCACCCAGCTTCACAGAGTTAAACAAATGCAACATAAACAAAGGTAACAATATTCTACCACAATCAGTTTCATAATACTTTCATCTTCTTTATCAGGAATTTTTACGCGGTGAGAAGTGTCTGGATCAGCTAATTCAGAGACTGATTCAATCAGCAGATGAAGAGGCCATTGCTGAATTTTTGGATGAAAGTCTTAAATCAGTGAAATAAATGCGGCTTATTATTTATTATTATAGAAGTGAAATAGACTTTGATCAAGAAATAAACAGCTGTGGGAATCTTAATGAATACTCATAAAATATAGATGTATGTACAGAGTTTTTATAGAAGTCATTTTAATGAACGAAAGTCACGTTTTTTTTGGTTTTGTTCATTTGGGTACTGTCGAATGGCTCCAAAGAGGGGAGTGAGGAGGGCAAACAAGGGTAAACACCTCCTTTTAGTGACCATGGCTTTGGCCAAACTTCCTGTTATCTGGTCTTGGGGAACAAAAGCAAGCTTTGGCTCTCCCACCTTAAGTCAAGATGGAATCAAGTAGCTCAGTGGAGTCACTGTGGGCTCCCACATTTGCTTTTTGTTTTTTGTTTTTTATTTTTCAAGACAGGATCTGTGTGTAGCCCTGGCTGTTCTGGAACTTATTCTGTAGACCAGGCTGGCCTTGAGCTCATAGAAAGTCACATTTCTTGACTTAAAGGTTTATTTTGAGTTTGAGTAAATAATCCAACTCTCCAAGTAGAAAATAAGCCTATAACATCACAAAGAGAGATAAGCTGGGCTTATTATTGTGCATGCCTTAAAATCCCAGCCCATGGGAGGCAGAGGCAGGTGGATCTCTGTAAAGCCAGCCTGGTCTATAGAGTGAGTTCCAGGACAGCCAGGACTGTTATATATATATATGTATATATATACACACACACACACACACACACACACACACACACACACACACACACACACACACACACACACTCTCTCTGTCTCTCTCTTTTAAAATCATAAGCATTTTTCTTCCAAGTAAGAGGATTATAGGTATGAGTCACCATGCCTAGCTTATATACAATTGCAGTTTAAAAAATTATACAACAGGTTCAAGACAAATTAGTAGCTACTAAATATTTGAAACAGAAGGGATGATTGCAGGCAGCTCACATACCAGCATTCTTTAACTGAGGGAGAGTGCCTTATTTAAACTCTCATGGCAGTTAATGAGTAAAGGACAATGTAGAACCATTTTGAATATGAAAATGGAATGAACAGTCTATGGAATCTATCTAAAAATAGGATTAAAATCAGGAGAGACAAGCAGGCTGTAGAAATGGCAGCGCCTGGTGGTGCACTTGACACTGAGTTGGCAGGAACAGGGGTGGAATGGGTGTCAGAGGAGGAGGTAGCAGTGACTCACTTGTAAATGGCATTGAAGCCTAAGTTCTGAGATGAGCGGGTACTGCACATTTTATGCAGCCTTTTAACGATGTATTTACCCATTACCTTAAAGGCCAAACAAGGAAAATATGTTATACATTAGCATGATTAGAATGAGTTGCAGAAACCTGAGTCCAATCTGTAGCGGGAAGGGAGCTTAGAGAAGCCAATCAGGAGCAAAATCATAGAGGAAGACAAATGAAGTCAGCCAGCATGGAAATGGTGGAGAATCAGATATCATTCCTTGGGAGTGCCTGACTTGGTCCTGCCGCTGAAAACATCCATGAACAGAGGTGAATAAGGATTCCTCTTCGTAGGTGATTATGCCAATTCTAAGAAAATTTACATTGAAACTGTGAGGAAACAGGTGATAAGGTACATGCTAGTGATGAAGTTGCAGCAGGAATGAAAGGATGCTTAAGTGCTGCCTTGGCATTGTGCTACTTCGGTATGCAAAAGCATGGTATGCCAATTTGAGAATCACCTAGGGATGCGGAGGGCCACGTTAACAGCCATCATCTGTACAAGCTGCACCAATGCTGGCCTCTAAACTTCTAGCTGAAGACAACCTTGCTTTATGACTGGACTGTGCTCCTGACTTCCTAGAAAAGAATTTCACAGCTGCTTTTGGAATACTCTGTGGAATACTTCCCACTGTGTAAAGATGTGTCACTGTGATTGGTTTAAAGCTACATGGCCAATAGCTAGGCAGGAAGTATAGGTGGGACTTCCGGGGACAAAGAGCTCTAAGAAGAAAGGCAGAGTGGCCATCCAGAGGCAGAAGAAGCAGGATGAGCAGAATGGAGATGAGAAAGAACATAGATTTAAAAATATGAATTAATTTAAGTTATAAAAGCTAGTTCGAAACAAGCCTAAGCTAAGGCCAGGCCTTCATAATTGAGAAATCTCAGTGTCACTATTTGGAAGCTGGCTGATGGGACAGCAGAAGACTCATTTACACACAACCTTGTTTGGTGCCAACAACTACAAGAAATTCTTTCTGGTGCTTGATATAATTATTGTACATAAAGCTCAGATATGAATACAGTTTATTCAGTTTGCTGGCTGCATCCTTCTTTGCAAACACCTGCTCAAACAGAAGAAAACATTTGTCCTATCTTCCAAAGGAGATATTTCTTTTCAATCTAACAATCCATGAGCTCTCTACTCTTCATCCAAAACTGGCAGCTCTTGTGATTGTTATTCACGAAGCTTATCTTTACTGGGCTGGGAGTCCACCATCTGGATGGACTATTCTTTATCTGCCTTCCTTTACTCAGTGTAAAAATCTTGAGACATGCAGGACAGTGATGGCACACACCTTTAATCCTAGTCTGTGGGAGACAGAGGCAAGAGATCTCTGAGTTGGAGGCCAGCCTGGTCTACAGAGTTCCAGAACATCTAGGGCTACACAGTGAAACCCTTACTCAAATAATAAAATTTTAAAAACTGAGGCTTGTATACATTATTGTATACATTGAAGGCCATTTCTTTTGGTTTCTGAATCGTGTTACACTGTATAAGTATATTGTATGACATTTTGTTTGTGTTCTGACAAGGCTTGTCTGGAGAGCAGAGGGCTTAGCCAGCTATTAGTTAGCCATAGGGACTCAAGCCTCTGATCCCAGCACGGTGGGAGGTTCACACCTTTAATCCCCCTACTTGGAAGGTAGAGACAGGAATAGAAATCGGGGTGGAAACAAGATCTCAACCCCTTTCGGTCTGAGGATTCTTAGAGGTAAGTCTCTAGTGGCTGCTGCTCTGCTTCTCTGTTCTTTCAGCTTTTGCCCAAATATTTGACTCCTGGTTTTAATTGATAAGACTTTTTATTCTGTTGATGATTGTTGGATTGTTTGCAGGTGGCAGCTACTCTGAATACAGTTATTTTGGAAAATTCAACTATTTTGTAGATGTTCCTATTTCCCGGAAGCAAGGCCTAGAAATGAAATTACCTGATGTTCAAAAGAAACAACCAAAGGGTTTTCTAGTCACAGCAGTTTCCATTTGTATTATTAGTATGTAAGATTCCGGTAGCTTTGTATCCTCACCAATATTTAACATTGTTTATCCTTTTAGTGAGGATGTGGTGAACCGTACTTGTGAACTGATTTGCATTCATCAGATAATGACGTGAACATTTTTGCTTATGTTTCTATTTATACATATAACAGATATTTTCCCCAGATGAGTACCTACATTTTTAGGCACTAGTGGGTGTGTATATCCTAAGAACTCCAGCCCAGTTAGTTAAAAACTTTGTACTTTGTTTTTTCGCAACAAGGCCCCTCTATATTGTTATCTGCTCCTGGCTTCTCCAATTTAAACTGGAAGGTGGGTGAGATGGCTCAGCTAGTAAAAGTGCTTACACGCTAACAAGCCGTAAGATGTGAGTTTGGTGCCCAGAACCCACATGGTGGGAGGAGAAAAGACTCATTTAAATAGTATTTGACCTTCACACGTGTGCAATGGCATGCACTCATAACAGCATAAACAAAAGTGTGGAGAGATATATTTAATAAAACCAGTCTGGAATATCAGAGACCAGATCCACCCACAGTCATCCAGGAGGTTCAGAGAGTGGTAACTCAGGTCTTCAATCTCAGCACAGGAAAGACCTACAGTGGTGGGTGACCTGTGCCTTTAAACCCGTAACTCCAGAGACAGAGATCTTTCTGTGTTTCTATGAGTTCAAGACTAACTACCAAACAGTAGTAGCTCACACCTTTAATCCGAACTCTAGGATTATGATGCAGAGTTTAACCCGGAAGTGAAACAACTGGGCAAAGACGGCATTTAAGGCAGATGTAGGAAGACAGATTTATTCTGTAGAAGCATCGAGCGAGGCTGAGGAAGCTGGAAGATAGCTTTTGTTCTGAGAAGTTGGCTGGGTGAGAATTGACTGTGGTCTGTTTCCTCTCTTTGATATTCCAGCTTTTCCCTAATATCTGGCTCTGAGTTTTCATTTAATAACAACTAGAATTTGCGCTATAAAAAACTTTTAAATAGGATCCATTGGGGACAGATTGTGGCTACTGCCCAAGTCTTTAATCCCAGCATTCCAAGTCTCAGTCAGGTGGATTTCTGTGAGCCAGGCAGGAAGGAGTGGGGGGCTGGTGGGGCAACACATATTAATCCCCGCATGGGGCCTCGTCTATATGGTAAATTCCAGGACAGCCAGGGATGCTACACAGAGATGTAAAGAAATATAAAGCAAAATAAAAAAAAATTGAGAGTTATTTACAGAAATTTACAGTTTTGTTTTTTGCCATGGCTCATGGCTTCAAACTAGTGGATGTCTCTATTATTTTTTTATTTTTGGTTTTTATAGACAGTTTCCCTGTGTAGTACTCACTGTTCTGGAATTCACTCTATAGACCAGGATGGCCTCGAACTCAAGGATACTCTGAGTTCAGCCTCTGGCTTTTGGATGCTGGGATTAAAGGCAAGACCTACCATTGACCAGCTGGATGTCTTTATAAAAAAAAAAAAAAAAAAAAACCAAACAAACTGAATACTTGCTGACTTTTGCATTTTAGTCACATAAACAAAAAATAGAGTGGGCACTTTTACTCTGGACTTGAAATCCTTTTTTATTTAGTTAGATTTTGGTGGTTGTTACCTCCCACCCCCATCTCCACCTCCTGACAAGGTTTCTCTATGTAACAGCCCTAGCAATCCTGAAACTCGCTGTGTAGACCGTGGCTTACAGTTTACAGAGATCTGTCTGCCTCAACCTCCCCAGTGCCAGATTAAAGCCGTGGATCACTAGGCAAGGCTGAAACTTTAGGCGTCAAATTCAGGATTCTAACTGCTTTTGATCTCTGAAAAGGATCAACAGAAAACCTCAACCAAACTACAACTCCCAACATTCAAAGCTGTTTGGGCTCATCTGTTTTGGCCCGCAAGTCTTGAAGATCCCGTCGTGCATCGGGGCGCGCGAAAGGCAACCTGGGAAGAGTAGTTCCTCCGTGCACCTACCGGTTTCGCCAGCGCGGCAGAAGCTGTTCTCGCGACTGGAGCCCCCGGGTCGTGCGAGGGTGAGCCGTGAGGAGAAAGGGCGCGAAGGGAAACGGTGAGTCAGGCGCGGGCTACGCGATAAAGGGAGGCGGTACCGTAGCGGAGGCCAGGTTGAGTAATCGCGGCCGCCAGCAGAGTCTGTTCCGGGACGCCTCCGTGTCGGCGTCGGCGAGGGAGGCGTGAGCAGGAGCCCCGCGTCTGCAGCCGTTCTCGCCCTCGGCGCCCCGCCGCCATCTCCACCATGCAGTCCCGGGAAGACGGCCCGCGCTCTCGCCGCCTCGCCAGCCCCCGCGGCGGGAGGCGGCCCAAGAGGATTTCCAAGCCCTCGGTGTCGGCCTTTTTCACGGGCCCGGAGGAGCTGAAGGACACGGCCCACTCTGCAGCCCTGCTGGCCCAGCTCAAGTCTTTCTACGACGCGCGGCTGCTGTGTGATGTGACCATCGAGGTGGTGACGCCGGGCAGCGGGCCCGGCACGGGGCGCCTGTTCTCGTGCAACCGCAACGTGCTGGCCGCGGCGTGTCCCTACTTCAAGAGCATGTTCACGGGCGGCATGTACGAGAGCCAGCAGGCCAGCGTGACCATCCACGACGTGGACGCCGAGTCCTTCGAGGTCTTGGTGGACTACTGCTACACGGGTCGCGTGTCGCTCAGTGAGGCCAACGTGCAGCGCCTGTACGCGGCCTCGGATATGCTCCAGCTGGAGTACGTGCGCGAGGCCTGTGCTTCCTTCCTGGCCCGCCGCCTTGACCTGACCAACTGCACTGCCATCCTCAAGTTTGCCGATGCCTTTGACCATCACAAGCTGCGCTCGCAGGCCCAGTCCTTCATAGCCCACAACTTCAAGCAGCTCAGCAGGATGGGTTCCATTCGCGAGGAGACGCTGGCAGATCTGACCCTGGCCCAGCTGCTGGCCGTCCTGCGTCTAGACAGTCTGGATGTGGAGAGTGAGAAGACCGTGTGCCACGTGGCCGTGCAGTGGCTCGAGGCTGCTCCCAAAGAGCGGGGCCCCAGTGCCGCCGAAGTCTTCAAGTGTGTTCGTTGGGCACACTTTCCCGCGGAAGACCAGGACTACCTGGGAGGGCTGCTGACCAAGCCCATTGTGAAGAAGTACTGCCTGGACGTTATCGAAGGGGCCCTCCTGCAGCTGCGTTTTGGTGATCGGTTGTACAAGTCAGTGGTGTCCAAGCCAAATAGCAGCCACAGCAGCAGTAATAGCAGCAGCAGCAGTAGCTCGGTTATATCTGTAGCAGAGAATCCGCCCCAAAGGTTAGGGATGTGTGCCAAAGAGATGGTAATCTTTTTTGGACACCCCAGAGATCCTTTTCTCTGCTATGACCCTTATTCAGGAGATATTTACACAATGCCATCTCCTTTGACCAGCTTGGCACACACTAAGACCATTACTTCCTCAGCTGTCTGTGTCTCTCCAGACCATGACATCTATCTCGCTGCCCAGCCCAGGAAAGACCTATGGGTGTATAAACCAGCCCAAAATAGTTGGCATCAACTGGCAGACCGCTTACTGTGTCGGGAGGGCATGGATGTGGCATATCTGAATGGCTACATCTACATTCTGGGTGGACGAGACCCAATCACTGGAGTTAAATTGAAGGAAGTGGAATGCTATAGTGTTCAGAGGAACCAGTGGGCATTGGTGGCTCCCGTACCCCATTCCTTTTATTCCTTTGAACTAATAGTGGTCCAGAACTATCTTTACGCAGTCAACAGTAAGCGCATGCTCTGCTATGATCCGAGCCATAATATGTGGCTGAACTGTGCATCTCTTAAACGAAGTGACTTTCAGGAAGCCTGTGTCTTCAAAGATGAAATCTATTGCATTTGTGACATCCCAGTCATGAAGGTCTACAACCCAGCTAGAGGAGAGTGGAGGCGGATTAGTAATATTCCCTTGGACTCGGAAACCCACAACTACCAGATCGTCAATCATGACCAAAAGCTGCTGCTCATTACTTCTACCACCCCCCAGTGGAAAAAGAACCGTGTGACCGTCTACGAATATGACACCAGGGAAGACCAGTGGATTAATATAGGTACCATGTTAGGCCTTTTGCAGTTTGACTCAGGCTTCATTTGCTTGTGTGCTCGAGTCTATCCTTCCTGTCTTGAACCTGGTCAGAGTTTCATCACAGAGGAAGATGATGCAAGGAGTGAGTCTAGCACCGAATGGGACTTAGATGGGTTCAGTGAACTGGACTCAGAGTCAGGAAGTTCAAGTTCCTTCTCTGATGATGAAGTCTGGGTTCAGGTTGCACCTCAGCGGAATGCACCAGATCAGCAGGGCTCTTTGTAAATATTTTGAGACAGTAAGATGTTTCTACTGTATGGAATGTATCTTAAAATGATATCCCTTTTCTTAAAATGACAAAATTGATTAGGACTGGAGATTTGGTTTAGAAAGGGTAGCAATTTGATATTAATACAATATACAAAATTTATACATTTTGACCTAAAATCGACTTATTTCCACAATTTATGTGCTAAAAGTCCATGATTAAAATATACATAGTGGACTGCTTAGTGGATCTTGTTGTTCCTGTTAATTAGCATGTTTATATTTTGGTTTTCCTAATTTAGTTAAATTTTGCTCACTGGTACAAGATCTTGTAATTTGTTAGAGGAAAACTGGACTGAGAATTGTTGGATTTTGAAGGTGTTAACATTTTCCTTCAGAATAATGAGGTTACATTTTTAAGTAAGTTTTTAATGTTCTCAGTTATAGTTTGTTAAAATTTAGTGTGCTCTCCTTTCTGCAAAGAAAGAAATGTTCTTAAGATTACTAAATAGTATTTCATGTTGATAATGTGTTCGGTGGACTTACACAGTCACAGAAATTTTAAAAATCAAGATTCCACTGTTTTTGTAGAATTTCAGTTTTACTTTAAAATTTAAAAATATGCCTGTGATAAATATGGTCTATTTCTACCTTGAAAAAACCATATTCTAGTGGTGTCACCAATTTAAGCATCCTTCTAAACCACAAATTAAGACTGTAACTTACTTTATAAATCCCAGTTTTGATCTGTACATGTTAAAAGGAAAAACAAATACTTTGTTGACTCATAGGAACAACCCTTTTCTTCACTGGACATGATTAAATAATGTAGATTTTCTTCATTGGTCATGCACTGTCTTCAGAAATTTGTTTGCTTCCCTAAAATATTTTGGCTATATAGTTTTAGTATCCATCTTAGAGGTTTTACCAGCAGAAAGTGATTTATTCTTTAATGTTTGTGAAGTAATACTGGTTTTGAAAATATGTATAAGCTAAAGGCAGTATTTTATTGAGATAAGTAGTTATAGTGTTTATCAGCTCAAGTTAAGTGCCAGCAAAGAACTTTAAACTTCAAGCTGTGTATAGAACTGTTTTGTGTAGTATTGAAATACTGTCCATTTTTTAAGTTACTGTAAATGTTCTTGATTTTCAGCTTGAAGATATTTTTGTATTAAAAGTTGATAGTTAAAGAACTCAAGTGGTTGGTGGGTGGCATTTGGGGCCAGTAGTGAAAGTATGTCTCTCAAGTTTTTTCCCTAAACAGTGCTATACATGACCATTTTATTATGGTGTCTATATCTAGTTTGTATTCTCTGTGAGTTATACTACAGTTTCTGTTTCAGTCACCATAAGTAAAGGACAGTCCAGAAATAGTAAACCACATAAAACTGGCATTGTTACATTATAGGTGCTTATCTTTTGAAGGTTTTATTAGTACATATGGTTGTCATACTACGTATACATAACAAATGGTGTACATATACAAATGTTTCATGCTGTATAAAGTTTTCTATACTCTTTTGGAATTATATTCCTGAATATTCAATAACATGCAAATTCCTCCTTATTCGCTAGTGACAAAATGCTAATGTTTTTTACACTCTGGTAGAGGACAGAAGAATCTGGTCCAGGATGGGGAAGTGATTTTTTTTTTAAATGAAAAACAATAAAAAATAAAGTGACAAAACAAAATGCTGCAGATGATGTATCCGTCATTTTGATTTGCTGTGTGAGGTCTGTAAAGCATGCAGCGCACAGCAGTATTTCTGTTGAAGTGAGGTGACTCTTCTACAGTTTGGTTGGCCTTTAATGGCCTACACCTAAATTCTGTTTGTATCAGGGATGTTGTAAGAACTACTCTTTACTTAGAAAGCTATTTTCCCTGTGTGTCGGCCAAAGTTTTCTTCCCTGGTGACTTCCGTTGATAGCATTTGTTTTGTAAGGTGGGAACTTGGTGATGCTTATCTCATCCAGATTATTCATCTGCACAATTAAGATCTCCAATTGATGTATAAAAGGCAGATTCTCAAATTCATCATTCTCAACTCTTGAGTTAAAGCTTAGGGTAAATATTAGTAATATCTTGGCTTAAAGTTACATCTTGGAAAGGATTTTAATTTTGTGAAACATTTGTGAATTAGGGAATAGATGCTATTATTTTATAGATCAAGGATTTGTATGTTGCTAGTTACAAATAAAGCTGGTTTTAAACCACAGGCTTCCTGGCTTTATGCTTTATTTAGTTGTCTGTTAAGTGTTTAAAATCTTTGCTTGTTCAGTGACACAGCTAGCAGTATTTAAGTTTTTCTTGACAAGAACTGACTTGGCTGACTTCACCAGTTAATCAGCACATCTTTTAGCAAATGTTCTGTGTATTGTCATTTCCAGACTATGTTTTTGAAATGTGTCTATGTACATGTAGTTTGGAATTCTGAGAACCTAAAATACTTCAAATGCTTTTAAGTGAACGCTAGGCATGGTGGGAGAGCATTCCTTACCTCAGCACTAGGGAGGCTAAAACAGGAGGATTACAGGTTTTCCAGGCTAGTTTGGGCTACACGAGACCCTGTGTAGGTCCAAAAATAGGGCAAAATAAAATATCGTTGGTGTTTTCAAAATGATAGAAGGCCGACTTAGCAAATAATTTTTTAAAAGTTGGATTTAGGAGTAAAAAGTTGTAATTTTTACCTTGTGCCAGTTGATCAGCTTTTTCCTTGTTTTGGGCTCAAGTTGTATTTGAGAATATGATAGAAGCTTCTGAGTCATTCCCTAGGGAATTGCATATGTTTATCTTTTCATAATGTCAAGAGGATAATGTCATCTGTTTATGGACAATTGTGACAGAGTACTAAGAACACCTCTGCAAAAAAGAATTAGTATTTTCTTCAGGACGCAAATATTTGAGTAAGACCCACCATATCATTCTTAAGACACAAAAAGGAATAAAACCTTTTAATTTCTGACAGAAATGAAAAAAGATATGCAACCTCTGAAATTCAGATTTAATTATTAAGTATAATTGATTTAAAGAACTCTAATGAGCTAATATGTATGAAGGCTTTGACATGTAAGCACTTTATAAATGTAAGCAATAAGGTCTTAAAGCAAAATACACGATTCAGGTGTTTGATTTTGTTTAAGTTGTACTGCATATTGTCTGTGTTACCATCATGAATAGCAAGTTTCCATAATAATCAGCCAGGCGGTTGAGGCATACACCTTTAATCCTAGCACTTGGGAGGCAGAGACAGGAGGATCTGAGAGTTGGAGGCCAGCCTGATCTACAGGGCTAGTTCCAGGACAGCCAGGGCTACACAAAAAAACCTCTCTGGAGAGAGAGAAAAAAAGTCACTGGAAAAATCCCTTTGATTTGCTATCATTAAACTGGGAGCCAGCGGTTCTCTGCTGTCATTCTTTTTTGAGACAAGGTCTCTCTGTGTGGACCAGCTGGTCTGGAACTCCCAGAGCTCTTCCTCCAGAGAACTGGGGTTTATAAAGGGGTAGCCACCACACCCAGCTCCAGTACCTGTTGGTGAAGACAATATAAAACAATAATTTGTAAAAACTAATGTTTAAATTAGCTTTAAAATTTTTAATGTAGGTTTTTTTAATCCCTAAGAAATGTTAAAGTTGACTTTTTTTTTTCAAATTCTAAAATCTAATAACAGACATCTGGTTTGAATTTGAGTTCCTAGGATTGCTTGCAAAGTGATGGTATTTTACCTTTGACCTCTAATCAGATTTTTTCAGTGATGAGACTCAAGGTTTAAGGTTTGATCCTCAACATCACCAAGAAAAAAAAGGAACAAAAAGAAAACATTTAAAAATTTATTTCATGTATCTGTTCAAAAGTTCATATCTATCTTTGTAACTGTGGTGTATAGAATGTATGTGTTATGGTAAGCATATGGGGGTCAGAATGCAGCTTTGGGGGTTGTTTTCTCTTAACCATGTAGGTCAGGAGGAGCAAACACAATCACTGGGCTTGATAGCAAGCAAGTGCTTTCTTTACCCTCCAAGCCGTGCCTCCAGCCCACAAACTGGTTTTAAAAGAATATCTGTCAGGACATTGCACACCTATTATGTGAGCTAGGGAGGGCACTGAGCACCATCGTGCTCATCCTCTTCATATCTGGGATATGTTTTTTCCTACTCTTAACCACTCTCCAAGATAATTTCAGATACTTGTATACACCACATCTTAATCAAGGATATCCTCTTAGATACAAATATGTTAGTTTTGGAGCAAACAGCAAATAGGATGGCTCTCACAGCTTGATTTTAGGGTTCCAATGGCTTTGTGGAGCTATGCTTTCTCTCCTGTTGGAAAAGAATCAGGGTCCAAGTGTGCTGGAATTTGGCAGAAGCCAGCCTGGGCTATATAACAAGTTCCGGGATAGCTGAGGCACATAGATAACCTGTCTCAAAAAAAAACCAACAACAATAAAAAAACAAACAAAAAATCACCCTCATATAAAAGTCTTGTGTTATTTGGATACTACCCTACAAAGTCACCCAAAAGATTTTTGGTTTTCCTTCTCAATCCTTAGGTTAGTAAGTGGCTCTACATGGCTCAAGAATGTCCAAATCTTGGCCTTCAGGAAGAAATGAAGTAGTTCCTCTAAGAAATGCACAAATCAGGCCTGGAGAGATGGCTCAGTGGTTAAGAGCAGTGTCTGCTTTTTCAAAGGACCTCAGTTCAATTCCCAGCACCCATATGGCAGCTCACAATTGTCAGTCCAGAATTCTATACATGCAGGCAAAACACCAACACACATAAAATTAAAAAATAAAACTTTAATTGCATAATCACTTTTGGTCACAAATATTGGCCATATCTAAATGACCTGGTTATTTGTCATCAGAAGAGCATTTCCAACAATTAAGACTCCTAAGACCCACATTATTACCATCTCCCAGACTTCAGTGGAGAGAGGCAGGGTTTTTCTAGCAAGCATTTTGGCTGTCTAGGACATTTAATAGCTATTTCTTATCACTCATAATGGATGAAGATAGGAAATGCTAAGAGAGATGGACAGATGAGAGAGAACAATGAAGTTCCATCATTGCTGCCCCAGCAGGTTATGCAGAAACAGTAAAGTTTCAGAGATAGTTCAGAAGTGCTATGTAGCAAATTCCTACTAATTGAAACGCTCCATCAGAGAAACCCCTTAAGACTTAGGAGTCTGGAGCCTAGAAAGATAACAGTTATCTGGTAACTTACTGCTCTTACAAAGTACATGGATTTGGTTCCCAGTGTACAGCCATTTTAAATTCTAGTTCCAGGGTAACTGATGGCCTTTCTCAGTTACCAGGTATGCATGTGGTATATAAACATACAGACAAAACACTCATAAATGAAAAACTCAGGAAGTTCCTAGATGGAGAGATGGCTCAATAGTTAACATTATTCAGTACAACTCAGGAGATCTAATGGCTTCTGCTGACCCCTGAGGTCGTGTACACTACACAGAGGTATACATGCAGGCAATAAAGTGCACATATGAACTTGCAAGGCAAAACACCCATACCCTTAAATAACCTTTAAGATGCAGAAGTTTGAAAGCAGTGGTTTTCAACCTGTGGGTCATGACCCCTTGTAGAGTCAGACAATCCTTTCACAGGGGATTATTAGATCATTAGAAAACATAGATAGTTATATTATGGCGCCTAACAATAGCAAATTACAGTTATGAAATAGCAATGAAAATAATATTAAGGTTGGGGATCACCACATTAGGAAGATTGAGAACCACTGGTCTAAAGGGAAGCTCCTTGAGACTTGGGAAATAATATACAAGCCTTTAAAGACACAGAAACATAACCAGATTCACAGGGCCCCTCACTTCGAAGAGTATATAAGCAGTAAAGACAATTGAGAATAGAGCCTGACCTGCCAAACTGCTTGCAATTCACACACAGAATGCCAGTTTTTGTGAGTTGTCAGCCATACAGAAGTTGCAACTATCTTTGAGTCATCCTTGACTCTGTAATAACCCCAATAAACTCAAGTTCATTCTAAGATACATGACCCCACAAGTCCTGGAAAGTTGGCTAGGTTTCCCTCCTATTAAGTGGGCTTTCAGTTCAATTAGGTGATGTGGAATGGTTTTCTGTATACCGTGAATATGCTTTATTGCGGTTGGTTAATAAAGATGATGTTTTGGCCTATGGCAAGGCAACTTAGAGGCAGGCAGGAAATTTAAGCGGAGATAAGGACGATGGGTGGAGTCAAGGAGAAGCTGCAAACTGCAGGATATAATGGAGAACAGGTAAAGCCACTGAACATGTGGCAATACATAGATTAATAGCCCCGATGGGTAATCTACATCACAGCTCCTGCATCTATGGCTCAGGGAGTATCACAGAAGAGGCAGAAAGATTTAAGAGCCACAATACTGGGAAGCTCAGCTATGAAACAAACTCTTCTAGAAATGGCTGCACAGACAAAATCTGAAGAATGGCAACATCAGTGGACAGGTTACACAGCAGGAGGTGAAAGCTCAGGGGGTCACACTCGTGGATAAGGAGCTACGGGCAACTGATAACTGAGAGGGACAGATAGTCTGTCCTAGCCTCTAATAAAACCGTCAGCTCTGAAATCATATATATACAAGTAGAAAGATTTGGTGGGTTTTATTTATGTATTTTTGTGTGTGTTACAATAAATAATAACCAAGAAGAAGCTTCTTTAGTTTGAAAGTAGGGAGACATGGGAAGAATTGGAGAGAGGAAAGAGGGGAAATGATATAATTAAGTTTTAATTTTAAATGTATAAAACTTTTATTTTGTACATGAATATTCTGCCTGTATGTGTATATGTGCACCTTGTTTGTGTTTGGGGCTCTTGCGGGCCAGAAGAGGGTGTTGGGTCCTCTGGACCTTGAGCTACAAATATTTGTGAGCTGCCATGTGGAATCAAACCCAGGTCCTCTGCAAGAGCAGCCGATGCTCTTAATCACCGAGCATCTCTCTAGCCCCTCCCTGAAATGTTTAAGTATGGACTTGACACTGTTGGATTTTATTAGAGATCCTTCTCCTTGATGTATTGACAGTATATAAATTAATAGTCCACATTAAATGACTATGGTGCTTTGAATGATAAATATCTCCCGTTTGAGACAATCTTCATAACCTCACCCTACTCACAGTACTCTCTCTCTGCTTCATATTTGCCACTGAAGATGTGAACCCTCAGGCTGATGCTCTAGCCACCATGCCTGCCTGCTGCCATGCTTCCCAGCCATGACAGACCCTTATCCTTCTGGAACCATCAGTCCAAAGAAACTCTTCCTCCCTGTGAGCTGCTTCTGGCCACGATGTCGTATCCCAGCAACAGAAAAATAACTAAAATTCTATTACTGACCAGACAATAACATGATGTCATCCTCAGCAGATGCAGTAGTTGTGGGCTTAATGAGACAGGAACAGATTTCTGCACTGAAAGTAACCTAGACTTCTAATGAGGCATTATGAGAAAGGGAGAACCAAGTTTCTTGCCTGAGTGTTGTTATTAAGACAGAGGCCAGCATTATGTACCAAAGAAGCCCTAAAATATGAAAGAAACTTTTCATTCAGCCCAGAATGAGCAGGAAGGGATTAGCAGAGTGGTTCTTCCCCTACAAGACTGTTCATAGGCCCAGGTTTTGTGTTTTCATTGACAAAGCACACTCTCTGGAATTGTGTCTCTGTTTCAGCCTAAGGAAAAGAGAGGGAAGAAAGTGCACCCCCTCCCCCATTTAAAAGGACTGTTAGGACACTTAAGCTATAACCCATGGGTTTGATCCACTATCTTAAACAAGGCCTGTTGGAACATATGTAATCCTAGCTCTCTGGAGATAATAGAGGTAAGAGGATCAGAAATGTAAGGTCATCCTTAGCTATACTGTGAGTTTAAGAGCAGCTTGGGATGCATCCTTATGGAAAACTAAATCAGATCACCTTATGTGTTAACCAGAGCATGTTGTATGCTTCACTGCATCTGAGACATGTTTTCTCTGACTCCAAACTAACACCTCTCCAATGGCGTTTTAGCTCTTGGGAACCTCCATACCTTAATCAGGAATGGTCTTTTGAAGGCAGGCTGTTAACTGAGGGAATTTTGTCATTAGATATAAGTAACTGCCTACTCTAGTTCTAAATAGAAGGTATTTCAATAATATTTTCTTGCAAGATATCGTATAAAGGATTAATATTTATTGAGGGGCATATGAACCCTCATGATACAAATCGACCTTAAGACGATTTTTGGAGAACTGTCCCACACGGAGCTGCTGAATAGAAGGTAAACATTTTAATATAAACATTTTCTTTTATACCAGTACAGGCAATTTACACTACAATGTAGGCATGGTTATTGTGATGATAATTTCAAATTTCCCTTGATCCTTCACAATCCACTCACAACCCTAAATCCAATTCTGTACCAATAATAATGTTAACAAACCAAGGCACCCCTGTGTCTTTATCTGCTTTTGTCACAAATAGACACATATGTCTATAAATAACACTCTTGATTATTAAATCTAATTTTTATTATTATTAAGTTAAGCATTCCAAAAGTAGCATATCAAGCCCTACGAGTGCCAGAGCCTCTTCCCTAAAACCTTAGCACAATGTCCCAAGTCCCTTGACTTTGCCACTGGAAAGCTACCTGTTTAGCCACATCCCCGAGGCTTGCTATTGCTGAAGGGAAGGGGCCAGTAGACTGGGCTCTTGGCAATGCCTTTCCAACTGGCTAAGTGGATAGTGCTGCTACCATTCGGTGAGTTTAGGAACACTGGAGTCAGACCAGATGTGGGGAAATCCCTGGATGCACCTGGTGTCCTACATCACCTTCCTTCGGCCCACAGCTGTGCCAGGCCTGTTCCTATCATCCTTAGAGGCTACTTTCAAAAGTGGCCTCTTTAGAGGAAGGAACATTCTCTTAAGCAATGGTCCTACCCTCTCAGGCTCTCCACCCCCACCCCAACCCCCCAAAAACGAAGGAAGTTACCGCTTCCGGGCTGGCTTAAGCAATGGAGGATAAGAATTGCAGATCAACCTTCTGACTTAAGAAGGTGACAATTTTGAAAAATCTTGAGATCCTCAAAGGACACAGCTTCCCTGGCCCTGTCTCGCTTTCAGGGTGTAGCCCCACATGGCACCTCACAAGCCCCTCTTAGGTCTGAACAACCAAAAAGAACAAAAAGTCCTTGTGTTATATTTTCGAAATCTTTACTAGTAGTATTGCAAATATTTATTGCTACAAATAATTACTATTAAGCTACAGTTACAAATTTAGGAAAATTAGCCTGCAGAAAACTGAATTTAAAAGTACCATGACAGCCAGCAAAATGTTTCAGCAGGTAAAAGCACTGCCTCTAAGCCTACCATGAACTCCATCCTAGGAGTCCAGGAGGCCGAGAAAGAATTGACCCTTTAAAGTTGTCCTCTGACCACGCAGTCACTGTGCCCACAGTCTCTCACGTAATAGTGGTGATAAAACACCAGAATGAAGCAATCAACCAATTTTAGTCTGTTGACAGCCACAATTTCAAAAATACCGAGTTATCACATGTTGGGATGGGAGGACGTGGAATGGGCAGTGGGAATAGCATTCTTAAGTTAAATACATTTTTTTCTATATGATGGAAAAATGTATATTTCACATTAGCAGCTGGGCTCAATTTAGATGAGCCTAATTTTGTTGGCAACATTTAACTCATCATCATCAGTACGGTAGTCAAACATGTGCCTTCTCTTGTTTGGGCTTGATCATAATGTTGACTTTGGTCACATGAGTGTCATTGTTGGGCACAGCCTGTTTGGCACATTGCTCATGAGCCTTTGGCAGCATCAATAAACACAATTTGCTCTCTTCTGTTTTCCTCATGTTGACTCCGGTGACCGTGATGAACTTGCTGACAGTAATCATGCTTAGTTTTGTGGGTGTTCCTGCGTCTTGTCTGGGGGACGTGGGGGCACGAATATTTGTTTGTGTGTGTGTGTGTGTGGACACCTTTCAAAACAACTATCTTGGATTCTAAAGACTTCATTTTTTGCTTTGACTCTGGGAGGGCTGGGCCCCTTTTGCTTCTGATATTATTTTGATGTAAAGGACTAAATTGTATTTTTTGCCATTATGTTAAGGTGCTTTTAAAAAAAAAAAAACAAATTAGAGTTTCTCTATGTAGCCTTGGCTGACCTAGAAAACTATGTAAACCAATCTGGCCTCAAAGAGATCCACCTGCCTCTGTGTCCCAGGTGCTGGGATTAAAGGTATGCTCTGCCAAACCTTGCTGATTTTTTTCTTTAGAGATTTTTTTTAAAATTGTGTGAGGGAGGGAGCACACCTGTGGGTTTATGTGTATTTGTGCATGCAAGGGCCTTCAGATGTCCAAATAGAGGAGTTCCTGGAACAGGAGTTACGGGCAGCTGTGAGTCACCATGTAGTGCAAGAGCAGTAAGCCAAAAATAATATTCTTGAATTCAGCCCTAGCAGCAAGCCATTAGAATAAAGCTATGTCATTGGTGAGACCACCAACCCTCACGGTAAAAATACTAGTATTTGAATTACTGTGTAATTACTACTCTGGGGTAGTCAGGGGACTTGGAAGCAGGTGAGACCTTTAAAGAATTCTTCAAGCCCTGCCTTTGTGAGTGGATTAATCCATTCCTATGCCTGGAAGGTTGATCAGCTAATGGGTTATTTGCAGAGTTGGTCTCATTAAAACCAGTTCATTCATTCATTTGTGCCCCTCTCACCTCATGAAGGCCATAACTGCATCAGGACTCTGTTGTGCTAGGATGTCAGTGCCATACTGTCATACTACTCAGCTTTCAGAACTGGGAGTGAAATAAACCTAAATTCTTTATAAATTACCTCTCTGTGGTAGTTACAACATAAAACAGAGTGAGATATGGACACAGAAGTCAGAAGGAAGTGGGTAGATGATGGCATTACATTAAAAAGAAGAAATGACATTTTTTTTTTTAATTCTAAAACCAGAGCTGGAAAGGGTGAGTAGACAGCATGGAAATATATGGAAAGTAGAAATTCAATCATACTTGACAATTTTTTTTGTAAAATTTATCTTATTGTTTTACGTGTCTGGGTGTTTGCCTGCATGCATATCTGTGAATCGCTTGTATGCCCAGTGCCCAAGGAGACCAGAAGAGTGTGTTGAATCGTTAGAACTGGAGTTACAGATAGTTCAGAGGCACCAAGGGAGTGCTCTAAATTGCACCTGGGTCCTCCAGAAGAGGAGGTAGTGCTCTTAACTGCTGAGTCATCGATCCAGCCTCTCGCTCTTTTTTAAAGTTAGTAAGAACATAAGGATGTGATGGGGAATATTGTCTTAAGGTGTGTTACTTTTGTTTATGTTACATTTGTTTAACTCTGTGAAGCTGTGTTGCTTTGCCTGCCTAAAACACCTGATGGTTTAACAAAGAGCTGAACGGCCCATAGCGAGGCAGAAGAAAGGATAGGCAGGGATGGCGGGCAGAGATAAAAGGAGAAATCTGGGAGGAAAGGAAGAAGCCAGAGGAGGAGGAGAAAGCCGGGGGTCAGCTGCCCAGCCAAAGAAAGCAAAATATACAGAAGGAAAAAAAAAAGCCCAAAGGAAAAGGTAGATGGGATAATTTAAGCCAGGGGAAAGCCTGGCATTTATAATTAAGAATAAGCCTCTGTGTGTGGTTTATTTGGGAGCCGGATGGCAGGCCCCCCAAAAGTGCAAAAACAAACATTTTGGCATTCCAACATGGGACTAGAGGAAAAGAAAAAAACAAAAAAGAACAGCAGGTTCTTTCGCTTTCCCTTCTCTCTATGATTGTATGGGGGCGGCGTGGTGTTTGTTTTTAGGTTTATGGGAAAGTCGTCTCAAACTCATGGCCTTGTGCGTGCTAAGCAGGCGTTTTGCCACTGAGCTATATGCCCAGCACTAGATGTAAGTCTTTCTGTTAAAAGTGACTTAGAACAAGGCCTAATGATACACAACTGTGATTCCTGCTCCTGGGAGGTAGACTGTAGTCATACGTATCTCTGTCCCGCAGCCAACTTATGACATAACTGATTCAGAGTCTTAATTTTATAGCAACTGCTGGGCCAGAAGTTCAGGCTTATTATTAGCTAACTCTTGCATTTAAATGAACCTATTATTCTTATATAGATGAATATAGCCATGTCTTGGTACCTTTTCTTCAGTGAAGCATTCTCATGGGTACCTGCAGAGGAGAGCTGCTATCAGGGAGTGGAAACAGCCCAAGGAGAAGATGAATTGAGATCTGAAGAGCGTTTTGACATCAGACATGGAGATGCAGAGTTTCCCCAGCTGGTTTTCCGTCTTTTTTTTTTTTGGTCCAGCATTTCCTCACTGTGCTCCCTTCCCTGTATACCTTGTGTCCTTATATGTTGGAAGTATGTGACCTGTTTTTTGATTTTACAGGCGATTACAATTAAGAGATTGCATGGAACTCAAAAGAGACTTTGAATTTCAGACTTTTAAACATTGTTGAGACTGTGACAGACTATGGGGACTTTTGAAGTTGGATTCAATGCATTTTGCATTATGGCATTGTTACAAGCTTATGGAGGCCAGGGAGTGGAATGTGGTGCCTTTGAAAGCAGGCTGTACAACACACATGTGACTGTGTACGGAATTAATCAGCCCATCTCTGCTTATCCAGCAGCAAGGCACATTGTTTTCTTCCAGGTCAGGCTTCTGTTGAATGTTGAAATTATTTTTCTTCTTTTTCTTTATTATCTGTCTCCTCTGTTACAACAGGCTTCATCAGGGGACTGACTACACTTATCTTTTCCACCAGTCCTTAGATCAACACTTCTCACCCTGTGGGTCATGACCCCTTTCGCAGAGATCACCAAAGACCACCTGAAAACACATATTTACCATTACAGTTCATAACAGCAAAATTACAGTTATGAATTGGCAATGAAATAATTTCAAGGTTGGGGGTCACCACAACATGAGAAACTGTATTGATGGATTGTAGCATTAGGAAGGTTGAGAACCACTGCCCTGGATGATGCACAGAGTCATGGCTCTTGAAAGAAAAAACAAAACATAACAAAAAAAATGTGTGGTGCTTGTTTGGATTTATAGGCCAAACATCCACATTTAAGACCCACATTTAAGGCTCATGTCATTCCCTGAGTTCTCCAGAGCTGAAGGAAAGCAATTATACATTTTTTTTTCCTGATTTGGGTTGTCATAGAAACCCACCAGCCTCTAGAGCTACAAGTTAATTCTGATGTACTCATTCTCTCAGAAGACCAAACAGTGCTTTCAATTATGAAATGACAAGGCCATTATAAATCACATTTCCCGCACCATGGAGAGACACTGAGAGGTTATCTTTTATGAAAAAGGCAGAGTTAGGCTCAAGTTCAAGCCAGGAAGTGCTTAGGAAAATAAACCAGAGCAGTGAGCTGCATAGCTACACTCCTACATTCCCTCATCCATTTTCCCAATCTCTTTGAGGTCTTCAGCATTTCCATAGACAGCTGTGGTTCCTATGGCTTTGCTGTTAAAGGTAATTACTGCTAAGCCAGCAATCTGGAGAGCTTGGCCTCTGATTTCCTCCTGTGCTCTCCTTACCTAGTGCTCCAAATCCACGATTAACATATCATTATAACCTAACAAAATTGAGGTTTTCCTCTGAAGAGGGCCAACATTACCTATTTCCCCATCCTTTCCTGCCTCCCACAGCCTCGCACTGTAGGGACTAGAACTGAGAATACTTGAATACTTTCATTAAATGGGGTTAGTCACTGTGGAAAATTCATTATTAACTCAAAAAAAAACAAGGTTTATCTGAATCACTCAAGCAACTATGGATTTGGATTTTAAATATTTGTCTAATTTTCTTGTATATGTGCATCTGGTGTGTGTGGGGGGTGCATGTTTGCCATAGTATGTGGGGGGTCAGGCACTGGTCTTGCCCTCTAAGTGGTTTGAGGTGGGGGGGTCTCTGTCAGGCCACTGCACTCTGCTTGCCTCAGGTTAGCTGGCCTGGGAGCTCCTGCATGTTTCCTGTTCTCTCTTGCGCTCCTCACTGACAGAATGCTGGGATGACAGACATGCTCCATTCTGTGTGGCTCTTCATATGGATTCTGGGATCTGAATTCAAGTTATCAGACTTGGGTGGCAAACACTTTTACACACTCAGTCATTTCCTTGAACCAGATGTGGTTTTTTTTTTTTTTTAATATTTGTTCATTGTTTATTTTGAGACAGGATCTTTCTATGGCTGGCCCAGAAGTCACTACACAGTCCAGGCCAGCCTTGAAATCCCAGAGATCTATCTTTCTTTGCCTCCTGAGTGCTGGGATTAAAGATGTGTGCCAAAGTTTAGGTTTGTTTGCTTTTGTTTTTGAGACGGGTTTTCTGTGTAACAGCTCTGAATGTCCTGAAACTCAATTTGTAGACCAGACTGGTTTCAAACTCACAGATCTGCTTGCTTCTGCCTCCCAAGTGCTGGGATTGAAGGCATGCACCACTATTCGTGGCTCAAAATTTAGTTTTAAAAAGGTATTTTCTAATGGTTGGTAATCTAAGGAATTTTATTTTTGCAGATAATGTTGCATTTTCTCTTCTGAAGACTTAGGTCGGGTATAGTTGAGTTAGCCATGGCAGTTCTATGATATAACCTGAATGAGATATTTTAGTATTTTCTCTGCAGATCTGAATGCATTTTTCTGACAGTTGCAGGACCAACCAAAACATAGCCCTATAACTTTATCTAGAAGAAATTATATTGTATCAGCTCACTTTCTGGGTTTTTATAGCATTATAATAGTGGTATCCACTTTAATTAATTGATCCATTTTTTAAAATGTGAATGTTAAAGCAGCAGAGTGAAATCCAAGAAAGGCACTGTGGAAACTCTGTAAGAGCTGGTAGGTAGTGGCACATGCCCTTAGTCCCAGAACTTAGGAGACAGAGGCAGGTGAATCTCTATGAGTTTCAGACCAACCTGATCTCTAGAGCCAATTCCAGAACAGCCAGGGCTACAGGAGAAACCCTGTCTTAAAAACAACAACAACAAACAGTAATTTTAAAAAAGAGGAAAAAAATTCTGTCAGGATCATAGATCCTCTTTCAAAAACAAGCAATCCTGTTGTGCTATAAAATACCTGTCTTAGGGTTTCTGCTGCTGTGAAGAGACACTATGACCACAGCAACCCTTATAAAGGAAAACATTTAATTGGGGCTGGCTTATAGTTTCAGAGGTTTAGTCCATTGTCAGCATGGTGGGACACGTGCAGGCAGACGTGGTTCTGGAGAAGGAACTGAGAGTTCCACATCTTGATCCACAGGCAACAGGAAGTGAACTAAGACACTGAACATAGCGTGAGCATAGGAGATTTTAAAGCCTGCCCCAACACCTACTACAACAAAGCCCCCAATAGCGCCACTCCCTATGAGCTTGGGGGGGGGGGATTGCATTCAAACTACCACACAGACAGAAGCAAATCTTGAGAAAAAAGGTCTACTTTGTCTTACAGTTCCAGAAGGGCACAGTCCATCCTGGCAGCAAAAGCTTGGCATATGCCCTCTGCAGTCAGAGATCAGGGAAGGGTGTTTTTCAGCGCTTTCTCCAGTCCAGGATCCCCATCCCAGCCTAGTCAATGGTGCCGCCTGCAGTGAGTGAAGGGTCTCACCCTCTCAATTAACCTAATCAAGAGGATTCCGTGTAGGCATGTCCAAATTCTTATCTCCAGGTGACTTTAGATCCCATCAAATAAAACGTCAACTGAGATTAAGCATCACAATTGCAGTCCAAACACTTTTAAATCATGATTTTCTGTTTGGGAGCTGTGTAACCTAGTTCCAAATCAGCATATGACTACCTGTCCAACAGGTTTCCTCTGGGCAAAGCACCCTGCACAAATGGGCTTACACTTGACAAGGTTCATGCAGCTTGCAGGCTGTTTTCTCTCTCATTACATTGGTGATTCTTTGGACAGTTTTTAGTTTTACTTTGTCAGTCACACATGCAACAGCCATGATTTTCCCTGAAAATTCTGTTCCTTTTCAAATATTTGCCCCTAAGATTCAGCAGGGGATTAATGCTTCTCAAATCTTTTATCTGGAATTACTAACTCCAACTCCAAACACTGGGAATTTTGATTCAATGGAGATAGGTACATATGAGAAAACAGCACAGTTCTTTCTGGGTAGGAGAGCAGCACAAAGCAGGGAGAAAGCCTCAGGTACACATAGTGTCAATTTTTGAGAGTAAGTTCCTTGAACACCAAGCATAGAATCATTGGTAGGATCTGGTATGCGCCAAGAGGGAAGAAAAATGTAAAATGTGGGATAGAAAGATCATCTTTACCATACACAGGTGCTTATATTGGTGAAAGTACAGTGAGATGGGAAATAAGTGCTTTATCAAGGTTTTATGGAGAGACTGAAACACGGGACCCTCTTGTAGTAAAGGGAACTGTATAAAATATATCTCGCAGACATAAAAGAATTGTCTGGGTTTGAATATTGTCTTTAAAGCATTGTGCCCATGTCTATTGCTTTTTAACTTTGTAACTGGAAGTGGCTGCCAGCGCCAGTGCTGTGAGGGGATGTGTCTGGCTTGATATTTAGTTAAGTCTGCAAAAATGTGAACTCAATATCTAGGATAAGGTTATGTAGGGGGTGGGAAGGTGTATTTGGGGAAGTGTAAAGGGGAACAATGGGACTTTCATAATGATCATGATGTATTTTTTTAAAGTGTGATGTATTTTTAAAAAAGCCAATAATAGAGCTGTTCATGTAACAAAGATGGCCTGAGCTAATTGGGGCCACATGAGTGCAATCCACTTGGTGTTCAGAAGTGCTCCTTGCCACCTACCCTCCTTCCCTGTCTCCAGACCTGAACCTGAGCTGAGGCTGGACCCTGGCAACTTTAACACCCTTGTCCCCAAAGTCTTGTGTTCGTATTGTTGGAAGAAAGGTATAAAGCAGAATTGTTTTCTATGTAGAACTGTGTAGCTGAGCAAATACAACATTTATCACCAGCCCTCTTAGTCTGCAGTCAAATGCAGTAGCACACACCTGTAATTCTCCTTAAGCTGAGGAGACCACAGACTTGAGGCTGGTCTGGCCACACACTGGAATTTCCATTTAAAGAAAGAAAGAAAGCAGCAATAAAACAGATAACTTAGTTTCCTTTATAAAGTAATGCACATTAACATACAATATGAATGTTTACCATGAACTAAGTGATCTATAAATATGAATTTTTTTCTAATATTATACAGGAAGGGTTACAAAATCCTATAAAATTAATAATCATACCTTGCAGGTAAGATAGTTCTAAAGGTGCTTGTCAGGAGAGCCTGATGACCTGAGTTCTGTCCTGGGAACTGTGAAGTGAGAAGAGGGACTTCCCAGGGACTTCCCAGATAGTGACCTTCATCACATGACAAGATCTAAGCATCGCTTGTTTATTGTGATAAGATCTAAATTTAGTATCTGTTTGATCTGGAAAGGCTTTGTCTGTCAGATTATGTGGTTACCGTGGTTACCCACACACCTTTAGCTAACACATCCCAGACCCCTACCTCCTGCCCTATAAAAACTGCTCATTTGTAAATCGGGGCCCATTGTTCCTAATACAATGGGACCCACGAGTGGAATAAAGTTTTCTTTTCTTCTTAAGACTGAGACCTGAGACTCCGCCTCCGTTTGTCTCGCTCCTTCTTCCCTCCAACCTTAACAGGAACCTTGTAAATGTTGACAAGAAAAGATTCCACAAATTGTTCTCTAGCCTCCACATGTGTACTGTAATAGAGGCACATCCCACCCCCCACATCATCCACACACACAATTCTCTCAGTCATATAATAATAATAGCAATTGTGATAACTTTCAGAAGAAATGCAATCACTTTCCAAGTCAATTTGCAAGAGGCCAGTACCTCCTGAATGTCAAATCCATGCAGAACAGGCACAATTATCTACATACCAGTATCTATCATTATACATGCAAAATATTTAGCCAAATGTTTGCAAACTGAGCACAATAGTATATTGTAGAAAGCAGTTTCTGGCTGGACTAGCCCCACAGTTTGGACCTGCCAGCTGCTGCTTATCTGGACCAGCAATCCCAAAGTCCCAAAGAAACATACAGATGCTTATGGAATTACATGCTGTTTGGCCTACGTCTCTGGCACATTGCTAGCTAGCACTTTCATCTTATCTCAGCCCATCTCCATTAATTTGTCCTGTCACGTGCCCCATGGCTTACCTATTTTGTTAAGTGTTGCTTCTTGGGCAGTTCAATCTCTTCTTTCTTGACTCTTCCCTCCTTCCCAATTTCTCCACCTGCTTCTACGGTGCCTGCCATAGACCAAAACAGTTCTTTTATTTCACAGCATACAGAAAGACATTTTTATATATTTTTATATTTTTAAAAAGATGTACTCACTGATTGTCTTATATTGGGATGCTATAGCTGAGTTCCATAAGTTGACTGTCATAAAAACCAGACATTTAGCCAGATATGATGATGCACGCTATACTCCCAGCCCTTAGGAGGCTCTGGTAGATAAACTCCCACAAGTTTGAGGCTGATCAGGAATCTACAACAAGACTGAACATTAGTTTCTCATAGTTCTGGGAACTAGGAAGTCCAAGATCTAACTTGGATTGGCATATTCAGTATCCGGTGAGAGTTTGCCACTCTTTCTGGTTTGTGGATTACCATCTTTTCACTATGTCCTTACATGGCTAAAGCAGAGATCATGTCCCATGATTTTCTTAGAAAGGCATTGATACCATTTGTGAGAGCTGCATCTTCCTGAGCAGCTATCTGCTGAAGGCTTTATCTCTGTTAGAAATATAAGTGAAATCACTTTTGTGTCATCTAGAAACTATGTTGAGCTAAGACTCTGTTTTAACAAAATGAGTATAAAGCATGGTTTGACTTAAAGGATGTTGTTATTGTAGAAGAAAAATATTTACAAACAGCATGAACAGAACAAGTTTTGACTGAACAAAATAGAAAAATATTTATGTTAAAATGTGCAAAATATGAACCCCAAAGTCAAACATATGGAGCATCAACTCTATGTGCTGATGTATCTAAAGAGTTTAAGAACTGAACCTAGACAGTGGCTCTTAGGATCAAATGACTGGTTCCCAAGACACAGCATCTCAAGACTGCGGGGTAGCCATCAGCAAGAGGACTGTGAAGACTAACCTCTGCGGCCCTGAATGTGTTTTGAGTACCATTGCTGGGTTCACACGTGCCCTTCTATCAGCACTATCCACTGGCGGATCCTCTCCAGAACCTTCTGGGACCTCCAACAGTGCCATCCTTCTGGCCAGCCACAACTGAAGAACTTAACCATCAATATGGGTTTGAGCTTGCAAGTTCCTGGGGCATTCTAGCCTGGGAACATTCCCCAGTGTAACGATGGAGCAGCATTATCTTCTCTGACCAAGTATTCCCATGTTTATATTAGGATGGTATTGTAAGGAATGTTTATGTGTGTAAACTGAGCATATTTGAAAGGCAGTTTTTATGTGGACATCTGTACTGGCTAGTCTTATGGCAACTTGACCCACACTAGTGTTATTTAAAAAGAGAGAACTGAAAAAATGTCTTCAGAAGATTGGGCTGTAAGGTATTTCCTCGATTAGTGATTGATGGGGGAGGACCCATTGTGGACAGTGCTATCTCTGGGCTGGTGGTCCTGGGTTCTATAAGAAAGCAGGCTGAGCAAACCAGTAAGCAGCATCCATGGCCTCTGTATCAGCTCCTGTCTCCATATTCCTGCCCTGTCTAAGTTCCTGAACTGACTTCCTTTAGTGATGAACAGTGAGTGCTGTGGAAACATAAGCTGAATAAGCCCTGTCTTTGCCAACTTGCTCTTTGGTGTTTTGTCACACTTTAGGGCCTCATACCCAGACACCCTAAGACACCAAGACAACTTCCTAATTACCAAGTGTGCCTCAGCCTGCTGGCTATGCCCTCCCAAACCTCCTGGATAACTGTTGTCCATTGGGGAATTAAGATTTCAACATCTAGAAGAGATAGAAATAGGCTATACTGAACAACTGGGCTTATCCCAGGCCTGGCATCTATGGCTGCTTTGAACTATTGCTTTCTTCTGGGACAGAAAGAGGTCAATGCCTTAGAACCCTTGAGATCTAGGAAGGTCAAGGCTATTTGGGAAGATTCTCTGAGGAACTGGAGTCTTGAAAGACTATGGTTGAGAGTATGTGGAGTTCACTACCCATGCCTAGGGCCATGACTCATCCAGAAAATACCTGAGACTGTGTTAGGTGATAAACCACAAGGATCTGTTAACTTCGAAACTGCTTGAACAAGCAGAAGGACACTCATTGTTGAGTTGAGCTTTCAGGGTGGTGGGGGTGTTAGAATCTTAAATCAATGAAACAAAGTGACAGCAGGAAGCCTGAAGGCTGAGAAAACCTTGAGAATATTTATACAGCGAAATTAAAAGTATATAGGATTGGGGCCTTTAATCCCAGTGATCAAGAGGCAGAGGCAGGTAGATCTCTGTGAGTTTGAGTCCAGCCTGGTCTACATAGAAAGTTCCAGGTAATTTACGGTGTCACAAAAATAACAAAATATTTATAGTTATGGTAGCACACACCTGTAACCTCAGCTCTTGGGAGGCAAAGCAGTGAGAAAACATATGTCTTTGCCAAAAAAAAAAAAAAAAAAAAAAAAGTCTACCTTTCTAGAAGAAAGAATACAAAATAAATGCATTCAAAACATGGTTTCAGAAACAAAACAGTGGAAACAAGGAAAGCATGATTGGATAACATGAGCTGACGTCACAGCAGAGGGAAAGAGATAGGAAACACAGAAAAGTACCGGTCATGGTACTGACCCCTAAGGCCTTTCTGCAGCTTTGGCCTTTTCTTTAACCACATAACCTGAAGGAAAAGGGAGTCCTAACCAAACAGCAGAACAACGGACCCTCAAAAAAATCATAAAATGTTTTTTTCTCAAACTTTTCAAATTGCATAGGGATTTTGTTTAAAATGTAGATTATGATTATAGGGCCTTTAGCGTCTGGCTTTCTGATGAGGCTGGAGGAATGGCAATCTCACTTAAAGTAGTAAGGATCTAGGAGTCTACTATTTTGTAAGTGATTTCATTTGTTATCTTTATTTTAGTAACTGGATTTGCTTCATCACATCGCTTAGGCCTGGTCTCTTCTCACAACACAAAAATGGCTTTTTAAATATAAATGAAAGACACAAATAAACAGACAAACTGAAACGGTCTCAGGGCTCTTATACAATTCCTAGAAATCTCAAGTCTATTATCTTGTGTACACAAAAACTTTAGAATAAAAATGAAAAATAAACATTATTTTTAAAATACACTTTAGGGCATGTCTTTAATCCCAGCAATCAGGAGACAGAATCAGGTGGATCTCTATGAGTCGGTGTGTGTGTGTGTGTGTGTGTGTGTGTGTGTGTGTGTGTGTGTGTGTGTGTGTGTGTATGTGTGTGTATACACACACATATATATGGTGTTTAAAATTAATTTGAAGCTGAGTAAGGGCCATAGGGTTCATAATATATAGGCAGTCAACAATGAAAGAGACATAAGTTATTCCTATCCAGGAATAAAAAGTTATTTCTATTCAGGACTCTTCTATTAGAACCTCTCTCACCCACAGTTAGATGCTATTGTGTGAGGGGAAGCCCTGCAGGCATCAGGGCAGGCAGGGGAATGAACACCAAAGAGGTGAAAAATGAGGACTTTATTCGTGTTGACTTTGTCCATCTGGATCACACTTCAGGGAGTCTGATAACAAGTTATTGTCAGCGTATTTAAACACGATATAACTTGGAAAACATATTTCTTGGCACATAACTCCAGAAAGCATTATATTGAAAGTTAGCTCAAAACACATGTATTTCTTCCAAATAGATGGTTTCTAGAGAGAGGCTACTAGCTTCAGGGCCTAAAGAAGGATCTGACCTGGTCTCAGTCATACAGGTAGCACAAAGGTCATTTGGGCTATTAGCCACCTCTAGTCCTGGTTGTGGGAGCTTGGGGGAGCCCCTGGCTATACAGGTAATGTAAGGGTCATTCAGACTACTAGTTATCTCCTGGTCAGGTCCTGGTTGTGAAAGCTTGAAGGTAACCTAGCCCAAAAGATAACACAGATCACTGGGCTTTTAGTCACCACCAATTCCCAGATTTCTAGACGGGAGAATAGGTTTTATGTCATTTACATTGAAAAGACAATCATGATTCAAGATTATACAAATGAGTCAGGTGCTGAATATTGACGTTTCAGTGACAGACCATGAATGGTAACAGCTAGTCTGAGCATGCAAAAGGCTATTCTAGATAGGCTGTGAAGTATACTCCATGAAGTTTGTACAATGACAATACTGTCTAATGATGTACTTCTCAGAATGTAGAGTGAATACCATGAAATAATGAGGCCATAGGTGCTGGATCATCTGGAGCTGGAGTTATAGGCTGTTGTGAGCTGCCCTACGTGGGTGCTGGGAACTAAAATCGAATTACCTGCAAATAAGCCACCTCCACAATCCCAACATTAAGTCTCTTTCTTTGTGTTAGCATTTAAAGTTAAGTATGCTACATTTCTGAGGCATCTTAAAGAGACAGAACGGCAGAAAATGAAAACCAGAAAAAGAGGGGAGCATCTGATCTTAGCTAGGTGGGACATTTATTCATGGCAAGGGGCACATTCTCATCCACGTGGACGGATGACTGGTGCCTATATAAAGAAAAAAGATGCCTATGACCCTTTATAGGAGTGAAGATGACTACTATACATATATTACAGTCCATTTTCTCCAGAGTTGCTTTGCCTGGTCACAAGACAAGCCAGGAAATGTAGTATTTCATCAAGAAACTACCAGGGTGAGGGCTTAGATTTAAGTTCAGGTAGGCTGTTGAAAATCTGTATTGTCCTGAAAGTTCCCATGTGTGCTCCTGATATAAGAATTGTCAATAGAGTATTTGATGGTGATAAAGTCATTATTTGTCTTTAGAATAGAAGCTTAGTCAAGAGGATTGCCCAGATTCATAGCCAGCCTGGGATACAGGTGACACTTTGTCTCAAATCACTAGAGCTAAGCATCTTCTTGAGCAGCTTAGTTTGCTTTGGAACTTTCTGTGTAGCTAGACTTCAGGCTGCTTTTGAATGTGAGATATTCTTGTCCCTGCCTTCTGAGGGCTGAATTTGCTTGCAGGGGCTATTAATAAAATTTAAAGCACCACAAAATAGAAATTGTTAGCCTATAGGAAAACAAGATGCTTGAGTCTACAAAGCCCCCTTTTAGTTTGGAAGTTTTTAAATTTTGAAAATATTTTATTTTTGTGTGTACTCACCTAGCACAGCACATGTAGGGAGGGCAGAGGAGGACTTTCAGAAGTCTGTTCTGTCCAGCTACAATGTGGATATAGAATCCAGATCTTCAGATTTACACAGGGAGGGCCTTTATTTGCCGATCCACTTCGGTGCTCCAGAGATTTTCTTTTTGAAAATTGTTAGAAGGAAGGAAGGAAAAGAGAATCAGCCAGATTAGGGGGAGTAGTAGATTATAACAGGAGGGGGAAACAGAAGGATTTCATGGGAAGTAGGTCTGGTGTACTCAGTGATTTCAAAGGTCTGAAATGAGGCTTAGTAAATTACTCACTAAGTCACCTCTGATGGCAGGAACTTCACACAAGCAAGCAAAGAAAACACTTGAATCCCTGAATCTAAAAGTAAGACACCCAAAAGACCTCTGGTTTCTATTTGTGCGTGCATGTGTGTGTGTGTGTTCATATGTGTGTGACTGTGACTATCCTTAGAACAAGTCTTTTTTTTTCTTTCTGGAATGCACAAATGGAAAGGGTTAGAGTCTGTAGAAGTTCCAGAGGCTTTCAGATTTAAAATGTAGGTAACAGAAACAGAATTTAGGGTACTGCAGGTTGCTTACTTAGAGATGGCAATTACGGGGTAGGCAGGAGTGAAAAGTCTCTTGGTCCATTGTCATTAAGAGTAACTGTGTTTGGTTCCAACTCCTGATAGATTCAAATCTGACCTACAAGAGATATAAATCATGGTCTAGATAATTCTCAAAACAATAGCAGCAAAACAGTTCAGTGGCTGGAACTGATGGTGTGGTTCATAGCATGCCTCATATTCCGGATTAGATTCGCTCTCCAGCAGAGGAACAGGAGGTGGTGGCCGTCCGTGTTTGAGGAAGAGAAGGATGAAAAGGGAAGAACACGGGATTTCTGTCAGTGAAGCCCCCTTGATGGTGTAATGGTGGACACACTTTATGAATTTGTCAAAACCTACAGATTTGTTCAACACAAAGAGTGAACTGGCATATAAACTACAGACTTTATGCATCAGCAGTCATTTCTCAAAAATCTTGCACTAATGCAAAGGGCGTTAAAAGAGTATTAATAGGTGAAACTGTGAGAAATGGGTTTGGGGCGTTTCCTGCATTTGATGCTCAATTTTCCTAAAAGCCTAAAACTGTTCTAAAAATAATTATTCTAATGAACCAACCAAGCCAGAAATATTTCTAAAGAAACTTGAAGGTGTTTTTCTGCAGGCTAATATGACAGCAGTGTTTCTTTGTTCTTAATGAAATTACTGAGAGAAAAACTAAAACCCTTGGGCGCAGGAGAGGTGGCTCAGTGGCTAAGAGCCCTGGCTGCTCTTCCAGAGGTTCTAAGTTCAATAACCATGTTGCTCTTTTTGGGCATAAAATTGTACATGCAGAGAGAGCACTCATACTCATAAAATAAATATATCTTTTAAAATACTAAAACTCCATGGCCTTTTAAAATCCAAGAATTGCATATTCTATCCCTTTGTAAAAACAAACTATTATGACTTCTATTTAAATGTAATGTGGCTCATTTAATCACCACACAATCTTATCAAATATATCACTGGTGTTCTTCAAAAGAAAAAAAGACATATTGGAACTGAGGAATAAAGGAACATTTTAAGCCATAGGTTCTGAGTCTTAAAATAAATCCCCCCAAAACTGGAGCTTTTTGGTGCATCCTGAAAACAATAAAAAGCAAGAAAGGCTCACTACATTGGATGAACTACAACTCCCAATATGCAAAGCGGCGGCAGTCTTTCAGTTTTCATCCTTAAACCTGAAAACTCCCATCATGCCTCGAGGCGCGAAAAGCAACTTTCAACATACTCCAGCGCCTGGTCCCATCATCTGCACCCGGTGGCCGCTCTGACGGTGGATCCCGCGCGGGTGTGAGGATGCTGGCCGCTCGCTACGCCACAGAGGGAGGCGGCACTGCATCGTGAAGCCGAGTTAAGCAAATGGACCCCTGCTCCAGTCTGTTCCGGGACGCCTCCGTGTCGGCGTCGGCGAGGGAGGCGTGAGCAGGAGCCCCGCGTCTGCAGCCGTTCTCGCCCTCGGCGCCCCGCCGCCATCTCCACCATGCAGTCCCGGGAAGACGGCCCGCGCTCTCGCCGCCTCGCCAGCCCCCGCGGCGGGAGGCGGCCCAAGAGGATTTCCAAGCCCTCGGTGTCGGCCTTTTTCACGGGCCCGGAGGAGCTGAAGGACACGGCCCACTCTGCAGCCCTGCTGGCCCAGCTCAAGTCTTTCTACGACGCGCGGCTGCTGTGTGATGTGACCATCGAGGTGGTGACGCCGGGCAGCGGGCCCGGCACGGGGCGCCTGTTCTCGTGCAACCGCAACGTGCTGGCCGCGGCGTGTCCCTACTTCAAGAGCATGTTCACGGGCGGCATGTACGAGAGCCAGCAGGCCAGCGTGACCATCCACGACGTGGACGCCGAGTCCTTCGAGGTCTTGGTGGACTACTGCTACACGGGTCGCGTGTCGCTCAGTGAGGCCAACGTGCAGCGCCTGTACGCGGCCTCGGATATGCTCCAGCTGGAGTACGTGCGCGAGGCCTGTGCTTCCTTCCTGGCCCGCCGCCTTGACCTGACCAACTGCACTGCCATCCTCAAGTTTGCCGATGCCTTTGACCATCACAAGCTGCGCTCGCAGGCCCAGTCCTTCATAGCCCACAACTTCAAGCAGCTCAGCAGGATGGGTTCCATTCGCGAGGAGACGCTGGCAGATCTGACCCTGGCCCAGCTGCTGGCCGTCCTGCGTCTAGACAGTCTGGATGTGGAGAGTGAGAAGACCGTGTGCCACGTGGCCGTGCAGTGGCTCGAGGCTGCTCCCAAAGAGCGGGGCCCCAGTGCCGCCGAAGTCTTCAAGTGTGTTCGTTGGGCACACTTCTCCGCGGAAGACCAGGACTACCTGGGAGGGCTGCTGACCAAGCCCATTGTGAAGAAGTACTGCCTGGACGTTATCGAAGGGGCCCTCCTGCAGCTGCGTTTTGGTGATCGGTTGTATAAATCTCTGGTGCCGGTGACAAGCAGCAGCAACAATAGCAATAGCAGCAATAATAACGGACACCGTCAGCGCTGTTGTCCCTGCAGAAGAAAATCTGCCCCGTAGGTTAAGTGTGTGTGCCAAGAGAATGATAATCTTTGGACACTCCAAGCAGCCCTTTCTCTGCTGTGACCCATATTCTGGGGATATCTACAAAATGCCCTCATCTGTGACTTGTCTTGATCACACCAGAATAGTCATTTCTTTAGCTGTTTCTATTCTTCCAGACCATGATCTCACTGCCCAATCCAGGAAAGACCTATGGGTGTATAGACCAGCTCAAACTAGTTGGCATCAACTGGCAGACCACTTTCTGTGTCAGGATGGCATGGATGTGGCATATCTGAATGGCTACATTTGCATTTGGGTGGGTGAGACCCAGTTACTGGAGTTAAATAAGGAAGTGGAATGCTACAGTGTTCAGAGCAATCAGTGGACATTAGTGGCTCCTGTATCACATTCCTTTATGTCCTTTTTGACCTAATGGCTCTCAGTAGTACACACTTGTTCTGTAATCATATAAGCTGTTAATAAGGGGCTCAAACGCGTTTCTCTGAAGCTCAATGACTTCTGGGAAGTTGGTGTCTACAATGATGAGATCTGTTGTATTTGTGACAACCCACTCACTAAAATCTACAATCCAATTAATGCAGGATGGAGACAAATTAATATTCCTTTAGTGTTAGGGACCAACAGTTACCGGATTATCAAACATGACAAAATTTTATCACCTCATGCACCCCACAATGGAAATGAGTAGGGTGATTGTGTGACTGTGACAGTGAGAAAACCAGTAGATTATTATAGGTATGACAGCTGGCCTCTTAAAATTTGACCCTTTTTTTGTTTTGGTTTTGTTTTGCCTCTTTGCCATTGTCTGTCCTTTCTGCCCTGAATCAGGTCAAAGTTTACTGGCTGAAGAGGAAGTAATACCTAGAGAGTCTAGGATCAGTTGGGACTTAAGTGAGTTGGACTCTGATTTTGGAAGGTCAAGTTCTTTTTATGATGAAGATTTTGTGTTGTAGGTAACACCTGTGAAATTCCTAAGTCCAGTGATGTCTGATGTTACCCTGCTGTGGAACTTTCAAGCACTTCATGAGAGAGGTACCTTTACCTTTTCATGAGGTTATTGGTAGGGTCCTAGAGAAGTCCCACAAAAGACCACTATCCATGCATGGAATCAGCAAGAGTGCTTATTATCTTGAGAGGAAGTGTGGCATGCTGGGGCCACACATCTGACACAAAGACAAAATGGTGACCTCAAGAGAAGCTCACACACTCCTTTTATACACAGCTAAAGGAATCCTAAGGCACTCAGGTCATTCTGTCTATGACTGGCTTAAGCAAGTGGCAACTACATTACTACATTTCTAATTGGTTAGAGCTACAGTTTTACCATCTTTGGTCAAGTTCAGGCTGAGTGGGGGTATAGGATCCTCCCTATTTGGCCACTGCCTTGAGATGCCGTAGGGGATGGCCCAGGTTTGGTACATTCTATCCCCCCATCCCTGCTCTCAGGGGCATTGACGATTGATTGTCCATTTTTTATGGTCCTTTCAGAAACTGCTTGCTCAGTCCCAGGCGATTGAAACGCAGGCCTGATCTTTGACAGAAGACTGATGCCTATGATGGCATCTGCTTGACACACTCTCAGCTATATTCTGTTTAGTGCTACAAACTGTAGGCTTTGAATTTAAATTCTGTGGTTAAAGGGGCTTGTGTACTAATTACAAGATAGTGATTTGAAAGATAATATTCTTCACAACAGTGTATTAAAACTACACTGAATTTTTAATAGACTTTTTATATCTTAAATGCAGTTTAAGTTAGCCAAGCATTTAGTTTCTCTACTGAGAAAAAAAACTACATATATCTATCACACACATATTTATTTGACCAAATGTTTATAATGCACTGAATGGCTGGAAGCTCACTGAAGTTGAAAACAGCAAGAAAAGAAGACCCTGCTTTTAAATTAATTTTAAAATCATAGGTAATTGGAAACAATGTTCATCTAAAAGGATAGTCAAACACTGTTTCCAATTACCTATGAATTTAAAAAAAAAATAGTTGCTAATTGTGTATATTTTTATCTCAACCTGGTAATATCCTTCAATCTCTTTTTAGCTTGATATAATTGTGTACAATTTTTTGTTATCTTCTCATGAAAAACTATGTGATCCCTAACATATTTGGCTGTGTATTTCTGATTTATATCTTCTTGTTCTCTAATGAGAAGTAACGTTTCTGGGGTTCTGTGTCTTGTTTTGATATGGGGGACTTGCTGTTTTGCCTAGGCTAGTTGGAACTCCTGAGTTTGAGCGATTTCCATGCCTTAGCCTCCTAAGCATTTGGGTTAATAGGTGTGTGTGCCATTACTCCCAGCAAAGAAATAATATATTTACTGTTTTTGTCAAGTAATAATGTTTTTAAAGGTAAATCTAGTATTTTGTTGAGATCAGCACTTATATGCCCACATAGAACTTTGAAATATAAACCTCCATATCAAACTGTTTTGTGTAGCATTCCATTTTTTGTTGGGTTTTGTATTTTTGGAGAGGTCTTGTTTTGTAGCCTAGATGCTTTCAAATTCAAGATCCTCTTGTCCTTGCCTCTCAGAGTACTCAGATTATAGACCTATTCTACTATGCACAGCCTTCCTTCCTTCTTTTTTTTAAACAAATAATTTTAATTGTAAGCTTGAAAATATTTAAATGTTGGCATTTAGTTAATGTAATAGGGTTTTTGAGGTCAGTAGTAAGAATGTTTCTCTAAGACATCCAGAGATTCCCCTAAGAAGAGAAAATAGAGAAGATCACCTTAGCAAGTTGGGGTCATAATGGGTTACAACCAAAAGGAATTGGGAGCAAATCTTGAAAGGAGATGGTTGAGTGAGCGGAGCAAAGAGGGAGATGGAGGGAAATGGATATCTCGATAGAGGAAGCAGTACTAGGGAAATGTCCAGGAAATCTCAGGAAGTCCCTGGCCAAGTCTCCAAACAATGGTGGAGGGATGCCTAAATAGGCCTGCCCCTGTAATTAAATGACTAAACACCCTAGGTGTCATTGCAGAACCTACATCTAACTGGGAATGGAGATGGAGGTGGAAATCCATGGCTGAGCACTGGGCAGAGCTCCTGGTCCAGCTGTGAGCAGGGGAGGAGAGTCTGTATGAGCATGCAGATAGGGATTATGAGCAAAATTCCCAGAGAGATGGCTGGCTGGAGCTCTGGGGAGCTTGCTGAATCGGGAATGCCCACTGGAGATCCATCTGAAGGGGGAGCTGGACCCTCTGGGGGTGGGCAGCTTTCGACTGCCATGAGAGTGTGAAGTCACGAGGGGTGGGATCACACTGTGTTCCTATTCGTGGTCTGGCACCTTGGAACCCATTCCCTATAGAGGAACACTCAGCCCAGCATTGACTTTGGGATAAGTGAATCGGACTTGCCTGGAGTGGATGTGCAGCACTGGGATGGCCCACCTTGGGACTTCTCGCCCCTTTCAGGGAGGGGATGGGTGGATGGGGGGGGGCAAGGCTGAGAGCTGGCTGAGAGGGATTGGTTGAGGGGGACCAGAGGGATACACCAATGAAGATAATATTTTTTAATGAATATAAAAAAATGTTTCTCTAAAGTACTTCTAATATATTATGATATTTGTATATGTTCCTTGGTCCTGAGTTGTATTGTTTCTCTAGTTTTTGGTTTGGTTCTATAACAGAAGGTCTAAAAATAGACTAAACATGTAAAATTGTGTTTACCTCTTGGCAGTTATTACATCATTGTCATGATACGTAAACATGATACTATGACCAGATGATTATAGTCTGGATGATTTGCTTAAAATTTTTTGTATGTATATGCTTGTGTGTGTGTAGGGGGCACACGTGCACATGCATGTGGAGCCAAAGGGCAGGGTTGGTATTGTTCTTCAGGTGCTTGCCCCCTTTTTTTGGTGAGACGGGATCTCATTGGCCCTGAAGCTCACCATTTCAACTAGGCTGGCTGGTGAACACACTCCAGCAATCTTGCTGTCTCTACTCTCCAGTCTTGGGATTACAGCTTCTTTACTTGAGTTCTGGAGCTCTAACTTGTAATAATAGGCTCTGGCCCAGACTATCCCCAAAATCTGGACCAGCAGTCTCAAAGTCCCCAAGAAACACAAAGAAGATTACATTAATTTCATGCTGATTGGCCTATGGCTCGGGCATATTACTTGTTAACTCTTAACTCTTAAACTAAGCTATGATTAGCCAAGTGGCTCAGTACCTTTTCTCAGAGCAGCATTCTGGCCATGTTTTCTCCTTGTCTGCTGGCATCTCTTCTTCGCTCTTCCCAGAGTTTTCTTAGTCTGGTAGCCCCGCCCATACTTCCTGTGTGCCTTCTGGCCAGTCAGCGTTTTATTAAACCAGTAGTGGGGACAAATACGGTGTACCAGAACATAATCCCACAGCACTAACTCTAGTACTCCTGCATGCTAGGCAAGTGTTTAACCCACTGGGCTTTTTCCTTGGCCCTGTGCTCAGCATGACCTTCCTTAATCTTCTTTCTGCAGCTTCCTAACTCCTCAGTGTTTTCTTTATACCTTGGTAGAAGACAGAGGAATGTGCTCCAAGATGAGGAACTACACCTTTGGATGAAGCTCATACCATGAACATGGAGAGAGACACACATCTTTATACCTTGGTAGAAGACAGAGGAATGTGCTCCAAGATGAGGAACTACACCTTTAGATGAAGCTCATACCATGAACATGGAGAGAGACACACAAGAGATAGATATAAAAATGTTTTAACATCATTTTTAGTGAAATAAAATTCTTACTTCAGCAATGTATTGGTATGTTTTCTCAAGAGGGCAAATGTGGCATGTGTACATGCATGTATATGTAGACAAATAAGTAAATAAATAGATTCAACTTAAAAACAAAAAGGGGCAAATGTGCATTAGTTGCCTATCAATGTCTACATTTCATTTGTGAAATGGTGCTGTTTTATGGCCAACCCCCCACACATTTATACATTTGTGAATTAGGGAGTTGCTGTGGAATATATTTTAACTAGGCAAAGATGTGTTACATTTTTTTATGCTATACTTATTCAGTGGTGTAAGGATGTGTGTTTATGTAAAGATGTGTTGCATCTGTTTACTCTGCCTGCCTAAGGCACTTTATTGATGTAATAAAAAGGTGCCAGTAGGTAGTCAGGGGAGGGTATAGGCGTGGCTGCCAGGCAGAATAAATAGGAGGAGAAAAGAACGAGATGGAAAGGAAGAGAGAACGATGTCAGCCATAGAGAGACAAGGAAGAAAGAAAAGGTAAAAATCCCCAAGGGAAAAGATAAATAAAGAGAAACGGGTTAAGTTAAATGATCTAGCTATAAACATGCATAAACTAAGTGGAGCATTCAAAACTAAGTCTTTGTGTCAAGATTTGGGAGCTGGTTAAAAGCAAAAGCCTAGTACAGGGAGTTTTGTTATTTTATAGATGAGTTACTTTGGTTAATTACCAATTAATGTACTAAATTGTATGTTAATACTTGTAACTGATTCGTTATTGATAAAAGATACTAAAACTCGGGTTTCCTGAGTTTTTACCTTAGTGGTTCTGCTTATTGTATAAAAAACCTTTAAATAATGTGACATATTATTGAAACCCTATTTGGGAAGAAAGTGCCCTTGTCTTCATTTGTCAATTAATGAGCACAGCTTTCAGTGGGTGCTTAGTGCAATAATATTTTCAGGATTAATACTTGTGAGATGAAGAGCTCGTGCAGAAGACCTGGGATCAGTTCAGCACTCACAAATTATATCATTGTCTCTAACTCCATTTCCTAGGGATCTCATGTCCTCTGTGACCTCCAAGGACACTGTGGCACACATGGGAGGCATGTATAGACATATAGGCAAAACTTAAAATAGAGTGACTTGATTATCTTGTATCTGTGTGCTTATAGTTAGAAGAGCTCAATTCAAATAGTTAATAGTTTTCCCCTGGGGCCTAGAAATATAAGCTCGGCAGTTAAGAGTACCGACTGCTTTAACAGAGGACTTGGGTTTGAGTCCCAGCACCCACATAGCATCTGACAACTATCTTTACTCAGTCCCAGGGACTTCCTCTGGCCTCCTTGGGTACTGCACTACCAATGCATAGGGGCAAAACACTCAAACATATTTAAAACGATTAGTTTATTTCAAGTACAAAGTGGGACAGGGTTCAAAGGATAAATCAGAAGCTAGCTGTATTAGTTACTTCTCTTGATGTGCCAAGACAGTGGACTCAGAAGCAGTAAGTGAAGACAGCTTTATTCTGGCTGTTGGTTCAGCGACTGCAGTTCTACAGAGAAGGGAAGGAATGGCCAGGATATCAACCTCTGTGGCAATGGGAGCTTACATCTCTGCAGATCAGTAAACAGCTCAGACCCACCTGAAGTGGATCTGGCCTGTAACCCTCTGCTACACCAGCCTTCTGGCTGCCAGGCATGCCTCCCATTGAAAAGGTTCCAGAGCCTAACAATAGCATCAGTGACTGGGAATCACATATTCAAACACAAGAGTTTATGGGGTGTGTTTCACATTCAAAGCCATAAATAAATTTAGCAATTGCCTATTGAGAGGACATTAAAATTATTTGTCTTACTATTTAAAATGAGCACAGTTATTTATTTATTTCAAGATGTTTTTCATCTGTTACTATTGGATGGCCTGGAACCTACTTTGTATACCAGGATGACCTTGGATTTAGATATCTATCTGCTATGCTGGGATTAAAGTCACGTGCCACCATGCTCAGCATGTCTGTGTCTTGTTGAGAATTTGAAAAATTCTATTCATTCCTCAAAAGGCTCATATTTATAATTTATTACTTCAGGAGTGTCTTAACACTGTGATAATTCATCAGACCTGAAGTTAAATTACTTAGAGCAGGATCTCCCCCTTCAACACTTCATTACTCCAATAAACTTTAATATTAATTTTAGCCAGTATTCTAAATGCATTAAGAAATTATAAAAAGGACTTTCAGTTAAATAACAAGAATATTTTGAGAACCAACAAGAGAAATAAATAAAAACTAACAATCAAAAAAAGACTGAAGGGCATGGTGGTGCACGCCTTTAATCCTAACACTTGAGAAGCAGAGGTAGATGGATCTCTGTGAGGACAGCCTGGTCTTCATAATGAGTTCCAGGACAGCCAAGGCTATCTATCTAGAGAAACCTTGCCTCAAAGACACAGAAGGGGGGATGATAAGAGCTGACTTGGTGGTTCAGAGCACTCACTGCTCTTGCAGACCTGAGTTCAATTCCCAGAACCCACCTGAAGGCTCACAGTCACAAACTCAAACTCCAGTTATGATTAGATCTGACATCCTCTCATCCTGAGTTCCTTGGACTCCTGCATACATGTGGTATACATGCATACACTTACACACCTTCTATCACATACACACACACACACACACACACACACATACACACACATACACACACATACACACACACATCCTGAGACAAAGACCATGCCTATCTTTTAAATGCTGAGTGTAAATACTCAGTGATTGTTCAGTGAAAAACTAGATAAGCATATCAGATGTTTATTCACATTTAGGTGACAAACATACAATGACACTCCCATACACGTATAAACTAAAAATGATCATTTCTGGGTAAACTAGCATCTTCATCACCCTAATATTTTCTTTGTGTTGAGAGCACAGCTAATGTATCTGTCCCCCTGTTCCTGTTAAACCCACCTTAGTCTCACATTCTTTTCAGGCCCTGTACCCCTCTATCTTCCATTTACTATAATAAATTCATTATTTATAGCTTTGCTAATTTTCAGGTTGTTATAGCAACCCTCTCTAAAACTCCAGAGTGATTAGTGATGTGCACATTCTTTTGAGGTGGGATATGAGATAATGAACATGAAGAGGATGGAAGTGAAAGGAACCCTCACCTCAAAATCTAATCAGTTTCCTACTAGGCAGGACTCAAGAATTCCAGGACAGTGATGTTTTCTGTGAAGGTTGCTGTCAGTCACTGTTCTATTACTGGGAAGAGACACAGTGGCCAAGGCAACCCTTATAAAAGGAAGTATTTAGTTGGGGATTGCTTACAGGTTTCGAAGCTTAATCCATGATGACATGGCAGGAAGCATGGTGGTGTGCACAGCAAAAATGATGCAGGAGAAGCTCAGAGCTTTATATTCTGATGTACAGGCAGGCAGAGGCAGTATCTCTGGGCTAGGTGTGGGTATGGAAACCCCCAAGCCCACTCCACTACATACTTCCTCCAACAAAGCCACACCTCCTAATCCTTCTCAAATAGTGATACCCTCTAGTGACTAGCATTCAAACATATGAGCCTATAGGAGCCAGTCTTATACAAACCACCATAGCCTAGAGACAGATTTACTTATTTATTTTCTTGTTAGTTTATGTATTTATTTTGTCAGGGTCTCACTCTATAGCTCTGGCTGACTTAGAACTCTTTATTTGCACCAGGTTGTCCGTGAATTCACAAAGATCTATCTGTCTCTGCTTCTGGAGTACTGGTATTAAAAGTGTATGCCACCAAACCTGGTGAGACATTATTACTTTATAGTGATGTTTCTTATATTTTTGGTTGTGAGCCTAGTCTTTAATGGCTGAGCCATCTTCCCAGTCCTATAGTGATGTTTCTAATAAGTATACTAACAAATAGCTGGGTGGTAGTGGTTCACACCATTAATCCCAGCACTCAGGAGACAGAGACAGGCAGATCTCTGTGAGTTTGAGGCTAACCTGATTTACAAAGTTGAGTTCTCAGACAGTCAAAATGGTTACACAGAGAAGCCCTATCTCAAAAAACAAAAAACACCCCCCCAAAAAAAAGAAAAAGAAAAAAAGCTAACATAACAAGTCAGTCTTTCTCTCCTTTCCCAGTTGTAACCCTGCAGTTTACTAGACTCTTACAAGGAACCACATTTGCAGTAAAGTCCATGTCTTACCCCTGTGCAACTGCTGGAACACAATATTTATTTTTTCTAATTCTGATGATGATGATTTGGTTTTGTTTTTTTTGGTTTTGGTTTTGTTTTTGTTTTTTTTTTTTTGTTTTTTGTTTTTTTTGAAACAGGGTTTCTCTGTGTAGCCCTGGCTGTCCTGGAACTCACTATGAAGACTAGGCTGGCCTTGAACTCACAGGGACCTGCCTCCTCTGACTCCTGAGTGCTGGTATTAAAGATGTGTACCCCCATACCCAGCCTTCTGCTTTGTGTTTGTTTATTGCTATTATACACTTTTATACCATATAGTTTTACCATGTTTCCCCTTCCCCCAGCTCCTCCCCCACTTCTCTGCCCACCAACTGTATGTTGTTTATTTCTCCCTCTCTTTCAAAAACAAATAAAATCAAAAGGAAACACAAAACCCCACAAAAATTAGAATCAAAATAGAAGACCAATGAGACAGAAAATGGGTTAGTTTAAGGTAAAGTGTTAGCAAGTTATATGCTGGGCCCTGGCCCATCAGTATAAAATTAATGTAAGCTTTTGTGTGATTATTTGGTGTTAAGAAGCAGTGGGGCTATGAATGGGTCTGAATCTCAGGGCTACGCTGGAAGGGCCAGGTCAGAAACTTAATACTACACAAGGGTACCCCCAAAAGACCACCACGGAAATGGAATCCTTTATGTAAAAGCAAAGCGCCTTTATTTAAGTTAAAGGTTGATCTCCTAGTCTGTCCAATGCAGCAGTTAGAGCAGTTACTCCAGCCAGAGTGGGGTAGGGTTTTTGCTTTTGTTTTTTTTTTTTTTTTAAAAAAAATCATAGTAGAGGCTGGGTGAGGGTATTTCTAGGGTTCAGGACCCTGATAAGCTGACTTTTGTCTAGAGGTATCTTAGGGAGATCCAAAGGGATAGGTGTGTGCTGGACTCAAGGACTATCTAATGATTGGAATGTTTGGAATATTGGGAACTTTCCCTTAGATGTGGCCCCTTCCTGGGTGGTCTGCTTATGGGCCTTTTCTAGAACTACCAGGTGCTGCCAGTAAAAGACTCAGGCCTGCTGTCAGGATGGTTTTTATTAAGCCTGTTATGGCAGCTGAACAGCCAAGCTGTTCTGGGCCCCACAAATAGCTCTGCATTGAGAAGGGCACACTGCACTTGTGTCTAGTTCTTTCCATAAATACTCCTCTCTCTGTTAAGCCTCCGTGCTTAAATCTGCATTAAAATATCTTCCTGAGGGGCTGCAGCTTTGCTTTCTACTGACACATACTGAAATTCTTTTCTCTGGGTAAGTTAAGAACCCAGCTTCATGTAAGTAGAGGTCTCTGAAAAGAGTATGTATGCTCCTGCTTGGTTGTGTTCCCAGATACCATCAAGTCACCAAACACACAGGGTGTCCAGACAAGGGATGATATTGTTAAAAATCTCAATTTCACATTCTCTACTTCACCTCTTCTGAGAATGGAGAGTTTGAAGGAAATCAAGTTTGTTCAAGTCAACAGAAGCCTGTTGGTGAAGAATCATGGCATATCTCTATTGCCCAAGCTGTTGGAGTTCCTTCAAATTGCTTCACAGACACCCACAGAGATGGTTGCATTTTCAACCAAGTTGTTTGGGAGTTTTGTTAATTTGTTTTAAGACAGAGTCTTAGGCAACCCAGACAAGCCTTAAGCTTACTCTTTAGCCAAGAATATCTTGGACTCCTGCTTCTACCTTGCAAGAGCTAGGATTATAGGCAGATATTACTGTGCCTGGTTTATACAGTGGTGCGAATTTAACCCAGTTCCTCATGCTTGTAGGAAAGCGTTCTACCAATTAAGCTATATCCTTAGCCCTGTTAGTTATGGATATTTTAAAAATCAATCATAGCAGGGCTGGGGGGATGATTCAGTAGATAAAATCCCTGGTGTACCAAGTATGAGGACCTGAATTTGATCTCCAGCATATGTGTGGGTTTTATTTTAAAAATTTATTTTATGTGGATGAATATTTTGTGGTGTGTGTGTGTGTGTGTGTGTGTGTGTGTGTGTGTGAGAGAGAGAGAGAGAGAGAGAGAGACAGGAGAGAGAGAGAGAGAGAGAGAGAGAGAGAGAGAGAGAGAGAGAGAGAGAGAGAGAGAGAGAGAGAGAGAATGGATTTTAAAGGCCAGAATGTAGCACTGATTGATCCTCTGAACTGGAGTTAAAAGTAGTTGTTAGCCACCATGTGGGTGGCTGGGAACTAAACTTGGTCTTTTTCTGAGAACAGCAAATGCTCTTAACTGCTGAGGCATTTCCCTCAGTCCTGCTTGTAATCTCAGGGCAGGGAAGGCAGAGAGGAGAGGACCCCTGGGGCATGTTGGCCTGTCAATCTAGCAGACTCAACTGAGTTCCAGGTTTACTGAGAGCCCTGTCTCAACACGTAAGGTTAAAGGGTGACTGAGGAGACACTGATGTCAACATCTGGCCTTTACACAGATGTGTCTGTGCACATACATGTACACACATGAACACATACAAAAATATTTTTAAAATAAATTTCTGCAAAATATGATGTTTTTAAAAATTCCTAAATGATTTCTCTTTGTTGTCTGCTCATTTCACTTATATTTTAGGGTCAGGAAGTGAGATAATTTTTTAAAAACAAGGTTGCTTCAGTATAAAACAGTAACCTTCACTTTACCAAAACAGAGCTTTTATTTTCTAAATCTCACTACATAGACAAATTTGACTGACCTGTCCTTGTAGCTCAAACTAATCTCAGACTCCATCCTTTTACCTCAGTGCGTCCCTCCTCCAGTGCTAGAATTAGGAGTACACCATCACTGGCTTGTTTTAAAAAACGATTTTGCAGAATGTAAAGGCTTCTAGCCAGTGCTGTGTGTTTCTGTAGGCCTTTCTCCTGTTTTGTTTGTTGATTGAGATACCATGTGTCCAGCAAGGCTGTGAGCTTCCTGTCCTCCTGCCTCAGGGTCCAGATCTTGTGGAAGTTTTGATTATACATGACAGAGGCACTCAGATTCAGTACCCCTCAGTCAAGTCCTGTAGGCTTATCCAAAAGAAGTAAACCCTCATTTGCTCATCTCATGGGCTTACGAGCATCATAGAAACATTATACACCTCCATATTTCTGCAGGATTTATTTGTTAATGTATGCATTTTTTTAGTTTTATTTTTTGAAACAGGGTTTTACCCTGTAGCCTTGGCAGGCCTGGAGCTCCAGCTCCCTATGTAGAACAGGTTGGCCCTGAACTCATAGAGATCCACCTGCTTCTGTCTCCTGAGTGCTGTGATTAAAGGAATGTACCACCATACATGGATATATACATATTCTAAGATTTACTTATTTTTATTTTATGTGAATGGGTGTTTGCATGTATTGTGTGTAGTGTCTACTTGTGGTGCTTGTGGAGGCCACAAGAGGGTGTCAGATCTTCTGGCACTGGAGTGTCAGTTGTTAGCAGACATGTAGGGCATGGGAATTTGGAACAGTAAGTGCTCTTAGTATCTGAGCATCTTCCCAGCTCTTTTTCTTCCCTCCCTCTCTCCCTTTTTGATTTATATATTTTATTACTGTGTATGATGTGCCAATGTGTGCATGTGGCAGTTTGCATGTAGATACCAATGGACAGGTTTGTGGAATCAGTTCTTCCCTTTTACCATGTAGGTTTCAGAGATCAAACTTATGTGTCAGGCTTACATGGCATGCACCTTTAGTGGTGTTATACACTATGAGATGGCTCCACCAGCAAAGTGTCTAATGGTGGTGTGGACAGGTATAAACACGTTCTGGCACTCATGTGCACATCAGAAGACATCCTACCACGTGGGCTTTGGGACTTAGACTTGGGTCCTCAGGCTTAGTGCCATGTGCCCTTTCCTGTTGAGCAATCTCAGTTTCCCATTTTTTCCTCTTCTCCTCCTCCTTCTTCTTTCTCTTCTTAAATTTTTGGTTTTCAAGAAAGACTCTGTCTGTGTAGCCTTCGCTGTCCTGGGACTTACTTAATAGACCAGGCTATCCTCAAACTCACAGAGATCCACCTGCACCTCCAATTAAAAAAAAGAAAAAACAAAAACAGAAAGCAAAAACTTTTTAAAAATATATGATGCGTATGTGTGTGTTTTCCTGTTCCCATCCCCTGCTCCCAAATAACCAACAGAGGCTTAATATTACTTATAAATGCTCTGCCAATAGCTCAGGCTTGTTACTAGCTAACATTTACACTTAAATTGACCCATATATATATATATATATATATATATATTAATTATCTGTTTAACCACGTAGCTTACTTCATTTTCTACATGTCCTGTTTCCTTGGTGACTGGCTGGTGTCTCCTTTGACTTTACCCTTCCTCTTCTCAGAGTCCTCGGTGTCTGGCTGTCTCATCTATATTTCATGCCTGGCTACTGGCCTGTCAGCTTTTTATTAATCAATGTAATACATATTTACAGTGTACAGAAGGATTATTCCACAGCATGTGTGTGTATGAAAGAGAGCGAGAGAGAGAGCACAAGACACACACACACATACACACAGAAACAGAGAATACAAATGTGAGTGCCACAATGTGCAGTGTGGAGATCAGAGCAGTATAGAGATCAGAGCACATCTTTTGGGAGTCAGTTTTCTCGTTGAGTTCCAAGGATCAAACTCAAGTTATCAGTTTGTGCAGCAAATGCTTTTAATTGGCTGTATTGTAGGCCCCTAGCCAATAAATTTTTATTGAGTGTCAGCCAATTCTATGAGAAAAGACCAGCAGGTGGTATTGAGGTACATAGAAATTATCCAGTAGAATGATATGAACTATTGATAGAAACACACACACACTTAAAAACAGAGGTGGGCTCTAATGGAAGTGGTCTGGGTTATTGTAGGCATGTCCTTGAATGGGATATTGATATCATGGCTCCTGGTTTGTTTGAAACACACACACACACAAAATAAATGTAAAAAGAAAACGCACTTGATAGGAGGAAGGTGAGATGCCCGTGTTAAAAGTGCTTGCTGCCAAACCCGATGACCAGAGTGCAGTCCTTGATCTGAGTTTGATCTCTGAAACACACATGGGGGAAGGAGAGAACTTCCAAATAACGCTGTGGCAGATACATATTCCAAGTCCCAATCAAAATAAAACTTCCCTTAAAAAACAAAACAAAACAAAAAACATCTTGAGGGGCTCAGGAATGGCTCAGTGGTTAAAATACTTGCAGCGCTTCTAAAGGACTAGAGTTTTCAGCATCCACACTAGGCAGCTTACAACTGCCTATAACTCAACCAGGGAATCCAACTCCAGGGAATCCAACTCCAGGGAATCCAACACCCTCTTGGACTTCTTTGAGTACTCACAAAAATGTAGGTGGCCAACACATGCACACAAAATTAAAAACACAAATTAAAAAGGTAAAATTAAAAGCTCTCAATTTAGATATATGATGGTAGGAAAATGTGTATAAAGAGTGGATTATCACAGTTGGCTTTTGTTTTTTTTCAAGACAGGGTTTCTGTGTGTAGTCCTGGCTGTCCTGGATCTTGCTCTGTGGACTTGTCTGGTTCAAACTTGGAATCAGATCTACCTACCTCTGCCTAAGTGCTGGGATTAAAGTCAGGTGCCACTATAGCTCCACTGCAGCTGTAATGTTTAAAAGGGGGCTCTAGATGTGAACTAAGGTCTCCCTAAGAAGGTTCTCTCCAGCCCATATGTAGTTGTGTGTGTGTGTGTGTGCCCAAGTGCCTTATAGATACATTACTCCATTACTCCACCAACAACTCTGGGATCAGGCCTCCTGGTAAATGCCTTTAACCATAGCGCTTGGGAGGCAGAGTTAAGTAGGTTCGCTGTGAGCACCAGCCAAGTCTACACAGTTCCAGGCCTGCCAAGGATACACCCTTACGACTCTGTCTCAGAAAAACAAATAAAACAAACAATGAATGTCTTCAATATTGCATTTTATAGGAGCTAAGTGTGGATAAAGCATAAAATCATTTCGTTTTTAGTCTTTTCCAGTTGAGAAGAGTCAAAGAATAATAATATATATTCCTCAGTTACATGATAAATGACCTATACAAATTTAAAAACACGGGTAAACTATGACTCAGTTGGTGCTTGCACAACACAATCCAGCACCATATGAACTGGGAGAGGTAGCATACACCTATAATCTCAGTTCTGGGAAGTGGAAAACAGGAGATAAGTTCAAAGGTCATTTTCAGGCAAGTTACCTAGGGAGTTCTAGGCTAGCCTGGAAGACAGCTGAGTCTCAACAAAAACAAAACCCCAACAAATCAAACCCCGTAAGCCCAATAAACCCCAAGGGGGTCTGTTTGCTTGTGCCTACAATTCCTGCAATAAGGTTAGGCAGGAGGGTAGTTCCAAGTTTGAAGGCAGTCTAGGATACATAGGGAGACTCCACTTAAACACTTGGTCACCCTAATTAAAGAACAATAACAACTCAGCAGTCATTCAGATGTGATGTATACTTGGTAATTCCAGGACTCTTAAGTACTCTTAGGCCTGAGGATCTGGACTTGAGGTCAGCCAAGGAAACAGCAAGACTCTTCACAAAATAATACTTTAAATGCTCCAAAATACAAAGTTTAGGCCTGAATAACTGCAAAGATTAATTTCCAAATACTATTTTGCCAATGAAAAGGCAACTATGATCCATTAAAAAATAAAGGACCCAATATTTACTTTACTTTTTTATGGTTTTTAATAAGCTATTCTTATATGTACACTAGAATTGTAAAAAGACAAATATTTGCTACCAAAAGTTACATACATACTGTACAACTTATGAAAAATATAATTAGAAATATGCAAAAGTAATAAAGGGAAGTACTTCAAATAGAATATGAAATTTCTACTCAAGAAATGTAACTAGAAAATGGGAAACATCTAAGTAGACCATGAAACCTATTTTAATTCAAGTCTTTTGTTTACATACCTTAAACCTTCCCATGGGTCCAGGGCTATGAAAAGGAGGCCTGAGAGGTCATGGACTGTTCTAGAATGCGAAGAGCAGACGCTGTGAAGAGAGATCCTATCTCTAGCTCCCTGATGCTGCTATAAGCTGACTTGGGGCAAGTGCGGGTTCTACCCTGGTCCAGCTGTCCCTCTGCACTTAGCACCCAGGTGGTCTTAAGATAAGCCGATGCATGATTTTCTACATCCAGACTTAAAGGACCATCAAAACCAAACTACCGTGGGGCTGTGCACTTCTGCCTGACTCTTATTTCTCAGGAAATGGGTTAATTTCAGTGTGCAGAAATAATGCATTTTCAATGCAGGACAAGAATGCTCAAGAGTGAGAACAGAGCAAAGGTCTTCCCCATGTTTTAAATAACAGATACATAGCATCTTAAATTATTATATAATTAGCAATTTTCGACACAGAACATAATACACTGTATTACAATGTAATGTGGTAGGCTTCCATTTAAGGAACAAAAATAAATTTCACATGAGAAAAGATTTATTTTGAGTCACATAAAATACATTTAGCATAAATGTAAACCGCAGCGCTATAGTACTCAGAACCCAGAGAAGCTTGGAGCGGGCACCTCCTCTGTGCACAGCCCTCAGGGAAGGCTTCACTCACTCATCGCCACCTCGCTGTCTTAAATTCCGAGGTTTCCCATTGTCGATCCTTCTCTTTTTGAAGACTGGAGCCACCCCATCTGCTGCACCTCCTAGAGAAGAGACTGTTTTCTCTTTAAATACCACTTTGATTTCTCCCGCAGAAGCTTCTGAAGTTGACAGACATTCGCTTTCAGTGCCTGGAAGTTCCAAATCGACCTCTTCCCTGGAAGGAAAAGAAAATCTCAACTATAACCTGAGAGATAAATATTTGCATATGGACACAAGCCAGGGAAGCTCCACAAGCCCCTTCTTAATGGGAACTCTGAAGGGATCAGAAGCTGCTCACTTGGAACACTATGCTGTCCTGTTCTTGCTTTTTGAGACAGGGTCTCATGTAGTCCTGGCTAACCATGCACTCTCTAATGTCACTGTGGATGACCCTGAGTTCTGAGCCTACAGACCTCCAGTCCTGGGTTAGATGTACACTGCCTAGCTCTAGGCAATTTAAAATACTGATTTCAGTTTCAACACAATGAACCCTGACTGAGGTGGACATGTGTAGGACAGGTCTCATTTCTTCTATTTCTGCTGCACAAAGGACACAGCATCTTAGAAAACACTCTGCTCATATAAGCATGCAGCATACAGAGATATTAGGGAAGCTATGGAGACACAGCATCTTAGAAAACACTCTGTTTATATATAAGCATGCAGTATACACAGATATTAGGGAAGCTGTGGAGACCAATTCTGCCATGAACTGGCAGATTCTGAAAGTTTACATAACACAAGATGGAAAGAATGCACTATTGATGTCCTATAGTGGAAGACTCATTGAACTATTTGAATAGCATCTTTTTATTCTGAGAACTAGACTTTCAACTGTCCCTGTGGTTATACATAAGCAATCTGGCCGGACCAGAAGTCAGTTCCCTGCTGAACATGAACCCACCAGTACACTATCCCCTAAACCAGTGGGTCTTAACCTTCCTAATAATACAACACTTTAATACACACTTCCTCATGTTGTGGTGACCCCAAACTCTAAAATTATTTTTGTTGGTTGCTACTTCATAACTGTGATTTTGCTACTGTTATGAATCTTAATGTAAATATCTGTGTTTTCCAATGGTCTGAGGTGACCCCTGTGAAAGGGTCTTCAGGGGGTTACAGCCCACATACTGAGAATCACTTTAGACTGTCAACTAGTCTAAGAAAGAACTAGGCATCAAATATACCCATGAGATTTCTGAACACAGAACAGGAAGATCATGATATTCAGTGGCTGAGACTATAACGCCTGTAGGGAATCAAATATTCTTTTTGGAGAGGGAGACTCAGCAGGTACAGAATAAAGCAGACAACAGAAAAATGCAGAGACAGGAGATGAAGAATTTAACTTGTTTTGAAAACAAGCTTCCCAGATCTCCCTTTAGATTTTATTTTTATGTGTGACAGATGCTTTTCCTACACTTATGTCTGTATACCACATGTGTGAAGAGGTGTCAAATCCTCTGAACTAGAGTTACAGCTGGATGTCGGGGATCAAATCCAGGTCCTCTCCAAGAGTAGAAAACACCTGTAACGACTTAAGGAATCTTTAAACGAAAGCTTTCACTCTACTTTATGACAGCTGTACTTGGTGCCTTCTGCACACCACACACCGCACCCCCATGGTGCCCTGGCTTGTCTCTAACATGCTTTCTCTTCTTTCCAGGGCCAGCACCGGCATTTGCTGTACTGTAATTTCAGGTGTGTTCACTCAGAATTACAAGTGACGAGCGTGGGAGTAAGAACTGGCCCAGGAGAAAAGTTAGCCAGGACTGATTAGCTGTTATTTAATTTCAAACCAGGTTAGTGAGTTTGAGGTCAAGTGTGATCTACTGAGAGAGTTCTAGGACAGCCAAGGCTTCACAAACTGTCTTGAACATCTAAATAAATAAAAGAAAGAAAAAGAAAAAAGGAAACTAGGCTAATCTACTTATGAAGTTGGAAACATTCCATTACATAGTAAGCTACCTGGTATTGGGGAATATTTTTTACCCTGTAAAGGTGTCTCTGCCTAAGGTGCCTTCTGACTGGTTTAATAAAGAGCTAAATGGCCAGTAGCTGGGCAGGATAAATAGGCGGGTCTTCCGGGCAGAAAGAGAGAAACTGGGAGGAGAAATCTAGGTGCCCGGTCAGGTGTGCCATACTAAGAGAGCTAACCAAGCCATGTGGCAGAACACAGATTTTAAAAAAATAGGTTAAAAGTTCTAACAACTAGTTGGCAAAGGCCTAAGCTAAGGCCAAGCTTTCATAATTAATAAGTATCCAGGTCATTTTTGCAGGCTGGTGGTTCAAAGATAGTCCAATAACAAAACTTGCTATACCCTCGTTAGCCTGAAATTTAATTAGCATTAGAAAGATTTATTAATTTTGAAGTAGGGAATGTTGACATAGGACAATTTTCCTGCTTTTTAGTTAAAAACTGTTACCATCCACGGTACTAGATAATGTGCCTTAGACCTCCCCTCATGTCCTCACTCTCCGGCTACCTCTCACCTCCCCTGGTAACCTCTCCTCCGTCTCTCTCCCTTGCTCATGTATCAGGTGTCCTTTGGTACACCCCAAATCCTTTCTCATATTATATATAAGTGGCTGTAAAGCCATCTTCTGTTTTCAGTGACAAGAACTGAAGAGAATTACACAGAATTGCACAGTATTTGTATTATTCTACTATGAAGAAAGCACAGCCTCTTCATAAAAAGCAGGGTGTAGTTTGGTATTTGATAGGTTTTTGAGATAAAAATCTCACTCTGTAGTCCATGATTTTGAAGAAATCCTGCCCATCTCCCAAGTGGTGGTACTCCATCCTCAGCGAAGAATTTTCATAATAAATAGTTCACTATGAAAGTACATAAAAAGCATCTATCCTGTACTATGCTTTCAAAGCAGTGTTTTAAAGAATATCTGTTTTACCCATACAACTTTACCGATCACCTAGAAGGTTCCTTTAAAGGCATAAAAAAATTACTAAAATTCATGCCTGGGAGTGATTTAACTGAGCTGGTCAAATAAGAGCCTCTAAAAGGAAAACTCACTGAAGCAGTTAAGCCAGTAGCATAAATCAGGTAATATCTTTAGCACAATTGTGCTAAACCACTGACAAACAATTCTGCTACTTTGAATATGAGCTTAAAAACTTTGAAGTGTAGAGCCAGATACAGTAGTATGCACTTGTTAATACTAGCACCCACGAGATGGGGCCGGATCAAGAGTTCAAGGCTAGCCCAAGGTACATGAGACTCAAAAACAATAAAACAAACCACCAACAGCAAATCAACAAATCAAACCAGTCAACCAACTAATCAACCAGAACAAAATCTACATTCATAAAAAACAAAACAGCCAGAAGCACAGTGAGGTGCTTCAAGAGAATAAGAGAGCAAGAGCTTTTCTTTGCCTTTAGAGAGCTGGAGTATCTTGCAAAGTATTTACTGTAAGTATTTGGGTTTTTGATAGAAATGATGAGTGTGTGAATGTTGTCATGCTTTGGTAGGAAACAAATCACTAACTTGTTTTGAAACAAGTACTATTTCATATTTGAAAATTAAGAATATTCCAGCAATGTAAGAAAGAGCTGCAGTTCTAAGGAGCACAGCATACTTGAGACTCTTGACTGCAATGTGCTGAGGTGCTTAGACACAGCAGTGAGATGACCTCTCAGGTACTTACTGAGACTCTTGTTGAATTTCCTGCCATTCCCCATAAGGGTTCGTTGATTTCTTACGAGTTTTGGATTTGTCTTCATTTGTATCCGATGGGTTCTGTTTTGGGGCTTCATTTGTATCTGATGGGTTCTGTTTTGGGGCATCATTTGTATCCGATGGGTTCTGTTTTGGGGCACTTTTTTCTTTTTGTGTTTCTGGAACAGTTCTTTTCTCAGTACTTTTATTTTTTTCCTGTAATGCAAAAGCCAATAAACAACACGCTTGAAGCAAAACCAATATAGTCAATCCCAAAATTTCTTTAGTGTCTGTAAAAAGCCTTATTAATAACAATAGTCATCATTCACTTAGCAGTTTAAGTTTTCACATAACATAATGAATGTACACAGAAGAACTTGATCAGGTTTTTCACTATGTCTAAAACTTCCATGTATTATGTTTAATGTTGCTTTTAAAAAATGTACCACTATTATACATAAGAGCAGCGGTGGTCCATGCCCTTTACCAGCACTCTGGAGGCAGAGCAGGAGAATATCTTTGAGCTCAAGGTTAGCCTGGTCTATAGAGCAAAGTTTGGACAGCCAGGGCTACGTAGAGACATACATCCCAAACATACACATACACAGTGAAAATAATAAAAACAAATGAAAGGCATGATCCTTTCAGTTTTTCCTTTGTTCCTATTTTTTATAGTATTACTCCTCAGAGAAAATAAAAAGCTAATTTTACACTAACTGAGTTCACTTCTTACTCAAAACCAACCTATCCACCTGTTCCCTCGTTGACAAGCTTTTCTTTCTCTGGATTCCTTCTAAAAATCTATCACAGTCAATCACAGTCAATTCTCAGCCATCAGATTTCATTCAGTTCTCTTTCTTTTCTTCTTCTTCTTTAAAGAGAGGGTGTCACCATGCGGCCCTAGCAAACCTGGAACTTGCGCTATAGGCCAGGCTGGCCTCAAACTCAGAGATCTGCCTGCCTGCCTACCTCCCAAGTGAAATCCCAAGTGCTGGGATTGAATGTGAGTACTCAAAACCATACCTAAACTATAAACCACTTTTTTACTCAATATGAGTTCTGCTACCCAAAGCAGTTGGTCAAATGTCTAAAAGAGCACCGAGTGAGTACTCTCTACTTATTAAATTCAATGGACATACTTCGTTTCTTCTTTTTCCACTTACTTAAAAACAAAATTTAAATTTTTCATTTTTACTATTTGTGTGGTGTGGGGAGTTGACGTTTGACTAGGGTATAAAGGTCAGAAGATATATGAGACACAGTAAGTTCCCTCTTTCCCACATGGGGTCCTGGAGATAGGATTCAGGCCATTCGGCTTAGAAGCAAGCATCCTTACTGGCTGAGCCATCTCTCCAGCCCAGCAGACTTAATTCTTGATGCACTCTCCATGATTGGCTTCTGGGACACCTCTTGCCCTCAACATCTGCCCTCGCACACCCACCACAAGTGAACTTAAATAAATGTTTATTGTCCAGTTATTCTCTTAGGTTAGCTCACCTACACTGAGACGTAAAGTATTGCTAAGTAGTTCCTGTCTATTAACATTTCTATTTCTAGTCTAAGTGTGCACACTGGCCAGGGAGCTTTCTGAATGTTACTACAGCTTCTTAAAGTTACAAGGTTTAAGGCCAGCTATAATGAATGGCACATGCCTTCAATACCAACACTCCTGAGGCAGAGGCAGGTAGATCTCTTGTCAATTTGAGGCCAAGCCTGGTCTACACAATGAATGAGTCCCAGGCCAGTCAGGGCTACATACTGCCTCATTGCTTACCTTAAAAAAAAGTTAGAGAGCCTAAAATAGGACAGGAGTCTACAATAGGCCCTCAAGGATAAATGGTACAATCATTTACCCAAATGCCAAACTACAGTTGACCTCACCCTTATTTTGAGTGATTCATTTCAAGGTCTTTAATGGATAGATGCCTAAAACCACCATATCATATCACAACACACACAGCCCATGATGGTAAAGGCTAACCTGTACGTCAGCATAAAAGAGATTAACTACAGTAGTAAAGGGCAAGCTACTACAACAATAGACTCTTCATCATGACAGTCAGGATGACGCACAATTTAAAAACTAGGAATGGCCTTTTCTGGATTCCCTACTTTCAGACATGAGTTGGCCAGGAGTAACAGAAACCACAGAAGAGAAGCTTGACACATGGGTAAAGAGTAAAGCAAGAACCTGCCTTAAACTTGATTACTAGTTTCTTTGTTTCTGTAGAGGGCTCTTCTGCTTTCTTCTGTTCGCCATCAGAATCACTGTGAGAATCTGATGATCTGGATTCTTCTAGGGTGTCAGGTGACTTTTCACTGTCCTTACTAGAAGGCACATCACCAGTGTGAGGAATGAAATCATCAGGCTTTTCCCATTTGGATTCTGTTCAACACATTTTAATAACTGTATTACTTATTTAGCAGTACTTCTTAGCAATAAAACACTTTTTTATCATGTACAATTATTAAATTACACATACATATGTATACACATATACACTTTACTAAGAAAAGAGCTCAAAAACAACTCATTTTTGTATCATTCAGAAAATCTTGGACAATCTGTATTAACTAAACTCATAAGCGCTAATTCCAATGGAAGGAAATTGGGAAGTGGAAGAAAGTTTTAAAAATCTTCAGTTTACCTGGAAACAATTTTAAGCAGCTACTGATAATGACTTTACAAAATATTTCCTGAAACTTATCACGAAGACTCTTTGGAGTTCTCCTGATAGAGTGATGAACTGAATACAGTCCTTCCACAATAAAGGATCTCCTTGGCTGGACTCCACTGCCATCTACCGATCATTGAGCTTTTAGAGGCATGCAAGTATGTCTAACTGTCTCGTCTCTACTTTTAGTTTAATGAAAAAGAGAGAAACTATACAATTTGTTTCCCAAATGAGACATTTTTAAGAGTGAAGAAGACTAGGAGGCAGAGGCATGAGGATTTCTGTGAATTTAAGGTCTGCCTGGTCTACTTGGTGAGTTCCAGACCAGCCAGAGCTACAAAGTAAGACCCTGTCTTAACCAACAAAAGAGAGAGCGGCTACTAATCCTATTCTATTAATAGACAGCACAGGGTTTTGGATAAGAATGTAGAAACATACAAAAAGGAAAACACCCAGGCTGATGGCAGAAAGTGTGAAGACTGACAGACAAGTAAAGATGTCCAGTGATACTGGCTGAGAAACCTGAGGATATTTCATTGAAGAAATTCAAACTACCCAATTAGCAACTTTACTTCATTGCTTGCAAACATGGTCAAGTTCTAATGTCCTCTGGCCTCCAGGACTTTCCCCAGTCCTGTTGGGCATATACCTAAACATATGGTGTGTGCGGGGAGAAACACGAGATTACAAGAAACCCTGAAGAGCAGAGCTCGGCAGCAGAGTCCTGACTTGGGGCCTGGCAGATGGAGACAGGAGGATCAAGGTCTCACTCAGCCACCTACTGCACTAGAGGCCAGGCTCAAATAGTCTCACAAGACAGAAAAGGAACAGCAAAAATTTAAGCGAGGGAAGGTTAGGAGACTTTTTTCTTCTCTGTATGACGGGGTCTCATTATCCCAGACTCACTATCTGAGGGTGTCCATGAACCCATCCCTCCTGACTCCACCCTCCCAGAGATAGGATCCAGGCATGTTTGATTACACCTGTTTTTTATTTTCTGGAGTGTTTGGGTATATGCTTGTAGGTATACATGTATGTGAGGGTGTGCCTGCCTCTGCATTTGCATGTCAGGGCTAGAGGACTACTTCTGGTTCATTTCCCCATCATTTTCCACTTTACTTATCTTTTAAGGCAGGGTCTCTCACTGAACATAGACTGACTACCCAACAAGCTGTGGGATTTGGTCGTCTCTACTTACCCGCTTGCTTCCACACCTTGCTATGTGGGTACTGGGAGCTTGAACTCAGGCACTCATACTTAGACAGCATGCACTTTATCCAAAAGTCATTTCCTAGTCCCATACCCAGGACTCTGCACATGCTCATCTCTAACACTGGTTTTGGTGTTTGTTTGTTTTTCCATACACACTATGTGTAATAGTTCTGGCTGTCCTGGAACTCCCTTTGTATATCAGGCTGACCTCAAAGAGATCCACCTTGCCTCTGCCTCTCAAAGGTGTGTGTCACCACCGCCTGGCTCAATAGAAAATGGTGGAGGTCTAGGTGTAGTTCAGTGAGAGGGTATGTGCTAGCATCCATTAGGTCTCAAGTTGATCCTCACCATGACAAAGAGACAAAAGTTGAACTAAGCGATAACTACACGTATTTAGAAGGGAAATTATTAAGTCAATTGTAAGACTCAGTAATTTTAGAGAGTGGTGAAGATTCTTTTTTTTAAATCTGCAAATGCCTTATTAAGAATAACACTAACTGAACAGTTAATTCTTTTCCTTTTTTTGAGACAGAGTTTCTCTGTGTAACAGCCCTGGCTGTCCTGGAACTTGCTTTGTAGAAGAGGCTGGCCTCAGATTCACAGAGATCCCAGTACTTCCTGAGCGCTGGAATTAAAGGTGTGCATCACCATTGCTCAGCTCAAGTTCATTTTCATTGCTCTCTCAGAGGACCAGGTTTCAATTCTAGAACCCATATGGAGATTCAAAACCATCCATAACTCCAGTTCCAAGAAACCTGACGCTCTTTTCTAGCTTCCTTGGGCACCGGGCTCACATATGGCGAGCATAAATCCATTTTTTAAAAAGGGGGAATAACAGTACAGTTTATAAATAGAAATCTTTTAAATATTCCTTATAAAAAATAATGTATACTTGTTGCAGAAATGATTATTATATTACAGTTTCCAAGACTGGATGATATTCATTTGCAGTTTTGGGAATAATTTTAACTTAAAACAATTAAAGATAACACTCACCTCCTGTTTCTGTATTATAATAATAGGTGTAACCGTCTTCACTTAAACCCTCTACCCAAATGGCCTTTGCTGCTGTCTAATGGAAGGAAGAAACACCACACTGAAAACAGTGACAAGATTGGTCTACTGAGTAATTAAGGCACATGTGGCTGTCCTTGCTTTTCCACCTGGCACCCAGAGTCAAGAGCGGTGTATCAAGGATGCTGGCAACACAGCCTGCTGTTTGCTAGACACTACTAACTTTCAAACAGAGGGCATCTCCCCTCTCAAAGCCAGGAATTTTGTTTACTTGGACAGACATGTAAACAAGAAATGACTGCAAATCAACTAATATTTATCCTGAATAGGAGTTTTGGTGTAGCGATATCCCTGACCCATCTCTACCCAGCCTTCTGAAAGAAGGATTACAGGAAGAAAAAAGCCGAGTTGGGGGTTGAAGAGAACTGCTTATTTGCTTAACAAAATTCTACAAAAAGCTACAGCAACCAGAATTTGCTTAGCTCACGGGTAGAATGCTGGCTATTCACAAAGCCCTAGGAGCAATCCCTAGTACTACAAAACCAACCAGCCACCCAAACCCTGACTTGCCGACCTGAAAAAACAATCACCTGAAAGAATAAAGCAAAGAAAGACAAAAGTATGTTATAGTTACCTTTTTTAAGTTCCCTTGAAATCCTTCTGGCTTCTCCCATTGAGATGCTTAAAACAAAATATATTGTAAAACAATTTCGTTTTAAAATAAAACAAGTCCCCGAAATTTAATTAGGTAAAAAAATATTCCTATTGGCATTTTATTTCAAGACCCCTCTATGTTATGATACAGATGTGAACAATCTGACCTTCAGGTGAAGGGCTATATTTCTGCAGTGTTCCAATGTTTTATCAAGATAGTCGAAAGCTTTTTTGTAAGAAACTTGTAAGATTTTTCTTTCTTTTGGTTTTCAAAACAGAGTTTCTCTCTAATAGTCCTGGCACTTGCTATGTAGACCAGGCTGGCCTTGAACTCACAGAGTTGAACGCCTGCCTCTCCCTCCCAAGTGCTGGGATTAAAGGCATGCCCCAACATGCCTGGCTAGGAACTTTGTAAGATTTTAATCATGACACTTTTATAAGACCACAATAAGCAGGACACTCTTAAGAGTTGTTTGCTTGTCTGTTTTTTGCTTTTTTGTGACATGGTCTTACTCTGTCCCCAAGCTGGCATGGATCTCACTATGTGTTCTAGGCTAGTCTCTAATTTGTGGTAATCCTTCTAAATGCTGGAATTAGAGTGTGTGCATCATAACAAAAGGCACAATTTTCTAAGCTTTGTGGAAAAAAGAAAGTTACCAATATGCCAATATAGTCAGTATTAAATTAAAATCTTAACACAAAAACAATTGTGTTTTCTATTTTCTAGTAGTTGGGCAGCATACCTCCCGTGATGAGATCATAATAGTAACAGTGACCATCGGCTGTCATGCCTTCTACCCATCTACCCTTCGGAGTTCCCTTCTTCTCCTTTTCCTTTTTCTTTTTCTTCTCTTTCTGTTGATTTGATGCAGGGGTGGGCTGGACAGTGTTGACCACTGGAGATATACTTGGCTCTGAAATGTCTAGAAGAAAGATAAAGAGGGGTGACTTTCCCTTTTAGATGTTGTATTAGTCAGAAGCCTGGCAAAGCCCAGCACGGTCGGTGACGCATGCCTGTGATTCCAGTTACTCTGGAGGCTGAGATAGGACAATATATGTGTTTGAGACCAGCCTAGATAACAATTTTTAAAAGCAAAACCAAAGTTTGACAAAATTCTTTTGGGAACAAAATACATTATAATAATGTTATCTGAGCTACAACAATGGAAGAATATTTAAGGAGAGTGGAAAAAAATAGTACTTGTAAGGGTTTTAATTTTATTACACATTGAAAGTCACCCCAAGAACTGGGAGTGTGGCCCAGTGGTAGGTACCCTACCAAGAATGCTCTAGGCACACAAAAAACCAACAATTTACAACGTATTCTAAAATTCATCTAAAACAAATCCAGGTATGGGGATGTAATGCAGCAGCACAGGCTTGGGTTAGACAGACCTCCAGTCCTGTGGAGATGGAGAATCCAGCAGGACGTTGATGAGGAAATAAGCAAAGACATGACTTACATAGAATGGCCCAACACACAACCAACTGAAGAGCCTTGGTACTTTTTTACTACAAGGTATCATAGTAAGCTGAGAGCGATAAGGTTTGTGTCCTAGCACTTGGTAGGGCAGGAGGCTTAGGAGTTTAAAACCATCTTCAGTTACCAAGGGTTCTAGGCCAGCCCGGGCTACATGAAACCCTGTCTAAAAAACAGGCCAATGTTGTTGACCACAGAAATCAGTGTTACAACTCTGGGACATGCCAACATGTTACAAAGCAAAGGCTACTTCCCACTGGTTTCTCACTCCTTTATGCCAATATAAATTCCAGGTCAAGCCTGGCAATGAAGGTACACACCTTTAGAACTAGCACTCTCAGAAGTGGCAGGCAGATCTCTAAGTTCGAGGCCAGCCTGAACTACAGTGAGGTCCAGGACAGTCAGGGCTACACAGAGAAACCCAGTCTTGGAAAACAAAATGAACAAGACCTCCAGGTCAAAGTACCTAAAAACAAAAAAATCAAATCAAAACAAAACATCCCCCATACACTAAAAAAATGCTGTTAAATGTGACTACACGATTAAATTTTCTTATATAACATGAAAAAAAAAAGACAAAAGCAAAAGCACATTTGCTAAAAAAATGAAAATATTAACAACAAATAAGTTAAAGTCCAGTTAAAAATCAAACATCCTAATAGGAAAACATACAATTCAAAGAACGAGCGTTTCCTTTTACTAATGTTCAAAGAAATGCAAATGTTTTCATGGCTTTCTGCTCAAAAGACTGTAATACTTCCAACACCAGTTAACAACTTTCTTTTTCTAGAAAAATGTAAATCAGTCCAACTGTTGTAGAGCTAGCTTGTCATCAACTACAATATAGTACATCCATCCTTTGATACTAGATTCGCTAGACTTCTTATCCAGAAGATGTACCTACAGGGCGGCAAGTGGGGGGGAGGAACCAAACCAAAAAATAAAAAATACATGCCTGCATTTTTTTTTTTTTTGGTTTTTCAAGACAAGGTTCCTCTGTGTAGCCTTGGCTGTCCTGGAACTCACTCTGTAGACCAGGCTGGCCTCAAATCAATGACCTGCCTGCCTCTGCCTCCTGAGTGCATGTGTAGGGGATGGAGGTCTTTAACAGAACATAATACATATAATTCAAAAGGATCTCACAGGGGCATAGTGGTTCATATCTGTAATCTCAACCTATTCACCTACCTTGAATTTGAGGCCAGCCTAGCCTATATAGTGAGCTCCAGGCTAGCCAGAGCTATATAGTGAGGTTCTATATCAGAGCAGACAAACCAATACTTTGCCAGTACAAGGAGATACCAGTATGCATATTTAAAATTAATCTGTGTTCAGTGTGATGGCACACACCTTTAATTCCAGCACTTGGGAGACAAAGTAAGGTGGATCTCTAAGTTCAGGGCTATCCTGGTCTACACAGTGAACTCCAGGACAGCCAGGGATACACAGAAAACCCTGTTCCTAAAAACTAAAAATTTAATTTAAAATTTAAAATGGCACTGAAATGGAATCTTTCAATCACTCTATATAAAATTAATGAGATGAGTTTTCAATGAATAATTCTCTAAGATACCTATCTAAGTTTTCCTCTTAAAATGCTTTATGTTCAATTGGATGTAATGATGCATGATTGTAATCTCAGAACTTGGAGCCTGTCCGACATCACGTGATTGAACTAACCAGTGAGACTCTCATTCATTAATAATAAGTGGCTCTTTGGGACCACCTGTCCTTTTCCTTAAATACTAACATTTAGACCACATTAAGCTGGCAAATTTTTTTATTTAATTAAAGCAATATTTTGCTTAAACCTATAGTAAGAATTCTTTTTATTAGAGACTAAGAAGCATCATTTCACGCTGAAACTTTGGCGTGGACTAAGTAGCACCTGTGAGGCAGTCTGACCTACTGAGAACAAGTGATTGCTGATAAAGCGTGGTCACCTGGTACTCATAAAGGGATCTTCCTCATCTCACCCTCCCAAGGCTCAGGAAACCTCCCTCAGGAAAACAAGGTGCAAAGATTGCAAGAGCCAGATGTTGCCACAGTGTGATTCCTCTGGGTACAACATGATCTACCACTACCATCCTGGAGTACAGAGTATCCTGCTCTAGTAGAAATCAACAAATAAACAAGCAACTGACACAGTGATGGTCAAGTACATACTGAGGGAAATGGATTACTGACATTTCCCACTCACAGGCCCTGTTCCTTCTCTCCTAGGAGTCTAGCTATTATTCCGCTGTGATCTTGCTCCCCTCCCAACAGGTGATCTTGGAAGATGCTGAAGGAAGTGAAAGGTTAACAGCAGAGAGGTTCCCTGATGCACAGTCCCCAAGGTAGCGACCTATGATGGGGTGTGCCTCTGTGGTGATGCAGCTGTTCTTGGTCATCATGAGCCTAAGAATAATTCTTCATTCATGCTCTCTAGTTAAGCCCAATAAAGTCAGTGGTTCACAAAAGCAAAATCCAAATTATCTGAGCACCTGAACCACTACATGACATCAGCATTAAGATCTGCTCTATACCTGGTTTAGAAACTTGGCTCCCAGCTTGCTGAAGGCTGTGGAGCTTTGGGAGGTGGGACCTGGTTGGGAGTACATCAATGGGGGCTGATCCCTAAGTTTACATCTACCTCTGGGCCCTGGCCTGCTCTCTCTGCCTCTGGTCTGTATCGTGTGAATAAGTAGCCATCTTTCCCAGCCAGTGGACCCAAACTGCTGAAACTGACCCACAGCTGACGGCTGATCTGTAAGTTGTTTCTGCCAAGTATTACCAAAAAAGTAACTAATACAATTTATCATGGAAGAAAGCTCACAAAACTTCCTACTTTAGAGCCTAAATTCAATAAGATGGAAACATTTAATAACACCCCTTGTTCAAACTCTCAAAATAATCTGCTTGCTTAAGATAAAGTCGATTATTTGTCTATAAAACACAGGTCCTTCATTGTGTAGCCAATCATATAAATAGATACACCTCAGTTTGACCATGAGGAAACTGTTTTAATGAGTAGTGCCTATAACAAAGAGTATTAAAAAAGAAGCTTCGAGGTTTTGAAAATGAATAATTCAGCTAGGCTGGAGCTAGGACTAGGTAACTGTAAAGGTAAGAGGTTGATATGAACAAAGATATCCAAAGAAAAAGCACTAAAGGCAAAACATGGGGCCAGTAAGATGCTCAATGCCTTAAGGCCCTTGCCAGTGACCTGAGTTTGATCCTTGGAACCCACATGGCAGAAGGAGAGAACTGTCTCTTCCAGGCCTCTGACCTCTACACATCATCAACACAAACAGATAAATAAGTAAATAATGCAAAAAGCAAAACAAGCCAGGCATGGTGGCTCATGCTTTTTAAATGTAGAAGGTCTAGGTAGGAAGCTCACAAGTTCAAGACCAGTCCAGGATATACTGCGATATTTCACCTCAATAAAACAACCACCACAATAGTGACAATACAGAACATAAGCACTCCAGGGCTGTGACATACAGTAAGAGTACTGGAATGTTTCAAGCACACGTCTCCTATACGGAAACAGTGAAAAGGTCCCTCAGCAGCACCTGGGATGTTACTTTGAATGTCATGCTGATGTTTTACCTGACTTTAAGCCAAGACGTTTCAGATCCTCTTGGTATGCCTTTAGGGCAGCCGCCTCCATGGCAGCAAACTCCTTGGATGCCTTTTCCTCTTCCTTGGCCTTATCCAGGCTCTTCTGTTTAATCTGTGAGGACATTATCAAGGTAAAGTGAGAGATGGGATCAGCATTTGCACAGAAGAAGGAACAAGAGCCAAGTGAATTTACCTCACTGATCCTCTTGGCCACATTCTCCTTGTGATTCTTCCCTCTTTCGTGAAATTCAACGCTCTTGAAAATGAAAAAGGGAAAGCATCATTAAACTCACAATAAATGAATAGTTAACATAGGGTTAAAATGGCAGAATTATAAAATGATTAGCTTTAATGCAAACTGACCCCTGCATCAAATGATAGTGGTCTAGCAGGTTCTTAATGAGCCAGGATGATCACACTATTGGGAGAAAGTATAAACAAAGTGCCCTCCTGATTAGGCCAGTGAATACCGGTGTGATTAGGGCCTAAGGTCCAAGTGTGGGGAACAACTTTCAAGAAGTATGTCTCAGCTGGGCAGCTGCATATCTGTAACCTGAGTGCTTTGAAGGCTAAGGCAAGAGAAACCTGAGTTCAAGTTCCAGGCCAGCTATTTGCTTAGGTAACACCGTGTCTCAAAACAAAAAGACAGTATCATTATCAAAAAACTCTATCGAATAAACAGAAGCTCCAAAACAAGCTACCACCTTTCAGCATCCAATGTCAAAACTGGTTAAGCCTCTAAAACTTCATTTTCTGTTTTTGCTGAATTAGAGATATAAAGGACATCCTTAAAGACTCCCTCTTTAAAACACCAAGAGAAATAGATATTTTAGAAATTTCTCATTTTGATAGGTAAGAGGCGTGGTGGGTAAAAGTGCTTATCACCAAGCCTGACAACCCTACTCCACCCCCAGGACCTGCATGGGTGGTGTCTTTTAAATTGCACACCTAGGAACATGCACACCCACACATATACACACACCCAAACAAATTTTTAAAAATTCCTCATATTCTGTAAAATGATATAATAAACATGGTTATTCACCGCAGTTCTGTTTGTAGCAACAATCTTGTAGTCTATCTATGGGGGACTGGCTGAATAAACCGCATACATACCCACTTTCATTATAGGAAAGGAGCTCACAGCCCCTTATGTACTGACATGGAGACACACACCTTCAGGATAAAAACAAAGGCTGTGCTGTCTGTAAACATGATGGAATAAAATACAAACACGGAAACAATAGAAGGCTAGACACTGGGAGGCTGAGGGGAGGGTGGAGGGCACGAACTTTTGAAGAGTAACAGCAATTAGGAGGTTGGGGACATGATGGCTGAGTGAGCACTGGGCTCTAATTAAATAATAAGGAATTCTCTATAAATTATACACGTCTGGTGGTAAGAAATGAGAAATCCCAGAAAAAAATGCTTTAAAATAAATGCTGTCAATCAAATCCTGTAGGGTGAATTAACCAAGCTATTCTAATATACGCCTGTGAATTCCTCATTTAAACTGGAGTTTGTAAAGCATACAACCATCTATTGTTCTTATACTGGGTTACCTACAGGTGATATACCATACAAAGAATGCTATGTGAAAGGACCACTCAAAACTGAGCATTATTGTTTGTAGTTAATGGCTAAATTACTAGATGTTTAGGGAGAAGCAGATAAACTTCTGGAGATAATTTATTTTCAATAACTCAGGTACTTCTAGGGATGGATAGTTTTTCAATCTATGCGGTTTCAAAACCTCATGGCAGTTTTGGTAAGGATTAGTCTAAGCTAAATAAAATATGCTCACTCTTTAACAACAATGAGCAAGACCCAAACAGCAGAGCAATACTCCTCAGAGCCAAAGGCCTCAGAAGCGACTAAAGGTGTTTGCTGAGGGAATACAGAGAAAAGACAGCAGCAGCCTTTTGTGCACAACAGTCTGCCAAGTGATAAGGCCATGTATACATAAAATACTGTTGTTTCTGATTTCATTTCATTTTGTTTTGTAAACTTTTTCTGCATAGCCTGGCTGTGTAGGAACTCACTAAGTAAACCAGGGTGGCCTGAAACTCAAGACATTCACCTGCCTCTGCCTCTCCAGTGCTGGGATTAAAGGTGTGTGTCACCACTGCCTGGCAAGATATGGTGGTTATTACTGTTTTTTAAACTATCTTGTGGGTAAGTGCATAAGCACCACCTGAGTACAGCCACCAGTGAAGGTCAGAAGAGGTTGCTGTATCACCTGGAACTGGAGTCACAGGTGGTTGTAAACTGCCATGTGGTGCTGGGAACTGAACCCCAGCACCTCTGCAAGAACTGTAGGTGCTTTTTTTTTTTTTTTTTTTTTTTTACCGCAGCCATCTCTCCAGTTATTAATGTTTGTACTGTTATGACATATCTGAGAGAGAAAAAAAGCAGTTGACTTCTTCATGCTTTAAAAGTTGGGGCGAGATTATAAGCATAATGTGTTGCTATCTTTATATTTCACAAAGGGAACACGATGTCCTTCCAAATTGCTTTAGAGAATGGGAAACATAAAAGATAAAGCACAATACTCTTTTTAAGAGGTGGGAGTTCTGTAAAACATAGAGGCGATTACCCACTCAGGGCCCATTTCCTCAAAGGCCACAGAAATAATTAGGCCTTCCTTGAAATCAAAGTTAGACTGATGAAGAGAAGGGCTGGAGCTTTCATAAGGGGACTCAAAGGAAATCTTTCTAAGTTTTTTTAAAGTAAAAGGCTCTAGACATGAAAGTGGTTTGTAAACTCCACTTAGATCAAAAAGTAACACTTCACATGGACATTTTACTAGAAATTTCATACAGGCCTGTTGTCGGCTATCCAGCACTTGCAGTAATCACAGAATTTCTTTGGTTGCGACTTCCAGTAGTCGGCCCTGAATAAAGAAAAACAACTCTAGGTTTATCCAAAAGTCGAAAGAGAACTGTTACGCTCTTTAAAATTCGGAATATAGGGTTGTTGACTGGCTTTTGCCTAGGCAAAGCAGTTTTATTATTTACGTGAAGCTAAAATCTTTGTAAAACCGCTTTCCATGAGGTAATCACAGAGAAGAGGGAAACAGTCTCAAATAAAAGCATTTTCCTTTCCGGTCCCCTTATTAGCTAATCACTTGTTTTGGGACGTCTGCGGCGCCAGAGCCACCGGGCTCCCGGGGCCAATGGGAAGGGGCGGCACCCGAGTCCCCGGCTCCGGCCCAAAGGGTGGTCGCGTCTCCCCGAGAATCGGCCCGGCCACGGGCGAGCGGAGGGGCTGGAGGAGGAGGCCGCACGCGGCTCGGGTCCGACGGGACTCACATGACCACGCCGGCTCCGCGCTTAGCCGGCGATCTCGCTCACTGCTGCTCCGCGGGCGGCGAAAGCAGGGACCTCCCGGCCTCCGCGTTCCCCCGACCCGGCGTTCCCCGGCCCGGCTACGGCGGCCTCGAGGGCCCAGTCCGCGCGCGCGGTGTCGCCGCCTCTTCCCCTCCCCCACGGGGCGGTACTCGCGGCGCCTGAGAGGTGGGGTCGGTATAAAGGGGTTGAGGTCACCCAGAAGGGACGAAAGCGCGACGGGACCGGAGCTGCGGGTCGGGAGTGTCCTAGCCAAGCTCCATCCCGCGGTCCTCGCTTCTCCCGGGATCCAGAACCTCCGCTCCCCCTCTTCCCCACGTCGCGCGCAGCTGTTCCCACAGACGGCGCCGCCCTCGGCTTTGCCGGCTCGCTCCGTGACCGGAGAGCAGCCCGGACCTGAGGGCTCAGAAAGAAAGGCGCAGTCGCCGGAACCGCACCGGGCTCTGGGCTTCGCCTCCAAACTTTCCAGTGGAGCGGCTGGCCCGCTCTTCCTCCCCGCCCCCTCCCCCCGCCACGCCCGCGCGCTCCGTCGGGCTCGCTCCCGCGCGTGGGACAGCGGCCGCGGGCTGGCTTCGGCTCGCCCTGTGCACGGCAGCTGAGTCACTAGCTTGGCTTACGCTCGTCAGGTGGGTAATTGCGCTGCCCTCCGTAGCACTTCCCATATGGTCTAGCGGTTAGGATTCCTGGTTTTCACCCAGGCGGCCCGGGTTCGACTCCCGGTATGGGAACGGTGTGCCTTTTTTTTTTGTTGCTCTTTTTGCCTTGAGTTTGGAGGAATTGATTATCTCTTTATGGGCTCTGGCTAACTCTGCCGGTGTTGGGTGAGTTTGTGTCGGGACTGTGCAGTTGATAGTGGGGCGGGCCTCCGGCTCGCGCCCGGTGCGCTCGGGTTTCCCCCGCGCTCGGGCCAGTGCGGGAGGAGTCTCGGTTTCCCGGAGGCTGCTCCCCGCCCTCTGCCCGTACTTTTCCAGGCGTTCGGGAGGTGATGATTAACTCGGGCCTCGCCTTATCTCCCCCCCTCCCCCGGGTGCCCCCTCGGCCCACACCCTGCTTAGCCGCCCCCTTCCGACTCGACCGGCCGGGGCGTGCCCGCCGCGCCCCACTTACTGTCAACAGCGACTTAAGACCCCCCTTGGCTCGCCGGCCCCGGCCGCTCCCTATCGCTGGCCCCCGCCGTTCCTTATCGCCTACCCGGCTTTGGGACCCCGCTGCGTGCTGCCGAGCCGGGTCCCCTGCTTCCCCCACAGGGAAAGAGGAGGCCATTGCAGAAAGTCTCTTTTATGCCCCCCAAGTAACTCCCCTTTCCTCTTCAAAAGCGGGACAAGCTGCGGAGAGGAGAAATGCTTCTGTGATGAGATGTCTTTAAAAGAACACACTTCACTTTCCGGGAGGCTCTTTGGAGCGTCACTGATTAAAAAAAAAAAAAAAAATCATGGGGGTGGAGGTGGAGCTTTGGAAGACAGAAAATTAGCCTGGAGACTGGGGAGGGGATGTTAAAACAAAGTTGCACTGTACTTTTAAATATAGAAGCCCTGTGTTTATTACAAAGAAGGGGCCCAGCTGTGTCAGCAGCCTGAGCGCTGTAAACGAAACAAAAGCGTTATCTTAAATGCAAGTTGAAATTAGAAAACTGGGCCAGCTGTGGTGTTTAGTCTGTTGGGCCTTTGGGCACAAATAAGGAAAAACTGGCTCCCGCGGATGAGTTTCTGGTCAGAGCCATTACCAAGCACAAGTTTTGGTTGTTTGTGTGTTCCCAAAATATTTTATAGCCTTAACTGGCACAGCCGAGTTTGAAAATAACTCTGAATGTGGTCCGTTTGATTAAGGATTAATTAGCCCTTCCTCGTAAAAATTAAAACTAGAAAACCTTGTTAGCAAATAATTAAAAAATTTTAAGTTAAATATCTGAGCGTTTACCCATGTCAGGGCACCACCCCCCAGATGTTTTGAGGTTCCTATGGTCGGGCTCTTCAGGTTTATGGGTAGTGCTGGATAGAGTCACATTTTGACTCCTGCGGTTAGTGGCGGGGACCTTGCAGAGGTCTTTGTCAGTGTGTTACAGCTTTAGAGCCCTAAATTCTGTGTTATGTTATCTTCATCATTATTAAGCAGGTTTTTACCAAATGGGGCTCAAAATGCTTAGAACTCACTAGGAGCCCAGAGTCCTGGGCTTTGTGACCCTGCCTTTGCCTTTCAATCAGTGGGGGTGACAGGCATGTGCCTCAAGGCCTGTCTGAGATTCTTTCTAGGGCTGGGGATAAGGAGGGCAAGTTGAGACATCTCATGTAGCCCAAGGTAGCCTCAAAATCTCTGTGGTGATGAGAATTTTCTTGAACTCTTGATCTTCCAGCTTTTTCAGTGCTCGGGTTACAGGCATGTGGCACCAGGCCGACTAGATTTCAAAAATAAATAATTTTTTTTAAAATTAAGAATTGTTGTGTGTATGTATGTTTTTCTTGCATGTGCACCAGGGAGGTAAACAGTGTGTCAGACCCTCTGAAACTGGAGTTATGGGTGCTGGGAATCAAACCCCCTCTCTGCAGGAGCTTGACATCTCTCAGCAGCCCCCTAGGGTCCCCATAACAGCACACATTTCACAAGTTTAGATAGATCTTTTCATTTAAAACTTGAATGCGTTGCGTCATTAAGAACCAGATAAAGATTTCATCCAGGTTTGGAAGAAAAGGCACCTTCCTGCCCCTGCCTTGTTTAATTTCTGCAAGGACTTGACTGGTACTAAAATGCCTGCTATCATAAACTGAACAGTAAATGATTGCAGGTGGGGACACTACATATTCGGGGTGAGTTTAGGGAGGGGTATGGTGACAGTACTTCCGCTGAGATACAGAGGTCCTGTCTCGCTCTGGGCCAGGTGGGAATGATCAGGCAGCTTCTGAGTTGTGGAATTGTTTCTGGAGCATGGAGGTGAAGTGGAGGTTGGCTCAGGGAAGGGCAAGAAGGAGAGTATTTGCCTTGCACCCTGAAGAACTGGTTGGATTTCTCCCAGTGGGTATGCAAATCATAGCATCTGAGGTGGGAGAACCTAGACCAGGAGGCAGGTCTGGTTTGGCAGGAGTATAGTGCCCTGAGGGAGCCAATGACAGACCAAGAAGAAAGGCAGGGATTTTAAACTTTGTAATTTTGCCTAGGTTACAGGTTCTTTAATCAAGAAATGAGCTGTTATATCAGAAGAGTTTTGAAAACATTTTTAGTCTCTTTGGTTTGTCTAAGACTGATTCTGTCACAGTCCAGGTTAACAGATGTGTTCAGCCACACCCAGCTTTGTGTGTTTGGAAAGCTTGAATGTAGATTCATCAGGTAAAAAAAAAAAGAAAAAGAAGTCTTACTTTAAAAGACAAGCAGTATAGGAACATACAGAATATTTTGCGCCTGTGCGTTTTATATGTAAGAGTTGAATATTTTCAAACTAATAAAATAGAAAAGCAATTCATTAAACTTAGAATGAGGTCTGTTGAGGTTTAAATTATGGGAGTGATTTGCAGTGCCCTTTGTTGAACCTTCCAAATTCCTAAATACTTGGGAAGATACAATCACAAAATTTTCACAGGTGTAGTAGTGTCTTTTAAACCAAAAGCCATTGCTGGTGGCGTCTGGAATGTTCTTTCCGGACCACTAATAGCTATTCCAAGGGAGTGGTGCTAGTTCCCCTAGTGCTCTGTTTACTGTCAATCCTGTCAGGTATGGTCAGATGCCTGAAAGCTCAGAGGATGTGGAGACACCTGTGTTGATAGACCTGTAAGAGACCAGGGAAGTTAGGGCCTCTGTTTACTTCCCGTGGCATCCATACCCCTCTGCCGTTTTACATATTGCAGCTATCATTGGCTTTCTTTCTGCCTTTTTTCCTGTTTGGTTTTCTTGCTTTGTTTTGCTTTGGAGACAGGGTTTCTCTGTGTAGCCTTGGCTGTTCCTGAACTCACTCTGTAGACAGGCTGGCCTTGAACTCAAGAGATCTTCAGAGTGCATGCTTTTAAAGGCTTCACCTCTACCATGCAATACTTGTTTCTCTACCTCCACTCCTCCACTTCCAATTCCCAACATCTCAAGTCTATCTGACTTTTTCAGAGAGGCCTTTTTTTTTTTTCCTCATCGCATTAGTTAGACTCTCTTTTTACTTTCTGGCTAATTAACCTGATTTGTTCATTCATTTTTCTTTCCTTTCCTTTTTATTTTTTTTTAACTGCTGCTAACCTGTTTGTCTTCTTAAAATTAAAAAATCTATCTCCCCCCCCCCCCCCCAGAAGATAGCTTGTAGGAGTCGGGTTCCCTTCCTTTACGATGTGGCCCTGGATCAGGGTTGTTGCACTGGTAGCAGGTGCCTTTGAGCCATTTCACAGGCCCTTTTTAAAATTTTGAACGATTATTTTATGTATATGAGCATCTTGCCTGCATACATGCATATGTACCACAAAGGTGCTGGGTGTCCAGAGGTCAGAAGATGGTGTGGAATTCCCTTGGACTGGTGTTAGGATGATTCTAAGTCACCACTGAACAATGAATGCTCTTAATCACAAAGCCATCTCTTATCTCCTTCCCCCCAGTTTATTTTATCTTATTTCTTCCAGGTAGTAGCTCCATGAGGATAAGGACATTGCATACTGAGATCAAGTTATACCACAGAATTAGAACCACATACACTACTGGTGCAAATGTACAGTGGTACAGTCTATCAGAAAAGTTTGGCTGTTCCTTAAAATAGTAAACAGCTGTGCCTCATTTACAACTAGCATGTAAGTGTTTATAGCAGCATTCCTCATAAGCACAAACTGGAATGGCCAATCAGATGTTAATGTGTATCCGTATAATGGAACACTAGCTGGAAGTAAGAAAACATAGCATAGTGATCTTTACCAAATGGGAACAAGTTTCAAGCATTGTAGTAATGAGGTTTCTTGATCCCAGGCAGCCAGAGGCCCAGACTCACAGACCTGCTGCCCCAGACCCCTTAGCCACCGCCGCTGCTCAGGCCCCCAGAAATGATTCAGACGCTTATATTAAGTTCATGCTGTTTGGCCCATGGCTTAGGCACATTGCTAGCTTGCTCTTACATCTTAATCCAACCCATTTTCATTAATCTCTCTGCCACATGGCCCGTGGCTCACCTGTGTTCCTTACATGTTGCTCCTTTGGGCTTCTGGCTTGGTCTGCCTGACTCCACCCTGCTTCTCCTACCTATTCTCTCATTTCTCCTCTGTGTGATAATGAAGTTCACTTTCTAGACCAGGCTGGCCTCAAACTCATAGAGATCCACCTGCCTCTGCCTACCACATTTGGGACTAAAGATGAGCAGCACCACATATTTGCCCTACAAAACCAGGTATTAAAGACCATATTTGAGGCCCTGTGTGGTGACACATGCCTTTAATCCAAGCACTTGGGAGTTGAAGGAAGACAGATCTCTGAGTTTTGGGCTAGCCAGGAATGCTGTGGGATAATGCTCTTGTACACTGTAAAGATGTGTCTCACATTGGTTTAATAAAACTCTGGTTGGCCAGTAGCCAGGAGGGAAGTATAAGATAGGTGACCAGACACAGAGGATTCTGGTAAGAGGAAAGGCAGAGAAGCAGTCACCAGCCAGTTGCAGAGGAAGCAGGATGAGAATGCTGGACTGAGCAAAGGCACCAGGCCATGTGGCTAAACATAGGTAAGAATTATGGGTTAATGTAAGTGTAAGAGCTAGATAGTAATATGCTTGAGCTACTGGCCCAGCATTTATTATAATATTAAACCTCCGAGTCAATTATTTGGGAAGCGGCTGCTGGGTATTTGGGAGTTGTTGGCAGGACAGAAAGTTCGGACTACACAGGCCTTATTTTGTTTTGTTTTGAATTCCATCTATATAAAATGCCCACAGTAGGCAGTTTTTATAAAGAGATTAGTGCTTGCTCTGAAGGAGCGGAGAGAAGGAGGGTACCTGCTGATACAGTTATATTTACGGTACCTGAAAGACTCTTCAGATCTTACTGATGATTATACAACTCCATAAATATACAGAAAAGCATGGAACTGTATACTTTACTTCTTAAGATGTTATATAAAAAAGATTGAAGCAAAAAATCCTATGGAATATCGTATCTCTAAATATGCTTGCCATTTAGACATTACCTATTTTAAAATAATGATGAAATAATTGATAAGTGAAAGCATGAATCCTAAATTGTTCTAATAATGCAGCACATGCCTTAAGTAATCCATGAAAGTTGTCAAGTCCTCCGATGGCAGTGCACAGTGTGAGGAACGCTCAGACCAAACCAATGTCCCAAGTATTTAAAGGTCTCTAAAGCTCACATCTGGATGGTGTGAGGCTATGGCCCAGGCCCCCTGGTAGGAAGCAGCCTTTGAGGAGGGCATTGAAGATAGTGAGGTTTTGATGATGCGGAGGTGGTGGGAGACCAGGCCTGTGGAGGAGGCAGACAGGAGCAGGCGCACATTAACAGTTGCTAGCACATTTTGGCTGAAGTGTGGGTACAAGTGGGATAGAAATGGGAACAAGCTGCAGAAATAGATTAGGGTCCAGAGAGGTCTGCTGCCTCCTCACCACCCGGCTCAGCCCACACTAGGGGAGGAGCCTCACCACCTACCTGTGGAGCGAGGGTTTTGCCCTGCCCCACCCCCCAACAGTGTGACTCTGGGCTGGGGACTTGGACTTCCTTCCCGTTTATCTCCAGCGCAGGTTATCTGTGAGCGTCCAGGGAGCATGTGACTCTCTGAAAGCCAAGTTAGAAAGGCTATTGAAACAGCCCGTGCTGGGAGTATCTGGATTCTTGACAAGGAGATTTTGAGAGGTTCTGGAATTTGGGGCCAAAGGAATTTACTTTGCTAGGTAAATGAATTTCTGGTAATATGAGCTAATGAAATTAATTTGATAGCAGTGTGCAGGGTCAGTTGGAGAGCGGTGTCTGTGGCGTGCATCCACATCTTCTCTTTCCTGTTTCTACTCTCACTTTCCCTGGACCACAGTCTGGGCCGCCCGCAGTGCAGCGACAGTCCTTTTGTCGGCTTGCTTCTGGTCCCTTCCTAAGTGTGGTGATAGCACAACAGAAGGTCAGGTTCAAAGGCTTGGCTGCAGGAAATATTGGAGAGGTCAAAAGTGAATACCGTCAAGAGAGATGGGGAAATTAAGTGCGATTTTATTTTTTGATTGGACAGGCAGTTTTTGCTCATAGTGTGGATCACATTATTACTGTACATCTCTGTATATTTTAGGTCAGTTGCTTTATGAACACTACAATTTTGCTTCCCTACCAAGTAAACACTATGACACTGCCACCGTGTGGACACTTAATTTAGGAATTAAAGGAAAGCCTGGTTCATTTGAAATTAGCTATTTTATAACTGGCCATGCTTCTTCTATCTTGGTGAACGTGGTGGTACTTATTAAATAAAAGCTTACAGTTTATCTTCTGAGGCTTCTAAATAAGGGAACCCAAATAAAGGTTAAAATGGCTGTGAGAGCCAGGGATAGCCCACACACCTTTAATCTCAGCTCTCAGACAGAGGCAGGTGAATTTCTGAGTTGAGGCCAGTCTGGTCTTCATAGAGGGCTCTAGGTCAGCCAAGGCTATATAGTGAGACTGCTTCAAAATAACAAAAAATAAAACTATAAAAAGGCTATGAAGAAATACAAGCAGGATGTTTAGATAGTAAGTTTCTTTGCACCAGAAACTTAATAAGTTTGTGTTTATTTTTAATTCTAGCACTCAGCAGTCAGAGGCTGGTGACTTTCTGTGAGTTCAAGGCCAACCTGGTTTACAGAGTGAGTTCCAGGGTAGCCAGAGCTGTTACACAGAGAAACCTTGTCTCAAATAAACAAACAACGCGTGAGTCCTATGTAAAATAGTTTTTTAAAACTTGTACTGATTTTTTTCGAGTATTAATTTGTAGTATACATGGAATTGCAATCTAAACCTTTTATCCCCTAAATGAATATTGCTTCTTCCTATTTTTTTGTTGTGTTGGTAAAAATTCCCATGCTTTGGATGATCTTAATTGTACTTAGGTAAATGAGTTTGAATACTATGTTATTTATTTAAAATAACAGTCTGCTTTCTAATTAAAGCATGGTAAACTGAGTTAAAATCAAAATGAAATGGTATTGCAAAAGATTCACTTACCTTCTGCAGCTCAGGAAATGGCTCAGGCCCAGACTGTACAAAATAGCTTTCCCAGCACAGGAGTTGTTTAGGATCATGATGGTAAACGGCTTACACATTTGAATTTCCTGAGGTGTCAGGATGGGTGGGGAGTAGGTACTTGGTGTTGAAATTCTGTCACTACTGAAGTTTGAATAAAGTGTAAGTGAGCTGAAGTGACATTCTAGGACAGTGACTGTTAGGCATTCTGAGATCCACGCTGGTGAAGCTGGATGAACTATTCTTGATTCTTTGTCTCATAAAGTAGCTGGGACAGACCTCAGGGACTTGTCCTCTTGTTTCTGGTTTAACTGCAATCTATATGTCAGTGGTTTTTGATATTTAACTATTTCTGACTTCGTTTTTTCTTAAGTGTGGCATGGTGTGCATGATAATAGATCTAAATGCTTAGCTTTATTTAACTGTACCAAAGTAACTGTGTAGGATTGTAGGTGACTTTCATGATTTTTTTTGCTAGATCAATAAATAACTTTTGATTTCAAGAGAAGTTGACTGTGTTTAAAGTGTGTAGATTTGATTGAGTGAAGTCATCCAGCTGCAAAAATAGTTTTTTATCACTTGAGCTGTTCCAGAGACCGATGTGTGCAACAGACATGGAAAGTTAAGTGTAGCCATGACCCTGTACTGCCATCCAGAAGGCCAAAGCAGGTGCTTCCAGAGGTCTAAAAGCTATACTGTCATACATATTTAAAATTTTTTAATTTTTAATTTTTTTGAGGGGTGGGAAGGATATGCTTGCCATGACTCATGTAGAGGTCAGAGGACGACTTTATGGAGTCCATTCCCATGCACTTTTTTGTGTGAGTTCTGAGGAGCGGTAATATTAGAGATATATTTGTATTTGTTCTTTAGTGATTTTTGCTATTCTGTTAAAAATTGTAAACGACAATTTTATAAAACTTAAGTGCTTAGTCACCATTTAACCTGCACACGTAGGCTTCTTTGCATCTGCCTTTAGCCACACAGCACTGGCTGCAGCAGTGTATGTGCTCTTACTTTTCCTGTGTTCTTCACCCATGCACATTAAAGGATGCGTGTCTTTTGAACAGTAACTCTAGCATAGATGATTTAGAATCTTTGTGATAATTATGTAGTAAAATTTATATGTGAATTTTAATATTTTTAATGTGAACTACTCAAGTCCCTGGCATCTCCCTGACCCTTAAGTAAATACCTTTGATTTACAACATTTCCTATTCTTGGATCCTTCAGATGTGCCTAACTAAGTGACTTTCAAGTTTTTTAAAATGTCTCAAACTTTTATTTATAGTTTACTCTTTTGGTTTAAAATCTTTTCAAGCTTTGGATCAGGGGCCAGGGCATTTCTAATAACAGGATGTGTTCATTTATTGTTCCGTGAAGTTATTTGGATTCCATCTCCAGTTTAATAAAACACTTTTACCTTTCAAGGCTACAGTGTTGTTGCTGTTGCCAACCTCCCTAGTTATGACAGTATCTTGGTGCCAAGAGATACAGCTCACTCTTTTGAATGAGAAGGACAGGGCCTTGGTTCTGTGTCCAGTGTGTGATTACCAGAGCTAAAGCGGATGGGCAGAGTCTGACAGGAAGATCATAACCTGGGCTAAAGCTAACCTTGATGGGGAAGGTGCCCCTTAATGGGGAATGCTGTGAGAGGCTACCCTGATGGGAGGCAGATTGGATTCATTAAGAACCCCAGGCATGCTGGTGTCATCTGGGTTTAGAGATGAGTAAGAATGTTGTTTGCTTTGTGTTCCCAGTTTGTAGCATTCACATGAACCATGATTTTATTGTCCTTTAAAATTCTTAATTGACAGACTTCATTTCTTTGTATCACCAATACTTATTAGAAATGTCCTTAATTTATCAAGCATATTTTTAAAGTGCCTTTAGCCATAAAGTTAGAGACAGAAGGCATACTAAGTATATATAAAGGGTAATTTACTAGTGCACACCTTCCAAGATGACTACTAGAAAACAGAAAATAGCAGCTGTTGGCAATGAGAAATTCCAAGCCTGTGTTTCGTTGTTGAGAATGTATACTGATTTCCTCAAAAAAGGGTTATCTCATAGAGGTATTTGTATTTCAATATTTATGACAACATTGGTGTAAATAACTCAACTGTCTATCAATCAATGAATGGAAAAGTAAAATGAGTGTTTAACTGCACAATAGAATATTATTTAGTCCTAAGAAGAAATTATGAGACAAACTATGATATAACATAGACAAACCTTGAAGACATTGTGCTAAGAGAAACAAGCAAGCCATAAAAAAAATCATACTTGATAATTTCACTTTCTAAGTATCTAGAGCAGTTAAATCATAGGGATAGTAGACATGGTGTTTGCCAGGGAAAGTGAGGGGTTGTTAAATTGGAATAGAGTTTCATTTTTATAAGATGTAAAGAATTCATCGGTAACCTTACAGTATGTGTTTAACTGTTCTTGAGCTATATACTCAGAACCATGATTAAGATGACAGATTTAATATTATATATATTCTGTCACAACTAAAAGATTTTACAATTTTTTTATGGGTATGAGTGTTTTACCTGCTTGTATGTACATGTGCATGCTTGGTTCCCACAGGTAAGAAGAGGGATTGGATTCCTTAGAACTGTACTTATAGATGTTGTCAACTGCTCTGTGGGTGTTTGGGAACTGAACCTAGGTCCTCTGCAAGAAGAAGTATATCCATGAATTCTATTTTGTATTATAATAAAAACAGGAGCCAAATATTGAGGAAAAGCTGAGAAATATCAGAGAGACAGGGAACAAATCGAAGCCAGTTCTTACCCAGTCAGCTCTTGAGGCCTGTCTTTCAGAATCCTCTAACTCCAACCTCTTGGTCTTTAGCAGAAAAGGGAAGTCTCAGGGGAAGCTGAAACCCCTCTCTTTTCTCTCTCCCCCAGTATCTCACTTCCTGGCCCAACTTTCCTAGAGCTAGGATTAGAGGTGTGTGCCACCACTGCCTGGCTCTGTTAGGCCTGGAATTCCTGACAGAGATCCACAGGGATCTCTGCCTTGGGAGTGATGGGATTAAAGGTGTGGGTCACCACTCTGTGACCTTGGCTTAGCTCTGTGAGTGGCTCTGTCCTCTGATATTCCAGATGAACTTTAGAAGTGTCTTTAACTATTTCTATGATCTTAGCATAATGTCTTCAAGGCTTATCCATGTTGTATCACATATGTAACTTTATGAATCACTGAACCATTTCTCCAGCCCCATTCCCAATTGAAAGTTTTAAATAACAAGTTTTATATTGTATTTGGTGTTCTTAAAGAAAAACAATTCCTATCTTTCTCATCTGCTCTTACTACAATCAAACAATCAACAGAGTTTCTGACACCAGGCAAAGGAGGACCAGCAAGAAAGCAGTCATGCTTTTCAGAGGACTCCACCCAAGTGCTTTGTGATTTTAACTTCTGACACTTTTCTACCTGAAGATAGCATCAGACTTCAAGTTCTGTCCCCTAGGTAGCTTCCTGTTAGATGCCAATTCCAAACCTTACATTGTTATACTTGTGTTCCGACTGACTGATTATTAAGCTCCCACAACCCTCTCCACGGTCTGATTAAATTTCCTTGAGTAGCACACAGAATGCAAAGTAATATATTTGGCAGTATATTATAAAGACTATTATGATATAAATTAAGAGATGGCATAGTTTGAGTTCATGGAACTGAAATGTGGCTGGGACCACCAGCTTCTGACTCTCTGGAAGAGCAGCAGATACTCTTAACCACTGAGTAATCTCTGCAGCTGACTCTACCTTCTTTTTGAGACAGAGTCTCCCACTGAGGCTGGAGCTTATTGATTCAGCTGGATTAGCTGGCTAATGAGCTGCAGGGCCAGTGAGCCTTTCTCCTCCAGGCTTTCTCCTACAGGGGAACTGGGTCTGATAGCAGGCACTTCACTGACTAAGCTGTCTCCCTACCCCAAGACAATCACGTTTGACAACTGGATAATAATGAGACAGTTCATATAATGAGACATAATTTTTTAATAGCTCCAGATTGATGCAACAGTTGTTTTTAACAGTGCCATGAATCTTCTACATCTTTGTGTATGTATTTCACTAGAAACTTTCTAGGAGTGAGACTGTTGGAAACATAAATGCTTTGGGGTATTTTGACTGAAGTTGCCTTCTGGAATGATATTCTTCACTCCACAAAGGAGAATGAGAGCATTTGTCTCCCTTTTGCCCTCTTGAATCATTTGACTTTCTGCTAATTTAGTGGGTGAAGCATGGTACTGTGCTTGTGTACTCATTTGAGACTGTCAGAATCAGAATCTTTTCTTGTGTTTGGCAACATTTTTTTTGTGGGAAGTGTATTTGTGTCCCATAGCTTCTTTTTAAAAACTAAGATAATTTTATTTGATGAACAGGGTTTTTTTTTTTCCCTTTTTTTTTTAAGAAAAAAAAAATTTTTTTAAATTTTACACACCAACCACTGGTCCCCCCTCATCTCTCCTCCCACTCCTCCCCACCCCCTGCTCTGGTAAGGTAAGGTCTCCATGGGGAGTCAGCAAAGCCTGGTACATTCAGTTGAGACAGGACCCCCCCCCCCCATCAAGGCAAGGTGACCCTAGGTAATGGGCTCCAAAAAGCTCATGCACCAGGAGATGGATCCTGACCCCACTGCCAGTGACCCTTTAACAGGCCAAGCTACACTGTTTTTCATATGCAGAGGGCCTAGTCTGGTCCCATGCAGGCTCCACAGCTATTGGTCTAAAGTTTGTTGAGTTTGGTTCAGTTGTCTCTATAGATTTCCCGTCATGATCTTGACACTCCCCCCCCACCCCCACCTCAAATAATCCCTCTAATTTCTCTTTCACTGGACTCCTGGAGTTTGGCTTTGTGCTTGGCTGTGGATCTCTGCACCTGCTTCATCAGTTACTAGATGAAGGCTCCATGATGACATTTAGGGAATTCACCAATCAGCTTAACAGGGTAGGCCAGTTCAGGCAATCTCTCCACTATTGCCAGGACACTAAGCTGGGGTCACCCTTGTATATTCCTGGGAACTGCTCTAGCACCAGAACAAACAAGTTTTTAAAAGTCTAGTTTTATTACAATTTTTTTTTTTTAGCATATAATAAAGTGGAAATTGTATGAACACTCACATGCCTACCTTCTGGAATGTTTTAGAATATGTGTTTATAATGCTTACGTTTTTATTACATTTATTTACGTATTAACTGTGGGTTGGAGGGTGGTATTGGAAACTGAATTCATGTCCTCACTCCTAGGCAGTGGGCCATCTTTCCAACTCACTTCCTTTGCTTCTTTCCAGTTGGCCTTTTGAGACAATTGTATTCAATGGTCCAGGTCAGCCTAGAATCCACTGTCTACAGAACAAGTTTCAAGACAAGCAGCGCTACACGGAGAAACAAACAAATAAAATTGTATAGGGTTAAATGCCATTCCTTTACTTTTTTCTGCTTTTAGTGTTATATCTAGAAAGATATTCCAGTTATTATATATACTACCAATTACCATATAAATGTTGGTTTGTGTTTTCTTCTGGTGCTTTTGTTTTTAACGTTTAAGTCTAATTGTGATGTAGAAATCCTAAAAGATTAGCATGATTGTGAAATTGTTGGCTAGTACCAATTAGTGACAGATTCAGGCAAATTATAACAGAAATAATATTATTGAAGCTACTTTAATTATGACCTTGTTTATACATAGTGTTGAATCCCTTTATTGTTAGTGTTCTGTTTCTGAGATAGGATCTCCCAAGCTTAGACTGGCTTGGAACTGCTATGTAGCCCAGCCTGAGCTGTGCTTGAACTCACTATCTTTAGCTCAGCCTCCCACGTGCTGGGATTATACGGATGGGCCACTAAGCCTAGCTTAGTTTTCTTTAAAATTTTTTGTTAGTCTACTTTTTTTTTTTTTTTTTTTTTTTTTTGACACAGGGTCTTGATATATATCCCTGGCTAGTCTGGAGTTCATTTTTTCTGTATTTTAAAGACTTACGTACTTGCATACTTCTGATGGACGTCAGCAGAATCTTGAAGAATGAAGACTAAAGGTGAAGCAGACAGAGTAGTGAATTCTGGGAACTTCTTCATCATGTTATAACTGTCAGAGTTCTGCATCTCTATAGCACATTATTCTTGCACATCTTCCTATGACTGTTCGTTTATTTGTTACTCTTAAAGGCTTGTTTTTGACTGGATTGAGATTTGGAGGTAGAAGATCTCAGCAAGAACAGCTGACATCTCTTGGCAATCTGTTCTTGGTGGTTTTCTTTGGCTTCCTTCATTTTCTTGGCCAAAAGTTTACCACATTCTGTAGCCTCTTCATTTTACTTGGTGTGTTTTTTCAAAGTAATATTGTCAGCATTTGTGTTGTAGGACATGTTGTCTTAGGGTTTCTGTTTCGGTGACCATGGCACGGTGACCATGGCAACTCTTATAAAGGAAATCATTTAATTGGGACTCACAATTTCAGAAGTTCAGTCCATTATCATCATGATGGGGAGCATGGCAGTGTGCAGGCAAGACATGGTGCTGGAGAAGAAGCTGAGAGTTCCACCACTTGGTCAGCTGGCAGCAGGAAGAGAATGGGACACACTGGACCCGTCTTGAGCTTCTGAGATGCCATATCCTGCCCTAAGTGGCACACTTCCTTCAACAATGTCACACCCACTCCAAAGAGGCCACGCCTCCCAATAGTGCCCCTCCCTATGAGCCTGTGGGGCCATTTTCTTTCAGACTACCACACATGTGAGATAAGACACTGAATCTTGTGTGCTTTGGTTCTGGACTTCTTATCTGCTTTGTTTAAGGGCTTTCTGGCAGTGTGTTGATAGACATCATTATTGGTAGAGAAATAGAAAAGCTTTTGGATTCTGCTAGCTCTTTTGGGCTCCAACTGCCAAGACACAGTAATATCGCATGGTAGTATCTGTCGGTCCCAACATATCCTGTCCCCTCATGCCCAGCAATAACACCCGGATTGGCATCCAAAATACAAACTCAAAAAGATTTGTATTTCAGTTCTTTTAGGTTTATAACAGTGGATCTCGGCCTTCCTAATGCTGCGACTCATATTGTGGTGACCCCAACTGGAAAATTATTTCATTGCTACTTCATAACTATAATTTTTGCTACTGTTATGAATTGTAAGTATCAGATTTGCAGGATATATGATATTGGACCCCCAAAAGGGTCATGACCCACAGGTTGAAAACTGCTAGTCTATAATAGTGACCCCACACTCAACAGCAGGCACACTCTGCCCCTGGACAAGACACCTTGATTCATAGGAAAACCATGTTTGTTATTCTACCATTGTTTGGGATCATATAACCCTTCATCTCTGTACCCAGAGCATCAACAGTTACTTCTGTGGCCATGCACTTGTCATAGAAAGAACAAAGCTTGCATTCATTGTTTATATCACTGAGTTTCTGACAACCAGCAACTGGGAAGGAGATACTCAGCTCCATTGTGACTGACACAGCCGACCACCTAGAAGGTGCCAGAGAATGGCTATACTTAAATATGGGAAAGGCCTCCTGAGGCTATTTAAACTGAATTTTAAAGTTCAAAATAGTGCTGGTGAGAATGCTCAGTGTGTAGAAGCCCTTACTATATATCCTAGTTAGGATTCTTTTGCTGTGATAAACACCATGACCAAAAGAAACTTAGGGATAAAAGGGTTGTTCCACATCACAGTTCATCTGGAAGGAAATTGGAGGCAGGAACTGAAGCAGAGGTTATGGGGGAGCACTACTTATTGGCTTGCTGTTGTTCTTGGTTTGTTTAATTTGCTTTCTTATACAACCCAGATCCACCTGCTCAGTGGTGCCACCGCCCATAGTGGGCTGGGACTTCCACACCAGTCATCTATCAAGAAAATGTACCATAGGCTTGCCTATAGGCAGTCAGATGGAGGCATTGTCTTAATTCTTTCTTATCAAATAATGGTGGTATATGTCAAGTTGGCAAAAAACTAACCATGACAATGTACATGCCTGACAGCCTGTGTTCAATCACAGGGACACACAATAGAAGGAGAAGTTGGAAGTTGTTCTGATTTCCCCTGCCCCCACATGTGCACGCACAAAAAATTTAAAACATTGAAAGTATTTTTGAGGGTTTAAAATTTTGAGATGTTATAGAAAGGTCAAAGATTCTGGTCTAATGGCTTCTTAAATCAGTGTTCAGACAAGTCATAACGTATTTAGTTAGTTTTTGTGGGTGTGTGTGCTACAGCATAGGACAAGTCATAATTTTTGGGCAGCTAGGTAATAATCACATATTTGTGTTGCTTGACTGGGTAATTACATTTGGGCCATCTCAGCCTGGACTAGGTACATATTCTAGAGAATCTCTACACACATAGCTAACCCTTTCTCCATGAGGTATTCATATTTCAATGTCTACAAGAGATGGCTCTATCAGTGAAAGAAGGCACATCAGCTGGGTGTGGCAGCACACACCTTAATCCCAGCATTAATCCCAGACCATCCTGGTCTGCATAGGGGGTTCCAGGACAGCCAGGGCTACATAGAGATATGTAGTGGGAGTGAGGAGGGAAAGGGAGGAGGAGGAGGAGGAGGAGGAGGAGGAGAGGGAAGAGAGATGGAGAGAAAGAGAGGAAGGGGCATCCCACATATCTGACTTGGAGCTCTCTCTGTTAACTTGGCTGTTCCATGTCCAGCGCAGTCACTAGGTTGATCCTTTGTTACTGTGTGGTGAGGTTGAATCCATCTTTCTTGTCTTTATTATGTAGACAGAAGCTTGAACCGGTTACCCATGCTGGCCTTGAACTTGAGGCACAGTGCTATTGCCTCAGCCTCCTCAGTGTGGGAATTGTAGGTCTGAGCTACCATACCCTGCTTACAGTTCCACTTCTTCATGAAAAGACAGGCAAAGTCATGTTGTGTACAGAGAAAAAGAACAAAGCTCTTACCACACTGCTTTACAACAGGAAGTGAGAGACTTAACTGACCACCGTCTAGCAGAAAAACTCCCTGGGCAGTGAGAACAGCTTGTTCAAAGACTTAAGAAAGAAGAATGCCTGCTGTGTTCGTGGGACAGCGGGGAGAGGTCAGGGAGCAGGCAGGGAGGACTGTGATAAGATCACAGGCATGGTGGGGTAAGATCTTTCCGTCTTGGTCAGCAGCTAATAAGGACTTTAATTTCATGTGAACAGAAGAACTGTGGGATGATTTTGAAGCCCGGGAGTGGTATGCTCTGATTTATCTTTTATATGCATTATTCCGACTCTTTCTTTGAGACTAGATTAAGGAAGCAAAGCTAAAGGTATGGTAATTGGACCAAGTGATCCACAACCTCATACCCCAGTATAAAATCTGGGAAATATGAGCACCTTGTCAATGCCGTCCCTAAGGCCATCCCAAGCTATTCCAAAGGAGATAATTTCAAACCCTCTTCCAAATCATGAGTAATCCAGAGATCCTTCCAGGAACATTCTAGAGAAGAGAAATTCAATGATGTATTCAAAGTTGTTGCTGAAACAGTCAAATCTTAGATGTTCTAAAGCTAATCAGCCTCTCATTCAACAATAGAGTTTTCATGAATAGTGTTCCTGCATGGGGTAAAGAAGTACTCTGGTGAAGAAGGATAGCATGGCTTCCTGAAGACAGGCTGCTGGAAACAAAAAAAAGATGCATCTTATAGCTACATTTCACTTCATAACCTGTCATTGCACCTTTCTTTACTTTTGACATCCCCTGTCTACCCTTTTATACTGTCTTCTCCTTGGTGTTTGACTTAGTCAGTGTTTTATTGCTGGGAAGAGATACTATGACCATGACAGCTCTTATAAAGAAAAACATTTAATTGGAACTGGCTTACAGTTTCAGAGATTTAGTCCATTATTATCACAGCAGGGAATGTGGTAGCTCATAAGCAGACAGACATGGTGCCAGAGAAGGAGCAGAGAGTTCTATATCTGGCTCTACAAGCAGCAGGTGAGAGAGAGACATTGGGCCTGGCTTGAGCTTTTTTGAAACCTCATAACCCATCCTCATGACACACTTTCCCCAGCAAGGCCACATTTACTGTATTGCCACTGCCTGGTGACCAAGCTTTCAAATCCATGAGCCCTGGGAAATGTTCTTGTTCAAATGAGCACAGTATTTGAATTTGCTGTCAGCCTCCCAGACATTTCTGTACCTCTCATTCGGTGTCACATGGGCAACAATACAAAACTAGTTTTCTTTCTGCCCTGGCACTCCCAAGCTCTCTAACTTTATAACTTTTCAGAGTTGTTGCTCTGTTACCTGCAAAATTGGGGGAATGCCCATTAGATCCCATATAATGTCGAGTTTACAAAAAGGATAATATATACAGGCTCAGAGAAAAGAATGAATTTCTGGACTGTTGTGTGGTAGATTAAAATAAGGAAAATGGAAGACTTACCTTGTTCCCAAGATCTATTTCCCCCAAATAATTATGTCTAAAAGCTTAAAAATGGATTAAGATAGGGTCTCCATGTAGCCCAGGCAGGCCTCAGAGCGGCAGTCTTTCTACCTTCCCTAGTGCTGGGATTGCAGGAGCCGGCTCCTGGTTGATCCTATGCTCTAAAGTTTCTTTGTGCCAATGATTTGACTTAAGTATAGAAAAAGAGCAGTATAATTAATTTAGCTACAGCTAATGTTCCTTTGTTATTGTGATGAAACTTAAGTTCAAAGAAGGCTTCATTCATATAAACGGCATTATGAAACATCAGTAAATAAAGCGTAGGTTAAGTATCTTCTTCTGATATAATCCTATATTATTTTTGTGTGTGTTATGCATATTTGCAAGCGAGAGTGTGCCTGCTATTGTGTGCCCATGTTGAGGCCAGAGCTCATTTCCTTTTCCTCCCCCAGCCTCTCCCATGTATCACTTTAATCTCTAAAATTTATGGCTTCTTTTCCTTTCACTGCACACACACACACACACACACACACACACACACACACACACACACACACACACACTCTTTCCTTAATATATAAATATAATATGTTCAATCCATATAATGTTACTTGTTTCTATACGATTTCAGAAGTGAATAACCAGTGGGTGAGGAGGCATGGCAGCTACTCCAGACATGATGGTTGGAGCAGAATGCTGAAAGCTTGCATCCTTTACTGTAAGCATGAAGCAGAAAAAGCAAACTAGAAATGGCCCAACTTTAAAATCTCAATATTCACTCCAGTGACATACTCTCTCCCAACAAGGCCTAAACCTCCCCAAACAGGGACCAAGTGTTCAAATCTGTGAGCCTGTGGATGAGATTCGTTGAACCTTTGCATAGATCTTCACTGTGGAGAAGTCAAGCAGGGACTGGAAGCAGCTCATTGTACTGCAGCCTCAGTTTCAAGAACCGTGCTGCAGCTAAGCTGTCTCCACTCTTGTCCAGTCCAGAATCCCTATGTAGGGCTGGGTGCCACCCATAGACTCCCCATGTTTTCTCACATCAATTATTGAGAAATTCTCTTAGAGACATCCCAGAGGCTTGCTTCGGTGTTGATTGTGGAGTGTCAACTTGACAACTTAAGCGGGCCATCACAACTCTAACAGTGTCCAGCTAACCTCTGGGATCCCTTTCTCTGCCCCACACCCCAGGGCTAGGGCTATGTCTGGCTTTTTCCATTGATGCTGGAAGTTTGAACTGAGTTCCATGTGCTGTAGGCATTTTGCTCACTGAACCATCTCCTCGGGCTAAATATTTCTTTGCTTGAAACTTTTACCAGCCCACTTCTCATGCATAACTTGTAATTTGTAGGGCTGTGTCAGTAGTATAGGCTTCAAAGGGCCATGAGGACAGGAAAAAAAGGGACTGGCCACTCTGGGTTCTCTATCCGTGTCTGGAGTTTTTCTTCTTTTTCTTTTCTCTGCCTCTTATCATCTCTTTTTCTCTCAAATTTTACAATGCTACTTGAAGTCTGTTGATATGAGGGATATTGAAATATAAACATTAACTCTAATCCTGGAGGCTGTTCTTTCAAAGAACAAAACAAATAAACAAAAACCCCAACTAATATAGAATTTAAAAGCTTGGAATTTGTTTCCCATGTGGTAGCAGACCCAGCCTAAGCAACCTGTACATTCAGAGTAGACTAAGTCAACAAAGTGAGGAAGAGGCCTGTATTAATTTAAACTTAAAGAGAAATTACCTGAGAATAGTTTGTATTAGGTAGAAGGAAAAAGTTTGCTGTTGAGTCAATATTTAGTTTAACTTCTGAATCATTTAGCAAATATTTATTAAGCAACTATTCGAATGTAGAAATACCATTGGACTAAGAGAAACAGCCAGCAAGGCGTGAGTACAGTTGATGTAAAATACAGTGTTCTTGAGGTACTTCAGCAGAGTAGGCAGCAGGAGCACTGGAGGAAAGCACGTTTGTGTCACCTGAGAGGAGAATGAAGAATTCAAGAATCTCACTAAATCGTGAGCTTGAGACCGGCCCAGGCTATTAACAGTAGGACCTTATTTGAAAAGAAGCCCACGCAGACAAAGTCCCGAGTGTAAAAGTGCATGAACGAATGCATGGATGATGATCCAAGCATCTATCTGTTAGGTAGGGAACTCGAGAAGGGCAACATAAAATTCTAATGGCACCGAGAGGAGATCTTACAGCAGAGTTACTGAGTGAGAAGGGTACAGAGGAGGGTCAGACCTGACATGTTCTCACCCAAGTCACGACCTAGGTACTGCTGAACAAGTGTTTTTTATTTTATTGTCTCATGTGTATGAGTATTTTGGCTTGTGTATATTCTGGACCCCTGGAACTGGAGTTAAGAGACAGTTGTGAGCTACCCCGGGGGTGCTGGGAATTGAAACTGGGTCCTCTAGAAGAGCAGCCAGTGCTCTTAACTGCTGACCCATCTCTCCAGCCTCAACAAGAAGATCAAACTCAGGGCCTCACATTCCGGGCAAGAGTTCTACCATTAAATATCTATAGACTTTTTCAGGCTATTTCTTTTTTTCTTTCTCTTTTATTTTTTAAGTTGGTTCGTTTGTTTGCTTTTGAGACAGGATCTCACTGTCTAGGTCTAGAACTTACTGTGTACACCAGTCTGCCTGGGGACTCACAAAGATAGGCTGCCTCTGCTGGGATTAAAGTGTACGTTACCACATCTGGGTACTTTAGGAATCAGTTTAATAGGTCATAGAGTTTATGAGAAATTCATCCAACATACATTCCTCTTAAATTCAGATATTAATAGAATTTTGAAAGTTGTGGCCATATACGTTAAAAATGAGCATGCATTAATGTATATAAATTATAGTAGAATCTTCTTTACTCTTTTCAGATAATGTCTGCTCAGCTTAGGTTAAGCTGTCATACTCAGACTGCACAATGGGCATGCTCTGTGGTTACACTATTCAATCTATACCACTAGCAATGGCTGATCTTTTGTTTTGTTTTGTTTTTTTAAATCAATGTAATTTGTCTTCTAGAAATGTCATATAAATGGAATCATGCTGTATTTAGCTTTTTAATACTGGCTTCTTTTAGTGCAGTGCTTTTGAGCATCATCTGGGTTGTGTTTAATGATAATTCATTTTTCTTGCTAAGGTTGGATTACATAATTGTTGTATCCTTTTTTGTTAAGTATTTGAGAACATGTGCCCATCATAAGTGATCTAAGTGAATTATTTTGTGAAATAGACATGATCTCTGCTGTCTTTAAAGAAGTTAAAGCAGAGGTGTAGACTTTAAATAGCCTAGATTGAACAACTGGTTAATAGTAGAGTTGGCACTCATGCTGTGGTCATCTGCCTTAACCACTAGGCTTCTGGGCAAACAGTTGATTCTTAATTTCTTTGTGTTGTGTGATAAGAAACGTTAATATTCTCTATGTTTGTGCTTATGCACTTGGCTGTGGAGACCAGAGAAGTCAGGTGTTCTCCGGCCCTCTCCCATTTATTTCCCTGAGGCAAGGGTTTCTCATGTGTTTTAGGATAGACTGGCTGGACAGTAAGCCCCAGGGGTTCTTCTATCTCATCCAGGCTGGGCTGGGGCCATAGGTATGAGGCCCAGCCTCTTTTATGTTTGTGCTAAGGATGTGAACTATGCCCTTAGGGTTTCAGTGAAGTACTCTCATACACCAAGTCATCTTCTCTTAAGGTAGCCTGAGCAGTGATCTTCCTTACTGCTACCATGCTACTCTTTGTAATGTACTAAATAAATCTGTTTTCTTTCTTAAAAATAAAAGAAAATGGCCTAAGATTTCTCCTATGTTTCTTCTTATCAAAGAACAAAGATAACAATTGAAGGCACTTATTTTTATGTTACCGAGTTTTGGTCTTAAGGACCCAAGGTTTCTGGGACTGAAGCCTAAATTTCTAAGTCAGTGACTTAAATCATAATTGTGAATTAGCATAAAATGTAACTATGAGACTAAGGTCATGATACTCCTTTTCCTTCTAAACAGAATTTTAAAAAAGATTTATTTATTCATTCCGTTTATGTATCTAAGTGCTCTACTTCATGCACACCAGAAGGACTCTGGTCCCATTACAGCAGGTTGTGAGCTACCACTTGGTTGCTGGGAATTGAACTCCAGATCTTTGGAAGAGCAGTCAAGTGCTCTTAACCCCTAATCCATCTCTGTAGATGATTTGTGTTGTAATAAGGTTTTTGATTTTGTTTGGCTAGAGGCTTAGATTTATAGACTTGTAGTTTTATATTGTTTGGTTGTTTATTGTTTAGGCTTTTAAAAATGTTTTAGACATTCATATTAATTTTATGTTGTTTGGCTTATGCCTTAGGCATATTGTTAGTTTTTAAATTTTAATTTAACTTATTTTTATTAATTAATTTTGTTATGTGGCCTGTGACTTATTTGTGATTTTTATATGTTGGTTTTTTGGGCATCTGGCTCGATCTGTGTTTGACTTTTTTTTTTTAAATTATGTTTTTGTTTTTGGCTACAGTGTTCACCAAGGGAGTCAAAACAGTTCTTTTATTTAAAGATTGATATTTACAGCATATAGAAAGACATTCCCACATCAGATTTGTTTTATAGACAAATAATAAACACCAAACAAAAGTACCAGTAGTTGAAATTAGACTGACTTAAAATAAAGGGTCTGACTTCTCGTATACTGCCTTAAATTTAATCCAGAGGTAGCTGTCCTGCTTTTTATTTTAAAAACACAGAATTTTTCCAGGCATGGTGTAAAGTCCTAAAATCCCAGTACTCTGATGCAGGTTCAAGGCCAGCCTGGGATACATAATGAGTTGGAAGCCACATAGTGAGACCCTAGTGAAAAAAAAAAAAAAAAAAAAACAGAAAAAATGTAAAAAGAAATAAAGCAAAGTTGTGGTGTAAAAATGTGTCTTTTTAAACTTGAAACAAAAAGTTTGTTTTTGCTTAAATATCCTGTCATAAGATAAAAAAAATTTGTTTCTAGACTAATAAATAGTTTTTATTTTAATTCTACTTTGTTTTACAGTGCTGAGGCTTGAACACTGGCCCTCATATATGCTCGACAAATTGTATACTACTAAGTTAAGAATACAAATTTTAAAAAAAACAAACACTTATAGAGGCTAGAGAGATTGTTCAGTGGTTACTAGCATATTTTGCTTTGCAGAGGACCTGAATTTAGTTCCAAGCACTGTCATGACAGCTTACAACTGACTAACTGGTTCCAGGGATACAACACCTCTTCTGACCTCTGTGGATGGATACCACATACACATGTGGTATACATGCAGACAGAACACTCATACACATAAACATAAAACAAATATAAAAATTTAGAAATATTTATTAGTAAACAGAGTGTAATTGGCAAAATTACATTTTTGAAGATTTTATACAATTTATATTACTGACCATAACAGCTCACTGTTTTTGTGAAATACTTGAATACCATGGAGATCCGGTGAATTTTGAGATCTATTTCAGTTCTGACATTTGATTCTATACACCTTTCTAAACTCTCAGAATGATGTTTACAGAATGAGAACAAAAACCATATGAAGGACGTGCATAAGATAGTCTCAGAGCCTGCAAAATAGCATAGCAGGTTCAGTCCCTGAGTTCCATAAGGTGTAAGAAAAAAATAACTCCACAAGCTGCCCTGATAATCACACAAATCATGTGACATACTTGTTTGCAACCTGAATATGCATCTATACATTCTTCTTTTTAGTTTGTTTTTTTTTTTTTTTTTTAAAGATTCCTCTATTATGTGTGTGTATAGGAGATTTGAACTCAGGTCCTCATGACTGCAGAGCAAGTGCTTTTAACTACTGAGCCATGTCCCCAGTCCTTTCTTCACCAAGGTTTTGATAACTGTCAGGAAGTTATTATGGCCAGTCAGTGTTTTATTAAACCAATATTTTGTCAATACTTTCTGCCTGCCTTCTGGCCAATCAGTATTTTATTAAACCAATATTTCCAGAAACAGATATTTACAGTGTACAAAAGCATAGTGCCACAGCACCTGGGGAAATGGCCCACTTGGTAAAGCATGAGGATCTGTGTTTGGATCCCAAGGACCCACATAAAAAGCTGGGCATGGTGGCATGTGTTTCTAATTCTAGCCTTTAAAGAAAGTTGAGGGGAAGGAGACAGATCTCTGAAGCTCACTGGCCAACAAGCCTAACTGAATTGATTATTTTAAGTTTAGTGGGAGACTATCTCAAAAAATAAAGATGGAGGGCCCAGAGAGATGAATCAAAAGGTAAAGGCTCATGTCTTCAAGCTGGAGGATTTCCGTTTGAACTTCCCACACACCGGAGGAAGAGAACTGACTTCTACAAGTTGCCCTCTGACCTCCACATGTTCATTGTGAGATCTGTGTATTCACACACAGATAAATACATATGAAAAAAAATAATAAAGGTTAATACAACTTGTGAGGCTGAGGCAGGCGGATAGCAAATTTGAGGCTTACCTTGCTACAGAGTTCTAATCCAACATTCACTGTAAAATAGACAGTGCTTCATGGATAAATAAATAAATAAATAACTTGAAACCTATAGTAGTATGAAGTAAATTATTTACAAATATATGTAGTTGTAGAAGATGCATAATAAGACCTGTCTTCAAATAGGTTACTATTTATTAATAAACAGCCTTGTATAAAATTATTGCAGTGGAGTGTACATGGCAGTAGAAAAATGGTTTTGTTAAATAGTAGCCCCTTTCACTCCCTTCTCCCCAACTCTTTAAGTGGAAAAATTTCCCATAGTAATAATCATAACAAAATAGCCATCTTTTAAAAAGGTAATTAATTTTATATTTTGTATAAAAATGTTTTGCTTCCATATGTGTAAGTGTGCTGAGGGTGTTCCTGGGGTCAGAAGAAGGTGCTGGATCCTCTGGAACTAGAGTTTGAGTAGTTGTCTGTTACCATGTGGGTGTGGGGAATCTGCAAGAGCTACAAATAAAAGCTTTTGCCTGCTGAGCCAGCTTCCCAACCCCTGAACTTATTTTTAATCTCACCTCTTATTCTTCTAAAATTTCAGTAATCAGGCTGTTTCATTTTAGAACTTTGCTGTGTGACTTTTCCTGGGTAATTTTTTTTCTGCTTATCCTGGCTAGAGAGGACAAAGAAGGAACATAGAAACAATGTCACCCAAGTTTGGCTCCACCAGTGAACCAGTGAGTTTATTGGAGTTACAGGACCATGGGTGAGTCTCTGGCAGCTGAATCACCAAGAAAGAACCCACCCTACCAGGATGAGTCAGGACCTCTAGGCAACCACACCATGAAAGGTTCTGCTACTTCCCAGCGGCTTACACACACTGACTTCAGGTAGCTAACACGACTCAGGGGCTTCCAATTTTTACAAGCTTCCTGTGCTTTTCCAGAGTTTTAGGGATTTATGAGATCCCTTCTATCTCAAGGAGAGAATATTTTAATCAGGAGATAACATTTATAAAACAAGCTATTATACATAAAACCTTTCTTGAAAAAATCTATTTTATTGTTTGAGTTTTTATATGTATCCCATGTGCATGCATCTTCTGGAACTGGAGTTAGAGATAGGTATGAGCTGCCATGTCCATGCTGAGAGATAAACCTGAGTCCTCAAGAGCAGCAAGTGCTCTTGTGCTCTTAATCGTCAAGTACCACCCCCGTCGATTTTAAAAACTTAATAGTGACACTCGTGTTGCTAAAACCAGTTGTCACTTTTCCTCAGACCTCATCTTGGTCTGTGATCAGCATTTGCTGCTGATTCAGCTCCCTCTTCTTAGAACACTTTTTTTTGGACCCCATGCTGATAGCATAGGTCTTGTTTCTTTCCCTGTTTCTCTGTTTCTTCTCATCCTTTCTTGTAAGCTCGTTATCATTTCCCCCACCTCTAAATTATGAGGTGTCCCAAGAGTAACTTTATTATCTGTAGTTTTAAGTCATGCACATGTTCCTGGAGTATATGCCAATGATCCTCAAAATGTGTTACCTTTTTGTTTTTACTTTTCTGATAATCTATAACTTAAATTATAATATATATAACTGAATTATAGATAATTAGCAAGACTTCAATACTAATATAAAGTCAGTACATCTTATGCTACATGATTGACTAAGGAAAGATAATTGCTTTGGCGTGTGTGTATTATACAAGGGAGTTTCAGTAGATGGTCATGTCTTAGTCTAGGAGTTGGCATTAATAACTACCCTCTGCTGCTTGTCTTCAACAAGTACCCCAGCTTATTGTGACATAAGGCTGGAAAGTTGATATATCTCAAGCAGGATTGTAAATGTGTATTGATGACCTTTCCAGCTAAAGTAAACTTTCTGGTTCATCTTATGGATAGGTGTTTGCTAAATCACCTTTTTAGGTACAAGGTATATTAATTTGCTCAAGCAGTGAAACTACATTTGGATGGTAGCTGTAGTTGAAATCACCACTTGGTTAAGTTTACAATAATGATTATTGTTTCCACATATTTTTTTTTCAGGCAGGCCTTAAAGAATCAACAGTGGTCTGTTTTAATTACTGTATATACCAAGGGACTAGAACAGTGTCTGACCCAATCAGTGCTCAGTGGACATTTTAATGGTGGATGATTAATGGACATTTTAATGGTGGATGCCATCGGTGATTAGCTTTGAGTTAATAACACCAAGAAAGCAATTTCTATGTATAGACCTTCCTTTTTAAAATTGAGACAGGGTCTCTGAACCCTTGCTGGCTGGGAACTCACTGTGTACTTGGTTGGTCTTGAGTTTGGCAATCCCACCTTCATCTTCTGTGTGTTGGGATTACAGATATGCACCACCATGCTGGCATCCTTTTCTAATTTTTAAAATAGATCAGTGTTTGAGGTTTTATTAAAACAGCAGCCTTAATTGTATTTTCCTGAAGGTTCTTGTAAGAATGTCAGTGGTAAATAGAATTAATTGTAAAGCCACGGGACTTGGTAGAGGATCTCTAGGATGTTCAGGTTTAGGATATAAGTGTTTTCAGTAATTGTAAGTAGTCTGTTGAGGGGATTCTTAATGCAGAGCAGACATTAGAACTGAGAGCCAAGTGGATGTTAAGATAGAGCAGTCAATCCCAGGAAACAATGGTAAGAAACAAGAACAAATAGGAGTGAGGAAGAACAATTCCAAAATCCAGAGGGTTCCAGTGAGTCGGGATGATGTGCGTGTACATGTGGACTTGTACGCTTATGTTCATGTTTGGTGTGGATGGATGGGCAGAGGGATGGAGTGGAGAATTGGGGCTGGAAAAAGAAAAATTGAGCTCAGATGTCAAAAGATTTGAATACCATAATAAAGAATGTGGCTTTTTTTTTCTTTTAAATAAATGGGTAATTGGGTCCCTGTGTCTAAATAGTTGCCATAGACAATTGAAGGAAGGAAAGGCTCATTTTGGCCTATGATTTCAGAGGTTCAGTTCATGGTTTCTTGGCTCCAAGTGCCTAGGCCAACATGACAGCAGGAATGTGGGGTGGAAGCTGTGCTTAGCTTCTTGGCAAACAGGAAGCAGAGAAAAGGGGAGTATAGGAAGAGGCCAGCTGAAGTATGGCCTCAAGTGACCCACTTCCTCCAACCAGCCCCCCCATTTCCTTTTACCACCTTTTACTAATGCCTCCATATTGTGAATCCATAAAGAGATAGCTCCATTGATTATATCAGAAACCCTTGGGATCTGTTTCTGGAAAGCTATGCATGCTGTCTCACTGACCCCTGGGGTGTATCATGCTAATCAAGTTGACAGTCAATAGTCATTACCTAAAGATTTCTGTTAGCTAATTTATAACTTGAAATTCTCCTGCCTTGGCCTCTAGGATTGGGATTACAGCTGAGCGCTGGGTAACCTGGCATTGCAATCCAAGCTGTTCTGTGCCCCCCATCTTCTTCTTTTTCTCTTTCATGTGCCAAGGTTATTATCATTGGTGGGGTTGTTTGCCAGCAAGTCTGTAGTTGATGGTAGAGGAAAGACAGCTAGGATGTGTGGACATATATAGATGTATGTGTTTATTTATTATGGTGTTAGGAATTTGAACCAGGGCCTCACTGAGGCATGCCAGGAAAGAAATCTACTTTTGAGCTATATCCATAATTTTTAAAAATGAAAAAATTATTTGAAATAGTTCTCACCATTAGATAAAAATGATCTCAGTGGTCAGAAACAGGCAGAAGGAACTTATGTTTTACATAGTAAGTTCCTAGACGTGGTAAGTTCTTGTCTTAAAAAGAGCTAAGTGTCTGAGGAGTAGACTCTGTGGTTAAGAGCGGTCACTGCTGTTCCAGAGGACCCAGGTTTGATTCCTAGGACCTGCGTGGTCACTAACAGCATCTGTCACTACAGACCCAGGAGAGCCAATGTCCTCTCTGACCATCTTGGGCACCAGGCACACATATGGTGTGTAGACATGCATGCAGGAAAACTCTTCATACACATAAAATAATAAAAAAAAAAATCTTCTTAAAAAGATCTGAGGCCGGAGTGCATGCCAGGGGGAGTTTTAAGTCTGCTCACTAGAGTGTAATCCTGACTCAAAAACACTCTGTAGGAGTTAATTACTGGACCATATGATACATATATGTTTATCTTAGGAAACTGCCAGTGTCTTCTAAAGTAGCTATATCATTTTCCCTACCTACAAACCATGTATAAAAGTAGTAGTTGCAGGTTTAGGAAATGCTTAGTTGGTAAAATGCTTGCTGTGCAAACATGAAGACCTGAGTTTTATTGCCAGTATAGGTTCTAATATAGCTTAAGCTGGTCTTAAATATTCTACTCTGCTGAGTCGGGGGTTTTAGGCATGTATTACTGTGCCCAATTTTCACTATTTTGAAAACATACGAATCCTAACCTCAGGACAATATATGATAATGCACCTGTGAGATATGCATGCATAACTTATTGACATCCAGGGGTGACTATGGTGTCAAAAGTGTGTATGTTTGTATTGTGAAGCCCATGTTTTACACATGTTTGGTTTGTGGTTTGCTATATTAGAGGTGTACCCTTAACCCTAAGGATTTTTTTTTTCAGTATTGTGGATTGGACATTGTACATGTTTGGCAGGTATTCTACCACTGAGCCATACCCTCAATCCTGTTTATTTTACTTTTTTTTTTTAAGGGGGGGGGTTGATATGTAATTAAGACTGTTCTTGATTTTGCTAAGTAGCCTGGGCTTGATTCAGCTAGCCTGTGTTGCTCTGCCTGAGCCTAAGTAGCTGGAATCACAGGCGTGTGCCACTGAACTTTATTCCAGGCACTTTCTATGCTCCTATGTGTGCCCACTTGCAGGAGTAGGGCAAAGGTCAACATAGGATGTTTTCTTCAGGAGCCACCCATCTTGTTTTTGAGACAAGGTAGATTAGGCTGAGCTAGAGGTCCTCCTGTGTCCCTTCTTTTGCTCTACCAGGCATTGAACTCCGGGCTGTTTTTCACTTAACTACAGAGCTACAACCCAGGGCCTAGGTTTCTACTTGGGTGAGGTAGGCACTTTACTGACTGAAACATCTTCCCAGCACCCTATTCCAAGGTGTATTTTTTTTTCATTAAAAAAAAAAAAAAAAGATTAGTGTTGCCATGCCATTTGTTTATTTTGATATTATTCTTTTACTTTTAGTTTTTATAATTTTTACTTCTAATTACCTTTAAAAATCAGATTAGGTTTACCTGGATATTATCCAAAGTATTTTAGCTGTGGAAATGAGTTGGACGTCTATTAACTGTCAGAGAGTGTTACAATAAGGTTTCCTGGCCCGGTTCAGTACAGGTCCAGAGCCACAGACCTGCTGCCCCCAGAGCACCTAGCCGCCCACAGCTGCTTAGGCCCCCCCAAAATGATTCATGCTGTTTGGCCTATAGCTTAGGCAGATTGCTGGCTAGTTCTCTATCTTAACTCAACCCATTTTCATTAACTGTCTGCCACGTGGCCTGTGGCTCACCTGTGTTCCTTACATGTTTCTTCTTGGGTGGCTGGCCGGATCTGATCTGACTCCGCCCTGCTTCTCCTACCTATGCTCTGATTTCTCCACCTTTTTCTATGGTGCCTTCCATGGGCCAAAATGGCTCCTTTATTTAAAGATTGATATTCACAGCACACAGAAAGACATCCCACATCAAGAGAGACTTGTTCCTTAGTGTATGGGTTCTGAATATTCATTCTGAATTAAGTGAGCTAAATTGGACAGTTGTCAGTCAAAATTGATTTATTCTTTTTTGCATGATTAAAAATGAATTTATTAAGCCTTAGAGATGATTTTAGGAAAAATTCTTCAGTGAAATAAATAAGCCATCTTGATTAACTAATTTCTTTAAATAAGTTAAAGTATACTCACTGAGGGGCCATAGTAAGCAATGTGGTAATGTTTTTGTGGTTTGAGTACCTTGTCAGATGGTGGCCTGGAGGACACTGCTGAAGCTGTTTGCCCATTTGATTAGCTGGTGTACAGTGCAGTGTTGGAGAGGGTGCCTGGTACTTAGAATGAAGAAAGTTTTGTGTCACAGGTAAAGCTGTGACTCTCTCTGGGAAATGGTAAGAGTTGTGAACTATGCTTTCATTGATAACTTTAAAAAAGTATTTTATCAGCTTTACAGTTCCACTTAAAATTGTTCTGCTATGTTGGACTTATAACATGACTTTTAAAAAGCTATTTTAACTACATTAATTTACACTTATTTTTCCACTGAACTTTGGATTTTCTAGTGAACGTTATCTGTTTAGAGAACCTTTAAGTCTGCATCTGGTATTATAGTTTGCTAGCTTTTCCAGATTACATAGCCATATATCCCTTCATATGAGAGTTAATGAGTAGCTAGGTTAGACTCACCTTTTCAATTGCTCTGGCCAGGGACACTGTCCTCTTTTCATCCCCTCTCACCTCTTTACTTTTATACCGATTGTGTTTATTTGATATGTTAACTTACTTGTAGCTTGTCATTCTATTTTATACTATTACTTTTAAAATATGGTAATTAGTATTCGGCAGTTTAAAGTCGGTAGATTTTGCCTCTTGGCTGTTGTCTCCCTCCTGTCTAGGCCTCTCCCCCGGTTTTTTTTTTTTTTAACCTGTGCATTTACATGTTTGACCTAGCAGAATAATTGGGTCCACAGCAACATGGGCGTGCCTCCCTTAGAAACACTTAGTTTCATGTGTGAGTCATAAGCTGAAGCAGACACCACTTCCCCAATCTAAGGAGCCATTTTAGCAGCACAGAACTTGCCGGATTGCCTTTCAGTCTCAAGCCCACAGGACGAAACCTGAAGACAGAGTTTAAAGGTAACTTGTGATTTTGTTGTTTGAGCTAGTACATGCAGGCAATCCTTACCTGTGGCAGACCATGGCTGAATGTATTCTTTAACTCTAATAAAATATGTGTAGTGAGTCACATGCCTGATTGCACTTCACAAAGACTGAAAAGCCCTAGCTCTGCCCCACAGTGTTTTATACTTATGTGTTTGCCATTGTCCCCTCTTGTAAAGGAGATCCCTGCCACCAAAGCAAGCTAGATCAGGTTTTAATTAAAATAAACCTAATTGTCTTTGTGGGACTAGCTGAGAATGACTCCTCAGAACACTGTATGCGCATGAGCTTCAAATGTTGAGAAAAACATCCAGGAACAGTAATTTTATTATATTTTTAGATTCAGTGTGAAGTCTTGGGCCAGTTTAGTCGTAAGTGTTGCTCACAGATGGTTCTGTACTTTGTTTTCTTTCTTAAGTTATGGATTACACTAAATATTTCATTTTGAGAACCAGTGATAGATGTAAAATACAAACGAGAGTTGCTGTGAAGTGAGCAAACGTTTTGGTGGGAAAAATGTGTTTTCAGTGAAGAGGAAGACAGTGCTTGAGAGGAACGAAGCCTATGTTCACATGAAATTGTTTGGGATAGTAACTTTAGAAATGGATCGGCTTCTACAGGAATTGTGTACTGTTTCAGTTTTGTGTAGAGAACAGGAGAGTGGTGCCCTTCCCCTTACTACTAGTTTTAACTTTTTTTTTAATTAAAAAAATTAAAACTCTTTTGTTAACAGGAGGTGGCTCTGTCTCTTCCTGAATTATTTGCCATCACTAAAACTGTTATATTTGGCTGACAAATATACATTCACTGTACAGCAATATTTTACTTCTGAAACATTCCTGAAACTATCATTTGGTAAAAGTAAAAAATTCGAATATGTAATGAATAGGAAGAATTTTTGGAAATTAAATTCACTGTCATTTATTTTTGACCAAAGAGTTTCTATCTAGTTGGCTTAAGTGCTTGAAGTCTGGGTAGATTTACAGGAAGTCAAGAAGGGTGTTCCTTCTTCCTCCCTCGCAGGTCTCGGGGTTGTGTAGCAGATCTTAGTGTGGTCTTCTAAGGGAGGCCGACATCCCCAGTTGAGCTGTGAGCCCTTCTCTGGCATCTTTGTTTGCGAACTGCAGGTCCTGTTGGCCTTTGACTAAGCAAAGACTGCATTTGCTTCAAGTCTGGACTGGTAAAAAAGAAAGAAAGGAAAAAGAAATGCATCTACTTACTTTCTTTTTTCTTTTTAAGGCTAATGATCCGTAAGAGAAAAACCGAGGGGCAAATAAACACAGAACATTACTAAAAAGAAGAGTTTGATTTCTTAAAAGCTAGAAGTTGCTCCATTTAAAATAAAGTAGACATTGGTCATGTAAGTCAGATTCTTTTGAGATTGGGTCTCACTATGCTGCTGGTCTTGAACTCAATTCAGCCTCAGCTTTCAAGTGCTAGGATTACAGCATGTGTTACCATGCTTCCCTGTCACTTTTAAAACTCTGACTAAAGGTAGGGCTCACGGAGAGCAGCAGAGAAACTGGCTAGTTATCCTTCTGCTCTTATTTTATAGGATTAGAAGAAAGTTTAAATTGAATCTCAACAATTAGAATTGTTGACTGAAGACTGTTCAGCTGCTTCATTTATGGCTGAAATAGGTGCTGATATTGGTTCCAAGCTTTGAACTCACTGTGTCGTAGAGAAGGAAAAAATCTGACCTTCCTGCATTTTTACCTCCCGAATGCTGAAATTACCCACATGGGCCAGCGCTGCTTTTTTTGTGAGGGGGAGGTATGGAATGGGAGGAAGGTGCCGTGACACATAGGACTATATAGAGTATCTTAAAATACAAAAAGATTTTTACTTTGTTTTTTCTTAGGATATATCATCCTATCTTCTGTAAGCTAAAACCTTTCAGCAAAGCAAGATGGCTCTACATGATGCATCGTCTATATGCTAGATGCTTAGTTACAAACTAATCATTGTATTTGTGCAAAGCTGTATGGTACAATTTAAAAAATTTAAAGGTAACTGAAGGTAGTTATTTTCTGGGCTGAGAAACTACATAGTCCAGTATAGTCAAAATGTAACATTGTATAGTAAAACTAAAGGAAGAGGTTTTTTGTTGTTGGTGGTGTTTGTTTTTTCAGTTTTTTGTTTGTTTGTTTGTTTTTGAGACAGGGTTTCTCTGTGTAGCCCTGGCCGTCCTGGAACTAGCGCTGTAGACCAGGCTGGCCTGTGAATTCTAAGATTCGCCTGGCTTTGCCTTCTGAATGCTGAGATTATAGGTTTGTGCCACTACTGCCTAGTGTGACTTTTATGATAATTTTTATAACATTCTTCCTTTGAATTTTGTGTAAATAAAATCACATTTTCCTGTAGTAGTTTGCTAATTCATTCAACTCAATGAAGATCATCTTTCTACAGCTTATTTTTGCATTCATTTTCTGTACCAGCATATTTGTTATTTCTTGTTGATGACATTAAAATACTTCTAGCTTGGTAAAGTTTAATGCCCTTCCAAGAACATATGTCCGTGAGTTTTTGTAGGATTAAGTTTTCTTATTGTGATATGTGAAGACTTTGTAAAGACTAAAGGAGTAGATAATTTAAGAAAATAAACAGCTTTTATTTGTACATAAAGGACATGAAGTGGAATTGCCTTTTTAAAAATGTCAGTGCTGGGATTGGATGGGTGGCTCAGCATTTAAGAGCATTGGCTGCTCTTCCAGAGGACCTGGGTTTGATTCCCAGCAACCACATGGTAGCTCACAGCCATTTGTAATTCTAGTTCTAAGAGATCTGACTCCACTGGCACCAGGTAAACATGCGGCACACAGACATATATACAGGTGAAGCACTCATACACTTAAAGTAATAAAACTTTTACAAAACTGTCAGTGTGAGGTGGTAAAGATGCAAGTAGAGTGGCCTGGCTGTGCAGCCTGGTCCCGTGCTGAGGCCTGGCCAGCTGCAGCTGTCTTTCCTCTTCCAGCAACACTGTGCGTGTTGATGCTGTGAGAGCAAGGTGAACCTGACACTACATTGTATAATCATTTTGATCTAATGACGTGCCAAGAAGGTTTTTAGATCCCTTGTGGATCTGAGAACTACTTTTTAAGAATCACTATAATAACGCAACATTGGAAATGATCCAATTGTTAAAAAATTATGGATCGGATAAGTAGATGATGGCATATCTACAAATTTACGTGGCAGAAATTTAATTTTATTAAAGCTTATGCCAAACATGACTTTACAATGGAGGATTTTTGTATTTGGGGGCACCGATGAAGAAATAACATTGTTAAAGAAAGTGAAAGTATCAGGTCTGAGTCTGTCTTTGTCTTGAGAAAAGGGAAGCTGGAAGGCAAGAGGAAGCTGCTGTGTAGGGCTAAGGGGCATCTGTCCTGTGACTTCAACAGAAAAGCAGTTAGCAGTGGTGTCAGGCGCTTTACTGTGCTTTATAGCAACGGGAGAAGTGGACCCTTAAACTAACTTACAGTATATCAGTTCTCATTACATTTCCAGGCAAGCATCACCACAGCTAGTTTACATTTCTTTATTATATTCTTAATTGGAAGAATTTTGAGTTGCTGTATAGAGTTCCAGACTCAGAGGCCAGGGGCACAGCTCTGTGGTAGACTGCTTACCCAGCATGCAGGTGGCCTACTTCAATCCTTTCGCACCACAAGAAAAACAGTCTCACTTTGAGTTAGAGTAGTATTTTAAGAAGGTTTGAAAGAGACTGCTACCTTTAGACACTTAGTCTTTCTGTTAAAGCCTCCATGGGAAATGTATTATATCAATATTCTGCATAAAGTTAGAGAGAGGCATTTTTGAAGGCAGGTTACTTTGTACATCTGAAGTATTGTTATAATGAAAACCCAGTAATTAAAAATTGGCTTAGAGATCTACCTGCCTCTGCCTCCTAAGTACTGGGATTAAAGGTGTGTGCCACCACTGCTTAGCTGGCTTAATATGTTTTTAAACACTTAAATTCTAGGGAATGTTTGATGTTTAAAGATTCCTTATACATTGTGTTTATTTAAATTTTTTTCTTAAACAATGCCAGAAGAATACAGAGAGAGAGAATTTTATTACGTATTTGCTTAGAAATCAAACCTAGGCTCTTGAACATTCAAGGCAAGTCGTTCTACCACTGAGCCACACCCTTAGCCCTTCTGTTCTTCCACACTTCTCAGCCAGACATAGGCTAAGTAAATGGTGTGCTGCTGAACTGTGTCTCCGGCCCATATTCAGGTGTAAACTGGGGGTATTCATTGGAATCAATTAAAACTAAGGCACCATGGCCATCAAAAAGAATGAGCTTTTGCTTTTCATCTGAAAATATTAGGTAAACATGAAACTGACTTGTATCAATGGGGTTTTTTGGCCTCGGACAGCCAAAGGTTTGGACCCACAGACCTGCCTTAGACTCTCTAGCCGTCCGCCGCTGCTCAGGCCCCTAAAAGTGATATAGACGCTTATATGTTGTTTGGCCTATGGCTCAGGCACATTGTTAGCTTGTTTCTACATTTTAACTCAACCCATTTTTATTAATCTGTCTGCCTGCCACGTGGCCCATGGCTCACCTGTGTTCCTCACGTTTTTTTTTTTTTTTGGTCGCTGGCTCGGTCTGTATGACTCTGCCCTGTTTTTGTTTTTGTTGTTGTTTTGTTTTTTTGTTTTGTTTTTTGTTTTGTTTTGTTTATCTATGTTGTGATTATAAGCGTCTAAATCATTTTGGGGCCTGATCAGCAGCAGGCACCTAAAGAATCTAGGGCTACAGGTCTGTGGGTCTGGACCTCCCGTGACCAGAAACCTCATTGTAACACTTACTATTCATGCCAACCTATAAGATTTTGTACTTTAGGAACATAGTGCTTTACCCAAACCTAAATAAATAATAAGTGTATGTTGAATTCTCGTGGGAAAAAGGCCACAGGGTGTTCTCAATGGGCTTATATAATATGAACAATGTCATTTTTAGACAATGACCTAGAATGGAGGAGCAACACTTTTTAAAGCTCAATAAAATTATACTTGAGTTAGAATACACACACACACACACACACACACACACACACACACACACACACACACACACACACACACACACACACACAGAGCGCGCTGAAGAATTGACCAGTATTAGTAGGGAAGATAGCTCCCTTTGCCTACCCATGTTTATTTAGAACAGTAGGCATGAGTGATGAGTTGCGATCATTCATAAAGATTATTAGTTTGGAAGGCAAGATGAATAATTGAGTACCTATTTTCATTTCAATTGAAGTAGCTGAATTTATTTACTGAGATCAGTTTTACTTGATTTATGTATAGTTAATGATAGATATATAAATAAATTACAAGAGCCAAGTTTTTGACTTGTTCCTTGGGAAAGTGGAGGTAGTTTGTTGGGGGTTTGGGGCACAGTTAATAATCTGAGCTTAGCTGATAGAGTGCCTGTATAGTATGAATCATGTCTGGAGGTGGAAACTAGAGGATCTGAAGTTCAGCGCCATCCTTTAGTTGCATAGAGAGTTGGAGAACAGTCTGGATTGTATGAGAACCTACATGGAACAAATAACCAAACTCGAAAGATCAGTGCTGTGCTACTGAGTCACTTTTGGAGGTGGGCATGTTATGTCTTTCCCACCACTGTTATACACAACTGAACTTATCTATTTTATTTGTTTGTGTGTTTGTTTGGAAACAGAGGCTCTCTCAGTAGCCCTGGCTGGCCTAGAATGTTTTAAGATCAGGCTGCCCTCAAAGTCAGAGTGATCCAGCTGCCTCTGCCATCCTGTTTGTTTTGATATGTAAAGCTGGGGTTAGGGAGGAAGCAAGTGTTACTCTTGAAATGGATAAATAGTTTGAGGGCGTTTTCCACTGTTTTATTCATCTTGTAATTTAAAAAAAAATTTTTTTTCTGCCCCTTGGGCCCAGGGCCTTTTGCATGCTAGACAAGTTTAAGTACCTTATATAGCGAAGGCTTCTGTCCTCTGTCTTCTTTCTGGAGCCTGGGTCTGACTAACTTGCCTGGGTTTCCTCTTGTTCAGTAGCAATCCTCCTTCAGGCCCTGGAACTGGGACAACAGGTCCAGGCCACCCAGCTTGGCCAGTGTTTTGATCTTTGGTATTCATTCCTGGGAATATGTCAAATGACTTGAACATTGTTCTTTTGTGTGCATATTGAGTTTTAGATCTCAACACAAAAATACTTGGTTTCTTTTTTCTTTTTGTACTTCTGATATAGTACCTTACTATATTTTCACAGAGGCAATTGAACTATTTTTAAAGCAAGATGCAGCAGAGAAGGCAGGAAGTACTTGACATTTGTATGCTGTATCTTGCTCTCTGCTTCCTGTCAGTTAAACCACGAATTGAGGAACAGAGACACAGATGTACAATTGCTGCTCTAATTTCCCACCAGGGAGCTCAGTTAAGCATAAAGCTTGTTTCATTAAACTTTTACACTTGTTGATCATAGGGTATGGTAGGCTTCTTTGTGTTAATAGGAAGTTTATGGATATGTGGTGGCAATTGGATGTTCCATGCAGGACTTGATAAGAAAATACAAGTTTTACACATTTAAAAGATGTTTCCTTTTGTGGTTTTGTTTTATTTTCTGAGTGTTTCTATATGTACCCAGCCTGGCATTGAACTCATGATCTTCTTGAGTTAGCCTCTTAAGTGCTGGGATTATAGGCATGTACCACCACCCTAAACTCGTTTATCTTAATGTGTGTGTATATGGGTGAGTGTATGTGCATGTGCCTGCATGTAGAGGCTCCTTAGGAACTGTTCACTTTGTGTATGTATGCATGTAGGGTTGAAGTCAACTTTGCTGTTATTACTTAGGAGCCATGCTTTTTACTTTGGGAGCTGGGTATTAAACCACATACTAGGCTTGTTCGTTGCCACTGAGCCACACCCCTGCACTACAGAGCCATCATTTTTTGAGTCAGGATCTCTTACTGAGACTTGGGGCTGATGAGTACATTTATTTTTACTTCATTTTAAAGTGTCTCTCTATAGTTCTGGCTATCCTAGAACTCTCCTTGTAGACCAGGCTGGCCTCAAACTTAAAGAGATACACTTGCCTCTATAGAATAAAGGTTGTACTACTATGCCCAACCTTACAAGTATGTTTAATTTTAAACAATGGAGGAAAATGTTCAAGCGAAAAAATGTGCTTTTGTGATCTTATAGCAGAGTATAAACGGTTGCATTTTCTTTTGTATGCCTTTTAACATTTTCTTGGTTCTCATTGCATCTTCAATGTGGAAAATCTATCTACACTCACAAAAATTGCTGAAGATAATCTAGGAGGTGATATAATTTCATTTCCTTGTGGAAAAGTTTGTTTTCTTCTAGGACTGTCCCACCTCTTTTTATATTTGAATGTCAGTGCCACCTTTGCTCCAACTAGAAGACCCCCCCCCCCAGATAATATAGGAGTTGTCACTAGTGGAATAGCCCCCGAGTGCCACTTTGTAAAGTTTTCTTCATCTCACAAGTATTTGCCGGACATTTCTTTACGTTTAGATGTCAGTTTCCAGTCCCCCTACCCTTAGTAACCAAACCGGTTAAAGACAAAGAGAAGCCTCAATTCCCTTTGTTTTAGTGTGTTTAGTTCTGAGTACAAACATAAGTGCATATACACATTTGATTCGCTCTATTCTGTAGTCAAATCAACAAGCGGATTGAAGACTAGAATGTGTCTTTCAGCAACTTGCTTTTATGGTTTATTTGTAAGAAACAATTGAAGTGGGCACTTCTGCCTTTCTTTCTCTTCCTCTTTTTCTGTGGGGCTGGGGATCAGAGCTAGGGCTTCATTCTTGTTAGGTGGGTGCTCAGCACTCCTCCACTGAAAGACAAACTTTCCTGGCTGCTGCTGTAGCAGGCTGTATTAACTAGCGAAGAAAATAGATTCTGTTGTGGATATCATCTTGCTTTATTGAATAACTTAGTATCTATTCAAAATACTAATTCCACTTGACAACATATAGTCAGGCATAGATGCAGCTAGTCCATATATTTCATTTTTACAGTATCCAAATGAATGAAGGTTATTTTAGTGTTTGGTTGAACAGCCTGTACATAGAATGTAATAGAGTCCTGTTTTGAAAATCTTGGCTCTGTGTGGTAGCGCACACCTTTAATCCCAGTACTCAGGAAACAGAGAGAGGCATGTGGCTCTCTGTGAATTTGAGGCCAGCCTAGCCTATATAGTGAGTTCCAGATCAGCTAGGATTAGACAGTGAGACCCTGTACCAGGAAGGAAGGAAGGAAGGGAGGTAGGAGGGAAGGAGGTGGGAGGGAGGGAGAGAGAAGGAAAAAACCTTGTCATTTTCCATTCTTCTTTTACTTAAAAAACTGAATGTTTGTGAATTTTTGGTGATAATGGGGATTAAATCTGGGGCCTCACACATGCCAGAGAACCCAGCTCTCTTTTAAACTTTTAGTATTTTTAACTCTTTGTTTTTACAGATTTTCAGGCTGGGTCTCACTCAGGCTTCAGAGTAGCTGGAGACAGGCTGGAACCACCTGCCTAACTTTTTGCCGCTGTTAGTTATTTGACATAAAGTCTAAGTATACAACTCAAGATGGCCGTCAATGCCTACATGGCCGAGGCTGGGATAGTAGGCATGTGCCACCATAGAGACAGGAACTCATTCTGTGGTCCAAGTTGACTTCATAATTGTCTCCTGGTGCTTCTGCCTTCCTGGTGCTGGAGTGACAAGTGTGTGTTAATTTCCCTCTGCCCCTTCCTTTCTAAGTCTTACACTTCACTAGTTAAGTGAGTGTTTGTTTACTTCTTCTTCTTCTTCTTTGCCACAAGCCAAGCACTTTTAAAACCTTTGCTGAGAGTATCCATGTCATTGACCGAGGGTTAAAGAGAGCGAGCAGCTTACAGCAGTGAGCAGAAGCTGGCCCTTTGGCTGCCGTCTGTACAGTGCTGGTTACAGCTATTCTTGTCATTTTTGAACAGTAGTCCCTGATTAGTGGGGCTTGCACTGGGCTTTGCAAGCTCAGGGACCATGCTCTTTTGTTAGATCCTGTTTGAAACCCTTGGACTGACTGCAAGGATACATCACTGACTGCGTTATTAACAGTTAAATACTGCTTCCTCTATTGAATGAGTCTCCATCTGATTTACTGAACTACACTGTAAGCTTCGTGGACCAAGGACAGTGCATTATCTTTCTGTGTTTCCTCAGAACTTAGGGAAATTCAGCAGATATCATGAACTACAGTAGAGGTGTCTCTAGGCAGAGACGTTCGAGATCTTTTGATTGGCTACAGATGGACATCAGAGGGGCATAGTTAACTGTTTCCTACTGGAGAAAACCCCAGCCAGTGTCACTGAAGCGTTCAGGGCTTCCTGGACTTTTCTCATGAGAAATCTTACATTGACACCACCCCATTATATGCATATTAAAATAAATGCAAAAAGCAAACCTGTAGATAGTAAATCATAAGGAATTATTTTGTAAGGTCCAGTGAGTAGAGGTGCTTGCTACGAAACTTACTAACATGAGTACATTCCACAGGACCCACGTGGTGAAAGGGGAGAACCAATTCCTGCAAAGCTGTTCACTGACACACCAACCACACACACATGTGCACACTTAAAGAATGTAAAAATTAAATAGAACAATTCTGTGTATATACATATAATTTTAGTATTTATTAAAGATAAACAAGTTTATATACTAGTGAGCTTTACTTGTTTATTTTCACATGAAATCATTATCTTGGCTGAATATTTGATACTGTGGGACATGCAACATCTTTGACATTTATCAGAGTTGATTGATATTTTTATTTTATAATTAACAAAGCCGAGAATGCTACTTAATATAAACATATGGCACAAAAATGGCAGTAGTATGTCTAAGGCTATTTCCAAATTGTTGGGAATTCTGTCTTGGTCCCAAGCTAAAATGTACTGAGCTTTCTTTTACATTTAAAGTATTTATTGTGTGTGTGTGTGTGTGTGTGTGTGTGTGTGTGTGTGTGTGTGTGTGTGTGCATGTGCCCTATGGCTTACCTGTAGAGGTCTGAGGACATCTTGCAGGACTTGGTTCTCTCCATCTTTGGGTTTCAGGGATTAAAGGCTGCCATTAGCCTTGACAGCAAGTCCCTTTACTTGTGAGCAATCTCCCTGACCTACCTCACTGAACATTTTTTTTTTTAATGAAACTCAATTCATCATCACATGTAGCAATTTTAAAAATCGAATATTCTAAAACAATCAAACCCAGTATATATTAATTTGATACTTAGGAACTAAAAGTTTTGTTTTCCATAGTTAAAACTATGTTTCTATAAGAACAGAAAACATGTAAAAAAAAAAAAAAAAAAAAAAAAAAACAAAACCAAAAAACCAATTTTGCAATTGATAACAAACAGTAGTCTTGAATCTGAGCTAAGGTTTTAGGCAGTGTACCTAGCATTGCGTAGATGGTGACATGCACAGTGCAAATATTATGTTCCCAGCCAAAGCTGCAGTGAAATCCCATGTTGCAACGTGGATGTGTGCCTTCTGAAATACCTTAGATTCATTACACATTTGGTTTTGAATTAGATTTTGGGTACTGTATCCAGGAACCATTTCTTTTCCATAGTGGCAGTACACACCTTTAGTATCAGCACTCTGGAGGCAAAAGCTGAGGTAGAGGCCAGTAGATCTTTTGAGTTCAAGACCAGTCCCATGTGCTTGTCAAGTTCAAGGCCAGCTGGGGCTGTACACTGAGCCCCTGTCTTAGAAACAAAATGTGGAGGGGAGGGATCTTTTACTGTTGCAAGGTGTTTATGACCCTCACATTCTGTCATTGGATCCCCCATGGTTTAAGGAGCTGAGCTTTTAATTAATATAGCTGGAATGGATTTAAATGATTTTGAAATTGAGTCCTTATATTTTAAAAGATGAAAACCCTAAAATGTTAGCCCATATATGTCACGAATCTTCAGATTACTTATAATGAAATTTGTTTCTGAGATTTATAAGAAAATAGTTTTACTCATGCTTTTTAAAGTGTCAGTATTTTAATTGTGTACCTTCTGCTTTCCCATCTCCAGCTTTTGTGGTCTTGGTCCCGCTGGTGTTTTATTTTCACTGAGTTTAGAAGCTGAGGGGCTCGTTAGTCACAAGGATGATTATAAAGATTCCCCAGACCCAAGACAGGATTCTTCAGGTCTCAGTCTGTAGCCCAGGCTTGGTGTCTAACTTGCTGGCTCTGGAGGTTAAGTGCATTCTCTGGCTTTCCTCACTCAGTGCCAAAGCCTGAGTGTTACTGATGGGAATCAGCTATTCTCTCAGATGGGGAAGCCATAGCATTAGAGCCTGTTCTTTCTAAAATGAAAATATTAACCAGAGGGATAGAGAGCCACAGAAATGGATCACAGATTTCTTGCAAGTTAATTCTTGTTTCTTGCAGAGAAAAATGTTTAGTTGTCTGAACAGGATTTACTGATAAGGATGTTTTAACATGTTTGCATTCTCTGGGTAGATTCTTTTTTTGGTTAGAGTTTAGGTTTTAGGTACTGGGCAGAAGAAAGTTTCTTAAATGATAAATTTGCATAATAAAGTGTAATTTAATATTTTGATAATGGCAACTTCTAGCCGTTTAGAGAAAGAAATTGAATTTTCTTTTTATGATTAAATTTATGATTACCATTTATTTTCTTTTTAGTTTTGAATTCTCATGTTCTCAGAACATGTTCAGAAAGAGTTAATCCTGAGACCACAGGTATGAACAGGTCTAGGTTTGAGAGCTGTTGGCTTTTCAGGTACTAGAAATGCTGCCTGAATGTAACCTGACACTGGTAAGCTGAGTGGCCCATAATGAAGAGTGGAGAAGTATGTGAAAGAACTGGAATTTCAGGTGTGGGGAGTAATTGCAGCCTCCCTCAGAGCTCTGGAACTGTTCCTCTGTGTGTCAGAAAAAAGCAAAGAAAGTGAGCTGCTTTGGTGTGATCATTCATACTGGTTTTTTTTTTTTTTAAGTGAATAGAGTTGGAGCTGAGGTGAGTTTGATTGGGAAAACACCTGCTTCAGCTTTGCCTAGGTCACCAGAAACTTGTTTGAGACGTTATACCCAATGCCATTTGTGCTGTATTTGTATGAAAGTAAAATCAGTTTGGATAAAATTATGGGTGCCTCATTCCCCTCTGCTGTCCCCCAGTTTAAAAGTGTCCTCCTTTCTTATTAAATAATAACTAAAATAAAGACAGTTGATTTAAATGAACAAACGCCCAACATTAAGTAGCTATACTGAAAAGATTAGGGATTGTATACAGCTGAAGTTTCAACTCTTCAGAGACAGATGAAATAAAGGATCCTGAGTTCAAGGGCAGCCATGGCTATGTAGGAAAACACCGTTTTCAAAAAAACAAACAAAACCAAGCTGGTGGCCATATATTTGGTGTGATCCAAATTACAGAAACTGGGTCTTAACCCTTCCTATTTTTTATACCCCCACTTACAGAGACAATTTTGTGTTCCATTGAGGATTTTTAAAAATTAAAAGGTTAATTTCTCAAAAGGCTAGGATGTCAGATGTTTGTTTTTTCTTCTTTTGAGACAGGGTCTCATGTGGTCTAAGCTAGGCTAGAACAGACTCTCCTGCCTCTAGCTTCCAAATACAGGATTAAAGATGTTGGTATGTGAGTACACCACACAGCAGTGCTTGGAAATGAACTTTGGTCCTCTTAGGATAGCAGTGAGCATTTGTAACTCATGAGCCATCTCTTCAATCTGTCCAGCCACAAGCATTTTATTTATTTATTTTGCTTTTTTGGCACAGATTCTTACTATGTAGCCTCAGCTGATTTGGAGCTTATTATGTAGACCTGATAGGCCTCAAACTCTTACTTTCTGAGCATTAGTGCTGCCTGCATGGATGTCTTGAAACTGCCATGTGGGTGCTGGGAATTGAACCCCTGGAAAAAGCAGTCAGTGTTCTTATCTGCTGAGCCATCTCTCCAGCCCCATGACCTGGAGCTCTTAGAGGTCTGACTGCCCCTGCCTGCCTGCCTGCCTGCTGGGATTGGAGTTTACCATACCTGATATATTTTTTAATTAGTTATGAAAGGCCTAAATGCAGTCAGAAATGATTTGATTACATTGAGCATTAATTTGTGCCCCTCCCCATTTTGTGTATGTGATACATGGCTTAGAGAGATCTTTACAGTGAAGTCTCTTTAAAAATTTTTATCCTGGGGCTAGAGAGATGGCTCATCACTTAGATGGATTGCTGTTCTTGAAGAGTACCCAAGTGTTCCTAACAGCTACATTGTGGCTCACAATTGTCTATAACTTCAGTTCCAGGAGATCTGATGCCTTCTTCTGACTTCCACAGGCAGCAGGCATTCATGTGGTACACATACATATAGGAAGGCAAAACGCTCATACATGTAGAAAAAAATATAAAAAATTTTAAAAATTTGAATAAATAAAATTATTGTCCTTTCCTCCTACCTGTGGGTTAGTAAGAGACTAATATTGTTCCTGTTGGGGGAAATTCAATTCTATTTACACAATGGTGATTACATTGTGGCGTGGGTTTCCCCTCTCATATTCATAGTTACTTTTCAAACATTTATATATTTTATCTTATGTTTTATGTGGATTCTCTTGGATTTATCTGAACCATGTGTGTTTGGTGCCTGCAGAGGTCAGAAGAGGCCAAGGATTTCCAGGAACTAGAGTTACAGGCAGTTGTGAGTTGCCTGTAGTCAGTGCTGGCAACCAAACCCATGTCCTCTGCAGGAGCTAACTCCTGAGTCATCTTTGGTTCCCAAATTTACATTTGTTAATGTAAATGATGGTAGTGATACTAGACTCAAAGAACTATGAACAACACCAATAAACATTACCTAAAGTATTTTAATGAGTTATTAAAATGTGGTAGTGACAAGTTTTTATCAATTTTTTTTTATTATTTCTCACTTTTAAGGCTAAGTGAAGCTGTAAAGTAAGAATATGGTATGGTAGACTTGGATATCAACAGAAATAGTAAAACTAAGGCTTACTAACTAAGCAGTGAAGGAGAAATCTGCAAACCTTTCATTTCTAAGTGTTTAAAAGTGATCTATTCCAGGTATCAAGAGGAGGAATAAAATATTCTACCAAGACATTTCAGAAATAGCTGTAACAGAGTGTGGTTAAATACTTTGGCAACAAATACTTCTGTTTTATGTGCTGGGGGATAAACTCAGGGCCTAGGGCATGCAAAGGTGTACTATGCCCAGCCCCTGATACTCTGCTAGTGAAGACATTAATGACGTTCTGTTAGTAGAGATAGAGGGGCAGGAAGAGACTGGGCCAGTTGTCTTCTCTTGGCTACTAATTGCCTGTGTCTTTAGACAAGGCAGGATGCTTCAGGCCCACATTCTCAATGAATGTGAGTCCTCATTTATCTGTAAAGTGTATGTGGCTTTTTTTTTTTTTTTTCCTTTTTTTCAACCCTAAAACCTGTGATTCAAATCTGGGAAGGTTGTGAAGTTTAGTTTGATAATAATTTCTGTTGCCAAGCATTAACATATTGAAAAACAGATGAGAAAAAAGCCCAGTTGTGGTCCAGCACACAAAAATTCCATATTACAGTCTGCAGGTTCACTGCTCCTTCTGATTTCTAAGCTTTATGTGGACTCTCTCTTTTTCTCATTTTCTGTTCTTTATTTCTGATGCGTTTCTTCTAATAGTTTTTCTGAGTACCCTTGCTTTTCTTAGAATACTTCAAATTGATTTTGCAAAAGTCTCTATTAGTTGTTGGTGTAAGAATACTTCCTGTTCAAGTATTTGTTATATAGTTATTACAGAATTCCATTTATTGAGGTACCGATGTCATCTGAGTAATTGGTTAATTCGGTTAGTCCATTTTTCTTCGGCGATGCCTTTTACCTTCTTGAGCTGGAATGATCTAATCTAACACCTTGTGTGTTCTTGAGTCTCCTTATTTATCATTTTCTACAGAATATGTTTGTATTATAGTAATTTTCAAAAAATTTAAGAAATCTTTTTTATTTTGTTTTGTTTTCTGGTTTTTCAAGACAGGATTCCAAATTTAGTTGTTCTAGAGCTCACTCTGTAGACCAGGATGGCCTCATAGTCAGAGATACACATGCCTCCCAAGTGCTAGGATTAAAGATGTGTGCCACAACCACCTAGCTAGAAAAATCTTAATATATTAAGTAATGGATTTTTCATATTTTTATATTTGAAATGCTTTTTAAGAAATCCTATATTTTTATATTCAGTGAATAATTGATTTTGGCATATTTCTATTGATATATTTCTTATATTTAACATACTTTATAATTATACGAAAACAATTTGAATTGAGTAGTTGTAGTCATTAATGTGAACCAATGTTTTGTATTTAAAATTGATAAGGTTACCATGTTTGAGATAGGATCCTAAGCAGACTCTGTTAAGTTAAAAAAATATATCTGTTTATTTTCTATGCATGAATGTTTTGCCTGCATGTGTATTGATCTTTGCACCAGGTGGGAAAGGAAAGGTTGTTCTGTTTCCTGGGACTGGAGTTACAGATGATTGAAGGTCTCTATGTGGACGCTGAGAATTATACAGTTCCTTGACAAGAGCAGCTAATGCTCTTAATTGCCGAACCATCTCTCCAGCCCCATAAGTAGAGTTTTAAAGCCCTAACCTGTATACAGCTGGCTTTATCAAAAGGATACTAGAATGCAAGGCACTGGAGTCAACTTCGATTTTGTTGCTAATGGACAGATACAGTGTTGGAGTTGAGCCGCTAATTGTGGTGAGAGACTCAGTGATTATAGAATGGGACTTACGAAGTAATTAGGGACCTGAGGTGCACCTGTTGCATATTTTGAACAGGCTACTCAGAGCTATAATTAAGCTAATGTTTATTGAGTTCAGCTTCTATGCCAGGCATTCTGCACAAGTATTTGGCTTTTCCTTTAAGCAAAGCTAGGAACCAAAGCCAGTGTCTTTCTAGGCAAGTGCTCTGCCACTGGCCTGCAGCCCATTACCTACACAAGTATTTCACAGATGACTTTTGCAGCTCTAGGTCTCACTGGCATTTATTATGCTCATTTAACAGAATGAGCAGTCATCAAATGTATGGAAACTGCTCAGGGCTGCACCTCAGAGGCAGAACCCAAGTGGTCTGATACTAGAGTTCATGTAATTGTTGTGTTTGATAACTTTTCCTCAAGTATGGAGATTGGTGATGAGAGCTTAGGAATTTAATTCTAAGCATTTACGAGGCATAGCTCTCCAAGGGAGAATGGCGTTAGAGCTAGTCTGGAAATTTGTCTAAGATGCCCAACTGGATGACTTCTCAAACAATGTGTAAGTAAGATGGCAACATAGTAAAATGTTAACTGTGGTAAAATGAAGGCTCTAGACTTTTTCCTTGTTGCTTTATAGTGTTATAAAAACATGTGTGAGAACTTACAGCAGCAGGGTTCCTAAAGCCTATGGCTCATTAATGTGTAAATTTAAACGAGTTATTGTTTGACTGTTTTAGATAAGAGCTGGTGATGTGCAGTGCAAGTGCCTCCATGCCTAGCATTTAAATAGGTTTAAAGTCTACTGAGGATCTTACATTGACTTAGGGTAGAACAGACTCCTTTGTTTTCGATCTTAATGCCCAGATTCTTTTCTAACTGGAATAACTTTAGGGAAACATCATGGTATCTGTGTTGGACATTTTAGACACAACTCGGAGATTCTGTGATGGACTCCGAGGATATGAAAGTTTACTGGCTGGACTTGGAGAAAACTCGAAAGAGGAGTTTCCTCTTCAATCTGATATAAGTGTTTACTCAAATCTGTGCTTTAAACTGCAGTAGCTAAAATATCTGGGTGGAGTTAGAAGCAAGACTGTATGTTACAGTAATTGATTTAAGAAATAAGATTAGGGGACTGGAGAGATGGCTCAGTGGTTAAGATCATTGGCTCCTCTTCCAGAGGACCTAGGTTCAATTCCCAGCAACCACAGGGTAGCTTGTGTAAGGGTTCATGTAAACAGGTCACTCAAATACATAAAATAAATAAATAATTTTAAAAATCAAATGGTATTCTAGAGTTAGCTATGTTATACTTACAGACCACAAGGTCTGGGCACCTCCTTTATTTACTGGTTTAGGTGTCTCTAAATAAAATTAACAGCTATGTTATTTCAGTATCCTTGACATACACAGAAGCTATGTCTGGTTTAATTATCAGAGAAGTTTTTCCTTAAGAACCATCATTTTAAAGCCACAGGATACCTACACGTGGACGAGGAAGAGGAGAGAGACACAGCATCAGAGGCCTAATAACTAAGGAAAATGCTTTCTGTCAGATTTGAGTTAATGAACTTCCCTATACATTTGAACCGAAAGTGGGGGCGTGGCTAAGTTATCTTTCTTTCCCCTGCTGATGAGTGATAGTGATTTGGGGCAGCCATTCAGGGCTATTTTTACAGCTGTCAGTCATGTGTTGTGAGGTCAGGCTGTTTTCATTACTTGCCCTTATGTTTGAGATTTCCGAGGGTCAGCTAGTAAAGCACAGTAGCACAGAGGAGATGTGGCTGAAGAAAGCACACCTTGAAACTTTATACAGACCCTTCCTGTGCTTTCTCTTTTGAGAAAATCAGGTTTAGAATACCCTTGAACCTAACCATTTACAGAGAGATTTCTGTGTCACAAACAGCCCCAGTCCTGTATATATTTTCTTGTTTAAAGTTGATAAGAATTTCTTTATCAAAAATACTCCATTGCTAAATCAAAAATATATGTAGAAATAGCTTGAATATCCAATGGTAGATATTTAAAACAATATTTATCATTAACATGAATGAACCTTCTTATCATTAGTATGGGCACACAGGTCTGGTGGGTAGAGAAATTTAAAACCCTGATTCTTTCCCCAGGAGAGGTTTAGCCCAGCTTCTTTTTGATTCCTGCATACTGGTTTTCAGACGCTGAAACATTTATTTGGTCGAATTAAGTGAACACTTTAAAATGTGAGATAGTGTGTGGTTAGTGTTAAGTTGGCACTATAGGGCAGTAAGTGCTGTGATTTTGAAGGGAACAATTCCTATAGGTTGAGACATGAAGTTGGGAGACTTTATGAAGGAACTTGGGAGGTATAGGTAGGAGAATGAGTTCAAAGCCACCCTTGTCTACATGGCCAGTTTGAGGCCCACCTGTCTAACATGATAGCCTCTCTCAAAAAACCCAAAATGTGATTTAAACATTGAAGAATGAGAAGCTAAAATGTGGGAGAGAATATTCCAGAAACAGGAATAAGGGAAGTTAAGGAGGGAGGCAAAAGCAAAGCTGTCTTGTTCAGAGGAGCATATAAGGCACAGTTACTACAGAGGAATCGGGTTATGTAACAATTTAAGGGCAACAGTAAGTAATGTTTGTGTGGCACCAGGTACATATCTGTGTGGGTACATCTGTGCTCAGCATAAACATGAAAATATTAAAGGACAAGAGTGTGTTAAAAAGTAGTTTCTTAATGTTATAGTTAAATCTCTGCTAAAAGGGTCGGGTGGGTCAGGGTTGGACACCAATGGCTTGGAACTGAGTTCAGTGGGTAAATATCTGATTTGAATTTATAACCCTTATTTTATTTTGACTTTAAATTGTGGAAATCACAGTGATCTATGTTGGCCTCTAAAACCTGAACTATATAGGGAATTGACTTGACAGAAATTAGGAAATGGTGTACCTGACCTGGCTAGCTCCTGCTAATTAGATGCAAGTTTTCCAGGAAGCTGACTCACTATTTCTCTCTATTCCCATGCCTGTTTCTTTACAGTTAAATTGCTAGGATTAGTCATCATCCTATGCTTCAAGTTGTCATCATTTTGAAATATTTATGTTAATATTATAAGAGATGTTTCAAATAACTACATTTCCAAAAAAATTACTATTTAAAGCCTTTACTCTTCCTGTCACATTTATGGCCATAAACATTGAATATTTAATACAATTATGATAAACACCTATGTTAACTTTACCTTTTGCAACAGTAATATACAAACCTATTTAGCAGGCATTTTTAGAGCACTGTGGGGTTATTTTTGCTCCTAAGTGGCCTTTCTGTTTTTCTCCTATTGTAAAATGCAGCCCTTTGCATGTTCTAACTTGCTGGGACGTGGTCAAGTACAGTTTCCTTCCTGTAGCTTGTGTTAGAGATAAGGCTACATTTCAGTGCATTCAAAAAGAAGCCCCTGAAGACAGGGTCAGTATGCTAACTCCCATGTTTTCACTCACCGCAGGTTTTCAAGGACAGAAAGTAGGCTTTAATTTCTGCTCACTTTAAAAAGCTTGTAAAATAGCACTTACAAGCTTTAATTACCTTCATTTAGATATATATGGCCAGGGATGGTGCTTGCACTTTGCTATTAAGAACAAATGAGTCCGTTATGACATTATTCAGAGAGTAGTAGTTAATGTGCATGTAGGTGATTTTCTGGGTTAGAGAAAAAAATGTAACTGTTTATATATCCTCTGCTGGGATTTAAAATTTCCTAATTATTACTGAACACCCCAACACCCACCCCCACATATACATACTCAGTACTTTAACTCACGGATGGCTTGGAGTGGAGAAGAAAGAAAAAGTAACGCCGGGAGATTTTATCTTAGGAATGAAGTCTTCAAAGAAAGTCCTTCTTTTAACAACAAAGCCGGTGTTTACTAGTCTTGTTGATTTTCCTAAGAGCAACAGTGACGCTTGGAGACTCGTGCTGTCTGTCGCTTGTTACATTTTAGCCAGGTGGTTGCTTTTTTACCGCTAACGTAAGCTTTTGTTTTTCAGGGCCAAGGAGACCAAGAGAATTACTTCAGAAAGTGCCGGTTTGCTAGAATGTCAGTGAAGCAGGAAAACCTGAAGCACGCCTTTCTCTGAGGAGGCCTGGGTCTGCAGGAGCTGCACAGACTTGCCTGAGGGGTTTTACAAACTGCTACTTGCCACTGCTCTGGATTTGAACCTGTTTGGGCTCTCTCATGTGGATCTAAGGGGAATGGTTTACTATGGCCACTGTTGTCCAACAGAACGACCTAGTGTTTGAATTTGCAAGTAACGTCATGGAGGATGAACAGCAGGTGAGCCAGAAAAAATGGGATTTAGTACACTTCTTAAGACTTTCCATTAGTATCAGAATATTAATTATTTTGTTAGTAGGAAAACTTACTTAAATAAAAATTTAGAAATTACATTTTTGGCAGTAATATCATTTCATATTTTAAGTAACAATTCACTGTATGTAAATGCTACCCTTGGTTTTGATGTGGTAACAAGGGAATAATATTTGTGGTTCATTTTGTTTTTCTAAAGTGAGACCAAACAGTAACTACTCCAGGTAATATTTTAAACTACTTGTAAAAGTTGTAGAGAACACACCAATGTCTATAATTAATCTTTTAATTATGGGTTATTTTTTCAAGTAGATTATACTATAATTTGGCCATCTCACAATTACATTTCTCAGTCCAAAGAATATAACCCCGAGGAAGTTTCCTAACTTTTCCAGACCCGGATTTGTCATCTGCACGGAAATTGAACCAAGACTTTTGAAGTTACCGCTTATGGAATATATATGTGTGTGTATGTGTATTTGTGTGTGTGTGATATATGATGTACCAGTTATTGCCCTTACATGAATTAAGATCTCAAGTGATACTGAGGTGAAGGATTTAAACATAACTTTGATCCTCTGATTTCCCGCAATGTGAAAAGGATAGAATAGAATCTCTTGGAACTTCAAAATTGACTTAATTTAAAAAAAGCAAGGATGTGAGAGGTAGTGTGTGCTAAGAATCTTTTAAGAAGCAGAGGGTTTACAGTGTGCTCAATATGGCTGATTTACAGGCTGGAAAAGGCCTGATCCCAAAACTTTAAGGAGACCAATTTTAATGTCTGTTTTTATTATAGAAACATAGTTACTACAAATAATAAAATAAAATTATTAGTTTTAGTGGGACATTGCACTTTTTTAGCTATATTGTATACTGAAGTGATACAACACAAAATGTATAAATATACCCACAAAAGGTGAGAATTTGGACTAAGTGGGCCTAAAATTAAGATGAAATTCAACTGAGGGAAAACAGGTCACCACTAAAGGCATATTAATATCAATAGGAATTTAATCTGGAGGCAATAGAAGAGATTTTTGGAGACGAAAGTTATTTTGAATTGTTTTAAGACAGGATGTTTATGTACATACTAAAGTTTGAAAAATTGTGTGCTGACTATATGGCTTCTTCAGAGATAAAAGGTCCTGTGATAGGTTCCAGGCTTGGTGTGGTAAGGTTTGAGGTGGCACAGAGGATGTGGCAGCAGAGGACAGAACATTAAGCTGTTTACTGACATGTTCTAGTGTAGTGGGTCTCACACTCATGACCATGAGAAGTACATTTTACACCATAACTCCGTGTTTTTATTGTGTATACATAGACTTAGAAGTGTGCTGCTAACACTTGTACCCTTGCCATGCTGGAGGTACTTAATTTCTCTTAGGTTTTTGGTTTTTTTATGTCTTTGGGAAGGGTATTGATGTCTTTCTCCTATCTCCATTCTGTTGTTTATTACTTTGTTTACTTATTTATTTTGTTTGTGTTTTATTTTTCTGAGACAGGGTGTCACTATGTAGTTCTCACTGGCCTCATACTCGTTATGAAGACAAGGCTGGTCTCAAATTCACAGATAACAGCTTTCTAAGTGCTAGGGCTACCATGTGTTACCACCAGGACCAGAAATCTTTAATTTTTTTGAGAAAAGATCTCCCTGTGTTCCCCTGGCTTGCCTAGAACTACATATAGAAACTAGATGACCTCAAATTCAGAAACTGTGTTGTACCATGTGTTACACTACACACAGTAATAGCACTTACCAAAGCAGCAAGAGCCAACAACAATGCCTTAGGATGGTCTTTATTGAGCCTTACTGTTGGGGGTGCACTACAGTTACATTACAAATTACAATTTATTCTGGCCAAAAAAGAAAAACCGTTTCTCTCTTTCAAATTCATGGCCTCTGTTTTCCATTACTAGTCCTTGCATACATGATGGGTGTGTCTCAGTCAGTGCTATTGCTGTGTAGAGACACTGTGACCACAGCAACTCTTATTAAAGAAAGCATTTAGTTAAGGTTTGGGAAGTTTAGTCCATTGTCATCATGGTGGGAAGTGTGGCAGCCTGCAGGCAGACATGGTGCTGGATTGGCAGGCAGCAGGAAGAGAAAGCCATTGTGCTTCCAGTGACACACTTCCTCCAAGGCCACACCTCCTAATCCTTTCAAACAGTGCCATTCCCTAGTGACCACTGTTCAACTCTATGAACCTATGGGGGCCATTCTTATTCAAGCACCACATATGTTTTGCCAAATACATCCTGCTTAAGCTGTACACTGTTAATGTATGCTTGTTTGCAGAGAGCAAGGAGTATATAGGACAGTCTGAAGGGAGAAAGGAAAATAATGTAATTATAAAAGAAATAATAAAAACAAAGGAAAATGTACTAAAATAAAACAAATGGCAGATAATTAACAAGAAAAAAGACTGTTTAAACAACTTCACAGGGGTTCACAATGGGATTTCAATATTATCATGAGTAAGTTCAGAGAAAAGACAATTTGCATAGATGCCTGAGTTTCGATAATGCTGTGAAAAGCCAGGTGTCTTCAGAAGAGTCCCTATCTACTAGAGCCAGCAGGTGTAAAATGTGCTTGGTTTGCTGTGCTTCCAAATACAGGGTTCATGATGAAGACAGCCATCTACACATTCTTAAAGCCAAGCTTTAGCTGAGATGATACTTTGACTACAGGGGTAGTTCATCCTTGTACACCAATGTGGTGGCCGCGCTTACTGACTGAGCAAGATGTAGTCATGGTGTCTGGGTGTATATCTTAGGCCTCTTCTCTGGGGCAGACTGACTAGTAAGTGTTGGCAATCAATGTGGCACAGTGTCATGGAGCTTCAGTTAAGCCATCCTTAACATGGGAGCTGTTTTCACCATGACTTGGTGAGGAGTATCATCTTTAAACTGCTTTCAAATATGGAGACTAGAGGGCTGCAGAGATAGATGGCTCAGCCTCTTCATTTTCTATAGTATAGCATTGTAACATTCCATGGTCCTGGGTAACTAGAAGACCTACATTGTTCACCTGTAATAGATTTTGTAGCCAAGGTTGGAAAGTCACCTAGAATCAGTACGCTTCAACATTATGCTTAATATATACTTGAGTTCCAATTCTGATTTGTGTACATTTTTTTGAAACTATCTCTTAAGGAATAAAGTCCATGCCAATCAGTTAAAATTTGTATAAATCAAGTTATTCTTCCATCCATGCATCCATGCATCCATCCATCCACCCACCCACATGTATGCACTGTGGTATAGATATGGAGGTCAGAGGACATTTTATAGGAGTTGTTTTTCTCTTTTCATTATAAAGGTGCTGAGAATCAAATTCAGGTTGTGAAACTTGGTGGCAGAACCCTTAACTCATTGAGCCAGCTCCCTGGCCCTAAGTCAGTTTTGGGAATCATTTATTTCAGCAGTGTATGCCTATAATCCCAGAATGTGGGAAGTTCAGACAGGAGGATCAGTGGAAGAAAGCTTGCCTAACATACAAGAGGTCTAGCCCCTAATTCCCAAAAAGCAACAAAAGAAAAACAGAAACCAAAGGCGACTTCCTGTTTCTATTTAGGTAGAATATTGAATGACTGTTCCTTGATTACTTATATGTCTTACAGTATAAAAAGTTATTTAGCTCCATGTTATTTAATTCCTATAATAATTTTTACAGATGGTCTTACTTTTTTCTCTTTTTAAATAGACCCTGGAAAAAAAAAACTTAGAGAACCTGGATAATTTGAACATACTTGGAAAAATTGGTTTTTGTCCAAGTGTGTTCTAATACCCAGTTAGAGATGAAGTATTTGCTGCTATACCATCTTGGGGTGTGTGTGTGTGTGTGTGTGTGTGTGTGTGTGTGTGTGTGTGTGTGTGTGTGTGTGTGTGTGTGTGTGTGTGTGTGTGTGTGTGTGTGTCTGTGTGTGTGTGTAGTACAATTGACTTATGGCAAAATGCTGTCAGAGCTCATTGTGATAGGATGAAATGCCAAGTATTTGGTTTTTCAAGCTTAAAGGTGAAGGAGATCATTTCAAGAATAAATCAGAGGTCTGCAGAGGGGTGTCTTCAAGGCTGAAAGCTCAGGCTGCTCCTCTCCCCGTCTGATTGGAAAGCTTGGGGCAGGAATGTGTCTTAAAGGTTTATTTTCATGAGTGTACTATGTTTAATTTGTACATTTACTGGAGAAGTCTTAGAGTCAAGGCGTTTTTGAAGACCATGAGAGAAATGAGGCATCAACTTGATTGAGGTGTGTGTGTGTGCAGTGTGTGTCTGTCAGTTTGTCAGTCTTGGTATGAACACATATTAACTACTTGAAAGTATGCTTGCCTTGTACTTGTTATTCAAAAGAAGTATCTGCACTGAGGGAATTTAAAGAGACTTTTACCCTGCTTTTTGTTTGAGGCAGATGTTTTGCTCTTTGGCTGTGTGCTGTTTTCTAGAGGGCTGTGGCAGGATGTTTCACAATCACTGTGGAACAGATTGAGAGCTGCTGTTAGGGAAACTTGGCAAACACATTATGTGAGTGCTCTTGTATTTTTTTAATACCTGAAAGCCTGTTGAAAACTTTACAGCACTGAAGTAGTCTTCTGTAGTTTTTAAGCAACCATCTAGGACTGCAGGGCTGCTCTAGTGAGGGAAATAAAGCAATGTATTAGCAGAGGCACATACTGTGCTGTTTCCACCGGTTCCTCCACTTCTCCTTTTGGTTGGTGGCGTTGGCTCAGCATATGAGATGAACCACAACCAAGGGAAACTCAGGGCAGTGTTGAAATTTGAGGAACTGTCCTTGGTTTGATTTTTATTATTGCTGCTAAAACTTTGGCTGAAATCTTGCATTCAGCATATGCTGTAGGACTTACCTGTCCATGACACGTTCTCTGTCTCCTCTTGAGCTTTTCAGACTTTCAGTAAAGTTAGAAAACCTGTGAAACTCAGTTTTCCTCGCTATATTGAAACTGGAATTTAGAAACAGATGCTTCAAAAACTGATTGGATAGTTTTGATTCCAGGAAATCTTTCTTCTCAGTCCCCAGGGCTTGTGGTTTACTTTGGTTCTATTCCACAGAGTGAAAACCATTTACAAATGCCAAGTAGCAAAAAGTCCTGTAACATCTCTTTAGATTTCTAGTATTCAGAGATCTACGTGAGTGATAAGAGTTGACTCAATTTAGGCAATGTGGTTTTTAATAATTCTTTCTATCAGTGTTCTAGACCTGAGTGTAAATTGGACCCACTTGGGAAAGTTTATTTATAGACCCTTGCCATATCCCCAGATACTCTGAATTATCTGGTACTCATTTGCTGTTAAAAATGTTTCCCAATGTAGAGACAAGGTTAAGTAATGCTAAAATTTAGTGGAATTCTCTTTCTCAAATCATACCTAGAACTGGGGTCTGGCTAGGTGGTACAGTAGCTGCTTAATATATCTGAGGCTCTCAACTTTATCCTCAGATTTCCAAGGTGGATAGATTTGCAAGAGGGTAGAAAAGATACTTAATTGTTTAAATGAGGAAAACTTTTAGACATGTTTGGAGAGTATTTAAAAACATCTTTTGTTGAGAATGGGGGTAGGTAGTGTAGCACAGGCTAACCTAAAACTTGGTGGCTTGAGAAGGACTGAAGTCTTAGCCTTGTTAGAGTAGGTGTGGCCTTGATGGAGGAAGTATAGCCCTGGAGTGGGCTTTGAGGTTTCAAAAGTCGTGCTAGCCCCTGTCCCCCCTTGGCCTGTGGATGAGGATGTAGCCCTTAGCTACTGCTCCCGTGCCATGAGTTCTGCCATGTTCCCACCATGGAGACAATGGACTAAACCTCTGCAACTGTGAGCAAGTTCTTGAGTAAATGCTTTCTTTTCTAAGTGTTGCCTTGGTCATGATGTCTCTTTATAGCATTAGACAAGTGCTCAAGAGATACTGTCACTTTATTTCTTTAAGGAAACATCAGTACTAGGGTGAAGCTGAGATATTACACTTGCCTGTGTTCTCAAAGTTCTGGGTTTGATCCTAACACAATAAAAAAGGTAATAAATATTAAAAGTAGAAATTTTATAAAAGAAACCACATATTTTCTTTATCTGTTAATAGTCTCATCATTTTATAAATAACTTAAAATGTTTTAATTTGTGTTTTGAATTGGTTTTGGGTAGGCTGGCTTCAAATTGCAGTGGTCAAGTAATTCTCAGCCTCAGTCTCCTGGTATTGGGGACTGCATGGGCATGCCGTGCTCACTGCTGTGACCTTTGGAAGCTCTTTTCTAAAATCAATCTTGGAAAGAAGTTAAGCTTAAACAGTGTAGAAAAAAAACCCAGGAGTTCAAATGTAAGCATAAAGTCTACTCTTAAAACCAGCAGTAAAGTTATATATGTCTTTATTTTATTTTCATAATCTTTTGGTATTGGGATAGAGGGAATCGGTGTTCAAACAAAAGACTTGAAGTAATTTATTTAAGCTGAGTCCTATTAAAGGTAGAATTTGTCTAACTTACTCCTCTTCACCTATTAAAGTCGTAACCCACATTACCAGAGAATGTGACCTTATTAAAGTCATTGCAGATGTGATTAGGTAGGATGAGTGGAGGGAGCCCCTATTATAGGGTGACACTTTATAGAAGGGGAAACTCAGACTCAGATACATGGAGAGAATGTCATGTGAGCATGAAGACAGCCAATAATAGTCAAAGAGAATTGAATAGGTCTGCAGAAGGAACCAGCCATATATCAATCAACGCCTTAATCTAGACATAGTCTTCAGAACTGTGAGACTGCATTTCTGTTGTTGAAGGCTTATTGGTACTTATTGTGTAAGTCCTAACAGATGGATTCAAGTCAGAAGGTTTTATTTACTTTAAAAATCTGAATTTTCAATAATTCAACATGTGAAATTTTATGTTAGTTCACACCATCTTCTGTTCAAAGCCCTGATCAGCCTGAAACTTGTTAAGTAGATCCTGGCCTTGAACTTCGGGCAATCCCCACCCCTTTCCTCCATTCTGTAGAGTGCTGAGCTCACCGTGCTGTGAGGAATTTTACAACATGTGATTTTGAAGGTCTGGATTCTTGATGACTCATGCTTTAGTCAGTTTCTAGTCAATCCAGATAAAAGGCAGTTTATCTTGAGGCCAGATCCACAGCTGGAGTTTCTGGAGTTGCATTTTCCTTCCATTTATGGTAATAGAGGCCAACACCTTGTAGTCACTTGAGATGTGTTCTGTAGTTTGAGGCTTCTTCTCCTAATTTTAATTGTATTTGTATTTTAGTGTGAGTGTATGTGTGTGTCTCTGTGTGTATTGCTTATGTGTATGTTAGGATAACACAGGTGTGCCTGCCATGGAATGGGCTATTGGATCCCTGGTACTGGAGTTATAGGTAGTCGTAAACTGCAGTGTGGGTGCTGGGAATTGAACTCTGGTCCTCTGGAAGAACAGCCAGTTCTCTTAACCACTGAGCCATCTCTTCAGCCCCGTGTGTTTTTATGAACATGTGAGTTGTTTATTGATAGTGCCCTGAAGAAGTGGAATATGAACAACTTTAAAGTAGGCTCATGGTTTTTAATTTTGAGGTTATAATTTTAATATTTCTTTCTTCACTTTCCTCCCTCCAAAACTCCATGGCAAACTCCCTGGTCCCCTGGCTGTTACATTCTTCTTTTCCCTTCTTCCACAATCTTCCTCGAACAGGAGTGTTTTGTAGATGTATCCACTGGGACTGAGCTTCACGTTTTGACTGGTTGTGGTTTTCTGTAGTGGTCTCTGTCTCTTGATGAGGCGTGAGGACTACAGTTATCTGTGGATATAAATGCAAATGTTTATAGATTGTTGTTAGGGATTATTATGTTTATGATTTTAATGAGACACTTCTTAGCAAGAGAAGACTATGTGTATAAATCGGGAGTGACCCTGGGAGAAATTAAAAATGCCAGGAAAGTTTGTAGCAGACTTACAAACCCTAGGGAAGGTAATGTTAAAGGCACATCACCACTCTAAATGCCTGCTTACCCACTGTGCTTCTAAACAGGGTCAAGTAGATAAGTATTCAGTTTAATAAAGCTATCATTTTATTACTAAGTAAGATACAGATAAATAACATAGACCCTGGAGTCAGTTGAAGTAATGGTTTGGTTACTTAACAGCTATGTGACATGGTAAAGTATAGTTGCTATTCATACCTGAAGGGGGCAGGTTCCAGGACTTCTGGATAAGCATAAACTTAAGTACCTCATTTGAAACAATTTTTTTAAAAAAAATTTAAAATCTCTATATATACCCTCCCATATCCTTAACCTAATTTCTATATTAATTATACCTAATATACCATAAATTTTATGGAAACAGTTGTTACACTATTTTGGGACTAATGACAAGTTTAAAAGTGTTCATTATAAGTACAATTAATTTTTCATGTGTGAGTGTGGTATATGTGTGTGTGTGTGTGTGTGTGTGTGTGTGTGTGTGTGTGTGTGTGTGTGTATCACATTATTCTTCTGAAGCACGGTTCGACATTTGAACCCGGACCTTGCTTATTTAGGTAGTCCAGCTAGTCAGCTTGCCCAGGGGGTCTACTGTCTCTGTCTTCCCAGTACTGGGATTAGAGGTGGGCTCCATACACCTGACACGTAGGATGCTGGGGATCCGAGAGCTTTAGTCCTTTCATTTGAGAAGCAAGTGTTTTATCCTCCAAGCCATCCTCAGCCGGTAGGTATACATCTAAACAACATTTTAATCTGCAGTTGGCTAATTCAGTGGTATTGATCTTGCATTTCTGCTTTCCTTTGTATAACACAACCACTCAGGTGAATGTTGGAGAACACACTAGGCCTTGTGATTCATTCTTCTTTGTTATGTTTCTACCGTATGTCACTGCCTTCTAAGTCAGAGTCAATCCCTCTTCTTTTTCTCTCCACTTCTTTGTTTCCTTTGGGATACAGTCCAATCCCGACTAGCTTGGAATTCACTCTATAAACCAGACTGGCCTTGAACTCTCAGATCTCAGAAATTCATCTACCTCTGTCTCCCAAGTGCTGAGATGAAAGATATTCTTCAGATTTAACTAAACTTTTGGGTCAAAGGAAATAACTGCTTTCTTTATGTCAGTGCATGATCAACATTCCATCATGAAGGAAAAGGGTGTCTCTAGAGGATCTACAGGCAGCTAATGGTTGGTGAGGGAGGAATAACCACTTTCTTCAGTGGTATAGCCACTAATACATTACCTGCACTCCTGGAAATAACCCTACACCCGTGGTTCTATAGCAGCCCTAATTAAATTAGTTGGGTCATCAAAAAGAAAAGTATAATGGGGACTAGTTGAGAAGAGGAAGGAATTTATTGGTACTAGAAGGGAACAAAAAAGGCCGGTAGAGTGTGAATCCGATCAAAATACATTGTATGTATAATGTGGTGATACGTATTTTGTATAACTACATGCTAATGGTCTTTAGATTTAAAGGAAGAGGTGATGAGAGTGATGAGAGTGAGGCTTTAGAAAGATTGACACTATCCAGATGTCGCACTGATTTCTTGGCAGACACTTAAGCAAATGAATTACAATAGGACCCACTACCAAAGAATAAAAGTTAAAATGTTTTTAAGAGTTGTCCAATAATAATGAAGCTGAAGGCTACCACTGGAGTGATTGACAGAAACGGCTGTGTCTATGTTCTTACTCACCTTCTCTTATGCATGTCTGCATTCTGTTTTTCACCCGAATGTTGCTGACGTTGAAGCTGGGGCCTGTGCACTCTACCGTTGAATTTGTGCCTAATTTCAATTTTTGCCTTTCTTGTCTCCTGTTTCCGTCTTCCATCTCTTCCTCTTCTGCCCCTTTCCCATCTATTTTTGTAGCCTAAGTTTACCTGGAACTGTGTAACCCAAGCAGACCTCAAATTTGGGACCCTCCTGCCTTGGCCTCCTGATTGTGGGGAGGTCCCCGCAAACGCCATAGCTGGCAGAGTGATGAGCCTCTTGAGTCAAGAAAAAAAATCCAGTGCTGGTTTCTAGAGTCTGACCCAGAGAAGGTTATTTTTTACATATTTAAACACAGTTCAACTTTGGAAAAAAAGTTTTCTCATGATAATTATCACAACAAAACTTAGATATGATGACATGAAACTCTTTTGCAAAGTACATGTCTTCTGTAAACTACCTGTGACCTGTTCCATAAAAGTGGATTCTGTTAGTTGGGTGGTAGTGCCACACACTTTTAATCCTGGCACTTGGGAGGCAGAGGCGGACAGATCTCTGAGTTTCTAGGTCAGTCTGCTTTATAGAGTGAGTTCCAGGACAGTCAGGACTGACTACACAGAGGAACCCTACCTCAAAAAATTAAACAAAGCAACAGCAATAACATTGGATTATTATATAATTTTATCATTCTCCCTCCAAACCCTCCCTTATAGAGCCTTCCTTGCTGTTTGTAAAACTCATGGCCTCCTTTTTCATTAATTGTTGTTATGTGACAACGCATATGCTATACACACGCACACACACACACACACACACACACACACCCCTTCTCAGTCTGCATGCATATACTCAGGGCTGACCATCTGGATAGTGGGTTGTGGAGTGGGGTCTTCCCTGCGGTTATCTCTTCTGCTCTCAGCTTTCCTTAGTTGCCTGTCGTTCCTTAGGGAGAGTTCATGCCTTATGCTTTCTTGGCCCCTTATCCCCTTTCGCTCCCCACCCCCTTAGCATGTGCATAGTGAAAAAGAAGTCACTGATGGAGTGGAGGGATTATTTTGATAATTTAACAATTTATTAAGACAAATTTCAGTATCAGGCATGATTTTCCTCTTCTTGAGAGGGTCTTCAGCTCAGCAAAAGTGTTCTTGGTTACCACCAAGGAATGTGTGCCACTACTGCACCCTTGGGATTATCATGCCATGTTGCCTGTTGTTGTGGTTATAAGTGTTGGTTGCTTCCCTCCTTTGGTACCTTCTAGAACCTCAAAACTCTGCAGGTCCAAGTATGTGGCACCAGTGTCCACAAGGAAGGAGATGAACTGCTCTGATACCGTTATGACTACCTGAAGCTTCCTTTTCATGATGGTTGGGTTAGGGCAGCCCTGGGAGCATCAGCATTCCAAAACCAGTCCTAGGAGATCAGCAGGGGAGTGGTCCATTTGTAATGTCCCCTGCTATGTGGGGCTTGGGAACAGTCACTTACACCAGTATTTCCCTTGATGGCACCCAGGACAAGGCCTGAACAGCCTCTGTGAAGCTGGGCAAGAGTAAGACCAGTGGCTGAGCTGGCCACATTTAAAGCACTCAGTGGGAGGTCTAGGTCTCTGCCACGGGAGGAGGCAAAGGAGCTGGTCAGATAGCTTTTGCCAGCAGGAAGTGTCTTTCTTGGCATGGTTTCTTATCTCTCCTGGATACACCTTAAAAGCCAGCACTAAGACTTCTGCCTGTGGACTCAACGGTCCCTTCTCAAGAGATGTAAGTTTAACTCTGATGTCAGGGTAGCTCTGCTCTGGGTAAAAAATGGGTCATGAGAAGTTACCTTTCTTTAGTGCTCGTATATTGTGAGAGCATATGTGAGGCATTTAAAAATTGGGACGGATTCTCCTGTTTATCCTGTACTATCTCTTGCATTTTTCAAAATTGACAGGCTTCAGAGCAGCTCTATGCAGACTTGCTAGTAAGCAGGTCACAAAATTGTCTCTGACTAAAACCCACCTTGGTGTATTGTAATTCCTTTGGGAGTCTACATATGGGACAGCCTCAGCTCCTGGGGTGTGTGTGTGTGTGTGTGTGTGTGTGTGTGCGCGCGCGCGCGCGTGCATGCTACATTTGTCTGATGAACCCCATCTGCATTAGTTCTTGCCTATTCCGAAACTCATGTTCGCTCTCGAGCCCAATTTTTTTTCTTTGCCATCTGAGAAAGTTCTGACAGAGGAAACAGGGTATAAACTTTTGCTGTTCCATCTATGCCAGCCACTTCCTGCAGAGGGAGAACTGGATCAGGATTCTTAGGAGCAAGTGCCTGGTGGGCTAAATGTAGGCACCAGGTTTGGAGTTCTCAGGAAGAGGTTGGAGGAGTTGCAGGTGAGCATTGAGATTTGAAAGGTGGGGTTCCAGAGAAGGTCTGCTCGTGTGGCAGAAGAACAGAACCAGGAGAAGAAAGTTTAGAGCTGAGGTATGGAAAGAGATAGGGGTACTCTTTTCATCTGCACATACCCTTGCAAAAATTAGCTCCGAGAAAATATTGGGGTCTAGCAATGTTAGGCAGCTATTTTGAGTTATGATCTAAGGGATACTTAGGCCATTTCTTTGTGCAATAATGGATAAGCTTGGTGGTGTCTAGGTAAGGCAAAAAGGCTAAGCGGCTTGAGATTCTCAAGAACACATCCTAGAAATGAGGATGGAGAGACATTTTCTCCTGACTCATTCTCTATTGAGGCTCAGAGGGGAGGGATTCTCCCGCTAAATCTGGGTTGTCACCCAGCCAAGAGTGGTCTTAGGGGGGGAATACCTGGGGTGGGGGAGGATAGTGCTAGCTACTGCTAAGTAACTCTCCAGTTCTTAGGGTAGGCCTTAGGACACAGCCCAAAGCAACGCTAGCCACCACGAGAGTGGGTGTAAAAACCATGCTAGCTATCACTACACACCTGTCAGGGCCTAGGATAGGCATCAGGGCAAAGCCAGAACCAACGCTAGGCACCTCTAAAAACTCTTTAGCTCTCAGGGGTAGGTGTAAAACCCAATGCTAAGCCACCACAGGCACTCAACAGCACCTAGAGTGGGCGTCCAACACAAGCTACTGAAAGGAACTTCTCAGCACCTAGGGTGGGCATTAGGACAGAGCCCTGAGGACAGAGTCTGGGAGTGGGATCCATGGATCTGAACTGGGCTTCAATAGCAGGGAAGGCCAGAAGTGAGTGTCAGGTGAGAAGGAACAGCTGTAACCAGTGGAGATGGTGGCTTTGGTCCTCCGCAAGACTAGAGTACTACTGGAAAGCCGGACTCAATGGTCTTTTCCCAAGACAATAGTTGATGTTTATGCCTGGAAAGGGAAGACTCACCAATAGAGGCCCATTGTGTTCAAATAAGCTGTGGTGGGGCAGATGGAAGGTGGCCTGGTAGTGAGACCCGGATCAGGATCTCCTGGCCTATGGGCACATAAGCCCAGGAGAGAGCCTATCTGGGTCATGGGTCACGGCACCAAAATGTTGGTTTCATGGGTGAGATCAAACATACACTACCAGATGCCACACTAGAGTTTAATTAGGGGAGTTGCTGTATGGAAGAGAAACAGGAGAGAGAGAGAGAGAGAGAGAGAGAGAGAGAGAGAGAGAGAGAGAGAGAGAGAGAGAGAGAGAGAGAGAGAGAGAGAGAGAGAGAGACATAGACATGTTCCATGTTGGGTTTACCACATGATCAATACATGCCAGGAATTCTTACCTTACCCAGCGCCATGTTGGGTTAATGGTCTAGCATGCTTACCACGTAGCTGCTATGTACCAGGAATCCTTACACCTAGTTTTAGTTTCAAAACTACTTTTACAGTTTGAAAAGCCAGTTACTTATGACTAACTTTTCTCAAACAGGAAGAAACATTTTGAAATAAACCAAATGTGCTTTAAGATGATCACTTATAAATTTCATTGCTTAACATTTATGAAGGTAAAAATACTATCTAACACCCAAGGTATATTAGCTTTTAGTAATTAAGTTTTTATGAAACAAGTAATATCTTACCTTACTCTGAAATTGTGTAGGCATACTTGTTTTATAAGATCAACACTGTTTAGTATTAACAAAGCCACAAGTAATTCCAAGGCAGTACACTCCTCTGAAGAAAATGTCAAAGTACCTGATGTCATTTCCTATAAACAGGAATCTTTTCCCACTTAAAGCATAATATTCTTACAAAGTTCTTATATTAAGGAGGAGTATTAACTTTATAGAGGAAAAACTTGATACATATTATTTAACTAAGCAGCCAAAGTGTTTAGTGGACCTCTGACTTGATATATTTTAAGTATACAAGAACACTTCTTTTGAATTGTCAAAAATGAAAACTGGATCTAGTCACAAAGAAATAACCAACCATAGTTTTGGGGTTATTCTTTATAACAAATGACCTGTTCTCTTTAGAAAATCTATAATTGGGTTTGGTTATGTGTACTGCCTTGGTGCTTTGAATTTGAGGCAAGTCTGGAATAACATAGTAAGATTCCATTTCAACAAAACAAAACTGTTTCTCTGTATTACTCCAAGATGAATGACCATTAGTGAGATAATTAGGGAAACCTAAACTAGATTTGTAGTGCAATATTGATGTTCTTTTCTTGCTTTTGATAATTTGTCTATTTTTATAGAAGATAATGCATCTAGGAAATAAAACTTTAATATTTTGGGTTTAGAAGGCAGTCTGGGGCTCGAGAGATGGCTCAGCAGTTGAGAGCACTAGCTGTTCTTCTAGAAGACCTGGGTTCAGTTCCCAGCACCCAGATGGCAGCTCACAGCAGTCTGTAACTCCTGTACTTCAGTTTGAATGGGTTCAATGCTTTTGCCTCCTGGGGCACTGCTCACATGAGTGCACCCACACAAACCATCCATAAAGAAAAAGGAAGTAGGTCTCCACCACTTTACAACAAATCAGAAAAATGGCAAAAGATAACAGTAATAAAACTGCTGAGTGTTAGAACTAGAAGAATATTAGCTAAGGCTGTGTGAAAATTCTTTATAAAAGTTTTGCAATTTTTCTAAGTTAGAAATTATTTCAGAATAAGAAACTTAAACGAAGGCTGGAATGGTGGTTTATATTTGTTATCCCTGTACTTGGGAACCTGAGACAGAGGAGTGCCAAGAGTTCAAGGTGATGTTGGGCTACATAGTGCGTTCCAGACTGCTGTTGGCTATGTAACACAATGAAACAAAGCAACACAGAAAGAAGAAGCTTAATTGATTTTTAGTACAGCATTAAAGACCTCTTGGTGCAGCCTTCTCAAGAGTAAAAATAAAATAGGTAGGTGAGGTTAAGTTTTTCAGTTCTGAAATTCTGTAATATTCTTTGGTTTGGGTGTTATTAGGGTCTTAGTCTGTAGTTTTTGCTGGTTTGAAAGCCAGTATGTAGATCAGGTTGGCCTCACACACAATGAAATTCAACAACCTCTGCCTCTGGAGTGCTGGGATTAAAGGTATATGCTACCACACCTCTCCTAAAATTCTGCAATTTTATAAACAGACATTTGTGGTGACATATTATATATTTAATAGTTTGCCTGAAAATCAGGGAACAGAGCCAAGCCTCACAGGGATTTAGCTATGAAGGTCAGGGAGTGGTGACCCAAGCCTTTAATCCCAGCCCTCACTTGAGATCCAGATGGATCTCTGTGATTTCAAGGCCAAAAGGGCCTGGTGGTGGTGGCACACACCTTTAATCCTATCACAAGGAAAGCTGAATAAGGAAGTGAGATAGCTGGGCAGAGGAAGAGGAGGGAGGAGTTGAGTCCCTTGACTGACCCCTACCTTTTTGTGGAGGACTCCAGGCATTCAGCTTGAAGATTCCTGAGGAGGGGCTAGGTAAGAAGTGGCTATGGCTTGTTTCTCTGTCTCTCTGATCGTCTAGCTTTTCCTCAATATCTGGCTTTTTAATTATAGTACCAAATAGGATTTGTGCAATAGATAATTAGTGGGAAATAATACATTCATTCCTAATGGGGACAATAATAGAAATTTTGAGTTATGGTTTCATGATAGTCAAAGGATGTGCAAATCAAGGCTTCATGCCAAGTAACAGTGTAATAGTTGCTGAACCAAGATGCTCTACTGTGATAGAAACTTTAGTAAGTTTATTTAATTATACATTTCATTGTATTCCATTTTCTGGTTCATACTTAGGCATAAAGGCCTATTTTGTTTTTTCTTAATCTCATAGCTTTTTAAAAATGTACTTTTAGAATTACCAATGAAAACTTGATTTTTAAGATGAAGAACCAGGCATAGCAGGGCAGGAGCAGTGGGAGTTCCAGATTACTTATTCTCTGGGAAATAGCAGGCCAGCCTGGGGTACACAAAACTCTTCTCTTAAAAGATTGAGACAAGATTAATATTGAAGGTTAGGTGTAATAAATAGATTCACAATCCATATAAACTAAAGAGATTGTTAAAATTAGTAGAGCCACATATGCTGCATATACTTGTAATCCCTGTAATCGCTTTTTGAGAAAGCGAGCAGAACGTTTTTGAATTGTACCCAGCAAAAGCAGAACCTTCTCCTTACCTTCCATTCCATCACTTACAGCTTGGCGACCCTGCTATATTTCCTGCTGTCATTGTGGAACATGTTCCTGGTGCGGATATTCTCAATAGTTACGCTGGTCTAGCCTGTGTGGAAGAACCTAATGACATGATTACTGAGAGTTCACTGGATGTTGCTGAGGAAGAAATCATAGATGATGACGACGATGACCTCACCCTTACAGGTGTGTGTGTTACTGTTACAGCGGTCAGGGTTTCTAGGCTCTTGATCTTTCATCCAAAGATTTGAAAATAAAGGCTCACAGAGATTTGCAAAAGTTATATAACTTTATTCATAGCAGAGCCATAATAGACATTATAGAGAATACCCTAACAAGAGTGATAGTGAAAGTATTCAAGGGCCTGTGGATAAAATTTAGAGTATTTATTTTAATGGGGTTTAAAGGAAGGAGGGGCTGGCTATAACAGGTATACTCTGGGCGATTATTTATTTTAATTGGCAGATCAGGTTGTTTTTTTTCTATTATGCATTCTCTATCCCATGATGCATCTGGTTTTAATTATATGCGTGTTAATTATGCCTAGTCAGAAGATGATAGAGCAAGCTCTTTAAAGGTTACCTTCAGACACAACCTTACTGTACATGCATCTGAAACTAGTTCAGAATGGATAGACCCTCTATTTGTTATATATGCATACGCTGGAAACACTTGACTATTAACTCATTACTTGATAGTTATGGAGTAAAGAAACTTATGTTATTGTTAAGAGATATGAGCCTGGTGTAGAGTTGGGGCCAAGAGGTTCTCAAGTTGGTGGGTATATTGTTTGGAGAAGGGTGTGCGTGCATAGTATGTGCAGGTAAGAAAATTATGCTGCTAAGTCCATTATTACCATGAAGAGATGTGGTGATATGTTGTATATTTAATAAAATAGCCTGGATAGATTGTCTCTCCAGCCTTTTGTTTTTGTTTTATTGCTTTTGTTTGCTTATTTTTTTTCCCTAAGACAAGGTTTTCTGTGTAACAGCCCTGACTGTCCTAGAACTTGCTTTGTGGACCAGGTTGACCTCAAACTCACAGAGATCCTCCTGCCTCTGCTTCCCAAGTACTGGGACTAATGGCTTGTGCCACCATTACCTGGCTGGTTGCTTCTACAGAATGCTTGAATTTCTGCCTCCTCCTGCCTTCCCTGCCAAGCTGTTTCACTTCCTTTCAATTCTGCATCATAACCCTAGAGTTATGATTAAAGGTGTGAGCTACTACTACTACTTGGCTGTTAGGCCTTGAACTCACAGAAACACAGAAAGATCTGTCTCCCAAGTGATTTGATTAAAGGTGTGGGTCAGCAGTGTCTGACCCTCATGGCTTGACTGTGGGTGATAATGTTCTCTGATATTCTAGGCTGGCTTTATTAAATATACAATATATCACCACAGAGCAATGTGCTCGGTCCCAAACCAAGTGGAGGTCCCAGGGAAACTTTATTATCTGCGGAAGCTATAGCCTGTTGGATGAAGGAAATGGCTCATTCTGCCATCTCACCTGGTTCATACTGGCTCCCGATCCCCTTTTCTTTCTCCCTAAATATATTGAAATAGGAGAAAGACTTGATTCAGAATCAAATATTCACTGACTGCTTGAGTATACCCACGGCTACATTTGCGAGAATAGACTGAAAGCTATTTGTAGGGAACAGAGGAATGCTATCTTACTGGTGTCACAGGAAACCAAATGTAAGGTAAGCCAGAGCCTAATGTGTGATGGAGCCCTGGGGTTTACAGAGGATCTCCGTTCAGGATCAGAGCTAGTAGTAGGGCACTGAAAACCTGAAGAGTGAGATGTACTAATACATTGATCCGTTTTAGAGGATGGCGTGTGCCTTAGCTTTGTAGTGTATTTTTTATTTATTTTTGTTTTTCAGCATAGGGTTTCTCTGTGTAGCTCTGGCTGTCCTGGAACTCACTGAGTTAACCAGGCTGACCTTGAAATCATAAATATTCCTGCTTCTGCCTCCAGAGTGCTGGGATTAGTGCTATGTGCCATCACTTCCCAGCATTTTACGAATTTTTTATATGATTTGTAAGATTTATTTTTTTTGGACGAGTGTTTTGCCTCTATGTATATATGTGTGCTGTAAGCAGGCCTGGTGCTTGTGGAAAGCAGAAGAGGGGGTTCTGATTGCTTGGAACTAGAATTAACTTGTTGTGAGGCATGATCTGTGAGCTGCCACGTGAGTGCTGGGAGTTCAGCTTGGGCTCTATGCAAGAGCAGCTCTTAAGCACGGAGCCATCTCCCAGCCCTAATTTTGTATGTTTTATTTTCATCTATTTTGGCCAGAGGTGTTAAGGATATTGAGGAAATTACTTGGAAGCAAGGATTTGCATCTGATTCTTAAAAGAAATTGTTTTGGCAATGGACACAATAGGTAGAGCTGTAGTTTCGGTGGTGTTGTAACTGTCTTGTTCTCAGCCCTGTACTGGCATTGACCACGGTACCTGACACATACGCATTCAATAAAAACTTCTTACATCATGACTTATGCTAGCAAACGCTAAAACTTTGAAGATAGGATATTGAAAGCAAAGTGATATTAGTGAAAGAATCATTGAATTATTAGAACTGAATGTGTCTATATGCATGTGCTTGTCTTTTTAAGAAGTTAACACATCTAAATTAAATTAGAATGGGAAGGAAGAATGACCATGTGGCTATTTGGGCCGGGGGAGCAAAAGCTCTTACCTAAGAAATATACAACAGAGGTCTGGACCAGTGGCTTAGAGGTTAAGAGCATTGGCTCCTATTCCAGAGGACCTGGCTTCAAACCCCAGCACCAACATGGTAGCTCACAGCTGTTTTATAGTTATGGGTACAGGGGATCCGATGCTCTCTTTTGACTTCCAAAGGGCACCAGACATGCATACGGTGTACATAAATGCATACATACAGGCAAAACACTCATACACATAAAAAATAATAAATATTTTTAAAGTAGCAAAGTAGATCCCAAGTCAATAAAGTGTTCAATATAGGAAAAACAAAAAAAATTTCCTGTTTGATATTTTTTTTTTTAAGTAGCAAAAGGTTTCTATGTGTGGAAAGGAGAAGAAAGAACATTGACCTTTTCAGCAAGTATTGGAAACAGTTTTGATTCCCTCCCCAAATTATAACTCAAATAAAAAGTCAAATAACTAATGTGTAGAGTGAGCTTAAAAACAAGTTAGCAACTGTAAATGGACATAGAATTTGATTAGTTATGTTAATGAATAAAATAAAATATAAATGTCTAATATGTATGGCCAAGAATTATTTGTTTAGTAAGCAAATATATGCAGTGTACCTGGTACATGATGGCACAAGTTCATAATACCAGCACGTGGGAACTTAGAGGCAGTAGAATCAAGGGCTCACTACCAGCCTGGGCTTCATGATAGCTTGTCTCAGAGAGAAGAAAGAACCAAATATACTGTGGAATGAAAATAACACTTTATCCAACATGCTGAGAAGATGACGAGAGATGTAGAAAAGATAGTAACTTGGTGGCAAAGAAACTCTTAGGGCTAAGAGTTTTAAATTGAGCTTAAATTTTTGTCAAGTCCCTCGCAAAAGATGTGGGATCATGTGTAGCGTCTTCTATATGGCCAAAAATTCATGCAAGGAAATACTAGCAAGAAGCTGGGTTTCTGTTTCGTGTATACTTGGGAAGACTAGACCAAGAATAGTCCTGGGGACTTGCAGCAGAAGCTGGCCATGCCTGGGGTAAAAGCAGCAGGGGGGTTAGGATTGAATAAAGTTGCAGTCTCTGTAATAGTAAACAGAATGGTGACAGACTGTCAGCTGCTGAGTGCATATTATGTGACAGGCTTTGATAATTTCCTTAAAACTTTTAAGTGGCTTTTTAGACTTGCCTGCTTCCAAGTTAGGATCTGACTTCAGTGTCTGGAGCCCATGAGGCAGAAGGAGAGAATGATTTCTGCAAGTTACCCTATGACTGTCCCACATGTGGTGGTTCCTGTGCTCTCCTCCCTCCATCCCACATGGAAATAAACAACAACACAAACTGTTCCTTTATCCCTTATCTTGACTCTGCTGTCCTCTTAGCTAGGCAGTATAATTTGTGAAGAAGAGATTGTGGGCTACAGTATTGCTAACTAACCCCACGTCCTACTTACGCTTTTACCAGTTTCACACATTGCATTCTTTCTGGAATACCTGTTCCTATTCATGGACCACAGGCATGCGCATGCACATACAAGACAAAAGTAATCTTTAAACTGCCCTCAAAGAAACAAAATAAAAAGGCAGTTGACTGGTGCGACATCTGTATTCCCAGTGCTTGGGAGGGCGAGGCAGGAGTATTTCTGTAGGTGTGAGGCTAGCTGCAGCTACAGCGTGTGTCTTAGTTTGCTTCTTCATTGCTGTGATAAGCACCAAAACAGCTTGGAGAGGAAAAGGTTTATTTGACCTACAGTTTCACATCACAGTCCATCATTCAGGGAAGTTAGGGCAGGAACTTAAGGCAGAACTGAGAGGCAGGAACTGAAGCAGAGGCTATGAAGGACACTGCTTACTGACTGACTGTCCGTGGTTTGCTCAGCCTGACATTTTATTCTCTATTTTATACTCATGTGTATTTTGTCTCCATATGTGCCTCCAGGTACCTGTGGAGGCCAGAAGAGGGTGCAGATGTGGGGAACTAAATCCCAATTCTCTTCTAGAGCAACAAATGCCCTTAACCACCAAGCCATCTACCCAGATCCCCACCTCTGCCTGCATTCTTTTACTGCCCAGTCAGGGGTGGCACCACTCACTGTGGACTGGGCACCCTGCATCAATCCGCAATCAAGGAAATACCCTGCTGAATTCTCTGCAGGCCAGTCTGACGAGGACATTTGTTCAGTTGAGGTGCCTCTTCTTCCCAGATGACTAGAGCTTCTGTCAGATTGGCAAAACAAAACACAACGAAAGCCTAGCCAGCATAGGGTGAGACCTTACACGCCCACTTCACATTCGGTATTATGGCACATGGTGTGCATCTTATGTTCTGGTTCAGGAGATAAACATCATAACTGGGACTTCAGAGTAGCACATATGTTGGAGCTAATACTGTTTTTGCTTTATTGTAGTTGAGGCTTCTTGTCATAATGGGGATGAAACAATTGAGACCATTGAGGCTGCTGAGGCACTCCTCAATATGGATTCTCCTGGCCCTGTACTGGATGAAAAACGAATAAGTGAGTGTTAAGGATTATATACATTGCAAAGCTGTTCTTACCATCTCCATTAGATAGTAAATGTCAAGAGAACAGAGAGGCTTTTTTCTTTTGCAGGTCCCAAGCACATTGCTATGTTATCTTTAACTGATTTAAAATTTGATGAACTTTGTACAATAAAAATTAATTTGTGCTTTATGAAATATTGTATTGTACAAATTTTGTCTTTTTCCCAACATAATATTTTTATTAATTATTTGGGAATTTTATACAATGCACCCCAATCACACTTGCAAACTCTTATCTCTTAACCTCTATCAGTGTTTTGTCTGCAAGTGTGAAGTGTCAGTAGAGGCCAGAAGAGGGTGTTGCATCTCCTGAAACTGGAGTTATAGAGGGTTGTGAGTTGTGATGTAGGTGCTGGTAACTAAATCCCGGTCTTCTAAAAGAGCCCCAAGTGCCCTTAACTGCTAAGCCATCTTTCCAGCCTCTCGTGGGTTTTGAACTCAGACTAGTATATTACAGTCATTTCTATAGATAGTTGTATAGGCAAAAACTATTGAAAATTTTCCTAACCATTTGTTACATAAGATTTATTGCCATATTACTAACTTATTTTTAAATCTATTTCTTCTTGGGCCCTTTCCGACAAGGGGGAACAGAAACTTAAAGGCACAGTTACTAGGTCACTTCAAGGTACTTATTAGATGTCTGTGTGCACAGCAGTATGCTAGGCAATGGCACAGTACAAAAAGAATAGTTATTTCTCCTTTGTTAAATCTTACAGTTTAATTTTGAATTCATTAGTGTAAATAACTATAAAAGGCAAAACCAAAGAACTGATAGTGTAGTGCTCTGGAGGCAGTGGGTACTCCAGCTTTACAGAGAGACTGTTTCAACCAAATAACAGTTGCACTTCATTAGACAGGGAAGGCAGATGAGCATTCAAGTTAGATTCAACCACAAACACTAACTTGTAAAATATATTTTTATGAGAGAAAGATGTTTTGTGTGTGTGGCTAAAGTGTTAAGCTTCATGGTGAGTGGGGACTGAGATGGAAAGGTGGGTTGGCCTAGATTGTGGAAACTTTGAAAGGCAAGCTGTGTGGTTTGGGTTGGTTGTTTTGTTTTTGCTCAGTAAATTATAGGGAGATCTTTTGCCATGATTTTTCCTTGTTCTTTAGAGAATAAAGCATTGGTATAGAGGTCTACTGCTGTGAGATAGGAGCTGGGTTTCAGAAGGTAAATATGGGAAAGGGAGGTAAGAGACAGGTGTAGGAAGTCCAGTCTGGACTGCTTCAGGAGCCTTGATTTAGGGCAGAAGAAATAAAAAGCAGGGATCTAAAGAAACAAGAAATGATTTTGTTCATAATACACAACTGACTATAATTAATTTCATTTCTATTAGATAATAATATATTTAGCTCCTCTGAAGATGACATTGTTTCCCCAATCACCCATGTATCTGTCACATTGGATGGGATTCCTGAAGTGATGGAAACACAGCCAGTACAAGAGATAAATGCAGACTCCTCAGGAGCCTCCTCCCCTGAACAGCCTAAAAGGAAGAAAGGTGAGATCATCCGGTCAGTACTGATATGGAACCCAAATATGCTTTTCCATAGAGGGTGTGTCACACTAGTTAAAATAAGTAAGAAAAAATGAAAACACAAAACAAATATTTCTTCATATTAGTCACAAAAAACTTACGTAAAATAGTCGATCTGTCTCATTTAAAGGGCTTTTCCAATTTGTCTTTTGTTGCATTTTTGTTCAAATGTGTTTGCTTGAGTGTGTGTGTAAATGTCGATGCCCACAGAAGCCACAGGTCTGAGATCTCCTAGAGCTGGCTGTGAGCTATCATGTGGGTGCTGGGAAGAGAATCCCAGTCCTCTGTAAGCAGCAAATGCTCCTAACAGCTGAGTCATTTCTCCACACACTGTTTTGAAAAATGCTCTCAATTATCCAGGACTTGCTTTGAACTCCCTACATAGACAACAGTGACCCAGATCTTCCTTCCAAGTGCAGGGATCACAGGTGTGTATCACCTCATGCCCTAGTGCAGGGTTCTCAACTTTCCCAGTGAGCAACCCTTTAATACAGTTCCTCATGTTGTGGTGACCCCAATTATAAAGTTATTTTCATTGCTATTTCAGAACTGTAATTTTGCTAGTTGTGAATTATAATATAAATATCCGATATACTAGCCCTGTGAAAGGGTCTGGACCCACAGGTTGAAAACTGTTTCCCTAAGGCATAGTTTGAAAACTAGTCTACCAAAGATTCCATTACAAGGTGCCAATGGGAAAACACTGCAGAAAGTTGGAATTCTGCATGCAACTGAAGACAGAAGTGTTGGAATATGTTAAAGGAGAATCCTTAGCTTTTCACAAATTGAGAGTGTCTTAATTTTCATTGTCAACTTGACACAACTTCAGGTGAAAGCTTGGATCAAGAATTTCCTACATGAGATCTGTCTTTGGGCATGACTGTAAGTCTTGATTGCTAACTGTTGCTGGAGGCAAGGCAGCTAACCACAGGCAATACCATCCCTAAGAAAGGTATTGCTGGCTATTCAAGAAAACTAAATAAACATGAGCCTAGGCCAGTAAACAGTGTATCTCTACCATTCTATCTTAAGTTCCTACCCTGATTTTTTTTCAAATCCAAGATCCTGACTTACACCCCCTCCCCAGCCACTCTCCCACAACAGAGGCATATCAAGTCACTCTGGCCTAGAATTCACAGGTATTTTCCTCTACCTTCCAATTGCTGGGATTAAAGTGCATGCTACCACACCCAGCTGTATAGCTAACTTTTTAAGCTCAATTTTTATTAATAAGAATATTCTTCAAAAACTTAAGAGAAAGCACTAGTATGGTGATCTCAAAGAAAAAATACAGCATTTGAAGCTTAACCTCATTTTCTTTCTACAGGTGAGCCAAAGGGTAATTTCTGGTTTCCTTCTGTCTTCATCCTTATCCCTGGTGTACTGGAACCAAACTTAGGGACTTGTGCATGCTAAACAAGGACCTAATGCTGAACTATGTCTGCAGTCCTAAAGTATAAAAGTTTAGAACTTGAAATTTATTCAGTAAACAAGATAGTGAAACTGCACACTTTCATTCAGTGTTGAGGGCAAATATTTATACAGAGCCATTCTGATTTCAGGAAGAAAAACAAAACCACCACGACCAGATTCCCCGGCCACTCCACCAAATATATCTGTGAAAAAGAAAAATAAAGATGGGAAGGGTAAGTACTAAGGTTTCTTTATCGTACAGGTCTGGTGCTTTCTCCTCCCGTCTCTTCTTCCCTGCCCTCTTTTTCTGCCCCTTTCTGTTTAATTTACTTTTGTTGGGCATGTGCTTGTGATGCTGAACTGCTGATCTTTTTCCACCTCCTAAGTGCTAGGATCACAGATGCCACACCACCATATCCCCAAACCTAGCTCATCACTTTTCTTGTTAGAACCAAGTAGAACATGCTGTTGCCTGGTACTGTCATCAATTTCTGTAAAGAAGCTGGTAACAAACTAGCCTATGAAGTTAAATTCAGGTTTTTTTTTTCATTTATCTATCAAAATAATCCATTAATATGTTCAGCAAAGTTTTGCAGCAATTCAGCTAGCCTAGAGTTTCCGTTCTTGGATCCTTACTACAGTGTGTTGGAATTCTAGTGTTTTTACAACTCTTGCTCAAACCTGAAGAATGCTATCACGGTTGATCCGACTGTTCTAATATAAAGAAGAGTACTGAAAGCTTTTCTTATTTTCATATGCTTTTGATGTTTTGCTATGTGATTGTTTTTAAAGAGCAGACAGAAATGGTCTCAGTGTTTCCCCTTAAGTTATCATGAATCTAATTGACAAAAGTGACATTCATACATCTTTTATGCATGAATTTAGTAAGGTCTCTACTACATCCTATGGTTGTACTCACCAATAGCGAGGGATTGCATCAGTTAATTGAATGATGTGATATTTCTTTGTGGGTAAAGATGCACTTTGTAAGACTTATAGTCCTGTGATTGGTTGGTTTGTGCTTTTTTTTTTTTTTTTTTTTTTTTTTTTTTTAAATGTGTTCCTTTAAAGGAAATTGATTTTGTTTTAGGAAACACAATTTACCTTTGGGAGTTTTTACTGGCTCTGCTTCAGGACAAAGCTACTTGTCCTAAATACATCAAGTGGACACAGCGAGAAAAAGGCATTTTCAAACTGGTCGATTCTAAAGCAGTGTCTAGATTGTGGGGCAAGCACAAGAACAAACCTGACATGAACTATGAGACAATGGGAAGAGCACTCAGGTATGTGGGGCTTTGCATGTTAAACATGTTATTTCCTAGGGACTGAAAAACAGGAACTTTTAAAAACTTAAGGACTAAAATTGTGCTTATGCTACTCATTTTTTAGTGCTGGGGGATGAGCCCAGTGCTTTGTGTATTCTAGACAAGCACTCTACCTCTGACTACATTTCAGGCCCTGAATTGCACTTATGGAGGGAAGATCACAGTACTTAGAAACCAGCATACACTTAAAGTTAAATCTTATTTGAGCTGGGAAAATACTGTCCTCATACAAATAATCATGCAAACAGCAGAGTCTAGTCTGAAAGTCAGGAATCCAGATTCTGAAACTTTTAAACAACAATAAGCAGATTAAGCAAATTGGATTTGAGGGCATTTCCAAGTTTGGATGTTGAACTGGTAAGATCCATGCAAATATTTTAAAATATTTCAAAAGCATCTCCAAAACCTTGGAACACTGTTGGTCCCAAGCATTTTAGAAAATAGATACCTAACCCATGTTTTATTTATAAAGAGATCTGAAAATTTATAAAATGTTAAAATGTTTCAGATATTTATTAATATAGTCTAATAATGGATATTTCATTATTGATTCTTAGAATAAAACAAATGTAAGCCCAATTTTGTTTTGTTTTTCTGTGACTGTATCATTAATTATTTCACATGTGTGTTGTTTGAGAAAGACTTGAAATATAAATGATTAGGGAATATATGGTTTGTTGTCTGTCGTGACTTAGAACTTTTAGCTCTTCTTTGTCTTTTTCTGAGACAGGGTTTCACTACGTAGATCAGGCTGGCCTTGAACTCACAGACATCCATCCATCTCTACCTTTAGAGTGCTATGATCAAAGGTGTGCACCACCATGCCTTGCTTACAACTGTTTGTCTTGTATTAGCTTAAATTGTCTAACTACAGCCTCCTCTTCCTCCTCTTCTTCAAGTTGGAGCTTACTTTCTTTTTTAAAGATTTACTTTATGTATATGAATGTCTTGCTGGCATATATATCTGTGCAATATGTACATGCCTGATGCCCACAGAGGTCAGAAGGCAGCATTGTGTAGGTGCTGTGTCTTAACTTCTGAGCCATCTCTCCAGCCCCAAGACAAGGTTGTAAGAACCAACATTTGACAATAGCGCAAGAGAGGTGCTTAGAAAAAGGACATGCACAAAAGATATAGGTGTGCATTTACAAGAATCACTTAGGCTCTTGATTTTATTCACTGACATTTGAATCACCAACTTTTGCACAATTGAGTTAAATTTAAACTTGTATGAATGCTACTAGTAAGTCAGGGAGGGGCAAATGAGGTTTTGAGATTTGGAGTAAATGTATCTCAACAAATTAACATCATGGAACAGGAAGGAAGAGAAGCGAAGCTCCAGTCACCTTCCACAATTCCCTATTCAGAATTTGTCTAGATTTGTTTGTTAACAAGGACTTATATGTGTGTATATGTGCGTTTGTGTGGGTGTTTGGATAGGTGCTTGTGGTGGAGGTCAGAGGTTTGGGTGTCTTCCTTGATGTCTCTCACTGAACCTTGAGCTTGTTGATTCAGCTAGGCTGCTTGGTTAGTGAACGCAAGATCTGCCGGTCTCTCTGCTCAGCACTCCAGCTCTCTCTGCTCAGCACTCCAGCACTGGGGCTACAGATGTCCATCACTGGGCCCAGCCCTTGCATGGGTTCTAAGGATGGAGTTCAGAATCTTATCCAAGCAGGCTCTTTACTAAGTTATCTTGTCAGCCCCTCATGAGGATCTAATCCGTGTATGAGTTTGCATATATTTTGTGTAAGTGCCCTGTACAAATTTCCTCATTTTCTGCCTAGTATGGTAAGGCACAGCTTTAATCCCAACACTGGGGAGCAGGGGCAGGAAGATCTCTGTGAGTTCACTGCCAGCCTGGTCTACACAGTGAGTTCCAGGACAGTCAGGGCTGTGGAAAGAGATCCTGTCTCAAAAAACCAAACAATAATGAAACCTCAGTAACAACAAACCCCTTTATTTTTAAACTTTAACCCTAAAATTTTATGATTAGGGAAAATTGATTTTTGTTGACTATCATTTTAATTTATATTTGATTTAATACGACTGATAAAATTGTCTGCTTTGACTAGGTACTATTACCAAAGAGGTATTCTTGCAAAAGTCGAAGGTCAGCGCTTGGTGTATCAGTTTAAAGAAATGCCAAAAGATCTTATATACATAGATGATGAAGATCCAAGTTCCAGCATAGAAGCTTCAGATCCATCCTTATCTTCAACAACCACCTCAAGCCGGAGTCAAGCAAACCGATCAAGAGTGTCTTCAAGTCCAGGAATAAAAGGAGGGACCGCTGCAATTCTGAAACCAGGGAATTCTAAAGCTACAAAACCCAAAGATCCTGTGGAAGCTGGACAGACATCCGAGGTTTTGAGGACAGTGCAGCCCTCACAGGTTCCCTATCCTACACAGCTCTTCCGAACTATTCATGTAGTGCAGCCAGTACAAGCCGTCCCAGAAAGAGAAGCAACCATAACCAGCACCATGCAGGAAGAAACAGCAAATCCTTCAGTTCAGAGTATTAGGTGAGGAAACACTGACCAGTGCACATCACTGTGTGTGTGATGTTCCGAGCAGAGGCATTGTGGGTCAGGATTCAGGAAGTACAATTCTTGGTCAATAGATTGTTCCAGGAGCAACATTATGTCACTTCTCTGAATCTGTCAGTGGTTTTGTTTTTGTTTATTTTTAGTTGTGCATATATGTATGTGTGGTTTCTGTGTACCTAACTGCTGATGCCTGTGAAGGCTTGAGTTACTAGGTCCCTTGGAGCTGGAATTATAGACAGTTGTGAGTTGTTCAGTGTGGTGGTGAGACAACTGACACTTTCTGACACCTGAATTTTCAGCACAAGCTAAATGTCATTTAATAAGCCTCAGAAATTCTGATGAGTCAGCAATAGGAGAGCTCTTAGTTACAAGCAGCTTAAAAAAGCAGTCAACTTGAAGATAAAACTGATATAACATAATTGGATACAATTGACAGTTTGGAAATTCCTGTGGCTGCAAGGGCTTCATGGTACCTCATTTATTTAGCTACATTTCTTTGACATCAACAGTCCGTGACTCTATGGCAATGCCAGGTGGAGCTCTCCATGAGGGAATTATACATGTGGTGGGTATTAAACACTAGTTGTTACCTGCTGTATACTTCCATGTTATCATCATGATTTGTATGATGTAGATCTGATACCAGTGATGAGCTATTAAAATCCTATGTTAGAAGTAGAAAACTCTATTAAGTTAGGATTTTGTTTTAAAGTTAATCAAGCAGTTTTTCTCATGTTAAAAAACAGATTGAACACAATTATGTGAAGTTTGGTGTTTGTTAGGAGTGAGCATGGTCAATCAACAGACCTCTTTAAAAAAAGAAAGATATTTGTTTTCCAATGTTGTTTTGCCTGTGTAAGGGTATTGGGTCCCCTGGAACTGTAGTTACAGACAGTTGTGAGCTGCCATGTGGGTGATGGGAATTGAACCTGGGTCCTCTGGAAGGACAGTCAGGGCTCTTAACCACTGGGCCATCTCTTTAGTCCAACAGACCTGCTTTTAGATTCATGCTTTTCTTTAGAATGGATATGAGTAAATACCTGGCTTAGTGTGGTGTCTTACTCATATTAATGTGGTAGTATTCACAGATTTTTATTTGAGACTGGGTCTTCCTATGCAGCCCTGGGTGACCTTTAACTGCCTCTGCCTCTGGAGTGGTGGCTACTGTAAGGCTGCCACACCCAGCCTGTATAATGTTTAAAACAAGGTTTGGCATGATGTTAATTAAACTGGTAAAAATAGAGGAAGTAGCAATGGGAATGTATGACATACTTTAAGAATGCCTGTGAAGTGTTAAAGTCCTAAAAACATACCGTTTGCTGATCGTCTCATTTGTATTTGGTGATCCCAACAGGACGATACAGGCCTCAGCCCAGGTTCCAGTAGTCGTGTCTCCTGGCAACCAGCAGTTGCATACAGTCACACTCCAGACAGTGCCACTCACAACAGTTATAGCCAGCACAGACTTGTCGTCAAGTGCCGGGTCACAGAAGTTTATCCTGCAGGCCATTCCATCTTCACAGCCCATGACAGTACTGAAAGAAAATGTTGTGCTGCAGTCGCAGAAGCCGGGCTCTCCTCCTTCAATCACCTTTAGCCCCAGCCACGTGCAGCAGGTCCTCACGAGCAATGGAGCTGTCAGCGTGGCATCATCTCCAGCCTTCAGTGCTACTACACCTGTGGTGACCTTTTCTCGAAGGTCACAGCTGGTTGCACACCCACCTGGCACTGTGATCACTTCTGTTATCAAATCTCAGGAAACAAAAACTCTTAAACATGAAGCAGAAGAAAAGGTTGAGGATCATTTGAACGAAGACACTGAGAAAACTGAACAGCAGCTACAGCCTTATGTGATGGTGGTTTCCAGTTCAAACGGGCTTCCCTCTCAGGTAGCCATCACAGAATGAGCTGCTAGAGCCCAGCTCTTTTTAATCAACACACCAAAGGACTATGGGTGGTTATTTTTCTAATTGAACTCATTTTTTTGGTTGTCTGAAAATAACCTGATTTTATTCCTAAGATAAATCCACAGAAGTTCATAATTTTATAATTGTTAAACAGTTACTTTTGACTTTTCTAGTTGAAGAGGAAAACCCAAGTGTTTCTCTTCTCTATATGTTTCAAAACTCAGTTGTGAAGGAGCAGGAATTTTATACTATGAAGAAATTCTTCTTGAGATTTTTTTCAGTTGCTGTATCAGAAGTATTTTTAAAGTTTTTTTTCTAACCTGACACTGTATTGGCTTCCTGAATTGTTTGTAAATCCTACTTAAATAGAAGTGAGCAGAAAATTTGCATAGGAGACATTTTCATTCCACTTTCTTGACTCAGATGCAAGAAACTTATTTTATACTATTAAAATTATGTCACTTAGCTTGACTTTAGTTGGCTGTACTGTTTAAATAACATTACAAATTGAAGTGTAAGCCCAGTGTTGGCATATGTAATCCCAGTATTTGGGAGATGGACCAAGGGCAGTCAGGAGTTCAAGGTCAGCCTTAGTTACATAGTAAACAAAGCCACCTTGGGCTACATAAATCCTTTCAAACAAAATAAAAAAAGCAACAAAAAATGTTTAAGTGTGTCTGTGATAATGGCTGAATCTGTCAGAGATGTGCTGTGAAAAAGACAGCAGCCCATGAGTACACTCCCATTAGATAGGAGCGTAGCCCTGGGCAGGCCACTTCATCTGCTAGTCTTTGCCCTTCTGATAAAATAGGATGCACTGGACTAGAGAAAATGGCTTCCAAGTGCTCTTCTTATCATAAATTTTATGACTTTTAATATCTGTACTTAAAAATTATTCAGAATATTACCAGATTGTTTCCTAATGTAAATATAGGTAAAGTACTATATAAAAACTTTTTTTTCACAAAATTGTTCTTCATCATAAGATCTGCCATAAATTCTAATTTCTTTGTTCATAATTCTTAGATCACCATGTATTGTGGCTTATTAGTAACGTACTTAGTGCTAAATGACAGACTGTTATTCTGAGAGTCAGGGCTTCAAAGGGCCAAGAATGCACCATGAGCTGCTGTAGTGGAGTCAGTTATTATAAAAGCATAATTGCTCTTTATCTGGAGAATTTTTTTTACTGTGGGTGAAGGGGGAAGAAAATTACATACGAAGATTACATATATCCAAGTTTCTGAAGTAGAGTTCTTAGATTACTTTTTCAACTGTAAATAATGTACATTTAATGTCACAGGAAATTGTTTTCTGCAAATTTTCTAGGAAATTTTTGTAGAAGAGAAATCATTATGTTTAGAGCGCTAATATTATATGTTTTCATATTATAAAATGAATTTGTATTTAAACAAAATTTAAATTTTGGGACCCTCTAAGCATTTTTGTATCTTTAACTGTTTATTATTAAATCATGTAAAAGTTCTCAATATTTTTGCTTTCAAGCAAGTGTTTCTTGTCTTTATTTCTTTTTCTTTTTGACACAAGGCCTCCTTGGACACACTGTGCTGTCTAGGAACTAATGGTATCCTGCCTCTGACTCCTGAGTACAGGCACATACCACCAGACCTGGCAGTTCTTCTCATATGGTGTGCACATCCATGTGCAGGCCTGAGCATGAGCATAGGTAGGGCAACTTTTAGGGAGTGTGTTCTTTTTTCACCATGGGTTCCTGGGATCAAATTCTGGCTTGCACAGTCATGGTGTTTACACACACACACACACACACACACACACACACACACACACACACAGCTGCAGGAGGCTATGTTTTCCTTCTGCTGTGCCATATGACAGTTCCTAATATGGTGGCAAAAGAGCAATTAAACAAGAAGAGAATGTACTGATAACAAATCTATTTCCAAAATAATGGCAATCATCTATTAGGTTATGACCTCTTCTCTCATGACCTAATCACCTCTTTTGCTGGTTAAGTTTTGTGAATTTGACAAAAGTGTCACCTTCACCTGGGAAGAAGAACCCTAACCTGAGAAACTGCTTCCATCATGTTGCTTGGTGTGGGAGGGCTCAGCCCTCTGAGTGGTGCCATCCCTAGCAGATGGAGGTATAAAAAAGCAGTTTGTGAGGCAAGACTTGTTAGATCTTTTATAAGACTTTCCATGTAGTATGATCATGCAAACCTGTCATCTCAATACTCAGGGACCTAGAGGCAGGATCAGCAATTTAGGATCCTCCTCAGCTATATAGTGAGTATGAGGCCACCTAGGGTTTAATGAGACTCTTATCTTCAGAAAGCCAAGGGGAAAAAAAATAAACTTCTTGTGTATGAGGCTGGGGCCTAGTATGTTTTTTATATGTTTGGGTGCACAAGATGGAATGCAAGTATTTATAATGTGGTCTATGATAGGTCCTTCAGATCCTGTGCTACTGCTTAAAGCTTTGACATGGGTCAAGGATCCGAACTCATGTCACCTGGCTTACACAGCAAGTGCTTATTTTCACTGAGCCATCTCCCCAGCCCTAAAACAACATTCTTATTAGAAACTTGGTCAATTAATTGCTAAACTTGAAAAAAAAAATCAAGAAAATAAAAATCTCTGTATACTCTACTCTCTGTGGTAACTTATTTTCACACATTAGTACCCCTCCCCCGTGTGTGTGTGTGTGTGTGTGTGTGTGTAGACAAGGTCTGAACTATGTATTCCTGGCTAGAGTCAGAAGATCCATTTGCTTTTGCCTCCCAAGTGCTTGAGTTTAAGGTATGTGCCCGAACTAATACATAACTTTTTTTTTTTTTTTTTCTAAAACTGGGTTTCTCTATATAGCCTTGGCTGTCCTAGAACTTGTTCTGTAGACCAGATTGGTTTCAAACTCATAGAGATCCACCTGCCCCTGCCTCCCAAGTGCTAGTATTAACAGTGTGCCACCACTGCTTGGCAATCCCTAACTTTTAAAACATTTGATGTAAATGTGTCTTAGTGTTCTATTGTGAAAGGATACCATGATCATGGCAACTCTTCTAACAGAAAGCATTTAATTGGAGCTTGCTTACAGTTTCAGAGTTTTAGTTTATCATTCTCATGAAGGAGAGCATGGCAGCATACAGACATTGTAGCTGAAGCATTCTACATCAAGATTGGAAGACAGTGGAAAGAGACTGGGCCTGTTGTGGCCCTTAAAATCTCAAAGCTGACCCAGTGTGACACACTTCCCCCAAAAGGCCACACCTACTAATCCCTTTAAATAGTGCTACTCCTTGGTGACCAAGCATTCAAATCTATGAGTCTATGAGGGCATTCTCATTCAAACTGTTACAATGTATTTTGTCTGAATATAGTATGTGTGTGTGTGTGTGTACACACATTTATGAAGGGCCTGTAGAAGCCAGGTGTCAAGATACCCTGAGGCTAGACTTTCAGATGATTATAAGCTGCCACGTGGGTGCTGGGAATTAAACTTCTGATTCCCTGGGAGAGCAGGCAGTGCTCTTAACCTCTGAGCCATCTCTCCAGCATACTAATTTCATAGGTATATAGTGTTAGTATACTATTTTAAAAAACTTGTAGGAAACTTTTTTTTTCAATAGGGTCTCAATGTATAGCTCTATTATTTAGCCCAAGCTGACTTTATACTCTTGGTAAGCCTCAGTCTCACAATTAAAAATTAAAAGTGTGTGTCACAAATCGTGTGTGTGTGTGTGTGTGTGTGTGTGTGTGTGAAGGAGAGAGACAGAGACAAACACAGACAGAGACAGACACAGCATGGTATGATGGGTGTGAAGGTCAAAGAATAACATTGTGGACTGGTTCTCTCCATCCACCTGGACCTAATTTCTGGGGAGCAAACTCTAAGCTGTGTAAGTGCTTTCACCTGCTGGCTCACTTCACCAGATCCCAAACTAAATCTTTTAAACCAGGTTAGTAGTTTCACTGCATAGAAAGACATCAGTGGACTTGTTCTACTACAACAAATATACTTAAGACTGGGTCATTTGAGACTGGGTCATTTATTAGGCACAGAAACACAGTTTTAGAGTCTAGAAAATTCTAAATAAATGTGCTGGTAGGTTTGGCACTTATATTTCCAAAAAGATGCACAGGATTTTTAATAGAAAAATAAAGTTGCCACCAAATTTAAGGGAAAATGATCTTTTCAGTAAGTGAAGTTGAATTATTTGTTATTTATATGGAGGAGAAAATGAACTTTTAAAGACAATAGACTTAAATGTGAAAGTGAATAATAACCTAAAAGAAAATATTTCCCTAGCCTTTGGATAGGCACAAAAGAACTAATTGTAAATTGTTAACATTAAACATCTTTCAGACACGAAGAGGACGAGATGACAACGGGCACAAGGTTATATGCAATAAAGGTGTCTGAGAAGTAGTTCATATCCAACCATACAGAGAACTGCAAACTGAAAACATCAACATTTGCTTGAAAGATGTTTAAGCAACAGACAATTCTCAACTTTACACATCTCTTCTTTCATAGTTTGGTATCTGCTGAGTACAAATCAATCAGAACAACTTTCAACTCACAAGATCCAAACTGAAACCCTCTAACTTTATCCAGAAACCTGCACCTCTTTCTCAGCAGCCTCCCGGTGAACACTTCCAACTTGTTAGTATTCCACACCCTCTGTCTTTTGATGACCTGGCACATACTTAATCTATACTTGTTTCTCTAACTTGAATTGGGGTTCATGTTCCTTTGATTTTCAAACGCCTCTCCTCTCCATTTTTTAAATTTTTTTTTATTGCAGCTGCATAGGGTGGGTGGTGTGTTATTTCTTCCTCTTTTTTTTGCAAACAGATTGCCGAGGATAGATTACCCAGCGGGCAAGCATGCTGAGGATGTCTGTAGGGGGGGGGGGGTGCTAGAAAGGTAGGGAAAATAAGTTTAGCTTTTAACTTAGAACTCTGATAACCGGGCGAATTTAAGAGTAAAGACATATAAGCAAGACTGAACTGTAATTTCTTTTTCTCCCTTGACTCACTCAGGTTTCCAAACTTCAGTCATAAGATCATGTTTAAAGAAGCCACCGATCACTTTAATTTTGTAAAATGACTTCCGGAGCATTTCAACAGGTCTAAAATCAAGTTTGATCTTTAGTGTGGACGCAGCGGATACTTTAACTCTGTTATTTGTTCTGCTGAGCCTCACTCCCACTCCTTCCTGTTGCCCATTACCATTTCGCCTCGAAGAACTCGCAGGAAGCATCCCAGTCTGATGTTTGGCTCTAAAGTCGGCGAGGTTGGGAGGGGAAGCCTAACTGGTTAGTTAGAACATAAGGCATCATAAGACAATTTAGGCCAACTTTCATCCACTCGGTGTTCATAACAGGTTTGGAAGCCCGAGTAGGAAGGAAGCTTGGGGTCTAGAGAGCTAGGACCTAGCAGCACCTCCGGAAAACCCCATCCTCCATGCTGGTAAAACTTCCGGCGAGCCAGCCCGTCGGAGGTTCCCAGCTGACCGCCCTGCGAACTAATGCGCCATACCCGGCTCGGCAGCCGGAAAAGACCTGGCGGCCACGAATGACGTCACGCACAGCTTGCCCGCCTGCGGTAGCCATGATGAAAACCAGAGAAAACGGATCGTGGCACACCTTAACGGACGCGCGAACGCCCCCGACGGATGCCAATACATTGCAGCGGGGCTTTGAGACAAAACCGGAGGTCCTGCAAAGCCTGCAGAAACCCCAAGAGGCAAACGGCGGGGCGCAGGCCTCATGACCACGCCCCCGGGGTGGGACTTGGCGCGCGTCACCTGTAGGGGCGGAGCCGGAGAGCGTTTCCTCCTCTTTCCCAGCGGGCCCCGCGCCCATCTGCCCGCCCTTCGCCTCCTTTTCCGCGGCCGCATTCTGCGCGGCTGCTGATTGGCTATCGAGGACGGAAGCTCTGTTGGTGTTTCTTCAGAAGTTCTCCCCCCCCCTCCCGGGCGGCGGCAGAGCTGGTAACCAAGGTAGGAAACGCTGGAGCTGAAGCTTTAGTGGCTCTTAGGGATGGCGGCGGCTGCAGCAGGACCTGCGACCACCCAGCGGTGCGTGTTTTTCTTCACCTTTGCTGTTTGTCTTTTACTATTCTTTTCTGGGCTAGTGAGCCCTGCTGAAGTCGTTGTTTTCCTGGCAGGTTTCCCCAGAACTTCTCAGATGCTCGGATCGACGAAGACCCTCAGGCGGCGTTAGAGGTGAGTGAGCTCATTTCTGCTTCTTTCGCACTGGGACTGTTGGGTTCCTACAGACCCCGTCTCTTCCTAGCATTACCCTTGTGGGACCAAAGCTACACTTTTCAATGTGTCTAATCCAAATATTAAGATCCTGAGATCCATTTCTTTGTCCCTAGTGACTCTTTTGCTACAGATCTTTACCCTTCCAACTCTCCAGACTTAGGCACCCCACAGCTTTATGGTAGGGGCACCCCCCCTCCGATTTATTTCTTGGACTCATAGTTGCCATCTGTGATTGGTCTGAAATGACTTCTTTTAATTTCGTTTTTGATCAAGGAAAAGGCGAAAATAGGGCCTAATGTACCATTTTTTAGTTTGACAGCTGTGATTAGCCTTACATACATACAGGTGCTATTAAATGTCCTTAATTGTCTTAAGTTTATAAAGAACATCTTAACCTCTGTGCCCAAAACTTTACAGATAAAAACGCGTTTATATACCTAGGCTGGCCTCAGACTTTGGATCCATGAATGCTTGGGATACACCACTAAGCCCTGCCTAAGTTTTTCATAGTGTATGAGTTGCCTTTGGGCCATTTCAGGTGAAGTCTAGAACAAACTATCTTTGTATGGATGCTGCTTAGGAGCACTGGCTGGACTGGAGAGAGTCCTTAGCACATATCAAGTATGTGATAGCACAGGCTCTGTAATCCCAGTACTCAGGAGGTAGATGCATGAGGGTCAAAAATTCAAGGTCATCCTCAGCAACATAGGGGGTTGAGGCTAACCTTGGCTTTGTAAAACCCTGCCTGAGCTTCGGAGCTCTAAGAATCACGCTGGGAGAAGGAAACATTTTAACCTTCTAAGTCTTAGAGAATCACTTTTCAAGAGGCTAGCAGACTAGTAGAGCTACACTGTTGCTTGCATGCCTCAGCTTGATTTTGTATTGTTAGGTCCACAGAGAGAGATCATGAGGTCAAACATAACTATATTCCATAACAAGGGAGTAGCAAGCTGGGTGTTGGTGGTGCATGCTTCTAAAACCAGCTTTTGGAAGGGAGAGGCAAGAAAAGAAAGGTATCTGAGTTCAAGGCCAGCATACTGAGTGAGTTGTGTTCCAAGGCAAGCAGGACTTTGCAGAGCAGTCTGGAAAAAACAAACAAACAAAAAAAGGAAAATGAGGAGAACTGAGAAAGGAGGAAATGAGTAGTTACTGAGCTTATTGAGTGCTGGGTACAAATCTAGGCTGCCTCTAAAGCTCCAGGGTTATTGGCAGATGCTGCTCCTTCTAATGTATTCTGTGCAATACTTTATAACCTCAGTGGCTACTACAAATTCTGGACTTAAATGTATTAGTTTTTTATGTTTGAATGAAAATGAGCATAATAAACCCAACTAGCTGCTCTGTCGGTGAATGGGGGAAACGTTTATTCCAAACTCCCAGGACTAAGTTGAGAGAAGCAAGAGGAGTGTGTGTATATGTGTGTGTGTGTGTGGGGGGTATTTGCTGTGTTATATGGGGTTGGGTATCTGGGAGGGAGTGTCTGAGCTGGGGTAGGGGCTCCTGAGTAGAGCGTGAGGGAGACTGTTAGCATTGACCTTGATATATTAATAGGCACCACAGTTGTATGTTAATGTAAGAGCCATATGTCCTTTTTTCTAGAGACAAAGAGAACGACTCTTTTTAGCAAGTAGGAACTGTCTATTCTATAAAGCCTCTGAAGGAATGTTAGTTAGCTTTCGTCTAATTGCCTGACTTTGGGGAAAGGAGTTTCTTGGGGATCTAATACAGTCATGCTTTGTTTTACTGTATTAATGATACAGTGGCCAGAATGACGTTTTTAAAATATAAGTTGGATCACATCTGATGTGGACATGCAGGCTCCATAGGAAAGTGACCTCTGAACTTTGGCAGAACAAGCCGAGAGGGTCCTTCAGGTTCCTGCTTTGCAGAGAAAATTCTCAGACATTCTTTTAGGACTCGAGAAGCAACTGATGAATGGGCAGAGCAGAATTCCTGCTTCACTGAAACGAAAGAGACTCTGGGCCTGTGGGATGAAGATGAATGCCCCAACTTTATAAAGGCACTTTGGGTGACTGTCCAGGCAGATAGGTGTCATCTCTGTCATTTCTAGATTTTGGAAGTTGCTTACACTTCCAGTTTACTTGGGTAAATATATCCTTCTGTGGTCTTTGATGTAGTTGAAGATTAGATGGTTATAGGTATAGTTTTTCTTAGTCATTTGAAAGGTATATTGGATATGAAACTTTAGATTCATAAGGATAAGGTAGATGATAGAGTATTTTCTTTAATTTTTCTAAATACAAATAGACTAGATATTATAACTGTAATTCTTGCTTGATGGCTATTTTGTTATATGTAATTTTGCTATGTTAAAATTGAAACCTTCCTTTTTGATTAGACAAGAAGGGGGAAGTGATGTGGCAATGTCTTTCTGTATGCTGTGAATCTCAATCTTTAAATAAAGGAGCTGTTTTGGGTCATGACGGGCACCATAGAAAAAGTAGGAGGGGAAATTAGAGCATAGATAGGAGAAGCAGGGCAGAGTCAGACAGACTGAGCAAGCCACCCAAGAAGAAGTGTGTAAGGAGCACAGGTGAGCCACGGGCCACATGGCAGACAGATTAATAGAAATGGGTTGATTTAAGATGTAAGAGCAAGCTAGAAATGTGCCTTAAGCCATAGGTAAAACAGCATGAACTTAATATAAGCATCTTAGTCATTTCTGGGGGCCTGAGCAGCTGGCGGCTAAGGGATCTGCTGTGGCAGGTCTGTGGGTCTGGGCCTCTGGGCGCCCGCCCTGGACCAAGAAAGCCAACTACTACACACATCACTTTTCTACTAAAATTTTTCATGACCTTCTCTTATACTGAAGGCCCAAACTCCTTAAAATGGCCTGCAGAGTGGACATCTTGGCGCTTTTTTCCTCTCTACAGAGCTACACTGTTACAAATGCTCTTTTCCCCAAAATATATTTGACCTATATCTCATTTGACTTGAGAATGCTTACTTTAGATTTCAGCTGAAATGAACCCTACTCAGAGCTAGCTTTTCTGTGCTGTAAATCTAAATCAGGCATGAAAGTAGTCACGAAGCAGGAGTTTTGTCTGTTGATTATTGCTGTGTTCTCAGTGTAACACTTGGTGCTCATGATAGGCAGGCAAAAAAGCTTGGAAACAGCAGGTGTCTGGTTTCAAGGGATCAAGGTCATCTGGAAGGGAGAGGACGGGATATGTGATATACCAACTAGGAGCTGATTTGGAAGTAGCTTTGTTGAGAGCACAGCTGAGATTGATTAACATGGAATGGTAATCAGTTCTGATGTTTTTCTCCCCAGCAGTGCTAAATGATTTTAAATGGATTGATGTTCTTGTTCCTATGCTTAGGACTTAGCTAGGTGACTGGGGAAAGAGGAACCAGATTTGAACCTTAAGTGGCGTTTTAAAGTGCTTAAAATCCTAAATATTTGAAAATTTACTAAGAGTTAAAAAAAATTTTTTGGAGTGGGGGGGGCTTGCTGTGATTTGAACCCAGTTCCTCTGCATGCCAAGTATATAGTCTACCAGTAAGCCTCCTCCAACAGCCCCAGTTTCAAATCTTATTTGTTTATTGAAACAAGGTTTTGCATATTCCAGCTCAGCCTCAACTCATATATAGCTGAAGATGACCTTGAGGTTTTGACTCCCATGCATTTTGGAATTACAGGCTTATATCACCATACCCAGTTTTATGTTGTGTTAGGGATCAAAAACAGGGCTTCACTTACGCTAGGCAAGCACTCTACCGACTGAGCTGCCTCCCCAATCCATCCACAGTCTTAATTGTAATACCTGAACTCCCCATTCCCCAGTATTGTTCTGGTTAGTGGGATTCTTTGTCACTGTGGTTTCTGCTTGCTTGGTTCTTTTTCTTAAAGATATTAGTATACTAAAAATATGCCATAAGATAGGAGAGATGTAGTTAAGACCACAAGTCTTTACCTTACCTTGATTGGCTTCAGGCCTTATTATAATTTGTCTATTCAAAAGTCACATTTTATCCATTTATGAATTTGTCGATATCTTAAACATGGCTCTCATTGTTTGTTTTTGGAAACTTCATTTTAGTAAGAGCCTCACCAAGTTGGTTGCATGTATCATGAAACTGAACTGTTACTATCAAAACTTGTTTTTCTTAACTAAGAGCTGATTGGCTTAAAGGTATTTACAAAGTGATTTAAGTACTGGAGCTTTTACTTGACTTTTTAAGAAGAGGACTGTATAAACCGGGCTACCCATGCTTGTAAGTAATCTTAGCATTCTGGATGGCTGAAGGAGAGGCTACAAGTTTGAAGCCCGCCAGGGCTACATAGTAGTTACTACATACATAGTTACAAAGTAGCAACTTCTCTTAAGGGTGTGTGGTTTTTGGTTTTTGTTTGCTTTCCAGAGGCAAGGTTTCTCTGAGTAACAACTCTGGCTGTCCTGAAAATCATTGTAGATCAGGCTGGCCCTGAACACAGGGATCTGCCTGCCTCTGCCTCTGGCTGGAGTGCTGGGAGTAAAGGCATGTGCTGTGAGTGGGAGCATGCATGTGTTTTAATTTTGGTTTAATAGAAGCCCAGGTTGCCCCTGAACTTCATCATCCCCTCTCTCTTTTTATAGTCATGCCTGTTTTTATGTAATGTGGGGGATTGAAAAAGGCTTTTGTCATAAAGACTCACAACAAACTGGACGGAGTGAGAGACACCTGAGCACTCAGTCCTAAGTGTGGTATCTGTATCCAACTCCTTTCTGAAAGGCTCAGGATGGGGGATCTAAAGGAAAAAAGATGCTGAAACATAGGCCAGAGGTGATGACTCCAGGTAAACCATGCCTCCCAGACATAACGCATTAGAACTCAGACTGAATCGGCATGCACAAACCCTATACAGGTTCAAGTCAGATGGAGTCATAGCACTGAGAAGGGGAAATGGATGTGGGGTCCCACCTAACCAAAAGACTATTTGCCATTGATACCTGCTGGCAAAAGGAAAATCAGTTTTCCCAGTGTTTCATCACTGTGTAACATGTCAACTACACTGTAGAGCAGCCCCATGCCCGGGAATAGTCAGTCAGTTAACACAAAGTGAACTTCATGCCTTTTGTTTTTTAGAGAATATAAAGTTGGATGGGTAGGGAGATAGTAAGGTCTGGCAAGAGGTGGTGGTGGGGGGGTAAAAACATGATCAAAATATATGAAAAAAAATTTCTTAAGGGGGACAAAAAAGAGAGAGGGTTTTGTATCCAGGTAGGAAAGCACTCTGCCTACTGAGCCACATTTTTAGAATAAAGGAGTCTATATTAAATTTTTTTTTCCTCAACCTGCTGTCTGGTTTATGTCTTCTATAATATTTTTTAAAATACCTTTTGAATTTGATCTTGACATCAATATGATCTGTAATAACTTTTTGGTCACAATATTCTCTCTCTCTCAGACAAGATTTCTCTATGTAAGCACTGGCCACCTTGGATTTCTCCATATAGATGAGGCTCAGAGATGCCTACCTCTGCCTCTGTACCTGGCTAATTTGCTATTTTCAAAATTGTTTTAAAAATTAAGTACAGGTTTATTTTACCTAGGGATTTCAGAATACTAGAGAACATCAGATGAGATGGTGGAGAAGCTTTGAGTACAGTGAGTGGGGTGGGGGATGGTTGCTTCTGTTTTGTTTAAGTTCTACTCTGCTTGACAGACTTGGATTTAAATCCAGTCTCGGATACAGACAGTATTGTCACTAAAGAAGTAGGAAAATGAATTTTCTATATCCCTCTGGAAAGAGAACACTCTAGTCCCTTCGTTCTCAACCTTCCCAATGCTGTGGTGATATCCCAACCATCAAATTATTTTTTGTTGCTACTTTATTGCTGTAGTTTTGCTGCTATTAGAAAACAGATATTTACATTATGATGGTCTTAGGAGACCCTTGTGAAAAAGCCCTTTGACCCCCACAGTGGTTGCAAGAGAGCAGCTGTCTAGTAAGATGAAGCAATAGATTTGAGGGATTACCAGTCAACTCCTATGGTTGAACATGAGCTAGGGGAAATTGATTCAGTGTTAGATGTAGATGTAGGGAGTCCTGCCAAGAAGAGCTTTTGGAGTACCTTGGCTGTTGATTGACATCATTTGAAAAGCTTTGTGCAGAGAGACAGTAAAGAGTTTGATGTTACTGGTTGGATTAGATACCTTTAGTGCTTTTTGAAGTGGTTGATTATAGTTATATTTTGGTGGTGTTTCTTTGTTTAATTTTTTTCCAGACAAGGTCTCGTGTAAACCAGGTTGGTTTGGACCTTGCTGTATAACCGAGGAGGACTCTGAACTCCCTCCCAATTCTTTCTCCTCCTCACCAGTGCTGGGACAACAGGCTTATGTCACCACATCCAGTGGTGGTTCCAAGGGTTGAATCCTGAGACTGCATTCTATGCAAGCACTCTCTTAATCAAGCTATTACCCACCCGTTCTGGCTTTAGGTCTAAATGGATTCATTTACATTGGTTTTGGGAATCGGTAGATTAAAAAAGTTAGTGGTGAGTGGCTATTTAAATATGTCTTTTGTAAAAACTGGTGTGTGAGTGCATTGAGCAGAGTCAGTTTTTTTGCCTGCATTCACAGGACAGTGAACATTTTCATCTCTAATGCTAACTCTGAATCAGTTATCTGTGGTGTTTTATCTGGCTTTGAGCAGAATATTGTAGTCTATTTTGGTTTTCTGGAATTGATAGGGAAAACAGTCAGTTGTATATTCACTCATTTTGTTAACGTCTATGCGTCTAGATTTAACTTCTAAGGTTGTTTCGTCTTGTTTTTGTTTTTAATTTTCTCTATTCCCATTTGTTTTGTTTTTTAAAGTTGGATAGCATTACATTTTCTAGGCACCTCAAATTCTACGCGATGTTTGGGTCTTTTCCAAATGAGAAGGAATTCTGAGCTGGTCTACGGATGTCAGCTGAGCTTTTTGGAATAAATGAGATGATAATAATTACCACTTACTGAGATTTTAAAGTGGGAAATAGTGATCCTTTTGCAGAAACAAGTTCTAAGCTTGTTTTTATTTTTCTCCACATAGCTTATATTCACAGGTTATTTGATCTTAAGCTATGTTTTAGTTAGAATTGGATGGTTTTACACATCATTTACTGCCTGGCATGTGTTTGTATTTGTAGGAGCTGACTGAGGCTTTGGAGCAGAATCCCGAGGATGCCCAGTATTACTGTCAGAGAGCCTACTGTCACATTCTTCTTGGAAAATACTGCGGTAATGTGTCTTGCAAACTATTTTATCATTTTGTCATTTACTCACACACTTTGCCCAGGTTAGAATGTCGAAATGGAGTCTGGATGTGTCTGTGTTCCTATACTCACACTTACATATGTGTGTGGAAGTCATATGTTAATCTGGGTGCCCTCAGGAATGCTGTCCAACTCTTAAGACAGGATGTCTCATTGCCCTGGAGCTTACAGTTAGGCTAGACTACTGGCTAGTGAACCTCCGGGGAGTTCTTACATGGGGTGCTGGGATTGAATCTAGGTCTTTGTGTTTGCAAATGAAGGCTTTCTCTGACTGAGCTATCTGCCCAGCACCATCTTTGAGGATTTTTAATGTGGTTTTTCATGTGAAAAACCTGCTGAGTAACATTGTTGTTTTAACAGTTATGTATGTCTTTTCTTCAATGGGCAGAGAATTTATGGAGATGTCATTCGTTGTGGCTGTATTCACTGATGAATAGTACTTAATTTAGCAATACACTATTTAAATTATATTTCTTGTATTAGCAATTTTTAGTAAAAAATGAATGCATTTCTGAGTTGTGTGACTTTACCTAAACATTGTTAATGAGAAAAAGACATGAGCTTTGGGACACAGCTTTTATTTACTGATGACAGATAACTTTACAGAAAAAAGCTAAAGGGGGCTGGAAAAGGGCCTCAGCAGTTAAAAGAATAAAAACTGCTCTTTACAGAGGACCCGAGTTCTGATCTTAGCACCCATTTTGAGCTGCTCAGGACTGCCGGTAACTCTAGCTTCAGTGGATCTAATACATACCCTTTTCTGTCCTCCCTGGGACCTGCACTCTGGACAGACAGACAGACATACAATTTAATAATACATTTTTTAAAAGAAGGAAGCCAAATATTTAGAGCATAAGGAAGACATTATGAAAGTGATAATCACATTTTATCATAGATTAGTTTCTTAAGACCATTAGTCTCTCACCAACTGAAGAGATTAAAAATAAAATACTGATGGATTGTTTTATATTATTTTATGTGTCTGTGTATGCCAGCTTGTCTTTGCCATAGTACATGTATAGAGTGCATTCTCATCTGGCATGTGACTTCTGGGCATCGAGGTTGGGTTGTCAAGTTTGGCGGCAGACAGTTATTACTGCAGAACCATTGTGCTGGCCCTGATTCATGTTCATGTGCTGGACCTGTAAATATCTGACTAAACAGCCTTGCTTCTTTATACATAGATGGGATTGCTGATGTAAAGAAGTCTCTTGAACTCAATCCAAATAACCCTACGGCTATCCTGAGAAAGGGGTATGTAATTAACTTGTAGATTTGGACTCTAGCTAGTAGGTGTTGATTTGTTGAGTGAGTTTGTTGTAAGCTATGTATATATGGTGTATCCATACAGTACTAACTTATGTTAGTATGCTAACTGAATTAAGAGATAATATATTATTTTAAAGTAGTGATGATTTTTTGAAGTAACTGCAAAGTGTGGCTGGAACTGATGGATGTTCTCTGTCAACAAAGCTAGATAGCCACATGGAATAATAAACAAAAACCTGGTCTGGCTTATTTTGTGTGTGTGTGTGTGTTTAAGCACTGCTTATTTCCACTGATAAAAGTATGACTTAGTTAACTGAGAAACTAATTCTTTTGTATAATAGTTTTGAAATGGATATATTTGTACAATTAAAATCAGATTTCCTTTGAACTGAATATTAAAATTGAGTTTTAATGACCATTACACTAGATATTATGGTATCTTTTTAAAAAAGTTGGCTTATTAGCATACACTTACTTCTCTTTCAGCATGTGAAAATTATAATTAGCTATTTAGATAGAAGGCTATTTTCCATGATTTCATGTGTGTGTATTAATTTGTCTGTAATGTTCTTATACAGGATATGTGAATACCATGAAAAAGACTATGCTTCTGCTTTAAACACTTTGGCAGAAGGACAGAAATTAGATAGTAAGTATTAGAATTACATTTTCATGAATGAATATCCTTTCTAGGTTTTGTTTAATCATAACTAAATTCTGTTAAAATCTTACTGTCCCTGAAACTCAGTACCCTTTTTTTTTCCTTTTAACATTATGTTATACTTATTTCAGAATTTAAGTTCACTTAAAGTTTGATTAGATTGACTTTTTTTTAATCATTTCAATCCCACAGATAAACTTTGCCTTTAGTAAATTAGGGTGTGGTGAGTGGGTTAGTCAGGAAAATACTTATGGTGCAAACAGGAGGACTGGAGTTTGGTTCCCTAGAGCCTTGAAAGTGTTGGGTTTGGATAGTAGCTTGCTTGAATTTCAGTCTAGGAAGGCTGGGGCAGAGGGTTCTTAGAACAAGTTTGTTATCCAGACTAGCCAAATACTGAAGTCCATGATTGAGAGGTCTTGCTCAAAGAATAGGAAAAAAAAAAAAAAAAAGCAATGGAGAAAGATTGCTGACATCAGCTCAGAACTCCAAACATGCACATATGTATTCTGACGTACTGCATACACGTACATGAATGGAAAAGGGAAGGAACAGAAGGAGCTAAAAACTATATGTAAACATTCAGTGTGCTCTAGTTTTTAGCTTTTTTTACTCTTGCTCTTTGGAGACCTGCCACTCAGCTCCCAGATAAATCACACAATTATTACTTATGAGTGCCCAGCCTTAGCTTGGTTTATTTCTAGCTAGCTTTTCTGAAATTATCCCGTCTACTTTGCTTTCTTTACTTCTTAATCTGTGCTTGCTGTGTAGCTGGGTGACTGACTGGCCCCGATGTCCTCCTTTATTTTTCTTTCTTCTTCCTTCTCTTCTCCTTCTATTTATTGTCTCCCTGCCAGCCCCACCCATCCTTCCGCTTGCCTTGCTATTGACCATTCAGCTCTTTATTAGACCAATTAGTTATTTTAGATAGGCAAAGTAACACAGCTTCACAGAGTTAAAGCAAGTGCAACCTAAAAGAACACAGCACATTAACATTAAACAATCATTAAACAATAATTCCCTAGAAAAATGTAACACATCTTAAAATAATCTACATTTCCCCTTCTTTGTCCAAATAAAATGAAAGATCTTAACTTTAAGTACATGCAACAAAAAACAGTTATCAAGAATTTACAGTATTCAATTTATTTGTAGCTAGCATATTTAGAGAAAATATTCCATATCTATCTTTTCCTAGTGAATTCAAAGTTTTATACCTACTCTACTTTCTATTATAACAAAGGAAACCTGAAACTATAACCTGAGTCTTCACGTCCATCAAAAGCCCCAGAAATAATATTATCTGAGCAAACAGGAAGTGCATTGCAATCAACTTTCAAAATTATAGAAATGACAGAGATATCTGTCTGCCTGGACAGTCATCTTTGGCCTACAGGCTTACAATATATGGCAAACTTTTCAGTGAAGCAAGAAATTTGAAGGACTGTTGTGCCTTGTATGGGCAAAGTTTGTCAGTTGCTTTCCTCTGTGTCCTGCAGAAAGTCTGACTCTTCTGTGAAGCAGGAACTCTAAAGGATCATCCCACCTTATTTTGGCGAAGTTCAGCAGTCACTTTCCTATACTGTCTGGCAGTCAAGGCAAAAGTAGTTCTTGCCCAAATGGCTAACCTTGCTATAATGAAAGAAAACTATAGAATTTCTTTGATGCCCAACGTCCTTTGAAGTAAATTGGTACTGCCAGGAGCAGATGTATCTCATTGTCATGAAAAACCTTAAGTTATTAAACATCTTAAATGCCATATTTTGTAGGTCTTGAAGTGTTTGAAAATTGTCTAACTGTTTAACCTTGAAAACTTACCTAATGTGACTATAAGTTTTATTATAGATTAACTACTAACCTCATTTTTTAATTATACATTGTATTTTTAAATGGACCACATAAGCATAGTATCCCAAAGAAAAGTAGAAGCATATACAGAATAACAAAAATAACTTTCTATCAATATGACAAAATCCATGCCAGTGCAACATATCTAAAACTAATTGTTGTCTTTTCCCCCCTATATTCCTATAGTTCCTTAAATGATAACAAACATCTATGACCTACCAAAGAAACAAAAGCCTCCCACAACCCATCTCTTGGGAATATGGGTGTTGTTTTCTCTAGACTGCTTCCTGTTGTCTGGGAGAAACATCTTTGGGGGTCCCTGAGAAAATTTGAGATAATAGCCAAGTCCTAAGAAGACCAGCTATAACTTTCGTTGATGGATATCACGTGCCAAGTTTCAGGCAATCTCCCTTGATCAGACCTGATCCATATTAACCTGGAATGTATACATAGCCTCTTGTTTCCTTTGGAAACAAAAGCAAATCACCAAGGCAATTCATCTTTTAAGTTCCATTTTACAAATACTTTTTTGGACCTCCATTTCAAAGTTAAGGCATTCTTAAAATATCTAGGCTGGTTTATTTAATCAGTCACTCTTTCATTCCATGTCTTTTTGTTATTTGCTTATCAGTATTCCAAAACAATTTAAATCAATACAATAGTATATAACATCCAGACTCCCTGTGTGTTTCCCATCTTACCTGACTTTTTAAAATATTACTTTTAGTCTCTCTTTAAAGACTATTATTTTCTTAAGCTATTTCTTTATTTCCATGACTGTATATTCCCATATTCTTTACTTTGTTAAGCCTACAGAGGGTTTTTTTTTTCCCCCATCTGGACCTCTTTTACTGGTTATCTCTAGTCTTTTTTGAATCTGTGAGTAAGCTTTAAGCTGCTAAGCTACACTTGGCTCTGCCTACTTCTAGGGTTTCTAGCCTAGAGCTCAAGGTCTGGTCAGAGGCATGACCAAAAACTGCATTCAACTCCCTCTTCCCCCCCAGCTTTGGAATGCCAGTTCTCTGCACTGTGGCATTTTTTTTTTTGGTTTTGTTTTTGTTTGTTTGTTTTTAAACTTAGCTTTGTTTCTATTTAATGTGTAAAAGGCTGCTTAAGTGATCTGCTGTAGACCACAACTTCACTACTTCCTAAAGGAGCCAGGCCCTTTTTTTTTTTTAACAAGTTTTTTCAGGCCCTATGGAAAATTTTAAAACAAATGTTCTACAGCTTAAGCAAATGTAACAGATCTTAAAATAATATTCCACAACAGTGTGTATTTTCTGCTAATTATTCTAGCTATACCCTCTTGTTACCTCCTTGCATCTGTATGTAGTGGGCAGTGGTCAACCTCAGGTAGCATTTTTTTTTTTTTTTTTAGATGGAACTAGAGGCTTACTCTATTATGCTAGGCTGCCTGGCCAATGAGCTCCAGTGCTGGTATTCTGAGCTCACACCTCTGCACCTGATTTTTTACAGTGCTGAGGGTCATGTGGAGGTTCTTCTGCTTGTCAAACATATTACCAATTGAATAATCTCTCCCAGATCCTGGCTGTGTTTTCTTCCAATGTAAAAGTGAAAATTTAATTTGCTTTCTTCTTCAAAAGTATGTTAATGGGGCTGAGGGGAGGTTACGAACACTGGATGCTCTTTGAGGGGATCCAACTTTGATTCCCAGGAAACAGATGGTAACACACAATTGCCTATAGCTCAAGTTCCAGGGAATCCCAAATCCTCTTCTGGCCTGTGAGGTTACCAGACACAAATAGGGTGTATAGACATACATGTACATAGAGCACTCACATAAATAATACAAATTTTAAAGTTAGAATGTCTGTTCATTTTCAGGTACCGAGATTGCTAAAAGAGAAGGTTTTACAGCAGTCTTTGTATGAAAAAGTAAACTGTTAAATCTGAGAACCTTGTGAGATATGCCCTGTCCCAAGTAACTGACTCGGAGGTTGGCTAATAGCTCAAGCTTGTTACTATATAACTCTTATACTTAAATTAACCCATATTTCTATTTATGCGTGCCTTGTGGCTTATTACTTCATTTTTTTTTTTTTTTTAACATGTCCTGCCTGCTTGGTGGCTGGCATCTCCCTGACTCCACCCTCCTTCTTCCCATCACTCTTAATTGGCTGTCCTACCTAACTTCCTGCCCAGCTACCGTCCTGTCAGCTTTATATTAAGCTAGAGGAGTAATACATATTCATAATGTGGAAAGGATTGTTCCTCAGCATTTTGCTTGAATCTAATTTAAAAGGAAGGTTTTAACCTTAATACAGTAAAACTGTATACAGCAAAAATAGTTAAGTAAGGATTACACTATCAAATCCATTTGCATTTGGAAAACTTAGAGAAAATAATGATTGTGGTGAGTCTAAAGTTCCGTATCTAATTTACTTCCTATTATAACTAAGAAAAACTTGAATTCAATTCCATCAAAGATCCCAGAAGGGTGAAATATTACCTAATGACAGGATCCGGCTGCCTGGACAGTAACCCAAAGTTTCTCTGTAACGTTGGGGCATCCAACTCTGACCTACAGACCTAGCATAACTGACAGACTTGTTTGTGAAGCAGGGAATTCTGAAGAACTATCCTACTTGTCTTAGCAAAGTTCAGCAATCACCTTTCTTGAGTTCTGCTGGTCTAGTTTGGACAGCATGTTAGCAATTGAGGCAAAGGCAGTTTCTTTACCCACATGACTAGATTTACAATAAAGAAAATGATCTCCCTAAAGAGTTCCTTTGATGCCCATCATCTTCTCTGGAGTAGATTGGTGTTAAAAGGAGCAGACATGTCTCACTGTCATGAAAATCCTTACGTTATTAAACATATTAAATACCATATTCTGTAGGTCTTTGAAGTGTTTTAAGACTAGTTTTCTATCTAAATATATCTATGTATGACCTTGAAAGCATACGTAACGTGAGTATGTTTACTATTATAGATGACTATTAATCTATATTTTTAAATTATACATTATGCTTTAAATGAGCTGCATAGGTACAATACCTTAAACCATATTAGAAATACACATATAAGAAGATTAATTTTAAATTTATATCAATAAACCAAAATCCATACCAATGTAGAATATTTAAGATTAATAGTTATTTTTTGGATTAAAGTAGATTCAATAATTTGCCCTTTTATCTAATCATTTCTATATTCCCTCTTTTTATTTTTAGGACAGGATCCCTGATCTAATCTCCTTTAGTCAGATTTTTTTCCTGACCATCACCAATAACAACTTGTACCCAATCCTCTTAAATGATAAATATCCATGACTCATCTTTTGGGAATATGAATGTAGTTCTTTAGACTGCTTCCTGCTGATTGGGGACACTGGTAATCTTTGGGGGACCCTGGCAAAATTTAGGATTATGGGCAAGTCCTGACTGGAGTAGTCTGTGAGGCTGGATCATCTGAGCCAGCAACCTTTAAGCTGTTTTGGATGCAGAATTTAGATGAAACTGCAACAGAGGCTCTTTGAAATGTGGGATCATGTGGGCCATTGTTGCCATAGGAGATTTATCGGGGGAGTGATTTCTTTATTAAACCTGATTTTCCTTAACCCAGAATGAATCCAGAGCCTTTCATTTCCCGTGGAAATAAAGGCAAAACATCTCCAAAATAGCATATTCTTTGACTTAAATTTAGTCAGGATGCCTTTAAAATATATAGGTTGGTTAGCCTAGCAGCTTTCATAACCAAATGTTCCTTAGCAGTTACTATTTATTAGTAGTCAAAAATTTAAAGACAACACAATGACATATAGACTGTCTTTTCCATCTTTATTTGACTTATTATACTTTTTATTACTCTCTTTTTTAAGGACTATACTTTTTAATTTAAGACCCTCTCTTAAATATACACATATATAGAGAGAATATATGTGTTTATTCTCTTTTAAGCCTACAAATATTTTTTAAACACCCATTTAGAGTCTGAATCTGCCCTTACTGTGTATCTGTAACCTTTACTGTCTGCATGAGCAAAAACTAAGATAAACTACTGTGTAACTTAGACCATGTTGGTGCTGCTCCTCCCCCCTGGTTCCTGAGAGTCTAGCCGCATGGAAGTTTCTAGGTCTGTGCTGTCACCAAGTAGCGCCCACCCATTGCTCACAAACACCATACATGTAAGTGTTTGGTAGTAGGGCCTCTTTTGTCATTGCTGCTTTTGGAGACAGAGCTTCTTCTTGTATCCCTGGCTGTCCTGGAACTAGCTCTGTAGACCAGGCTGGTTGGTAACTCACAGAAATCTGCCTACCTCTGCTTCCCAAGTGCTGGATTAAAGGCATGTGCCATCCTGATTGGGCCTCCAGAACTGTCTGGGTTTTTTGCTGCTAGCACTTGAGCCGAAAAACTGTCTCTTAAAGGGACTGTATCTCTGCTCATTGCCAGCAAACAGCCCACCAGAGAAAAGGAAGCTACAAGAAGCCATGCTTAACTGTTTTTGTGTGTCTAGAATTATAAACTTTGTTAGGTTTTATGTGAAAATTTTGGCTACATATTGGAATGCAATATGTATGAGAGTAATATATATTCGTATTCATAGTGAAAAAGGATTGTTCCATAGCAACTGTATGAACATAATACCAGGATCTAGTGACAAAGAGAAAGTGAATGCTAGAAAGCTACCCAAAGGTATATTTTACAAGTGATCTTCTAGAAAATTATGGAAAACTTCATAATTCAAATAGTATTTTTTTCCCCATGGTAGAGTGTTATCTCAGTTCTTTAAAATGAGTTCTTAACTGGAAACAGTTTTACTTTAGGGAAAATTTTGTCAATGTCTGGAGATTTTTATAGTCATGATTGGAGGGGGCCACTGAAGATTTGAGCAGTAACCTGTAGTGCATGTGATTGTCCTACGAGAAATACCTGGTTCAGAATGTCAGTATTGATGGAATTGACCAGCCCCACTCTGTAGATTGCTGTCATTGCTCTTCTGCTCCACGCTTTCCCAAAAGGAAGGACTTTAGGCTCCAGTATACAAATGGCTTAAGAAGGTACATCTCCAAGAAACAACCGTGCTTCAGTTTGTTTACCCTAGTTTGGGCATCAATTTTATGGCTGATTTTTAAGAAGTCAGAATTTACTCTTGGCAAATCTATAAAGAATCTAGCTTTCTAATTCTGTGATGTGAGGCATTCTATATTCTGCATCCTTTGCTTTATCCCTTCTTTTTTCCTGTAGTAAGAGGCTTTTACTGGTTGTGTGGATAATAGGCTATTTAAGACTAGTGTTTGAGGGAGGACTGGGAGGGATTGGGTGGAGGGAAGGGCGGGCAAGCAGAGGGATACATGGAAAAATAAAATTCAAGATAATTGATTGTCCAAAAAAAAAAAAAAAAAGGACTGAAGTTTGAATATTACAATTCCCCAGAAGAATATAGTGCATATGAGCCTAACATTTTGGTAAGTCAGGTGTTGTGGAATATTATTTTAAGGTGTGTTGCTTTTGTTTATGTTTATTTTTTTAACTCTGAAGCTGTGTGTTACTTTGCCTTTCTAAAGTAGCTGATGGTCTAATAGAGAACTGAACAGCCAATAGTGAGGCAGGAGAAGGATAGGTGGGGCTGGCAGAGAAGGAGGAAGACTCCAGGGGCCAGGCACCCCGATACACCTCAAGCCACAGAGGCAAAGTGAGGTACACAGAAATAGTAAAGGAAACGCTCAGAGGCAAAACATAAATGGGAAATTTAAAGTTAAGAAGAGCTGGCTAGAAATAAGTTAAGCTAAGGCCAGACATAATTATTAATAAGCCTTCATGTGTGATTTATTTGGTAGCCTAGTGGCAGGCCCCCCAAAAGAACAAAGTGTAAACAACCAGCAGCAGACATGAATAGTTTAATTATTTTTATAAATCAGGCAATTTAAAAATGTTGTATGACTGGGCACTGGCAGCAAATGCCTTTAATCTCAGAAGGCAGAGGCAGGTGGAATTCTGTGAGTTTGATGCCAGCCTGGTCTGCAGCGCTAGTTCCAGGACAGCTACAACTACACAGCAAAGCCTGTCTTGGAAAACAAAACAAAACAAAACAAAAATTGTCTTTTCAGATTAGTAAGCTTTTGTTTTGATCACTTAATACTTAGCACCTTTTACTAGGCATGCTAACTAGTTCTTGTTCTAGATCTTTAGAGTAAATAATTTATTGACTTCATTCACATTTCTCCTCTATAAGTAGTTTACTATGTTTGTTCAATTTCTTGGATACCATGTAACTTAGAGATGGGAGCGTTCCATAAATTACTGAAGATAGACAAAATCACTGAGGAAATGGTAGATAGTTGGTAGCTGCATTGCAGAGCAACATGAAGGGATTAGAACTGATCTGGGAATCCCATTCTGGCCTCCTTTGCCCAATGAAAGAGGTCCTTTAAAATTGGGGTAGAAACAGGAAATGTAGATAATACGCATCTGAGAAACTAATGAGATTGACTATAGTTAAGACTGGTTTAACATAATGGTTCTCTTAAGATGAACAGGTCAGTGGTAACCCATGTGATGCTAGAACTTTAACACTGTGGCCGCTGTACTATTTGTTTGAGCAGGCAATGTCTATTACAGTGACTGCTCAATTCCCAATGCCTGTGCTCCTTCGAACATAGTAGACAGCTAGGAATATTTACTGAGTGAATGTGTTACATTGTTCATATGGGGGATTTTACAGTCAGTTTTGTTTGCTTGTTTGTTACAGGTGCAAATGCAAACTTTGCCATCTGGATTAAAAGGTGCCAGGAGACTCAGAATGGTAAGTATGTTGGATGGTTTCCAGTCTTTTGTTTTCAAATACATATTAAAAGTTTTTTGGTTTAAACATTTTATTTTTAGTCTGTCTTTGTTCTGGGGATCAAATTCATGTGCTGAGCAAGTGGTGGTTCTACCACCAAGTTACACTGCAGCCCAGAAATAGACTGTTTCTAGTTGACTCCTGTTTTTAGTCCTATTTCAGAAAGAAGATTTGATGGTTTTGCTTTGCCAAAAGTATTATGTTATTACCTATAAAAATAATCAAGGTCTCTAACTCCTGGGTGCAAAATGGAAACAGTTTGCTTTGTTTGGAATATATAAAGAATTAGCTTTCTTAATTGATGTGTTTGCTATAGAAATCATGTCTGTAGCTTTGCCTACAAGCATACTGCGATCTGAAGATGTTTCTTTTCTTATATTTTTTAGGATCAGAATCTGAAGGGGTAAGTTCACACATCCCCATGTTTTACTTAGTCATGTTATACTCACTGCATCAAATATATTGAAGCCAGGACCTGGGATGAGCTCTGATAAATATCAAACAGTTCCATTTAAGTATTAATTATCAGAAATAATTAATTTTGTTAAAGTATAAACTACAAGTTTATAAACATAAAGTAACTGAATTGTCTTAAGTTAGTATCTTATCTAAGTTGTTTGGGGTTTAGTGTGGCCAGGGTGATTATTTTCTATCTTTTCCTTATCAATATCTACAATTTAAAGTACATTAGAAATGCTTTTATTTGTCTGGTTCATTCTTAATATTTGTTACTGTTTTGGACTTGAGAATCTTAAATTACAGTGTCAAGGCTGCAGGGCTGACTCAGCAGTTAAAAGCGCTTTTCCTAGGACCCAAGTTCAGTTCCCAGTGTTCACATCATAACCACTTATAATCTAGGGTCAGGGTATTTGATGCCCTCTGGCTTCCTACTAGTACACTTGTTTATGTAAACAGACACTTAGGTAGGCACACATACACAGAAATAAAAAATGAATAAAATCTTTAAAAATTTTTGGTATAATTTTAAGGAAGTTAACAAAATATTTGGTGGACTTAATTTTTTTCAATTTTCTTTATGTATATGAGTGTTTTGCCCATGTGTATGTCTGTGCACCACACGTGTGTGGTATGTGTGGAAGTCAGAGGAGGGCATCAGGTTCCTAGAATTGGAGTTGGCAAGAGGTTGTGAGCTGCTGTTGAGTGCTGGGAATCCTTCTGGAAGGGCAGTTAGTGTTCTTATCTGCTAAGCCATGGTCCACTTCATTTTTCTTCAGTTTAGATTTTATGTAATGCAGTTAAATTATGGCATACTGTTTTAGGAGTAGTTGTCACATACATAGTCAAAGAAGAAAATCACAAAGAGTTAGGAAATGTGTGTATAACTCATTTTATAGATAATATACCTTTTTGAGATGCTTACTCATCTTTAGGAAAGATTTCCATTTTAACTTTCCAAAACTTACATTGTGACATTGAGAAAACCACTTATTCTGAGAGAGTTATTCATGTATAAACTATGTTTAACAGAGCTAATCTGCTTCAGACAGATTTCCTTGGAGCGTTATTAGGCAATGCATGTATATAGTTAAAAGTTTAGAACCCTTCCAAAATTGAAGCCCTGTTTAACTATCTCTGTACATCCATGCTTGCCTCTTAATCCTAAGTGCCCGATGGTAAATGAGGAACTGATTGGAGAGGTCTTGGCAGATTGGCTTCCTAATTTACCTGCTAGTAGATTTTTGTTCAGGATTAGTCTAGATTCCTCTGTGCATGGGCCAGGCTCTTGCAAGTACTGTGACCTGAGAAAAACTAGTTAAGGGAAGTTGGTTCAGTATTACTCATTTGGTTAAGGAGATCAGTCAAAACAGTAGTTTACATTAGAGTGACCAAAAATCAGAGGAAAAAGAGCAGAATGGGTACTCAATATAACCTTCAAAAGCATTCCTCCTTAGTGACTTTCTCCAGCCAGGCCTGCTTTCCTCCAATGGTACTGTTCCACCACATGCAACCTTTGGGATCTGTGGATACTTTGTATCTGAACTATTCAGCTGTGAACAACAGGGTGGTGGTTGCAGAGCAAAATTCCATTTTTCCTGTGATAAAGGGTACATAGCTTAGTGTGTTCCATCATGCTGTGGTTTGGTGTTTTTCCTAAATGTACATGTATATGCACCACATGTGTACCTGGTATCCTTGGATGCCAGAAGTCGGCATTGGATGCCTTTGAACTGGAGTTACAGATGGTTGTGGGCTATCATGATGGTCTGTACACCAAACCTGGGACCCCTGGAGAGCAGCCTTTTATCTGCTGAGCCATCTCTTCTGCCCTGATGTAGTCTACTTTTGTCCTGCTTCTAGGCTAAGTTGTAACTGTTCTCGTCAGTGTTTGAACTTCTTTCCTGTTTCCTAACTGGAATTCTGAGTTGGTTTCACACATTTAGAATGGTTTTTCTTATTTCTGTGGTTGCTTTTCTTTTTCATTTAGGGACAATTCAGAGACTACCCATGACTCTGGACTTCATCTTTACTTTTACATACCTTAACTAGTGAACATAGAGTTTATCAGTGTTGTGTGTATTAGGTAATTCTCATTTTGATGGCTGGAAATGGTGGCTCACCCTTATAATTACAGACAGTACTTAGGCAGAGGCAGCCAGCCTAGGCTTATGAATGAGATTTGTATGAAATAAGTGTCAGTTTATTTCCTCATGATCACAGAGTGTGTTGCAGACATGTCTTGAATAGAGTAAAATGTTCTGGAGCTAACTATTGAGATGTCCCTTTACTGTTTCTAGAGCAGCATTAATATTGTAACTAATCCTGATGTTAAACTGCCTTAAAAATGATTTTTCTCTCTTGAGATGGTGTCTCATGTAGCTTGGGCTGGTCTTGAACTTGCCTTGTCAGTGAGGATGACTTTGACTTCCTGCCCCTCTTGCCTCTACCTGCTAAGTGCTACCACACCAGGCTAAAATAGTCTTCAAAATGCTAACTTAGTCAGCTTTGAATTCTGTATCCTGTGAGTGGATGTCACAAGTCAGTTTTCCTAGTCATACCTGTAGAAAGTTCTTTTGTATATTGTGGAGGGTCTAACTGTAGGGCTGGCCTGGACCTTCTGCTCCTCCTTCCAAGCAGCCTGCCAAGCGTTAAGATTGCACGCTGTACTTTTTCCATATTAAAGAACTAACTAATTGGGCTAAGTGAATTAATAGTATTTGAATTTTTTGATATAGTTGCTAAACTAGCGTGTAAAAATCTTTCTCTTTTACCTTATCAGAATCAGTCTGCATCTCAGAGAACTCAGTCAAAAATCAAGTAAGTGTTTGCTTTTTTATAAGGGCACCTGGCAATGTGCTTAAAGAGAAGAGAGTTCTGGTTTCATAGGAGTCAGAGCCGTGTTGTGTAATTTTAAATATTTTCTAATTTTAAAAATTGTGTTATGTCTTTATGGAAAATTACATTTTAAGGCTGTCTACTAATTAGTATTAACATTTGAATAAATTCAGATAGCTCTATCTAAACATACTTAGCTTGGTTCCATATTGTGTTGCCTTTCTGTTTATTAAGGAGAGCTGCTTTCAGTTAAATTGATACTGTTAGACATGTAAAGGAGCAGTAGGCTCACAATATTGAAGATTGTCATGAGGGTGTTTGTGTGGTGTGTACATATATGCATGTGTATACATACATAAGAGGAACAGAAAATTGAACCACCCAAGACCTCATGCATGCTAGGCAAGTGCCGTGTAGGTGAGTTGTTGCTCAATGTTAGAGGCAGGACAAATAAGGCCCTTGTCTTGCCTCTTATTTGGATCTGTTTTTCATAGGAATGTTCTATTGAGTTCAGATTTAGAATTGCAGTCACAATAGTGAATAGCAAGGCTTTGACTTTGGCTTAGTCAGTAAAATGCTTGCTCTGCAAGCTTGAACACCTCAGTTTGGATCCCCATCACCCACAAAAAGACTGGTCATGGCAGCATACATCTGTGATCCTAGTGCTGCCTAGGGGGAAGCAGGTGAACTCACTGGTCAGGCCAATCGGTGACAAACCCCTGCTTCAAAAAATCAAGTAGAAGATAATTAAGGAAGACACTCAGCCACGTGCATACATACATACACTATACACAACAAATTATTTGCTAACCATCTAAACAATTTGTATTTTTTTACTGAGAAAATTTTTTTTTGTCATTTTTATTTTTCTTCATCCTGATAACGCAGTTCCCCCCCCCCCACACACACTTCTTCCCTCCACTGCCCCTCTGTCGCCCCCCAAATCCACTCCATTTCTATTCAGGAAAGGGCAGGCCTCTGATGGATATCAACCAAATATGGCATATTAATTTGCAGTAAGACTAGGCACCTCTACTTACTCCTTTTACAGCTGGATGGAGCAACCCAGCATGAGGAAAGGGTTCCTAAAGCTGGCAGAGTCAGAGACAGCCTTTGTTCCCACATTAGGAGTCTGACAAGAAGACTAAGTTACACAACTGTCACATATGCAGAGGGCCTAGGTCAGTCCTATGTAGGCTCCCTGGTTGTTGGTTCAGTCTCTGTGAGCCCTGGCTAAACAACTCGTATTCTTAAGATTGTGGCAGAAACACATGGCACTTTACTGTAGAGTTTTGCACCATTAGTGAGTTAGTTGTGAAAGGTATACACTGAGACACTTGAAGTGCATTTCTTTAATCAAGATGCTTTTATTTTAATCTTAAGTAGCTGAGGTGGCAGTTCAAAACAGTTAAGTATATTGTGAAGCAGGCACTTTGCCTTGTTCTTAGAAATGTAGTGCAGGATAAACAGCTTTGCCCTCTGGAAGATTATAGTCTAGTCTAGCTTGGAAGTGAGAACACCTACATTTTCAGAGTTTTCATTGTGGGAGAACATGTAAAAGATGACTCTTTAGGCACACTGGTCTTCCCTCAAATTAAGAGAAAGGTTATAATTTGCCGGCACTGTGGGGCTATGTAACTTGTCCTCATCTGTTTCTTCCCTGTGTTTGTTCCCATCTTCAGTGAACAGGACTTAGAGTATTGCCAGGTTGACCTGTGTCCTCTGTATCAGTGCTGCTGGTTAATTCAGGAGCTCAGTGTCTCTTTTTTTTTTTTTTTTTGCATTCTCAATCTTTTTTTTTTAAGGAGTTAGTTAGCATTAGGTGGAGGTGAGAAAACTGATAACTGTTAAATTCTCCTCTCATATATTAGCTTAAGCACAGCATTATTAGGAAATTAGGGTTTGTGCCTGCTAGAAGGTTCCACAGCTCTGCCTCCTGCCCTCTTGTGCAGTTGTAGGTGATAGGAATTTAGTTTTCCTCAGGTTGTTGACAACTGCTTTGTTACTGTCTTCCTCAAGGTGGAGCTCTTGTTACTTATCAGTCTTTGACAAACAACTTTAAGAAAATCAGAAATTATATGACTCTATTCCTTTAAATAGGTATGACTGGTATCAAACGGAATCTCAAGTAATCATTATACTTATGATCAAGAATATTCAGAAGGATGATGTAAATGTGGAATTTTCAGAAAAAGAGGTAATTAATTAGTCTTTAAACATTGTATAGAGGTTAAATACTGTTTGTAAGCTTAGTATGTTGCAGAATAGTTTATTAGATATATTTCATTTCTTCTTGAGATAATATGGAAAATACTAAGTAAAATTGGAAACATTTATTTGAAGTTTTTTGATTTTGTTTGTTTGTTGTTTTTTTTATCAAGACAGAGTTTCTGTGTAACAGCTCTAGCTGTCCTGGAACTTTGTAGATCAGGCTGGCCTCCAGCTCATAGAGATCCACCTGCCTTTGCCTCTGCCTCCCACGTGCTGGGTTTAAAGGGACATGCCACCATTCTCAACTCATTTAGAAGTATTTTAAAATTTAAACTTATGTAGCCATGACTGGCCTTGAACCTGCTGTAATCCTCCTGTCTTTAACTCTAGAGTGCATGTCACTGTGCACGTCCTTACTATACATGGTGCACTTACACCATTACTGGCTTATATGTGCATCCTTTGCTAGATTTGCAGAGTCAGCAGAACTGAGTTGATATAATTAAGATCCATGCTTTGGTTAAACTTACTGGTAAATGTTATTTTTAAAAAAGGTTTATTTTACCACCACTACTACACACAAAATTTTAGTTGTATGGGATTTATACATGTCTTAAAATTATTAACTATATTAAATGAGTATGATTTAATATCTTTTTCCTTCCTCATGATAGATATTTAAGAGTGGTAGTGTGGTAGAATTAATATAATTTTCACATGAGTGGGCATTTTTAAAACTACATGGTATATTACTTTGTTCTTGTGTATTATGTTTTCTTGATTTGAATGTTAAGTGTGTGTAATTGGATCTGTAATTAATACTATGTAAAATATTCTATTCAGTCATTTGATTCTGGATATGAGAATCCCAATGAGGGATACCATGTGAAAAACAAATATTCTTTTGAAGTGCCTACATCTGACATTCCAGGGATGGCAGATGACTTGGTGGGTAAAAGCCCCTTTTGCCAAACGTGAAAACTGAGTTCAATGCTGGGGTTCCACCTGGTGGAAGGAGAAAGTAGACTCCTGAAACCTGTCCTCTGCCCACCATATACTGTGACAAGTGTAGCATGCACAAGCAGCAGGAGGAGGTGGCTCAGGGGATAAGAGCATCGGCTGCTCCTCCAGAGGTCCTGAGTTCAAACCCAGTAATCACAGGGTGGCTCACTACCATCTATAATGAGATCTGGTGCTCTCTTATGACATGCAGGCAGAACACTGTATACATGATAAATAAATACATCTTTAAAAAAATATTCTGACTTTCTATGTAGAACACTTAGCCTGCAGCATCGCTGAAATATAGTCATATTAAATACTTAGCCTTTTATGTACACTTATCAAATATGATGCCAACTTGTTTTCATTAGTTGTCTGCTTTGGTGAAACTCCCTTCTGGAGAAGATTACAACTTGAAACTGAAGTTGCTTCATCCTATAGTACCGGAGCAGAGCACGTTTAAAGTACTTTCAACAAAGGTAAGCAACTCTTAAAAACATGTAATATTTAAAAGGCCTTATCTGAACACACATACTGGTAGATGAAATCATCTAGGTATAATATGCTTGTAGTCTCCCCCCCCCCCCCCCAGTGTGTTAGAGACCAAACCAAGGCTTTGTGTGTGCTAAGCACTCTTCCAAAAGTCTGTATCCTAGACCTAGTAGTTCCTTTTAAGACACCATTAAGTTAAAAGAGATAAGTAAATGAGAACAAAGATATTTATTTCTAAATTTTTAAATTACATTAATTTTGTAAGTATATGAATGTATGGTGTGTTGGATAGAGATCATAGGACAGTTTATGGGCATTCATTCTCTTCTACCTTGTGGGTCCAGGGGATCAAACTCAGGTTGCTAGGCTTGGTGGCATACTAGGTGCCTTTACTGGCTGAATCATTTCATTGGCTCAAGAACAATTACTTTTGAATGTTACTTTTGGTTTGTTGGTTTTTTACCACAACATAACAATCCACTTAGTTTATGTGGTTGTTTACTTGCCTATTACTGTAGATTAATACTTTAAAGAAAGGTTCATTACTTATTGCATGTGAGCTCCCCTGAAGGTGAGGTGTCTTTCTGTTTCTCTTTACCTTATTTTTTATACTGGTGTCTTTGACTGTGCCATAGCCCTGTCTTAGTAAACTGACAGGCCAGTGAGCCTCTGTGGTTAAGATACCGGCACAGCTACATTTCCTGTAGGTGATGGGAACCTAAACTTGTGTCCTTGTGCATGCAGAGCAAACACCTTACATTTTATTTTTACTTTGAAAGTTTTGTGTGTGTGTGTGTGTGTTGGGGTACAATCATATGAATGCAAGTGCCTAAAGAGGCCACAGACATTGGATTGCCTTGAAACTGGAGTTATAGGTGGTTATAAGCCACCTAGTGTGGGTACTGAAAATATTTGTAAGAGTGGTTTATACTTTTTGCCACTGAGCCATCTCTCCTATTCTGACCAGCCTCTTATTAATACTCATGAGTTTGTCAGTGTGGTCTCCTTTGATATACACATACTCAGTTTCATACAGTTTATAACCAAGTACTATAAGGATGAATCTGTGTTGTTTTTTTATTATTATTATTAAGATGAATTTAGGTTGTTTATTAAGAGGAAATGATGAATCTATTTGAATTATAGTTTGGTTATATAGTTTAGATTCCTGTATATTTTTTAAAAAACAAGAATACATAGTGGAATTACTTTTAGATTATTTTAAATATTCCCAGGAGGAAGAAACTAAAAATTTGGGGATATAGTGACTCATCCCTGTAACCCTAGCATCTAGGAGGCTAGGGCCAGAGGATGGATGGGAGCTTGAGGCAAGCATGGGCTACAGAGTGATTTTCAGGGAAGCATGGGTTAGAGTGAAACCCTTCCTTAAAAATAGGAAGAAAAATAGAGTAAAACATGTAACTTGTGTAACCCCAAATGAAGAGAAAGTATTGCCCTTTTAAAACTGTCTGGCTTATCAGGAGCAAGCAAAGCTGGTTAATTATGAGGCAGCCACAGGCAAAGTGTGATGTGGGATGATTGAGTGTGAGAAGGGCTAGCCAGCGTTTGAGTTACTGGTCCTATCCACGTAGATTAAATTGTTTAATAATAGACTTTTGAGCAGCCAGTCACAAAACTGGGGAAATAAAAGCAGGTGAGGAAATGTGGGTTTGGAATTGTATATTTTTTGTTAATTCTTTTTAGTTGTTTTGGTTTTTAAGTTTAAGGATGACCTCAAAGTTGTCATTCTGCCTTGGCATTTAGAAGGCTGAAGTTCAGACACTGTCTCCCCCCCCCCCCCCCCCAGTGTGTTAGAGACCACCCTGTTAGAGCTGTCTAAGCTCACAAATACTTTACTTAGGGATATTCTATTCTCGGTCCACGAGAATCTTACTGCATGTCTGTTTGAAGTAATTTAAGTAAGAATTGATTTCTGTGAAGAGATAAATGACTTTTGTATTTCACATATTTGGCACATAAATGCAGTTTGCTTTTTAGGTGAACTGAATAATTTTTTTAGCCTAAGTATGCTATTTGCTGTTTGGTAGTCCTCCTCCTAGATACGTAGTGCTCAGTGATGCGTGTGTAATGGAAGAATCTGAATTGGAGTCTGGTGTTAACCCTGTGGAGTTGATAGAGTAAATAAATGTTTTATTCTTAGTTTTACATAAAGAAAACAGGCTCATGGACTTTAAATGCTTTCCCCAAATTTACACTGCAGTAAATAATTGTTCTCTGGGTAGGAGACTGGGCAGGTGGGTCTCTTAGTTCCAGGACAGTCAGGGCTATGTAGACAGACCCTGTTTCAAACAGTCAATTGTTTGTATTGGCCAGGATGTATGTTTTAGTTCTGACTGCCAGCTAAGGCTGGTGCTTCCTTACCTAGGGTTTTTGTTGTTATTGTTCTGAATGAAAGAACTTAAGATTCTAAAGCAAGGCTTTTTAAACCATTTTGCTTGAGAAAATTTTATGCGATCTTGGGCATATGTAGGTATATAAATCGAACATTTTCCTGGTAATAAATGTTAAATGTATTTAAAAACATTCCGTGGTTATACATAGAACTTTGCCATTTATTAAAGATAAATACAAGTTTAAGGTAGGTGTTGTCATTTTTGCATGAAGAATTTAGTTTGGTTGTTACTTGATGTATAGAGCATCTTAGATATTTTCTAGTTGGGTTTTGTAACCATCAGTTCTGAGATTTCTGCTTCACATAAACAGAGAGCACTAAACAAGTACTTTTAGGATCATTTCAGAAAGTGTTGGAAATTCGGTCCTAATCCCAAGACAAAATTAATTGATTTATTTGTTTGTTGCTTGTTTTTATGAAGCTCAAGCTGGCAACTCAAACAGCAATTTAAAGTCTTTGTTTCCTATAATTAAGCCATTACATTTTTGTTTTTTAAGATCAGAAAATGTGTGTGCAGAAAATTCCTGTACTTTAAAACATATACTATAGTCTTGAATCTCAGCTGAGGTATTTCAGGCAATATTCAGTTGATGTAGCATGTTATGACGCATGTGCAGGGCAGATGGAATATGTGTGTTGTGTGTTCAGAGCCAAGGCTGCAATGTTGGCCAGGGCTGCCCAAAAGCCCTGTGCTTATCACGAGTTTGGTTTTGAATTAACTTTTGGTTGTTGTACTTTACCGTTGCCTGAGCTTTTTGTGGCTCCTGGATTCAGTTACCAGCTGGATTTGTGGTTGAGAGGGCTACAGTTAGAGCTTGTGTTTTGATCCTGGAGTCAACGTGTTTTGCATATGTAATCATTAGACTGCTGTGTTTTACAGAAAAGAAATTGAATTTTTTTTTTGTTTGTTTGTAATTACATATCTTTGGGGAACTAAGTGTTGAAAATTTTGATCATTTACTTTTTCAAACAGCAGAGGGAGGCAGTGCTATACTAGGAAGCTGGCTCAGAGGTAAGGAGCTTGCCACACAAATGTGAAGACCCACTTTTATAGAACATACATAAAATCAGGTGGGTGTGCTGGCTGCTTTGATTCTCAATGTACGGAGGTAGAGGTAGGACTCCCAGAGTGAGGTGGCTTGTCAGACCAGCTAGAATGCTGTGCTTAAGATCAGTTAGAGATTTCTACCACCAGACAGAAGGGGTGTGTGTGTGTGTGTGTGTGTGTGTGTGTGTGTGTGTGTGTGTGTGTGTGTCCATGCGCATGCATAAGTAAGCTGGCATATATAAAACACTAAGCACATAGTGAGTGCTAAATAAATGCTGCTATTTATCCACATAATTCAGATTATTATTCTAGCCATGAAACAATACATGCAGACCATAGAAAACGTGGTGAAGTATACAAAAAAGCACTAGGAAGGTCATTGTTGACATTTTAGCATGTTTCTTAGATCTTTCAAACAGAACATGTACCGTAATCGCTGATGACATTTTAGCATACATTCTTCTGAATAACCAGCTAGTGCATGATGTTCACTGGAATGTTGTTACTCTAAAGCCAAATCTTCAAGGAGAGGAATATGAAATAAAGATTTTGGTGGTAAGTCATAACATATAATGAGAGAAAGAACCAAAGCTTTGTCTTGTGTATGACACATTGCCCTGACTCAGTCTTAACACTTGGCAAATATTAAAATCAAGCAGTTAGAAGAGGTGGGGAAAACCAGCTTCCTTTAAAGTGCCCTCTGACCAATACATGGTTATGCCCACCCCACCACACACAAAATAATTAAAACCAAAATGTAAAGAAATGGTGATTACTGATTCAGTGTAAGAATATAGGTAGATTATTGAGTCTGCTTACAGGAGGCCTAACACAAAGGGATTTGATACACCAGTTGACTGCAAAGAACAAAGTAAGAGAATGCTGGCTGGAAGGCTTGAAGACAAAGAACTAGTTGCTAAATGCAACTATGAAGTAATGGTTTGCAAAAGGTTGCCAGGAAACTGCCTCAGCTCTTCAGGCCGTGAGGAAGATCCCACTACCAGCCTGTGGTGGTTGGTGAGAGGGACCTTTCTGCTTCCTAAAGCAGTGTCTGAATGCCATGATTGCTTCTGAGTAGTGTTGCAAAAATGGTCTTTCACTGGAAAGAATTCTTAAGTTCTCTTATACAGAGAGTCCTCAGAAATGGATGGTAGTATTTAATGCTGGGAACTAATGACTCCGCACAGCATGCCTTCTTAAAGATGACTTGTAGATAGATACTGCTCTGAGATATAATAATATCTTGAAAACCTTTTCTGTGCACTTGAGAATAATATTTAAGTAAACTATCAAAGTTTTAGTATAATTGTATGAGGTGTGTGTGTGTGTGTGTGTGTGTGTGTGTGTGTGTGTGTGTGTGTGTGTGTGTGTATGAAGGCTAGGTCAGCATCTGGTGTCTTCTTCAACTCCCCTTTTTCAGACAGGGTCTCTCACTGATGCTGGCTAGGTTAGATGGCCAGCAAACCTCTGGATCCCTGCCCTCTGTCTCTGTCACCTTAACTCTAGGGTTGCAAGTACATGCTTTCATGCCCAGCTTTGTACATGGTGCTAGGGATCTTAGGCTTGTGAAGCAAACATCTTAACACACCTGAGTCATCTTCTCAAACAACTCCTCCTCCTCTTCTGTTTGTTTGTTTGTTTTGAATTGAGACAGGATTTCTCTAACAACTCTGGCTGTCCTGGAACTCACTTTGTAGACCAGGCGGACATTGAATTCATAGAGATCCATCTGCCTCTGCCTCCTGAATGCTGGGATTAAAGGCATGTGCCTAGCGTGTACTATTGGCATCTTCTCAAACTTAAGGAAATTTTACTTAAATAAAAATAAGTTGATTTATTAATGGTTACGGCGAAAATATTTCTGAAACTGGGCAAGTAATTCTAGAAGTATCTACTGGAATCCACAAGACAACACTTCATTTTTAAAAGTATATTTCAAAGCAATTTATAGAAAATCAGTTCTATCCAACTTGCCTTAAATGGTTAATTGCATGCTGTCTTAGTGATGGATTAAGTATAACTTAAAGTTTGGGTCATCTTGGTTTAGGATATTGCTAAGAGGTTTGGCTTTATAAAGGCCTCTTTGTTCATACCCCACAAATGCTCGGGTTTCAGTAGCTTTCAGTAAATGTGCTAGTATGTGCTGTTTTCAAGTGAAACTAAGAACTTGGTGTATGAATTTGATGGGAGTCATTAGACATCAAGCTAACTAGACTTGTATGCAATCTTTGGCCACACAGTGCCCAGTTGAGCTCAGTAGATGTTTGTTTATGTCTGCTCAGGACAAAAGGGATGAGTTTTAAAGACCAACCACCCAGCATCCCTCCTTGGCTGCTTACAACTGCCTATAACTTCAGATCCAGGGAAGTAGGCTCTCTTCTGTCCTACAGGCACTGCACATACACATGCTGTACAAGCCCACACAAAACTAAGAAATAAAAGTAAAAAGTGTAAATGCCTGCACCTTAAAGCTATTAATATTGTATAAAATGATCTTCAAGGTGTGTGCCTATAATCATTATTTAAAACATAAATGAATTTGTTTTAGCTTTTGTCCTAATCCCCAGACATTATTTAAAAGCAAAAACCCTTAAAAAAATAAGTTAAAAATCTGAACCTTTTCTTGTCCCAAGCATTTCAGCAAATAGAACTTCAACCTTAAATGATCTGTTTAGTGGGTGATTATACAGTTGTCAACATCAAGTTGGTTTTATACAACTGCCTACGTTTCTCTGAAGCAAGAGAACACGTGTGATTTTTGGTTGAGAACAGGGTGTCTTTGAATAGCATTGCTGACATTTACTCCGTGTGAATCTCTGCTCACTAGGTGTCTGAATCCCTTTCATTTACCAACCTTGGATCACAGATCAGTGTCTGTTGCTATTGTCAGATGTTCCTTGACTGGCAGAATCAATCTTCCTTAAGAGCACTTTTGTAGAAGAACAATAAAGCATTTAGAATTCAAGACCTTTCCAACAAAAAACTCTTTTGGAGAGAGCAAGCTCATGCCCATGGAGGTCAGAGGACAACCTTAGAAGTCAATTCTCCTCCATGAATGAGGGCTCCATGGACGGTCAGGCTAATGGCAAGCACTTTTACCCACTAGGCCCTCTCTCATTGGCCCGAATTGCAAGACTTAATTGCAGCTGTTATGATAATGTGTTGCTTTTAAAAGTAGAGACAAAATAAATGTTTTATAATTCTTCAGATTTAACTTTGTATAATTTTGGCAACTGTCAAAGACACTATTAATCCTTATAAAATTTTGATGACTTAAGAAAATTGCATTTTTACTGGTTTATGTTTTCTTACATTGAGTAATGGATTTTATTTGGTGTTTTCTTTAGATTGAATTTAAAATGAAAAAGCCGGAGGCTGTGAGATGGGAAAAGCTAGAGGGGCAGGGAGATGAGCCCACACCAAAGCAGTTCACAGCAGGTTTGTATTGGGCCTTGCTAAGGCTTTAAGTTCATTTTTGTATTTGAAATTAAATAATAACGTATTCTCCCTACTTTATGATTTATGAATAAAATATAGTTATTCTAATTCCTGAAGCTTGGGCAGAGACAAATGGTGGCAAAGCCCTAGGAGAGTTGGATTTGTTTACTGTGTCAGTCTGTGACTTAAATTGACACTGGTTTGTGAGCTGCCTACTGTGTGGTAAGGGGTTTGCCTTGCTGAGTATCTCCTCTCTGCCTGCCTACCTTTATTCCCTTCTGTTTCTCCCACTCTTTCTGTCTCTGGTTTCCTAGAATTTCAGGACTTCACAGAGTATGACATGGATTGTCTCCATTACTAATACTGAGATGAACACAGAGCACTAAAGGAATGCCTAGACCAGGAGATGACTGGGGTTGTTTTATGCCCTTTATGTGTTGGAGTCTGTGCAGAGCATATATAACCACAGATAGGCATCTTTTACTAGTAGAATAATTAATCTGGGGAACCTTCTTAGAACTGCAACCTAAGATTGTATTGGGGAAATTGCCTCATTGCTGAAAAGAGAGGTGTTTCTTTTTGTTGTTTAATAGTATGATCTGATGACTGAAACAAGCCAATGATGTGTCTCAACTATTTTCAGATTTTTACTCCTTTTAGAGTTAAAAACACATTTGTTTGTAATAACTTTTAGGAATTCAGTAATTTGTGGATTCTGTGTGCATGCATGAATTAATTTCATGTAGATATAGAAGTTGCAAGAATAGAAGTTTCTTCACCCAGTGATAGAATTTTAACTAATCTGTAGCAAAGATAGCAACACCAGGAGAGACAGCAACAGATGATTTCTGTTGCCACTTCAAAGGCCTTCTCTTGGGACTCACTCTCAGCAGCGGTTTGGGGCTGAGGTTTCTATAGGGAACAACTGTATAATGCAGTGCTCACATGATAGGCAGCCCAGCATTATTTCTTCCATTTTACAGACTCAGATCACATAGTGGATTTGTGGAGGACTAAAATGCAGGACTGCAGAGTGTGGGTGTGGTTCTGGTAACTGTTGCTGCTTCCTGTGGGACACACTCACCAACCATGGAGATGAGCCTGCTGGCCCAGTTGTCTGATAAAGTGAGTGAGCAGGAAGCTCGGTTACTCTCAGTAGTTCCCTGCCCCTCCAGTTATCCAGCTTGTTCTACCATTAAATGTCCTGTGTGTTTCTAAACTGAATCCCATAGAAATTCAGGATGCTTTCCCTTTTGTCCTGTGTGTTTTGTGAGGAATTAATATGCTTGTCAGATCCTGTGTACTGCAAGCTGGAAACTGTAGATAAGGGCAAGTCACTTAACCTATCTTGGCCAGTGTTCTTATCTGTAGAGTAGAGATTAAAACTCCATTCCTATTCTTCCTGGGAGTCAGCATTAGAATTAATTAAATCCATGTTCTTAGCTCCTTAACAGTGTAATACAGTTTTTTGTTTTCTTTGGCTACCAGTGAAAATGTACAAAGACAGCATTTCCCTCTGTAGAGGGAAATGACTTTTAGGATGTTTAAAGCGAAAGGAGTTGTGTGTGTGTCTCTGTGTCTGTGTGTGTGTCTGTGTGCCCTGAATAGACTACAGGTCTTCCTGAGTTGTGTTTTGGTGAAGGATGAGTAGAAAAGTGGGTTTACTTACTGGCAAAATGAAGGCACAGGAAACAGAATGAATGTTTATTTAGTAGTTTCTCAACTATTTTAGAGAAGGAATGTGGAAAACATTACTGGAGAAGGAACATTGAGATAAGTATTACTGTGTTCCAGTATGATGGGGAAACTTGTAAGCCGCTTAAAAAAAATATTGTAATCAGTACTGTCCCCTACAGTAGCTGACAATTTGAAGTAGGGTTAGTCTGCATTGAGATGGCAAATGCATTCCCAGTTTTTAAGATTTATATATAAAAAGATCATAATGTGTTTTAGAATTTTACAGTTGCACATGTTGAAATAATATTTTGTTATGTTTGGAGTGTGTGTGTGTTTAGTGGATTAAGATACTTTTTTTCATTTTCCTTCAGAAAACTAAATAATTCATTTTTGATAATACAAATTCTGTCCCTTACCACCTTTTTCCTTTTTTGCCATTCACTAGGATTTAAAGAAAAACAAAAAACAAAAATTCATTGTATGAATGGGAGAGTCCTTTGTAAATTCTCTGTTGATTTAGTAAATTTATTTACGTCCTAGCCACAGTTTCTCTTCCTTCTCCTCCTAGTCCCTTACCCCCACCGCTCCCTCTGTTCCCACCCCACAATCCACTCCCCCTCCATTTCTGTTTAGGCAAGGGTAGGTCTCCTATGAGTATCAGTAAAATGTCATATATCAATTTGCAATAAGAATAAGAACCTCCCCATGTTTTAAGGCTGGGCAAGGTGACCCAGTATGAGGAGTAGGGTCCCAAAAACCAGTAAAAGAGTCAGAATCAGCAGCCCCTGTTCCTGGTGTCAGGGGTCCCACATGAAGACCAAGCTACACACTGTAACATATGTGCAGAGTGCATAGGTCAGTCCCAGGCAGGCTTCCTGTTTATTGGTTCAGTCTCAGCAGGTGAGGGTGCTTATGGCTGGTCCTAATGACACACCTTTAATTCTAAGGACCACCTTCCCAGAGTAAATAAATAAATGCAGTTTTTAAAAAGATTTGTTGCGTGTTTGTATGTGTACCATGTGTGTGCCTGGTACTTGTGTAGGCCAGAAGTGTGTACTATGTCCCTTGGAAACCCGCTGTTAACTGCTGAGCCATCTCTCCAGCCCCAGTAAATGTAATTTTTAAAATGTATCTCAGTTTCTTTTAATAACCCAGAGCTAAAACTGTTAAATCCTGTATGTGGCTTACATTTCTGGGTGTTACTATAGTTTAATTAGATAGTAAACACAGCTGTTCTTAGACCTACTGGGTCATTTTGTTTGTCTGTTTGTCTATCTGTTTTCCAATTATTTATGTGCCAAGATCTTCATTTCTTTGGACTTAAGGCATTCCTTGAGCTGCTGAGCTAGTAGTTTTTGTATGCAAGTAGCCTCTATTCAAATAAATAATACAAATTCTGTTTTCTATTTTATGTAGATAAGTATGTGTGTTCAGATAGTGAATTAAGATGTGGATAAGTGGGTTAATTTTTTTCAGCATTCAGGAGTTACTTAATACTTTCTTTCCTTTTTTTTTTTTTTTTATCTTTTTCATTTTGTGTATGTTAATGTTCTGCCTGAATCGTGACTGTGTGAGGGTGTCAGATCCCCTGGAACTGTTCTGAGAAGAACTGGAGTTATAGACAGTTAGGAGCTGCCATGTGGGTGCTGGGAATTGTGACTCTAGGTTGTCTGGAAGAGCAGCCAGTGCTCTTAAATAATAAGCCGTCTCTCCAGCCCCATGCACTTACTTAATGTTTTCTATTGAAGTAATCTAGTGTGTGTTTCTGTGTGTGCGCGCAAGAGAGATAAAGTAATAACTCACTATGTGGCAGTTGATTTTATTTTTAGAGTATTTTTACTTTGGAAGATACCTGACTATCTTCAGCTAACTAGCTATACTTCGAATTTTAAAATCTTGAGAGAGATGACTGGAGAGGTGATTCAGTGGTTTAACACACTGGCTGTTCTCATAGGTTTGGTACCTCAGCACTCACATCAGGCAGCTCACAACTGCTTATAACTCCAGTTCAAGGGCATCTGTCACCTGCCTCAGGCTTTTTGGTTGTATTTGGGTTAAAAACCTTGTACATAGTTGTCAAGCATTCTTCTATTGCCTCTAATGGAGCATCCTAAAAAGTGTATGTGTGTGTACACAGTAGGATTTTTATAATTATTTGTACTGTCTTTTTAAAAGACTTATTTATATTATCTGATGTGTGTAAGTGTTTTGCTCACAGCTATGGCCATGTACTATATGTGTGCCTGGTGCCCTCAGAGGTGAAAACTGGGCTTTGAAACTAGATATATGCTGGGAACAGAACCCAGATTCTGTGCAAGAACAAGTACGCTTTTTATTTCTTTGTAAATGTTTTCTATTATTTTATGTATATGATTGTTTATACTTTATGCCAGATGAGGGCATCAGTTCTTATTATAGATAGTTATGGGCCACCATGTGGTTGCTGGGAATTGAACTCAGGACCTATGGAAGAGCAGCCAGTGCTCTTAATTACTGAGCCGTCTCTCTAGCCCAGAACAAGTACTCTAACCACTAAGCCATGTTTTCTGGCTCCATTCTGCCCTTTTCAAACCTTTGCTTCTTATCTAAAGAATAATAATAAATGATTAGTGGGTATGTGTGTGTGTGCTGTGGCATGCATTTGGAGGTCAGAGGACAACAGTGTAGCACCCTTTCTTTCCTATCTTTTCATAGGTTCTGCCAGTTTAACTTGGGTTATTAGACTTGTGCGGCTTCCCAGTCATCTCTCAGCCATCCTTTAACTTTAATTGTTTCCTCTTTCCCATATAATTTTTCTCCTTTTTTAAAATGACTTTCTTGAGATAGTTCTCACAGTCTGGCCTTACTCATTCCGTTCTAGTATTTAAATTACCGTCTTTTTAGTTGAGCTTCTTGAGTAGCTTCACTTTCCATTTAAGAAATTCTGCATACTTCACCCACTTCCTGTGTTAGCATACAGAAGGTTTTTAGTCCAATTTTGTGCATTATATCAAAATTGAATTATCTTGCTCAGAGAAGTCCTAGATTTCACAGTATGCTAACTGATTCAGTTTTTGAAATGTAGATCTAATTATTGATGTATGTAGCAAAGAGACACTAACTGCAAACTTGAAATTCAGTGACCTTAACTGCTTGCTAAGATGTTATATACACGGAGGTCATGGCATTTACATATTTCTTGACATAATCAAACATGCTGATAAATCACTTGTGTCTTTTTCACTTTGTAGACGTAAAGAACTTGTATCCATCATCATCTCATTATACCAGGAACTGGGATAAACTGGTTGGTGAGATCAAAGAGGAAGAGAAGAATGAGAAGCTGGAGGGCGATGCAGCTCTGAACAAGTTATTCCAGCAGATCTACTCAGATGGCTCTGATGAAGTAAAGCGTGCCATGAACAAATCATTTGTAAGAATATGAACAGTTTTCAAATGTTCGGCTATTTTTAATTATGACAGTGAATTTTAGACTTTAAAAAAAGATTAAGTAGTGGTTTTGAGGCCAAACTGCATGGCCTGGATATAGTTAGGATGAGTTTTTGGGTAGACTTTGGCCAAACATACTTTTCTTCTTGCTCCAGACTTCGAGTAATGTTTGGAGAAGTCCAAAGCTTACAGAAGAGATGAGAAACAGCTAGTCATTGTAACTCATTTGCAAGTTAGGAGTTGAAAGGCTAAGAAATCCTAAGATTTCAGCCATTAGTGGGGAATTTTTTTAGTTGAATTTGTCTCAGTAGCTCAGTGAATTTTTACTGTTTTGTCTTGTAGAATTGTACATTATTTTCTTCTTTAAGATAAAGGAAAATTTTCAGAACAGTATTGGGCTAGTAGAAAATATCTATTTATTATTCAATGATTTAATTTCTCGATGATAAGAAAAAAAAATTCAGGCTTTTGCTGTAGTAGCCTAAACTTCCCCTGAATCAGGCTTCCAGTTCTGAGGTTTATTGACACTTCATTGCTGTATAACTGTATAAATTGTTTATTTATTTAGACATAAATGAAATTGTGTATGTGTGTGTGTGTGTGTGTGTGTGTGCGCGCGCGCGCGCGCGCGCGCGAGCGCTTGTTTTGCATGTATTTGCTCCTCATGTGCCTGTGGAGGTCAAAAGAGTGTGTTCGAGCTGCTGGCACTAGAATTGTTAGCTGTCACAAGGGTGCTGAGAACTGAACTCCTCTGTAGTTCAGACTACAAATCTTAGATTTGCTACATGGCTATAGATGACCTTGAACTCCTGACCTTCCTGCCTTTATCTCCCAAGCACCAATGTGCCACTCTGCCCAGCAATTATTTTCCTTACAGATATAATCTTGAGTTTTACCAGGAAAATATTGTATACTCAAATCTTCCCAGGCAAGAAAGTCACACTTACTGTTGACTTCCAAAAGTGTGTTAGAAGAATAGCTGAGTGTCAGGTCAGAGATACACGTGCATCCTTTTTCATACAGAAAAGTTGGTAGTTAAATGAGTGATAGGCATTCATAATGTAAGCCATCTGTGTAGCAACATTGATCTTGATGTAGAGCTTGCTTCTGTCTCTGAGGAAAGACAGAACAGACTGTCCTTTATGATTGTTCACTGTAATTGTTTAAGACAAACATACAAGATAATGAGGAGATTCTAAATTGCAGAGTATTCTACCTTCTATACAGAAAGAAGGGAAATTGTGGTCAGTGAATATGACCAGATTATAAACTAAAGTCACTTCTGTAAGTTGTATACCTGGGACTCCTTTTATGAATAGCTGATTTTACAGGCTTGTCACATTTAATTTACTCATTTGAAGCCTGCCATATGCCTAGGCCATCATCATGAGGACTACAGTGTAAGTACATTTTGCTGTCTCTATGTGGGTACCACATCTGTGGGTTCAATTAACTTGTGATTGGAAAGTATTAGGAAGACTTGTTTTTATTAAGTACCATTTATAAAGATTTTTTCTCATTATTCCACAAATAATACTATATGACTGCTACCTAATGTTACCCAGTATTGGATATCACAAGTACTCTAGAGATGGTTTGTAATATAGTGGAAAGGTATACCTAGGGTTGTAGCAGTGGGGGTTTCTTGGTCTCGGGCCGCCAGAGGCCCAGACCCTGCCGTGCCAGACCCTTTAGCTGCCCAGCTGCCCACCGCTCAGGCCCCCAGAAATGACTCAGATGCTTATATTAACTTTATGCTGTTTGGCCTATGGCTCAGGCACATTGCTAGCTAGCTCTTACATTTTAAATCAACTCATTTTTATTAATCTTGTCTGTCACGTGGCCCGTGGCTCACCTGTGTTCCTTACATGTTGCTCCTTAGGCGGCTTGCTTGATCTGCCTGACTCTGCCCTTCCTTTCCTACCTATTCTGATTCCTCCTCCTACTTCTTCTATGGTGTCTGTCATGGCCCAAAACAGCTCCTTTATTTAAAGATTGAGATTCACAGCATACAGAAAGGCATTCCCACATCATAGGGTATATGCTAATTCTCTGCCATTTTTTTTTTTTATTAGAACTTATAGCATCTGCATATACAGTTAAGAAGGGTATGTCTGAACCCTCTATAGATCCCAAGGGATATTTGTATTAGAAAGTATAGTTCATGTCTTTGAAGGACTCTTTTTAGCTCTAGTCAATAATGAGAAGTAGACTTAAGGAGGCTCTGAAGTGGATGTGATGGTGATCCTAGTACTTGGGATGCTGAGATAGGAGGGTTCCGAGTTCATGGTTAATCTGAGCTACATAGAAGATTGATTGTATGAGAGAGTACAGCTTGGTCATTAAGAGTTTTAAGAAAGTTAGCTGGTTAAGCCTGGTGTGGGGGTGCACACCTTTAATCACAGCACTCAGGAGGCAGAGGTAGATTGATCTTTATGCGTTTCAGGCCAGCCTGGTCTACAGAGTTCCAGAACAGCTAAGGCTATGTCACAGAGAAACCGTGTCTCAAAAACTTAGAGAGGGAGGGGGAGAAGGGGAGGAGGAGGAAAGATAGGGTGCTTGCTGTCAGAGCTGATCACCTGACTTGAGTATCCACTAGTTGTCTGGCCTCTGCATGTGTGCTGTGGCCCCCGTGCCCATAAATGTATGCACATGCACTAGCTGAAAGAGTCAGAGACCACCAAGAGATGCTGACATTCATGTCTGGAAGACCAGTAAAGACCTAAGAAGTGAGGTGAGCAATAGCACCGCATGTAAAGAAACTCAAAGGAGTTTTGCAGAAGGCATTGGCTATCTTGATGTTCCAGTTCAAGGGGCATATAACTTCCTGTTTGTTAGTAATACAGCCGGTTAAAGGATTGTAGGTTTGAGAATTCACATTATACTGTGCTGTGGTCCTGCCAGTAAATCATCACAAAATATGCATGAAAGTTCTGTTTCTTTTAGAGGTGTGAACCTTAGCCTTTAGCAGATGAGCTGTCTCTCCAGTCCCAAGTTTTTAATAATACTATGTATTGCTTAACGCTTGACCATGTTCTGAGAAATCTGTTGGATGATTTTCATTGTTAGGTAACACCTAATCAAATCAGGCATATGCTGTCCTGTTGACCTATACCACGGCCTGACAGGACAGGATGTCATCAAGAGTTTGGATAGATGTTTGAGTCTGCTGCAAGTGTAACATAGAATATTCTACAGAATATATGAATATATATATGTAAACACATGTAAAATATTGTGTAATTTATATGATTGAGCTGTCCTTTTATATGGCTAGCCTCAATGAGTTTGAACTAGAGTTGTGTGTTGTGTTGTAGATATTATTAGTGGCTACAGTATCATTAGGAAGCCAAAATTCTTCAGCTGTGTTGTAATCTTATGACATCACTTTTGTAAGAGCAATTCATTGCTGACCAAAATGTTTTTATGAAGTGTTTGACTCTCTGTACATGTTGTTGGGATGGTGGGTTATATATAAGTAGACAACCAGTTCACAGGATATTGACTTGTGTACCTCTCTTTTATATGCCTTAATTAAAAAAAGAAAAATTCAGAGTATATTAAGGTGTGTTTGGCAAAGAGGAGAGTTAAATGGGGATCCTTAAAATTCTGTTTGTGTAGAAAGTTTATTTTCCCTGGCTTTTACTGTCTTTATCAAAGAAAGATTGTCATTTTGAGGGGAAGGGATTTTGTTTTCATTTGAAGGTGAGTTTCGCACATGATGCCTCACTGATTGACAGAGCACATGGTCCTTATGGCAGTATGTATGCACATGATGTGCCTACTAATTACTCTGGAGCTGCTTTTGTGTCAGACATCTGAGGTTGCTAGCCTCTTCCAGCAGGCCTGTAATTAAAGAAACATGCTGAGTTTGTGTTGAGTTATTTCTGGTACCTATGTTTGGAGAGTATTTTTGGTCCATTTTAAGGAAAATATTTTTATTTTGAAATATAATGCAGGAATAAACCTTTTTACTTATATATTTATTTTTTATTGCAGATGGAGTCTGGTGGTACCGTCTTGAGTACCAACTGGTCTGATGTAGGTAAAAGGAAAGTGGAAATCAACCCTCCTGATGATATGGAATGGAAACAGTACTAAATAAATCAGTTTGCTATCACAGTATTGCGTTTGTCACCAGTGCCCATTGTGTGCTTTATCACATTTTTGAATTTTGAACAATATCTTTTTGGAAGATTAAACCTCTTTGCCTCTATGCTTTAGAAATGATTTTCCTGCAAGAGTGACGATCACATCTTATCACTTCTGTCCATAAGGATTTCACACACCCTGAAGCTGAATGAAGTGCCATTTGTTCCTAGATAGACCAGCTCAGTTTAGTTATGGACTGGAGAAATCTTTAATAGCATCTTGGGTAATTGCCTTATTTTTGATGTAGTGTGTGTTAATAATTTATTAGACCTGGCAACTTTTTGTGGACATACATTTTTCAACTTCAGTGTTGTATTTACTTTTAAGAGCTGCTTTTGAATTAGTTACAAATACAGTTTTTCTATGAAGGTTGGCATATTTACTTTTCTCCTAAGTTTTTACTGAGAACATTGAGGAATCACTGCAGAGAATTTCCTCATTGGGTTTTTATGAGACATATTTGTAATTGCACCAGGATTTTGGTTCTACCTTCCAAATTCCAGATTGAAGCATAGACTCTGGAGTTTAACACCACACAGATTTAACCACCCTAAAGGAGATCTGAAGCAGAAGCCAAAAAGGGCCTAGAATGCCCGACCCCACTGCTTCTGCCTTTGCCAGAATTACTTTGGTATTTTGCTACTTTGAGTGTAAATTAATATTAATGTGTCTAAAATCTGTGAATTATTTGAGGATAATAAAAATGTAAAGACATCACTAATTTCAAAGTTTATAATATAGCTGAGAGAGAAAGTAACTTCCAGGAAAAAGTTACAAAATGGTTGGATGTTGGACTACAGAGTTGGAACAAAAAAAGGTACACATATACCACAGGCAACTCGGAGGTCACTTTCTCAGCCTTTACAGCCCGTGGTGGGTCCTCCTCTGTTAGGTGTTGCTGGCATTCTTGTGGTAAGGCACTTGTAAAGGGAATGAGAACCACATTGGCAAGCATTTCATTCAGCTGTAGACGGCACAGGAATTGAGCTTCTTTTTAGCCCTTCAGTATGATGTATTGAGAGTTCATACAGCTGCAGTGAGTAGCTTGCAGGTCCTTTGTTAATGGCTTGTGGAAACACAGTGGAGCATAGGAGATGCTGCCTGTTAATTCCTTCCGTCGTGCTGGCTACTGGCATTATGGGCTCACACCACTTCATTTGGCTTATTTTGTTGGTGTGTTCACATGCTGGAGTTCTAACCTGTCCTTTTTGGCACATAAAGCCAGGCCAAGAGGAAGAGGTGAAATTGACTTCTTTAGACAGACTGGAGTTCCAATATTCTCTCCTTTGGTTGTCTTCTAGAAAGTGGGAGGGAGACTTGCTACAGGGGCTATTTAAACAAACCAGGACACTACAAGAATCCAGAGTCCAAATCTCTCATTTCCTACTTCCCTGTTTAACATTTCTAGAGCTAGGATTAAAGGTGGTGCCTTCACCACCTGGCTCTGATTGGCCTCAACTCACATAGAACCAGAGGATCTCTGCTTCCCAAGTGCTGGGATTAAAGGTGTGGGTCACCACTTCATGGTTTGGCTCTGGCCTGTGATATTTCAGGCTATTTTTTTTATTAAATATGCTACCACATGTATGTATGTTTGCATGAATGTATATATGTACAGTGTTTGTGAATGTGCACACCCAATGTCACAGAGGCCAGCAGGGGGTGTGAGATCCTCTGGAAATGGAGTTACAGACACTTGTCTCTTTGTAGGCGCTGGTAACCAAACCTGGGATCCTTGCAAGAGCGAGTATTCTTAATGCCTGAACCATCCAGTTTTAAGCCTGTTACGTCTCAGTTCCTTTATTAAATAATATCTAGTGTCTTAGAAATTATAACATTTTATGAATATAAATAAATCATTTTTGCCATTCAACTTTAGTTTTTATATTTGCTATTTTTTTTGCCTTTATTTTTAAAGAGATGATTATCCATTAACTACCTTTGCTTCACATTGTTGAAATTCAGGATTTTGTCAGAGTAAATGGACTTCCTAATGTATGACTAAAAGCATTATAAAATGTACCTAAGTGCATTAGATTTATCTGTCAAAGGAATTTTGAGATATGGCCAGACTTGCCCTAAAATGCCCATTGTATAGTACTGCTTCTGCTTCCCTATTTCAGATTAATAAGAGTCTTTCACTGAAGCCTTTATTCCCTACTCTTATGGACCTATTAAATCCTTTGTCTTTTTAGACTTACCTATTATTTCTCAAATTTTCCTTCTTTTAGTGTCCTAAATTAACCTCAAACATTGTCTCCCTTCTGAGAGCTGGTCTGATGCATGCTCGCCCCCTCCCACTTTTCTCTCTCGGAGCTTAGGGAATAAATTACTGTGGTGTTCTGAATTTTCTGATAAGCCTTGGGTTATTTAGAGAATATTATTTGCTCTAAATCCTAAAACACGTTAGTCTGAAATGATAAACTAGAAAATACATTTGTAGTTAAGCAGTATGGCACTGAACAAGAGGGGCAATACACAGATGAATGTTTGCCGCTGGTGTAGACTTCCTCTCCCAGCTCCTCTTCCTCTCCCCGGCCTGAAGCACAGGCTAGCCTGCTGTTAGCATGGTCAGTCCATCCTTGACTCTCTTTCCTGCCCCAGTCTTCTGAGCACAGCAGTTGCAGGGTTCCATGAAGTCTGACATTACAGGCCCTAGGCCTGGAGGTTCCTGCTGTGTTTGCCACATGCAGATCCAGAGAATGAGGCCCATTGATTCCATGTTACACACACACACAAGTACAAAAGTGTTTGGAATGACAGTGAATGTTAACACATGACAGATGGAATAAAAATTAGAATTTGTATATCGAAATTACAGTGTAATTTTACTGTGAATACCCTGATGATGTAGATGCAAATTAATTTGCATTATACTGTATTTTCAGCAAACTCAATCTAGTATTCATCTTATTCTGCCCTTCTTTACACACCAAATTACAAGTAATATCACATTATTGTAATCTTTGCTTACTAAAGCAGTTGTTTTGGAATGTAAGCACAGTTACAGCAGAATAAATATGGAGATGGGATTAGATTACATGGAATGACTGGTTGTGAACAGGGCCCCGAAGCGTAAGTGTGGTATAGGCTTTTATATTTAATGGTTTTGTTAAAACCAGATCAGCAGAACAGATTTTTATGGGCCATCTGCCAAGACTAAAGGTAGTTTTGAAGTCTCTCATTCCCTTAACAATATATTTGCGTTCCTGCCTGTCAAGCTGAGGAGACAAAAGGAAAATGGATGGAGACGGATGGAGAATTCTAGAGTTAGAGTGGATCTTAAACACTGTCTGGTCCAAACCTTGTGTTTACTGATGCCACCCTCACCCCACAAGTTTAGTCTTTTTTTTTTTTTTTTTCCTTTTTTCCATAGCGGTTCTTGAATCTTAATTCCCCAATTGTCTAGGGACATCACAGTTCTCAAAAAATCAGGCAGCTGGAATTAAGGCATTGGGAAGGTGCTTTGCATAATATTTAGGATAGAGTTCATCTGGAAAGTTGGAGGTTTGGTTTTATTTTTTAATGTAGACTTTGCTTCTATCCTGAAATTTGAATCATTAGGTCTGGGGGTATATGGTAATGTGGTTTTGAAGCAGATGACCTTGAGAGGTAGGTGGGGCAGTAAACAGGTGGGGTTACATTAGTCTCCAGTGCCTCCCAGTCATTTGAGGAAAAAAAAAAAAAACCTTGAAAAACTTGGTTCTTATTAATTAATAGAAATTAAATGGCAGGGCTGGGGTTAGAACAACTGCTCTTAAAGAAGACATGGTTCAATTTCCAGCATCCACATGCCCTCTTCTGGCCTCCCCAGTATGAATACATACATGCAAGGAAACACTCATTTGCGTTAAACAAGACAGGGCTGGGGATATAGGTTATTGGTAGAGCACTTTCCTGGTGTGTTTGAGGCCTTGGCTTCAATTCCCAATGATATTGAAGATTTTCTGTTGATGCTTTTGTAAGGTATTAGAGAGTTGCTCAATGGTTATTTTGAGCCTTGGAGATGTTGGGATGAAGTTCTTGAATCTGTCTGGTACTGCACGCGGGAAAGGAAACCTGCCATTGAAGTCAGTGAGAATAGGGACTTGAGCAAGACAGTTTCTCACTTCCTGGGCATTGAAATTGAACAGAGAACAGCAAAGGACCACTGATTGATGAGGCACTGCTTTTGTTACTGCATATTGGATATGCAGAGGTACAGAGTGACTGTTTTAAAGTGTTAATGTTGATTAAATAGGCCGATTTGGAGTGTGGTGTTGCATACCTGTGGGGATCCTTTTTGTAGTTTTTACTACTTTTATGGATAACTTAGTAACAGGCATGTGGGTTTTGTTTGTTTATTTGGGGTGTGTTTTTGTCTTGAGATTGGATCTTTAGGACACGTTGGCCTCAGAATGGTAGCTGTGCTCCTGCTGTGGCCTCTCTGTGTTTTGATTACAGACATAGCACCATATCTAGTTTTTGGAATCTGATTTTAACGGAAAACAAACTAGTTAGATTTAGCAGCATTGTGCCCTGCTGAGAGAAATTTCATGTTTGACCGGGGGGGGGGGGGGGGGGGGGGGGGGGTGTTGACTGTCAGTATAAGTCAACTCATAAAAAAGATAGGTAATAGTGTAGGCTAATTAAAAATACAGGCTTTTGAAAAGAAAAATCTTTGCTAGTAAATAATCCACAACGTGGAATGCAGAAGGGTAGGAAGCCACAGTAGTCACATTTCAAAAAAGGTCATTGCAAATAAATTTGCACACATTAAGTCAGTTTAAAAAGTATATGTAGGTATTTCTTCAGACTGCCTTGTTGCTTTTAGAAGTTCTGTAACTACAGAAGATGGAGGAAGGAAAAAGGGGGTGTAGGGGCCAGTTTTCTGGGGTTCCAAGTCAGTTGTTAGGAATCATGAGTGATGAGGGTATTTATAAAGGAGCAACTTTAGCATAGTGTGGGTGTGATATTTCCAGTCCCAGCACTAACTTTGACTTTCTGGTGGTAACAGGAACTAATTCCTATATTTTTATGTAAAACAGCTAAGATGTGAAAAGGGTTGAATGACATAAGTGTCTTGGAAAATAGTGTTAACTATTTGCTAAGTTTAGCTTATATACGCACAAATATATATTTATACATACATATGTATATATCCTCACATTAAATATCTAAAAACTGAGTTAAATATATTTGAATATAAACAGTTTAAATAAAACCCTGTGGTGTTTTCTCCAGTTAGTTAAAACTAACTTGTTTTTAAAATTTGATTCTAATATTGGATATTTTTTCAAAATGAAGTACACTTGTATCTTCATGTAGAATGTGAGCTACACACACAACACATCCATTAAAAGTTCAGCTTTTTTCCATAACCAGAACATTCTTCTCTGCATATAAAGGTTTTTTTTTTTTTTGCTAAAGTTAGTGTCATTGCTCAGATTTGTACTTTCATAATTGTGAAAATACCATCAAAAGTAACAGTGCATGTAGTTTTTGTAGCTTCCTTCCCAACCCTAATAAATCAGTTAACCTTAAAAGTGTGGTCTCTTCTATAAAGTACACACTGTGAACTAATCAATATATATAGCCAGCTTATACAGAACAAGCCACTCAAAGCATTTGTGTTTTGTAAAATGGAGATTGTATTTCACTGTAATAAAACCTGATGTAAAATAAGTGGTCGAGTGAGTAATTTTAGTGTATCTTTTTAATGTTAGAATTATTTGAGGTGGTAGAAGAGATGTGGGCATAGGTCTACAAGTTTTTAGATGCTGCAATGCACTTTGGCATACTTCAGTGATAGAGGTTAACATGACCACACTGACACATAAGTGAAACCTTTCTCTTATTTCCTTTGTGCCCATTGATGCCTACCGCATCTAAGACTGACTTAGCCCACTGTTCTGTTCTGGGTCACATTAAGACCTTGGAAACCAGCCTACAATGCTCTAGGAGTAATAGTTTGCACCACTAGTGAGAAATGTTTAAAATATTAAGGCATCATCAGTACAACACGCTGATGTTTCAGTCAAATTTGAATATAGCAAAAGTCAGCTGTATTTGTAGTTTGGGCTTCACCTGCTTAGAGGCAGTAGAGGGTTTGTATTCAGTGATGTTTTATAACGGTGGTCCCACATCTGTAAGAACTGAACCATCCACTTCTATTTTCATCTAAAGGTTCTACTTTAACCTGGTAGAACTTGAAAAAAAGAAGCATCTTGCAGAAGACAGCTTTCCATTAATGACACGTGCTCCTTGCTTAAGCTACCCTTTGACCTCCGGAATGCCTACCCAGGTAACACTAACCCAAGTGATTGACCTGAAATGGAAACCAGCCACCTCCTTACCCAGAACCGATTGGTTCCCACTTCTCTATCAAGCTGACATCCTGTAAGGTGTGGCTGCTTTTCCATCTTCACAATTCCTACCAAAGTGCTCCATTTCTAGTCTGTCCCATGTAGTGTCATGCCTTTCCCCAACACACACCCTCCAGAACACCCATTCTTCCACGTCATGGGCTAGCTCTGGCTTACATGAAGCCCTCCAAATAGGAGTTCTCCAAGAAACCATTGCTTCTGTCCTCAAGATGGCTATTGACTAATTTCTTTGATCTTGTTTCTAAAGCAAGTGCAGATTACCGGGCTCTGTGCATGTGAGCATGGGTAGAAGTCTATGGCCCATGTTTGGTTTGGTTAATAGGAAAGCAACTACCTTAAAGATTAAGCTTGAAAAAATGAGCTGCAGAAAGTATCTTCTGCTTGAGAACATGACTAGGACTCCATGTTCTCACCTTCTTTCTTCAGGTGCCAATGCTGTTTATCCCACTAAGTGGAAGAATTTCATAGCTAGGCTCTACAAATTCTGTATCTTACAAATTTTAGTTGACAACACTGGTCACACAATAATAACATTTGTTCAGAAAGAGTATGTGTCAGCATTAAGACCCTCTGTCATATCACAATTTGTTAGGGTAAAAATTCCTCTTGGGAAACTCACCTTTTTCTCTCCCTCAAACTATGGGATTCTAAATGTCACAATTACAAAATGCTTCCATATCCTCCTGACCAAATATTGCAATTTCTGAAGACAGTTCTTGTTTCCTTTGTTATAAGCAAGCTATTCGTCCCCAGCTGCACCTGCCAGGGAGCTCTACCAGGCCTGTGCTAGGAGAGTAACTGGCTGGTAATTGGACTCCATTGGTAGCCTGATCTGTACTACAGAAGTAAAACCATGGTGCTTCTTGCTCCTTATTGGAAACACATGGGCAGACAAATGTCACAGTTCTTTCTGAATCTGATTTACCTTCTTAAGCATTGTTTATTATTCCAATACTTTCTTCCTGGAAGGTGGTGTAGTGTTGCCCCTTGTTAATCACTTGTCATGGGGATTAGGTACCACAGTGAAGGTTGTAATGTTTGCTTTTAGCTGAATTCTATGTTCCCTCTGGTTTTTTTCTTTGAGGGTTTTTTTTTTTTTTTTTTTTGGCAGGAGTGGGGGGCTCAGCACATTTGCAAGACTGGAAATAACAGTGATGGTTAAACAGTTTCCTATAAACAATAGGACCATTGGGATGATTTCAATCATGATTTGATTAAAAGAAATTCAAGTATATGACAGATCAGGGACAAACTGTAAATAACTCCATGTTTATTTCAAAAGTAGCTTTTAAAGACTTGCAATAGGCTTTATTGGCAAAGCAAATAGTGAAGGAAGTGTAGACTTTAACTACTCTTTCAGTACATTTGCACACAGTTGAGAGGTTCTATTGTGTTGTTTAGGATAACATTACTCAGGTTGAATATTAAATACCTTTGTAGTTCCTTGGCAAGAACATGCTTTACGCTTCTTTGGTTGTCAATTCTCAAGTTAATTATTGCTTGACAGTACCTGGTAAATGAAACGCTTTTACACCATGCCCAAGATGCGAGCAACCCACCAACTACACGGCATGACAACTCTGCAGGCCGAACGGCATCCTTGATAATTATAAGGCCATGGATAGTAGCCTCCCAGAGGTTCGCAGATCTTCTGGCAGTGGGTGTAGCTCCTCCTGCATTCTATACAGCAGATCCCTTCATGATCCAGTCTAGGGTCAAATGTCATGCTTTCTCCTTCCTGCTGCTGTGAATTGAAAGACAATTATTTTATTCCCTCTAATGAGAAGGTTACAGAGTTCATAGTGTTTTAAAATAAGATCCTGAGTTAACTGCTTCAAGATATCAGAACGATCAGTTGTAAGATTTCAAACTTGTGCCACCACTCAGAATTCCTTCTGGCGACAAGGAACCTTTGCCTACTTAGCCTGTCACCAGTAGAAAGTTGTGTAGTATTTTAATGAGGTTGGTTACCACTCAGTGACACATCTTGTTTTAAATAAGAGCCTAGAAAGGAAGCATTATGATCAAAAGGAGCATGCTAACTGCTAATTTTCAGTCAGTGAACACTGGGGTCTTCCTGTAGCGATGGCTCCCAGAGCTCTAGATGGACATTTAAACGTAACTGATCTAGGTCCAGGCTGGATTTCAATTCTAGTTCTGCTGCTCCCAGAGCATGTGCTGAGTCATTTTCACCTTGTCGGTGTATCAACAGCAGAACAGAGATGCTGTCTTCTTGGAGAAGAGGCCTTCAATGTTTCCAAACAAAACCATACTGATGTAGTAAAGCTCCACTAATGGATAGATTGTGATACTGGAAGAGACCTGCCCTCTGCTTGATTTTATACCTGGTTTATCTACAGGGCAGGTTTCTGTATGTTTTTTAAATATGTATAGAATATACTGGCAACATGCCCTTGCTTATGTTTACGTGGGGGCGTTGATGGGGTTACACAGTCTCACACTAGTCCAGGTTAGTTTTGAACTCGGTATGTAGCCTAGATTGGCACTGATCTTGGAGCAGTTCTCTTGAATGTCAACCTCTTGAATGTTGGGCATAGTTACAAGCACAACAGTCACCAAAGTCCTTGGTTTTAAACTCTTTAATCTCTTTGGATTGGTTTGTTGTTGCTTTTTAAGTCAATGTGAGAAAAGTTAACATTTTCTTCAAAGTGGGAAAGCTTTTATGGAAGGAACATCAGTACACTTGCTTTTTTCTGACAGCTGCTAACCTATTGTCAAGTTTACTTATTTTCTCCTCTGTAGTACTGGAAAGAGGATTCGAATTGAATTTTAGAAAGATTGAAGGCATCATGACATTTCAGTTGTAAATAGAAAGTACTTCTAAAGGGAATGGATGGTTATTACACAGCTTCACTGCCATTGTCGCACCTAACAGAATGAGTAGTCCCTAAACACTGAGACATCTGTTCAGATACTGTCTTCAGAACACCGACCTTACTCCCTCAGCCCTTCTTCCATTCTTCAGACTTCCTTCCCTTCTCTCTTGAAATGGGCTTGTTTAGAACAATAAGCAGACAGGCCCTAATTAATTGCAGCACTTCTCGGGGTAGAGGATGAGTAAACGTTAATGGAAGTGTTTCCTCATAGGGAGATTCAACAGGGGCTTATTAGGATTAATAAAATTGAGAGGAATCTCAAGCCTTCGCTACTCTAGGGTTCCTCCTTAGAGGAACATGTGAAGGACAGACCTTGAGGAAAATGCTGGAAGTATTTTTGCTTAAAGCTCACCATATGATAAAGGAGAAAGTTGACATAATTGGAATTTTTCAAGGGATGTGGATTACTGGAATCTGTAGCCAGGGCAGACACATCACATCCCTTCTGTAAAGTGCCTGATAGCTCCAGACCTTGAACAAATTCATCTAGCCCAGCTACCTGGGGAATAAGCTATATTAAATTTTGTTTGCCTATTCAGATTATATTTCTTGTTATTCTTTGAGCTTAGGGAATAAAGTACTATGGTGTTCTGAATTTTCTGATAAGCCTTGGGTTATTTAGAGAATACCTTTTGCTCTAAATCCTTCAAAATACATTAGTCTAAAATGATAAACTAGAAAATATGTTTGTAATATGTGAAGCAGTGTAGGACTGGATAAGCTGGGGGGGGGCGGGCAGATACACAAATGATTTAGAGCAATGCTTCTTAACCTTGCTAATGCTGTGACCCTTTAATACAGTTCCTTATGTTGTGGTGACTCCCCCCAAACCATAAAATTATTTTTGTCACTACTTTATAACTGTAATTTTGCCACTGTTATAAATTGTAATGTAAATATCTGAGTTTTTTGATGGTCTCAGGGGGCCCCCAAAGAGCTGTGACCCGCCTTTGAGAACTGCTGACTTGGTATGTGAAAAGATGGGGAAAATCAATAAGCAAAAGACATAATTTATACACCCAAGAGAGAGGCAAAGGTTAAAAGGTGTGATGGGACTGGAAAGGAGAGTCAGTGGGCTTGGACTTGGTAGCTCCTGATAGGCCATCCCGGGTGTCCAGGAAAGTTGGGTAGGAAATGGGGCCTTGTGTTTCTTGGAAAAGTTTGGTAACCTCCAGTAAAATGTACAACTCCCTCATTTCGATGCTGAAAGGGAGACACTTTATGCCCACCAAAGCCAAATTAGTTAGGTTTCAGCACATGCCTAACTCTATGTTAGAATGCTGCTAACTGGATAGAAGTCATTAACAGAACATGGTACAGTATCAGAGAGAACACGTCCCCAAATACTATGTTCTAATTGGAAAGCAGAAGAGAATTTTTGTTCTGAAAAGGTGTGTGTTTTTCTTTGTGTGTACTCCTGAAAATAAACTGGACACATAGTTGTTAATAAGCTGTTAGTGGAAGATGTCTGGGGTGGAAGGTTTTAGAAACTCGATTTCACTGTACATTTTATTTTTTTTATGTGTGCTTATACTATATTTTAAACAAAACCCAGCTACAAATCAATATTTTATTTTTGTTCCCTGTGAGGTATAGTAATGGTAAATGATAAATAGAAGATTTGGGGTTTTAATACATTCTCACAGACCTTGGTTTTCAGCACTTCAGCTCAGAGCATTGTCTGTCACCTGTGTGGGAATCTGTGCCCTGTCTGGGATTGAAGCCCCAAGGGCAGAAGTAGCAGTTGCTTGTCTGGGAACAGGAAAAGGTCAGGAAACTCACAAATGTGTGAATGGATGAACAGAGTGGATATAAGCAGGGGAGGAGAATACTTTCATTCTGTGTGTTGCCTTGAAGGCTCACTCTTGGGAACATTTAAATGGTCAGATTCCTGGTAGGATTTATTTTCATAGATTTTCCCTCCTACCAACTGCCCCCCCCCCAAACATGGAAACAGCATTGAATCTACACCATATGGATGGAGATATATAAAGTCTTACTTAGAAATACACTTTCAGCATCACATTAAATGTATCTTTCCTGGGCATGTCATGAAAACACTGGTACGCACGTGGTAAGGATTGTCAGGATTGAAAGGTTCTTCGTCCTGAACACTGGGCCTGGTTTCATTGTTCAGTCTTCTAGGGCCTGGTTTGCCTCGTGGTTGACTGTGTGGTCTTCTTGTGGTAGAGGGAACAAGGCTTCTTACGACTTCTCTTCTCTCTCTTTGGATTTCTGCAAAATTTTCTGTAAGTCAGTTCCTTCCCGTGAGTAAGGCAATTAGATCTGCATTTTAGAGTGGCAACCACAGCTCTGAGCCATGTTCTTGCCTCTCATTTGATCATAATACTGGAGCAGATACGGGAAATTAGCTGACAAACCTCTGTTCTTGGGCCCCTTTTCTTTTCGTCACTTAGTATAAGAACTGAGCAAATAAAATATTACCGATTTTTCCCCACCTTCTTTGCAGTGAGGAGTGGCCAGGCAAGCCATTTCTAACTCTGAGACTTAACGCAGAATAGGGTAGCAATGGGTGTGAAAAGCTTTTACTTTTTAATAAAAGAGAACAGAAGTTTGGAACTGGGAAGTGAAAAATAAACACAAGGTATAAGGTAGCTACAGAAAGTGGTAAGCTAAAAGGAGACTGGATAGTAATATGGAGTGGACACTGTATTTCTTTAGGTTGTAAGTATACAACTGCTTATATAATCAAGTATGCCATAACCTGCAGCCCTGTGTACTCCTAATCAGCTAATTGTGTAGATATAAAACTTTACATTTTCATATGAGACATTGTCTTGGTTAATTTTTTTTAATCCCATGGGGTAGAAAAATCATGTTTTTATATATGAGGGCATCAAGGTGCAGGATCACAGACTGGGTGACAGCAAGGACAGGATAGGAACCCTAGCTTCCAACCCAGCACTCCAGTTAGCCAACATCATGGATCTTTCAGTGCAGCTGACAGGTGAGCAACAGATGAAAAGTATCATGTAGCATTTGCTGTAGAGCCTCCCTGAGCTTTAATTTCTTTGTCTAAAATGGAGATAGGAGTATCTCATTCATGAGATAATGATAGGGCTGAGGAAGACTGTATCTAAGGGTCTTGGCATCTAATAAACATACAATTTCATGAAGATAAAGTGTTATTCTAAGACTGGCTGTCCATTTCTGGTCTGTGTCTGCCTGCCATCCAGCTGTGTGCGAATCCAGCTGTGGGATACTGATGACCCGTTGTCTTCAACAGCTAATTTGCAGCCTGCAAGACTTTTACTAGAACCAGACAGGGAGCTGGGCATCTTAGGAGAGATTTAATTTTTTGTTATAAAATACTTATCACAAACTAGTGGGAATTAATTCATTTAAATGCCTATGATAATCCTATGCATAGGCCAACATTTATTTAGTCTTTTGTTAATCTAAGGCATTTATATAGTCTCCATTTGGGGTGTGCATGTTTTATGGTGGTAGGTATCAAACCAGGCAAGCACTCTATCCCTGAGCTATACCTCCAGCTCAGACCTCCAGCAATTCTTATATAGATACTACGTTGGCCAAGTGTGTAAGATCTTATGTATTTATGTTAAAAGGGTCAAGTCTTAGACATAGGGAATAAGTGCAGACTGATATTACTGATCTTGGTTTTGCTATTTGTCTGGTCTTAATCCCATTTCCCGTCCCCTGTACTGTATTTTGTATAGTATCTCCTGTTATTATGTATACAGCTTACCTATTTCATGTGTATATAGATGTGTGTTGGTCAGAGGTTAACCTTGGGTATTGTTCCTTAGGAGTCATCTATCTCACTATATATATATTGGTTTCTTACTGGGACCTGGCTCACCAATTCGATTACCAGCTGACCACTGATCTTTACCCACTGAGCTATCCAGCCCTACAGCATACAACTCTCTGAGAGTACAGATGGTTTTCTGATGCATCTCACACCTACGACAAGTTACATGGCACAGGACAAGCCTTCGGGAAAGTAATTTTGTAAATTACACTTTGTAAATGAGTGAGTGAACTCAAGGTGGTTCTGAGCTTGTCCTGAGATCAAGCAGAGCTCCGAGTGGTAGTAGTATGGGAGACTCTAGTTCTTGAATGGAAAAGATAATGTTTCTGGGTGAGAAGGCAAAAGGCCTAGATAACAGGAGTGGCATAGCAATAGACAAGGTATCATACAGCATGGGCTAGCGTCACTGTGTAGCTGACGATAGCCTTCAGTTGCCTGCCTAGTGCCAGGATTAACAAGCAGTGCCACCACGCCCAGATCATTTTAGGGAGTTCCATTTGTACACTCCCAGGTATTAAGCACATTCACCAGTGTTGCTACATAAACATCACCATCATCATCCATCGAACTGCCCACCCCCCTTTTAATGTAAACTGTTTTTTCCGCTCTAAACAGTGCCCTGCCTGGTCTAATGGCTTTAATGTCTTCATTTTCTCCATTTTTCCTCATTGCTGCCCTTCTAGTACACAATAAAACCTCTCTGAAAAGAGCCTATCTCATGTGTGCAAGGAGAAAGGCCTCCCCCTCCACCGGAGCCACAGCTACAAAGTAGTCCTTGGGGGGACCACTGTGTTGACCACAGTAGAAATGAAGTGTGAGGCCCTTTGGAGACTAAAGAAGAGTGAGGTCTCCTAGACTTTTCTGCCCTTTGTCACCCAGAAACGGCTCAGAGGTGTGCTCTTGCCTAACACCAAGGGAACCCTGTACTTCTTTTCTCTGGTTTTGGAAGCTGATGCTCAAGCCTTGAACTTGAGGAATCTCAGCCTATACCCACAGCAGCTTTTGGCTGTCCCATAATTCTAGGTTTGAATACAATAAAGCATGGGCAGCATGACAGCTTCTTAGTCCCCCGATGCTATGCTTTAAGAATAAAGAACTGTAAAATTGGAGGCGCAAACAACAGAGATTAAGGGGCAGAGTAGGAAGAAGCAGGGGTGTCATAAATAAAAGCTGCAGGTATGCAGAGGTGCTCTGTCTTCTGTGCTGCCTCCCTTAACCGGCTGTGCCTTCCCTTCTACAGCACGTTCAACCCCCCTTCCCTATTCATTCTCTTCTCATCTCTCATGCTAATTGCCAAGACTCAGCCAACAACTCAACTAACTGTCCCAAGTTACCTTTTTTGTCCCAACCTCAGGCCAGTAGAGGAGGTTTCCAAGAATCACAGTGACATGGAGACTTCCAAGGCACACCCCCCCACACACCCTGCCTGTGACACAAACATAAAACTTTACCTTTTGGATACATAGGCTTAAGCCAGAAAATAGGGCGGTTGCCACAGAGTTCAAGAACTTTAGAACTCAAGAAGCTGCTGTCCTTCACAGGCTGGTCCACGGCTACCCAGATAAGAGAGTTCTCTTCATATTTAACTGGCATGATCTTGCCTTCCTGTAAAGATGGAATGCCTGTTAGCGGAGGCTGGTGGAGTATGCTGCATGTTGAGTCAGGCTACTAATGGTACACATACCATGCACTTTAATGTCTCAGTCTCTGGCTTTCATACCCAGTATCCCCCTACACACACACACACACACACACACACACACACACACACACACACACACACACACAACACAACCTTCTTCTAGACAGCCCTAACATATGATTTTGAGTCAAGTGAAAATTATTTGATACCAACTTTGCGATTTGGGTTAATCTGATGTTTTCAATCAAAGATGTTTTTGAGGAAAAGCAATTGAACAGACCCTGAAATTCTATAAAGTATAGAGGAACCCTTCATTTGAAGTGAAAATCTTTTGGGGTTTTGTTCTGCAGCTTCCAAACAACAATGGAAAAAGCAAGTGATTGGTTCTTTAATGTCTCCAGTTCAAAGTATTATTTAACATAAACCATTTCTTTGTTTCCCAGCTATAACAAAACATATTTCAGGTGTTCCTCACATCAAGTACGCCATTGAGATTTCAAAGCTAAGCCCTGGATTTCCTTCTACGGCAAGATGCTAAGGGTAGTTTGATAACCCAGGAGACCCATTTATTTTTGCCAGGTTGTTCCTTTCATGTATTTATTACTTTGCAATAGCTTGGAGAAATTAAAATGGTTTTTTTCCTCACTTTAGGTAAAAGCCACACTTCATTTGTGTTTTCTCCCTCGGGCGTATGGTTGCATTAAAGCAACTTAAAGTTATTGGAGGAAGGTAACACTCAGGTAATCCAGTTATTTACCTTAAATTAAATGGCTCCATCCAGGAAATGAATGTTCTTTGAGCACAGAAGCTTTTTAAAGTTATACAAAACTGTTGAAGAATTTGTGAGAGCAAGTGGCACATAAATCTGCCCCATCACAGTCTGAGGAGCATGGAGAGGCGGGAGGGTCTGATTGGGATGATGCATGTAGGTATATCCAGTGAGCAAGAACGCTGTCAATCTTGGAGCATGGGGGCTACCCATCCTGCCCCTCCTTTTCCTTTGCAGCCGTCACTCCTTTTGTTAGAGGCAGTGGTGTGACCTTTGTAAGGAGGAGCACCTGCTTCTCCATGTTCTCTGTGGCCCAAGGCAGGCAGTGAGGTCCAGAGCGAAATATGTTGCATGACTGTGAGTGAGAGGCCTATTAAAGGTAAATCAAGGTTGGTTGGCATGGATCAACTTTTAAATTTCATTTATTTATTTAGAGAGGGAGAAAGAGAGAGAGAGTGTGTGTGTGTAGGTCAGAAGACAACTGTGAGGGCTGTTTCTCAGGCACTTTTTTTTTTTTTTGAGACAGGCTCTTTCACTGCCCTCAATCTCATAGACTAGACTGACTAGCTAGCCAAGAATTCCCAGGGAGTCCCCTGTCTCTAACCCCCAGGACTGGGACTGTGCACATGTGTTACACACTGTGAGTCCTAGGGACTGAACACAGGTTCTCCTGTTTGTCCTAAGGAACTATAGTTACTGAGCAGACATTCTGCTTCCTGCTTAGGAGATGGCATGTGCATCACCACATTTGGAGAGAGGGAAATGCTAATGATGGAAACAGAGATGCTGCCACTGAGCCCGTGCCTGCAGCTGCTGACCTCAGACTCCTACCTGCTTACGGTGCTCTCATGAAGTCACCGGGCAGCTACAAATGTAGATTTCCCTAACTGTGCTTTCTGAATTGGTTTTTGTCCATCGCAGCACCCACCACACATGCTGTCAACGGCAAAACACAGAAGAAGCTACTCTGGTCTAATAGGCAGATGTAGACTGAAATACAAACCCATTTGCTTTAGTTGAATAATTATTTCCAAATACTATTATCTGAAATTGAGGGTGCCTAAAATGTTTGACTAAAAGACTTTCAAAAGTACAGTCACAGCGGTGCATGGTGGCTCATACCTTTAATCCTAGCACTCTGGAGGCAGAGGCAGGCAGATCTTTGAGTAGAAGGCCAACCTCATTTATAAAGTGAGTTCCAGGATAGCCAGGGCTATGTAATGAGATCTTTTCTAAAAATAAGAAAAAAAGAAAGAAAAAAATATAATCATATGCTGGCCTATCATTTATTATAACCTACAATTCAGAACTAAAGAGAAAACAGGAATCTTGTACTGGATAACTGCGTTTCTGAAAAGATTATTACACACAGGACACAAAATTCACCAAACTATTAACATCAGCTGCTTTTAGATTATGTGGTTGTGATATTCATCTCTATACTTTCATGTATTTATCATGAAAAAAAATCATTAAAGCCAAGGAGATGACTCAGTGGGTAAAGGTACTTGCTACCAAGCCTGATGATGACCTGCATTCAGTCCCCAGGACCCACATAATGGAAGGAGAGAACCAACAAATCCCACGGGTTGTCCCATGGCCTCTTACACACACACACACACACACACACACACACACACACACACACACACACACACACACACACACACACAAATAAAAATGTAAAGTTACATGCTACAACGTCATGGGCAGAGCTGGGTGATTTACAGCTGGGGGAGTTGGTTCTCGTGGCAGGCAAGAGACTCTCCTACCCACATAGGAGAAAACCAGCAATGGAGTGGCAGAACTCCACAGTAAGGCGACACAATGCAGAAGAGTACAAGGCCTCAGCAAAGGCCACCCCACACCTCTCTGGTTGCCTTGTGAATTCATGCTGAGCACATGGCCTTTGACTCTGAGCAGCTCACAGGAAGCATGACTGGAGCAAGGGAGTCTGGGTGACTGGGTGCAGGTGAAGGGGAGGACACCCGGGCTCCCTTTCAGAGCCCACAGATTGGGTTGTAGCTTGTGTACATTGCCTGCTGCTGCTCCCTTGGGAACAAACAATTAGGTGGTTTCCAGGCACCTTCACTTTTATCCAGTTTCCCTCTGCGGCCCCCGGGGATCTGAGGATCTTTTCACTTCCCTCTCTGGGATTCTGAAGGCTCAGAGAAGATCTTAATAAAATTAGCAATTATGAGCTGCAGTCTTCCCACTCATCTAGTAGATTCTACGGCCTTGGACATGGTGTGCATGCAACAGTTTGAAGACAACACAACTGCCATATTCACAGCAGGTGTCAGAGCTGGGCTTTGGATTTTTATGGCTCCCAAGCCCGTTCTTCTTCTACAGCTCTTGGAAGATCTTATGGAAGATAGCCGTGGGTGTGACTACTTTGTAAGCCCTAAAAGTGTTACACGGAAAATATTATTATTAAATGCGTTTCTAGGACACTATGCAATTCTTAAAGTAAATTTTGAAAAATCAGGTTTAGTGCTTGTGCAGTGACTACCTAGCATGTTTGGTCTTGCGTTCCATTGCCAGTAATATGAAACCAACAAAATACCAGGTTTAAAGGCAAGTCACTAGTAACAAATGGGACAAAACATTTTGTTTATAAAATGTGTAGTGTGAGGTAAGCCTGGGCTATGTAGTGAGTTTCACTCTGGCCTAAGCTAAAGGTCAACCTTTTAGCTTTGTGAGACCCTGTTTTTTTGTTTGTTTGTTTGTTTAAGTTATTATTATGGGGCTTTAGCTTAGTGCTTGATGTGATAGCAAGGCCTTTGATTCAGTTCCCTTGCTTTAAAAAGTAAAAACAATCCATGAGGTTGGTGTAGTTTCATTAAGCTGACTTGAACCAAAGGGAAGAGCTGTAGGGGAAGAGCTGAGCCCAGTGTTGGAGGAAATTCATAGGAAGAATGTTCTGTCCCAGCTTTCTGGAAGAGGCTAGGTGACCAGCTATCCAGAATATTTGGGGAACAATTCCGCATTTCATGGAAATATTGAGAAAAATAACGCTGATGCAGAGTCGAGGGCTTCTTGAAGTCCAGTCCCTTAGCTGTGGACTCTTTTTTGTTGTTGTTTTGTTTTGAGCCAGGGCTTCTCTGTGTAGCCTTGGCTGTTCTGGAACTCACTAGACTTAAACTCACAAAGATCTTCCTGCTTCTGCCTTCTGAGTGCTGGAATTAAAGTCATGCACCTCCAACACTGCTATTTTGAATTTCTAATCTGCTAGCCATTTAACATTGCATAGACAAGGGCCATTTGGATCCCAAACCCCTAATGCAATTAGACATTTTTTACGTTTATTTGTGTGTGTGCATATGTATATGTGTGTTATGTGTGTTTGTGTATGCGTATATGTATGTGTGTATGTGTATGTGTGTGTGATACCCTATGAGATAAGAGTTTATTTGTGTGTATATATATGTGTGTGTGTGTGTTTGTGTGTGTGTGTTTGTGTGTGTGTGTATGTGTAAAGAGCCACACAGGTAGAAGTTGGAAAACAACTTGAAGGAGCTGGTTTGTTCTTTCTCTCATGTGGATTCTAGGAATCCAACTCAGGTTGTCAGGCTTGGCAGCAAATGCCTTTCCTGGATGGGCTGTCCCACCTAAAGCACTTTAAAACTTGGCTTCCCAAACCTTTAAATATGCTGCACCATGTCAGAAAGATCACTTGGAGCCAGTGGGACAGATCAATTCTTCTGGTAGAGAGAGAAAACCCAAACAAAACCACCACCAACACGCATACACACATAAAAAATCTTAGGTTCTTCAGTGTGTGTTGGTACCTACCAGTTCAGAAGAGATGCTTTGCTTGGTCACAATGCCCACCTCAGGGACACGAGCCTTCATCTGTGCTTTGATGTAGCACTTTTCTCCCCCAGCAAAACGGATTCCGGTGATACCCTATGAGATAAGAGTTTATTTGTGCATGCACTTATTTATTCAATACATTGCGGTGTCTTAGATGCCAGGCATTCCAGGTATTGGCTATAAAGGATAAACATAAGATAAAATGGCCAGGACCCTCATGGAATTTACCAACATTGTTTTCCAATAAGAAGAAGATATAAATTCAGGTAAAAATAAAAGTTGTAGAGAAAAATAAGGCTGGTGCAGAGGCCAGAAAAGGCAGGGGAGGGGGCTTTAGAGAATACAGTCAGGAGAGGTGATAATGAGGGTGGATATCTGAGCCTATTGGCTCAGGTTAGGAACCCCATCTGTATTCTTGGAAGCTCAGATAGACTGCCATCCCAGACATGCAGGCTTTTCTGAGCTTGTGGACTAGGTGAGATCTCTGTCTCTTACTTTTCCTAAGCCTCATCTTTCATTTGTCACTTGGCCCACAGGTCTCACTTATAAGATCAGTATATGATGTGTGTGTGTGTGTGTGTGTGTGTGTGTGTGTGTGTGTGTGTGTGTGTGTGTATTCATCTGTCTGTCTGTGATCCTACAAAGCCTCTCATATGATGTTGGTCAAATTAATAAATTTCCTTAATTCTGAACCTTCCCCAGTTACTGAGTCTGAGGTAAACAGGAGCTAAACCTTACCCAAGCACTTAGATGTTTTGTTTTGTCCCTTCTGAGATATAAACAGTGTCTCCTCCTGGCTGGGGACCAGCCTTAAGGGACACATTGGCACAAAGCTCCCTCTGAGTTGACAGCTGGGCACTGCTTTCACCTGAAGAACACGTGAGGGGAGCTGCATATTCTGTCCCAGAGGTGTTTACTTTGATTCTGTTGATACTGTCTCATAATGAATAAATGATCTAAATATTTTTAAAGGTCAGACATTTTATGCTTAATAATGTAGACTCTACCACATGTCTGACCCTTGATAGCCTCCTGTTGTGTTGAGATCAGCGTAGGACAAGGCTGAACTGGCCGAGTCAATGTTAAGGTGTGGAGAAAGAAAAACACAAATCCAGAGCTGTGGGCTCAGGCTTCTTAAATAGAGAATGAAGTTAACCATAAATCATGTTGGAGGAGAGTCACAGGAATCTACCTTACTCACACCCAGGACCGGAAACCCACAGAGGCCAACAGGTAACAGAATAGAGGAGGAATCTTCCTGCACGGCCCACTTTTTGCCTTGAGGTCCTGCTTGTTCACACCCTATAAGCCCTGTCACCTTGTCTCTCCGGACTCAGCTCCTCAGCAAGGCAGAGACACGATCTGACTCCAGGGCTCTACTTTGGCCATCAGTCAGTGGACAAAGGCGGACTGGGGAGGTACAGCATTGGGAAGGCGGGACACAGCAGGACCAAAAGTCCAAGGTCACTTTTGACTATATAGTGAGTGTGCTGGCCAGATAGAGATATATGAGATCTTGTCAAAGCAAACAAGCAAAACCAACCTAAAAATAGAAGCCAGCTGCTGGGCCCTTCCCCAAATATTCTTCTTGCATTGATCATGTGGCCCCAGTCTCCTGAGTATTCTTAAACTAACCAGATGTCCATGATGGGCAGACAGCTAGAATTGAGGCCCAGCAGTTTAGGGCAAAGGGGACCTGTTTAGAGTAAGATTTTTAAATGACTGTAACAGTCTTTCAGGCCAAGTTTCTCTTGTACTGGGGGCTCATAAACATTTGTTTGTATCAGAGTCACTGGGACAAAACCCAGAGGGCTGAGTCCCAAGCCTAGGGGTGAGGATTTCTGTTTTGGTACATCTTAAGTTTGTATATTCATCAAACTCTTGGAGGCTGCCCTGCTGGTACCACAAGGAATACAGTTTGAGAACCACTGGTGTCTGCTGTGCATCTTTCTGAAGCTCTACCGATTTTATTGTGTGTAAATCTAGGACTTGTAGCTTTAAAAAAGGGGGGGGGGGAACAGAGATCACTGCTTCCTATGTGGTAGGTTTCTAGCTCCAGACTTGCTTGCTCTATGAATGTGAGACGGGTTGGGACAGCATCATATATCATTCCAGTACGCCTGGAGAGAGCTGAGTCTACTGCAGATCAAGGACACTGAAAGACCTCGTACCGAGTTAATTCTGCCAACCCACGCACTGCAGAGGTTGCCGACAGCCCACAGGATGGGACTGGTGGAGATGAATTCACATTTAACCATTGTGTCTAGCTGCAGATTTGTATCAAGTGGCCAGATATTTTAAGGGATTAAACAGATGGAGAAGTACAAGAGAGCCAGGAAAACCTCCTGTGTTAGCAAACAAACAGGGCCTTAGAAGCCAATGATAATGAGGAAATTTGCTAACAAAGGCAACTCAAGATTAAAAAAAATAAATTAACACTTGTTCATCAGAAGAGTCACAAGATATCTCTCTGGCTGCTATTCCACCTGTGACCCCTAGAGGGCCTCAAGGAAGGAAGAGCGTCCTACCCCTTATCCCCCCAAAGCATTTTAGAAATCCTTGGGAAGATTGGGGTGTCCTGGCCTTTTGGAACTCCCCAGTACCCTGAAGTCCTGATGAACCAACTGTCCTTGGAAATAAAGCTATTTGTAGATAATATACCTGGCACAGAATGTCGTTTTCATTTTTTATGTGTACAGTGACTGAGCATTGCTCACAGTATAGTGAATTTCCCACAAGCAGTTACTGAGACTTGGAAATAAATTAGTTTTTTATTTTTGAGACAGAATCTCGGGCTTGTCTCAACCTCACAATCCTATTTGAGCTTCCCAAGGGCTGGCGTGGTAGGCATGCACAGCCATGCCCATCAAGAGATTGGTACTGGTGGTCACTGTCAGAAAATTTCATAACATTTAATTACCGAAGCACACACATGGCCATCTGCATTGCAGGCGTGACACTGACAGTCTTTGAAGGACCGGTATCTCCTCTTGACTTCGCTAGTGCCAGCTAATGCATCGGGCTGAGCATATACATATGAAATCCACATTTCACTATAAATTACCTTCATTTTATTGTTCCTTTACATTACAGTTGAGAGCTATATTGATTTTTGAAATCAATAACCTACCTACCTTCTAGGCAGGTTATACTGTCTCCCCGCCCCCAGCTTTTTAAATCACAAATTTCAAATATCCACATATCAAAAGAATTGTTTTCTGAAAACCCAGAATACCCGTATGCGCTCACCACTATTATCTATTTTTAGTTTTTACTTGTGGCTTTTGTTACTGGTTTCAGGTCTGAGGAACTTAGCTTAAGGCAACAGCCTGCTTGTCAGGCTATGGTTCTTCAGAATATAAATCAACTGTAAATCAACTCCCCACCTCCACCTCAGGGAACAAAATTTGGAGTACTTGCTTTTTTTTCAAAGCCTCTCTCTCTTAAGGTGCCTGTTCTGTGTTGGGCTGTGTTAAAACACTGGGGTCCCAGGTGTCAATTTACAGTTCAGAACATTTCATGATCTAACCTCACCTACATCTCCATCAATCTCTATTCCCCTCTTTGAGCTGACCACACTGGGATGGGGAATGTGAATCCTTTTTAGTATCCTTTCCAGCCCTCCCTGTTAAAGTTCAAACCATTTTTCATAAGGGTTGGGGCTGTAGCTCAGTAGTAGAGTGCTCGTCCGGCACAAGAAAGGCCTTTGGTCCAGTTCCCAGCACCACAAATCATTCCTTAGGACATTATTCAATTATTATGTCATCACCTCTGCTAAACCTGTGCAAAGCCATTAATTGGCAGCAAAGCCTTTGTGTGTGGAGCACACTCTGCCCATAGCTCATCATGGCACATGGCTGGGCATGTGTTTTTCTCTTAGTCTGGACCAGAAGGTCCTTGAAGGATAAATGTCAGTCATCTTCCGTCCCTTGTGCCTAGCACCATCCCTGCATATGGTGAACTTTTATCAACACTCCCTGCATTTGACTGATAGTTAAAATAGAGGCAGAAGTAATAGCAGATGACCACAGAGGCTGATTCATGTCTTTTCAAAAGTCCAGGCTTGTTGAAACCCATAACAGGTACTATCTATCAAAAAAATGTTCCACTCACCAGTTCTGACTTAGAGAAATGTAGAAGCTATCAAACAGAATTGATCAGTTTATAAAATATTTGTGGCCCTGTTGGTCTATGAGAACAAAATACAATCAATACCATTATTAGAAAGAACCAAAGGATTATAAAACAGATATATAGGCTTGGGATTAAAATATTTTCAGAAGATATTCTTGATACATGAACCTCTCAAGAGTGAGGGGCCTTTTCGTAATTTATCTTCAACCCCTTTTGCATATTTTGACATTGTGGCACATTGTAGGTGTTCAATTTTGTTCTGGATTGAATGATGTGTGCAGAGGAGCCACATTTTATTAGTTTATATTGAGTGGTACAGAGAAAAAATGTTTTGCCCTGTCCTGGATTTTGCAGTAAAAGCATTTAATAGGTCCAGAGGAATTATACTTGTGCACAGACCAGAACCATTTGCAATGTGAAGACCAAACAAAGTGCAGCTGGGCACACTCAGAGCTTCAGAGCCTGGCCCCGGGGCAGAGCCCTGTATGCACACAGCCAGTCCTCATCTGCGTCAATGTTCAGCACTAATGTTAGCATCTGCTGGGAATTCAAAAGGACTTGGGAAGCGTGTTTTGGTTCCCACGAGAGGAGTGCTTTCATGTAAATGAAAAGCGTCTTTCATTTTTTTTTTTTTCTCATCAATCAGAGGAAGATGGGTTGATGAGATGTTTGTAGACCCATAAACTACCAGAAGAGACATTATTTTCAAGAGCCCTCCTTCATTATGAAGTTTCACCTACTTCGTCTGCAGATTTAGCAGAAGAACCCAAAATACTGATACTTCTTCCTCTTCATAGAACATAAGAGAATACTATTTTGTCAGCCAACTGGAAATTTAGCTGTAGCGACACGTTTGTTAGCAGATGCACACTACAGCACCAATGAATAATCTAACATCTCGGGTTGCCTGTAAATTAAATTTCAGTCAAAACAAAAAGGGGGCTGCCGTGTTTCTGTTGTAATAGGCCTTGCCAGAAAGCCTGGGCCGTGATAGGGAATAAGCTCATGCTTATTGTCTGGATTAAATGGGAAATTAGAAAAACATGGAAGCAGAACCTACTGTTTGGAAACTACCCACTCATTAAAATGTCTTTATTTTCTAGAAGTCCAACGTTTTCTCCTCGCTGTCCTTGAATACAATTTGAACATTTTATATGTCAAGTTATAGAAAATTACATGGGACAGCATAGTTCTCCTGGGTCTTTCTTGAAGACTTAGTGCAACTTCAAGAAGAGCCTGTTCTTGTCAATGACACATTTTTCCACTAAAAAAAAAAGTTTTATTTTGATTTCTAACTCCATATATCTTTTATTTTCTAAAAGCAAATTTATTTTTCAAGGACATGAACTAAATCAGTTTTGTGTTGTCTCATTAAAAAAAAAAAACTAACTTTGTTCTTGCTTGGAGATGGAAATCTCATGTTGCCAGGATGCTTCAAACTTCTGGGCTCACATGACCCTCCTGAGTCATTCCTCCTAACAGCTGGATCTCCTGTACCCAATGGTTTTGTTGTTTTGTGTATTCTCCCATGTTTCTTCCTTTTGAGAACATGAAAGGCAAATCAAGGTTCTCAAGGAGCTACACAGTGAAGATAGCAATGAAGGCTGGTGACATCAAGGTGGCTGTGACCATTGACACACACAAGAAATGCTGCTTCTCCCCACACTGGAAAAGCCAGGGCTTGCCAGTTAAGCTCTCTAAATGTGTGAAATATACTTACATTCTGGAAATCATTAACTTCAATCGCTTCTTCAGCTCCACTTCCCATTTTAAAAGTCTCCAAGTTGTTCCCAGGATCTATTTCCATTGAGCCATCTTGTAATTTCCCGTTGATACTCATGGTGTAATGAACATTGTAAATCTAGAAGTGAACACAGGAGTCAATGATGCTTTCTCTGGGGCTTATCTTTACACCTGCAATATAGGAGGTGGGCTTCATCTTTTTCACAGATGGATAGAAACACCATTAACAGTAATACATTTGTATTTGAGAACTTTCTTCATACATCAGACACTAATACAATGATTGTGTGTGTGTAAGAGAAAGATTAATGTCAGGTGTCTTCCTTAATCACTAACCAGCTTACCTTTTTAAGACACAGTGTCTCATTGAACCTGAACCTGGAATTAAACAATTCAACTAGTCTGCTTGGCCAGCAAGCCTATCTTGACTCCTCAGTGATAGGATTACTGTGTGGGTTGTGGAGGATTAACTTCAGTTCCTCGAGTCTGCATGGCAAGAACTTTACCAAATGAGCCATCTCCCCAGTCTGATTTATTTTAAAATGCTTTCTAAGCAAAATCTTTGATAGAATTTGATAACTATTTAAACAGATCCACGTCTTGAATCTTGGCTACACACCAGATGCTCTGGGTACCATATCTGGACCAATTATACCAAAGGCAGTGAAGTTGGTGTTTTATTTTCTAAGGTTTAGTACTATTTTGCACCCAAAGAGCATCCATAGAGAGATGACAAGGTATTCAGCTGAAAAAGTGGCATCTTCGAAGACTGATTTTTAAAGTTTATTGGTCAAGATTAGATGTGTGGACTAGCATATGGCAAGGATTTAAGACAGGATTGGGATATGTCTTATACACAACAACACTTGGGAGGCAGAAGCCGGTACTTCTCCATGAGTTTAAAGCCAGCCTGGTACACATAGCAAACTCCAGGATAGCCAGGGCTACATAGAGAGACTATTACTCAAGAGAAAAACCTTGGTGTGACCATCTCTCATCCCTGCCCAACTTGCCTCTCTCCCTTCAGGAACTCAGATGGTTGCAGTTTCCAACGGGGTGGGGCATGTAAGATTATGAGCTAGGATGCTGAGCTAGCAGAGGTGGAACGGAGCCCAGCAGCCCAGAAGCAGCCCAGTTAGGAAAGCTTGTTTATGTTTTTTGTTTTGTTTTGTTCTGCTTTTTGTTTTTTGGCCGAACCGGGCTTTTCTGCAGGCCAGTTAAGAGTTCATACGGGCTCACGTGTCCCCCACAGAGTTAGCCCTGGCCATCATGGGAACCTGGTCTGTGAGTTCCTACAGGCACACGCGTCCTCCACTCAGGTGGCAACAAACTATGTCTCAGATTGCGTCCTCTGGATATAGAATTGGTCCATCTTGCCTGCTCGTCCTGGTGGCTGCAGGAAAAGCCTGTGCCCTCTTGAAGTAATGGGGGCAGAAGTAGGGGCCGAATGGAAGACAATCTGCAGTTTCCAAAGCTCTGGGCCCTGAGCTGGACAGGAAGCTGGGTTGCTGGAGCGGCAATTACATTATCTGCTTTAAGCCCAGGGAGCCGTTGGCACCTAAGGCTATTTCTCGCCAAGTACAATGAAGTTTATTGCTTGCCAAAATTCTGCTCAATATGGTGCCTTTTACAGCCAAGGATATTTGCTAATGAGTTTTTAATAAGGCCTTGGTTCTATAAGATTAATTACATAATGTTTGGGAAAATGTCTAGAAAAATTAATCTAAGAAAAAGGCCCCAAGCAATGATCTCCCCCCCCTCCCCCCCGAATGGGTAGCGTTGTCAGTTATGTGGTACTGATGGGAATTTCCCATATTTCAATGCCTTGTTCTATTTACAACAACATGGATGAAAAATGGCCTCAATATTTGAGCTCAGTCAGTGATCCCCTCATTATTAGTAGCCGGTGCTTGGTAGTCCTCCAGCTGAATTTGAGCAGACCTATCCTTGGGATTGAGTCACGTGGATGCAGAGGGGTGAATATCTCAGCTTGTTCTCCTTTGTAAACTGAGAGCTGAGGCATGGAGACCTTCTAGAGAAGGGGGAAGCCCATTAGCTTGATGGCTGCGACTGTTTGATAGGAGACTTTCGACTATAGTGTATTTAGGTGATTTAGAGTTGTATTAAGAGAATGTAGACTTATGTATGTGCATTGCGTAGCACAGACAGTGGCAAATGTACTCTACTCCAAATTTTGTGATTTGTTTTCCAGACTTAAATAATACGAATTAAACACTCCCCCCCCCCTCCCCCCAAAGAACTGCTATGATTTTCTTCATTTTCTTGTCTGTGTAGGAAATAGCAATAACTTTGATTGCTGGCAATAAAATGTGATTCATTATTCCTCTGTATTCTTAGAATTTAATACTGATGTCTTGAACCAGGCAACCAAACATCTTGTGGTAAAACAAATGTGTGGGAAAGGGAGTCGGCTTCTTCAGTGTGATGGCTCATTCTCTCTAAGAAGCTTGGCAGCCATGTTTGTCTTGAATACTTAAATGCCAAATGGTAATGTTTTCATGAATTTCATGGACAAAATATTTACCAAAAACTTCAAAAAAAATCAAAGCTATTTTTGTCTCCAAATGACTTTCATCACTGAGATTTTGTTATCTAAAAGATAGTAATTATATTCTAACACCATCAAATTTCCCAAAGGGTGACAATCTCAACCCTGCTACCAATGGGAATATAGACTTTGAAATCATTTTCATGTTCAGATTCTTTGCTTTCACATGTGAGCATCTGGCCCAGTGTCTATATTTAAAATACAAATACATTAAGGCACTTTTCAAATCCACACAAAATACAGCGCAATTCTGATTTTACAAATTGATGCTTGTAAATTTGATATAGTCTCTAAAACAGACTCAGTGCTAAATGGCATGCTTATCTACATTAGGTATTTGAGTTAAAAACACAAATGATGTGCTGACTGCAGTAGATGTGATGTGTAAAATGGCTGAATGGCTTTCAGCGCCTTTTTCTCTAAGTACTGGGATTCATGCCTTGAATTTCATGGTGGGAGAGGGAGAAGCGGCAGTCACTGATCCTGGGAGGAGAGGGGTTGACAAAGAGCCCTTTGTGTGCACCCTGGAGATGGAATTCTTTTCCACTAGTGGAAATAAGCTTATACCCGGTGGCAATGGTCACCAAGATAGACTGCCCCCCTTTACATAGGTGGACACAGACAGGTATTTAGCGAACACATTGGAGCTCTGCCAGGTTCAGGCAGAAACAAGTTTATACTCTGAGAGAGGCCATCCAGCCTTAAAATACGTGAGTAGATAAAGGTAGGATCATAGTTAGCAAGACATTTACCATTAGGTCACAGGTGATCAGACTGATTCTTAAAAGAGTTTTGTCACCTCTAAGGAAGTCAGACTTTCTGTTTTAATAAAGAAAAAGGAGTATAAATAAATAGGTCACAAACACAGAAGCCTTAAGGATAAGGATTTACCCTCAGCTGTGGCCAGGAATATTCTCTCTTTGCCTTTGTCCTTTTTAAATTTATAGCTTTTCTCAGTTGGGACAGACCTTAAGGATCATTTACTTTTGTTCCCCCCCCCCCCCCATGAAAAGTTCAGAGAAGTTCACACTGCCTTAGGCCTAGGGGACAGGGAATGCCCCCCCCCCCCCCGCCCCTGCAGTGTCCAGGGCATTCTCAAACATTCCCGTTTTTGTCCTAGAAACCCTGACCTTGCCTACACTGTTCTCAGTAACCAAGTCGGGTTGGATCCACGAAGATGTGTATGTGCGGGTGTCCCAAGAGGACCAAGGCGGAGGAGCAAGTTGTGTCTACTGGCGACCAGCGCTCTGGCTCCACCTAGGGGGACCGGCCACCCCACGCACCTGGCGGCCCTTGCCCTCCAACTGGGATGGATAGCCCTTAGACTCAATCTTTGGACTTACATGATTGTCATTCCCTTTCCAGAAATAGAAGGCCCCGATGGCCCCGAAGAGCAGCAGCATCGCGCCAGAAATGAGGACCACAGCTCCGACCTTGAGCAGACGCGTAGGACCCGAGGAGGGTTTCATGGTTAAGGTGGCATATGCCTGCAAAGCAGGAGAGGGACAGATCACACACTCCCGGTCACTGCACTGTGTCTCCGGCACACAGACACCGCTTCCCTAGTGTCCCTTGTCTTTACCCATGTAAATAACAGTGGACTCTTCCCCAGGCAGGGGCCCTAGCCCTACAGACCTTCATCCTTTGCCGTCACAAGAGGTTCCCTCCACACCTGTGGTGAATCCTGGGCACCCTGTCACTCCATCCCCACACCCTGGGCACCCTCACTGGATTTCTTCACCCACACTTTCAATGGCACACATCCCTTATCCCAGAAGTGGATCTGGCTCCCACAAGCAGCTTGGGTCCCTGTGTGGGGTCTCACTTCACAACGGGACTGGGGACCCAGAGGTACTCACCGGAGGACTGCAAAACTCAATGTCATCAGGTCCTACCATGGTGATAGGAACTTTGTCCGAGTTCTCTGCCATGGCTGAAGATGACGAAGAACACTCAGAGGCTCTGTCCCTCTGTCCCAACCGGAATGCTCCTGCACACCAAGCAGCTGCAGCAGCAGCGTCCTGCTCTGGCCAGCCCCGATGTTCCCACCCCTTTTAGCACCTCTCCCCTCCCTTCTCCCTCCACCCCGGAGCAGACTGCTCGGCTTGTCAAGCGTTCTCAGAAGTGCTCTGGCCTCTCTCTTTCCAGTCCAAAACCCCCCGAGTAATGTCCGGATAGGTCTGAGTGTGTAAGGGTGGGCACATTCTTTAGAGCAGGGATGTGGCGTCTTGGAAACTCCCCCCCCCCCCCAGTACTTGCTTGCCCCCACCTAAGGATATCTTAGAGCATCCAGAGGGCTTTGCAGTGTCACAGTCTTGAGGATGCTGATGGAAGAGGATTGAGAAAAGAGCAGGATGGTTTGGGAAGACAGGAGACTTGGCTTAAGCGCCAGCATGAGGACACCTTTCCATTGGAGTGGGGAGGGCAGGACCATTGCTGGACTCTCCTAAAACTAGAGTGTGGAGCAGAGTCTTGGAGATGGCCTTTTGCCACTGGATTCTCTAGGGGGAGGATCTTAAATTGTAGCAGCAATGAAAACCAGGAAAAGGGGAGGAGGTTGAGATGAAAACGCCCACAGTTAAATCAGCAAGGATTAGGTAGAAACAGCGGCAATTTCCTCCCAAATACTACTGGAATGCCGGTAAAAGAACAACTATGATGTGCCTATGGACTGTATACATACGCATAGCATCATTAAGTAAACAGAGAAGGTATCTCACTGTTCTTGTCGGCAGTCACATGTAGCTCACGATGACTTAGAACTCCATGTGTGGCTGAAGCTGACCTTTTAAACTTTGATTTCCCTTGGCTCCATCTCTGGGACTCTGGGATCACAGGCACTGGCCCATGCTCCCGGTTTTGTGATAGGCATGCTTTCCACAGAGGCACATCTCTAGCCCCATTTTTTTTCTCCTCCATTTTGAAGAATGTGTCTTGTGTTGTGGTACCCCATTTGCAGCCAAGGTTCCTCAATTCACACTGGGAGTTTGAGCCTTTTCAGAGTTCTTTGCTCAGGAGTGAGCAGCGGCTGGTGTCTGGGGGAAAAATGAGGTTGGTGAGCAGAAGGACATGAATGTGCAAGACCGTAGCAGGAGAGTGTTCAAGAATCAAGACAGGTATGCTTGTGTGGAGATGCTGATGTGGAGCTGCAAGGTAGAAAAGACCACAGTGGAGCTGGCAGCACTTGCTGAGGGAGATAGTTGAAGACTCACTGGGACTATGAGAGTAGCAGAAGCCTTGTGGGGGAGAAGTTGGGAAGGGCAGTTTTTAGACTGTTAAGTTTGATGTGAGGCAAAAAGGATCTAGCAATCAGTCTTTGCCACTTTTTCTGCACACCTTAAGTGTCTGTAATATCCTTGTCTGTACACCCCCTATCTGTGTGTACACCCTCGTCTGTGTACACCCTGGCTTTGTGTAACGCCCTTGTCTGCACACCCCCAGATGTGTGTAACAACCTTGTCTGCACACCCCCAGCTGTGTGTAACACCCTTGTCTGCACACCCTCTAGATGTGTATAACAACCTTGTCTGCACCGCCCCTAGATGTGTGTAACACCCTTGTCTGCAACTCCCTAGATGTGTGTAACACCCTTGTCTGCACACCCCCTAGATGTATATAACACCCTTGTCTGCACACTCCCTAGATGTGTATAACAACCTTGTCTGCACAGCCCCTAGATGTGTGTAACACCCTTGTCTGCAACCCCCTAGATGTGTGTAACACCCTTGTCTGCACACCCCCTAGATGTGTGTAACACCCTTGTCTGCACACCCCCAGATGTGTATAACACCCTTGTCTGCATACCCCCAGATGTGTATAACACCCTTGTCTGCACACCCCCTAGATGTGTATAACACCCTTGTCTGCACACCCCCTAGATGTGTATAACAACCTTGTCTGCACACCCCCATATGTGTGTAACACTCTTGTCTGCACACCCTCTAGATGTGTGTAACACCCTTGTCTGCACACCCTCTAGATGTGTGTAACACCCTTGTCTGCACACCCCCTAGATGTGTATAACACCCTTGTCTGCAACCCCCTAGATGTGTATAACACCCTTGTCTGCACACCCCCTAGATGTGTATAACACCCTTGTCTGCACACCCCCTAGATGTGTATAACAACCTTGTCTGCACACCCCCATATGTGTGTAACACCCTTGTCTGCACACCCTACTGGTACCAGGAAGTGCCAGTGTGATCCCGCTGGGCTTCTCTTGGCCTCTGCTGAGCAGGAGTGAACAGATGGTTTCTCCCAAGGATACTGTCTCAGGAATTTCAGAGAAACAAAGAGATGCAACAGAGGAGTGGGAGGTGAGTCTTGGTGTAGAAGCACCTACTGTTGGAAGAGGTTATTCACAGAACGGACTGGCAGAATCAAATGCTGAAGAGCATAAGGACCAAGAAAGGTTTTGGATTTGCCATCAGGAGGCAGGAAAACAATAGTAGAGTGGTTTCATTTGTTTTATTGGGCATATATTACAAAAGGTTACCCAGTGACTAAAAATATGTTCAACTAATGTCAATAGATAAGGGATAGATTTTTCTAATACCGGGTGGTCTTAGGAAAGACCACCTCCAGCCAGGCAAATGGTAAGAACAGATGATTTACAGAGGGGTAACACAAAAGGCTGAGAGTTAAGAAGAGCTCTTGAGTACATCCATAAAAACAAATACAGATTGAAAGTGTGCTGTTGGGGTTATCCATATGGATTGGAGTACAGGGCTGACCATCTATGGGGGGGCGTGTCCTTGAAGAAAACAGTTCCCTCCCCTAGCAGATACCAACTGCCTGTAGCTTTTAAACTCAAGGTAGGGCTTTGTGAGCACTTCTCTACTCATGAGCCAAGGTTGACTGGTGTAGTCTTGGGCAGGCAGCCTTGTTGAGAGTTCACAGGAGCATCCCCGCCATGTTCAGAAGTTGTTATTTTACAAGATGCCTCTCTAGCCTCTGGCTCTTACAATCTTTCTCCTCTTCCTCCTCCTCCTCCTCCTCCTCCTCCTCTTCCTCCTCCTCTTCCTCCTCCTCTTCCTCCTCCTCCTCCTCCTCCTCCTCCTCCTCCTCCTTCTTCCACAATGTTCTCTCAACACTGGATCCAGGATGCAGTATAGTATAGATGTCCTTTTGGGGGGTGTGCTCCCCACAGTCACTCTCTGTGGCATGTTATGGTTCTCTGAAATGGCCTCTGTGTGCTACTAAAGATGCTTCTTCCATGAGGGCCGAGGGCTGCACTAACCTATGGATAACGACAGGTGTTTAGAAGACAGTTGTATTGAACACCAGTTTAGCAAAATGGAATCAAGGATCTATACCCTCTCTAGTCACAGGTTCTAGGATACGTACACACAGGCACATATACATACAAAACCATAGGGATGAAGACATAAGTTAGAGAGACAGGCAAAGAGAGGGGGAGAGGAAGAGAGGGGAGCTACAGGAGAGTTTGCAGGTGAAGGAGAGGGTGAATACAAGAAAACTATGTATGAAATTAAAAACAATTTCAAGTATACTTTTTACCTAACAATGAACAGTTTTTTTTTTAAATCTCTTGCATAGTATGAGGAGAAACAAGACCCTCCTATGTCTTGCTGTGGGTAGATGAAATGGCATGACTTCTGTGGAGAGCAATTTGATTTCAAAATGTAAAATGCAATTTCATTTCTGTGGGTCTTATTCTGCAAAAGCACTGGCAAGGGTGGGAAGTCATACGTGAGCAAGGATTCTCACTGCAGCATGTTTGTTAGAACAAAGTGCAGAAAGATCCTCAGTGTCCGGAGAGAATTGATGACATGTCTTCACAGTGGGATCTTGGCAGCTATTTAGAAGAAGCTTTGGATATTCTGACTAAAATATTTTTAGTGGAAAAAAAAAAGCCCAGTGGTAGAAAATGCACATAGATGCCTCCATTTGTATATAAAAATGCATATATATGTATATTTATGATCTATGAGATTAAGGAAGGAGCTGGGCATGGGGACTGCCTTTGGGGAGAGTGTGGGGCTGGGGAGACTGGAGAAAGGCCATCTTTTGTAGTGTTTTAAATTCTGAGTTGGAGGCATTTGAGAAAGGAGTGAATAAAATCGTAACAGTGGTGGATGGGAGGAGATGAAGGCTGAAAATGGAGCAATGGTTTTAAGAACTCTAGCACAGAGGGTAGGAGGAAAAGGTCAGAGGCCCGGATGAAGGGAGTCAGAGAGCAAAGCACCAGCAGCTCAGTCATCCTCAGCTACCCGGTGAATCCAAGGCTAGCCTGGGCTTTATCATTAGATTCTATTTAAAAAAAAATGGGAGGAGAGAATGGACCCACAGCAAGCAAGAAGGGAGAGAGGGATGGGAAGGAGAAAGTGGTGAACAGATGCATTGCAGACACATTGACATTGAGGAGAAAGTGAGGATGCAGGTGGAGAACACATCAATTTCCTATATTCTTATAACTTGAACTCAGGCTCAAGAAAACAGCCAGCAGGGTTGGGCGAGAAGGTTGGGGGCTTCAGGTTGCCATCTCAGTACATTCTGTTAATATGGCATACATTTGGCCACTGCAAGGCCAAATCATATTTGTGGAATATGATTCATTAATGGCAGTAGAGATAACAGCACAGAAGGAAGACTGTGTGCTCGTGGAGAATCGGGTCAGATAATTTACCTGCTTCACAGACTTACCATCCCTGGCACCTGGCTAGTGGACCCAGCACAAGCTCATTGTTGGAATCCAACTTACCTTCAGCTTGGATGCTGCGATTGGAATGGGGACATGCCACTAGCGATGACATGTGGCTCCTGATTGTCAACCCTTATCAAATATCAGAAAGACACTCACTGAGAAGTCAGTCATAAAAGAAGGAGCCATTACATGTCCCAGTGTGTCACAATGTGCCTCAGACTCCAAATTGTGTATTATCTAATCTTCACTGGATGAGGAAAGTGAATAGCATCTAAGAAAGAAGAATTGATGCTGAGAACTGGTGGGGATGGAAACATTGAGAGACTGCATAGCCTAAGACTGTGAAGAGTTTGATGTTTGAAAGAAAAGCTGCCTTGAAGAGAATGGAAGGAAGGGCAGCTAGTGAAATGGCTGAGTGGTTAAAAATGTTTGCTGTACAAGCATTGAGGACTGGAGTTTGGATCCCAGAGCCCACATAAAAGTCAAGTATGGTCACACACATGCATGTAACCCCAGCACTGAGAGAGGGAGAGACTGCTGACAGCCTAGCAGTAAAACATATCTCCAGGTTCAGGGACAGAGTCTTCAGATAGAGAGCCATAGAGGGGGATGGTCTTCCTCTGGCCTGCACACACACACGTGCACCCATCCACATACATGCACATATACCACACAGATACACCTCACACACATGCATGCACAGAAGTGTAATACATAAGTAAATAAAATTCTAAAAAGTCAATTTCCAGTGGATCCCCTCCTTCTTGTGGTAGCCCCACCCCATTCCTTAATACATCTATGAGACCGTGAGACGCTCAGCTGGTAAAACACTTGCAACCCCCAGAGCCCATATAAGAGTGGAAGGTGAGAAAGGCTTCCCAAAGCTGTCCTCTACCCTCCACATGCAAACCATGGCACACATGTGCCACTACTCACAAATACACCACTCACCACCCACATACAATAATACATAAAACTTTAAAAATATTTAAAAAAATTCCTCTTCACATTGTGAAGCCATTTAGGGATGGGAGAGAGAGTCAGCTAGCACACTCAAGATTGTATTAAAGAGGAAAACACCATTTTGATTAGTGTGGGGGTGGATTCATAGAACTGGAGGGGAACAAGAGAGAAAGGGGGAAATTTTTTTCTAAAGATTTAGTTATATGTGCATGGATGCCATGTGTATATGTGCACATGCATGCTTTTGACCCCCTGGAGGAGGAACAGGAAGTTATGAACCACCTGATGTGGATGCTAGAAACAAACTCAGGTTCTCCAGGAGAACAGCAAACATTCTTAACTACCGAACCATCACTCCAGGAAGGTTCTCAGGAGGTTACCGCAAGTGGTCCATGTGCAAGATGATGGCGGTTAACTCCAGCTGTAAATGGTGAAGGTGGAGTGGACTGAATAGATTTGAGAACAGCACTGGAGGTCCAGACAAGCAGCTTTGGAGACCGAGGTGAGGGACAAAGAGGTCACCATGAGCTACTCTCCCAACATCAAGCACAAACAGCTGGCTAAGGGAGAGAGTGCTGGCTCCATTTTGGACATATGGCGTGAAAGAGCCAAGAAAATGTGAATGGCGGCGTGACACCTTGTGATGTCAATAAAGGAGCAGGGGAGTTCATCTGCTGCCACTAGAGGCTGGGGATCGGTAGGGGCTGGGGAAGGATGAGAGAAGCTGTTAGCTGCTCCATGAAGAGCACAGTATGGAACTTAGAAGAACAATGACTGTCTGGGAATAGAGACCATGAGCATGGATCAGCACAGAGCAAACAGCAGATGCTGGGTGGCATTAGGGGCAGCTGGATAGTGAAGGAAGTGATGACAAGGTTAGAACGTCAGAGTCTGGGGGGTTCTAGGATATGGGTGAGGAAGGGCGATCTGTGAAGTGAGTAGGGGCTAATAAGCTAGAATAGGTAAGGACTGGCATCATAATGGCGGTCCTGATAGGATAGAGGAACAAAAATACAAAGATTAAAATCAGAGAAAAACTTTCCAGGCAACATGTGCCCACTGGAACAATAGTGGCATCACTGTACTAGGTATAACCAGCTGTTTTTAAATTGGAGGCCTATTTTACTGAAGGAAATTAATCCTGGTACTGTAAACCTGGTCAGAAATTATGGCTGAGGAAGTCATAGGCCCTGGTAGAGGGACCTACTGGTATTGTCTCACTAAATGGAAATGCTATCTAACTTCTTTCTAAATATTTATGCTTACTCATAGATTAATGCTGATCTCAACCCTAGTCAAAGAAAAGAAGCGTCTTCTTTTCTCCTTCTCCTTGACAGGGTTTCCCTGTGTAGCCCTGGCTGTCCTGGAACTCAGAGATCCACCTGCCTCTGCCTTCCATGTGTTGGTATTAAAGGTGTGTGTCACCGCCACCCAACTGAGACGTTTACAGTGGGCAACAGTCAGTGCAGGCTCATGGCTGATCTCAGAGACTGAACAAGGTTGAGGCTAAGTGACTGTTATTAGCTGAATGAGACATTGGTATTAACCTTCTAAAGCTCAGGGAACATCACATAAAAGTGGTGGAAGACGGGGAGCAGGGGGATACATAGATAAAAATGACGTTTTTAAATAAAATAAAAAACAAAAAAGAAAGTTAAGTTAAAAAGGGGGGGGGGTGGACAGGCTGTAGCGATTGCTCTCATGAACTTGCCTGCACAAGATCAGTCCAGTTAGAGTTCCAGCATAGACAGGAGAGGGTTCTTGAGTTTCCACCCCCAGATGAAGATCTCCTGCAATGTATGGCTGCTGCAGGGTAGGCTGCTCATGTTCTGAACGATGATCCTACACTCGTAGGGTAGTACTAGTTGGGCTCACTGGGCTAAACACAGTAAGAGAAAAGAAAAGGGGGCCGTGACGGTAGGAGAGAAATGTGTTAGGGATGTTTAAGGGTGGGTAGGGGAGTACTCTATAGCCCTTTGCGGAGGGAAAATTTTGATATAAGAATTTATATGCTTGAGAGTGGATAAGGGATTTGGGGATGGATACGATCAATATATACATATATGAAACTATCGAAGAAAGAAAAATACTCTAAAATACCAATCAGAGAGACATTTGAGGGTTTTATTATTCAGTGTTTTACTTTGTAAGGTAGGCCAGTCCAAAACTGACTATGTAGTCTAGGTGGCCCTTAAAATTAGGGCAATGCTCATGCCTCAGTCTCCCAAGGATTACATCCGTAAATCACCATACCCAGCAGAATTTGACATCTTAAAGTCAACCAGCTTCACAGAAATATGGTTTGTGTGGGCTCCACAGTGGAGAGTTCTAGAAACAACACCATTCCCAGGAGCTGGAGTTGTGGGTCGGTGTGTCAGAATCAACATGGATTTTACAGTTGCTCACTCAGTTGATTTGTGTTGCTATAAACAAACAAACAAACAAACAAACAAACAAACATCCTTAAGCTGGTTAACTTGAAGACAACAGAATTTTAAATAAAATCCATTATGTGTGTTCTGTGTGAGTCAATGTTACATGTTTGGGTGCTCTCAGAGGCCAGAAGGACAGCACTTAAGAATCTCCACACAAATAATTTCTCTTCTCATGAAGCTGAAGCACCTCTACACATTCTTTTTTGTTTTTCTCATTTTATTACCCCCTCCCTCCCTCCCTCCCTCCCTCCCTCCCTCATCCATTTTTGAGATAGGGTCTCATGTGTTCTAGGCTGGCCTTGAACTTGCTGCATAGCTGAAGATGACCCCTCCCACCAACCGTGGAGATTACATACACCACCCAGGAGGTTGAGGATGCTGGGCAATAACTCTCCTAACTGAACCACATTCCCATCCCACTTATAAAATTTTCTGATGGTGACACTGGCATCTACAACCTATAGAGACCTGGGGGTCACTGATATAAGGTCATCACATGCTTTTTTTTGGAGCCCCCCCCCCCCCCTTCTGCTGAGCTGCCTCTTGGGTTCTATTTGCTTCTTCTTTCCCACTTCCTGCTGCTCGGGCTGTTTGGAGTCAGTACGGAGAGAACATTTTCACACTGGCAACATAAAAAAATACTATGTTGTTGGTACATATACTCCAGAAAACAAAATGCCATGCTCCAAAAAGAAATGCCAGGGGCTTGTTTATTATCTTTCTTTGGGGATCATCAAACAGGCTTTCTTCTTTTTAGCTCAGCCAACTTGGAGTCTTTTTGGATTTCCATGGGACCACTTGGTGAGGTTAATTTTAAAGTTAACTTTAGCGTCCATCCCTCCAAGCTGCCTCCTTTCCTTCATCAGAGTGTAATGGGCACAGCCGCAGCGATGGGGCAGCAGGGAAATAGCTGAGACAAATCTCTCTTGCATCCCTTGAGGTGACATTTGGCTTGTGGGCTTCATCTCACACATTTTCTTGCAGGACACAGCTGGGACTAAGGGCACAAACATGCAGCCTCAGCTACTGGGGAGGGCCGAGACAAGGACATTGGCTGCAAGTTCAAGGCTCCCCTGGGCAAATCAGCAAGACCTTATCTCAAAGTGAAGTAAGAAAGGGCGAGGGAGGTTAGTAAGGCACTTGCCTAACAGAGCCCTGGGGTGACTCTCAGCATTGCTGACATACAAAATGACAAAAGACCCTTCAAACCCCTGCCCTTGAACTATATGATAACACCTCTGAGGTGATGCAGACTGCTTTGGCTGCCTGTCTTTGCTGTGGTGACAGCTTTTCTAAGGAGCAACTCACCACTCCTCACACATCTGCTTATAGTCCTGTTGTGGTTCCCAGTGCGGCTAATGCAAAGGTTAACTCATCCAAGGCTGGGGCCATCTCCCTGTTGCCTCTTCACCAGTTCCTATGTCTCTGAAGAAACTGTCCCGTAAACTCTTGGAAGCTCAGTAATGCACCTTATGCACTGTCATTCACTGGGCGCATGCATAGTAAATTTGCCAGTACAGAGAAGAGCAGAGCCCCAGCTATTAAAATCACGTGCCAGGCCATAGGGCGGCAAACTTCAATGGAAGATCTTATATTTCCTGTTCGCCACCACTGTAAAGTTTTGGGTGGCCTGTCACCTTAGCATATGTAGTACTCAAGTGGCTGGTGCCTATTGTTTCTAGTATAAAAAACAGAACTTCTATGTTTGACAGAAGATTTTGTCTCACTTACAGACAGAAGAGAAACATTTGAGGTATCTCAATAATTTATGGGGAGAGTGACATAAAAAATAATAATAATAATAAAACCCAGTAAATTCAGGACCTGAGCTGACAAATGTCATGACTGTCCACTGATAACCTGGTGTTCTCTTGAGGATTTCTAATCCTTCTTAGGACACCAAGCTCCTAGTTTGTTCGGGCTACTCTTAGACATCTTTGCATCCTTCCCTTATTTAATACGGTGTGCTGAGTACACTAGGCCGCTGGCAAATGTTTATTGAGTGGCTGAATAGGGAGTAAGTCAGTTACCTCCTCTGTGTCACCACCACTGATTGCTCCAGGGAGTAGAGACTGAATATTCAGGAGTCACAGTCTTCACAACAGAACAATCAGCACCTGAGCCTGTTCGCTGGGATTTGCCCTGGGTTTCCCCAGAGACCTGTGCATCCAATTAATAGTTTATTCAAAACTGTCCTAACTTGCATAGTTCTTGCCTTGGCATCACTAGTAGCAGTGATCTAAGCTGACAATTTGCAAATCCCATTTGCCTGGACCTTAGGGTTTTCTCCAATCATGTTCACCTGGCTATCTTTTTCCATCAGTTGTGGAAAATGCCTTCTAAGAATAGGGACAGTGCAACTAGATGGGGGAAGCCAACTGAATTCTCCTTTCTCAAAGCAATATAAATGGAAATGGTGAGGAAGGAATAGGGCAAGCATTCTGAAGGGTCCTTAGGTCGGCCTCTTCTTTATCATTGCTGAATAGCTATTGAGTGTCAACCCACAGCGGGCACCTTAAGTGGGTAGGATCCCTGTGCAGTGAGTTAATCCATATGCAAACACGATGACCCCAATTGCTTTGCAATAGAGAGCCACATGGCCTGCGCCCTTAAAATATATCATTTGGGCAGCTGCCAGGGGGCTGATTTATCCCAGCTGGCCAGAAACAGCCCTGAGATCATCAGTGCTTTTGTTAATTGGGAGAGAGGGGCAGAGGAATCAAGATATTCCTGGGCACTAAGCATTCATTAGCCACCTGGCATCCCTAAATTACGATCCTGCCATGATTTTCCCAGCGCTTCGACTGAAATTTTAATATTTGGAATGTATTAATAACTCAGAACATGTCATTTGCTAAATAAGCAATGCCCCTCTGGACTCATTGGAGAAGGGAGCCCAGAGAATAGCTAAACAGTATGCAGAGATATTGGCTACTCAGTGAGGGGAGCTGTGTGGGGGTAACCTTGGAAGTTCTATCCACAGAGTAAATACAAACAGATGGGATGTGTGCACAGACCTCTGGGTTAATGCCTCTGATTTCTATTCATTTGTTCTTTTCATATAGCATCTTAACAAGCCCCAGGAAACACGGTGAAATGGTTGATAACAGGCACTAATCCTAGAGCACGTACTATGCACGATCACTGGGTCTGATAGATCAGACCGTGCACTTCCTGAGTGTCCTTGGGTCACCTTAGCATCCAATGCACCTCACAAGGACTTGCTCTGCCATACTTGCCTTTTGCCTAGCAGCACCTAAAAAACTTGCTGGTATACAACAGCTACTAAATGAAACACTTGGTGAACACTAAGTGAGTCTTCATTCTAGATGAGGTGATCAAGGTGAAACTGGTAACTTCCTTGGGTTGTATGATTTTTAAGAATGATGGAGCCAAAATTCACAAACTCATTTTCCATCTTCAGGCCTCCTCTTGTCTTGGCTTTCAGAGCTCCATTAGCTTTTGACTTAAGTCTGTTTTTCCTCTTAGTGCTCTACCCTCCCAAACTGACCCTTGTTTGTACAGAATGTGGAAGCCCTACCTCCAGTGAAGGGGATACCTCTGGAAGGTAATTTAGATGTAGCTAAGGTCCTGAGGATGGGGCCCTCGTGGCAGGAAGAGGGAGACACCATGAAGTTTCTTTGGTCCCTTATGCAAAGACAGAGTTAGCAGGTAGCTGCTTATTGGCCAGGTAGCTAGCTCTCATCAAGAGCCTTGGTACCTTGACATGGCTCCACCAGCCAGTCTGTGGTATTTTGCTACAGCCACCAAAGCTGACCAGCACAACACTCTGGACTCACTCATCACTCCTTTTGGGGCTCTGCCTTTTGTTCAGCATTAATTTGGGATACACAGCTTTCTGCTCCCCCTTTCTGCCCTCACATCTCTCCAACTGTAGATATCAGAGTTTACAAGAAAAATCTCATACATGCTTCCACATGATGCTCACAGCCAACTTGCAAGAAAATCAATCAGAAGACATTTCAATCTTCATCTAATCAATAGCAAGTGACTTGCCATGACCACCCTAGTAAACACTAGGACTTGGAACCACAGCCTCAGTGGTACTTTACTGATGATAGAATACATTTGTACTCAAGAGCAGGTTGCGTTGTAACTGGAAGCTGATGGGGAGATGTCAACTTAAATTACTTTCTTGTGATAGTGTTTTGGCAGAAAAGCACAGAGATTTTGGAGTGTGTCCTATACTCAATGCCAGGGTAGGATCATTTTTCTAAAAGTCCAGCAAGAGCTACCAAACAAGTCCGCTTGTCATACCTACACATTGGATGAGTTAGTCTTTAGCCTGTGGCCATTCTTAGATTGTCACTGTACTTGTAACCCATCCCACATTTCTAGAATCCTATCAAGTTTCTCTGGGTTATTGATGTGGTCTCCTAACTGGACCTTTTCCTGATATCGGATCCAGTAACAAAAGTGTCATGCTTAAAAGTCTGCATCTGACCAGCTATAAAAAGTGAATATGGCTGAGTATATGGCCCAGTTGACAGAAAGTGCCTAACATACATGATGCCCCATGCTTGATCCCTATTGTTACACAAAGGGGAAGGAGACGTGGATCAATGGTTAAAAGTGTACATTGCTCTTGCAGAGGACCTGAGTCTGGTTACCAATGCCCAAGTTGGATGATTCTCAACAGCTTGCAACTTCAGTTTCATGGGGAGCTGATACCTCTGGCTTCCACAAGTGCTTACATTCACGTGTGTGAGTGTACACACAATTGAACACAAAACAAATCTTATGAAAAGAAAAGTGAATATGGCAGCATTTAAAGAGGGAAAGGTGAGGAGGGAGGGATGTAGATGTTCTGTGGGAGAGCATTTGCCTAACATGTGCAAGACATTGGAACGGAACCCTCCCTCAACTCCGTAAAACAACAAACAGAAAAACTCAACAAAACAGTAAGAGCAATGACCCCCAAACCAACCAACTGACCCCTTAACACACAGGCATGCACACACAGGAAAGACGACAGCTTTAGGGAAGACTGAAGCATAGTTTTATCCTCTCTCTCTCTCTCTCTCTCTCTCTCTCTCTCTCTCTCTCTCTCTCTCCTAAGCACTGTAAATCTTAGGTAGGCAAACACTCTACCACTCAGCTGTATTCCAAGACCCGGATACGTCTCTTTTTCTTTTAGAATGTTGGCTCAGTGAGAGCAGGCTTTCATGGACTTATGACACATACTTGTTAGACGACAAGCATTAAATAACACACGAAAGAAAAATTACACGCAACATCAGTCCTGCGAAGGTCTTAGATCTTCTGTGTGCCACATCATTGAAGATAAATTCCATTTAAATATATGTTTAAAGGGTATATTGATCTTTGATGTCACAGTCTAAATGAAGAGAAAAATCAATAAAAATGAAGATGATCATTGTGGAGTAATTTATAATGAAGAAAACACCAGAAATAGCCTAAGAGTGAGTGGTTAAGCAAATTATGTCATCATTTTGATGGACTATCATACACTCATTAAAATTATAATTATGCAGTCTGTGTGGAACATCAGATGCTTATGATATAATGTTATTGCAAAGCGTAAGGAGCAAATTGAATGTACATTTGATTACAACTCTAGAAATCATGTTTACATGCGGGCAAGGCCTGGCAGGAAGGAAGAAGAATGCAAACACATGATTAGTTTGGCTGGCAAGCTTTTGAGGGATTGCTCTTGGAGTTTGTGTTATACTTAACGTGTTGTTTGTACAGTTTTAAAAGGGTTATCCATCCCTTTGGGGGACCACTTTCAAGATTGTGAGCCCCAGGCAAGCATGTAAATGGTAACCAGGATGGCCGATCCTGATTACAGCTCACTGCGGGTCTCTCCTGGGCACCAGGCTCTAGGGTGAGAATTCTCTGATCCAACCTGAGCTCGACTGTTTGCACGCTTGTTCCCAAACAGAACGTTGCTGCAGAAATTCAACCATGGGTGAATATTTATGCTTACATGCTCTCCTATTAATAGGCACTTACCACATCCCCCCTCATTTTAGAATAATCGTAACACAGACTGGGAAAGTATTTGGATGGGATGTTGTAGAGAGAATTGCTTATTGGAGTAGAAACTTGAACTAGATGATCCCTGCTGGGTCTAACTCATGACCCGCATATCCTTTGCACACCACACTGAGGCTTCCTGGAGTTGCAACCCTTTCATTTCTTCTGGCCGATGTGACATTCTCTAAGGACCATCACGCTGGGATGGATGAGCCAGGCTCTGGAGTCTAGAAGTCCTGGGTTGGATTCCAGTTCTATCATCAGCAAGCTTTCTGATTATGGATGAGTAACATTTTATTTTTTATAAACCCTGGATTAATCATCTGTGAAGTGGGATCATCAAAAGCCACCCCTGTAGGTTGTAGAGAGCATGGAAATGAGCAAACACAAAAAGATGCCTGGGCAGAAGGGCAGGCTTGCAGTGGGTACTGATTAAGTAGAAACACCCAGCCCCTGTTCACAGAGCAAGGTGGTGAACTTCCACACATGGATGCACTGGGAATGTGACTTTAAAGCAGGGACTGGAGGAGCAGAGAGCAAGCACCCCAGAGACAAAATGCTTTCTTCAACATATGCTGCGGCATAACGCAAAGGCTGGGAGTTACTGCCAATTTGCAGATGGCAAAAATACTACCCCTCCCCAGAGCAGCTGTAACCAAAACAAATGTGAGCAAGCATGAGGCTTCCATTTAATTGTCAAAAAAAAAAAAAAAAAATCAAATCCATAACCCGAGAGTCACCACACCCACCTGCTCAGCCTTCTCTGTGTCTGTCACAGGCTGCAGTGACCAGGTCACCAGGGTAGCTTCCCTGTTGTTCAGAGAAGCCTCCCCCCAAAAGGTGACTTCTCAGATAGCTACATATGCCAGAGGAATTCTTTTCTCTTTTAAATCTCTCACAGTTCTCGTGGGACTGAGATTTCCACTGATTCAGAATTAATTCAAAAACTAGTTACATAAGAAGTAGATAAAATAAAACGGAAAACCAGTTGCACAGTTACATAAGAATCAGATAAACGGAAACAGAAAACTTTTGACTTTGCTAACTTAATGTAAAGGTTTGTTTTCTCTCAGTCACTGCCTTTAATTTTCTTAGGAAAGTAAAAATTGTTGACAGGAAAAATGGTGTTTATTATTTTTCACAAAATTTAAAAGGCAATGATCAATTCGAGTTTTCGAAAGCACATCCTGGGTACACGAGAACCTTGTAATATTTCAGGAATGTAAAAAGTGAAGAATTGAACCCACTGCATGAAAAGATCCAATACAGTAGATGTGTTTCCAGAGTCAACAGAAAACCCCAGGGGTATTCATGGCATCTGAAGATTGGTTTTAAGAAACCTACTGGGCCAAGTGTTGTGCCGAAGCCAATCTTTGAAAAAGATTGGACAGAGGCACTATTCATAGCGAGTGGGAATTTGTGCAGAAACTACTTACAGATTTTCTGACAACCTTGTCTTTCAATTCAGATGAATGAAGCACTATTGTTTGGCCATGAAGAACGTTAATAAAAAATAAAATAAAAAAACAACGTTGTCACTAAAGCTGTTTCTCATTGGGTGCAAGTATGTGGAAATGACAGTCTTTAAATATTACTTGAAAAATGAAATTATACTAAACATCAAAATCAATGTCAAAATGAAGTTAACTTTGAATTGAAAAAAAAATGACAGTCAAGTTAATAGAGGCATTCATGTCTCCCTTGCACATTGGTCCTCACTCTGAAGATTGAGGCAAGTGCTTTGGAGGTGTGGGGTCACAGGGCAGTTATACAGATGTCTGCCCAGCTGTGGCATTACCTCCATTTCCAGAGTTTTCCAGTTTAATACATGGGCCTGGTGGATGGCTAAGTGATGACACATTGAAATAAGCATAAGTCTTCAAAAGCTGTGGTCTTTTTTAGCTGAATCTCAAATCTCAAATATTTTGCTATGCAGGGGTATGTTAAGACTTCCATGCTTTGACATGTCTTCTATTTGTAGAACCGTTCTAGTTGACTTGTGTAGATTGTTGCTTCAAAATTTACTGGGCTCAAAGAGTCAACCCAGAGCTTTGGAATGCTAGGGCTCTCAGAATATCTGGCTCAATACATCCCAGTCAAGAAGGAAGATTTATTTCTCCATCTTCTTCAAAGTTTGATGGTTTAGGAGAAAGTTAAAATGGATTTTAGTCCAGGAAACCTGGGTTTGAATTCTTATGGGAAAAGGATGACTTTGGAAACTGGAATATGAGCCTTATATGAACCAACTGTTACAACTTGATGTCTTCTCACCTTCACAGCTTCAGCTAACTGGACCTATGGATAACATTTCCTCAGAATAATCAGGAAGGTTTCATGGAATATAATGTATTCACAAGTGCTTTGTATCTATGTAGTACTATTTAGTTAACTTTCTGTCATTGTGACCAAATACTCAATATGATCGCTTTATGAGAAAGAAAGGTTTATGCTGGCCCATGCTTCAAAAGTTTTAGTCCATAGTTGCTTGGACCCATTGCTTTGTGCCTGCCAGTCATAGTAGGAGTACATGGCAGAAAAGTCCTATTCATTTCACAGTGGCTGAGAAACAGAGACAAGAAAGGGCTTGGGCTCAATCTCCCTTTCAGGACACATACACAAAGACCTAAATTCCTTCCTTTAGGCCACTACCTAAGAAAACTTAACCTCCTTCTGCCACCTCCAGTACTGCTGCTGACTGGTGACTTCGTCATTGACATGGGAGGGTGGCTTTGGAGCATGCTGTAGCTTTAAACTACAGCCTGTACTACACTAATACAGCCATGATATGACCTTCAGCAAATCTCTTAGCTTTCTAGAACCCCGAGTTTTCATATCTATAAAGCAAAGAATGTAATTCTTTCTGTTCCATAAAGGTGACTTTTTATTTTACTGTAATTTAGTGTGTGTGCATGTGTGTGTGCACGTGTGTGTGCATGTGTGTGTGCAATGCTGTGCATGTGCGTGTGCATGTGTGTGTGCACGTGTGTGTGCATGTGTGTGTGCATGTGTGTGTGCATGTGTGTGTGCAATGCTGTGCATGTGTGTGTGCATGTGCGTGTGCATGTGTGTGTGCATGTGTGTGTGCACGTGTGTGTGCAATGCTGTGCATGTGCCATGGTGCACACACTGAGGTCAGAGAACAGCTATCAGAAGTCAATTATCTTCTTTTAGCCTGTAAGACCCAGGGACTGTGCTCAGGTGCCTTTGCCCACTAAAAGCCATCCATCTCTCCAGTTCATAAAGGTATCCCCAAAGAAATTATGTAGAGAAACTGGCTTAACTGAATAGTTCTTTATTATTTTATCAACATTTTACATAAATTCAAAATTATTCAAGTGGAATAGCTTGTTAATTATCCACTCTGAGATTTAGTGATGTCTATAGCTTGTTGAATGCTACAATTCATTAATTTGATCTACAGATGATTTCCAAGATTTTGATAATCCTACAGTCAAAGATGTAATTGAAATGTGGAGGCTTAAAAAAAAATCAATGCTCTCAAGTTACCAAAAAAAACTCTGATCTCTCAGAACAATTCTCTCCGGTATATATATATATATATATATATATATATATATATATATATATATATATATATATATATATATATATATATATATATATATTCTCCCTTTGGTTGCTTATGCATCTTGCTTTTTAATCTCTCTAATGGCTGTGCCATGATAAAGGTCTGACACATATTTCCAGAGCAGCCCTACTTCCCTCCCTGGCCCTTTTATCCCTTGCATATCTTTGCTGTGATGAAAATAATCTGAGAAAAGTAGTTTATGGGATAAAGGTTGATTCAGGATCATAGCTCCCAGGTACTGTCTATCATGGTGAGGTGGTCAGGGCAGCCATACTCCGCCTTATCTATAGTCAGGAAGAGGAAATTGATGAACACTTGGACTCCACTTTGTCCTTTTCACAAATGAATGGTGTGATCAACTTTTCCAGTAGATCTTCCTCCTTTACTTTGTCAACATAACCCCTCATAGGCATGCCCAGATGCTAAGCAATCCCTCACACGTGTACCTGGGAGCTTGTTGCCTAGGTGAGTCCAGATCCTGTCAAGGTGACAATCAACACTATCCCTTCCAGATGGCTTTGCTGGGAAATAAGCATTAGCTTTGTGAGATCTTTGTAAAGCTGAAAGCAGCCTCAGAGCTGCTATGGAAACAGACATAGCTAGACAGATGGACCTCCCCCAGATGCACCAGTGGCATCCTTGAAGATGAGCCTTCTTGATGTGTGGTGACCCTGTAGTTTTGACTCATTTTATGAGGTTTTGATGACATTATAACACAGTGTTCTTAGAAGCCATCTTGCTATGGCAATTTCTTTCGCTGTTTTTATTTAGAGAGGGTAGGCTGATCCCAGCTGGATACATGGAGAGTAGCCCAAAGACAAACACTGTTGACTCTACCTTTATGATTTTAAACAGAGCGATCCCCGCTCCTGTCTCAGGATCCACCCACATTGGCTGCCCTTCACAGTTTACAGGGGAGGAGAGCTCTTCTGCTCTCCCACAGCCCTTCATAGCAGTTCCCTACCCCATTAGATGAAAAAAACAGAGGACTTCTTTCCCAGGGTGTTTTGGCTTGAAAAGGAAGCTTGGCAGATTGACTGGAGCTGGTGTGTCAGTCACATGAAGAGGTTGATCTATCTTTCATATTTCTGTGTGAAGTTCCAGAGCGAAATGCAGAGAGTGATCAATTTAAAATTGGGACCGTGACATGGCATGAAAGATCAAGTCTTTCTAAAAAGTAAATAAAAAAAGTGAAGTAATACAAAATACCAAGTGGTACTCGTTAATAGAACTTGAGAAGTAAGAACAAGAAACAGCACAGCTTAAGATCTGTGTGCACATATATGTATGTGCATGTGTATGTATACATATATATGCAGTTTGTGCCAACAGACAAGGGGTAGGGCAGCATAATGGACAGAGTGTTGTGGCACTTACATATAATTCCACCATTTAGGAAGCTGAGACAAGAAGACCATGAGTTCAAAGCTAGTCTAGTCCATATCTAGGCTTTATCTAAGGCTTTATCTAGGCTTATCTAAGAACTATCTCAAGCAACAACAAAAAACACCAGACTAAACCAACCAACCAACCAAAAATGCAAAGCACTGTACTTAGGGGGCAGGCATTCTTGTGTTAAATCTAAGTCCTCAAATTACTTGTTTGTATCTTAATATTTTCATCCCCAAAGAGAAATGATGGTACTAAACTTGTAGGACAATCACGAAGATTACGTGAGGTAGACGTTCCATAAAACATAAGTACCTGCATACTCTTCTCTCATTCTCATGCATTTCCTGAGAACACACACATGGTAGAGATAAGATGGGCGGGTCAGTGGTTTGGGGGTCCTAAGCTTCGCTTTTCTGCTTTCTACCATCACGAAAGGGAAGCACAACTCCCTGACCTAAGAATTTTTCTAGTGCGTGTTTGGGGGGAGGGGATCAATTTCTTCCCCCGTGCTTTTGCTTTTGGAAATATTTTTTGAATGTCCATCTTTTCTCTACATAGAAAGTGCTCTGTTTAAAATATTCTTATTTCTGTGACCATTTAATGTATCTTTTACTTGATACTTCTTGTTCTGAAATGGTTCTTAAAGACGGTATTTTCTTTTGTTTAATTGATATGCTATCTTTTAATATCTGTAAGGCTACTAATCGTAGCTTCTATGGAGGTTTTTCTTCTCTGCATTGTCTTTAAAACTTATTTGTTTCTTATTATCTCTAGACTTTCCTTCTTGGAGTAGTTTGACTCTCAAGGTAGGGAAATAGGCACATGGGTGCTGTTTTGGCTAAAAAGCTCGGCCTCTTCACTTGAGCCCACACGAAGGAGCAAAGCTCTACATCCCACCCTTATTTTCTTTTTGTTTTTAACTCCTGCTGAAGGAGCAGAGAGGAGTCAAGTTTGAAATTTAGGACAGGCAAAGCCTTTGAGCACAACCCACAACCCCTTGTGAGAATTCTCATCTGTGAGGAAGAGGCTGAATCCCACAGTAGAAACGACCATCTCCCGAGAGCCCTTGGCATCTCTTCAAGCAACAAGGACTTTCTCAGACCACCTCATGGGAGCTGAGACAATGATGGGCAGAATAGACCTAGCCCGTCACAGACTATGCTCCTGTCTTGTCCTTTGTCATTATCCTTCCTCTATTTAAACCTAACCCCGTGTCTGAAGATGAATTCAGGCTTGTATATAGTTGGAGTTCTTGAGAAAAAAGATGGTAACTCTATGAGCTGGTATGAAAAACAGAAAAAGGGCAAGATACTTTCTCTGTCCATCTCAAACATAGTTCTTTGGCAAAGGGAATAAAATAGTTTGTTGAACCAACTGTGAGTGACCGTGGCCTGGGACCACAGATTCAGGTTCAGAATACCATGTTCCAATGTGGTAACCATTTCACAATATTCTTATAGTTAGCTATAGAAAGATTATAGAAGGCAAGTGATAAATCAAAGCCCTTTGCAAATATGTGGCTGGGAACTTAGGGTAGGTAGGTTACAGCCAGGCCAGGAAAGCTCTGCAGTAAGCCTCAGATGCTATGTGACGACACCCGAGCTTTTGGGTTGGTGGAACCCAGGAAAATAAGTTAATACATTTCAAAAGCCACCCCCTCATATGTCACAAGGATGTTAGGTCAGACACAAAAGTGGCCAGTGTGAGTGGCTTTTGAGAGAAGTACATATATACCAACATCATTTTGGCTCTAAATTGCCAACATTTGGATTCTCCACTCTCATGAAGTTCTAATAACAGCCATGTAGAATCTCTAATGTGGGTGAGCCCCCCTGCCCCCCAAATGTCAGCTCTAGCGCTGTCCTTACTTCTGTTTTCAGAGATCCCAACCTGTCTTCGCCTTTGCCCAAGTCTTGGGGCAATAACCTCTGGCTGTTGATGCCCTGCAGAGGCTGAACCTCTGCTCTGCCTTTTGGTTGGAAGGACCATTGCCCGGGCACAGGACAGGACCTTGGCTCAGCCACAGACTGCTTCCTCAGAAGTCTTTGCCTAACCTGCTTTCAGCCCTCCCTCAGATCTCTGCTTTCAGAAATTTCATGAGCTGGAGCAGGGAGATGGCTCAGTGGGTAAAGGTGCTCAACAGCAAGCCTGCAGACCTGAGTTCAATCCCCAAGAGCCCACGGTAGAAGGTTCCCACTGATGCCTTCAAACCTGCACACCATGGCATATGCATGCCCCCATAGATGCATGACACAATATTTTTAAACACATTAAAGAAATTTTTGCTAAATGGGTGGCAGCTTCCATCTTAAGCTAAGAGGGGGAATAGACAGTTCTCCCTAGAGACAACATCATGTAAGAAGAGACAAAGGCTTATTTTTTCAGATGAAGGAAAGAGTGCTGGATGACAAGGAAAGGAAATGCATTGCAGCCCACGTCCTTGGCCATCGGCTAGTCAGTGCCTGCGTGGAAACATGCTTTCTCTATAGCCACCGGGATTCAGTGTCCTTTGCTTCATCTTGGATGGAGTTTCTGTGTTACACACTGTCTCTTCTCTTTGCTTCGTGGTATTTTTCACCTAATTCTTTGCTGTCACTTTGGTGGCTTTTAGAAGAAAGCGGAGATAAACAACCGTGTTTATTTAATCAGAACTTCACCTACAGACTCTTAGCTATATACAGACATCTATATCCACTCCCACCCCCCACCCCCGAAGATTCTCACTCAGGGCCCTGGGGTGGGAATCTGTCCATTTCCCCAGGCAGCTGGCAGGTAAGCACACCTGGCTGCAGAGGAGTGTGGCTTTGAATGCTTTCCCAGACAGGTGACTTTTCTCCTGCTTGCCAGGAGCACAGCAGGACATGAAAAGCATTTATTGGGTGTGCTCTGTGTCCTGTGTCTGTGTACTGTGATAAAGGATGCTTTCTACTGTAGATGATCAAACAGTACTGGCTGTGTAAGTAAGCAGACAGAAGCACCTCATGGGCTTCCTGGGGCCTCCTGATTCCTCCCTGTGAGTGTAGGCTTTATATTTTAATGGAGGCTGGTACCATTTCCCCTGTGAGCTTTACCTCATCACAGATTCACATCTGGAGGGAAAGGGTCTCTCTCCACACTGCTGAGTCCCCACTCACGGATGAGCAGAGGGGTAGACAATACCCCAAAGCTCCTTTCACTATGCAGGTTTGTAATCCTTTGGCCACTGGTGATAGATGAGGCAGGATTTTACAAGCCGATGCCAGCCTTACCCCTGAGAGAGGGTGGAGGCAGGGATGGCTCTTAAAGGGAGAATCTCAGGAGAGGAAGAAGAAAAGCGTGTTTTCAGACAAAGGGAGAAATGCTGGGTAATAAGAAAAATGAATCCAGTACAGCCGATGTCCTTGTCCAATGCCCTGCCCTAATAACCATGGCCCTTCCAAGACATTTCAAAAATTTTCATTAAGTTGAATTTAAATGTAGCATCCAAAACTACAACCGCTTACCTTAGCATTAATTTTTTTTCATTTATGTATGTGTTTTGTGTGTGTGTGTGTGTGTGTGTGTGTGTGTGTGTGTGTGCGCTCCAACTCTCATAGGTCAGAAGTCATTTCTAGAATCTGTCTTCCCAGTGAGTGGACTACAGGGAGGGGACTCGGCCAGTCAGACTCGGTGGCAAGCGTCCTCACGCCCAGCCACTTCTCCAGTCCCTCGCCTCAGCATTTTGAAATGTTCCAAAATCACTCTTGTCGCTTGAGATCTCACTCCATGGTCCTTTTGATCTGCACGGAAAGAATTCAGGTGCGAGACAGAAGGTCGTGCAGCAGACGGTGGAGTTTATCACAAGGCCAAGTGTCCCTCTCAGGAATGAGAGTGACCAAAGGTTCAAGGGACAGTTGTCACAACCCACATTTTTTTTTTTTGCAGGCTTTATACTATTTCTAAGTTCTTTAGAACAGACAGACCTGTTCCCCCAGAGGGTTCTATTCAAGCAGTGGACAGGCCCATTCTGATTGGCATCAGAGGGCAATGGTATATCTTTGTTCTTTACCAGAAGCCTCATCTAGATAGCGACCCTGTGACCTTCCAGGCAGTACAGAATGTCTCTCCACTACCAAACTAGGTCTAAGCTCCTATTGTAATATGCAGCATAGAAGATTAAAATAATTAAAGAAATAGAGAAGAAAAACAAAATTATGAAGCTAACAATATATTACTGGGGGGGGGGGACACCCCCACAGTCTTCCCTTGATCCTGTCTGTAACTATCCTTGCACGTGGCTTTTACAGTTTTAAGGAGAGGCAATCCTTTACCCACCACCTTGGTTTCTTTACTTGCAAATTAATGTGTTAAGTGTTCTGGTGGAAGCTTCACCTCAGCGTCTGGCACCCTGGCCTCCATACATGCAAAGCGCCTGGAATGTTCTGGTAGAGGCCCCACCTCTCTCTACCCAGACCCTGCCCCTCAGAAAGTCCCCCCCCCCAAAAAAACAGGGCTCCTCCTTCAGAGATATTCAAGACCACTCCCATAGGATATTTAAACTGCACCTCAGAAAACAAATGTGTTTTTTCTGTCTCTCTTCCCGGTCTCCTCCCTGGCGGGGGTGGGGGCGGGGGCGGGGTCACCCTGGAATGCTTTACCCATTAAACCTGGGCCTTTTCTAATTTAGTCTGATTTGCATTGTTGCGTCGGTGGAGAGGCTTATCAGGATGCAGAAACTTTCCATTAAGTAGGACAGAGTGGGTGAAGCCTGAAGATGACTTTAAAGGAAAGTACAGATCAAGCCACCACCTACAGCTTTGCCAGCTAAAGACTGTGCCAGGGCAGTCTGATCTTTGATCTATCACCCTGAGACCATTCCCCTTTTGGAAAGATGGGTTATATCTGTCTTTCAGTTGGACAGTCTTTACCTCATCGTCTCAACACCAAACTGGAATAAAGGGAATCTCTTTCTTCAATCCAAGTCTCTGAGTTTGTTTTGACAGAGGCCGTAGGATGTCCAGTACCAGTACCAGTAGACTCTGGAAACTTCAGTTCTTGCTGTATAAGCTGCTGTTTATGTCAGAGGGATCTATCCTCAGTAGGCCCTCCAGCTTCCACTATCTACCAGGCTACCTAATATGGCTCAATTACGCACCTTTGTGTATCTTGGGCCATATCCATTTCTTTACATTGGTTCCAGAAATAGCTTCTCATAATTTGTAACTTGTAGGTACGATGATATATTAATCATATTGAGAATTAATTAAATCATTCTCAACTTGCTTAAATCTCTAAAACTTTACTCTCCGTGTGCTGAGTCCCCAGACACAATAGCAATAATTTAGCAAACTATTGTGAAGATCCCTGACTTCCTTTTGCTAGGTGTCTGTTTCACAATGCATTCTACACAGTCCCTGTGATTCTGAAGCGTTGACCAGGCTCAGAGAGGCAGTTCTCAGTCAAGGTTGCAGATAAAAGCCAGGATTGGATGGGGTCCTTTGAAAGGTTTCTCCATCTCACAAAGAGTCCCTAGGCTGAGAAGATCCCACCATGACAGACTCTTTGGGTAACTCCACATGGTTCTCCACACCAGGCAGACATGTATCTGACTGCATTTCATTAGGACCAAAGACCACAGAGTAAATGTCCTACAAACACTGCAGAAGCCTCATGGTTTTTTTTTTCTCTAACTTCAGGAATCTGCTATTTTCCTTTAACCAGGCAGGTGCCAAGAATAGAGGATCTGCCTCTTAATGGATTGGAGTGTCAAAAGATTGCAGACATGTTGAAACTGCTCTATCAGCCATAGACCAGTCTGGACAACAGCAGACTTCTCAGTAGAAAGCTTAAAAGCCAGAGGACTTGAATTTTTTTTTTTTTTTTTTTTTTTTTTTTTTTTTAAGTTCTGAAAGACAACAACTACCTTAATACAACCAGCTCTATGTCTTAGGCCCTGTCATGTTAAGCACCCTACTTCTGGCTTGTACAGAATTCCTTTCCTAACATGTCACAGTACTACAACTCAAATTAGTAGGTGACCAAGTCATAGAAAGGCAGGATAATCAAAGCCAGAGATTTCAACATCTGGGCCCGTTCCTTTCAAAGGGTCCAGGCACTTAGGCTTTATACCCTGGAATCAATGACGGTACTTAAGAGAAATGTACAATGCTTGGAATAACTTGGGATGGGTGGTCACCGCATGGCCAGCCACCATCATCAAAGTGTTGGGAAGTATTTGTTGAAAATGTGTTTCATTTGTTTGTGCTGTGGAACATTTGTTTAATGATGCAAAGATGTGCTTCATTCTTTATACTGCATTTGCTCAACTCTGTGAAGCTGTGTCATTTTGACTGTCTAAAATGCCTGATTGGTCTAATAAAGAGCTGACTGGCCAATAGTAAGGCAGGAGGAAGAATAGGTGGGTCTGGCAGGCAGAGAGAATAATTAGGAGCAAGAATCTGGAAAGAAAGATGGGAGAATTGAAGGAGGAGAGGAGGATCCCAGGGACCAGACACCCATCTACACAGCCACCCAGCTGCACAGTAAGCCATGGAATAAGAAGTAAATAAAAGTTTATAGAAAAGTAAAAGCCCAGATGCAACAGATAGACAGGATCATTTAAGAAAAGCTGGCTAGAAATAAGCCAAGCTAAAGCCAGGCCTTCCTAAGTAATAGTAAGTCTCCATGTGTTTATTTGGGAGCTGGGTGGCAGGTCCCACAGAAGAGAAATAGAATAAAAACAACAGCAACATCGAAGCCATGAAAAAGCAGCAATTCTCACAGGACAGCATGGTTCAAGTTTAGGTTGAAATGCAGCTCCCCAAAGGAAGGGGCAAGTTTTGCTAGAATTAGGGGTGATGAGTTGGCTGAACTCCAAATATGTATCAAAGGTTTACATGTACCGTCTCATGTTACCCCAGCAACAATCTACCACGATGTAGGTCCTACTGTAAACAAATGAAAACAATAGAAGCTTAGAGATACTCCATGTTGTGTGCAACGTTATGTGGAATCGAGTCCAATTCAAACTGGGTGCAGAGTGTGCTCTTAACAATCTGTCCTCATTCTGTAACCCTTACTCTTCAGTCAGTGTGGGCTGGAGGCCCTCGGAGCTGCAGATGGTGAGAGGGAGCACTGCAGGATGAGGGGGAGCACTGCAGGATGAAGGGGGCACTGCAGGATGAAGGGGGCACTGCAGGATGAAGGGGCACTGCAGGATGAGGAGGAGCACTTCAGGATGAGGGGGAGCACTGCAGGATGAAGGGGCACTGCAGGATGAGGAGGAGCACTGCAGGATGAGGAGCATTGCAGGATGAGGGGGAGCATTGAAGGATGAGGAGGAGCTCTGCAGGATGAAGGGGAGCTCTGCGGGATGAAGGGGAGCACTACGGGATGAAGGAGAGCACTGCAGGATGAGAGGGTGCCCTGCAGGATGAGGGGGAGCCCTGCAGGATGAGGGGGGCCCTTCAGGATGAAGGGGAGCCCTGCAGGATGAGGGGGAGCACTGAAGGATAAGGGGGAGCACTGAACGATAAGGGGGAGCATTACAGGAAGAGGCAATCAAAGATGGTCTCTTGTTCTTCCTGCCCCTTGCACCCTGCACCCATCTGTTCTCCCTGTTTCATCTTTGCTGCTACTCTGCTCTCTGCTTCTCCAAGTACTGGGGCAGTGGCATGGCAGAGTCTGATCTCTGTTGATTGCCTAGACCTGCATCATTCCTGGCCCCTTATCAGCTGAAGTGAGGTGGCTTTTTTTTTTTTTCCCTATTAGAAAGGGCATTGCATAACCAAATTTAAACCTCACCACATGGAAATACAGAAGGAGGAAATGAATGCTATTCTAGAATACTGCTGCCTGACTGTCTACCACTAATTTGGCTACGGAACCTCGTTTCTTTCCCTACCATTTCCTGGCATGATTTCTGCCAGGCATGCTCACCCAATCGATCTTTCTAGATGGTGGTCCCCACCTTTGGGTTAGGTGTGATGGCTAGTCTTCATTGTCAACTTGACTGGATTTAGAACCACTGTGGAAACATACCTCTGATTGTCTGTGATGGCATTTCCAGAAAAACTTTAACTGAGGAGGGACGACCCGCCTGGATTTGGGCAGCATCGTTCCATGGACTGGGGTCTTGGGAAAGGGAGCTGAGGATTAGCACTCATCTCTCTCTGGTAGCATGTTACATGCTCAAACTGGTGGTGGTACCTTGGAGGGTGGAGCCTAAAAATGAGAAGAATTAAGTCTCTGCAGTAGACAGAGCATCAGGCAATTTACACTCTGAGGGTTAAGAAGAATCACACAAGTAAAGTACACAATCATGAGAGCATGCCACACATGGCTAAAACATGCTTTTCCACAGAGGCATATAAATAAATAACAAAAGTACATCCCAAGAACAAATCTGTGTTTTTGAAGAAATTGTGGCAACAAGACCCTTGTCTTGTTTTCTTAAAAATTTCTTACAAGCACTCAGATGTCTCCTTGCATGACTTTATTCTTGGACCGTGTTCTGCCTCTCCCTGACTGTGGATGCCAATGTGGCTAGTTGCTTCACGTTCCTGCTGTCATGAGTTCCTCACCATGATGGACTATACCTTCAAACAGTGGGGCCAAACAACGCCCCTTCTCTAAACTGTGTTTGTCAAGTATTTTTGTCACAGCAATGAGAAAGGTACCAGCTGTGTGTTGTGAGTTATGTGTGCATGCGCGTGACCATAAAAGGTGGTTTATTAGGTTGACTTACGGAACCCTCTACATGGAAGCTAGATAATGTGGTAGCTGTTCAGACCAAGGAGCATTGCAGCTTGGGAGCTCTCTGGAAGTTTGCTAATCTGCGTCCCTGCGGAAAGGGCAGGGTGAAGACGGTAGGGGTGGATGCCCACAGAGTGGCAGTGGAGACACAGTCCCTCAGTGACTGAATCTAGTGCACACTGACAGGTCTCTTGCCCTTCCACTTTATGTGCACCCTGGCCTCCAGCTTACTGGATGCTGCAGTTCACTTTCTAGGTGAGTCCTTCTACCTCAAGTGCTATCCCCAAGTACCAACTCTCTCTGGAACCTCTCTATCCCTGACATGGCCGGAAACATAGTTTATTAATCTCCTAGGTGGTTCTTGGTCCAATTAAACGATCACAGTTGGCACATGGTTTCCACGGAGGGAGGGTGCCATTACTCTTGGATAATGCCACATTATCATTCAAAGAATGCATTTCTTTTACCACAGACAAGTGTGGAAATCACCTTGAAAGTCCCTGAGTCTCTCCCATGCTGCTCACCTGCAAGACCAAGATCCATTGACAGGGCGGTCGCTGAAGGGAGATGAAGGCTTTTCACTTGAGTGTATCCAGAGCTTATCGTAAATTCCCCCACCCCCTCCTTAACTTCCCCAAGGGCTTCAAGGACTCCTACTGGAGTGCAGTGTAGCAGAATTCTGATTGCTGTTGTTTTTTCAATCTCAAAGCTTCACACATACATAACGGCAGCCCACAAATAGTGGGAGGGAGGGACCAGAGAGTTCTTCCCGCGGACCTTTGTGAACCTCAATATTGGAGGAAAACCTTCTGTATACACAAGAGAGAAGCAGGAAGACCCTGAGGCTGCTTCTGCGTCTAAGTCTGGGCCCAAAGGTTGGAAAACGAGCCCTGTTTTTAAACAACTGAAAAGTGCCACAGAGTAAAATTACAACACTTTGACAGCATCATTTTAATAAGTTTTGCTTTATTTCTGGCACTGAGATTCATCAAATCATGGCTTGAAGCAATAGTGGGATGAGGAGGGGCAACAAGTGTTGAAACAGAGGAGCTGGCTGTGGAAGGAGCGGGAATGCTATTTGGCTGTTTGTTCGTGCTGCAAATATTCTCAAGGGCTTTATCGACTTAAATTAAAAAAATATTATTTAGTGCATTTGTTTTTTCTGTCTGCCCTTGAGAGAACAGCCCTATCACTTTCCAGGTTCATGGAAGCGGGGCGGGGCAGGAGTTACATCTCTGCCACATGCCCCTTCCCTTTCCCTCCTTTCGGGTCTGTGCAAACCGGGGTGGGGGGTGGGCAATACTCTGATCTTTACCAGGTTGCAGCTCAGCTTTCTCTGGGGTGTTTCAGGTGTACAGGGCTGGTGAAGGAGTAGCCGCTGCTGTGGTCTCCAGAGAGTGCTCCGACATTCTAGGATATCTGGAACTTGGCCAGTGACTAAGCCATTTGTTTCTTATGCCTCTGCCACATGCTAGGTTTTGTTCCCGGTGACAAGGATGTAGATGAGAAATGGACAGTTCTGTTTTCTGTCCTCCACAGGTTATGTGTCTCTAACAGAACCTTGGGGCCACTCCCTTAGGAAACTCTGAAATAGGTTTGCTTCTAGGTTCAGTATTGGCAATTCAGGGACACAGTGACATCTTCTCAGGTGTTCTTCTTGGGATTGGAGGCCCAAGAGTGTGACTCTGCCCTGGGTGCACACTAAACAGATGCTTATTCCTAGGCATGGCTATTCCCTTACTTTGAGGGTTAGAGAGGTGGCTCAGTGGTTAAGAGCCCTTGCTTTTTCAGAAGACATGAGTTCAGTTCCCAGTACCACATCAGGTAGCTTACAGCTGTACGTCTCAACAATTCCTCAGGGCTCACTCACTTACACATACCCACATTCAGGAACATATATATATATATAACTAAGAGTAGTAAGAATAGCCTGGTGGTGGTGGTGGCACGTGCCTTAAATCCCAGCACTCAGGAGGCAGAGGCAGATGGATCTCTGAGTTCAAGGTCTACAGAGCAAGTTCTAGGACAGCCAGGGCTACACAGAGAAATCCTCTCTTGAAAAAACAAAACAAAATAAAATAAAAGAACAACAAATTAATGATAAATAAATCTTAAAAAGATATTTCCTTACTTCTATGAGTGTGGGGTCTCTGGATTCTTAGCAGTATACTTTAGATTTGGGATAAAATCAGACTTACTCATTAGCATTAATGACAGACGGTCTGCTGATCTCTCCTGCCCCAAGTAACAGTAAATAGGAGTGATACACATGTTTGTGAAAGATTTCTCACTTAGGGCTGTCAAATCATGTCAGTTTCCTGCACTGGCAGTTTCTCTCCCATCCATCAACTTCCTCCTTCCCGTCCCGGCTGGCCTAGTTCAATCCCTCATTATCTTCTGCCCAGGATTCTTTCCTTTGCCTTCTGATTCTTCCCCCCCATCCTCTCTGCCTCTGAAGCCATCCCACGTAATGCTGCTGGATCAATCTCTTTAAAGTACAGCTCAGATCGAGCCATTCTTTGGCTCAGACAGATTCTGTGACTGCTTCCCATGGCCTATTAAATTAAGAGAACACTCATTCAGCCCAGCACAAAGCGGGCCCCCCAACTGCGTCTTCCCCATAGTTTACATTTATGCACATGGCCTTCAGCAGGGCTGAGAGTCGCTGTTCTTGGGTTTGCTTCTCCTAGCTCTCTGGCTGGAATGCTCCTTCTGATCTTTGTCTACTAAGACTCTCCTTATCCTTTAGGTTGCCCACAAAATGCCTCCTCAGAGACTGGGGATGGGTCTTGATGGGAGGCATGGAGCCCTGAGGTTGACCCTCAGTACTTACATAAAGAAAAGGAAATAAAACCAACCAACCAACCACCAACAAAGCAAAACAAGTACAAAAAACCTGGGAGCAGTGGTGCCCACCTGTCATCCCAGGCCTTGGGAGTGGAGATGGGGGGGGGTGCTTAATGCTCATCTAGTTTAGTAGAATCATCACGTTCTAGGTTAAGTGAGAGATCTCCCCCCCCCAAAAAAATATGAGATGGAACGTGATTAAGGATGATACCTGACATCAACCCCTGACCTCCATATACACATGTAAAACACCCTTGTACACATGTGCACACATCCACAAGCACACTGTTCTATGCACAAGGGCACATACACGCAACTCCTCAGTCAGAAAGCCTTCCTCAATCCCACAGCAGGATATTATTAGTCTTACCTTCAGATGCTACGGCAAACATTTTTGTCTCGTTCTTATCACAGTTATCATGGCATCATTAATGATGAACACCCTCTTGGGATGGCAAGTTCATGAGGGCAGTGGTTTATATTAGATGCAAAACCCCTTCCATTGATTCTGGTGACAGAGTGGTTCATAGATCTGTGCACGGCTGGGAGGCAGCACATTTTGAGGAAAAAAAGACTGGGATCCTTCAAATATTGTCTCAATGTGATGATAAAGCAATAGAAGTTTACATCTTGCACATATTTTCATTGATTATTATGGTGTGTAATGTGTGAACAGAAATCCAACTCAAGCTATCAACAGGGGACTAGGTAGAAGGACATGATTTTGCAGAACTGACCTGGAAGATTTCAGGGACATCGAGGACCAAATCCAACAGCTCTGTGTGTTGGGTGGGTCCTTATGATGTCACTTTGATTTTTCTCTGGAGCTTAGCTTTAAGGTCAAGGTGAAGGGCCGAGCAGTGATGAGGATGGAGGAGGAGGGAGTGAACTGGTTTAGATTGTGCATAATCAAATAAAGTGATTAAGTAAATGGCCAATCTTAGTTCGATTGCTTTGGGCTCAAACTGCAAGATTTATTTAAGAGCAATCTCCAGAGTACCTAATTGCTTCCACTGATCTTGCAGAGGAAGCCGACTCTGGGACAGATTGTCCTTTCTGTACACAGATGAATATGAGAGAGGGGTCATGTTTGAATGTCTTTGTCTTCCTGAATTCATATTTTGAAATCTTCACCCCAAAGTGACAATATTAAGAGGTGAAAGATTTTGGAGGTCAGAAGGTCATGAAATTATAGTCCTTAAGAATTGCATTAGTGGTCCTATAAAAGAGGCCTTAGAAGCTGGAGAGGTGGCTCAGAGGTTAAGAGCACTGGCTGTTCTTCCAGAGGACCCAGGTTCAACTCCAAGCACCCACTTGGTGGCTCACAACCATTTTTAACTCTGTTCCCAAGAGATCCAAAATTCTCTACTGGCCTCTGAGAGCACTATATGCATTTGATGCACAGATATATATTCAAGCAAACATCGACACATATAAGGAAAATAAAATCTCAAAAATTATCTTAAAAGAGACCTACAAGATCTGTCTATCCCTGCCCACCATGGGAAGAAACAGTGAGAAGGCAGTGCTCATGAACCAGGCCACAGGCTCTCATTAGACACCAAATCTGGGGGCACTTAGCCCCCAGAAGGGTGACAAATAAGGTTCTGTTTTTATAAGACACACTGTTTGAGACAGTTCTTTATAGCATGCTAATGGGGCAAAGACAAGGAGGACCAGAAAGGTTATGCTCATAGCTGGAGCTAGAGAGGGCTGGCTATGATGGAGGAATTATGGAGGGGGTGGGGACAGAACCAAGGGAAAAGTCATGGTTCCAGACTTATTTCAGCTTTAGGTACAGTGAAGGGAGCGTGAGAGATTTAGCTACCAGGAACTGATAAAAATGTCCTGGTTCCTGGAGCAATTAAGTCACTTGAAAGGACTTGTAGGAATAACTGAAGCAGCAGGTAATGAGATATTCGGATCTGTGAGTCTACTGCAGATGATAAGAAACATCTGCCTACAGAGGTAACCTGAATATTTAATATTGTGAATCTATAAATATTTAAGTACATTCAAATATTTAGCTACCAAAATTGTCTCTCTCTTTCTCCCTCTCTGTCTCTTTCTTAAAAAAAAAAAAAAAAAAAAAAAAAAAAAAAAAAAAAAAAAAAAAGGTTTTCTGAATGCAGGACCATTTTTTTTTTCCTTCAGGTCATCATCTAGTCTAAGCAAGCCATTTAAAAAGTCTTTTTGACAATTTATCATTGATTACAGAATGCAGCTCAGTGCATGGTAGACTCCTTTCTGATACACTGATCGGACAGTGTGTAATAAAGATCCCAATCTAGCTATCTCTCATCACGCCACAGGATGTCAGAAAGCCTCTCCGGGCTTCTTGACATTTACAGATCATATCCTTTCCTCAGATTCTTGCAAGCCTCTCTACTGGGCAAAGCTGTGCCCCAGTGTGGAAAATACATGCGCTGAGGAAACGACCAGCAACATGCTGTGATAGCTAACCATGGCATTAGGTGCTTGGGAAGGACAGGTAGGGAAGGCAGAGCTCTGGGATGTTTGGCCATGCTTCATCCTTGGGCACATTAATGATATGAAAATGAGGGATGTGAGTTTCGATTCCCCCCAAACCTGTATTTATTTCCATGTAGGAGGCATTTGTTTACCCACAGGGCTTGAGTTCTCAAGTTTGATTACATACTTTTTACTCATTCTCTTCTGCTTCTGGGGGTGTTCCTATCTTTCTTAATATATTTTCTTCCCATGAGTGTAGGGGAAGACATTTAACATGGTCCCCAAGAAAAAAGAGGCCTCCATTGGATCCTATTAATTCTACCACCATTGTCTAAATCTTGACTATTTCCACTGTGTTCCCATTAACATCCACCTAATTATCTGATATGAACTCTGATTTTGTCAACTATTTTAAGGGCTCAGGGAATTCATGCTCTGTAGAGTCATGGAAGAGATGTGTGTGCATTATGGTGGCACCAATAGTATTCATGTTAGCAGCATATAACTGTTGAGTCCTAGCTGTGTGCCAGGTTTGCCAAATACACCTTTTGAATCCTCACAACTGTCCTGTAAGGTAGACAGGATTACCTGTTTATATCTGAGCCAGGGTGCCGAGGTCCTTGCTTGTCTCTTCACTGAGAAATACTGTACCACTGTCATTGGAAGTCAGAGGGCTTGCTTGAAACAGAATAGTAACCACCACAGAACCTGACAATCCTGGAGCCCTTTGGAAGACCTCGTTCCACTCTCATGGAATCTCCACATTGAATGTTCTTGTTCTTGTGTCTACTTATGAGTAGAGGCCCAGAGGTAAATAAATAATCACTTGCCTTGGTGATGAGCTTGGAGCTGTAGACAAGTTCTGATTGGCTGTTTCCAGGTGGGTGGCCATGAGCCAGCCTTCCAGGTGGTGGCTCTGGATTAGACAGAGAGAACAGACAGGGTAGGGATGTAGTTCAGCAGTAGAGCACTCACCTAGCACATATGAAACCCTGAGTTCAATCACTAGTTCCTACAAAACCCAAAACAAACCAAAAGACCTCAAGGTAGATAGAGAGAATGGAGAAGCCCGCTCTCCTCAGAAACTGCCTCCTACGGAGATACTGTGACTGGGCTACAAGCTCTGTCCTTGGCATGATTATAGCACAGCTGTGCAGGCAGTGATGAGCCTGTATCAGGGAGGAGCACAGGGCTGGGGACTGGGATGCGATGGAACCTTGTGGCAGTCTGTTCCTTCCAAACACAGTCCCCAAACTACAGTTTTGGCTTTCTCTGCTACCATTTAAATGACAGGTCGCAGGAAGCAGTGACCTGTTTACTCTTACAGCTCCACTTCTGCCTGCTCTCTCCCATCTTCGGGGCATGCAGTAAGATCTTTAGACAATGTTTGTTAGTAAAATGTTCGTACCTTTTTATTGAACAATTTTAAATTAGAAAAAGATGTAGGGATGGGAAGATTCAAGTTTAAAGATCGCTATTAGAATTTTGTTTGAAACATGAAGAAGTGGAAACAACCTGAACGCCCGATCAGGGAGAACAGAATAAAGTTAGAGACCTTCTCATGATAGAAGTGTGAAGAAGTCCGGGAAAATAAGATTGATATATTACAGGGACACTGTATCAAGAGACAGTCATATAATGAATAACTATATCCAGGTCAAAAAGAGACTATATATATATATGGGCCATGGTCCCATAAAATTGTATCACTTGGTGACATGGCCATCTTAGTTTGAGTAACTACAGTCTATATATGATGCTTTAACAATGACAAATTGGTAGTGATATATTTCTGAGAACAAATCCTCACTGTTAAGGGACCTATGACTGTAAGTGAAAACAAACAAAATACATTGTAAAGCAATATTGACTCTATTACTCAGTTTTCTTTTAGAAAGAATGGATAGATGGGAGGATGGATGGATGAATGGAAGGCTGGATGGCTGGATGGATGGATGGAAGGATGGAAGGATGGATGGGTGGAAGGATGGATGGATGGATGGAAGGATGGATAGATGGATGGAAGGATGGATGGATGGAAGGATGGATGGATGGATGGAAGGATGGATGGATAGATAGATGGATGGAAGGATGGATGGATAGATGGATGGAAGGATGGAAGGATGGATGGGTGGAAGGATGGATGGATGGATGGAAGGCTGGATAGATGGATGGAAGGATGGAAGGATGGATAGATGGATGGAAGGATGGATGGATGGAAGGATGGATGGATGGATGGAAGGATGGATGGATAGATAGATGGATGGAAGGATGGATGAATGGAAGGATGGATGGGTGGAAGGATGGATGGATGGATGGATAGATGGATGGGTGGGTGGAAGGATGGATGGATGGATGGATGGATGGATGGGTGGGTGGAAGGATGGATGGATGGATGGATGGATGGATGGAAGGCTGGCTGGCTGGCTGGCTGGCTGGATGGATGGATGATGGAAGGATGGATGGGTGGAAGGATGGATGATGGAAGGATGGATGGATGGAAGGATGGATGGGTGGAAGGATGGATGATGGAAGGATGGATGGATGGAAGGATGGATGGGTGGAAGGATGGATGGATGGAAGGATGGATGGATGGATGCATGCATGCATGGGTGGATAAACAGATGAATGAAAGGGCTGGCATTGTAGCTCAGGGGTGGAGTGCTTGCCTAGCCCTGAGTTCAGTCCCCAGTACTTAAGCAAACAAATACACAGAGAAGAAACAAAAGCAGATGCATGGGAAAAGTCTGTCACACTGCAAACTATTAGCATACATTATGTTTAGAGAGTAACAGCTCCCATGGGAGAATTTTTTAAAAATTGCATAATCTTCGTTTTTTGTTGTTGTTTGTGGCTAGGTCTTATACAGCCTTGACCAGCTTGGAACTTGCTATAGAGTACTGGCTGGCCTTGAACTTTTGGCAGTCCTTTGTCTCTGCCCCCCAAGGGTTAAGATCACAGGTATGCACAGCTGTGATGTGTGTATACTATTGATATATGTTATATTTTAACTTTTGAAGGTTTTTTTTTTTTTTAACATACCAGCCAGTTTCTCCTCCCTCCCCTCTTCCCAGTCACCCTCCAGCTTCCCTCCACCCTACCCAACCATCCACTCCTCAGAGAGGGTAAAGCCTCCCAGAGGGAGTAAATAAAGTCAATGAAAATATTAACTCAATATGCCAGACTTTATTTGTATCAGTATCAAGGCTGAGTAAGGTATCTCTCTGTAGGGAATGGGCTCTAAAAACTAGTTCATGTTGCGTGAATTCTGGTTGTAATAAAGGAACTTCAGAGCCAGATCTCAGGGAAAGGCTGGAATATCAAAGAGAATAAACACCACAGTGGAATCTCACCCAGCTGTCTTCCAGCTTCCTCAGCCTCGCTCCTCCTGGCTTCTACTGCCTGCTCTGTCTTTCTATGTCTGCCTTAAATACCCTCTTCACCCAGTTGTTTCACATCCAGGTTAAGATTAAAGGTGTTTGCTACTACTATTTGGTAGTTAGCCTTGAACTCACAGAAATACAGAAAAACCTTTGTCTCTCGAGTTTTGGGATTGAAGTCTCGGCACCACCACTGCCTGCTTGGGAGCCTGACCTCCCTTTGTAAACCAAGCTGGTCTCAAACTCAGATCTGCTTGTTGCACGAATAAAGGAAACTCAGAGCCAGATCTCAGAGAAAGGCTGAAATATCAAAGAGAGGAAACCCCACAGTCAGATCTCACCCAGCTGTCTTCCAGGTTCCTCAGCCTCGCTCCTCCTGGCTTCTACTGCCTCATCTGTCTTTCTATGCCTGCCTTAAATATACTCTTCGCTCAGTTGTTTCACTTCCAGGTTAAGATTAAAGGCATGGCATCACCACTGCCTGCTGGAGAGGCTGGAACTCCCTCTGTAAACTAAGATGGCCTCAAACTCAGATTTGTTGGGATTAAGGACGAAAGTCACCACTCCAGGATATTCCCTGTGGCTGGGATTAAAGGTGTGAATCATGACTCACTGATCCTCCTAGACTGACTGTGGGTAGATCCCTCTGATATCAAACTGGTTTTTATTAAATTTGAAACATATCCTCACATCTGCTGGAATTAAAGGTGTAGGTCACCACTCCTGGTCTTTCCCCAAGATGGTAATCCCAGTGGCACGAGTCACCACTCTCTGATCCTCCTGGGTTGAGGTGGATGGTTCTCTTCTCTGTTATTTCAGACTGGTTTATTAAATATATAACATATCACCACAAGTTCATGCTCTAGAGATGAATACCGATTCCACTGCCAGAGGCCCCACACATTGCCCAAGTCACACAACTGACATCTACATTCAGAGGGCCTCATTTGGTCCCATGTAGGTCCCCCAGCTGACAGTCCAGAGTCAGTGAGCTCCCAATAGCTTGGGTCAGCTGTCTCTGTGGGTTTCTTCATCATGATCCTGATCCCTTTGCTCAGATAATCCCTCCTCCCTCTCATGAACTGGAATGGGAGCTTGACCCAGTGCTCAGCTGTGGATCTCTGCATCTGCTTCCATCAGTTTCTGCATGAAGGTTCTCTGATGATAATCAATTTGATTACAGGGGAAGGCCAGTTCAGGTGCCCTCTTTTCTATTGCTTGGGGTCTTAGCTGGGGTCACGTTTGTGGATTCTTGGGTGTTTCTTTGCACCAGGTTTCTCCCTAACCCCTCTATCAAGATATCTATTGTTCTCCCTGTCTGTTCCTCCAACTCAACCCTTCTGTTCTCTTCCCATGCTCCTAATTTACTCAGGAGATCTTATCTACTTCCCCATTCACAGGGAGATCCATGAATATCTCTCTTAGTAGCCTCCTTTTTACCTAGCTGCTCTAGGGTTGTGGATTGTAGTCTTTACTTTACGTCTAATATCCACTTATGAGTGAGTACATACAGTGTTTGTCTTTCTGGGTCTGTGTTACCTTACCCAAAATGTTTTTTTCTGATTCTATCCATTTGCCCCCCCCCCTCGATGTGGGAATGCCTTTTTGTATATATGTTGTGTATATTAATTTTTAAACAGAAAAAGTAGGTAGGGAATCAAAATAGTTAGAAGGAGGGCAGAGACAGATCAAATTGACCCAGCTGACAAAAACAAAACAACAACAACAACAAAAAACCACACACACACACACACACACACACACACACACACACATACACACACACAAAACCATAAAAAACACAGGTGAGCCACAGGACACATGGCAGACAGATTAATGGAAATGCGTTGAGTTAAGATGAAAGAGCAGGCTAACAATGTTCCTGAGCCATAGACCAAACAGCATGAAGTTAATATAAATATCTAAGTCATTTGGGGGGGGGGGCAAAGCAGCAGTGGGCAGCTAAAGAATCTAAGGCGACAAGTCTATAAGTCTAGACCTCTGGCAGCCCAGAAGTAAAAACCTTATTGTAACACACTCTCTCTCTTTAAACTATTGAGTAGTAATCCATTGTGTAGATGTATCACTTTAAAAAAAAAAAAATTCAGTCTTCAGTTGAGGGGCATCTAAGTTGTTTCCAGGTTCTGGTTATTATGAATAATGCTGTTATGAATATGGTTGAGCAATTGTCCTTGTGGTATGAATGTGTATCTTTTGAGTATATGCCCAATAGTGGTATTGCTGGATCATAAGGTAGATTGATCCCTAGTTTTCTGAGAAACTACCATACTGCTTTCCAAAGTGCCTGTTTACATTCCTACAGGCAATGGAGGAGTGCTCCCCTTAGTCCACATCTCCTTGAGCATAGGCTGTCTGTCATCTGTGTTTTGATCTTAGCCATTCTGACAGGTGTAAGATGGTGTCTCATAGTTGTTTTGATTTGCATTTCCCTGAGGGCTAAGGTTGTTGAGCAATTCTCTAAGTGTCTTTTAGTCATTTGGTATTCTTTTGTTGAGAAATTCTCTGTTTAGATCTGTACCCCATTTTTAAATTGGATTATTTGTTTTTTGGGCCTCTGGTTTCTTGAGTTCTTTGTATATTTTTGAGATCAGCCCTCTGACAGATGTAGGGCTGGTGAAGATCTTTTTCTATTTTGTCTTATTGACCATGTCCTTTGCCTTACAGACGCTTCTCAGTTTCAGGAGGTCCCATTTATTAATTGTTGCTCTTAGTGTCTGTGCTACTGATGCTATATTTAGGAAATGGTCTTTGGTGCCAATATGTTCAAGCCTATTTCCCACTTTCTTTCTATCACATTCAGTGTGACTGGGTTTATGTTGAGGTCTTTGATCCACTTGGACTTGAGTTTTGTGCAGGGTGACAGATATGAATTTATTTATCTTCCACATACCACCATCCAGTTACGCCAGCACCATTTGGGATGCTATCTTTTTTCCATCGTACATATTTTTGGCTTCTTTGTAAAACAATCAGATGTTCATATATGTTATATTTTTAAATGGGATACAAAAACAAAAGATTTCACTTCCTCGTGACTTCTGATTTGACTACCCTGAAGCACACCGTGCCTTTTGAAGTCCTTGACCCAACCTCGGCTATTTCACTCATTACTGTTCCTCCTGAACCGAGGGTGTGTGGTTCATTTTCAAGTAGGGTGTGGCATACCAAGTTGCCAACAGTTAACTCTTCTTTGCCAGCCTGGGGCCCATGGGGCTCTTGGTTTTGGGCTTGAATTGATTTCACACTGGCCTTAGGTATTTAGAAACAGACTGATTTGTGGTCTCACTTGAACACCTTTAAATTTATTCACAGTGTTAATACGATTTGCAGGATAATTTATACTCGCGTTTTGTAAATACAGTTCAGGTGTATGTATAATGGGACAATTATTGATATGCTTGTGCAGGAATAAAGAAATTGAAGACGAAGCCTCGAGATAAATTCTAGAAGCTGAAAGGCTTCTGATGGAGGAATAATAGGAAAACCTTTAATTCTTTCCGGTTCTTGATTTCTTTTTAAGGTTTGTCAGTGAAAGAGAGTGAGGGTGTCTGGACCAAGGCTGGTGTAATTTTTCTTCCACCGAAAGAAAGCCTTCAAACTGCCTGGTTCTGAGAGGGGGTGGATCGGGTTGACTGTTTGTCAGCCTGTGACATCTTTAAAGATAACTCATTTGTCTGGAGGATTCTTTGTGTTTCCCCGGGAAGCATTTACCCTTCTTTCTTTTCCTTACTACAAACAAGTGTGACAGCAGATCTAAGTGGCTGTTCTCCTGCCCCAAATTTTCCTCAGGCCCAGGTAAGAGTTTCTGTTTAAAACACAAGAAAACAGTTCAGGAGATCAGTTTGCTGTGGAAAAAAAATGAAATCAAATATGTAGTCTTGGAAACCTGGGAAAGACCTTTTCTTCCAAGTGAGCAGATATGGTTAAAGGGGAGATTGCAAGTTGCTCATGGATGGTGAGTTCACCTTGGGGGAAGCTGAAACACGGAAGGACGGATCCGAGGCACCACAGGGTCAGGGCAAATCAGTGCCTGGACAGTCTGTCTGCACCATCCTTGACAGGAGGTCAGTCTTACCTAGCACATGGTGAGTAAGGTCAAAGCTGAGAAACATTGACAATTCAACTAGAAGAGGCTTAATCAAAGCGTGTGTGTGTGTGTGTGTGTGTGTGTGTGTGTGTGTGTGTGTGTGCATGCGCAGGTGCACATGTGTGAAGGGCATAGCAGAAGCAACCTTGGGTGTTACTCCTCAGGAGCCATCCACCTTGTCTTTTGAGACAGGGTCTCTAACTTGGACCCATGACTTACAAATTAGGCTAGGCTTGCTGTTCAGCAGTGCCAGGGATCTACTTGATTCGGCCACCACAGTGTGTGGATCACAAGCATGTGGCAGCACAGTAGGCTTCATACATAAGTGCTGAGATCTGTTGCAAGTCCTCATCTTATGCAATAAGCACTTTGCCAAAGCTTCATGCTCTTACAATAAGGTTTCTTGGTCCTGGGTGCCAGAGGTCCAGACCTGCAGATCTGCAGTCCCAGACTCCTTAGCTGCCCGCCACTGCTTAGGCCCCCCAAAATGATTCAGACACTCACATTAACTTCATGCTGTTTGGCCTATGGCTCAGGCACATTGCTAGCTCCTGCATCTTAACTGAACTCATTCTCATTAATCTGTCTGCCATGTGGCCCATGGCTCACCTGTGTTCCTTATGTTTTTCTTGGGTGGTTGGCTTTATCTGATCTGACTCTGCCCTGCTTCTTCTAACCTATGCTCTGATTTCCCCTCCTACTTTTTCTATGGTGCCTGTCATGGGCCAAAACAGCTCCTTTATTTAAAAACTGATATTCACAGCATAGAGAAAGACATTCTGACATCATCATGCTATAATACAGGATGACCTCAAAGATTACTAATGTAGTACAGGCTAGCCTCAAACTCAGGTGATCTTTCCTGCCTCTTCTTTCTGAGCGTCTGAGCCAGATATATTTTAGAGAGGTCTGCAGGTCATTTTTAAGTGTTGGGAAATAAGGAGAAAGCACTTTCTGGCCATGGAAGCTGAGAAAATGCTGACATTGTCATTGTCAGTCAGCTTTTTCAATTGCCTGCGATGGGATCTCTTTACTCAGGGCCCTTCTGAAAGCCACAGAAGGTTTTTTTTTTTTTTTTTTTTTTTTTTTTTTTTTTTTTTTTTTTTTTGTCCTACAACTTTTCAGTTCTCTCAGGCTTTGGTACTAACCATGAACAGTCCTCAAACTGTGGCTGATGGGAATAGCATATGAACACCTAGTCCCCTGGCCCCTACATGTGATTACTGACTGTGGCCCCAGTTTCCTGTGTGATATTGACTGTGTGATATAGGCTGTCTTCTGGGTTTTTCCAGTGGGATTGAGCTTCATTTACTCTAATAGTGAGTAGCTTAATATTATTTTCTTTAAGGCCGTATCTTTTTTCTTCTCAATTTCTTTCCCTCACTTCTCAAGAACATAACTGCTGCTCTTAGCCCTGTCTTCTCAGCATATGAGACAAGGGACCCAAAGAAACATAGTCAGGTAAAAACAAAACAAAAAACCCCCAAACCGAAGCTCCAAACTAACCAGTCAACTAACTGAAACAAAAATCCCCATATTTCTTTACTATAGAACATTCCAGAGTTTTTAACAAGACGATGTGCTTTGTAAATATTTGGTCCATGTTTTTTCTCCAGTATAGATCTCTTAATACTAGCATTCCAAGCAAAAATATTTTGGGAGACATTCTCTTCATTTTACTGATGGAAACATGATCTCTCTCCACATTTTACTGAAAAGTCAATCTCAAGGACCACAGATAGGAAGAACCCATTGTAGTTAGATCTTGGGATCCTTCGTCCCTGATGCCCTTTTGCATTTGCATGTTATTTAAGAGCTGCCCAGTGCCAGAAGGTCTTGGGACAGAGAAGAAGAAATCCAGGTAGGTCTAGGGAGAGGCTCCATTTTAGTCCAATCACCAACCAGCTGTGCCCTGCTTGGCCAGGTATGATCATTCTTTTTCTTTCCTTTGTATATGAAACCAGTGAGTTTCCTTTTCCTTTCCTCCCCTTCCTTCCTTCCTTCCTTCCTTCCTTCCTTCCTTCCTTCCTTCCTTCCTTCCTTCCTTCCTTCCTTCCTTCCTTCCTTCCTTCCTTCCTTCCTTCCTTCCTTCCTTCCTTTAGTTATGGTGATACGGTGATGTGTGTGTATGAATGCATGTGTGTGTGTGTGTGTGTGTGTGTGTGTGTGTGAGTGTGTATGTGTGTGTGTGTGTGAGTGTGTGTGTGTCCATAAAACTGATTAACCATCTTAGTTCCATCATTCAGTAGAATTAAACACATTCATATTTTTGTGCTATTACCATGATAATCTTTCCATGTCCATGTGTATTAATTAAGAACTTCTCCTCACCCCCAACCTGGGATTCTTTCTAGCTCTATGGACTTGACCACTTTTACTTCATATAATTGGACTCTCAAAGCTTCTGGCTTCGTTTAGTTTCCATGATGGCTTCCAAGCTCATTCATTTTATACAGTGTGTCTGAATTTCATTCTTTTTTAAAGTAAAGAATACCCCATTAGGTGTCTAGACTGTAAATTGCTTGCCCATCCATTGGTTGCATTGATCAGCTTTCTGCTACTACAGCAAATACCTGAGACAACCAGATTACAAAGAGAAAAGTTGCTTTGGGGTTTTAGATTTTTTTCTTTCTCTTTCTGGCTCCATTTTCTGGTTTCCAATGCATGATTGTTTGTGGGTCCTATCTTAAGACCATGGATCACAGTAACAGTGTATAGCAAAGCTGCTTATCTCATGGCTAAGACTCTGAGGGCAGAGAAAAAGGTAGGAGTGAGACATAGTATCTTCTTCAGGAGCATGCCCTGAGGAACAAAACTTCTTACTACAACGACCTCTAACAGTACCCAGCACCTCCCATTAGTGCCAAGCTGGGATCTAGGTTGTTGATGCATGGGTTTGGGTGATATTCCAGACTCAGAATATAGCACCTACCAATGGACATTTGGCTTTTGTTTTCTTCTAGCTGTTGTAAAATAATGTTGCCCCAAACACCGTTTGAGACCCTGCTTGAGTTCTTTCGTGTTTGTAACCAAAAGTAGAATTGATAATTATACATAATTTTGTTGATTTTTTTTGAGAAATTGCCGCATTGTGTTTCACAGTAGCTGTGAAATTTTAAATTCCTACCAGCCATGTACAAGGTTCCCATTTCTCTTCATCATCCTCTCCTACACTTGTTTTCATGGGTTTTAAATTTCTTCCTTTCCTTGTTTAAACAGAATCTCACCAAGTCACCCAACTTGGCCTTGAACTCCTGGGCTCTGATGACGTTCCTGCCTCAGTCTTCTGAGTACCACAGTTGGCTTTATTATTATTATTATTATTATTATTATTATTATTATTATTGATGATAGCCATTTCTAGTGGGCCTTAGATACTACCTCATGGCTTTGATCCATCCCTGATCATCAATGAAGGTGGATATATCTCACTTGATCATATATATTTCCCCTTGGCTGACTTTCAGTGTTTCCTGTCTTAAAATTTCTGTGCATCTTAACCACGTGATCTGCTTACTATATAAATTTAGTTTTTCATCATATGTAAGGTAGAACCTGGCTCCCTGACTGGCAACATTAGTGTCACCTGGGATCTTGTTAGAAATGCAAGCCCTTGGGCCTCGTTCGGACCTCTCCAGTCAGAGCCTGCGTCTGTATGAGCTCCCCAGGTAATTCCTGTGACGTGGAAGCTGAAGAACTGCTGCTCAGGGGCAGTGTGGCTCTATCAAATCAGAGTGGAAATATTTTTCCTGTTAATTTTGGTTCTAGGATGACCCTGATCTGTCATTTTCACCATTTCTTCTATTAAAATTCAAGACCAAACTGGGATTTCTGATGGTGCAGGTCATAAATGTCTGGCCCTTCTTAGCCCTGAGGTGAATGTTTTTACACTAGAATTTAATCAGATTAATTCATGCCTACACATTTTCTGCCTATTTCTCTTTCAAACATAAATGTAGCCAGTAGCTGCACCTTCTATTTCTTTCCAGAAGGTGTGGAGTGTGTGTGTGTGTGTGTGTGTGTGTGTGTGTATGAGTGAGTGTGTGTGTGTGTAGGGGGGGCATATTCCCAGGTTTGCTTTTAGTGGCCTGACACTGTGTTTTATTTCTTAGCTGCTCTGTGTAAATTGCTTGTAGGCAATTCCCTTCTTAACCTCCAACTGGGGTTTTGTGCAGCTGAGGCGGTTATTAGCTTAGCAAGCTAGTGACATCAATCCATTTCTTGTCTTAAGGGATTGCATGCCTTTAATGAGACCACTCCCTGCGTGTCCACTTCTGAGTCCCTGGGGCAGGCACAGTGGTCAAAGGCAAGGTACTTGTTGCACAGTGTACAAAGACCCTTTGAATCAATGACACCATATGTCATATGTGGCATGCGATTGTCAGCCTTTGAGAATAGCATTGTATGAGGTAGATTTCTGAATATGACAATAGTGAATATGACACCCATCCTAGCTGATGGAGTCACCTTGAACCTGGGGCTGGCTACTTCTTACTGTGTTCTCTCATGACAAATTTACTTCCAATGGCTTGATGAACTCTCCTTCTACTGAAAGCTGTCTTAGTGATGAGAGCATTATCTTTGTTTAGACTTGGTTTTAATCACATGAACTATTCATGTTGCAAGAACCTGAAGCTAAAACACTTACTTCTTGCCAGAAATACACCCAAGAGAAAGGCCTGGGATTGAGTCACCTCTGTGTAAGTTGATTTTCAGTGCCAATAATCTATGTTGCTACAGATGGGTGCTGGAAAGGGCCTCTTAGCAGGTGGGCAGTGGAGGTTTGGTTGGGCTGGATCTGCACTCTTCCCTCTGTCTCCAAGCAACCTCTCCATTCTTTGGCAAGCTAGGGACTGCTTTTGGAATGGCATGGGATGAAGGGAGGCATGCTGTGATTTCAGGGGACAGATGGGGATTCTGGAGAGGTTTTCTTGTTCTATGAAAGATGCCCCCCATGCTGTACCTGGAGGTGAAGCTTAATATCCACCTGTAGCATTCCCTTGAATCCAAGCCAGAAGGCAGCACTGTTAACAGCACAGGGATTGGGGACCTCTGTGGCATCACTGATCAACACACACTAAGATCCTGACCTGGGGTCTCTATCGTGAGACAGTAAACTGCCTCATTGCTTCAATCAATTTCGGTTGAGATTTTTGTTTCCGGCAACCAAAGGCTTCCTAAGAGGTGCAAGTAGAAAACAGGATAGCTTCCCAGCATTTTAATCCTTTGGGCTACTTTATGTCTAGTGCTAGAAGTTTCTGGGTAAAAACAGATCCATATTTTAAAGAAGACAACATGTTACAAACACAAAATAAAATTTTTCTCCTTTTGCTTACATTTTAGGTCACTGACTCTGCACATCCCTTCTCTAACATGTACAATTAAGATTTGGTTATTTTATTTTGGATGTAGAAGGTACATGTATATCCAGTGTTGTGGAATATTATTTTAGCTATGTAAAGATGTGCTACATTTGTTTATGCTGCAGATATTACTTTAATTGTGTAAAGGTGTGTTACTTTTGTTCATATTATATTTGTTTAATTATGTCAATATGTGTTGCATTTGTTTTACCTTGCCTAAAGCACCTGATTGATCTAATAAAAAACTAGATAGGCAGGAGAGGGATAGATGAGTCTGGCAGGCAGAGAAAATAAATAGGAGGAGAAATTTAGGCTTGAGAGAGAAAAATGAGAGAGGAGAGAGAGAGAGAGAGAGAGAGAGAGAGAGAGAGAGAGAGAGAGAGAGAGAGAGAGAGAGAGAGAAGAGAATGAGGGAGAAAGAGAGAGACATGCCCTGGTCTGGAAGACACCAGCCAGATATGAGAATCAGTGAAATTAAGAGATGCCAAACAAAAGGAAGGTTAAAAAAAAAGCCCAACACAAAACACGGACGAAGAGAAATTAGTTAAGTTATAAGAGCTAGCAAGAAACAAGCCTAAGCTAAGGCCGAGCATTTATACCCAATAATAAGTCTCTGTGTTGTGATTTGAAATCAAAATCTATGTTTTAGGTTCATTGCTTTGGTGGTGGGGGAAATTTTATTTGTTGAAATGAAATGTTAGTGTTCTTCCCAATAGCTGATTCATTTTCATGGTGCACCATTCAAAGTCAGACTTCAGAAGCATCGTGATGAAGAACTCACTCCCTTACTCATGACCCCAGCTGCCCAATTATTTTAGTCTCTCCATGGCAATTGTGGTTGTTTTCTTAAAGGAAAACCTATCTCTTAATGTATCTTTCCAGGCCTTAGGTCGACATACCACAGCAGCCTTTAGGGGTCTCCAGTGTCCCATAAAAGCTGTATAGAACCCTAGATGGAGACTGGCCATGCTTTCTCTTGCCCTGCTGCGGGGAAGCAGAGGAGTCAGTGGCTGGAGCTGCCCTGGTTTTGTTGATTCTCCTGGTTTTGTTGGTTTCGCTTATGGAGTGAGGAGCCTGAGCTGGCTCTACTCTCGCCAATCTGTGAGACAGATGAGGTAAATATTGAGAGTTCTCTGAGAAAATGAAAGCCCAACATCAACTCAATACAGAAATCTGAAAACCCAATACAGTTCACCTCATCTGGGTCCCCAGATAGGATAAACATGTTCCTTGGCTACTTAGAAGTCTATAATGCTTAGATAACTTATAAATGTTAAAGTAAGAGAGTATGGGATCACTGTGAATTCAAATTAGTTGGCTCTGCTACTTGACACTCTTCTGAGGTCTAGCAAATCTTAGTATTTGGGTAATTTCCCCTGTTGCTTCCCCACTGTAGGCATTGAGTTCTTCTGTTGGCATCCTGTTGTCAAACTGGGTAAAACATGGAAATCAGAATCTAAGTTGTACAGTGGATGGCTGGGTCAGGAACATCAGCTCAAGAGGAATGTAAGCTTCTGTAGCCTGTCAGGACAGTAAAGGATGTGCTGCTGGGAAGCGGAGTGGTGGCAGGTCTCGACACTGGGCCACAACTGTTCTAGAATAAGGGAATCACAATGCAGTCTCTGTGGAAACTGGCTGTGAAGGCTGTGGGCAGCGGAGCAGGAAAAGCATCAGGAGCCAGGAGCTTAGCTTGGGTCAATAAATGACAGTTGACTGGCTTGGAAAAAGCTAGCATTGTGAGGGTCCAACCGCCATCCTGCTGTGGGAGAGCCACAACTGGAACGCGATCCTGTCAGAGCCGTGTGTCATATTTGTTCTGGCAGCTTCTTTGGTAAAGCTACGCTAAGCTTCATCTGGGATACTGTCAGGTATGAAAAACCCACTTCATCTTCTGCAGCCGCCTTTCACAGGCCTCCAGGCACTGGTGGTTAATCTGTTTAGATTGCGAGGCCGCCAGAGACACTGCCCCTCTGTGGAAGGCTGCCACAGCTCAGAGGGACTCTGATTTGCTTTATTTCATTTTTCCTCTGGAAAAGAAGACCTCTCTGAATTAAGACTCAATCCACTGGGCCAAGAATTTGTGGTCGCCATGGCAACTGTACCTTTTCTACCCAAGAAGGTTCTTTTCTTTCTCACAGGCAGTTTTCTGAGACCCCCACTCCTCACCCCAACTAGGTCTCCCCATGGGCTCAGATGACCACTTTAGGAAGGGTGTTGTATACAAAGTGTGCCAGTGTCCCTCTGACAATGTCATTCCTGTTGTTTCCCGATGTCCCCCTGCTTAGGCACAACTCAAACAATTATTTGTAAATTGGGTAAGTAAGATTGGGCTTTAGCAGTTGGCCCTCAGCTTTCACATCATTTCTTCTTTAGCTGAAGTAAAGCTGCCAAACTTCTCCTGGAGCAGCACAGATGGAAATTCCATGGAAGGCTCCAGAATTCAAGAGCCTGCATTTGAACCAAAGCGTCCCCATTTACTAAGCTGCTTTTCTCTGGTAAGGTTTTACTTATATAAAATGGGGCTAACAGGACTTTCCTCATCGGGCTCAGAGAAGATGAAGTCAGGATTTGGTATGGGAAGTCCTTGGCGTGGTGCCTGGTGTGTAGTGAGAACTCCCAGAGAAGTCGTTCTTATTATGTTAATGTGTTGAGTCTGTGCATGGCTGTGTCTGGCTGAAATGATAATACAAAGAGAGGACACCCACTGCCACAGGCCTGCCCCCAGCTATGGACAGGCATCCCCAGAAGCTTCCACACTCACTTGGTTCTCAGGGTGACCTCTGGGCCATCAGTTGCCCTTACCATTGCCATCCACAGTCTAAAGTATGTATCTTGGCTTGACCCAATTCTGATAATGGCTGCTCTTCCTTAACTGTCACAACTGAATTGTTTCCTGATGCGAATTCATCCTTGGTGTGAGACAATCTTCAGAGCAAGGTTTCTATTCCCAGTGCAGTTAAATGTGCCCATATAGAAGACTCTTATTCTAGATTTATGTGTTCAGCTCAGGACCTCTGCAAGCAGGCTCTTCTTTGTCAGCCCGACCCTTCCCAGTGGACACGGTAGAGGAGTTCAGGCCAGGGCACTTGGCATCTTGATAATGACCTGCATCCTTAGCAAATGTCTACTTTCTATCATGAGAGAGATCTGCTTCAGCCCAAGCAGCTCTCTCAGAGCCTCCAGGATCCTCATTACATAATGGTGTGTTTTGGGAATGCTTACTGACTTACATTCTTCTTCATTCAGAAGGCTGTTAACAAGTCGGTGCCTTCAAATTCTATGTATTGAGTTTTATTTGACAGATATCAATAGGCAGGTGAAGAGATGAACCATATGCAGTGGCAAAAGCAAATCACAGCACAATACACTGCCATTATACTGTATTGTGGCTCATTATAGAAATTTACAATGCTAATATATTTATTAATTTATAAGCACCAGTATCCATTTGTACGTATAAGCAGATCTTGGTATGTTTAGTATTTTGGTATATGTCTTAGGGTTTATATTGCTGTAACGAAATACCATGACGAAAAAAGCAACTTTGTGAGGTAAAAGTTTATTTGGCTTACACTCCATGTCACTGTTCATCTTCAAAGGAAGTCAGGACAGGAACTCAAGCAGGGCTGGAACCTGGAGGCAGGAGCTGATGAAGTGGCCATGGAGAGGTGCTGCTTATTGGCTTGCTCCCTCTGGCTTGCTAGGCCTGCTTCCTTATAGAATCTAGGACCACCAGCCCAGGGATGGTACCACCCACAATGGACGGGTCCTTCCCCATCAATTACCAATTAAGCAAATGCTCCACAGGCTTGCATACAGCCTCATCTTATAGAGGAATTTTCTCAATTGAGGACCCCTCCTCTCTGATGGCTCTAGCTTGTATCTGATTGACATAAAACTACCCAGGACATGGGTAGCATGAATTGAGATTTGCTATGTTTATAAAACTTACACTTAAGGTGCTTGCTGCCAAACCTGATGACCTCAGTTTGATCCCTGCCACCTGTATGGTGGATAGAATGGTCTTCCGCAAGTTATCTTCTGACGGCCACATGAACCCTGTAATATGATATGTGTTCCCCTCCCACATATATACACAATGAATAAAAGGTAAGATGTAAACAAACATAAAGAAGAAATGTATACTCAGGAGATAGGGAGAGGGCTTGGTTAATAAAATACTTGTATGTAAACATGAAGACCTCAGTTCTGAAGACCACCAATATACAAAGCTAAGCATTTCGGTAGAAGTCCTTGTGCTAAGGGGGAGGAGGCAAGATGAGCACGGATGAAGCTCTGGAGCTGGGTGGTAGGCCATCAGTGAGAGAACGTGTCTCAAAACATAAGTGGAGAGTGACTGAGGAAGGATGACATTCAATATCAACCTCTGTCTTCTATCACATGATACATATCAGGGTACACAAATATATATACAAGTGAGCATATATACACATGTAAGACTTGGCATATATAAAATTATATGTCAAGATTATATATATACATATATACATATATATATATATACATATATATATATATGTTTGAGGTAGGGTGGGGATTTCAAGACAGGGTCTCACTATATAGATCTGGCTATCCTGTAACTCACTATGTAGACCAGTGTAGCCAGAAATTTCTGGCCCATCCAGCCCGAGGTCTGGACCTGAAGTCCCACAGTGGCTCATTCCTAAATAATCACACAAAGGCTTATACTAATTACAGACTGTTGGGTCTGTGGCTCAGGCTTCTTGCTAGCTAGCTCTTACATCTTATTTCAACCCATTCTATAAATCTATGTTTTGCCACATGGCTCGTGGCTTACCTGTACTTTTACACCTTATTCTCTCCGTGGCCATCTCTGTGAGACTCCGCCTTCCTTCCCATTATCTGTGCTTGGATCTTCTGCCTGCCTCTAAACTGGCTTGCCATGGGCCAAAACGGCCTCTTGATTAACCAAAGGTATTCACAGCATACAGAAAGACATCAACATCAGACCAGGCTGGACTTGAACTCACAAAATTGCACCTGCCTCTGACTCCTGAATGCTGGCATTAAAGGTATGAGTCACCATGCTTGGCAAGATGATACTGTTTTGATTGTGTTAAATAGATGTCATTAAAATCATTTCACTTAGTTTTACTTGCTTTTTGGTACTAACGACTGAATCTAGGGTCTTGCCCTTGCTAAGCAAGTGCTGACTTAAGCCACTACCTGGACCTTCTTTTTTCATTTTTAAAATATGATTTCTATGATAGAACAATTTAAATTATGTACCTGGCTCATATTTCTTTCTACTGACTATCACCACTATTCACTATTCTCTCAGCAATAACTTAGGAATGAAGGAAACAGATATTGGTTTAGGCATTCTAATCAGAAAGGGATTTAACACAGGGCATCAGGCATTTACAATAAACTACTAAGAAGGCTGGGGGAGTGAAAATGAGTGTGTCTGGGTATCTCCTGAACTTTTGGGGGAGAATTACAAAGTTCCTGCTTGGTGAAGGGCATTAGAAAGCTACAAGAACATTCTGCCGGTAGTCCCAAACACCCCAGAACCCCCAATCAGGGGGCTGTCAATAGAGTTAGCTGGTCTTGGCAAAGACTCACATCCCCATGTGTTGACTATTGTTACTGGAAGAAAGGCAGAGACTACTGAACCTCCATTCTGTCTTCCAAGTCTCAAACCTATGCAGCCCCTCTCACGGAATAAGGCAGATCATATCCAAGGTCTTCCATGCCTGGAGGTCCCAGGTTTCCAGCATCATAATGTGCAGGAGAAAAAGAACCGTCACTGCCGTCCCCACCACCAAAACAAAAAGCCAAATCACAACCTTAATACTAGGCACTGAACTCAGAATCATATTCATCTTAACCAGGCACAGTTCTTGGCACATTTGTATGTATGTTCAATAAATACCGAAAAGTGTTCTCTCTCTCTGTTGGTTCCATCATTTTGATATTATAAATAATGCTGTCATGAACTCTCTCTGGTGTGTGTATGTTGGTAAGGTATGCTTGCTCAAGTATGGAGGCTAGAGGAGACATTGGTTATCTTCTTTGATCTCTGCGCTTTTGAAAGAGAATCTTTTATTTATTCTGTGAGTTCTGAGAGAATTTTACACATGTAAGTGATGTATCTTGAGCACATTCACCCTAATTTCCCCTCTTGCGCTCTCTAGGTAGAGTTACTAAGTTTGCTGTCTGCCTCCTACTTCATAAACTTTTTTTTTTTTTGTTTGACCCACTGAGTTCAATTAGTACTGCCTGTTGGACTGTAGTAGTCCTGCCTCTTGATTTTGTTGACTTGATCTCAAAACATTTTACTGTTTTGAGACAGTTTCACCATGTAGCCATGATTGGCTTGGAACTTGCTATTTAGACTAGGCTAGCCTCATAGAGATCTACCCACCTTTGCTTCCTGAGCACTGGAATGGGAGTATGCCTCTATGACTGGCCTGCCCTTTCATTTTTGAGTCAGATTCTCTCACTGGCCCTAGGTTTCATTAATTTGGTTAGACTGGTTGTCCAATGAGCTATAGGGATCTATATATCTCCATTTCTGCTCCCCTTTACCTCCCACTGCTGGGGTTTCAGCTGTACATTGTCATGGCTAGCTTTTACATAGATGCTGGGGATCCAAACTCATGTCTTTGTTCTTGCATAGCAAGTGCCTTACCCTATGGGCCCAGTCCCTCCCCAGCCCTCGAGTATCTTTTTAAAATGTATTTTCTAGAGATAGAAAGTCATGAGTGTGATGGCCAGAAGTGGCTGTTGTTCGGTTTTGACAAGAAAGTTGCAAAGGGAGGCTGACTTCATTGCGCAGTTGCTAACCTGTGTATAATCCCCATTTCCCCACTTTGGTTCAGATTTAATGTATAAAAGGAGAGTTTCATTTTCTTTGGTTTGATATCAAAAGGTGCAGAGGCGGAGCTGACTGACTCAGTGATAGAAATCACCATTCCTTTTAGCTGCTGAGAACCTTGTTCAGTTTAAGCCTTTCCCACTGTTTCATGTGTTCTTCCCACTAACATTAACTAAAAAGAACAGACAACTTTGAATCCCTGAATTCTTTCCTTCTGCCAGTGGGAACTGAGAATAATTACACAGACATTTGACATTTGGGCCAGAGAGGGAAATGATAGTTATATACCTGAATAAACCTTTTATTTTCTTCTCAGAATCTTGCTGTGTTTCATGACAGGGGCCCGAAAGGTGATGACTTATATATTTACAAATCAAGAAGTCATCATTCTTCATTTCTGCATAAGGGGTGATGATCTTGAGGATGTAGTAATGATACAGATACAGACAGAGAAGGGTTTTCTTTCGGTAAAGATAACTGTAGGATGGTTAGGAGGTCAAAGGAGTGAATATATAAATAGTTCTCAATTATGTGCTTGTCTCTGAGTAGCGCCCAGTAAACAGTGGTTGCTCTCAGTGTAGATGAAGGTGTGTGAGTTCCCCAACGCCCGTGTCTACTTGTATCCTGAATGGTGCTTTATTTTTATGATCAGCAGTCAAGTGAAGAGACTGTTAACACTGGGCTGGGAAATACAATCATCTGTAAAAGATGTGTGTCCATTCTGGGTTTTATGAGGAGGAAGATGTGTGCAAGGCTCCCAGAATTACAATTTGTGGAGTCATAGAATGGCTGAGTTGGCAAGGATCTCTGACATCATTTATGCATAAATGGAGACCTGAGAAAGTTAAGCATATGAGATTCCCCAGCAAGTTTCCAAACCTCAGAGTAAAGCTGACTCTTCCAGATTCTCAGACCAGTGTCTATGCTGCCAGAGTGCTGTCCCCAAGGCCAGTTAATGTCATGGACATTGGCTAGAGGTAAGGGTGGAAAGCATCCTGGATATGGGAACGTCTTTCTGTATGCTGTGAAATAAAGGATGAAGGGTAGAGAGTTAGCAAGTTATATACCTGGGCCTTAGGCTGATCAGCCTAAAACTATTGGAAGCATCTGTGTGTCTCTGTAGGACTTCGGGTCTGCGGGTCTGTGGGCCTAGACCTTGAGGTTAGACCCGAAAATCTGGGCCAGAAACCTCATACAACAAATGGCAGCCCAACGTGGGTCAAATATGCCCACATAAAGACATAGAAAGCTTAAGAAAATAGTCTAGAGCCCAAAGCAGCTTCTGAGTTGTGTCTCTCATGTTAGCCGTGGTATAGAGACACCCTGGTGAAGCACATGGGCTTGAGCTACAATGGCGGGCTTTTGGAGTGCAACTTAAGGTGTAAAATGGCTGGTTCCTGAAGTCTCACAGGACCCTCAATATAAGGAGAAGGATTTATTTAAGGTTTACGTTCATAAAGAGAAAAAGGGAACAGAATCAAAGATGGCTTTCTAGTGTCGATGTTTTCATGAATCAGCTCTGTTTGCCTGAGGCAAAGTGAAGCTTGGCTTTTTTTAAGAGAAGCTTCCTGATTCAGCCTTAGAGGCAAAACACTTGTGAGTTTTTAAAGAGGCCCTGCTGCCTAATACTTGAAATGGAGTTAATGAGCAGCAGATGGCAAAGCTTTACTTGATAATTATATGGACCCTAAAATTCCCAGACTACCTGGGTTAAAAAGATAAATTCTATAAAATTAAACTAGGAGCTGGGTGGAGCCATCCACCCATCATATCAGCCTTTAATCCTGACAGATTAAAGGTGTGTTCAGAAACAGAAGAAATAGAAGGATCTGGGTAGTCAATCATCCTAGCCAAGCAAAGGTGTGGTCAGAGACAGTCAGAGATAGTGGCAGATTAAAGGTGTGGTCAGAAACAGAAAAAGTTAAGAAATAAATATACAGTAAAGACAGTTTTTTGTAAAATGTCTAAGTGGTTTAGAGTGTGTTGAAAATATATATACATAGGCTTAGAGAAAGAAAAGAAAGGTTAGAGAAATCCTTTAAAAAAGAAATAAAGTAAAATAAATAAATAAAAAATAAGCCACGTAAAGATGGAAAATACAAAGAATGTCTGGATACTGTATGTTATTGTCTTATCTTTAAGCTTCTTGACTGAAAATGACTTAGTAAAAGCTGCTAAAAGACAGCTAATTATAAATGTTGTTGGAGTAATTCAACCTATATATTTTGTAAATGAGTTTACTTTAAAATTGAAATGCAAAGATACCCTACTTTGGAGAAGAGGTTTTCCTTTTATTTTCACAGAAAATGAAAGACTGTGGATTTCTTCCTGGATAAAGAACATAAAGTTTGATAGAGGAAGACCCCCTGAAAAATCTCCAATGGAAATGGATGGACCAGATGATTCAGCATTTCAGAGCACCTCTGTTGAAGTTCCAGAGCTCTGAATCCAAAACAATTTTAAGGAGACTGGTTGAGATGACCCAGCCTTAGAGACTACTCCACTAAAGACTTGTCCATAATCCTACATTTTTCTTTGGATTCCCATGAGATTGTCAGCATCCCCATTCAGCAGGAAGTAGCCTAGAGTACAACACCCACATTCCCAAAACATGGATTATGGATGTTTGTGTTTATTTACAGTGTTGCTTATAAGCTGTTATAGATAAGAGGGGAAAAGAATTTTAGAATTGGAGTTCCTTTTGCTTTAAAGAGAAAAGGGGATATGTAGGGGTATTGTGTTGTCTCATGGTAAATAACTGTCCCACCCACTGGTTTAATAAAAAGAGCTGATTGGCCAAAGGCAGGCAGGAAGTGTAGGCGGGGCTACCAGACTAAGAAAATCTCTGAGAGCAGAATGCCAGAGAGAAGCTGCAGGATGCAGAGGACAACCATGCAGCTCTAAAGAAAGGTACCGAGCCGCATGGCTGAACAAGAGACATGGGTTAGATGAAGGGTAGAGAGTTAGCAAGCTATATGCCTGGGCCTTAGGCTGATCAGCCTAAAACTATTGGAAGCATCTGTGTGTCTCTGTAGGACTTCGGGTCTGCGGGTCTGTGGGCCTAGACCTTGAGGTTAGACCCGAAAATCTGGGCCAGAAACCTCATACAACACAGGCACTGTTGGAGTAGGTCCCCACCTAATAGAAGTCATAGGTAGGAGGAGGGCGGAGTTAGAAGAGACACAATCCAGCTGCCTGAGAATCAGCATGTAACAAAATAGGTGAGCCATGGGCCATGTGGCAGGACAGATTAATGGAAATGAAATGAATTAAGATGAAAGAAAGAGCTAGCTAGAAATATGCCAGAGACAGGCAAAGCAGGATGAAATTAATGTAAGTGTCAGTGTGTTGCATTGGGACTTTGGGATTGCTGGTCCAGACAAGTGGCGATGGGCAGACCGGACTGTGGGACAGTAGATCAGAACCTTAGGGCTAGGCTGGAAAGGCCAGGCCAGAAACCTCTGTTACATACCCTGTTTCTGATATTGTCCCTGTAAAGAGAAGAGAACGTATTTTACTATAGATCCAACATCATTTGATTAGTGATTCCAATTAGTGTGTGTGTGTGCGTGTGTGTGTGTGTGTGTGTGTGTGTGCAGGGAAGAGGTTGACAATTGTCTTCCTTGGTGCTTTCCAGTATAGTTTTTTGAGACAGTCTCCTCACTGAACATGACGCTCATTACTTGTTAGACTGGCTAGCCAGTGAACCCTGAGGGCTCTGTCTGTCTTTGCTTCCACTCATTACTAGGATGCAGATCCAGACCACTGTGCCTGGAGTTATACCTGGGTTCTGGGGATTTGAACTCAGGTTCGTATGTTTGTACTTCAAGCTTTTCAATGAATGACTAAGCTAGCTCTCTAGGCCCTGCAGTCTTTCCAAGAACAAAGACTATTTTTTTTTTCACATTAACACATTACACTGACAGCTCCCATTCCCTCAGATATAGTAGCCGGAGACTTGATATCCAGTGTTAGTGAAAGTGTACAAAAGTCCTAGCTTCTGTAAGCACAGCATCACTCTACAGGGAAGGTGCACATACATGGTTGTACCTGTGTTGTGTATTCAAACTAACAATAGTGTCAGGAGATTCTTTAGATCATGAACAATTTGTATCTTCTGCTGTCTCACTAGAGGGCTTCACACTGTGTGCTGTGGAAGCCTATTGCTCTCTTCTAATTTTTGGGAGGTTCAAAAAGGATCGTTAGTAAAAATAAAGAGGAGCAGCAGACCGAGGTGAAGCTGTCATCTGAAAGCAACGAGGTTTGAATAGAAAGAAGGTAAATAAAATCCATAGAAACAAAGCTCTTTCTTGTTCTGTCTTTGATGGGCAGTGGTAAACTGATACCCAGTTTGCAACGTTGGCCTCTGCAATCTGAGAGCCAAAGTATTTGGGGCAGTTACAGTTCATTGACTGGAGTAGAAATCCAGGTGACCATAAAAACTGAAGTTTCAGCATCCAGGCTTCGGCTTTTTCTGATATTAGACACTGGGCATATGATAGATTCATATTCCAAATCCCCAAGGAGAGCAGGAGATGCTTTTGGGGGCAGATTTGGGGCTGACATGGCCAATGAACAAGTCAGCCAGCACTGAAGAGCCCCAGTGGTTTCTCTTCATAAAATAAAGAGATACTGGAAAAGAATCGTCTAGAAGATTCATCTGCAAACATCACAAATTAACCACAGGTTGACAACAAATAAAGCAATTTTCATTTTATCTTCAAAATTTCTGGAGCTTTGGGTGAAGACAGTAGGAATCTGTGGCCCCCGAATTTAAATATGCTTCCATCCCTTCCCACCAGCCCAGCTGAACAGAGCTGTAGCTTTGAAAGTGTTGCTGGCCATGAAAAGGAGAATTTTGTTGCGAGGAGGTAGATGGGTGTGTGTGTGCATGTGTGCGTGTGTGAGTGTGTGCCTGTATGTGTTTGTGTGTGCGTGTGAATTTGTTTTGCTGTTTTAAAGGACTCACTTGGGAAAGAATGAGGAAATGTTCTTGTTTAGGGTGAGTACTAGAAATTTAATGGGTGAGGTCTTAGAAATGAAAGAATGCTTCAGGAATCCGAGATGAGTCTACACAGATTCTTTCACTCTGGAAGATTATACTTTCCTGGTGGAGATCCAAAGAACTGGGGATCATAAGCATCATGGAGATTTGGCACAGCGTTCAGTGTGCTCTCGCCCCTCATAGGGGTCCTAATCATAGAGTGACGACAGCCTGTCTGGGTCCTGGGTCAGCCCTGTTTCCTCGGCTCTGCCAATCTAAGACATTGGAGACCCTGAAGGCTTTGAGGTGACACTGGGTGTCAGCCTAGCACATGTTATTTGGGGTGTTTCCACAGTGGTATTATTGAGGCAGTGTGTTTAGTGGAAGAACGTGGGTTTGGTTGGATAGACTAGGGTTTTCATCCCAGATTCATGTTAGCATTCATGTGAACTTGGCCAAATCGTGTAACCTTGTTGTATCTTATTTAAACCTTATAAGTGTCCAGTGAAGTAGGCATTAACTACTTCTGTGTTATGGACACTTTTAAATCTGTAAAATATTTATTTTGAGTGAGGATTAAAAAAGCATAATGGCTATAAAGTATATACCACATGATTGGTGTTCCATAAATAGCTCTATTGTTAGTCCTGGTGTAGAAAAGAATTTTTTTTTCATGTTGATAAACCCAGAGAACTTGTCCCTTCCAAGGAAGGACATTGGATCCAGTATTAACAGTTTCAGTGAAGTAGCTGCACCATATGAAGCATCCAACTGTGGCTATAGCAAATGACTATAAAGTTTGGGGCTTCAGACAATGTAAATCATCATTTCATATCTTTCCAGATACAGTGTAGCCCATCTGGACTTTCTGCCTCTAGTCTCTGATGGCTGAAATCAAAGTGTGGCCAAGATAAGATTTCTTTCTGGAAATTCTGAGTGTGAACTTGATTTTAGGCTGACTGAAAATGTTACCTGCATTAGATTCCTGACAAGTTGTAAGAACTGAGGTTCCTGTTTATATACTGGCTATCAGGCAGCAGCTCACCCTGTAAGATGCTGTTTGGATCCCTCTTAGGTTTCTTGCATTATATATCCTTTTCTCTCTGAGTCCTTTCTGGCTCAACATCGTCCACCAATTTTTCCTTTGTCTGAATCTTATTGGGCTTACTGGATTACTGAGGTTGATCTCTGTATTTTATAGCCTACTAACCTTATTCACATCGTGCAAAGTCCCCTGTCCATAGGTCCCAGAGGCTAGTGTCTATGTATTTAAAGGGGTACAGTCTACCTTTCAGATTCTCTGGGGATGAACAGCAAAGACAAAAATCACATTCTGATGAAACCAAGAGCCCAAGATTTTAGGGAATTTAAAAAAAGTACAGACTGGGTTAGTGAGTTGTCTCAAGAGACCTCTGTGGGTTTTCTTGTCTGTTTTGCATCCTACACTCCTTTCTTTGTGGAAAATGGGCCTTCTTCATTTTCTATGGTTTCTGTGGGTTTGCCACCTACCGGCTTACATCCACCCCATCACAGGAATAGATTCATGGCTTGAAATAGGTCAGTTAGATGGCTTCTCTCCTAGAAATTGTAGAAATATGCAGGCACTGGAAGAAGTAACTAGAGTGCAAGCCACGGGATGCCTGATGTCCTGGAGTGAGTGAACAAGTGAGGGGTGGTCTGTGAGTGATGGCATGGATCAACCATCATTCAGTTCTTCATGGTGCCTGCCTGTTCAGGCTGTCCTCCGACATAGGAACCTCAGCGTTCTCCCATGAATCCTTTCTAGTTTGAGTTACTCTTAGTTGGGTTTTGCTGTTCCTGCCGAACAGATCTTAACTGCCATGCTGTCTCTCCACATCCAGACTGCTACTGGCATTATGCAAAAGATCAGTTTCTTCAGGTTTCCTTGCTCACAACAACGTTGGGAACTAAAGTTACACACAGTTTCTGGTGTGTAATGGTGTTTCTTACTCTGAACCATGTCTCTTTAATGCTCCCTTCATTAACCCTGATAAACTTGGAACAGACCCATAGAAAAGTATTTGATAACGCGGATTACTTCAGAAATCAGGTCACATTAAAAGCATCAGCCAGCCAGTTAGAAATCACCACCGTTTTTAACCTGTTATTACCTAGTACATACAAATTATGACTGCACAATACCATTTTCACCTAGGATGACGGTCTAAATTGTAAAACCTCAGGTATGAAATATTTTCTGTTTATTTCAGCAGGAAAGTAGGCAATACAACTAGCTTCCTTGTTTGTTTTCAATATTCGCTGCTTTATGGGTAAGTCGAAATTACATGGCACTTTTATTACCCCGCTCACTCCTGAAGACATCAAGGTGGTGCCATGGCAGAGAAATTGAGATTCAAGCTGCATACAGGGAACCTACAGTTGTACCTCAGCAGTGTGAGTCTAAGAGTCTTCTCCCAAAATGCTCTGTTAGAGAAAGGAGGGTCGAAGGAGGTCGCATATCCTCTCACACTGGGTATGACTGTGGCTCTTACTGCGTGAAGGGTTTTGGGATCTGTTCTGATCATTTGAAAGGTAGTGATTATGCAGGGGCAGAAAAATGGCTCTTGCTTGGCACTCTTAAGAAAGGCTTTGATGTGGGATATGATATTCATTTCAATTCTTTCTGAAGAGAGTTACAGCGAACTCAGTTCCACCCCGCCTTTTACAAGGTCACACATCTAGTGCTCAAGTTAGCTCTCTGTGTAGATTAGGATGCAATGAATCTGCCTGCTGAGGTAGCTACCCAGACCCCTCACTATGCCTCTTCAGACCGCAGGAACCTATTTTTCCTATATAAGAAATTCAGATAATTCAGCCCCTCAGCCTAATTTTCCTCTTAGGGAAGAGAAGACTGTCAAAGGCAATTCAGTCCAGTAATGATAGGAACAGAGGCACATGACCACCTGCTGGATTTAGATCATGCTGCCTTTCCAAGGAGATGGAGAGCCAGAAGAACTTCTCTCAGAAAGCAAGGAGCTGTGGATCCCTCTTGAGATCCCAGAGGGTCCTGTAGAGTTAGCCTGAAAGGAGGCACCCCACCCCCTGCTGTATTTCCAGAGCTTCTGAGTGTGTGTACATGTGTGTGTGTGCACGTGCGTGTGCATGTGTGTGTGTCTGTATATCTATGTGTGTGTTTGTGTGCGTGTCTGGGTGTATGTGTATGTCTGTGTGCATGTGTGTCTGTGTGTGTCTGTGTATGTGTCTATGTGCGTGTCTGTGTGTGTCTGTGTGTCTATGTGTGTGTATTGTGGCTGTATGTGTGTGTCTGTGTGTCTATGTGTGTCTGTGTGTGTGTGTGTGGGTGCATGCGCATGCGCGTGCATATGCATATAAAATGGCCAATGTCAGGTGTTCTCTTTAGTTATTCTTCTATTTCATTCTTTCAGGCAGGGTCTCTCACCGATTCGGCTAGGCTGTCTATCAGCCTAGGGTTCTCAATATTTCTGCCTTCTTAGCAGAGGTCACAGAAGCACGCCTGGCTCTTTATTCAAGTGCTGGGGATCTGGGCTTAAGTCCTGTGCTTGCATAGCTAGCTCTTTCTATCTGAGCCATCTCTTCGGCCCTGCAAACAGAGTTTTTGACGCTACCTTATATGGAGGCCTCCTCTTCCCCCCATTCCCTTTCGTTTCTCAAAGATGGTGCTCTCCTCATGCTATGCTGTCAGTCATCTGCCAGGTGGCTTCTTTTTCTAGTTCATGGTGAGTCTGTGGGGCTCTTCTAGTCTTGGAGCATTCCAGTGGTCCTCCAGGCATGCATAGGATAATGACCTCCTAGACAGAGAGTCAGCTGCCTCTGCACTAGCCTGGATGCATTGTTTCCCTCCATGGCGACTAGGTTAACATTTCATTTCTTTAACACAAAGGCATTGTTATTGACTAGTTTTGCAGGAAAATTTATTTTCCTCCACCCTCTTAAGCCATAACTTTGACACCCCCTCCTCCTCCTCTTCATAATAGGCACAGTAGGATGTTCAATTACAGCTAAAAGCCCTAGATTAAAGTGACAGATTAAGAGGCTGGGCGGGTTGCAGCTCTAATGTACATTTCACCTGTTAGTTTATTTTTTAACCCTTAGGTGCCAGGCTTTAGGGAAGTCTCTGACAAAATACTACTTGCTAGTACATCCTGAGTGGCTCAGACCTCTCTACTGGTGCCAAGATCAATGCTGGGGAGAGGCAGGCAGGGCATTGTCTGCAGGGTACTGCCTGCAGCCCCAACTGTTTGGATTCCTGGCCTTTAGAGGCTTCAATCATATAAAAAGACTTATCAGACACCCCCTCCTGCCACAGCTACCAGCCAGGCCTGGAGCCTGGCACACAGTGGTCTCTCTGTAAAGCCTGCAGAACGACACAAGAAAGGGTATAGTAGAGAGGCACAACAACTTAAGGGGATAGCCACAGACCCACCCTCTTATCTAAATTATTAAAGAAAAAAATCGGTTCTTTCCACCCCCTCCCCCAGCCTGGCTTCCTTGGGCTTCAGGGACGTCATATTTCTTCCTTATATCCACTCTGCCCCTCCTCCTGCCCTTCACAAACAAGCCTTCCTGGGAGTCTTTGGTCTCCTTTGACCTTCTCTCTCTGTTCTTTTGACCCAAGGACAGGGTTTTCTTTCTGGGCACCTCTGAACCTAAGCAAGGATGCAAGACTTCTAATTCCTAGTCAGACCTAGTGGTGTGTGTCTATAATCCCAGAACTTGGGAGGCTGGCACAGGAATTGTTAAGTTGGGAAGGTACTTTCAAGGTTACACCGTGAGACCATGTCTTCAGAAAATCAAAGCAAAGCAACATACATACAAAAAGATTCTAGATTCCAAAGGCTGAAATTCTCAATGTGGTATTCCAAATCAGCTCCTCATGAGGTCAAAATCCCTACCTGGAGTCTTCCATTTCTTAGGACCCGTTCTACCCAGTGGCAGGAAGGTGGCAGCTACCCCAGACTTAGTAGTTTCTCACAGATGTCAAGTTGGGTACTATTTCAGGATGGGCTCACTCCCGTTTTCTATTGGGGGTGCTGGCTGAGCACACCTCTGCCTTCTGCTCAAGTGTCCCCAGATGGTTCACAGCTCCTGGGTCCTGTGCTTAAAGCACCCAAGAGCAGGAGTGCTGTTCCAGAGTACTACCAGGCCATCATCTTCTTTTTTTTGGTGGTGGGGGGCAATGCTTCCTTGGACTAGGTCGGAGTCTAATTTTTGTCTGAGTAGGTCACCTCTTCCAGTTGTTCCTGGGGTATCTGCTCCTTTCCTTCTGTGTATTTGATCTCTCTGTGGGTTTTCTTTCCCCCCTGAACTTTATATTCCTTGAGGGTGGACATAGTCTTTTCTATTTCACATTTTCAATGTTCAATAGTGTCAAAACAGGGATGGCATGACTTTGAGAGAAAAACAGAAGACGCTAAACGAGGAGGGAGGGAAGAGCAGGGAGGGAAGGGTGTAGGAGGTAGACAGGTTAGAAAACTAGTTTCTGTCTTTAATTAGTCCAGCAACTAATTGCCAACATGGTCCTAAAAGAAATCGAGGGCTGTATATATCATGTGCATTTAGGCTTGTTGCTTAAGAGCTTATGGCTAAAAAGTTCTCTCATAAAGGACTGCGGTGCTTATCTCCTTGATGTGGGGCCCATCATTAAATCCAGGTTTTCCCTTTCAAACCTCTATGGCTTATTGTTAGTAACTGTTCCAGTCTGCAGCCCTGTTTTGAAGTCGGGAACTGTTGGTATTTTACATTTAGCCTTTATCAGCAGCCAGTTGGTGTCTAGTAATTGCAAATTATTTGAACAAGAGGGAAATTGTATAGCAAGGATCTGAAAAGGTCAGAGCAGTTGTGTCTAGAAACTGCAGCGAGCACACAGAAAAACCTGCACTCGGAACATTAATTGTAGACAATTACTATGCCCCACTAAATTAGACTAGAGCTAGATATTCTAGTTAGTTCCTGTTCCTTCTGGGATGAGCAGGCCAGGGCAGAACTTCCTGGCATGAATGATATGCCTGTGAATAGCAATAGTGCTGGCCTGGATGTTCCCACTGGTCCTCAGATCCTGGGAAAACTATGATAATGTCTTAATTACTTTTATAGTGCTGTGGAGAGACACTGTTACAAAAGCAACTTATAAAAGAAAAGATTTAATTCGGGGCTCACATTCCAGAGGGGTGCGTACATGACCATCATGGCTGGGAACAGGACAGCAAGGAGGCAGGCATGGTGCTGAAACAGTAGCTGAGAGCTGACATGTTAAGACAACAACCACAAGGCAGAGAGAGAGAGAGAGAGAGAGAGAGAGAGAGAGAGAGAGAGAGAGAGAGAGAGAGAGAGAGAGAGAGAGAGAGAGAGAGAGAGAACAGCGAGCTAACTGGAATAGCACAAGCTTTCAAACCTCAAAGCCCACCCTCAGTGGCACACGTCCTCCAGCCCCCTAATTCTTCCCAAACAGTTCCACTAACAGAGGACCAAGTAGAAATCATATGAACTCATGGAGCCCATTCCCATTCAAACCACTACAGATGCTGTGTCTTCCTGTGTCGTCTTTGCTGTTGGTCTACCCTGCTGATAGCCTCGAGCAGATGCTGCTGCTTTGGGGACCTGGGAGACTGCAGGCCACCCTGCTACTTCTGTGAGAGGTAAATGGAAGCAGACAGGCGTGCCCTTGGTGACTGACCCCTGCTTGGGGATTTCTCCTCCTCTAGCTGGAAGGTTCAGAAGACCCACTTGTTTTCACTGCCAGGGTAAGAGTGGAAAGCTTCTGGGTGCAGGTAGTACTGGCTTTATTTTCTCCTAGCTGGGAATATGATCCTTCTGTGTGTTGGGGTACAATCAAACCTCCAACTGTGGTGCAGTCATTCTAAGTGTCATGGGTTAGCAGCAGGCACTTTGGAGTCACAGAGACCTCAGTTCACATTCTTCACTGCTTTTGTGATCTGGCTAATAACACATTTCTCCTGAGCTTCAGCCTTACCCTTCTGTGAAAATGAGCATGCTAACACACATCACGCTATAGCATGAGAGAGTGTGTGACTAGCCCATAATAGAGGTAGGTTAGGGGAAGGACCTCAGTCAACACATGGGGTCTGGCGATGGAATGCTGGTGGGTGTGTCCAACCTTCTGACTTTGTCAACATGGTGACATCATCTGCAAAATGAATGCTTGGCAAATGTACACTTTAATTGCAAAAGAATAAGAGAATAAAATCACAACAAATCTCATAATCTTTTAAATAAGTTTAAATCCTGATTTCATAGTTATCCTCAGAAGCATACAGCCATGAGCCACAGGTTAAACACATCTGTATCTATGGCTTGCTACCCAGGGAAGAATGTGGAGTTGAGCGATTCCATAGGCCAAAAGGACCTAGACACTGGTCATCTGTTTGAGTGACTAGGTTCTCCCTCTGTGGGATGTTTGTGTTCATGAGATGTGAAACATAGCATGCATTGACATCATTTTAATAAGGCTCGGGGACTTCCACAGGATGCTCCAGAGTCTTCCCTGAAACCATCCTGCTGTCAAAAGCTGACATTATAACGACATTTCAGAAGGGACTCCCCGGGACATTGCGGCTCATTTCCTTTCGGGCAGTTCGTTTACCTGCAGCTGTGGACCCGCTGCTCTGCTCTGCAGCATCTGCAGATTGACACCAGCCTGTAAGTTAATTTTTCAGCTGAGTGGACTGGGGTCCCAGAAAGCCAAGGGCCTGAAGTGGAAAATATCGAGCAGGTGACTCATTAAGCCTTGAGTCTAGGACTTGAGGCCCTTGGAACGCCCTATGCACTGCTGATCTTATTGGATATTAGGAAGCCTGATTGGACTGTGGCCTCATTTTAGGCCAGTGTGTGGGTTGGGGGGGGGGGTTGAGAGAGGAAGGGAGAGATGGGGGAGGGCGGTGCTTCCAGGGTTTGAAATGCATTTATTCTCCTCCATAGCTTACTTGGATTCCTACCACCACTAAAACAAACAAACAAACAAACAAACAAACAAACAAACAAACAAAAACACCTCTCCTCTTTATTCTGTTCTATCTGGGGTGCACGCCTTTTTCATTAACCGTTTCCTTTCCTGTCTCGGGTAGGCAGTGGCTATGCCTTATGTCTTTGCTTTCCTAAGAAGTTGAAATCTGTGTTGTGATTTCTGGTCATTTCTCATCTACCCTAATGCACACCTCAACTCCATTTTCTGGTTTCAGGGTGGGGCGCATTCTCCTCACTAGAGTCAGCTATGGGTGCCACCTTTCTGGGTCTGGACCCCAGGTTTTCTCCTTTGGTTTGAACTCTCTCTTCCTCTGCTTGATGCCCCTTAAGCTTCCAGGCACACACTCTACTCATTTCAATCCAAGTTCTTTCTCCCCGGGAGCTTTCCAGCTGCTAATCCTCACCTGTCACCTAGGAGGCCCCTCAGACTTCCATCCCCCCCAGCCTATTCAAATGCACCCTCGAAAGACACCTAGTTCTCTGTAACCTCAGATTTCCTCAACAACCATTTTGCTTATCACTCCTTCCTTAGTGTACGTATAGCTGGCCGGTTTTCCCTGAATTCTCCCCCTCTTTCTGTCTTATGGTACACTCTTCAGGATTTTATGCATCATCCTTATATTTTATGATCTTTTTTCTGGGAACACACTCTTGTGTCTCCAGGCTTTGTGTAGGGGAGCAACAACCCTCAAAGGAAAACTGGGATAAAGAGGGGTTTTTGATATGAAAACTAAAGATTAGTTGGCAAGGAAAAGAGGTATAGAGTATAAAAAAGGAGCTTTCTTATTTAGGGGTTTCTTCTTTCTTTACATGGTACAAATATTAATTTGATATTCTGTATATGGATCTGGAAATCAGATTTAAGCTGTGTTGTTAATTAGTTGCCTTCTGGTTGAGTTCAGGATGAGTGACAGGTTGCAAGCTTTTCTTTCTGGTTTGTGTAAACTAAATTTCTGTCTGGGCTAGCCTTGAAGCAGAGGACATCCATGAAGGGACCAGTGGGTGCTGAGATGCACAGCTCCGAAGTCAGGCAGGGAGCCACTGGCTCGTGTGTAAGGCCAGCCTCACCCAGCTTCACTGTCGGTATTATTTTCCTGTGTTGGAACAGAGGGCTGCCTGGAATGAAAAAATGGCCCCTGCCCCCTTGTCACTGCCCATATCTCTTTTCAAAGGATCAACGTTTGAACATCACCCAAACCAAGCATCCCTGAAATTTGACCTTAAGACCAAGAGGCTTTCTTTCCTTGTAAAAACCAATCTGGCTCTAAGTCAGCCTCTGTGTCTGTCTCCGGCTTCCCAGGAGATTTCTGTGAACTTCATCAACGTCACTGACAAACTGGGAGATGCCCAAATCTCACCAGAAATCAATCAACTGTTACAATTTCAGGGGGGAAAAGTTGCTTCGTTTCTGACTTGCACCACAAACGGCGGCTCCAATCTGTCACCATGACTGAGAACATGTCACAACAATCTGTTTTTATTCTTTAGGAGGGAAGAACAGCATTTCCCTCTCCTCAAGCTACAGCTAATTTGGAAAATTTGCAAGCTGACATGCCACTTGATTAAAATGACCTAGAGCCACGATTCTTTCAAAATGCACCTCAGTGCTCACAACCCCAGACCTTTTGTGGTCCAGTTAACAGTTAATCTCTCTTTCTCTCCCTGCCTCGCCCATGTGTGCATGTAAAGGAAAGAGCTGTGAGTTCAATCCAGAAAGATTTAAAATTATTTTCATTTTTCCTTTTCAACTCTACTGCCACCCTGAATTTCCTTCATAAGACCCAGGAGAAGGAAAACAGAGTGACATGTCTAAAAGGTTTGTATGGATTTCACAGTCTTGGGCAAGAGTGCAGATCCATGATGCAAATGAAGCACATCTTGTTGAAGCTGGAGACTACTTCCATGTGCTTTGCCCCCTTCCCATCACTTTATGTAGGGAGTTGTTCCGGTTTGAATGACTTTCCTCAGTTTGTCAAGCTCTGGCACATGCCTGTAATCCTAGCATTTGAGATCTGGAGAAAGGAGGTTCAAGATGATCTTTGGCTACACAGCAAGTTTGAAGCTAGCCTTGGCGATGAGACACCATCTTTAAATAAATAAATATGAATAAGTAACCAAACAGATAAGACAAATCAATAACCATTTGGTTGATGGCAGCCTTGGGAAGAACAGGGTTCTAAAAGTTGGAAACTGAGGCAGCATTTAGAAGTGAGAGTATAGGTTTGGCTTATAAATACTCTCATAGGACTGTTTGGCTTTCTTTATAATTTCTACCGATGTGCATTTTTGACTCATCATGGAGGAAGGGAGGCAGGTTGTTACTGTAAGAGGTGTTAATATGGGTTGACATGGGTACCCACACTTGTTTTGTTCACCAAGACAATGTATAATTATCAGGAGACAATATATAATTACATGTTGAATTGTGTGCTGCACACTGTAAGTGTTGGCATTCTGATTTTTGAGAGGAGAGGGCTAATACTGGTTGAGATCATGCAAAGGCAGACACTCATTTGTCAGGACTGTACAGTAATGAGAATCATTCCTGAATCCCGTTGCCTTGGCAACCAATTCTAAAATGATGTCGATAAAGAGCTAGCAACACTTATCAATGAAGTCAGTGTGCCTTGGGAAAGAAAGCTGCTGCAGACAAGGCAACAAGCATGAGGCCAAACTGACTTTTAGGGGCACGTCTCCGTTGAAATTCTGGTAGAGATATGAACTGAAGGGATCTAACATTATGGTCCTGGCTATGGTCAGTAGCCCCCTGCCACCCTGCCAACACATATTTATTGCTGAGATTGTAGGGCATTAGTCAGCTCTTGCTCAGAGCAGATCTTTGGCAAGGGTCGCTTTTGTGTAGAAGGGCTGTCACTAAGATGCCAAAAAGGTATTCTAGGGTATGTGAATGTGGAGCAGCACCCGTTTGTAAGGCACAGCAAGGTCCTGGGAAGCAAGGGCAGATGGAAGCCTTCTCTCTAGCCTTTGCTCTATCTGGGTTTTGCATTACTCTGAGGTGGTAAGGGAGAGTAGATATGACTAGCTTCTTTTTACAGATGTGGAAAATATGAGCAAGGAAGGCTAAGTGTTCATGCCATGTCTTAGAGGTAAGTGAGAACTAATCCAGGGGCTCTGGTTGTCCTGCCTATTAGACAGAGGTGGGCACCCTGCAGGAACCCTGCTGTCCACTCACCCCAGACCTGAGCCTTTATTCTTTCCAGACTCAGTAGAAGCCTGACAAGGGTTTCTTTGTACTTCTGGATTTAAATCCTGCCTGAGCCTTGAAAACTGAGCAAGGAGCAAGGCTTTTAGTGTGAGAGCAGGACAGGGATAACAGACTCCTGTGTCTCTTGGGCACAGAGGCACCTGTTCAGGTGATTCTTCTGCTTTGTAGGGTATCAAGATGGACGGTCCTCTTGATATTATATTTCGCTCTGGCAACAACAATCAGGATATTATGAGGTTGTATTTTTAAAAGTTTCTTTTTATATTAGCAAACCCTGTCCAGATTTTCCTTATCTGTTTTAATTATGCTCTTGAATATGGTATACCATTGAGTACAGACTGGCTACATTCAAATCAAAGCAGTAACCCAGCCATCTTCCAGATACAAACTTTCCACAGTTGTTTACATTAGTGTCAAGTCTGAGACGATGATTTGCATCCTGTTAAAGGCCGTCTATAAAAAACCACCCAGAGAAGATGAGAACGCAATCACCTTCAGAGGCACTGTTTGAGTCTCGGATTTCTACATGGAACAAAACTGCATTAAATCCTGTGGCCTAGTCAGTCACGGAGTACCAAATTGGACGGTGGCATTCCCATTATGTTTGCCCCAAAGCCAGGGCTCCTTCCTCCCTCCTTCCCTTGCCCCTTTCCTATTTATCAAGTCTAGACTATTTGTCAAATAGAGCTCTTTGTACCGGAGAACAGGGTAGGTAGACCCTGTACATATGGGGTTACTCTTCTGGCTGTAAATACACCGGTTTTAATGACTTCTGCTTAAAGACTTATGAGCTCACAAAGAAGAGGACTGGACAGGCCCCAGGGAGTCAGCTTCTGTCTTTGCTCTAGCATGAAAGCATTTTTGGAGAAAGGGTTTTGTGAAGGAGGGGAGCTTTCTTGGTAGAAGAATAGAGTGGCTAAAGGCATGGTAATAAATGGGGGGGGCATGTTTCTAAGGATTTGTGGAGATGGCTCAGTGGGTATGCTGGCTGATTTTATGTCAACCCCACACAAACTAGTCATCTGAGAAGAGTGAGCCCCAAATGAGAAAACACCTCTATAAAATACAGCTATAGGGCATTTTCTTAATGAGTAATTAAGTAATTGATGTGAGAGGGCCCAGCCCAGTCTGTGGTCCTGGGTTCTATAAGGAAGCAGGCTGAGCAAGCTAGGATGAGGAATCCAGTAAGCGGCACCTCCCCAAGGCCTCTTCATCAGCTCCTGCCTCCAGGTTTCTGCCTTGTTTGAGTTCCTGTCTTGATTTCCTTCAGCGATGAACACTGGCATGGGAGCATAAGCCAAATAAACCCTTTCCTCCTCTGCTGACTTTTGGTCATGGGGTTTCATCATAGCAATGATTTCCCTGACTAGGGCAGAGGGTAAGCACTTGCTGCATAACGACCTGGGTTCGAATTCCCAGCACCCATGTAAACACAGGCATGTACCTGTAGTGTGAGGTTTCTGGCCTTGACTTTTGGTCCTAGCCTCAAGGTTTAGGCCTGCAGACCCCCAGACGCGCAGAGACACACAGATGTTTACAATAGTTTGCAGCTGATCGGCCTAAGGCCCAGGCATATAACTTGCTAACTCTTTACCCTTAATCTAACCCATGACTCTTATCCTGTTCAGCCATGGGGCTCGGTACCTTTTCTCAGAGCAGCATAGTTGTCCTCTGTTTCTTCTGACTTCTCTCTGACATTCTGCTCTGTGCTTCCTGTTCTCAGAGTTTTTCTAGTCCGGTAGCCCCGCCCACACTTCCTGCCTGCCTTTGGCCAATCAGCGCTTTTTATTAAACCAGTGGGTGGGACAATTATTTACAATGTAACAATATAATCTCCCTCATGTACCCTTGCGCTGGCGGCTGAGATGGAGATCGGAGGATTCTGCGTGCTAACTGGCAAGCTTATATGGCCCAAATGGTGAGTTCCCAGTGCAGTGAGAAACCATGCCTCAACAATAATGTGAAGTATTGATCACTGGCTTTCACATCTGCCCACATGGATATCACATACGTGCTCACACGCTCCCACTCATGGAGGGGTATTAAGAAATAAATGAACTATTGGACATAATAGAGATACCTCATTAGAGCTGCCCAGGGACTGAATATCCCATGTATTTGTATCCAACTGAAACTAGTGATGAGTTCTCCCTACACATAAGGTGATTTATAACTGATCTTGCTATTCCATTCTGTCTTCCAATTAATGAATTTTCAGCAGGAGAAAAGGTAGAGATTGTTTAAAGGGTAAAGTGTTTGTTATACAATCATAAGGACCGGAGTTTCATCCCCATAACTCGTGGTGTGCTGGTAGATACCTGTAATCCCAATGCTGAGGAGCCAGAGACTGAGAATCTCTGGGGCTTGCTGGCCATGTGTATCTGAATTAGCCAGTTCCACATTCAGGGAGAGACTCTGTCTCAAAAAATAATGTGGACACATGACATCTACCTATGGCCTTCAAATGTACTTGTACCCATGTGCACACACACATACACACACACACACACATACACACACATACACACATATGCACACATACACACACATACACACATACATACACACACATACACACACACATACACACACACATACACACACATACACACATATGCACACATACACACACATACACACACATACACACACATACACACATATGCACACATACACACACATACACACATACATACACACACATACACACACACATACACACACACATACACACTGAAAGCCACAAAGTGAGATAGACCCCAAACTCTGCCCCCATACCAGTAACACATGTATTGCACTATCATGTGAAAAAAGAGGTAAAGAGAAAAACGTGTATTCTGGAAGGTACTGGATTTGTTGCTGTTGTGGTGGTGTGGGTGGAAGCAGGTATTCTAACAAGCTCACTAGTGTAACTGGGTGGCATCTTAATATTCGTTCCATTAAAAATGGAAATGAAAAGATTTTACAGTCCGATTTGGAAAGCAGTGACGTAAACATAATTGCAGAATGCTGCAAAGTTTTAATTTACCGAAGCATTTCTTTTTTACAAATCTCCAAGAGAGCTGTAGAGAAGTGTTTTAAACATCTGGCCTTATGACTCATTTTCAGTGCCTCCCATCCCCTTGTCATTCTACAAACATCAGCTAGAGGAACCTGGTGGACCCTGTGAGGTGAGAATGCCATATAAGAGCAAGGTAGGAAGATGAGCACAGACTATCCTTCCCTCCCTCCATCCCTTTCTCCTTCCCTCCCTCCTTCCCTTCCTGACTCTCCAGTTTTCTCAGATGACTCACATTCTACATTGTGTTTCTTGTCTTTGTATACATGGCCCTGCCTTGACCATTCTTTGTTCAGATATTCAACTTTTTTCTTCTTAAAATCCAGCTTCTATGTAAACTGTATCTCTCCCTCCTGTCAGAACTAATCCCTCCCTCACCTGGCCGTCATAGTGTATCACATCTATCTCCATTTCCTAATGACTTGATTCCACTATCCCTTGCGAGAAGTGACTCAGTGTTTGTGACCCTCTTTAGAAGCAAGTCCTTAGGAAGCTAGCATATCAAATGTCTTTGTTATAACCTTTGTATTGGAGTTTAATATACTCACAGCACAGTACCCATGCTGTGGCCATCAACCTGAGAAGATTTTCATAACATCCCCTCACTCGAATAACTGTAGCTATTAAGAAGTCATATTATCAGCACTTGAACTCTTGGGGCCTCCTTCCAGTCACCTTCCTGAGCAGGGCAGCTCCCAGCCTGCCTTTCACCTCCATAAGATTACATTCCCCTTGCAATTACATTGTGTTGGCCCCCTTGAGTGTGAATTTTTCAAGTTACAAACAAATGTTGTAGGCAATGATTGTTTTCCATCCCCAAAGTAAAGCATCATTTACTCACCTGCCTCTGCTGAGCATGTGGGTCATTCCCAGTTTTATTTTACTGATAATGCAGCTATTTGTGTCTGTTGATGAGCTACGGGCACCTTTCTGTTGAGTGTGATCCTGGAAGCGGGATTGCTGGGTGGCATGATTCAACTGTACTTAGCTTTAGAGGATGCTGTTAATGATTTCCAAAGCCATTTACGCTGTTCCCTCCTCCAGCAGCATGTCCGGTCCAGATGCTCTGCTTCCTTGCAGCTCTCAATCATTTCTCATATGCTCTTTTGGGCATCCTGGTAATGCATCTCAGTTCTAGTCAACATCTCCCGCATGACTTTGAACACACTTGGTACATATATGGCCCATCTGGATACTAACTTTTGTGATGTATATAAACCTTTCTGTGCCTATTGTATTGTTTTTTTTTCCTGTGTTTTTCTTACTGTTTATAAAAGTTCTTTATAAATTTGGGTATAGACCTCTTTAAGTTTTTCCTCTAAGTCTGACTGGATATCAATAAAATACACAAAATAGAAAAAGAAAAAAATGTCGTTTTAGACCTTTAGTCATAAGTGGACTTTACCATCCAGCAAAGCCTGTTACTCACACACCAAATCCCTCCAGAAAAGCTAAAGGGGGCGTGGCCATCACATTGTAAGTTTGTATGAGGTTCATAAATATATTTGGGCCCAGACAGGTCTCCTGATGGGCAGGTACTGACAATTCACCCGTGATGACTGCTAAGCCATTCAGTCTAGACCCCAGAGACCTTGCTCCAGTCATAGGGGTGGTTAATTCCATAAATATTTATTGAATCTAGGCATTTTGTGGCACTTAGGCTATACCAGTGATAAAAATAAATGCTTGTCTTGATGGAACTTTTATTCTAATGGGAATGCCAACGATAGTAAGCATAATCCATTCTTAAATGGTGCAGAGTCCTACGCAAGAGATAAGTAAAATCCAATCAGGAGTGTTTAGGGAGCAGTTGGCAGATTAATAAGAGGGTGAGTGTGGGGCTTGGCAAGTTGGCTCAGTAGCTAAGAGCACTTGCTGCTTTTACAGAGGATCTGAGCTCATTTCTTAGTATCTATGTTGGGCAGTTCGAAACTGCCTGTAACTCTAGCTCCAAGCTGTCTGATGTCCTCTTTAGGTACCTGAACTCATGTACACTTGTGTGTACACACACAATTAAAATAAAACAAATTTTGTAAAAAGGAAGGTAGGCTTGGGCAGAGAGTGGAGAAGAATGAGCAGCTGTGAGGATGTCTGCCAACCGTCCATGAAGAGAGCTCTTGCCGGGACCCTCAGTGGGAGTGTCTGCTACATCCAGGAGTAGCAAGAAGGAAATGAGGTTTCTAGAAGAATAAGAAAGACAACATGACAGGTCCTGGGAGGCCATCTAAGATGGCGTTCTGTGACATCATGAGAGGTGGAGGATCATTGATAATCTCAGCAGAAGAGTGACATGACCTCTTTTGTGCAGCACTTGCTCCAACCGCTGTGTCAGGAAGAGAGTGAAGGCATCATGAGTAGACACGCAGAGATCCACTGGGGGTCTGGAATAAGGCGGGCGAGAGATGCTGTTGGCCGGAGCTGGAGCTGCAGTGGAAGGGGATGAGAGATGGTCAGGTTCTGAGAGCTTCACGGGTCTCATGGAGTGGATACACGTGTGAGAAAGGGTGATACCAAGTATGTTTAAGCCTCCAGAAGAGTTTTGGTTCTAGCCTCTGCTCACGACTTCTCTTTTCCATGAGATGCATCAATCCCATCAACCGCTGTCCTCCACTTAGCCCCACCCCATCCCTTCCCGGATCCTGCAGCCAGCCCTCACCCAGGGTTACCCCTTACTTTCCTTCCGTCCCATTCCTATGACAAAATACTCTCTGCAAATTTCCACAGAGCTTTGCTTTGAGCTCTGAGAGTTAGTTCTGAAAGTAAAATATATGTCTTTTCTTTGCATTCCCACTAAAGCATTCTTAATTTTCCCCTAGGCCACATGAATGCCTCTGACTGATCAAAAAAATGAGCCACAAAAAGGAAAGTACAATTGATTAATATTTTAAGGTAACTTTGTTTACTTGATGTTTGCATATTTCTTCTATTTGGAGCCGGGGGAGCTAAAGATAACCGAAAGGTTATGCAACTGTGTGAAAAGAACATGGCCGAAGGTGGTAACCAAGTCCAGGAAGGCAAACTGCTACACAGGCCCACTTGATTAATAACCGGATCGAACATTTTTCACTCTTAAGGAAATGATCCGTCCAGAGCAACCATCTAAAGTCTGCCCTTGAAGCTTTTATCTGGTTTTATCTGGGTCTTAAGCTCCTTTGGGGCTTTCTCTTTCTCTCTTTCTCTCTCTCTCCTATCTCTGAGTGCATGCATGTGTGCACCCACAAGTGAGAGAGTGAGCGTGTGTGTGTCTGAGAGTATGGAGGTCAGAGAATCCTTGGGTGTTGGTCCTGTCTTTCATTTTGTTTGAGATGCTGTTGACCGCTGTATAAACCTGGGCTGTTAGCTAGCTTGTGACATTCTGGGGATTTTCCTTCCCTGGTGTCACAGCATTACACAGGATTACAGAAATATGCTATCACACCTGGCCTGATGTAGGCTAAGGAATTTGAACTCAGATCTTCATGCTTGAACGGCAAGCACTTTGCTCTCTAAGCCACCTCTCCAGCTCCCTGTCCGTCTCCTCTCCCTTTGATTCTCCCCTTTCAGACCTGCTCTGTAGCCAAGGTCTCTCAGTTTCCGTTCATGCAGTATTTTATATAGTTGCGCTGATACAGACCTGTCCCTAAAAGACCTCAGCTGTCTTTGGGTCCTCCTTGGTAAGTTGAGCTTTTAGCAGTTCCTGGAGAGTGCATGCTTCTGGAAGGACAACTGTCTTTTGCCAACCCAGTGCCCGTGGCAGGCTTTGCTGGCCCACTCTTTACCCAGAGTACAGACACCGACTAAGGCTACTTGTTGCCTCCCCTATGAGAGTTGTGAGTCTCTGTAATAACAGCCATAGTGTTTCTCTTGGCTTAGACGAATAGGCCTGAGCTTAAACAGACATAGGCAAAGTAGCTGGTTAGTGGCATTAAGAAAAGTTGAACTGCATGGTCTTTGCTTCCACTATACAATTTGCAACCACTTCTGGATGCAGGAATTCAGGCTCTGACCCTGTTAAACTGAATTTGTTGTTCATGCCCTTGGAAAAGGTGCAGATTGTTTTTGTTTGGTCAGTTACGGATTGCATTAAAAATATTTATGAATGGAAGCCACAGTATTAAAATGCACTAATTCACAATGTTGCCTAGCAGACAAGGATGACTGATGTGCAGATGGAGCACCGAGGTTTAGAGAAGTGAAGGAAGGTGGCCGTCAAGGTCAAAAGCATCCATCTGGGGGCTCATACTCAAGGCTTGCATGACTTCGTACGCCGTTCTTTCCTGCAGCATTCTTAGTCAGGGGCTTGGCAGTATGTCTATAAAATGCTATTCTTTGGGTCGGGGACATAGCTTAGTTGGTAGAATTCTTGCCTAGCATGCAAAAAGTACTGTGTTCAACTGAATGTGGTGGTCTGGTGCTTGGGGGGTGGAGGAAAGATTGTAACTTCAAGGCCAGCCTGTGTTACATAGCAATAAGGCCCTGTGTTTAATCTCAGTAGCTCATAAACTACGTGTAGTGGTTTGAATGAAATATCTCCCAGAGTCTCAGGGATATAAATATTTGGTTCCCAGTTGGTTATTTGGGAAGACTTAGGAGGTGTGGCCTTGCTGGAGGAAGTATGTCAGTCTCTTAGCAACAGTCTTTAAGAGTTCAAAGTCTAGAGGCAGAGGTAGGTAGCTCTTTGAGTTCCAGGGCCAGCCTGGTCTACATTGTTCCAGGAAAGCTAATGTTGCACAGAGAAACCCTGCCTCAAAAAACCCCAATCAGCTAACTTACAAAAAAAAAAAAATCCAAACAAAAGCAAAAAACAGTTTAAAGTCTCAGGACATTGCCAGTGCACTCTCTGTGACCTACTTGTGGTTTAAGACGCGAACTCTCAGCTTGCTATTCCAGTCACCCTGTCTGCCTGCTGTTCTGCTTTCCAACCCTGATGATAGTAGACTCTTCTGCTGTAACGGCAAACCCAAGTAAACCCTTCCTTCTCTACATAGCCTTGGCCATGGTATTTCCTCATAGGAATGGAAAAGGAACACAGACACTAGGTATAGTAGCCCACACCTGCAATCCCAGCACTTGGGGCATAGAAGCAGTGGAATAAAAAGTTTGAGGTGACCCTCTGCAATATAGAGGGTTAGAGACCTTGAGAGCTAATGTTTTATGCTTAAATTACTGTGGTGAGGGATCTGTGAGACAAAAATGCCCCTCACCTATAAGTTCTACTTGCCAAGGACAGATAATTTTCTGGAATGTTGAGGGCTGTTGTTTATGTAAGATAACAAGCCACATGTTTTCATTTCTGTAAACAAGGTTGGTTGCTCCAACTGCACAGGATGTGCTTGATCATACATAGCGGGAGGTATGTAGGCAGGAAGTAGGTCAGGATGTATGCTTGCCCCTGATCTGGATGAAGCTGCGAAGTATGTAGCCTATGGGTTTTGCCTTTGTACACACTGGACTATTTAATAAAGCTTGTTTCAAATTTGTCTCAAAAAACTGTGTTAGTGGTCTTATTCTTGCCAGTGGGGATTAACAATGTTAACACGGGTTATTTGAGACCTTCTTTAAAAAAAGAAAAAAAAGTAAAAGAAAAGACAAGGTTGGCAAGATAGCTTTCCTATAAGCTCAACAATTTGATTTGATTCCCTTCAGAGAGTGGAGGAATCGACCGTCCCCCAAGCTGTCCTTGGACCTTCATATGAATACATTAAGAATGTAGTTTGAAAAAAAGAAGACAAAATCTAACCAACCACCACTATTACCCCCCAAACGGATGATATTCTCTGAATTTTGACCCCTAGGGTGTTAATGACCAGTTCAATGCTCAATGGAACTCAATGCTCAATGCTCTCCATAGTGTGTAGAGGCTTTCCTTTTTCGGGGTGTTTACCATTTCTGGGGCTCTGATTGTCCCTAAGGAATGGTCATCTCTAGGCTCAGCAATATCTGATTAATAACAGGGTCCCTGAGTGTTCCTCTCTCGTTCTGTGGAGAGTAGCAGCACACTTGAGAAACTTAGGAGCTAAAGGTCATGTGGCTGAGTCCAGCTTGTGTGGTGGTAAGGGATTTTGGGGATACGCCTAGACTTGGGCCCATCCTTCATTCTGAAAACACAGGAGAAGGGTAGACATAATCTTTCAGGACCTTCTTAGTTCTAAAAGTTTGTGTTTGTCTTTTTAAAAATCAAATGCATAGACTAAGCAATAAAGGGAAGAGTATCTGCTGACAGACATGCTCTCAGACATGCCCACAAGGATGGCATTTGTGATCTGGGAACTGACATTTTTGAGTATGGTTATATATGGTGGCTGTTAAAATTTTGTCAGAAATTTTGAGGCAATGCATACAGGTCAACGCTAATCCCTGAAAGTCCTCTAGAATATTTCTAGTATATATTTTGCCAAAGATTTGATATTCTCTGCTTAGGTATTTCTAACGAATGCTCTCTCCAAATAAATCTATTTGAAAATGCATTAGATAATGCAGTTCCTTCAATTTCATATCTTCCTTGCTGTCGAAACTGAAAAAGCCAGTTTGCGTTATTAATGACAAGTCATTTTACAGAGTGCCCGGGTTAATAGAAGAGATAACTAGCAAAGTATAAATGTGTAATACTAACATGCTGAAGATAAAACAGAGGTCGGATGCAGAATATAGAATGTAAGCAAGAAGTTCCTGGTGGGTGCAGAATTCCAACGAAATGAACAGTATAGCCATGGCTGTCAGCTCATATGCTGCTTCATGACTTACCATTTTCCTATCCCTTCTTTTCAGATCTCCAGCACTCATGTAAATGATGGGCAGATTAGGTAGGTGGTCTATCCCAGCACATGAGAGGCAGAGATAGGGGATCCCCAGAGATAGCTGGCTAAGACTAACTGAAACATTGAGTTGTGGCTTCAAGTGAGAGATTGCACTTCAATTTGCAATATGGAGAGCTATGACAAAGACACTGAATATCGTCTTCTAGTCTCCACACAAGGTTGCTCACATGTACCCATGCATGTCTGATCCCCAAGTGTACACTACCTTATAGACACACACACACACACACACACACACACACACACACACACACACACACACACACACACACACACACACACACACTTGCCAGGTCTCAGGTGACTCAATGGTAACTTTTATTTTAGTAGTTTGTCTAGCTTGGTATTTGAATGAAATGGCCCCTTGTGGGCAGGGATACCAGACTAAGAAAACTCTGGGAACAGGAAGAACAGGTCAGAGATGCCATAGATATGCCAGAGAAGCCAGCAGATGCAGAGGACAACTATGCTGCTCTGAGAAAAGGTACCGAGCAACATGGCTCAACAGGATAAGAATCATGGGTTAGATTAAGGGGAAAGAGTTAGAGTTAGCAAGTTATATGCCTAAGCCCTAGGCCAATCAGCATGAAATTTATATAAGCCTTTGTGTGATTATTTGGTGCTAAGTGACAGTGGGGCTGTGAGTGGGTCCGAATCTCAGGGCTAGGCCCAAAAATCCTGACCAGAAACTTAATACAACAAATGGTGCCCAGTGTGGGGAAAATATACCAATGTAAAGCCATAGAAAGCTTAAAAATGGTCTAGAGCACGAAAAGGAAGCCAAAAGCAGGTTCTGAGTTGTGTCTCTCAAGTGGGCTGTGGTAAAGAGACTGAACAGTCTATTGGATTAAATTACAAAATGCTGTGTTTGCTGCATGCAATTTAAGTTGCAACAAGGCCATTTCTTGAGCCTCAATGTAAGCAAGAAGCTGTATATGGTGGATTTAAGGTTTCTGTTAATAAGGACAAAAGGGAACAGGGTCAAAGATGGCTTCTTAGTGGCAGTGTTTCTTGGATCAGCTCTGTTTGCTGGAGGCAAAATGAGGCTTGGCTTTTTAAAGAGAAGCTTCCTGATTCAGCCTTAGAGGCAAAACACTTGTGAGTTTTTAAGAGCCCCTTAAATGGAGTTCATACTTAAATGGAGTTCATGAGCAGCAGACAGCAGTACTTTAATTGATGATTATATAGATCCTAAAACTCTCCAGAGTGGTAATTGTGGGTCCTACCAGTACCTCTGCTAAAAAGCTAAATTCTCTGAAGCTAGACTAGGAACTGGGTGGAGCCATCCATCCATCCTAGTCAAGCCTTTAATCCTTAGCCACACCTTGACAGATTAAAGATGTGGACAGAAACTGAAAGAAATATCTGGGTGGAGTCAGCCACCCTAATCAAGCAGAAGTATTGTCAGAAGCAGAATAAGGTGAGTAATAAAATATGATATATACAGTAAAGACAGATTTTTAAAAAATCTTTAAATGGTTTAGAGTGTGTTTAAAAAATATATGTAGACTTTAGAGAGAAAAGAAAATGATAAAATCCTTAAAAAAGAAATAGAGTAAAAAAATGAGCCATGTAAAGGTGAAAGTTACAAAGAGTGTCTGGTTACTGTATGTTATTGTCTTTAAGTTTTCTGAATAAAAATGAAGTAGTAAAAGTTGTAAAAGCCATCTGGTTATAAATGCTGCTGGATTAATCTAGCCTATATATTTTGACTCTAAAATTGAAATTAAAAGATATGCTACTTTGGAGAAGAGGTTTTCTTTTTATTTTCACAGAAAATGAGAGGCTTTGAACTTATTCCTGGTTAAAGAAAATAATAAAGTTTGATCAAGGAAGACCCTTTGAGAAGTCTCCAATGGAAACGGATGACCCAGGTGATTCAACATTTCAGAGCACCTCTGTTGCCGTTTCCTCTGAACTCTGTATCCAAAACTACTTCAAGAAGACTGGGTGAGCTGACCCAGCCTTATAGACTATTTCACTAAAGACTTGTCCATAATCCTAAATTTTTCTTTGGGATCTCCAACATCCCCATTCAGCAGGAAGTAGCCTAGAAAATTATGCCTACATTCCCAAAAAATGGATTATGGATGTCTGTGTTTGTTTACAGTGTTGGTTACAAATTGTTATAGATAATGGTGAATAAAAAGGACTATAGAAAGGAAATTAGATTTGAGGGTTCTTGTTTTAAAAAGAAAAAAAAAGGGAAATTTGTGGGATTATGTTTTTACATTGTAAATAATTGTCCAGCTTACTGGTTTACTAAAAATGCTGATTGGCCAAAGGCAGATAGGAAGTGTGGGCGGGACTACCAGACTAAGTAAACTCTGGGAACAGGAAGAACAGGGTAGAGATGCCACAGAGATGCTAGAGAAGCCAGTAGATGCAGAGGATAACTATGCTGCTCTGAGTAAAAGTACTGAGCTGCATGGCTGAACAGAATAAGAATCATGGGTTAGTTTAAGGGTAAAGAGTTAGAAAATCATATGCCTGGGCCCTGGCCGGTCAGCATAAAATCCATATAAGCATCTGTGTGTCTCTGTGAGTTTTCGGGTCCATGGGTCCAAACCTTGAGGCCAGAAACCTTATCTAATAGCCCCTCTAGACTCCCATGTTTGAATACTTGGCCCCCAGTTTGTGAAACTGTTTGGGGAGGATCGGGAGATGTAGCCTTGCTGGAGGAGATGTGTCTCTGGAGATGGACTTAAAGTTTCAAGAGACTTCTGCTATGCCTGGTGTGCTCTCTGCCTTTCTGATTGTGGATCAAGATGTGAGCTGTCAGCTGCTACCACTCTAATGCCATGCCTGCCTGTCTGCCACTGTTCATCTACCATGATGGTGATGGACTCCTGTCCCTCTGAAACTGTAAGCTTCAAATAAACCCTTATTCTGTAAGTTTCCTTGGTCCTGATGCTTCATTGTAGCGGTGGAAAAGCGAACTGATCAATTCTGGATGCTCCTAATGCCAATGGGTTGCCCAGCCTCCCATCACTGTACCAAGATGTTTGAGAAAGTTAACATGCAAGAGGAAAGTCGGTTGTTGACTCACAGTTTCAGTTCAATTGGTGCTACTGCTTTGGGGCCAGGCAGCCTATCGTGCCGGGAGCTGCTTCCTCATGACAAGGACAAGGGTTTCACAGTCTCCTTCAAGAGCTTGCTTCCAACGACCAAAGGTCTACTGTGCAGATTGTCTCTAAAAGTTTCACCACTGCTCAATGCTTGTAATTCTAGCAGTGAGAAGAGGCAAGAGGATGGCCTCAAGTGTGAGGCCAGCCAAGGATAGAACCATTAGGTTCTAAGCTAACTAGGGCCACATAGTGAGATCCCCTTTTCAAAGAACAGCAATAAAAACTAAATTAATTATTGACTACAATTTTAAAAAAAAGATAACAAGGTTCATGCCCCTAATTTCTCCAATCAGTTGAAGTTAGGGATGTGGAGCAGAGATTTGGCAAGTAAACCCAGCGCAGTATATCCACATCGCAGCCCTGCACTATTGATCTGTGAAGCTTTGCGGAGACACTTCCCTATACCCTTTCTCACTACTTGTCCTCTGAGCTGACATGGACCAACCAACCCCTTCGCACTCTAGCAAGGGTTCACCAGAGTTTGCCATGGTTGCTAATATTTTGTTATTTCTTGTGTTCATTGGTTTTCAGTTATGCTCCCTCTTTTGATTAGATGACTTTGTGATGTTGTATCATGGCGAGGAGAGAGAGAGAGAGAGAGAGAGAGAGAGAGAGAGAGAGAGAGAGAGAGAGAGAGAGAGAGAGAGAGAGAGAGAAAGAGAGACTTATTTAAGTTCAGCTTCAGAATTACACATTTCCCAGGCTGTTCTCTGTGTGCCTGAGAATTAAGACAAGGCAGAAGACTCTTAAATGGTGACTGAGGCTAATGGGTAGATTCCTTGACTCTCAAAGTGTGGAATCTCCTTGAATCTGAAGTAGAGTCTGGGACCAGCAGCCACCTGATGCTAACTGCAGGAAAGCTGAGAACTACCTCCCCTAATTGCCCAGACCCTTCTCCACCATAAGGAGTCCACTGCAAATTTTAATGAATTGGCTTTATTTTTTTTAAATCAATATTAACTGGATTAAATTATCTGGGTCTAGTGAAGAAAAGCCTCATCTTAATGAACATTAAAACATTAAAAGTAGAATTGGAGTAGAACACACTGTCTTGAAGAGCTGTGACTAAATCTGGAATACTTAGGTGTGACCTCCAGCATCTTTTTCAGTGAGGGGTTTTCTTCTCCTACTTGAATGAAGTGCCTAACAGTTCATCTAGTCTAGCTAGCCAGTTTAGGAATCTATAAACTGGAGGAAATGCCATGTTTCTTTCCTTATTTAGGTTGTAATAAGAGTTTATGTCAGTCATATGACCTCTTGTCTGGCTCATAGTGAATTCTCAATCATAATGCTATTTATGATTAATTTTCTAGAATGTGGTTTGAAACAGCAAACGAATGCTTTATTTAATCCCAGCATTAAAAACATGAAAAATGCCTCAGTACAGATATTCAGTGAGAATATCTTATATTTTATTTCTCAATTTATTTATTTCAACTGTGTGGTGTGGGCACACATTCATTCTTAATTAGCACAGCTCTTCCGAATGCCTAGCTCCTACCTAGACCAGGCTCTCACAGAAAACCCTCTCCTGGGTCTAAACTACCTATACTAGCTGGAAACAAAACAAAACAAAACAAAACCAAAGCTGCATTGATCACAGTTAATTGCTTTGAGAAGTAACAAATTGGCAGAATTCAGCTATTTCCTTCTCTTTCCCACCAGCCAGACTTTGGGCAGTGAGAGCCTAACTGTGGAATCTGACTGGGCTGGATTCATTTTCAGGTATAAACAACTTGGACCGTTTTGGGGAAGACCTTGAATAGTTTCCAAGCAGGAAATGGAAGCCGCGAGAGAGCTAGGGTTTCAGTTTTGAGTGACCTTGATTAGCACACAGCAACAAAACAATTTCTGATTGTAGATCCCCATCCTCTCCTTGGCTAGATGAAGCGGACCCATTTTTCGCCACCTGTAAATACCACCGCAAGAAATATCAGGAATAAGAGGAGCCAGCCCAACTTTCTATCAACAAGAAAGCTCAGATTTAATGAGTTCGAATAACCATCATTTTTAATATATTTTTTCTTTGTCTTAAATATTTTCTTCAAGCAAGAAATATCGAGGCATTCCAACCATTTTTTCAGCCATTTTCTGTGTCGTTTGCAACACAACAGAAATATATTTTTATTAAAATGTAAAAGCAGGCTATCGAAATGGCTCAGTGGGTAAAGTGGCCTGCCCTACAAACCGCTCAACCTCCTCTCCATCCCCACAACCCACTTAGGAGGAGAGAACTGACCCTACAAAGTTGTCCCTCTGACCTTCATTTGTGGACTGTGGGACCATACCCCCCTCCTCCTCTGCTTTCGATAGAGTTGGTGGGGAGGGGGCAGAGGTGTCCGGGTATCCTCAAGTTGGGGAGGGCGCCACTAGGCAGGCCCCCAGTAGACCTTCACTGCCACCTTGTGGTCACGTGGGACCGCAGAGGGTCATTCTCCTGGACTGCTGGCCTCATTGTCTTTGGCTACAAGCCCGAAGCCTCTCCCATTCTGCTTAGCATTGTTTCAACAGAGCTTTGTTACAGTTTTTCCTCACCAGTGAGTTTTAGCTTTCTTTAACCTCAGGAAATGGGAAATTGTGGAAAGCTAGCACATTTCTATATTCTGAAAAAATATCTGCAGGGAGGAAGAGGTCAGGATCCATGAGGACTCTTAAGATGAAATAGCTCCAAGCCTTGCAAGATTCCTGTTTCATCAGGCTGGAGCCAGTCTCAGCTGTAGCCGAGATGCAGCGGGCAGAAGGCAGGCCCTGAGGTGGCGCCTGTCTTTGCTATCACCTGGTCAATTGAGGAAGTCAGGACAGATGAGGATCCGTTTATTATCTCATTTATCACCCTTGTCTGCAGTCCAAATTAGCTCTCACATCACATTCTGATAATATCAGATTCAATATCATCAGTTGAAATACTAACAGCATTTTTCTGTGCAAAAAAATGACTTTCAAGGCATGTATTATGGGAAGGATTATAATAAATTAAATGCCTAAACTGGCAGAGTGCAAACAGTTTTGACTCAGATCTAAATGTTTGCACTGGCTGTTTAAACATTTAATTTGTGAGAATGGAGGTTGCGGTACAGAATAAGCATGTTAATTAAACTCGGGCTTTGGCAACGTGAGTCATCCTGTGGACACAGAGCGTGACAAACCAGGACTGTGAAAACCATTATGTGTGGCTTCCTTGTTCTCCAAATGAACACTGTACATCCTTCAACCCTGTAGAAATTAGTGATAGTTAATGAATTGTTCCATCTTTCTGAAAGGATGTTTAGATGATGCTGTGGTACTGTTACTCTGGGAAACAACTTGGCTAATTAAGTTGCAGGGAAATTTATCAACTACAGATAATTGATTAAAGTGATTACGTGGATAATTTGTTCCATGTTCCATTAAAAGTAGAAAATGAATAGAGGAGGGGGAGGTATAAAATAATATCCCAAAAGGCATGTTGCCCCAAATAAACTCCATCATTGCCCTAAAATCCCCCCACCCCACCATCCATCATCACACCTTTTGGGGCAATGGAAATGCTCAGGCTTGATTTTTCTCTGGTTCTGATTTTGCCACATGATGCTGGCTAGGTTGGAATCTTCCCTAAGCTCCAGGTTCCTTTGTAAAAATGAGGGCGTTTCTGTGATAAAGATAGGGCTACTTCCTAAATACAGTGATTTAAGTAAGAAAGCAGTGCAGGTCACACATCTCTGGGCTGTGAGGGAAGCACCCCATTCTCTTACTAAAAAGCCTCTGGTAGCTCCCCACTGCCTGCAGAGCTAAGTCGCTCACAATCTCATCCCAAGCTACACTTCACTTATTCCTCCGGATCCCCTCTGCTTCTGTCTGTTACACCCATCTGGAGTGCCCATCTCTCCTTCACCCCCTCATACTCTATTCCTTCTTTGTGATCTACATTTCCTTCAATGTCCCTTCTTAAGCTGTATAATTACTCTTCTCTTGTGTCTGGCTCACCTCTGTTATTACATTTATTGTCCTTTCTTTAACATTCCGATGTCTTTGACTTAGTATCCACTTACATTTGTTATTTATACAAATAACTCCTGTGTTTTTGGAGACAGAAAACTGTATATTATTTATTATTTATTCCTTGGGATTTTTTTTAAAGACAAGATTTCCTGTATCTCAGGCTGACTCAAACGTACCCGAGGATGACCTTGAACGCCTCGTTTATGAAGGTTTATGAAGTGCCGGGGAGCAGACTTGGTGCTTCTGTGTGCTTGGCAAGATATTCCTATCAATGGAGGTACATCCCCAGCCTGCACAGTATTTGCCTTCATTCCCCAGTCCCTCCTTCCTTCCTTTGTTTATTTGATATCTAGCAGTGTTCCTTGTGCAAAATAAGAACAATAGTAATTAAAAATGAAATTTCTGTTGAACTAAGTGCAAAAAATGTTGTTGTAGATTGGAAAACTCAAGTCATCAAAATAGCAACCATTTCGATAACTCAAGGGGCCAATTAGGCAATGGGTTATTCATTGGAAAATTCCAGATGTGGATCAAAACAGTTCCAATTAGATTTACATCCTGTGCTAAATTAAGAATAAAATACAAAAATAACTCCTTGGGCCCCACATCCACATGGAATAGTGTGCCACTCATGTTCATTAGGAAGACAGAACTTCTGGAGATGGCCACGATTTTTCTTAAAACCTTTGTTCACAAATCATGTAGGAAAAAAAACAAGGGTTGCTTTAGATATATGTACATGGGCATTGTTATGGTATGGCCGAAGTCTTTCTCCAGTGGTGACATTTCTGATGTTCTAGCTTCTACCATGTTAGAGCTAAGAGTGGACCATGTGGTAGAGGTTCATTTAAGATGGTAACCTTAGCTCATGGGATCATGAATAGGTGGGTCAGTGCCTGGAGCCCTATTCTGGGTTTACTGTGCCATTGGGAAAACTTAGCACCCTTTCTCAAACCTCATTCTCCTTTGCAAAGGGAGCAGCTACAACATTCCAATCTTACAGGGCCTGTTGTGCAGATGTTGGCAGCTCATTAGTGTGCTGCTTTGAAAAGATCGTGGGGCAGCCTGTTGGGTTCTGTTGGAGGCCGACCTGCAGCGTGGTAAGAGTGGGTGTTAAGGCTGTGCATTTGCTTGCTCCACTCACCAGAGCACATACCAACAGTCCCTTGGTTGTATTTATAACACTGCAGCCTTTCTGAAGAAAGAAATTAAATTTACTTTTTCAAATTTTTACAGATAAGCTGTGAGTTCTTCAGTGTGAATGAATTTCAAACAATAATTTGGTTAATGTCAGGATGGCAATAAAACCCAAGAAACTTAGCAAGGGCATGGAAAGGAGAAAGCAAGAGGGTGAGAACCACAGGGCTTCACCTTTCTGTCTAGCAATTTTCTTCCATTTCCCCTCTATGCCTTTCATTTCTTTTGAACATATAGGTCGTTCTTCCTCTTCATTTTTACAGGTCTGGTCACGTGACATTAATGCCCATAAAAGCTAAGACTGATGTCGAATCTGTCACCCAGTTCAGAAATCCTCAATTCTTTATGACTGTTACCCTACAGCTCACCTGTGATTGGGACCAATCTAACTCAAACTGGTGAAATGGACGTCTCATCTCACCCTCCAGCCCACATGCTCCCACTCAACTTATGTATTCCAGAGCAGTGTGAGCTGGGTCCTCTCCTGTAGGATCCTATGCATAGTGAGAACTCAGGGATGGGCTCTGCTCAGAGGTACCTGTTGGGTGTGGACATGATGCATTGTTTCAGGAAGCTGAGTCTTCAATCTCAGAATGAACCCATAGCAACGTTATCAGTGAGGGAGTTTAGGAGAGGGCCAAAGATCCTCAGATGTGCCTCAGAAGTCATATCCTGTGACTTAGGTTTGCTCATAAGATATGATCTGAGTGTAAAAACAGTGCTTGATCACCTCCCTACTAAGTAGGAAGGGCTTTGGATGAAATCACTAACCTTTCTCTCCACACCCCCCTCCCCATACACACACAGGAGGGGCGGGAAGAAACGAGAGGGAGAGAGCACCCAAGAACCATTTGGTCACAGTTTGCTCTAGTTTAGACAAATGGAGAATTTGTCTTAAAGTTCAGGAGTAGAGATGGTCACGGAACCCCTACAGGGCTGCCTTCCTCAACTCCAAAGCTACTAAAGGTTCACACAATTACTGTAGCCCCCCTCCAGATGGAATAATTTCTTCCTCCTGGTGCTCCTGTTAAGTCACCTCCATAGCAGACACATCTGGATCTTTCTTGATCTATAATGAATCCTGGGCTTCTTTGGGAGCTTTGGCAAACTTCCCCAGACTAGCAGCTCTGACTGGTTAGTGGGATTAGTCTAAAGAGGACCATTTGGCCTTTTGGTTCAGTCAGCATGATACACGAAGGTGTCACCTTTACATCAATCACCTTTGCTCAGGCTCTCAGCAGGCACGGGGTGGGGGTGGGGGGGCTTGAGGAGATAATTTGCAGATGGTAGAGAATGGAGAATGGCGTCTACAGCTCACTATTTGACTCTGGATTATTTATGAAAGCAGACTGGCGGGATCTCCTAGGCTCTTTGGCTTCACAGCTCTTTTCCTTTCCTAACTTGGATGGTTCCCTGGTTTGGGGAAAAGTACTTCCCTCTACTTCTTACTGACAGTGAGGGTTAACTAATTGTGAGAGTTAACTAACAGTGAGGGCTAACCAACTAACAGTGAGGGTTAACTAACAGTGAGGGTTAACTAACTAACAGTGAGGGTTAACTAACAGTGAGGGTTAACAGTAATTAACTAACTGAGGGTTAACTAACTAACAGTGAGGGTTAACTAATTGTGAGGGTTAGCTGACTAACTGTGAGGGTTAACTAACTAGCTGTGAGGGTTAACTAACTAACAGTGAGGGTTAACTAGCTAACTGTGAGGGTTAACTAACAGTGAGGGTTAACAGTGATTAACTAACTGAGGATTAACTAACTAACAGTGAGGGTTAACTAACTGTGAGGGTTAACTAACAGTCTAATCAATAGGGGTTGGTGTAAGAAATGTGGACTCATTCCTGAAGCCTACAATTTAGTGGGGAGACCTGCAAAACCCAAAACTCTGAAGAGCAAACAAAATAATTTGAAGTTGTGTTTTAGTGGAATTAGATAAAATGGACCGAGAGGAGGAACCGCTTTAGATGCAGGCCCAGAAGTGCTCTTCCAGGGCTACATTTCCTACTGGAGTTGGGAGAGGGAACCTGCCAGAGGAAAGTCATGGGAAGATTGATCTAAAAGCATTTTAGAACCAGGGATGGAAGGAAGATTGGAGGAAGGTATGGAGCATGCATGGTGAGAGAGAGAGGGAGAGAGAGAGAGAGACAGAGACAGAGAGAGACTTAGTTTATCTTTAATTTTCAATAATCTTTATGCTGCAACTTCTTCAAAAACACAACCGAAGATTTTGTTTGTAGACTCTATTAAATTTATTGCGAAAGATTAAACTACACACAGCAGATATTATTTGCTTCCTTATTTTAACCAACATTCATGTTACAGACTTATATTAAAATGAAACAATCTGTTTATTTTCTTGGAGATAGTCTACAGAGCATTTAATGTGCTTGCATTTTGAGACTGGAAAGGTCAGGATTTGGGTCTCTTTGTTTCTTACCAGATTTGTGACTCTGGCCAAGTCCTGCAGGCAGAGCTCTGCATTCCTCCCTCCCTCCCTCCCTCGTTCCCTCCCTCCCTTGTTCCCTTCCTTCCTCCCCTCCTTTTTTCGGCTCTCCACTGCAGACTTCATCTCAGGTTTATAGATTTTTGGTTTTGGGAGAATTAGACTACATTAAATAAAAAAACTGTACAGAAAGTGACACAGTGTCTGACACTGTATGTTAAAAGCATTTTTCAAAAATTCACATTACCACTGCATATAAATCACATTTTAGAAATCATATTTGGTGATACTCCATGAGGAAGTCAGTATGTCGGGGAACTGTGTAATAAGTACCGAACACTTGTAACACTGGATCAGAGTGAAGGGGGGCACTTGGATTCTCTCCAGTTCCCTCAACACAGTGGAAGACTCCAGATGAATGAGGCACTCTTCAAATAAAGAGGACTGGTCAGAACAGAAAACCCTCCAGGCCGGACTCAGCCAGGAGGAGATGACTTTACAGAGGAGCAGAAGGAGATTCTCCAAGTTCAGCCTCAGCAGACAGAGGGCAATGGATAGGGACTGAGAGAATCCCAGACCAGAAGGGCCTGGCAGCAACTCACACTACGCCACTGCCACATAAAGCAGAAGGAATCAGGAAGGAAAGACCTTGTCAGAGAGTCCTCTGATGTTGGCTCTCAGGAAGAGAATGGACTTCATGCCTTCTTCATGCCCAAGCTTCTGTGTTAGGACGGATCTTTCAGAGAATCCAACCAGGGGAGAAACATTTTAGAAAATCAAACAACACAATGGCCCGAGCTGCTGATCCTGGAAGAAAAGAGACAACTCAGGAAATGAAAAGTAGGAAACACCCATGAGTTTATTGTATTAAATCAAACAACAATAAAAAACCAAGGTTCTGTGAAAACTTAGAACTGAGAACAAGAATTAACCATTGTTACTATTACTTGAAATCTGATCTGAAAGGTTCAAAGAAGGGACCACACATTAGAACAGGTGAAGTGAGTGATCTAGGGACAAGGCTCAGGGAGTCTGTCAGGCTCCAGGGTAAAGCTACCAGGAGATAGACACCATGGGGCAAATCAATGCAAAAAGAGTGAATCAACCCCACCCATTCAGGAAGGCCAAATGCCAACCGAATAGGACTTCTAGAGCCAGAAAATAGAGGTAAAAGAATAAGGAAACAATATAAGAAATATTTCTTCAGAGTATTATTTTAAAAGAGCCATCGAAAGTCTACAGAACCAACATGAACACACACAGACACACACTCATATCACACACGTATACACATGCACACACACACATGCACACACAGACACACACAGACACACACTCACATGTATACACACAAACATACACACCACACACTACATCACATAACATGCACACACAGACACACACATGCACACATTCACATGCACATATTTGCACACACACATGTACACACAGACATACACATGCACACATGCACATACTCACACAGGTACACACATAGATGTACACACACACACAGACACACACACACAATCTATGAGAGAGGAATAGCTTCCAAGCATAAATTTCTGAAATTATTTCAGAGAAAAGAAATTTCATTTTCTGTGGTGGACGGTGGTATTCATAACTGTACTGTTTCTGTTTCCTTTTGTTCTGTTCTTTCCCTCAGGAAAGTCCATGTTCCCTCTGCCATTTCTCTCCCAGCTTTCTTTTCTTGCCCCCCCTTTCTTCCTCTCAGCCCTTTATCCCCCCCCCCTTCTGCCTCCTTACAAATATTCTCTGTGTCATTGAGGTGGAACAACTAGGGGTTGTCCAGCCTAACCAGGCCACGGAGACTCAAAACATTCCATTTTTGGCTTCTGTGATTAGGAGTTGGAAACAAGAGCCAATGGGCCCACTCAGAATCCGAGGGTTTTCAGGAGGTACCTTCCTTGTGGAGGAGTGTAGTGGAAGCTCCAGCTACAGGTATGGAGAGCAGAGTTAAATCACAGCTGTCAAAACTTAATGCCAACTACCAAGTAAAATAGGAACGAGATAAGTATTTTTCAGACTGTTAAAGTGGGACAACCCCAGTGTAAGAGAAGGCAAATGAAAGGATAGGAAAACACACACACACACACACACACACACACACACACACACACACACACACACACAAGGAGAGAGCACCAACCAAGCCATCAGGGATAAACCTAAGTAGAGCAGGCAGGGCAGCATGCAAGCAGGTCTGTCCACTAACACAGGAGCCCCAGGGAAGCAGGGGTCTGAACTGGCTCTGATCCCCACTCTCTGCTGAGTCAAGTACTTATTGAAAAAAAAAAAAAGATGGGATAGATGCTTTAAATTTGATTCTCAACAATTCCATCAAAAAACAAACAAACAAACAACAATAATAAAACCAGTGCCTGGCTCGTGTACACTGTTTGGAAAAAAGCAGTGAGAAAGCATCTCCCAGGAAAAGTCTGGATTAAGAGGAACATGTAAAAATATTAACATCAGGTAAAAAGCTGCAAGGTCAAGTTCACGAAGCTCAAAGCATGAATAGCTTTTAACATGGCTTTCTAACTTGGAGGTAGCAAGTCATCTGACAGTGTTAGAGCCTGCAAGGGATGCCAGCGAGACAAGACACAAAATCAACACACAACTCACTAGCTCTTCAATACGCTAGCAATATCCAATGGGAAAATGAAGAGGATTCCAAATTACATTCACAAGAACAATAAAATGTATAAAATGTCAGCAACACTGTCAACCACTGTAACAAAATGAACAAGACAAAAACAAAAACAAGGAAATAACTATGGAAAGACACCCAGGAGCTAGAGAGACCTCAGCAGTTAAGGGCTTATACTGCTTTTGCAGGGGACCTGGGTTTGGTTCCCAGCATCCACAGAGAAACCCGTGCCCTCTTCTGGAATGTTTGTTCACTTAGACACATGCAGCACACTTGTACACACAGTTACAAATTTCAGAAAATTGTTAAAAAAGAGGGTGAGACCATTGTGCGCACACACGTACACACACACATACACACACATACATACACACACACACACACACACACACATGAGAAGCAAAAACTCCAACAAATGAAAAGATACTTCTAGCAGAATTGCCTATCAATGTAAAGAGGACATCCCTCACCTAACTGTCTGCAACTTTAGCTCATGCCAAATAAAACCCCAAGTTTCACAGACTTATTCTTAAACTAATCTGGGAGGAAGAGAATATGAGAATCACTAAGAAACATATCAGAATATGGGACAAAAGTTAAAAAAAATTCAAGCAGGATGGACTTAGTGCTGACATTAACAAATCAATATAGAGCAAAGGGTAGGAATGAATAGGTCAATTGATGAGATTAGTCAATGTGATGAAAATGGGTTACCAATAGGTTTCCCGATATTGTCTTCCTTAGTTCTTTAATGCTGTGATAAAACACTAGGACCAAGGCAATTTATTAAAGAATGTTGAATTTGGGGGCTTATGTTTCTAGATGGCGAGTCCATGACCATTGCAGTAGGGAACATGGCAGCAGGCATGGTACTTACTGGAGCAGTAGCTGAGAGCTTTTATCTTGATCTACAAACATGAAGCAGAGTGAATTAACTGGGAAGAGTGTGAGCTTTTGAAACCTTAAAGCCTGCACCAGTGACACACCTCCTCTAAGAAGGCCACACCTCCTAATCCTTCCTAACCGGTTTCATCAACTGGGGCGGGAGTATTCAAATATATGAGCTTATGGGGGCCATTCACATTTAAACCACCACAAATACCAAACAGTCACCCTTGAAAATATACATTCAAGTAACATTATACAGGTTAATATATATAATTGTATATATACTAATAAAAAAAGAGGCCATGAATTTGAAAGAGAGCAGAAGGTGTATATGAGAGGGTTTGGAGGAAGAAAATGATTTAATTATAGTATAATCTCAAAATACAAAAGAAATGATTGAGGAAACGGAAACACATACATCTTTAAGAAAATTGTCATCTCACTTAGTGGGGAACAGTATTAGAGAAGGTTCTGGCTTCATCTCGTTAGAACGCAGAAGAATAACGTTAGAATGCAGCTTGTCCCACGACAAAAGAGAACAAGTGAAACGTTCTAAAATCTATGTTCTGAAAGGAAACTTAGAAAAAGAAGGAAAATATGCCTCTGATATGAAGAGGCCTATGCCATATTAACAGACATCAGAAAAGAGGGTGGTTTAACTCCTTGAAAGCTAAAAACATGGTCTGAAACATAAGACTTCTAGGCAGGAGGAAACGTTTGCAAGATCTAAGATCCTCAAAGGATTAATGAATAATGTAAAAATTTTCCAGTACAATCCCATAATAGATAAGAGGCATAAACGGGCAATTTGTGAAAGAAACACAGACGTCAATATTTTATAAATGTGAAAATAGTTAATGCTGTTAGTAAGAAGAAAATGCAAATTAGGGTAAGTGATGCTTTTATAAGACAAAGCTTGAAGATGGAAACCGTTCAATAATGGGGCACATTTATTAGTAAGTTTTGGGTCACAACTAGTCCAAGGAATAACTCATCTGAGGTGGCTATTGCTGTCTGATCTAGCCAAATGTCCAGTGTGTACTTCAGAGAGAAGTCATGGCACAGGAGCCAGGCTCTTTCTCCTTTTCTCTGCCAAGCTTCACTAAAGGTTGTTTGAGTGGTAGAAAAAGGTTTGAGGCCTTCAGACACTACACCTAATTCTGAAAAGATTCTTTTCTTGGGACTCTGTGATTTGCATTTATTTTTGTGGATGGGACAAGGAAGTATGTGCCATAGTATGCATGTGGAACTCAGTGGACAACTCGCCGGAGGTAGTTCTCATTTGTCAAAATTTAGATCTCCGTGACTGAACTCAGGTCATCAGGCTTGGTAGTAAATATTTTTTACCCACGGAGATATCTTGCCAGCTCTTGGAACCCTGCAATAAATAGATAAATAAATAAATTATTTATTTATGTTTCTTTTTAAAAATATTTATTTATTTATTTATTTAGTCCTTACCCACCACTGCTCCCCCTCCCACCCCTTCTCCCTGTCCTCCCCCCAGCCTTTTCCCACTCCAGATCCCCATTTACTCCTCAGAGAGAGCAAGGAATCCCAAGGTGAGTCATTTCCGTCTGGCATATCCAATTGAGATAGGAATGAGCCCCCTCCCTCCCCAAGTATCAAGGCGTTCTGAGAAGGGAATGGGCTCTGAGAAGCCAGCTCATGCACCAGGAATAAACTCTGGTCTGACTGCAAGAGCCTCCGTAAACTGGCCATGCCTTTCAACTGTCACCCACATTCAGAGGGTCCACATCTGTTTCTTGGAACCCTTTTAGAAGGAAGAAAATCTTTCTAGAATTTCTCTTAGGCACATTTCCTTTGTAGTTTATTATCCCAGAAGTAGGTATGGCCATCCTTGGGATCGTCTCTGGAAACGGGAGTGAGTTTACCTTCGTTGACTAGGCAAGAAAGCATCATTGTCAGGCTGCATAACTTAAGAAAGAAGAAGGATTTATTTATTTGTTATTATTATTATTTTAAGCCCTCAGTTCTGAGAGTGTAGTATTGGCCCTACTGAGGGCTCTCCAGTGTCTTACATCATGGTGAATGGCAACCTGGTAGGAGCACCACATAGAGCAATAACCAAGGCCTGTCTTAGTCTTTTCTAATCGTTCTCTGTTAAGCACTAACCAGGACTCTGGATGAAATGGTTAACTCCTTTAAAGGGTGGCCATGAGATGATCTTATTTCTTGTCGTGGGGTTCCAGCGTGGTGTCATTATTAGTAAAGTTTCTAAGAACACATAGGAGGACGTCTGTGCAGATGAGTTGTGTTTTCTCTTAAATCCCCTCTATTGCTCTTGGTTTCTCCTCCTCAGGGAGGATGTATTTCGAGCAGAAATCTGGAAACGTCTGTTCCCTGCAGACTTTCTTGTCGGTTCTACTGGCTGCTTCTAGGTCATCCCCACATTCCCAAACCAAATCACCTAAGAGGAGGACCTGGAGTTACTCTGGGTCTACCATTTTACATTAACTGTGGCTGACACTTTCCCAGGATTGAGTTACCTTCCCCAAATAAAACCAGTGTCAAGACTTTACAGAAGAAAACAGTTAACTCTAGAGACATAGTCCCCTGTACTCTCCCTTCTTCTTTATATACAGGTATTTCCCTACAGAGTATAAAGGATTATTGTTCATATTTCACAGTAAGAATCTTTCCTCTGACATAAAGGTGCTGGGTAGACCTGCAGCTGACAGATATTCAACAGTAGTCCTAGCAATAAGTAAAGAAGACAAAAACAGATTAGGGAAAAAAATCTTGACAGAAATAGAATTGCTTTGGGGACTATGATGTAAGGGCACATGTTTCACAGGGACAGAATCCCACCAACTGGCTGCCAGATGTGGGTCTGCCCTGAGATGGGGCAAACTGTTCTGCCCTACAGCAAATCAGATGTAAAGACAAGAGCCATCTGGCATGTAAACTTGGCAGAGCCTGGGAAGATGGGCTAACTCACGTGGCAAGTTATTGTTATTCTGGGTTATTATGGTGCTTGCAGCAGGGTGAGCTGTTTACACCCCCCCCACACACATATTCTTTTCAGCAGCTGCCATGAAACAGCTGGCACGAGGCTCCTGTTCCTAGGGCGCCTCTCTTTCGGCAGGGTGAATGGCTTTGTAATTCCTAGGTGTTAAATGCCAACCATTTCAGCTCTGTCTTCACTCTGCCTTTCTCTCCCTTCCCTTGTTACCCTCCCCATTTTTTCTGCTGAGGATTTTTTCTCTGAAGCGTAAAAGCAAGAGAGTAGATCTTACATACTGTGTTCTGCATCCCTCTGTTTTTAGCATCCTGCCTTGAACAAAGTAGGTGCTCAGTAGTTATTTCAAACATGTCCTCACCACAGACAGGGACCAGAAGTAACTGCTGTGACTGTAATGCTTCCAATCTCTACACTCCACTCTGACTTCTACATATCTATTTATTGGAAACAGCTAAGAGGGACCACATCAAATACATCAATTCAGTGCATTCTTCAGATACCAAGTATTGTCGGAACATCTTATTTACCATCATTCTCAATTATCTGTTACTAAGAATCAGAATGGGTTAGAGTTGGAAGGCACTCTGGAAGTGACATTTCCCAGGGAAGACCAGAGCTGTGAAGAATTTGTTCAAGGCTCTGGTGCTAGTGGAGGGCAGAACAAAATAGTTATTTATAATTCCTTGTATTCCTGGGAGGATGTCAATGTTTTCAAAGGCTCCTAACACATAAAAGCAAAATTATAATTACAATCAGGAACAAAAGAGAAAGAAATGATTTTTAAAAGATCTAAGAGAAAGGTCAAACAAAGACATCAGAAAGACAAACAGCAAAAGGTTACCCACAAACTTGGCTCTGACTGTCTCTACGTCCGATGTCAAAATAGAAGGAGAAATCCAGAAAGACACAAATCCATAATACATGAGAGAAGCATAGACTGGGAACTCCAGTCGTTATTGGCATCAGTTTCTGACAGCTATTGTCCATACAAAGAGCTCTGTGGGTTGTAACAACAGGTCCTTAACAATATCCTAATGGTGCATCCAACAAGCCTTCCTTAGTGCAGGGCTGATAGCCGATGGTAGCACAGCAAAGCTCAATTTGAAAAAAAAAATCACTTTATGTGGGTGTAAGAGAGAACTGAGAACTGAATCCAGGATTACTGGAGAGGAAAAAGCTTGCCAAATTGAGATGTGTGTGAGAACTTACCTCAAATACGCTGTGACATCAGTAATAATTACTGTTCTTAATTATGACCCAGAGGCACTGCAGACCCAAACGTATTTTCTAAATCATCTAAGAGAAATTTTAAAAAGTTCAGTCTGGTTTCAGATTAATTTAGCACTTAATTAGATACTGTCATCTGTTCCAGCTTTTGTTCGGAGTATTTGTTTTATCCCTTTAATTAGGTTGTCATGTTTTTGAGGACTGGGGCCTACATCTAGGGGAGGCGCCATTTTATTTCAACATAATATGAATCCTCAGCTTTTGTTTGTGGAGGAGGAGATCCCTGCCTGTGAGGGGCAGCTGGACATCTTAGCTCTTACTATTCTGAGTTTTTTTGTGAGTTTTACTGCTTTTGTGCCAGGAATGGGAGGGAGCTACTGACTTACTGCTTAAAAAAAAAAACAAAAAAACCCAAAACACTCCTTAATTCCAGTCCTGAATCTATAGCACAATAGAGACTAATTTGCAATATTAATAAGACTTTAAAAGGGCCTAAGATAACCAGAAGGAAACAGACTAACTTGAGGGCCAGAATCCTGTTATAACCAGCACTCTTCATTGCTAATGCCTACAGACACTAACAGTGTTTGAGATTGGGAGTCTAGACTCTGGAGCCAAACTACCTGGGCTAGAATCCCAGCTCTGCTACTCATCTGCTGTATAGGTTAGAGTATGTTATTTAACCTCATGGTCTTTTTTCCTCTTTACAAGGTGGGTGGTGATGGTGTCTATAAAGTGGATAACAGAGTGTTAGTAACTCTTCTCCACCCTGTGACTAAAGACCAGAGCAACCTGAGGGAGTTTTCTTTTGATCCCTGGTTTCAGACATTTCCGTCCATGGCTGCTTGGTATGGTGAGCTTGAGAACATTATGGCAGTGGGATTGGATGGTGAAAGATAGTCTTCACTGGTGTGGAGGAAGCTAAGAAAGGATCCAGAAAGAGGTCAGAACACAGTATAGGCAAAGGCATGCCCCTGAGCTGCTACCTCCAGCTAGACTTCATTTACTGCCTTCCCATAACGCCATCATATTGTGAATCCATTGAAGGACTGACTCGTTTGTTAGGTCAGAGCCCTCACAGCCTGGTTGTCTCTGGAGATGTCTTCAGAGATTCAAGAAGAAATGCACATCCTTAGTCTACTTTATCTGCCCACTTTGTTGTATTAGGTTTTTGGCCTGGCCTTTCTAGCCTAGCCCTGAGGTTCTGACCCATAGACCTGCAGACCCACAGAAACACACAGACACTTATATTAATTTTATGTTGATTGGCCTAGGGTCCAGGCACATTGCTAGCTAGCTCTTGTTCTTAAACTAACCCATGACGCTTATCCTGTTCAGCCGTGCTGCTCAGTACCTTTTCTCAGAGCAGCATAGTTGTCCTCTGCATCTGTGGCATCTGTGGCATCTCTGTTTTGTTCTTCTGTTCCCAGAGTTTTTCCAGTCTGGTAGCTCTGCCCACACTTCCTGTCTCTCTTCAGCCAATCAGCGTTTCTATTAAACTAGTAGGCGAGACAATAATTTACAATGGAACACTACACAGCCCAGTCAAGTTGACAGCTTCAACCATCATGAAACTGTTTGAAAAGTAGAATGAATATGGAAAATGATATTTTTAGGTGGCAAATATGTGCTGCTTTTCAATATTGTAGCTAAATACTTTTTCCCTCTGAGAAAAAACTTTATGTAGCTCAGCATGGCCTCAACTTTTTGATTAGATGCCCAAGTGCTGGGATCATAAGCCTTTACTACCATGCCTACCCACCAAACACTATTTAAAAGCTGGATATTTTTAAAATAATGTTCTAATTTGGTTACTCTCAAATATCTTGATCTTCATACTCTTGAAAATTGAGGACCCTGAAAACTTTTGTTAATGTGTGTTATATCTAAATATTAATTATAATTTAAAATGAAGAAATTAAAATATTAATTAACTAATTATAAATAACAATAAGCCCAATATACATGAATAAAATAGCATAATTACTAGAGAAAATAACCACACTTTCGAAACAAAAACACTTATGAGAAAGAGACATTGGTTTACATTTTTTGCAAGCTTCTTTAAGGCCTAGCTTAATAAAAGATAATTGGATTCTTTTAATTGGTCCTGCGTCCAACCTGTTGCAGTGCTGAATATAATGTTTGAGTTTAATCAGAAAAATCCAGGGCTCAGATATATAATTGTAAAGGACCAGGCTGTTTCTCTAGTCTACCATATGTGTTCCAATTTGGTGTCTTCTCTATACTGAATGGCTACAAGTTTTTCCTTCCTTCCTTCCTTCCTTCCTTCCTTCCTTCCTTCCTTCCTTCCTTCCTTCCTTCCTTCCTTCCTCCCTCCCTCCCTCCCTCCCTCCCTCCCTCCCTCCCTCCCTCCCTCCTTCCCTCCCTCCTTCCCTCCCTCCTTCCCTCCCTCCCTCCTTCCCTCCCTCCCTCCCTCCTTCCCTCCCTCCCTCCCTCCCTCCTTCCCTCCTTCCCTCTCCCCCTTCCTTTCTTCTTACTTTTTCTTTTTCAATATGGAGTTTCACTACCTATATAGCCAGTGTATCGTTCATGATCCTTCTACCTCAATTTTCTGAGTATTGGGACCACAGCTATGTGTCAACCACACCTGGCTAGGTAGATTCTTAAAGCTTAGTTGCAGTGTGGAATCTGAAGTCATTCTCTATTACCTTAAAATATTGCTCTATCTTATACCTTGAAAGGGTCATTCATCTATGCATGACTTTTACAGCATCCATTGGTCAATTGGAAAATATTGTTTCCCTGAGTTATATAGATCAGCTAAGTTTTGAAACACTCATGTTTATTAATGTCAACACAAATCTCCTTAAAAGTGTTCCTAAATATTGGGTAGACGTCATGTACATGAGTTTCTGCAGATTCTATTTTTCTTTAGAAAGTTTACAATTTATTATCAGAACAAATATTATCATTGATCCCTTCAGAATGACTGACTATTTTCAAGACAGTGTCTACCAAATGTCTGAGTCTGAATAGCCATAGTTTAGTTTGCCTGTTCTTTCCAGCTAAAATGATGTTCATCAGAAGACAGAGAACATTATGCTGATGTTTAGCTTGATATAGCCATTGTACTTAGGAGTATGGCTAAGGTTCTTTAATTTCTTCTGATTTCTTTTACAAACTGTGTTTAAAATCTATATACTCGATGGACTGAGATTTAATAAAAGTCATATAGTTGTTTCTCCAGGTTGTTCGTAAGGCTACTTTCTTGGCAGATGCAAGGATGTAGGTATTTTACTGCCATCTACCATTTCCTTCATATTGTCGGAGCACATCTCAGCATACAAGAGTTTGAAATTATTAGTGAGTTTGTTGCTATAACAAAATACCTGAGGCAGGCTAACCTTATTCACAGTCATATAGGCTGAAGGTAAAACCAATACAAGGGTCCTAAGCAAATGGAAAGAGTACAGGGAGGAAGAGATCTCATGGCCAGTAAGATGACAGAGATCTGTCCTAATTCTTACAGACTGCCCATTTGGTTCTTTTCTTAAGGGTGCCATGCTACCTCAGTCTGCTAAACTGAGGAACAAGCTCCCAGCACATGAAACTGGGAGACAAATTATTTTCCAAACGTGTCAATTATAAAAATCATTTTCTGCCTTTATGGATTACCAAGAACTCTAGGGGTGCTCCAGGGACCTCATCATTATATCGAAAGCCAAGCCTTTGACTTTCCATTTCCTAAGAGCCACCTTAAACCCAGCTAGATCTTTAATATCCAGATTTAATGGTTTGGGGCCAGTCCTCTCATCTCTGTTCCTGTGATTTGTAATTCAAACAGACTAAGCTCAAGGCAGCAGCTTTCCTTCTGAATGCAGCAAAGGTATTCTATGCATGTTTCTGGATTCTCTTTTCCTTCTATTCCTCATATGTTTAATGCTGAGGTTCTTTGGAACAAAAACAAACATGATGCTGCTGGATTGGGTGTGAACACTGTACACTTATGAGAGGTGTCTACATGTGTGGTGATATATTGTATATTTAATATGTACAATGATGGGCTTAAAGGCATGGGTCCATGGTTGTCCCCCCCAAATGACTCAGACGCTTATATTAACTTCATGCTGTTTGGCCTATGACTCAGGCACATTGCTAGCTAGCTCATCTTAACTCAACCCATTTCCGTTAATCTGTCTGCCACGTGGCCTGTGGCTCACCTGTGTTCCTTACATGTTGCTTCCTTGGGCATCTGACTTGATCTGTCTCTCACTCTGCCCTCCTCCTACCTATGCTCTGATTTCCCCTGCCTATTTCTATGGTGCCTGCCACGCTCAAAACAGTCCTTTAGTCACAGCATATAGAAAGACATTCCCACATCACACCACTCCCTGGCCTTCTTGGTTTGGCTCTGTCCTCTGATATTCTAGACTATTTTTGTTAAATACACAATATATCACCACATACATGCACACTGAGGAACACATCGTATGTTGTCAGGTTCTTCTAAGGACCACTTTCACCCCCACACCTTCACATTAGCTGAATGGGGGTAAAGATCTGGTATTGAGGTGGTCCCTAAAGGAGAGATGGGCTTTTAGAAGCTTTCACCCGCATATCTCAGACCCTCCTACAGATCGTTATATGCTCCTGTCTTTGGATCTGTGATTATGGCTACTGCTCATGTGTGATTTTTATCCTGCCCAGAACAGTGCTCAGTTGGGGATGAGAAGTGGGTAGTGTGTGGGAGGATCAGAGAACGGCTACTATGATAGAGTAAAGACCTAAGGAAGCCTGGGGAAAGCTGAGGAGTGGAGTCGTATTGCAGAACAGCAATTGTTGGTATAGCTGAAAAATTAAAAAAATACACGCACAACAAGCACTTGGGTTGCCTCATCAACCATCATTGACAAATGTTAATTTATTGCAGATCTATTCAAATAAAAGAAATAAAACATTACAAATAAGATTTACGTCCCCCAAGTCTATATTCTTTAAATATTCATTTCGCATTTACTTTGAAGAATGGCAGAACACTGTACAAGAAAGGGAAGAGAAGGATAATCCCTCCTTCCAGAGGCTCAGCTCTCCTCACCCCAGCTGCCCATTCGGTAACCAAAAGCAACACAGTCACTGGACAGATGCCCCTATGATGCAGTGGAGTAGCTAAGCATCCCACCCTATCCCATCCCACAGACCTACAGGACTCTTTCTGAGAGGTGATCAGGAATTTTCTGGATCCTTTTGCATTTTTATGGAGGTCTGGATGCTCTTTTTAAGAAGCATCTCTCCCTAGCCTCCTCCCTTCCTTTTATTCTGTCTCCTCCCTCCCCTCTAGGCTTATTATTTCAGGCTGGCCTTAAAGGCAGTGTGAGCTGAGGGTGACCTTGAATATGTGATCTTCCTGCGTCCACCTCCAGAATGTTAGGATTTTGGATACATGCTACCATACCTGGTTCTTGTGGAGCTGAAGATTCCATCCCAGGCCTTAGTGGATGTTAGGTGAACACTGCCCACTCAGCTATATCCCCACCTGAATTTATTTCCATGCACTGCGCAGACCTGCTAATTCTTCTTTGTCAAGCCTAAGCCCTGTGAGCCCACCAGTCTTCACATGGATGACTTGGCCAAGCAAATGGCAGTTGTCTATGTTCACAGCTCCAGGAGAAAAGAGCACAAATAAACCAGCTTTCCTTTTTTTTTTCCTTTTCACATCTCTGCAGCTATAATAAATCAGGCTGCTTGACATTTTTTTTTTTCCCAGTTGCAACTGATTCTAATGCCCTCAGTCTAGAAATCTCTGTTATATCACTCAGTGAGTGGCAAGAGCAATGGGCTCTTCTGATTAGTGAGGCTGGAGAGAAGAAATGAATCACAGTGCCTTTGTATTCTAGGACATGGGTCTGGGATGAGTGACTGAGGGAGGTCGGCCAAATCACAGCCCCGGTGACTCAGTTCTTAAATGATTTACAATGAACATAACTCTAGAGAGTTATGCTGAATAAATATCCCATTTAATAAGCATTAGTGAGAGAAGTAAGGTGGAAGGGCCAAGGTGAGGGTGGGGAGTAGTGGGGAGTGACTGCGTCTGATGGTGTCCCCATCCCCGTTTCCTCTCTGAAGGGTGGGGCTTCAAGCGGAGCAGATTTTAGAAGAGATTGGAAGTGGCTTGGAAAATTCCTTATCAAAGCCAATTTCACAGCGAAAGAGTTGGGCTTTTGGCATTACAAGTTAAAAATGACAAATAAACTGAGTCTCCCAGATCAGCCAAGCATCCAAGCAGGTATGACTCTGGCTCTTCAGAACTCTCAGCAGAATGGAGTGGCTCTTCTGGGTCACATGGAATAAAATGGCAAGAAGGCCAAGCTTTCTGTCGTCTGAGAATCAGGTAAAACAGGACAGGTTGATCAAAACATCTCAGAGTTAAAGGAGGAGCACACCAGGAATCCGTGTAATGAGAAACAAAATTGACAGACATTGTGTGTGTGGTGTGTGTGTGTGTGTGTGTGTGTGTGTGTGTGTGTGTGTGTGTGTGTGTAGCTGAGAAGCCCACACCATGTGAATAGTAAAGGATAAAAGTAAAAACTAACTCAATACAAGGCTGCAGGCTTGAGGATGAGGTGCAGATGGGGAGTGGGTGTGGGGGAAGTATGTCCACTGGCATAAAGTTCAGGATCCCCGATGTCCACAGGCAGAAAAAGATGCTTCAGTTTGAGAAGAGAAACCATTTCCCCGCATGCACTTTTATTTTGTTTTACTGCTGTAGTGCAGACCCAGAGCCCTGTACTGTAGTGTAAGTGCTCTATTTCTGAGCATATCTTCACCCCTTCCATGAACTTTTTGTTTAATCTGGGTCCTTACTGAATTGGATGATGCCCTCCCATGGTGGCAAGAGCAGGCCTTCTCTACTGAGCTATTGATTCAAATGCTAAGCTCTTCTTACAGACACACTCTAAAATAACTTTACCAGTTGCATGGACATCCCTTAGCCCAGTCAAATTGATAACCTCAAATTGCCCATCTACCACTACTTCCTCATTCTGTCAGCTAGTTGTCTACCATGGCTTAAAGGTCTCCAGTGCCAGGAAATGACCGTATTTTGAGGCAGGCCTGATAAGTTGTGAATATCTAACACTGTTGACTGTTTACCATCTCCAACCCCATAATCATTGCATTGCATAATCATTGTCCTTCTCCATAAGTCTTTCTGAACATGTTCCAGTTGCTTAGCTCTAATTAGCACTGTGTATAGCATTCCGCCTGTGTGTATTGTGGGACACTCATCAGGTTTACCATGCTCTCTTTGTCTCTCCCGGACATCAGGCTATTTGTTGTGATAGGGAAAAAGATAGGTGAGATATTGGTGATGCCTTTTATGTGAGACAGGACCCTACCTCTTTAGGGCCCCTCCCCCAGTCTTACCTCCTTTGTCCTCAGGGATATTACATGTGTGCTTGATGTTAGTGCTAAACAAGGAATAAGAGAGAGAGAGAGAGAGAGAGAGAGAGAGAGAGAGAGAGAGAGAGAGAGAGAGAGAGAGAGAGAGAGAGAGAGAACTATTGAAGAGTATATTCTGCAGCTGAAACACTTTATGGTGAAATCTAGCCAAATCTAAGCATGTTAGAAAGAATGACTTTGTCCAACACCACATACTTTCTACAAAATGGTGGTTCCCAAAGGTAGTTTTCAGGCTAGCAGCATTAATACTAATTATGCACCAGATAAGATGTGAATTTGAGGCCTCATCCCAGCCTATTGTATGATGAACACTTTATTGGTGGCAGAGAAACTCTTCCAGGTGATTGCAATTTGAAGATGGCTGAGATATTCGTGTTCTACTCATTTGTACTCACAGAACTTGTATATTCCTTCCTTCTTATGAGTACTTATCACAGGCTTATTGGCCTGTGATAGCCCCTTTCCTGGAGACCAGTTATCAGCCAAACAAGAAGCCTCTTTGCCAAGGGAGATAATATGGACAACCCACCCCTTCCCTCAATGCAGAGGCCAACGACTGACGTGGAGTTCAAAAGGCAAACCTCTCGCTATGGTAGAGAGACAGTTTCTGCTCTAGAGCTCCAGGTGGGGACCAGATATAAATTAAGGCCACAGAGGGTGCAGAGCTTCCTTCCCCTTCTGCACTATCCTGTTTGCTTCTCTACCCTTCCTCGAATACTTTCTCAGCAAGATTTTCAGAAGAATAAATATCTCTGATTGCACTTCTCAGGAACTTGATGGTCATCAAAATTAAGTGAAGAACTGAAGGATTCTGAAGTAATTTTGGAGTCCCATATGAATACCAGAAAGCATTTAGACAATTAAGCACAATATAATTTTTGGCTAGCTTTTCCATGTATCATTATTTGAAAGATGTGCTACCATGCACACCAGTAGGAATACCAGCAATGGAATGAGTGACATTCAATTTCTTTAGTGCCAGAGGATGGCTGAGTCCTTAGCATTCTTGGAGATGTTCAAGCATCTTCATTAGTTTGTTCTCAGACCTCTAGTGAGGGTGGTGAGTAAGGCCCCTAGTTGGCTGATAAGAAGCATGAATCACAGGAAGGGTAAGTGATGGCTGAGAGCCAGTGACTAAGTGAAATAAAATTCTACTTTCCCACCCAACTCCCCCACACACTGTAACTCATCCCTTCCTATACTGATCATGTGACATTCATTAGATATAAATCTTCACCCTTCTAGAGCTGCTTTAAGAAAAAAGTATTTCTGGGCAGGAAATGTGGAGAAATAAAGTTTCAGTGAAATAAAAACTACCATCCAATCTTTAGCATAGAAAGCAATTTAATGTTTCTGTTACAATAAGGTTTCTTGGCCCCGGGTGGCCAGAGGTCCAAACCCATAGACCTGCCGCCCCAGACCCCTTAGCTGCCCTCTGCTGTTTAGTCCCCCCAAAATGACTCAGATGCTTATATTAAGTTCATACTGTTTGGCCTATGGCTCAGGCACCTTGCTAGCTTGCTCTTACATGTTAAGTCAACCCATTTTCATTAATCTGCTTGCCATGTGGCCCGTGGCTCACCTGTGTTCCTTACATGTTTCTTCTCAGGTGGCTGGCTCGATCTGTCTCTGACTCTGCCCTTCTTTTCCCACCTATTCTGATTCCCCACCTACTTCTTCTACGATGCCTGCCATGACCAAAACAGCTCCTTTGTTTAAAGATTGATATTCACAGCATATAGAAAGACATTCCCACATCATGTTTCCATCGACTTTATAGTTCACTGTGCTTGCATAGAACAATGAAGAAATTTGACAGCTGAATAACAAGAGCTATATGGATTTGACAGCAAAGTGGGCAAGATTATTCCAAATCCCTATGAATCTGTCCTTCTAAACAGGGCCTCACTGGAGTTGTGTCTAAGGAGATACTGCAGCATTAGGGCTGGAATTCGGAGACTTTATCCTCTGCAGCCAATGTCACTTGTACTTGGCCAGGGCTGATGCTGGACTCAATAGAGAAGTTGGGGTGCATGGGATGCTGAATGCTTTGAGTGGGTCTGATTTGGAAATGTATTTATCATGGGCCTTATGCAGGGGATAATGTGACTAGTGGATGTAGTCTCTTGCGTAAGATATGTTACCATGACCTTTTGTGTTCTGCTCTGTGAATAATTCCATTTAGCAAGCACTTTGTATTGAATTCCTGTAATGTACCAGCCAGTGTATCCAGTGCTGTGGATACAGAGATGAAAGACACAGGCAGGCCTTGCCTTCCTGACTAAAAAGGTAAGATGGTTAAGTAGACAAACAATTGCCTTCAGTTGAGACCAATGCTGAGGAAACACACAGGAAGGAGCGCTGTCTTGCTTGGCTGGGAGCTGGGGAAAATACTAAGCAGAGCCTTCTCTAATGAACTACTTTTGAGTTGTCTTGAAGTATAAGAAGAATGGACTAGAGACAAGCAGGCTGGTTTGGGAGAGAAGAGGAGATAGAATGTCACTCTCAGTGGAAAGAACAGCATGGAGAGATGAAGGACTGGAGAGTCACGTGTATGGTGGGTACAGCCGCTGATCATAAGAGGCTGAGGGAGGAGACAGGCTCTAGAGTATGAAAGGTCCATGATGCTAAAGACAAGACCTTGGACTTTATCATAAAGGTGATTCTTAGTCATAGAATATCAATCAGCTAAATGAGAAGTAGGAACTTAAAGACTTTTGTGATAGAAGTATGGCAGTTGGAGATTATCATTGCAGAGATGACAGACAGGAGTTTGTGCTGGCACAGAGGAAAGAAACATTGAAGGTTTGAATAGGGAAGACCACAGTTTTAAATTTCAGCTTCATTTTCAGACATTGTCCAGGTAAGCTGTGGTCGATTAAACTACCTCTCTAAGCCTTACCCTTCCCATATGGAAAATGGCTCAGTGTAAGGCTGTAAGGATTGGATGAGGTAATATCAACAAAGGGTTTGGTGTAGTGACCTAATCACAGAATAAAATAAAAATATTACAGAGCTGAGGTTGTAGCTCAGTTGTAGATACATGTTTATTTGGTTCTTAGTCTAAGATGGAAAGGTAAGATTGACCCAGTCTAGTGAGAGCATCTTTGGCTACATTTTATCATAGTGAATATAATCTTTATGAGAAGAAGTGATAGTGAGAGAGATCCCATGGTGTGGTGGTTTGAAAGAAAACAGCCCCCAAAGGGAGAGGCACTATTAGGAGGTGTGGCCTTGTTGGAGGAAGTACATCACTGTGGGGGTGGGCTTTGAGGTTTCTTTTGGTCAAGTTTCCCTCAGTGTGACAGTCAGTTGGTTTCCTGTTGCTTGCAAGATGTAGGACTCAGCTACCATGTCTCCTTGCACACCACTGGCTCCCTGCCATGATGATAACAGAAACTCTATAACTGTAAGTGAGCCACCCAATTAAATATTTTTGTTTATAAGTGTTGACATGGTTCTGATGTCCTTTCACAGTAATAGAAACCCACACTAAGAGACATGGCAAGATAGGAAATGAGAACAGATTCAGGTCACTCTTCCTCTTTTAGAAGCTCCTGTCTAGGGAATGAAATGCATGGCCACTTGGAAGTTACTGAAATCTTCCAGGGTAACCCTATCATTGCTCAATCAGCTCATACTAGGTCCCATCTCTTAACTATATCACCATCTCTTAACATCATTATGCAGGGAGTAAGCTTCCAACACATAACACCCTAATCAAGTTGGACACCCCCTTGAAAGCAGAAACTGATACAAGGATAGGGGTTCTGGAAACACAGAGATGAAAACTACTGACAGTCTGACTTGATGCACTGGATGGAAGATAGGTAGCTGGAGCGATTGTCCTCAGACCTCGCTGAAGAAACAGGATATACCTTTCTTATAGTTGTGACCAAAATACCTGATGGGAACAACTTGTTGTTGGGGGAGGGCAGTTAATTTATGTATAGTAGGATTGTATTCTGTTCCATTGTAAATAATTGTCCCTCCTACTGTTTTAATAAAAATACTGATTGGCTGAAGGCAGACAGGAAGTGTGGGTGGGGCTACCAGACTAAGAAAACTTTGGGAACAGGAAGAGCAGAGCAGAGATGCCACAGAGAAGCCAGCAGATGCAGAGGACAACTATGCTGCTCTGAGAAAAGGTACCGAGCCACATGGCTGAATAGAATAAAAATCATGGGTTAGTTTAAGAGCAAGAGCTAGGTAGTAATATGCCAGAGCCATAGGCTGATCAGCATAAAATTAATACAAGCATCTGTGTATTTCTGTGGGACTGCAGAACAGTGGGTCAGAACCTCAGGGCTAGTCTGGAAAGGCCAGGCCAGAAATTTAATATTACAAATGGTGGCCCAACATTGGTGATAAACACCCACATAAAGCTGGAGAAATATTAAAAATGATTCTAGAGCACAAAATCAGAGCCAAAAACAGCTTCCAGGTTGTGTCTCTCACATGAGCCTTGGTACAGAGCCGCCCTGGTGAGGCATGTGGGCTTGGGGTTTTTGGAGTACAGTTTAATAGGGCTGGTTCCTGAAGTCTCACAGGAGCCTAGATTTAAGCAACAAACTGTAAATGATATATTGAAGTTTTGTGTTTATATAGACAAAAATGAAACAGAATCAGGGACTACTTTTTAGTTGCAACAGCATTTTCTTGGGTCAGCTTTGTTTGCTGGAGACAAGCAGAGGCTTGGCTTTTTAAAGAGAAGCTTCCTGATTCAGCCTTAGAGGCAAAACACTTGAGAGTCTTTTAAGAGCCCCTGCTGCCAAATACTAAAATGGAGTTAATAAGCAGCAGACCACAGTGCTTTACTTGGTGATTATATGGACTCTAAAATTCTCCAGAGTGTTAATTGTGGGTCCTACCAGTACCTCTACTAAAAAGCTAAATCCTATGATGCTAGACTAGAAGCTGGGTGGAGTCATCCATCCTAGCCAAACCTATAATCTTTAGCCACACCCTGACAGACTAAAGGTGTGGACAGAAACAGAAAGAAATAGAAGGATTTGGGTGGAGTCATCCACTCTAACCAAGTAAAGGTGTGATCAGAAACAGAAAAAGATAAGAAATAAGTGACATACAGTAAAGACAGATTAAAAGTACTCTAAATGATTTAGAGTGTGTTTAAAAACTATGTAGGCTTGAGAGAGAAAAGAAAACAAGAACAGGGGTAGAGAAAGTCCTTAAAAAAGAAATAGAGTTAAAAAAATAAGCCACATAAAGATGGAAAATATAAAGTGCCTGGATACTGTGTGTTATTGTCTTGTCTTTAAGGGTTTTTTTTTTTTTTTTTGACTGAAAATGACTTAGTAAAAGCTGATAAAATCCATTTGATTATAAATGATGCTGGATTAATTCAACCTGTATATTTTGTAAATAAGTTGACTTTAAAATTGAAATAAAAAGATATGCTACTTTGGAGAAGAGGTTTTCTTTTTATTTCCACAGAAAATGAGAGGCTGTGGATTTATTCCAGGTTTAAGATAATAAAGTTTGATAGTAGAAGACTCCTGAAAAGTCTCCAACGTAAACAGATGGCCCAGATGATCCAGCATTTCAGAGCACTACTGTTGAAGTTTCCTCTGAACTCTGCATCTAAAACAAGTTCAAGGAGACTGGCTGAGTTGACCCAGCCTTCTAGACTATTTCACTAAAGACTTGTCCATAATCCTAAATTTTTCTTTGGGTCTCCATGGGTTTGCCAGTGTCCTCATTCAGCAGGAATGGACTATGGATGTTTGTCTTTGTTTACAGTGTTAGTTACAAGTTGTTTTAGATCATGGTGAAAAAAAAAAACTACACAAAGGAAATTAGATTTGGGGTTCTTGTTTTAAAAAGAAAAAAAGAGGAAAATGTAGTGGGATTGTGTTTTGTTCCATTGTAAATAATTGTCCCTCCTACTGGTTTAATAAAAACATTGATTGGCTGAAGGCAGACAGGAAGTGTGGGCGGGGCTACAAGACTAAGAAAACTCTGGGAACAGGAAGAACAGAGCAGAGATGCCACAGAGATGCCAGAGAAGCCAGCAGATGCAGAGGATAACTATGCTGCTCTGAGAAAAGGTACCGAGCCACATGGCTGAACTGGTTAAGAGTCATGGGTTAGTTTAAGGTAAAGATTTAGTGAGTTATATGCCTGGGCCCTGGCCAATCAGCATAAAATTTATGTAAACGTTTGTGTGTCTCTGTGGAACTGTGGATCTGTGGGTCTGAACCTCAAGGCTAGGCCAGAAAGTCCGGGCCAGAAACTTAATACTACACTTATGGAGGAGGAAGGATCCTGCTTCTTATGTTAGAGGATTCAGTCCCTCCGCACAAGAAGAACATGGCAAAGTAACTCACTTCACACACCAGTGGACCAGGAGACAAAGCATCCAGGCCTTTGCTTTCTTCTTTCATTGTCTTCTGTCATCAGAACCCCCTGCCCATTGGGTATGCTGTCCACAGTCAGGATGGGTCTCCTTCTCCTGTTAGTCATCTGTGCCAATACCATCACAGACACACCCAGTGTGTTCTCATCAATTGTCTAGGCCAGTGGTTCTCAACCTTCTTAATGCTTTGGCTGTTTAATACAGTATCTTATATTGTAATCCCCAACTATAAAATTGTTTTTATTGCTATTCCTTAATTGCAATTTTGCTATTGTTATGAATCCTAATGTAAATATATGATATGTAGGATATCTGGTGAGCCCAAAGGGGTCACCGCCCAGAGGTTGAGAACTGTGGGAGATTGTGTTGTTTCATTTTAAATAATTATCCCACCCACTGGTTTAATAAAAAGTACTGATTGGCCAAAGGCAGGCAGGAAGTGGGCAGGGATACCAGACTAAGACAACTCTTGAGAACAGGAAGCACAGGGCAGAATGCCAGAGAAAAGCCAGAAGAAGCAGGGGACAACCATGCTGCTCTAAGAAAAGGTACCGAGCCACATGGTTGAACAGCAAGAATCATGGGTTAGATGAAGGGTAGAGACCTAGCAAGTGATATGCCTGGGCCTGAGGCTGATCAGCCTAAAACTATTGTAAACATCTGTGTATCTCTGTGGGATTGTGGGACTGTGGGACTGTGGGACTGCGGGGCTGCAGGTCTATGGGTCCTAAACCTTGAGGTTAGGCCCGAAAGTCCATGCCAGAAACCTCCTACTACAGAGAACCACTGTCATACATGGTTCTGAATCTAGTCAAGTTGACAGTTAGTACTAATCATCATGCCCTAGAAGCAGTTAGTCTTCTTGGGAAGGGATCACAGGAACCACTAGTGAGGGAGTGAGTAGAGTAAAGCCAGGTATCCTTACAAATCAGTAGAGGTTTCTTACTGGGTGGGCAACAGGAGACCCTTAGGGGAACTTCTAGAACACAGCTCAAAATGGGATTCTTCCAAAGCACGGGAGGGCTGCAGGTATGTTTCCTTCTGTCCTTGACTGAAATTTCAAGCTGTAAGTCTCCAGTGTGTTCAGGCTGTTCTGTGCATGGGTTGGACAAACTCCAGGTAGGGTCTGAAGGCCTATGCATTTCTTCGGCTGCAGTGATGGGTGCCTAACTGACCGTGTCAAGTGCAACTGAATTCTCATTCAGTTTGAGAGGGACTCAGGCATCAGCAGAAAGGATGGGTCGCTGTATCTCCCAGTCCACTAAAGGGATAATTAAATAATATTTAGAAGGTAGGAACAATAGGTCTTGATAAAGATTGGTTATTAGGTCCAACAAGGTGGCTCAGTAGATAAAGGTACTTGGTACTAAGTCATTAGCCTTAATTTGAGTCTCAGGACCAACATGATAGGAAGTTAGCTGAGAACCAACTCTTGCAAGGTGGCCTCCAACCTCACATGTGTGCAGTGATGTGAATGGGCACATGCACACACACAATAAATAAATGAACAAACATAATTTAAGAGAGAAATGGGCTACTGGGTGTAAGAAAAGGGAGTATTAACACTCTTAGGTGAATAGCTACATGTAATGGCTGCCGAGGGAGGGAGAATCAGTCTTTTCCAGGGACCAGCTTTTCAATCCCAGTGTCCACTCTAAATAAATACATATATGGAGGAGCACTGGGCTCAGCGGGTTGTATTTATAGATACATACATAAGCACATATGTAACAAACACAACAGAAGAAGAGGTCACGGCTTTAAAAGGGAGCCTTGGGGACACAGGCAGAGTTAGAAGAAAGGAGGTGGTGTGACAATGATGTAAATACGGGACCCATGTATAAAATTCTCAAAAATCAAATAAAAAAGAGAGGCATTAAAACAATGTTTATATTTGTGAGCTTTCATTTCCATTTACTGAGCTCTAAACAGTAGCCGTGGGGTAGTTGGGGGTTAATCGTAGCAGAGCAGAGGAAATGCTTCTCATTTGGACATGCTGAGTCGGAAGAAGGCAGCAGTACAGTCGAGTGTCAGCTTGGGTTAGCAAATGGCATTTCCCCGTCTCTCTGTTAAACTACTCAGGTTTTAATTTGACATATGAATTTTGTGGAGCAAGGCCTAACTGTGAAAATGAGGGAATCTCCCCAGCCCCCACCGAAAGAGGACATGTAATATGAGGCTGAAGTGACTCCTACTGTCTGTTGCTCATCTACTTGTTCTTGGCCCTGTTGGTGAGTTCTGCTGCAGTTCCTGTGACGAAAGGAAGCAATAAATATTCTGAGTTATTGCGGAGCTGCTGAAAATCAGGACACCATTTTGAGGTCTCTTCTGGGTTGCTGTAGAACCCCGTAGTCCATTGAGTATTGTCTTACTCTGCTTCAGTTCGCTTTCAAAACTTCCTGCATTCCAATTATGCTGTTGTGGCTGAGTTCAGGACTAAAGTGAAGTGCTTGCTTTCTGAAATGGAATTTTTAGATGATAAGAGCTTATATTTGCCAAGTGTAATAAGCCAGATAGTTAGCTAATTATAGAGTAGAACTCATCCTGATTATATATATTTTTTTCTCTCCATAGGCATATATCTTTGCATTTGGAGACATGCATCCTGTTTTTGCTCTATTTCAGAATGCATTTTTCAATAGATGTTGAAACCACTTACATTTTAATTTTCTGAAGCGGTTTCTTTGATGGATATTTTATTATAGGAAGAAGTTTAGAACACCCTCGCCAATGGAGCCAGAGACAAAGACATGAAAGAGGTAAAGTCTGGTTTGGCTTTCTTTCACGGTGACTTTCTTCCTCCCCCAGGACCATCCCCTTTTCCTGTGATCATTGCCAGGGTGCAGTGAGCTTCCACCTCCAGAGAGATATTTCTGTCATAGTCACAGACCTGAGAGGCTTGTGTGTTTGCATGTGATGTTTGCTTCAGCCATACTTGTCTGTAAACTGTTGGCTTTGCAGGGGGCTCTGGTGAAAAATGGAAGAGGAAGGGAACAAATGGGGCCACAGCAGGGCCAGATGCCCCGAGTCTACCTTCTTCCATAGTGGAGTGCAGTGGGTTGAGAGTAACAGTAAAGACTAGGCCCAAAGGAAGCAGCCAAGAAGAAGTAAGGCAGTATGTGATGGGACATCATTCTAGATCAAGCATTTTGCTGAGTGTTCTGCACATTTATTATTTCATTTAATTGAACAAAACGATATATTTTCTTTAAAATGTAATCAAGAGTAGACATTTCTAGAGAAAGTAGAAAGCGTTCTGCATGCTGGCCCTTAGAACAAACCCTCTTTTTTATCTAAAGAATCTTAAAGAATAATTTGTAGGTTTACTTTCTAAAACATGGTATTTTCTCAAAGAGATAATAATATAGTAAAATTAGAGGCTTTGAATCTCAAATTTTAGGAGAAATAAAGTATCTTGTACATTTCAAAATAAAATAATGTTTTTTAAATCATTATTTGATTTAGAAAATTTAAAAGTTACACTTACTGATTTATTTTGTATGTTGGGGGCACAGCATGTATTAAGGTGTATGTACGGAGGTCAGAAAAACAACCTACAGAAGTTAATTCCCTTCATTATATGAGGCAGGGATGAAGATTGAACTTAGGTTGTTAGACTTGGCAGCAAGCACCTTTGCCTGCTGAACGATTTTGCCAGCCCTCATTATTTTTATCTGTAAGGCTCCAATCAGCAGATACACAGAGACAGCATGCTTTTAGAGTCTTCTGCTCTGCATTTGATGGGACTGACTCAAGAATAAAGCTTCACTTGCTATGGGATATCTCCTTGGGGATCTGTCTTCTAGAGCTGGGTTTTCCTGGCTTGGGAGATAAGGTTGGTAACTGACAAACATCTGGTGTTTGCTTTTAGAGCTTGAGGACTGGGCAGCCAGCCTGTCAGGTGCATGTGCAGTTTAGTTGCTGGGAAAAACTGCTGAACTTTGCAAAGACCGTGGGTGGTAAAAAACTTGTGTGCTTGACCCACTGTTCAGCTTGGAGCTAGCACTGGCTTCAACTATAACTTTAACAGGCAGCTTTGAGGGAACCTCTATTCATTGTAGTGGCTCACTCTATAATTAGTAATAAAGGAACACAGGCACCTAGAAATATAAAGGGCCAAACAACAACCAACTAGTAAAAGTAAGACATTGGACTTTTCCTCCAAACTCTGTGGTTCTTTCAAATTAATAAACATTCTATAAACTTCTGTTCTTGCTTCTTTTTATTGACAAATCTGGGTTTGATTCTCATCCTGGACTTTTATGATGTATGTATGATACTCAGGCTTTGTCTGACTTACTTGTGCCTCGGTTTTCTTATTTGCAAAGTTGAGTTAACCATAGTTCCTGTGGCATGAGGTAGCTGAAGAATTAAATCCACACAGAACACTCTGTGAAGAGCTTTGCATATAGAAAAGCTTCCTCAGTAAATGCCAACTCACATTATTATCTTCATTTCAATTTTAAATGAAATGCACAGAAGACATAGACATAGATAGTTTAATGTCTTTTTATCTTTTGCATTTTGAAGACAAAGTCTCATGTAGCCCAGGCTAGTCTTGAACTACTCCTCCTGCCTCCATCTCCCAAGTGCTGGGATGAAAGCTGCCATTAGGCCTGACTTAGTGGTCCTAAGTCTTCCAAGTCATCCTACCCACATCAGGCATTCATTCCTCCATTGAAAATTAACGGTAGTATTGTGTCAGTCTTGATTCATGACTTTTCTGTTGAAAGCCAATCCTAGGCATTGTGCCATTTTGTTAACAATGTATATCCCCCCTTCCCTTTTCTCTGCAGTGCAGGGGAATCAAAGCCAGAACAATCACTCCAGCACTGCATGATGTGATCATTCCAAGTGTGCATCTTTTTGATACTACCACCTTAATAAGTGGTTTTGGAACCTCTTCAACTCAAGGCCAGCTCCTAAAGGAGTTACAGGGCTCTGATAAAACCTCCACAAATGTTTATTTAATTAGTGGATGAACAACTCAAATTTAGCTTTCATTTCCTTTTTAGTTAAAGGTTTAAATGAGGGCAGGAACTTAGTAGCAGATGCATATGAAATCATAAATACTTTTACGAAGTCAACAAATGTTTTTAGTTGTTGGGTAAGATTTTGCAATACCCCCAATCCCACAGGCTCAGCATCACCAGAAGCCCTAACAATGCTTGAATAATTAGCTCTTGAAAGGAGGTTTAATTCTGGTACTGAAATTATTTGTGAATGTCTGACTTCAGGCAACTCCATGAAAAGCAATTAGCAAATTCCTCAAATACATGACAAATCCTTTATTACTGTGCTTATAAGTGACACGGCTTACAGAGAACCAAATGTAATTAAATAACATTAACTTGAAATCTACCACAGACTCAAGATCTACAAGTTGTTAGACTTGGCAAGGCAAAACTTCTCAAACATTAGGTTGTTTCTGGTGAAAGATAAGATTCCATTAAGCAATCCCAACATGTTTTGTTTTATTTGTCTTACAGACAATCCTTTGGCAGTAACTTCCACTTAGCTTTTATTATATAAAAATATAACAAAATTTCAGTATATACAAACATTACATTACACAATGTACAGGTTAAAAACACTAAGAAAATGACAAGCCACAGGTGAAATTAAAGCGAATAGCATGATAAGAAAAATTAAATACTGCACACATTTCATAAAAATTACATTAACTACATTTTTTTTTGTTTGCAAATACCAAACAGTACCAATGTGATTGGAAATAGCTTCCAACAACTTCATTTTAAGGCACATCTTGCATATTTATATACACAACACTGAAACCGGTCAATAACTTAGGGACATCTCAGGGTGACCTGTATATGTGTGTGAAGACATGCAGCATAAGATTACACATTTTCATTGGCTCCCTTCTTCGGGGACACATATCTGCCACCAGGAGGGGACTCATAGAGGGGTACTCCAATCTCCTGTAGGTCTGGGAGCCTCCCTGGACGGGGAGGGGAGAGTAAAGTAACTGTCCTGTCATAGTCTCTATGCAGCACTTTCTCATAGACGCTCTGCAGCCCCACTGTCTTGGGCAGCTGGGCTTGGTAGTAATTGTCCCTGCGCAGAGGATCCCGAGGCAGGGATGTGCTCTTACAGAAGGTTGACATCTGGGCTGGTGGGTGAGGAGGTGGGTGTGCACTGGGTCCTGTACAGGACGGGCTCCAGCAGCGATCGGAATGGCCCAGGATCTTGCACTCAGCAGTGCATGCCCACAGTCCTAGGGAAAATAAAAAGAGAGAAAGAATTTCCTCAGGTAAGTACACCTAGGCCTGCATCTGCAGAACCTCAGCCAGGGCCAGGGCAGCTGAAGAGGAACCTAAAAGGCACATGCTTTCCATAAAAATAACCTTTTATAATGCAAAGCGTAGCTCTTTTGCTGGGTTGAAAAGAGAAACAATAACAACACAAAACAATAAACAGAGGACTCTCCTTCCCTGGCTAGCAGCACCTCTAACAGGATGGGGGTCCAGCTGGGGCTGGATTATTGAAGAGAGGGTTGAGGGAGAGGGGTTGGGAACAGAGCAGGCAAGCAGTTGGGAAAGGAAGGAGGGCGGCACGCCTGGGCTGGGGAGAAGCATCCTCACCGCTCTGCATGTGGTTGATGAGATCCTTTTTCAAAGCGTCGCCGCTGATGTCGGAGTCACTGTCATTGAAATCACTGTCTCCTTTTCCGCTGTCTTTGCCGCTGAACTTCTCAGCTTCTCGGCCAGAGATGGTGTTGAACGAATGGCCTTTCCATACCGCCACAGGGGGTGCGGGCTCCTTCCCGAAACCCGGAGAGGCACCATAGGGCTGCAGCAGGGAATGGGTGGAGGGGGGGGGGAGGGGAGAAGGTGTGAGGGTTGGACGAGACACAAAAAAAGCAAGTGCAATAGGTTATTCGTTTCCCTGCGAGAGCCCACCCTTACCCCTCTTGTCTCCCTTCTCCCAGCCTGTCCGCGGAGCACAGAGGGGGGCGCCCAGCCGAAGGAAGGCCTCACCTCGGCGTGCGCGCCTCGGAGCCGCTGCTGCCCCTCGAAGTGACAGGCGCTTTCCCCAGTGGCGCTGCCGCCCTCCGAGCCCGGCACTTCGGCCGCGGCGACCGCGGGCGGGGGCGCGTCGGCCGCGGGGCTGCCAAAGGGCGCTTTGCCGCTGCCAGGGAAGGTGAGCACGTCGAACATGTTGGGCCTGGGCCCAGCTCCCCTGGCGGTTTCCTCCGGGGAGCCAGGGGTCGAGGCTCCGCCGCCCGCCGCCCCGGGCCGCTCTTCCCGGAGGGCCCCCCCTTTGCGCACCTCCTTCTTGCGGCGGTTGCAGGTGGTGGCGATGGCGATGATGGCGGCAAGCAACAGCGTGCAGCTCCCGGCCAACACGATGATGACGATCAGCGGCGTGTCCCACTGCAGCGAAGGCCCCGATGGCGCTAGGCGAGAGCCAGGTGGCCGGGAGTGCTCCTGGCTCCCGGCACTGGCAGGAGCGGCTGGCCCACCGCCTGCTGTTACCACAAAACTGACGGTGGCAGTGGTGGTGAGAGGGGGGCGGCCGCCGTCGGATATGACCAGCAGGGCCTTGAACACGCTGCCAGGAGGCTCCTGCGAGAGATCTCCGGTGAGCACGATCTCCCCCGTGCGGCGGCCTACGGAGAAGGCCTCGCGCGGCTCCTGCTGCAGCAGATCGAAGGCCAGTTCCCCGTTGGCACCTTCATCGGAATCTCGGGCCTGGATGCGCGCCACAGCTGTGTCCTTTGCAGTCCGTCCAGGAACTGCTACTTCCAGGGAGCCATTGGCCGGCGCCGGGTGCACGAGGACTGGAGGGTGGTCATTCTGGTCCAGCACCCGCACTTGAACCAGAGCATTGCTGGAAAGCTGAGGGGTTCCGCCGTCACTGGCCTGGATGCGCACGTCGAGCTGGCGCAGTGTCTCGTAGTCAAAGCTACGCAGAGCGTAGATGGCCCCGGTTGCCGGGTCCACTGAGACGTAAGTGGACACGGCTTCCCCAGAGCGGCCCACTTCGGCCTCTACCAGCCTGTAGGTGACCTGACCGTTGCGACCCAGGTCCGGGTCACGGGCGGCCACTGTGGCCAGATAGGCGCCTGGAGGGTTGTTTTCACGGACTGACACCTCGTAGACGGGCTTGGTGAAGAGCGGCGCGTTGTCGTTCTCGTCACCCACGCGCACGGTGTAGGGCCTCACAGTGCGCAGAGGGGGCGCGCCACGGTCCTCGGCCACCAGGGTCAGGTTGTACTCGGCGATGCGCTCCCGGTCCAGAGAGGCCGCGGTGACCACCAGGTAGCTGCCCGCGTAGGCCGGCTGCAGACGGAAGTGCTCGTGCCCGTAGAGGGCGCAGCGTACCTGCCCGTTGGCGCCCGAGTCCCTGTCCGAGGTGCTGACCAGCGCCACCAGGCTCTCGCGCGCCGCCCCCTCTGGCACCAGAGAAGTGGCACCGGCTTCCTGTGTCCCCGGCCCCGCCGACGAGGCCGTGTCCGCTCCTCCGAGTGCGGCGGCAGCGGCGGCGGCGGCAAAGGGCGAGGCGGCTGGAGCCCCCGGGGCGGCCAAAGGGGTGATGGAAATATCGGGAGCGTTGTCGTTGACGTCTCGGATGCGCACGATGACCTTGCAGGTGGCTGTCCGGGGCCCTGGACCTCGGTCTTGAGCCCGTACATCCAGCTCGTACGTGTCCTGCCGCTCATAGTCCACCTGCCCGGCCAAGGTGAGGCGGCCAGAGCGGGGGTCGAGCCGGAAGAGGTGGCGGGCTTCGGGAGGGGTGCGGGCCCCAAAGGTGAACACTACGTCACCATTGGGACCCTCGTCCGGGTCCGCAGCGTCCAAGTCCAACAGCAGCGATCCCACAGGTGCGTCCTCGGCCAATTCCACCTCGGCCACGGCACCCTGAGGGAAGGCCGGGCTGTGGTCATTGGCATCTAGCACGCGCACGCTGAGTGCTGCTGTGGCGGACCGTGGCGGTCGCCCTCCGTCCTGAGCCACCAGCTCCAGGCTGTAGGAAGCCTGGCTTTCACGGTCCAGCTCCTGTAGCAGCACCAGGTCTGCACACTGGGCACCATCCGCGCGTGTCTGTAGCTCCACGCGGAAGGGGCTATGAGGCTCGGCCAGGCGTACACTCTGTAGCCCGTTGGCACCCACATCCTCGTCCACGGGCACCTCTAGGGGGATGCGCGTGCCTACGGGAGCACTCTCTGAGACCTCCACCGGGATCTGGGCTCGGGGAAAGCGGGGTGCATGGTCGTTTATATCCCTCACCTCCACCTCCACGTGCACCAGTCGGAACTGCTCCTGCGAGAAGCTGACCACATCGAAGGCCAGCACACACTGTGGGGCCTGGCCGCACAGACGCTCACGATCCAGACCCGCGTCCCCGACGGTCAGCTGCCCATCGCCCTCACGCACCCGGAGCAGAGAGCTGTTGAATTGCTTCATCAGGCGGAAGCTTGTGTCTCCAGACACTTTCATGTGCAGGTCCTCTGCAAGGGTTCCGATGACCGTGCCAGGGGCATCTTCTTCGAAGGTGCTGTATCGGACTGTCTTGCTCTGGGCCACTGAGAGCACCCAGCAAAGACTGAAGAGCTGTAAGGGGAAGAGGCAAGGGCTGCCCCAGCGCTTCACTGGACTCATATCGCCAAGCCCCAAGTGCTGTTCCTAAAGGCTAAGCTAGAGTCCTCTCCGGTTTGCCGATCGGAACGTGAAGTCTCAGGCTCCCGGGACCACGCTCTTTGCGAGCCCTGTGTGGGTGAAGTCGGCTGGCTCGGAGGACGCGCGGACCCGCCCTCACTCGGTGCCTCCGCCTCCTTTCCCGGGGCTGGAGCTGCGCCGCTGAGCGCCGCCTCCGCCTTTATAGCTGCCGATATGCAAATGGCTGGAACGGGACAGCCAATGGCCGCTTAGCCATAACGCCTCTCCTCCGCCAACCACTGACAATCCTTTTAATGTGGAAAGGCTTAGAGGAGAAAACAAGAAAGGAAAATGAGGGAATCTTTCCTTTGTTTTAAAAACTCCTGCTTCCATTTTCTGTTAGCACCTTGCTTGTAGATAAGTTAGCATTGGTCTCTGGAGTAAACGAAGCGGTTGGTTTTGGTAACTGGGTGCCGGGCACCCTCAGTCCTCTGCCAACCGCTCGCTGGTTCTAAGCGCGGAACAGACTGGGTTTCTCTTTGGAGGCTCGGATCTCACAATCTTACCCCCTCCGCCCCTTTATTTTGCATCTTGAAAGCTTCGACACTAGCTTTGCGGAGCGAGGTTCTGCTTGCCTTCTCTCCCAGCTTCCCACGGTGCCCGGAATAGCCTGTCGATGAAGGAGCCTGATGTGATGGGTAGAGCAAAATTGATTTTATTCAAATTTGTGTACGCGATTGTGTTTTGCTCGTGTGAGCCCTGGTGCCACTTGCCTTTCAGAAAGGAGCTCTACGGTACATGTTAGTATGCATGCCACTGTTCAAATGGCATTCTTAAGCCCTAGGTGCTAGCAGACAAGGAAAAAAAAAGTTCCAAATAGGATTTAGCATAAGCTTGAGGAGATTTGGAAAGGTTTCAAAGATCAGGCTGAATCAAAGGCTTATGAAGCCCTCGTTAGTAGTGGAAATAGAATGGCGTGGCAGGCGATCCCATTGGAGGCCCCAACGTCTGTATTATTTCACTGTGACAAGCTAAGGGGGAGAGAAAGTTGAACAGTTTCCACAGCGGAGTTGGGCTAACTTGAATATAATGAGCAAACGCCACATGTATCCATTATGCTCCTCTATTCATCCCCAATCACTGCCGTAACTCTCAGGCTAAACGGTGATGGGCGCTGAATTCCACACAATACCAGGTTCGTATTAAAGTGCATTTAGAAACCTTTTCTTCCTGATGCCGTGTTCCGCCTATTTAGAGGATTTTCGTTCTGTTCTAATAGGGCCTCTCTGGGAGCAACTCGTCCTGTTCCAGAAGAACAAAATCACAGCATGATGTTGAAACCTGGCGGGAACCTGGGGTAACTTAACCATCTGCCTATGAAAGTGTGGAACTTCAACAGTACCTACTCCCCCCCCCCCCTCCTCCCCGGGTGGGTCCTCGAGCTGCCTTCAAAGGTACTCTCCTACTCTAGTAGCTGAAGGGCAGGAAGCTGTGCCAACCTGAAACAAGACTGATTCTTATTGATTCTTACTGAAGGGCTCTATTGAGCAGGCAATGTAAATACAAAGGCAGGGGAACAGTTACAGACACAAGCCACATACTTGAAGAAGTAAAGAAGGTGTGTTTGCTAAGGAGGTTGTGTTTGGCCAGTGTTCTTCTGACTCTGGATCTTGGTGCTTCTGTAAAGACCTTTTCAAGGCCTTTCCCTTTTCAGACTCATCTGGAGTGTTTTCAGAAGAGGACCAGGGATTTGCCCAGAGTAGGAGAGCACCTGAGAGCCGAGTTTGGATGGACAGTGGGGTGAACAAGATAGAAGAATGTTTGGAGTTGTTTGGGAGCAGGAGATGCAATCTTAGCCATCAGAAAATAGAAGCCCTTAGGAGGTTTAGGTGGAGGGGGGTGGGTAATTTGGGACTTCGCTCATCTCCTTCTCCTTCCAGTCACTTGTAGGCGGTGAGGCCAGATGTCTGCGGCCACATGGGGATATGAGACGGGCAAAATTCCTGTGAGTCCCTAATGTTTATTTTTTCCCTTTACTTCCCAAATGCCATTTTAGTTTTTGGCTCTCACTCTGCTTTTGTTTAAAAGATAGTCTTTGGGTGGAGAGAAATATGTTCAACATAATGCCCATCCCCCTCCCCCGAGCTTCAGAACACCCACACTTAACCTTTGGCCCTTTCAAACTTAACCCCCCTCTTCCAACACAGCTTCGCTCAGACCCACACCAGAATGTGTTCAGAACCCAGTTGATGGACAGCAGCCTCTGTGCTTCTGTTGCTTAAATAACTGGGAACTCCCAAGTCTCAGGCCCAATCGTTACGGGGTTCAGAATGCCTGGGTATGTGAGGAGGCACGACCACGATTCTCTGCAAACATTGAGATTCCAGGTCGAGCCTTGGGAGCTCAGGAGGATGCTAAAACTGCACTCTGGCCTGTATACTTCACACACACACACACACACACACACACACACACACACACACACACACACACACACACACACACACACACACACACACACACACCGCCGCCCCAAAGGCTGAAATGAAGTGTTTGGAAGGAGCAAAAGAGCAGAGATAGCAAGCCAGAAGTGCAGCTGCTGCAGGAGGCCCAGGTTCAAATGACAGGGCCTTGGCAGCTCGGAAGTGGCAGCCACTGAGGCAGGGGGGAAGCCTGAAGTGGATCATGGGGCCGAGGCAGGACTGCTATGAGCACCAAGCGGCCCTTGCGCAAGGGTCTGGAGAGGCCAGAGGTCCAGGAGTGAAGGCACGCGAGCAGGGAGCTCCCGCTGGCGCCCGCCCTCGCCAGATAATGGAAATAGGATTTAAAGCCGCGCCTCGGCCAAACGCTGCGGCTCCCCGCGGAAGAGAAATGCCCAGGAGGCGAGAGTTGGAGAGAAGGAAAGAAGTTGGGGAGGGCTGACATCGAAGGGGGGGGGGGGGAGCAAGTCCCCGGCGCGGATCCTCCCACAAAAGCTGCCCTGATCGCCTGGTTATCATGCCAAAAGGTCTCAAAGGAGCCCCTTTCTTTAGGTTTTAGCAACTTCGCCTGCAACTGTCTCGCAACCTTGAGAACAAACACTGCTCCACAATGGCCGAGTTTTCTCGGCATGCAAATGTGGCCGGCTCGGCGGAGCTGAGTCTCGGTTATCGCGCCTAATGCGGGCATTGTAAAGCTCGCGTGCAGACCTCGGGATTGACACAGGCATCACGTGACGGATTAGGGCTCCAGGAAAGTTTTCTAAGCGGCGACAATGGGGGTCTCAGCCTGATCCGCTATCTCCCACAGTTTAGAGGGAAAGAAAAATCAGGATATATTCTCATATGTAATAGGATTATCTTTTCCATTTCAAGTTCTGTACGGCATGTAATTTATTTTTAATTAGGATTATATCTGCCAGGAAAGGCAATAACTAGACTTCGACGGAAAATGCAGTTCTAAAGATGAGTAGAGAGGGGGCTATTTTTTTTTTTTTAACATTTTAACAACAACAACAAAATCCAGAGCCCATGTATTTTCTCTCCACAAGCTCGCTCCATTGACCAAATCTCCCATGGCAGGGTGCAACTAGTGTTCTGCCTTAAAGAACAGATGAAACCATCTTATATATATATAAACTCTTAAAATCCCCAGATCTCTGAGTTTTACTCGGATTGACATGTAGAAATGCAACGGAGCTCTTTTGTGCACCACAAACGCTTACTCTTATTTTCTCCAGCTGTCATGTACCATATCGAGTTTTTAAACTTTATGCCAAATCAAAGAACAGCATTCTCTGTAACATAACCTCGTCTCAGTGGTCAAACAATGGGATAGTTTGGGGTGTCAGTAACTGCTGTTTAAATGGTGATTTTGGACCAATCCCAATTCCAGATGTTCCCAAACTCTGGGCTCCTTCCAGCTCTTGACCACCGATCCTTCTGGGTTCTTTGTGTGGTAGGAAACTGGGGGATGCACTTTACCTGGCAGGAAGTAGCACATGGCCTTTGTCTTACTCTACTATGCTTGGGCTCCAATCACATGATCAAAAGATGGTGATATGATGTGTGACCCTGGGCACATTATCTGATCTCTTTGTGTCTTAGTCTCATCTTCTATGAAGAAGGCCACACTAATGGAACCAGCTAAGATTGTCTGGAGAACTGTGTAAGATGATATACTATCAGGTAGCTAGGAACACATGTTATTTCCCTTCAAATCACAGGAAGAAAATAACAGAGACCGTTCAACAGCCACTCTCACAGGTGAGAAATTTGTTCAGGAATGATGTGGGATGTCTTTCTGTATGCTATGAATTATTGTTGGATAATAAAGTAACTGCTCTGGCCTGTGACAGGCCAGCATATTGACAGACGGGAAATTCAAGAATGGATAAAGGGGAAGGAAGACAGAGTCACTCAGAGATGAGCTGTTGCTCAAGAGTGCAAGGTGTAATAAAGCACAGGTAAAGCCACTAGCCATGTGGCAAGACATAGATGAATAGAAATGGGTTAGATGCAAAAGCTAGCTGATAATGAGCCTAAGCCGTAAGCTAAGCATCCTGTAATTAATATAAACCTTTGTGTGATTATTTGGGGCCAAGCAGCTGTGGGTGGTCTGGACCTCAGGGCCAGGCTGGGCTAGAAACTCTTACTACACAGGAAAGAAAAAGGGAAAGAAGACAGAGGGAGGATGAAAGGGAAAAGGAAAAATCTATTTCTGGTCTGTTTCCTTGCTTCCCATTCTCTGGAAATAATAGATTATAGGGGTGCATAGACTGCAAAAGGAGAGGATGATCTTGTGAGCATTTGAGCCCCCTTTCTGCCCTCTTGTTATCTGAAAGTCTTCTCTGGTTGAAATCAGACTGTATCTAAAAGTATAAGTAGACTTTCCTTTCCTAGCTCCGCAAAAGCCATCATCTATCATATTTGAAGCCTCTTGGATGTAGCTATTTGATGAACAGCAACCCCTGGTTCCTGAGGAGTAAGAAGTTTTCCTTTCTGAGATGCTACAGAACAGCAGGCAACCTCCTATGAAAAATGCTTGGTCCTGTGCTTTCTCTTGGCATTGACCTTGTGGAGCTGCCATAATAAAACACTCCTCATCAGATGGCCAAAACAACAGAAATGTACATTCTCATATTTTTGGAGGCAAAAAGTCCATGATCAAGTCCAAGGTCAAAGGTATGCCTTCTTGGCTTGTAGATTGCTGCCTCTTCACATGACCTTTTGTGGTCTTCTCTTTGTGTGCATGGTAACCTCCTCTAATTTTAATTTTCTCTTTAGAGGTTCTGTCTCTAAACATAGTCACATTCTATGGTACTTCAGTATTGACCTTCAGGTGAATTTGCAGGTGACAAAGTCAGTCTGTTACACTCTCATCTCCTATTAAGTCTCAGACTCTGTGACAAGTGCTATGAGAATAGAAATTAAGAAACAAACAGCCCAGCGCAATAAAAATGAATGACTGAGAGAAGAGAGTAGAGCAATTTTTATCTGCAATTTCAAACAGGTAATTAAGGTCAACATGCTGGCTAGTTTTTATGTCAGCTTGACACAGAATCATCTGACAGGAGAAAGCCTCAGTTTTGGAAATACTTCTATAAAACTGGGCTTTAAGTAAGCCTGCAGACCATTTTCATAATTAGCTGTTAATGTGGGAGGGCCCAGATCATTTTCCATGGTGCCCACCCTCCAAGAAAGTAGGTTGAGAAAATCACAAGGAGCAAGCTAGTACACAGAATTCCTCTTCCCATGCATCAGCTCCTACCTCCAGGTTTCTGCTCTGACTTTCTTTGATGATTAATTAATAATGGAAGGTATAAGTGAAATAAGCTACTTTCTCACCAGTGTCTTTTGCTCATGGTTTAGTACAGCAATAGGAAAAATTGAGCTAAGAGAGTCGGTATCAAAAGTAACAGGTTATATTGATGGTCTACACCTTAGACATGATGTGATAAAAATATTTATGCCTGCGGTCTTTTCTAGAACTATCTAAATATAGTCTAATCATGAGACTCATATTGTGCAAACCCCAACTGAAGAGCAATCTACAAAAACTGATCAATATTCCTTAAGACTATCAAGTTCATCAAAAAAGAGAATCTGAGAATCCAAAAGGTGCCTAAGGAGACATAAAAATCAAATGCAATATAGCATTTGGAACAGAGAAAAGGCATCCACGGGAGCCGGGGAGACAGCTTAGTTGGTAAAATGCTTGCCACACAAATATGGGGCCCCGAGTTCCGATCTCCAGCATCACAATGAAAGCTGACGTAACTCATAACTCTAGCATCTCTGAAGTTTGTGGGATGGTCATTCTATTCAGAACAAAGAGCACTAGATCCACTGCGAGATCTCGTCTCAAAAATTAAGGTGGAGACTAGTGGAGGAAGACACTTGGTGTCAATCTCTGTTCTCAACACCCATGCTTACGTACATATGTATGCGCCCACACAATACAGAAACACACACATAATTTTAAAAGGAGGAGTATAGAAAGCCAAGGAAATGTGGTTGCACTATTGAATAAAATCAATATATCAACATTAGTCACTAACTGTAACATATTGGGTATGAGACAGTCTGTGATGAAGGTTCACAATGCTGATGGTCACAGGTGGCTCCTTATAGAAGAGTAGACTACCTAGAGACATATTACAGGGTCCAAAAGCAGAGCTTCAGGCATGCTGAGGCCAACTGTGTGGGGTTTAACAGGGAACCTAGGAACCCTTCCAGGGACAGGTGATATGAATTCCAGGGGCAACAGGAAAGAAAAGAAGCGGAGGTGAGAAGGTGTTCCATGCAAGAGTAACATTGCAGTGTGCAAAGGATGGAGGCTGGAGTGTGAGACCCCTGAGGGGCAAATCTTTGAGCCTCATCTTAGATGTTCAGTTTTAGGGAGGACACGCAGTAGACAGGGGTGTGAGAGAAAGTTCTCATTTACTTTGCAAGTTAAGGCTGGGGTGAAAAATCTTTACTTATTGCAGTGTGTTTTGTGTTATCCACCTGATGTGGGGTAGAGGTAGGATGGGAGCAGGTATTCCACGGCTAATTATGGTCTTGTAGTAGTCTTAAAAGTCTATTCAGTGTAGGGATGTGGGGAGGTATGCGGAAAACTGAGGTTTTTTTTTTTTTTTTTTTTGACTGGAGAGGGTAGGGTATGGGATAGTAAGGCATAGTTTATGGTTCATGGACATTCTGAGTCAGAATTAGACAGATTACATAGTTTATGTTAGAAAAAAAGGCTGTAGGTAATCAAAGACTCCTCAGTGAGGAGGGAGGGAAACACAAATCTCTGCTTAAACTGGGCGATAGAGTTCTGGAGTTCAATAAATTGAACGGATTAACGGCTTTCAGAGACTAAAACATGTTGCCACAAATTTAGGATTTCCTTATTAATAAATTTCACAAGATTTAATACAACGTATCAGAAGGTGAGAGCATTTTTAAGACAGAGAAACATTTTAACCAGTACTAGCTCCTCCTCCCACCTCAGAGTCTTTGCTCTGGGTAAGTGTGTATGTGTCAGGGGACTTCAGACTGAGGTCCAGGCTTCCATCTGTGTCTCGAACTCACATGCTCTAAGTGGATCACAATCCACTTTTGAAATGGAAATGAAGTTCACAAGGCAGTCTCAGTATTTAACCAAAAATGAGGTCTGTGTAGGGTTCGGGGTAACCTGGTATTATGCATTTCATCATTGATCTGAGAACATTGATCTTATGTCACCCAGAATCGAGATGGAGTGATGGCCGATAAACTGCACAATGACAGGCTATAGTTTTGGGGTAAAAAAAAAAAAAGTCCAAAACAGGAAAGGGGGGAAAGAGCTGATGGATTACTTATTGCCCTCTGAATTCCCCTCTCTCTGGATTCCCTCTGACCACTTTAGAAGCATTTATTTTCAGGTGATTTTACAGTTACCTCTTTGTCCTTCAGAGGTGCTTTGGTCTATGAAACCTCGCAGGGAGTTTAGATGAAATAATTCGTACATGTATTGCTCCACAGCCCCCAGAAGTCCTATAATCTGCTTCAGGCCCCAGCCGAGAGGAGGTTCTTACCTCCTCAGACAGAAATGGTGTCTATAAACAACCATAAGCGTTAATATTAATTTATGATTTTGTACCAGAATGACCCAGCCTCCAGGTCTCAAACATTGCTTGTGTTAATAGAGGTGAATGTAGGGGAAAAAAATGCACAGGGGCACAGGACTGGAGGAGGAGACAGGGTCCTTCCTGGGTGATATTTAAATGAGTGCTTCCCTTCCCCATGAGACATTTTATATCCTCCTTTGAGTCCATCTCCTGGGATAGGAAGGCCTGGGCTACTTCCAGAAAAGTTTTGAGTAGGCCAGGTGAGAAGGCTGGGCTCCGGACTTTAGAGGAGTATGGCAGATCATTTGTGTTGGGGCTGGACAAAGACTGAATTCTTGCGTTGGCCTGGCTCCCTTTTGGTGTCCAGTGTGGGAACCAGAGGTAGGGAAGAGCAATCTGCTCCCTTTATTGAATCTCGAGCCCTTCCAGACACAGTTGTCTATAGAGCATCAATCTTGCTTTGCTTTGCTTTAGGAGTTTCTTTGTATAGTGGCCTCTGGTCTCAGGGGGCTCAGAAGAGTGTTAGATGGAGGGATCAGTGTTTCCACAGGGAAGAACAGTATGACAGACTGTCAGAACATGGTGACTGCATGACTTCTGTTCCCTCAGTTGTCAGGGAGCCCTACCAGACCCTGACTCCTTCATGGCAGGGAGCTGGAAGGAGAAACAATATTCAATGTATGATAGATTGCACACCTTTCCATCAAACCCAGTGGAGGATTTTGTGGGAATTTTATAAAAAGAGGGATGGAGTGGCTTTTCTAAAGAGTGGGATGATGTAAATAGATGATTTTGGACAGAGAATTCTATGGGCAAAATGCTATGGAGTCCATAAGGATCAAGCAGAAAGGCCATGGCAGTCAACTGTGGAGACAGACTTGGAGGAGGAAACTGGGGAGACCGTAGCAAAATATAGTGTGCCATAAATTCTAAAGAATGCTTTGTCCAGGATACTTGCATTAGTCAGGATGGGTCAAGTAATGCTTCAGGGACACCAGTTCTTCCTAGCCTTGATAACTGTAAACCTTCTTTCTTATTCTGTATGTCTGTTACATCACTGAGGGGTATGTCTAGGTTTCCTTAGTTGAGGATCTGGGCTGATGAAGAGCCACCACTTAGAACTTGTTTTTGCTGATGCAGGGTGTATGTGGTGGGTATATAGTGACTTGTATATTGGCTTTTAAATTTTGTGCTCAGATACAACAGAAATAACCTCTGTATTGTATGACATTTTGTGGTCCTACCTGGCCAGTCCTGCAGTCATTTGGTCCCAAATAATCACACAAAGGCTTATATTAATTACAAGCTGTTTGGTTTATGGTTTAGGTTTATTACTTGCTGACTCTTATACTTTAAATTAACCTATTAACATGTTGCCATAAATTTAGGATTACTTGTGTCTATTACTTATGTTTAGCCATGTGACTTGGAACCTTCTTGTTCAGTGCAGCATTCTCATCTCCCTTCCTCTGCATCTTGCTGTTATCTACACTCTGCTCTTCTGAGTCCCAGAACTCTCCTAGTCTGGTTGCTCCACCACTACTTCCTGTTAGCTACCTGACCAATCAGTGTTTTATTAACCAGTAGGAGTGACAAATGTTTACAGTGTAGAAGAGCATAGTCCCCATAGCAATTATGTCTTTGTTACCCTTAAAATTCCTGGTAAAGTAGTCTAAAGCTCATTAATTTGTAAAGGCAGCTTGAGGAAACAGAGTAGCACCATCAGACAAAACCTTAACAAAGCTCAGATCTAGGACAAGTACCCTGAGCTCACCTCTCCTTTTGGAGTCTTAGATGAGTCTTTTACTTTCCTATTCCTTTTTTTTTTTTTTTTTTTTTTTTTTTTTTGTGGCAGGGAAATGGCAGTTATGAGAAACGCTACTGAAAGGCATGTGTGACTTGAAATTCAAGGAAGGTCAGAAATAAATTAGAAGTGTCCTCATGTGACACATTCTTTAAAGTAGAGGCTAAATTACAGCTTCAGACTAATTAGTGTGAGGAAATCTCCGGAGAGTGAAAGATTGAGTATTGGTAATGGGATTACATGTCCTCTTGCTTGTGCTTGGGGAAAACTTGCATAAAGCATCTTCATTAATCACAGTCCTAATGGCTTTTACTTTGAGCACCAACAACCGACCACCAGGATCAAAAACATTTTACTAAGCAACTTTCAAAGTGTGCAGGGAGGTGGTGCAGAGTGCTTTGTAGTTGGGGTTAAACCATCTCCCTTTTAAGAGTGTAGGATCATATGGATGAAACAATTCAAGACAGCTAAACAAACACTAGGAGTGATGAATACAGAGATTCATGCATTTCAAAGGCTGAAGAATAAATGCTGGTGATTTTTTTGTTGTTGTTACTTTGTTTTTGCAAGATAATCAGTAGAGAAGGGGCCGTAAGCCATTCTTTGGAAGAATTGACTTTATTGATGTGTAATTTGCACGGGTAGGCACTTGGACACATACTTTTGTCTTATCTTTTGTACATTATGATTAGAGAAAGGACAGGCACACTCTTAAATGACTTCAGTGGGATGTGTTCACTTATAGAGTACTTGCTCAGCATGCCTGGTAACCTGAGTTTGGACCCCTGAAATCCATGTGTAAGGTAGAGATTGTGGTTGCATGTCTGTAATCCCAACATTACTATGGTGATATGGAGGCAGAGAGAGGAGAATCCCTCAGAAGCTTGTGAGTCAACTAGACGTGAGAACTGCACAGTGTCAAAGACCCTGTCTCAAACAAGGTAATACAGAAGACTGATACCAGAGGTTGTCCTCTGACCTTTACATGAAATCCATGGCATGTGTAGGGCTCTCACACACAAACATGAACATACAAATATTCACACAAATAAATAAATGTCAACAAAATAGGTTTTCCTAAAAAAGAGAATTTGATTTATGAACTTATTTAATAAGGGAAGAAAACATCTCTGTGACTTCCTTAAGTGAAGGAAGAGCCTGTATTAGGTTAAACATAGGGTGTGAAATTAAGGCTTGGGAGGAAAACCGCTGCTCTGTATACCACACAGTTCTAACGTAGCTGCCATTTTCCCAAAAGAACTGGTATTAGAAGACCTCTGGTCACTGCTGAGTATTATTTCACATCCTTTTGGAAGTAGGAAAGGTACACAGGAAACATGAGACTGTACTTAATTATAGACTTTAGATAGCTGAAGGAAATGTGGGGGTGCCATGTGGGTGTCCTGTTCTAAACACATTATTTCAAGTTGGTTAAATGATGTAGATAATTTCTATTTTAATTCACCCAGAGTTGAAATGAGGGGCCCATGTCTTTTTATGAACTATAAAGCATTATAGATATTATACCACAGCATTAATGGAGATGCTGAAACTATGGGGGGCAGAGAGCCAGCCATATAGAGGCAAAAGTATGGGCAGTGGATAATGACCTAAGGGAAAGGGAGCGGGAAGACAATATGGGCGCTAGGTCTGACATCCCTGGGAAAGTTTTTGAGGCCATAGGACCATGAAATAGAAAGTAGTGATAGGAGAGCAATAGTTAGTCTTCTAGGGGGATGAAAAGGGTGGGCATGGATTAGACAGCGTATTGTTTACTGTTTTATACTAACTGCCTGGCTTCAAGCAGCCACAAATAAACAAGAATTGTAATAAATGAATGGAAAATGAGGGAGTTAGGAATGAGGCTCATAAAAAGTCAGTTACACAAGAGATGCTGAGGCAGGCAGGTTGCTATGAGTTCCAGGCCATCCTAAGGTATATAATGTGTTGCAATAAATGAGACTCAAGGATAGATCTCAGAGAAAGTAGGAGATATTAGAGAGAATAAACACCACAGTCAGATCTTACCCAGATGTCTTCCAGCTTCCTTAGCCTGGCTTCCCATGGCTTCCTTCTCCTCTATGCCTGCCTTAAGCCTTAAATACTCTCTTGGTACATTAAGGCATGGCCACACCACTGCCTGCTTGGGAGCTTGGAATTCCTTCTGTAATCTAAAATGACCTTTATTCAGTTGGGATTAAGGACGTAGGTCACCACTCCCAGGATACTCCCTGCGCTGGGATTAAAGGTGTGAATCACCACTCTCTGATTCTCCTAGACTGACTGTGGTTAGATCTCCAGAACTTCTTGAGCTTCTGTTAAATCCCCACATAGACTGTGGGTAGACTCCCTCTGATATCTCCGAAACTTCTGAAGCTTTTATTGAATCCCCACAATAGTGGGTCCCAGGTCAACTTGAACTACACACCTCGACTAACAAAACAGAAGCCAGAAACAACCCCCCCCCCCAACACTCAAATACCATCCTCTCTTTGTATAAAGAGGCTCTGACTGTGTCTTGATTGGAGAGCTTCTCAAGCAACAATCTCCCAGATCCTTCATTTACTTGTTTAAGGGGGAAGAAATGTCAACTCCATGTTATTTAAACATGTTTGAGACACCTTCCAGTTAATTTTAACAAATGCATGCTGGTTAAAACAACCAACAGGACAGATTCACTGTTGGATAGTCAACCTAGCACTGGCATCTCAAGGCTGGTCAAGAAGGCGAGAGGTTGTACCTTGGACAGCGCCACTCTAGCAGCTGCAATGGAGTGATGGGGATGCAGACTGGGAAGCCGACTTACCGTTTTGCTGGCTCTGGGTTCTGTAAGAGGACACATTTGATCCCTCTTCCCTGAGAACTTCAGAATGATTTGGTTTCTTATAGCAGGGACGGTGGCCCCCACATCTACCTCTGTTCAGCGCAGGGCTGGTCAGTCATCTTTGGGCTTCAATCGGGGGTAGAATCTTCCCAGGGAAAGACAGCAAGACTCCAATGGCATCATTCCCCCCCCCCCCCCCAGACTTCAGCTCCCCTCTCTGCAAGGCAAGTCGAGTAAAATCACAGAGAAGCTCATATTACATGTCATTTATTAAAATCACATCCCCGTATTAAATTCTGACTCTTACAGAAAAAGCTATAGTCTTAGGACAGAACTTGAGAAATTTGTTGTTTATCTTGTGTCCTTTTCATCTACCCTGGCCGTCTCTTCATGTCCTCCTGCCAAGCTCTGTAGGTGTTTTTCATGGCCCAGAATGCAGCTCTCTGCTGATAATAATAGCAATAATATTTCTAATAATGGATAAGCATGTAAGGCACTTGTTTCTTGTTATATATTGAGTGAGGCAGTTCGCTCACTTATTTTAATTTTCAGAAGCAACTCTGCAGTGTAGGTATTTTTACAACAATTTTCAGAGGAACCAAAGTTCAGAGAAGTTAAAGTCTTTAAGGGCTCCCAGCTGGTGAGTGGCAAAGAAAGACTTAAATTCATTTCTCTCTTTTTTGAAAGGGTCTCACTGTACAGCACAGATCTAGGGCTCATTAGATAGACCTGGCTGGCCTTGAACTTCTGATCCTCTTTCCAGAATACTGGGATCACATGGGGAGAGGGGAGGGTGTTGCCACACCCTGCTTCAATCAGATTCCCTCAATGTACCCGTCCTTTCAATTCTATGAAACCATACCTCACCACACTCCTTGTTCCCAAGGGCTCCTTGGGTTTCTTGGTCTCCTTCCGAAGACCATTTGGGGTTTGCTTCTGAATCCCCCACCTATTCAATCCATGTTGGAATTGGGGCTCTTATTTGGATACTGAACTGTAGTTTTCCAGGCAGCAGGCAGAAAGCTTACCTTATTTCACCATTTACAATTTAATTTAATTTAATTTTTTACTTTTGGTATCCCTTCCTGTCTGACTTGTTGCTTAGCCCCTCAGCTGCTTCCTCTTCACTCCTTTCTCAATGCCTCTGACCTATACTTTTTTGAAATGGCTTTTGTAATCTTCTCAGGTGATTCTTGTACCATTTGTAACTTTGAGCTAATGCTCCCATCAAAGTCCAGATCCTCTCTACTTAGCACCGGGTGATTAGGAAGGGTTGACACTGAGGCAGCAGTTGGAACATACATTTTTTTCTCCTCCTTTCCTTTGGGCGGTACAGCATGGGTGTGGCCAGCAGAGTTTAGGGCTGGAATTCAGATTTTATTGGCTCTCCTACTTGGGAAGACTTGTGTGATGGATAGTCTGCCCAACTGTACATGGTAACACTGGAAGTGAGCCTTCATCATGCCTCATTTTCCACTCCACTGGAAATATCTAGAGTCAGGTAATTTCAAAGTATCCCACAAATGATGCAGTAAATGGTCACTGACTAATCAGAATGGACCTTGGTCATAACCTGGGAATATGATCTACAGGCTACTTGCTGACCCAGACACTGTCCTTTTATTGGTGTGTTGTGGGAACTTGAAGAGTCACCGGGAATTACTAGGGTAATGTTTAAAGTTCAAAGTCAGGTGGTAGCATTTTAACAACGGACACAGCTTTCTTGGTGTAAATAATCAGAGTAGTAACTGTGCTTATCCCAACTGAATTCTTTAGCATCTGATACAAATGTATCTATCTATCAATGGTACTTAAATATTTTCCACACTTCATATCACTATGTTCCCAGTGATAACAAAGACCTCAACATAAATTATTGTTTTAGGAAATGGTCCTAAAATTTAGGAATTTGAAGTGTAATTATAAGAGTAGGTTTTTGCAGATAAGTATCAAAGGGTCATTTAAGATATCACATTCTCCAGCTTCTTCCAGTTATTCACTTTCCTTTGATTTCCCTTCAGGAGGAAGCCCAGTTCCCGGGTCCCCAAAAAGACCAACAGAGACAGAATCATATAGATGGGCTACAGGATCAAGCTGTTAAAACCATATGTTATTCTACACAGAGGATAAATCTGGTTACATCCACCCAGAGACTGCCTATCCATCCACCCATCCGTCATCCGCCTACCCATCCATCTATTTATCCATTCATCCATTGATCCATTCGTCCATCCACCCACCCACCCACTCAATCATCCACCCATCCATCTATTTATCCATTTATCCATCCATCCACCCATCCACCCACTCATCCATTCATCCATCATCCATCCATCTATCTATCTATCTATCTATCTATCTATCTATCTATCTATCTCTCTCTCTCTCTCTCTATCTATCTATCTATCTATGAATACCTATCTCTCTGTTCTTTGACTATCGCTAAAAAATTAATTGTAGGATTTTTTTACTGTGTAGAAAGTAGAAGCTGGTGTGAAAGAACCAGGGGGCATGGAGAGACAGGGTTATGTTTCTGGGGCTGTGGATGAGGATGGGTTTCAATTTCCTCTTTCTTAGGAAAGAAACAGGTGTGTTATGCTCTGTGAGGGGGTGGTGCATGTGGGGAACATATCTCCTAATGTTTCCCAGCCTCACCCAAAGAAACCATATGTTGTTCCTGTGCACCTGCCATGAACACCGGCAGAAAGGATAATTTCAGAAGCCCCTGGGACCTTTGCTTAAGTCTGAAGAGGGAGCCAATATTCCTGTGTCATATTTCTGACCTGCTTGTCTAAATAGATTGGAATCCTATATAGTGAAGAAAATTAATTGATGTGGAGTTTTTCCCACCTGTATTACAGACAGTATTTATACCTGTCTTAAAAGCCTCCTGTGTGCTTCTTCCTTCCCTCTTCCCCATCCTTCCCTCCATCCCTCTTTTTCCTCCACCCTCCCCATCTCATCAGCAGACTGACCAAGAAGCTTTGGGTCACCATCTTTTCTGGGTGTGTCTCACCATTGAAGGCAACAGAGCCCAGTAGCAGCTAATAGCCAATATGATAAGGAGCCCTTGGCTGGCTAATTCCACCATGGCCCTGGGGGTGGGGGTTGGCTAAACTTGGGCCTTACTCTATGTTTCCCCTTGATTGGGAACTTTGTGCAGACAAGCAAAGTTAATCTGTGATCCTGGGGGAGATGCCAAGTAGGACACTCAGCTGGGCTCTATCTTAAGCCCATGGGTCTAATAGGGCCCTTGGATGGCTCAAAATCCATCTCTTCTTCCTTAGTGATAGGGCTATAAATCTGATCTGGGCAGATGGCCATCTAGAATACATTTCATTTCTCAGCCTTCTTTTAGTTGAAAATGGCTTTGAGATACAAGCAGAAATGTCATGTGTAGTTTTTGGGAAATGGCCTGCGTTGCCGTGACTCCCCCCCCTGTTGCTGGAGAGGGCTCAGCTTTGTGAGCCATTTGGTTTCTGCTTTTCCACTCTGCTGCTAAACTGTTAGAGCAGCTATAGGATATTCTCAAACAAATGGGCATGTTCTATTTGTCCTTGTACGTTCCAATACATCTTATTTGTCAAAACAGAAGGAGGGTTAGGTTTAGCCTGTGACCGGTAATCTGCTGACTGCTCATCTTTTGGTGCTTGCGGAGTTGTGAGTAGGTGTAGTGAGGACAGTAGGCTTGTTGGAGCCCAAAGGGAAAGTCCTGTACTGAGAATGACAGAGAAATAAGCTGGAAAAGGCCTCTATTCCTAGTCATTACAGAGCTGCCCCGCAAGCTCTCGGGATTTCATTTATGCAAGAGAAATAAACATCTATCTTGCTTATGCTACTGTCAGTTGCAAATGAACCTAATCCTGGGTAATAGATCACTCATGTGTGGGTAAGCCAAGCCCACTAAAGTGGGAAACTATTGAACAATTCAACATCAAAGCCTCAGAAGGAATGAAGTATATGTTTTCCAGAAGTGTGTTTCTGTGCTCTACTTACTTCTGGAATTTTCTACCTATTCCTATTAACCACAGCCACAAACAGACCATTGAGACTGGTCTTTGTGCAATCCACCCAGAGGGATTATCACACAGAGAAAGTTGGTGTTACTGACTTGAGGGGGTCTGTGTGTTAGCCAGATGCAACGTTTCACAACTAGCTCTACCAGCTCCCTACCTTGGAATCCCTAATACTCTGACACATGCTAATGAGATTTACAAGGTGTAAATGCAAATGTGCTGGGGTTTCGGCACTTTTTATTTTGGCTGTCAGACAGAACCCATCCCTGGAAAATCAGTATTACTAAGAAAGCCTACAGAGGCCAGAGGTAATTCTTCCCATGGTTTAGTTTCCTGTGTCCTTGGGACTACAGAGTTCTTAGGGAGATTTGAAAGCACACTATTAGGGATGAGAGTCTCATGAAGACTGAGAGATAGAACAGTGATGGAATGGGCACATAAGAGTGCTATGAAAAAAATTGCAATTTAGGATTTACTCAAATATGTTTCTTGGCTACAGCTGCAGAAGTGTGTGGCTTATTCTGCAAGAAGCCTCGTCCACTTTTCTAATGTTTCTAGTGTTGCTGCTCTGTAATGTGCATTCATAAACTGTTTTCAGTGTTGTAAAGGGGTCTCTCTCTCTCTGTCCTTTTCTCTTTGTGCATATGACACTCGTGTTGGTAACTTGATCGTGTTGTTCTTGAGCCTCAATTCTGTAAATGATAAAACTGTGTTGCAATGTGTAAAGGCTGGACATGCCCACTCGATTTTGCTTTGTTCTCAAGTCTCAGAAATTGCTTTAAAAATTATATATATATCTCACCATACCCAACAGTGCTCTCTCTTCCTCTCCTTCTCCCAGTCCTCTCCCAGCATCCCCCCTCCACTCCATTCCCCAGAGAGGACAAGGACTCCCAAGGTGAGTCAGTTCCATCTGGCATATCCAGTTGGGGTAGGACTGAGTCCCTCCCCCCAGTATCAAGGCTGAGTTAGGTGTTCCTCTGTAGGGAATGGGCTCTGAGAAGCCAGTTCATGCACCAGGAATAAACTCTGATCCTTCTGCAAGAGGCTCCACAAACTGTCCACGCCAATCATCTGTCTTCTACATTTGAAGGGTTTAGATCCATTCCATGAAGGGTCCTCAGTTGTCATTTCAGAGTTACTGAGCTCCCAAATAGCTCAGGTGAGCTGTCTCTGTGGGTCTTTTTCTCATGATCCTGATCCCTTTGCTCATATAATCTCTTCTCCCTCTCTTCAGCTAGATGGGGGAGCTCAACCTGGTGCTTAGCTATGGATCTCTGCATCTGCCTCTATCAGTTGCTTGATGAAGGTTTTATAATGACAATTAGGGTGGTCATTCATTTGATTATAAGGGAAGGGCAATTTAGGCACCCTTTTCACTATTGCTTGGAGACCTAGCTGGAAATACTTTGTGAGTTCTTAGGTGTTTCCCTAGCATCAGGTTTCTCTCTAGCCCCACAATGGCTCCCTCTATGAAGCTATCTATTTTCTTTGTTCTCCCTCTCTGTTGCTCCCCCACTCAACCATCCCATTCTCTCATGTTCTCTTCCTACTTCCCCTTGCTCCCTCCCCCCTGTAAGATCTCAATTTGCTGAGGAGATCTTCTCTATTTCCCCTTCAGAAGGGGATCCAAGGACGTCTCTCTTAAGTTCCACTTGTTACCTATCTGCTCGAAGGTTGTAGATTGTAGCTTGGCTATTCTTTGCTTTATGTCTAAAATCCACTTATGAGTGAATACATACCGTATCTATAGTTCTGAGTCTGCGTTACTTCACTCAGGATGATACTCTGCAGATCCATCCATTTGCCTGCAAATTTCAGGACATCATTTTTTTTTTCCTGCTGAGCTCCCAGAAATTGTTGTACCTGACTTATGACATCGTTTGATTAATCCCTGCTTTCTCCCATCAGACTGTTAGCCCCTAGAGAGCAGGGTTATGTTTATGTAGTTACAACAATATTCCTAGTAGCTAGCAGAGGACTTGGCATACAAAAGGAGCTCAATGAATATTTCTATGATGAATATGCTATTCCTTTTGACACTGTGACCAAATACCTGGACAAATATAGAGGTTTCAGATAGATATACCTTTCAGAGGCAAATCCTAGTAACCCACTTTCTCCATTCATGCCTCACCTCTTAGTTCTACCTTTTGATCTATCTTATTGATGCCATCATATTATAAACCCGCCAAACTTTATAAAGTTTTATCTCTTGATAAAGTTGGTACCCTAATAATCCTGTCTCCTCTTAGAGTGCCATCAATAAGGGGCCAAGCAAGGAACCATACTGAAAACCAACATATGAGCCTTTTGGGTAACACTTTACATCTAAGTCACAGCACGTGTGAATATACAAGACCATCTACTTAGAATGCATTTATATTGATGTGTTCTGTTCTCTTAGATCAATTTATGTAACTATTTTCCCAACATGACTGGCTCTGCCCCTTGCCTCCAGCTTCCCCTGCCCCCTCAAGAGGGGCTACACTCCGAAACATCTGGTTGTGTGGCAGTTGGCTGGCCCGAGGTTTCTGGGGGGTCAAAAGGATGTGGAGCTGTGAGACAGCAAGAGAATTCTGCTTCAGAGGGCTGCATAACTATCTGCCTTCACAGGCTTCAGGCTAATCAGAATTTCAAAGGATACTTTTAAATGTAATGGAATTCTACCTGAAAGAGCAATGAGCTGGGCCCTGGAACTGTTTATTCCTCTCTCGATTCTATTCTAGGCTTGCATCAAAGATAGCTGGGGACTTCCGATTTTATTTCCATTTCTGCTCAAAATGGAAAACGCTAATGTGCTGATGGAAGATGGTTGTGGTGGTGAGACCACAGTGATGGACTCCACCTGCTTCTCACCTCAGGTGTTCCAGGGGCCAGAGGGGGCACAAATAGTGAGCTGGATACAAGCATTTTTAATCAACTGCTAGCCCAACTTGACTCCATCATTTCTTACACAGATCCTGATGCTGAGGTCTAATTGCCTCTCCCCTGTTCCAGATCAGCTCAGGCTATTCTTCTTGGATTAGATGAAGCCTCAAACAGACATGGTTTTATGTACAAAGTGCTTTGGGGGTCACAGTAAACAGTCTTAGGGTTGAGGAGATGCCTCAGTCAGTTAAGTGTCTGCTAAGCAAGTATGAGGACCTGAGTTCAGATTCCAGCACACACACACACACACACACACACACACACACACACACACACACACACACACCAAAGAAAACATACTGGGCATGATGGCTCATGCTTGTAATACCAGTGCTTGGAGGTGAGTCCCTGGGGTTCACTGGCCAGCTAGCCTAACTGCATCATCAAGCCTTAGACTGGTGAGAGACACTGGCTCAAAAGCAAAGTGGATATAGTGACTCAAGGATGACAGCCAAAGTTGACCTCAAGTCTACACACACACACACACACACACACACACACACACACACACACACACACACACACACACACACACACACACACACACACACACACACACACACACACACACACACACACACACACACAGAGGCATGTACGCACACACGCGCGTGGGCGCACACTCAGACACACAGAGACACACACACATGCATGCACACACACAGACACACACGCACAATCTTTATACTTTTCATTGTTTTTCTTACTTTTGCTTCTGGCCATAGTCATCTTGGATAAAATTTGATATAAGGAAAAAGCAGTCTAACTACCAACAAAGTCCTGTCTCCACATTCTGGCAGGAGGGAGCAGGTGCTGGGGAGGAAGTATGTGCATATGGTATTTAGAAAGGGCTGCACCTGCTTTGTCTCTGACCAGCTGGCAGACTATTGAAATCAAAGTGCCATTCTTTCTGGATATACTAAGATGGGAAACCTCTGCAAAGGAGCCGACAGAAGCTTTCTGGGATTGATTGCATGAAGACTGTGCCAACCACTATTTTTGAAATTTGAACTGAGTTGGAACAGGTAATGTGTTTAAAAGCAGTGGCTTTGAGGTTTTGTCACTCTGAAAGTCTTACATATGCCCAAGACATGGCAGAAACAGCACACATCTGCTGTACCAGAAGACTGTCATCTCTGCAGGTTGCTTTGTGACTTGGTTCCTGGTGCTGCTTGTGTTTGTCATTCCATCTGAATGGTGGCAGAGACTTCAGGTAGAGGTGACTGGTGTAAGAGGCACCGTCTTCTCAGGCCTCTCAGCCTACCCAATGCAAACACTCTAGGGGACTTCTCATGCCTTGGCCATTAGGCACCATATCCTCCATTCTGGTTCCTGGAGTCTGATTCCTTACAGATAACTTCTAAAGTATGAAGTAAGGTTCCCAACTGTATCCATATTAAACCCTCCATAAGGATCATTGACAAATTAGAACTTCAATGATTATGGAGAGATGGAAAATTTCAGGTCTGGAACCCAACTATCTTGGGTTACTTTAGCCTCATACATAGCCATTTGGTGACCAACAATGTCCTTATGGTTCTTATGTAAATCCACTTAAAATGTATGAATAGACTTCTAAGCTAAGAATGTTATCAGAGAGCATCTGAGGCCTAAAATAAATTTCCATATTTTGCTGGAACCTGACCACATGTCCTACCAGTGTTTTTGAAAAGTGTCTAGATATATTATTTTCTTTGTTCTATAACTATTAAAAGTTCATGAAACACTTATCATGGAAGAAAATGGCACTTAGGATCATAGTTACTTATGTTTGGGCCTAGAGTGAACTATCTCTTATTCTCTTTGAGATGAGAGCTTTATTTTTTAATTAAATGTGTGTGTGAATATAAGAAGCATATGGAAGAATGACTATAAGAAGAATGTAGGAAGTATATGGTTTACTTGATGGCGATCCCAAGAAGCCATGCCTGAGCATTATTCATGAGAAACTACACTTCCTTACAGAGCACTACTCCCAAAGGACACAGGTAGCCAAGGCTGTGTTTAAAAGCACCCAGGGCTCCCCTTGTGCTTTTTGCTGAATGCAATAGCATTATCTAATTAATAATCAATGTTCAGCTGACACCCAAGGGCCCAAAGAGATAATCCTGAACAAAATTTACTGATTTGTTCTGTTCCTATTCTTCACTGACTTGTTTTAATACAGAGCCCTCTCTGGGCTCTGGTCTCACCTCTCTAGTTTCTGAGGACACCCAGAATATCCATGAGCCCCCATAGCCAAGGTGCTATAGCCCAGAAGCTATGAAGATGGACTGATTGCTATCATTATTGGTTCCTTTATTTGCTTTCTAATTCACTCATGTATTTGGTCACAAGGATGTACTTGTGAGAAACTCTGTGAGGGCTGGATCTGAGGAATGGTGGTGGTTCTGACCTAAACCTCAAGGACTTGAATTAAGTCCCAGGGTAAGGCAGTGACTCACTGAGATGTTGAATTTTCTCTGGGTCTCTGATGTTGATGTAGACCATGTGTATGGTTTCTCAATCTGTAGCTGTAGGTCAAGAGCTGACCTTCCTAAGTACAGGATGTTTCTCCATGTGCTGAATAAAGGAAATACATAGTCTAGTGCATTGCTTTTGTACTCCAGAAGAGAATGGCTTTCATCTTTTCACCCCAGAGAAGTCCAGCATGGTATGGCAGAGCACCTGGAGGGATGGAGCCATGCTTTATTCATCTTGATTTCCTTAGCTGCTAGCATAAAGCCTAACATGTAGTAGGAGCTTCGATAATGAATAGCATGTGAATTAATGTGTCTGCTCAAAGTGCATACCTAACTTCAGGATCAGTGTGGTCCCCTTCCTAGATCAGGGAGAACTTTATTCTTTCAGTGTGTGGTTTGGCTTCTGAAATGGAGATCAGGCAGGAAAGAATGATCTATCAGTTCCCCATGGATGCCTTCAAACTGGAAATTGCATAAACTAACATGATGCATGAACCTGTTTTGCACTATGCAGAATGTGGTGGGTGAGATAAGGACCATTGCTAAAAGTAGGGTTTTGCTAGATGTTTCTGTGTTAAGAGACAGATTGGAAACTTTGGGGCCAAAATAATGTAACTACATCCCTTCTACACATCTCCCTCTTGGACTGTTATTATGTTAGTTCAGCAAATATCACATAGAATTTAGGGTTGGTTATTGGAAATGTAGTGTGTGTGTATGATCAATAAAAACAAATATTTACCAGGTAGAACTGGCAGATGCAATGGACCTAATACACTAGGGAAGGTGGTAGTGAGAGCTGGTATGTGGGCACCAACTTTAAGTAGGCTGTAGGAAGCTAGCTGAAAACTGATGTTGGTAGCAAAGGCCTCCCTTTAATGAGGAAGTGAGCCACTCAGATTTTTGATGGAAGAACACGATAGACAGAGGGAAAGGAAATGCAACAACTTGAGGCACACTGTGTTGTGCCAGGAGAGTAGTGTAGATGGCAGCTGGCACGGTGGTCAGAGAAACCCTGGTAGAAGAAGAAAGGAGAAGCGGACTCCACAACCTTCTGATTCTCCTGAACTTGATGGTTTTCTCCACCTTGTTCAAAAGCTACAGAGGTCAATCACTAGGCAACCTGAATCAAACAATGTGAGAGAGGTAAAACAAGTCGTTTCTAGTCTTAAGACTAGACTACACATGGAGATTTCCCAGCTGTGATTCTGGTATAGTAGAACAGGAAAAGCCCGGCACACTGAAACTAGCAACCTTGAATGGATGAGTAAAACTGCTATTTGAAAACTATAGGCAGATGTCCTAGTTAGGGTTGCTAATGATGTGAAGAGACACAATGATCACAACTATTCTTATAAATGAAAACATTTAATTGGGTGGCTTACAGCTTAGACGTTCAGTCCATTCTCACCATGGCAGGACATGCAGGAAGATGTGCTATAAAAGAATCTGAGTGTTCTATGTCTTGCAGGCAACAGGAAGTGAACTGTCTCACTGGGCATGGCTTGACCATATATGAGACTTCAAAGTCCACCTGCACAGGGACACACTTTCTTCAACAGGGTCACACCTACTCCAACAAGGCCACACCTCTTAATAGTGATGTTCCCCTTGGGAGCCATTCTTTTAAACCACCACTTCCTGGACCCCAAATGCTTGTAGCCATATCAAAATGCAAATTCATTCATTCCAACTTTAAAAGTCTCCGTAGTCTATAACAGTCTCAAACTGATTTAAAAGTCTAAAGTTTAAAGTCTCTTCTGAGATTCATGCGATCTCTTAACTGTAATCCCCTATAAAATCAAAATAAAAAATAGATCACATACTTTCAACATAATGGCATAGGATATACATCACCATTCCAAAACAATGGGAAGGACTCAGAGTGAGAAAATACTGGACCAAAGCAAGAATGAAAATCAGCTGGGAAAACTTCAAACTGCATCTCCATGTCTGATGTCAAAATACTCTTTATCTCTCCAACTCTTTTCAGCTTTGTTGACTAAAACACACTTCTTTCTCTTGGGTTGGTTATACTCCCTGCTAGCAGCTTACCTCAGCATGTATCTCACGGCTCTGGCATTTCCAACATCTTGAGGTCTCCAAGGCAATACAGGCTTCACATCTTTACACAATGGCCTCTTTGGGACTTCATTTAGGGACACCATTGACATACACCTGGCTTCAGTGGCTTTCCTTGTCATGGTTCCATAATACCTTTCTTATATCCTTGACCCTAAGCCAGAACCACATGGCTAAAGCTGCCAAGTTCTGACATTTTCTGAGGCTGGAACATGGTCCTCTCATTTTTGCCAGCTTTCTGTTTTTCAGAGTTTACTTCACTGCTTATGTTTGGCTGTCCTAGAACTTGCTCTATAGACCCAGGCGGCCTCAAACACAGAGATCTGCCAGCTCTGCCTTCCAAGTACTGGGATTAAAGACATGCATCCCACACCTGGCTCTAAGATTTCTTTGATTCCTTTTCACAAGTTGGAAAGATAGCTGGATGGGGTCTTGCCCTGAGGTCACTACTCCCTTTATTCCATTTCTTAATTTACTTATATTCTTGAACACAAGACTTGGCTCCATTCTACTTCTTGGTGCCCTTTTTCTCTTCAAATTGTACATTTTGTATTTTTACTTTCTCTGCTTGCTCCTTTTTATTATAAATATTTATTAGAGTTAACACTAACAACCACACAACAGAGTCTATACTAGGTTGTTTTGAGAGTTCCTTTTCCAACAGAATTAATTCAAAACTTTTCACATAAGCCTCAGGCAGACTTTTCAGGCAAGGAAGGGTAAAAGGCCACATTCTTCACAAAAATATCTTAAGAATGGTCTTTAAGCCACATACTAACATTCTTCTTCTCTGAAGTTTCTTGATCTAGGCACCCACAGTTTAAATCACACTCGACACCTCTATCTTCCATGTTCCTACAAGGATGACCCATTAAGCAACACTTAAAAGTGTTCATCTTCTTAAAATCCAATGTCTCGTGGTCCATATTACTTCAAGCAAATTCATGGTCAGGCCCATCACAGCAATACCCCATACCCTGTTAACAACTTTTGTCTTAGGGTTTCTATTACTTTAAAAAGACATCATGGCCACAACAATCTTATAAAGGAAATCATTTAATTGGGTTCCTTATAGCTTGAGGTTCACATTATCATCATGGCAGGACGTGCAAGAAGATGTGCTGAAGAAGTAGCTGAGTGTTCTATGTCTTGCAGGCGACAGGAAGTGAACTGTCTCAGTGGGCATGGCTTGAGCATTTATGAGACCTAAAAGCCACCTGCATAGTGACACACTTCCTCCAAGAAGCCTACACCTATTCTAACAAGGTCACACCTCCTAAAAGTGCCACTCTTTTAGGGGACATTTTCTTTCTAACAACCATAGTAGAGTATAGAGACAGCAACAAGGGATAGAGAAGTTCCATTGGGTAAACAATTCCAGGAGCCACTGTCTGGGAAGAGTATGGAGAGTGAACAGTTACTGAAGTCATGAGGTCAGTATGGAGGCCTACCCTGTGACAGAAGCCTCACACTCACTCCTACCCTTCTTCTTAGCATCTGACTTCATGTGCAAACCAGAGGACAAGAAAACCTACTTGTGTGGTTCATGTGGGTCACAACAGTCCAGTGGAGAAGGGTAATTCTAAGGCATCTAACACACATGAGATTGAGCAGAAGATGAGAGTGAGAAATCATAGCCTCTGCCTAAGTGAAATGGAAAATCCCAGATCAGAAGAGTGGAAAATGGTCTGCTGTACACTTACTGCCTAGATAAGACAGCCCATTGTCAGCCTGTTGGCTAGTAAATGCTCCCGTAGAAATGTGTGCATGCATGTGTGTGTGTGTGTGTGTGTGTGTGTGTGTGAGAGAGAGAGAGAGAGAGAGAGAGAGAGAGAGAGAGAGAGAGAGAGAGATTCTGACGTCCCCTCTGCCTGTTGTGTGACAAAACTTCTCTTGGGGAGACCCAATACACACACCTACTCATTTCAGATAGGGAATCCATGACAGAGCAAAGTATGGATACCACCAATTTGGTGAACCATTGGGGTTACTTACAGAAATATAGGTGAGGGGTTACTTACAGGAGCAGAAATGTCTCAAAGGCAGCTGCCTCCCCAATGCCTACCTCAGCATGCACAACAGCTCACAAGGCAGAGAATCTGGAGCATATTGCACAGTCTACAGATTGCATTGAAGATACATTGGAGAATGTCCCTTTGGGGTGTCTCAGTTGATCTAGATCTCTTTCAGGCAGCTTGACTGGTTTCTGCTTCTTTAAGGCAGCTGATATGGTCTCAAGTCTTCTTTGTATCCTGGCTTCCTTCAGACTGAGAGTCACTCTCAGCTTTTATTATTTACTCTAACAGGAAGGAGCCTAGTGAATCTGCTCAGTTTTAAGGGCTTCCTGAAGCTGCTTCTATAGTTTACCTTCATGTTTAAAAAACTTCTCCACAGGAAATGTTTCAATCTCTGAGGAAACTGTTAGTTACATCACAGATCCTGATCTGCCTCTGTTGTACATGTACACAACTGGAGACAGAAGACCGTCCTTTTGAATGATGATGCTGTCATGAAGACAGAGTCTAACCTTTGGCGTACGTGGATCAGAACAGTCTAATTATCCTCACTGTCGCTGGTTGTGCTGTTTCCATTAGTGTAATGTAACTGGGGATACACCTGGGCAGGAGAACAGCTGCTGGAGGACTTAGGGTTCGCTCCAGTCAGCGGCACTGAAAATCAGCAGGGCCTCCATGTCTTTGGATTTGTTTCAGTCTGTTACTGAACTAACTTTGAAACGGATGCTATGAATGACTGAGTAGCTTTCAACTTTCACTGCTTTTTAGATAGAACCTCAATCCTCCAGATACCTGCTGCATTTTACAGAAACAGAGGCTTGCTCATCTGTCACATTCTCCCTCTGTGGGCCCTCTGCAACCTCGACCACTCTGTGGCGTCTCTGATTTTCTCTGACTGTCATTGAACCACATTGCTTTTAAACTTGTGCTTTTGCTCAAAACCGTTTCCTGAAAGTCCTCTCTGGTGCTTGGATTAAATGAGATTCCTGCTTCTTCTCATAGCACCTTTCTCAGAGGTTTGTCGTGGAAAGTGTTAATGGAATAGTCGGTTATTTAGTGTCTACTCCCTTCACCCTCATTCGACTGGAACCTCTGGCATTTGCTGCTGCCCAATGCCTGTGCCTAGGAGTTACTCAGTAAATATTTGAAATAATTATTGACCAAAAGAGAAAAATGAATTAAGAGTGGATGTACACACCTGCACAGGAAAGAAGTCAGAGGCACAGACTGGAGAGGACATTTCTGTCTACCCTCTCCCCACCCATCTTTCTTGGTGCTGGGAGGAAGGCAAAGAGAGACAGTTGATAGGAAGCAGCAGCAGCGAGGACCAAAGGCATAAAAAAGCTGAGCCATCGCTGCCTGGATACCTGGGAAGGATGAGAGAAACCGCTGTTAGATATATCAACACTGAGGGAATGCTCTTCAGCAAAGGCACAACTCACCCAGGCAACACCAGAAGAAAGGCTTAAAAAGTTGAGAACAGAGGACTACCCACTCTGCCGAGATTCAAAAGGGTTCAGACTGGAGGCCCCATGTGATTACAGGTTCGGGCCATCAGAAATTATTTTAACAAGAGCACTCTTGACATCTGGGGAATTCAAGAGCCAGCAATCTCAAGCTGGCTATTTATAAGATGTTTGTAGCTCTCTAGACCATCATAATAACAAACACATCAAGGCTTTGATAGACTGCTATTAGAATTCAGCAGCCTCTACCCAGACAGTTGTCAAGGACAAAGAATAAAGTGTCAAGACTAAAGTCTACACCTTTATTTTATGATGACAGATTTATACCTTGAGATGGGCTGGGCTTCACGAAGGTGTTCACATGACAGGCTTGGGCCTGACAGGTTCTAAGAAATTATGTCTGGCCCTGAAAGGAGGGTGGAGTTAAAATTTACAGGGAGTTCAGAGACATTATTTAGGGAACCCATAAGAGTGACAGGAAGTAGATTGGCTGGACAAATGAGAGGGGCAGGGCACTGGGGGGAGACAGGAAGACAAAGAGGTCTTCCTTTTTACACAGCCATCACTTAAATCTTTATTCTTGCCTTAGGTTTTGACCTACCGGTTACTAATGGCAACAACTACTCTTTGATGTTGACCAGATAAAGAACTCAGTTGCCAAGGGTTATTGTCCTTTGCTTTTATTGTTTTGGTCTTTGAGACTTCTTTTTTTGCTCATTTTGTTGATGTTATGGGCCCATTTTCTCCAATCATTAGATATCATGATTATAATATAGTTGGCCCTCTGGATCTATGGGTTCTGTACTCTCAATTCAACCAACTGTGGATCAGAAATATTCAGGAAATTTTTTTTTTGTACTGAACATGTTTAAACTTTTCCTTGTCATTTTCTCTTAATATAATATAAGGGCTATTTGCAATTGGCATGTTTACACCGTGTTAAGAATCACCTAAACATGATGTAAAGTATGCTGGAAGATGTTCACAGATTATACCCACGCACTGTCATTTATATGAGGGCCTGAACATTTGGGGATTTTAGTATCTGAGGAGGATATTGGCACCAATTTCCCAGATACCAAGGGACGATTGTAGTCAGTAATATAATAGCATGCCATATAATAGGCATCTTTTAAACCCATAATAAAACATAATTGAAGACAACAAGCAAAGAAAATAACCAGCAGAATGTGAAAAATAAAGCATGTTGTTGTGTAGTGCAGATTCTTGAGGAGATCAAATGCTTGGGCTAAACTGAGCACTGAAACCTGAAAGATGGAGTCGGGCTTGGCCACACCCATGGGCAGTCAGCAGCTCACTCTGTTTGTGACCTACACAGGTGGGAAGAGTCTGCCTTCATTTCAGACCCCACAACCTACCATTTCACTACGAAATAGTCATTCCTGTAGTTTTGGGGAATTGCCAGTCAAATCTAGACTTCTTGCCAGAGAGTCACACCTCCCATTTCCATGACGGTTTTGGGCGTCTTTGCACACCCCAACCTTCTACTTCGCACCTTCCACTTCACACTTGAACATCCCTGCTTCCCGCTCTCATTTTACACATTTAATAATCTTACAGTTTTATGTAACCCCGATGCCTCCTCTCCCAGGCCAATATGTTTCCATGTCGTTTAGTTCTGCGAATTGTAAAACCTTCCTTGGCTGTTCTATTTGTGCTTTTAATGGTGTTCTTCTAAAGAACCTATGAGAAGAAACAAAACCTTGTACCCTGGTTTTTTTTTTTTTTTTTTTTTTTTTTTTTTTTTTTTTTTTTTTTTTTTTTTTTTAACCAATCCTGGGTCCCTATTTACTCTTTTTCTATGGTATGTAATTTTTACTTTTTCTTTGAAAATTTTATGCATGTCTGCACTGTATTCTGATCTTGCCCACTCTTGTTACGGTTCTCTGGGACCCAGCTCCTCATCTCCCTCCTGGCTCCATATCCTTTTAGAAACATAAATTATTAATACCACTTTAGTCCACGTAGCGCTGACCGTGCTGTGTGGACCCATTCACCGGGGCATGGGCAGCCTGTCAGCAGCCGTTCTCAGCTCCTTCTTGTCCCACTGGGGTCATTCTCCAAGTCACAGGCTCGCCCTCTGGTATCTTTAGCTTAAACCTGCTAACCACATATTCTTATAGTCTCTCTCTTTTTCTCTTCTCTCTCAATAATGTTGGTTTAACTCTTACTTTTAAAAGATCTTTTTCTGGATGTGGAACGATGGGTTAACAGGGTCATTCCTCCACTCTACTTCCAGCCACGTCCAGTATTTTAGAGGTGAGATTCCATCGACTTCTGGTCGTCAGCCTCTTTGCCCTCCTCCCCATTCCTCTCTTCTTCCCATTTTTTCTGGCAGGATTTCTATTACTGTTCCCTGCATGCAAAATCGTATGTTCGCTTGTTGTTTTTAGAATTTCCTCTTTACTGTCAGTTTCCAGCAGTCTGACAATGAAGTACCTACATGTAGCATTCTTTGTATTTATTCTGCTTGAGGCTCACTGAGCTGCGTGGCTTTATAAGCTGAACTTTTTCAGCGAATACAGTTTTCAGCTTTTCTTTCTGAAGAGTTTGACTCCTGATTGAAAGCCTATGTGTTAGTTTTCATCACAGACTATGGGCTAGTAGAAAGCTTTGCTCGCAAGCCTCTGGGGGAACTCTCCCTTCCCACAGCCCCTGCCCAGCCAGTACATGACAGTCTATGAAGGAGTTGTAGGCAAGTTGAACATTTTGCAGCTTTGTATTGGTAGCCTTGTGCCATTGCCTGGCTCTCTTTCTTTCATGCCTTGTGCAGAGACCTCTTCAAATGCCTTTGTTGAACCATTTTGCTATAGGGGAGAAGGGAAGCCTTAAAGATGCTGTTCTTCTCTCCAAGTGCTTACTAATTTCTCACTCTGGTCCTTTCTGTTTCTCTTCCCAGGGACACCCCTAGTCCCTGAAACTGAAGGAGCCTTTTATTGTGGGCTCTTTCAAAAGTGAGATAATCTCCAATTGCCCTCGCCCAGAAACTGGTGTGCTATTTCACAGGTGAAAGAAAAATTAAGAAAATAAGATGAAATAAATAGGTGACTTAGCATCTTCTCCAGTTCTAATTATTTTTAGTTTTAAAGTGTGACTGAAGACTTTTAAAATTATAAACACCTTTTCTTTTCTTGAGGATTTCATACATGCATACAATAAAACATGACTACATCTGTCTTAGTTTGGGTTTTTATTGCTGTGAAGAGACACCATGACCATGGCAATTCTTATAAGTGAAAACATTTAATTGAGGCTTGATGTGAGATGTCTTTCTGTTTGTTGTAAATATGTTTTATTATCACTGGTTAATAAAGAAACTGTTTTGGCCTATGGCAAGGCAGCTTAGAGGCAGGTGGGAAATCCAAACAGAGATAAAGAAGGGTGAATTCAGGTTGATGCTGCGAACTGCTACCCAAAGAAGCAAGATGTGATAGGACACAGGTAAAGCCTTGGAACAGGTGGCAAGACATAGATTAATAGAAATGGGCTAAGTTAAGTTAAAAGAGCTAGTTGGTAATGAGCCTGAGCCATAGGCCAAAGAGTTTGTAATTAATAAAAGCCTCTGAATAATTATTTTTATAGTGGCTGTAGGACCTTGGGTGAGAGAGATTCATACAGACTGCAGCCCTGGGTAGGACAGAAAACCTTTCTGCTACAGAGGGGGGGTTCAGCATGCTCTGAACCTCTGATGCTGTGCAGGCAGACATGGTGCTGGACTGAGAGTGCTATATCTTTCAGGGAACAGGAAGTCAACTGACAGTCATAGTGAGAGAATCCTGAGCAAAAGAGACATCAAAACCCACCCCCACAGTGACATACTTCCTCCAACAAGCCTCCTAATAGTGCCAATCCCTTTGAGGGGGCGTTTTCTTTCAAACCACCACAACATACAACTCCCATTCTCCTCCCACAACTCTCATCCTAGTCCTCCAAATTTATTTTCTCAAACAACTACAACTTTTCGAACTACTTTCCCCTCTCTTGCTTCCCCTTTTCCCACACTAAGTCCAGTTAGTGCTATCCATACGTGTGTGAGTGCTGGGCCATCCACTGAAACATAGGAAGTCTACCAATGGTAACACTCTAAATAAAGAATGACTCTCTTTCTCCCCTCTTTCTCAACTACTGATAGCTCTTCCATATGAGGTGGGGCCTGGAGAGCATCTCCCTCATCTATGTTGGAATTTTGAAGATTGGCTGGTTTTGTGCAGATTACCTTAGCTGCTGTGAATTCATGAGTGGGCTAGCCGTGTCATGGCCTGAAGACAGCATTTCACAGGACTTCTTTCCATCCTTTGGCTCCCACACTTTTCACTTTCTCTTTTACAGTGTTCCCCAAGCCTCAGTGGGAGGAGCGGAGGCCTGATAACGATGTCCCGTTCAGAATTGAGCACTCAGTCCCTTATTCTCAGCACGCTGATTTGGGATGTGTTCTTGCACTGATGACTGCCTGGGGCAAGAAGCTTGTCTCTAAATTCTGTTTTGTTGTGGGTTTTACTTCCAAGGCCTGTGTCTGTGTCCTCTACCGCTGAGATACAAGCCTGGCCAGTGCTTTCATTTTGGGTTTGTTCCTTTGTCTTCTTCCATACCTAAGAGCTCAGCTGTTTCCCAGCTGAACTAAGGTCCTGGCATTTCTTCAGTCATTTTCCTCCTCTGCTATCACCATCCTCTCCTCAGGGGAATCCAAATTGCAGCAGGTAGCCTGTTTGATATTGTCCTTGGACTTTGAGGTCCTGTTCATTTTATCCATTTTCCTTCTCTTTTACAGATTGGATAGATTTTTATTGATGTGTTTCCCAATCTACTGGATTTTTCTTCTGTTGCCCTCAGTTTGCTCAAAAGTCTGTGAATCAAGTTTTCATTTCCAGTTTTATATGCTCTCCCCTTTCTCTGATGAAAGCCTGTCTTTTCATTTATTAAGATATTTACCTTTATTTGAACATAATTTCTTTTTATTTTTTTAAATTTGTCTGTCTGATAAATTACAGATATGAGACTTCCATATGTTGGTTTCTAGTTCTTGCTTTTACCTTTAACTGTATATATTGCATTGCAATTCTTGGTGTGTTGTAGTGTTCAGTTGTAAATAATTGTTCCTCTCACCGGTTTAATAAAAATGCTGATTGGCCAAAGGCAGACAGGAAGTGTGGGCAGGGCTACCAGACTAAGAAAACTTTGGGAACAGGAAGCACAGAGCAGAAATGCCACTGAGACATCACGATCAGGCAGCAGCAGATGCAGAGGAAAGAAGTTGAAATGCTCTAAGAAAAGGTACCGAGCCTCGTGGCTGAACAAGACAAGAGTCATGGGTTAGATTAAGAGCAAGAGCTAGCAAGTTATAGGCCTATGGGTCTGAAAGTCTGGGCCACCAGGCTAGGCCAGAGGAAATTCTGGGCCAGAAACATCATACAACAGTGTGTCTAATAATTTTTGATCACATACTGATATTTTGGGTAAATCAGTATAGGGACTGAATTTCATGATATTTATTTACCTTTTTTTTTTTTTTTTTTTTTTTTTTTTTTTTTTTTTTTGGACAGGATCTTATGTAGCCCAGATTGACTTTGAATTTGCTTTGTAACTGAGGATGTCTTGAATTTCTGATCATCCTGTCTTCACCTCCTGAATGCCAGGATTAGTGGTGGGCTGCCATGCAGTCAGTTTTTTATGCAGTAATGGGGACTGAATTCATACCAGGCAAGCACTCTGACAAATGAGCTACAATCCTCTGCCCTTCCCTTCTTTTAAACTTAGTTTTGTTTTAGTTGTAGTTGATTACCCATAGATCAAAATCAAGTTGGGTGGGCCTGCTTTTATGATTTCTTAGGGAGTATCCATAGAAATCTTAAATTTTCATGTGGAATTTAATTTTTGAAATGTTTCTCAGTTTTTGAGGGCTTGTATAGTAAGGGGTTTCTGGCCCGGACTTTTAGGCCTAGTCTCTAGGTTTAGGCCCTCAGACCCACAGACCCACAGAGACACACAGATGCTTACAATAGTTTTAGGCTGATCAGTCAAAGGTCCAGGCATATAACTTATTAACTCTTTACCCTTAATCTAACCCATGACTCTTATCCTGATCAGCCATGCAGCTCCGTACCTTTTCTCACAGCAGCATAGTTGTCCTCTGCTTCTTCTGGCTTCTCTCTGGCATTCTTCTCCGTTCCACCTGTTCCTAGAGTCTCCTTAGTCTGGTAGCCCCGTCCAAACTTCCTGTCTGCCTTTGACCAGTCAGTGCTTTTTATTAAACTCATAGGCGGGGACAATTATTTACAATGGATGGAACCAAATGATCTCCCTACAAGCTTGGCTGTAAATTTTGGAAGGTGGACTATTGCAAGTTTTAATTGGGGTGGGAATCTTCCTCCTGAATAATTCAACTCCCAGGGTTTCGGCCAGACGCTTGGGCTGTGAACAAAGTGTTATAAAACTTTCTCTCCAACTTAGAGACACTGCTTATCTCTAGCATGTCACGATCCAAACTTTAGAATGGCCCCATTACCATAGTCTGCCTAAATGCGTCTTACTCATGGTCAGTTCAGCCCTTGGAGCTCTTGCAGGAATTCACCTCATGAACTTCTGAGGACTGCATTGCTTATATCTTTCAACTTTTGTGCCTAGTGGGTCCTACCTATGTCAGCTGCCCCAAACAATGACCTCTTCCTACACAGCTCGCCGACACCAGCTCACCCACACCACAGTGTTCTGCTTGGATTCCTTTATTATATCACCACTGGGAATTTTCCTTTGATACCAAGCTTGGGCTTCAACTAGTCAATTTCCTGTTTCTCAAGAAACCAGAGTTGTCCCTGCTCTGCAGGATGAAAGCACTAATTTGAACCCCTAGCACCATCCTATAAAATTGAGACATTGTTTTTGCTCCTGTAACCCCATCACTGGAGGGGATGGGAATAAAGGAAGACTTCTGATATCCTATTATGGCCTCTGAATATGCACACATGGACATGTATATACATACCCACATGAATTACATACATACACTATAATATGCACACACACACACACACACACACACACACACACACACACACACACCATGGTGGGAGAATAATGTGATTCTGAGGTTTTGAAAATAGTCACTTGATATGATTTGATAGCTTTAAGTTGTTTGGGCAACAGAAGGAATGAAATCTACCATTGATTTTTTTCTTTTTGTGATTGAAATTAAGCCCAGAACTTTTGTGAATGCCAAGAAAGTAGTCTTCCACTGAGCTGTACCTCCAACCCATATCATGGACATGTGAATGAGGGAAAGTGTTGATGAGCATAATTTCCAGTCTTCAGGGGGATAAAGTTTTCAGAAATGCAGACAAAATAAAAGCATAATGGAAAACACTTCTGTGAGTTATTTATAAATAACTGAAAAAAGTTAAAAATGGGACCATGAAGACCTTAGAAAGTGCCATTTATCTAGAGATACATATGAAAATGTTGATAGATGAAACGGTATAATTTAAAATTTTTGTTGAAAATAATTTAGTGTAAGGATGAAGACTGGGAGAGGGTGGGTTTATGCAGTGACTACACTGGTCAGGAGATGAGCATTGTCAAAGTTCAATTACGATATGTAAACACGTGTGATAGTATTTTTCTACTTTTGCAAATGTTTTGACGTTTCCAACTTTAGACAAATGAGAGGAAGGAAACATGCTAGAATTGTGAATGTGAGGGATAGAGGACTGGGGTTGGTGTGAGTATTCAGGTTTTAGGGAGGAGGAAAGGACACCCTGCTCTAGCCTCTGAATGTACACATATGGGCATGCATATATCCACACTCACACTCAGTTGTGGTTTGTTATATTGAAAGCAGAATTTTTATGTGGAAAGGGGGGTGTGTTTGACTGGCTTACTCTTTGCTTCAGTGGTATCCTTAGTTTGGTGATCTGCCTGAAGATGAGACCCATCCATATACCAGAGCTGAGGGGGTAGCACCCATGCTGTTGGCTTGACCAACCCCGACTCTGAGAAAGCCCATTATATCAGCTGGGAAAGCACTGTGTGGTTCCAGGCTAGACTACAATAGAGAAGGTTAGTCAGACATTATACATATATACCTGAGTAGTTCCTGGAGTGATTTTTTTTGAGGTGTTTTCTGTATCTCCCTTTCTAGATAGTGTTCCAACCAGCTGTGTTCTTGCATCTGTCTGGAACCTCCTTAGGTCTTTCAATCACTCATTGGCTTCCCTACAACTAACTATGTAGTCTATAGTTGAGCCCAAGAAAAGCTTGTTTTGCAAAGCCTCAGAAATTTTATTTTCATTAGTATTTTTCCATTTTAATAATTTATTTTGTATGAATGGGGTCGGATAGTGCGTGTTGAGGTTGGAAGACAACTTTGGGAGTCAATTCTCTTCTTTTACCATGTGGGTCCTGGGGGGTCAAACTTAGGATCAGGCTTGGTGGCAGGGACCTTTACCAGCTGAACCATCTTGCGCACCCCCCCCCCCCAATTTGAAGCTAGAGACTTTTCTATAAGCAAACTGGAAAACAAAGAACAAAGATATCACTGTTTCCTTCTCTTGCTGTTTACTTTCGTCCCTGCTTGTCAGCAGTTTCGCTTAGGTACACTATGTACCAAGTTTTGTGTTAGGGGCTGATTGGAAGATGGGAAAAGGAACGGTAGATATGGGGGCTTTGAGAAAGAGTAACAGGTGCAGGGATAGATACTTGTATAGGAACTGGGAACACAAGGAAGGTGTGTGTGATGATCACTACAGTCTTCTTCCTTGGGGTTCGGTTTCCCCACTGATTTTTACCACCTATGCATTATCCAGAGCTCTTTGAATGCCAGGTTTCTTATTTCTAAATGAGGTTACTTACAGCTTTCATGAGCGCCAACATTTGAAATGTCTGAAAGGATGTTTGCAAGCCGTAGAAGGCGCTGTTGATGGCGATGGTGATGATTATGGTAGTGGAATAACGGTGCTCTTTTCTTCTTTCCAGGCATGCCCATGATGGATCATTGTGATCACTAGTATTACCAGGTGACATTCAAGGGACCATTGTCATGCACACTGAGCCATTGTAAAATAATCTCGGGGTTGCAGGCATTTCCAGGAGAGATCCACAAGCAGAAGGAAATTTCTTCTTTACATGGGTAATAAATCTTCTGCCTATTGACTTTTAAAAGCATAGAGAAAAATGCCGTTTTTGTTGGTTTAATACCAATCACCACCTTAGCATTTGTTTTGCTGCACAGTTTACTGAGGATTTCCACAGCCATAAATCATCAATGCCTCATCAGAACCCCTTCACTTGGCAGAACAGATTTAATTTTGACCCTCACTCAAAGCTATGGAAAATATAAGCTAGAGAAGTTAAACAATTTGCCCAAGATATAGAGGTAGCAAGGACAGAACCAAAGCCTGAATTCTGGTCTTTTCTCATTTTTGAAGTCGTCAGTTCCTCGTGTTAAGTATCTGTAATGGACAGGACTCCTCTTTGATGTCTATAGAAGGCTTCAGACTGTTTTTTAATGTTTAAAAAATCATCCCTATTTTGACATATCTCGGATGTCTGAAATGCCCCAGTCTCAAGCACAGCCACAATAAATCAAGCAAACAAATAACCCATCCCTATTGTGCTGTGGATTATTTCCCCATGAGGCAGATGTTTACTTTTTATAAATGAAAGCTCATTGTTGTCAGGAACATTTAAGAGGCTTAACCTGTCTCCTCTGGCATATGGCACTGGCTTTTCATGATAAAAGTCATTGTGTGCAGTGGTAGACTAAATTGCAAGGCTTGTTCTGAAACTTCATCAGTTAATGCTTGTGAACAACACTATTTTTCTATGCAGAGGCTCGTCTGGGCCTCTTCCACTGAGAAAGGGGAGGGGGAAAGCCGTTTCCTTTGGTGGAAAATACTCATATTTTAATGGGTATGATGTCATGAATTATTAAAGTGGCTCAACTTTAGAGCTGAGCAGAAAGAACACATAGTGAAGAATGACCTTGAGACTCTTGAAAAATGGGAACATTGACTGCGTGTCTGCAGACTCAAAGATGGATTTCTACTTTAGTTTATATTTATGCAACTGTGAAACTCGGTCCCCCGTTCCCTAAGAAATCCTTTGTGCAGCCGTGTGAAGAAAGTTATTACATTTTAGTGCAAAAGAGCCTGTAAGGTTTCTTTCCTTGGGTCTCATGAAAGCTAGAGTGTACTGTCGAACTTTGTGCTGGGGGAATGACCCTGAGGAATGAGATGTAGTCTCTCAGAAGACAAAAGGAAACAGGCAGGCATTGTTCTTTAAAAAAAAAAAAAAAAAGAATGTACCATTAGGTAGAAAGGGTTTGTGTGTAACCCAGTGTTGCTCCCTCTGTAGTGTTCCCTTGCTTCTGATTCAAGGTGAATAATGGGAAATAAGCCCAGAAGCATGACAGTCTGCCAGCAGCTCTGTTGCCTGAGTACATGACAATGCCTGTAGCAACCCCACCATAAGAGTGCAGTGCCCAGGGAGGCTGCCAAAGTGCTGATGACACAGCAGGGGATACTTCAAAGATTTGATTCAGGCTCTGGGCTCATTCTCTGGCCAGTAGTTTGCTGAAAAAAAAAATTCATGGAAACTACAAGCGGAATAAAGAGTCCTTGAAACTTGTGGCAATGCTATATCTAAACCTACAAAGAGGTATGGCTCATTTCTTCTTATGGTCTTTGTAACATGACTGAGTTGAGTTTCTGTAGACTTTGGGATGTTACTCAGTGGTGGGCTGTTTCTTCCAGCATTGCAAGGCCTTGGGTTTGAGTTCTAGTATAATAATAAGAATAGTAATAATAATAATACCCATGGGAAGGAAAAGTGTATTAGTGGGGAAAATAGAAGAACCAGGATTTATAAGTCAGTTAAATGCTTGGTCCTGTTTCAAAAATATTGTCCAAGTATATGCTATCACCCTATTTTAGAGATGGGAAAGTTCAGTATGTAAGTTTTTTTTTTTTTTTTTTTTTTTTTTTTTTTTTTTTTTTTTTTTACTGTCATACAATCAATAACAGAGCAGAACTTCATATGAGGCAATTTCTGACACCAAAGGTTCCCATGAATTCACATTATTTTTGTTTGCTTGTTTATGACCTTTTGAGACAGGAGCATCTTATATCGGCCAGACTGACATCAAACTTGAATCCTTCCATCTCTGTCCACCTTCCAAGTGCTAGGATTATAGGTACATGCCACCGTGCCCAGTGGACTTCACCATTTTACTATTTGGTCTGAATGATGGTTTGCTGGACTTTCTATTTTCTTGTTTGTTTGAACTCTTTGGTCCTTATGTGTAGAATGCCTTCCTTTTGTCTTCGCAGATCTACTCTCCATCCTTCTTTATTCTCTGTGCCCAGGAAGATGAAAGGCTCCCACTTCATAGGGGCCTCTGTCCTTTGGTTTATAGTTGAGTCAATGAGAGACATAAACAAGTCTTCAGTGATAAGCAGATGGCTGGCAATGAGTTATATATGGCTTTGACCTCATTTTTCATATGATCTTGTTATTGAGACAGTATCTCTCATCATGTAGCCAAAGCTGGTCTATTTCTGACCTTTCAGCCCCTGTTTTCCTGAGTAGGGAAACCCCGTACCTACCATCTTTATGGCTTCTTTTCTTGAATATTATGATGCCTTCCTCTTCCTCTTGCTTTCTTTTCCGGGTTGTAGTTTCTGCTTCTACCCCTTGCTTCTTTAGGCTGAGGTAGATTTCTGCTGTTGCTAGCCTGTGAGAAACGCATTGTTCTTCAACACTGACACCTACCTTTGTGAATTAGGCCCACTGTAAGACAGTTGGCTCACCCAAGTTGATTGTGGCATTTGTTACTTTTAGAGCTTATAACTGATAGAGGTATATGCCACTTTAGTGATGATGTAAAATGTCTGAGTTTTGTATACAAAAATGACTTTTTTTTTTTTTAAACTGTGAAAATGATGCCTTATTTTTCCCTTAAGAATTTCTTATTTATGGCTTCCATCTGGGTTATTTTTTTCCATTCATTTCCTTTTGTTTTACTACATGGCCTCCAACTTTCTTTACAGCCCCGCCCCACCTCAATTTGAGTCTGGTGGACCAAAGGAAGCCCCTGTCTGCCACTGTTATAAGATTGAGTTTTTGTGGTCTCTGGGCAGGAGCTTGTCGGTGTTAGCATTTCTTTGCAAAATCATCTTTGGAATTGTCTTGAGAAAACAATGCACATTTTTAGACCTTCCAATGGGGGGAAAATCATTATTTCTCCAAAAAAAGAAGAGATAATGAAAATATGTTCAGTAAATAACATTTAGGATAATAGAGGATTCTAAAATAGGCAGAAGATTTAGATTCAAGGTCAGTTTCTTCTTTTGTGAGATTGCAGCAAGCATTTAACGGTAATAAAATCTTTTTCCTGTATAATACATTTCATATTAAAACTCGAGGCATTTAAATGAGGGATTTTATGTCTGCATGGTCTTTATTGAGCATGAAGGATTAAAAAAATGCCTTTTCTTTTCTTAATACCCCCCCCCTTTGAGGGTTGAAAAGCCACTCCATGCCTCCTGGGCCCACAGAAGTGAGGACTGACAGGTTGGAGGTGTTCAGAAACACTCACAAAGTGTCTTCCCTATACTGTTTAACCTCGGACCCTGTTACTCTGGACATTTCTGTCTTCTGAATAGACACTAAATCTTTGCTGGTGGTGTGACAGCTTTATGAGGTAGATTCATGTCTATTTTCAGAGGAGTATGGGAACATTTTACTGTGTTTTCTCTTCTCCCACTAACACCTTAGGGATAGCCTGTGTCTGTCAGTGGGGTAAGGCTGGTGGTCCAACAGCACCTCGTTGCAATGTTCAATAACGTAGCTGAGCAGTCTTATGGTTCCAGGGGTGGGGAAAGAGAGTGGCTGATGCTTATTAGGACATTTGTGTGTATGTGTGTGTGTGTGTGTGTGTGTGTGTGTGTGTGTGTGTGTGTGTGTGTATGTGTGTGGCAGCCAGTCAGATCAGTCAGATTCTTTTGTTAAACTCAATATCCACTGAGTTGTGTTGACTGGCTGGGGTTACAGACAGACAGGCCACATCTAGGTTTTTAATGTAATTGCCAAGGATCCTAACTTGGGTTCTCAGACTTAAGTAGCAGACACTTTACAATTTGAACTATATTTTTTTAAGGCCCTGTTCTTTAACATTGAGGAAGCTATTATCAACTCCAGATGCTAAGAAATCAGGATAGAATATCAAGACCTGGATAAGTCCTCTTTTACATGATGGTGCCCTGCAAAAGTCTGCTAGACTGGTTTGGGGCATATTAAAAGTGAACTGTGAAGCTTCAACGGTAGGTTTCTGTCAGGTGTACCAGGTATGCAAAACCAGACACAAAGCAACTACATTATTTTTTTCTTGGTCATTGGTGATGTTTGTGGATTAAGCTATTGAATTTAGACTACTCATTATCTAAGTAAATTTAATCTAGAAGAAGCAAGAACAGTAGGCTTATAGCTTAGGAGTGTTTAAAATATAAATCCACAGAGGAGTTCTCTGCCTATGGAAGTGGATTGTTGGTGGAGATTTGACCTGTTGCGGGATGTGCCTTGCAATCTATAAATAGCCGCTCTTTGTGTTGGAATACATTACCTGGAGAATGCAGGCCCCACGCTTTACATTTTAGATAGCCAGAACTGCATTTCTCATTGGGTGGTTAATAACACCTTTTAAAATCTAAACACCCCAGTACATTAACCTGACCTGACTGTTCTTGGCTACAACTCCATGTTTTAAAAATAGCCCTGAAGCAGGTACATTGGAGACAAAATTTATTTAACCAACTGTTTTCCCCCTGCAACATCATGTAGACCTAAATATTTTTGGTCTCTCTCTGGTCCCATGGCAGCACATCTTATAGAAACGACCATGGGAAATTTGAGGGTATGGGTGTAGGGGGGTTGATCATACACTCTGTCGAGCCCTGAGACCTAAGTTTTATTTCCTAACAGGCTCGACCATTGTTAGATGCCTCAGCAGCTATGCTTTGATTTTTATTTTTGATAATGCCAGCTAGGTGTTTACTCATGGCTTCTGGAAATTAGTCAGAAGGGGTTTCCGGGGAAAGGTGGGCAAACACTGCTGATTTATTTAGTGCCGAAGGCACTGGCTGGCAAAGAAAGGCCACTGGTGTCCGTTTGCCTTTGGACTTTAGGAAAAGCTATGACAAAGAAGAAACAAAAGAAATGAGGAAGAGGGTTGAACACACAAAGCAAAGCTTGCAAATTTAAGAGATGGTCACTTTATATGTATACTCAGGACCTGATGAATGAATCCTATGTGCTTCCTGGGAAGATGTGGGACACACACACACACCTGCACAAACACTCACCCCCAAGGAAAGAGGGGGGTGTCCAAGCAAGAGCCAGTACACTTTAGAATTCTGGGTTTGTTTTTTAGGTTCTGAATTAATTAGATACCATGTTGAATTCCAAATGTGATAATTAGGCAAATTAATGCTGCAGTGAAGTTATTAATGAGGCAAAATATGCTAATATGCTTTTGATAAAGAGCTCTTCTTCTGCCTTACCAAGAAATTGGCAAACATCTTTTATTTGAGGCCAGACAGCTCATCTCAAGTGATTTACTAAAAAGCTTCTCGGCCGTATGTTGTGAACAAATGTTGTAAATAGGGGTTAATGTCTAAATTTTTGATGTGGATAAGCCTCATTTCTATGTAGCAAGCTCTGGATGCTCTTTGCCTGGTGTCCAAGCAGCAGCAATGCCCAGAAAGACCAAAAATCTTTCCTGTGTCCCTTAATGCTGGTATGAAGGTGGCAATGCCCTCTGCTCACTGGGTTCATTCTGACCACCCATCAACACTCAACGCAAGTGAATAGTGCCTTCTGCCCCCTCCCCCAAATGTGCTCCTTTCTCTTCAGCAGACTTGGTGTCTCCTTTGGTTTTCAGATGTTCAAAAGTCCTTAGCCCAGAATCATTAGGGAACCCATTTAGTGGTTTGGAAGTGACGTGGCAGAATTTTTCCTTCCTATCTGAAGTTCACTCTGTAGGTCACGTTGTGGATGAAGAACTCTCCTGGGACCAAATGCAGACACCTTCTACTGGAGAGAGTTGTTTATTAAAAATAAAATGAATAGAAGTATGAAAAGCATATTTCCCACATGCACATGGTTATTTTAATCCCTTTAATCGAATGCACCTTGAGGGCATGGCCTGGAGAATTTCCAGTCACTTGAATGTGACATTTGCTGGCAGGTGTTTCCTTGCTTCCCTCATCCTCCAGAATAGATTTGACTTTTGTAAGTCTGGAGAGGAAGTGCCTGACACTGTTTGCATATTGTCACCCTTGGTTTGTCCTTGGCTGTTGTGTTTCTAGGTTGTGCCTGGTAGCAGGAAAGAGACCATTTAATAAGTGTCATACGGTACAGAAAAAGTGATGACGTCGTATGACACCTTACCAAGAGTTGGCAGCAAATAAGGAGTTGATTTTCTCCTTAGACGCAGCAGGCCAAGGTAGGTGGTTTGCAGCTGAAACATATCTTAGTTGTGTACTTTCTCGGTTTCCATGGCATTATCTTAATTGTCTCTGTGGCACTCGAGGGCTAAAGCCCTCCAGATCTTGGCATCTGTGTTTTGAGTGAGAGGAAGAAGGAAGAGGGCTGGGGGTGGGGGTGGGGGTGGGCTAGCTTCAGTGGGTAAGATGCTTCCTCAGGTGCACAAAGTCTCCAGCACAACACAAACTGGGCATTAGTGAAATATAATTGCTACTCGGTCATAGTTAATTTTTATCAACTTGACACAAGGCTAGACATACCTGGAAGAAGTACTCTCAATTCAGGAAGAGCCTTCACCAGAAGGGCCTGTGAGTATGTCCGTGAAACATTTTCTTGATTTCTGATTGATGAGGCGGGAGAAGCCCACAGTGGGCCATACATCCCTAGGTAGGCAGACCTGGAATATTGGAGAAAGATGGCTAAATGTGAGCCTTGGAGTGACCTAGATAGTTCCCCACTGTCTATTTCAATTTCTGCCTAAACTTTCCTGCCTTGGCTTTTCATGATGATGGACTGTAACCTGTAAGCCAAATCAACCATTTTCTCTGCTAACTAACTTCCGGTTGTAGGGTTTAATCACAACACCAGAAAACAATTGAGACACCCAGAACTTGGGTAGTGGAAGCAGGATTCAAAGTTTAAGTTTATTCTCAGGTACATAATGAATTTGAGGCCATCCTAGGATATATGAGACCCTGCGTTTTTTTTTTAAAAAAGATGTCTTTATTTATTATGTATACAATGTCCTTGCCTGTGTATATGCATGCAGGCCAGAAGAGGACACCAGATCTCGTTATAGATGGTTGTAAGCTGCCATGTGGTTGCTGAGAATTGAACTCAGGACCTCTGGAAAAGCTTAACCTCTAAGCCATCCCTCCAGCCTGAGACCTTGATTTTAAAAAGAAGGAAACAAAAAGAATTAGAAGAAGATTGGCTTTCTTCTTCTGAAAACTTTGCTAGTGTCTCTATATCATAATCTCCATTTGTATTTTATTTATTGGTCAGAATTTTGTCCCATAGCAACCTCTGGCAGAAAGGTGGGTAAAGGAGACAGATTGGCTAGCCAACAGCTTGTTCAATCCTTCTATGGGGGCATGATTGACTTGGACTATGTGGTTGTATTTTTGACTGGCTACCACTGCACATTGAATATTTTAAAACTTGGATGGCTGGACATGAGATGGGAATTGAAGTAAATAGCCCACATTGCCCCATGCAGGTAGAAGGCAGTGTGAGTAGGACCATGAGCTGAGCCCTAGACTCGGTATATGACTTTCATCTCTGACCCTTGATTCCCCTAATTGTGACTTGGAGAATATTCCTGGGGTTATTATAGGAAACCATTAGGATCACAAGTACAATGTGTCTAGAATATTAAACTTGTTAATAGGTGACAGCTGTTAAGGTAGTTAACAGAATTTAGATCATGTTCATAAAGAATGAATGCACAACAGGAAAATGTTTTCACACATTTTCCTGTACCTTTAAGACACAGGCTTCTGGTAGGCACGAGTGTCCTTCTGTTGGATAGACTGACAGTGAGGAGGACATATGTTTGAATCAGCAAAATCTGTGAGGTAAAGGTGGAGACATCGGGAAATGGACAAAGGGGGCAGAGCAAGGATAAATGGGTTGAAGAGAGATGCTCATAGGCCTTGGGCATGAAGCTGTACACGAGGCCCGTAAAGCCATTCTCTGACTCACTTGAAAAGCCCTCCGGGAACATGTCTGATAGATGCCCTGGAGCGAGAGCCCTTTGGTGACAGTGGAAATTGTGTTGGCTGGAGGATGGTGTGAAGTTAACAGCTGACATGGTTTCTAGACTAGGCATGTCACACAAGCCTCAGCACCCTGTAAATTGGATTTTAAAGGTGGTACTGACATAGCCCACAAAATGCACAAAGAGAAGATTTGTGAGTTTAAGGGACTGTCAATGCCTGCTGTGGGGGAGGGTCTCCTTCCTCCCCACTTGTGGGAGTGGAAAATGGCCCTCATTAGTTCCTGGCTCCTCTAGGGTGAAGTCTTAGCAACATGCATGTGATTCTAGCATTTAAGGATGAAGTCACTTATTTTTAATTTTTTGAACAACATATTTCTAAACAAAAGCCAATTACTATATTTGGTGCTAAATTGGGAAATAGAAGCCAGCAATCTGTTTCAAAGTTGGAGGAAAATCTGGCTGCTTTGAATTTATTGAGCGATGGCACAGTACTGTATTTTTATGAGCAAATTAAGATATTTTCAGGGCCAATTATGAATATAGTTGGTTTTCACGTCATAAACCAATATTAGAACTTAACCCTAGAGTAAAATCTGAGTTTACTGAGTATTAGTAAGTGATGAACACATGCGTATGTCGCTGGCATGAATCAGAGACCACAAACTTGGGTCTTATGGCAAGATGATGCCTGTTCCTCCTGTCGCTGCAGAATTTCTCATCTGAATCCTTTGCACCAGAAGGCAGGGGCTTTGCCGGAATGGAGCTTCATCTTGGGCTGGTGGATGAGGGTCCTGTTCTGGCTCTGGGCTGACATCTATCTACACATTTGCTGAGAAATTCTTATTCTTGTGTTGTGACCAACTGTCCACCCTGGCCATTCCTGACTGCTCTCCTATTCTGGCCCTCCACTCTTTCCCTGGCACATGCCAAGGAATGATATTCCCTGATTCCCTGACAGGAAATCCACACAGGGTCCCATAGCCTTCTATCTTCACATCTTATATTGTGTGCCTTCTCTGTGGCTCTTGTCCCTGGTTCCCAGGGGAACTGGGTGACTGTATCTTGGCCATTCCTCAACACAAAGTGGGATCCTTTTGCTCCATTGGGGTACCAGTTATGATTTGGGCCCCACAAGGATAAGAATCCCCCCTAAAAGTCTAGAAGCTTCTTAATCTCAGATTTCTTCTGTGGCGTTTTTCTTACCCAGGTGGGATACCTTTATTTGCCTCCCAGGAACAGGAAAAACTCTCTGACTCTCACACTGTGTTCAAATCTTTTGTGTTTGCCTCAAGTGCTAGGCTTTTGAAACTCAAAACCTCTTTCTCTAAGACCATTTCTCTTTCCTTCCATGTCAGACCTTCCCTGAGGAAATGAGTTCTTCTCTGGCGGCGTGGCAGAAAAGTGTGGCAATTACCGGATACACTGGTAACATCAGGAAATGCTTCAAGAGACTACTATGCCTGACAGTCCTCAGCATAAAGAACTATCCACACTATGCCCGAGTCTCTGAGGGTCCCTGGATCTTTCCTGCATGTCACTACCACCAGCTTTATGCTCTCAGAAAACTGAGTTCACCGTGGCTGTAAGAAAGGCTGGGAAAGGCATGCCACCTCCTGAGAGTAGAAGACAGGGGTCTTCTTCCTTGTGAACTGGTAGAAACCTTCTCTCCCAAAGGTTCATGGCATCCCTCTGTCTAAGTACCTCTATGCAGCAAATCACACTATTGATTGCCTGATAACAGTCTTTTTATGTATTCAAAAATGCAGGTGCTATAACATGTGGTATTGTAGAAAGAAGCAGCCATTCGGGTGATCACATTAGCCCACAGTTAGGATAGCCCTAACTGTGAGCAATATTATTTTTTCTTGCATTACTTTTATGTTGCTCTAAGAAATACATAAGGCTGGTAAAGTGTAAAGAAAGAAAAGAGATTTTGTTTAGCTTATAGCTCTGGTGGTTAAATATTCAAGATCAGATGACCTTATTGGATGGTCTATGGTGAAGAATGGGAAGCAGAACCCCAGCAGTGTGGAGAAGAAATCACCTGGAGAGATGGGAAGCCAGAGGAGTAGGCAGGACCCGACTTGTTATGTTATTGATCCCTTCTTGAAAAAAGTACCCCTATCCAGGCAAGGCACAAGGGAATGGGCTCCAAAAAGTCACCTCATGCACCAGGGACAAATCCTGGTCCCACTTCCAGAGGCCCCACAATCTGCCCAAGTAACACAAAACTGTCACCCACACTCAGAGGGCCTAGTTTGGTTCCATGCAGGTTCCCCCAGAGACAGTGAGCTCCCAGCAGCTTGGGCCAGCCCTCTCTGATGGGTTTCCACATCATGATCCTAATCTCCTTGTCCACATAACCCACCCCTCCCCATCTCCTCCAATGGACCCAGAGCTTGGCCCAGTGACCAGCTGTGGATCTCTGCATTCACCTCCATCAGCTGCTGGGTGAAGGCTCCACAATGACGATCAGGCTGGTCATTAACTTGAGCACAGGGGCACCAGTTCAGGCACCTTCTTCCCTCCATTATGCTTGGAGTCTTATACTAGGTCATCACTGTGGACTCTGGGGAAGTTCCCCAGCATCAGGCTTCTTCTCAACGCCCCCCCCCCCAATGGCTCCCTCTATGAAGACAGCTATCCTGTTACTCTCCCCCCTCTGTCTTTCCCCAAACTATACCATCCCACTTCCCCATATTCTCTTCCCACCGCCCCTTACCCCACCCTCATGCACCTAATAATCAGGAAATCTGATCTATTTCTCTTTCCCTGGAGTATTCGTTGATGTCTATCCTAGGGTCCTCCCTCCTACCCAACTTTTCTGTTGTTGTGGATTGCAGCCCGGCCATCCTTTGCTTTATCCTAATATCTACTTATGACTGAGTACACTCTGTGTTTATCTTTCTGGGTCTGGGTTACCTTACTCAGAATGGTTCTTTCTAGTTCCATTCATTTGCCTGAAAATTTCAAGGTTTGTTAGTTTGTTTTTTACTGCTGTGCAATACTTAATTGTGTAAATGTACCATATTTTTAATTTAAAAAAATTAAAAAATATTTAGTTATTAATATTTCCTCCATCTCCTTTCCCCACTATCCCATTCCCCTCCCTCTGCACAACCCCACCTCCCATCTACTCCTCAAAGGGGATAAGGTAAGTCCTTTCTTGAGTACTCAACACAGGCTAACATACCAAGTTGAGGCAAGACCCATCCCTTCCTCCTTGTACCAAGGCTAAGCAAGGCATCCCACCGTAAGGAGTGGGCTCTAAAAAAATAGTTCATGTATCTGGGATAATTCCTGGTCTTATAGCTAGAGGCCTATTAACAGCTTGATCAGGGCACCTGTCACCCTCATTCAGAGGGCCTAGTTAGGATTTTAGGATTTTATCTATTCTTTGGTTGAGGGGCATCCATATAATGCTTCTATGAACATAACTGAGCAAATGTCCTTGTGGTATGAATGTGCATCCTTTGGGTATAGGCCCAAAACTGGTATTGCTGGATTATGAGGTAGATTGATTCCTAGTTTTCTTAGAAACCATCACATTGATTTCAAAAGTGGCTGTAAAAGTGTATACTCTCACCAGCGATGGAGGAGTATTTCCCTTACTCTACATGCCCTCCGGTATAGGTTGCCATCAGTGTTTTTGATCTTAGCCCCTTCTGACAGGTGTAAGATGATGTTTCAAAGTTGTTTTGATTTGCATTTCCCTGATGACTAAGGATGTTGAACAATTCTTAAGTGTGTTTCAGACATTTGAGATTTCAGACATGTTGAGAATTCTTTGTTTAAATCTATACCCAATTTTTGGTTGAATTATTTGGTATTTTGATGTCTAGCTTCTTGAGTTCTTCATATATTTTAGAGATCAGCCTTCTGACAGATGTAGGATTGGTGAAGATCCTTTCACATTCTATAGGCTTTAATTTTGTCTTATTGACCATGTTCTTTGCCTTACAGAAGCTTCTCAGTCTCAGGAGGTCCCATTTATTAATCGTTGCTCTCAGTGTGCCACTGGTGCTATATTTAGGAAGTGGCCTCTGGTGCCAATGTGTTCAAGGCTATTTCCCACTTTGTTTTCTATCAGGTTTAGTGTAACTGGGTTTATTTTGAGGTCTTCAATCCACTTGGACTTAAATTTAGTTCAGGCTAACAGATATGGATCTATTTGCATTCTTTTATATACCACCATCCAGTTATGCTAGCACCATTTGTTGAAGATACTATCTTTTTTACATTCTATATTTTTGACCTCTTTGTCCAAAATCAGGTATTCATAGTATTGTGGATTAATGTCAGAGTCTTCAATTTGATTTCATTGATTCACGTGTTTGTTTTTATGCCAATACAAAGCTGTTTTTTTTTTTTTTTTAAATCACTATATAGCTCTACAGTAGAGCTTAAAGTCGAAGATGGTGATGCATGGTGATGCCTCCAGATGTTTCTTTTTTGTACAGGATTGTTTTGGCAATCCTGGATTTTTTGTTTTTAATATGAAGTTGAATATTATTCTTTTGAGGTATATGAAAAGTTGTGTTGGGATTTTGATGAGGAGTGCATTGAATTCATAGATTGCTTTTGGGTAAGATGGCCATTTTAACTACGTTAATATTACCTATCAGAGAGCATTCTGATATCTTTAATTTCTTTCTTCAAAGACTTAAAGTTCTTGTCATACAGGTATTTCATTTGTATGATTAGAGTTACCCCCCAAGATATTTTTATGTTATTTGTTGCAGTTGTAAAGGATGATGTAATCTCTTTTTCAGTCCATTTATCATTTGTATATAGGAGGGCTTTTTTTTTTTTTTTTTTTTTTAGTTAATCTTAAATCCTGCCACTTTGCTGAAGGTGTTTATCAGCTGTAGGGGTTTCCTGGTAGAATTTTTGGAGTCACTTATGTACACTATCATATCAGCTGCAAATAGCAAAGATTTGACTTTTTCCTTTTCAATTTGTATCCCCTTGATCTCCTGATGTTGAATAGATATGAAGAGAGTGGACAGCCTTGTATTGCTCCTGATTTTAGTGGGATTGCTTTGAGTTTCTCTATATTTAGTTTGATGTTGGCTGTCAGCTTGCTGTATATTACCTTTACTATGTTTAAGTATATTTCTTGTATCCCCGATCTCTCTAAGACTTTTATCATAAAGGGGTTTGGGTTTTTTTTCAAAAGCTTTTTCAGCATCTAATGAAATGATCATTTTTTCTTTCTGTTTTATTTTTTTATGTTGTGGATGACATTGATAGATGTTCATATGTTAAACCATCTCTGCATCTCTGGGATGAATCATGATGGATGATTTTTGATGTATTCTTGGATTCAATTTGCCAGTATTTTATTGAATACTTTTGCATCAATATTCATAAGGGAATCTTGTCTGTAATTCTCTTTCTTTGTTGAGTCTTTGTGTGGTTTGGGTATCAAAGTGATTGTAGCTTCATAAAAAGAGTTTTACAACGTTCCTTCTGTTTCTATTGTGTGGAACAATTTGAGGAGTATTGGTATTAGTTCTTCTTTGAAATTTGGGTAGAATTCTATCTGGTCCTGGGATTTCTGTTGTTGTTGTTAGGAGACATTTAATAACTGCTTCTGTTTTCTTAGGGATTGTAGGTCTATTTGAATGGTTTATCTGGTATTGATTTGTTTTAGGTACAATATCTATCTGGAAAATTGTCATTTTCTAAGTTTTCCAGTTTTGTGGACTACAGGTTTTTGAAGTTTGACCTAAAGATTCTCTAGATTTTCTTGGTGCCTGTTGTTATGCCCCCCCCCTTTATCTCTGATTTTGTTAGTTTGAATATTCTTTTGTTGTCTTTTGGTCTGTATGGGTAAGAATTTGTCTATCTTGTTGATTTTTCTCAAAGAACCAAGTTTTTGTCTCATTGATTTTTGAAAATTGTTCTCTTTCCTTTTATTTTATTGATTTCAGCACTGGGTTAGATTGTTTCTGGCCATCTGCTCCTTCTGGGTGAGCTTACTTCTTTTTGTTCTAGAGCTCTCAGGTGTGATGTTAAGTCACTAGTGTGAGATTTCTCCAGCTTCTTTATTTGGCACTTAGGGCTGTGAACTTTCCTCTTAGCACTGCTTTCATTGTGTCCCATAGGATTGGGTTTGTTGTTGTGGGGATATGTTTCAAATATAATAAAAATAGTCAGAGATATCAGAGGATATCTATCTCCTCTAGTTTGTTTTTTTTGTTTGTTTGTTTTTTGTTTTTGTTTTTTCCAGACACTTTTCTGTGTAACAGTCCTGGCTGTCCTGGAACTTGCTTTGAAGACCAGGCTGGCTTTGAACTCACAGAGATTCTCTTGCCTCTGCTTCCCAAGTTATGGGACTAACAGTGTGAGCCATGGCTTCTACTGCCTCAAAATCTGTCCTCTGACATCTCTGACTGTTTTCATTATATTTAAAACATCCCCACATGTTGCGGCTTCATTTTCATTAAATTACAGAAAAAATTTAAATTTCTTTCTTTGTTTCTTCCTTGACCCGGAGGTGGTTGAGTTCAGAACTGTTCAGTTTCCATGAATTTGTAGGCTTTCTGTAGTCTGTGTTGTTGTTGAACTTCAGTCCATGGTGATCTGATAGGATACAAGGGGTTATTTCATTTTTGGTATCTATTAATATTTGCTTTGTGACTGAGTATGTGGTCAGTTTTCAAGAAGGTTCCATGGGGTGCTGAGAAGAAGGCATATTCTTTTGTGTTTGAGTGAAATGTTCTGTATATATCTATTAAGTCTATTTGAGTCATAACATCTGTTAGTTCCATTATTTTTCTCTTACGTTCCTGTCTGGCAGACGTGTCTATTGTTGAGAGTGGAGTGTTAAAATCTTTCACTATTAGTGTACGGGGTTTGATTGCAATTTAAGCTTTAGTAATGTTTCTTTTACATATGTGGGTGCCCTTGTATTTGGAGCATAGATATTCAGAATTGAGACTTCATTTTGATGATTTTTCTCCTGTCATGAGCACATAATGACCTTCCTGATCTCTTTTGACTGATTTTAATTTAAGATCTATTTTGCTAAATATTTGGATAACTCCACTAGATCTGATTGGAAAGTCTTTTCCCAGCCCTTTACTCTGAGGTAGTGCCTGTCTTTGAAGTTGAGGTGTGCTTCTTGTACTCAACAAATGGATGGATCCTGTTTTGACGACCATTCTGTTAGTCTGTGTCTTTTTACAGGTGAATTGAGTCCACTGATATTAAGGGATACTAATGACCAGTGATTGTTAATGTTTCATCTTTTGGGTGGTGTGTGTGTGTGTGTGTGTGTTTCCCTTCTGTGAGATTTCCTGCTGTGGGATTATCTATTGCTTGCATTTTTATGGGTACCTGGAACTTTAGGTTGGAGCTTTCCTTCTAGAATTTACTGTAGGGCTGGGTTTGTGAATACATATTATTTAAATCTGATTTCATCATGGAATATCTTGTTTACCCTCTATGGTGACTGATAGTTTTGCTGGGTATAGAAGTCTGGGCTGATATCCATGGTTTTTGTGTAACATCTGTCCAGGACCTTCTGGCTTTCACTCTCCCTTGGGAAGTTGGGTGTTATTCTGATGGGTCTGCCCTTATAAGTTACTTGACTTTTTACCTTATCAGCTCTTAATATTCTTTTTTTTATTCTATATGTTTATTGGTTTTATGATTGTGTGATGAATAAACTTTTTTGGGGGTGGGGTTTATTTGGTGTTGTGTAAGCTTCTTCTATCTTCATAAACAGATTTTTCTTTAGGTTGGGAAAGTTTTCTTCTATGATTTTGATGAATATATTTTCTTTGCCATTGACCTGGTGTTCTTCTCACTCTTTAACTCCTATTATTCTCAGGCTTGGTCTTTGGTGATGTCCCAGATTTCCTGGATGTTTTGTGTTTTGAGTTTTTTGGCTTTAGTATCTTTCATGCCAGACATTCTCCCTTCCATTTCTTGTATACTCTTGGCTATGCATCTATAGTTCCTCTTTGTTTCCTTACATTTCCATTTTCAGTCTTCCCTTGGTTTGTGTCTCCTTTATTGCTTTTATGTCAATTTTCAAGTCTTAAACTATTTTCTTTACCTGGTTGGTTGCTTTTTCTTGGTTTTCTCTAAGGGATTTATTGATTTCTTCCATTTTGGGGGGCCTTTTTTTTATTTCTTTAAGGGAATTTTTAAATTCCCTTTTTAAATGCCTCTATTATTTTCATAAAGTTATTTTAAAAGCTTTTTTCCTTTTATTTATTTATTTATTTACTTATTTGTTTGTTTGTTTGTTTGTTTATTTATTTATTTATTTATTTATTTATTTATTTATTTATTTATGCTTCTTTTCAATTGTGATGTTCAGGTCTTGTTGTAGAACTGCTAGGTTCTATTGTGCCATATTGTTTTTTTATGTTGTTGGCTGTACACTTGCATTGTTGTCTTCCTATCTCTTCCTCCAATTGGTGCAAGTGGTGTCTGTTTCTCATGGAGCTGTTATTGGTCCAATCTGCTCTGCTTTGTCTGTGTCTAAGGGAGACTTTCTTGGTTCAATCTGAGTTCTTGGTTCAATCTAGCTTGGTGAATTCACTGTTTCAGGAAGCTGCTTTTGGTCCAATAGGAGCTGGCTGATTCTGCGTTTCAGGAAGCATCTGAGATCATAAAGTGATGGGTAGGCTTGGGGGAGGGGGTTGGGCTTGGAGATTGTAGGGTCCAACAAGGTTGTTAGTGGGGATGACTACCTGCAGAAGTCTTTCTTCTGGCTTTCAACTGGGGAAGCAATGGGTGGGGTGAAGGTACACGGTTGTGCCCCCAGCCTAGGTTCCAGAGACTGAGCTCTCTAGGTAGGCTGAGAGAGAACTCACTCACCTTTTTGTCCATAGGAGCTGGCAGATTGTTTGTCTCAGGGAGCCTCTGAGGCAGCAGGGTAATGGGTGGGTTTGGAAGAGGGGTGGGACTTACCAATTGTAAGGTCAGACAGGGGTGTTAGTGGGGATGCCTGCTGGCAGGAGTTTTCCCTTCTTGCCTGCAACTGGGACAACAGTGGGTGGGGGTGAAGGTGCACACATCTGTACAGAAACTGGGCTCTGTGGTTGTGCTGGGAGAGGACTTACTTCTTTTTTTCCCCTCCCCTCCCCTCCCCTCCCCTCCCTTCCCCTCCCCTCCCCTCCCCTCTTTCCTTCGCTTTCCTCCCCTCCCCTTCCCTTCCTTTCTTTTCTTTCTTTCCTCCTTTCTTTATTTTTTCAAATATTATTGATCATTTGTGGATTTCACATCATACATCCCAATTCCATTTAACTCCCATCCCTTCTTACTCTCTGCCTTTGTAACTTTTCCCCACAAAGTAAAACTTAAAAGAAAACCAAAAACCCCAAAAAAACAAAAAAGCACCCCAACCCCCCCCAAATGCCCCAAAACTAAAACAAAGAAACAAAAAGAAAAAAAAATTCAGTGTGAAAGTTATAGTGTGGTCCAGTGTCTCACACAGTATACATTTTAGTCCATATGTCTTTACTTGTAAGTATTCATTGTGATGAGTCATTGGTCTGGTTATAGGCCTTTGGCTTCTGCTACCCTATGAATATTGACCCTTACTGGGGCCCTTCCCAGATATTCTGCTGTTGCCCTGTGTCATGGAGGATCCTGCAGCTTTGGATCTGCAGATCCAGCTCCTTCATTTGCTCCAGCAGTTTATAGATGATGTGGATGTTGACTCATAGCCCTAGTTCTGGGCTCAGTGCCTTGAGGGCATACACTTAAGCCATATCCAAACCACAACACCCTCAAAGCCCACTGAACTCTCCAGAAAACTTTTAGAACTAAAAGATAAAAGGATATATATTCTATAAGTTTGAATGATTCAAGGTAGCATATTTCAGAACTGTAATTTAGGGCAATAATGAGAAGATGTGGTACTCATGAAATTTCTTGTATTTTCTGTGACAAGAAAGGGAATCCTTATGAATGTTCAATTTTTTCCCATTGGGACTTTTGAGTTTATTTATGGAAAACATAAAAAGCATAAAGCTTACCATTTTATCTAAGTGTTATTAAATATATTCATAATGTATTCAACAGTCGCTATCCCTCTCCTGGACCTTGACAGTATCCTGTATTGAAAAGTTACCCATTAAGCAACGACGACCCATTTCTTCTTATTCTTGGTCTTGGCTTAATAACCTTTGCTATAATTTCTGCCTCTATGAGTTTGGATTCTCCAGGTACTGAATAGAAGTGGAATCATGTGATGTATGTCATCTTTGCTTTCAATTTATTTTACTTTGCACATTGTTTTCAACACTCATCTATTGTCTGGTATGCAGTTGGATTCTCTTTCTTTCTGTTCTGTGTTTTTAAAGGGAGAGTATCTTCCATTGTATGCACATGTTGTATTTTGTTTGTCCATTCATGTGTTGATGGACATTTGGGTTGTATATTTTGTTTGTTTATGATACTGCTAGAGATCATATCCCTACTTCCTATTCTTTAAGTTGTACATATCCTACTGTACATATACCTACTTCCTATTCTTTAAGTTGTTTACCTGAAAATAGGACTATGGAACCCCATGGCATTCTAGGTATAAGTTTTTGAGGAATCATCATCTGGTTTTGCACAGTGTCATTACCACTATGGGTTGTGACCCTTTTGAGGTTGAGTGATCCTTTCATAGGGGTCACCTAAAATCATCAGAAAACACAGATATTTACATTATAATTCATAACAGTAGCAAAATTTCAGTTAGGAAGTAGCAACAAAAATAATTTTAGGGTTGTGGGTCACCGCAACATGAAGAACTGTATTAAAGGGTTGCAGCATTAGGAAGGTTGAGAACCACGGCTCTGCAAGCTTATTTGGAAATGGCTATTCAAATTGTCTGTCCATTGAAAGTTGTTTTATATTTTGCAGTAATTTGGAAGCCTCGGGCATTTTTAAGTTTATCACACTCTGCTGCCCTTGATGTAATGTCACTCTCCAGGGATGTGACTCTCAGAAGGAGAAGGGTGAAGAGAGCAGAACTCAGAAAGACCGAACACTGAGGTCCTCACCATACAGGATCATGTCCAGTGCCCACAGCATGGGAAGTTCTTCCCAACCCAGCCTTGTTCTGTCTGGTCTGCTTTTCCATCCACCAAGGCACTCATTTGTCTGTCATTCTGCAACTGTCCAAGGAACTTTCACTCCTCCAACCTGACCTTACTTCTTCTGAACATTCCCCTTGCCCAGTGTTCTTAAGACATATCACTTGTTCACCCATTCATTCATTCACTCGTGAAATGTTCTAGTACCCATACTACCACCAGGTACAAAGTATTGTGCCAGATTCTGGGGAAATGTTAGTGAGTAAAGCAGTTTCTGCTTCCAGTGAATTCCCTGACTACTGGAGGAGATGGCAAGTTATCTAGCAATTACCATTCATTGTGAGTAAGTGCATAGATGGAAGTAAAAAGAGTAAGGGGGGTCATCTTCCCCAGCCGAGAGCCACTGCTAGAAGTATTTATGGGCTGTTGTGAACAACCTCATCTTCTGCCCATTAAGTGGAAGCTTGTGTTTCATTATTTTTATTTTCATTTTTATGTCTCTTAGCCAAAACCATTTACAGCCAGTCTTTGGCATCTGTAAAACTTACCCTCTCTTTATGAGGAATAGGCTTCTGGCTCCAAGGTATTTCCCTGCATACTGAGATATGTGTGTATCATTTGGAAGTTAAAATTTGGGCAGAGTACATTCAAGTGGAGATTGGGGGAAGGTGGGCAGCTGGAAGCTTGCTGGACTAACTCCTCCCTGGCTGGACTTACAAAAAATCCAGCATCATCGTTGGGTAAAAACATGGTTTTTATTCCAGTACTATTCACAATGTGTAGCACAGAGCAGGGGCTTCTGGTAGTATTGGATTCTGTGAATCATGGTAGGAGTTATTATTTCATTTACCCACAAGACAGGTGGGTCAGAACAGTTGTAGAGGTGAGCCACCATGTTGAGCCTGATCTGGAAGAAGCCTTTGTTTCTCTAGAGAAATGACTTGTTTGCTTGTCTGGGCTTTGGCAACCCTAGAGGAAGATACATGGATCCTCCTGAAAAAGTCAAGGGGGAATGAATGGAAAAGTAGGAAGTGTAAGTGTATGGGGGATTCAAAAAGGCCAGATCAATTGTTATATAGACAGCTTTATACCTGAATGCAGGCCTTAACTAGGTAGCAGAGAAGGAATACTTTGGAGATTACTGTGAAGGAAGAGTCACCTGATATGGATTTTGAGGGGTAAGAAATGAGAAAAAATAAAAAGGACTTAAGATATTGGTTTTAGGATTAAAAGTAGGGATTTAATTTGGAAGATAAAGGGTTTACTGTTAGAATAGTGACAATTAAGCACTAAATGCATGCAATTGGAATTGCAGAGCCTTCAGGTGGCCCTCAAATGTCTCAGCCTGGGGGGAAGCTGTGTTGCCATTGGAATCCCCTGCTTTGTTAGGACAGAATGCACATTACAGAAGCTGTGTATAACCAACTCATATAGAGAAAAGCTCTCCTTTTAGCTAAAACTTGTTATTTAAAGGATTATTTATTCTCTACATTGAAATAGCTCCTTCCAAGGGTTTGACAGGGCTCTGCTGCTGGGGGCTGACATCAGTTCCAGCAGGCAGGAAGAGAGGCACAATTCAGACTGCAGGAAGTCATCAGCTCACCGAGCAAATGATAAATCATCCCACATGCATATTGAGCAGGGATCTGTGATATTTCTAAAACACAAACAAAACCAGTGTTAGGTTTTTGTTTTTGTTTTTCCCTCTGTTACCTGCACTAGCTCCAGGCCAGGCATGAGCGTAGCAGCAGCATTTGGGGGTTCTCAAGCTGCATGTGTGTCTATAAATGGCAGAGAAGAGCAGTAGGAAATCATGCTGATATCCTGGGAAAGGAACAGTTTTTACTGATGCTCAGTCATTCGGGTGTTGCCCCACAGGGAACTCAACTCAGTGATGTGGGTTGAGGGTAGAAGCTCAGCCGTCAGCAGTGGGCCTTGCTTTATTATATGATTTTCAGCCCTGCTTTCTACCCTTCTCCGCTGCTTAGAGCTGTTCCAGATCCATTATTCAAGCAAAAGGCACTTGGCTGTACCCTAGCGGGAGAAAGACTAGGAAAATCATGGCTCTGACTTTTAATAGCTGTGAGATTTTTGGCAAAGTACTAAAATCTCTGCTTTAGTTTCTTATTTGTAGAGGAGAAGGAATGGTAGACCCCGTAAAGAATGATGGGGAAGGACAAACAGGAAGAATTGGCTGAACATGCTGCATTTAATGGTTGGTGCATAGGAAATGGCTTCAAGTGAGATCTGCCATGTTTCCTAACAACAATGACGACATCACCTGTTGTGCCACGTGATCAGGTGTGCAAAATGGAAAAGAGTCATTTTGTAGCTCTTGGTGTCTGAGTTATTCCTCCTCTCCTGCCTCCTCTTCTCTCTCTTCTTCCAAGCTTCATTCTGCCAAGTAGTGGAAATGTAATCTCACTCAGCAACACAGCAGAAAAACCAAAAGCAGCAGCAGTGGCAACTTGGCCCACTGAGAGGTTGGGCGGGCGGCACCAGAGGTGATAACTCACACCCGTAATCTTCTGCGTGCAAGCTGAGGAGAGAGTTCTGGGTGATCCTGGGCTACAGAGTCCATTGGCAACAAAAAGAATCCTGATTAGTTCAGGGTCTTAGGCTATGAAAATCTTTAAGAAGGAGAGCTGCTCCCTGGTAGCTGTTACCTCATGGCGCCCTCCCCTCCATTTTCCATCAGCCTCCTGAGTTTCTGCAGGCAGCCTTTCCTCCTTCTGCTCCCCAGGCCTCTGCAAGTCTGCCTTGGACTCATTGTTTACCCATTATGTTGCTGATGAGTAGGAACTTGTCACCTTCACTACTGTTCAGCTACAGTCTTGCTGCAACTTTCCTGGATGCTACTGTTGGGCCCAGAGTCCAGACTCCCCCAAAGACCACCAAGAGACCGGGCTGATGCAGCAGCAAAGAGTCTCTTTATTGACAAGCTGGCTTGAGTCACTCTGTCTGACTGACACAGTGATGGAGTAGGAATGACCCTGAGCAGCCTGAGAAAAGACTTTATATTGGGGGAGAGCTCTAGGGGCTTCCATGATTTGGGGTTACAGTCCTGGGATTGGTCCAAACTCGGGCTAGGGGTACCTTTTATGAATTAATTTACTGCTTTGAATTCTAGGGATGTTTCAACATTTAGCAGTGGTCATCAAGCTTTACCTATATTAGCAGATGTGTACCTGGAGACTATCTGTTCTACTGTTAATGCCCCTTTCCCAGAAAGGGAATATCAGGTATTTCCCCTTAGGTACTCTCTCCTCCCTGGATGGCGTGGGCTCATGGGCCCTTCCTGGAGCCATCAGGTTGTCTGTTGTCTGTCTTTCATTAATCCTGTCATGCAGTTGTGTGGTCAAGCTGCTCTGGGCCCCACACTCCCTTATGGCAAGTTGGCTTCCTCTGGAAAGTTCATAAGTGCCCTAAAATCTTGTGAGGTCTTCACTGAGCTTTTTCCACCCCTACTTGCTGCTTAAAGCTACATCTTCTCACTCCTGACTTCCTCTCTTCCTTTCTGTGCCTAGTCTGTTGGAGCAAGAGCTTTCTTTTGAGCCTTGGAAATGCAAAAAGTCTTTGCCCTAAACTGAGTTGTGAGTTTCAAATATGAAACTCCCAGGTCAAGAATTGACTTTTTCTTTCTCATGGTATTTCTGTGATGCTATCCCTTTTTCTCCAGGCAGTAAGTACTGGATGCTGAAGTGTCTGCCTGGAGAGACAGGGGTGAGCAGAAAGAAGGAGGGTATTTGCAGCACATGTGAATGTTGCTTAAATCCTCAAGATGTGTTTCTAGCACACTGCTATTATTACATCTGCCCTCCACGCAGTTTCTGCCTCATGGTGCACATTGATTTGCCTCAAGGTTGGAGCATTTGAGAATGACTCTGTTTTGACTTGTTGGTAAAGTAAAAGAAAGGAAAATTACAGAAGCAGACAGAAGAGTGAAAGAGAAAAGTCAGACCCTTCTGGTCTGCAAAGCATTGGTTGAACATAGAGCTAAATGCAGCTCTGGCCTCATTCTGCTTCTCTGTCTCCCAAAGGTCATGCCATTTTTCTTGATCTGTTTTCCTATTTCCCCGTTCCACAGTTCATCACTGGATGCTTTGCTACCTAGGCAACAGCATTTGGGGCAGTCTCAACAAGCGGATTACTGGAGAATATTCTGAGATCCATGCACACAGAATTTCTTGTAATCTGAAGCCTTGTGTTCACCCAGGGGATCTGCTCAGACCGGTGTGTGTATCTTGGGAATTCAGGAGATCAATCAATATTGATGCTGGTGGCACGTCACTTTATCCTGTTTTCAGTGTCTGATCAAAGTTCTTTTTTGTCATTTGGACATCTGGGCTTGGCTTTTACCTGCATAGCAACCATGGGGAAAATGTAGGTAACATTGTTTGGGTACTTGCAAAGGATTTTATAGTTATGCTAAAACAAGATTTGTAAAAATGAATTATGAAAGCAATTCTAAAAGTTTTGCCAACAGCAATAGCAGCAGTGGCAGCAGCAGCAATAATTTTAGCATCGGTTTATCAATCAACTATTTTATACCTTGTACTCTACTCTTTATACATATTGCCCCAGCTTTACCAACCAATTTTAGGAGCTGAGCGATACCTTTCTTTATTTTATAAATAGGAAATGAGCATTAAAATCAAATGCCTTGTCTTTGGTCACAGAATGTAAGTGGAGCCAGTATTTGAAACTGTGTAGGTTTAACCTCAGAACCCTTGTCCACTGGGCTGAAACGAGGCCACACCGCCGTTCTTGCTGGGTATCTTCCTGGTGCTGCTGATTTACTAGACTGGTCCATGCCTGATGGATAGAAGGTACACAAAGCTAAAAAAAAAAAAAGTGGTTGATTCCATGTTCTGAGACATTTCCTTTCACCAGGGACATGGAAATAATAGGTCTTTTTCTCAGAGGCCCTCTGTCTCCATCTATCCTGGTTCAGACTTAATGTTTACGCACATCAGAGTGTGGGGAACTGTCCTGAGGCCTGTTTTGTTTTCCTCTAGTCCAGGTTGTACATAGCAACCAACATTTGAAAATCTGTTCACAGCCACTCTGATTCCCTAAGGCAGGTTTCACTTTTCAGATGGCCTCCTAGGCCTCTTATGATCTGGTGCTTTGGACTTTGAGGCTTCTTTTGTTCATAATGCACAGTTCTTTGCTTTGAGCCTTGAACACAGAATCTCTCTCCCATCTCCAGGTATTTGTATGTTCTGAATCCTCTACAGCAGCGGTTCTCAACCTTCCTCACTCTTTAATACAGTTCCTCGTGTGGTGGTAACCCCCAACCATAAAATTATTTTCGTTGCTACTTCCTGACTGTAATTTTGGTTTAGTTATGAATAATTATGCAAATATCTATTTTTTTTGATGGTCTTAGGGGGCCCCTGTGAAAGGATCATTCAGCTCCAAAGGGGTTGAAACAGAATGAGAAACACTGCCCTCCAAGGACAGCATGTTTGTGTGCTGTAACCTATCTGTCGTCTGTCTTACCCGAGTTCTCCATGTGTGTTGCTCCCCTGGGCAGCTTTCCTGAGCTCCTTCTGGTGGGATGAGACATCCTTTTGTTGTGCCTCACCAGGCCCTGCTTGTACCACAACTCAGCATATGCTATAGCCCTGTTATTCTTCTGCATTGAACTAATATCTGCCATGAGTCACAGAGTTCAGCTCTAGGCCTGTCATCTGGTCACCAGTGAATACAGATGTCCCATGGAATCTCCAAGAGGACTGGTTCTTCCCTCATCTCCAATGGAGAGACAGCCAAGTCTCATGTGAAAATGTATAGTATTTGCAAAGAACTTTGTGCCCATCCTCCTGCATACTCTTATTTATCTTTACTTTTAAAGATATATTTTATTTCACTGTGTCTGTATTTGTCTGTGTGTCAGTATGTAAATGTGCATGCAGGTGCTTGTGAAGGCCAGAAAGAGACATGGGACTCATCGGAGCTGGAGTTACAGGTGGGTGTAAGCTGCCTGGCATGGATGCTGGGAACTGAACTCAGGTCCTTTGTAAGAACAGCAAGCGTTCTTAGCCATTGAGTGATCTCTAGCCATTGCCCACATGCTTTGAATCATAGATTACTAGTACTATCCAACACACCACAAATGGCCTGCAACTATTCATTATTCTATGCTGTTTAAGAGTAACAGCTGGGAAAATATACGTATGTTCAGCACACATACAGTAGCATTTCCGGTGTTTTCTATTTGGTTGACCATAGATGGAAAAGACTCAAACAACTGAATGCTTTTGTTGAATAAATGTGGAGTTAGAAGTGATTATGTCTTTGCAGCAATTTTCGAATCAGAATAGCATACTGAACCTTGGACTTGGGAAGGTCATTGTCTTCAGATAAGTTTCCCAAAGCAACCAGTAAAAACGGTTTCTGAATTCCTTGAGACAAGTCCTTCTGGAACTGTGGGGATCGTGAAAATCTAAACGTTTCAAAATTTCGAAAGGCAAGGGGTTAAAAGATGATACTTAGAAGTATAGATCCAGCAACTAGTACACTTTCCCCCTTTAGAAAAGTCAGTTGGTTACCAAGCTGAGAGGCCCAGAAAGCTCACGCTGCAACCCGATTCATGAATATTCTCTCAATTCACTTTACAAGATTAAAGGGGGAGCTGTAGCTCATCACCACTTCCTCTTTGCGCTCCTGTCCCAGGACTTAAGCTCTTGAATACATCTGCTACTCTTCCTTTTCAGGAGATAGCTAGAGTCTGGAAAAGGCCCCATATAGCAAACTCTGAGGTCCCCTGTTAGAAGGACCAGATGGGACCATTGACTGCATGGAGGAGTTAAGAGTGCCATCTCCCTGGCTCTGAATCCTCTTCCACAATCCCCTGTCGGATTTTCATACAAATTAAGTCTCCCAGGCCCCCTCTCTTTACCTCCCCCCTCTTCCCAGTGTGGTTTCCCAGGCTTTGGGCTTTGTGTGTATTTGTAAGGCACACACAGCGAAGGCAAAGCTCACACTCCTGTTTGCTGTGAATACTGTGTTCAGACGGATCCCCGCATCCCTGCCCCGGCAGCACAGCCTTCTCTTGTTGCCTGAGCATCTCTCTGAGCCCTGGGAACAGGGCAGGACACACCGCAGAGGGTGAGCAAACAGACGGGGGCTGCATTTAGCACCATCTGCTACTTCTACCGAGGTCACTGGGATAAACCGATTTGCTAAACAAAATGGTTAACAACTCGTGAATAAAATCTTAAAAAAAAAAAAAAAAATCCAAAAGGGATTTCTGTACTGTTTAGTCTCTGCTATAACCAGTGCCCCAAACTGCTTTTGAACATGTGCTTTTCTTGGGTTCCAGTAGGGGGCAGCTGCCATTAGGCCTGCAGAGAGAACTCATTTTTAAAAAAGCTTTCTAAAAACTAGGTGAGATGTTTGTTTTCCACAGGGACAAGTTCCCTAAATTGTTATCAATACCAAGTGGTCAGGCTGAAGCTACACTAAACGAACCCAGCAGGTTGTATTATTTATTCTTTTGTTTATGTATAAATAATAATAATTTTTTTTTAAAAAAAAAAATCATGAATTTGGGAGGGGAACTCAGGAGGGCCTGGAGGGCAGAAGCAGGCAATCGGGCAATACAGTAGGTGTATGAAATTTTTGAAACTATGTGAACAAAGTAGAACACACCAACAAAAAAATGTACAATAGCATGGATGTAGCCTAGCAAACATCTCGAGGTTAGGAAGAGGAATATTGTCTACAGTTTATATGGTATGTAACCCCAATTTCCTGTAAGGCTCCTTCCTTCCTGCAGAAGGAGGAGCTCTGGATTGAGTTTGGGTAATGATTTTCTTGAATGTTTAATCCGCTCAAACATGTCCTGAAAAATTGGTGTTTGTGGGTAAGTCTGCTATTCTGGTGGTTGGGAACATTGTATACATATAGTCATTGTACTTATTTTCTCCTGTTCTCCTTCAAGATTATGTTTTTCATGTTTTTATTTCTGTATACGAATATTAGCAACATTACCCTTAGTACAGTTTATTTTCCTATTCTTCAAGTGATGGATGTCTGAGCTGTTTCAAATTTTTTGGTAACTGTGAATTATACTATGAGATCTTTCTAGTCTTCACCCCAGCACAATGGCATTCGTTTCTATAGGGTGCAGACCTTAGCATGGAAATAAATGTCCTCAGTTTGACTGGATAATTCTATAGTTTTCCAGGATGCAGACTCTAAGAAGTCCATATGAGCCATGTATTTGCCAATATTTGCTCCTCTCAGGCCTTTTGATTCAGATGTTAATGCCATTTCATCACTGTCAGGCCGGTGAGTGGCAAGGGCACCCATAGTGCCCACCGTATGCTTCCCACAGTCAGGACCTATATAGTACTTCTGCTCAGACACAGACAACAGAACAAAGCACAGGAGACACTGGCTGCACTAAACACAATGGGAGATGACTCCTCCCAAAGGAGGATTTTCTATGATGCCAGTTGCCCTCGCCTCTTGTGGAACGCACCACCAGTGTTAACAGTGGCAATTAGACTCCTTGCCAACTGGATGACTGGGGCAAGGAGAGATGCACAGCCTGATACAAAGTAGGGGCAGCTTCCTGCTGTGGAACGGACCTAAGTCCATATCAGCCATGAGCTGTTGTCGCTCATTTCACTTACTGAAGAGGAACAACCTGAGTGTCATGATAGGAGTCCCTAAAAGAGCTATAATCCTTCTCTCTTAATGGGTCCAGACTCATAAGTCCTGATGGCCACCAGGCCTGAGTCTCAGTCTCAGAAGAGGATGATTCTGTTGTTCTTTTGTGAGTTTTTCGTAGAGCACGGGGATGGGATAGTATAACATTTCTCCCCCAATGTTGTGAGGGCACAACAGTTAAGTTCAATGCGTACTCTTTATAAATGATCAATACATTTATTTGTTACTCTCTCTTCTAGGATGGGAACTGGTCTTGGGCTGTGAAGAAATTGTGATTTGACGTAGTTTTCTCTTTGTCCAGAGGATCCTTTCCAGAGAGGGTATTCTTGATGGGGGAGAAAGGGCAGGTTGGACTTGGAGTCTCGATTTGTCTTTTTCGCGGAGTGTGCTGACTAGTTTTATGTCAGTCTGATCCATACTTAGTTATTTGAAATGAGGAAGCCTCGACTGAGAAAAAGCCGCTATAAGATCAAACTGTAGGTAAGCCTGTAGGGCATTTTCTTAGTCGGTGATTGATGAGGAAGGAACCAGACCATTGTGGGTGGGGCCATCCCTAGGCTTGTGCGGACTCAGTAAGCCATGAGGAGCAAGCCAGTAAACAGCACTTCTCCATGGCCTCTGCATCAGCTCCTGTCTCAAGATTCCTGTCCTGTGTGAGTTCTTGTCCTGGCTTCCTTCAATGATGAACAGTGATATGGAAGTATAAGCGGAATAAACCCTTTCTTCCACAAACCATAACTCTGTTCTTCCTCAGTTATGAGATCTGGGGACAAGTTACTTTTTTGGCTTGTACCTCAGTTACTGCAAGTGTGAAGTGGGGATGATGGAAACAGTATTTGGCTTGTTCTCAGTGGATTTTAGCCAATAGTATTGTTCATTCAGGGCATGAATCCAGACCCAGGAAGCTCCCAATTTTGTGTTTTCAGCTGTTTGAATCTATAAAACTTTCCAATGAAATGTGTCCTCTTTGTGGTCAAAGGTGCCACTGTCCACTGTTAACTATTGTCTTACATCTGCCATGATTCCTATGCTGATCACCGGATCCTTGCCTGGGGCTCACAAGCATTTCATTTGCAGTCTCTCCTTAAGCAGGGCCTGGACAGACACACTGGGTTGTTCTAGGTCTGTGTGGTAACCATAAAGGGCTACTAATGTATACAAACGTGCTTTCTTTCTTCAGGTTAGATTCCTGCCAGGCACCAATGACATGTGGGAGTTAACCCTTGGAAACCAATCAAATCTATGAGTTCCTGGAAGTCTGGTTAAAACGTGGACAGGTTGTGGCTTGGTAGATCTGGGATGGGCTTAAGATGCCTCATCTCTAACAAGGTCCCAGTGCCACTGCTGCTTCTGGCTCAGGGGTGCTAGAGTTTGGGAGGAAGTGTTTGTCCTGGAGATTGAGAGTCAGATTTTAGTGCAGACTGAAGACTTTCTGTGAGTAGCAGGTCATTGGTTCTCTCCACCTGTGACTACTCACTGGTACCCAGAAATGAGCGGAAACTAGACAAACATTCGTCTCCTTCTACAGAAGTAGAAATCGAATTGAGAGCTATAGATTTTTCCTTCCGTGACATTCCTGACATTCATCCAGTAAGTAAGTACAGATTAGCTTTCACTTGATATCATATGCTAGGGCAGATGACAACCTTGTATGGTTGGTTTGTTTGTTGAGATAGACTTTTGACCTGAGCTCTGGCCTAAAACTCACCAAGTAAGCTGGGCTGGGCTCGCTGGTAAACCTGACATGAGCCAGTCTCCATTTCCTTAGTGTTGAGATAAGTGCATGCCACCATGCCTAGATTCTCTGTCTCTCTCTGTTTCTGTCTCTGTCTGTCAGTCTCTCTTTTCTGTGGATCAAACTCAAATCGTTTTGCTCGCCCTTCTTGACTGAGTTTTCTGTACAGCCATGATTATACTTTAGACATCCTATTTCCTGCCCCTTATGAGCCAGCTAGAGCCTTACTGCCATTTACTTTTAAATACAACGGCTCTCAACATGTTCTGAGACCAACAACATTACTGGGAATTGGCCAGAATGGTAAGATCTCAGCCCTACCCTAGACATCCTGAGTCAGAAAGTAGGAGTTACCCAGCCATCATGGGTAACAATCTCATCAGGTAATACCTATGAATACATGCTGCAGCCCCAGACCTACCATCCCAAATGCCTAATATTAAGTTTAGGCAAATTTCCAAAGCCTAAGGTTCTGGGACCAGGAAGCCTTTGAGGGGTCTGCTCAAGTTTCTGGAGCTTGTTACACAGTGGATGATTTTACACCTGGGAGCCTGGGCAATGATTCCAAGAAGGAGGTTTGAAGGATGGCAAATTCAGGTGAGAAAAAGCAGAGGCAAATGATCTACCCCCTGGGGATAATTGTTTGGCTTTATGCAAATGTTCTGAGCCATAAAACCAGCCTGTGATATACAGGAAATATATGCTTCCCATGCTGAGTGGTCGAGTGTGTTATCAGTGCTGGGCTTCCAAGCCCCTATTACACAAAGCCTAAACAGCATGAAATATGCCACACCTGCCAAATGAAACGCACATGGGGACATTATGGGAGTTTTCAACAGCATTTTATTTTGCATAATATAGTTTTTTTTTTTCAGCCTAGGAATGGTATATTAAAAAGTCAGCAGGCACAGAGAGCTCGCTTTAAAATTATTATGACTTTGCTCTGGTGGAGCAGACTTTTATTTTCTTCTTCCTGCTGCTACTGCACAGAAACAGAATATTCTGTCCAGAAGGAATCTTAGAGATCAGGGAATCTGTTGCTACAATTCATGGGTAAAGACATTACTGTCTAGAGGTGTGAGGTGACTTGCTCTGGGCAGAGGTCTGTGGCCTGGTAGCAGCACTACACTACTGGTTATCATCCTATGCTATGCCTGCTGGGGTCCCCCTCCCAGGAATCCTAGACCAGGTGAGGGACCTGGGAAAGGAAAATGTCCTCATGCTTTCTCTTGGACATTTTAGACAGAATCAGAGGAATGGGTGTGTGTCTCTGTCACTCGTGTGTGCATACACATCCTGGTCTGAGCTTAGATACCCTGAGTATCTTGCCTCCTTGAATTTACAGGTCCCTTTGAAGTGTAATTCAGTCAGAAATATCTTCTTTACAGAAGAGCAAAGGGGAAAGATTTGGTCTCTAGGAAGCCTGTATCATTCCTTTCAGACCAATTTATCAGTCACATGTTTGAAGTGCGAACAGAGATGCCTCTGTGGTTGCCCAGCATAGATAGTCTCAGAAGGATGTGGTACCAGCCTTGGTGTTCTGCTGTCTACCTTTTGAAAATCTTAATACGTTTGGAAAGGAAGTCTGCAATTTCATTTTGTGCTGGATTCTGCAAACTATGCTTGGGCTCTTCTCAAATCTTTCATATTCTTCATTACACATCTCTCAAAACTCAGCTTCTCCAAGCAACCTTTAATGATTTCCCTGGAGAGTGTCACAGGAGCTTGATTACACCTTATCTGAAATGCTTGGGACCCAAAGTGTTTTACAGTTTGGAATACTGTTGTAAACATAATGATACATCTCAGGGATGGTACATAGGTTGAAATATGAAATTCACTTATTGTTTATATATTTGTCACACAAGATAACATGGGAGCAATTTAATACAATAGTTTAAATAATTTTGTGCATGAAACATAGTTTGTGTGGACCAAACCTTAGAAAATGAAGTGCTCACTCAGGCACTCATGTGGATTGCCTGTGGGAGGTTGTTTGGGCATTGCCATCCTTATTGACTCAAAATTTGTGTATTACCAATAACTAGTCATCTTTTCATGCTGATTCACACGTAAATACTTAGCAGTATAAAATAGGAGCGCAGCTGTTTCATGGGATCAAACATGAGTTTTCTACTTGTGACCTCATGTTGATGCTCAAAAAGTTTCTGGTTTTTGAATACTTTAAGCTTTGTATTCAGAACAGGGGTGCTCAGTGTGTATTAAAATGTTAATTTTATAATCGTTATGACGTTAATTTTTGCTGTATATTGCTCTCTGCCAATGTGAGGTAGACTGGTGTAGCTCCTGGTAGAGCCCCACATGATCTTTGCAAGGACACGTGCTCTACCAACAAGCTATATTCCAAGGCCTCTTAAAAATTCTAATAACAATAAGAAAACACCAAACTTCTTTCTTTTTACTTTATTTATTTTACATCCCTACTGCAGTTCCCCCCTCCTCCTCCCAGTCCCTCCTCCCACCTCCCCTTTGCCCCCATTTACTCTTCCTGTTTCTACTCAGAAAAGGGCAGGTCTCTCATAGATGTTCATGAAACATAGCGTATCAAGTTGCAGTAAGACTAAGCAATTTGCCTTCTATTAAGGCTGGCAAGGTAACTCAGTTTGAGGAACAGGGTCCCAAAAGCCAGTAAGAGAGTCAGAGACAGCCCCTGTTCCCACTGATAGGAGTCCCACAAGAAGACCAAGATATACAACTGTCACATATATGCAGAGGGCCTAGGTCAGTCTTATGCAAGCTCCCTGGTTGTCGGTTCATCTCTGTGAGCCCAGGTTAGTTGATTCTATAAGTTTTCTTGTGAAGTCCTTGACCCCTCTGGCTCCTACAAACCTTCTTTCCTCTCTCTAGCAGGATTCCCCAAGCTCAGCCTGATGCTTGACTGTGGATCTCTGCATCTATTTTCATCATTTGCTGGATGAAGCCTCTTTGATGACTATAGGCTATAGGGCTGGGTATCAATCTCTGAGTACAGCAGAATATTGGTAGGAATAATTAGGTTGACATCCCCCCCCCCCTGTAGTTGTGTTTGATGCCATCATAGGTTTATGGGCTATCAAGCCTCTAAGTCCTGGCACCCCTGGCGGTGTCAGTGGTAGGCTTACAGTCCTGGCATGAGTCTCAGGCTGGATCAGTCATTGGTTGGCCACTTCTACAGTCTCTGTGCCACTCTTCCCCCAGCATATCTCATGGCAGGACATACTGTAGGCCAAAGGCCATGTGGCTGAGTTGATGTTCCAACCCCTCCACTGGCAGTCTTACCTGGTCACAGGAGATGACTAGTTCAGACTACATATCCCCTGGTAATAGGATCTTAGCTGGGGTCATCCTTGTAGATTTATGGGAGTTATCCTTGTACCAGGTTTCTATCTAATCCTGAAATACATTTTCCCACCCTTTTCCAGTTGGCTCTTTCAGTGCTCTGCCCCCACCCCATCCCTCCCGATCCTTCAGATTCCCATCCCTCCCACTCCCAGTCCACCCATGAAATCTCCTCTATTTCACCTTCCCAGGGAGCTCCGTGTTCCCCTTGGGCCCTTCTTGCTACTTAGCCTCTCTTTATGTATTGTATAATATAATCTATGTATTTTCACATGGTTATCCTTGACATTATAGCTAATGTATACTTATAATTGAGTACATACTGTGTTTGTCTTTCTGGGTCTGGGTTACTTCACTCAGGATGATTTTTTTCCCCTAGTCCCATCCATTTGCCTTAGAATTTCATGATGACATTGTTTTTAAATAGCTGAGTAATAATCCATTGTGTAAATGTACCACATTTTATTTATCTGTTTGTTACATTAAGATTTTCTGGCCCTGGGCGGCCAGAGGACCAGACCCTCAGACCTGCAGTCCCAGACCGCTAGCTGCCCCCAAAATGATTCAGACACTTATATTAAGTTCATGCTGTTTGGCCTATGTCTCAGGCACATTGGCTCAACTGTGTTCCTTACATGTTTCTTCTTTGGCGGCTGGCTGGATCTGATCTGACTCTGCCTTCCTTCTCCTACCTATTCTGATTCCCCACCTACTTCTTCTACGATGCCTGCCATAGCCAAAACAGTCCTTTACTTAAAGATTGATATGCACAGCATATAGAAAGACATTCCCACATCATCTCTTCTTCAGTTGAAGGACATCTAGGTTGTTCCAAGGTTTGGGCTATCATGAATAAAACTACTACAAATGCAGTTGAGCAAGTATCCTTGTGTTATGATTGAGCATCCTTTGGGTATAGGCCCAAGTGTGGTATAGCTGTGTGTTGAGGTAGATTGAGTCTCAATTTTCTGAGAAACTGTGATATTGATTTCCAAAGCAACTGTTCAAGTTTACACTCCCACTCACATCCCTTCCTGCACGACTTGTCATTTGTTTCTCTGATCTTAGCCATTCTAACATGTGTAAGGTGGTATCTCAGAGTTGTTTTGATTTGTATTTCCCTGATGACTAAGCATGTTGAACATTTCTTTAAGTGTTTCCTGGCCATTTGAGATTCTTCTGTTGAGAATTCTCTGTTTAGATCTGTACCACATTTTAAAATAGAACTATTGGTTTGTTGCTGTCTAGTTTCTTGAGTTTTTTATATAGTTTGGAAATCAGCTCTCCGTCAGATGTGGGTATGCTGTGAGCCTTTTCCCATTCTGTAGGATGCTGTTTTGTCTTATTGATGGAGTCCTTTGCCTTACAGAAGCTTCTCAGTTTTATGAGGTTCCATTTATTAATTGTCAATCTTAGTGTCTATGTTACTGGTGTTCTATTCAGGAAGCTGTCTCCTGTGGCAATGTGTTCAAGGCTGTTTCTCACTTTCTCTTCTATTATGTTCAGTGTAATTGGATTTATGTTGAAGTCTTTTTAGCTACTTGGACTTGAGTTTTATGCAGGGTGATAAATATAGACCTATTTGCATTCTTCTTCAGGTCAGCTTCCAGTTAGACCACCACTATTTGTTGAAAATGTTTTTTCCCCCATTGTCTAATTTTGGCTTCCTTGTCAAAAATTGGGTATCCATATATGTAGAGATTTACAACTGGGTTTTTCATTTATTTTCATTGATCCTCACCACCAATATCATGTTATTTTTTTTTTTTTAAATTGCTATAGCTTTATAGTAGGTCTTGAAGTCAGAGATAGTGATGCTCCCAGACATTGTTTTACTGTAAAGGATTGTTTTAGCTATTCTGTTTTGTGTGTTTGCTTGTTTTGTTTTTCCATATGAAGCTGAGTATTGTTCTTTCAAGGTCTGTTAAAAAAATGTGTTAAGATTACAATGGAAATTGTGTTGAATCTGTAGATTGCTTTTGGTAAGATGACCATTTTTGCTATGTTAATGCTACTGATCTGTGAGTATAGGTGATACCTTTCTATCTTTTGATATCTTCTCCAGTTTCTTTCTGAAAAGATTGGAAGTTCTTGTCATACAAGCCTTTCACTTGGTTGGTTAAAGTCACACCAAGATACATTATCCATGCCTTGTGAAGAGTGTTGTTTTTCTTATTTCTTTCTCAGGCTGTTTATACATATCATTTGTATATAGGAGGTCTCCTGATTTTTTTAATCTTTTTTTAATCTTATTTCCAGCCACTTCACTAAAGGTGTTTATCAGTGTAGGAGTTTCCCTGGTAGATTTTTTTTGGGCTTACTCAATCTTATTATCTATCCTATTTACTGCAAATAATGATACTTTGACTTCTTCCTTTGCAATTTGTATCCTCTTGATCTTCATTAGCTGTCTTATTGCTCTCGCTAAAACTTCAAGTACTATTTTGAACGGATATAGAGAGTGGACAGCCTTGTGTTATACCTGATTTTAGTGGAATTGCTTTGAGTTTTTGTTCATTTAATTTGTCGTTGGCTATAACATTGCTATACATTACTTTTATCATGTTTAGCTATATCTATTGTATCCCCAATTTCTCCAAGACTTTTATCATGAAAGGGTGTTGGGTTTTGTCAAAGGCCTTTCAACATCTAATGAGCCAATTGTGTGGATTTTTTCTTTCAGTTTGTCTAGATGGTAGATTACACTGACAGATTTTTCTGTGTTGAACCACCCCTACATTTCTGGAATGAAGCCCACTTTGATCATGGTGGATGATCTTTTTGATGCATTTTTGGATTTGGTTTGTGAGCATTTCGTTGAGTATTTTTGCATCTGTGTTCATGAGGAAGATTGGTCTGCAATTCTCTTTTTTGTTGAGTCTTTGTGTGTGTGGCTTGGGTATCAGGGTGATTGTAGACTCATAAAATGAATTTGGCAACGTTCCTTCTGTTTCTATTTTGTGGAATAAATTGAGGATGATTGGTATAGCTCTTCTTTGAAGGTCTAGTATAATTCTGCATGGAAACTATCTGGCCCTGTGCTTTTTTTTTTTTTTTTTTTTTCTTTTATTGCTTGGGAAACTTTTAATGACTGTTTCTATTTCCTTGGGAGACATAGGTATATTTAAATTGGTTATCTGACTTGATTAACTTTGATAAGTAATATCTATTGAGAAAATTTGCATTTCTTTTAGATTTTCCAATTTTGTGGAGTACAGATTTTTGAAGTATGGCCTAATGGATCTTTGGATTTTCTTAGTGTCTATTTTTATGTCCCTTTTTGTTTCTGACTTTGTTGTTTTGGACATTCTTTGCTTTTCAGTTAGTTTGGATAAAGGTTTGTCTATCTTCTATATTTTCTCGAAAGAATCAGTTTCTGGTTTTATTGATTCTTTATATAGTGTTCTCTGTTTCTATTTTGTTGATTTCAGTCCTGAGTTTGATTATTTACTGCCATCTACTCCTCTTCATGGTGTCTGCTTCTTTGCTGTTCTAGATCTCTCAGGTGTGCCGTTCAGTTGCCGGGATGAGAATTCTCTGATTTCTTTCTGCAGGCATTTAATGCTATGTGCTTTCCTCATAGCACTGCTTTCATTGTGTCCCATAAATTCAAGTGTGTTGTGTATTCATTTTCATTGAATCCTAGGAAATCTTTAATTTATTATTTTATTTCTTCTTTTACCCAGTGGTAATTCAGTAGAGAGTTGTTCAGGTTCTATGAGTATGTGGGCTTTCTGTTGTATCTGTTGTTGTTGAAATTCAATTTTAATCTATGATGGTCTGATAGGATACAGAGGGTTATTTCAATTTTCTTACGTCTATTGAAACTTGCTTGGTGACTGAGCCTGTGGTTAATTTTGGAGAAGTTTTCATGAGGTGCTAGAAGAAGATTTATTCTTTTGTGTTTGGATGTAATGCTTTGTAGATATCTGTTAAGTTCCTTTGCATCATAACTTCGGTTAGTTTCATTATTTTTCTGTTTAGTTTCTGTCCAGATGACCTATCAGTTGGTGAGAGTGGGGTGTTGGAGACTCCCATTATTAATTTATGGGGTTTGATGTGTTACTTAAGCTTTGGTGATGTTTCTTTCAATAACATGGGTGCCCTTGAATTTATGGCCAACCCCTTTTATTCTGAGATGGTATCTCTCAGTTTTTCAGGTTGATCTTGAATTTTCTGTGTCAGCTTCCTGAGTATATGGAGTTACAGGTCTGTGGCACCAGGCTGGGCTCTAGGTAGATACTGTTGTCATCATAAGGCTTAACATAAAAGTAGGCAGAGGCTTAGAGAGGTTAATTGGCTTCTCATCCTACAGTAGAAATTAGAATTGGACTTTAGGTCATCGTGTTCGAAGTAGACACTTAGTGTGCTGTACAATCTTCAGGTTTTATCTGAACACTGAGATAGTTCCAGTGTCTCCACCTTAACTGTAGGAAAGAAGTTGTCTCCTTCATGGCAGAGATTTGCCCTTTATCCAGTTTTACCACGTGCCAAATCCACTACAGGCAAGGCCCTCCATAAATATTTACTCAGGAAAGGTATTTGGTGAAATGTAATGTATAAAGAACTTCCTGAAAATTACTGCGGGTTTCAGGTTTAGGCTTAAATTTCTCTGTGAACAGAGCTGCACAGTATGGATGGTGAGAGGGGTGTGATACTTTATGTCTGACTTCATGAATTATTTATGGAATTAACACTGGAATCATGATTAATTTGTGGAGGTAAAGAAGTTGCTGCGTGGCTTGGTGCCCATATTTTCCTGGCAGGGATAAATTACTTCCCCAAGGGCTGCAAGGTGAAGCTTTGGGATGTTGGTTTCCAAGGGCAACACAAACTTGGACTTCCTTCTTTCTTCTTTCTCCCAGTTGAAAAACCAAGGAAGCACAAATTATACCTAGGCCAATGGCGAAGGCCTTGTCCCCCAGGAGCAGCCAATTTTGATCCCCTCAACATTTAGCTAGTGTGTGTGTCTGTTAAGAACCCATCTTGATACTGTGCATTTAAAATCATTGGAGACCTGGTCTTAAATCCAAGGATCCATGTTCTGTCCCTAAGAGGGGGCAGAAGTCCCTGGCAGGGGAACACAGGTGTGGAATATAGAACTTTACCAGGTGACCACTGTCAGAAATGCATGTCCCTAAGAGTGGCATTGTGGGGCATTCGTGAATGCAAATATTTATGTCTAAGAACAAAAGGGAACGAATAGCCAGGGGCGGGAAGAGGGTAGAGAACCAGGAGTGACTCCCAAAGGCCAGGGGCAGGACCCGAGAAAAGTAGAAAAGACTGGTGTTGAGACCAACCCTGAGAGGAAACCCAGAGGGGACTCCGGAAGAAAAGTGTGAAGAGAATTTGGTCTTACAAAGACCTTGGCTCTCGCTTTGAAGCCGACATTGGAAGATTCAGTGCAGTCTGTACTGTCTGTGGCCATTGTGACTTGGGGTTCAGCACGAGGGGACCTCGGCTGGAAATGAGCTTTTTTTTTTTTTTTTTTTTTTTTTTTTTTTTTTTTTTTTTTTTTTTTTGCTCCAGCTCTGCAATGGCTCTGTGGGCTTCCATCTCCCTGTTGGCCTTTAGATGAACAAGAAGCCTGTGTTGCCCTATGTGGGGACAGTCAGGAAAGCAGGGAGGGGCTGCAGCGGAGGGGAGCCACGATCCTGCTCCATCAGCAAGCTTGCTTTCTGAGACCCGCAGTATAACGATGATAATAATCTCTTTCCCATTTCCTCAAAGCGTCGTGAGGAAATGTGACTGCAGCTGGGATCTGCAGCCCTCACTTCTGAGCAATAAACTACACACGATGTTAAACTACAAAATGATCAGTTTACTTTGATGCTGCTGGAATCCCCTCCACTAGTTTCTCAGCGTTTTCTTACCATTCCCTAGCTGCCGAGTTACCGATACACAGGCTCCACTGTGGCGATGAGCCCCTGACTCTCCTAGCCTGTGTCCTGTGTTAATTTATTCTACGGCTCCTCTGCAGGCTTGAGCCTTGCTCTGGGCTGCCTTGCTGTTGTAACCATACTCGGGGCTCTAACCCTGTTGTCCCAGACCTTGCAGCAGAAAAGAATTATTGTACACTCCATTTATTTCCAAGTAGAAAAGAATGAGGGAGCCCTGCAGGGCAAAGGCGAGGGCTCCAGATAAGTGTTTCCCCCTCCGTATTACTTATTTATTAAAGCCAGCCAGGCGTAACTAAGAGAAGGAAAGGAACCAAGGAAATAGTACAATGGGCCCTCAGTTTTTAATGGGAGAGATGGCTGGAAGTGATTCCTAAATTATTAAATAAATCGATTTGATTCTAGAAGCTGGCCTCCAAGGTGTATTTGTCAGTTTCATTATCACTGTCTTCAAGGGTAACCGGAGTCGCTCACAGAGAAAAGTTTTCTTTTTCCCTTCTGTTTTCAGCAAAAGACCGAAATTCATAGCACACCCCCCCCCCCCATTGAACACTCTGCCATGTGGCGGGGACAGCATTCTTTTATTTGGGTTTCCGTTCTGATCCCGTTTTTCTCAGTGGCTCCCAGATGTGTAAGGAGATCTGGTCAAATGTAGGGCAGACATCCTTTGGAGGATCCCAATCCCATTTCAATTACAGGACCATTGGCCCGTAGACGAGTTCTATGGTGATTTGTCTACACAGGAGACTCCTGCCATCTAGCTGTCTTCAACCAGAAGCCAGGAGTATTGTAATAATAGGCTGAACCATCCCCAATAATAACTGCATCTTGATGCCCCTTTGGGAAATGGTGGGCATTATCTGGGGGGTTGGTGGGAATTACAGTGGTGTTTGCTTCTTCCTGGTCCCCTTTTCCCCCGAAACACGTTGACTACTTCCAGCCCAAGGGTGCACACAGAAAAAAGATGCCTGAACATCTACATTTTCCCCCCTTAATTATCCTCCCGAGGAAAGCAGGCCAAGCACCAGGGTGAAAAAAATTTAAACCATAAATAACAAGCCGAAGGGAAATAAAAGAAATGGCACCAGAATAAACTAAGCTATTAACTGAAAGCTTTGCATCACCATCTTCCTGCTTGGGCCTGAAAAATCTGCGGGAAGGTAGTTAAGTATTTATTTTCCAAAGAGTGTCATTACAACCTGCAGCAATTAAAAATGGATGAAGGAAACACTGCCTTGTGATTTCCGGGTACTTCAGGCCTTTCGGGTGAGTTGTTCCCAATTCTGCCCTGAGGACATGAGGTGCTGAAGGACAAGGCTAGGTCCTTTGGGGATTACACTGCCGCTCAGGACTATGGTTTAAGGCTAGCACAGAAGACTTGAGTAGAGGAGGCCCCTTCCTGCATCATTGCGTAACTGCTTCTGTCAACTTGGTACACCTGGCATAAAGAACTCCATTCACACCTGCAAACCTGTCAGGTTTCCAATTATTGGCTTGACTTTCAATTTTCCAGATGTTCCTCTGGCCTTGGGGGAGTTGAGCAGTTGTGTATGCCTTGGCAACACGGATTCTTGAAGAAGGGTGTATGAGTCCTGCAGGTAGCTAGAATCACACACTCAATGTCATTGAGCCCCAGGAGCCCTGGGGATGGTATCTCCTTCACTCTGCCCTAGGAGTGCCTGTTTTGGTACTTAGAACTGGGCCAACCTCTGAAAGCACATGTCTCTAGCACATGCTGGAAATCTAGCCCTTTGTCTGCTTCTAGTCACCATTTTAGGTGCAGAAGGAGGTGAGGGGTGAAAACATTCTGAAGGCTTTGCTCTTCTACCCAGAGGGGTGCTGTGAGAAAAGCTGGGTGCAGCGAACTGCATAAGAACTCACTTTTGGAGAATGAATCTCGGCAGACAATTCAAACTCTGTGTGTGAAGGGCTGCAATGATTTATATAAATTCTAGGATACATGCTGAGTTCTTAAAATGAATTGTGTGGGGGGGGGTGTGCGAAAACAGGATGAGGAAACTGATGTGAGGTAGGGGACGGCATCCATGCTAACAACATTTATCCTAGGATCTCATTTATGCAAAACTAATATTTCTAGATATATTAAAGCTGAGCAGTTTCACTCAGCTCATCCTTCCTCCAGAAGTGCCTTCTCTGCAAAAACCTCCTGGTGCCAGTTACCAGGTGCTCAGTTTTATGTGCCCCCCCCTTGCAGTATTTAGCCCAGTTACTCCATAGTTTCTTTGTGGTGTGTGTGTGTGTGTGTGTGTGTGTGTGTGTGTGTGTGTGTGTGTGTGAAGAGAGAGAGGAAGAGTAGCACTTGCTACAGCATAGGGAAACGCCTTTATTAACTGCATTTCTTGACCCCATTCCCATGTCCCGATCAAATGGCCAGAGGAAGAGAAACATCTCAAAAGGCTTGGTCTCTGCAGAGGATGTATTGCCCTTTGAAGCTTACAATAAAGCAATCCCAAGAGACCTGTACTGAGTGTCTGGACTGCCAGGTCTCTGGAGCAGCCAGGCTGTGTAGGTCTCTCCTCAGCTCCTTAGGGAACAACTGACCAAGGATCTAAAGATGGAAATGTCAGGGTGGTGGTTTTATCCCCAAATAAAAAAACTATCTAATCATTTGAATTCCCAGATATCTGGCTGAGCCACTTCGCTGTTGCCCAGGTCAGAGCTTGGCTGTTGGTGCCAAGGACACATTGTCTGTCTGCATTGCTTCACAGGGCTCTTGAAATGTGGTTGGTGCACATGAAGAACTGATGCTTTAAAAACTTTCATTAAAATTTAAATTTAAAAATGAGGCAGTATAACGTATTTTCCCTGTTTCGTGTACTTTATATTTTCGTAGGGGTTTTATTTCACTTTGTGTGTTGAAAATTTAGTGGCCAAACCAAGATGTGTAAAAGACGAAATTTTAGAGTTAGGATGAAAAAAAGGGTCAGACATCTCAGCAATAATTTTGATATTGATTATACATTGACATCTCACAAATGTTGAATTAGACCAATTTTATATTAAAAATGTTAAAAAAAAATACTGGCAAAAGGTAATTCCATATGGCGTTTGTAATGACACATGTGCTCTTGGATTCCTTTCCATCATTCCCTGCCAACACTGGCAGCTTGTGATTCTATAGTAGCCTGCCAGTCCCTTGTGTGGATTTTTGCTTCCCTTTAGATCAAAAGATCTAAAAACATAAACATTTGTGGCTGCTGTGATGGCCACCCTAGACATTTTCTTGATGGCAACAGTGGGAATCATGCCTGGCAAGGGCCCAGACTTCAGAGAAACAACCAGAGCATTAAGTCTGGTGCTCTGAGAACTTCCGGTGAAACTGATTGCACAAGGGCTTAGCTTGTACATTCAAAAGTGGGTATTTAAAGTGATAGGCTGGGGCTTCTTTTAAAAATCAGAATATATAACCTGACTTCTACTCACTGCCTTTCTTAAGCACTTAGAGTTAAATAAAAATCTTTTATTCTTCTGTGCCATTAAAATTCAGCCTGTGAAAGGCCTGGAAACACTGTGGTACACTCTAAATTAAGCAATAAGATATGTACTTTTAGTTTCCCTAATTACCTAGCATTGGAAGTAGGTTGGAGCTAAAATAAACATGTTGCCTTGAAATAAGAATTAGTATGTGCCAGTGCTGCTGGGGGAAACCCTATTAAACAATTGAATTTTAGAATATTTTGCTTTGTCAAAAACCCAAAGGCATTCTTCCCTTTGGAATTGAATCTTCATTTAGAAGGTTCTTTTTTTAATTGCTTGTTCCATGTGTTTTACAAAGTGCCTTTATCGAGCTATTATGACATTTTGTTCATTATGTATTGAACCCTGTCACATCCCATGAAGGAAATAAGCACTGTGCCTGTGGCTCCTTGAGAGGCCAAGTGTAAACAGTCTTGTGTATCCACTGGGGAAGAGCTACGTTCATTTTAAAGAATATTGTTGAGAGGGCTTGAAAAAAAATTCTGCTTTGTCAGTTTATAAAGAACAGTTTAGAAATGGAGATAAGAAGAATAGAGCAATAAGCCAGGGACCACCGCAGTGGGACAGGGCTTGTAACTGAGGATTGATTTAGAGCCAGGCGTCACTTACATTCCTAACCTAAATTTCTGTCTAGTCCTGCTAGAACTATATGACATACCCTTCAAATCAGAGGTAAGCAACACTTCCACCATGCAAAGAGATGCGTTAGCTTTTCTTAGCAAAGCGACCAAATGCTTGAGACAGACTACTATTTATTTTAGCTCATGGTTGTTTGGCCTCAAGCTTTTTGAACAGATCATCACAGTGGTGGGAGCATGTGGTCAAAACAAACACCCAGAGCAAGAGGAAAGAAACCTAGGACAAGATACAGCTCCCAAAGACATGCCCTCACTGATCTACATCTTGTAGCTAGGCTCTCTACCACCTTACGTTTCTAGAACATCTCAGAACACCACTATAAGCTAGGGACAATGTGCTCAACACATGAGCCTGTGGGGAAATATTTTACATTCCAACCACAACAAGGAATATTGTTCATTTAGGGAAGCCTGGAGCAAAGATGATCTCATTATCAATGAAGGCTATGGGTATCACAGCATGAACTCATCGCTACTTCACGCTTCCAAAAATTGTCCAGAAGAGGTTGTGTCCCCTCTTCTAGATGTCAAACATGAATAGATCAGGAGAGAAAAGAATCCTGAAGGTTGAGATCAAGTCATTTCTTACTCCAGATGGGAGAGGAGAATAAGAAATATGGTTTAATGTCAATATTAAGCCCAACCCCAGAGGGTATTGTTGCAGACTGGATCAGGGAAGATGTTGATGTTAGGGCTGAAGGGAGACAGTTTAACTATCACCTTTTATAGTGAAAGTTTGAGAAGACAGTTTAAGTATCACCCTTTAAAATGAAAATGCTAAACAGTTTAGCCTAGGCTGTTATCAGGCTCACAAGTGAACATGTCTTTTTAAATAGGAAAGAAAACCCCATTGTGAATACCTGGCCATGGGATACGAAAAATGTGCCTTGCATTATGACCTTATTTTTCTGGACAGGTCAACTCTCAAAGAGAGAGTTTCAGAGCCTCTTACCACTCTCCCCTTAGAGGAACCCTTAGCGTTTTGTCACACAATAATCATAAAGGAGCAATGGCCCTATGGAGGTCCCTAAACTCATGCTCCAATTTAAGCTATAATGGTTGTACAATGTAACAATCTGGGGGAAGAAAGGAGTTCCTATTTTAGTTCTTCGCTGATCTAGGAGAAGTAACTACCAGGTGTCAAGGGCTTTACATGTTCCACCTTCTAATTCTCACATTAATACAGAGGGTAGGTATTCCATTCTGGAAGTGGAGACATGGAGACTACACAATGTGCCTGCATTAAGCAGAGGAGTTAGGATTTGTTACGAGGTCTTCCTGACTTCAAAACTGACTCTTTTCCTGGTACAGTATGTTGCTTTTCCTAAGTTCTTTTTAGTATCTAATCAGTATCTTTCTAGCTATAATTTTAGCTCATTATCTCAGTGCCTGGAAGAAATGGAATATTTCTTCTTAATATTCCACTCAAACTCCTTTTATGTGTTTGAAGATGGCTACCTCAGTCTTCCACTTTTAAAAATCAGCTACAGAGCTGAAGGACAGCCGTGCTCCCGTCTTTAAAGCAGCTTTGCTAGGCTTCATTGGCATGTCATATGCATCTACGATTCCTGCCTATAGCAAAGCAGCTGTGCTTTTCCTTCATTCCTTCATCCATCCAGAGGTTGTGGCAGAGAATAGATTATGCATCAGGCACTAGGCTGGATGCTAGGCAGCCCAAGAATAATGCTGTGCTAAAGAGTGTAAATGAGGCAGCTAGCTATGTCTGAACAGGACGAGAGTCACATCATAGGCCTGGGCCTTGTGTGAGAAGTAAAAGCATGACCAGCGGATGTGGGGCTGTGAGGAGGAAGGACAGGCAACATGTATCTTACGTGCAAGGTCTGCGAGTTGCTCATACACTGTGGAAAGAGGGAGAGGTAATTTGATTCGCCGGGAGTATATAGGCTGTGCATTGGAGAAAGGCTAAGAACCATTCAGGACAAAGGACATCTGCCATCTTATTACCAAGAATTAAAAACTGTTAGTTTTTCTTTGCCATTTTACAGAGTTCAAACAATAAAGGCATACTTAAGTCCCCTTAGGCAGTGTGTCTAACCTAATTCTTTTCTTTATGCCCCTACCCCAAGGCAATCATCGTTCATTAGATATTTAATCTTTTGGACCATTTAAAGCACATTTCATACACAAAAGCATTAATTTTGATTTTTGCCTTTTTCTTCAATGTCGTTTCAAGCTCTGTTCATACTGATAGGTCAGCTCATTCATGTTGACTGTTGCATAAAATCCCATTTTATGATACGACATTTTATTTTTCTATTCCTTTATTGATGAGGATGTTACTTAGTTTTAGTTTAGTACTATCAAAAATGATGCTGCCGTTAGTGCTTTACACTGATTTCTTTAGGACAGCAATACCTGTTTTCTTTAACGATAAAGAAATAATGAAGGAGAATCAGGATATTCATCAAGGAAAGAACAGAATCAAATAAAGGGAAAAAATGAAAGAAAAACCACAGAACAACAGGAAAAAACAAATTTCTCACCTTTTACCCCTGATCATTCTTACTCAGAGTCCTGGTGATTCATGGGTAGGGTATTTTTTGATAACAATTCACTCGGGACTCTCTCCATCCACAGGCTCTGGTTACCTAGTTCACACACTGAGGGGATATCATCTAAGTATTGTAATCTAAGAAGAGATGTTTTAGAGCCCATTCCTTCCCAGTGTTTTCTTTTTATCAGGGAGTCAAAACTTGCAAGAGGAAAATACTTGAAGCCAAGGCTATTCTTAGAACTGGTGAGAGAGCCCAGGCTGTTTGGTAATCTCCTGACTCCTGGGCCATTTCTCCTTCTATCTAAACTACACTTTCAACCACCAGACAATCTTGTGGTTCCACAAATAAAGCCTACCCCTCCCACCCGTAGGAAACAGTTGCTAGGAAATCAGCCCGCTATGATGGACATATAATAACCCTAATGTCATTTTCTGCTAAGAAAGGGATTCCACAGAGTTGACTAAAATGCACGAGACTACACAACATCCATCTGCCTCCCATAAGCCTTTTCTTAGCCTTTGTTACCAGACTACACACCCATCTCTCCCATGCCCTTGCCTTCTGTAGCTAATAGGAACCCAGTTATTATTATTATTATTATTATTTTTTTAGTTGATGGCAGTGGCTCCCCAGTCAGAAGAGTTTTGAGGGAGATGATGCCTGGGAATGCACAAAAGCCTGCTCTGACCTGCAAAGGACAGGGACTGTTTTTTTTTTTTTTAAGTCAAGAATAGAAGATATTGCTCTCAAGTGGAAATCTTTTTGAGCTTTTAGGACAGCCTCTTGGAAGGAAATTCTTTTGTGTTGAGTGTATTGACACAATTCAGAGTCCAAGTCTAGATCTGCTTTTTCAGAAGGCAAAGCCCTCTGCTGTTTCTACATGTTTAGTCATATGTGTCCCTGGTCTCTTAGACAGAGTAATTCTATAGATAGTGCCAAATATCTTTTATGATTCGGCATCTGAAGAATAGGATTGGAGTCCTGTCTCTTCTGCTTTTTAGTTGTGTGACCATTGTGCTTCCTCATGTGTCATCTCAATTTCCTGGGTCTAAATTGGCAATTCTAGGGCCAGCTCCTTAAGGAAACTAACTAGTCTTCATCTGTTCTTATGCTATAGAGTGTACACAGTGCTGGGAACTGGGAATATGAAGTACAGTACAGTCTCTGCTCTCTTGGTGCTTAGTGTATTGATAGAGACAACCAACCCGTGACATCAGTATGTTATTCCAAATGAATAGCTGCCTTAGGGGCTTAGAGTATATAGTTGAGAGATCACAGAATTCTTATTATCAGGAATACCTGAAACCATAGGCAGCACTGAACTCTATATGTGCTGTTCTAAATTATAAAGTCACACACACACATTTAATTCTTTTCCATCTTAACTGTTTACCACACATACAGCCATATGTTGGCAGTTTGATATGCATCAGCAAAACTCATAATTTTGTCTTATTGTAGATGTTGGTAAGCTCAGAATGTGAGTTTCTCATTATTAATTAAGAATGTACCTCTTTCTACTTAAGAAAAGCATTATGTATTTTCTTTTTTGGACATTTGGATCTCTAGTGTCTTGCTTTTGAGGGCTGTTCTTAACTCAAATAATGGTTTCTTTAACCACAATAATGCAGAATGCCAACAGTTAGCTGATAATTAAGGGGGCTACTAAAAGAGTTGGTAGCATATAAACTGTAGATACACCAGTCTAAGGGATGGTTCACCATACCACTTAGAACAGTGTGCAGCTTAAAATTCATTAAGTTGTTAATTTCTGAAATATTCCATTTAGTAGTTTGGACTCTGAGTAACTGAACCTAGAGAGACTGCTGAGTATCAAAGAATCTGCCCCACATGACAAGAGTGAGGATGGAGACAGAAAACGGCTTAGGAAAGGGTCCCCAAAGAGAATGTGACCATAGATCAGGGAGACTTCACAGTTCAGAGTGAGATTAGCATGTTCCTTTAGAAGAAACTGGATGCAATGTCCCTGGGTTGGGGTATGCGCAGAACATTTCAGTCATTGAAAATTGCTCATGTGCCTGAAGTTAGAGATCAGGGCAAGAGTGGTACAGGGGGGATCAGGAAAGCAGGCAAGAAGCCAGACCAGGCAGGGATTTACAGGCAACAGCAAGAATGTGTATATTGATAGCAGAGGGAGGCAGCAAAAGGGCCTTTAAAGTTAGTTTGTGTTTGCACACTGAGCTCGCCTGTGTGCGTACACTTTGTGTAGATGTGGCTGAATCAAGGAGTGGTCAGTGTGAATGCTAAGAACTGAAACACAGTCAAAGCAGGAGCTTGCTGTTTGCTGGCCTGTGTGGATAGCATGGCAGATGCTGGGGATGATGAACTGATGTAATAGACTGCTTTCTGGACAGTGGTGCTGATCTCTGAGACAGAACCAGGGAGAAAAGTCCAGTTTTCAGAGGAGGAGGCTGTAAGTTCAGTCTCGGATGTGTTGGGTTTAAGCTTCCCAGTTTTATTAGTTCTCATTATGTAAACAAAAATGGAGGAACTGGGTGGGGCATAACCCTTCCCTCCCTCCTGTCTCCTCTGACACTGCTTCTTCTTCCCCAGCACCACAAAAAGAAACAAAGAAAGGAAAGGAAAAGTTTTGTTACAGTGTTGAGTCAACAGATAAAAATGTAGGTCTGATACTTAGAAATGGGTCTGACCAGGAAATTTGAATATGAGAGCCAGATATTGTTGACTAAAGGCTTGAATGAAATTCCTTGGGAAGAAAGTATGCACTGAGGAATGAGCATAAAGGAAGGAAGCTGAGACCGTATAGCTTATGAAAGACAGGAAATAAGACTTTCACAGAGGGTGTGTTCAAATGCTTTAGGGAGGTGAGGCAGGGTGTGTCTGTTGAGGGTAATAGTGGCTGTAATTATTACTGTGGGCCTCTATAATAGATCCACATGAACATAGCTTATCACTTACATTTTCAATATGAGAACTCCGAGACAAATAAAGCATCTATAACTTGCCCCAAATTACACAGTATGTAATTTGGGATGAAAAACTATGTATGGATTCATGTCTTTACCATCAACTATGGCTATATACGGATCCCTCTAAGCTATCTACAAGTAATTGCTAACTTTCCTAAAAGTTGCTTAGGTAGCGTGTGTCAGGAAGAAACAAATCTGAAATTTCTCTTGGCCTTTCATCTTCTGTTGCAGAGTTCCTTGCCATGAGCTCGAGGTCTGCCATAGTTACTTCTTATTGCTGTGATTAAGCACCATGACCAAAGCAACTTATAGAAGGAAGGGTTTATTTGGGCTTATGGTTCCTGATAAGATTCTGTCACGGTAAAGAATATGTCAGCAAGTAACAGGCACAGTAGCTACAGTAGCAAGGTGAGAGGTCACATCTTGAACCATAAGCAGAGAGATAGAGTGAGAAGTAAAAACGATGTAAGTCTTTCAACTATTAGCCTACCCCTATGGATAGATTTTCTTTTTAAAGTAAGTTTTTTAATTTAAAAAGTTTTTTTTTTTCTCATACCCACCACTGCTCCTCCTCTCTCCCCTCCTCCTGCCCTCCCTTATCCTCCTTCCCCCATCCCATCCCTCCATCCACTCTCCAGGGAGGGCAAGAAGTCCCAAGGTGACTCAGTTCCATCTGGACTATCCAGTTGAAGCAGGTTCGAGTCCCTCCCCCCAGTATCAAGACCGAGTAAGACTCTGTAGGGAATGGGCTCTGAGAAGCCAGTTCATGCACCAGGGATAAACTCCGGTCCTATTGCAAGAGGCTCCACACACTGCCCACGCCTTCGTCTGTCATCTGTATTTGGAGGGTTTAGATTCATTCCATGAAGACTCCTCAGTAGTCTTTTCAGAGTCAGTGAGCTTCCAGTAACTCAGGTCAGCTGTCTCTGTGGGTCCTCCTCATGATCCTGAATCCTTTGCTCATATACTCTTCTCCCTCTCTCTTCAGCTGGACCTTCAGCTTGATCTGGAGCTTAGCTGTGATCTCTGCTTCTGCCTCCATCAGTTGCTGGATGAAAGTTCTATATTGACAGTTAGGGTGGTCATTCATTTGATTATAGGGGAAGTCATGTTTAGATACCCTCTCTACTATTGCTCAGAGTCCCAGCTGGGGGCATCTTGTGGGTTCCTAGAGGTTTCCCTAGCGCTAGGTTTCTCTCTAATACCACAATGGCTCTCTCTATCAAGATATCTATTTCTTTTGTTCCCTTGCTCTGCTGTTCTTTCCACTCAACCATCTCATTCTCTCATGATCTCTTCCCATAGCCTTTTGCTTGCTTCACTATATGATCCCAATTTACTGAGGAGATCTTCTCTATTTCCCCTTCCCAGGGGGATCCATGGATCTCTCTCTCTCTTTTAAGTTTCCCCTGTTACATAGCTGCTCAGGAAATGTGGATTGTAGCCTGGTTATCCTTTTCTTTGTGTCAAAAATCCACTTCGAGTGAGTACATATTATGCCTGTCTTTCTGGGTCTGTGTTACCTCACTCAGGATAATACTCTCCAGATCCATCTATTTGCCTACAAATTTTAGGATGTCATTGATTTTAATGCTGAGTAGTACTCCATTGTGTAAATGTAGTACAATTTTTAAATCCATTCTTCAGTTGAGTGGCATCTAGGTTGTTTCTAGGTTCCGGCTATTATGAATAATGCTTTCCAGGTTCTTGCTACTATGAACATAGTTGAGCTAATGCCCTTGGGGTAAGAATGTGCTTCCTTTGGGTGTATGTCCAAAAGTGGTATTGTTGGATCATTGGGTAGATTGATTCCCAGTTTTCTGAGGAATTGTCATACCGCTTTCCAAAGTGGCTGTACAAATTTAAACTCCCACAAGCAATGGAGGAGTGTTCCCCTTGATCCGAATCCTCTCCAGCATAGGCTCTCACCTGTGTTTTTGATCTTAGCCATTCTGACAGGTGTAAGATGGTATCTCAGATTTTTTTTTGATTTGCATTTGTCTGGCAGCTAAGGATGTTGAACAATTCTTTAAGTGTCTTTCAGCCATTTGAAATTTTTCTGTTGAGAATTCCCTATTTAGCTTTGAACACTATTTTTAAATTGGATTATTTGGTTTGGGGGCCTCTAGTTTCTTGAATTCTCTCTATATTTTATGGTGTCCGGTGAAGGGTTGGTGAAGATCTTTTCCCATTTTGTAGGTTGTTGGTTTGCCTTACTGACCATGTCCTTTGCCTTACAGAAACTTCTCAGTTTCAGGAGGTCCCACTTATTGATTGTTGTTCTTAGTGTCTGTGCTACTAGTATCATATTTAGGAGGTAGTTGCCTGTGCTAGTGAATTCAAGGGTATTTCACATTTTCTTTTCTATCAAGTTAAATGTAACTGGGTTTATATTGAAGTCTTTGATACACTTGGACTTGAGTTTTGTGCAAGGTGATAGATATGGATATATTTGCATTCTACATACCACCATTCTGCTACATGGTTGAAGATGTTTGTCAGTTGTAGGAGCTCCTTGCTGAGAAGGTATATTCTTTGTTATTTGGGTGGAATGTTCTGTATATATCTGTTAAGTCCATTTGAGGTATAATATCTGTTAGCTCTCTTATTTCTCTGTTCAGTTTCTGTCTGTAAGACCTATACATTGGTGAGAGTGGGGTATTGAAATCTCCTACTATTTTTGTGTGAGAATTGATATGAGGTTTAAACTTTAGTTTTACACATGTAGGTGCCCTTGTATTGGTGCCATAAATGCTCAGGATTGAAATTTCTTCTTGATGGATTTTTCCTGAGATGAATAAGTAATTTCCTTCCTGATAACTTTTGATTGAATTTAGTTTGAAGTCTATTTTGTTAGATATTAAGGTAGCTATACCAGCTTGTTTCTTGAGTCCATTTAATAAGAAAGTGTTTTCCCAACCCTTCACTTCAGAAGCAAGGCTCAGGTTTCACAGAAGAAGCAATTCTGCCTGTGGATAGAAGGACTGGCCCACACCCAGGCACCCTCATCTAGTCTTTCAGAGGGTCTACCTTGTGGGGATAACAGAGTATTGGTGCTCAGATAGTTGAAGCGTGAACACCTTGCTTTCACAATAACTTGTCACATCAGAGAACTGTCTTACCTAAGCCTTTACAACACTCTCCATAAGGGTTTGGGGCTCTGAAGATGGAGGATGATAGGAGAGTGGCGGTTAGGAGACCTGGCCGTGATACGCTGATGTGCAGGGCCATGGAGATGGAGAGGGCTGTGAGCGAATTGAAGGCAGGAAAGCATTGGAAGGGTATGTGTCAATGGGGGTCACAATGAGGATGCAAATGATCCTACATGAACAAGGAGGTCAGAAGGAGAGCTTTTCAACCTGGAACATGGTATTGGAGTGCAGGCTTTGAAGGTGATATAGTTTCCGTTGACAGCAATGTCTATGCGCAGTGCTAGATATGGGCGGTAGGCCAGAGGGACTTAGTAAAGGACCTACACAGATATTTATGGTGCAGAAGATAAATCCAAGGTTATGAGAAGATAAAAGGATGGACAGATAAAAGCTCTCAATGGAGCTTTTGTGACTTGGAGCCTTTATCGGGAAGGAGTCTCTGTACCTTACATTTGCTAGGGAAAAGCCTAAGCATTCTCTTCCTGGTTTTATTTTTAGTGGTGCAGAAACGTGTTTAAGAATGCGGGTTTCACATCTATGTTCCTTATTTCCAATATCCCCTTATATACCGTCTTAGTTATGGTTTCTATTGCTGCGAAAAGACACCATGACCACAAGAACTCTTATAAAGGAAAACATCTAATTGAAGTTGGCTTATAGTTCAGAGGTTTAGCTCATTGTCCTCAAAGCAGAAAGCATGGTGTCATCTAGGCAGATATGGTGCTGGAGAAGGAGCTAAGAGATCATCAGTAAGCAGCAGAAAGAGAGATTCACACTGGGCCTGTCTTGAGCATCTGAAACCTCAAAGTCTACCCCGTAGTGACACATTTTCTCCAATAAGACCATACTTAACCCCACAAAGCCATACCTCCTAATAGTGTCACTTCCTATGAGATTATGAGGGGCATTTTCATTCAAACTACAAGAATTTATCTGAAGCAGTGAAGGAAACTAAGCATCAGAAAGCAGAAAGTCATCAGAGTTTTCTTCCATCTCTGGGTAGCCTAATATCACTCAGCATTTGTGTACAATGTTAAAGTCAGGTGAGAGTCTGAACCATAAAAACTCAATTCATATCCATAACTTGAATGATACTAATATGTGTGACTTTTGTCTTTTCAACTTAGAATTGATCCTCTATTGGTTATGAGGAGGCAGTCCTGTCAAAGGTCAAAGGGACACCATGGAAATGGTCTACTGAAATCCAAGACATTTTGAAACATATTAAGGCTCTACAGGGTAGAAGGTTTTTTCCCACCCTATTGGGTAGAAGACAAAATGATATTTTTTTTGACTCCTTCTCTTCTCCTCTGATTGCCCCTTTGTGAGCTTCTTATGTTTAATGAGAGCAGTAGTGCCCATTCAGACTACTGGACTCTTCCAGGCTCCTCTGAGAGATGATCAGGTGATGTGCTTCCTGAGTGTATTACAGAGAGTCTAAACATAAAAACATTTGCTTCATGACACCTAAAAATACTAAGGATAATACCTTCTAAGGTAATGAACTAGGTGTGGGGAAGGCGAGACTGAAATGAGATCACACACCCAATGGGTGTCAGAGCTCAGCTTTGAAGCTATGGGTACCAGCTAGTAAATATCTTTAAGGCTTTACTACAGTCTAGGGCCTTGCATGGTTTATTTTAATATTCCTTATAACTGTCTTCCAACCTCCATATGCAGGGCAAGATCTGATAGGAAAGTCATCCTCCCCCTGGAGTTAGATACTTGGCAGATGGTAGGATTGGACCCCAAGTCACCTGGCTTCTGGGCCAGTGTGGTAAACTCTCATCCTGCTCTGCTCTGTACTATGTTGTTTTCTTGTACTATTGTGCTGCTAATACACAGCAATTCACTTTTGCCAGTCACTATTGAGATGAGAACTGATTGTCACTAAGGTACCTGAGAAACTGATCAAATCGATGGGTCAAGAACACTTAAGGGTTTTTCAGTTTGTTGTGACTCAGGAACACACTAGTACTGCTTATGAGAACCTTCTACATGACTGTTGAGATGGCAGGGGTGGGGTGGGGTGGATGAGGTGGGGTGGTGTAGGCTCTGGTGGGGTGGGGGAGTGGCCTTATATAGCTGTCCTGCTAGGACCTTGGAGATTTGTTTAGATGGCTCATTCTTGTGAAATATCTCCAATGCTTATCATTTTTGAAGGAGGAATTCTTTGGAATCAAACCATGAGGGTGGAGACAATTTAACCCTGTTTTTCTCTACATTTTCTAGACTATGGAAAATGATGATGTCTAGAATTACATCCTTACGTGGTAGATGGAGGCTGGTGACAGAATACAGAAAGAAATAAGGCAAGTGCTGTGGCTGTCTGCTGACTGAAGAAGAGAAAGTAATATGTTAAAAGAGGGTGTTCTAGATTTTCACTGTGCCCCAGTCATTAGTAAAGGCTTTTCACTGTCCCGGCCCAGGGCCAGCTATGCCATGACAACATGAGTGAGTATCCCATGAATATTTAGGCCAGTTATCAAAGGTGAGATATGATGCATCCCTGAAACAAATGAAATTTGTCAAGGAAATCTCTGTGTCTCTGTCTCTCATTCTCTCTCTCTCTCATCCTGACTGAGAATCAAGCTCAGAGCCTTGCCCATGCCAGGCAAGCACTCTACCACTGAATCAGTTCAAGACATTGTAATTCTGATGGATACTCTGACTTTTGTTCAGGTTAAGCCATGTACCTCTTGCTGGCTGAAAAGTTTCAGAGGCTTGAGCTGCTTCTTCCCTGATTAGTAAAGTCTGATAGATGCTTCTATCACAGCTCTCCATTATCAATATCTAGAAAGACATATTGTAGAAAGAGATTTTTAGAAATGTAATTACTATATGGCTTCATAACCACTCACCTCCATACACATACCAAGGAAATATTCTCCCAATCCTGCCATTTTACTTTTTATGTTTTTATGTCATTATACTCATAGATAAAGCATATCTTAGGATTTTCTTTTGTATGTATGTAGGGTTCTTCCCTCCACTATAATTTTTCCTATGTGATTTACTTCCTATGATGAAACATGTCTCTATTTTGTTCCCATTGACTTTTTTCTCTTTAAAAGTCCCCCAGTATTTCTGAAACATTTCTGTTTTATATCATTTCTGATCTCCAAATCAATTAACTGTATAGTAAAATGTGATTTACATATATATGTGATTACTATATATATATAGTAAGATGAAAGAAATAAATCCATGCATCGGAAAGAAATTCTTTGCTACTCTCTTGTAATATTTAATTAAGTTTTCCATATCTCTGCCAAAGCTCTATAAGCACATGATTCTTTGCTATGAGTAATATCTTGTCCTATGGGGATATATCTGCCTATGTCTGAAGATAATTTTGGTTGTCATGGTGACTAGTGGACACCCCCACCAACATCTACTAGGTACAATCCAGAAATGCTACTCCATAACGTACAATGCACAGGATGGCACTCACTGAAGGCAACTGATTATCCCAGCTATAAATCTCAATAATACTGAGGCTGAGAATCGGTTCTAGTGTAAGTGGGTGACTTCCCAGTTCCTCAAGAAGATGTCTGTTGTACCTCTGCTCCATTTTTTAAATAGGGTTGAATCCTGCTTTCTTGATATTGTGATGAATATTTTATACATCAAGTTTTGGCTCCCTTAAAGGCTTATCCTGATGTGAAAGGGGTTGAGTGAGGGGTAACTATCACAAGTATGTTGGGGAAAGCCAAACAAAAGGCTACTGTTATACATACTTCATACATGTTATAAAAGTTTAATTGAATTGTATTACATGAGAGATTATAATTATCCCAGAAGCCATGGATTGCCAAATAAAAAGCCCAGTGCTAGGCACGAGACATTTCTTCTTGAGTTGTTGGTCTAAATCATCCCCAAATCTGCCCCCAGCCCAAAACAATACATGGGATTACCTTTGCCTTTGGTTGCTCACCAGAATTTTGATGCTGAAGATATCACACACACAGGTCACAGGACATGGAGAAATAAAGTCGGTACTGATCATGAAGTTTCCTTCCTTCTGGGTAAATTTCTTAACACTTGAAGGTGTTCTGCAGACTACTAGGGAGTGGGAAAGTTGAAGTCAGCAGAAATCTTACCCAGCTGTGAGTCCTTTGAACTTTAATGACTGACATGGCAAGACATGACCATGGATATAATAGTGGCATTAACATTATGGGTGTAAGCAACTGCCTTCTGATTGGATGTAAGATTGTTCTACAGATGGCATCCGTTGCTTAGTACTGCAAATCTACTCAAACGCTGCTGGCTGGAGAGCTTAAAGACCCCAGGGGATAGTCCAATACTATTATTCTGCTGAAGTGCATATAGTATCAAACTTCTTTCTAAATTTGTATGTCTCTACTGATAAGTCAGTGCTGCTCTCAAACCTCATCAAAGAAACTCTTTGTGCAGAAGACAATGATTAACTCAGAAACACACAAGTGGTCAAAGTGTGTAACACTGTCTGGATTTCTTAGACACAAATGGGACCCCTTTCCCAGGCTCAGGTACTAACACTGAAGAGAGGGTGGAAGAATTTTAAGATCAGATGCTGGGGAAATTGAAATGAAACAGTGTTTGGATATGACATGAGCTCTGCACTTGTGCATGTACAGCAGCTGTGGCTGACTGGAGAATGCCTGCCCAAGATAAGCTACTAACATTCTGGCATGGAGTAGGAAGGGGTCCATAAGCTCCCACACCTAATAGAGGAGCTATAGACAGTTAATGGCTTCTGGGAGATGGACAAGTTTTCTTTAATGGTGTGTGTGACTCCTGGTAGACTGACCAACCATCCTCCAGCAGATGGCCCCACATGCAGGGGTTTATGGGTTATTATTATGGGGGGGGGGAGAGGACACCAAGTTTGTAGAGGGTAAGTGTCTGGGAAGAATTAAGAGGAGGTGAATATGATCAAAATACACTGCATAAAATTCTCAAAGCATTAATTAAAACAATTGAAAGGCTTCCCTTGAGTTAGCAGAGACAATTGCCAGGCACCATCTGGCTCCTCTGGGGGTAGGAATCATCCTCTGACAGGCAGCACAGACTGTTTGTGGCTCCAGGTACCCAAGTCTGGATGAATGAGGCCCCTCAGGTAACAAGAACACAGTGGAGAAAGAAGGCATGACCCTAAGTATTCCGTTTGGTAAGTCAGTCTGGGTTACACCCAGCTCGTTCCGCAGCTGGGTCCACACTTCTTATCCACATTTTTTGTGTTTTCCGTTTTCTCTTAGGTACTCCTTGCTCTACTATTTATTATTATTGTTATTTTCTGTGTTTACTTCTTCTGTCTCCTATGAGGGAAGGTTTTCAGTATGTTTTGTTGACTGCTGTTTTTTGGCACCCAGAGCAGTGCCTGGCCCATCATAAGGCATGTTGTTTGTCTGTTTTTTGTTAGTTTTTGTTTCCAGTTTTTGTCTTCTAACAGAATGGACAGGTTACCAACATATAGAGAATTGTTATTCCAGAGCCTTGCCACACGTACTTATTCCCAGGAGAGAAAAGCCTAGAGAGAAGAAGGAGCTCCGGGCAATAGCAGTCCACCCTCCATGGCAGATGGCAAAGGCCATAGAGGGAAGCACAGATGGGGACAGCTGCAGGTCGTCACTCTTGCCCACTCATTGTTAGGTGTCTCTTCCCTCTGGGGGTCTGTGCTTGGTGTCCAGGGGTCTGTGCTGAAATATCTTCGTATGATCTTTTGGAGGCTGTGGGACTTTCCTTATAACCTCATCCAAAAGATGGCAAGTTTCTTGTTTCATTGCCTTGAGGCTTGTTCTTTAGAGCCCTTACTAAGCAGAATCAGTGGCCTCAGTGGATGGATGGTGCATTTTTTGATGGTTCACAGCTATGTTTGGTACGCTGCTTCTGAATGTGTGTATTCTGGACTCATTGAGAACATGACTTCTAACAACCTCTGAGTGCATGTAATCCTACATCTTTATTCAAAACATCACTGTCACCAAATGAATAGGGCCAGTGGGGACAGAGGACAGAGGTGGCCTGGAATTCCTTGTGTGGACAATGACAGCCCTGTTGCAGGCCTGTGCAGCCCATCATTTGGCAGCTTTAGAAGGCAGCATCATGCTTCATATCAGTCAAGGCAGGTGAACCAAAGCCACATCTCACTGGCTGCCTCTGTAGCTACAGTGGAGATCAGGTGGCTTCGCCTGCCATACCTTGGCAGCTCAGGTTCTTGAAAAGCTGGTGACAGGGGCAATCATCTGTACTTGGCATAGCAAACCCAAACACACTCTGAAAGGTATGGCTGGGCCAAGCTCAGCAACTTTATTCATTAGGCAGTTAATTTTGAGGCTGTCAGCCTAGGCCACAAGGGCAGGCTCAGGTGGGGAAGCCGGGTTCGCAACAATTCAGTCCTGTGGCACAAACACTACTGAGCCAATGCTGTGTACAAAGCACTGGAGATGGCTGGCTAGGAAGCAAAGGACAGCGGAGTTCCTGCTCCAAAGAGCTTAAGCGCCAGCTTCCTAGAAGCCACAAGGGGGAAAACAAAGGGCAGCTGAAGTTCAAGGTTGGATGTGACTATTCATTTGAACCAATTAGGACAAATAGAAATCCCAAAGCTTGAATAGGATTTCTTCTTCCTTTTCCTTTTTAAATTTTTCCTGTGTAACAGATGGGGAAAAAAAAAATCTCTTCTTACCTTTAAGATGTCCTCCTCTGAATTCTTGGAACCTGTGAAAATATTAGCTTGGCAAAAGACGCTTAGGAGCTGTGGCTCAGTTGAGAATGTAGAGATCGCCATGGACCATGCTGTGGGCCTGCATGGAATCAGGAGATGCTGTAGGGAGGAGACTGGAACCTCACATTAGAGGCAGAGTGGAAGATACTGTCCTATTGGTTTAAAGACAGAGGATGGGGTCCAAAGCTGTGCATCCTAGTGTGGTGATATATTGTATGTTTAGTAAAAATAGTCTGAAATATCAGAAGATAGAACCACCCACAGAGTGGTGATGCAAGCCTCTAATCCCATCTGTCTTGAACTCTGTGAGTTCAAGGCCTAAGAGAGTTCAAGGTGCCTTAGCTCTAGGAACATTGAACTAGGAAGTGAGAGGGCTTGGGGAGAAAGGTAAGGCTGGAGGAGGCAGGGCTTTTGTCCTTGGTCTGGCACTTCCCTCTTCTCTGAGGACAGAAAAACTTGCAGTCTGAGGATTCGTGGAGACAGGCCTGGGGAATTGGCTGGGTGAGAAGTGGCTGTGGTTTGTTTCTCTCTCTCTCTGATATTTCAACATTTCCACAATATTTGGCTCTGGATTTTCGTTATAATACCAAATAAATTTGTGCAATAATCCTAGGTTGCCTTTAGATGCTAGGGAAGGCAAGATTCTTCCCATGAGCCTTCAGGAGGGGCACAACTGCAGATATAGGCGGGCTCCTGAACTCCAGATCCACAAGGACGCAAAAGCGTTTCCATAAAACGACTTCTGTGGTGCCTGCTATGGTGGCAACAGGGACAGACACTGGCACATTCCCCTCCTTCTCTTTTCCTCTCCTCTCTCTCTCCCTCTTCACGTTTCTCCTCACCTCTCACCTGCGTCTCCTTCCCCTTCCTTCTTTTTTATATTCTCTTTTCCCTAACACACATTCATTTTATGAATTTCAAAACAATATGAAAAGGCGCAAGTTCAAGAAGAATTTCTTTGATGGGCCTGTTTTCCACCATGATGAGAGAGCACAGTAGCCCAGAATCAGCCACTTGAGTTCACAGCTTGGCTCTGCCACTTACTGCCTTCATGATGTTAGGTAAAAATTTGTCCTTTCTTTGCCTTGTTTTTTTTTTCAATCTTCAAAATAAGGGAAAGGATATCTACTTCACAGGACTCCTGTTTTACTAGTGCCTGGAAGAGTTAGTCTTAGAAAGCACTCACTGAATGGCATGGGAGCATTCTATATCTTATTCTGTTCTATGAAATCACAGACAGATCCATATGAGTTTGTTTTTACTAGTGACAAGGTATCATATGTACTGTTTTGCAATTGTGTGTGTGTGTGTGTGTGAGAGAGAGAGAGAGAGAGAGAGAGAGAGAGAGAGAGAGAAGAATGAACCAGGGCCTCAGGGTCTAGTCCAGGCTGGCCTCAAACTTCCTATGTGGCCTGGCTTCACTTGATTTTGAACTTGACCTTAAGATCCTCTTGCGTCTATGTCTTAAGTGCTGAGACTATAGGTATACATCCCCATGATCAGTTTATGTGGTGCTTGAAATGGAATTCAGGGCTTTGTGCTAGCTATATAAGCACTCTACCCAGTGAGCTATATCTCAGTACACAACTGAATGATTTCTTCATCTATTGAATAGACAGAGTAAGTAGGAAGTTGGCGCTGATACTCCATACCATGGCACCTGGGTGCTATCCAGTGTTTATGCCAATTCGACAGAAGCCAGAGTCATTTGGGAAGTTGAAATCTCAACTGAGAAAATGCCCCTACCCGACTGGTCCATGGGCAAGCCTATAATAGTTTTTCTTGATTGATGATGTGGGAGTGTCTTCCCTCACACTGGGCTGGTAGTCATGTGATATAAGAAAGGAGGTGGAACACACCTTGAAGAGTAAGCCAGTAAGCAGCACTTTTCCATGGCCCCTGAATCAGTGCTTGCTTCCAGGTCTTTACCTTGTCTGAGTTCTTATCTTGGCTTCCCTCAATGGACTGTGACCCAGGATCCATAAGTTGTGTTCAGTCATGATGTTTTCATCATTGTAATAACAACCTTGACTGAAAGACTCTGCTTAGACTTCTAGGTGTCTTTCTTTGACTTTCATTTTGTCTCTGATAATGTACGGCTAATGCAATACTATCTGTGAATTTTACCAGTAGCATTCAGAGTTTCTTATGCTCTCCACATCGCTTTTGTTCTCTAGGTAGGAAAGGAAGTATCTTATCTTTGTAAAAAGCTCCCAGATTTCCTCATCCCCAGCCTAGGTTGTGTTTCCTAGCTCAACACTCCTTTTAAATACTTCATACTATCCTGGGACTATCTGTGCATTTTCACATTGCTTTTATTTGCCTAGATATGCACATATCTTTTTCACTAAATTGTGAAGGCCTTGAGGGTAAGGCCTAAATCTTACAAATCTTGGTATTTGAAATGCCCACCCTATTTTTTGACCTTCTAAAACATACAGAGTTGAATGAGCTTGGATAGAACAGATAGGTGAGAATGGCCAGAGTTACAAACATGGGTTGGGGCATTGGTCAGAGGTCAGACATGCAGAGACAGAGTGCACACAAAGCAATGATTCTGGGCAGAAGAGGATCTACCAGAGACCCTGAAGGTTTAGGGATTGAGGGATAGATACCGTTGAAGGCAACTAAGAAAGGGTTTTCAGAGGTAGTTGGGTACCCAGGCTAGTTACATAGCAAGGAAACCAGCAAGCAGATCTTGAAGAAGAGGGGGCAGGCATGATGGCCATTCTTGCTTGTCAACTCGACTACATCTGTAATTAACTAAAACCCAGAGATAAGGTATACCTGTAAGAGATTTTTTAAAAAAAATTAATTAGATCATGTGAAGTGGTAAGATTCACTTTTAATCTCCATATTTTGAGATGGGAAGATCCGCCTTTAATCTGAGTCACATCTTCTGCTGTCGTCCTCTATGGCGTACTATATAAAGGAAGCTCCTCTTTTCTTTCTTGGTTCTTGCTAGCTCACTAGTACGTTGATTCCTTGACTGGCCTCAGAGCACTAGTTTTTCAGGATTCCAGCATATACCAATGACCAGCTGAGACATCCAGACTGAACTGAACAACTGCAGAATTCTAGTACTTCCTGTTGGTAGACAGCTGTTGTTTGATTAGCTGGACCGTAGTTCTAATCGATCCCATATGTATTCACTGTGTAAGTTCTATGCCCCTAGATAATCCTGACTAATACAATGGGAAATGGACTCCAATGCTGTATGAAGGTCTGAGAGGAGAGGAGGGTGTTATTTATTACATTATGAGCATGCAGGAAGAAACGTCGTTGGGGGAGGGTAGTGCTGGTGATTTCAGAGATACCTGTCTATCATGGTAGAAAAGGGTGCAAGAGCAGAGCACTTCACACAGCCTGTGGACTGGAGACAGAGAGAGAAAACGCCCATGTTAATGGACTTTTTCCTTTTGTATCATCTAGGCTTCCAGTATGGTGACACCCACATTCAGGGCAGGCCCTCCTCTACTTGGTTAGTCTTCTCTGGAAGGACTCTCGTAAATATACTAGAGGTGTGTTTTACTGATTTCTTAGGCCCTTCTCAATTCAGTCAAGATTAACCATCCCACAGATGACTGAAAATTATTGTTTCTGTGGTATTTGGGAGATCATTCCTGAACTTTGTGAGCTGAGGCAGTCAGGGGCTAAGGGATAAAAGAGGGCTTGGTGGCGGCACTTTAAAGACCCCTGTGACCCAAGAAAGAAAAAGGATGAAAAAATAGGACCTGAGCAAATAGCAGGGTGACTTGTGGGAGGGGCTGACAGAGGCTAGGAAGTAGGAGAGAGGGGGTTAAGAGGGGCTGGAGGCTTGTGTGGGGGGGTCAGCCTTGTGAAAAGAGTGCCTCCTCACCAGATGTGTTCTGCTAATCTCCTGGCACTTCCCCAGGGAGAGGGAGCAGGCACAGGCTTACCAGGCAGGAAGCAGAGCTTGAGGCAGCCTCAGCCAGCAGGTGGGGTCAGCCACCCTGGGGATTTTGAGGAGGTACAAGGTCCCACCTGAGTAATGATTGTCTCTGGTAAGGACTTGATTTTCTAGTTCTGTTGGCCAGGCTGAAGCAGAGGAGGCAGGAGGAGGTGATGAGGCAGGATTTGAAGACAGCTAAGCTGCAGAAGGAAGAGAATAAACCAGGAAAGCAGAGAAGAAACCCTCCTTCTGTTCTCTCCTTCTCCCTGCTTCGCCTGCCTCTTCCTGCCCCTTTGTCTCTCTCCTCCTGCCCCAATTCTGTTTACTCTGCACTGTCACATCTGCGTTCACTGAGTGTATTTGAGATAACCTCATCTGCCCATAACCTTGTATGAAATATTCTTGTCCAGGTTGCAGAGTCTTATGCGTGAGATCATACCATCTTCCACATGTGAGAGATCATACCGTCTTCAACATATGTGAGATTATACCGTCTCCATCATGTGTGAGATCATGCCATCTTTATCGTGTGTGAGATCATATCATCTTCTCCACGTGTGAGTTCATATCGTCTTCTCCGTGTGTGAGATCATACCATCTTCAATGTGAAAGGATACCATCTTTACCCTGTGTGAAATCATACCACCTTGCTGACAGTTTAAGAGCTGCTAGAGTTCCCACTAAGCCAACCCTGCTACTGCTTTACAGAACAGCATCTAGCTATACCAAATGCAGTCTCTTCCCTCTGATTGGTTTGGAAGATAATGAATGCCAGAAGAAAACTATCTGTGGGCCCATTGTTTTCAGAGCCTCATGCAAATCTTCAAATGCATTGAAAGTCTCCAAAAGCAGGTTCCAGCATGCTACATCTGTGTGCCCTCACCCACACATAGGTCTGAGGACTCTAAGCTTGTGACTCTTTCTCAGTGGCTTTTGCTTCACACTGAACTGGCTGGAAGCATGGTCCTGTGAAAACACACATCTAGGCTTCTTAGTTTGTGAGGAGTAGAGCAATAGTCCTAGCAATGGGGAGGAGTCTGTGTTGCTTTGTCCATTGCTGATCACCTCCAGGTTCAGCTATTTATTTGTTCTGGAGTCATTATCGAGGCATGTGCTGGTCTTTGAGAAGCCCTGCAGATATCTGCCTTGAAGTTGTAAGTCTGGTCAGCAGATGGACCAATACCAGCTGGCAAAACATACATGGTATTTTCCCTGTAGAGATGTTAGGTCATTGACTTTTGGTCATAAATGCTGTCCACAGCCATATCATCGGGGATGACAAACGTGCATGTGTGCCAAGAGGCAGTCGTGCAAATGCTTCATGACATTCTTGCTGCTCCCATGCACTCTGATTCTCTAGTTCCCTCCCATCTGCCTTTTGTATCTTTTCCTTTTGTGCCCTTTCCTTTCCTTTTGTGCTCTTTCCTACTTGCTTCTAGGCAGGGGCCACATCATAAGTCTTAGATCCAGGGCTATAGTCGGGAATCTTTTGCTTAGCAAGACCCTTCTAGAAGACACAGGGAAAAAGCATATCCGCTCAGTAGATTAGTAGTCTATCTTTCTAGGGTTCAGGACCCTACTTTCTTTACAGGATCCTTTGTTCAAAGTCTTGCCTCCACCCTCAACTTACTATATACTCCAGCGATCCCTGACCTGATTCCAAGATATCTCAGGGACTGAAAACTTGCTTACCCACCATTTTGCCTGTCTTCTATTGATTTCTTGCATTTCACAGATGGGGCATATTTGATTTATCTGAGAAACACAATAAAAGCAGGAGCCAGTATTTGTTTACAAAGTCTTTGTTGTCTGTACACTGCGATCCATATTGCCTTGGAGAAGGTCGGGGTTTAAGGACCCATGCAGGAAAAATCCCCACTTCCACAGGCTGTGCACCCAGAGCCTTTCCTGGCAGGAGCTTGGAGAATGGGCCTCATGTTGTAGAACAGGAGGAGCCTGTCTTTCCTTTAGCTTGATCTATTTGTCACTTTGGATTATTTCCCTTATACCTGGCACCAAGAGGCAGCACCATCAATTGCAAGGATTCCCAGGGAGCACTGTTGTGGCATGGAGCACAAATGCCATTTCCTCTCAGTTCCTGCTTTCACAGAGCCTGTCCCAATACATTTGTATTGTCTCCAAACCTGGCACTTTAAAACAAATGAAAAGCCCACTGAATGACAAACATAGCACATATAGTGGGAGGGCCATTTGCAGGGAAATGGTTGCAAGGAGAATCGGTACTTTATGAATATTCACTGAAGTGTAAACCTGCACATTGCTCATACGCTTTTCTGCATTCTAATTTGCCCATGAATGCAAATGAGTCCTGTTAAAATAGAGGGGGGGAGGAGCGGGCTCTTTGCAGAACACCTAATTGAAAGATGTTTGTACATCGGGTTTGATATTTAGTAAACAGAGAGACAAATCTGATCATTTTCTAAATGAGACCTCAGAAACAATAAAAAATAATGATCACAAAAACCTGGAGAGTTGGAAATGTGCAGAACTAAATGCTTCCTAAAAAGAGGGACATAATTACTCTGTCTCAGGGTGCAATTAGTGTCCTAATTATACGAAGGTGTATTTTGCTTATCTCCTCACTAAACCCTTTGTTGAGATTTAGTTGACTCCTCCAGGAGCCATACAACAGAGCGGATGGGCTCTGTACTCAGGGTAGGCAATGGATGGTCCCGGGGGTGGGGCTGGATAGATGACACTTTGGGAAGTACCTTCATCTTTCTTGTAGACTGACAGATGGTTTCAGTCTGGGTTGGACTGCCTGCTGCTGCTTTCAATGCAGGAGTGTTACCTTTTTGGATTCATGAAAGCCACTCAATCAAAGATAAAAAGGCAGGCCAGTGTGGGAATCAATAAAATCTCTACTTTCAGCTGGAGTGTCTAATAGTAATTCTTCTCGTGTCACTGCCTGGTTAAACAGTCATACTCTTGCTAAAAGCCCTATAAGACGTAATAGATTCATGTGGCTTTGCTCTATTGTGTTGCATTATGGCCTGGAAAAGGGAAAGGGGGGTTCTGGTTTTTTGGAAGACAAATGAGGTACTGAGGCATTGGGTATCCAAGTGCATTTTCCCATTGTGGACCATCTCATCAGAGCAAGGAGATGTTTTTCTTGGGTGGAGCTTTTCTTGACATATCTGATGCATGTATTGCAAACACTCCCTCAGAGACATTTCACACAGATCTTCCTTCTGTTGCATACATTTCAAGGCTGTGTGTGCATGTGTATTATTGGGAGAATCATAAAAATATGGTTTTTTTTTTTTATTTCAAAGTGGACCAATTGCAAACATTGAGATCTGTTCCTGAGAAGTTAGCAGAGAACACGACACATTTCAGGGCCAAAATGTAGGGAGCAAATGGCGTCACAGCAGATTTGCAGGCAAGGACTTTGATGATGGCTTCTCATAAATGAGTGTATCTGGAGCTGGGAGGCGGAGTTGTTTTGAAAAGAATGAGTGGCATGTGGTCAGGATCTGGGCAGGCTGCCTTATTTCACTTTTCCTAGCATATGCTGGAGCATGTATTGAACCACAGAGGGACCACAGTTTTATAGAGAGCAAAGCAAAACCACACACACAGAGATACGAAACAGAAACCCTGAAGTATCTCTGCTGATTGGAGCAGTATTAACTGGAATCAGCTGGGGCACCATCCACACTCCACCTTCTAGGAATTCTGAATGAATGAGAACCACAGAATTTGCAATTTCATCATTTGGGCTGAGAATTCAGTGATGGAACAAGACACACTTTGTTGGCCATGCCAAGCACACCCTTTGGTCAGGAATGTCCCTCGTCAAGGCTTCTGCGGTTCCTCCTCTCCTACATTCCTTCAAGCCAAGGCCAGGTCTTGCCCTTTGCTCTCTTGGAAGATTTGTCTTCTACAGGCATGTTGATCCAGAGCCCTCTCTGGTATATCAGGGGCACTGACTGCAGCAGACAGGAAAATGTTGAGCATCTTCCTCTGGCTGACCCCTCACTCTCCTCCCCAGGAAAACCTCAGCAGATGTAGACAAGATTTTAATAGCTACATAAAGAGAAGTGCATGACAATCTCATTAGGGGAGTCATAATGGCCCGCCAGAGGATCTCAGAGAGGACAATATATCAACGTCTACTTTGTTACAGCATCCCTGACGATGGCCATTTGCCCCTTCTCATAATCGTCCATTCATCACCCAATTGTCCAGCTTCCAATAGTGCTTCACCCTCACTGGCCTGAGCCTCCCTTTGAGATTTTCTACAGTTGTTGACACCACTCTTTAAATGTGGCTGAATCAGGACCAGTAAGTGACAATCATCAAAAAGCAGTTAGTGGGCCACCCCATTGCTTGCTGTGATATGGCACATTAGAACTCTTTTCTTTCCCAGCAGCCCAGGTTACACTTCATCCAAAACCTCACATCTGCAGGAGGTCAAGGCAGTGAGGCCCATGGGAGTGGGGAGGGGTTTCTAACCATCTGCCAAGGAAAAAGAATCTAACTATTCTGCAGACCTTCCTCTTTAAGTTATTTATTGTAGTTGAGGATAAAAGAGTTATTAACGGTACCAACCCATTGTCGTCCTTATGCATCTCCGAGGACGAAGAACATAATTAAAATCAAAGTCAAGGCTGAGTTCATTTTCTCCCTTAGAGGCTTAAATGGCCTGGAGTCATTTCCCACTTGTACCGGTCCTCCTGAGCTGTTGAAAAATTCAACATTCCTATAAACTACAGTACTTTGTAAAGGTCACACGCCAGTTAATCTGAACCCCGGGTCTGGAGCCCAGCGGTAGTAGCTGTCCAGCCTGGTGATGTGGGGTCAGTCTGTGGAGAGCAGAGAGCTGCACGAGGCAGGATACAGAGCTCTTTAAATATTGCCCAGCATTTCCTGGATCAGCATGATATTTAAAGATTTTTGTTCCACCTGCCTGCGAAATATAGAGTCCAGCCGAGAGGCAAGAAAATGAATATGGATTTCCTGCCCTTTCAGTGCATGCACTCCAGAAAATAGCCATTTCTTTCTTTCTTTTCTTTTCTTTTCTTTTTTTTTTTTCCTCTTTGCCGATCTGGGAACTGCAGGCTTCAGGCAGCCACGATTACAATCATGCATCATGAATGAAATGTGCCATTTGGAGAAAATCAGCCAGTCATTCCATTTCAAAACCTCACACAAATCAATAGTGCTACCAGAGATTTGGGGCCGAGCTGGATGTTGTACTTGAACTAAAGTACTTTCTCAACACACTTCTGATACTCAGAGCAGCAGGCAGGGGTGGACTCTGTGTCTGGGGCTCAAAGCAGAGGATTATCATCCTGCAGAAGCTGGGTGAATTTTCTATGGGATGAATGAGAGAGACAATGTTGATGGCTCCATCCAACACCGACCACGGTCACAGAACATGCCACTTTGCTTGAGCTCTGTGTACACTAGAATTTTACTAAGCCTTGTGTTCAAAAGATTTATATGGAGTATCTGGAGATCGGAGAGCATCTTCGATGTAAGCTCAGATGTAAGCTCTTCCTTTGTGTAGCTTTTATATATCAACAAGGGAGATAGAAATGCTACTGGACTATTATAATACAGCATAAAAACACAGAACTTTGAGGGATATTCATCCTTTTATTTCCCGTTTTCTTATGAGAGAAATGAGGGACCTTCAAGGGATTCTCTCATTCTGGGATAGTAAGCAATCTGTTGGGCAGTCAGATGAGCAAACATTCCTATCTCGCCTTGTACCCAGTGTTTGGCCTCCTTGTCCTAAAAATCCTCACAGCTGAGCTGCAGACACAGCCTCATGCTGATGAAAAGTGAAGTCACAGCAGAGGTGCCAGATAAATGTTATGGGTTTAAAGATGTTTTGGCAGTTTAAAGTTCCTTGGGAGTTTAGAGGAGAGAGAGAGACGGTTGAGAGCGCAGTCATTGCCAGATACACTTTTCTCTGCACCGCCTTAACCATTCCCCTGGCTCCCATGACTCACATATGGACAAGACTCCTAAATCCATGTCTTCAGCTGAGATATTTCCCATGAGCCTCTCTCTTGGCCACTCCTCTCCCTCTTACATTTAAGCAGATGTGAACTAACATTTGCTCCAAGAGGTTTTGGTCCTTGTGCCAAGTTAGATCTCCCTCCGCACACTCCTGCATGTCCTGCTCCTTATCATCACAGTCATTCATCTTCTTTTTTTTAAAAAAATACCCATTTTTAAAAATTATATAGACAATGTTCTGTCTGCACATATGCCTTTAGGCCTGAAGAGGACACCAGATCTCATGATAGATGGTTGGAGCCACCACGTGGTTGCTAAGAATTGAACTCAAGACCTCTGGAAGAACAGCCAGTGTTCTTAACCTCTGAGCCATCCCTCCAGCTTTGTCACAGTCATTCTTGCAAATACATGTTTAACTAATCTGTCTCCCAAGGCCATTTCTACTGAACTTACTGTTATTTCTCTAGGTCCATTGCAATCCTGGGGAATTTTTGTCTATGTTGGCATGTAATTTCTTATATAAATTATGCAAAAAACAGCTATCTTATTTTTTTTTTTTTTAGAGAATAAAGTTAAAGAATATGTTCTGTTAATATATCCCAGACCATTTTACCCTGTTTGGTTAATCCCAGAGTACAATGGAAACTATGTCAGTGTGCCCACCTAATAGTGGATTGTGGTGTTGGTTTTGTGTCTTTGGTTGATTTTCTTGAGAATCTGAGACAAGGCTTAGATGTCAGCAATGTTCTTTGAAGATTTAACACAAGGAAAAAAAGGAAGGAACCAGTAAAGGATGGGGAGCCAACTCCAGGCTATATGCCTCTGTGTTTGCCATTGCTGTTTGTGGGACAAATCACACATATTACTACCACCCACCAACCAACTCACACAATCAACCATTCACCCACCCACAGACCCAACCAACAAAAACATAGCCAGTTGCTCATCTGGTACACTGCTGAGCCATACAGAATGCTTTTGGATAAAAGTCATAAAAATCATGCCACACTCAAAAGAGGAGGGGGCAAGGTAAAAATAAGTATCTTTTTAAAAAATATTAATCTGGTTGTGTGTGTGTGTGTGTGTGTGTGTGTGTGTGTGAGAGAGAGAGAGAGAGAGAGAGAGAGAGAGAGAGAGAGAGAGAGAGAGAGAGAGAGAGAGAGAGAGAGAGCTTGAGATGGCTAGCTAGTGAGTCTTTTGTACCTGTGCTCACCATCTCTGCTTTCCCAACTGTAGGCTTGCTGGTGTGCACTACTCAGTTGGGATTTGTTATGGGAGTTCTGGGGACCATATTTAAGTCTCTTGTACAGCAGATCCTTTACAACTGAGCCATGTTTTTGGGCCCTGTTTGATCTGCTTAAGAGCTACTCAGGAAGTCCAAGCCCATGCCTATGAGGTAACCGCATCCAAGTTGCATAGTTGCTGTAAGTGACCATAAAGAAGATGATTGTCTTTAAATAAAATAAGACCTGCCTCCAAGTTGGTCCTTGATTAGAATCTGAGGACTTGAATTTCAGAAAAGTTTTCACCATTTCCTGGCAAGAATGGAGCACTATTTCTAATTGCTTTTGTGTAGGTGTGAGCGCCAGACCCTTGATTTGCTTCTAGGAGTTTAGAATTTTGATATGAGCTGGCAGTCCTCAGCAAAAACCTCCGTGACGCTGAGTCTCTAATGCACTTCCCTGGCAGATGACAGCATTTCACATGTGTAGTCACAACCTGATACCAAGGGAGTTATGAGAGCCCTTTTGGAAGCTTGTGCCTGATTTCCAGTGGATTTTGCTTCAGTACTCTCTTTGCTGGTTTTGTTTTGCATTGCACTGTTGCTGTAATAACTTATAGTTTTGAATGCCATTGTATGCTATAAGTACTCTAGTGACTCCCAGGCACAGAGACCCCTGGGAGACCCCTGGCATGAAGTGTATGTCTGACTTCACTTGGAAGCACTAAGCTGGCCTCAGAAGTTGGTTCAGCAAGGTGGTGACTATAGTGAAACAAGAGATTGTAGTGGGATTATGTTGTCACATTGCAAATAATTGTTCCACCTACTGCTTTAATAAAAAAATGCTATTTGGCCTAAGGCCCAGGGATATAACTTGCTAGCTCTTGCTCTTAAACTAACCCATGACTCTTATGTTGTTCAGCCATGTGGCTCGGTACCTTTTCTCACAGCATTTCAACTTCTTTCCTCTGTGTCTGCTGGTGTCTCGCTATGGTGTCTCTTTGGCTTCTCTGCCCTTCCTGTTCTCAGAGTTTTCTTAGTCTAGTAGCTCCACCCACACTTCCTGTCTGCTTTCAGCCAATCAGTGTTTTTATTAAACCAGTAGGAAGGACAATTATTTATAATGTAACAACATAATCCCACTACAAGAGATGAAGCCACTGAGATAGAAATATGTGTCCGATACATGTAGCAAAAAGATTCCAGATGGACTTTGGCTGCTAGCAGTTGTGCAAACTGCTGGGTGAGTTAATGTCTCTATGGTTCAGACACCTCCCATCCCCCACTTCCCTTACCCCCTACCCTGTTCCAAAAAAAGGTAGTGAATATGCTGTCTATGTTTCAGTGTTTCAAAGATTGGTATAACATATAATGTACGCCTTTTCCCCCCCCATCTGTTTGTTTTAGGGGAAAAGCCTTTTTTGCTAATAAAAATATAATTACATCATTTCTCCCTCTATCTTCTTCCTCTAAACTCCTTTCATACCTCCTTCCTGTTCCCACCCAAGTTCATGGTCTCTTTTTATTTAGTTGTAATTGTTACAAATACATGTAACTATGTAAATACAACCTGCTGAGACCGGTGTTAATTGTATAGATATGATTTCAGGAACGTCCACTTGGTATTAGGTAATCAATTAGAAGGTTCAGTCTTGGGAAAACAAATTACTATTCTCGGGAGTCCCTAGGTACTTTACCTGGGAGTGGGGCCCCATACAGTCTTTCCCTCCTTGTTAGTTTGTTCTTCAGTGCTGTAATTGCCCAGGTCTTCTTAGGCAGCCGTAGTGTTGCGGTTTCTCAGGTGTGGATTTCTCCTCTTTTCTAGGAGACATGATCCTGCAGCAGACTTCTTCCTGATCTCTTCCAACCTTTCCTCTTCTCTCACGTTCCCTGATTCTTAGGTAAAGGAGTTTTATTGGAGAGGTATCATTTGGGGCCTGCCACCCCACAGATAGTTGTTATCTACATTTTGACCAATTATGGTTTCTGTGAGGTCTTTATCTGTTGAGAGGAAGAGATACACATACTAGTGGGCATGAGGGTAATTGGTTTGGCAAAGTCTAAGCTGTAGGTTCTCCTTTAAGATCCATGGTATCTCTAGTCCTGGGTATTGGCTAGGCTTAAAGGGGACCTTAAGTCAAATTAGACAGCTATTCATCACTATCAAAATATGAATTCTACTAATACAGGGATATCTTTCAATTTTGCTGGTCATTGTTGTTCACAGATATTTCAGTTGGGTGGGACTATTGAATGCTTTTCCTTCTTGGCAGTCTGGATAGCACTTTCCAGTACAATGAAAGGTAGTTCTCAGGAAAGAAGCTTTCGGGTCAAATCTGGCTTGAACCCTGAATTCTATGTCCATAGTGCACAGTATCTTCAGCAGTAGGGATTTACTTTCAGTGCCTCAGAAACAACTAAGGGAAGCAGCAATAGCCTGTATTATTTTGAGAGTGAAACCCTGGGAAACGCTTCTTGCTCCTTTACGTTCAGACTATGGTTTGATGGAGGAGGGCTGGAAAGAATGGAGCTGCTACTGTGAGTGATGATGGCCACAGTATGTGGGGAAGAGTCATCATTTCAGTATCTCCATTACTGGAAGGGGATGGCCTAGTAAGATGCTACCTGCTGTCAGGACATGCTATTGCAGTCAATCTTGCTGGATATAGAAGTATTCCCAAAGGAGTTCTCTTGGAGTCCATGAGAATATGGCCACTACTCCTAGATAATAGCTGTGACATAGCTTTTCCTTGGGATTCTTTCTAGTCACCCAAGATGGAGAGGTTATTAACAGACTTAAATCAAAACCAGCACCACCAACAAAAAGATTCTATTCAAGTCTAGCTTGGTGAGCCGATGAGTTTATTGAGGTTACTATGAGAAGCATGGTAGAGGATGACTCATGGCATCATGGGTGATTTGGGGGTAGCTGCATCACTGAGAAGCCAACTCCAGTATAGGCAGTAACTCTTGAAAATTGTGTCACTAGGGTTTCTTTTGTGTCAGAGAAGATTCTTTCTCTTGTTTACTGCTTATATAACCTCAAGGAAGGGCTTTTCAAGTCTTGTGTCAGGAGTTTTGTGAGTTCTGTAAATTTGTGATTTTAATGAACGCCATAATCTCCCATCCTTCATTTAGGAAGAAAAGGAGAGAATGCTTCAATCAGGAAAAACCAACTCTGTAGTATTCACTGCCCAAGATTATACAGAAAATTCTTTTTCAAAAATTAATGGTTCTTTCTCTCTCTCTCTGTGTATGTGTGTATGCATGTATGTATGTGCTTTGTGGGTGCATGGGTACATGTGTGTCATGGCACATATATGGAATCAGAAGACAATTTTCAGGTATCTGCTCTCTCCTTCACCTTGGTGAGTCAAGATGCCTCTTGTTTTTGTAGCACAGCATATTCCAGACTATGGTCCTCAATCAATTCCGCTGCTGGTGTGCTGTGTGCTGGGATTATAGGTGTATGACACTATATTTGACTTTTTACATGAGTTCTGCGCATTGAAGTTGGGTTGTCAAACTTGCATGGCAAGTACATGCCAAGCTACTGTCCCACCTTCAGTTTGGTACATTCTTATTAGTCTCCCATTTTCCTCAACAATGAGTATTAAAATAATTGGCCATAAACATTAGTCTTTGACTGACATAAGCAAGAACACATTACTAGAAGGTTTCACAGTGGCTTTTGAGGCTTTCCGAACAACTGAATTTACTGTAGTAAAGAACCCGGACAGGTCTCAACATCTCAGCTTCATGAGTTATCTAGAGTACGATCATCAGATGCAACTCTGACTATTTTGCTCTCTTGCTCTTCAAAGCTGAAGGTCTTTTGGAGTCGGGTGTGTGACTAGGAGCACAGTTGAAACAAGTTAGGGGAGATAAAATTCTCCAAAGGAAGGAGATGGCATGAACTGAAGCAGGCAGGACATTGACTTAGATCTGCTTTTCTAAAGAGACCTCTGTCCTTCAGGATTTAAGCCACTGGCCGTTGCTTTGATTCTGGGACTTCTGGGGTGTAGTATGAGGTTTCTGGCCTGGACTTTCAGGCCTAACCTCAAAGTTTAGGTCCACAGACCCGCTGACCGGCAGACCCGCAGAGACACATAGACACTTTCACTAGTTTTTGGCTGATCAGCCTCAGGCCCAGGCATATCACTTGCTAGCTCTCTACCCTTCATCTAACCCATGTTTCTTGTTCAGCCATGCAGCTCGGTACCTTTCTTTAGAGCAGCATAGTTGTCCTCGGCTTCCTCTGGCTTCTCTCTGGTGCTCTTCTGGCACTTTGCTCTCAGAGATTTTCTTAGTCTGGTAGCCCCGCCTACACTTCCTGCCTGCCTTTGGCCAATCAGCTCTTTTTATTAAACCAGTGGGTGGGACAATTATTTACCATGAAACAACACAATACCCCTACACTGGGGCATAGCTCTACATGTCTGTCTTAGATAGGGTTTCTATTGCTGTGAAGAGATTCCATGGCCACAATAAATCTATAAAGGAAAAAATTTATTTGAGGAGGTTTTCGATTCAGAGGTTTAGTCAATTATCGTCATGGTGGGACATAATGGCATGCAGTCAGACATGGTGCCTGAGAAGAAACTGAAAGATCTACATCTTGATCTGAAGGCAGCAGGAAATGAACTGAGACTCTGGTCATGGCTTGAGCATATATGAGACCTCAAAGCCCACTTCCGCAGTGACACACTTCCTCCTACAAGGCCACACCTCCTGAAAGTACCACTTCCCATGAGCTTATGGGGGCTGACTACATCCAACCTTCCACAGGGTCTTTCTCAAATTTTATTATTTTCTGAGAAGGTGTTTTTTTTGGGTTTTTTTTTTTTTTTTGCTTCTATTTCTCTTTGTTTTTCAAATGGGACAAACACATGCAGATCTCCTCTTAACACCTGACTTAATCTTCATGGCTGCATCAATTATATTGCTTTTGCTATTCATGCCTCCCCAAACCTTTGAGGATCCTCTCTTGTCTTCTTGAAGTGATTTTTACTAGTTTACAAATGTCACCTCTTCTGTGAATCCCACCCTCTCTGAAGTTATGCAATTAGTGGCAGAAACTCATGTACATACATATTCAGGTCCCTGTAGTACGAGGTTTCTGGCCCGGACTTTCTGGCCTAACCTCAAGGTCTAGGCCCACAGACCCGCAGTCTCACAGTCCCACAGAGACACACAGATGCTTTCATTAGTTTTTGGCTGATCAGCCTCAGGCCCAGGCATATCACTTGCTATCTCTGTACCCTTCACCTAACCCATGTCTCTTGTTCTGTTCAGCCATGCGGCTCGGTACCTTTTCTTAGGGCAGCATAGTTGTCCTCTGCTTCTTCCAGGCCTCTCTCTGGAATTCCCTCTGGTGTTCTGATCTGGCATTCTGTACTCAGAGTTTTTAGTCTGGTAGCCCCGCCTACACTTCCTGCCTGCCTTTGGCCAATCAGCTCTTTTTATTAAACCAGTGGGTGGGACAATTATTTAAAATGAAACAACACAACCTCCCACATATCCCCTTTTCTCTTCTTAAAACAAAAAGAACTCTAAATCTAATATTCTTCCCCCCCCTTATCTGTAACAACCTATAAGCAACACTGTAAATAAACACAAACATCCATAATCCATGTTTTGGGAATGTGGGCGTCGTTCTCTAGGCTACTTCCCTCTGAATGGGGATGCCGACAATCTCATGGGAATCCAAAGGAAAATTTAGGATTATGGACAAGTCTTTAGTGGAGTAGTCTGTAAGGCTGGGTTATCACAGCCAATCTCCTTGAAATTGTTCCGGATACAAAGCTCTGGAAACTTCAACAGAGGTGCTCTCAAAATGTCGAATCATCTGGTTCATCCATTTTCATTGGAGATATTTCAGGGGGTCTTCCTCTATCAAACTTTATGTTCTTTATCCAGAAATAAATCCACAGCTTCTCATTTTCTGTGAAAATAAAAGGAAAACCTCTTCTCCAAAGTAGCGTATCTTTGCATTTCAAATTTAACGTAAACTCATTTACAAAATATATACCTTGAATTAATCCAACAGCATTTATAGTCAACTGTCTTTTAGCAGCTTTTACTAAATCATTTTCAGTCAAGAAACTTAAAGATAAGACAATAACATACAGTATCCAAACATTCTTTGTATCTTCCATTTTTATGTGGCTTATTTATTTATTTATTTATTTATTTATTTATTTATTTATTTATTTTACTCTATTTCTTTTTTTAAAGGCTTTCTATACCTTTCCTTTTCTTTTTCTAAGCCTATGTATCTATATTTCAACACACTCTAAATCATTTAGGCTTTTTTAAAAAAACTGTTTTTACTGTATATTTATTTCTTAACTTTTTCTGTTTCTGACCACACCTTTAATCAGCCACTGTTTCTGACCACACCTTTGCTTGGCTAGGGAGATTAACTCTACCCATATTCTTCTATTTCTTTCAGTTTCTGACCACACCTTTAATCTGCCTGGATTCAAGGTTTGTAGGATGGGTGGACGGCTCCATATCTTTCTAACCCAGGTACTCTGGGGAATTTTAGGGTCCAAATAATGACCAACTCAAACTGCCATCTGCTGCTCATTAACTCTATTTAAGTATTAGGCAGCAGGGCCTTTTAAAAGACTCACAAGTATTTTGCCTTTAAGGCTGAATCAGGAAGCTTCTCTTAAAAAAGTCAAGCTTTCAGAGCTGATCCATGAAAACATCAACACTAGAAAGCCATCTTTGATTCTGTTCCCTTTTTGCCCTTTTGAACAGAAACCTTAAATACATCACTTATAACCTTTTCCTTATATTGAGGGTCCTGTGAGACTTCAGGACCCAGCCATTATACACCTTAAATTGTACTCCAAAAGCCCGCTATTGTAGCTCAAGCCTATGTGCCTCACCAGGGCATCTCTGTACCATGGCTCATGTGAGAAACACAATTCAGAGGCTGCTTTTGGCTCTAGACCATTTAAGATTTCTATGGCTTTTTGTGGGTATATTTGCCACACGTTGGGCTGCCATTTGTAGTACGAGGTTTCTGCCTGCCTTTGGCCAATCAGCTCTTTTTATTAAACCAGTGGGTGGGACAATTATTTAAAATGAAACAACACAACCTCCCACAGGTCCCCAGCTGCTGGTGGTATCATTACTATAAAGTGGCTACTGGTTAGGACCAGGGAGTCAAATGACCCCAGGTTTGAGAAGAAGATCTCTACTTATGTTCTAAACTATCCTTGAAGTGTGACTTGCCATCTTAGAGACTTGGGTTTCTCTTCTTTAAAAGTGTTTTAAGGTAACCATCTTCACATGGGAAATAAACAAAATAGTACATGTAGAGAGGTTTGTACAGTGCATGTGTGGCCCACAGTTAGACCTCAACAAATATTGGCTATTATCATGATACTGTATTTCTGTCCTGGGAAGATTATGTAAATGAATTAATGTGTAGAGAGTTTTGAAATTCCTTGGGGCAAGTAGAGTAACTGTAACATGCAAAGTCTTAGAAAGCCCCTGGGAAGAGTCAGCATTGAAAGTCTGTTACTATAAAAGTTGTAAACATATCTGAAAATACTAATTAGGCAAGGGTATATAACTCACCATCCTAAATAATGAAATATATTCGGTGGTTGTTCATGGTTCAAAATAATAAATTCTAAATTAGTCACTCAGAGCATTATTAATAACTAAACACAGGCTGCAAACAAATGGAAGTTGTACTTTTGATGCTCATGAATTTAGTAACAAAAATATCAAGATTAGACCCTTTTGAGATTAACTTGGCTCAGTGAGGCAGTATGGTTTAGTGGGGAGATTACCAGCCTTAGACCTAGAGCATCTCAGTTTGAGTCCTGACTGTGCTGGTTGTTGGTTATGGAATCATGAGATCAGCACAGCCTTTAAAAGAACTCCGTCACCTCTATTGTGAGAAGATGCTCTCTCATCAGGCTGTACATTCAAGGTCAAGATAATCCACAAGAAAGGAGCTGCAAGTGTGAAAAACGCTTTTTACACTATAAAAGGTAGCTGATCCAGGTGCACACCTAAAGAAGACAAAGAGTTTATTCATCTTCCTCTTATTGATACTTTCATTCATTGATGAGCACCAGTTATAAGTCCAGGGTGGTACACATCTCAGGAGGGGCTGAAACAGGCTTCAGAAACTGTGACATTCATGTTCAAAGAAACCAGTAATCTAGTTGAGAAGACACTGTCCAGACCATGCTTCTTTTACCTAGTTGCTTCACTTAAGTCCAGAAAGACACAAAGGACACAAAGAATCGTTAGTGGTCCCTTAAGGCAAGCCATCTTGAGCTCGATCATAGATAGCAAGCATCCTGAACTACTGTAGAGAAAGGGTGGGGGAGGAGGAGAAGAACAATGTGTATGCTTAGAACACAAAAATGTAAGATAAGGAGAAGGTAATAAAGATGTGCTCAGCAATGGCCCACCAATAATCCCTTGGGGACACATTAGCATTGGGTCTAATATGAGTGAAGTGCTGTCTAAGGAACTGTGAGACCCACAGGAGAAGGTGTTATTTCCCTATCCTAAGGGTTTTAACACTGGACTGGGGAGGAGGGTGGCTGAGGTGGTACTGGTAAAGCCCTTTGTTCTTTATGAGTTAAATGCCACAACCTATTGAACTGACTTTGGTTTAAGTCATTTGGCCAAGTCCAGCAAATGTATTTCTATAGAGGAAGACTGTACCTTTAAATCCACAGCACAAAAAAACATGTCAGGTTGCCAAGTTTCTGCTAAGCCATCCTGAAAAAAAAATATTCAACAGCTTTCACCAGCCAGAGGCTCCAATATCCAATCTCTGTCTCAGATGATAAATGACATTTGTCAGTTGACAAAGTGAATGGCCTCAACCATTTGAGGACATGGTCCTGCTGTGCATAGCACTCCTGTTGAACCAGCCAAGAGCACCTTGAGGTGAGAAAAAAAAAATCTTTTTTATTCACCAGTCTTCTAGAGATAGCCTGGAAACAAGCTGCCTTTTTTTTTTTTTTGGCTCTGAGGGAAGTTCCTCTCTAGAAGCGGAACCTTGCCTGAAAGTTCCTGTCAGGGCCAGAGATGATTTGTCAGGTCTGCCGATTAGGCAGGGTTTGTCTAGGTATCTTGCTGGCTCACATATTCTTGGGCTATATTTCTTCTGGGATATTTGTTTCCTTTTATAGTATCTTTTATTGCTTTAGAACAGAAGTCAACATGGCTAGACAAAACCCTACCATATTGACACTGGTGGAATGGTTGATGGTCAAGGTGCGTAATAGGAAGAGAATAACTAATTTTGTCATTTTGGTACATTTTTCAAAACTCAGAATATTTAATATGCTCAGTCCCAACCCACTGAATGGTAGATAGTATTACCACCCCAACCACTATGACTATTAAAACAATTTCCCACATTTACTTCCAGAGACTGTAGAGAATCCCAAAGCATAAAGGAGTATTGAATACCCATGGGTACTCCATCTTCCAGCTAGTCTTAGGCTGTTGTGCTGCTTTCTGAAGTCATAGGGGCAGGGCAAGTTCTCCACCTTTCTCAGAATTTGTCCCTGGCTGTGCAGGATGAGCAGGTGTGGCCAACTGAAGGCCCAGAGCTAGGTTGCTCTTCTCCTGTTTTCTGAGCTAGGAGTTCATTCCTTGCTGAGTTCTGCGTGTGTGTTCTTCAGCTCAGAATGAGACAGGAGGGGACATGAGTTAGGAAGAGCTGCGTAGAGCTGACAAAGGCAACTGGTCAGACAGAAGACTGTCACCATGACCTCACTGCAAACAGTTCCTAGAAAGATTTTCATGTCCACACAATGGGTTATAGAGCCTCAAGGTCAGCTGATTTAACCATCAGTGTCTTGATTTCTAGTATGTAGTAAATTGGCAGTTTGTATTCAGTTGAGTAGGGTTCTTGTGGAAAAATGAAGATTCATGGTCCCTAAAACCTCTGCCAGATTATCTGGGTTTACAATTAGGAATCTGAATATTCCATAAGAACCCTGGGGGATTCTTCAAGCTAGAGTCTGAGAGACCTAAGGATCCTCCTGAAACTTGAGCTCGGTTTAATAATCATGATTATTAATTACATATCTGTGAATATTTCCAGTGGATCAGAATCCCTCTGCCTCTCTGCATAGTCTTGTTTATTGAACTTTCCCCAATAGTATGATAATGGGGGAAAGAGCCCCAAAACAGACACATTGATATACTCTAAACTTATATGTGGTTCCCTGTGGAAGAGAGAGTAAATGTAGGTAATAGAGAAACTCAATGAGAATTTTGATTTTTTTTTCTATATCTATATTGCTCAATTTTTTAAGAGTAATTTTGAAAATTAAAAAATATAATAGCAACACTGATGTTATTTTATCTGGGCCTGAGTCAACTTTATTTATATTTTTTTCTTTTGTTCTAGGGAATGTTCATGGAGTCCCATGGAACATCCAGTTCTTTCCCATCTGTTGACATGTTTGGCCATTGTTGGCTTGACCCAGCTCTCTAGCTTATGTGATCTTGGTTCCTAGGCCCTTGTGTAGTGACTTGGTACAGAGTTCTAGAAACTTGTCATTCCTCATGTAAATGGAGATTCTTTTCAGGGCCTCTGTATTGTGGGAAACATTGTGTTCTATGCTTTGTACCAAGAGCTACGTCCATAAGGTTCAGAGGGAGGGTGTCATTCCCACCTCTCAGACCACAGTCTTTCATTAATGCTGCTTAAGAGGGTTCGTTTGTTTGTAAATCATGTCATACTGACAACTCCTATCCAGTAGAGAGTCAGCTTAAACCACTGCATCTCTCTCATGGCTCTGGCCACCCTATACAGCTTTCATGGCCCAAGTGAAGATTTTTAAGCTAATTCCTTTTGAAACTTCATTGGGTTAGGTTTGGTTCATTGATCCAGGAGGCTGATACCTCTTTTCTTTTTGGATCTTGATTTTGCTCTCAGCAGAAAAGCCTTTTCTGCAAAGTTTGATTTTATTTGACTGCAGGGGGAAAAAAAATCCCTCTTTATTTTCAACGGACTTGTAGAGAGTCAGTGTGGGCATAGTGTTTCCTAATACCCTGAACAAATGCAGAGCTTGCTGTTAGCCTGATTGGACAAAGCTCAGCTTCAGGGTTTGCTACCTACAGGCTGCTAAGGCAGGTCCCACAACATATGCTACCAGGCTTTGAAAGGAAGCTGTGAAGACAGACAGCCCACCCCCCAGACAGATGGGGGTCCTCTGCTCCTCTGAAACACCCCCTGGGAAGACTTGATTGGAGCATCTCTCCAAAATGGGATGCCTGTGTATTGTGAGTGGCTTTATTGCTCAGAGCATCTGGATATGTTGTGATAAACAGCATGATAGATGATTTTTAACATTTCTAGAATGGGTTGCCCAGAGAGAAGGAGCAGAACAGAGAACACTTACCTCTCTATCACTTGGAACAGAGAACATGATGCTGCCACTAGATTTGTCGGTCCTCGGTAGTGGTAATTCCAGCACTCTGGGTCTGAGGAGGACTTAAGAGAGGTGATAATTTACTGGAGGAAGGGAGTTAGAGCGAATGTTCATTTATATTTTCAGACAATATTCTTTGAGGCTTGGTAAGAGTCACTCTGCTGAACGTTGGGGATAAATGGCAAGAATGCCAAGCATATGTTCTGAGCTCACAGAATGTGGAGCTTGGTCAAAGAGGCATATGTTAATAAAACAATTGCTTGAATACAAGTGTAATTACAACAGTGGTAAATGCAGTCAGGAGAACACGTTGTTATGACTACGAGTCTAATTTCAGTTTAGAAGGTCAGGAAAGGCTTCTTTGAAGAGGCGATGCTGCTGGAAACTGCAGGTGGAGTGGGACGGAACGTGAGGAGGAGGAGGAAAGGAAGGGCTTGTCAGTTCGTGGAGACTTTGTGTAAGTGGAAAAGAGGAAAGCTCATGTGTCTGGATGAGGGAAGCAAAAACGGAACATGTTGCCATATAATGTCAGAAGTGTCAATAACAATTGTGGTGATAATATTAATGAATGGTTTCAAGGTTGCTGTGTTCCAGGTACTGTACTAACTGTTTCATGTATATTAACTGATCTACTCTTTTTGACAAACTTATAAAATGTTCACTTTTTTTTTTAGTGCTATTAAATTAACTCAGGGGATTATGCATACTAGGCAAGCACTATACAAAGTATGTTCTTTTAAAAAAAATACTAATGTTTAAAATTTCCGTTTTATAGAAGAGGAAGCTGAGACTCATGGAAGTTAAGTGACTTCTCTCAATTGGAAAGAGGCAACGTTTTTCAGGGTCTTAGAGCTCCTTTTAAGGCTTTTGGTATTTGCTTTAGGGACTATGGGGAGCTAATGAATATTTTAAGCAGGGAAGAAACATGCTAGCTTTTGTGTTTGGGGAAGCTTGACAGCAGTCACAGAGTTCACATGAGAGATGCTAACAGCATGTGTGTGAGGGTTGTAGCCATGGGAGGGAGCATATTGGTTTGAAAGGTAGAAAGGGTTTAGAGTAAACCAAGACCCAATAAAAGATTGGGCAGAGAGACGGTATCAAAGACTTTATTTTTGCCCAATAAGGCAAATTACGAGTTCTGTTTTGGATTCATGAAGTTTGATGAGTTTTGAGGGTGCTAATCTATGCTCAAAGGAAAGGATTAGACTCTGATTCTAGATGGTGCTTATGGAAAGGTATTTGGTGAAGCAGCAGACTAGACAAGATTGCTCAAAGAGAGAGTATTTGGAGGACCAAGAACACCCAGAATAGACCCAGTCTTAATGAACTCCAATGAGTAAAGACCACGTGGAGGAAGGTCAGCATACTGAGGGGATTTCAAAGGAGGTGTCCAGGAGTAAAAGCCAGGAGAATGTGATGACACAATTTCTGGAGAGAATGCACTCTTGGGAGAGGCTGGGTGATGAGTCAGTATGCTCCTGAAGGATGGAAATCATCCATGGGACTTAGTAGCATGGGGATTGTATTTGTTTTCATAGTTGCTACAACATATTTCCACTCAGTGGCTTGAGACAACATAAATGTCTTCTCTTGCTATTTTTGAGTCAAGAAGCTTTAAATCAAGGTGTTGGCAGTGCTGTGCTCTCCCAGAAGGCTCCAGAGAGCAGTCTTCCTTGTCTTTTCTTCTTATAGATGCATCAATCCATTCTCTGCCTCCATCTTCAAGTAAACTTCTTTCCTGAATGTCTATATGCCTGTATCACTTGATAAGGACCTTAATCATATTACATTGGGTCCACCCTAATAGTCATATTGATTATAACTTAAAAAAAAAACCTTATTTTCAAATAAGGTCACATTCATGAGTTCTGGGGTTAGGACTTGAACACATAGTTTTAGATAACACAGTCATCTCAAAACAGAAGCCAATGGTAACTTCCTCTCCCTTTTCCAAGACAGGGCTTCTTTATGTAGCCCTGACAGTTCTGGAACCCACTTTGTAGACTAGGATGCTTGCCTCTGCCTCCTATGTGCTGAGATTCAGGTAAAGGTTCCACCAAGCTTGGCAAAGCCAACGATAACTAAGAGCTTTTGGTGGACAAAACGAAAGATGATCAGAGACTGTTAAGAAAGGATTGGGAGATGAAAAACTATAACCAGAACAGAAAAGGATAAGGTTTTACCCCCAAGAAAATTGGCTTCCTGGATCATCAGAACACAAACCAAAGTTAGAAAATGTTTACTCAAGTACCAGCTCTAGAATTTCTGTGTAACCTTGGAGAAGCCCTTTGACCTCTCTAGGCCCTAGTTCCTCACTGGAGCAACAACCATCACGTCCTTTCAGCCCATCTTTGGGTTACCTGGAGATCCTGTGAAGAACCCAGGAGATATGGTGCAAAGAGGCTCTGTAGACTGTGACACAATAGGATGTGGTTCTAGGGAAACTTCTCCAAATTTGGATAGCTGTAGACACAGGAGTATGGGAATCAGGAGGCCCGCGTAGAGCATCAGGACTTAGAGTATCCTTCCTTTCCACTCTTCCATGCAGCCTGAAGACTCAGCTATGGAGTAAGCTCCCTCAGGTACTCTGAGCACTTGGTCTAAGGAGAACTGTATTTGCACAGCTGCACAATGGTGCTCCTCTGCGCTGACTCATAGGTGTTCTCGCACTCAACCTTCAAACCTCTGATGTAAGTAAAGAAGTTGAAACTCTTGGGTGCTGGTTAGGGTCTCTGAGAACTGTACCTGCCTGGGTCTTGCATTCGGTATTTGTTACCATGGCAAACCTATGGTAGCAAGCCTCAAAATCATCTGTATGTCAGCAACAGGTAGGATACTTTATCATAGGCTTGGGAAAACTTGCAGGTAGAAACTGGTTGGAGAGGCTCAGTTGAGCAAACCCATGGTGGGTGGGATTCCGGCAAAGATACTCCAGGTGCCAGCCACCGTGGATGAGAGTCAGGTAAGTGGACAGCTGTGGATTCTGTGAGGAAGGACATGAGGAAGAGCCAGTTGGCTGTAGGGGCCCAGATGCCAGCAATCATCAAGTTACACCTTGTTAGATGTGTCAGATGTCGTGGCCAAACACTGGGTTGGTGTTGAGAGGCTGCAGCAGGAGGCTGGGTACCAGGGATATTGGATGGGGCCCTAGGTTTGGCATGGATGGGTAGGATCTCTAAACAGATAGGGAAACTCTCCTCAAAGCAGCTGAACACACACATAAGCTCCTGAGATCTCTTTCAGTGCATATCTCCATACATTTACTCTGGGGTAGCAAGAGGCTCTGCTTATCTAAAATTGGGCCACAATGTTCCTTGACATCTTACACACCTAGTTTTGGAAAGTGATGCAGGCGAATGCTCATGGGTGATGGTTTTCATGCTATTTCATGGGCTACAGTTTGAGTAACAAGGTGAAGAAATGTAGGTTTGATATTAGCATTTACTTTTACTGCTCGAATTGCAGGGGCTGGGGCTGCAGTTCCCAGATTCCCAGAGCTGTCTGTAGTGATGGAATCTTTCTGGAGTCCTGTGGTCTCCAGCTGGAACATCTGTTCTCTTTTTCTAGGCTAGCTTCTGAGGCAGACCATTTTGACATGACTCACTTGGTGTCCTTAGTACAGCCAGCATACCAAGTCCAACCTAATAGGCCAGTGCTGACCTGCCCATGACTTGCTTTACTGATTCTTAATTCTTTCAAGATTCACAATGGCTCAGCCCTGTCAGGTATCCACACTCATCTGAGCAGCTACGCTGAGTGGCCAACAAGCAGGGCTTCAGGTCTGCTGTCAACCAGGGTAATGGATACACACCTTCTGGGAAGATCTGAGGAGACAGCTGGAGATATGTATATTTGACAAACATTTTGGAATGGATTAGAAACTCCTAAAACAAAATTTGGAATTTCAGCATGTACCTTGGTATCTTTCCAAAATGCAGATTCATTTTGGATTATTTATGGAACTAGATAGTTGCACACCATAATCATTCTCTTGCCTAAGGCCTCTGGGGAAGCAAGGACTTGGCATGAGTCCCAAACATGCCCCAGAGAGAAGTGCCTAGGTAGGATATGGAGGGTGAGGCCCCATGGGTTGAGACAACTTGAGGGGAAAGGAATTGCCAGAGATGTTTGTTTGTTCCTTGATCTATCTATAACCAGGTACATTCCATTGTGAAGCTGGCTGCAGGGTAAGAACCAAGGCACAGAGGACCAGCCATGTCTTCTAAGGTGTGTGCGTGTGTCTGTGTGTGGGAAGGTTGACTTAAATCTAGGTGGTAGTAATGGGATCTGGAACAAAGAAAAGTTATGGCCCTTACATCTTCAGCTGCAATTACGGTTAAGGAAACAATATGCAAAAATTCTGACCTGCTCAAGGTTAAACTTCCAGTCAGCATCTGAGCCAGCCAAGCATGCTGGTGTCCTGACACCCAGGACGAGGTGAAAATGAGCTTTTCTGAATACAAGGGGGCCCCCAGGAATACAGACTTCCAAGCCTTTTGTTCACACAGAAGGAAGTTTGCAAAGCTGTGGTGGAGGACTCTCTGAAGAAGGGCAAACAGTCCCCAAGGGGGAGGAGCTGCTTGCTGCAGGAGCTCTGTCGCCAGCAATTATTAATTCACTCCTGCTGGATCTGTCCTGGAGGCCTCTGCACACAAGAACGTGAGGAGTGTTGGCAGCAAGCTGGAAAAACCCTGCTCCCTCTCAAGGGAGGAAGGTGGGACTTCTCACAAGGTTGCTCCCCGACCCCCACCCTCCCTCCTTCCCAGAAGGGTCTGTACTTTCTTTGTAGCCAGAGTTCAGGCTGCCCAGGATGTGGCGATGGTGGCAGATCTTGGAGAAGAGCTGGAAGTTAGGCCAGCCTGAGGTTGGATGAAGGAGGGCTTAGCGCTTGCCTATGTCCCCTTCCCCTCAACAGAGTTTGATAGAGACATCTCAGAAAGAAGGAAAAGAGTCTCAGAAAACATCCTTCATGTTAAGTTGCCCAGGAGAGGAGGCCTTTCCTTTGGAATCATTTCATGCTAAAATGGTCCACAAGTCGAAATGCCTTTGGGGCAAAGAGGATTAGCAGGGAAAAAAAAAAAAGCTGGTTCAGGAAACAGAACTGGGTTAATGGGTGCTGCATTAGGTTTATGCACAAGCTAAGCAATTCTTCTGGGGTCCAGAGGTCTCTAGAACTTTTTATTTGAAAGAGTCTAGGCACTTCAGGCTTCTGTATACTGTGGTGCAAGCTGTGCACTGAATGGTCCCAGGGGCTGTCGATCTCACTTATGTAGGTTATTCAGTTAGGAATAACTTAGGGCAAAGCTTTGCGTTGTAGAGACACCCTCCATGTTTCTGTCCACATCTCCATTTTCTTGTGTGGCAAATCATGCTCTTGAAAGTGCTAAAGTAGTCTATTTCTGTAGCTTAGAACTTTCTTTTCTTTTCCCTTCCTAAGCCACCATGTACCTGGTTTGATTTCCTTAGCACAATTGACCATTAGAGAGATACCTGGTTCGTCAAACTGTTAAGGAGAGCAGAGTAACACAATCAGAGAGCCTGATGGGACCTGGGAAAGCATGCAGGCCAGTGATTACAAACTCGACCCAGGAGTTTGGTTTCTTTCTTAAATTCAAACGCGAAGTCTGTTCAGTGGGTGTGTATTTTCTATTTCTTCTCCACTCCAGGATTCCATACTATTTCACAGTTACCTAGTTAAGTCAGTGAATTTACTTGTCTGCCACAAGACTGGCACATCTTGGATTGATGGAACCCTACCACTTAATGTCCTCACTTTAAAAATTGATAAACTGAGGCTCTGTTGGTCCCAATTGCTATATTTTATTAATGTCTTTTCTCTTTGAGGAATATTGTGTATGTGTTGTTGTTGTTTTTAAAGAAGTGAGCTGGAAGGGAACGCTTGAGGAGCAAATCCAGGTGAGGAGATGTTGCTCAGGGTTTCACTGGTTGTCTGCTGGCGGGACTGTCTGAACTATCTCTTCCTAGCTTTATCAAGCTGGTAGGCTACTTAGCCCCAGGTAGTCTATCTACTTCTTCCTTTGAGTTTTCTTCTCACAGAAGGTAGAAGATTCTCCTGGAAAAAGTTAATGGTTGAACTCTCTGAGGAACCCACATTTCTGCAGTTTGTGCAGCATTGATAACTTGATCAACACACACACAGGCATCACACACAGGCATCACACACAGGCACCACACACAGGCATCACACACAGGCATCACACACAGGCATCACACACAGGCATCACACACAGGCATCACACACAGGCACCACACACAAGCATCACACACAGGCATCACACACAGGCATCACACACAGGCATCACACACAGGCATCACACAGGCATCCTTTTCTTTGTTGTCTGTTGGTTAATATCTGAGAAAATAATGGGACTACTATGTGATCTTTCTAATTTAAATATAGTGACCTAAAAATTGGATAGGTTAGAAAGAGACTAGGTGCTAGGGAAACCCCCAAGAACTCACAAGATGTCCCTGGCTAGCTCTCCAACCAATAGGGGGGGGGGGATGCCTAAACAGGTCCTCTCCTATAATCAAATGAATAACCACTCTAAGTGTCATCACAAAACATACATCCAATGATGAATAGAGGTGGAGGCAGAGATCCATGGCTGAGCACTGGGCCAAGCTCCTAGTCCAGCTGAGAGTGGGGTTGGGGGAAAGTCTGTATGAACAAGGAGATGGGGATTATGAGGAAAATTCCCCACAGTGATGGCTGGCTGGAGCTCTAGGGAGCTCAATGAATCAAGAATAGCCACTGGAATTCATTAGGAAAAGAAGCTAGTCCTTCCAAGGGTAGGCAACTATGGATTGGCATAGGCAGTATATGGAACCTCAAGGGGTGGGATCGGATTGTGTTTTTGTGTGTAGGCTGGCATCTTGGAACCCATTCCCTGAGACCTAACCCAGTCTTGATTTTGGGATGAGTAAATTGGACTTGGTTGGAGTGGATGCGCCACACTGAGCTTACCCACCTTGGGACTTCTTGCCCTTTTGGGGGAGGGGGTGAGGAATGGGGAGGTGGGAGGCTAAAGGCTGGCTGGGAGGGATTGGGAGGAGGGAAGGGAGGGGGAGCAGGGGAATATATGGATAAAAAAGACATTTTTTAAAAAAAAATAATAAAATGAAGAAAAAAAAAGAAAAGCAGTAAGCCAATAAAAAAAAAAAAATCAGATGAATGGTTTAGTAGGCTTCTTGGTTTTGGCTGCTTTCTGTATGTAACCCCATGGTTTGCTCTAAAGTCTGTATAGTTGTTTCTGTATAGCTAGGATTACAGCTGACCTGTGTCTCTGATTACTGGAGGTACTTTCTATTCTGTAGGGATTTCTCATGTGACAGTTTTTGTTATTTGTTGTGGGCCCCCTGGATAGCTCATGGTAATGAAGTAATGAGAAAACAGTGGACCCTGACATCATTTATACTAATGAGATAACAGGATATATGCTGCCCAGGCCAGAAAGACACCTGTCATTTTGAGCTTTGAGCTGGAGAGGAGGTGACTGGACATTGTGTTCTCTCACATGGAGCCCAACTGAAGTCACACCATTCAAGTCAACACATCTGTGTAACAAACCCCAGACGAACAGCTTCGCACATCAAACTTGAATGAGTTTCCCTGCTGCGCAGCATTCTTGCATGCACGCATTGCTATACACTAACACATAGATGCTGCACAGTGGGACCCTGCAGACTTTGCACATGTGTCTTCATTCAGTGGTTTAGAGTATTATCTTTTTGCTAGAATATGAAAAATGTTTTCCCGAGTTTTATGAATTATTCTAGAAAATTAGTGAAACTGAAAAAAGGCGAGGAATTTATAGCCAGCTGGCTATAGTGAAAGTAGTCTGGGGACCCCCGAAATTGCATCTGGTATCTAAACATAGACAGTTCTGTAGAGGATCTGGACCTAAAAAATCTGGTCCAATTCTGGGTAGTAAGAATAATAATAATAAAGAAAGGTAATAGACAGGAGGCCACCTGTGTAGAAAGCACATGAAGTCTCTACAGATGTTCCTTCCATGTGTACAATAAACATTTTCAAGTACACACTCTGCTCCCTCTATCACCTTTGGGCCAAAACAATCAATTCTGGAAAAGCTCACAGAGTCTTTGGAGATACCACTTACAGTTTTATTAGTGGTTCTCAGAGTGATCAAAATACTGATCCAGAGTGATCAAAATACTGATCTAGAGCAGATGGCATAGGTTCAAACCTTGGCATTGCCATTAAACATCCTTGGGACTCTGAGTAAGGAAAATTACTTAGGCTCTGTGTTTGTTTTCTGATCTGGAAAATGGTGATAATGACAATCCTTGCCTCATTTGTTAAATGAATAATTACACACAAAACACTTAAAAGTTGCCCAGAGCATGGAGAGATCTCCATCAATTATTATGATTATTATTCTCTATTGAGCTTTAGCAGTTGAGGCAATAATATGTTCTCTAAAGTGCTTGGGCTTTGGAGATGGATACATCTGGGTTCCAAGGCCTGCCTCTGTCTCTGCCTGGCTGCCCAGCTTCCAGCAAAATGCTTGGTTCTCAGTGTCCAAATTTCTCACCAATGTAGCAGAGCTGCTGGTATTTGTAGCATTTTTCTTAAGTGTATTAAATGATGTCATTTTAAACTCTTGATCTGTGATAGATGCTCCATGAACAGTGGCTGCCAGTTCTTCTGGCCAGAGCTTTCAACCTTTCAATAGTGCCTGAGGCCAGGGTGGAGGGGGGGGGTGGAGTCTTGTAAGGTAGGAAGATAAGCTCAGTAGTGGTATAGGTGGGCAGGTGTTTTGAGTTTCCAACCCTGTGAGGAGACATCAGGTTTCAGTGAGGTTGCTTACGAAGATGTCTGGTACCTCTTTGGTGGACATCCCCATAGAGCAGGAGTGGGCAGTATAGAGCTCAGTTGTTTGTTTGTTTGTTTGTTTGTTTTACTAGGAAGATAAAACCCATTGCAATTCTCAGCAATGGATGCTGTTATTCATATGATAAGCTATTTATTTATTGAATAGGTATTTGACAGAAGTATATTCAGTAGAGCACATCGGCAGGGATGATATTTTACCAGCAAATAAATTAGAACCACAGAGTTGGTGAAAGTGTAACTAAGTATGTGACATAAATATGTCATTTGGCTGCTATGAATTCATTCATGTATAGGAATCCTTAATGCATCTCTATCAAGTGTTTAAGTGAAATGTTCTCTTTCTATCAGGCTCGTATTTTAATCACAGCTATAATATCCATGTATTGTGTAGGAGCTGTGAAGTCCAGCTAGAGACCTCAGAGCTAGCCCAGCATGGCTGACCCCTCCCCTCCTTCTGTAGCCCAGTCTCTTTCTTCTCCCCCTGTAGATAAAGATCCAAATGTGGTCATGGGGGACAGGGCAGTGGTTGTGAAGGAGGCGGGGAGAATAAGCTAAGGCCTAGGCAAGGCGAAGGAATGGAATGAGATACTGAGATTATCTAAGCCTGCCTCTACCCCTCTGCATGTCCAGAGTAAACATTTCCAGAGTGCCCTTGACTGGCACTTCAGTTCGCCATTCCCTGCTGAGAAGGAGCTTGAGGCTTGCATTTGAAAGGACAGTCACCCCCTCCCACTGCCCATTGCCTATTTTTTCCTTTGTGAAGAAGAAAGTAAAAAAATGAAGTCTAAGAAAGCAAAGGGAGAGGTTGTCACTGGGCCCATTCCTCAAGCATCAATCATTGGCGCAGGGTGAGGAGGTGAGTCTTGGAGTCAGGACTGTTGCAGCAAGGTCCCAAGCTGCTAGTTGAAATGCTGAAAAGTTTCAATGTCTATTCAAATATTATTAATGTGGTGGGCAAGAACGATTTCCCAAGCTTCCTTATAAATAATTTGTACCCCGAACACAGCTTCCCATGCTGTGTTCCCCCTTGCCTTTTCTAACCCCACAAGTACCACACACATTTTTAATTGTATATTCTCGATGGAAACCTAGGATTATTATTCCGATCATACTGGAGGTTCATAAATGCCCAAATGACAGAAATTCCTATGCTGAATACAGAATCTCGGCTGAATACAGCATCTCTGATGTGGGTCTTCATAGCACTCATCTCAAAGGTTCCAAGGAAGACCATTTTGACTCCAGACTCTTGGCAGTCACCCCTCCCATACCCTCCTCACCCCTAATTTTCACTTCCAGGTGATGTAAAATTACTTGAGGGCTACCCAAGAAAGAAATCTGCTTCAATCAGTTTCCATTACCCAAACTCCTTTCTTTTGTGTGTAAGAAATAGTAAGAAAGCATAATATCTTCTAGCAGTTGCTGGCATTTGCCTGCAACTCAAGGCCAAGTGGGTGGCCGGAAGCAGAGAGTTAGGGAACAGATGGCCTTTGTCATCTCCTAGATATCGGGTCTGCTTGTTCTGACCTGTATATTGGCTCAGAGTTCTGTTCCCAGTAGAGGACTATACCTGTTTTAGTTTTTGACATTGGAAATGGCAAATATGCTTTTCTTCATATTTTGTTTTGGCAGCAATATGCTATTTACATGGTATTTAGAAAGCCTTTTGAGTCATTGGATGGAAAAGCTTTAGAATAGAGTCTAACTATCTCACTCACCTCATCATCTTCTTGAGGGAACCCTTAAGCAAAACTTCCCTGAATGGTGCAAATTGGATTGTGTTCAACCAAGAACAGACAAGTGCCCAGGAGATTTCTGTAAATGGTACCATTGGTAAGTACCTTACCATACTCCATGGTTTTATTTCAATAATCAGTATACTGTTGTGTAGCAACCACTGGGGACATCCCTGGGAGCTATTGGGATATGCATGTGTAGAGGAAAAGTAGAAGGTACAAAGTGTCATTTCTAAAAAAGAAAAATAAAGAAAAAGATAAAGTTTTTAATGATTCCTATTTCAGGATGGGGGGAAAAAAACAAAGGCTGAAATGTTTTTCTATGGCATTTGATGGAATAAGGTATGGAGTCTGGGCATCCTATTAGGACCTAGTGACTCTTTATTAGCTCAAGGTGCTAATAAAGAGAATGTTAGGATGTTCTACAGTTTCCATTTCAGCGTTCTTGTACGTTATGGATTTTAGGCTCTGTGGATTTAGCATCAGGAAAAGCTTTTATTGGGGAACAAGGAGTCCTGTGGTTGTCACACTAACAAAGGTACCTTGCCTGTCCTTGAAATGAAGGGAGACTCGATTGTTACACCAAGGACCTTAGTATGGAGAGAGATCGTGCAGATGGGGGCTAAGAATGGTCCTCTTTCTAGCGTATCTGAGCTCTGTAGCGGTTACAGGTGGCTCTGATGCTGCATTGTCCCAGCCAAACAGTGAAGACGGGAGTGTAAGGAAGGACCCAGCATACGCCTGGCTAATGCATAGATTGTTGGTCTCTTTTTTTCTTTTAAAATATTTAACAGCTGTAGTCACTTCCCTTGTTGCTGTAACTAAATATTTGGCAAGAAGCAACTTAAGGAATGATTTTCTTACAATTTGAGGGTACAGTCCATCATGGTGGGAAAGGCATGACGGCAGGTTCATGAACAACTGGTCAGTTTGCATCTGCAATTCAGGTTCATGGGATGGTACTACCCCAATTTAGTTTAGGCTGTACCGCCTCAATCTAATCTAGAAACTTCGTAATGGGCAGGCACAGGGATGCGTACAGGCACATGGAATGACAAACTCCAGGGCCATTCCTCAGAAGGCGTCTACTTGGGTTTTTGAGACACGATCTCTTATGACTTACCTGTCTTTGCATCCCCAGATCTGGGATTACAAAGGCACCCCACCTTAACTTTTTACCAACTGAGCTATGCCCTCATTCCCTATTCTTAATTTTTTGGGGGGTTTTCCATGCTGTTTTCTGTCACAGCTTTGAAAGAAAGAACATTGGAAAGAGAAGTTCATCCACTCCAAGCTATTTGTCCTTGAACCTTGTTGTTTCTAGGTACAACTTCCCTAGAGTTCTCTCTATTCTGAGTGTTAAAGGAGAGGGATGAGGCATTTAAGGCATTTTAATAGGACTTCTGTAATGCGGGTGTACCTGTGGGCAGTTTTGTCGAATAACAGTCGATGGCTTGTAGAGAAGGTTGCCTTCTCCTTGTTCAGACTCCTCAGCAGGGTTATGGAGTCCCTTTTCTGGTGGGAGGCTAGCAGTACTAACAGCATTGGTTACAAGTTGTAGCTCCAATTCTAGTGTAAGTCACTGAGCTCCGGATGGATTTCTCTTGCTGCTAGATTGACTCAGTGATCTCAGAGGACAATGTGACATGGGCATGGAGTGATGGAATGAGACTTGGACAAAATTTACAGAGGCTGGTCCTGTGGATGGGAGTCTGTGTGTGCACATGTGAGTGAGTGGATGCAAGATGTAGGAAGAGCACACTGGGTTGAAGTCTTTCCCAACTTGTAGACACTAAACTTCCCAAATCATCATGGAGAAGTTATGAGAAATCTGGCAGGAGAGCAGGGTGCAGGTTGCCAAGAGGGCACAAAGCTGTTTTCTTTCCACAATATCTGTAATGAACTGGAAGGGCTGGGTGGAGCCAAAAAGCAGATTTCCTGCCTTCACTAAAGTCTCTTTTCTGCCTGGTTTGCCACAGTTTTACAATGTGTTAGAATTTACATTCACGTGTTTGTTAACCATTCTTTAGTGCACTGAAAGCTTTTTATATGTCTGACCTCAACCTTTGCCATATGGTGTCACAAACTGTGAAACTGCAGACGATGGGAGGTGGGAGGCAGAGGTGGCCGGTTGGGGCAGGCCTAAACGGGACACATAGGAATTCTGTCTTGGCTCTTGGGAGGTCGTTCCCACAAAATCCTTTGAAAGGAAGAATAATGCTTGTCTATTCGGCTGCTAATGCTGGGTCATCATTGGTGCTAATTTTCATTAGAAATGTTAGGGAAATTTGTGGGTCACTTGCTGCAGATGTCAGAAATATAATTTGCTGTTTCTCAAAATCAGAAATTGCTCGATATGGGCTCTCAAAGGATAGGAACTGTGACTGGCTTGGCTTAGGACAGCACCCACTGCACTCTAGGGCTAACTACATACGAAATTTCTAAAACAGGCAAAGGAAGTGTTTCAAGACAGTTGGCACACTTCGCTTGTTTTGATGTAGAAAAGCAGAAGAATTAATTTTCCAAAAGTTAATCAGACTTACTTGTCCTTATATAGGACAAATTCCAAAGTGAACTATTTCCCAGGGTATGAACTACTCCTGAAGAAAGGCAAAATTAGTTATTTGACTGTTTGAGGCCTAGGATAAAGTGTTTGTAGATGAATCTTAGTCTTAGTGATTCATTACAGGGACACTGGCAGAGAGAGAGGCTAATGCCAATGTGGGTGTCCTATGATGTCTTCTCAATGACACACTCAAGAGAGCCATGAAGTCTTGGGCTACTATATACATTTCCCTCCTCCTCAGACCTGTCTCTTCCTGTACAGGGACCCAATCAAACTGTCACACCAGATTGTATCTTCTTCCCAAGGTCTCCCAGGAGAGACAGACACAGACCCAGCACAGCATTTCATTATCTTGTCTTTCTCAACTGATATTTATTTTCTTGGCCCTTCCTATGTGTAGGGCGGTCTCCACCTATTTATTAGTGCTGAGGGTTTAGACTAATTTATAACCTAAGAGAGGACACTTCCAGTCCCAGTGATTGCAGATCTCTGTGGCCTTTGTTCATTCAAGTGCATAGTAGTACATGCTCAGTATACAGTAGATATCTGTGCCTAATAGTGATGGAGATGGACAGGAAACCTTCAATTTTACACTTGGGTACCATGCCATGGCTTCCTCTGGTTTGATCAAAGTAGATATCATCTTTATTTTTGGAGCAGGCACTTCTGATACATTTTGAATGTGTGTGTCTTCCCCGCTTTCTTCAGAAGGTGCCCATTAATCATCTTGCAGCAAGTCCAGGGTATATACCTACAGCATGCAAGGCCTCCTGGTTGTGAAAGCATCTGATTCTGTTATCTGAGGTCCATAAAGCCCAGATGAGACGTGTACCACCCAACTTCTAATGACAATTTTCAAAAGAAGCTCCCTAGATAACAGAGGGGCTCAGAGGCCAGTATGTGTTCACAATTCAGTTCCACAAACGCCGAAGTTAATTCACACTCCAGTCTCCTTCCATCTTTTCCCAACATGCTCATTCACTCTGGCTTGGCTGCAGTGAACACAACTCTTATGGCCTCCAATTTGGAATCCAACTTCTTGTATGGAATGCTCATTAGCTCCCAGCAGGAGCATGGCCCGCAGCTATGTTTTCTTTTTCTTTCTTTTCTGTTATTTTTTTTTCTCTGCGAACCTCTTTTTTCTTTAATTGATCAATTTTCCTGTTCAGAAACAGACATAATCAGATATATTGCTTGGTAGCCTTTCTGAGAAGGCTTTGGCTCTGTCTGTTTTAGACATACATTAGATTGGACACCCTGAGGGTTGCTTTCCTTTTCAAGAAAAATTAAATGACTAAGTAAGAGGGTGCTAAAACACACTTGTGCTACTGCTTGGCATTTAATTGAGAAACTTGTTAATGTGTCCTTTGAACTCTTGCGTTTCCCTTCCCTGAGGAACTGCTGATGCTTTACTTTAATGGCGGCATAAAAATCTTAGTGTGACTCCGGGTGGCAAAGCTTTGGGCTCTCAGAATGCAAATTGTGGTTTTCACTGCATTCAATGGTCTAATGATCCCGACAGCATCACATCCAAGTAACTGACTGTTAAAGAAAGTTTCTAATTTGTTAGGTTTCTCAGCTCTGGGGATCTCAAAGTATCCTTTTGGCTGCTGATATTCACAGTTCCAGCACTTCATGAGGCTGATCTGTAAGAAAACTCAGCTGCAGGTGGCAGACAGCTAGAAAGTTCTCTCTCTGGATAGAGATTCTTAGTGGAGTGAGAGTAAACAGACTTAGGAGCAAGGTAGACTCTGTCCTGAATCTACCCACTGTTTCGTAGCTTCATGGTTCAGACATAATAACACTTCAAGCCTCAATTTTTGCATTTATAAACAGTAGGCATAGTTCTCAGTTTAGAACTTTTATTTAATTTAATTAATTAATTTATTTATTTGGTATGTGTGTGTGTTGGGGAGAGGAAATCCTTCGGTGGTGCTCTTCAGAAATTGTCCATCTTTCTTTTGAGCCAGGGCTTCCCCTTGATCTAAAATTCATGAAGCAGGCTAGTTGGAGTTATAGGAATCCTCTGTACTCTTTACCACTGAGATGCCTATTTGGTCACCCAGCTCCCCCCCCTCAGATTTTAAAATTATAATTAAGAAAATTTATTAATTTTATATAATGCCTTCGAGTGTTTGCTTGCATGTATGTATGCATGTATACCTGTATATGCCAGGTACCTAAAGAGACCAGAAAAGAACATTGAATTCCCTGGAGCTGGAGTTGTAGATGGTTGTGGGTCAGCATGAAGGCCAGCTGGAAACAGATCCCTGGTCCTTTGCAAGAGTAGCAAGTGCCCTTAACCTTTGAGCTGTCCTCCATCTCCTTAGTTATAATGTTTGTAATATTTTGACAGTTTTATGCAATGCATATAATTGTATCTTGGCTACTTTTAGAACTCCCTCCCATCTATCCTCCATCTCTATCCCCTCTTCCCCCTTCTCTACAACTTCTTTACACATTCCTGTCTTCTTGTTCTGTCATATGATTCACGGAGTTTAACCAGAACCATCTGTGTGACCATGGGTTTAGCTGTCCACTGCAGCTTTGTAGGCTCCTCTGTGGACAGTGAGTGCCCTTCTCCAAGAATCCACTAGGAGTTCTGGAGAAACATGTTACCAACTGAACTACCTTTTAAGCACTCACCAGCAGTTTATAATTAATTTGAACAAATATATAACTTTAGAAAATTTCTGACAACTGACCTTTCTATGTATGATAATAAGACTGTTCTATTAGGTTTACAGCCAAATGAGTGGGAATTTCCACCTCTGCCCTTGTCTTCCAGTGTCTCGGTACTGGAGAGTGGATCTTCCCCCGCTACCACTGTCCACCCAAATCTAGCACAACGCCCTTGGATCCATCTTGGCTACCTGCTAAACTTAGATACCTCTAAGGTATCCTGGCCACGTGGCTCAATCAAGTTCCCTGGATCTCTTTCTGTTCTTCCATGAAGCTCCTGCAATAATTTTGTTGTTTTCAGATGATACTGAGGCATGACATTTTTTTTTTTTTTCCTGTTGCTGGGGTACCATTGTCTTGACTCATTGTCCATTTCTTTCTGGAAGCCTTGTGCCACCCTGGGCTCCATTCATCAATAGGCATAAGATGTCCTCTCTCGGGTACAGCAACATTCATTGTGCCATTTCTGCCTGTGTCTTCCTTCTTCCTAAGTAGAAGTAAATTTTCCAGTCTCCACGGAAACCTGTGCTCTTAAATTTCATATAAACATTTAACCTTTGCCCAAGATCCTTTTGAGTTTTATAAGAACATCACATTTTTGGAATAGAATGCCAGAACCTTTCCTCTATTCTTTTCTTTACTTTCTGCCTGTTTCATCTGCCCCCCTAATGTGATGAGTATTGACTGGTCTAGCTGCTTGAAATGGGAGTGGTTACTAAGTGAAAAAAGAAGGAGCAAACTACCTAGTGCAAAACAGAAAATCAATGAATAATTCCAAATATTATCCTGTCACACAGGGATAATAACATCCTCCCTGAAGCATTGTTGAAGAGTTCAGACTGAATGCGAAATGCTTGTAGCAAAATCCTCGAAAAAAAGGTAGAAAAGGGACCCACGCTGTCTCTGTGTCCCCTGTGGTTCTCAAGGTCCCCCCTACTCAGCGGCTTTCTCCTTTTGCTTTCCTTCTAGCTGCGGTTCTTTGCTACTCATTTGTTTATGTTAGATACAAGGAAATCACCCTGAAGCAGTCCTTTATCTCGTTAAAAAATCATTTCTCTAAGCTTTCCTTCTCCCTCCCACTTCCTCTCTATTCATGCATCACACACACACACACACACACACACACACACACACACACACACACACACACACACAGAGAGAGAGAGAGAGAGAGAGAGAGAGAGAGAGAGAGAGAGAGAGAGAGAGAGACTTCCATGACTTGTTAGGAATGGAATGCCAACGTGATGGCATAGGTTGCCTTCAGTGCTTCCTGGTTACCCTCCCCTCCTACCTCCCTTGTATCCATTGATATTGCAAAAACATGGCTCCTTCCACCAGATCCTCGTTTAGGGCAGTGTAAGGCATGGCCTGGAAGCTCCTCACATTAGCTTTCTCTTCCTTCTGTTCTTTGTTTCCCCTGCTTCTCCCACAGCAGAGCTAGCCTGGTATCTTTCTGCTTTCCTCCTTGTCCCTTTGTGTTCTCAGTACACAGGTCTGCCTGGTAAATACTGGATGTTGGTTTCGCAAGTGAGATCAGACACACATTACCAGCCGCTACACTAGAGTTTATTCAGGGGAGTTGCTGAGCTGATATGAGGGAGAGAAGCAGAAGAGAGAGACAGATTTTCACATCCAGGGTGGCTCCTTTTAAGTGAGCACAGATTTACATAGCCACGCCCAGGGGCGTGTCCTCTATACACAGCGAGTTCTGGAGGTGCCTATTGGATTTACCACGTGGCTACTATGTGCTGGACATCCTTACAATGGACACTTAGTGAACTTAGAATTTCAGATAAACAGTGAATATGAATAAACTTTGTAGTGTAAATATGTCCCAAATGCTACATGAGGGCGTTCTAATGTTAGAACACATATTCAGTTTATCCGAGGTTCAAATTTACCTGGACATTCTGTGTATTTTCTTTTAAACCCTGGCCACCCTACCCCTGCTTAAGTTTCCTCTCTGTTCCCCTTTGTGGTGATTTTGTTTCCCCTGTGGGTGCTTTCATTTAGCTCGCAGGTTTCTCTAACCACTCTGCTGCAAACACATGAACAGACTCTACTCTCCTTCAAGCCAGTACCCACCTACCTACAATTCCAACTGCCTTTATCCACTAGATTTTATTACATGACTTCCAGTTTGACCATTCAGATTCCTTTAGAAGCATCACAAGTATACCCAGCAGTCTTCATGTAGAGTTAGACTTTTCATTAGTGTCCTGCAGGCATTTCCCCCAGCGTTCTGTATCCCCAAATGTCCAACAGTTAACTTTAATTGCCCTCTTGAAATTTATTTCTCTTTCTCCCCTAACTGCTTTAATCTAGAAGCATCTTCGTAGATCTAGTTGCTCAGGCAGGAGCCTAAAGAACCGCATTCGACTCTGCCCCTCCTCCCTGATCCCCAGTGTGACTGGTAATGGGTTTTATGGCAACTGCTTGGAATGGACATTTCTTGAGGCTGTCTTCTTTATATTACCATTACCATATTAGACTAGGCTTCTATCACTTTGCACTTGGATTAGTACCACTATTGGGTCAAAGGCCATGCTTCATTTTCTGTGTTTGATATGTATGCCAAATAAGCCTCAGTGATTTTTGCCAAACTACATTCTTGTTAGCAAGGAAGAATATTGTTAATTTCAAGTGAGCCTTTGCCAAGACTGAGTATTGTCTTTAAGAACAACTTTAGCAATGTGTTAGGTAAAAATATCATTTCATTGTTTCATTTACATTACTAATAAAGACTTCTTAAAACTTCCAGAACTCACAGCTCGACTGGAACTTTCAGTTTCAAATAGCTCATTCTAGAACCCTTGGCATATACAATCTGCACCCCAGATAGCTTCCTAAATGTTGCTTCCCTATCCCTACTGAGGAAAAGAGTACAGAAGAAGCATTGGATGGTAACTTCCTTGAGATCAGGACCTGTGCCTTCCTCCACCATGTGATCTATCTCTAGCATATAGTAGATGTTCAATGCATAGAAGAATGATTCATAAGGATAATACTAATGGGAATTAAGTCTTTGTTGGAGGGAAGAACAAAGGAGCATCAAGGAAAGAATTGGGTTGACTGATAGTGTACCAGAAACACCCTAGGGCCCAAGGTTCCATGAGTGATTGTCTTCTGCAATGCTGCCCATATTTGTAAATTATGCTGGAAAAGTAGATTATTTAGGACAATTAAAAATCCACACATGGTTGTACGTGTCATTTTTGCCCAGATCCTATTTTATACAGCTACTAGTATCATGAGCCTACAGAGGGCAGCTCTGGTATCACCCCTGCTGCACCCTCTCGTGGCTGCTAGGGTATTGCACAACTGTCAAAGAGCTTTTCAGACTGAAATCCCCAAACATGCAAATCGCACAATATAACAAATCACTAATTCTGCTTATCTGCTCTTCTCAGAGCAAGACTCTTATTCTCTATGTGCCTCTTCAAGGTTCCGATTCATCCCAGAGGAGGTTTGACAGCAGCTTACCATCTTCCTTCTTAAGGCACAGAGGCTCAATTGTGTAGCAACTTTCAACAACATCCTACATTCTATAAGGAAACTTGTGAATTCAGTTCTAATAAGGATCCCGAGTTCTGTGGATGGTTTAGAAGCTCCATGATGAGACTACTAATCCGCATTATGTTACATGTCTTCATTAATTGCAAAAGAGGGGTATGCAGAGAAGTTCAAAATGGTGGGCTTTAGTTTACAGTTGCGACTTTAGGAAAACAAAGAGCAGTTGATTTGTATTCTGAGTGTGCTCCCATTTTTAGGCTGATTGATTCTCACAATTCATGCTCTTTTTTCTTTAGGGAAAGGAACCAACAACCCAAAATACTGAGAGAGTCTCCCCCTAAACTCCAAGCATCACTGCAGCACAGCCCATGCACAGAATGTCAGTCTGATGCCCAAGTTGTCGTTTTTTTTTCCTGCTGCATCCTTCCCTAGAGCCTGGTAGAGTCTCCTTGAGGCAGCTGAAGGAGTGACAGGTAGATGTGTTGCAGAGTTAGGATGTTTGAGGCAGTCACATGAGGTGTGGAAAATGTGATTTATAGGTATTTTTTTTTCCCCAGGGGAAAATAGATTTCATTATTTTCCACCTCAGGTAAGGGGTAAACCTCTGGGCTTGACCTTGGAAAGTTGTGCAGCTATAACAGTGTGGCTGAAATGCTGATATAGACTAAAACCTCATTAAATCAATATTGGTTATCCAAAATCATGCTTGATTGGATGCAACTGTTTTCCCTCAGCTGCCTGATGCCCCACTCTTTCTTGGGGGAAAAATATGAGATGCTATAAAGTGAGTTAAGCTGTGGAGATTTTCTAGTCATTAGAGTTTTGAATTAATAAGGTTTTATTATATTGCAAATTGAAGACAGTTCTAAAACAACAAATCTAATATTGATTGTAATCTACCACTGTCACATGTATGTTTATTAATAAAAACTCCTGTTGGTTTCTGTAAAAAAAAAAAAGTCAAGCATTATATCTTCCTATTTATACAGGTGTATACTGCATATTGGAATAAATAAGCTTATTAGTCTCTAGGCAAATAGGAGTTATGTAAATAAACAGGCAATGGCTAATTATCCATGGCAACCGGCAACTGGGACAGCAGATGGGTGTGCTCCATCATTAATCTTCAAACCTTGTTTTAGTCAGAGTGAGGGCAGGATGTAAGAACTGGGAAGAGACAGAGGATCCCAAGTCATACGGAACTATTTCATCCTCCATCTTGCCACCAAACCAATTGTTGGAGAGATTTGTACCTGTCGTTTGGATTTTCGGTGAAGAGTGTCCAGGTGCCTCAGAAGGGATTATGCAGGCAGCAAGATGTCTGGTTTATCTACAAGTAAATAAATAGCAGGTGCTAACTGGCATAGACTCCTCAGAACATTCTGATGGTGCTGGAGAGGATGAAGATTGCCAGGAAGTTGGGCACTTTGGGGTGGTCTGCAGGGGCAGTTTTTATATTCCTCTGCTTATCACCCTTTGACTGAAGAGTTGTTAGGGTTGAATTGAGGGGGGTCTTAGATTGAATATCTCCTGCATATCATTTCTTTCTGCCTTCCTTTGCTGTCCTGGTTGAGGTTAGGAAAGAACCTAATGTTTGTCTTACACAGCCCCTTTTCCCTAAATTCTTCCAAGTTTTTAGATCTTCTTGGGGAGTAGGGATGTATCCAGGTCATACTAGGCAAAGCTCCCGAAAGCACAAATTTGAACTGGCTTCAGGGAAGGCTGGGAAATTGCCTTCTGGCTGCATTAGTATTCTGGAATTGGACTTCTCATCATCCAGCAAACTGGACAGGAAAAGAGAGGCTCCCATGGTTTGGGCATCGGAAATTTTAGTTGTTTCTTTTGGTTCAGGGACAATTTTGTCCCCATGAAATCTAGAATATAGGGAGCAAAGGCAGGTACTTTGCCACCAAAATGAAAATGTTTGGTAACTTCATATGACCTGGGTCATAGCCAAACTTCTGACATGGAAGTTCCTACAGCTCTTGACTTTACATCCTTGAGCATTGAGGCACATATTGTCGGTTTTGTGAAGGCTGTTGATTTCCCATCTGGATGCAGCCTTAGATATGAGCAGTACATGCCTGTTTTTAAGACAATCTAATATCCAAAAAGAACAATTTACAAAACCAGGAAATGAGGGCCTAGCCAATCCCTTACGATGATCTGCTTTCTACTCCCGTACAGGATAACTGTCCTAGTAATCTTTTCATTCCCTCAGTTGGTCATCGTACTCTGTGATTGCCCTCTATACTCAGAGCCGTACAGAACTCGAGGGGTGCCTGCGCAGAAAGAGTTGCAAAGCAACAAATGAATAGGACACTCGTAATCCAGGCTGGCTGGAATGGAAGAGCAGTGGAGGACACTTAGCAAATTAAAGACATTTCTTTTTTATTCACCTCTCGGCTTCATTTATTTCCCTCAACACATTGTTTTCCCAGGACTGCAATGAAATGAACCTCACTCATGATTTGTCTAGTCATAATTAGAGTCTTCCCTTTTCTTGTTAGACAGTAATGTCAATAATGACTGCAAACACGCTCTCTCCCTTTAAAGAGGCAGAGAGCCAGCCTCATTGTATCTGTGAGTTGGTGTCGGATTTATTATGCAGAGATGGAAGTGTCACGTGCCATATGTGTGCCAAATTTTCATCGAGCAGTTGGGAGGCTGAAAGTGTGCATTAAGAAGGGACCTTGCTTTGTTTCTGCTGAATATTTTTTTTTTTTGTCCTATTAAATAAAGAGCACAGAAAAGCCAGACCTCTCTGTTTACCAAGACTCATTTCAGGGCAGGCAAGCAGGAGGAAGACATTCAGAGAAGAGGAGCCCTAATAATGCAAGCAAAGGGGGAGGTCAGGGAGAGTCTGATGAGGATTATGAAGGAGAGGAAGGAGGCAGTAAGGGGTAAAAGGTAGAGATGAAGGGTCAGGGCAAGTGTGTGTGTGCGTGTGTATGTGTGTGCATGTGTGTATATGTGTGTATGTGTGTATATGTGTGTATGTGTGTATATGTGTGCATGTGTGTGTATGTGTGTGCGTGTGTGTATGTGCATGTGTGTGTGCCTGTGTGTACATGTGTGTGTGTGTATGTTTGTATGTGTGTGTGTATATGTGTGTGCTTCCATGTAGTATTCTTGTATAGAGGACAAATGAAGAGCTTGGAAGGAGCTGACACAACCAGGAAAGTGAAGTTGATTGACTTGCTTTGGCTGGTTCTCCTCACCTGGGCTCACACTCAGACATGCTAGAAAGGATAGTTTAAAAATATCCTGATGCTATCACACATGGTTGAGCAGATTACTCCCAAGAGAGTATTTTCCTGGGCCCAAATACTGGGATCCCAGCATTTTGCACTGCAGAAGAAGTAATTTACTTCACACAGTGAGCACTTGGCTCCCTGGGAGAGCATTTCTTCCTTTCTGCCTCATGACAGAATGGGGTCTGATATTCCCAGCCTTGTTTGTGGGAATCACAAACCCATACACCAAGGCTGAGAGATAATAAATGGGTTTTGATATTACTTGGGTGAGAAAAAGGCAGCCAATCTTTTCAAGCTAGACCACTCCTGCTTGGCAGTTTAAGCACGCTTTAGGGAAAAGAAAAATAAAAGAAAAGGTACCTCAAAGCTAGAGATGGGACACACGTTTTTTTTTTTCAGGTTTGGTGACGGTGGTTATTTAGGCACTTAATTTTCTAATGTTTACTCCAAAGTGCAAACGTCTCAGCTCACTCCCTCATCCCCCACCCCAAGGCACAGAGAAAATAGGTTTGGACTTTGATGAGCTGCCTGCCTCTAGTTGCTCTGTGTTGCATCAAGGTTTCTCAGTACTGGACTCAACAGTTGCATTTTTCACCTACGAAAGAATTGCTATCAGAAAAGCAGACAGCGGATAATTGTATTTTGTGAATTGACGGTGAAGCGTCTCGGTTTCAGCCAAGGTCCAAAGGCTGATAATGTTCAACCAGGAAAAATGGTTTGTGTAAGAGAATTCATTTTGGGGTGCTCATTTTTACTGCCTGGGATTTCTTTTTATTCTTCTCCAACATGCAGTCCGAGGTTCAGAATTCTTAACAGCTCTGGCAACGGCTGAGTTAGTGGGAACACAAACTCCCAGGAACATGCTGGGTTCTGGCTATTAGAGGGAATTCTCACCCTTCATCCATCTCCCCAAACCTACCAGGAAAGAAAAGAAAAATATGCTCCCATAAATACCCTCCTTGACAGGGAGCAAATGGGCTGGCGCCTTGCCACCTGGCCATATTGGAAGAATGTGGGGCCAGTGAGTATCCCCTAGGCCAAGTGCAGGCTGAACTGCTCCTGCCCCATTGCCACCCTCCTCGACCCCCGCCTCTGCTCCAACCAGAATAAAGATACTTCCTCAGAATTGCGCCAGCTATCCACGGGGGACATACATGTCCATCTAAAGCCGCCAGAATGATTTTGCAGTTTTCTGGTACTCTTGTTTTGACTGTGTTCTTTGGAATTTGTGGAAGGTAGAAAGGAGACCCATCTGCCCCGACCCCTCACCCCTTCCCTGAGAAACATGCTTAGGGAGTGCAAGAATGCACGCAATGCCTGTAAATTTGTTCTTTGCACACCTCGGGCTCATCCCCATCTCCATGTGTGCTATTCCACCCACTGGGAACTCCCTCCTTTCTCCCATTAGCACCCATTTACCTAAACTTTATTCGTTCTTCAAGACTCATTAAATCCCATCTGCTTCATGGAGATTTTTCTATCTATGAATTCTCTCCCTCTCGTGATCTCCTACTGTACCTACAATCTGTGCTGGGATTTAATGTGAGAGTAGACCCTGTCTCGGGTCTTTTTTTTTTTTCTCCCTCTTTCCTAAACTTTGTACAATGCCGGTACATAATATTCTTCAAACAACGTCTGTCATGTTTAGGGAGAGAACTGATCCTCATTTTTCTCTCTTCAGCAAGGACCACAGACTCAGAAAGTCACGGCTCATGCCTTGTGGGCAAGGTTTTCTCAATGACTTCCTGGGTCTGAAATCTTCCTGGCAGTGAAGGGTGGGAGATACTTTGCCTGGTTCCAAACTTTGTTGGTTTTCTTTGCTATTATTTTATCAGACCAAGTAAAGACAGAGTTACTGTGATATGGGAAGAGTAGACTCCTACCCAGGAGGAAGTACCCCAAATGTGAAGCTCAAGGATGGGGCATTTCCTAGGGTCAGGTTGTTCTGAGGCTTTTTAAAAATCTCCATGGAGACCCCTAAACAAATAGTGAGATTATGATGAAAACCTGAACATAATGTCGTGAGACACAGAACAGAAGGAATCCACCTTGCTATTAAGGTTGGTGAAAGTGAGCAGGCCATGGAAGGTCTCACAGGACAAGAGGCCTTTAAACTGAACCTCAGGACTCTGTCAAGGTCCTGATATTTTAGCCTAGCCTTACTAGGGAAGTGCCACAGAGGTTTGCCTTAATTTTCATGCTCCAGATGTTGGCATGTGTGGATACTTGAGGTACAGATGTTCTTTTCTGGGCTGCCACAGGACAAGAGGGTTAGAGCAAGTGTTAGTGTATCATATAGGATCCATCTTCCAGCTGCTGGGTGGCTAGGCTCTCATGTTCAAGGTGGCTAATAATTGAAAAGTGAGTCTTGCAGAATTTTCTGATTGAAGGCAAGGCGATATCTGCTAGAATATCTACTAGAACCAAAATTTAGAGTGGTAAGCACAGAAGGCTCAATCCCAAAGGCTCTCTGTCAGGGTTGTCAGAATAAAATCCAAGTAGGTCACCCTTCCCTGGTGTCATCACCTCACTGCACATCAAGTGTTTCAGAAGGATAGCCTGCTGGTGAGTGGCAGTCTCAGGTTGCTAAGCACTGTGTACATCATTAATTAAAAACCAACAAGAATGGTTGCCAGCCCCAGTGTTTTTTAATGCCGCCTCCAGGATTTGCAATAAACCTGTTTGGCTTGGCAGATCTGGATAGCAGTTTGGCTCTGGGAAGCTTTGTTTAAAAATGAACAATGCTGAATTGAAACCAGTGGAGAGGTGATTCACTGCGGTGTGAGCACAGGCTGTCTTCTGTATTTAGACACTATTTCCTGAAAGGCCTGAGAAGAGGAAAATTCAAGGGCTAGAGCTGAGTCACACTACTCATGTGTCCTGACTGAAGTTCTGCCAGACCTGGTACATGCTTTGTGTGACATGAGTTCAGAAAATTGGATAGTTTGGAGGTTGGTTAGTACTGATGCATCTATCATTCATTTGAAGATACACACGGAGTATGCTAGATGTCCTAGCTTTGTGCTAGGAATCAGGTCTACAGATGTAGTTTGTGTCCTTCTGGGGTCCACAGTATAATCAGAACAACAGATCACTGAACAAGAGATTGAATGACTGGTGAGGATCTGCTTTGGTTCAAGGGGATGAACAAAATTACCCTACCATTTAATCATCCATGATTTAATCATTCTTTCATTGATTAGGTTTAATGTACATTCATTAAGTGATTTCTAGGTGCTAGGAAAAGTGAGGCATTTTTCATGAAGATCTCAGACCTTTCTGTAGGTGTTAAAAACCCTCAAGAAATAGTGTGATGATTAAGAAATAGTCTCTGATTCTTGGGAGGGCACAGAGCCAGCCACTTGTTAGAACTGGTAGTGGACAGTTGGGTTGTAGAGGCTTCTCAGGGCAGAAGATATCTGAAGATTTGTCAGGACAAGAAAATGAAGGACAGTGGAAACTGAAGGTAAGGTGGTCCAGGCAGTGGCAGCCTGAGGAGGGCTAAGGAGGGGATACAGGATGTTCACAGAGTCCAGGAGGCAGGTGGAAGGAGGCCAGTGGTTTTTTTCTTTGGGAATCTGTGTATCAATGTTGATTAGTATGCTGCTGAGATGAAATCTAAGAAGCTTTCAAAATTACACATTCTGACTTTGAACTGAAGCAGTAAAAAAAAAAAAAAAAAAAAAAAAGGCAAGCAAGAGACATTCAAACCTTCCAAATGCAAATTCGTTTTTATACTTCAAACTAGAAGCTCAAATTAATGTTGTTTGTTTTTCTAAATCCTCTGCTTGTTATTGAGAACAGCCTCCAAATTTCCCGGAGAGATGATCATAGCAAGAATGTCACAGATATACTTTAAAACATCTGCTTCATCCTTCATTTAGTTTTGAGGATAAAAGCAGTTTGCTTATAGGCTGGGATCCAGGAAACAAGGCTGTAGGTCAGTAGGACCACTAATTCTTATTTTAGAGATGTGAGGTGTCTGTGTGTGTGTGTGTGTGTGTGTGTGTGTGTGTATTACATGCATGGGAACATGTTCATGTGTGCAATGTATGGGTAGAAGGCAGAGGTTGACAGCTCTTTCTCTATTGATATTCACTTGATAGACTGATTGATTGTTTTATATTGAGACCGCTTCTCAATGAACCTGGAGATCACCAGTTTGGTCTTGAGTGGCCAGCAAGTTCCAGAGATCTGCTTGTTCCGGCCTCCCCAGTTCTGGGATTGCAATTTTATTATGAGGGGACTGGGATCTGAATTTAGGACCTCATACCCACACAGCAAACATTTTGCCAACTGCGACATCTCCCCAGCCCTGAGGGAGGTGCTTTCATGAGAACTCTTGCTATTCTGGATTTCCAGAAGGTAAAATTCCTGGGACAATTTGTATATTTTAACACAAGCTATTATGGACAAAACTAGCATTACTTCTAATCATTTCTCAAGGGACATTTTAAAACATGTACACAGTTTTGCTATTTTGTCAGTGTGGAAAAGACCCACTTATACTTTCTGGCTATATTAATTTTTAATTTAAATTTAATTAAATTAATTCAAATTAAGAAGGTGACCATTATCAATTTCCTTTCCTATTAGTTCCTTAATGCTCTGGCAAATTGCATTCTAAACTTCTCCTTCAATGAGCTGGATAAATATTCATGGGTTTCCTAAGAAAAGATGAATTTGATCTTGATATGCTAATCTCATAGCTGTGGCAACAATCAAGGAACAGCTAGAGAAAAGTATACTCTAGTATTAATTATGAATCAGGCATTAAGAACTGGTAAATAATTAAAGCTTCATGTATCACAACACATGTTAAGATCAGTGTGTTTTTCCATGACTAAATGTGCTATGGGGGCTCTTGCTAGTTTTATTTTGATATTACCTAAGCATGAGCTGGGATGCATATAGGTAACTGTTTAACTGTTGTTCACAGGAAACTGCATTTACTGTACAGTTTGGGTAGTAATGCATTCGATTTAAAAAGCAGAAGCTCCACTTTCCTAGATTTGGATCCATCAGCCTTATGTGTATAGTGGGTTTTTTTTTTTTTTTTTTTTTTTTTTTTGTCTTTGGGAATAATCTGTGCAGAATATGCCCATATGCTGAGGTAAAATGTTGGAGTAGATCTCCACTAGGGTTTTGCCCCTCAAATGTGGTCTTGGGATCAGTAGCAATCACATGTCCCAGGAGGTAGATAAATGCAGAGTCTCTGTCCCATTCAGACCTGCTGAATCTGACTCTGCATTTGAATAGTTTCCAGATGAATCTTATCTACTTGAGAAGTCCTGCTAAGGCAACTTCCTGCTTGGGGAGTTGGTGATTTTCTGATGTGATGGGACGAAGCTAAAATCCCCTCCCAGGTATTCTGAATTGTTACCTTAAGCCCATCAAAACCCAGGTACTCAGAGAGCACTCAGGTCTGTCTGAGAGTCTCTAAGGTGTTAGAGAAGGTGCTCTTGGATTTGGATCTTGGCTGTGCTCCTGGCAACATCAAGTGATTTATTAACATCTAATGTCTCAGAACATTGTTGTGAAGAGTAAATTAAACAATACGCAAAGGAAACAATGCCTGTTAGCACAGCTTTCTAAATAGCAGTCAAGATAATAATGGTGGTGATGGTGATGATGAAGGTGCTGAGGAAAAGTAACTTTCCTAGGAATCAACTGATGATAGAAAAGAGAAAATTCATTTAGTGATCAATGAAGGATGCTTGGCAGTTGCTTGCAGGGTTAATTGGGGAATTTGTATTATGATCGTCTCCACCTGACAGACTCCTTGAGGGACTTCCTCAATTTGTCTCAGCCATCCCTACTCTCGAAAAGTTTGACCATGATGTTTATAATGACAATAAATCTTGACCTCTTCAAAGATAGCATGAGTTGTTGGTAGGATGGAGTTAAGGAGCCAGATGCCCAGGATTGTTTTCATTGTCCTTTGAAAATGCCAGGGGACCCTTCTGAACACGTTCAAGAATGAGAAGGGGGTGGATTTGGCTTCTTCCCTTAGCTACCACAGGTCACAAGGTCAGGACTTTGGCCTCCAGGAACCCATGAATATCAAATAGGAAGGGTACTTTGTTCCTTATTCTCTAGACTGCAAACTGTGGAATTATCCATTATGGCCATGAATTGCCACTTTATTTTCAAAGCAGTAAAAGAGAAGAAAAGCCAAACATAAAAAGAAAAAGAAAAAAACCCACCTCTTAAACCTTTTCAACTCTTAAGCCCATAAATATAGAAGTCAGGACAAGAGTCCTTTCTTTGAAAAATATTTTATGTCAGATTGTGCCATATATAATATTTAGTAAGTTTATTTTCTCTCATCTGGGAGGTAAGGGATTTTACCAGCTCCACTCACAGCATAATTTGTGGCCCAGTGTTGAAATTTATTAGGACCAAGTCCTCAACTTTCCATTTAAATTTTGGGCACTGAATTTGATTGGGTGCCAATTGGTTCTGAAGTTTTGAACTTGGTTCAAAAATTAGTTGCTCAGAGAATCTAGGAGGCTGGGAAGGAGAGGAAGAGGACAATGTATGTCCCATATTTCCTCAGCTGGGATTAATTTCTCTCTTCTTACTTACCGTGTACCCCACAAAGTTGTGTGGTGAGGCCTTGCATGGTGCATTGTCTTTATCTGTGGAGCTGACAATAGCATAGTGAAGTGACTTGATGGTCTGGTCTTGAGTTCAGGAACTCTAAGGTCATGCATTTATCTTGCTTCTTCCACTTTCTGTCTATGGAGAATAAAAGTGGTGCCTCAGTTTCTTCTTTTTCAAGGTACAGATATTAGTTGTGTCTACTTTGTGCAGTAACAGCAAGAATTCAATAGGTGACTTAATTCACAACACTGCAAGTAAAAGTGTGTCTATTATAAATTAATCCTAGTTGCTTGATACTTTTTAGTCTAGCTTCTTGAACTTAAGAATATGGAAAACCCTTAATATTTATATTTTTGTAGTGTCAAGTATAGTACCATTTTATAGTACTCATTAATTTCACAGAAGTGTGTTATATGCCTACATGGGCTAGACCCTTTACAGGAGATACAGTGTCATGGTGGAGAGTTGAAAAAATCTGTAGTGCTTCCAATAAGGAAGAGTGGGATACTATGGATCATGTACCCTGGGTTCTTATCTCTTATCTATGGGTTATAGCTTACGTTTTCTGGAGGGAAGTGATGCCTTGGAAAGCAGGAGCCTGGAGTGTTCTCATAGGAGACACACGTCTATGGAACTCATTCTATGAGATGATTGAGTGAGAGCATGCGAAAAAACTTTGTTTGGCTTTTAAGAAAATGAGGGAACCACAACACCTTCTCAAGTGGTTTTTATTGTTGCATAAGGACTATCCAGACTCTCTTGATTGTCATGTTTTAGTTCCCCTGAATAAGGATGAATGATGAGTGCTTGGGGATGTAGCTCAGTTGGTAGAGTGCTTGTGTAGTATACACAAAGCCCTGGGTTTGATTCCCAGTACCACATAGACCATTTGTGATATTATATATCTGTAATCCCAAATTCAAAGAGGCAGAGTCAGAAGGGTCAGAAATTCAAGGTTATTATTTATTTATTTTTAGCTATATAGGAAGTTCAAAGCTATCCCAGGCCTTCTGAAACCCTGCCCTGTCCTTAATAAATAGAATGAATATGGAGGAGGTCCATCTAAAGAGTGCCCCTGTGCAAAAGGCTTCATGCTGAATCGGGACTCAGGCTTCAGTAGGTATATTGTTTCCCTAATTACTTTGATACACATGTATTTTACTGACCTCTCCCTCTGGATTTTGTGATGTCTCTAGTCACTTACCATGATAGTACTGATAGACTTCTTGATTACAGCTTACAAATGGCTTTTCATAGAAAAAGCAAATCAAGCTTCTTTCATTATGTATCCAGAACTTTCCATCCTGAATCTCTGTCACTGTTAAAGGGCACTTGGTTCCCATCTAGATCTTTCTGGTTACCCTTCCTACACTCAGCATCTTTTCTTTCTCCCTGTGTTTCTTAACTTGTAATTCATAAGCTGACCTTTGATCTGGAAGACAGTGTTAAACAGCAACAGCGGAATGGCTACCCCTTTAAAAACTACAGAGAATAAGAAGTAAAATGATACAAGCTCTTACCTAGAAAGCTTTGGCATCAAGCAGAGGTGAACCACCACCTTCCTCTCAGAGCAGGGATGGCAGGAGTCCCTTGTCGCTATGCACTATGTGTCTCTGAAGATAAACCCTTGATTGAGTTGAAAGCCTGGCTGCTTCCTGCCCCCTGATAGCTGTGTCCCCTTGACTCTGAGTAACCTTTTCAGCATTTCACTCAACAAGATCAATAGCTTTCCATTAATCCTTCTGGGCTTGGAGGAAGCAGAATAGATGAGAGAAGGCAAGTTGGGTGATAGATACTTCAGAATCACCCAAAGCTAAATGGTTATTTCATATATTGAATTCAGGAGAGAGATTCACTATAAATGTACACATTTTCCCCAAGGCAGGGGATTGCATGGTTCTCTGGAGCAGGGATGAACTGGTTGTGGGCATTTCTTTCTTTCCTCTCTTCCTTTTCTTTTTGAAACAGGACCTCATTGTGAAGCTCAGGCTGGTTTGAAACTCAATACATAGTCCAGACTGCTCTTGACTTCCAACCCTCCTGTCTTCACTCCCTGAATGCTGCTATTATAGGCACGGTGCCCAGCATTTAGAGAAGAAGCTAATTCTTGAGCTTTTTTTTTTACCCTGCAAAAGAAAATGTCTGTAGAATAAATCTCTCCCCTGAGAACATTTTAGAACAACTGAACATGTGCAGTGGCTTCCTTTTTTTAAGCTCATGTTTTCCTTTAATGCAGAGTCTATTATTCTGTAGATGTGGGAGATAGAATTGGGTTATACAAGGATTTCTCAGGAGAAGACAAATAGCAAGGAAAATGGAAGAGTGCAGAGCAGGTTCCATCAATGCTACAGGGTAGCCATCTAAGAGTTTATCTGCGGAGCCTACAAAACATAACAAGGCTGCCTACAAGTTGGATTTGAAAATTCCCTAAAAGCTCATTTGTGAGAGCCTTTGTGCCTAGCCCACAAGGCTACCAGGAGGTGGTGGAGCCCATAAGAGGTGGCAGATAGTGGACAGTGGTAACATTAGAGGTCTGCTCTCCAATCAGATTGTGGAATTCCAGTTTCCCTCCCCTCCCTCCTTTCCTCCTTCCCTCCTTCCCTCCTTCCCTCCTTCCCTCCTTCCCTCCTTCCCTCCCTCCCTCCCTTCCTCTCTCCCTCCCTCCCTCTTTCTCCTTCCTCCCCTTTCTCTCTTTCTCTTCTAGGCTGTTGTGATATGATCACCATGTTTCTTTGTACAAGCCCCAAACCAACAACGGCTTTAGTTGGTTATGAGCTGAAATCCTCAAAACCTAGAGTCAATGTCAAGCATTCATTTTCTAATAAAGTCTGTAGTGAAGGTATTTTGTTCCAGTGTTAAAAAAAACTGACTAACAGAGGATTTAGTGAGAATGGAAATGACCACACGATAGCAGCAGCAACTTCAGCTGAGCCTTGGAGCAGGGTTTTCATCCTGTCTTTCTGGTAAAGACATGACCACTTATTTATTGATATGCCACCTAAATGATTATGTAGGTCTTGTACTTTAACAGTTTCTCATAAAAACAGCACCTATGGAAGGTGGATTTGATCAAAACATACTTGCATGCACTAAATTCTCCAACAACAAATTAAAAATATTATTAAAACCGGCATCTCTTAGAATGATCAAAATAATATGTGAATATAATGAGCTGCCTAAGGCTTGGAGTAGGAGGTGGCAGACGCTTCCCCATGTTCAGCCATCAAGCTCTCAGAAACAACTGCATTATCTTTTATAGCTGTTTCCTTACAGTTATTGCTGGTTTTAGGCTTACCAATGTGAGGTATTAATTATTCTCTTAATGTAGTGTGGTCATTTGCTTCATACTTTACTCCCTTCCCACTCTGTCCTTCAAAACATATTTCTCAGATATGAACATGATGTGAGTACATCATTATGACTTTCTGAATACCTGTCTGTAGAATCAATGCCTCCCAAGAGAAGTTTCTAGAATGACAGAGTGTATGCAGTGACTTTCTTTTTAGAGTTAGTGGTGTCCCCTGATCACATTCATTCCAATAGCTCTTGTTTTCATCCAGATTTCTAACTTTTTTCTATGTTCTGTGTATCACTTGCTCTTAATACATCCTGTACAACTTCATATCTAAAATGTCTCTTATCAGCACATATAATAACATAGCAATGAGTTTATATATGATGTGTTCATATGTGAATATATTATATTTTGATCAGATTGCCCCCACTATCTTCTGTGGTCCTTTCAAGTTGAAAAAACAAAAAACACTGTTGTAGGATTATGTTGTGGTACATTGTAAATATTTGTTCCCCCCTACTGGTTTAATAAAATGCTCATTGGCCAGGAGGCAGACGGGAAGTGTGGGCAGGGCTACCAGACTAAGAAAACTCTGTGAAGAGGAAGAGTAAGGAAGAGACACCAGCAGATGCAGAGGAGAGGAGACCAGGGTGCTGCTCTGAGAAAAGGTCCTAAGCCACTCGGCTAATCATGGGTCAGTTTAAGAGTAAAGAGTTAGCAACTTATATACCTGAGCCATAGGTCAATCCGAATCCGCATGAAATTAATATAAGCTTGTGTGTGATTATTTGGGGCTAAGTGGCAGTGGGGCTATGAGTGGGTCCAAACCTTGGGGCTAGGCTGGATAGCCCAGGTCAGAAACTTCTTATTACAAAATATTCCAAGCTGTATCACCACAGAGTACATCGGTCTATAGGCATACCTCCTAGAATGAGTCCAAACTCAGATGAAAGGATGCAGCACACTCTAGCTAGGCATTTCCCCCTTCCTCAGTCTTCCAAGTAATTCTGCCTTTGTTGCGAATTCTCCACAAAGTGTCATGTTCCTTGAGAGAAGCACTGTATCCTTCCTTCTGGCATGCAATAGATGGATGCTCATTAAGAATCTGATGAATGAATGAATGACTATATTTCCACGGGTGTTGGGCAAATGAGTTTAGGCTTTATATGCCCGAATGAGCTTACTTTCCGATGTAAAATATGGTAATATAATTGTTTGAATCCATCAATTTCCTTTTTTCTTGTCTTTACGTTATACTCTTGAGTTCATTATGCAAATATTCATATGTTCCTGGGTATAACCTGAATTGAAACCAAGAAAGTAGGTAGTACAAGTACTATCAATCATATACAAAGATTAGTTATGAATTCTTAAGCCTGGATGAGAAACAGCTGATATTTATTCAAAACTTTCACACAATCTTTACACCTGAGCAAGCCACTTCATATGTATTATTATTACCCTGTGCTCCTCCTTAGTGTGAATACAGACTGCAAATCATATGCAGTATCTACTACTGTGTTCTGCATTATTTGTTCCTCTGCCTGGAATTTTCCTCCCTTTGCCCCTCACTACTTTCCTTACGATAGCATGTAAGCCTAGCTCATGCTGATGCTTTCTTCATAGCTAGCTCAACTGTCTGTGACCAGGACTTTTTTCTCTATTAAAATTTTTACATTATGTAGCACTTATGACAATTGGAATTGATTTTTTATCTGAATGATTTTTTTTTTAATTAGTGACTGCATCTCTTCCTAGACAGTAAGCATCCTCAGTGTGGGGATCCTATCTGGATTTGCTTCTGTCTCATCCACAGCATTTTATAGGTGCTCAGTTACCCCATTAAAACCTTCCTTCAAGGGCTACAGACAGAGCTCAGGCTTGAAAGCTTGCTTGGCATGCGCAAAGCCCTGGGTTTGATATCTAGCATGGTAAATCATCACACCAGCACCACACCTCCACTACCACCACTTCCTCCTCTTCCTCCTCCTCCACGACCAGTTCCTTCTCCTCTTCATTCTCTCCTCCTCTTCCTTCTTCATCGCCCCAACTACTTTCTCTTCCTCTCCTTTCCCTCCTCCTCCCCACCCACCACAGAAGCAATAACAAAAGGAACCAACCTAAAAACATGACAAACCAAAATGACCCAACCTACACACACACACACACACCTGGATTTATTTAGTTATTTTTCGTAATTTGATTATTTCTGTTTCTGTGATAAATATCATGAGTAAAAATAATTTGAGAGAAGAAAGGGTTGGTTTCAGCTCAAATTTCCAGTTCGCAGCCCATCACAGAGAGGAAGTCAAGGCAGGAACTCAAAGCAGGAAACTGGAGGTATACTGCTTACCCGCTTTGTTCTCTGGCTGGCTCAACTAGTTTTCATAGAGGGCTTAAGCTTGATTGTGTGGGATGGTGTTTCTCTCAGTAGGCTGGACTCCCTTCTCCTACTAGTCATTACTCAAGACGATCTCTCAGAGGCATGGCAGCAGACCAGTCTGATCTAGACGATCCTTCTTTTGAGGTTGCCTCTTCCCAGCTAACTCTGAATTGTACTAAGTTGATAACAAAAACCAACCAAGAGATTTATTCACTACTTACTTATTTACTGAAAATAGATGCTCTATAGCTTTTGATTTGTGGAAATTTATATTGGTGAAAAGCTGAAGATGAAAATCTGGAAGAATGAGCAGAATTGGGGAATCAAGATTTAGTCAAGTTTTATTGAGTACGCAAAGAAAGTATAAAAACTTCTATTCATAATGAATTTATTTAACTATGATGCACTATAATAGTTCATCTGTCATCATGAATATTCAAGTCTTCCTACTTTAGTGAATTTTCTGGTTTCTTATTCACTACAAAACCCACTTAAAATATATTTTATATTGAATAAAGTATTTCCACTGTGTATAGAGATCTTTCTGTTTCTCTGAAAGAACACACTGACCTTAATCTTTTTTCTGGTGACACCGTCACTTTTAGGGACATTAGAAAGTAAAATGTACTTGTGATTGATTGCCATAAACATGCATGATATGTGGTGTAAAGAAACAGGTAGCTCTGGAGACTTTTTTTTTTTAAATTTAAGAAATGAAATAATTGAGTCAATACTAAAATATATTTTCAAAATACAGGCATAGTAAAACCAAATAACTACCATAACCCTGTGTCTATCTCCAGCCCCATTCCTATTTTAAGATGCCTTAATGACTTCTAGGATGTTTATAGGTGCTCCTTTCTGGACTCTTTCCTCAAACTTTTATTTGAAAATTTTTCTTCTTAATTATCTTTCATTTTGATGGCTTCATAGTGTATATTTGAAGTCTGAATAATGTTCTACTTAAGTTTGCGTATTTGTTATTGTTTCTAAATGGCACCTAACATTCAGAAACATACTTTCATTTTGCTTAATATTATGCTCATAAGGGCTAACGTTGCCAGTGGTACAGCTGTTTTTTTTTTTTTCTTTTATTTCTCTGAGGTATAATACCTCATCCTGAGACTCACTTGTTTCTTGACTATGCCATTATGCTGCTGCCGTGAACACGCTTCATCTGTATCCCTCGTGCACCTATCTGAGAGGTTATCTCTGGATCTAGGAATGGCATTGCTGAGTCATAGGGTATGTGCCTCTTAGACTAGTTAAAGCCTGAATGCTCTCTGTAGTAATTGTGCGAATTTACACTCCCAGAAGCAAATTTAAGCATTTGAGTTCAACATTCTATCACTTTGTGTTGTCAAACCTCTAATTTTTACCAAGCTGGAAAGTGTGAAGCGGTATTTCATTATAGTTTTAATTTGCATTTCTCTGATTACTAATGAGGCTGAGCCTTTTCTGCATATATTTATAGGCTATTCGAGTGCTCTTTTCTGTTAAGTGCCTGTTCAAATATCCTGCCCATGTTTGATTGAGTTTGTTCGCCTCTTTTGCATGCGGATCTCTAGTTCTTTATGGTATATTTCACTGAATTTTTGAGATCTCTTATTTTAAGAGGCAATGCTTTTTTATTTATTGCTATGAAAGAAATATACCAACAAACAGAAATACACACAGTGGATTGTATGATGCACCCCAATTAAAGAGCTGCTAAGATAGAAAAGAAATTTGCATCTTATAATGATAAAATATTATACATTCTAGATTTTAATCCTTTGCCAATTAGGTGTATTTTAAAATATAGTCTCTCAGTTTGCATTTTGTTCCATTATCTTTTTATATCCTCCTGACGCAAACTAGTTTTTTATTTAATGTAGTCTAATTTTAATATTTTTTTCTATGTTTTTTTTGTTCTGTGTTTTAAGATGTCTTCCCTGCCTTGAGACAAAAAAGTAATTTCCCTATTTAAATTTGTATGCATCTGTAAGTCTACTCCATTGATATTTCTCTTATTTTCAACATCACCATGCACTTTGGTGTGGATTTACTGAGAATCCTGTTATGCCTTTGATGTGAAGTAGTTTTCATGTTGATAGAACCTAGGTCCTCAGCTACTGGTGCTATCCTGGGAAGCTCTGGGAACCTTAAGAGTAGGGGCCTACCTGGAGAAAGTAGACTGGCACATCTTCCTGGAGACTGAATCACTTTGTTCCTGGTCCTTTACAGTCTATTCTGTGCCTACCTTGAAGGGCCTAGCTCTTGGTACCACACACTCCCACCTTCATGATATTCTGTTCATGTATAAGGGGCCACATGGTCCTAGGTTAAACCTTCTTAGCATACAAGTAGAAACAAATTCCTCCTTTGTAAAGTTGTGTTGTCAGGATCCCATTACAGTGTTACAAAATTAGCAAATACAAAACCAGCGAGACTCAAACCTCAGTGGCTCTTCAGCATCACTGATGTCATGGATCCCTAATTTTCTGTATTGTTTATGGTTTCTGCACAAATGTGCATAAATTATAAAATCCTTATGCGTTGTGTATCTTACATCTACTCTTACACGTAAATTAATTAATAGTCATACAATATTCCATTTTTCCCTCCTTGTGGTATTTAGTATTTAACCCAGGACATTGAACAGACATGTTATACCAACTTTCCTACTTGGTTCCTGTGGAATATTTCACCTATTCTTGTGTGTGTGTATATGCGGGCGCGCACACACACACACGCATGTGCACATGCACACACACACACGCATGTGCACACGCACACACTCATAAGCATGTGGAGAACAGAGGACAACCCTAGATGTCATTCTTCCTCAGGTGTCATCAATTTTTAAACATGATCTCTTACTGGCCAGGAATCTTCAAATAGTGTAGGCTGGCCAGCAAGACTCAGGGATCCTACTATCTCCATTGCTCCATGATGAGTTTACAAGACCACCATACCTGGTTTTAGTATGTAGGTTTTGGGCATAAAACTCAGCTCTTCATGCACTTTTCTGACTAAGCTATCTCCCTTGTCTATTATTTTAATCTTGCTTTTATACATATGTTTTAGAATAATTTGTCAAATCGCATAAATGGACATCAGCTTTTTCATGGAATTATATCTGTGTACCAGTTTTGGGAGCTCAGATATCATTCACAAAAATGTTTTATAATTTATGGATTTGGTATATTTCTCCATGTTTAGCTCTTTTATAATGTTTCAAAATATTTTTTTTTTTTTGAGAGCATTTTACATGTCTCTTGTTAGATTTAGAGTACTCTGTCTTTGGTAGGATGTTATTAATAAATATTTTAAAAATATTCCATTTTCCATCAATGATACGTAAAAATTAAACTGATTTTTAAAATATTGATTTTGTATTTAACAACATTATTTAACTTTATTGTTAATTCATGTAAGTTTCTTTTAGGCAATCACATAATATTAATATTATGAAACTTGTAGTCTTTTTCAACCATATTTTCCTGTATCTTTCTTGTTTGTTTGTTTTTGAAATAGGGTCCCACTGTGTAGCTCTGGTTGTCCTGGAACTCTGTAGACGAGGCTGGCCTCGAACTCAGAGCTCCGACTGCCTCTGCCTCCTGAGTGCTGGGATTGAAGGCATGTGCCACCACCATACTTGGTCATTCCTCTATCTTTGCTTTTGTGGTCCCTCCCCCCCTTTTTTTCTCCATTGTTTTACCATCCTGTCAGGCTCTGCACTACACTACTGAGCAGATAGGCCTGGCTTCTTAGAAATTTGCATTATTGAGATATAATTCACATACCATGCAATTCACCCACTTTAATATGATCAGTATTTATTGTAAATCACAAAGTGATTCAGCTATCACTACAAGTTAATGTTGGGCTCTTTTATTTACCATCAAAAGAAACTTTATGAAAGTGATCCACTGTTCACGCTAACACTGCTCCCCATCCAAGGTCTACAGAGCTGTGAATCTAATTTTGTCTGTGCACACTACATAAAAACAGAATATATGAGATTTTGTAATTGGTTTCTTATGTTTAGCCTAATAATTTCAAGATTAGTTTATTATGGTACATATTAATATTTTATTTTTTAATTGACAAATATTATATTACATGTGTGTGACATATTTCATTTACTCATTCATCCATCAGTTTTCAAACATTTCAGTTACTTATATCTATATTTTGACTATTATGACTAATGTTATCACTATTAATGTGTAAGCTTTTTATGTGAACAAATGTTTTCTGTTCTCTTAAGTATTTTTATATACCTAATAGTAGAATTCTGGGTTTCATAGTAACCTCTTGAGGTCACTGTTTTCCAAAGTGACTGCACTATTTTATTTTTCCACAAAGATTTCTATTTTGTCACATCACTGACAACACTGATATTATTATTATTATTATTATTATTATTATTATTATTATTTGATCAGTGTCATCTTAAAGGATATAAAGGGCTATCTCATAAGGGATAGTGGTAGCTAATGGTACTGAAAATCTTTTTGATTTTTCTGTTTATATATTTTCTTTGGAGAAGTGTTAATCAGATTTTTTTTAAAAATTTGAATTGTGGTCTTTGTCGTTGTTATTGACTTGTAGTTTTTCATGCAGTTGAGATACTGCCCTTTATTAGACATGTGTTTTCAAATTTTATCCTCCAAGTGAGGTCTTTCCACTTTCTTATTTTCTCTCTCTACCTCCTTCCTCTACTTTTTAAAATTAAAATTTTCATACAACACATTTTGATGGTTTCCTTTCCCCCAGCTACTCCCACATCCTCATTACCACCCTACACACTCAACTTTATGTTCTTTTCTTATTCTATCTCAAAAAACAAACAGAAAACCCCCAAAGCAGAAACAAAAACAAAATCCCATAAAGCACAAAAAATTAAATAAGCAAAAGATCTATAAGACCAAAAAAATTACCAAACAAAACAAAATTAAAAAATTCGCATACACATAAAATAGCTATGGAGTTTGTTTTGTGTTGGGCGCGGGGCCTGCTATGGAGTGCGCTTGATGTATTTAGTGATATTCCTTTGGAGAAAACTGATTTTCCCTTTGCCAGAGGGTATCAGTTGCAAATAACTTGGTTAGAGTTGGGATCCCATATCCACCTCCGCCTTTCAGTGCTGGACACCATCTAACTTGAACTTATGCAGGTCTCATATATGTTTCCACAATCTTGTGAATTTATATGTGCATCCATCCTCTTGTGTGTGGAAGACAGTGTTTCCATGGACTTATCCATCATCTCTGGTTCTTATAATCTTTTCCCTCCTCTTTTACATAGACCCTGGAGCCTCGAGGGAATGAGTTAGATCAAGACATTCATTTAAGACTGAATACTCCAGTCTCTCACTCTCTGTGTACTGTCCAGTTGTGGGTCTCTGTATTTGTTCCCACCTCCTTCAAGAAGAAGTTTCTCTGATATGGGCTGAGCAAGGCACCAATATATGAGTATAGCAGTATGGTATAAGGAACCATTTTATTTCTCTGGTATTTCAGCAGAATAAAAATTAAGTTTTCTCTTGGCCTATATCTTATCCAGTCTCAAATATCTGGCTACCTTAGCAGTGTCAGATGTGCATTTAGTTTCATGGACTGGGCCTTAAGTCCAATTTTAAAAAGTGGTTAGTTACTTTCAACATTTGTTTCACAACTATGCGTGTGTATTTCACAAGCAGGTCACATGATTTGTAGTTGGGTGGTGCTGGGGATTGGCTGTCTCCTCTGATAGTGTGCATAGCATAATAACCTTCAACACCATGAATGCTAATTAATAGGGGTAATGCTACTAGTTAGACTCCAGCTTGACTTCTCCATGTTTGATGACATAGTGCTGTCTTCAGCAGTGAAGTCTTGCCATTAGTTGTGGAGAGCAACCAATAGCCTTAGCAATAGCTTGTGATGCTTGGGGTGAGGGTTCTCATGTCCCCTTTGGTCAATGATTCAGCAGGATGTAACCCATCCCTGACACTTGAGGTTTTACTAAGATGTTTAGTTGTGACTATTAGTTTGTGAATCCTTTTAAACTACTTTCATCTCTCTATATATATATTTGAAGGCTTCTGCAGTAGTAGGTTTTCCAAATGGCCTTTGTGTTAGCTGTCCCTCCCTATATTGCCTTCTTTACCCTATTCTAACATCCTTCCCAGTTTAATCATCCTATTTTAGTGTCTTCTTTATCTCTACATAGCACTATTTTCTATTTCTCCTTCTTTGGTTCATTACTAGGTCCTAACCTCTGTGGTTATTTGGAGTACAATTCATATCAAAAGCTTAACATCTAACATCTGTATATGAGAGAAAATAGATATTTATCTTTTGGGGTTTAAGTTACCTCAGAGTGTTTTCCCCCTCAGATTCATCCATTTACCTTCAAATTTCACTTTTCTTAACAGCCATATAATATTCCATGTGTCAGTTGGTAGACATAGAGGTGCTTTTCAGTTTCTGGTTATTATGAATACAGCAGCAATGAACATGGGTGAGCGCTTATCTCTATAGTAGGGTGAGGAGTTGTGTAGCTGGATCTTGAAATGGAGCTATTCCTAACTTCCCAAGGAACTACCACACTTCCACAGTGGCTATACCAAGTTGCATTGCTACCCACAATGAATACATGTTCCCTTTCCCCTGCATCCTCGCTGACGTGCGCTGTCATTTGTTTTTATCAAATTTGGCAATTCTGATTGGGTTAAATTTTAATTTCCCCGATGAATGAGGATGTTGAACATTTAAGTATTTCTTAGTCATTTATGTTTTGTCTTTTGGGAATTCTCTGCTTAGTCCTGTATCTCATTTTCAGTCGGGTTTATTTGTTTTCTAGATGCTCAGTTTTTAGTTCTTTATATATTCTAGATAGTAACTATCAGGCGTTTAATTGATAAAGATCTTTTCCATAGCTTGTCACTTTTCTGGAATGATGGTGTCCTTTGATCTTCAGGAGCTCTTTAGCTTCATGAGGTCCTTTTTATTAATTGCTGTTTCTATTATTATTGATATTCTGTTGAGAAATATTTTCCTGTGCCTGTGAATTCAAGGCCATTATATACTGTCTTTTCTTTTAGGTTCAGTGTTTCTGGTCTTAAGTTGGTACTTGATCCATTTGACGTTGAGTTTGGTACAGGGTGATAGCCTTTGAGTTTGATCAATACTATTTGTCAAGATCCCGTCGTCTCTTCCCGCAGTGTATATTTCCGACTTCTTTGCAAAAATCAGGTGTCTGTAGTCTTAAGATTCATTGACCAATGTGTCTATTTTTATGACAATACCATGCTGGGTTTTATTACTGCAGCCCTGTAGTACAACTTGAAATCTGAAATGGTGATGCCTCCAGCAGGTTTTTTTGTTTGTTTGTTTTGTTTTTGTTTTTTTTTGTTTTTGTTTTTGGTTTTTTTTTTTTTTTTATTGTTCAGGATTGTCCTAGCCATCCTGGGCCTTTCTCCAGTGTTTGGAAGAAATGCTATTGAGGTTCTTATAACTGCTAGCCAGGTGCTCTACCTGAGCTACACAACAGTATGATAGAATTTCTCAGAGCACAAGAGTATTTCATTCCAGAACATTGACTTTATCTACTTCGTTTTTATCATGTGTGCTCTTAGTGTGACATCTAAGAAAGCTTTGCATAATCAAAACCATGACGATTTATTGCATTTCTGTGAATGTTATCAGCTAAGAAATTTTCATTTTCATCCAAAAAAATATTTGAAATTCTACCCAAGATCTTTTCTGCATTTGTCAAAATGATCATACTTTATTTTATTTTCGAATGTAGTGAAATACAATAACTTGATTCCCTAACGTTAAGCTGACATTTAATTTTGTTAATCCTGTTACAAATTTGAGTTGCTCCTGACATTTTTTAATAGATTGTTAGATTTGGTTTAATGATATTTTACTTAGTGATTTTGCATCTGTGTTCATAGATGAGTTTGCATACATAATTTTTTTATATAATTGTCTTTGCCAGCTTTAGAATTAAGATTGTACTGCCAAATTAATAAAGTGAATTAAGGAATATTCTCTCTCTTGCTCTATTCTGTAGTAGACTTTTAAAAGATTGAAATTATCCCTCGAATGTTTGATATAAATTATTGAATAATTCTGTGTTTTTTACATAGGAACATTTGAGACTATTGATTCTAAATTAAAATATACTATTTTTAGAATTGTGTATAATATATTTTGGCCATATTCATCCAAAGATTCCCCAGATCCACCCCCTTTCCCATTCACCCAGCTTTATGTTTTGTCCTCTCCAAAAAACAAAACAAAACAAAAAGTAAAAACCAATTTGTGTTGCCCAAATATTCCTGATGTATAGTCTTCCTTTGGAGTGCTGTTGGCTTACCAGGGTAATATTCTTAGAGAAAACTGACTCTTTCCCAATAACTAACAATTGCCAATAACTACACACCTAGGATTTTGTATCCAAACCCATTTTCCATACTGGGATTTAGTCTTTCTTGGGCTTTCACAAATCCTGTGATGCTGTCACAATTTCTGACAGTTCATATGTGAGTCTACTCTACTGTATCCAAAATACACTGCTTCATTGTAGTTACCCACTGTCTCTGGCTCTTACACTCTTTTTATTCTGTCTTCCACAATGATCCCTGAGCCTATGTTCCACTTAGGGATGTGTATTCTGCTGTATTGTGTTCTGTGCTGTTAGTTTTATGTCAACTGGACACACAATACGATCATTTATGAAGAACAACTTTATATTTTTCAAAAACAACTTTATTAAGAAATAGCTTATACACATTACATATTTAAGACACACAATTCAGATCTTTTGTTATATTTACAGTTGGACAACCAGCACAAACTAGTTCAGTCATCTCAACAAAATTCCGAAGAACTTTAAATTGAGAAAATATCTCCTTGAGATTGGTCTGTAGGCAAGTCAGTTGAGTAATTTTTTGATTAATGATTGTTATGGAAGGACCCAGCCCATGCTATGTCCATTTGGCCAAATAATAGTAGTGAGTTTTCCCTTGCTGTAATCTGTCTAGCTGTAGGTTCTAGTACCAAGTATGGGTTTCTTGGCAAGTGGTGGTTGGCTACTCCTCTAATGTTCATGTCTTTATTGCAACAGTGGGAATGTCTTGCCAAGCTAGTCAATATTGTAGCTCACAAGATTTATATATGGGCAATAGTGGTGCTTCCCTTTCTTCTCTGGTATCATTCATAATTACTTTCAGCAGAGTGAAAGCTAACAAGTTGGAATGATGCTTCCAGGCCAGTACCATCTTGATACCCATTTCTCCATGAGTCAAGTATCTGGTGTCTACACTAATAGAGTCTTAGGATCAAGTTTGAGTGGATAATTGTCTTAGTAGGGATTCCATTGCTTCAATAAATACCTTGACCAAAGCAACTTGGGGAGAAAATGGTTTATTTTACTCACAGTTCCATAGAACAGTTCATCATCCAAAACAGTGAGGGGAAAAACTTACACAGGGCAGGGACCTCGAGGCAGGAGCTGATGCAGAAGCCATGAAGAAGTGCTACTTACTGGCTTGCTCCTCATCGCTTGCTCAGCCTGCTTTCTTATAGAGCCTGGGACTACCAGCCCAGGAATGGCACAGCACACAATGTTCTGAGCCCTCCCACATCAATCACTAGTTAGAAAAATGCTTTACAGCCAAATCATATGGAAGCATTTTCTCAATTAAGCTCCCCCCTTTTCAGATAATACTAGCTTGTGTCACATTGACATAAAACCACCCAGGACAGTAACTAATACTATTGGCAATAACATAATGTCTGGGGATCTTTGGGATCTTACTGGCCAACAGCTCTAAAGAAGTCACACACTCTTGGCACTAGGCTTTTTATTCACTACTTCTTTAGTCTAATAGAGGCACTATTGCCCCATTGTAGATAAACTCCACTTTAAAACTCAGTGTGTGTGTATCTATGTATGGAAGTTTCTATAGTAGTAGGTTTCTATATGATTTAAAAAAATGCTTTTTAGTGTTATTTCCTCCCCATATGTTCTCCTCAACCTTGCTATCTACCCCTTCACTTTAACTCAAACCTTCCTATTCCGTTATCCTCTTTACTATTTTATACGAATATATTCTATCTCCCCTCATTTGAAAGCTATGCCCCATGGTTCCTTATTAGTTTCTTGACCTCTATGGGTATTCCAAGTGAAATAGATATATTTGGTTCAAAGATTCAGAGCTAGCATTCACAAATGAGAAAGAATATTTGTCTTTCTGCAGCTGAGTTAGCTCACTCAGAATGATTGCTTCCAGTCCATTCATCCACCTATGAATTTCATAATTTTATTTTTCTTAATGGCTGAATAATATTCCATTGTGTAAAAATACCCCATTTTCATTATCCATTCATCAGTTGGTAAACATACAGGATGTGTCAGTTTTCCAGGCTACTGCAACTACAGCAACAAGGAACATGGATAAACCAGGTATCTAGATAGTAGAAGATAGAGTTCTTGAGGTATATGCTCAAGAGTGGTACAGCTGGTTTATGTGATAGATCTGTTTTCATCCTTTCAAGAAACCTTTACAGTGAGCTCCATGGTGGCTGCACAAATATACATCCCCAACGGCAGTGAATAATTGTTCTTCTTTCTACACATCCATGCCAGCATTTGTCATAATTTAATTTTCAGATCTTAGCCATTCTGACTGGGATATGATGACATCTCAAAGCAACACTTTGTTTTTCTTTTAAAAACATAAAAGGAATTTACCCGTGACTTCCTAGATATATTTGGCTTGTAAATACAAGACTGCAAATGTATTAAGAGACTATTTTGTTAAAGTTTCTATCTTGTTTCATTTCAAGACCTCACAAGTTGAAGTCTCATGAGAGAGCTACATTGGTCTATGTGAAACTCCTTATTTCAGACTTCTGTTTTTATGTAGTGGATAACTTCATTTCTAGACAATACTGATAGAAAGTCTTTCTATTATGGCTTCTAAGGATTTCATCAGAGGGCCAACAGTTTTTCTTTTCTCTTTTTGGACTGGGATTTTGATTTGAAAAAGAAATACTTTGGTGAAAATGCTGCCAAGGATTGTGAAAACCATGAAAGAGTGGAATATATCCCCCAAATGAAATTGATCCCCTTTGTGAAATTCAAAGATTACACTGAGAGTTTTACAACAACAAAAAGACCGACCAGGTGCTGAAAATTGTCCAAAATGTAAAAAGCATCAACAAACCACAGAGAAATCAGATTTATGGTTCCTGTTCCCAGTGGTACATCTCAAACTTTTTAAAGTCGATGCCTGAGAGACAATAGATACTTGAATTGATTTTTTTTTTCTATCACTGACTTGGCTGTATCAGAATTCCTAATTAATTCAAATGCAGGCTATTGATTCTGTAATTTGGTTGCTGTTTCCAGCCACAAGGGGAGGATGGGAGGAGTACACCATACTGACTTTGCAAAAGATAAAGATGATGGGAAAGGGTTTCATTTTGACGACAGTGATATCATCAATGCATCCGAAGATAAAATTGTGTCCAAAGCAGCAAACACAGTCTTCTACTAGAGAAGAGTCAGGTTTAGTGGAACTGGCTTTTTTCCTCTTGATCAAGAAACTTCATCTGTCTCCCTAATGGTTAAGGATGTTGAACATTTGTTTAAAATATTTCTCAGATGCTCACACGTTGTCTTTTGGGGACTATTTAATTTCATGTTCTATTCTTAAAATAGGATTGCTTATTTTCTTGATGCTTACTCTTTTGAGTTCTTTGTGTATTCTAGGCAGTATCCTTTTGTTGGATATACATCCAGGAAAGATTTCTTTTTCCATTTTCTGTTCTTCCTCTCCCTATTGTGATGATATTCTTTCCTGTAAGAAACTTTTTTAATTTCATGAGATTCCATTTGTTAACTGTTGAACTCTTTAAAAATACGTTATTATTTATGTGTATAGATGCCTTGTCTGCATGTATGTTTGTATCACATGAATGCCTGGTGCCTGAGGAGGCCAGAAGAGGGCATTGAATTCCTAGGCACTGGAGTTACAGAGGGCTGTAAGCAGCCTTGTGGATGCTGGGAGTCAAGTTCAGGTTCTTTGAGAAAAGAGTCTGTGCTCTTAACTCCCCATCCTAATTGTTGATTTTAATGACCACCTACAGCCATCTGATTTTTGATAAAGAGGCCAACAATACATATTGAATAAAAGACAGTATATTCAACAAATGGTGTAGGCCGAACTGGATAACTATATAGAAAAATGAAACTCTATCACTGTCTCTCACCCTTGAACAAACTCAGCTCCAGACTGATAAGAAACGATACACTGACCTGGTAAAAAAGAAAATGATTATGTGTGAACTCATTGGCATAATTTTTTTAAAAAATTTAAGATTATTTACTTTCTACCTGTAGAAAAACTTCTAGAAATTTCTTCACTTTAAGTTTTCAACTTTATCTTAGACCTTTTACAATAGTCTTATTCTAAACTTTTCTACATGCAATTATATATAATTTTTAATTCCTGAGAACATATATCTGCACTTTTTGTCTTGATATATTAGTAGTCTGCCAATATTGTCTTTTATCCAAAGCCCAGTTTTGCTAGCAATTTCTACTGTATCTATCTACCCCGCTAGTGATGAACCCACATTTCCCTCAATCCTTATTCTACAACAATGCCATAATAGACATCCTATGTATGTCATGTCTACTATGCACCTGCACAGACATACCTAATTAAGAGCAGGCTTTCTGGTCTATAAGTTCTATGTCTCCAGGGTGAGCAAGTAGGGGTGATCTCTTATGCCAGCCCTAGCACTGGACAGTGGTACCTACATTCATGTTCCTACCTCCCCTTGCAATTTTTTTTCCCTTCCTGCTTTAGTCATCCAGTAGCTATAACATGATATGTGTTCTTACTTCTCTGATTATTGGTGTGTTTTATTATGTGCTTATTGCCTATTTGTGCATGTATTCTTTTGCACATTTTCCAAATTTAAAAATAAAATAAAACAAAACAACAAAATCCCTCTATCTTCTGCCCATTGACTTGAACTTGAAGGCATTTCTTAGTTACCCGAGTATTTTGGAAGATTTAGATTGTAGAGGTGAGTGGCTCTTCTTCCAGCCGGAGACCCAATCTCTAGGATCTAGGCCTTGAGGCACAACTATGCTTCCCCACCCCCACCCACTGCTGCCCCAATTATAGGTCAGCAAGAAAGACTTTTGTGGGCAGGTCTCCGCTCTGGACCCTGGGATCTACAAAACCCATTCCCTACTCCAAACCCACTCATCCCCCTGCAACCTCAGAGGCTTCCTGAGACACAGAATCTGACTCCCACTGGACCAAGAATGGCCCTGAGAGACAAAATCCACCAGTGCCAATTGGAACGTGAAAAGCTCCCTGAGATAGACTCCACCAGCTCTGATTGGACCAAGAGTGGCTCCCTGAGACACAGACACAGCCAGAGTAGGTTGGACCAAGAGCAGCTTCCCTAGTCACAAACACCTCTTGCACTGATTGGAGGAAGAGATGGATGGATGCCAGTACAAGAATACATTCAATAACAAAGAGCAATGGGACCACCAGGACCTCTCATTTCTACAGCAGCAAGACCCGAGCATCCAGATGTAGAAGAAGCAGAAAAAAAAAAAAAAACCTTAAAAATGACTTTATGAAGATGATAGAGGCCTTTACAGAGACAATGGAAAAAAATTCTGTTAAAGAAATTGAGGAGAATACAAACAAAAAATTGAAAGAGTCAACAAATCCCCTAAAGAAAGTCAAGAAAACCAAGAAAAAACAATCAAATGGGTGAAGAAAACATTTCGAGACCAGAAAATTGAAATAGAAACAATAAAGAAGACACAAGCTGAGGGAATGCTGGAAATGGAAAGTCTGAGTAAATGAACAGGAAAAAATTGCAGAAGAATCTTTGGCATTAAGTATATAATAGAGGAATTAGCTTTGTCAGCAAAGAAAACACTAGAGCTAAAAAAGTCATAACACGAAAGTCCAAAAAATTTGGGACACCATAAAAAGACAAAACCTAAGAATAATAGGGATAGAAGAAGGAGAAGAATATCTTCTCAAAGGCACAGCAAATATATTCAACAAAATCATAGAAGAAAATGTTCCCAGCCAAAAAGGAAATGTATATGAAGATACAAGAAGCTTACAGTCTAGACCCCCATAAGTCCCCTTGCCACATAATAATTAAACCATTAAACACATAGAAATGATATTAAGAGCTGAAAAGGAAAGAAGGCCATGTAACTTATAAAGGCAGATCCATCAGAATAACACCCAGCTTCTAAATGGAGAATCTGAAAGCCAGAAGGTCCTGGACAGATGTTATGCAGACACTAAGAGACCACAGATGCCAGCTCAGACTACTATACCCAGCAAAACTCTCAATCACTATGGGCTCAGTAAACAAGATATTCCATGATAAGACCAGATTTAAACACTACCTATTCGCAAACCCAGCCCTATTGAAAGCACCAGAAGGAAAACTCCAACCTAAAAAAGTTAGATACAACCACAAAAACATAGACAATATCTCATACCGACAAATCCAGAAGAAAGGAAACACACACATACTACCATAAAATAACCCAACAAACAGAAATTAACAATCAGTGGCCATTAATATCCCTTAATATCAATGGATTCAATTTGCTGATAAAAACATACAAGCTAACAGAATGGAAATGAAAGCAAGTTTTATCCTTCCCCTGAACACAAGAAGCACACACCTCAACTTCAAAGACAGACATTACCTCAGACTTAAGAAACAAGATGGTGTAGCTATTCTAATATCTAAAAAAATAGACTTCAAATTAAAATCAATCAAAACAGATCTGGAAGGACATTACATATTCATCATGGCAGAAAATCCATCAAGATGAAGTCTTAATTCCAAATATTTATGCCCCAAATACAGAAGTACTCACCTATATAAGAAACATTACTAAAGCTTAAATATCACATCAAACCCCACACATTAAGAGTGGGAGACTTCAATCCCCCACTCTCACCAATGGACAGGTCTGTCAGATAGAAACTTAAGAGAGAAATAAGAGAACTAACAGACGCTATGACTCAAGACAATAGATACATACAAAACATTCCACCCAAACACAAAAGAATATACCTTCTTCTCAGCACCCCATGGAACCTCTAAAACTGATGACATTCTCAGTCATAAAGAAAATATTGATGGTTACAAAAACTGGAATAACTTCTTGTATCCTATCAGACCACCAGGGAATGAAGTTAGAGGCCAGCAACAGCACAAACCAGAGAAAGCCTACAAACTCATGGAAACTGAACAACTCTCAACTGAACCACCTCTGACTCAAGGAAGAAATAAAGAAAGAAATTAAAGACTTGCTAGAATTCAGTGAAAATAAATATACAACACACCCAAACTCATGGTACATAGAAAAGCAGTGCTAAGAGAACAATTTATATCACTAAGTGCCTACATAAAGAAGTCAGAGAAATCTCACACTAGCAAAGTAACATCATACTTGAAAGCTCTAAAACAAAATAAAAGCAAACGTACACAGGAGGAATAGACTCCAGGAAATAATCAAATTCAGGGCTGAAATCAATAAAATAGAAAGAAAAAGAAAGAGAAAAATATAAAGAATCAATGAAACAAAGACTTTGTTCTTTGAGAAAATCAACAAGTTAGCAAGCCCTTATCCAAACTAACCAAAAGGCAGAGAGAAAACGTCCAAATGAACAACATCAGAATTGAAAAGGGAGACGTAAGAACTGACAATGGGGAAATTCAGAGAATCATCAGGTCATACTCCAAAAACCTGTACTCCACAAAGTTGGAAAATTTAAAAGAAATGGGCAATTTCCTGGATAGGTATCATATCCCAAAATTAAATCAAGACTAGATAAACAATTTAAATTTATCTATAACCCCTAAAAGATAGAAGCAGTTATTAAATGTCTCCCAACAACAAAAGCCCAGGGCCAGATGGTTTCAATACAGATTTCTATCAGAATTTCAATAAGAAGCGAATACCAATACTCTTCAAATTTTTCCACATACTAGAAACAGAAGGAACATTGCCAAACTTTTTATGAGGCTACAGCCACCCTGATACCCAATTATATAAAGACTCAACAAAAAAAAAAGAGAATTACAGATGAATCTTTCTCATGAACATTAAAGCAAAAATACTCAATAACGTACTGGCAAACCAAATCCAAAAACATAAAAAACATCATTCACCCAATGAAACAAATTGAAAAAACAAAAAACCCATATGATGATTTCATTAGATGCTGAAAAAGCCTTCAGCAAAATTCAACACCCCTTCATCATAAAGGTCTTTGTGAGATCAGGAATATAAAGAATATACCTAAACATAATAAAGACAATTTCCAGCAATCTAACATTTAAAAATCAAGTTAAAAGGAGAGAAACTCAAAGTGATTCCATTAAAATCAGGAACAAGACAAGGCTGCCCACTCTCCCTGTATCTACTCAATACAGTTCTCAAGGTTCTATCTGGAGCAATAAGACAACAAAAGGAGACCAAGAAGATACAAATTGGAAAGAAAAAGTCAAACTTTCGCTATTTACAGATGATATGATGCTATACATAAATGACTCCAAAAAATTCTACCATGGAACTCCTACAGCTGATTAACACCTTCTGTAATGTCACAAGATACCAGATGTACAACAAGAAAATATCAATAGCCCTCCTATATACAAATGATAAATGGGTTGAGAAAAAAAAATCGGAGAAACATTACTCTTTATAATGGCCACAAATAATATAAAGTACCTTTTGATAATTCTAACTAAGCAAGTGAAAGACCTGTATGACAATTTCTTTGAAGAAAGAAATTAAAGAAGGTATATGAAATGAAAATATCTCCTATGCCCATGGATAAAAAGAACCAACGTAATAAAAATGGCAATTTTATCAAAAGCAATCTACAATTTCAATGCAATCCCTATCAAAATTTCAACACAATTTCTCTCAGACCTTGAAAGAACAATATTCAACTTCATATGGAAAAACAAAAAAATCCATGATAGTGAAAACAGTCCTGTACCATAAAGTAACTTCTGGAGGCATCACCATTCCTGACTTCAAGTTCTACTATAGAGCTATAGTAATGAAAAGAGCTTAGTATTGGTACAAAACTAATATGTAGTCTAATGGAATAAAATTGAATACCCTAATATTAATCCACACACCCATGAACACCTGATTTTTGACAAAGAAGCCATAAATATAAATGGAAAGAAGAAACTAACCTCAACAAATGGCTTGCATAACTAGATATTAGCATGCAGAAAACTGCAAATAGATCCATATCTATCACCATGTACAAAACTCAAGTCCAAGTGGATCAAGACATCGTAAATCTAATTACACTGAACCTGACAGAAGACAATATAATAAGTAGCCTTGACCACATTAGCATAGGAGACCACTTCCTAAATATAAGTCTAGTAGTACAGACACTGAGAGTAACAATTAACAAATAGGACCTTCTGAAACTGAAAAGATTCTGTAAGGCAAAGGAAATGGTAAATAAGACAAAAAGACAGCCTACAAAATGGGAAAAGATCTCCACCAATCCTACAATTTGACAGAGAGCTGATCTCCAAAATATATAAAGAACTTAAGAAACAAGACATCAAAATATCAAACAATCCAATTTAAAATTTGACCACAGAATTCTTAACAGAAAAATTTTAAATGACTGAAAGATGTTTAAGGAATTGCTCAGCATCTTTAGCCACCAGGGAATTTCAAATCAAAACAACTCTGAGATATCATCTTACACATGTTAGAATGGTTAAGATAAACAACATGGATGGCAGCTTATGTTGGAGAGGATGTGGAGCAAGGGAAACACTCCTCTACTCCTCCTTACTGAGAAAGTGCAATCTTGTGCATCTACTTTGGAAATCAGTATGGTGACTTCTCAGAAAATTGGGAGTCAATTTACCTCAAATCTAATGATACCACTCGAGCTTATACCCAAAGGATGCTCAATTATACCATAAAAGCACTTGCTCAACTGTGTTTATAGCAGCATTATTTGTAATAGCCAGAACCTGGGAACAGTCTATATGCCTCTCAACTGAGGAATGGATGAGGAAAATGTGGTACATATATGTCTACAGAGTATTATTCAGCAGTAAAAAAAACAATGATATCATGAAATTTGCAGGCAAATGGATGGAACTAGAAACTCTCATCCTGAGTGAGTTAATCCAGACTCAGAAAGATAAACATGGTATGTACTGACTTAAAAGTGATACTAGATGTAAAGCAAAGGGTAACCAGCTCCAGAGAAGCTAGCTAAGAAGAATTATCCTAAGAGAGGTGCATGGATTGTCATGAGTTGGGGAAATAGATGAGATCTGAGTAAACAGGGGTTAAGAGGGGCAATAGAAGGGACAGCATGAGGGATGAGAAAATAAGGGAAAGGGAAGGATGGAGTGGGAGAGCAGTAGAAGAGAGAGTTTGATAGAGGGAGATATCATGGGGTCAGGGAGAATCCTGGTGCTAGGGAAGCTACCAGGAATACAAATATGACCCTAGCTTAGACTACTAGAAATAGTGAAGAGGGTACCTGAGCTGGCCTTCCCCAGTAAGAAGGTTGGTGAATATTCTGTCATCATAGAGCTCTCATCTAGTAACTGATGGAAGCAGATACAGAGATCCACAGCCAAGCACCAGGCCTAGTTATGGGAGTCAGTTGAAGAGAAGGAGAAGGGATTACATGAGCAAGGGATGGGGTGGGGGTCAAGATCATGATAGGGAAACCTACAGAGACAACTGAACCAAGCTAATGGGAGCTCAGGAACTTTAGACCAACAGCCATGGAGTCTGTTTAGTACCGGACTAGGCCCTCTGCATGTGAGAGACAGTTGTGTAGTTTGGTTTGTTTGAAGGACTTTTGGCAGTGGGACCACGATCTATCCCTGGTGCATGAGCTGACTTTTTGGAGCCCATTACCTGTGGTGGGACACCTTGCATAGCCTTGATGCATGGAGAGGGGCATGGAACTGCCTCATTGAATATGTCAAGCTTTGCTGACTCCCCATGGAAGGCCTTACCTTTTTGGAGGAGGGTATGGGGTTGTGTGTAGGGGGAAAAGCCTGGAAGGGCATGAGATGCAGGATGAGAGGGGGATCTGTGGTTGGTATGTAAAATGAATTAAAAATTTTCTTAAATAAAAAAGATTCAGATTGTAAATATGTTCTCTGATTTTACTTGTATGCTTATGAATCGTTTTTCATGATGAGTTTTGCTGAGTAGAAATCCTTACATTTAGTGCACTCAGCTTTCATTGTTTTGGCTAATGGTTTATACTTCTGATGTTTTAAAAAGTTATTTTCAAGACCGCGCTGTAAGGAAAAGCTGTATTTGTTCCTAGAAACTTTTACCTTTTGTATTTATGCTCCTTCTTCCCTTAGAGACTGTCTTTGTGTGTAGTATGAGGAAGGAATCTGGTTTATGTTCCTTTTTGATGCAAGACAATTTTCTTAGCAGTGTTTACTAAGCCATCTGTTCTTACCCATTAATTTTCGATGCTATTTTTTACTGCATAATAGATTTATATATATCTATGAATTTGTCTTTGAGTTTCTCAAACAAAACTCATATTATTTTTTGGCAAATGTCCTAAGTCCTGTTGGTTGGATGCTCCACCTCTTCTTCAAGGCCAAGTTAACTGTGCAGAAACATTTCTTTCTTCATGTAATTTTAGATTAAGTTTGTCAATTCAGAAAATCTGAATAGGATTTTGATTGGTATTGCACTTAATTTATAGGTTAATTTTGGGAAAACAGACTATTGGAATGAAACATTTTTATTCATCAGACTGCCTATGCTTGACAAAATTGTCATATTCAGAATACACAAAGAATTCTTAGAAACCAACAGTACAAAGAAAAAACACCACCATATAAAATAGACAAAGCAGGGCCAAGGAGACAGCTCAGTGGGTAAGGGTATCTACCACCAACTTTGAGCATCAGAGTTTGGTCCTTGAGTTCCATCTTGAGACCCACATTGTGGAAGGAAAAAATCAACTCGTGAAAGTTGACTTCTGATTTCTATATGTGTTCACACATATGCAATGTACACACACACACACACACACACACACACACACCACACACACACACACACACACACACACACACACACACACACACATGTATTTAAAAATGGACAAAACATTTGAATAGAAATTTCAAAAAAGAAGACATGTAAATAGCAAATATGCACGTGAAAATATTCTCTATGTTGTTACTCATGGGGGAGCTGAATATAAACACCTAATGAAATAATGAGAGTAAGAGAATTGTCTGTATGATTTGGGACACCGAGAATGCAGCTTGGTGGAAGTATAAATGTGTAATTACTCCGGAGAAAAGCCTGATAGTTATATGTTTATACATTTACGCTAACCCCACAAACCAAGAAATTTCATATCTGTGTATATACTCAACAGAAATAAAAATGTGTATCTTCAAAAATTTTGTATAACAAGGCCCACAGTGTTAATATTAGTAACAATTCCAAGCTAGAAATAACCTCAATGTCTGCCTACAGGAGAACAAACATGTTATTTTTATAGGTATATAATATAATGTTACTTGGCAACAGAAAGGGCAATCTATCAGTGTGAAACAAAGATGAATCTCAAGAACATTATGTCAAACAACTGGAATCGGAAAGAGTAGCTCATATCACTACATTTACTTGAAATTCAAGGACAGTTACACATAGTCTAAGATTATAAAAATCAGAACAGTGGTTGTCTCCAGGGAAGGCATATTTCCAAGAAGAGACACAATGGGATTTTTGAAATAAAAAAAAGAAATATATCTTTTAGGTTGTGGTGATGATTATGTTTGTCCAAATTTGCCTACAGTAGTCCAAGTTTATATATGCCTACAATTAATGTATTTTTATATACCCACAACTGTCTAAAATTATTCTATTGGATGTTTAAAATTATGTGCATTTTATTTTATAAAAATTATCCCTTAGCCTCTAATATTTCACCCTTAATGTTTTGAGAAAAGGTTGGGTTGCAGCTCAGTGGTACAGCCCTTGTCTAGGATGGATGCCACAATGACGGCAGTCAACTGAAGTGTGGTATCATACCAAGGAATTGGGATCCTTTTTCTAATATGACATGCAGAGAGTAATTTACATTTTTATGTACTACAAAATACTATTATTATTTATTATTATGTGTCTGTCTGTGCCTGTATTGAGTTTTGTATGTGTGAGTGCAGAGGCTTGAGAGGGCCAGACACACCAGCTCTCCCAGAGCTGGAGTTGTAGGGAGTTGTGAACCATCTGATAAGGGTGTTGGGAAGTGTACTCAGCTTTTCTGCTGTTAAGCATTCCCAATTGCTGAAGCATCTCTCCAGCCCCCGTTTTTATGTGTTTTATATGTTACATGGTAAATATGTGCTTAGAGTTGACCCTGTATTTACTATTTCCTCGCCCCATCATATTTTTTATCAGTTAATTTGAGGGACATTTTTTCCTCCAGATTGAATTACATTCTTCAAAATTTTCTTTTAGAGTTTGTTGAGGAACATCATCGGATTCTAGGTCATTCCCTTTCAGTGTGCTGTGATGTTCTTCTGTCTTCTGGTTGCTGTGAGTGCTCAGCTGTATAATTGCTCCTTCTTTGTGGGCAGTGTGCGTATTCTTGCATGCCTTATTTTTGTGTTGTTCTGCAGTTTTTCTATTATGTATCTAGGGCTAGATTTTTCTTTAAATAGAATTCTGCTGGTTGAGAGGCTGGAGAGATGGCTCAGCAGTTACAGGCGTTCATTACCCTTGCAGAGGACCCAAGTTCTATTCCCAGCATCCACATCTGGTGGCTTACAACTCCACGTAACTTCAGTTCCAGGGAGTCTGAGACTCTTTCTGGACTCCAGGGGCACTTACACACACACACACACACACACACACACACACACACACACACACACACACACACACACACACACACACACACACATTAACTAAATCTTTAAAAGTTCTGCTGGTTGGGATTCTTTAGAGGTCCTGAGTCTGAGCTATCTCCTTCAGGTTCCCTGTTTCATTTTGATGATTACCTTTCCTGCCTTCTCTCTTTCTCCTTTGCAGCCTTAATTTAATATGTTTGCCCATTTCACTTTGCTTTTCCCATCTCTCAAGCACTTTTCAGTCTGTCTTTCTAGGTCTGAAGTTCTACAGATTTGTCATTACTACCATATTATTAGCTAGATCACATCTCTTATTGAAGCTATCTGTTGAATTTTAATTTCATATATTTTTTCCATGACAAATAGGTTTGGCCATTTATTTTCATATTTTCAACATATATTTTTATTTATTTAAAATTATAAATGCAAAGGCTTTCAATAATTATTGATTGTTTTAATTAAGTATATATTGTATGATGAACATGTTTGCCCCAGTGGCCTGTCTGCCTCTAATCAATCTTTTTTTGTTTCTCAGACACAGCTTAGACTCTACTCTTAGGCCACATAAACATATATGAGTTTATAAATCTATAGAGTTAGAGTTAGAAATGAGACAAACTTATTTGTCTTTCTGAGACTACCTTAATTACCTTACTATTATCTTTATATGTCTTTATTTTCTTGCAAATGGCATAGCTCCATTATTTCTTATTGCTAATAAAATCCCATTGCCTGGGACACCACATTTTTTTATCCATCCCTCTGCTGTTGGACACCTGGCTCATTTCCATAATGTCAGTATTGTGAATAGTCCTGCAATAGGAACCACTGTATAGGTGTCCCGTGCCATGTTGATCTCAAGTCCGTTGTGTTAAATATTCAAGTGTGCCACATCAGAGTCCTATGGGAGTTTTATTTAGACTTTGAAGAAACCCCATACTGATTTCCATACTGGCTGGACTAATTTATATTCTGTCCAGCAGAATGTATAAGGATTCCCTTGTCTATACTCTCATTAGCATTTAATATGGCTGCCTTTTCGATTGAGGTAAGGCGGGTTTTCTGTGTAGTTGGATTTGCGTGTCTTTGTTGTATATTTTCCTTTGGTGGTCTGTGTCTTTGTGTTTGTGTTTCAAGTGTTCTGAGATGGATCCCACTGATACCTGTTTCTTCTGCCCTTCCACAGACCGCTATGTTTGCTTTCCATGCTTTGTGACCTTTGGTTTTGCTTATTGCCACAAGATTCTATTTCCTGGAATGGATTTATCAGGTGTCATTCTTAAGGCTTGAGTTGAAGAGAATACCTTTTGTTTGTTCCTCTGGTAATTCTGTTTACTGAGGACCACTGTAGAGGCAGGTTCTGGCCTAAGGGACAGTAATTGTGGGATGAAAGGCAGCAGGAGGGTGCAAACTCTGAAGGGATGTTTCTTCTTTAGGTGTAAAATAGTGCAGGTTTGCAGGTTGCCCTTCAGGGCTACTTCATCCAATGTGGGAGTGTAACTTCCCAGGAGGAATGTCAGGTCTGACTCTATTGGAGAGGCCATGGTCCTTATTTCTTGGACTCTTTAGCCCACTAGGCTGTGAAAATTGAAGCTTAAATTTATCAGATTAAACAAATGCCCTTAAGTTGCCTCCATGCTCCATTGAACTTCCCAGGATCAATCTTCATTTAGTTTTTGGCCTCTGAAAATTCATTACTTTCCTGCTGGCTCATTCTCACATTTACACAGATTAAAACAAAATCTATGTAGCTAGTGTATTTGTTTTTGCCCAAAAGGGTTGATTGAGATAACCAGTCTATTGTGAGAAACAAGAGTTTATGTATTTACATTTTATTTTATTCTTATAAAATGCCCATTTGATGTGTAAGTAAACATTTATTTTTTCACAAATTAAGACTGTATCGGTATACTAATGTAGCTATACATGCACATAATTTGTAAATGAACAAATAGTTCATTTAAGTTATGCAAAACAAATAGTTACAAGATATCACATCTCCAAGTCACTCCATGACCCTTATCTATCCCTTGAATGCTGTGGACATGGCAAAATGAAAACTTACTAGACCTCTGAACCTTACTAGACCTTCTGGAACCTCTAAGCTTCATTCTTGAGATTTCTTATTCTAGGGTAGACTAAGAATTATGCAAATTCAGCTGGTTATTTTATAACTTCCCAAGTCTTGAAAATTTTCAAAGGTGTTTTGCTTGCTTCTCAGTGGCTGGTTGTTGTTTTAATCTGTTTTACCAGCAGCTGGTGATCAGACTCTGGATTCCAGCATCCTGTAGTAAACAATTGCTGTGTCTTGTCCCTTCTCCAGTGGGCTGCCCTTCAGGGCTACAGTTACAAAACTAAAGATCTGTCACTTCAGAGGAAGTTTTTGAAGTTGGAAATGAGACTCACGATAGAGAAACACTTGCCTTTGTTAGATTGATATGACCTTGGTAGAAGAACCCACTTTTTACCAGTCCTGGTTGGGAAGAGTAATAACCTCATTAATGAATTATCTCTTACTTACAAGACAAATTTGACTCATTTCTTTCTTTAAAAGATGGTGTCATTGATTAACTGTAGCCATTAGTGACCGTGGGTAGATGCATCAGCTCACCCTTTGAAGATGGTTGATGTTTGCATTCTCTGCTAGGAAGCAAAGCCAGCTTTCTGGTAACCCAAATGCTTCCAAGTTATCTAAAGAGCAGTTTTACAGTTCCATATAATTATTAGCAAAAAACCAAAAACCAAAACCAAACCAAACCAAATCAAAACAACAACAAAAAACCCTGCAAGATTTAATACATAGTCATGGAGACACATACTTCTAACCTCTAAGTGAGGAGTGGGCTTCTAACTCTGAGCTAAATGATATGCAGAATGTGCTGGCAGTGATCATACTGTTGAGCATGCAATTCACAGGCATGGTGAGAACCACGATAATGAGTCTGACTGTAGCGAAGCACTTAACTAAAGCTCCAACGCCAGAGTGGAATCTATCACACCAATTTAGTAACTTAAGACCAAAGCCAAATGCTAATTTTTACAAAAAGGCATCAAAGTTTCATTTTTGAAAAGTCGACTGAACTAGGTCAGATTAAAACTCAAGCCTATGTATTATTAAAATAATTGAATTGGGCTATCAAAATATCAGACTGAGCTTGAGTCAGAATTCCATATGTTCTTGATTATAGATAAGTTTCCCCTTTATGAACTAAATTAGAGGGAATGGCAGTTTCACTTTCAGACAATGAAATGATGGCACTGGTCTGATTAGCCTTCAGAGGGAAGGTACAGATGTGCCCAGAATCACAATGTCGAGCCTGACTCTCCTGTGGTGATCATAAGCCATCAGCCCTTCTTTAACATGCCGTGCATGCGTCTCTTCACTCCGTGAGGCATCTTTGACTGAATTTGGGGGTGGACATTGTAGCTAGCCTGTGATTCACCTATGAGGGAACCAACTAGCTGAACTGGTTCTCTGGAGGCACAGAGCCACGTCCTGCTGGTTGTGCTTTTCATGAATGGCTGAGGAAACATTCGCAAAGGACACTTGTTCCAGGTCCCACCAACGGTTCTGTCTTTTCTGGGTGAAGCTGATTGCTTTTGGCTCTGCTAGTGCAGTGTTTTCCATCAAATCTGTCTCTCCTTTGCGGGGGTATTTATTATGTGCCATTTTCAAAATAAAAGGAACGCGGAGCAATCATCCAGCAAAACCATAAAACATTTTATTATCCGAGACGGTGAGGGGACAGTTTTGACATACAACGCTGGGAACGGCAATGGCCGAACAATGTGGTACTAAAACGTGATTTAATGAGGCTTGGAGGATTCAGTCAGAAAAGTTCCACTCTGTCTTGGGCATGGGGGGAGTTGAGCTGGCATGGGCACCTGAATGAGAAGCATCTCTCTAGGTAGGCCTCAGACAGCAACTGTGATCTGCCTTGTTGTCCCTGACAACCCTTCTCAGGGAGACTTCATTGGTAGAAACTTATGACTGATTTAGAGGACCCCAATCTTGGCGCAGTTTCTCAGTGGCTTCCGTTTTACAAGGCCAGCAGTTAAACTAACAAAAGCCTGAATACATTTTCCTCTATACCCATTGATTGCCAGCTGAGAGCTGGATGCTGTCAATTCAACTTTTTTTTTAAAATATTTTATTCCACTGGAATTGAGGTCCTCTGCCCTCTAATCAAAGACACTATATCATCTTGGGCAACAATTTTTACTTTTCTTTTGGGGGAAAAACTCATTAGCAGATGGCGACTTATGAAGTCAACCATCATCTTTGAATTTGATCTCGTATAACTTTCCAGTCCAGCTGAATTGCATCTACCTGTTATACTTAAAAAAAAATTGATTGACACATCAGCCTTTGAGTTATAAACTTCATATATTCACTGACCAGTCCAAGCACCACTTCATTATCTTCTGTATTGAAGTAGATGTGTTCATGAAATATATATCTAGTGTATGTGGTACCATGGGGAGAAATTCATGGGAGTGTGGAAGATGTAAATGCCTGAGTTCTTGTTCCGAGGGGGCAGATGAAATAGAAGGTAAAAGGTGCACACGAGTGAAGAGAAATTTGACATTGCATTATTATATAAGCTCAGTGGGGATGGCCTAGTCTCCAACGGTGGTTTTAAATTAGACCAGCTAACAGGGTTGCCTGGAATTGTTTGAAAAGACGGTTGATTAGGCATAGCATTTGAGACAGTAATTCAACTTGCCTATAGAAGGGTACATACTGTAGGTCTTAGAGAAACTTCCGCATGACCCAGTAAATAGTCATAGCTGAGCAACAGTATCCTAGGAGAGACACAGTTAGGTTTTGAGTTGTCTTGCTTTATGATTCGGGTTCTACTCTGGATTTTATCGTTCTTTAGGTCAATAAGAGCTTTCTTTTCTCTCTAGCCCTGTATGTATCTAAATTATAGCCCATTATTCTTCTATGGAAATTTCTTTCCAAGTCTACTCATCTCAATAGCCTGGGTCATCAGAATATGGTCTATAAATATTTGTTGACTGAGAGAGTGAAATGATGGGCTGGGTGACCTTTACCAAGATGAATGAAATCTGCTTAGGAAACATTGTCTTCACATTCGTCAGTAAGGAGAGAAAGGTTGGCATTATGCTATCTTTTCCTTATCTCATAAATATTACATATGACCCAATTAAATAGATGTCTTTCTCTCACAATTCTTGGTTCTTTTAATGATAAATGTACAATACAGATACTAGGCATTCTAAGGGACAGTTGACCCTAGATTAACACTTACATTCTAGCTTGTATCAAGTGGGTGGGTGTTGATGAGCTTATAAGAGAGCTGTTTCTTGTAAAGTAAGTTCACTAATGTTGTCTCAAGGAGATGGCTGACTTTAAAAATATTGAGAACATTTCTAGGGTCTAGAGTCTAAGCAGAAAATAGCAGTCTGAGAGCCTGGTAGTGAGCAAGGGGCAGTGTCTCCCTACAGCTATTTCATCCCACTGGTATCATTGACCTTTTAAGTTATTCCTTTCATCAAAGCATCCCTTTCAAACCTTATTTGCAGGTTCATCTATTTCTTTAGTGAGGAAGAAATGAGATTAGTATTTTCAAGAGACTTGTGGTTAGGACCATCTATAGGGACAAATTAACTATTGATGCCTTTCTTTTTCTGTAAATGTATCTAACAGTGTTCATAAGTACCTCTCTCCTCGTAATAAGCAGACTTTGGCATAATGAAAATGAGCCACATATTCTAGATCACAGGAAGGAAGGCTTCTGCTTCTCAGAGCACACACTGGCTTTTTAGGTGTTGTAAATTTTGTTCTACAGGTTTCTGAAATGCAGGCTCATTTGTTTATTTGAGAGCTCCAGCTCAGAGCCATCCTTGGCACTGTCTCCACCCCCTGGTGCTCACTGCAGGCTGGGCTGAGGGCTGACCTCCCTCCACTGTTGCCAACAAGAAGCTGGCCTTCTGCCTTATGTTTAATTAGCAGATTTTTTTCTCTTTTGAGATCAAAAGTGCCTTAAATCTTTCCTATTTGGGGAAAACGAGGTCCAAGGACTCTTTAGGTCAATCTTTAAATCACTTTATCCCTCCAGAGTCTGCTTTTCCCATGTTGCCCTTGCCTATTTCTTTCGAAAAAAACAAAAACAAAAACAACCCTGAGTTCACTAGGGAAACCTGAATCATTTCAGGTGAATTAAATATCCCTTCCTCTTCTAAACCACTCTGGGGAGCAAATAGAAGTGTCACATGCTGGTGGTTCAGGCAAAGTGCGTTTCTTTTCTTTGCTAGTGTGTGGTTCTTTCTTTCCTTATGTTACGACAAGGCAGATTTTGTCAAGACAGCAGAGCATAGACAGAGCCAGTCATTTGAAGGCTTTGGAAGGAGCTGTGTGGTTAGTCCCAGATCCTTCCCCAAGCAGCAGGCTGGAATCATTTCCTAATGTCAGGGTGCTTCAACTTTTACCTTGTGAGCAAAGCGATTCTGCATGTCAAATCCTGAATTTAAATGAATGTGAAGCTCTGTTGTGAAGCCCTCACTTCTCTTTGCAGCTACAGCTGGGCAGCCACCAGAGAGTTTTCAGGCTAGACATGTTTTTCCCCAACATCTGTCAGCTTAGCTAAATCAGAGCTCCAAATGAACAGTGTAATACCCAAGATCATTATCTGGATTTGTGACACTCCCTCCCACCTCTCCCCAGAGGATTTGGGATTCAAAATAAAAAACAACATTTGTAAGGGATCAGAAGAGGTAGGAGTTTCACCTTTATTATTGTTATCACTAATAATGCATTTTCATTAACATGGTTTTAATAGTATGGAACAAGAAAAATGAAGCATGCCCCCTCACCATTGACAGGCTCTTCAGTGCCTTTTGCATAAGGTACTGTATCTGCCACTCATTCAACTCAAGATAAGCCTATTAATTAAGCTCATGTCTACAGGTGCAGTCTGCTAAGCTGTAATTTTCCACTCAGAGTTAACTGAAAATTTACAGATGTTCTCTTGGTTTAACATGTTTTCACAACATCAAAAAAGATATGGTCTGTGTTCCAGGTAGAAGAAGAGTTAATGTGGTAATCAAATCAACAGGTATTTATTGAGTGACTACTTGATGGTCACCTGGACGCTACTGTTGTAGAGGATACACATTAAGAGAGAACCCATCTTTAATGAGAAAACATAACTCACATTCATAAGCTCACGGCCTAGTGGCCAGAGCACAGCATCTGAAGTGTGGCCAACATGGTTGAAAAATACACAGGCTGACAGGATGGTGCAGCAGGTAACAGCATATGTCACACAAGCCCGGTGATCTGAACTCAATTCCCGGACCCACAACAGAAGGAGAAAATCGACACAAAATTGTTCTCTGACCTTCACAGGTGTGGCTATATATCATATCAAATGCATGTGCGTATACACACACACACACACACACACACACACACACACACACACCCAAAATCATGCTTAAAAGAAAGAAATCCAGTTCCAGAGCTTAAAAATTGGCTTGATTTGAAAACTTACATTATAAACATCTGGTTTCTTTATGTTAAAATAGAGATGTAAGCATGTTAGGATGTGCTGTCTTGAATGTGAAGTATTCCTCACAGGCTTCCTTCTGTGTTGAGTATTTGCTTTCTACTTGGTGGTGCTATTTTGGGTGGTTCTAGGAACTTTCAGAGGCAGGCCAAGGTGGGGGAAGTAGATCACTGGGGGGGGGGGAGTGTCAATCCTTGGTGGTATCTTGTCCCCAAGTGCTTCCTTTCTTACTCTGCTTCCTACCTTGGCATGAGATGAATAGTTTCCTAATGCCATCCATACTTGCTGCCTAGATGCTCTGGCTTCACACAGATCCTAAAACCCAGTCTAGGGACCGTCCACTGAACTATCTGAGACCATGAGCTAAGACAAAGCCTTTCCCCTTGGAGTTATTGTACTAGGGTTTCTGTCATAGCAATGAGAAGGGTTAGGTAATCTCGAACTGCTGTGAGCACCTACCACATCAGAGACACTCCAAAAACATTGTTTTAAGTAGGCATATTGTATAATATATTATCACTTATTAGTTATAGAAGTGCTCAGCGGCTCAGAGAACCTCTCCGGTGAAATAGATGAGTAAGTAAGTGTTGAACATATCCAAGGAAACTCTTAGAAATAACAGACTCAGATTGCTATAAAGAAATACAGAGGAACACAGGTCCAACCAACTCCTTCTACCAACACAGAAAGAGAAAGAGGCTCAGACAAACTGCCCAGTAAATTACTGACAGGTGGCAGGTTAGCTTGTACGTGTGATCCCACTTGGGGAGATAGTATTGTGGAATATGGCAGTTTTCAGACTTGGTGGCATATCAGGATACCTGTGACACTTTTGGAAATAAGAGTAAAAAGGTGGTCTGATTCATGGGGCTTGAAGTGAGGTCCAGAAGAATGTTATCTTAGCAGGTTCTTAGCTTGCAGGCCAGTCCATTGGTGTATCATAAAGTTCTTTGAACTTGGAGTCATCAGTGTGTGATCAGAGCAAGTCAACTTTTTCTGTTCTTCATTGTCTTGGGTATCTCTTGAAAAAATTTTACTGGCTGAGATTCTAGTTTCTTCCACCTCTCATAAGGACTTGATATTACTGTTTCAGCTCAAGCCAGTGACCTCATTGCAGTGACCAAAATCCTTACAAAAAGAAATTTAAAGGAGAAAGAATTTATTCTGGTTTATAGTTGGAGGGGATCATTACAATATGGTGGAGGAGGTGTGGCAGGAGGAAGCTGGCTAGTTATCCTTCAACTATAGTTAGGAAGTAGAGAGTGACCAGAAAACAGGGCTGGGCTGTAAAACCTTAAGTCCCACTCCTACTGATTCACTTCCTCTCATAAAACTTCACCCTCTTAAAGGCTCCACAACCTTCTCAACAACACTAGTGACCTGGGGACCAAGTATTCAAACATTCAAACCACAGCAGCTAGGATTGATGTTTGAGAAAGATTTGACTTTGAGGTGATGATGGTAGTGGTGAGGGCTAACCAAGGTGGGAGAGGGAAGGTGAGACCATAAACTGTACCCCGTCAGGGTGGAGGTTCCCTTAAGAGAAGGAGATAGTTACAAAGTAACATGATCAGAGGAAAGTTTCAGTCTGGAGAGCCCTGTGGGGTGGTACAGTTTTCACACTTTGCTATACTACTACCCAAGTGGTGTTTTCTGGAACACTGGATATGAGGCAAAGAGATCTCTGCATTAATAAGTTTGGGAGATGCTCATGCAGTATTTTGGTCTAGGAGACTCATGGTACACATCCAGGGCTTTGAGGAATCCAATTAACCTTACTTAGTCTGGAATGTGTCACATTTATTTGGTCACAGAGCACTTAAAAGCAATATCTATCAATTAATGTTCCGTGGAACACTTTTGGGAAACGCTATTATAGAAAACAGGGAGTCATTATGAGTTCTGTGTTCAGCTTTAGAGAACTTTTAGGGCAACTTGGGGAAGTGATCATTAGGAAGAATATTTAAGAAGAGCAGAAAATGAACTGGCATTGCTTAGTTTAGCGAAGAGAAGCCTTATGTAATCCATTTTTAGTTGTGTGAATTGGTATAATGAGGAATTTGATTGATTGTTCTTCATATTCGTTGAACATAAAGCCAGGAGAAGTGAGCTTAAGAGTTAGGCCTGGAGAGTTAGGAGGAAGGAAAAAAAAAGCCAGAATCTTTCTGATCAAGGATATAAACTAGAATAGCTTATCTAGGGAAATAATGTAATTTCCCGAGTCTCATCCATCTCGTGCAATAAAATCAGGATAGGCTAGATAAAAAGTCAACTTCCCTCAGGTTTTGTGCCTGCCTTTTGGTACTCAGAGGCCTGCATACTTCATATGAGAGCCGCAGAGCACCGTGGTCATCCAAACAAGGATCTATAACCTAAAGAATCTTATATTTGGAAATACCCGATATCTTGCAGGGCTTTTTTTGGGAAGCCATTATTTTTCTAGGCAGGTCATTTCATTTACAGATCACATTAATTGTTAGGAGGTTCTGCCTTACCAGGAACCCAAATATACCTCACTTGTATCTTCTCTATCTTAAACAGAGTTATTTGTGTTGAAACTCTACAAAATATGGTGACTCCTTTTACCTATGGGGTAATCACTTAGATATTTGAAGACAAGCGCCATATCTATACTAATTCTTCTTTAAGACAAGGAGCCCAAGTTCTTCCTATGCATATTCTAGTTTGAGAATGACCTTACAACAAAGTAGCCCTGGTCCATATTTTCCCAAGAGCCCTGGAAAGTATGCTTAACCACTTTCTTCTCCAGGTCTCAGTGTCTGTATTAGAAAAAGAACTGGGACTGTGCAGTGAATAAACACGGAGTTGAATACAGGTGGCTTTTGAGTAAATCGATTCATGCCTCAGTATCCTTACTTACAAATACCCCATTACTTGGCAACACTCTGGTATGACTGGGTAAGCCCAACTCAGTAACAGGGAGAAAAGGTAACAACCTATTATATTGAGTATACATCAAGTCATGTCATATAACATATAACAAGCAATGTCATATAGCACATTATCCTCTCCACTCACATGCTACAGAAGGAGGAAGTGCTTCAAGGTCATGACGTTTGTCAGTGTTAGCATCAGCTTCCCTCTATAACTCCAAGCTCATGTCTCTCCCATTTCACTCTGTATCTCTGTTGTCCAGTGTCTGGCTGGGGTCCTTTCCCAGAAGCCCTCTGCACTCCTCCAGCGATGAGTTTGGCCCTTGGATGTCCTTGGCCTTAGGATAGGAGCTGATGGGAGGCTTTACGGGCTGAAGGAGAGAGGTCTGGCTGTAGCTGGCTGGCACAGCCAACGTGGCTGGCTTTCACACTCTCTCTAGAGTAGAAGGAGCAGGCACAGAGGCATCCAGGCAGCGTGCATGGTTTATAAAAAGCCATCAGGAGCACCATCTCGGGACTGCAGTCATTTATCCACACTTTTTCCTTGTAAAATGTTACTGACTGTTTTACACCAAGGGCAGTTTATCCTGAATGGGATGTGCAGGCATTCAATTCACCTCTACTTTTTGCCAAGTCTGCTTTTTCACTCCCCCCCCCCTTACTTCTGAAGTTATATATGGTTCTGAGAGAGGAAGCCATTTTCTCTCTGAAGGGGAAAAAAAAGGAGCTGACAGCTTTAAAGAGAAACTTTCCATCATAGGGAAGAACATTTGATTTAAGAGATAATGCCTTTGTTTTTAAAAAATGGAACCCTGCTTCAGTGGTCTTTGTGGTTGTTTGAAATTGACCTGGTTTCTGGTCAGATGTTAAGATCTCCACAGAGAGGATCCTATCAGCATACCTTGTGAGGGTAAATGGAAGACAGATATGATCAGGCCTATTTTTCTAATGGGAAAATTGAAGCCCAAAGAGGTTAAATCACTTGTTTAAGACCACAGTGAAAGGGTGCTGGTATAAGCAATTGCCTTAGCAGCCAGGTTAATAACAGGGAAAGAAGGGAGGGAAAAACCCCCTCCTTCTGGCTAGGCTTCCCTCTTCTCCCACCCCAGCTCTCTCCCGAGCCTCTCTCTAGGCTTTACTGCTCTCCCTATGCCATTTGATGGCAAGTTTGAGTTTCCGTGACATTAAGCAATTGGCTGAGAGTCACACTTAGTTATTGCAAAGTAGGTTTCTAACCCAAACCTTGTGAGTCCGAACTTGAACTTGTCTCCTCCCCAGACCCTCCAGCTCCCTTCATTAGTATCCGCCACTCGCCTGCCCTGGCTTTCGCAGAGAATCTAAATATAATGGATCACTGCTGCAGAATGCCGGGGTATTTTAATTTATAGAAAAGAATAATGGGGTTCAGGTGAATGCCCTCCTCGGTATATTCTCTTTGGAAGGAGGCTTAGCTTTATTGTCCTTTCACTTCCCGTTAGTTCTAGCTAAAGTGATTCCATAATGACATATAAACCTACACATGAGTAATTGATGGCAGCCTCAGGAGCTGGAGCAGGATAAAACCAGACTGACTCGAGTCTCCAGGGTGAAGAATTAACATTTATTGGTTTAGTGAAATGAATTTATGCCCCAATAAAGCCAGTTACGGACTAGACAGTGATTTAATGAGGTGCCTTTTATAAAAAGAACAAATATGAACTTCTGGGCTTGGGATAGATTGTAACTAATATGTCACTTGCTAAGCCACTTTATAGATATATTTAGAGAAAAATTCGTGATATTTCCTTAATCCATGAAATTTGTGTTTAGCTTATTCTGTCTATAGAACTGGAAGTCGAAGGGGAATACAATCCACATCTCTGATCTCCTGGACAGCACATTTGTTCACCGGTCACACAAGATCAAGGCTCCGAGTGTGTCTGGAGTACTGAAGAATAAAGATGAAGACAGATGCCACCATAAAGAAAAAGAAAAGAAATACCAAAACGGACATCCTTTGAGTCCTATATGTCCAGCCTTATATGACTGGAGGTGAGGTCAAAGGGCAGAGAATAAACAACTCCGGGGTGAGGCTGCTGGCCGAGAAGGATACAGTGACCCCTGTCTTTTGTGACTGGACAGCCCCTGTTGCCAAGGGCATTTCTTCTCCCCTGCTTTCCTTTATTCTTCATACAGAAAACCGAGGAAATGGTTGCTTTTGGCAAGAAACTGTGCAGGTCCCAAAGACCGGCGATTCCAGACCCTTTCATTTCATTTTTATGCCCTCGATGTAATCCATCAAGAATCCTCCATAGACTCTACTTTCAAAATGATATCCAAAATGTGGACAGGTCCCACTGTCTCCACCGTTTCCTCCCAGGTTTAGCTGGCCCTTACTTTGTCCTCATGACTCAGCAACATCTTAATTGATCTCACTGCCCTTGTTTCTAAATCTGCCTTGAAGTGCTTTATGTATACCATTTAATCTCCACATAGCAGCCAGAAGTGGGGATCCTCTTAACAGTCCATCTCCTTGTATTAGATTTTTATCACCATGATGTAATTCCCGAGCAAAGCAACTCAAAGGAATAAAGATTTGTTTTGGCTCACAGTCTCAAAGGTGTCAGTCCATCACAGCTGAGAAGATGTGGCAGAGCATAGGTGTTCACTTCATGGCAGCCAAGAAGCAGAAATATGATGATGGCCTATATTAGCTGGCTATTTATTCCACCCAGGTCTTCAGCTTCTGGCTGGTGCCGTCCACCCTCTGGGTGGTTCTTCACTCTTCACATAATCCTCCCTGTAAATGCCCAGGCACCTCTCAATTCATACAAGTTAATAGACGTCCCATTAATACGACTCCTTTATCCCAACATCACAGTGTCTTCCCATCACACACAGAAGAAAGCAGAAACCTACAGAAGAGCGCAGTAGCTCTACACAGCCAGGCACCTTCTATACTCCCCACCCTCTGATCTCATACTCTGTTACCACATCCCTGGCACATTGTTACCACCTCCCTGTTTCTCCAAGGCAGGTTGTACTTCTTCCTCCCTGGCATTCCTGCCTGCCTCTTCTTCTTCCAGATGTACATGCATCCTACCCCTTTGCCCACTCCATGTCTTTCCTCACATCCACCTTCTCAGTGAAGCCCTCTCTATCCTATGTAAAGTGGGAACTCTTCAGCCTCATAGCTGTTCTGACCTTTTACCCTTCTAACATGCTATCTAATCTTCACTTGCTATTATAAATTTTCTTTATCTACCCATAGGCATAAACTGTATGGCGATTGGAATCTGCCTATCTTGCTTATAGATGCATCTGGGAAGTCTAGGAGAGTGTCTACCACATAGAAAGTGCTCAAAATGTGTTGTTGTTGAATGACTAAATGAACAAATAGAAAAGAATTCAGCTGAAAGTCATCCTGAGGAGTTTTATTACTAAAAAAAAAAAAGGCAGAAATAATTCAATTTTGTTATTATAGTCTAATCTTTTTTTTTTTTTTTAATCTCATCTTCACCACAGATTTTATTTGTTCTTTAACTCTGGAGAAGAAGACTTACCAAATTGGTTTTAGGATATATTTTCTACATCTAGGGATTCTTTTGGAATCTTGCAAAAAAAAAAAAAAATTAAGACCTTCAATAAGATGAAGAGGATTTTTCATTGGAATATTTATGACTGAAACCTTTGACTTGATCATATTGGACACTTTTAATTTGAAACAAGGTCTAACAATATGAGGAGAACCTTTCATGATGTCACCATCGATACCAACAAAACATTTGAACAGTCACTGGCTGCAGAGCACTTGGGAAAAATCCTGAGCACTTTAGATGTACAGTGCACACATCTGTGCTGCTGGGAAGCCAGATGTGCTAGCTGGGGAATTTTATGTTCCCAGTGCTTGGAAGCAAGGGTGTCGTATTTCATGCATTTAAATGTACTGTGTGAGACATGCCTCCTAAGAATAAAGCATGGCCACCATAAAATGAAGCAAAAAGTGTATCGGTTCAACTAGAAAGGTCCTGCAGCACTTGGGTTGATTTAAAAAAAAAATTACCTCCTCAGGCACTGTGTAGACTGCAGTTGCCACCCTAATTCACATTTGTACTGACTGTGCAGCTTACAAAGCACTTACTTGAAATAGACCATCTCGTGTCTGGCTTCTGGAAAAGGTTCGCCAAAAGCATGGTCTCTATGGTGCATTGAGGCTATGGGGTTCAGGGTTGTCTGTGGTGGGGGGAAGGAGCCTTCAGTTGTGAGGCTAAAGGTTGGACAGTTACACACATGATGCTGTGGTCAAAAGTAGACATTCCACAGCCAGGCTTTCTGGTCTCAGATCCAGACCTGATTTTTGCTTGATGGTGTCTTGATTTTATTAACTGTAGAATGGGCCGAGTCTTGCTAGGTTTTCGCACTGTGTTAGGGGCTGTCAGGAAATTTATAAACAGTGAATGCTCTGGAAAAATCTCTGCCACCTGGGATGTTCCCATGTATGTCAACTGTCAGAATTAAGGACCATAGGAGGGCTTGCTTGCCCATCACCTCTTCTTCAATTTTCTTGTCTGATAGTTAGAAAAAAAAAAAAAACTTTTCCGGCAGTCATTCAGTTGGCTATGTACTTCTTAATATTATAAATAAACAGGACAATGTGCAGATCAGATGAAAACCCAGAGCCCTTTAATAATATGCACATATACATGTCTATACAGTTTTACCTGTGCTTTTGGAGTTGACAGTTACTGAGGTCCTCACTCAGAATATTTGGGTTAGGATATTTTGAATTATTAGGAATTGAAATATTAGGAATTTGAATCATTGCTTGTTGGATACCATATCTCAGATGACTCTGTCCACACCAGAATTAGTTATTTGATTTTTTATGTCCAAAATAGAGGACAATACTAGATGGGTAGACTCAGGATAGTGTTGGCATATCCTTTGAGGGACACTGAGAAGCAAATTAATGTAGTCAGAAAATAGGCAAACAGTGGAACCTGTATTTCCAGACCTGGGATTTTGGATGTAATTGATTTTGGGGGGTATCTACCCTTCCTATCTTTACAATGCTCCCTTTCTGTCTCTTTCTAGGCTCATCAGCATCATTTCTCCCTGGGGACAGTAAGTTTGAGAAGCCCCAAGAGGGAGAGAGACTTCCCAGAGAAAATGAGATCACAGTCGGGACTGGAAAGCCACCTGACAAAGGCTACGTAATTGGTTGTCAATATATGTATTTCAAAACACAGACTCCAGGTATCCAACTTCCCAGGGAAGATAAAAAACCTTTCAGTGTGAAAGCTTGTTGTTACATCTCAAAGAAAGCATGCTGATACTTTGCAAGGATAGGGTAAGAAGGCAGGTCCTGAGAGCTGCACAGCATAGGATGTCTCTGACACTTTGTCCTGTCACAGATGGGGGCGCCTTTAAATTTGTGTTTTCTGTCTCTTCCTCTTGCAGCTTCCCAGGGTGATACAACTAGGCCCAATGCTCAGGATTTTCTGTTGAAGCAGCAGCTGTGCAGTTTGGCCAGGAGGAAAATGCTGATTCTCCGTGTTTTCTCTGTTGCTGAAAAAGGATAATAAGAAAAAAAGAAAGAAGCTTTTTCCCCATCTTAGGAACTCGAGGAGATTAATTATTTGTTGCCTGTGAGGTGTTTGAGGCACTGGCTGAAGGAGATGCTGAAGGAGATGTTAAGCACCATTTCTTATGTTTGCTTCTTAAGTCACCCTGTAAAAAAGAGTACCCCTCTCATCCTCCAGGGACAGGGTGGGATGCCTCTATTCTTCAAAACCTTTGAAAAAGGTTACAGGGCTTGATGATGGAGACAGCTGTCCATTTAATTGACTCACTTTGTGAAGACATTGAAAAGAGAGAGATGTCACCCTAGACAAAAAAGGCCTTCTCTAGGATTCTTTGTCCTAGGGACTGGTGAGTATAGATGGGATATTCTACAGGCAGTCAGGTACTTGAAATAGGAGTTTCCAAGCAGCACCAATACAGATGGGGTATCCAATACTTGGAAGAGTAAGTTTCTTTCTTACCAAATCTTTCTAGCTCAGAAGTGGGTGAAACAACTGGACCCCAGATTTCCCAGTGTGTGGCCAAGACAGGTGAGAATGTTGTAACGACTTCCTCTGTGGTGGGTAGCCCTCTTTTCAGAGCCTAGTGTGATTTGATATCAAGTCTACCTTGACTCAAGAGTCTCTCACCCGTTATTTTATTTAATAAGTATTAATTGGTTATCAACAATTGGCCATCGTTCTGAGGATGGGGACACTGATGAGCATGGTAAAAGTCCTCATCCCCAAGGAATGAGGAAAGACAAGCTGGAAAGACAAACAGCCATCAATAAAGTAATTCCCTCTACTTACTCTCACCAGAATATGAACTCTATAAAGGCTAATTTTGTTCATTAAAAAATCTGTTTCTTCATTACTATATTCCTATAACCTGAATTAAGTCATAAATGCCTGTTACTAGCTGTTCATTAGGTGTTTGCTAAATACATGAATAGAGAAGGCAATTTCAGGTGAGGTCAATGGAAGAAATAAATGTGAGGTAGTTAAAAGAAGGTAAAGAAGGGGTGGATGATGGAACCCTTTGGTCTCTGTTCCTCTTACCTACTCACAGGGAATCCTGCAAGACTCGGGCAAGAGTTTGGATGAGAGAAACAGATTCTAAGCACAGAAACCTGCTTAGTAAATACTACGAACTTACCTAATTACTTACTTTGTTATTCTCTCTGTGTAGAGGCATGGGTGTGCAGAGAACAACTTTTAGGAGACATCATCTCCTTTTCTCCCCTTCTATCATGTTCTGAGAATTGGACCCAGGTTGTCGGGTGAAGGTCATTATCTGCTGAGCTGTCTGAATGGTCTCTCTCAGTTTATAATTTAAAAATCCCTACTGTAGCAACTTGGGGAGGAGAGCTGGAAAGCAAGGGCAACCAGCTAGGCCTTTTTCCTATGGTCCAAACCAGAGTCCATGATGGTTGTTGCAGACAGGCTGGGGAGGTCAAGTTCCAGATGTGTTCCCAAGACAAAATCAGTGGAATTTATCAATGGAAGTAGAGATTGGGGAGGGCAGGGAAGAGTTCAATAATAAGATGATGGGCCAGTGGCTTGAGCCCATAGGTAGATGTCAGTGCCTTTCATAGAGAGGCAAAAATTAGGCTCCTGGGATGCTGGCTTTGAGTAACACTGGCTAACCAGGCAGTGTGATACCCCTAAAGTCAGTTTTTAGGGTTGTATCTTGAATACTTACCAGAACATTTCGGCCAGACTTGAGGAGGTCTTTACATATAACAAGGATGGATAGGGCTCGATCTTTGACATCATATATTTAATAGAAAATTTTAAATTACATCTTTTCTGTTTTTTTTTTTTTCCCTGTGTATGTATGGGTGAGCATGTGAGGGCCAGAGGAGAACTTTCAGGAGTTGGTCCTGGGGACTGAACTCAAGCTTTCAGGCTTGGTGGCAAGTACTTCTCTCACCAAGCCATCCCATGCAGTCCTTTGGAATCAAAGAATTTGTATTCAGAACCTAAAATACCTTGTTTTAGAAATATTCAAACCATGGTTTTAATTGTCTTGTACTTAAAAGGGAAGCAATATTTTCTTTAAATGAAAGCTTATCAAAAGCTCGATATGTGGAATAATTTAATTGTTCTGAGAAGCCCAGGTCTTCTGTATATGGCTTTCTTTTTTTATTTTATTTCATTTTTTCATGTCTCTCCAGGTGTTCTCACAATAGCAACAAAGACATCTTCCTCCCACTTACTGCTGGATTGATGCTAGAAATCCTGTGGGTAGAGATTCATTCTGTTCATTTAAAATATCTCACTCTCCTCAAACACAAAACTCACTGCAGAGAGCCCAGAAGGGCCTTGCTGAGCTCCATTCTAGTGAAACTGTGTTCACCCGCTTGTGTTTAAGTCAACTTTGGTGGCTGGGGAAGGTTGCTGGATTGTGTTGTGCTGGAATATGAGGAACAGAAATTTTGCTGAGGAGAACTGAGATGATACAGCAGGCCTGCTGCGGTTGCTAGAGTTTATATTGTGATTGTTGTTGCCTTCTAGATTTGTTTTCTTACCTTCAAGAAATCCTCAGTGCCTTCACTGCTTTGACGAATCTAGCTGAGATACTGTATCTTTTCTCCATGTTCCTGAGTGCTAATTTTATGTCACTGTTAGTGACAGATACTTTTAAAAGGGCTTACATCCTCTTCCATGTGAGACACACATTCTAATTGGCAAATAGACTTCATTGCTCCCCTCATTTACAGAGTGAGTACAGGAGGTGACGATCAACAATTGACAATGATTCTCTTAGTTGGTTAACATTAAATCCCCAGGTACCCTCCCACGCACTGCATGTGACTTTACCTTGGTGGGAAGAGGAAGGTTCCAGGAAATAATTGCTGACTAGGTGTATAGAAGTCACTGGCATTTACCAGTATTTAGTACATCCATTTAAGATTGTGTGCAAGGAGCCAAGAAACCACGGGAGCTGCATCTCTAGGACTCTGATATGCACGGAGACCAGCTAAGAGGCCTCCAGAGGGGCCAGGACCCCAACAGCCATAGCAGCTGTGACAGAACTCACTGGGAATCAGCACCCACCTGGATGAAAACTCTACCAAACAGATTGACACCAAAAACCAGGTGACTATAGAAAATGTTGAATATAGTGAGTCATGAAGCTCTGGCTCAAGCTATAGATTGCTATGTATAAAGCAGGACATTGTTTATCTTTCACTGCCTTTAGGGATCTCAAATAACGTTAAAATGCTTATGCATCAGCCCTGAATAAAGCAATCTAAATATACCTAGATTAAGAGTAGACAGGCAATACACAGCCTTGTTGACTGGGGAAAGATGTAAGGTAACAGAGAATGATGAGGCCAGTGACAAAACGAAGCACACATGTTATAAAATTTGGATTCTACAAAACAACTTTGGGCCATACAAAACCTCTGTGGATTGAAACCTGCTTTTGCCTGTAAGTTTTAAATTACTGGATGTAACTGTCAACAGTGTTGAGTAGGGAGATCTACCAGCCATGAAGCAAACATAGGAGCACAAGTCTCCTTCTAATGGTGTTTACAGCAGAAAGCTCCTAGGATATGGTGCTTGGGGAGGCTTCTCCTTCAGATGTTTTCTCTTGGACTCTAGGAACTGACATCCTGTGAGAACTATAGAGGTGGGTGTTGGGGAGGAGGGTTGGACAAAGAATTTTATAGGATTAATGGCATTTACCCAGTAAGATGTGGATTTATTATGTACAATGGAAAGTGTATTGATTCTCTTTTGGCCATTGGTGCCTAAGTGCTTTAAGATAGTAATAAAACCCCATGACTGTGATTATGTACTGCTTAGCTTTGATATGGCCACATGGCTCGTATCATGTCTCAGTCACCTCACTAGAGACTGGAATTTCAGAAACAGTACAACTAGGGCTCTACCCTCAAGACATTTGAACCCTAGTGTGAGAATGAAAGGGCAGGATGGTGCCTATTTGCTGCAGTCCTTATACTCAGCAGCCCACAGTGCCCACAGCACGCTGGAAACAAATGCACGGGAAGGACAGACATTGCCACATTCCTCTGAATTGTAGAAATACTCAAAGGAAGATGTAGCTGGGATTGTGAACTTGCTAGAATAGTCTAGAAGGGGAAAGAACCCCAGAGGATGGACACATGGTGGGGACTGATGAGGAACAAAAAGGAGTTCTGTTAGGGATCTTTTGTTACCTCCAGTAGGTCTGGTACTTGAGTCCCCAGCTTGTCCAAACATTAGGGAGGCTGATAAAGGGCTAGAATTCCCATAGTGGGATGGGGGGCGGGTAGGGAGGCAGGTGGCAGGATATCTCTTAGGGCTCCATAGGGCTCTTAGGGACCATCTGAGAAAGCTTGGGCTATCTGCCATCAGGTTAATGGCTCTCATTTCCGGGTGAGGCAGAGTGGGGTAGGTGATTGCTCAGGGGTCATCTTCCTAGGCTGGTGGAAGGCAGGTGTTCCCAAGAAAGAACTGAGCTCTGTGATGTCTGCCGCCACCAGCCTCATGAGAACTTTTCTTGGGTACGAGTCCCAAACCACTTTGTGCGCCTCATATCCCAATTTTCAACCTGGCACCTGCTGAAGTGAGTTATTTCATTATCAGTGATAATTTTAATAACCGCAGAATTTTCAGTTGGTAGATTTGCCCCCAACATCAGCACTGCTAATTGCAACTCTTATCAATAGCTATTGGAACAAGCTGTTTTTCAATGAAAACAAGGCTTTTTTTTTTAAGGCTGGGCTCACAGCAAGGTCAGAATGTTCCCGAGAAACTAGAGGCAAGGGTTTTAGCTTGACTCTTATGTTTGTGGGCAGCTTTAGTTTTCCTGGTTACCATAGGCTCATTTACCACATTTCAGCCTCACCTGCCATGTCAGCACTCAGTAAATGGTACCTGGTTTTGCAGGCACTGAGAATGCGCAATGGCTCCTCCCCTGGAATTACTGAGCCCTGCTTCCCCTCTCTTAAGCATACTGGCCTAGCTTTGCAAACTTTAAAAGTGGGGAGCAACCAGAGATGATCCTGGGATTGCTGTGAGGAAGTGTGGGCTCGTTGAAAGATCACCAGCCTGGGTTCAGGAGACAATTGCTTTAATTTCTTCTCCATTTACCACAGTGGTCTTGAGTTTCTAATATTTTTTAGGAATCTAAGATTCCTCAACTGTATGCTATATTTAATCATACTGACTTCCATTTGGTACAGGGACACCAGTCTTCAGTTCAATTGCATGAAAACACAATGGTCCATGGAGATTCTACACAGCCAATTTAACAACAGGTTAGATTGTAGTCTTCGGATTTCATTTCCGCCCCCTCTTCCTCATATGTTCAGCCCATCCTTAAAGTGTAGCCCTTTTGTGAGTATCTAATTTTATAGAATATTTTTTATCTTACTTAATTAAATTTTTAAAATTTACCTTTTTCACTAATACATAAAAGTATCAAACTGTATACATTTATCAAGTTTTGGGGCATTTTTCTATATATATATTGAAAAATATATATTCATATAATATTTAAATTGTGCTAAACACACCTGTCTCTTCTGACATTTATCATTTTATTTACAGTGAAAAATGTTTCAAATCTTCTTGTATTTGAGATATACAATACACAATTCGTTATTTATTGACAGTTCTTTGAATGATGATAACATACTTGCCTCTCCAATGGACCATAGTACCCACCCATCCTCAGCTCTCTCTCTCTACAGCCTCTGGAGTCCACCATTCTGCTGTCCAGCTCTACAAAGTCAGTCTACATTGTAGATGCATTCCAAGTGGTAGTGTGATTATACAGTGTTGGTCTTTCTGTGCGGGGCTTGTTTTAGCTAGCACAATGAGCTCCATCTGTGTTGTCACAAAGGACACAGTTTCATTCCTTTTAGGTTAAGCAGTCTTCATTGTGTCTATGTAGTCATCAGTTGCTGAGAACCTGGTGGTACCTTAGACACTGGGCCACATGCAGACCTTCTGCTATTCTCTGCTCACTATTACCTTTTGCTTCAAGATAATCGTTATTCCCCTTCAGTCCACTTGGCCAAGGATGCATCAGTGGATTGTTGGAAAGAGAGCAATTGAATCAAAAAGGTTCAGATCCAAGTGTCAATGAACTATAAACCTTTGCCCTTTGCAGGAGTGTTTTCCTTACAAGAACCTTTGCACCTTTGAATGGAAATCCTAATCAGTGGAGAGTCACTCTGGTAGAACTTCTGACTGGAGGACAAAAGGAAGCCAGGATTTTAGGCATTGTGTGGAAGGTGATGTTGGTAAGATGGAGAAGTTGGATGGTCTATTTTGTCTGGGTGCCTGAATGTTGGTTCCTCTAGGCAACACTTAAGTGAAAACCGTAATCCTTTCAGGCTCACACCCAAAGGGGAAGACTATCCACCAGCACCCACACACTATTCCTTCAGAGATCTAAGGGATAAAGAACTAACCTGTTCAAATTATTGTGTAGGGTTTGCATGGCCCATTGTATTTTTCAGAGATTTTGGTATCCATTAGTTAGTTTTTCATTTATTTAATGCAGTTTTTAATTGTGTACTTATTCCATCTTGCAAAGGTAAAATTATTCAGAGGAACATTTAAAAGATATTAACAGTATGAAAGAACTTATAATTGTGCTTTAATCTTAAATTAATATCCCTTCTGTTTTCCTGTTACTGGAACAATTATCCCAAATGGTAGAAGAAGCAGGAAATTATGTATTGCCCTATATATGACATTCCCTCCTGGAGTGCACGCTATTTATCATGGCTTTTTAATCTCCTCCATGTGCAAGAGAAGATAAAACATCTCAATATTTCAGTGTTTGGAGAGGATTAAAGCGCCAGCGAATGTTCTTGTCCACTCCTGTGCTTCATCTAAATGGGTCAGAGTGACTGAGGTGACATGAAAACACTCTTAGAAATGTCACTGTTGACTCTGAGCTTCTAGGGACCCTGAAAAGTCATGTGAGGACCCCCTAGCAGGTTTCTAGCAATATTTCGTCCAGTACTTGTCCTTTTTAGACAGGTGTTAGCATGTGGTGACTTAGCTGAGGTGAAGATAAAGACAAAGATGGCCCCTAGATCCCTGCACTGACAGGGGGTTTCTTTTATCTTAGAAGAGAACTCCTGAGTTTAGGCCTCAGTCCCCAGACTAAAGTACTGTTCTGCTTTATCTACTCTCAGAGGAGATCTGAAGATAGATGCTCTGGGCTCCTGAAACAGTCTACTAGACATTGTATCACTCAGGTCCTCCAGCAAAAGAACAGTCATAGTGTGTGTGTTTGTGTGTGTATGTGCATGTGTGTGTGTGTGTATGTGTCTGTATGTGCATGTGTGTGTATGTGTGTGTGTGTGTGTGTGTGTGTGTGTGTGTGTGTGTGTGTGTAAGGTAGAGGACAACCTTAGGAGTTACTTGCAGAGGCCATATACCTTTTCTCTTGTTTTTTTGTTTTCATTTTAAACAAGGTCTTTCCTTGTCTGTTGCTCATTAATCCAGCTAGGCTTGGGATGAGCCTATGCCCAGTGTTGAATTACAAGTATTATTACTACTGTGACTTAACCAACTGAGCCATCTCCTAGCCTCTACATTTTAAAAAGGAAACCCTTTGAATACTAGTAGAGTATACATGCTGAAGAAAGCACACTCCTCAGCAAATTCATTACCAGCTTTCTCATGTACTGAGTTCAGACCATGAAGCTATGCTGCCCGCTCTGTCCTGGCACAGGCTTTACCCTTTAAACATCCCCCCCTCCTTTATTTTTTACATAATAGCCTAGGCTAACATGATGTGTTTCTTTCACTGTAGTGTGTAATTCTATGTGGGGAAAGACCACACTGGGCAATGTCCTGAGTAGTTCTGTAGTTCTCTCCTTTCCTTCCATCTATTCTAACAATAGGAGATGTTGACCTGTTACGCATGGGACATTGCTCCAGAGGCTGTGGCCATACCCAGTTGCCCAAGAGAAGATGCAGATCTGCAACTGAGGTTTTGTGGGGAAATGAGAAGGGGCCCTATGTTGGTCCTGTGGGTTCAGAGCTTGAGGGACAGCTGTGGCCATTCTCAGCCAGCTGGCTCTAGTCCCCTTCCAGTCCTTTTGGAAGCCCCTCCAGTAAGGGAGAGTAATACTACCAATTCAGCCTGTAGAGAAATAGCTTTGCTTGAATTCTACCTCTTTGGCAGACTCTCAGGCTTTGATAATCAGCAATTTGATCTACCTGTCATAGAATCTAAGGGACTGTTTTGTTGTCAGTGAGCTATGGCTTTGGTAATCTAGTAGCTAATCAGTAGGTATGGTAGATAAGTCTCTATATTACTGGCAAGGTGTTTTTATGTCAGGGATCCTATCTGCCTTTAGTTCCCAGACCCTAAGTGGGCTATTCCCTCAGGGGATATTCCCAGTGCTCCTGTTCTGTTCATCATTACTCATAATCACAGATACTAGTTCCCCTTAGACTTCCAGCCCTGAAAATATTCCAGGCCAGCCTCTGTTTCCTCTGCCAGCTGGACCACTTCTCACTGGGAGCCAGCTGAAACATGTCTCTTGCTTTGTGCTGTCCCCATCCTGTCATCGTGTGTCTCTTTGCTCAGCTCTTCCGACCCACCTGTCACCAGTCATCTCTGTTCCACTAGCAGAGGCATGAGCTCTGTGCTCTCCCCTGTCCAGGGACCCTACCCTCCCTCTGTCTATCTGTGTATTATTAAAAGCACTATCTTATCTCACCACCTTGTCATTCTCTATCCCATGATGATTGCTCCTGCATCACTACCTGATATATTTTGGGGTCTACTTTTGTTGCCACTCAGAAACCAAGATACAAAGCTCTGTCAGTGAGTGTGGCATCCAAACCCCTCTGTGACCCACTAATATCACCACATCTCAGCAGAGGTGATGGTTTCTTCAGCTGAATCTGTGACTTTTGCATGGGTTCCAAAGACTGTGTCTTCTTTATCTTGTATCTGATGCACAAGATACAAGATACTTGTTCTGCTAGGTCTTTCTAATGACCCCAGCAGGAAGTGGTATTTAGTTTTCAACTCATTGCACTGATGATCCACATAGTTCTTACCTTATGTTATGGTACCCATTCCTTAGAACACTTGATATTACACACACACACACACACACACACACACACACACACACACACACACACGCACAAGGATAGGAATGTTGAAGGTGGAACAAAGGTACTCAAACACTCGGCTTTCAGTTTATACTTTTGTCCTCAATGGAGTCATGAAGGTCTCTGAATGTAAAAAGAAAAACAGAGAAGTTGGTGTCAGAGTAACACCATATACAAGAGCCTCCTCCATACAAGCAAGAGACAGAGTCACAAGGAAGGCTTATCATCCACTGACAGAGAGTAATTGGCCTCTAGAAGTCAGAAAAGGTAAGACAACAGATTCTCCTTTGGAGATTTCAGAAGAGAATGCAGCTGTGACTACATCTTGATTTTTAACTCAGAGAAGAAGATGTGGAACTTCTGACCTCAGGAGCAGTAAGATAATAAATGAAAGCTGCTCTAAACTGTTAACCTTGTAGAACTTTATCATACAGCAATGGAAACTAATAAACTCTTCAGACGGTGGCATAGTGCCTGGTATGCGCTGGGCACTGGGTATATGTTTGCTTTATGGCCTCAGCTCTGGTTCCAAGAAACATGATAAGGGGGACAAAGCAGACTTTTGTGTGTCTCGTTTCCTTGGATCCCTTTGTCACTGGCAGTGTGGGATCGGGAATAGGTAAAAGGGTGAGAGTTTGCATTCTGGCTCCTGACCATTAACTTTTCCTAGGACCAGGAGCCAATTCCCAATTAATTTCAATTACTCTCTATTAGTGGAAGATATTTAAGATTAGAACCTTCCTGGAAGTATTTGTATTTAAATGGGTACTAGTTGAGTTAAGAACTCATTGTCACAGAGATGAAACAGTGGAGCATCAGAGTAATAAGGAGATTTGACTCTGAACAGTTTTTATAGCCTAGTGATCAAGGAGCCAGGGGACATGGATTCCAAACTCACCTTCTCCTGGATGTCATTAGAGAAATGTTCCTGCCTTATAGCTGGCTGAGCTGAGCCCCCGAGTTCCTGAGTCTTTTGTCGCTAGTGGGCTAAGGAACAGGAAAACTGTGGTCTACCTTCTAGCTGTGTCCAGCTTAAGTGTTACTTTCATACCAAAAACCATCTGCATTTAAGATTCCTTATTTCACTTGCTCCATGGATTTCTGGGCTTGATACTCTCTCATCCTTATTTTCGAAGATGGTCTGCGTTAAAGCCAACAACTCCCAGGGCTGCTGGCCACAGCCACCTCTCTACTTTCTCTCCTTACCAGGGGTGGGGCTTCTTTTCAAACACTCACCTGTGTTCAGACAGAGGAGCAGCCGCTGGGTCTTGGCCATATTATTTCTGTTCTGGACAATTACACAGCTTCCTTTCCTTCAGCAGGGGGGTTAGTTCTTATCATCTTGCTTCATTTCCTGTGATTCACTTTGTGATCTGCATTTGATGTGTAGAACAAAAGCACCCTTCTCCCCTTTCTGCTCTGACACACCTCTGTTCTGCTAAGAGGACCATGGAAGGGTCTTGTGGGGTCAGGATTGTGATCAGGTCTTAGCTCTGCTACCAGCCAATAGGGGATCCCCAAGCCCCTCCTTCTCCCGCCATTTCTTTATTACTTATTTAAGCAGAGGGGCTTAGAAAACCGTCAATCAAGAAGCCCTCATCACAATTCCTTAAGAAGCCTCTGGCTTAGGAGGTGGACTAGTCTCTTCACTGTGGCTCACAAAGCCCTCATGGTTTGGCCTCTCTTCACTCTGAGGTCTTGGTTTTCACTTTTCTTTAGACGCTGTGCTCTGACAACACGAAGCTCCCAGAGCAGGTTGCTTTTGTTCTTGTTTGCAGATGTTGTCCCTTTGTCCTTATTTCTTCCTGTCCCTCTTTCTGTGTCCTATTTTTAAGATTGTCACTTTGGGGGCTAAGGCTTTGCTTCCTCAAGTAACTTTCTGACCCCCATTTGCTCAGATTTGGTGAGTGGTACTTCCAGTGGCAAGTTATCTTTAGTTTAATTTAAACTAGCTCCTAATGGTCTGTTTCCTTATCTGAGTCCTTTTTAAAAAAATATTAGTTTAATTCTCTGGGATTTAACACAATTATATCATTCATTTCTCCTTCCCTTTCCTCCATAACACACACACACACACACACACACACACACACACACACACACACACACACACACTGTTCAGTCTATATGATGCTATTGTATTATGTTTTCAGGATTGATAATTTAGTATCGAATAATGAACCGGTGAGCTCTTCCCTGGGAAAGATTATTTTTCCTGCTTTCAGCATTCCGTTGTTGCCTGTAGTTCTTTGTGTAGGGCTGGGACCTGGTTAAATTTCCTCCATCCACATTAACATGTCTGTTGTTCCTGTTTTGGTCATGTTTTCATATTGCTGAGGCATTATGGGTGTATCTGCTGACATTCTTGGAGACATAATCTCATCGCCAACTCCCTGTCCCTCTGGCTCCCAGTCTTTCACCTTCTATCTCCTACCACGAACTCTAAGCCTTAAGTATGGTTCTGTTGCATTTGCATATGGACACTTTTACCCATAGATAAATGTAGTCCTCACTCCTTCTCAAGGCAACTTCTTTTTGCCATGGATAGAGACTATGACAGATGACCACAAGTAAGCAGCATGTAGTGGCACCCAGTCCCAATGAGGTCCTCTTTATCCCTAAGCGTTTACAAGCTCTGCAGGTAGGGTACATAGTTTGTTTTTGTGGAACCTCTGTGTCTAGAGCTGCATTGTCTCCTCTAGGTACTTCTAGCCAATGGTGGCTACTGAACACTTATTATGGCACTTCTGAATTGAGATATACAGAAACTATTAACTTACCCTAGATTTCAAAGATTTTGTACCAAAAATAAAGTAGTTGAATATTCTTATTTTTGCCTTTTAATTTTGACAACTTGTTGAGGTACATCCTAGGATGTATGGTTTTAGATAAGACATGTTTTTCATTTTAATCACCTGTTTCATGTGGCCACTTGTAAAATTAAGACATATACAATCTGTGTTTGTGATTCACGTTATAGTTTTCTCGGTCTCTGCTGACCTGGAACATACTGCTAGCCATATCTGCTGAAGAAACAGATTAGTGAATGAGTCCACTTGCCTCAGGTCAAGTCCTCTGCTCCAAGTGCAGCCTCACAGCTCTGTCAGTTGCCAGCCTGGCTGCCATGGGTCTGCAGACCCCAAAGATGGAGTAACCTGGGATAGAGCACCATGTTTTAAGACCAAGGACTCATTCTTACAGCCACACTATACACATGTGTTTACATTTTCACCAGAGTTTATCACAACACCTGGAAGAGAACAGAGCAAACTCTGTTTTGAACAATTACTGCATCATTTGGTGCCACGGGGGTGTTTGCTCCTCTGAGAACCAACGGATACTAGTTTCTGGAAATTCCTCCTTGTGTTTGAACATGAAATCAAACAAGATGTACTGATTAGCTTCACAATTTCCCCAAGAATCTTTGGCAACCACAGGAACAAAAAACTCTCTCCCCCACCTCAGGAAGATTAGTTGTAGCGCTTTCCTTTGTGTATAGTCTCTCACTTTTTCCTTATCCCGCCCTTTGTGGGTAGATTGTATCCCACAAAGGGCAGGATAAGGAAAGATTGTACAACTAAGTAGGGTGGAGGAACTTAACAGACCCTGCCTAATTGTCTCTAGAATTCTGCATTCTGATTTCTTGAGGATTTAGTGCTTGCTTTGAATAGGCACTGGGTGTAGTAAGGCCATGGTATTTGGAGGGTAATAAAGCTCTAATTGAATACAATAATTCTTTAGCCTTGCTGACATTTTAAAGCCATGTTTTTAGTACATGGTAGATTTTAGTTCTTAAAATCATACCCAGTATTTATGTAGTGCTCATAAATTCAAATCCTTTAATACAGTATCTCACTTGGTCCTTGTGTCTGGTGCTCTTTTTAAACAAATGTCTTCTCAGAGTTGCCCATCCATGGTGTCCACAGCTTCTTTCCCTACTAACCCCCTCATTATGTTTCTAGGTTCATCAGAGTCTCTTGGCACCAGGCTGGAAAGGTCACTGTGACCGACATGCAACACCTTCAGGTGTCAGTTTTTAGTCTTTCCATCCCAAGTCATTTGACACAGTTGATTGCTCTGTCTTCCTTGACATTCTTTCCTTGGCTGGCTCCAAGGACGTCACAGCTGCCTGGTTTTCATCTGACCTCATGGACCCTCCTTTCTGTGTCATAGACAGAGAGCTCTGTACTGCCTGGATTTTTTTACTCTTAGATCTTTCCAGATTTAAAGATCTCATGTGTCTTTTCTCCTTCATCGATACTCATTACTGCTTTCATTGAGTTTCACAGTTTTATGTATCACTAATACATTAAAAAAAACTTCAGTCTTTATCATGTGCATAGGTCTTTATTATTCCCAGAATTATATGCAGCACTTACATGTTATCTGTGCTTGGGCATCTAAAAGTCATCACCAACTTTACACTCCCAAACAGAGACTCTGGACTTCCCCCGAATATGCTGTGGTCTCCATTTCAATTGCCAACTTCCTCCTTCTGTTTGCTAAGTGTAAGCACCTCAGAGTCTCCCTGAGTCCCCTCTCCTCTCATGAATTTTCATCAAGTGCCCCATCCAGAAAGCGACCGTGTTTCAGAGTTATCACCAGAGCTGGTCACCAGTTGCCTGATCTAAAGCCCAATCATTCCCTGCCAGGATTAGCTCAGGGGTCCTCATACCAGTTTCCCACTTTTACTTCTGGTCAGTACTCTCTGATCTCAGCAGAGCAGATCAAGCCAAAACGCTAATCAAACTTGCTTCTCTACTCATACAGCTTCCACATACACAGAGCAAGAACCCAAATGTTCATCATGGCATTAAAGATGGCTGCTGACCTCACACCACACTCCTCCAGCTCATTTCTTAACTGCCATACTGCTGTGCCATTCAGTTCAGGCTCACTTCTCCCCCCACACACATTTACTTTGTGGAGAGTGCGTTCTTTTCAGACAGCTCTGTGTCTTGCTCCATTTTCTTCCTTTCTACCACCACTCCATTGTTCTCTTCTGTGGTGATGTTCCCTGACCAGCCTTCTTTGACATGTAGCCCCTGCCTGCTACATTCCCTTCTTTCTTCCCCAATTTTCTTCATTTCCTGAGGTGCTTATTTTACTTACTTAACATGCCTACCAGATCCATGAAAGCAAATCTCTTTAGTTCTGTTGATATATCCCTCAGAACCTAGAATAATCCCTGGTATATGGAACACTCATCAAATATTTGTAAGTAAATGAACAGTTCATTTTTTAAAAAAAAAATAATCAGAATATTATTCTTTTCCCCATTCTGTGAATGAAGGGACTGGCAACACAATAAAGTCAAAAACATGCACACATACAAAACGAACCATAACCAAGCAGAGGCACAGAATTTGTCCCAGGGAGAGAAGTGTGGGGTCAAGGTGGGATGTAGACTGTTTGTATTTGGTAATGGTTAGTCTAATCACCAGAGGGTTAGAACAAAGCAATACGCTTTAAAAATTCAGATTAGTGTTGTACAAATGTACTTCTTTAAAAATAATCTTATAAAATTTTCATGATGACATCAAAGCCATAGCCATTCTAAGTATAGTAGCAAGATTTGCATACACCAAGAAAATATGAAAGCATGTAATATCATTATATAGCAACTGAAATGCAAAAATTTTTTGCAGTGTGATTAAATCAGAGGAGCCCCTGGCCCTGAGAACACAGTATTTCTGAGTTGTTGATGTCCTAAGAGTGAGTTGTCAACTCTTGCTTGACAGACACAGGTGCCAGTTCTATGTACCCCTTCTGCCTAATGCTACTCTGTCTGGGTTTTGATGATAGGCATTAAAAATGTTTCAAGTTGAATTTGGAGAGTTTTTCTCCTATAAGAAGTTTCTTAGTTCTTCCAAAATACATTAGATTCACCTCAGTACATTCAGATTGCCTTCATGGGCAGGAAGCCTCTAAGTCACAGAAGGCTGGAGGGCTCTCACACTTGGTTTAAGGCATTGCTATCACTGACTTAAATTTCTTAGTAATTTTTGCATAGGGGGTCAATATCTTTTATTTTGCTTTGTGCCCCACATGAGTCAAGTCATTACAGTAAGTTTTGGCTGGTTAAATTTAAGAGTGCTCAGTGAGGACTAGGAAGGATGAGCCAATATCCTCCAACATAATCACAGATGAGGCAGAGTTATTCAATAGTTTTGTGAAATTTGTTAAAATTTCCTGCACATGTTTGGACATTGCTTCATTTAATGATTCATTAACTTTTGTTCCATTTAAATAACAGCTTTAAAATTGGTTTCCTGGTGGTGTAGTTTCCCAGAATCTTCAAATTTGAAGTTTTGTTATAGACCTTGTTATACCTGGAAGTTTATTTCTTACATTATGCCATTCTCCTGAGGAGAGAAGAGGAAATGCAATATACAAACTACCACATTGTGTGTTGTTTTTTTTTTTTTTTAAAGAAAAATTTCTAGTTTGAATTTGAAGTCTTAAAGTAATGATTGCATATGCAAAGGCAGACATTTCACTGTACAAAGAGAAGAAATTGAGTGTGGTTGTTAGGAACTGGGACAATCTAGGTGTATGCCAGGCAGAAGGGCTGATGTCACACAGTTTAAGCTTACTGTGACCATAAGGAGTATCATGTCTGAGGTCATGAGACCTTTTTGTTCTCTCTAAAGGAGCCCAAAGCATAGACATTTGCATAAAATCTCTTCATCTTCAAGGATGTGGCAATCAAATAAATTGCCTGTGATTGCTTTTGGAGAAATAATTCTCAACCTTATACATTTACTTGGTCTCAAATCTCATTGACACTTTTTCTATTTTTCTCTTATGGTAAGATTTGTGAGACAAAGGAAATGTTTGATTTCATCTTGAGCCTCTCTAGAGATAACTTCCATAATATCTAACATTTGAGAAGAAACTTTAGTTTGAAAGTTATCCAGTGTCGGATAACTTTCTCTAAGGGAGTCACTGGTATAACATTGGCTCTCTGGATGTCTGCAGTATTTCCTCCATCATAGGGTATCATGAAAATACAGTGTGAGCCACAAATGTGATAAGTTTTTAATAGCTGAATAAAAAGTAAAGATAGATGAAACAAATTTTTATAAGACATTTTACTTTACTTAGGGTATCAAAGCTTATCATTTCAATATAAGGCCAATGTACAATTATTAATAAGACAATTTTAGTTCCTTTTTGTGCTGGATGTTTGAAATTCCAAACATATTTTTTTAATCTCAATTTAGACAAGCGGCTTATTTCAGGTGTTCAAATACCATATGTGGCTAGTGGTTACCATTTTGTGAAGCCTGGGACTGAGATGTTATTTTGCAATTAGGGGTCTTTTTTTTTTTTTTTTTTTTTTTTTACCATATTGTCTTGCTTTGAGGTAAATTAAATGCATAATTTTGATATCTTGGTTAGGGTTACTATTTGTAGACTTAGGTAAGTCAAAGTGTGCAGAGTTGGGGGCTTATTAACAATAGAAGTTTATTCCTAATTCTGGTGGCTGAGATTAGAAAAATTTCAAGTTGCATTTCGAATTTTTTTTTTCTCCTGCAGGGACTTCCTTAACCCTCATGGAGTTAATTAAATTCACTTCAGCACACCCAGATCACCTTCATGGGCAGGAGGCCTCCAAGTCACACATCTAGAGGGCCCTCATACTTGGTTGATATCTGGTGGAGGCTTCTTCTGTGATGTTCAGGGTTTTGATGCATTCTTACATGGTAGAAAGAGGACTCAAGACCTCTCTGGCGCCCTTTTTTTCTCCTTTGAAAACAATGGTATTATTTCCACTATGAAGGCTTTGCTCTTATGATTGAAGTACCTCCTTAATATCTGCCGGTAAATATCATCATAATTGGGCTTAGAATTTAAACACAAGAGTTTTGGAGAAACTTTAACATTTGGTCTATAACCCAGGTCTTGAGAAGATTGTGTTAAGGAAATAATGGAGACAGAAAAGCTAACATCATACCTTATAGTTCAGATGAAAAATGTCCTCCAGAGGCCCATGTGCTCAATGTTCATTCTTCAGCTTGGAGTTACTGGAAGGTGCTTGAGACATTAAAAGATGAAGGAAGCCCTTTGGGAACTTTACATGACTGCGGGCGTATCCTCAAAGGATATTGTGAGACAACAATCTTCCCTAATGCTCTCTGGTAGTAAGGGAAGTGAGCAGGTCTCTCTACAGCCTTCCAAAAAGTTCTGAAGCAATGGTGCCCAGTAACTGTGGGCTGATGCTTTTGAAACCATGAATCAAAAGAAACCTTTCCCCTTTTCATTATGAATATAATGAAACACTATTATGAGTGTTTTGTTATAGTAAAGAATAGGTGACCAAGTATGGAGAGGATAAAATGGCTCAACTCTGCCTCTCTTGGTGGCAACATCTCATGAATCCAGCAAAAATTTGCATCTTTCTCCCAGTGAGAAGTGTGTATGGTTAGACATGTGTAATCAGCTATGAAGAAAGCAAATCTTGCTAAGAACCCAGCTGGTTTGGATGTGAGGTAAGCAGAACTTTAGCAATGGGACAGATAAGTAAGAATAGAAAACATTTTACTTCTGATTGGAGAAATGAGCTTACCTGGTCTTTGAAAAAAAAAAAACATTTCACAGTATTCAAAATGTATGTAAAATGAATATAGGGGAACTGAAGTGATGGAATGTTTCAGTGCATCATCTCTGAAGATGATAAGAGATCTTCGTTCTAGGTCTCTAGGCAGAGCCCATTTTAGGATGCAGAAATGTGAGAAATGTGATGACTCCTTAGTGAATCCTTGGAGGTGATAGAGGCTTTTTCTTGACAGAAGATATTCTCCTGAACACCGTTGTATCTCATTAGTCTGAAATATCTCTGTGGAGGATGTCAAGTTTCCCTTTTCCTTAAAGAATAATATTTTTAACAATTCAACATCTGTTTTCCTTTGCTATTTGAGCAGAAGATTGCACTGGGTTCCATTACTACTTTGAAAAACTAGTTTAGTTCTGTGTTTTGTCCATATTTTGTGATTTTTCTAAAACTGAAAATGTAAAAAAAAATTGTTGAAATCTGTAATCTGGTGTTAACATGTTCTACATCTTGATGAATTGGTTAAGTCTGGGGAGTTTCTGGTGTAGGAAGGTCTTAGAAATATTGGTTGAGACGGGGGTCTAAGTCAGACTGATGAACAGTAACCCAAGAATGAGTTTGATCTAAGGATGAGTTCTGAGGGCTGACTGTACACGTCTTCAAGGACATGGGCATAATCCTGGCCTAGAGAATTTGGGTGGTCCTTCTTTGACTTATGTAATTTTTCTTGCTTAGAGTTCACTTCCTTTTCTTTAGCACTAATTTAAACAATTTGTGCTTTCTTCAGCAGTTATTTATGAATTCCCTTCACAACTCTTATTAAATCAGCTCACTTATTTATTTAGTATTTTCCTCAGTACATTTATTGGTCATCAAGTGATAAGCATTTGTCTAGGTGCCGCAGATTCATAATATGATCTTCTTCCTCCAGACATTTACCATGTGGTTAGTTATTTCTAGTTAACCTATGTGGCTCTCCATGGTCTGTCTAGTACTTTCTTAGGATTTATACAATTGGAATTGTGTTCCAATTGTTTAGTCCCTAAAAGGGCCTGTCACTAAAAAGGACTCGACATTTTCTTTAGCAATTGTGTGTTTCTCCTTTTTGTTTCTGTTTTTCTTTGTTTTTTTTTCCTCCCTCTTACTCCTCTCTTTCTCCCTTGTGTGTGTGTGTGTGTGTGTGTGTGTGTGTGTGTGTGTGTGTGTATGTGTATGTGTGTATGTGTGTGTGTGTGTGTGTGTGTGTGTGTGTGTGTGTATGTGTTGTATGTTCATACATGTGCAAACTAGAGGTCAATCTATACTATCATTCCTCAGGTGTGGTCCATTTTTTATTTTGAGGCAGGGTCTCTCATTCGCCTAAAACTCTCCAAGTAGGCAAGACAGTATGGCTAGCGAGTTCTAGAGCTTCATCTGTCTCCATCTCCCCAGCACTGGGATTACAGTGGTTTCTTCTTTCCTTAGAACTCAGGATAGGGCATACTCTTCTCCCTGGACTGGGTTCGAGTACGCTTATTAACAGAAAGCTGCTTTTCAGAATGAGTACCTTCTGTCAATTGATTTGTACTTATACAAATACTTGGTTATTAATATTGCTTTAAAAATTTGATGATTTCTAGGAATGTAAACAACTGACTTGAAAGGGTCATTTAAACACAGCTGGGACTGTCGATCTGTAGACCAAGCTTTGTCTTACTGTCTTACTCTTTTCTGACATCACGTGAAAGAGTGTTTGGTATTCTTTCTTGTTATTCTTTTTTATGATGAGAGGATTAAATTAAGGTGATATCAATTAAGATCTCTTGATCATACATTATACCCCTGCAGGAAATATAGCTTTGGTGAGTTACCCAAGAAGTGCATAAATACCAACTTCCAGAATTCCATGGAGGAATGTTGTGTGACCAAAGTGAATTTCAGTGACCCATTACTATGAGGGAAGTCCAGGTAGGGCTACATTTTTATAAATAAAACGATTCTCGCTTTGCAGCCCTGATAATTTTGACATATTTTTAAGTCTGCCAAATAACAAGAGGCTTGTTGTTTCTTACAACAAAGGTGTTTGCAGAGGAACTGATCAAACTATTAGTAGTAACAATCTCATTGTGGAGGCCTCACCAATGCGATTGTGTACTTGAAGTTAGCAAATAAGTTTGAAAACATGGAGGTATCTAGGAACAAAGCAGCTTCTATGCACAGTGGGGTGTTGGTTGTCTTGGCTGTCACCCCTCTGCTGGGGAGAACTGCTGCCCCTGTTCTGTAGGTTACAACCCCTCTGGTAAGGAGTCTTCTAGAGGACTCACCATAGAAAGCCTTCAAAGGTAGCCATGACAACAAGCAACCATTGTTAATGAGATTTTTTTTTCTGACAGGACTCAACGTGCTTTTTGCAAAAAGGGGTAGAGACGGCTCATTATAGTCACAGGCAGAGGCTACCAGCAAATGAGAACAGATTTTAGCCTTTGTTTTGGTGGGAATCAGGAAGAAGAAGAGACTAGAGAAAGGGGTACAGGAATGCTCTCTTTTCTACATCCATATTGATAGCATTCAATCTCCGTATAATGAATTCAGTGTGCCAGTTCTTCCTTGCAAATGTCCTACGCTTTCTCTGTCTTGGCCTAAGCATTGAAGAGACTAGAACATTTTGTCAAAAAGGCTAAGGCTGAATTACTTCCAACAGGGAATAATGAATTTCACAGTCCACATCCTGCTTCAATAACCCCGGAATAAAAAGGATATGTAGTTCAATTTGAATATTAAACTGACAACATTTATTTTATTATAAATATGCCCCAAATATGCACAGGGTCTACTTATGTTAAAACTAATTCGTTGCTTATTGAACTTTTAACATAAAATTGCACATAGGGAACAATGAGAGAGATATAAACTTAAAAATACATTTCGTACACTTTGAAAAGCTAAACTTGGGTCATCTGTCTCTGACCTTGATTTTCACCATGGATTTCCTTTCAATTGATGTTAGCTGGCTGATTTTTCTTAAAAGCTTTTGGCATCAAGTCCCTATCCTTTCTAGGTCTCCCCTACCTCCTTCTAACCCCATGTCCCATGGAATAGATGTATTATTAGCCCAAGTAGATACCTACGGGTGACTTGACAGGTGTTTTTCAGTGTGGATGGTGGATGGAGGTAGTGCCATCAGCCTGAGTGATGAGGCACCGCGCACAATGAAATTGTGGGTACTGGTCTGAGTGGCGTGTTCATCCACTGCTCCCGAGTCAGGGTCACTGTGGAGCTTGCACCAGGGGAAGAATTCAAGGGGGCTTTGCGTGGTATTAATCTTGCTTTTATGTTCCCTTCTTTCTTTATTTTCTCTTCTCTCTACTTTCCATTCTCCTGCTTTTATTTCCCTTGCTGACCCCTATCCCTGAGGATGTGAATCGTGTACCACGGGTTTAAGACCTGGTTTCTTGCACCAGCACCATGTTGATTGGAGAGTCCATAAAGCTTATGAGGTTAAGTTGTGAAAGAACCCTGCAAACCAGGTCTTCCAAATGCTCCTGGGATAGGCTAAGTTAGAGTATAGTTTTTGTGTTTTAAACTCAATAATTACATAATGACCTGGGTTTTGTGGAATTAAACACAAACCCAGAAGAACCTTGACATTTGTATAGCACTTTAAAGCATATAAGCAACTTTCAAAATACTATTCTGAATTAGGGTTTGTAATAACTGCAGAAAGGCTAAATGACATGCCCAAGGCCACCAGCTCCTGAGTGACAGAGCTAGGTTTTAATACTAAGGGCAATACATTTTCCTTCTGCAGGGAAGAAAGCTGAGGCCACAAAGGTGTGTGCAATGTTGGAGAGCTGCAAAGACGGCACAAAGCTCAGGGCCAGGTCAGCTGGCTGTGAGAGAAGGCATCTTCTCACTAGTGTAAAGAGTGACCTGTGAGTCCTGAGCACCTGGGCTCGCCCACACAGAGTAGGGGGGCAATAGAAGTCAGAGAGATGCTCCCACTGGGCTTCTTTGCTTGGGTCCGAAGCATTTTCCTGTTCTAGAGGAATAATCAGTGGGTCATTTGGGTCCCTTGTTTGGTGGGTTCTTTCTTCTTGTTTAGAAGCACGAAGTGTAGAGTCCTGTGTAGATTTCTTGAGAACAAATTCTTGGTGTTGTTGAAAGAACTTGGTCTAAGAACAGACAAGGCAAGGGACAGACTTTAAAGTGAGCCTATGCTGTTCTCTGGGAAGCAGAATTCAGCAAAATAGGAATAAACACCTGGAAGTCACTTCTAGGCAGAAGGCCAAGGGTTGCTTTTTTTTCTTGGAGCTTCCAAACTGTCTCATCTACAAAGGCTACTTTGATTCCATCTCCTTCAAGGAAGTATCAAGTTGGAAACCAGACATTGGTTTGAGGAAACATGTGTGAGTTAATAATTGTCAGGGAGAGGGAAAATATGTATCAAGAACAGGTCACAGAGCGGGGGCTTGGTGGCAAGGTGTGGACAGGACTCAGGTTGCAGATGTCCTGAGCCTCCTAGGGTGGGTCACATGTTCCTGGAAGCTTCCTCTTTCTTCACACACTAGCTGTGGGGAAATCCCCCTTTCCACCACCATGCACTATAAGAAGCCCTAGGCTGTGGTAAGAAGCCAGCATCTTAGGTAAGAAGGCAAGATGGGTTACAGCCTTGCCTTGCTGGTCCTTTTGCTCTGCCTTGGCTTTGCCTTCAGGACTTCAGAGACTCTGATCTTTGCCTCTTCCCAGGAGTTGGTAACAACACCCAAGGTTACAAGTCCAGGAGCCACATCTTGGGCAGAAGGTGGTACTGTGTCACAGGTAAGGGAGTTACTGAGTCTGGGTGAGCTATGTTTATTTCCCTTCCTCTAGCTTTTTGGGACTTGAATACAATTTCATGGATGACTAGACCTGAACACTTTAAAGGATTTATGACTCTTTCTGTTCACTGTAGTAGATGCCTTGGAAATGAATTAAAACCTGGGTGTAGTAATTAAATTATTTGCAGGAGAGACAACATCCCACTTTTTTAGCTAATGCATTTTGGAAAAGGCATATTTTAAAGAGGTTCTCAGCCCAGGTTGACCAGTAGAATCAGTGGTGGGGAGAATCCTAAAAATCCCCATAAGTGCACAGGTATTTACAACTTAGGCATTTAAAAATTCCAATTGATTCTAATATGTAATTTGGGATGGAGGCTTTAAGGAAAGAGAGCCTATGATAAGACCCTCAAGCAATGTTTATTCACCCAATTTGCTGCTCAGAGGGAGCTTTCTGGGGCTAAATAACACATTCTAAGGCAGTGAGAGTCTCCATGCAACAGCCAGAGCCCTGTCAGTTCCTCTGCATCTAGTTTATAAGGAAGATGGGTAATGGGTCTAAGGACATGGTAAGCTCAGTGAAACACTTTCTGGATAGCATAATGAAGACCTGAGTCTGTTTCTTAACCACCCACATAAGAAGCCAGGCAAGGCAGGGCCCATCTTCGACTCCATCACTGATTGTAGACAACACCCATCTATAGCCCTATCATTGACTGGATGAGGCAGGGACAGAAGGGTCCCTGGGCTTACTTGCCAACCATTCTAGCTAATTGGTGAGCTTCAGGTTTACTGATGTATCTTATTTAAAAATAATAATAATAAATAAGGTGACAAGTAGTAGAAAAAGACATCCACTACCTTCCCCTCCACATGCATGGACACACACACACACACACACACACACACACACACACACATACAACCCATATACAAGCACACACAAGTGTACACGCACAGAGAGAACATGGGTCAAAACAAGAAGAATTATTAGTCTTAGGAAAATGCCTTTACATGTGGAAATTTCCCAAGGGAATGCTAACCCTTTTCAATCTTTTCTTTTCTTTTCTTTTTTTAAAATAAGGAATTGCTGGGACCATTTCCAGTGCCAAACAAATGCAGCAGTGAAATGAACCAGCAGAGGCACCATGTATTACAGGAGTGAATAGCTCTGGAGAGGTTTTCTGTGTAGAACGCACTGATTGCTTGATTCTTGAGGGGGAGAAAACTCTTTGGCTTTCCTTTAAGAGAGAGAGAGAGAGAGAGAGAGAGAGAGAGAGAGAGAGAGAGAGAGAGAGAGAGAGGGAGAGGGAGAGGGAGAGGGAGAGGGAGAGGGAGAGGGAGAGGGAGAGGGAGAGGGAGAGAGAGAGAGAGAGAGAGAGAGAGAGAGAGAGAGAGAGAGAGAGAGAGAGACATGAAAAAGTGGAGGAGCTTCAGGATGCAGGACAGGAAACAGTTGCCCACTTCACCTCTGGGCCTTCTGCAAAAGCGTTACTCAGCAACCTCCCCCTCCCCCTCTCCCCCACCCTGCGCCCCCCAGGCTGGCCTTGCTGGAGTGTGACTTAAGATTGAGGGTTCCTCACTCTATCAAAGTGCCTCCTTCAGTACTACTGGCCATTTAATTTAGAGGCCCTATAGCCAGCCACAGTGAACTTGTCTGAATGGACCGATAAACAGGAAAAGAGGACAGGAAGGCTTTTGTTCGAGGGCTTACATTCGCATCCTTCAAATGTGTAGGCAATGCAAATGTGATCAACAAATGGTGTGGGTGGTGCCTAGAGGGCAATGACATCAGTGATATTCAGTGCATGCCTAATGAGTGCCAAGACATGCTTAATACATACACAGCTTATTTAACCCCCAAGACTTAGGCAAAACTAACGGTCCCATTCTAGAGATGTTCAATCTGAGGTCATCGGTGAGATCATTGGCTTAAAGTTGCCAAACTGAGTGGGTACATTTCCCCAGATTAGTCTGCTCATTCAAGTTTAGTTGTTTCATTCAGCTTTTAACTCTCTCAAAGGAATCTCTTGTGAAAACCATCTCTTCTATATTTCTGGGGGAGAGATGAAAATTGCTTTTAAAAGGAGAAAGTTCAGAGAATTGCAATCACATACCAGCTCCTCGGGAGTCAGAAATCCCCTATCCACTCTTACCTTGGGGTATTAAACAATTTCTGGGGACAATTAGAATGGGTTACCTCTTTTTATTTTATTTTACTTGTAAAGGTTAACAATAATAATTTGTTATAAAGCTTCATTACCAATCAAAAGTCATCATTTGGTTGTTACATCTTCAGTAACAGAAATAAAATATTAGTGAAGGAACCGAGGGATTTAAAACGCTCGTTGTCTGGTAAAAAGGCAAATATTTAAAAGTAAGTAAGAACTAGTAGTTAGATTATACTTAGACGATTCAATTTCTTTCGTCCTTTGCTTATCTGCCTGTGGTGAGTCAGTATCACCTGCCAACCTCCTCTTTATACGGGGCCAGGTGTCAATTCCACTATAAACCTAATTTCCTAGGGCTGGCTGACAGCTTGATGAGCTTGTTGGGAAGTAGTGGAAAACCCTTTTTATAACTGTCATTGAGCAAGTTCCTAACGGATCATTTTCTGTACTTTCAAAATGCTGAGTACCATTATTTTATGTCGTGAATCTTTGTGGACACTTAGACTCGGCTGCTAATTAGAGCCAGTTGCGACCTTAAATCACAAACGTGAGTCATCATCTGCTGGTGGGCTCAGAACACTATGTGTGCCTCCAAAGAACTGGCCACTTCCTTTCATAGATCTAGGGAAGGCTCCTTTGGTCACTGGCATAGTTGGGACCATAATGGTCAGTGTACTTTTGTCATCCTCTTCTGAGGCTGTCAGAAAGGCCCTAAGGGCATTAGGAAAGAAAGTGAGCCTGACTGAGCCAGAGTTGAATTAGTCAGCTTCTAATTCAAGAGCGCGGGGTACGGTAGACCTTAGTAAATGTTAACTGAATATATGCCAAGTGAGAACTTAGCAATATAGTCGTTTTTGTGGGGCACGCCGGGTTCTACTTGCTATCCACAAGAGGAACACGCATCCTTCTAAAGGCCAAGGGGACAAGTACTTGTCTTTGTGTCTCATTCCCCACATTTCATCCATGTAGTTCAGCATTCACTGCAGAGAGACTCATCATCATTTGCTTCATTGTCTTTGAATTCCAGGAGCAGAAATATCTCTAATGGGAGACACTGATCAAACTTATGAACCATTTTGATGTCAGCCAAGCACTCTGAGCTGATGATAAGCAGAATGGGGTCCATAGCACTGGGACGGAGATGTTCAGTAGAAGCCAAAGGAATGGCTGTCAGCCGGGCTCATAATTATTTGCTTGTCTTTCAGGTGAACTTCAGGACTAAAAGTTGTTAGCTAGTGCTTCCTAGTTGATTATCTAGAGACTTATTGATGATACCTGCTGTTTCCAGAATTGACAGAGCTTCTCAGAGAACTCTAGGAATTGCACCCCCCCATCTAGTGAAGCTAATTAATGGCCCCTTATCAATGCAATACAAGATTTTTTCTTTGCTAGATAGTTATTATGATAAGGTATTTCTTCAAAAGCCTATAAAAACTTGACATACCTATACCATATTTTCCTATACTAGATGGAGTAAAAGGTCCAGTAGAATCCAACCTCTCCAACAGGTTCCTGGTGTCCAGGACTTATTCACTCTTCGAAAAGAGTCCCCCACCCACACTCTAACCCCTTCTTCCCTTGTGCAGCATAAAGCTGCTTGTTCCTATCCCTTATTCCCTGATTCTTAAAGATGGAGAGATCTGATTGGACAAGAAAGGACAGTGTCAAGACTTTTCCTGGCGTAGGAGGCAGGGAACGTAGCATAGCAGATAAAATATTTGCAAACACAAGGTCTTGAGTTTAGTCCCCAGAATCCCCAGTTTAAGAACCAAGTGTGGTAGTGTGGGGTTGGTGTCCCAGTGCTGGGGAGACAGGATAAAAAGGACCTCTGAGGCTCAACGGCCAGCATCCTAGACTACTTGGTGAGTCCTGGGTCCATGAGAGACTGTCTCAAGAAAATAAAGGCAAATGTTGTCCAAGAAATGACACTTGGGGTTGTCCTCTGGCTTCCACATTGTGTACGTACACACACACACACACACACACACACACACACACACACACACACACACACACACACACACACACACACACTTAGAAGCTTAGATTCATTTAAAAACCACCACAACCACTATACTTTTCAAGAGCCTTAATTGGCCCAAAAGTCACTTCTGGGCTAAATCTCCATTCCAGAAGCATCTAGGCCAATGGTCAGGGGTTGTGGAGCTCAGTAGAGGTAGCTTGTGTGTGAAGCAGATGTCCTCAGCTGCAGCCAGTTGATGTGAGCTTTGAAGCACAGCTGGAGTCTCTCCAGCCTCAGAAAACTGCTCTCTCCTCCTTGGTTCCTTTCAGAATCCCTTCAGGGTGATGCTCCATAGGTGAGCTTTGGGCTGGCCTTCAGATGAGATCATTTAAAGGCATAGCTGACAAGGTTGGCTGACAAGGCTCACTCTGCAAGGCAATGGTAGCAAATGAAAAATGTTAATTGTGCCAGGATCCCCTTGGGGGTAGTTCAAAGGGGACAAAAGAAAAACAGAATCTTTCAAACCTGTCATTTTAAAATATGCAGTGGCATCGAAGTGTGAGCCTGAATATCTTAAAGAAACTTCAAATATTTTTAAATGATTTTTTTTCCTTGCAAGTGTAAGCTAGAGAACTTCTATTTGAGAAATTTGCAAGAAACCCCTAAATTCATACACTGCTCAATTTTTGAGCAAGTAGATGACTTGTTTCCATTTGGAAAAATGTGAATTTTATAATTTCTCAGCTGAAGAGAGGATTTGAATTCTCACTAGATATCTTCACCACGGCCCACGAACCTTCACACTTTTATTATTCTAATTGGGAAGAACTGGGCTGGGATTGGAGTAAAAGTGTGAGTGTGTGTCTGTCTGTCTGTGTCTGTGTATGTATCTCTGTGTGTGTCTGTATCTCTCTCTCTCTGTGCGTGTGCGTGTGCGTGTGCGTGTGCGTGTGCGTGTGCGTGTGCGTGTGTGTGTGTGTGTGTGTGTGTGAAGACTGGTAGAAAGAAGGGAAGAGAAAGTGACAGCACCCAGTCACCTGTCATACGCCAGAGACTCAGCTCACATCACTCGCTTCCTTCAATCAGGCTATCTGAATTTCATAGAGGAAACATCTACTTAAGGAGGTGTCACAGACAGAAAATAGAAGAACAGATGTTGAAACCTAGTCCTCTTGGTCCCTCTCTATTTCCCTTTCTTTGCACAGAGATAGAGTGACTTCTTTAAGACTCCTCAAGCCCCGAGAACATTTTGATACAAGCTGCTGGCAGAGGCTCAGCCAACGGTGAAGATGGGGTTGGCTTGTCTCTGTGACACTGTTCATTGATGTGCTTGACTATACTTGTTTGCTTCCACTCACTGTTTTGCCAATCCAATTTCTGTCATTGCTGTTGCCTAAAAGGTTCATTTCCTAGCTTATTGCTTACTACCTTTTATTATTTACAGTCATTTTCCAATTTCACCGGCTCTGTGGACAGGCATGGGACCTGCCAGTGCTCTGTTTCCCTGCCAGACACCACCTTTCCCGCTGACAGAGTGGAACGCTTAGAGTTCACAGCTCATATCCTTTCTCAGAAGTTTGAGAAAGAGTTTGCTAAGGTAAGTGTTTTCTTTTCAATGAATCTTGATTTATAGTAAACCTCTGAGCTCCTCTTAGCAGAGTGAAAACCTAGGAAGAGAGTGGGATCGAGTCTGAACGAGCACACCATCGACAAAGTCCCTGTGGGGCCCTGGTCCTCACACAGTGGGAACGTGGGATCCTCCTGTCCTGCGGTTCCGATTGGCCCCGGGGTTCCTTCTTCTCTTTGGCGCCTGCTCTCCCTTCCAGCTCTGATTTGCACCCCTCTGTCACCCTCTTGAGCTCCAGTCCATGTTCTTTCACGGTCTCTTTTTCTTCAGTTCTTCTTCCTTTTGTTTCCATTGGTTTCCTGTTCACTTTGCCTTCATCCTTCCTCCTGCCCACCCGTCCTAATCTTGCTTCCTCTTCCTCTTCGACCCTTTCCTCCTCCTCCTCCCCTTTCCCTCCTCCCCTCCCCCTCCGCCTTCCTTCTCTCTTCTACTTCCTTTTCCCAGTTTAACGATGCATCTATTTAAATCTGTACAAATCACCCTTCTCTTTATTCCCCCACCCCTTGGTAGTTATTTTTGATTGTTAGGACAGGAACATTTCATTCCATGTGTCTCCCATGAGATCAAAATTGAAGGCTTCTTTGGAAATGGAGATTAATGGGTCTCTCAGGCTTGGGGGAAACCCTGGCTAGAACCTTCTAGTCTCTGCTCTGTGTAGCCAGAGGAATTCATTCTAAAGGAGTTGTCTTTCTCTGAGCCTTCTGGAACCGTGTTACTTGCCGTTCCAATTTTGACCCCTTCCAGCTTTGTAGCCAAGCTACAAATCAATTAGAAAGGCTCCTGTTTTATGCCCAGGTGAAGTTCAGGCTAGAATATAATCACATTATGCATTATTTAATACAACCCCATTAATTTACAAGGAGTTCTGGCTTTACTGCAGCCTTCCAAATAAGTTTTCCTGAGCAATTTAAGAGTAGCCACCTCAATATTCAATGCAGTTATCCTCTAAGACAAAAATTATGGTGAGCTTGAGACCCTGCTTTCATCCTGAATTGGTAGATAAATATCCTAAGTTAAAATGAGTGTCCAGAAAAACTGTGTTTGACTACTCCAGGAACCTAGCTTCTTAGGAAATAAAATGTCCTTGAATTAATCAGCAGAAAAGGCATAGCACTAAATTATAAATTCCAACCATTAATATTCATAGCCTTATTCCAGCATAATCAAGTAGAGATAAGAAGTTATGCATAAAAACATAACAAGTAGAGGAAAATCCTAGGTAAAGGTCTTATTTCACTTGAATCATTTGTTTTGAAATTGTGGAAGCCACTGATTTGAGTTTCATCTTTGCTGGCCAGAGAATGAAGGGCAGTTTGAAACCTCAAGCTAACCCAGAGAGAGTTGAGTGGCTTGCTGGGTTTGTGGGGCATTTACTTAATTCCAATGCTATATGTGGGGGTGGGGTAGGTGACATATACCCTGCTAATAATTGGCTGGGAGAGGGGGCAGAATAGGCAGGAAAATTTTCAGTTCTGAAAGTGTCAGTAGTTTGACTCCCACCCCTCCAAGGAAATGGAGAGCCCAACAAAGGAGTTTACAGTCAGCTGAGGTTTGCATGGCTGCCTTGATGAGGTAGACTAGATGACACCAGTGAGAACAGTAGCAGCCTTCACTTGTATCTGTCCAAATGCTTCTAGTTTTCCTGTCCTTTAAAGGGGGTGGGACACATCTCCTCACTCCCACTTTAATGATAGAAAACTCAAGGCACACATAGGTAAAGGGACTTTCCTGAGGCCACTCTTCTCTTGATGGCTATCATAAGGTCAGGGATCCGAGTCTTCAGAATCAAGCCAGATCTGTTTCCTCTGTCCAGCCTGTTATTACCCTTCTGAGAAGACTCAAGATATGGAGTAGGTCAGTTATGCCTTCAAATCCCAAGTTATCTCTTTAGTGGAAGGCTTCTGGATTTCAGGTGAATTATTATAGCTGTCTCCGGGCTGTCTTAGAAATCACCATTTATCTAGGGAGCTGGGGGGAATGCCCATTCTGAGCAGGTGAAAGGCTTGAGACTGCCTTCCATTAATTCATTATCTGTCAGTACTCAGGGAAGTCAGGAAGCTGCCTCTGCAGAAAATGCTGGAAGCCTTTTAGACTTTTCTGTTGCTTATGACACATCCTGTGTGATCATGCTTAGGCAGGAGATAACACAATGCCACAAAAGGCAACTGAGTTTTTTTTTTCTTTTCTTTTTTCTTTAAGGGTTCCTGGTCTTTGGGGTAAGTTATTTAATATGACACATTTGCTAATAGATACTCATTCATGAGAAGGTTGAGGCATCCTGGGAGATATTTGAGCAACCCACAAACAAACAACACTGAGCAATGCTTTGTGCAGTGGATTAAAATTAATTAAAAGGTCAAGTTGAAAAATACTGAAATAACCATTTCTTTATTAATTTCTAAAATTACAGAACATCCATTAATGAGACCTTTAATGTACATCATCTCTAGTCTCTACAATAATCTTGTAAGCTTGATGTGATTACCCTTGGCTTGGGAAGTACAGTCAAGCTTAGAATAATCAAGGGATTTACCCACTGAGTACTGAAGGGATATTTGAGCTCAGGTAGTTATTGGACCAAAGACTAGTTGTTTTGATGATATTTTTAGGGCCAATTAGCCTAATTATATTTGCTTTTAAGGATATGTTGAAAATAACGGTATATTTCAAAGTTCATTTATTTGTTTCAAGTAATCTGGCTCCAGTTATGATCATAGGTTTTAAGGAACTGACAGCTATGAACTAGACTAATCATTTAGCTGAATAGCCAGACATATTACCTCCCTATTTATTACAAGACCACTTTTATTGTAAGAAACAACAGCAGCCACCCCAAACCAGACTCCAAACAAACTTTATTTATTTATTTTTTTAATCCATGACATGGCTAAGTGCATAGCAAATAAAATAAAGTGGATGCTGTAAATGCCAGCCTGGTGATTTGAAGGCAAGCATTGTGAATGTTCTTAGGCTGTAAATGCCAGCCTGGTGATTTGAAGGCAAGTATTGTGAGTGTTCTTAGGCTCACACTTGCAGTAGTGATAAAATTGGGGCAAAGATGTTGTTACAGCTGCGTGTCCCCTCCATCTTAGACACATATTCTTGATAGCATGTTTTTACAGCATTCCTGGCCTCTAAATGTCAGAAGGACATACTCAATCCCCAGTTGTGGCAACCAAAATGTCTCTAGACATTACTGAGTATCCCCTGGAGACAAACTCCCTGCTTTGGCTTCCTCCTGCTGTCTAGAGCAAGTATTCTAAATACAGGAGGGAAAAATGTGCTTAAAGTACTAAATGCCAGTGGTACGAGCCTGGACACATCACTGGATGTGCCAGTCTGCCGTTAATGAGCGGAAATTACTGAGGACAAGCTCTTAAGATCTCAGAGCTGTCTATGCTATCTCTGTGCACAAGATCTATACAACTGTAAATTTCACATGTGAAGCCTTTCTGGCCCATCTTCAAATTTTCTTCTACACACCATATAACCATGGATAATTTCAGTTTTTCCTGACTACCACCCAGCTTTCCTCAAAATGTCAGCAGAAAGTATTACCCTTCAAATTTTTTTTTGTGCCAGATTTCAAGAGAGCTTTTGTTTTGTAGCTGAACCTGGGGCAGACCCGGCACAAATTTTCACAGGTCATAAACTCTAGGCCATGCCTTGGTTTTCTGTGAGAATCAGGGGGAACCTCATTTTATTTAACAGAGATGACAATTGTATCATTCATTTCCACAGAACAGTAGCTATAATGTGCCACCAAAGTGTTCCAGGAATGCTGAGGATGTTTCATTTGTCCCAAGATCTGGCAAGGCCAAATGCCAACAAGCACACTCATTTCTCAAACTTCTATTTCTGTAATGGATCGGTGCATTATTATTATGTTCCCACCAGGGGCAAGGTTTCATGGCCAATTTTTTAAAGAAGAAATTCTTAACACTTTATGTCTGTGTTCAATTTTTGAGGGCTGGGGGCTTGTTATATGCACCTCCCATGCTCATTTTTAAAAAGGTGCATCCACCAAAATATCACAATCCTTATCAACCTCCAAGTGATTGGGCCTCTGATGGCAATGAACATCACCTGCCTGAGAAGATACATTAGCAGTGCAATGGCTGTAGTTCCAATGCTCATTAGAATCCTTTTTTCCTGAAGCCCTAGCTCTGAAGGTCTGTGGCCCATGAGTCTATTCTAATTTGAATGGTGGAGTTAAGTGGAGGGTTACAATGACAGGAGTTAGGACAGCCTTTGTCATTAGAAAGACCACAGGTCAACATCTGTCTGAATTCATTCAGGCACTTGACATTAGTGTGGTTTGGGGAGAAGTATTACGTATGCTCCCATTTAAGAAAGAAACCAAAAGCAGTAACTTTTTAATGAGCAGGTTTTTGAAAAAGCCGTGACATTTCTTTTAGAGATCAGATACAAAAGTGTGTCACCGACTGTTTATTGAAATATCCTTTCGGAGATTCCAATTATGCACTCAACCACCAAGGGAATTTTTGGAAGTATTTTAACTTAATGATCAGACATTCAAATATATGCAACAAATGTGTAATTTAAAGGTCTGATTGCAATAATCAGTTCTTGGAATAAATGTGAGCTCACTTAATGAAATGTGCACTTTACAGTTGTGCCTACACTCACATGTTGTATAGTAAGTTGGGTCATTGTGTTTCTCTGTAAAAGGGTGAGGGGCTCAGAATTCTTGGCACATGATTCACAAGGAGAGGGTTATACTCAGTGTGTTTCTCCTCTTCTAGAACATACTGAGACTTAAAGAGAGTAATTGCTCCAAACAAAAGGATGGTAGAGGTAGTTATTTGTTCCCAGAGAACATTTAAAATGTGTCGACACATTTTCGGTTGACAATAACTGTGAGCAACTCACTATCTTACAACTCACTATATAATGCCCTTCCCCCACAAGAAAGAGACTTGCTTAAAATGTCAGTATCACTGAGGCCGAGAAACTCTGTTTTAGAGCAAATGATCTGAGAAGAGATATGATCCCAAGCAGTTCACTCCAGTGAGCTAGCATCCTCAGACTTTATAATAGTCATTATAATAAACATACAGGTTAGTTTCAGTATAGGTAAGTGTGACCTCAAGTCACAGTAATATGCTATTTAAAGTTTGCATTTGAATAAAAAGGTAGCTATATTTTGAATCACTCCTTTGCAATGATTGACAAGGAACAAATAACCTTCATGTATTTTGTGCTGGAAGAAGTCTATTTGAAATCACTCTGAGTTGACATAAGCCTTTGCTTCTCCAGGTGAAGGAGTATGTCCAACTACTCAATGTGTATGAGAAGAAGCTCCTGAACTTGACTGTCCAGGTAGAAATCATGGAGAAGGACAGTATTTCTTACACAGAATTGGACTTTGAGCTGATCAAACTAGAAGTAAAGGAGATGCATAACCTTGTCATACAGCTGAAGGAGAATTTTGTTGGAAGCACAGAAATTATTGACAAGCTGGAAGTGGAGGTGAGGAACAATTTACTTCTTAGGATCTCAATAATGCATCTCCTTCAGGGACTGAACAGGTGCTATCACCCTCTTTCCTCAACCTAACTTTGCTACTGTCTCAGGACCACAAGGCAATCTGTGTTCTGTTTTAGGTGAAGGCCTATACTTGTATAAGTTAAGTGAACTGGGAACATGTTGACTGAGAAGTAATGTTGGACACTAAGGATTCTGCCCCAGAACTAAACGACCTTTCCATTCTTTAGAAAGTAATGACATAAGTCTGAATTGGCCATTTTAAATTAGGTAACTTCTCTGTCTTTGATTTATCCTCAAGAGACTACAAATATATAGTTCACCTTATTATGGATACTTTCCCTTTTTGAATGATTACTTATTTATCTTAGAATATGTTTCCACATACTTAAAATTGCTTGTGTATTAGGCCTTATGTAAACCTGAATTGTTTTGTCCAAGGAGATAGATGTGAATCAGTTTCCAGCCTTCTACATGCAGCTATCCAATTTGACTAGCAAATTAGACTAGTTGATGCTGTCTTTTCTTCAGTGTACAGTTTTTTTTTCCCATCAAAAATCACTTGTCTGTAGTTGTGTGGAGGTACACGTGGTCTTCGATTCTATTACATTAATCAATATATCTGGTTTTTATACCAAGGCTGTACTTTTTGAAAATTATTACTATGTCCCTGTAGCCCAGTTGGAAATCTGGGATGGTGATATGTCCAACCATAGTAATAAAACAGCTTATGACCTATTGTTACACCCATGCATCAGTGTATCATTCAACACTCAACAGAAATTTCTTCTTGAAATAGATGGGGATTAACATGGAGAATGACAGCTGGAGGATGGGCAGAAATTGAAAGTCTTTGGGATATTCAGATCTGAATGGAATGTCTTCATCACACCCCTGCCCTCAACGCTCAGGGATCTGTGGAGAAAGAGGGGTAGAAAGAGTTTAAGAGCCAAAGGTGGTGGACGATTGTAAGGAAATGTAATTTTCCAGATACAAGTCAGACATACACATGAGCTCACAGAGACTGACAGTGTGCATAAAACCTATGCAATCTAAAGCCATTTAAAATCTGAGCATGAAGAATGCGGAGTGGGCACAAAGTTCCACCTCTAGCCAAGAAGCGATTTGTAAATGATAGCTACCGAGTGAGGGAAAATTAGTTTTCTTTAATTGAATGACACTAGGTACATGAACCACACTCCAGAGAAATCCCACAGATCAGCAACTCAAATTGGACTCGTGTGTTTTAGTTGTGTTTTTCTTTTGTTTTGTTCTTTAAAGAGAGAGAAAGAGCATAAAGCTGAGTGAGTGGGGAGGGAGGGAATCTGAGTAGAAAAGGAAATAATAAAAATATATTTTGCAACATTCTCAAAGAATAAACATGCAAGAATTAAGCAAAAAAAATTAGATTTCTTGAGAATATGTTTTAGTGAAATCTTTAAAGATCTATGGATAAGATTACCATATAAATGCTACAGTTGGGTAATTTATATCAACCAGAATTTACCGGCATAGTCATGACATGGGATATAATTGAGAATTCTAGTTACATATTTTAAAATTTACATTTTCTCTAGGCCCGCCATTCATTAGAAACTTAATTATAATACAACACGAGTAAACACGAGTTTATAGGGGAAGGTTATTAGAAATGAACTTTAATGGACATTTATGAATGCCTAGAGTGAGCCTGTGCTCTATTATTAAAGCTGTTAAAATCTTTGCCATTTTCTTCTTGTCACACACATTGCCTGGGATGTGACAGGCTTTCGGTCTAAACCATAAAATATATTCTTCCAAATGAAACCATTCAGAAGAATCTCTGGTGTATTCTGTAGCAATGTTTCACTAAATGACAAATTCAGCCCCAGAATGTTTAGGAAAGAAATTGCACAATAATATAAAGTCACTCTGAATTTTTTATTTCCTTAGATAAGGAATATGACTCTCCTGGTAGAGAAGCTGGAGACGCTAGACCAAAACAATGTCCTTAGCATTCGCCGGCAAATTTTGGCTCTGAAGGCTAAGCTGAAAGAATGTGAGGACTCTAAAAGTGAGCTTATATTTGCCACGCCCCCTCCTCCTGTTCCCGGTAAGCCTGGTACACATGTTTCTACCACTTGCATGAGCCCTCATAATGAGCCTTGAGTTGGGTGGGGAAAAGATTTGAGATTGTAGTGATGGAAAAATTGGGGCATTTTTGCAGTTCTCAGTCTACTTGTCCTCATTTTAAATCTTCCCACCTTTACCTTGTTCTATTATCGAATGCTGGGCTTCACAGAGAAAAAGCAGGGTGAATTATTCTTAAACAAAATCCATGAGTCACACACAGCCCTTTTGCATTTCCCTAGCAGGAAAAACCTGCCTGAAGGAGAGAAGAGGGATGGTACTAGGGATGGCAGAGCATATAGGATCTTTACATGGCATCGCCCTCCGGTAGACGGAAAGGGCTTTGTTTTTCATGGCATTGCCCTCCGGTAGACGGAAAGGGCTTTGTTTTTCATGGCATTGCCCTCCGGTAGACGGAAAGGGCTTTGTTTTTCATGGCATTGCCCTCCGGTAGACGGAAAGGGCTTTGTTTTTCTGCTGTTCCTTTCTTTTTCCTACCTTCTCTTCCACTCTCCTCTGCACTTCACCTTTATTCCTCCCTGAAGTGCATGCTGGGTACCTGCTACAATCTGAGTCCTGGGACTCACTGAGAATTAAAGGAACGGTGGTATCATGTGCCATGGAAATGTGTTGATACCCATTCAGCAGGACAGGATGGCACCCCACTCTCCCCCAGGTTAACTATAGAACAGTGTGTGTCAGAGGAGGGAGAGGCAGGAACTTACATTCATCCATGAATGGAAACAGTGGAGCGGTGGCTTGGAGAGAATAGCTTTGGAATCCTTGACTTTGCCAGCTATGCAGCTGTAGAGAAAAGACTCTTCATCTTATTTATAAAATGGGAGAATAATTGTACTCACCTTATAGGGTTGCTATGGGAATTAATGAGGCAATGCTTGGGAAGCTCAGGGCTCTGTAATCAGCACCCATACACTGGCAATGGATATTATTAGTAATCATGGTAATTGAAGTGAAAGCCTAGCTGTGAACAGAGATAGGGCTAAATCCCGCTGCCCTGAAGTACCTCCCTCCAGCCTCTCAGTCACAGAATTTAGCCTCATCATTTAGAGATTATACACCAAAGGAACTTTTCTCATGGTCTTGGGCATCTCAGCCTGAATGGAAACTATCACTTGCCATCAAATTGTGAAGCCTTCATTGTTTTTATAAATCCCACTTCTCACAAGTCTTTTCCTTTGGACTGTATATTTCTGGATCTTGCCAATGTAACTGATTAAGATTTCAGTTGGCTAGGATTGTAGTTATAAACCTCTTGGTCTTGTCCAGGAGATACTTCCCTCCAGATGTAGTCAGAAGTCTGTTCTAATTTGACTTACAGAGGGTGTTTAGGGCAAGGAGCATGGTCTGTCTTCAGAGACCAACTAAAGCTGAATTGGTCTGGATTAGTGTTAGAATTGTGCCAAAAGTGGGAGCTGGTTCTGATGGACCATGGCAGCCCTTTGAGGCAAGAGTCAGGGGAGTGGTCTACGCGCTGGCAAGGATGATCCAACAGCCCCTAGTAAATAGATTTTCTTGGCACAGGTTTGTAGGGAATTGTGTTGCTTCATGGTAAATAATTGTCCCACCCACTGGTTTAATAAAAAGCACTGATTGGCCAAAGGCAGGCAGGAAGTGTGGGCGGGGCTACCAGACTAAGAAAAGTCTGAGAGCAGAATGCCAGAGAAGAGCAGAACGCCAAAAGAAGAGGACAACTATGCTGCTCTAAGAAAAGGTACCCAGCCACATGGCTGAACAAGAGACATGGGTTAGATGAAGGGTAGAGAGCTAGCAAGTGATATGCCTGGGCCTGAGGCTGACCAGCCAAAAATTAATAAAAGCATCTGTGTGTCTCTGTGGGTCTGCGGGTCCTAAACCTTGAGGTTAGGCCAGAAAGTCTGGGCCAGAAACCTCCTACTACACAGGTTTCTCTCCACCGATTGGAAACTGAGCACATTTTAAGGTGGGGGCGGGGGATAACCAGGGCCATCTGACTCAGTTCTGTGATATTTCAGTGAGTCTGAAAGATGCTGCTCTTCTTGAAGGTGCACCTGCACTCTATGACAGATTTTATGTTGTAGTATGTCTGCGAGTTCTGGTCATCTCAGGATTTCCTGATAAACTGAGTGGCAGGTGGCAGGTCACATAAGGATAATGGTTGGGGAGAAAAATCCACTGCCTGATATTTAGGGAAGAAAACAACTAAGTCTTTTTTCAGTTATTTTCCTTAGAAATATTTGCAAAACTTTCCCTTAGGCCTTCACACTTAGACTTCTGTGAACTATCTCAGCTCAGCTGTGTGGTTTAAGCAAACTGAAGCCATGCTTCACTCACTTTCTCACAACCTTGGCTGCTTCTGGATGCCTGCCAGACCATTTGGCCCTTCTCCAGCTTTGTTCATATTATATTTATGATGTTTATATTAAACTGATTTTTGTCATGTTTTTAAATCAATTTCTTTCACTTGCTCTCTTTATGTTTGGACTGGTTGATAATGCAGAATTGGAAAATCCCCAGACACCACAAAGTTGTGAGCCTGTGGAGACTTTAATTAAAGTTCCTCACTATTATGGGACCTTAAAATCTGGCCTGTCTGCTCCCCCTTTTTTTTTCACTGCAGAATTACATAGAACCATCCGCTCAAAACCATATATGAGTCTCAGCTCTAAAATAATTCTGTAATCTCTGGGCTCTGCCCTTGCGGCTGCACTTTTCTAACCTAACGGTCAGCTTGAACTAAGACCCAATATATTCTGTTTTTAATAAAATGCAATAGAATATGTGTGTGCATGCATGAATGTGTACATATCTGCATTGCTGCCAAAAAATCTTCTTCTGCTTCATTTTACAAAACTTTCTAACTTGAAATCATTGGACTTCTATTTATTTACTTCTCCCCACTCAAAAAATTGACTTTATTCTTTTTTTTTTTTTCTTCTGAATCTAAGTGGCAATGGCATATTGGGGGAGAAATATGATGAGAACTCATAAGGGTCACTGTTTTGTTTGAGGATGTTAGGCTTTGCAGGTACATAGAAGGTATTTAGTAAATGGTGGGTGACTGAATGGGACATAGTAGGATGGGGGGGGGCATGTCAAAATCCTAATCTTAGAGATGCACAGAGTATTGAGCTCATATCTAGTGATTCAGAATCAAGTTATTATCAATTTTCTTACAATTATAATCATTTTACTTGCCTAATTTTTTGGTTGTTTTGGATTTTTTGGAGGCAGGATTTCACTCTGCAGTACAGGGTGGCCTGACATTCATGTCACATCTATATCCTAAGGCTTCCAGGAAATGGGCTAAAAAGTATGAGCCACTACAACCTGAATTAATTGTCTAATTCTTAGAAGTTAATCACATTTTCTCTAGTCTTAGTACACAGACATCTTGGTTGTCCAAGTGAGAATCTGCACTGACAGACCCCCATTAAGCATTCTCTGTAAGCATACAATGTTTGGCTTTAAAAATCCACTCTATTAATTTAAAGTTTACATAGCCATATTTCAAGGACCATGAGAATACCAAGAAAGGAGCTAATGGATTGCATGATAAAGAAAGTACCTTTGCATAGAGGATTCCTTACTCTATATTATGTGAAGTAAATAAATCAGACGTATAGCATGACTTTCTAATATTTTGTAGATGAGGCTTGGGTTTAATGATTTGCCTAGGTTGTTATTCTTTATTCCCTTCTGTGGTCATCCCTCTGTCTGCCAGCTTTCTAGAGACTATCAGAAGAAGAGAAGAAGAACTTAGAAGCTACTATCCAGGAAATAGCCATGTAAACCAGAGCCTGTATGATGTGATTATAATGATGGTGGTTACTATTGATTGAGTTGCATTTACAAACTTATCTCTGTTCTTTCCAATAGTCCTGTGGGGTAGGCATTGTTTATTTAACACAAGGAAACTGAGTCTGAGGTGATTAAGCAACTTTTTCTATGATGCACAGTAACCAGAAAGGCTATATGAGAGCACCTTCTCGGTGACAGGCTGCTGTGTGTTTATAGCTGCTCTAACAAAAGGGGTTTCCCTATGATTTCTTGAATGAAAAGGCAGTTTCAACAAGATACCCAACTGATTAGGTCTCAGTTTTCTTTGCTTCCTTGCTTATAGAGTTGCTGAAAGGGCATTCTGGTTCCTGAAAAATTCGTGCTTTGTTCTCTTCCCCCAACACATGTAAAATGATTCACCAGTCCCCGACCGTTCTTGGATTATGAGCTGGACAAATGGTCATTGCCAAAGGATCTTGGTGAAGTTGGAATAGGAAATGGCAAAGAAAGGAAATGAAATATCCCTACAACCTTGACATGAAGGCGAGGTGTAGGAAGGACGTGACATAAAGAAGGGTTGGTAAAAGATCTCATAAAAGGGACAGGAGGAGAGGACACTCTGCTGGGCAGTGAGTGTGCAGACAGCTATCTCACTGCTTTGGGAAGTGTCCTTGGTTTTCTTTTAGCCCTCAGGGAAGCCCATCACCCCCCCCCCCCAGCCCTTTCCCTGACTTCTCACTTGTTACTACTGTACGGTAGCCACAGGCCTGACGATAATGGTTTTTTGATTTTGCTTGTCCTGGTTCTACTTTCTTTTGACTAGATCCAGAGCACTAAAAATATCCAAAGGGAGTAGAAGATAAAAGGAAAGTAACAAAATGGATAAAGAGTATTTAGAAATGATTAGGAGATAGGAAAAGAAATAAGAATATCATTCAGTTTTAATACTTACAGCAGGCACAGTTTAAATTTCTGGTCAATGTAAGAAATGATAGACCTTTTATTATCAGTGGGAACACTATCACTACTGTGTTGGAAGTAGAATTATTGTTTTAATGATGGGACCGTTACTGTAACGTTAGCAGTATTAATCGTGTATTTTCGTTCCTTTGTGTCTAAAGATTTCACATTGGAGACAGAACAGTCTTTTAAGCCCCTGATAATGTGAGCATAAGTTATATGCATCATCAACTTCTCTGAAATACTGTGTTACTGTTGGTTTGGGATATTTTCTTTCCAGGAAAGTCAGGTTCAATGAAGCAAGAAACCCTTAAGTCTCCCAACCTGAAAGAAGAGAAGTGACTTTCATTTTCTCACAGTGAAATGTAGTTACATAAATAAGCTCTCTGCCAGGTATTTTAAGCAGAAAAGCCAGTTTTAGCATATGGAAACGGGAACAGTTTTTGTTATCATTAAGCTGAACACACTGCTACCTTTATTTTAATAATTCATGCATTATTTCATAAACAAAGGCAAACAAGCATTCATCTGAGAGATCACTTTTAGGGGAGAAATAATAATTTAAAATTTTATTTATTATTTCTTTAGCAGAGAGCAATCTCTTGGCTGAACACACGTTGCTTTTTTATTTATGAAATGGTGCATGCATTATTAAAATAAACCTGTGACTGTGTTCTGTTTAATGATATGCAAAATTATTTGAGGTTGGGTACAGTGTGGTTTTATTTCTCTACCTGTTGTATGCTTGGCTGACTTTGCCACCAACTGTGGATTTACGAGAGCATTTAAGGAGCACGTATTTAATTCTGGGACTGAAAAGTCCTAGCAGATTGGAAAAATAAAGGCAGGATTTCTAGTAATGGCTTCTCCAAGCAGTCCTGAGAGAGGAGGGGAGAGAGCGAAGCATTTAGCAAGGAGGAGACCCAGCCAGTCACTTGACTCACTTCCCAGAGCTACTCTCAAGCAGCTCTTTGGAATTCCGCTTTTAGCTCTAGTTCATGCCTGTGCCCTCCATGGCTCCTGGATTCCTTCCAGGCAATCAGAGCCAGAGATGCTGCTCATGTTCTCCCCTTCCTTCCTTCCTTCCTTCCTTCCTTCCTTCCTTCCTTCCTTCCTTCCTTCCTTCCTTCCTCCCTCCCTCCCTCCCTCCCTCCCTCCCTCCCTCCCTCCCTCCCTCTCTCCCTCCCTCCCTCCCTCCCTCTCTCCCTCCCTCCCTCCTTTCCTTCCTTCTTTCCTTCCTTCCCCCTTCCTCCTTCCTCCCTCCCTCCTTTTTGTCCTTCCTTCCTTCCTCCCTCTCTCCCGCTCTCCCTCTCTTCCTTCCTTCCTTCCTTCCTTCCTTCCTTCCTTCCTTCCTTTCTTCCTTCCTCCCTCTCTCCTGCTCTCCCTTCCTTCCTTCCTTCCTTCCTTCCTTCCTTCCTTCCTTCCTCCCTCCCTTCCTTCCTTCCTTCCTCCTTCCTCCCTCCCTCTCTTCTGCTCTCCCTTCCTTCCTTCCTTCCTTCCTCCCTCCCTCCCTCCCTCCCTCCCTCCCTTCCTTCCTTCCTTCCTTCCTTCCTTCCTTCCTTCCTTCCTCCTTCCTTCCTCCCTCCCTCCCTCCCTCCCTCCCTCCCTCCCTCCCTCCCTCCCTTCCTTCCTTCCTTCCTTCCTTCCTTCCCTTCAGGATCCAAGTAGCAAACAAGGAAAAATAACCTCAAAGGTACTTGAAGTTGGATTTTTCTTTGTTAGCTAACAAAGTATCTTACTAATTATTATTTTTTTTTGAGAAGAGTATTTGTTGTAATACCAGAGAATAAATGTTCAGGATTTTGTATAAATGTTCTAAAAATGCTGGAGGAATTTTATTTTGTATTTTTGTAGCTAGCAAACCCTTTTGGTTGTCAGGCATTTCAGAGAGTACACAACAGAGGGCCAATTGCTCAACCCGAGTCATTTATTTATGGGTTACATGGGGTGGAGAGTCGATGGATCAGTGCATCTGGTCCCACTTGATTGTACACATTTTGAGAATGACTGTGTCGGAATGGGAAGAATAAAATACTTGCCTGCCATGGTGCAGTCGCATGTGGAATATGCAGAACAGGACTCATCTTAACGTTCTGAGGCAAGTTGGTCAGCAAGTGATTAGTGTCAAGTGGTGTGCTCTGGGCACAGATTAGGCAAGTCCATGACAAAATGATTGTAATTCCTCAAGGCTGAGAAACTTGAGAATCCTACCATTGAAGCACTAATTGCCCTGATCTATAAAATGCTGTATTTTCTGAGATTAGTTCAGAGCAACATTAGTACCTGCTGTGGATATACACTTGGGGGCCCAGGAAATGTAAGGAGACTTTGGCTTTTTGATGAAATGACATGTTTCTAGAACGGAATTATTTTCTCAGTTTTGCTACTAAAATTAGGATACTTGCAAAGTGATTTCTGGAAGAAAATATATGAAATATCAACTCTGTCCCTTTCTCTCTGGGATCACAAAATTTAGAAGATGGCTGTATGTAGTTATATTACATTCGTTTTCTAATTTGAAAACCTACTGATGAAAACATGAGGTAGTTCTCTAGATCTGACAGTGGGCTCACACTGAGATGGAAGCAAAGGATGTCTTCCAGAGGTACAGTTGTGATTGAATCATGATGGGGACATTAATGAGAATTAACTTTGGTTCTTAGGATATTTTCTCTAAGAATGTCTTCTGTTTTTTTCTTCTTTTATAGGAAGCTGTAGTCATGGTGGTGTGGTGAATATCAGCGCTCCCTCTGTGGTTCAACTCAACTGGCGAGGGTTTGGTTATAAATATGGTGCCTGGGGTCGAGATTACTCCCCTCAGCATCCAGAGAGAACCCTGTACTGGGTGGCACCTCTGAATCCAGATCAGAGGGCTCTAGAAACTTACAGACTTTATGACTCACTGGATAACTTGTTACTTTATTCACATGCTAGAGAGTTTCGGATTGTCTATGGCCAAGGGGGTGGCACAGTCGCATACAACAACAACTTGTATGTGAATTGGTACAATGGGAGGAACATTGCCAAAATTAACCTGACTACCAATGAAATTGCTGTGAATCGACCTCTCCCTATGGCTGCCTATAATAACCGCTTCTCATATGCTAATGTGAATTGGCAAGACATTGACTTCGCTGTGGATGAGCAAGCACTGTGGGTGATTTATGCCACTGAGACCAGCACTGGTAACATTGTGATTAGTAAACTCAACGACACCTCTCTTGAGGTGCTAAACACATGGGTTACCAAGCAATACAAACCATCTGTTTCTAACACCTTCATGGTATGTGGCGTTCTCTATGCTACCCGCACTTTGAACACCAGAACAGAAGAGATTTTTTACTTCTACGACACAAACACAGGGAGGGAAGGCAAGCTAGCCATCCCAATAAGAAAGATGCAGGAGACAATTCAGAGCATTAATTATCATCCTTTGGACCAAAAGCTTTTTGTCTACAATGATGGTTACCTTCTGACATATGATCTTGTCTTCTTACAGGAGCCCAGGCGACCTGTCTCAGTTGTAGGGTGAAGGAGAAATAAAAGATGATTGAAAACAGCCTTCTCCACACATTTAGACATCTGCAGGGAAATTCTGGAGTCTGTTTCTTTAGGAGTGATGTTTAGTACAGATAGAGTTCTATCACAATAGAGACCTGGGATATTTCTCTCCATTTGATTTCTCTTGGGCACTTTCATCCTCTTTGGATGGACTTAACAACTTAACGTTCTTTCCAGGTGAAGTTCTCAGAGGCTAGGGGTACTATGAGTCTAATGAAGTTTCTAGAGAGGTGAAATTTGGAAATAAGGAATATAAGGGCAGCTCTGTATGAACTCTGAGGATTCTTTAGGAAATTTGTATAGTTATCAGTCACCCACCACATAGCCCATTGACTTGTCTACAGAAACCAGGCTTAATTAGGTCAATTAACATCAGAAGGTGAACAAGAGGCTGAATGTCTGCCTTTGTTTTTCTCCCTAGCTTCTGGACCTGCTTTATGCATCCTAGATAGGTAAATTTGGCATCTTACGTGGTGTTTGTTAGACATTTTGAGTTTCCTGGGGAGCGAATCTTTTGTATATTAAGTTACACACTGAAGATCAATACTGGGGGTTGGGTTCAAATTATACACTTGGCTTTTCCTTATTCTCATTTTTCACCTACATGACTTAGTAGAACCCGTTACCTGGTAATTCAGTTTCTGAGACAGCCAAAAGATTCAACATGGACTTAGCAACCAATTACCTTTTCTACTGCTTATATGTTTAAAAAAAATGTCAATTAGTTTTCTACAGGAGAGATATAAGATACAACTAACTTTCTTTTGTCTTATCATACAATTTTGGTTTACAGAAGCCCAAGAGTGTTAAAAACAAACAAACAAAACAAACAAACAAACAAACTCAGTTAACAGTGACAAAATGATAGTATTTCTGGTTGTATAACCAAGACCTTGGAGTTAACTTGGAACAATTCTTTTGTGTAATTTCTCTCCTTAAGCCTGAAATTTGTAAGAAAGTGAATTTGTTTTTTCCTAGAAAGGAATATTGAAAGGATCCTCAAGGTATCTGGTTAGTCTGTGTAGTGGCTGAGAACCTGGTAGGTGTGGATGTTCCAATTTCAGACAGCTCTATCATATAGTCTTGGCTATTTTCCATTGGTGTGCAAATCCTAATTTTTAAATGCTGTACTCCTAGTTTTTAAATAAACGATTAAAGTGTGCATTGAACCAAAGACTTTTGTTTTATTTACTGTTTTTAATTTTAAAAAGACCAACACCCAACTTATCACAATAATCACATCCTGTTATGAGGTATGAACAATGTGTACCTCCCAAGCATCAGTGCATATGCTAACAGAAAATATCAGTGACTTTTAGAAGAGCCAAAAGTGGATGGATCTTTTTTGTCCATTTCCTGTTGAAACCATCCATTCTGGCAGCTCTTACTACCCAAGTCTACTTCATTATCTTCAGGAATATGATTTATGGGCTTATTAATTTGTGTCACTGACCAGTTCAGTGCTAGCCTATATTTGTGTGGCTTATGTTCCTTTCACAATTGTGCGACTAACATTGGGTTCAAATACATGCAGATTCTTCACAAATAGTAGCTGTTGGATAGAAAACAAAGAGACTAAGAGGTTTTATTGGAAAGAGAAACAACCTTTATCAAGGATGTGTATGGGACCATGTTACCCCAAGTGATAGGACACAGAAATAGGCTATTTATTCTCACCAAATTCTCATTTAATTTAACCAACCAGATGCTATACTCTTTAGAAGTTTTAGCAAGATTTTTTCCCCTATCTGTCCAAGGCTAAGCATAGATACAGGTATGGCCTTCAAAATGCATCAGGATATGAAGATAAAGACATATATGCCATCTGGAATACAGGTTAAAAACAGTGACATTATATTTAATCTAGCTTAAGGCAATTTTCCAGATGAGTGTTTCTATTAAGTACATAGAATGACCTCTGAAAATTCTGGAAAGGAGGCAGGAAGCCAAGGTAACACTGACAATCAGCTTCTCATTCAAACTGCTTCAGAGTGTTTGCCTGGAAATTCCCCCCAGACCCTCCTTCCTACTGACCATAGTGTGTCAGCTTGCAATGCCTGCTTGCAAAAAAATCTCTCTGGGGGAAGGTTGAATAATGAAAAGGTTTGGACTCAGGGGTGTATGCAGTGCAGCATAACAATAGAATTTTTTACACTCATGATTTATCAACTATTGTCTGTTTGAATCTCACATTTATGTATATATATGTATATGTCTATATATATGTACATATGCATACAAACACACACACACACACACACACGCACAACCTTTGAAAATTTTAGTTTAGATGTCCTTGTGTGCAGGTGTCTGTGCACGTGTAGATGGGCATGCATGTACATGCAGAGGCCAGAGGTCTTTGGGTATTATTAAGAGCTGTTCACTTTGTTGTTTGACACAGGGTCTCCCCTTGGGACTGGGGCTTGCTGATAAGGCTAGACTGGCTGGTCAGTGAGCCCTAGGATCATTCTGTCTTTTCCTCTCTGGCTCGGGGGTTACGAATGTGCCCCACCACACTTCCCTTTCTCGGAGCCAAACTGAGGTCCTCATACTTGTGTGTCAAGCACATTGGTTAGGATGTCATTTCAGCTCCCTGTATGCACATACTCAAATAAGGCTTACCGATGTATAGTTTATATGTGTAAAATGTGTCTGGTTTTGATGCATAATTCAATGAATTTTGATAAATGGATAGTAATGTGGTGTCTACTATAATTAGGAAAGAAAACATTTCTTTCGTACCTTAAATATGTCTCAAACTCTTTTATAGTCAATTCCTGTCCCACATTTCAGCGTCCGTACCACTAACTGGCGAGCTATACCTGCACAGTAGTTTTATCTTTTCCTACAAGGTCATTGACATGGAGGAACATAGGGAGTAAGTAGTCTTTTGAGCCTGGCTTCTTCAGTTTTCCTTTTGAGGCTAACTAGTGGGTTTGAATTACCCCTGGATCTTTCTCAGAGCTCTTGAGGCTTTCTTACATTTTCTGTTATTTTTCTTGGAGCTGCATAGGGGCCTGTGGGGTCCCCAAGTATACCCTAGTAAAGAAGTGGTGTCCTAGCTCTCAGCAGACTCTCCAAAGCATAAAAGTTGCCTTGCTCCCACCTGTGTGGAGGTTTTTCCTCATCTCCCTACCCTGTGCCTTGAGCATCTCTTTACTAGAGGGAAATTTGATGCTAATTCGAGACACATGGGGTGTTTCTGAATGCAGAGTCATACGAAACTGATGTGATTCTTCTACTGATTATTAACAGTATGGCTGTAGGCAGGTGCCTTTCACATTCCCGAGACTCGGTGTCATTTTCTATATGACTGTTTTATATGACCACCCAGATCAGAGTCCTTCTGGGTGAGTTAAATGATGCTAAGCGTCTCAACTCTCTCGTACTTGTTCTGCCCTTCACAAAGTTACTTCTGTTTCTTTAGAGTAGTCATTGTGTTGACAAAGTAAAAAGGTAACAGACTGGAGGTTACATTTTTGTTTGTGATAGCTGTACCAAGCTGTTTCTCTTTGAGCAGTTACATTTCGGCCTGGAAGAGTTACAAAGAACATTCTCTCTTTGTCCTTGCATGCAAGATTGGTCCTTAGACTAGGTACTTCCTGTGCTTTGACTCGAAAAGGACAGAGAAGTAAGAGCAGTAGATTCCCAGCCCATTGCCATTTCCTTTTGAATTTAGGCGAAGGCTGGCTTCATCATGCTCTGTGGATAAGTTCAAAATAGATGCATGTGTTCTCTACTTGCTTTGCTTTAGTCAACAAGATATCAGTCTTCAAACCAGGAATGAGTATATTTTGCATGTCACCTTTAGTTAAGCATAGCTACGTTTTAAGCCCCCCCCCCCCCATGGTGGTGTGCTTTTTCATTTTAAATTGTAAACCACTGTAAAGGAAAAGTCCTACAGAAGAGGGACAGGGGACAGTGTGTGACTACCTTCAGGATGACGTAGGTAGGATCTGGGTCTGAGCCTATCCTCATCTCAAACAGATGTCATATCATGAAGAGTGATTAGCCTCTTGTGGTCCTGCATATCCCACAACAACAAAAGGGTGGATTGCAACATGCCAGGAACTGAAATGCAAGCACATTTCTAAGGCATAGTCCCAACCAGTAAAACAGGCCAGATGGCCTGGCTCACAGGCAAGGCATACTATTTAAGTTGTCAGCTCATTGCCAGGCCCCATACTGGTAGCATGGGATGTGCCCATTTGTTCCCAAAATTTGCATCTGTTCCTAGAGAGAACCACCCTTGGAATCAAGGTTCACGGTGGAGAGAGATGGCCTCAGTACACCAAAAGAAGATCATTTTCATAAGGTGTCACCCCAGGATTTCTTAGAGCCAGGATTTTCATTATAAGGATGATTTCACAAACCTCAGCTCCCATGAGAGTTATTAAAGAAGACCTGTGTGATTGGCTTAGATATCAGTGGATGAGAAGAATAACACGGAACAGTGGATAGGTCAAGGTTCACATGACGCCAAAGGAATTAGGTTCCTGTGTTTTCAGTTTCTACCCAGAAGTATATTTAAGTCTTTCTTTCTTTTTTTTTTTTCTATCTTAAATTCCCATTTAGCTTTCTTGAAAACGATAAACAAACATCAGGCATACTACTTTGATTTTATGTCCACTGTGGTGCATTGTGAAATGCCCATTGCTTTTGAGCTAATTAGTATACCCATTGCCCTCTCTAAAGACTAAATTTCTTTCCTTTTAGTTGGATTCTACCAACCAACTCTATGTGCTTTGAATTGTAGCCAACAATTCCCTCTATATCCTTGGGGTTCCTGGGACTGAAGTCAGGTTCTTGCACGAGCTAAACAGCAGGTACTCTACAACTGAGCTACACCCCCATTGCTCAGTCATGTTTTTGTAAAGTTACTGTTGGTGACTTACTCAAAGTTTCACCTTAGTGGCTATTATCAGATAAGATTCATTATAAGGATAGAAACAGCTTCCTTAACTGGTTAATAACTACCTTTATCAACCAAACCTGATTAATTTAGTGACACCATGATCAAATCCCTGGCAAGACAGTTTAAGAGAGAAAAGTTAATTTTGGTTCATGGTTTGAGAAAATATAGTCTAGTATGACAGCAAGGGCCTGGGGGTGGCTATGTGATAGCAGTAATGTCTGGCCACTGTTTGCTTGCACTCAACTAGGTCAAGAAGGAGAGAGAGAGAGAGAGAGAGAGAGAGAGAGAGAGAGAGAGAGAGAGAGAGAGAGAGAGAGAGAGAGAGAGAGAGAGAGAGAGCTTTAGAAAATGGGGCCTGCCCAGCTATAACCCCTGTTCTAGTATGGTTTATGTTGCTTCAATAAACACCATGACAGAAACAATTTGGAATTACTTCAGCTTATTGGTGATAGTCATCAAAGGAAGCCAAGGTAGAAACACAAGACAGGAGCTTGAGAAAGAAACCATGGAGGAAAACTGACTACTGGCATGCTCTAGCTTTCTTGTGTATTCCAAGGCTCACTAACTAGGGATGGTGATGCCCATGGTAGGTAGGGCCCCTTGTACTTCAATTACCAATCAAGAAAATGCCCCACAGGCCATTCTGATGAAGGTAATGTCCCGGATTCCCACAGATAAATCCAGACTGTGTCAACTTGAAAGCTGAATCTAACTAGGAGAACCCCTAAGGCCTGTCCTTAGTAACCCACTTTCTCTACTATGCTCCACTTGATAAAGATTACATAACCTTCCAATACGGTTCCAGTATCTGGAGACCAAATATTCAAACATATGAGCATTTTACATTCAGTTGCACAGCATCATGCTTTTTCTCTTTCAGTTCTGTGGCACCAATTTCACTATTTTCTCTTCACTAGTATTTCTTCTAACTTCTTCCTTAGCCCCAGATCTGTTCTTCTCTCCTTCATGTGCCTAGCTGTACGTTTTTCTGGTGCCACCAGGACTTATTTCTTTTTCTGAAAGATTCTCTTTTCAACAGTGACCCCAGGACTCGGGCTTTTCCATCTACCTTCTAAGGTCACAGTGACTGTCTGTACAAAATAGCTAGATAGGAAAGAATATGAAGGATCTTACACAAAAGTTGACCCAGCACTGATCTGAAAGCAACGTACATCATTTCCTGTCTGCATCTGTTAGCACGGGGCCACAGCTACCAGCAAGGCAGAGTGGGGAATATACAGGTTACTGAGTACAGAGTAGAAAATAATGGCTTTTGAATATCATTCTGCTTTACCATTGAAAGTATTACAAAGAATGGGTTTAATTCAAAGAATTGCTCTGTAAATTAAAGGGAAGCCGGGGTGAAGCAGCTAGAGACTGCCATATAATATGTGGCGTTGACGTCACACTGCTACAACCTAAAAGCCAAGTACTTGCATCTGCTATCATTGTAGGAGTCATCCTTGCAACCCCTACAAACTGGTACCCGACAATGGATCTGTCGCCAGAGTCATTCAGCTCTGTGTTACTCATGTCCTTGGCCCAGAAGAAATCCTTTACGTTCTAAATCTGACATAAATGAATTTTGTTGACTAAGCCGAAAGTACACAGAACAGAGAATGTAAGAAATGATTCTTTTGTAAACAACACACAAGCTAACAGGTATCCTTATGGCAATGCCATACATACCTTGTTTCAGCTGCTGCCTCTCTCCCCTCTGTTTCTTTGCCCAACCTTATCCCCATTTATACTCAGAACCATCCTTTCCCTGTGGTACATACAGAGAAGGTGACAGGAGAGGCTGGGCACCGGTGTTAGTCACACTCCTGCTTTTGCTATCACTGATGCCCTCATTTTGCCTTAGGTGGATGTTTTTCTCAGCACCTACAATTTATCTTCCGGACATGCCTGATGTTAGATGCATCTCAGTTTGTGACGGGGCTTGTTTCACTCAGGCTTACTGTTAATTTTAAAATATCAAGTAAAAAATGTGTTGAATAGCTCCAGCCTACGCAACAACATCACGGCCAAGCAACTTGGTACACTGTGGAATATTGTCTTCCCCTCGTGACTGTGTGGCTGGCTGACTTGGAGCTGTATCTGGCTGCTATTGCCCAGTATCTCATGAGTATTGCACTGAATATAGCTAGCCTGGGAAAAGATCCAAATTCAAAATGTGAAGTATGATTTCTGTGGAATTTGTATTGCTTTTGCACCATCATAAAGTTGAACCATTTTAACTCAAAGCCATCTGTGTATGTGTGCACAAATATAGATTTAAACATATATTATACAAATATATATTTTTATATATTTAATCATTTTACTCCTGTGATAGCTTTGTCTGAGACCAGCATTGCAAGCAGATGAGGGTCTCTTTCAATAGTGATGACTCTGAGTGAGATTTAAAGGGGGGAATTAGCTTTTACGGCTTTGCAGCCCCTCTGTTAGACTGCATTAGAGACCAACTTCTCCATACAGTGAATCATCCCTATCATCTACCTCGTCCTGGGAGGTGACCAGATTCCTCAGGTCTCCTTTGCCTTTGGGTAACAATATTTTTTTTATATTTAAAAGCACCTAGAATCTCCCAGAATTTGGGGTATCCCACATCCTTTATACTATTTCTTCCCTTGTCTGGCTAGAACTGCGAATCCAGCAGGAGAAGGCTTAAGTGCCCAGCAGTCTGTGCTCAGGGAATTAGTTTGGCAAGAAAATTTCTAATGGCAGTGGTCTAGTTCGGCTGAATAGAAAACACCCCGGGAGCTTTTCCTCTCTCAATAGCAAAATAAAGTACACCATTCTGTGAGCAAGAACACAGTTGTTCTTCTTAAATGTTTTCTAACCAAAGTCAGACTGTTGTTGTCTTCTGACCTTGGCATTGCCTTCCTTCCTGATCGAGTACTGGGCATTCTGTGTGTGCCTGTGAGACGGCATGCCCCTGGGTAGTACCACATTTCTCTCATTTAAGCAGATGGGAAAACAGCTATTTGAACAAATGGGGCATGGGGCCAGAGAAGGTACAACCAGCTGCAAACCAACCAGTAAATATGGTTGTTATACATCTGGTAGGCTGTTCAACAGCGAAGTAGCTAATGGTGCTGGTATTTAAATGGCCATTAGTAGACTCTGGATTCTGTGCACCCAATTAAGAAATATCCCGGAAGCTCTCTCCTGGTGGTGTCTGCTGTCATTTGGCTGTAGACCAGGCCAGCGACAGACCTCAGGTCTACATGACCGTCACTGCCTGCAGGAAAAGAAACTTCCATTTTGTCAACAGGAGATGGAGATTGTAGAGTAGGCTCAAGTACCTATGGGGTGTATGCAGAGGTGTATGCCTGGCATGTCAAGCATCCCCAGTGTGAGCAGCTCATTAACCTTGTATTGACAAAGCCTGGAGTCAGTTATTCCCAGAAATTCAATATGCATGAGGGCCAGGTTATTTCCCTCACACCCTCTGGCAAACTTCAGAAAGAGGCGACACTCTTCATCATAAAGGGACCTGTGAGAGGAGGAGATGGAAACTTCGTACCTGGTATAGACCGAGGTGCCAAGGGCCACTCCTTAGCCTTAGGGTATGTTCACAGTTAAAGTGCAAATATCTTTGGGAGAGATAATTTATTCATAATGATTTGGTTTTCAAAACCCTGCCTGAAGCATGGGACATGTAAGATGTTGAGGAAGGTGGGAGCTAAGTGCAGGTGAGAAAAATCAGGATGGTTCAAGAAGTACTGAAGAATGGTGTAGGCAAAAAACAAAACAAAACAAAACAAAAAAAACCCCAAACCAGCACAAACCAACCCACAAATATTTCATACTGTTTTCTCTTCTTTCAGCTCCTTCCCTGGGGAAGAAAACTCTTATTTTTTATTGTATTATATAGATTTTAAAAACTATAACAACAACCATGACTTGTCTTAGTACGCTGCAAGCTACAGTTAAGAACAGGGATGCAGATCCTGTTTAGGGATTTGACACCTTGGTTCCCATGGACAGTCTGATTCAGGTGTTGCCACATTATTTGCTTGTTTGCTTGTGTCTGAGAAAAGCTCTCAATATGTTGTCCAGGCTGGTTGCTAACTCCGTCCTTCTGTAAACTGTAACTCCAGTTTACAGGCATGCCTCTCCACACCTGTCTTTGGGAGTAAATACTGACTGTGGACTTTCCCTCTCAGAGGTGTTTTAGTACTAACACTAGTTTATAAAGTCACTCTAACTGTCACTACCTCAATGGAAAATGTCATTTGTTTTGTATTTTTTATTTATCCCCCTCACGCCTTTTGTTATTGCTTTGGACAAGAAGTAAGGAGACAAGTGGCCTCTACTTTCACATAGACATTTAGTGATGAGTAGAAGTAAGATTACATTGGAACAAAAGTCAAGCATTGTCTCAAAGAAACCAGCCTACGCCAAAAAATGGTGTAGTGCAATAGAATACCCAGCTCCTGAATGTCTCATTCCTCTTCAGGCCTTGGATGCTGGCAAAGACCACTGGTCTGAATTTACAGTGCCAGGAAAGCAAGGAGGAGCTTTGGGAATGGCCCTAGAACTTCAGTGATACTTTTTTTGAAAGCATTACGCTGAAGATAAGAGATTGGGGCATCTGATATGGGGCATCATAGCCACATCTGCTTTTAACTCCAGCAGGCACTGAAGGCTGACAGTACATCTTGGATTCCTTTCTAGGAGAGGGAAGCTTGCCCTGCTTGGGTAACCTGCACTTAGTTTCTGAAGATATCCATATGCACACAGACACACACCACAAAGCAGACACTTAACACATTAATATGATACCATGAGATGCCACACAGAAAAAGATCAGGTTTGGGGAAGGGATATCAGAGCACTAGAACCCGAGTTCAATATCTCTTACTCCTACAATTTACTAGCTGTGTTGTCCTTATTAGGTTTCCCAAACCCCCAGTCTCAGTTTCCCTTGATCTGAAGTTGTGAAGCTGATGATTATTTGATAAAATAAGTTCCAAATTTTGAGAGCATGGCTGACCCATCTGCTTACTCATCAGTTATTATTCAGTTTGTCTTCCAGTTGCCATGTTTCAGAACATGAGCATGGACCAGAGGGAGGCATGCTGAAGAGAGAAATGTTCTCTCTTCTGGTGATTTTTAATTTGATTTCAGTTTTAATTTCTGAGCAACATCCAGGTCTGGCCCAACTCCTCCAAGCTCCTATGTGCATGGCAGTCTACAGCTCATTCCATTTGTGGCTGACTGGAAGAATGAAGCTGGTTAAGGCACACGAATGCTTGGTATCAGGAGTTTGGTTGTTTTATTCTTTGAAGTTTCTGCACATTAGTACTGGAGGATTTAGATTTGTTTAGATTTGGTGCTTGACTTTTAAAGATACTGGGGTGTGTGTGTGTGTGTGTGTGTGTGTGTGTGTGTGTGTGTAGCTGCTTCTGTAAGAAGCATAAAGAGATGGAGACTTATTATTAATTGTGAATACTCAATTAATTGGCTTATTCTGCTAGCTCTTGTAACTTTATTTAACCTGTTTTCTATTCAACCACATATTGCCTCAGGGCTTTTTACCTTTCTTTTATTCTGTATGTCCTACTTTCCTGCTTCTTCTGTGTCTGTCTGTCTGTCCTTTGGTGTCTCCCTGTTGTCTCATTTTTCTTTCTTCCTTAAGACTACGTTCCTCATCCTACTTACTCTCCCTGCGTGGAAGTTCCACCTGTAACTCCTTCCTCGCTATTGGCCATTCAGCTTTTTATTAGACCAATCGGGTGCCTTCAGCCAAGGTAAAACAGCAACACATCTTTACATAAACAAATGCAACACATCTTTACATGGTTAAACAAATGCAGTGCATCTTTGCATAATTAAACAAATATTCTCAATGTGATTCTCTTTCCTTGTCTTGCTACCCCTAAATGATAAGAAGGTACTAAGGACTCTCCCCAATAAAGCCTGATCTTAGCTCCTTTCAGGCACATAGCATCTGTGTTTGTTCTTGATTTTCCTGTGCACTGTGTCATAAGTAGAATATCAGTTGGCGAGGAGGAAGAATGAAGAAGAATGGTGATGCCAGTCCTGGGAGTGCATTGTCGAGTGTGTGTGGGGGATCACATCACATGCATGGGAAGTGACTTCCTCTTCCCAGTTTAGCAATGAGTTTATTGACCCTTGGAATTATGAATCCCTTAGAAAGGGGGAGGAGGGTCAGAATACAGTGTTCTTAGCAGTTCCACAAAGGAATCACGGGTAAAAATTATCTGGTTATCCCAAGAGACCATGTTTTCCTTCCGTTACTGGCTCACTTGGTCTCCTTAGCCAACCCTCATTTTGGATGCTTTGCTGCAGAGAGCCTTGCCTGTAGTCTATGATCTGCGAGCATAGTCAGGCTTCTGCACTGGGAAGGTTAGCAGGAGAGGTCCTCCTTTCTCAGGGAGAATAGCCATATAAAATGCTGGGTTTCTCTATTGAGAAGCCTACCAGCTTTGTCAGATATCGTAAGAAAGAAGTTTGTCTTCCATACTGCCTGTCATAGGACAGACATCACTACAGCTAGAAACATCACAAGGACCCCTTTGCTTTATAGATAAAGAAATGCCCTCATAAAGGGTAAATACTCTTCCAAGGCACACACAACAGCTTCAAGTGGCCAAGTTGCATCAAAAGCCCAGATGAGCTTCGGTGTGCATCTCCATTATTCTGTCTATTGATGAAACATAGTCAGAGTCCCCAGGGAGGCGGAGTGGGGGGGGGGGGGGGAGGACACCGGCTGGTCTTTCTAATTTATCCTGTTCTAAGCTAAAAACAACAACAACACAGCAAAAGCCAAACAACCCAGAAAACATGTTCTTACTTGTTCTAAATCTACTTGTAAATTCTAATGGCTGGCTCTAGTACTGACGATATAACATACTTTCCTTAATTAGCTAATTGCTAACAATGGAAAGTAGTTTTCTTTGGCATTTTTTTGTAATGCATATGCCTTTGACTGCAAAGAAGTTATCATTGGTACTGTAGTGACCTTGCCATCAAAAGGTAAATTGCATAGCAGAAAACCAGAGTCCAGCTCTGATAGTCATAGTCTCCTATATTGAACATCCTGAGCTCCCCTGTGAGTAACAAGCAGAGGGGAAAGAACATTGTGAGTTAAAATTAGAGAGTTAATATAGTAATCAAGTGTAGAGACATCAGGGCCACTGGATCTGACTTTGGCTTTGGCCACTGCCCCTTCCCAATCAATTTTCTTCTGTGACTTTGATCAATTATCATCTGTAAGTCTCTGTTTCCTCAGCTGTAAAACTGGTCTGATAACTGTCTCTGCTTTGTAGTTTTTATAAGGGCTGAACGGGATGGCACATGTGTGACATCCAGAGTTCCTCACCTCCACCTTGATAACCTCTTCCAGGAAAGTCTCTTATTGTTGTCAGTGCAGACTCACAGATGGAAAGTAGAGAGCTCGTAGGTGTCTGACGAGGGAAAGGAAATCTGCTCCAATTCAAAGCCCTCTGCCATAGCCCTTGTGAGGTGACTGAGGGTCACCCACGTTGACTGTGTTAGCCTGCTGCATATACATACACATGCATACAATGAGACGTGATCATAATCAACCCCTATTTTCATCTTATAGCTGCTTCCATATCTCTATCTCCACATCTTAACTTCACCTGTCTTTTTCTGTATCTCTCTCTCTTTGTGTCTCTGTTTCTCTTCTTTCTCTTTGTGTGTGTATATACATATGTATATGTATGTATGTGGCATATATATTATAAACTATAGATATTACCATATACATACATACATACATACATACATACATACATACATACATACATACATGTGTGTGTATGGGTGTGTGTGTAACCCACTAAGTCCAATTAGTGCTGCCTACATGTACATGGGTGCGGAGCCTTCTACCGAAGCATAGAAAACATACCAGTGGGAACATCCTCAAAAAAACGATTCTTCCTCACCCAGAAGCTGACGATAGCCAGTAGCTCTACATTAAAGCATAGGACCTGGAGAATATCTTCCCTGATCTATTAGGCTTCCATTCCACATTGACCGCATAAAGAATACTCACCTATTTGACCTTCCCAGCTCCAACTTTTTCCTCCAGCCTGTTGTCCATGTAGCTGCCAACATACGTTTCCTTCCACAGTCTTCAGAAGTTATTGTTCCCACTGGTAAGAACAAGTAGTCCTAATGTCCATCCATAGTGTAGACTCTGGTTACACCACCCTACTTGCAGTCAAATTGTCTCACTTGCTGCTCTCTCAAAGAACCTTCCTTTGCCAGACTCATTTCTTTGTTGCTTTCCTTGGTTTTTCTATTGAAGTTTATCTAATCCATTTTTATCCCTAGTGCCCTTACACCCCTATTAAGGCCTCCCTTTGCCACATTGAAATCTTACCCTTGTTGACCATCCAATGGAACCCCCTTACCAGCTTGCTCCATATAAAAATGACATCTTAGGCTGTCTAACTCTCCCTTGCTGTACGAATACAGGAAACTCAGAGCCAGATCTCAGGGAAAAGCTGAGATATCAAAGAGAGGAAACACCACAGTCAGATCTCACCCAGCTGTCTTCCAGCTTCCTCTGCTTTGCTCCTTGTGGCTTCTACTGCCCTCTCTGCCTTTCTATGCTTGCCCTAAATACCCTCCTTGCCCAGTTATTTCACATCCAAGTTAAGATTAAAGCCATGCCACCACCACTGCCTGCCTGGGAGCCTGGAACTTCCTCTGTAAACTAAGATGGCCTCAAACTCAGATTTGCTAGGATTAAGGGTGTAGGTCACCACTCCCAGATATTCCCTGTGCTGGGATTAAAGATGTGAGTTACCACTGTTTGATTCTCCTAGACTGACTGTGGGTAGATCCCTCTGATATCTCAGACTGGTTTTGATTAAATTTGAAACATATACCCACACTCCCTTTGTCTAGTCTGGACAGATAACACATTCCCAGAGGACAGGACAGAAGCTGTGCACCTGTGTCTATCATGCCTGGCACAGAGTGCTTTGCACATGGTAGATGTTCATTTGTTCCATGACAGAAGTCCCGTGCACAGCTCTCCTATGGCTGCTGAAGTGTGGGAGCAGCACAGCTGTCTAGATTTATTGCTTTTCCCAAGAGAGGCAATTATACAGCCTTATCTTCCCTGCTTGGCTTTCAGCCAGTGGCTCTGCACCTAATCTCTAATTTTCTTTTTGTTTAAAGAGATGTTCATTTTATTCAGCTAGAGCAGCACGATGACAGTGATAATGTAAGTTCCAACTACTTATTGAAAGCCTACTATGTGCTAGATAGTATACTTTACCTGCAGGGTCTTATTTGTTAATCCTCATGAGGATTTTATACAACAAGATGGGAGCTTTTATGGAAGGGAAGACGAGGCTGCAGAAAGGTCAAAACAACTACCCCAGAGTCATCGAAGTAGTCAGCTAGAAGCAGAGTCAAGAGTTAAATCTTGTTCAGCTATTCCAAGCCCTCTCCACCATCCTGGGAATAAGGACTTTAAAGCATGCTGCTACGAGACTCTGGCTCAGTTTTCTTGAGGGTCCTAAGTGTCTCGGGTTTTGCAGTGTGGGGAAATGCATGTTCCTGTTGCAATTTTGGTATACTTTGCTTCTGTTTCCCTTTTATTAATGGCAGTATCTGGGAATTTGGAGGGAGTCTGACTCTCTGATATACTACAATGTCATCTATTTGTTGGGTAAAGGCCATTAAATGTATATATAATATCTGCCAAGATTAAGGCAATCTTAAATATCTCACTTTAGGAAACTAAACTGCTTATGTTGGGGGAACTCCATGGTGATATTTGTAAAGAAACCCAGAAAACATCACTTTAGCATAGAACTTGAAGTCAAGTAGTAAATAAGCACCAATTGAATAAAAGAATAAATGATTTCAGCAATGCATAATTGAATAAGTGATGCTTTGGATTTTTATCCATGGTAATCAATGTAGAATAAGAGGGTAAATAGGGTTTATTAATTACTAATGGAGTCACCTTGAACAATGCTCTTGTCTGAAGTTCAGTTTCATCAGTGCCAACAGCAACTGTTGAGAACTGTGGTAACTGAGATTTTATCAACCACAGAATATAAGATCCTTTGCTTGCTACAGTTTCAAAGATGCTGGCGGAAGACATCAGAGTTTGGGAGCAGATACAGGGACTCTATAACTCATGGCCAGGTAGATTGTGAGCATCATCGTATTTACATGTATTTCCCTTGAAAATAGCCCAGAGGGATGCCTGCACACCCAGTGAGCTGTGTTAAATGAGGAGGACCCCAGGCAGAGACTGCCTGAGTTTAAAACGGCCAGTAAAGTGTGCTTAGCATTTCCTCTGGATGAAGCCACTTACTCTGTTTTTCCAGGCTGTTAGTTCTATCGATGTTCTTAAGAAGATTCTCTGAAGCAGAGGTGTCTTGCTTGCAACACTCATGAGGTGTATGAGAGCCCTTAAGAATTGTCTTGCAACACCAACCTCATAGACAAAAATAAGAAAAAAAAAGAACATTAAAGGCTCTAACATTTTCCGTCATTTGGGTTAGTAAGTGCTACTGTAGCAGCAATGGCTGTCAGGTCTCAGTGCCTTAAACCAGGGAACTGACTTCTCCACAATGAGACAGTTTCATGTGGAGTCAGGTGAGGACTCGGGTCCAGATAGATCATCTTCTCTCTGGACTGCAGGCTGGAGGAGGCAGCACCATATGGTTTACTGCCTCGGCAGAGGGTGGGTGAGTGTTCAAACTGAAATGCTGGCTCCTCAAGATGCTGCTCGTCATTTCATTGTTCAGATAAAGTCTGAGGCAAAAAAAAAAAAAAGAAAACAAACAAACAAACAAACAAACAAAACCCAAAGCTTGGGATGTGAAGCTGTCGGGGCATCTTGAATTACCACCACATATATACAGTGTCCCTGCATAGGGTAGCCCATTAAAATGTAACCACTTTCTTCTCTCTCTCTCTCTCTCTCTCTCTCTCTCTCTCTCTCTCTCTCTCTCTCTCTCTCTTCTGCTCTTAGAGCCATTGTTTGGGTAGCATCAGAAGTCTTTCTGGATCTTTGGTCCAGATGCATCTTGTGGTGGTTATGTGTGAGAGATTACGTTGTTACATTGTAAATAATTGTCCCACCCACTGGTTTAATAAAAAGCGCTGATTGGCCAAAGGCAGGCAGGAAGTCTGGGGCTACCAGACTAAGAAAACTCTGAGAACAGGAAGCACAGAGCAGAATGCCAGAGAGAAGCTGGAAGAAGCAGAGGATAACCATGCTGCTGTGAGAAAAGGTACTGAACTGCATGGCTGAACAGGATAAGAGTCATGGGTTAGGTGAAGAGTAGAAAGCTAGCAAGTTACATGTCTGGGCCTTAGGCCAATCAGCCTAAAACTATTATAAGCATCTGTGTGTCTCTGCAGGTCTGTGGGTCTGCGGGCCTAAACCTTGAGGCAAGGCCCGAAAGTCAGGGCCAGAAACCTCCTACTACAGTTATGGATTCTGATTGTTTTCTGTCAGTATCAAGAAGATAATCAGAGTCCCAACCCTGCAGCAGCAATGTGCCCAAGTTTGCTAATCAAGTTAATCACTACTAATTATTACTACAACTTCAAGATCATAAGCTTGTTGGTCAACATTTAAGAAAAGAACATAGAATTCTCCCGATCCACAATTGCTGCCCAGAGATAATAAGTAGATTGAGAAGGAAAAGAAAGATTTGATTTACTTCTGTTCATGATACAAAGCAGTTACAGATTCAACAACTGAAATGTTTCTTGCCATGGACCGGTCACTGACTAGAAATCAGTGCATGCCAATAGAACAGGATCAGCATTACTGATATCACAGCCTTTGTACTTCTCAGTGGAAAAATATCGGACAGTCCATTAATTCCCTTTTGCTCATTAGAGCCCCTCCCCCCACTTGCCAGATACTATATTAGGAATTTGAGTACAAAGTCAGGAGTAAAACTGACACTGTTTTTGGCCCCAAGGCATTGGATTCTAGCAGGCTCAATCCACATAAGAGTAAAAGCAAAAGCCAATCCTTTATTCCTGGCTTGCTCACTGGAGACTGAGGGCAGAGGAATGTAAGATGCTCACTTATCTTAAGGGCTAACAGCCTTGTATGCTTAATTCTCTCACTAATCTCATGGAGATGGTGGTGGGAACCATGGTAGTCAAAACTCGGAAGATTATTTTTTACATTCTACATTCTTGAGTTCTGGGAAAGCTAGGTTAGAACTCAGGTCCTATACCTATTTTATAGCTTTATTAATATATGGACATTTCTTACCCTCTTATTGAGGATACACAGTGTTATTTTATTTTTAAAAATCTGTTGAGATTTGGTTTGTATGTGGTTAATTTTGGAGAAAGTTCCATGAGGTGATGAAAAGAAGGTATATTCTTATGTGTTTGGGTGAAATGCTCTGTAGAGTATCTGTTAGGTCCATTTGGTTTACACACTTCATTAGCATTTTTAACTAGTCTGGATGACCTCACTAATAAGTGAGAGCAGAGAATGAAGTCTCACTACCATTGTTTGAAGGTCAATATTTGATTTAAGCTGTAGTAATGTTTCTTTTATGAACTTGGGTGCCCTTGTGTTTGATACATAAATATGAAGAATTGCAATGTCCGCTTGGTGGACTTTTCTTTGATGAGAATAGGGTGTTCTTCCTTACGTCAGCTGATTAGCTTTGCTTTAGGTCTCCTTTGTCAGGTATTAAGATGGTTACAGCAGCTTGTTTTCTTGGGTTCATTTGCTTGAAATATCTTCTTGCATTTTCTTAAAAGCTGAGGTGATGTCTATCCTTGATGTTAAGGTGTGTTTGTTTCTTGGATACAGCAGAAGAATGGATCCTGCTTTTACACCTATTCTCTCTGTCTATGTCTTTCTACTAAGGTGTTGAGACCATTGATGTTGGGAGATATCAGTGAGCACAGTTTGTTGATTCCTGTTATTTTGTTGTTGTTTGGTGTGTGTGTCTCTGTGTGTGTCTCTGTGTGTGTGTGTGTCTGTCTCTCCCTCCCTCTCTCTCCCTCCCCCCTTTCTCTGTCTCTGTGTGTGTCTCTCTCTCTCTCCCTCTCTCTCTCTCTGATTTCCTTCTTTTGATGGGATGTTCTGGGATAATTGGCATGGTTGGTTAATCTCTTCAGACTGAAATTTTCTGTCTGTTTGTTTTTTTCTAGAGCCTTCTTTAGGGCTGTATTTGTCCATAGATACTGCTTAAATTTGGTTTTTTATCATGGAATAACTTATTTTCTCTATCTATGGTGATTGAAAGATTTTCTGGGTACAGTAGCTTGGACTGACATTTGTTAGCTCTTAGAGTTTTTGAACATCTGTTCATGCCATTCAGGTTTTTAGTCTCTATTGAGAAATTAGGTATTATTCTAACAGTTATGCCTTTATAAGCTACATAATCATTTCCCCTTGCATCTTTTAGTATTCGTTCCTTCTTCTCTATACTTAGTATTTTATCATTTGCTGGGGGAAACTTCTTTTCTGGTTCAGTCTATTTGTTTTTCCATATGCTTCCTTTTGCCTTAACAGGTCCTTCCTTGGGAGATTTTCTTCTATAACTTTGACCTGGGTTTCTATGTTTCTTAGATTTGATCTTTTCACAGTGTCCCAGATTTCCTGAATGTTTTGTGCAAGGTTTGTTTTTTTTTTATTTAATATTTTCTTTGACTGAAATATCCATTTCTTCTATACTAGGGATTCTGTGTTCTACCGCTTGCATTTTATTGGTGAAGCTTGCTTCTGAGGTTCTGTTCAATTTCCTAAATGCTTCATTTTCTGATTTCTCTCAGTTTGGGTTTTTTTTATTTTATTTTATTTCTGCTTTTAGGTGTTGAACTGTTTTATTCATTTCCTTCCACTGTTCATGTTTTTATAGTTTTTAGGGATTGAATTATTAATTCCCCCTTTAAGGGCCACTATCGTATTCATAAATGCTATTTTAAGGTCCTTGTCTTGTGCTTTGCTATGTTGCATTTCTTGGGGCTTCTCCAGTAGTTTCTGGGCTCTAATGAGCCATACTGTCCTTGTTATTGTTCATTGATTTTGTGCCAGCATCTTGGCATCTGGGGTTTGGAATGGTTGTAATTCTGGGCGCCAATTCTGGTCTTGTCTTTCTTGAGTGGTTGTCTCGTCCCTTGCTTCTGTTCTCTCACCATGGGAGACTATGGTGGCTGTGAATTTCCTGGTAGGAAATTCTTCTGGGATCCACCCAAGTGTAGCTACTGGGGGTTCCAGGTTGAGTGAGTGTCTAGGTCTTGGGAGCTGATCCTTAGGAATGGAAATGGATTAAAGTGGAGTTTCTTGGTGGTCTACGTGAGAGAGGGATCTGGTTATTCTACCAGGATCTGCTTAGTTCCGTGGTAAGGGGACAAAGAGTGGGTAGTAGAGCTGGGGATGAGACTGGGTGATTGTGTCTGGAGGAGAAGATGGACAGTGAAGACTTGAAGCGAGAGTACCACCTTAGCTGGCTTACTTCTCTGGCAGGTTTTACTCGTGGGTTCCCAGGGAGTGCTTGCTGAGAGGGGCAGGTTAGAGAGGGAGATCTTTGTGATCCACTAGATATGGAGGACTGGATTTGAAGGAGGGGAAGGAAAGGTGAAGATCTGCAGTTAGTCTATCTGCTTCTCCGATTGATGTAGTCTGTGCGTCCTCGGGGTGTGTGTGTGTGTGTGTGTGTGTGTGTGTACATATCTACTAACCTGAATCTCAAAATTCGGCCTTCTTTAAAGACTGAAGGCCCTCTGTCTCCAGGCTGTATACTTCTTAGTTAATATGCTCCACTAATGAATGACCTAGTAAAACAAACTGGTTGCATGCTGATTTGGTGCCAGACACTGAAAAGTGCCTACCTATACCAAACCCCAGATTCCACATATTCTGCTGTTTATATAACAATCAGCAAGCATAGCGATGATACTTATCACTTTGCAGAAGAAGAAATTGAGGAAACCCAAAGGACCAAACATTTTCATGCTATTTCATGGAGCTAGTGCCAGCATTCCACCAGTCCATGTCTAAGCCAGGTTGCTTTGCAGAAGCATGAAGCTGCCCCTGTGAACTGCTGGCAGGTCTGGCCAGAAAATAGTCAGGCTTATAACTATGGCTCTTGCCAGACCAGACATCCCTAAATCCCCCTGCAATAACATTGGGTTATGAAATCCAGGCAGCTCATATAAACACACTCGTTTTGAGAACACCTGCCTTCCCTCACTGCATCAGTGCACCTTGTATGGCTTCTCCTCACCCAACCTAATGAATTTCACAAACACTGACTAAATGGCTTCAGCACAGACCTGGAAGCTACCAGAGGAAGTCCAGCATAGCTCTCTCCAAGGCTGAGAAGTGAGAGCAGGAGAGAAACTTAGATACATAGCAAGTACAATTCAAATAGACTTAGGGTTGTAGAAAGTAAAACACAAACAGATGAGCTGGGAGAGAATCCAGCTTTGGGGAAGCTTGGAGACAATGAGATTTTTCAGGCCTTGAAGGGCAGGTGGGAACACTCCCCAGTGCTAGTGACAATGGTGACTGAGGTGAGAGAGAATAATGTATGTGAAAGAATTGAATCATGCAGGCAGAAGAAGCCACTTTTGTTTTTAGAGACTTATTTCTTAGGGGAGAAAAGTTTTTCCCCTCTGGAATTTACAAAGCCTGACTCATTTACACAGGGCCTTTGGGAGAGAACAGCTGGCAGGAACCAAGTGCAGCCAGGGAAGGGGAAGGGGGCTTGCCTCAAAGGCTAGCTGAGAGAAAAGGATGCTAAGGACACTTGAGAAGTTTTATCTGAAAGGAAACCATCTGGTGTTTAGGACCAAGGAAACTGTTTTCTATCTTTTCCAGATGTCTAGGCTCAGTTGTCTGATGTCCATTCCCCAGGGGCTTTGTGAAGACGGGATACTGGTAGTAGCTCCCTGGCCTGTGACAAGTTGTAACTCATGCTTAAAACTACTTGGTCCATAGCTTCTGCACCTTTGCAGTGATGTCCCCACAGTGAATTGATGACAGCTGTGTCTTTATGCCACCCCTTGGGGGAATCTCCACTGTCTCTGTGTGAGTGTCCCTTTGCAGAAGAAATGTTTTTAATCCTGGGTGATCACATCTGGGACAAACAATCCAAATGTTAATCCATCTGGGGGGAGAACTGATCCAAGTCTTCTGCTGCCTGTGTCTTCTGTTTTTCATTTCTGAATCTTTAAATCTCATTATGAAGCCAGAATGAGCCCCCCTGCAAGCCTGTCTCTTACCCTTCAGGCGGCCTTTTAAATGCTTCTTTATGCTTGGTCTCCTTATGCTCCTCATAAACAGAGCTCCTTTTGCCTGAATGTGACACAGCTCTTTCAACTGCTAAGAAAGCCTCGCTACACCCTCCTGAGGAAAGAAACCATAACTGGTTCTCCTCACACCCAAGAGGAGATGAAGGAATGATGGATGCATCAGTTGATGTAGGGTCCCAGCTTCTGTGACCATCCTAGAGCAGAAAGGGCAGGATCCATATTCTACCACACTTATGTGTTCACTCAGATAACCGACTTCACATATTTGTTCCTGAACACCTCTTTCCATATGCTGTGTTTAGAAAACATTAATCAATGATCTAAGCCTAGACCATCCAACTGTTTCCAAAGCTGTTTGATGAGCCACTATCATCAACATATCTGCCCTTGATAAAGTCAACACTAATATATAAGGGAACTGAGGCTGAAGATCTTTCTAGGCTCATGATATTAATTAAAACACCAATGCAATGGCTGATTCAGGACTGATTTCTGGGCCATTACATTCCTTGTCTTTCAAATCAAGACGCATAGAAGTCAGCTTTGGAAGCGAGTTTACATTCATTTACATGTTGTAGATAATGTTTGCTTATAAAATCAACAGACAGTTTTTAACGATGAGTATAGAGCAGGCAGTTTTCTAGACACTGGGTTGTAGATGAACACCAGAGGGAAAAAAAAACCCATATATTTTCCCAAATAAATGTTCCCTGTGAGCAAACATACATAAAAGAGATTTTAAAATGGATAAATTAAAGATGAGAGCCAGCAGGAGTCCATGTGATAGACATCCTTAAGCCATCATCAGGAACCAGATTTTATTCTAAAAAGCAATGGGAGGGAGTTTGGTGGGTGTATGGTTCACACTCTGGAGCACAGTAGATGGGGGACATAAGCTGCCGCAGAGTGTATGGAGAGGCTTGACAGTGACTAAGATGCAATGAAGTGAAAAAAAGATGATGGTCACCTACATACAGATGGTTTTGCTGTGGATAGATGCACCCCCTTGGAGGAAGGGGCTAAAGGAATTGATGTCATGTGTCTGTTTCTTTACTATAAAAGTAACATGACTGTAGCCTTTTAGGGACTCAACTTGTTCTTATAGGTTCCAAGGGTAAGAATATGACAGTATTGTCATAGTGACTTGACTCTAGTCTTGGTTCAGGCCAGTCTAGCTTTGAATACAGCTTTTTAGGATTTATCACATGCACAATACGAGTGTGGAATTAGAAGCTATATTTGTTCTAGTCTTTGATTCAAGTCTTCCATGCTTACTAGCCATGTGACTTTGGAAAAAGACTTCTAGTCTCTTTGAAATGCATTCATGTTGTCTATAAAAGGATACATATGTCTCAGAGCTGGTGTGAAATTTATTGACGTAAATAAAGTACTTAAACAGTGTTTCCCTATCAGATAGAAATAGAGTCTTACAAAGGAAGGACTCTTTTCTGTGCTATCTCCCAAAACTATTTTGGACCTTGGTGTGATTGCATCCCAACCACAAGAATCTTCATATTCGTAGGTGGATGCTAGCTACTTTGGAGGAAGAAAATGCTTCCTCTTTGATTTTGGAACTTTGATAGAGAAATTATGGAACACAAAATAAGTCTCTCCCTCTCTTTTTTAAGACTGGGTATCATGTATCCAAGGTTTGTCTTAAATTTTTGATTCATAGCTAAGTGTGACCTTGAATTTCTGATCTTTCTGCTTCTACCTTCTGGGTGCTGGGGTTATGGGCATGTGCCAACAGCATCTGGTTTATGTAGTTCTGTGGTTCAAATCCAAGGCCTTTTGCATGCTGTGTTAGCAAAGAACTCTGTGAACTTAGCTACATCCCCAACTTTTGAAAGCAACTCAGCTAGTGGTTTTCATTTCTCCTTGTTTCTAGTGAGGATGAGGACAGTAGAATTATGAAAAATACACATAAAGAAGATACCTGTAGTCAGAAGTTTCTGTTCCACCAACAATTCCCAAATACCCAGAAGTCACTTTCCAAATAATTGACTCAGAGGCTTAATATTATAGTAAGTGCTGGGCCAGTAGCTCAAGCATATTACTAACTTCCTCTTATACTTAAATTAACCCATAATTATTATCCATGCTTTGCCACATGGCTTGGTACCTTTTCTTAGTAAGGCATTCTCAACTTGCTTCTCTGCATCTGGATGGTAACTCCATCTCCGCTTTCCTTTTCCCAGAATTCTCCTAGTCTGGCAGTCTGCCTTTATTTCCTGCCTGGCTATTGACCAATCAGCATTCTATTAAACCAATATGAGTGGCAAGAGTTGGTAAGTATAGAGGAGCACCTCTGTGGGCCCATCCTAACCCTTTGACACAAGTGGATCCAGACAAAAATAATAAAAGCTAAGAGGTTGGGCTACAGGCAGGTATGAAAAAAATTCTTTGCCCTCCAGCTTCAGTTTTTTTTTAAATCATGATGATGATGATGATTGAAGAATCAAGATCATGATTCATATGATGATTTAACTTTGATTGATTGGTAGTTAATATCTGAGTATTGCATATTCAGGACAGCTTTCTCAGATTGTAGGAACCAAAAGTTCTATCTGCCTCACAGAGGCTCAAGAGCAGTAAATGATGGCAGTGCCCTCCTAGGGTACCACTTTCTGAAGATAAACACACTCTATTGTGTAAATTAGATGACTTGAATTTTTACTACTTAAAAAGTTGTGTATGTGCGTTGTCTGTGTGTCAGTTTGTGTGCATGAATGCAGTGCTCTCAGAGGCCAGAAGAAATGACTAGTGCTGGAGCTGGAGTTACAGGTGATTGTGAACTTCCAAGTGTGGGTGCTGGAAACCAAACTGCGTCCTCTGGAAGAGAGTGTGGAATTAAAAGAGTATCTCTCTCTCTCTCTCTCTCTCTCTCTCTCTCTCTCTGTGTGTGTGTGTGTGTGTGTGTGTGTGTGTGTGTGTGTGTGTGTGTGTGTGTGTGTGTCGTATATAGTGGTGAGGAATGCTGAGGAGTTACTCTTAAGTGCTTACTTATCTTTCACCCCTTTATTCATATTTCTACTTATTAGTGTGATTTTCAAAAACATTGTGGTTAGGTCTCTGCTTTGTCCCAAGGAGGTAGGGAGGAGCACACTCCCCAAGAACAGTAGGAGTAGTGGCCTCACACAGAAGAAGAACTGTCCACCTTTCTTGCACAAATTCTTTTTCTCATTACTGGCTCTAGATGAGTCAAATACTGATCCCCTGGGTCACGTTTCACTTTTTGTTCAGTTTCAGTTTTTTTCCAGAATGCTGCCGAAGACAACTGTCAATGCTATTTAATCAGTTCTTTCAAATTTTAACCCCATGAGGAAAAAAAAAATAGACAAAATACATAGTGAATGTTAGCATTGTCTTAAATTGAGTATTTGTCAAATAGCTTTGTGTCTTTCATCTCACAATAGTTCTGGCATTTAAGTTCTATTTCCCTCATTTAGATGAAAATATAAGAAATAAATTCTCAAAAGTGGCCCTAGTACAGCAAAAGAGCAATACCTGGAATTATTAATATCCCCCAGCTTGCGACCTGCCATTGGCCTAGTAGGTGAGGCATGCATAGTCATGTATGAACTGTATACCCATATATGTGCTGTGTGGAGGCCAGAGGACAATGTTGGGCGTCTTTCCACAGGTCCATCTGTAGTCTGAAGTCTTTTCTTTCCTTCGTACTTTTATTTCTGAGGAAGGGTCTCTCCTGCCCACCCAGCCTGGAGCATGCTGAGTATTCTGGCTGGCCAATGAGCCCTAAGGTTCTATCTGCTTTTCACCATTGCAAACTGTGATTAAAGTGCATGTTCTCCTGGAATTTTTATCTTTTTTTAACATGGGTTCTGGAGTTGATCTCAAGTCCTTATCTTTTCATAGCAAGAACTTTACCAACAGAGCTACACCCCTGTCTGGATAGATGGTTTTGATGGAGCAGCCAATGAGGGGTGGGTTCTAGAGGGATGAACCTAGTGAGGGGCAGAGATACTTTGAGTTCTGTGAGGAGGGAAGGGAACATAACTGTCCCCCAACGAGCACCTTGTGAGCTAAGGTTCCATCAGGAGTCTTAGGAAGGTTAAGTGTCTGAACAACATTGGAGTCAGGGACCCCTTTGAGCCTCTGCATTAGATGCTTTAATGATAAGAGTCTTTGTACAGGTTGTTTTAAATTAATAGAAGATTTCAAAGTACGGCATGGAATATTAGCCATGTAACTGTCACTGAGTTTGAATGAGAATTATATAGCTAAATCATCAAGCAAGGTGTCCTTCTCCCCCCCCCCCTCTTTCTCTGTGTGTGTGGTATGTGCAGTGCACAGTGGTGAGGGGTGCTGAGGAGGTACTCATATCTATAACACTGAATATTTTTAGAGATCTTTTGAATATACTATAATTACATTATCTCTACTTCCCTTAGTGTTATTGATCAATTGATATAATACTGCTAATTATAATAAACAAATGATGTAATTTCTCTCTTAAAAGAAAAAAGTCTCTCCTTGAAATGGTCCAAAATGTCATAAATGCCGGAGACTGGCATGCCCTAGACAATCTTTACTACAGTTACATCTGTATCTATAGTGCTTGAAAATAAGGTGCATTATTTTTATGCCTTCTGTCTGAATGTGGTGGCAGAGCGAATAGAGTGCTTTGCACACAAAGTTTACATGAAGGCTAGATTTTGTGTATCTAAACAGCAGCACGTTACCAGCATCATTCTCTTCCGGTTTCAATGTGCAGACCAAAGCCTGGGGATTTTTCTATGAGTTAAAGAAAAAGCAGATGAGATGGGCAAGTCTCACAGAACAGGGTGGAGGGGGAGGACATGATGCCACAGGCTACCCCTCTCTCCAGCCTGTGTGGATCTGGAACTAACTCCTTCAACACAAGAAAATGGCAGCGCATTGGAAAGCTGAGCTGTGCCAGGGTTGAATTGTAGCTCTGCCGTTTATTGTATGACCCAGGGCATGTTTCTGTCCTTCTTGCTCAAAAAAATAAAGAATAACATTCACTTCCTTCGAGCATTGTTGTGAACGAAAGGGAACAGAAAGCACTTAGCACAGCATTTACTCTGGGAGTGTTTATGCAATGTTGGCTATTATTTTTAAAATGTGCTTAATGAATGTGTGGTGAATGAATGAAGAATATTTGTTCTGATCACAAGATGCTCGGGGCAGCCTTTTCCATTTTAAGTTATACCAGCAAGAAAGCCTAATGAAGTGCCAGTCTCTCCGAGGGACCTTGTAACTTGTGATTGTCAGCAGCTAGGATGCCTGCTAGTCTTCCATTTTAACTGGGCCTCTGCATTCTGCAAAGCCAGCAGTGGGGACTCCTGTGGGCATGGAAGAGGAAGGAGAATTAGGAACAGGCCCGAGGGGGCTCGCAGGCCCTTCTTAGCTGTATATAGCTAGCGTTAGAGGAACTCCTGCTGGCATTTCACACTTAGAACAACCCCACCTTTAGGCATAATTGGGAGTATTTTCACTTTACAAATATCCCACAAGGTGAGGTTGTCCAGGATTCCTCCAGAAATCTTACCACTTATTACTTATAGAACTGGGTTAAGAGCTCGGTGCAGCAAGCAGCCTCCAGATTCCCCTCTTGACTACTGTGTTCTATCATGAGTCTGAGGCTACCCTAAATATTATTTATACTAAGTCAGGACACAAGCTGTGAAAGGCATTATTGGGCCTTTGTTCTCCAGGAATGCAGTTTGGGATTGGGGTGTGTTGGCACACTCCTGTAATCTCAGTTACTGGGAGGCAGAGAGAGGGGAATTATGAGTGTGAACTAGTCTGAGATACACAGTGGGATTCTATTCAAGAGAGAAAGAAAGGAAAGAAGGAAAGAAGGAAGGAAGGAGGGGGAGGGGAAGGGAATGAAGGAAGGACTGGAGTGAAACATGTAATGTGGGAGGGAGAAAGAAAGGAGAAAAAACACTGCGGCTTAGGTATATGACCTGAGTGAGCCGTTCATTCAGGCTTCTGGCATGAATCATACACACAGACACACAGGCAGACACACCACACAGACACACACATACAGACCCATACACAAGACACACACAGACACACACACACACAGACACACACACACAGACACACACACACACACAGACACACACACACAGACACACACATACAGACACATACACAAGACACACAGAGACAGACACACACAGACACACACACACACACACACACAGGCAGACACACACACAGACACACACATACAGACACATACACAAGACACACAGAGACAGACACACACAGACACACACACACACACACACACACACACACACACACACGCACACACACGCCTTCAGGTCTTCTTAAGTCTTTCAGGAGATTAGATAGGCAGGAGAAAACTGTGCAACTAAATTAAGGAATTTTGAAGACAAGTAAAGAAATGGATATCCAAATACTTGGTGCTTGCTGGAAGAGCTTTCCCAGATTCATCATATCTCCACTCCCTTAAACGATTTTGTGCTGGCCTGCCTGGGCTGACATCAGTCCTAGCCTGTCGGCTTCCCTTGGGAGGCCTCTCTCTGATTTGGGCATGGAGAACTGACAGTGGCAGAGATGGTAATGGGCAGCCGATGACTCCAGCTTTTTCTCTAAGTCTACACCATCTACCCTTCCTCTCTAAGGAATACTGGACTATGTAAGTCAGATGTGAGAAGGGCCGGACAATTAAGGAACCTGACACGGGAGGGCGGTGTGGGGGGGGATTGCTCCATTTTCAGTGCTTTCTAATCTTTTGGTCCGTAAACCTCTATATCCAATAAAATTCTCACCCAGGTGTTCCATTCATGAGACAGCTAAGAGTGGAGGTGACCTGTGGAAACCAAAGTTTCCTCTATCTCCTCTCTCACAGTGAAATCCAAGGGGCGAAGAAAAGGGGTGGAGCCCTCACTGAGCATCCCGCTCAGCTCCCCCTGTCTCTCTGGAGTACGACTGGTCCTTTGTCTTTCTCGTTCCTTCTGCCAGTTACACGGGGACAGTAAACATACAGGCAGGATGTTGATGTTTCTGAGGGCTGGACTGAACATTCACTATAGTCTCTAGAACTAGATCCCTGATAGTGGTGGATAGAGTTTGGAAAGCAGAATAGTTTGATGGGATGGATTTGACAGTCAGTCTTCTTAGGTTCAAAGCAATGGGTTCATACTGGCTCTGTGATGCTGGGGGGCTTTCTCCCCCTTTCTGCACCTCAGTTTTTTCATTTGTAAAATGGGAATTAAGTGTAAACAAAACTTTCTAATGGGTGGCTTTGAGACCTTAATTTATACGCATGGTGCACCTTGTAGGGTTCTTGGCCCATCATATGCAGTAAGCATAAGCTATTATTTTATCTTGTCTCTCCTCCCAAAAGTGAATTCCATGACACCCCAAGGTATGAATGAAGGTCTTTCTGACAGGTGCCCTTTTCTTCTTTGAGGTAAAGAAGAACAGAGTGATATTAAAAGGAAATTTAGCAAAGGGCTTAATGGAGACAGAGAAACGAGAGAGTTGAGATCACAGCCTCTCTCCCATCCTCAACCACTGGGTCCTGAGCACTGGAAAGAGAGGGGCCATATCTCACATTGGCTCAAAGGGATGAAAAAGATTGACTTGAAGTTTATATATATAACAGTTTTGCTTTATGGACCAGTACTACCTCATCCCAGCTGTTTTATAGTAGGTCGTTTTCTTTTTTGTCTTTTGGAGATAGAACCCTTTATTATGGGAAATGTTGAGATAATTTGGGCTTATAGCTGTGCTTCAGGTGCTGGGCTGGCAAAGCATCATGTCCTGGCCAGGAGATTTCCTGAGGTGTTAAAGAAGGCTGCAGGGCAGAAATGCCAGGTTACTCTGCAAATCTGGTCTGCTAAATATAGCAGGTGATTATACAGTTATTTTTTTCTCTCTCTCTCTTTTTCTTCACTAATCACAGTTTACTTGAGGTATTGACCTTTAGAATGCTTAACAGCAGGAGGCATGAAAACTTCTTCTGGCACTCTGCAATGAACATCTTTGAAGAGTAATTATGACAATGTATTGATATCTTGATTACACAGAACCAGCCCCAGAGTATGACCCAATGGTGTCCAGGTCTAGGGTAGGGGTGATCAAGAACCAAAAGGATCTCAGGAAACTTTGAAGTAGCACATTGGGAGAGCCCCTCAACAGGGGAGTCCAAGGCTGGGCATGCCATTGCTATAAGGATCTAGGTCAGATGCTACCAATCATCAGTCTTTCAAGTTCTGAAAGCCTGGAACAAGAGTTTCAAAAACATCTATTATTTAATACTTGGGATCAAATCCAGAATCTCGTGCATGCTAGGCTCTACCACGAGGCTATGCCTTCAAGCATTATAGAAGTCAAGTTTCAAGTGGGCTCCAGAGGAACCAAAGAAAAGAATAGATGTTGGTTGGCTATAAAGGTGAAGCTGGTTTAGGGAAGCACCCTGCCCGTCCACTTCCCCCAAGCTGAGGTCAACTGATGAAGAAGGGAGTTGGGAAGAAGCTCAAGATTCTCTAACTTCTAGCTTGAGATTGTTTTTCTAAGTGAGTTTTATTCTGCACCTTAGGCTGGTCTCTGATTCCCACTTTTCTTGCTTCAGCCTCTCAAGAGCCAGTGTTACAGACGTGCACCACTATTGCATGCTGCATCATAGTTTTTATTTCAATAAATATTTGTTGTAGACGTTCTAAGGTATTGTTTATTAGTTCAAAGGATGGGGGCTAGGAAAATCAAAATAAACAATTCTCTAATCACAGATTAACCATTGTATAAGCAATGCAGGGGATGTATGCACCAACAATACTAGGCAGGATTGAAGAAGGGATTGTAATCTAAAGATCAAGTCTTGAAGATGAAACCCCATTCTAATTCCTACAGTGGACACATGGCACAGGCTGCTGTATCTATTCATTTCTCCAGACAGGGAGAAGATTGATGGAGGTACCACTGATAATACTTTATCTCTTGTTTTCAGTGTGGAAATTTTTTACCTGGGTCTGGGGGACTCTCATTTTTGCACTAATTCGTTGTATTTTTGATATAGCGCCTACAAAACATGAATATGTCAGCATCTTTATTCCTGTCCCATTGGGGAAAGAGAGCAGAAGGGCACTTGGAAGCCCAACTGCCCATTTAGCCCCCTCAGCATTTGTTCCTGGAAAAAGGCAACCGGCCCAGATAATTAAAGGGAGAATCCTGACAGAGGTACTTTGTTCAAAGTTCAGCCACATTTGGGGATGGAGAACTCTGTGTGCCCACTTCCCTCCTTAATAGCTTTGCTGACCTTCTCCAGAGAAAAAGTCATTAGAATGTTGAGTTATGATCTGTTTCTTGTAAAACTGTGCTAGTCCCCATTTATAGACCTATATTTCAACCAATTCTAATTACCTCTTAGAATATACTTTTCAGCTCTTAGAGAATATTTTAAACCCTGATCTTGGCAATCAAGCATATTTTTTGGTTGGAAAACTGTACCCTGATATTCCTGGGTCTCTGTGAATGCCCCAACTTCCCAAAATAGCCATATAATCTTTATCTACTTCAGAGTTATTCACATGTCCTTTGCTAACCTAACTTTGGAAGATGACTTTTCACACTAGATGTTTAGTGTCAAGAAACCAAGAAGGATGATCAGAAAAGTGCTCCCATCATCTTTTAACATGGTCATCTGCATCTTCTTCCCACTGCTAAGAATTTTCTTCCAATACCTCTGAGAGGGAGGGTCAGCTCAGGGTCGCTTGTCTAATGGGGTTCTTGCAATGTTTTTATATCCACAGAAAATGTTCACAGGATTAAAAAAAAAAGTCAGTTTCTTTGGCTTATGACATTCAGAGGCCTTCAGTTAATGTTAAATTTGGATGTGCTCACCCCACTTACTATATATATGTGTGTATGTATGTATGTATGTATGTATGTATGTATGTATGTACGTATGTATGTACGTATGTATGTATGTATGTATATTAGCATCTACCATTTCAGATAATTCATGTGGCTGAAAGACTTCTGGAGGTTTCTGCTCCTTACTTGCTTTGAATGGGACTGAAATCACCAGCACTACTGAGGGGAAACATTTTTTATAGACTTTCTAAATCTCTCCACTGCTGAGAAGGATTGAAAAAAAAAGACACATTTCTCTTGTCTCTTTATTTCTAATCACTCCTTCCTTCGAACGGGACCGAGGAGCCATGAGAAATGGTACTCTTTTACGACAAGGACTCATTTGCCCATAACGAACACTGAGCACAAAAGCAAATTAAACAAAACCAACCCTATGCTTAGAGAGACCATTAGGAACGATTTGACATTTATTGAACAACAGATGGCGATTAAAAGCATAAAAGCTAGATTGCCTTGCTAGAAACAAAGGGTTGTTCTACTGAGGAAGCCTAACGTTTCAATTAAAATACCTCTCAATGTCAATTAAATCATAGGAAGATAAGACCGAAAATGGTTTCTAGTTGCACTCTAAGCAATGCGCAGTTAAAATCCTCATCAAGAAGCACCCAAGTTTTTAGTTTGACAGTTTGCTGAAAGATTAGCCAGAGCTTCAGGAAACCATTTCCTTTGGTATAGAGTTCAAAAGGTAAACATTTAACCAGGAGTGCCTTGTATGTATTAAACAGATTTATTTCAGTGAGGAGGAGGAAGCCTCATTACTTTTGCTGTTTTTCAAATCTCATCTACCTTTTAGTATGGATTAGGCATTAGTGAGGGGTGGAAAAATAACTCCATTATTTCCATAGCTAGAATTTCATTTTAATGAGCCTCATATTCTTTTGGGAAGCATCAAGTTGGCAGAAGAGAGAGAGAGAGAGAGAGAGAGAGAGAGAGAGAGAGAGAGAGAGAGAGAGAGAGAGAGAGAGAGAGAGAGAAAGAGAGAAGATTTTATAGTGAGGCAGACTTTACTTTGAACCACACTGTGGTCACTTTGAACAAGTGCTTTCACAATCAGAGACTGATACCACATTTATAAAACTGCCACTATGTCACTGCTCCTGGATTATTGGCACACCCTATGGACTCAGAGAACTTGACTTTTAATCAGTTCTCCTGTTGCAGATCTTTCCAAGCTTCAATTCTGAAGGGAGGCCACCAGTTCTCCTACATCCCATGTTTATCTTATAGGTTGATATGCTTTCCTTCAAGTTCATACTAAAGTCAACCCTCAGTTTCTTGGAATATTTCACCTGGAAGTAGAGTTGTTATAGGTGTAATCAGTTAATTACTAGGGTAGGGTGGGTCTATCACTCAACATGGTTGATGTCCTTATAAGAAGGGGAAATATGGAAATAACATATTCTAAACAGGGAGGGTGCTTATCAAGGTAGAGAGCAGGCCAGTTCTACAAGAAAAGGAGTGTCAAAGATTGCCAGTCACCAGGCAGAACTAAGGAAGAAGTATAGGACAGATGTCTGGGCAGACATCACAGAGATTCAGATTTCCTGACATCTTTGACTTGCAGCTTGTAGAACTACAAGACAATACATTTCTGCCACTCACGCAGCCCTGCTTGGGACTGTGTTCTAGTGGCATTAACACACATGCTACGTATGCTAAATACCCTGAGTAAAAATTGATACTGCCTCCCACTTAGGAACATTCATAGGGCACTTGACAAAATTTAAGTCTCAGAAAAGTTGTCACTAAGAAATCATCTCTATTTTTAATCCAACATTTCCTATGTTGTTATTTTAGGAAAAAGTGCTCTGGAATGCTTTGTCATTAACATCACTTTTTAACTTACATCATTTTAGTTCCCGGTCCCCAAAGGCTAGCTCCCACTCAGGCTCCAGCTCCTTTATCTGCCACTGCAGTAAGTGGAACTCTGTTCTCATCATCACTCCAGACCCCTTCATTCAATCTACCTGAAGGCAAGTTTTAGAAGCTCTCACCTGATTCTCCATTTCTGCCCTTCGAATTAAAGTCTATGGCAGTGAAATGCACTACTGTTAGAGCTGAGTGTCCACTGCTGCTGCTACCTATCAATCCATATCTTGCAGGGGTACTTTTCCATCACAGCATGAATTGCTTTTTATGCATTTCCTTGCCCTCTCATACCTTGACCATTGTGGATCCCTTCCTCAGCTGGGCATAGTTTAGACAGATGAGTAGGTATAGGTACCTTCACTGTTGATGCTCATTGGAAGATCGGAAGTAATTCTGTGGGAGAAAAGCAGTAATGTAAGTATGTTCATGTTGGGACCAAAAGGGGATAAAGAGTAAACAAGAGACCTCAACCCATAAGAAAGAAAGCAGGAGAATATTGCTAGTAGGGGGACTGGAGGATATTGATGTTCTGTTCAGATGGGAGGTTACTATGGAAGAAAACAGATGTCCAGATAGAGAGGAGACAGAGAATATAAACACTCTGTGTTAGTTACCCACAATGCTACCTCCCTTGTTAAAATGTATGCCAGAGCCTCTGGGACTTATTTTTTAAAAAGGTCCATTTGGTAGAGATGACTACAAGCTTGCAGTAAAGATCTGCAATAAAGATCTAACAGGAGTAAAAGTATAGAATTGGGGGAATTTAATAGGATAAAAAGATTTTTAATTAATTGAATGCTGGAGAAGGATTCAATATAATTTCCAGACTTCTAACCTGTGTCATCTTAAGGACCAATAAATTTTCTGGACAAAAGTATACACTGACTACAGTAAAATACACTTTTCAAACTCAAGTCATGGACAGGATGAGGAAAACACTACTAACATTTAAACAAGTCATACTCCAAAGTAGGAAAACCTTTGGGCTGGGGGTACAGATTACTGTAAAGCACTTTGGTATAAAGCCCTAAGTTCTACCCAAACACAGTCAGAAACAAGAAGAGGAAGGATGGGGATGGAGAGAGAGCTCAGCAGTTAGGAACATTTACTGCTCTTGCAGAGAACCCCAGTTGGGTTTTCAATACCTACATGAGGGCTCATAACTATTCATAACTCCAGTTTCAAGGGATCCAATACCTTCCTCTGATTTCCATGGATGCCTGGTCTGCACACAGTGCCCATACACACAGTCAATACATAGAAAATGAAAATAAATGAATCTTAAAAGAGAGAAGGGATATTATAATGCCAGAAATCAAAATAGAAAATTAGTTTTTCCCCTCCTCTAGAATGATCTGGAACAGACGTGTTAGTACTCATGTGTTGATGTCATTGTGGTGACAAAAAGCTCTTAAGTCTTGGCCTGGGATGAGGAGAACATGATTTCTGACACTTTATATGAAGATAGATTAAAAAAAAAAACTGGATAAAGAAGTTGTTACTCACAAGAGAGTGTTTGTGTCTAAGTTACGTGCTGCCTCAGATGCTCTTTGGTTGAAGGAGGGGGCCACATCTCATATAGGCTTGAGTTATACTACTTGCATGAAGCAAGGGCTTCAGGAACATAACCTAACTCTAAATCTGCCCTGGCACTGATTATGATGCTGTGGCACAGCAGCTATAAAATTATCCAACTGGGAAAATAAAAAGTGCAAAAGTAGTGATACACAGACGAATTCAACACCTAGACATTTGAGAGTGCAAGTTCAGAATAGCAAGAATAATGATAACCCTTAAAAACCAATGTATGTGGGATAAAAAATAATTAACTATGTTCCTACAGTAATAATATTGGTAACTTACTTCTTTGCAGAATGATCATTAGGCAGTGAAATGTATTTTCAAGGTCCTAAGGGCAAATAATTGGGCTCTCAAAAATTCATAATGAGCTAACCTTTTAATTATACTTCTTGATTATGTATATGTGCTTTTATACCTACTCAAGATATTTAGAAGAGTGAGGTGAAGATTAGGTCATTTTAGGCCCACTGGGCTCTCCATTAGTAGATTGTACTCACTAAACGATGACTAACTGGTAGACTTTGGTGTGAATCCAAAAGAAGGAAGGAGGGGAAAGCAAGGAGCAGAGAGAACACTTAGTTATGACTGCAAGTTTAAATAAATCCACTAAACAAGTCTGTGTATGCTATGTGATTAGAACAAAATGGATCCAGAGCATCAGCCAAATCAAGAACACAGTATCGGGGAGTTGGGCTGGGAAGTCCAGAAGGGGTTTAAAGTGGATATGTCGACTAGCTTGAGGTTATGAGAGAAAAGTCCAAATTTGTTTCCCTATAGATTTCCATTTATATACCCTATAAATAAAAAATTTAGGTACAATTACTCAAAAAATAACATAGACTATTAAAGTAGATAAGGAAAAGAAATCAAAGTGTGGTTAACTAACAAACCAGAATTTTAAAATATTAGAATGAAATCAGAACAAAGATAAAACAACAGATATGATATCAGAACTAAATCCTAATAGTGTGTCATGGAGGTTGAATCTCTATACCTTCTTTGGACTGTATCCTGATGACTATAGAACGATGTTCAAGATGAACTCAATACACAAATTTATCCTGTCTGGTTCAAGGGCAAGTTCTCGGACTCCTTCCAAAAGCATGCTTGTAGCTTTTTCTTATTCTAGCAGCCTCTTTGCATCTGCAAGGGTACTAGGTTCGGCAGGTGGGGGGGGGGGGGCAGACGGTGGCGCAAATGGGACAGGGAAAAGAAAGTTCCCAAGTGACATCATTGAGTCACCAATCACACTGTATCTTGAACCTGTCCACCTCTGGGCTTCTAGTCATGAAAGAGAAAAGATGCATTCATACTTAGACGTGGTATCATTTATTACCCAAGTCTGAAAACGTTTGAATTGCTACACCAAGTACGTACAAAGGAAAACAAAGAGATTAAATTTAGTTATAAAAAGGCAAGATCTTAGAAGGCAAAACAAAAACAAATCAATGTGTCAATGTGCCATTTGCATGAAATGTCTCCAAAACAAATAAAAAGCATGGGAACTTTAAAATTAATAAAGGAAAAGATATTGTAACGATTCAAGGCACATAGTAGCCACACGGTAAACCCAACATGGCGCTGCCAGCAGAACACGCCACGTATGGAGGGCACGCCCCTAGGTGTGGCTATGTAAATCTGCTCCAACTCTCTCTCTTAAAAGGAGTACTAACCACATGAAGCTCCCTCTCTTCCCCTCTTTCTCCCTCCCCCCCCTTTTCTCTCCCTCTCTCTCTTTCTCCCTTGGCAACTCCCCTGAATAAACTCTTGCAAGACGTCTGGTAGTGTGTGTGTCTATCTCTCACGCATGAAACTAACAGATATACCTTTCAATGAATAACTAAATAGAAAGCTAGCATAACAATTTTAATGTAGACAAAATAGAAAGTAAGGTAAAAAAAAACTTAGAGACTAACATATAGGAAAATATTATATGAATATAAGTTTTTGACAGCTCATTGAAAAAAAAAAACTTGAGAAAAATCAACTTAAAGAGAAATTTGTAATTTGGCTCTGAGTTGCAGAGGTCCTAATCCATAGCCACTTGGTCCTATTGATGTAGGCTTGGGGCAATGCAGAGTATCATGTAGAAAGTGTGATGGAGCAAAGCCTGCTACTTCACAGTGGCCAGGAAGCAAAGAAGAAAGTGGGGGAAAATGGGGGAAAGAAAGAATACACTACACCTTTCATGGCATCAATGAAGCAAAGCAGAAAGTGGGGAGGGGATGAGGTTGGGGTAGGAGAGAGACCCCAATATAGTCTCTGGGGGTACACCCATAATGACCTACTTCCTCTCATTAGGACTCATTTCCTGAAGCTTCCACTTCTTACAGATGTTCATTCATGAAACCAGAGCCTCATGAGCCAGTCACCGCCCAAAGGCACTGAGCACCATCTGAGCACCACTGGAATGGGAACCAAGCTGCCACCACAAGGTTTTAGAGCACATTCAAAATCGAAACCATAACAACAAATAATAGCTCAGACAGAATAAAAACCTAATTAGAGGAATGTAAATCAAAGCAGACACTGACGGTTATGTTGAAAAATAAAAATAATAAAGAGCAAAATGCTATTTATGACATTAATAAAAACAGAACAACCTCAAGAGAGGGAAAACACAAAACACAATGCCTTACATGTAAATGAGGTGAAAATCTTAAGGTATTATTGATGGCTGTAAGAAAGACAAATTCATATGGGCTATAACATGCTCGTGGATGAGAGGACCAGAGAGTAAAGACACTTATTCCCAACTTTACCTAAAGATTCAATGCCTTCCCATTAAAAATCTCTACAGAATATTGTTGATGCCTTGTGATGTGGTCTTAAATTCATAGGAAGAATAACAGGATGTTTTGTGAGCGAAGATAATTTTGAAAGGGAAAAACAATGGGGGTTTATCACTTTGCAGATAGTTCCTACAAAGCTACTGTATTGAAAACAACATGTGGTTGGTAGAGAATCTATAAGCAAATCTTTGGAACAGCACAGTGACCCAAGAAACTGACTTAGATGCTGAACTTAGTTTGTTCCCGAAATGACACTGTAATCACTTGGGGAAAATACTCCATAAAACACATGGTGTTGCGACAAATTACTTTCTGCAAGAAAAACAAATGGAAATTAGGTTATTAATTCATTCCATACACAAATGCATTCCAGGCAGAAGTATGAAAACTGAAACCCTAAAACTATCAGGAAAAATGTGTTGCAAAAAATATAAGTACAACTTTAATATGATAAGTAAAAAAAATATTTTAAAGAAAACTCAAAAGCATATGCCACAGGGGAAAATGGTAAGTAAATTTGATTCCATCAATACCAAATATTAACTGAAGAAGAAAAGATAATTTTGCACATATAATGAATGAAGCAAGGAATGGACAATATAGCAAGCAAGCAAATATGGTCCCAGAGTGTAGCTCAGTGGTGTGCGCAGCCCTGGGCTTGGGCATGTGAATGTCTTTCCACTGTAAAACACAGTGGAACAACCTGCAGCCCTAAAGACGTGTCCCTTGCAACAGTTGCAGGATGGTGTGAACACAAGCAGTGAGCAATGAGATTTCTCTTTGTCAAAAGATGAGACACATTCATGTGATGAGCATGTTGGGTAAAATATCCCACAAGTCACCAAAAGGAAAAGATGTCTAGCATTTTAACTAATACTTCAAATAATGATCTTTAACCTTTTATTTAGTTATTTATTTTACACCCTGGCCGCAGTATCCCTTCTCCCTCCCCCCTCTAGTCCCTCCCTCCATCTTCCATCTGTTCCCACTCCCCAATCCTCTCTTCTTCCCTTTCTGCTTAGAAAATGGCAGGTCTCCCAGAAGCACCATCAAAATATAAAGTTGCAGTTAAGACTAAGCACCTCTGCATGTACTAAGGCTGGAAAGGTGACCCAGTATGAGGGGTAGGATCCCAGAGGTCTATGAAAGAGTCACAGAGAGCCCCTGCTCCTGTTAGAAGTCCCACAAGAGAGGCAAGATACTCAACTGTCACGTATGTTCAGAATGCTTATTCATGCATGCTCTCTGGTTGTTGGTTCAATCTCTGTGAACTCCTATGAGCCCTGGTTAGTTGATTCTGTGAGTTTTCTTACAGTGCCCTTGACCCCCCCCCCCCCCCCCCCCCCCCCCCCCGGCTCCTACAATTCCTTTTCCCGATCTCCACCTAATGTTTGACTGTGAGTCTGCATCTATTTCTATCAGGTGCTGGATGAAGCCTCTCTGATGGCAATTTGACTAGGCACCTATTATATATATTGTTAAGCATCATCATTACATCGGCATCTTTCTTTTCTTCAGTCATGTTTAGTTCTACCCTGCGTCTCAAGGTCATTCTGCCTGTGGGTCCTGGTGCTCCAGGCAGTGTCAGGGGTAGGATTACGCTTCTGGCATGGGTGTTAGGCTAGACCAGCTATTGGCTGGCCACTCCCTGTACCTGTGGGCCACCGTTACTTCACTATATCCTATAGGATAGACTGTAGGTAAAAGGTTACGTGGCTGGGATGGTTTCCCACTCCCTCCACTTGAAGCCTGATCATAGGAGATGACAAATTCAGGCTATGTGTCCCTTATGCTAGGAGTCTTGACTGGAGTTATCCTTGAAAATACATGGGAGATTCCCTTGTGCCAGGTTTCTGCCTTGACCCTGAACCCCCCCCCCCCCACTTTTCAGTAGTTTCTTTCAGAACTCTCCCCCACCACCCAACATGATCCCTCATGTTCTCATCCCCATCTGACCTCACATATTTCCCCCTTTCTAGCCCCCCCCCCCATGCTCCTTGTTACCTAGTCTCTCTAGATCTGTGGACTGAAGCATAGTTATCCTTTATGTTACAGCTAATATTCACTTATGGGTGAGTAAATTCCATATTTGTCTTTATTGTTATGGGTTACCTCATTAAGGATGATATTTTCTAGTTCTATCCATTTCTCTTCACATTTCACAATGTTAATTGTTTTTAACAGCAGAGTATTAGTGCACTGTGTAAATGCAGCTTATTTACTTTATCCATGCTTCTACTAAGGAACATCTAGGTTCTTTCCAGGTTCTGGTTATTAGAAATAAAGCTGCTATGAATATAGTTGAGCAAATGTCCTTCTGGCATGAATGAGCATCCTTTGTGTGTATGTTCTAGGGGCATACACACAAGTGAATAGCTGGATCCTGTAATAGCTGCTTTACTAAAGGTGTTTACCAGCTATAGAAACTCCCTGTTAGAATTTTTGGGGTCAATTACATATACTATTATATCATCTGTGAATAATGAAACTTGGACTTCTCCCTTTTGAACTTCAATCCCCTTGGTCTCCTTTAGTTGTCTTATTGCTCTAGCTGGAACTGCTAGGACTATATTGAATAGATATGGAGATTGTTCCTGATTTTGGTGGAATTGCTTTGAATTTCTCTCCACTTAATTTATTGTTGACTATGGGCTTGCTATATATTGCTTTTATTATGTTTAGGTATGTCAATCCTATCCCTGATCTCTCCAAGATTTTTATCATGAAGGAGTGTTGAATTTTGTCAAAGACTTTTGAGTATCTAATGAGATAATCATACAATTTTTCTCTTTAGTTTGTTTGTGTGGTAGATTACATTAACAGATTTTCATATGTTGAACCATTTCTGCATCTCTGGGATGAAGCTCACTTGCTCCTGCTGGATGATATTTTTGATGAGTTCTCAGATTCTGTTTGCAAGTACTTTATTGAGTATTTTTGCATCCATATTCATGAGGGAGATTGGTTTGTAATTTTATATTTTTGTTGAGTCTTTGTGTGATTTGGGGGTCAGGGTGACTATGTCCTCGTAAAATCAATTTGGCAACATTCCTTCTGTTTTTATTTTGTGGAACAATTTGAAGAGTATTTGTTTAGCTCTTCTTTGAAGGTCTTGTAAAATTCTGCACTTGAAAGCATCTGGCCCTATTACTATTTATTATTGTTATTATTATTATTATTATTATTTTGGTTGTGAGACTTTTAATGACTGCTTCTATTTCCTTGGAGGTTATTTGTCTATTTAAATTGTTTATCTGATCTTGATTTAACTTTGGTAAGTGATAATATATATACCAACAAATTTGTCCATTACTTATAGATTTTCCAATTTTGTGGAGTACAGGTTTTTTAGGTCTGACTAATGATTCTCTGGATTTCCTCAGTCTGTTGCTGTGTCCCCCCTTTTGTTTCTGATTTCCTTGATTTGAATGTTCTCTCTCTGCATTTCGTTACTTTGGAGAAGGGCTTATCTATTTTCTTGATTTTCTCAAAGAATCAACTCTGTTTCATTGATTCTTTGTATTGTTCTCTTTGTTTCTTTTTGATTGATTTTTTAGCCCTCAGATTGACTGCTTTCTGTCTTCTACTTCTCTTGGGTGTGTTTGCTTTTTCTGTTCTAGAGCTTCAGGTGTGCTGTTAAGTGACTCGTAGGAGAATTCTCCAGCATTATGCAGGCACTTAATGCTACGCTACGAACTTTCCTTCTATCACTGCTTTCATTGCGTTTTTTAAGTGCGCATTTGTTGTGCATCCATTTACGTTGAATTCTAGGAAGTCTTTAACTTCTCTCTTGGTTTCCTTTTGACCCAGTGATAACTCAGCAGAGAGTTGCTCAGTTTCCATGAGTTTATAGGATTTCTGTTGTTTCTGAAATTCACCTTTAATCCATGTGTCTTCAGGTTGAGTGGGGTGTCCCCCTCTGGGGTCTTGGGGGCCCTAGAGTCTCTATATCCAGCCTGACGGCTGGTAAAGTCAAACTCTTCTGAGGTTGTAGACCAGGATATGGAGCCCAGCGGGAGGGGTGCAGTCTGGAGTCTCTAGATCTTGCCTAGCCTCTGGGGTCTCTAGGAACAACCGGGCCTCCAGTATAGCAGCTGAGGCAGGGATCCCCAGATATGGGCATGTGCAATAAATGATAAAGCCAAAGCCGGTTTCTGAAGTGTTAGGCTGGAATATGGATCCAAAGGGAGAGGGTGTAGTCTGGGTTCCTTGATCCTTCCTGTTTTCTGATAAAGCCGAAGACTTCTTCCAAAATAGTAGGCTGGGATATGGAGCCCAGGGCTGGGGATGCAGTCTGCTGTTGTTCAGCAGGCTTAAAGGGGATTAGAAGGCAGTGGGTTGTGTCTTATCTGTGATCTCTAGATCCAGCCTGACCTCTTGTAAAGCCAAAATCTTCTTTTGAAGTTGTAAGCCAAGATATGGAATTTGGGATGAGGTAGAGTGTGGGGAGGAGGTTGTGTACAGTTTGGGTTTTTTGGGGTAGGCTTAAAGGGATTTAGTGGGTGGCCTCTTACCTAGGTACCTATGGCAAAGCCAGCCTTCCCTAAGGTTTCTTGGGATATGAGCCCTACCCAGAGGAGGGGGAACAGTCTACGAATAGTTTTTCATTTTTGTTCACTACTGTGTGTAGGTCTTGTGTAGGATGCAGCCCACTGACTGAGTAAATGACATGGTTTCTCAACAAGCAAATATCTCCCAGACAAACTCAGAGTCATTTTCCTTGACTTCCTATTTTGTTTCCCTGTATCTTTTTATGGCCTCTGCGTGACTTGATTTGCTTAATGTGGCTGGATATCTTTTGTTATTTTTCTATGTCCATTCTTCTCTATGGTAAAAACTTTTAAAGGGCAGAAGCAGTTTATATTTGAATTCTTTACAGTTCATAGATTAACTTTGGAAATTAGGATGTGAGTAAATATTTGTTAAACCAAAATTTAATAAAGGTGAGAATCATATAATCTGAAATAATACACCTGCTATGAACACCATAGCTTTCCAGAGAACCTTTTAGAACTGTAATGTATTAATTGCTAGAGATTCATAGGTTCAGGAGATAAAATTACATCACTCATTGCTGTAAGACATTCCCTTTTATAGAGAAAAAGAAATTGTTGGGTTTATTTATTTAAAAAATGTACTGAGTGGAATTAAGTGCTATGGCAATAGTCCAACACCCTGGAAATCCTCTCTGCTGGATTTTCTTCTACAGACCATGGTGGAGCTCTTGGCCTTTGATTACTAAAGCCAAGAGGATTGAGGAGTGACTTTTAGCTTTAATGGGGTCTTACCGTGTGCTCTACAAACTGACTCACACTATGGAGAAAGGAAAGCAGGCAAGGCAATTCTGCTCCAATCCCTCTGCCCATTTCTTTCTCATATCTTTATCTAAACACCCTCCTTCTTACTTTCCACCAGCCTCTAAACCACTCACTCATTACTTAGTCGTTTGTTAAAAAAGAAAATCTCCTTTTGATGCTCCTGCTTCTTCCTTTCCTATATGTGTGCAATTTATCCTTACTAAGGATGGAGGAAGAGGGTATTTGGTATATTAGAGATCCATATTCTGCAAAATGCTCTAGACAGAACTACTGATATCCAGTGAATGTGCTCTGTAGGTTTAGAAGATAAAAGGCTTACCTAGACAAGGGAACAATTTAGCAACCCAGGATGCCAGGGCATCAATGGGCAGAAATAATTGCTAATTAGCATCCTACTAGCTTGGGAGCATTAATTGGCTTTGGGGGATCTGCTTCCTGGACCCAAAGTGTTTTTTTATTTTAGTTTGCTGCATACGATGGAAGCAGAATGACAATTACCAAAGTCATTTCATTTCAGTAATTCAACCTAATGGAGACTCTCGTCATTTGAATGATTATCCAGTAGTTGGTCTTTGTTTTTCTGCCAAGGTTTGAAAAAAACAAACTCAGATATTCCTCAAGCCTGAGAAAACACAACCTTTCCTTCAAAATGACCGAAAGAATTTGTTCATGGATCTAGAAATGCTCACAAAAAACTGCTATCTTCTACGACTCTGTGAGGGAGGAAGTATCTTTTGTAGCATTTAATTTTTGCTTCAGAATGTATCAAGCAATAATACCAAAGGAAGCATTCCAAATTGATATCTTTAAGTTTCCTCCTAGAGAGAACATTTGTCAGCCATTTTGTGATTTATTGAGACTAAAGGAAGGCATATGTGAGAACAAGTTTGATGATTAATTAAATGAAATTACTTGAGCATAATACCCATGATGGTGTTGTCTTTGAATTAAAACTCATTCAAATAAGATTGATGCCATTTTCCATCATCAGATTAATTAAACATTTTTGTAATTACACATAAGTCAATGTGTTTGGATTTGTTTAATCGATATTCTGAAGCAGCTTCCTTTTCTAGAAGACTGCTAGGCTGCTGTTTTTTGTTTGTTTATTTGTTTGTTTTTTGTGGCTGTATTTTAGAAGCTAGAGTTCTTCAATTTTCTTTGTGTCAGGGGTCTCAATATTTAGTTGTGATAACTGTGGAAATAATTATTGCAATGGCTTCTGCTTTGGGCTTCAGTTTAATTATTTTTTATCCTGTGAGCATCTTTCTTGTGTGATCCTGTCAGATTATTGTCAGGGATGTATCTGACAATGGCTTTGCCACATTCAGATCTTTCTGTTATAACAATGATGGAACTGGATCTGGAAGCATCTGCAGCTGTGTAGCTCAGCTTGATGCCTGTCTGAGTTGCTGTGGATGATTCTGCTCCCCACTTGTAAGCAAGTAAGTCACTAAAATAAAATCTTTGATTGTATTTGACATCTTAAAACATAGCTAGTGCTTTAGACATTTTAGTCTCCCATTGACAATTTACCCCAAGTCCCCAATTCTAAATGCTTAATTCCTGATGAATTCAAATTTGTTTTTGTAGGCAAAGACGGGGAGAAGAGAATACTGTTCTTTGAAACAAAAACATAGGAAGAGGTACTTTGTTTGTCTTTGTGCCCATATGGACCAGTGACAAGCTCACATACTGCTAACTCTTTGTTTGGATGCCTCTTGGAGTATGTTAAAGCCAAGCAATAGGGCTAGGCAATTGACCCTGAGCCCCTTCTCCTACAATTTTTGTACATTTGTTTTTTGTAGTTTTATTCCCTTGGCCACATTCTCCATTCAGTCTGGCAAGAGTTTACATGCTACAAATAGCTCCCCTTGAGTGAGGGGGAGCTTTCTGGGCTCTCATCAGAGAATGCAATTGGGGGCTGTCATTTAGTTCCTGTCAAAGCCTGCCTGAGACAATTGATATTTCAGAAATAGAGTTCATAGATGTGCAGTCTTTCTCCTAGGTGCTAAACTACATCACCAGAAAACTCCACAAAGTGGTGCTCATTAGCTTAGCCTCTCCCAGTGAACACTCTTTGATGGACCTCGTTTAATACCAGGATTTTCTCTTTTCAAAAAGCATTAGTCTTAGAAACAATGAAGTAAAAAATATTTCTGGGGACTCCTGTAACCACTGCTGAAACTATCTGTATTCTGTTTAGTGTTCTGTGAATGAATTCACCTGAGAGATTACTTTTAAAGTTTATTAGGAGGGAAGAAGTAGAAACTTGGCTTTCTTAAAGACAATAACCTGTGCTATATTATTTCTCTTTATTTTTTGGCTGCCAGAAATAAATCAATGTGTCATGAGAATAGAGTCTGAGAAATCTCAGGCAGGTTCTAGGAGGAATGTATAAGTAACTGTTCCTTTGTCTTCTCATATCTGCTCATCTGTTGATTCAGCTGTTAGTGACGAAAAGATGACTGTGTCCCAAGTATCACTCAAAGTACGAGGGAGGAAGAACTTTATTCTAGAATGGATTACAGCCTAAGAGGGGAAATGGACAAGACTAGGAACAGGATGAATATTAAATGGGAGAAACTCACAAATTGTTATGGGGAAAATAAGGATTTCAGTTGTTGCTTATGGACACTGTGGAAAGTTTCCGTGATGAACCAACCCTGAAGGACAAGTACTGAATGGGACCAGCACAGAGGGCAGAGCTCCAAGGCACACAAGGAGAAGGAATGGAGTAGATGTCACAGGTCAGGAATGAGGCTGGATTAAGTGCAACTCTTATCCTCAACAACCTGACCTAGAAATTTGTGGTTTTTCCTTGGGAGAGTATGGATTTAAAAATGTAGCAAGCAAGACAACAGTATGAAAGCCTCCTGGAAACCTAACGTAAGACTATTTAGGGAGGAGGTCAGGTAAAAAGATAGGTATTCATACAGCAAGTGATTGGACAAATAAACAGGAAATATGGAAAGGCAAAAACGAAACAAAGCAGGAGAGAAATAGAGTCAGAGTCCACAAGACTTGTTCAATGTTAGGTGTGAGGGGAACAAAGTCAAGGAAGTATCCAAGTTTTCTGCAGAGGAGACTGGAAATCCTGATGAGTAAGGGGATATGGGAAGATAATCCCTGAGACTGTATAAGTTTGGAGACAATCCATTACAAATGCTTGTGTGGTGTCAAGGTGTCCGTGGGATAGATTTTAAAAACAGTTAGATGTAAAGGTCTAGACTTTAAGAGAGAAATCTAAACTGAAGACTTGAGCAATATTAATCTTTGAGAAAAGTAGCAAGTGTGAGGGCAGATTATTGATGGAGGGAACAGAGGTGACCCACACTAAGGATGGACAGAAACACAGAAGACTCAAGGGATCTTCAGGAATTAGGGGCAGGAAAAGAAAGATTCATGTAACAGCAATGGTGGCCCATATATCTTCTATCGTGCTTTCCAGCCAATGGAGCTTTTAGAAAGTCCTGAGGACTCCGATTAATCCATAGAGTCATGATTTAATGTTATTACTGGAAGGTTGTAGAAACACAGGGGGGTAGCTAGTTGTAGGAGGTAGGTCACTGAATGCAATGCATTTGAAGGAGATATTTTTTCACAGGCCACTTCTTTACCCTCTGCTTTGTTTCTTGGCTTCTGTGAGATGAGCTCCTCCTTTTCCTCATGATGTCTCTGCTGGGATGTTCTGCCTCACCTCGGGCTCAAAACAATGAAGGCAGCCTGCTGGAGACCTAAGCCTTGGACCTGTGAGTCAAGGCAAATGTTTCCTTGTTTAGCCTGAATTTACCAATTATTTTGACATAGTGGAAACAAAGCAACACGAAGCTGAAATCTCCCTAGCACAGTGATGTGCCTCCTGTATTCCATACAGTTTCTATTCTGCTTTCCCTATGAAGTGGAAACCCATTTCACAAGCAGACTCCTAGGAGCTCCTGGGAGTCCTCACAAGAATCCTGAAGACTTTACATGGGACTCCTAGCTTATTAGTCAATTTCCAGTCCCTCCCATGGCTCAGTGCTCACTTTAGTCAGGTACTATTACGTATCACCCAGGGGCTGTCAGTAATTCCCAGTCAGTCTTTGTCCCCCCTATCTTGTTGTTGGATTCAAATTTGCTCACATATGCTAAAAAAATTTCCAGTTATCTTTTGTGTGCTTGTGCTTATGTGTGCATATGGGTGCAGTGTATGTGTATGTGCTTGTGTGTGTAGAGGCTGAATGTTGATGTCAAGGGTCTTCAGTCACTCTTAATATTGGTTTTTGAGAGTGGGTCTCGTATTGAGCCTGGAGTGCACTGATTATTGGTTAAATTGTCTGTTTATAAATTGTCCGTCTAGCAAGCCTCAGGAATCCAGCCTACTTATTAAAATGTGTGTGTGTGTGTGTATGTGTGTGTGTGGTGTCTGGCCTCATGTGGGTTCTGAGGATGTGTCCCCATTCCCTTACGGTTGTATGGCAAGCACTTTATCCACTGAGCCATCTCTCCAACCCAATTCTTAGAGCTTTGTCTTTGAAGCTTGCCATTTCAAACTTAAATGGGCATTTCGATGTCATCCTTTTCCCAAAACGTAAAGAAAGACGTGGACCTGCTTTCAGCCGCCAGCTTCGTTCCATTGCCAAGCTGGCCTCTATTCGTCCGGTGTGGCCTGATCCTAGTCTAGGGATGAGGGACACAGTGCACTGAAGTCAGACTCAGGAGGAAAACAGACACACTTTTTCGAGGCACTTTGCATCTACCACCTCTGTCAGTCTTTGGCAAATTGGTTGCTGCTGAAGCATGGTATGTGCCCCCCCATCAGTCTTTGAACTACGAGTTCCCCCTTTCCCATTTTGATGGCTTTATATGGGAAATAATGTAAAGACAGTGAATTCTGTACAGTAAGGGAAACTTTTTTTTTTTTTTTTCGGTTGCAGTTAATTGTGATCTTGTTTATGACTTTCCCTCTTCAGATGGATTTATAAAATCCTTCTTATTGCCACACTGATGTTTAAAAAGACAGATTAGGAAAAGAAAAGTCACCTTCATGTGACTGCACACAGCCACCATTTGTAGGCAGAGTACACTTTAAACGCAGCTAAATCGTCTCAGAAAGAAGCTTGACGACTTGGAGGTAAACTCTGAACAATGGTTGACTCAAATACTGAAAATTCTCAGTTCTTGGATTGAAAGCTCTCACATAAAGAAGCATCGTAAGCAGACCACAATGATGTCAGGCACAGAAGTCTGTAAAGGAGAGGAAGGATCAGAAAACCGTGCAACCCCAGGGCGAAGGGAAAAGGCAAATTTGCACAGTATCTGTGGAGAGACGATTTTTCATAACACTATCTGGCTGCAAATTTCATCCATTCTGAGGTAAGAATGTGTCTTCGTTAGGCATTATATTGCTGTGATAAAGCACTGTGATTAAAAGCAGTTTGGAGAAAAAGAGTTTATTTCAAGTTACAACTCTTAGATCATATTGCATCATATAAGTCATGACAAGTCATGATAGGAACTCAGGCAGGAGCCTGGAGGCAGGATCTGAAGAACCCTGTTTACTGCTTGCTTCTCATGGCTTGCTCAGCCCGCTTTCCTATATAACTCAGGATCAGCAGCCCAGGGATGGCACTGTTCCCAGTGAGTTGGGCCCTTCTACATCAATCATTAATTAAGAAAATGCCTTACACACTTGCCTACAGCCAATCTTACGGAGTCATTTTCTCAATATGTCTAGGTGTGTTTGAGTTGACAGAAACCAGTGAGCACAGGAAAGCTGTGTGGGTTATGCATGTTTTCAATGTCCTAGCTCATTCCCAAATTAATTATCTAAAAATCTATATACAATCAGTTCCAAAGTGGGCATTGATTTAGACATTCTCAGATGGGAAAACAAAAATTTTAATCTAAAAACCTTGGTTAAAATTAAGGACAACTCTAAGTCATCATGCTGTTTGGTAAGCCTGTGGAGCAAAGAACTCTATATGTCAAAGTGCTTTGAATTTTGAAAATGCTTCACTGATGAGATAAGGATATTTATATTCTGTGACCATAACGACATAGCCAAAGAGCACACAGTCAAGAGAGCAGGCAGAAGAGGAAGGGAATATTGAAATTTAAATTTACACAGGCTTTGTCTGTTATTACGGTTATTGGAAAAGACCTCCAGTTTTCTGGACAGACTTAAGACCTGTACATTTTTTCCTAAGGTATTCACTTAATGTTAACTACAAAGTCACTGTATAATAGTCATAGACTCTGACTCTTTTTGGCCACACATATAAAAGATTCTATGATTTACTTAATCTATTTGTCTTGTAGAAAATAGAATTTGGCTATTTTTAAAGAAAACAAAAGCTTTATATTAATATATATATAAATTGTTCTTTCATTAGTAGGAAAACTCTTCTATTACTTATTTTTTTTTCTGTCTTTGCAGGTTGCAGGTAAATACATGCCTTAGGCAGATATAAAGCCAGTCGTCACAGGACTGGTTTGTATAACACGCTGATTTTGATTTATTGAGCACTTACTCTGTGTCAGGTGCTGCACTGCAGAAGATAAACAGCTATTTCCCTGTGTCCCTGGTCTCTCTGTGTGAGTCAGATAGAATTCGGTCAGTGGGACAAGGCCATTGTGAGTAGTACGGTTTATCAGTCACTCGATATCTTACCACAGGTTCCCGTGGCCTGCCGAAAGGGCCTCTAGTGCTTATTCTTTCTTAGGTGACTTAACACGAGGAACTTGGGAGGTGAGAATTTACATCTTGACTAACACATCAAGGTTTTCCTTGAATACTATGGAAAGTCTGCAATAGGGTGTCAGTATGACCCTAGGCAGACACCTCAGAAAACTTCCAGAAAAGTCTGTGGTGGTGTGGGTATGCAGCTACCACAGATGATGGCAGAAGGGGAATCCTTAATGAGGTCCGTGGAAGCTCAGTGTCTGTTGGCCATTGTATCTGAGATGGTGGATGCCCACAGCCCCTGTTTAGCAGAGTCAGCCTCAGGAAGACAAGTGGAGCAAGGGGTATATTGGAGTCAGAGCCGGTTGGGCTTTGCCAGACATGGCTTTCTCCAGAATCACTTTCTGACAGCAGAGGAGGACCTCTTCCCTTCTCTGTACTGCTTCACTCTCGTGCCAAATTCTAAGTACGTTCTCTTTTGATTAATTCTAACATTGAGTTACACAGAAAGCAGATGTCTTGAAAACACTGGCTCTGTCTTACCTAAGCTTAGTGTTATCTAATACACTTCCAAATAGTAAATGACATACAGTTGTCCCCAGATTTTAGAAAGAAATAAGATTCAATGAAGTAGCTTGCTTGAGGTTATATAAACACATTGTTAGTCGAACAGATTAATGAGCCTTATGTTTTAAATACTACAGTGTGTGGAGAGTTTTGCATTTAAAAATGTGACAAAAGGATCCCATTTTTAAAGAGAATATGTACCTCACATTGTTTATTAGTCCCACATATCTGCCTGTCCTAGATAGTTGTTGCTCCCTGGAAACCCTGGCCACTATTAGGGCCCAAATCCCTCAGTGTGCTTGAGCTGCTGGGCTTGGAGCTGTCTTGAGTAAGCTCACAGAGGAGGACTTGTGAGCTGTGCCTTCCCCATTATTTCTGACATCGGGGCAGATCTTGTCACTGGCTATAGATCTGGTTTCTCCAGCAGCTTCCAGGAAGGACTAGATACTATAACTCAGAAATGTAAAGGGAAAGTGACAATTTGTGGGGTGACCTTTGACCAACAATAAATGGGAGTTGGAGGGATCTGACTGGTAAATCACTCTTGCCTGTCTAGCATAGACACTTCTGAGAATGTACTGCCAGGCACCAGTCTGGAAGGTGGGGTCATGTGATTGGTTATTTTGTAGAAAGATGCATCTAGTTAAGCAATATATTATTTGCTTTATGCCTGTCCTCTTTCCTTTCTTCATTATTATTTTCTTATTTGCTATCCTTGGACTAGACCTACTGTGAAGCCTTCGAATATTTGCCTAAGACCTGGATCTCTAGGGAACCAGCCAAAGGTAGTTACCTAAACATAAGCAAATGCTAAGTAAATGCCAACAATAGCATGCATTCAATACTATTGGAGAGGATATTAAAAATGTAAGTTTTTGATTTGTACTATGGTATTGGTTTTATCGTTCACTTTTCAAAGCTCAAGTTCTTTGTTCCCCATCCCATTGGCTAATTTTTTTGTTTTACCTTTTGACTTTATTTTTTTAACATACCAGCCATTTAAATCACCCCCAGCTCCCTCCCACCCTACCCTGCCATTCACTCTTCAAATGAGTGAGAATAAGAGCTCTCATGGAATATCAAGTTAGGCAGAACCAACACCCTCCCACTCATATCAAGGCTTATCAAGGTGTCCCTCTATGAGGAATGGGATTCAAAAAGCCAGTTCATGCACCAGGAATAAATCCTGGTCATATTGCCAGAGGCCCCACCAACTGCCTAGGTCACACAACTGTCATTCACATTAAGAGGGCCTAGTTTGGTCCCAGCTGTTAGTCGAGAGTCAGTGAGCTCCCAGTAGCTCAGGTCGGCTATCTCTGTGGATTTCCCCATCATGAACTTGACTCCTTTGCATTAGCTAAATTCTTAAACTAATCCCTCAATGGTCACACACATCTTGATGTGACAATATGTTACGACCCTTGGTTAATATGCTTGCATTTAGAAAGAGATATCATTAAACCAAAGGAATGAATGGCACAAGGATTTTACCCAGTGGGGAGGGCATGATGGAGAAGAGAGGTGATTAACTCACATGTGCACCATCGACAGTAATCTAGTCCACCCTAATAGAAGGTCATATATAATAAGACTTGCATAACAGAAATGACTTTCTTCATACCTGTTAAAAACTATGTGATGTATCAGTACTAGGAGGTAAACAGTTGCAATTTGCTTTAATGGAGCGTACATGCTGTCTTTAGGGGGAAAAATGTAACTGTTATTCTTTGCAGCTATTAAAAACAAATAAATAGACAAACAAAACATTTTAAGTAGAGATCTTTCATATGCATATTAGTTATGATTTAGATGTAGAGCATTCCCTCAAAGCTTTCCATATTGAGGACTTGGTTCCAAGATGTTGGCACAATCTTAGGAATATCTGAGAACTGTAAGAGCTGGGATACATCTGAAAGAAGTCATCAAGCCTGAGTTCTTGAGTGTATCTGGAAACTTCTTGTCTTTTCTCTTTCCTGTCCACCCTGAAGAACGTCTATCACATACTCCCCATAGTCTGTTTTCTCTACACATATGGGGTCAAGAAACCACAGACTGAAGTATCTGAACCTGAGCCAAGGTAAGTCCTTCCTCTATTCATTTCTCACCTTAGGTATTTTGGTCACAGAGATAGAACACTGTCTTTGTTTTCTTTTTTAAATGGTAAAATAAAAAGGTACCTAGGGAAAGGAAGGTTTGTTTTAGCTCACAGTTTGAGTGTAATCCATCACAACAGGGAAGCGAAGGCAGCAAGAGCTTGAAGCAGCAGCTCACAGAGCAAGAACTAGTGCACGCTAGTGTACTAGTGTACGGCTTGTCTTCTTCATTTATGCAATCCAGGATCCTCTTTGAGAGTAATGGCTCCACTCACAATCAAGATGAGTCTTCACACAACAGTTAATCAAGAGAATCCCCTTTTGCCTATGACTGTTCATAGGTCCATCTCCTAGCTGATTCTAGATTCTGTCCAGTTGACAACTCTAACCATTGCAAGATCAATAATTCAGAAGTCGACTAGATTTCACTGTAAAACACATTACAATGAATAGGTATGAGAAAATATGAAACATGTAGATGGATGACAAATACATTAGTTAAGTTTAAAATGCATACTTCCAAACTTAAAGATAACATGCATGTGTTTATATTTTTGAGTGAGTTTGTCTGCAGAATGGGTAAATTGGCTTTCTTTATTAAAAGAGAGAACTCTCCCAAATTAACTTTCGAGACTAAATCCCAAACTGCAGATAATTGAAAATAAAGGTTTAAAAATAAACATGCAGATGCAGCAGTCTCTTAAAACAGAATGCACCATCACTGCACAATTATAACTGGGTTTACCAAATGGAAGACCGAAAAAGAAAGTGTCAGTTATAACATCCTAGAAACAAATATTTTTAGCAGGACCGCGTACACATGAAGACAAAGGTGGTCATGTGTCCCTATAATTCCAGCACTTGGGAAGTAGAGGGCAAGAGGGTCAGACATGTGACATCCTCCTTGGCTACATACTGAGTTTTAGGCCAGTTGGAGCAACATGAGATTTAATTTTTTTAATAAATGAAATAGCATATGTAGCCTACGTCATCTCATAGTAATCACAATAGTTAATAAAGGCTATATCTTCTATGAAGATTTTACCTTTTCTTTTCTTGTTAGAAGCAGAATCATCTCAATGGAAAATTAGCAGTCACAGGGTAATGTTCAATTTCACTAAATTATGGAACAATTCTGGTCCTCTGTGTTATAAGGAGCCTTTAATGCTGTTGCTGCAGGACAATCAGAGATTTTTTCCTGGCTCTTGGCACTTGAATTGCAAAGAAGAATATTAATAAGATAAAATCCTAGGGTGGAAAAAATCTTTCAACTCTGAAACTCTATGCCTGGAAGAATCATAAGATAGCATTTTCTCATAAAGTCCCTTTGCCTCAGAAGATTCACAATCCTGATTATTATTCAAACCTAATTTCAGCTCAGAAAACTTAAGTAAAGGACAATCTTCAACTTCTGAGGATTATAAAAGATGACAGGATGTATGTACTTTTGATTTAAAACGGGGTGGGGGGGAAGAAAAAAGTGCCCGGGGCAGTAGCTGCCCACTAAAAGACAGCTTAGAGCATCTGTCAGTCAGAGTAACAGGGAAACAAGTCATAGCAAATCACTGTGTCAGACTCCTGGGCAATAATAGCATTACTCTTTAAATGCTGGCCCTCTAGAAAACATTGATGTACCATAAAAAGACATTTTGACATTTCTCAGTTTATCATTACTACTTAGTTTTCATTTTACATTTATGCACTTATAAAGGCAACCAAATTATACATTGTCCTTGTCAGGGTTTGAAACACAGCCTTACATTCATTTTATTCCTTCAACAAATATTTATTGAGTTTGCTATTTACCAGGCACTATGCTAGATTGCAGAACTGTTAAGGAAAAAAAAAAAAAAGATTAAGGTTTGATCCACGTCCTTCAGTAGCTTAAGAGCCAGTGGGGTTTAAGCTTTGGATATGTGATTAGAGACACCCATAGGAACTCCTGGATTCCTTAAGGGTGACCTCTTGTAGTTGAACTGATTTTGGGTCCAGGGCTTGCTATACTTAACATATTTGTGCTATGTGCCTGCTCTGGATCAGTCACTCCCTCCCCTTTTAAAAGTAACTCTTTAGCAAAGAAGCTGAATCGTGAGATGGTGAAGAGGCTTTTAAATACAGGTAATGGTACCTAATTTTTAATAAGTAAGTTCAAGCAGTATTCTAAACACTCTAGAACTGATAATAGATCATTTAACACAATTAATTTCAAGATGATAATGTTCATATACATTTTTCTCCTCCCTTTCACTCAGGGTTGGCATGAAGTTGCCCCTGACACTTCTGATTATTGAAGGGCTTATCAGGTCCTAGGGTATCATCTTCAAGTGCTTAGGGTGTTGGCTGAAATAGTATAGAGCACCCATGCTTGATGCTTGTCATCAGTCTCATTGAGATTTGCTGATATCAGTCAACACCCTTCCCCCAGTCTGTGCTGTCTGAGGTCCTTACATGAAGACCCTTCTCTGAGGTGACTCCTCGTACACATCCTCTTATCTCCAGAATGAAAATGAAGTGTGAAATTTCTTATTAGAAGTTCACTCTTACATCTTTCCTTTCTCCAAATGTGTTGTTTAGGTTAGAAAAATATTGAGCTTCTAAATTCTCTAGGGCTTTGCATTTCACAGTCAAATGGACATTTTGATTCCAATTCTCACTCCATTAAGGCATTATCATACAGCTGATCCTTTAAAACTGCTTTAAATCTCAAAAAAAAAATTGACACTTTCTCTTAGGGCAATGATAAAGGAAAGAGTGGTTGTACTAGTTATTCACCAAAATAATAATATTCATGCTACACACTTAGTGTCTCTTTTTATTTCTGTAGGTCAGGGATTCAAACAGGGTCTTGGCGTCTCTGCATGTCCACAGCTTCTGCTGGAAATTATCTTAGGTGAAGAACTGAAATTCTCCTAACACTTTGTGAATGTGGTGTCTGGGGTTTGCTGTTGGCTTGTGGCCTGTGGGGCAGTCAACTGTAAGATCCACACATGGCCACTCTATCCATGTGCTATGGACCTTTTCACAATATGGTGGCAGAGTTCCCAGGGCAAGATGGGGATTGGCCAGAGGGAGGGGAGCATCCGGCAGAACTTCTGCTGCCTTTCATGACAAAGCTTATCAAAGACATTACGTACTTTAACAAGTTGAGGCAGTTAAAAAGGTCCACCCACCTCTGGTGTTGAAGGGGAAATGTGGTCTGCAACCTTGACTGCACCCCTGACTGGAAGGCCTGTTAGTGCCACATTAAAAGTATGTATAGTAGACTGTGTATTAGTTTATCTATATAATCTGCCATAGGGAGATTAGCAGAAAATTTGGGCAATACAAAATGCCGGGAATTGTCACAATGTTATTATGTCACATAAGTGACTGTAACTGTAAATGGCTGTCATTATTCATGTGTGCAGGTGTGAACAAAAAGAAATAGTGTGTACAGTAAAGGAGAATGGAATTCTGCATACTGAGGTAGTGAGCAAGGTCTGCCCTAGCAGACCTTGTTTTTCATTTTCTCTTTTAATTCATTGTGTGTGATGGTTTACTTTATATGTCAACTTGAATGGATTAAGGAAGACCCATAAAGCTAATAAACATTATTTCTGGGTATGTCCATTGAGGTGCTTCCGGAAGAACTTAGCATTTGAGTCTGTACCCTGGGTTATCATGATTCTCTTTGGTGATGTCCATAGACATCATCCAATCTATTCAGGATTGGGATAGAAAAAAAGAGGTAGGCAAATTCTGTCTCTTTTGTGAGAAAGAGACATCTACTCTACTGCCTCCTGCCCTTGGACACTGACTCTTATTAGTCCTTCAGAGTTAGAGTAAATCATACCACTGGACTTAGGCTTCTCCAGCATGTAGCTGGCACATGGAGGAAATATTCCAGAACTCTGGGAGCTAATTCTTAGACTGGATATCTTTTCTGACATACAGATTTTACACAACTATATACATCCTATTGATTCTATTTCTCTGAAGATCCCTAGTATCTTGACACTTTTCTGCGTTCTCCAAGGACTGAATTTGCTTGTTCTAGGTTCCATTCCTCATTCACAGCTCTGTCACAGATTCTCTGAATTTTCTCCTCCATGTTTTTCCACATCAGAATTTAGTGGTCCAGCCTTATGCTGGGGGATGAATTGAAACAATCGTGTTCTTGACTAGTAAGAGCCGTCTTCCCACTTATGTTCAAAAAAAAGGAGTGGAACACACCGACTTTGCTCTATATTGTATTTTTTTCAAAATGAAGTAATTTTATTCTGTTGCTCCAATGATACATGTATGAATACTTATCACTGAGATCTAATTACTGCACTATTTTGGAAAACATCTTTTTTATCTGACTGGATGACATCAGTCATACTCACACATAACTTACTGTAATAAGCAACACTGCACCAACAGCCACACATCTTACTTTCCTATTCAATAGTAGGCGGTGTCTTTTTATTTCTGTGTCAATAGATATAGATCCACATCATCATTTTTATTGACTGCACAATATTCCTCTGTGAGACATACTGTAATTTATTTAACTAATCTCTATTGAATAATAATTATGCCAATTGTAAGGTTTTGATATTATAATCAATGGTTTAATGAACTTTCTTGTACATCCATTTTTATGTACTTATTCAAAATTCTCCTTGGGATAAACTCCCATCAAAGAGAATTGCTAAAGTTCTTTCTTCTAAAAAGGACAATACAAAGCTGTTCAGGAAAGAAATATGGGTGTGCAGCTTAATTGCAGAGAATTCATGCAACAAAAATGCCTAGAAGCCCGCATGGTGTCAGGAGATTAATCTAGACAGTTTGGGATGCAAAGATAAAACATCTACAAAAGCATCTTGCCTAGTGGGGAATATAGACCAACACTTAAGCCAATAATTAACTACAGTGAGATGAAAGTCCCAACGGATATATGAACAAAGTACCAGGAGAAGGATAAAAGAAGGCAATTAAACCTAGGTAGGAGAATTAACAGAGAAAGCAACAACCCAGTTCCTCATTCATCAATGAGGTAAGTGTGCTATTTGCTGGAACTGTCGAAACAAAATCTACAGAGTAGATGGGTTAAACTACTACACATTATCTTCTGTCTTCCTGGAGGCTGGAAGTCTGAGATAAAAGTGTTGGCAGAAAGAGCCCTAACTAAGTGGAGGAAAGACCTGCCTAGACCTCTTGTGTTGACTTTTAGATGGTCCTGGTCTCCATGTGTGTGTATGTTACTGTGTCCACAGTTTTTCTTCTGATGAATACCATGGTCATTCTGAATTACATTCTTCCCTCTCTCCTCCAAAGTTTTTCTGTTAATATTATTGTGGCCATATATTACATATCTAATAAAGTTTGCCTGAACAATCAGAGGACAGAGCCAGCCATAGATTTAGCCCTGCGGGTCAGGGAGTGGTAACCTATGCCTTTAATCCCAACACTCAGGAGGCAGATCTCTGTGTGTTCAATACTAAACAGTGCCAGACCCTAGGAAAGTCGAAGGAGGAAGTGAGATAGCTGGGTGGAGAAAGAGGAAAGAGAAGTTCAGCCCTTTGCGTGTGATCCCATTTCTTTTGGGCTGAGAACCGAGAGGCATCAGGCTGAGCATTTCTGAGGAGCAACTAGGTGAGAAATGGATCTGGCTTGTTGTTATTCTGTCTCTCTGATCTTCCAGTTTTTCCCTAATATCTGGCTCCAGATTTTTATTAATAATGCTAAATAGAATTTGTGCAACATATTATCTTAAAATTCAGTCACATTTTTTATCTTTTGTTTTATTTTAAAGTTTTTTTTATTTTACATACAAGCCCTCCCTCCTCCTTCCATTCACCCCTACACCACCCTTCATCCACTCCTCATAGAGGGTAAGGCTTCTTGCAAGGAATCAAGAAAGTCTGGCATAGCCAGCAGAGGTCCCTCCATCCTTTTATCAAGGTTACACAACTGTCACCCATATTTAGAGGGCTTAGTTCGGTCCAATGCAAGTTCCCCAGCTGTTAAATCTAGAGTCAGTGAGCTCCCACTAGCTTATATGAGCTGTCTCTGTGGGTTTTCCTATCATAATATTGACCCCTTTGTTCATATAATTTCTCCTCGTTCTCTTCGACTGGACTCCTGGACCTTAGCCCAGTGCTTAGCTGTGGATCTGCATCTGCTACCATCAATTAACGGATGAAGGTTTTATGTGACAATTAAGGGAATCATCACTCTGGTTACATGGGAAGGCCAGTACAGGAATCCTCTCTGCAATTGTTTGGAGTCTTAACTGGGGTCATCCTTGTGGATTCCTGGGAGTTTCCCTAGCACCAGGTTTCCCCCTAAGTCCATAATGTCTCCCTCTGTCAGGACATCACTTTCCTTGCTGTACCTCTCTGTCCCTCCCCTAACCCAACCATCTCCTTCCTCTTACCTCATCTTATTCCCCCACCACTCCCAGTTTACTCAGGAGATCTTATCTATTTCCCCTTCTTGGTGTGTGTGGGGTGGGGGGGGCGACCCATGCTTGTCTCCCTTAGGGTCCTTTTTGTTATCTACCTTCTCTGGGGTTGTGGATTGTGGCCTGGTTATCCTTTATGCTTCGCATCAAAAATCTGCTTATGAGTGAGTTCATATTGTGTTTGTCTTTCTGGGTCTGTGTCATCTCACTCCGAATGGTTTTTTTCAAGTTCCATCCATTTGCCTGAAAATTTCAAGATGTCATTGTTTTGTACTGCTGAGTAATACTCCATTGCGTAAATGTATCACATTCTTTTATCCGTTCTTTGGTTGAGGGACATCTAGGTTGTTTCAAGGCTCTGTTATGAATAATGCTGATATGAATGAACATAATGAACAAATTATGATATTAATGTACATCCTTTGAATATATGTCCAATAGTGTGGTATTGCTAGATCATTGGATAGATTGAGTCCCAGATTTCTGAGAAACCACCATACTGCTTTCCAAAGTGGCTGTACAAGTTTGCACTCCCACCAACCATGGAGGAGTGTTCGTCTTACTCCACATCCTCTTTTGCACAAGTTGTCATCAGTGTTTTTGATCTTAGCCATTCTGACAGGTCTAAGATGGTGTCTCAGAGATGTTTTGATTTGCATTTACCCAATGGCTAAGAATTTTGAACAATTCCTTAAATGTCTTCTGACTATTTGAGATTCTTCTGATGAGAATTCTCTGTTTAGATCTGTACTGAATTTTTAATTGGTTGTTTGGTGTTTTGATGTCTAGTTTCTTGAATATATATATATATTGGAAATAAACCCTTGGTCAGATGTAGGATTGATAAACATCTTTTCCCATTATACAGGGTGTTGTTTTGTCTTATTGACCATGTCCTTTGCCGTAGAGAAGCTTCTCAGTTTCAGAAGGTCCCATTTATTAATAGTTGATCTCAGTGCCTGTACTACTGGTGTTATATTTAGGAATGTATTCAAAGCTATTTCCCACTTTCCCTTCCATCAAGTTTAGTACAACTGGATTTGTGCTGAGGTCTTTGTTCCACTTGGACTTGAGCTTTGTGCAGAGCCATAGATACAAATCTATTTGCCTTCTCTTACATGCCAACATCCAGATATGCCAGTACCATTTGTTGAAGATGCTTTCTTTTATCCATTGTATATTTTTGGCTTTTTATAAAAAATATTAGGTACACATAGATATGTAGATTAATGTCAGGGCCTTCAAATTAATTTCATTGATCCATGTGTCTGTTTTTATGCTAATACCAAGATGTTTTATTTCTATAGCTCTATAGAGTAGACCTTGAGGTTGGGGATAGTGATACCTCCAGAAGTTTCTTTATTGAACAGGGTTGTTTTGGCTACCTTCTATATTTTGTTATTCCATATGAAGTTGAGTATTCTTTCCAGGCCTATGAAGAACTGTGTTGAAATTTTGATGGAGCTTGAATTGAATCTGTAGATTGCTTTTGGCAAGATTGCCATTTTTACTATGTTGATTCTAACTATCAAAGAACATGGGAGATCTTTTCATTTCTGATATCTTCTTCAATTTTTTTTTCTTCAGTGACTTAAAGTTCATATAGGTTCTTCATTTGTTTGGTAAGAGTTATCTCAAGATATTTGATGTTATTTTGGCTATTACAGTGAATGATGTTTCCCTGCTTGCTTTTTCAGCCTGTTTATCATTTGTATATAGGAGGGCTATTGATTATTTTTTTAAGTTAATCTTGTATTCTGCCACATTACTAAAGGTGTTTATCAGCTTTAAGAGTTTCCTAGTAAATTTTTTGGGGGACATGTAGTGAGATTCAGGTGTTAGCTGATAAGGTCCTAAGACGCTTATCCAGGGTCTGGAGCTCCTGGAGGGGGTGTGGCCAACCCCATTGATAAGGGGCTGCTGGGACAGGAGGAGCTCTCTTCCTGGTCCTGACTACTGGAAAGACCAGATCACAATCCATCGCCCGTCCATCGCTCTTTCATTGCTCAGATACTCCAGTCCCTGTTCAGGTGCCACTATAAGCTGTTACCGGTATTGAGAGTGTTGATTTACAATCTAATAAATATTAATCTTGGACTGGTGCCTTGTAAGTAAAACTCCGCCTACAGGGACACTTATGTGTATTGTCATACCTGCAAATATTGAAATGGGGCTTCTTTTCCAATTTGTATCTTCTTGATAATCTTTTGTTGTCTTATTGCTCTCGCTAAAACTTTGAGGACTATTTTGAATAGATATAGTCTTGTTCCTGATTTCAGTAGAATTGATTTGAGTTTCTCTTCATTTAGTTTGATGTTGGTTGTCAGCTTGTTTTAGGTATGTTCTTTGTATCCCTGGTCTCTACAAGACCTTTGTAATGAATTAGGTATAGGATTTTGTTAAAGAGTTTTTCAACATTTAATGAGGTGATTATGTGGTTCTTTTCTTTCAGGTTGTTTATATGGTAGATGACATTGCAGATTATTTTATGTTGAACCATCCCTGCATCTCTGGGATGAAGCCTACTTCATGATCATGGTGGATGATTTTTTTTTGATGTGTTTTTGTATTCAATTTTCCAGAATCTTATTAAGTATTTTTGCATCAATGTTCATGAGAGAGATTGGTCTGTAATTCTCTTTTGTTGTTATGTCTTTGTGTGGTTTGGGAATCAGGATGACTGTAACCTCATAAAAAGAATTTGATAATGTCCTTTCTGTTTTTATTGTGTGGAACAATTTGAGGCGTATTGGTATTAGTTCTTCCCTGAGATTCTGGTAGAATTCTGCTGTGAAACCATCTGGCCCTGGGATTTGGAGACTTTTAATGGCTGCTTCTATTTCCTTATGGCTTATAGTCTGTTTAAGTCATTTATCTGGTTTTCTTTTAATATTGGTAGAGGGTACGTACCCAGAAAATTGTTTCTTTTAGGTTTTCCAATTTTGCAGAGTACAGGTTTTTAAAGTATCACCTAATAATTTTCTCAGAGTCTGTTTCTATGTTCTCTCTTTTGTTTCTAATTTTGTTAATTTTGACATTCTCTCTTTGCCTTTTAGTAACTTTAGATAAAGGTTTGCCTATCTTGTTGATTTTTTCAAAGAACCAACTCTTTGATTCATTGATTCTTTGTACTGTTCTCTTTGTTTTAACTTCATTGATTTCAGATCAAAGTTTGATTGTTTCCTGCCATCTACTCTTAGGTGAGTTTGCTTCTAAATTGTTCTAAAGCCTTCAGCTGTGTAGTTAGGTCTATTGTGTGAGATTTCTGCAACTGTTTTATGTAGGCACTTAGTACTATAAACTTTCCTCTTAGCACTGCTTTCATTGTGTCCTATAAGTTTGGATGTGTTGTGGATTCTTTTTTATTGAATTCTAGAAAGTATTTAATTTCTTTACTTCTTCCTTGACATGGAGGTTGATAGTTGCTTAGTTTCTGTGACTTTGTAGACTTTTTGTAGTTTGTGTTGTTGTTGAACTCTAACTTTAGTCCATAGTGGTCTGATAAGATACAAGGACCTATTTCAAATTTTTGTATCAATATTTTCTTTATGACTGAGTCTGTGGTCAACTGACAGTTCTGTGGGGTTCTCAGAAGAAGATATATTCTTTTGTGTTTGGGTGAAATTTTCTGTAGATGTGTATTAAATTCATTGGAGTCATAACATCTGTTAGTTCACTTGCTTCTCTGTTAAGTTTCTGTTTGGAAGACCTGTCCATTGGTGAGAGTGGGGTGCTGAAGTCTCCCACTACTAATGTGAGAGGTTTGATGTGTGATTTAAGCTTTAGTAGTGGATGTGTTTGGGATGTAGGTGTTCAGAATTGAGACTTTATCTTGACAGATTTTTTTCTTTGTTGAGTATGAAATGTCCTTCATCTCTTTTGATTAATTTTAGTCTGAAGTCTATTTTTGTCAGATATTAGGATAGCTATGCCAACCAAAACTCAGTCACATTCTAAAGCACTTTGAATTAGAATATCAGCAGATACACTTTGAGGGGGACACAGTTTAGTGATGCAGTGCACCAAGGCTTTACATCAGCTAAGAATCAGGATTAGGTGTTGTGTGGTAGCAAAGAACCCTATGAATTTGGTGGATAAGGTCTGGAGCTGGGAAACTGGGGATGAGAAACTATAGTGCAAGAAGTGTGTATATTGGCAGGTAGCGAAGTACACTGGCCTGAAGAAGAGAAGCAGTTCCTTATTCTGTAGGAAATAGAAAACTACTAAGGGAGAGTTTATACAGAGGAGTCACATGATCAGATTTGTCTTTCATTTAGATATTGCTGCCAGAATACCAAATGTTTGTGAGGGAGTAGGGCACCTGGCATAATTGTGAGCAGCTGTTGGGAGTATAAAATGCCACAACTCTATTGAAAAAGTATTTGACAGGTCCATAAGAAGTGAACCATATCCCTGTGATCAAGGGTTCCTCTCCTAGGTACGTCTTCACATAAAAGCATGTCTCAACAATCATTTGTATGCCTACCAACGTTAATAACAGCTTTAGGCATAACTGCAAGAAACTGGAAACAATCCAAATGTCTATCAACAGATAACTAAATAAAGAAATTGTGATATATCCATTCAAAATAATACCACTTAGCAATCAAATGGAAAGAAGCACAAATTGATACCCACAACACAGATAAGTCTTCAAATAATTGTGCTTAATAAAAGAATCCACATGTAAATAAATAAGAAACAGGATCATATACAATGCTATTCCAGTTACATGAAAAGCTAAAATACAGAGTCATTATAATTCCAGGGACCAGGGCCTCCATTTACACTAAGTGACTGCCCTATTGCTAGGTTACATTCCTGGCCCTAAATACTAGAACATGTCAATTGGCATGGAGAACTTGTGGATGAGGAAATCTTGGGGGATGGTATGATGGGTTTATGAGCATAGAGTATGTGAAGCCTACTGAACGGTGATTTTAAATATGTGCACTTTATTCGTATGTCAGTCATATCTTAACTTAAAAAATAACAAACAAAAAAATGAAACCAAAATAAACAAGAAAAGGAATATGCAAATTGGATAAGAGTCAGAAAGTGCCTTGAGAAAGGCAAATGGTTCAGATGTGCCTGTAGATAATCACTGAGAGATTCTGGGAGACAAGTAAAGTTCAATTGACTTTACTCCTATTCTGTCCTGGAATCTAAGCTTTTGGAAATTGAATGCTGGGCTTTTAGAGAATGCATGTTGTCCCCTCATGATAGAAGAGGCCCTTAGTCTTTCTTTCCACTCTCGTCTTTATGCTGGGCATAATGTGTGAGTGTTCATAAGTCTGTAAGTGTTCATAAGCATGTAAGTGTTGCCTAAGATGGACATGTCTGTTCTGTTCCTGTGGCTCAATCATGCCACTAATGGTAAGAGCTATATGATGGAAGGGCAAAGGCTAAGTTTACAGTGCATGGGCAGTGGGTGTGGAAACCCTTATCAATAGAGACTCTTAGGGATGGATGTCTCTTCTGGGGTGGTGATGTGGGAATGTCTCTCTGTATGCTGTGAATATCAGTCTTTAAAAGCTGTTTTGGCCCATGACAAGTACCATAGAAAAAGTAGGAGGAGAAATCAGAGCATAGGTAGGAGAAGCAGGGTGGAGTCAGACAGACTGAAGCAGCCACCAAAGAAGAAACATGTAAGGAACACAGGTGAGCCACATGCCACGTGGCAGACAGATTAATAGAAATAGGTTGAGTTAAGATGAAGGAGCTAGCTAGCAATGTGCCTCAGCCACAGGCCAAACAGCATGAACTTAATATAAGCATCTGAATCATTTCTGGGGCCTGAGCAACTATGGGCGGCTAAGGGGTCTGGGGCTGCAGGTCTGTGGGTCTGGACCTCTGCCCGACGGGGACCAAGAAACCTCATTACTACAGGGAGGTGACAATTGATGTTAGAGCTGTGGTCCTCAAAGTTCCTAACGACATGACCCTTTAAAGCAGCGCCTCATATTGTGGTGACCCCAATCATAACATTATTTTCATTGCTATTTCATGACCTTAACTTTGTTATTGTTATGAATTATAATGTAAATGTTTTGGGAGATAGAGGTTTGCCAAAGGGGTCATGAATGTTAAGTAACAAAGGGAAGTTAGCTGAGATCAGGGTCAAATATCCTGTGCTGAAAGAGCAGGAAGTGAACCTGGGGGGATTTGGGAAGTCACATGTTTTGGAGAAGTTTGCAGTGACTGGAAGAAGAGCTACAAAAGAAAGGGGCTTTAGTAGGTTCCTGATGAGTCGCTGCCAACCTGGACCCAGGCTAACCTTTGATAGAAGGTACTATACATATCCTGCCAGAACAAAGTTCAAGCTCATACTCTGAAAATGTTAAAAACTGCAAAATATTATTTGGTTGATATATCTTGACTTTCTTTCATCTTTATCTCCCATTTCTTTTATCTTTTTATAAGATTGAGGTTGCAATGGGATTCACTGTGCATCCCCTGAGACAGTGAGGCATGAAAAGTCTTATAGAAGTATTTTAATTTACTCTCTCCCTTGAAGCTCATGCTGAGTTGAATGTTGAATCCAAAGTTAAAATGAATCTAGGGAATGAAGAAGATGTCTGTCAGTTGGTAGAGAGCTTTCCTAGCATTCACGAAGCCCTGGGTTTGATCTCCAACACACATGAAGCTAAAGCACATTGGTGTATGCTTATACTCATAGATTTAAGGAGGTGGAGGTCGAGAGCAGAAGTTCAAGACCTGCCTTAGATTCCTATCTAGTTTGAGGCCAGCTTAGGCTACATGAGACCTGGATTGAATGAGCAAGCAAAGAAACAGACAAACAAATATGAGTGTCTGAGAGACAGCCATTCACAAACTAGTATCAGTGGCTCTTCTCTACAAATTCTTTTAAGATGCTGTGTTTAACAGCATTAGAAACATAAGTCAGCTGCAGAATGCCTGCTCACTGTGCCCAAGGTCCTGGGCTCTATCCTTAACACTACCAAAAAATATACATAAATAAATACATATAAATGTGGTAGGAGGAGGAAGCAACAGGCATTGTTGACCATCTATTGGAAGAAGCATCTATACGTAGCTTGATTAGCTCTCCCAATAGTTCTATTATTAACACCACTTTTCAGTGAAAGAAACTGAGGCTTGGATGCATTAAATAACTTGTCCCAGGTCATACTATAAAGAAATGACAATTAGGGCTTCAGGTCATGTCTATTGCCTCTTGGATTCATCTCTTGTCATCTTGCCACATCACTCTCAGCGCTGTGCCCCAACATCCCTAATGCCACCCTGTCAGGGACTGAATAGAGACAGTTCTCTTAAGCAAGCAAACAACTTCCTTGAGAAAGCCCTAAGGCTTTATTCACCTCATTGTCAGACCTACTTTCTGTCTGAACACTTTAAAGGAGCCATGCCTGACTTCCACCACCCCTGCTGACAATAATTCTCCAGAGGGAATGGTAGCAAAGGAGGCTGAGAAAAGTGACTAGGTCAGCCAGGCATGATTGAACAGTGTTCTAGTATCGAATACCTGATAAAACCTGAGGCCCCTGGGCACTTGATTTTTAAAGTAATCCTGTCAGTTTCCTAATAAAAGTAATAAATTAACCAAACAGCGGATTCAGTGGTATTTTATGTCCTGAGGGTATTGCTTTCACACTTCAACTTGATAGCATGATTTATCAAGAGATAAATTACAGCTGAGAATGAATGGATTTACCGATGTCAGGGAAACGACAAGTATATTCCGAGGATGTTACCCATGATGGGCATGCACCTGACAAGCATACTTGAAAATCCTCAAACAAAAAGCTTCTCTTTGAAGGCTGAATAACTTTAATTTGCACTTCGGGTGTAGGTTACTGCAAGGACAGAAGGATTTCAATGGTCCAAGTACTGCTCTACCCAAGCCCCTGTTTCCTGAGAGGGTATGTAGCACCACAAACCTTTGTTAATACCAATCAAGAGGATGAGTAAATGAAGGAGGGTGGTTAATTGACACAACTCCAGATCCCTGAGTGTGAGACAGGCAGCAGAATTAAGAAAGGGCAGAGTGTAGAGGGCAGAGGTGATTGAACTCTCAGATTTAAATGAACTATTTCCTAAGATGCATGGGATGACCCTGTATTAGACCTGTGAGCTGAGTACACACCTTTCCTCATTCATCATCTACAACTGGAGTTGTGCCTATATCATTTTTGTTTTGGAAGTGCCTGTGAATATTGTTAGAAACAAACTGGAGTTGCTTTTGTGAAACCCTAACCCCCGAAACACACACATCCAGGAGTTTATGAAGGAAAGGGATCCTATGCGTATATGACTAGTAACATATATGATATACAAAAGACTGTCCAAAATGCAACTTCATTACAGCTACCCAATGTAACATCTGGCCCACAACTGTTTGTTTAAACATGAACTAGAACCATGTTTCTGCTTAGTCATGACAATGAAGGATTACTATTTCAAAATATCCCCTTAGTTCACCCTCTGTCTTCCTTGCCACCTCCTCTTTGGACACACTCAGTTTACTAGCGATGCACATCTTCCTGTTGCAAAGCACTGCTATTCCCCAACAAACGTCCTTATTCTTTGGAGACTCTTTCTCATTCTGATAGGTTGACATGCATGTGACTAAGATGGAATTTGGTTGCTACTAAGGCCTCCTGATCCCTGAATGTGAGGACAGGCCACAGAGTTGAGAAAAAGCAGAGAGCAGAGGGCAGAGATGACTAGAGTGTTTGAACTTAGCTTACCTGAGATACAGGATGATGATGCTGTATTTAGACCTGTGAGCTGAGAATGAGCCCAGCCCTGCATACCTGCAGATTCCAGAGCATACGGCTTACTAAATGATAGTAGGTAGAACTCTTGGCGGGATTGGTGAATGTGTTCTTAAGGATCTTTACATCTTTTCCCAGAAAGTATTTATTATTATTATTAATTGCTTTATTATTATTTGGACAAATAATACAGGAGTGAGGAGAATTGAGGGTAGGAATTGATGTATATAGTTAGCCCTTCACAGATTCTTGAAGAAAAAAATTGCTCTAAACTTGTCCTAGTTAGCTGTGATTATCAACTTGACATAGACTAGAGACACTTCAATTGACGGAACAACCAGATTGGCTGGGAGCATCACCCCTCCTCCCGTGTGTGTGTGTGTGTGTGTGTGTGTGTGTGTGTGTGTGTGTGTGTGTGTGTGTGTGTGTGTGTGTGTGTGTGTTTTCATTGTTAACTGAGCCAGACCACTCTGAGTGACCTTGTTCCCTGGCAGGCTGGTCCTTGGCATTATAAAAAGGTGAGCTGAGCCTGTAATCCTGTGAGCAAGCCATTAAGCAGTCTTCCTCCCTTGTTTCTGCTTTACTGCTTTAGCTGTGGGTTCCCTGGTTGGAGGTAATGCTGTGTGAAGCAGCAAGCAGTCATGTCTTGAGTTCCTGCGCTGGCTTCCCTCAGTGAGAAACTGCATAGTAGAATAAATTCTTTCCTTGTTTAAATTGAATTTGGTCAAAGTGTTTTATCATGACAACAGAAAGAAAATTTGAACATGGAACTTTTTTTTACTTAAAACTATTATATATATTCACTGTATAAGGATATTTTCACACATGTATGCACTGTAGCTTGAACACATCCCCTGAATACTCTCCCCTTTACACCCTACCTCCCACTCATTCCCTTTGCTCTCCTAGACAGTTTTATTGAAATGTCTATCCCTTTAAAAAAAAAAAAAAGGCAAGTTAAGGATGTCGTGAACCTTAGACATTTAAAACATAGTTTTAAAACAAACTCTAAGGCCTGGGAAGCATGCAATTAACAAAAGAACAATCAAATTGTGCTGACCGAATCAAAAGAAAAAAATGTCATTAGAGAAAGTAGATGTAGAAATAAGATTTAGCTTCAGAGGCAACCAAGCAGATAAGCTCATTAATGAACAGTCCACTCCCAGAACAAACAGGATTTAGAATGCTTCTAGCTTTGAGGTGCTTTAAAGCCAGCCATAGCTAGACAACTATGTACATGGATTAAAAGAAAATGGTGCAATGCAGTTTCTCTCTAAATCACTTCGAAGTTTACCAATATCCTGGAGCATCTGTCAAGGTCCCAAGGAGGCGCTACAAAGAGTTATTTTAAATCTCCAGATTCAGGGCACCTGAAAAAGTAAAGATGTTTGTGGTTTTTCATCTTGCAGATATGCAGCCTTAACATATACAGATACACATTCTCTGTGCTGGGCCACTTTTTGATTGGATAAATACTTAAGTTACTCTCTATTTTTTTTTCTGATGAAATTTTGCACATATATTTTTAATAAAATATGATCTTGTGTGAGATGAAATGCCTGAATTTAGGAAGGGTGGGAAGAGAATCTAGTTTTCTGGTAAAATGAAGTTCACCATCTTGGGTATCGACCTTCAGATTAATCCTCCAAAATGTCCTAAGGGTTCAGAAGTCATCTTTAATGTACATTCTTTCTACTGAGATGAAATATGCCACAGGCTCCAGTGACAGGCAGAGCAGAGCTGGGTAGAAACTTAACTCCTTTTACCTGATAGAGTCTGGAGTGTTGAAATGAACTCTGATAGACACAAAAGCAAGGGACCCCTTCGTTCTATAGTCACCCATGTTCTAGTGGACTGCTCATAGCATAGGACTGGCACCAGGGAAAGAGCCAACTGCATATTTAAAGGCAGTGAATCGGGACCTGGTTACCTGTCAGCCTACTGTGTGAGCACCTTTTCAGCTTTACTTGAAATAAGATGTCTGAAGGAGGTTAGGGGGGTTCTTCCTCCTCTCCTGTTCTGTGTCTTTCCATTAGGCCCCAAGTCAATCAACGTACAATTAATACAAGCGTCTGTGTGTTTCAGTGGGACTATGGGATTGTGGGTCTTTAAGTCTGGGCCACCAGGCTATGCCAAATGTCCAGGCCAGAAACCTTATGTAATACTGCTTACTTATTTGGTTTGTTTACAAGCAGGTGCTTATGGAAGGTCCTTGGTTTATTGAAACAGCCCCCTGGTGTTGGAGTCTTTTACCTACTTTTATAAACATTTAAATATATTACATGATTAAAAGTCACACTGCTGGAATAAATGGGAGGAAAGGACACCTTCTCCGGGAATTGTGACACATGCCATATTGAGAAAAGCATGCCCTTGATGGGTTTTTACTAACAGAACCTTCCCATCTAGGCCTTACACTGGTAAAAGTGTAGATCATTTTAAGAACTTGGGACACCATTTTGCACCTTCTTAATTTCTACCCTGACAAAGATAATCACTGTGTTGACATCTAACACGGTAGATCAAGGTTTTAAATACCCACTTTAAGTGAGATCACACAGCGCACTTCTATTTCTGCCTGATGTCTTTCATTCTACAAAGGTGAAGGGGATGCGAGCCGCCTCATTGCTGTTGCTGAAGTGTGAATCCATTCACTGCATTCCTCTTCAGCTGGTATCAGCATACTGCATCTATCCTCTCCTTGAGGGATGAAGGTTGGATTGCCTCAAATTTTGCCTCCAAGAAGCAGTGTTGCTATGTACAATTTTGCTAAGTCTATGTGCTATTGCTGTTGGTTATATAGTTAGGAGTAAATTGATGGGCCAGAGAGAAAGTATACACGTCTTCTGTGATTAGTAAATGCTAAATAGGTTCCCAACACAGTTGCCACTTTACTCCTCTGGCTTGAGCTTCTAGTTTTCTCTGTCATCTAAAATTGCTTGATGAGCATTTGACAGATTAGCCCATTCGGTAGCTGCATGAAAACACCATGTTCTTAAAAATATACATATTGTAGAACATAAGTGTTATGTTAAAAGTCAGCGTTAGAGGTATTTTGTGCTTCAAAGATTATATAAAATAAATATACTGAGGACCTCACTGGGAATTGCTGCTGACAGGCTAGTCATGCATGAACAGTGTTCTAAAGTGTAGATGGTCTTTACTCTAGGAAAGATTGCAGGGTTGATTTAAGGTGCAGTATCTTAGAATTTAAATGAAAATGACATACTTCCTACCCTATTTGATGTTTCACGGGCGTTTTAAAGAATTCAGATCAATACCTGATTGCAGGCAATTTGATCACTGCTTAATCTACATCAGCACAAAAAAAGTGCTGTGCTAGGGAGTTCATTCACATGCTAATACTCAGAAGCATTTTACCCCCAAGGAAATCTAAATTCTGCTATCATTTATTAATTTGACTTCCCTTATTTCTACAAGCCGAGTGTGGGAAGCTTGCATATATGTATTTCTTTTTCTGTTACAGCTGGCAGTTCATTGTCTTTCATTGTTCTAAAATCACATAAGCATATTTACAGGGAGCCCTCCTCTGTGCAGACCACCAGCAACTTTGGATGCCAAATGCCACCTAGGAAACCTTTGATGAGATGGCTAAAAGCAGCTCAGAGTATTGACATACTTACCAGCAAGCAGATGACTCTATTTCAGTTGCACAGTAGTATCGTCAGACATCTTCTATCTCCATCATTCTTCTCTGCCAACCTCAGTTAGCCAACCTTAATACTCATGTTGTAACCCAGTGCTTACAAGATGGCTCTTATACTTCAGGAGTCATTCATTTGTACATTCAAGGTATTGTAGACAGACTTTTCTCTGTCTTACCCAGCTCTAGTGGTCCCACACCTTTATAAAGTAACCACTGAGAGGCTTAGTATTAACTACAACCTGTTTGGTCTATGGCTCAGACTTCTTACTAGCTAGCTATTACATCTTAAATTAACCCGTTTATATTAATCTATGTATTGCCACATGTCTTGTGGCTTTACCTGTGTTCCATTATATCTTGCTCCCCTGGTGACTTTTAGCATTTTTCCAACTCTGCTTTTCTTCTCCTATATCTCTCTTGGATTCCCTGATTGCCTAGGTCCTATCTTGTCATAGGCCACAGCAGCTTATTTATTAACCAGTGTTAGCAATACATATTTACAGTGTACAAAAGGACCATATTATGGTAAGATATGAAAGGAAAAAAGAAGGATGATAGTAGTCATGACATTTCCATTGGTGAAAGTCAGGAGCTGTAGAAGACTTTCCTGTATCTTTGTATTAATTATTATTCTATGTGACAAAATCTTTTCAAAAACAAGTCATAAAACAGAATACAGTAGGGGATAAAATAGATGAATAAAAATACAAAGAAATATTTTACAGTTTCCATAGATTAGAAATTCCACAGAGACTTAGCTGGGGAGGTCCAGTTCAAGGATTCTTGCAGTCACATTTTTATGAAAGTATACTAATTGTACAGATGGGTCTTATTGTGACATTTTAAAACAAGCACATACACTTTGATCAGATCCTCTGTTTATATTTCTTATAACATCCATAGCCTTTTGCTCTTGAAATGTTTTAGTAGGCTGCAATCAGTTTAAAGCATGACTAGGCAAAATTTAGCCACCATTTTGTAAAGCTTGAGACTCCTTATTCAAGACTGGTTGGATCTATTTTCTTAAACTGTTGGTCTGATTAGCCTCAGATAAATGTTATCCACTTCTTTTTTAAAAAAAACAAACAAACAAAAAACAAAACAAAACATCCAATTAACTGACTATGATTAGGGTCAGAGGAACCATTCTTGGTATAATCCCTCTCCATGGTGGCAATTGTCAAGAGCCCTGTCATGGGCCGCTTGGATCTTCCAAAGTCTCTGTTGTCTTTTTGTGATATGGCAACTTGCTTTCTCCAGCAAGTGACGTGAGGGACAGCAATGTAGAAGCTACCGTTTTTATGAGCTAGCTACCCAAGGCTAACACTGTAGTTGAAGGGTGTCCTGTCTAAATTCTGGTGCTGCTCATGTAAGAAATGACTAGTTTATGAAAGCTTCTCTGCTGAGGTTAGAGTACTCAAGAAAGAGGCTTAGATCACCATCAGCCTACCCTTCTGTCATTTGCTCTGTGGAAATACACCAAGAATACGCAAATGCTGGTGCCTTGATCCCAACTTCCAGATTTCAGAGCTAGGTGATAAGGTCTGAGGTCTGCTGTCGTGGCCATTTTTTTTTACATATATGATTCCACAGTATTAGATATTTTCTCATAGTGTTAAAGCAGTGACTCAGACTTTCTAGAAGGAAGGAGATCAAAATTTTTTGCGAACATATTTTTATCTTATATATGTATACATGTATATATATATGGTGTGCGAGCGTGCGTGCGTGCATATGTGTGTGTGTGTGTGTGTGTGTGTGTGTGTGTGTGTGTGTGTGTGTATGTCAGAGGGCAATCTCATGTGTTGGTTTTCATTCACTTCTTGTGAGGTTTTCCCCTGTTTGTCACAATACTGTATGCCTCAAGTGAGCTGGCTCTCAAGCTTCTGGGAGATTCTCTCGTCTCTCATCTCATGATAAGGATGCTGGAATCACAGATACATACTAAAAAGTCTTGTTTTTACATTGGTTATTGGAACCCAAACTCAGTTTATCAGGTCTGTGTGTCAAGTGCTTTATCCACCCACTGGACCAGCATCACATCCATGAACATATTTCTACACCACTAGAGTTTCCTTGACTAATCTGGATTTACTTGTTCAGTACAATTGCTGTGAAGCTTAGGAAATGCATTGACTGTTAGTAGCTGTGTTCACTGTTTCCTTGAGCAAGGCAGGGGCTATGCTAGTTGGGAGAAAGAATTGAATACTGAAAAGCCAGCCAGCTCAGTGCTTTGCGGGTAGCAGAGCTACCAAACTATTCTAGAGTTCATCTGAACGGGGGGCGGGGGGGCAGTTTAAATACAGTTGTTGGTGTTGTTCTTTAAGGCTTTTTGAAGATTAGGAAGGAGATAACAAGTGTTATTAGACTTCAAAATTCGAAATGAATTAATATACTGGAAGTGAATGGTGAGCAATATATACTAAAGGCATATATTCTAATTCATAAGAAATTAACACTCAAAGGGATGCTTTGCTGTAAACACTGCTAGAAACCATGTTTGAAAAGGACCCATTTACCTTCTTTCTGTACAACATAGTAAATTCTAGATGAATTAGAAGGCAAAGCATGGGAAGTGAAGCCATGTTAAGAAACTGGGAGACATTTTAGGTAAATATTTACTTGATACCAAATAGGGAAAAACTATGTAGGCTTACAGACAACAAACTCAATAGCAATGGAAAAGATTAATTTTAATATTTAAAATTAAGCACTCTATGTCAAAAACACCATAAAAATTTAAAAGCAAATGAGGAGATTATGCATTATTGATATTTGATGGGATATGTTTATTAACAAGAAAGATACTGTAGCTTTGCTTGAGGTCTATGGCTCTTTTCTATGGAGTAGATATTTTAGAAATTAAAATAAAACAGTGGGAAAACATTAATATGTAATGAGTTAATATAACTGACAATAAAACTTCTATGTTCTCAGTAAAGTAAGCAAAAACATAAACCTAAAATTCACAGAACAGAGAGAACACATGGCCAATAAGCAAAATAAAAGCTCAACTTCATTAGTAATCATTCGGGTGGAAATAAAAACAGAAATAAAATTTAATGCTTTGCCTATAAGATTAACTCAGACAGCTTGGTATATAAATATACTAATATATGAATACCGGCAAGATTGTGTTACAAAGAAGTCTAAAACTGCCCTTGGCCAGGAAAGCAGATAGGGCAGATGCTGACCTTCACCTCAGTTTCTTCAGAGCTGTGCCCAGCTTGTAGTGGACCGCCTGCTGCATCCTCCCACCCTTTTCCTGCTCCCATATCCAGTGGATCCGCACAGACTTTCATCACCCAATTTCCCTCCCCTTACTCATTGCTTGATCCCATTTGCCACCTCAGGCTGGCACTCCCTGAGAACCTACAGGGTGCTCCAGCCAGGAAAGCACATAGGTTAATTGCAGGTTTCAGCCTCTCCCACTGCCCCTCCAAGAGGAGTTCCCAAGTCTCGTCTCCAGGTCTGTAGCACACGTCTGTTGTATTCACTCTTCCTTACCCCATCTCCAGTGGCTCATACAGATATGCCCCTCCTGTCTTCCTTCTCCCCATTCATTGCTTTACGTCAGCCCTGCACTCCAGCAGGTATTTTCTGGGAATCTATAGACTGACCGCTTTGACTAGCAAAGCAGGTAGACTGACTACAGAACTTCACCTCTTCCTCCATTTCCTCAGGTCCAATCCTCCAGTCCCAGCCATGTAGCTGATGATGCGCTGCAGACTTCCCTTCCTCTCTGCCTCCTTCTCCAATGGCTCACTTAGCTATACCTTCTCCTTCAACCTTCTTTTCTCCACTCTTCCTTTTATTCCTGCCCCTACCTCAAGCAAGCATTCCCAGGGAATTCTCCACCCAAGCCCACCAGAGACGCAAATAGGCCGGCTATGCTTGTTCCTAGCTTCAGGTCTTCATTCTCCCTTCTACTTTCCAAATACAGTCATCAGGTCTCATTCCCAGCTCTATAGCAGACTACCTGCTGTGCTCTCCTCTTCTCTCCCCCCCTCCCCCCCCCTCTCTTTTCCCAGGGGACTGAACAGATCCTGCTCTTCTTCCTCCTGTGGACCCCCTCTGATCTTCCTCTTAGCCGCCCCCCCTTCCTAAGTGTCAGCTCCCAGTGCATAGAAGCCCATTTTGCATGAATTCCAAGTGGACATACCTGGCGAGATCTCAGAAGCATTTCCTACTAGGCAACACACAGCCACAACATTCTCCTAAATACCAGAGAGTGCAAAAGCAATCAAGGAAAAGAAAATCCACCCAACAAAGACAAGACCAGGTATCTAGAATTGTAATTTTCCAAAACCCATATGCCTAGATGCCAGTGTAAAAACAAAATTAATAGTGTCCAGGACAATATCTCTCCACTAGAGCCCAGCAACCTTACTAACAGCAGGCGCTGGGCATTGCAACATTGCAGAAACACAAGAAAAAAAAAGACCTTAAAATTTATGGACATGATAGAGGTCCTTAAAGAGAAAAAGAATAAATTCTGTACAGTAATCTGTGAAAGCATGAGCAAACAGCGGAAGGAAATGAATAAAACAGCACGAGACTTGAACGTGGAAATAGAATCAATAAAAAAAACCCCAAACTGTAGAAAATTTGGAAATGAAAAATTTAGGAACTTCAACAGGAACCTCAGAGGCAAGCCTTACTAACAGAATATGAAAGATAAAGACAGAAACTCAGGCACTAAAGATGCAGTAGAGGAAATGGATACCCGAGTCAAAGAAAAGGTTAAATATGAAAACCCATGGCACAGAAAATTCAGGATATCTGGGACACGATGGAAAAAATAAATCTTTAAAAAAATATTTGTTTTTATTCATTTTTTTTTTTTTTTGCCAAACCCACCACTGCTTTCTCCTCTGCCCCTTTCCCAGTCCTTTCCCTGCATCTCCCCAACCCAACCCTACATTCACTTTCCAGAGAAGGCAAGGAAGCCCATGGTGAGTCAGTCCAGCCTGGCATATCCAGCTGAGGTAGAACAAGTAGAGTACAAGATAGCCTTTTGACTATCATCTACTTTCATAGGGTCCAGATCCGTTCTGTGAAGGTTTATCAGCTATCATTTCAGAGTCTGTGAGACAGCCTACTCCATGGTTTTCCCCATCATGATTCCAATCCCTTTGCTGATGCAATCTGTCTTTTCTCTCTTCCACTGGACCAGTAGCTCAGCCTGGTGGTTAGCTATGGATCTCTGCATCTTCCTCTATCAGTTGCTGGATGAGCAATTGTTCTATACTAGCAATTAGGGTGGTTATTCATATGATAACAGGGAAAGGTCAATTTAGGCTCCCTCTCCGCTATTTCTTGGAGTCCTAGCTGGGCTCATCTTGTGGGTTCTTAGGTGTTTCCCTAGCACCATGTTTCTCTCTAAGCCAACAATGGCTCCCTCAATTAGGATATCCACTTCTTTGCTCTCCTCTGTTGCTCTCCCCACTCAGCCATCCCATTCTCTCATGTTCTCTTCTCATCTCACCTTGCTTCCCCCACCTCCACCCCCCCCCCCCGACACCACCACGAACCCAAATTTATTCAGGAGATCTTCTCTGTTTCCCCTTCTTGGGGGACTCTATGGATGTCTCTCTTAACTTCCTCCTATTACCTGGTAGCTCTAGCAGAGCTGGAGTGGGTGTTGTTGTTGTGGATTGTAGCCTGGTTATCCTTTCCACTTATGAGTAAGTACATACCACATCTATTTTTCTGGGTCTGTGTTACCTTACTCAGATGATACTCTTCAGATTTTTGTTGAGTAGCTTTCCATTGTGTAGATGTACCACAACTTTTTAAAATCTATTTTTCAGTTGAGGGGCATCTAGATTATTCCTGGGTTCTGGCTATTACAAATAAGGCTGCTATGAACATAGTTGAGCTAATTCCTTTGAGGTAAGAATGTGCATCCCTCGGGTATATGCCCAATAGTGATATTGATGGATCATTGTGTAGATTGATTCCCAGTTTTCTGAAAAACCACCCTACTGATTTCCAAAGTGACTGTACAAGTTTAAATTACCACCAGCGATGAAGTAGTGTTTCCCATGTTCCACATCCCCTCCAGCCTAGGTTGTCATCTGTGTTTTTGATCTTAGCCATTCTGACAGGTGTAGGATGGTGTCTCAGAGTTGTTTTAATTTGCACTTCTCTGGTGGCTAAAGATGTTGAGCAATTCTTTAAGAGTCTTTCAGTCATTTGGAGTTCTTCTGTTGAAAATCTCCTGTTTAGCTCTGTACCCCATTTCTCTATTGGGTTCTTTAGAATTTTGACCTCTGGTTTCTTGAGTTCTCTATATATTTTAAAGATCAGTCCTCCATCTGATGTAGGGTTAGTGAAGATCTTTTTCCACTCTGTAGGCTGTCCTTTTTTCTTATTGACTAGGTCCTTACCTTACAGAAGCTTCTCAGTTTCAGAAGGTCCCATTTATTAATTGTGGCATTTAGTGTCTGTGCTATTGGAGTTATATTTGGAAAGTAGTCTTCTGTGCTAATGCATTCAAGGATATTTCCACTTTTTTTCTATCAGATTCAGTGTAACTGGTTTGTGTTGAGGTGATTGATCCACTTGGACTTGAGTTTTGTGCAGGGTGATAGATAGAGATCTACTTGTGTTCTTCTACATACCTCCATCTAGTTATGCCAGCATCATTTGTTGAAGATGCTGTTCTTTTTCTCCATTTTTAATTTTTGTCCTCTTTGTCAAAAATCAAGTTCATATGTATGTGAACTAATGTCAGAGCCTTCAATTCGATTTTATCAATCAACAAGTCTACAAGTCTGTTTTTATGCCAGTACCAATTTATTTTTTTTCAATCAGGAGTGGTGATGACTCCCAAAGTTCTGTTATTGAACAGGATTGTTTCGTCAATCCTGGGATTTTTGTCATTCCATATAAAGTTGAGTATATTTTTTGAGGTCCATGAATAATTTGTTGAAGGGGATTGCATTGAATCTGTAGATTGCTCTTGGTGAGATTGTCATTTTTACTATGTTAATCCCACCTATCCAAGAGCATGGGAGATCTTTCCATTTTCTGATATTTTCAATTTCTTTCTCCAATCATTTAAAGTTCTTGTTATCCAAGTCTTTATGCTATTTGCAGCTATTGCAATGGGTGATATTTTCCTTATTTTTTCAACTCTTTTATCATTTCTATACAGGAGGACTATATAATTTTTTGAGTTAATTTTGTATCCTGCTACATTGCTGAAGGTATTAATCAGCTGTAGGAGTTCTGTGGTAGAATTTTGGATGTCAATTATGTATATGATCATATCATCTGCAAATATAGTTTAACTTCTTCCTTTCCAGTTTATATCCCCTTAATCTCCTTTTTTCTCTCTTACTGCTCTAGCTAAAACTTTGAGAACTATATTGAATAGATATGAAGAGAGTGGACAGCCTTGTTTTGTTCCTGATTTTAGTGGGATTGCTTTGAGTTTCTCTCCATTTAGTTTGATGTTGGCTGTCAGCTTGCTCTATATTTCCTTTATTATGTTTAGGTATTTTCTCTGTATCCCTGATCTTTTCGAGACTTTTATCAAGAAGGACTGCTGGATTTTTTCAAAGGCTTTTTCATCACCTAATGAGATGATCATGTTTTTTTTTTTCTTCTTCTTTTAGATTGTTTATATAATAGATAACATTGACAGTTTTTCATAGGCTAAACCATTCCTTTATCTCTGGGATGAAGCTGACTTGATCATGGTATATGATTTTTTTTATGTGTTCTTCAATTTGGTTTGCTAGCATTTTATTGACTATTTTTGCATCAATATTCACAAAAGAGATTGGTCTGAATTCTCTTTTTTTGTTTCATCTTCATATGGTTTGGATATCAGGGTAACTCTAGCCTTATAAAAAGAATTTGGGTACATTCCTTCTCTTTCTAGTTGAGAAGCATTGATGTTAGCTCTTTTTTGAAAATCTGGTAGAATTCTGTGCTGAATCCATCTGGCTCTGGGCTTTTTTGCTTGGAAGACTTTCAATAACAGTTTCTATTTCTTCGGGGGTTATAGGTCTATTTAGATCATTTATCTGGTCTTGATTTAATTTTGATAAGGGGTACCTGTCCAGAAAGCTATCCATTTCTTTTAGATTTTCCAACTTAGTGGAGTACGGATATCTGAAGTATGATTTAATGATTCTCTGGATTTCCTGGTTGTCTGCTGTTTTGTCCCCTTTTTATTTCTGAATCTGTTAATTTGGACACACTCTCCTCTCTTTCTCTTGCTTTTTGCTTAGTTTGCATAAAGGTTTGTCTATTTTGTTGACTTTCTCAAAGAACCAACTCTTTGTTTCATTGATTCTTTGTACCATTCTATTTGTTTCAATTTTTATTAATTTCAACCCTGAGTTTGGTTTTTTTCCTGAAATGTACTCCTTGAGAGTGAGTTTGCTCCTAATGGTTCTAGAGCTTTCAGCTGTGCTGTGAAGTCTCTTGTGTGAGATTTCTCTAGGTTTCCTCCTACAGCCATCTAGTGCTATGAATTTTACTCTTAGCACTGCGTTCATTGTGTTCCATAAGTTTGGGTGTGTTGTGGATTCATTTTCATTGACTTCTAGGAAGTCTTTAATTTCTTTCTTTATTTCTTCCTTGACCCAGAGGTGGTTCAGTTGAAAGATGTCCAGTTTCCATGAGTTTGTAGGCTTTCTGTGGTTTGTGTTGATGCTGACCTCTAACTTTTGTCCAAAGTGATATCTCATTATTTTATATCCATTCATTTTGCTTTATTACTGAGTATGTCATCAATTTTAGAAAAAGTTCCATTGGGTGCTGAGAAAAAAAGGTATATTCTTTGTGTTTGGGTGGAATGTTCTGTATATATCTATTAAATTCATTTGAGGCATAGCATCTGTTAGATCCCTTATGTTTCTGTTAAGTTTCTGTTTGGTAGACCTATCCATTTGTAAGAATGGAGGGATTGAAGTCTCCCACTATTAATGTATGGGGTTTGATGTGAGATTTAAGCTTTAGTAATGTTTCTTTTACATATGTTGATGCCCTTCTATTAGGGGCATAAATGTTCAGAATTGAGACTTCAATTTACTAGATTTTTTTCTGAGATAAATAAGTGATGTCCATCCTAATCTCTTTTGATTAAGGTTAGTTTAAAGTCTGTTTTGTTAGATATTAGGATAGCTACACCAGCTTGTTTTTAAAGTCCATTTGATTGAAAATTCTTTTCCCAACCCTTTACTCTGAGCCAGTATCTGTCTTTGAAGATGAAGTGTGTTTCTTGTGTGCAGCAGAAGAATGGAAGAATGGCTTCTGTTTTTGTATCCATTGTGTTAGAGTATGTCATTTTATAGGTGAATTGAATCCACTGATACTAAGAGATATTAATGACCAGTGATTATTAATTTCTGTTAATTTTGGTGGTAGTAAGTGTATTTCCCTTCTTTAGGTTTTTCTTCTGTGGCATTATATATTGCTTTTGATTTCATGGGTGTATCTAGTTCCTTAGGTTTGCGTTTTCCTTCTAGTGCTTTCTGTAGTGCTGGATTTTGGATAGGTATTGTTTAAATATGGTTTTGCATGAAATATCTTGTTTACTCCATCTATGGTGATTGGTAATTCTACTGGGTACAGTAGTCTGTGCTGGCAACTGTGGTCTCTTAGTGTTTGTATAACATCTGACCAGGACCTTCTGGCTTTCATTGTTTTCACTGAATAATCAGATGTTATTTTTGTGGCTCTGCTGTTATAAGTTATTTAACCTTTTTCCTTCACAGTTCTTAGAATTCTATCTTTATTCTGTATGTTTAGTTGCTTGATTATTATGTGGTGAGCAGATATTTGAGGGGGGCCTAGTCTAGTTGGTGTTCTGTAAGCTTCTTGTATCTTTATAGACTTTTCCTTTTTTAGGTTGGGAAACTTTTTTTCTATAATTTTGTTGAATATATTTTATGCCTTTGAGCTGGTTATTTCTTCTCTTTCTCCTCTTCCCCCCCCTCCTTCTTCTTCAGATTTTCTGGACTTTTTGTGTTATAAATTTTTTGCCTTTAGTGTTTTCTTTGACAGAATTATCTATTTTTACTATTGAATCTTCCACACCAGAGATTCTCTCTTCCATTTTTTTTATTCTGTTGGTTATGCTTGCATTCTGTTTATTTCTTCAGATTTTTCCATTTCCAGCATTCCCTCAGTTTGTGTCTTCTTTATTGCTTCTATTTCAATTTTTAAATCTTCAACAACTGTTTCCTTCTCCTGTTTGATTGATTTTTCTTGGTTCTCTGTATTTTCTTTAAGGGATTTATTAATCTCTTCCAATATTGTGTTTGTCTTTTCCTCTGTTTCTTTAAGGGAGTTTTTTATTTCCTCATTGAAGACTTCTATTATCTTCATAAAGCTGTTTTTAAGGGAATTTAATTCTTCTACATTGGTATATTCAGGTCTTACTGTTGTAGACCCACTGGATTCTAGTGGTGCCATATTGTTCTTTATGTTGTCATATGTATTCTTGCACTGGTGTCTGTACATTACTTCCTTGTATCAATGCAAGATTAGTCTGTATCTCAGGGAGCTGATCTTGGTGCAACCTGTTCTGGGTGTGTCTGTGTCTCAGAAAGGCTTTCTTGATCCAATCTGGGTACTTGGCCCACTTGAAGGTAGTGTATTCAATGTCACAGTGAGTTGTTCTTGGTCTAATAGAATCTGGCTATTTTTGTGTCTTGGGAATCCAATCTTGGTGTGATATGAGCTCTTAGTCCTATAAGAGCTTTTGATCTAATAGGGGCTCTTGATCAAATAGATGCTGGTGAACTGTGGGTCTCAGGTAGCTGATCTTGATCCAATAGATACTGCCATGCTGTGAGTCTCATGTAGCTACTGAAGTCACTGGGTTATGAGATGGATTGGAGGCTGGGGTAAGATTTGTAGATGGAAGTGTCCAACAAACTGGGGTTTTGATGGGGAGTTCTGGCCTGCAGGGGATTTCTCTGCTGGCCTAGATTTTGGGAAGAGATGTGTGGGGAAAGAGCAAACCTTAAAATAATATGAGAATATAGGAGGGAGAAGAGAGCTATGTTAAAGGCAAAGAGAAATTTATTCAACAAAATTATAGAAGAAAATTTTCCTAAACTATAAAAGAGGTAGCTGTTAAGGTAAAAGAAGCATACAGCACATTAAATAAACTGGGACAGAAAAGAAATTCCCCTCTGCATGCAATAATCAAACCATTAAATGTGCAAAACAAAGAAAGAATATTAAAATCTGTAAAGAACAAAGATCAAGTAACATATACAAGTATACCTAATAGAACAGTGCCCGACTTCTCAGTGGAGACTATAAAAGACTGAATGGCCTGGACAGATGTTCTCCAGACTCTAAGAGACCACAGATGCCGGCTTACTCTACCCAGTAAAACTTTCAATCACAATAAATGGGGAAAATACAACATTTCATGATAAAACCAAACTTAGGCAATGTCTGTTTACAAATCGAGCCCTACAAAATGCACTAGAAGAAAATTCCAACCTTAACAGCTTAACCAGACCCAAGAAAACAAGGAATAAATAATTCCATGATCATAAACTCAAAATGGAGGAAACACACACACACACACACACACACACACACACACACACACACATACACACATCTAATAGGAAGAAGTAAACACCACTCATTAATATCTCTCAATATTAATGGTATCAATTCTCAATAAAATGCCTAACATAATGAATGTGAAAACAAGATCTTTCTGTACTATCAAAGAAATACACCTTACCATCAAGGATAGATATCACTTCAGAGTTAATGGATGGAAATAAATATTCCAAGCAAGTGAGCCTGAGACACAAACTGGTATTGCCATTTTAAAATTTGATAAAAGAGCAATCAAAAGTAATCATAAGTGATAGGAATATTATGTACTCACCAAAGGAAAAAATCCTCCAAGAAAACAATTCTTAACATCTATGCGCCAAAAACAAGGGCACCCACGTGTGAAAAAGTAATACTTTTACAGCTTACATCACATATTCATCCACAAATACTATTAGTGAAGGACTTCAATACCTCACTCTCACCAATAGATAGATTATCCAGACAAAATCTAAACAGAGAAATGCTGGAGCTAACTGAATTTATAAAACACATGGAATCAACAGATATTTATAGAACATGTCATCCAAACACAGAAGAATAGACCTCCTTAGCAGCTCATGGAACTTTTTTTTGAAAATTAGTCACATATTTGAACATAAAGTAAGTTGCAACAGATTCAAGAAAAATTGAAACAACACCTTGCATTCTATCTGACTACCATGAATCAATGATGAATATTAACAACAGCAGAAACAATAGGAACTTATAAACTCATGGAATGGAACAAATCACTGCTGAATCAAAAATTGTCACAACAAATTAAAGACTTCCTAGAACTGAATGAAATTGTATGTACAATATACCCAAAATTTATGGGACACAATTAAGGTGGATCTGAGAGGCAAGTTCATAGAGATAACTGCCTATATTAAAAAAATTGGAGAAGTATCATAGAGGTAACAACAGCAAAACTGAAAGCTCTAGAACAACAAGAAATTACACCCCCCTGAAGAGTATTGGCAAAAATCAAGGTCAGAAAATATTAGAAAGTTTAAACATATCTATAGCCCCCAGTGAAATAGAAACTGTCACTAAAATTTCCCAACCCAAAAGTTCCATGGCAAGATGGTTTTATCATAAAATTCTGCCAGATATTCAAAATAGAATTAATACTATTGTTCTTTAAATTATTCCAAAAAATAGAAACAGAAGGAACATTGTCAAATTCATTTTATGAGGCCACCGTAACCCTGATACTCAAGCACGTAAAGGCTCAACAAAGAAGAATAAAGACCAATTTCCTTTATGAACACAGATACAAGAATACTCAATTAAATATTTGCAGACATAATCCAAGACACATCGAAAAGATCATTCGCCATGATAAAGTAGACTTCATCCCACAGATGCAGGGATGGTTCAACATACATAAATCCATAAATATAATCCACCATATAAACAGACTCAAAGACAAAAATCACATGAGTACTTCATTACTAGCAGAAAAGACTTTGATAATACCAACATCCTTTCATGATAAAAGTCCTGAAGAGATTAGGGGAAAATGAGACATACCTCAATATAATAAAAACAGTTTAGCAAGGATATGACCATCTTCTACTTGAATGTAGAGAAACTTTTAGTAAGAGTTTCTGGCCCAGCCTAGTCTTGCTAGCTATCTCTCCCATCCTAACCTAACCCAGTTCTATTAATCTGTCTTGCCATGTGACCTGTGGGTTACCTGTATTCTATAATATCTTCTTGGACAGCTGGATTGTGCCTCCCATTACTCTACCCTCCTTCCCCTTTATCTATGCTTGGATTTTCCACCTGACTATATACTGGTTTAACATAGGCCAAAACAGTTTGCTTATTATCTAATGACATCAGAAACTCAAAGCAATTCCACTAAAGTCAAACAAGACAAGGCTGTCTACTCTTTTTCATCTATCAATGCAGTAGCCTTAACTAGAGCAATAGGACAGCTAAAGATATCAAAAGGATATGAACTGGAAATGGAAAAAAAAATCAAAGTATCTTTATTTAAAAATTGTAAGAGAGTACACACAAATGACCCTAAAAATTCCATCATAAAATTCTTACCGCTGATAAACACTTTCAGTAAAGCAACGAGATGCAAAATTAACTCACAAAAATCAGTAGCTTTGCTATACACAAATGACAAACATACCAAGAAAGAAGTCAGGGGAACATGTTTCACAATAGCCTCAATTAATAGAAAATACCTTGAGATGGCTCTAAACAAGCAAGTGAAAGACTTGTATGACAAAAATTTTATGACATTGAAGAAAGACATTAAAGAAGATGTTATAAGATGGAGAGATTATGCTTATGGCTTGGAAATAGTAATATAGTAAAAAAAAAAATGTCTTTTTTACCAAAAATAATCTACAGATTGAATGCACTCTCATCAAAATTTCAGCATCATTATTTACAGACCTTGAAATGTGACTTAAAGCTTCAATTAGAAACTCATGCACAACACTGTAATATTTAAAATAATCCTTTTAAATGAATTTTTATTTAATTTTTTTACATGCCCACAAGTGTCCCCCCCCCCACTCCTGTTCTCACAGTCCTCCACCAACCTCTTTCCACCCCAACCCCCCATCCATTCCCCAGAGAGAGCAAGGAGTCCCAAAGTGAGTCAGTTTAGTTGAGGTAGGACCAAGTTCCTCTTCCAAGTGTCAAGGCTGAGAAAGGTGTTCCTCTGCAGGGCTCCAAGAAGCCAGTTCATGTATCAGGAATAAACTCTGGTCTGAGTGCAAGAGGCTCCACAAACTGCCCACATCTTTACTGTCATCTACATTCAGAGGGTTTATATCCATTCCATGAAGTCTCATCAGCTGTCATTTCAGAGTCTGCGAGCTCCTAATGGCACACAGCCTGCTTCACAGGTCTCTTCATCACGATCCTGATCACTTTGCTCATGTAATCCCTCCTCCCTCTCTTCAGCTGGAGCAGAAGCTCAACTCAGTGTTTAGCTATGGATTTCTGCATCTGCCTCCAACAGTTGCTGGATGAAGGTTCTATACTTGCAATTAGGGTAGTCATTCATTTGATAATAGGGAAAGGCCAGTTTAGGCACCCTATTCTGTAGTGGGATTAGGTTCTGGTACATGCCCCTCCTACTGGTTTAACAAAACAATGATTGTCCAGAAGGCAGACAGGAAGTGTGGGTGGGGATACTCGACTAAGAAAACTCTGAGAACAGGAAGAGCAGGACACAGATGCCACAGAGAGAGAAGCCAGCAGATACAGAAGAAAGAAGTTGAAACGCTGCTCTGAAAAAAGGGGTACTAAGATGCTTGGCTAATCATGGATAAAAGAGTTAAGAGTTAGCTAGTTATATAACTGAACCATAGGCCATGAAATCAATGAAAGCTTCTGTGTGTTTCTTTGGGACTTTGGGAATGCTGGTCCATATCTTGGGGCTAGTATGGGCCAGAGACATCATATTCTACTCTTCACTATTGCTTGGAATCCTAGCTGGGCTCATTTTGTGGATTTTCAGACTTGTAAATTAATGGAATAAAAATAAAGAACCTGAAATTAATCCACATACCTATGAACAACTGGTTTTTGACAAAGAGGCCAAAAATATACAATGAATAGAAGACAGCATCTTTAACAAATGGTTCTGGCATAACTGGATGGTGGTATGTAGAAGAATGCAAATAGATCCTTTTCTATTTATTACCCTGCACAAAACTCAAGTACAAGTGGGTCAAAGACCTCAACATAAACCAATTGCACTCTCCCTGATAAGAAAAAAAGGTAGAAAATAGCCTTGAATGCATTGTCACAGGAGACTACTTCCTAAATATAACTCTAGTAGCACAGACACTGAGTGTAACAATTAATAAAACAATCCTTAAGATAAGAGAACCACTGGAAGCATCACTATACCAAACCTTAAATTGTATTATAAAGCTATGGTAATAAAACTTTATGGTTCGGGAACAAAAATAGACTGGTTGATCAATGGAGTAAAATTAAAGAGCCATACATAAATCCAAATACCTATGGAAACCTGATTTAAAAAAAAAAATCCAGAAATATACACTGGAGAAAAAGACAGCTTCTTTAACAAATGGTACTGGTCACACTTGATGGCTGCATGTAAAAGAATCCAAATAGATCTATACGTATCACCGTGCACAAAATTCAACTCCAAGTGGATCAAAGACATCAATATAATATTAGACATACTGAACCTGAGAGAATAGAAAGTTGGGAATAGCCTTGAACTCACTGGCATGGAAAAAAACTTTCTGAAGAGAATACCATTAGCATTGGCAATAAGATCAGCAATAAATGGACCTTATAAAACTGAAAAGCTTCTGTAGGGCAAAGGAAATAATCATTTGTACATACAAAGTGGCAGCCTACTATATGAGAAAAGTTTTTTTTTTTTTTTTGCTAATCACATATTCAATAGGGGACAAATATCCAAAATATATAAAGAACTAAAAAAAAAAAACCTGTATATCAAGAAAACAAATGACTCAATTAGAAATGGGGTACAGAGAATACTCAAAAAAAAAGAAACTCAAATAACCAAGAAATAAAGAAATGCTCAGAACCTTTGGTTATTAGGGAAATGTAAATTGAAACCACTTGATTTCATCTTAGACCCATCAGGAGGTCTAAGATCAATAAACAAGACACCTCATGCTGGAGAGGATGTGGAGTAAAGGGAACATTCACCTATTGATAGTTGAACTAAAAACTTGTAGAGCCACTATGGAAATCAGTGTGGCAACTTCTCTAAAGAAGATGGGAATCAATTGACTATAAGATCTGTCCATGCCACCTGTGGCAGTTTGAATGTAATTGGCCCCCATAATCTCATAGGGAGTGGAGGTGTGGCTTTGTTGGATGGAGATGGTCTTGTTGAAGGAAGTATGTCATTGTGAGGGCAGGCTTTGAGGTTTTCTATGCTCAGAATACTTCCCAGTGTCTCAGTTGGCTTTCTGCTGCCTGCAAGATGTAGGACTCTCAGCTACAGCATCATGTCTACCTGCTTGCCACCATGTCCCCTACCAGGATGATAACTGAATGAACCCCAGAAACTGTAAGTAAACACCATCAACTAAATATTTTCCTAATAAGAGTTTCCATGGTCATGGTGTCTCTTCACAGCAATAAAAATCCTAACTAAGACACTACTCTTAAACATATGCCCAAAGAACACTTCATCCTACTACAGAGACACTTGCTCAACCATATTCATTGCTGTTCTCTACTCATATTAACCAGAAATTGAAAACAACCTTAATGTCCCTCAACAGGATAACAGATGAAGAAAATGTGGTACATTTATACAATGAAATATTGCCCAGCCATTAAAAAAATGATATCATGAAATTATAGGTAAATGGATGCAACTAGAAAAATGCCCTCTCAATTTATGTATCCCAGACCCAGAATGAGAAATGTGGTTTGCATCTGCTTATATGTGGATATTAATTGTAAAGTCATTGATAACCAAGATACAATCCATTCAAAGAGGTTAGCTGTAGAATAAGGAACTAAAGGAGGATTAATGGATTTGTTGGGGGAAAAGGAATAGAATAGATAGTTATGGGTGGCTTTAGGGGGCACTGAAACAGGAGAATTTGTTGGGAATGAGGAGTGTAAAGGGGGACAAAGGAGGGAATACAGAAGAGACAGCCAAATTTAAGAATCATTTGAGGAATAGTATGGAAACCTAACGCAGTTGAAGCTTCATATATATATGAAGGTCATCTAAATGAAATGAAATGAAATGGGGGAAGTGAAGGCCCCAGGTGGCCATTTCCTATCACAGAATAAAGCTTCCAATACCAGGACTGTGTTACATCTAATTGAATTGTGGCCAAGGGGTCCCATGGAAACCCTCAAACAAACCAGGTTGTTTCCAGGAGTATGTGGTTTGCATTTGCTTATATGTGGATATTAATTGTAAAATCAGTGATAACCAAGATTGCTCTCCACAAACTGACAGGATGACCTCTTTCTGAAGACAGCCTCCACACAATATTTTTAACATGGAAAAGCTGAGCTTCTGCTCACATGAAGCCTTCACCCCTATGTTCTTTGATTGTTGGTACAAGAAGATTCTCTGAAGGTTATCAAAAGAGAAACATGAACACCAAAATAGCCATAAACCCTTTGATTGATGATGGTGCCTGTAAGATATGCTAGGGTAATGGTGGCACAAATTTTGTGTGAGGAATTAACCAATATCTGATCACACCACTCCATGAAATATAACCCATACCCAATACTGCTTCGTTGACTGAGAATCTGACAGTAAATATAAAGAAGTCTAGTATTTCTGTCTTTTGAGGAGCAATCTTTTGACGAATCTTCATTAAGAGCCTTAAAGATGTTTGCTTTTTTCCACTTAATAATTTCCTTATAAGGATATAATCTCAGCAAATAGCAGAAATGTTTGTGTAAAATGCTTATCTTAATATCATTTACAGAAATAGAAAGAAAGCTACTAAAACATCACACAGTAAACTCTTAGCAAAAGCAAATCATGGAAAGTCTGTGTGATGGGACATTAAGTTGTTCTTAAGATCTATTAATGAGCTTCAGTGACTTTTTAAAAAGTTTATGATATATTTTTATTGTAAAGAAACTTACAGTGTATGAAGTATATGGGTAAACATTTAAATATGGAATGTGTATTATAAAAGACTTTAAAAAAGTATAGGGAGGTATAACAACATATACGTAGTATTTCTTGAAAACTGCGTTTGAGGGATGGGGGTGCAGGAAACGCTCCTCTTTTGGTCATAAAAAATGAACTGCAAATGGGCCACTTAATGGTATGATTGAGCCAGTATTACTTCTCTTAAGGAGCTGCAGTATTTATGTGGAGTGTGTGTGTGGTGGTGGGGGGATCTTGTGTAGGAAACTTATGTATAAAAATGCTAAAACTCATTTTGTCAGGAAGTGGTAGATTAAACCCTGCAATAATGTATTAACTCTTTCAGGTCACTAAGGGACCAATTAGTGCACTATGCTAAGGGGCACTAAATTGTATCCTACTAGCCTGGAGGAGAGCAGTCATGTCCCGAAGCACTAACTCATATCACCACTGGGAAGAGATTCAAATCTGGGAAGAAGCTGGTTCATTGAATATTAATTGAATGGGTGAATAAATGAAGGGAGGGCAAAGATGAGGTCTAACTAGCTAGCATGTATTGATTATTTACTATGTGCCAGAGGCTACCCATTCATTACCTCACTTAATTCTCATAGCAACTCTATGAGACCCCTATTTTTATTGTTACTACTTTATAGGAAAGGAAATTGAATCTATACCAGAGGCTTGGCTGGCTTCCTGTCTGCCCCATAGGCATTGACCCCAAACAGTCACTTATTTACTGTAGTTAGGAGCACAGAGTCCCTCTTGGCTCTGGAATCTTCTTTTGGGATAACCGATTTATAAAATTCCACAATTAAAAACCCTCTTCCTTTTCTCCCTCCTCCTTCTGTACCCCTTCCTCCCCACTCCTTCTGTACCCCTTCCCCCCCCCTCCTCTTAAGACAAGGTCTTGCGTGTAGCTCTAGCTGTTTTGGAACACACTATGAAGTTTAGGACGCCATCAAACTCAGGCTTGCCTTTGTCTTCTGAGTGTTGGGATTAAAGGAATATGGCACATGGCTAGAATTTCTATTTTAGTGTATGACTGAACATCTTACAAAGAATGTAGTGTCGTAAGGGGATGGACAAGAGAAAGGTCTGGGGAGTAGAAAAACAAACAAACAAAACAAAATAAAAAAAAATCCTTTGGGATCATTTCCATAGAAATAAAGTGGTATTACATTCTGAGAAACATTTTTCAGTTTTAAAAAGACAATGTACTAGATGTGATCAAAAGATTTTGGTACCTAAGAAGGGCAGACAGGAAAGCGATTAGGGTAGAAAAGGTACAGGAGAGGATAAAGCTCTGTTCTACTCATTAACTATTACTTTTGTTAGGTACATGGGACACTTTTCCTGTTAACCTCATGGAGGACAAAGGAAGACATTTGCAGGATGGTTGGTCCGGGCTTCACTGTACCTTGGAGCAAAGTAAATTGGTTTGGAAAGGAAACACATTTCTAACTTAATTAACAGGAAGCTCTAACCCAGTAAGACAGTGATTCAAGAGATGGGAAATGTGTGAGTGTGTGGGAAACTGACAGAAAAGAACACAACACTGGTGTGGATCTGTTTGTTTGTTTCTTAATTTTTTTAATATTTTATTTCACTTAAAATTATTTTAATGTATAATTTAAAAAATCATTTCTCCTTAATTTGTCCCATGTTTTCCTCTTCTTGCTCGTTTTCAAATTCATGACCTCTTTTTAATTGTTGTTACACACACACACACACACACACACACACACACACACACACACACACCACAACTCCTAGGATTAAAAAGGAGGAATAAGTATTTTCCAGTTCTAATTTGTATTTTTCAATGGTAGGATTATTGTGTAAATCCTTCATTTCCCATATCTGTATTTTTTATTCACATGTATCACTCTTGCAATACAAAGAAACAAACAAAAAAACACATATTCAGAGGGGTGTTAAAATTCCAAACAATGCACCTGTGTTCCCAAAAATTATGTGTTCTCTATGGAAGTGTAAAGCTGCTGGTTGACCTGGCAACATAATATTTACTCAGAGGTGGGAAGGCCCACAGGACTGAAGTCCACATGCAGAATAACTGTCACTCTACTGCTTAGAGCAAAAGAACAACATCCCCATAAGCAGGAAAATGATCTGTCTCAGATCTGCTCTGCTGCCATCTCCCTCCTGCGATTTCTCAGCCTGTGAATTATTCTCATGCTTGTATATTTATTTGTTAAACACACAACAGAGGAGTTATTCTCCAAGTCTCTATCAGCTGAAGTATTAACAGCTTCCAGCTGAGAAAATATCTTTTCACTTTGCTTAAGCCTAATCATTATTTTCTCCCTCCTACATGAGTTTCAGTATCATATAAAAGATCCCAATACAAAAGGCCATGTGGATGATTCTTTGTGAAGTTGCTGGTAGACTTACAGTGTATAATTTGAGTATAAATCTATTTAAAGATGTCAGTAGTTTGGATTTTCTTTCAAAAAAGAAAATTATTACCCCCTCATTCTTTGAGAGCTGAAATATAAATACACTCATATGAAGAAGCAGAAAATAATAAGAAAAGACTTCTTTTTAGAATTTTCATTTTATTTCTTAAAGATTGTTTTTTTTAAAAAAATGAAAATTATAGGCACTAGACTTGGAAACTGAGTATTCAAAACTTTTAACTGTCTAAACAGTTGAGCTGTCTGGCCTCCCATAGGAAACATTCAGAGCAACAAATCCTCCCAGCCCAGGATCCATTTAAATAAATAAATCCTTAGTCAAAGTGCAGAGAACAGCCGCTCATGGAGTGCCCACTCCAATGGATACAGCTACAACTTATGCATGAAAGGGCCAGGGAACATGGTGGGAAAGGGGGCAGAATGATGGCAAGCAGGGGTACCAGGTGGGTAATCTATTGTATTATGGTGCTTTCTAGGTATGACAAGGAAGCTGTATTCATGATACTTTAACAATATGGCTGCTTATATGAGATCTGAACAAGTACAACACCAATAAGCACCCTAACATAGAAGAGAGATGTTTTAGTCAATGCCCTATTGCTGTGAAAAGATACCATGACCATAGAAACTCTTATTTAAAAAAAATATTTAATCGGGGCTGGCTTACAGTTCAGAGGATCAATCCATTATTGTCATGGTAGGAAGCTTTGCAGTATGCAGGCAGATATGGTACTAGAGAAGAAGATAAGAGTTTTCTGTCCTGATCTACAGGCAGGAGAGAGAGACAGAGACAGAGACAGAGAAACAGACACTGGGCCTGGCTTGAGCATTTGAAACCTCAAAGCCCACTTCCAGTGACACACAAAACCACACCTCCTAAGAGTGCCAGTCTCTAGGAGCCCATGGGGGTCATTTTCATTCAATCTACCATAGGATTCATCAAACAAAGCTTCACCCGTAGACAAAGAACTATAGGCAACTAAATGCTGAGAATGGGTGAACAAAATGTTTCCCAAGGATGAATTACATAACTGGTTATTCAACTACACAAAAGCAACACTACGGGAGGCGTGCGTGAGTGTGTGTGTGTGTGTGTGTGTGTGTGTGTGTGTGTATGTATGTTTGTTTGTACATATGTGCAAGCATGCCAGAGGCTGACCACGCTTGTCATTCCTCAGAAGCTGTGGTTGTTCCTTAGTTTGTGAAGCTATTTTGGAAATATTAGATGTGGTCTTGTTGGAGGAGAAAGGAGCTTTGAGGCTTCCTTCAAAAGCTCGTATCATTCTCAGTTATCTCTCTGTACCCAGTGGTTGTGTCTCGGATGAGAGCTCTCAGGAGTCTGCTCCAGCATTATGCCTTTCTGCCTGCTGCCACACTCTCCACCATGATGGTCATGGATTTACTTTCTGAAACTGTAAAATCACAATAAACTCTGTCTTTTATAAGTTGCCTTTTGGTCATGGTGCTTTGCCACAGTAATAGAAAAGAAACTGACACAGGACAACCCATTTTGCTTTTTTGAACTAGGTTTTCTCTTTGGTCTAGAACTTACGGAGTAGGTCAGGCTTACTGACTGGTCAGCCCCTCATCTATTTCTTCCTTCCCAGTGCTGGGATTACCAGTGTGTGCCACCATGCTTTGCTTTTTATAGATAAGGATTGAACCCTTTAGTGGCAAACATGAGTGGACCTGGGATGATAACAGACGAGCTCAGAGATAGCAGTCTAAACAAAGCCATGAGGACACCACACAACTGCAGTATTTGCCAGCTTTGTTCACCTGGCACGTTTATTCCTTTCTTCTGTTGTTAAAGTTTTCTAAGGCAAATCTCAGTGATCCTGTGACTGATTCAGTAGGAAGATCTAAAAAGACACAAAATCCTAGTTAGTAATCATCATGGTCATTTATATTTTTAAAAAATATTTTTAAAAAATTTTTTTTTTCTTCAAGAATTTTTTGATGTCACCTAGTATTTATTTCAAGTTCAAATGTTCTTGATTGTCAAAAAATGTTTTTTTTCCTATTAGAATTCAATTAAAGCCTATAAAAAAATTCTTTTTTCAAAATGCTTTAAAGTAACAATTCTCCATTGTCATTTAATCAATCAAGCAACCAACCAACCAAAATGTCAATCATTCTGTTCTGTAATGCTGGGGATTGGCCTGGGTTCTGTGTTCCAGACATGCGTTCTACTGCATAGGTATATTCCTGGTCACTTTGTATATGTTGTTTTGAGACAACTACCTTCAGTAAGTGTCTCAGGCTGGATTTGATCTCACATCCTCTTGCCTCCCAAGCATCTGTAATGATAGAGCTGCCACCAGGCCTAGCTTCATGCCATTTAGTTTCTTAGGAAACTGTATTTTTTTCTCCTTGGGAATCGATGCTTGCTTTGGATGAGGAATGCTTTTTTTTTTTTTTTTTCCAGTCCATAAGATTTTCTCTCAGTTTTGATAAATTAGAGTCCATATAGAATGTCATACTATCAATACATCTCTGATCACATTAATATCATATAATGGTGTGATCCAAATGACTGTGTGGCTGATTGACAGGACAGGGAAGAATATTTTAGCCATAGGTTCTACAAGGTTGATTCAGGGAAGCTTGAATAAAAGTCTATCAGGACAACTCTTCTGTGAATGGCCTTATACATTTCAGCTGGTTTGCTTTTGTTTTCTTACAGAAACACCAGATTGGTGTATGGGCCCTGGGATCTGCAAGCCCCATCTTTGTCTCTCTGTGTCTGCCTACTGCAGTAGTGTTGTGGCTGCCTGGGCTATGTTGATAACACATTGATGATTTTTAATCTTATTCTGATACTCACTAAGACTCTGCTTCAGAATGGAGGTATACTATTGCCTCTGCTCTCTCCCCAAAGTTAGATGGACTCTGAGGTTGTTAAAAGCTCCTCAGCTCATACTGTGTATTTTGAACCCAGAGAATCCCAGTGGGAACTGGAAAGAAAAAGCAAGATCTTTCTTGATATGACCTCATGCTTAATCTGAGCCATCCTGCCGATGTTGGAACTCTAATGAGTAGTAAAGGAATGAAATAGGATTTCTCTGTGGCCCATGCCCAGAGGGATTGTTCAGTACTTCTAGAACATTCTTTTTGGTTTCTCAGCTTCCTTTTTTAGAAGTGTTCTTCATGCTCTTTGTCTCATGGTGATGTGAGAATGTGTTTATGTATGCTGTGAATATCAATCTTTAAATAAAAGAGCTGTTTTGGGCCATGACAGGCACAATAGAAAAAGTAGGAAGAGAAATCAGCATAGGTAGGAGAAGCAGGGCAGAGTCAGGCAGATTGAGCAAGCCGCCCAAGGAGAAACATGTAAGGAACACAGGTGAGCCACGGGCCACGTGACAGACAGATTAATAGAAATGGGTTGATTTAAGATGTAAGAGTTAGCTAGCAATGTGCCTGAGCCATAGGCCAAACAACATAAAGTTAATATAAGCATCTGAGTCATTTCTGGGGGCCTAAACAGCAGCGGCTGGTGACTAAGGGGTCTGGCCTGACAGGGTCTGGGCCTCTGGCCACCCAGGACCAAAGAAACCGTACTACTACATCATGGAATTTAAGGTTCAGTTCAGATGGCAATTTCTTTGTGGTTTTTGTAGGTTCCCATCCTAGTCTGTTTGCCTCTACACTGTCAAAGTGCTGACATTTAATGGACCCACTGGGACTAGAACCTTAGGAGAAATCAGACCTATTCCCCCCCTTTTTTTTTCTTCTAAGCTCCTTTGCGATTGTGGCCTTGGATCCAGTCAGCCAAGGAGAAAGGATACTTGCCTCTAGTTAGCCAGCAAAACAGCAAAAACTGGTCAGAAATGGCTATATACTGGTGAACATCTGTGCTTTGTTTATGTGTGGAGGCATGAGTTCCACTAGGAAATTCTGGTTTTTTTCAGTGTTTGGTATGTTCAAAAGCTCCCACTGGGCACAAGAAATATAGTGACAAGAGCTAAACATTTTATGACACTTGTGAGGAATCAGAAGGTGGTTTAAACTCTTGGCAGCTGTTATTCATTTAATCCCTGAGACAGGATAAGGTTGGTACCATTATTATCTCTATGTCATTTGTGGAAGCACTGTGAGTTCAAGAAACCTGCCATGGTTATACAAGCTATAAGTAACAGACTGGGGATTTGAACAAAGACAGTGGGCTCAAAGAAAAATAAGACCTAATCTCTTAGCCTCCAAATATTTATTTCTAACAAGAGGGAGAATAGAATATTATTTCTGTCTATTTTAGTCACATTCCATAGAAATGAGTGTAATCAGCTTCAGGAGACAATGAATTTTGGTTTAGAACATTAGTGGATGAAGTCACAGCTGAGGCCAGTAGTGAGATGCTCGTTTCTCAGCATGCACCAAGAGGAGAGGCAGTTCTCACTATGCCTTGAGCTGGGCCCTCTGTTAACCCCCACCTACAGAGGGGGTTATTGGACACTGTTCATTGAAAGTGACCAGGATGCTTACTGTCTAAAGATAGCTGTACTCTTCGAGATTCTTCTTGGGTGTATCAGTGAAACTAATTATATGGTGCTATTTTGTAGTATTGTCCCACTGCCTCCCAAGAAGCATTCTGAGGAGATCCAGCCATATAAACGACCATTTCAATATTCCCTTAGAATTTTCACCCAAAGCAATAGTTCATGTGGCTGCTGAGAAACTACCTAACTGAAGCCACATGGGAGTGTAGTCAAATGGTAGGATGGCATTGAAGTCATGAGTATTTCCCTGGGGATTCAGAAATGTTTGGAGTAACCCTCCATCTTAAATGCTCAGTTGTTGTTGTGATTTTTTTTTCCAGCCAAATGGGTTTTCTGAAAAAAGAGGTTTTAAGGGCTTCTCTGGAGATGTATGAGCATATAATCATCTGCTCTGGGGGGAAATGGTCCCCGAGCACTGGCATAAATCTGAGAGGCTGTTGCCTTAGAAACAAGAAATGTTTTGTAATTCTCTCCCCTGAACAACCATTTAGGCTCTCTAATTTGCTCTCTTCTACCTACAGTTTTTAAACCTTTAACCTCAGGTGAGAAATCTTGATTTTTTTTCCAGTGAGGATGATAGCAAATATCCTTTCTCATTTCCACAGACATTAAGTACATAGTGGGGATTGACGCTCTTCTTAAGAAAGGGCCAATTGTGATGGTAGTGAGGAAATGAGCCATGACAGGACCCTTGAGGATTCAGTGACCTGCGCCCTGTTTTTCCTGCTACTGCGGGGTTTCCTAGGATGCAAGACTTTCAGTGTGAAGCCTGAGCAATCCTATTAGGTGAGGACTTGCAGCTCTGTGATAGCTCTGAGCACTGCATAGCTCTGATTCCACCCACTCCTAAAATTGTCTGTGGAGGGCTGCCCAGGGCACTGTTCCTGCTGGGCCTTCCAATGTTTATTCTTTTAAAGATTCCCCTATGGCAGACAGATACATTAGAGAAGCTGCTGGAAATATTATATAAGGCCAGATTCAGCCCAGCTCACTCAGTTTTACTCAATTTATCAAGCTTTCATGGAGTTCCTATAAATGCACAACAGTGAACTAGAAAGTTGGGGATACAAAGATGAATAAGACATAGTCTTGCTCACTGGGGCTCTTAGTCTAATAGAAGGCAGGAAAATACAAACAAGGGGGCATCTGTCAGCAGGAGTGACGCTGTTATCAGATGGCACACCAGTGTAGAGAGGGACATTAATATAGCAGTTAACTACCTGAGGTCAAGAGTGGCTTCATGGATGAAATGATGCTGCCACAGAGAGTGGGAGCTTGGATAAGAGTTTTACAGTTGGAGGGAAGAAATGATAATACATAGAGAAAGAAGAGGTGAGAAATGATCTGGTGGAGTAGACATTCATGGACATCTAAAGAGCAACAAATGTGGCTAGAACATGAGGTCTGAGTGGGAAAAATGGCATCCAGATGACTAGAGGAATGGGGCTTATATAGTAAAACTATTGGCTACACTCGTAACCGGAGATTTTGTGTAAGCAATTTTCTTTTACCAGTACTGGGGTTTCCTTTATTTTGTTTTACTCGTCAGTGGCTTGTTTGTGAGTTGTACCATGATAAAATTCTGGCTAAGGGCTGTAAAGGAGAAGTATACATGCTGAGGACCTGTGCAAAAGGAGCTATGTTCTTCTACTACCCATGTGGTAGCCATATTGTGACCATGAGAACAGTAGGCTTTAGGACAAGATGACTGACTGATGATAGTGAAGGAGAAAGATGGAAGAGATCCCCATCTGGCTTCGTCTGCTTTCTGTCCCATGATACACTGGCCAAAACCAACTTGGGGAGAAAAGGGCTTATTTGACTTCAAAGTCACAGTCTGTCCTTGGAGGAATCCAATCGGAAATTCAAGGCAGGAACCTAGAGTGAGCACCTGAAACAGAGGCCATGAAGGGATATGCCTTAACTGGCTTGTTACTGGGATCACATTCAGTTACCTTATAATTCCCAGGACTACATGCCCAGGGGGGTACTGTTCACAGCAGTCTGGGCCCTTCCCTGTCAGTCATTAATCAAGAAAATGCCCCCACAGACTTTCTTACACTCCAGTATAATAAAGTTAGTTACCCAGCTAATGGTTCTTTTCTTAAATAACTCCAGGATGTGTCTAGTTGACATAAAACTAAAGCTAGTCCATCACCCCTAAGGCATAATGTATGAAATAAACTGTCCTCATTTCCATATCTATTTTAATAGAGACTGCTGTTATAGATAGTTGAGTATAGAGTATCATATGTTACAATGGTAGATTTTAGATGACAAAAGAGAAAGATCAGGTTCACGACCTTCGTTTTTCACACATTATCCCTTATGTACCAATAGTCATGTTTCTTGTATTAATTACAGCGCAAAACCTCATTCAGCCATCCAGTCATGTTTTGTGTTAAATAAGCTCTGATATCTACTTTTATAGGGGTGACTGTAGTCTTCTAGTGAAGACAGGTCAGTCAATAAAGTTCATGGCATGCTGTGGCAAACACTGTTATTCTCAGTCTCCAGGCACTGAAATGGTTCTGTGAGATCTCTAACATCAGTGCAATTATCCTGAGAACATTCGCCAATGAGACACCTGCACCAGTCAGTAGAAGTTCCTTGAAATAACTGCTCGTCTGGGTGACTCCATCAGGCCATATATCCATAGTATTTTCTCCCTTATCTCTACAGTGGTCCATCTTACTGGGACCATTTCTGGACGCCACAGACCTGTTCTTGTGCTTGCTTTGCTTCAGGACTTTTGGATTTAGATTCTTGGTTCCGTCTTCTGAATTGGCCTCATCCTAAGTTTCATTTGGTACTAGCTTCCAGAGAAGTTCTGTGTGGATGTTGTGATTTCAAAGACTTTTGCTCTTAATTTTGAATATTTTTTTTCTTTTGACACTTACTTTTAGAAATATTCTTGCTTATGGAAGCTTATTTTAACCTCTTTAGCTTCCCCTTATTTTGCTTTCAGATGGTATCTGCTTGCAAGCCTCATGTTAGTCTCTGGGGCACCGATAATGGCTGTGAGTCACATAGATAGTCATTTGGGGACTGGTGTAGAAGGTCTGGTTGTTTATCTTTGGTGTGGGTAAACACTGGATAGAAAATAATTGCCATCTGACTTTCGGGAAAGGGTAGGGGTTATGTCAAGGGTCTCTAAGCTTTTCAAACATACAGATAAGCTGCATACATAGCAAAATGGCCTCCTGTTTGACACAACTTTTAGTAACCTAAGTGATGCCATTTAGTATTGGAAGAGCATCAATTGCCCTTCAGCATTATCGAAAAGGCCTCTCTCTAAGGGGATAACTAAACAGCTGTCTCTAACTTACATAATCTTTTAGATAACAGATTCATCAGTTCCTGGGGCAAGAAATGCAAGCAGGTTCATCTGATAAGTCTATGTGTGAGATGTCCCATAAATTAAACTTTTTAGAATTACATTTATTTATTTATTTATTTGGTGTTTGTGTGTGCTTGGGCATGAACACATAATGTCTTGTGTATGGACAATTTGTATGAGTCTCTTCTACTGTGAGAGCTATAGAGATGGAATTCAGGTAATTAGGTTTGGCTGCTAATGCCCTTACCCACTGATCCATCTCACCAGCCATGTCCTGTGTATTTAAAATAGCTTAAGGTTTATGCTCTAGGGCCATCAAGCTTGGAAGCCAGCACACAGTGTGTATCAGGGATAAGAAGTGGTATATGTCATATTTTAACAGTAAGAGGTGTCAAATATTAATCTTCACCCATCCTTCTACGTATTTTCAAAAAGCATTACAACTCTACTGAGCTTATAAAAACAATGCCCTTATAAACGAGTCAAGCTATAAGGAAAAGGGCAAAGAATTTAGAATCTACATCCCATCATATGATATAACCGTCATTAGCAACTGCACTACTATTTTATTCATCCCTCTGTGCAGAAATATAGAGAAAAGTACAGGGAATGATAGTTGGAATATTCTAAAACACAATTTAAACTATGAGGTATATTAAGTCTACTGATTTAATTTTAAAAACTTACAAAAGTGAAATGAAAAAAATTGTTGATTGATTTATGAATGCATGCATGCATTTGCATGTGTGTTTACCTGTGTGTGCCTGGTTTGAGAAACTAAAGATGATCTATGTCAGTGTATTCATCAACTATTCCCCTTCTTATTTATTTATTTGTTCATTCATTCATTCATTCATTCATTCATTCATTTATTCACTTATTTATTTATTTATTTGTTTGTTTGTTTGTTTGTTCATTTATTTATTTATTTATTTTAAGATTGACTTCCTCACTGAGTCTACAACTCACTGATAGGCCAGGCTAGCTGGATAGCAAGCCCCAGGGATCCTTCTGTCTTCACATCTCCGGCATCAGGGAAGGTGGGTACCACTCCACTGTGTCCTACTTGAGTGCTGGGCATCCAGAATCAGTATTTTTGCTTAAAGCACAGGCATTATTGACTAATAATCTTCCCAGCTTTCTGATGAGTTTTAAATAGGAGACAAATTAGTTCCTGAAAAACTAAGCTGAGAAAACATAAAATAATTAAACACTGGGGTTTTACTAAGTTTAGGAACTTGGGTGTCAAACACAGGTAGTACAGACTAAATGTTATATATATATGTGCCTGAGCAAATAATCATCCTCACTGCAGAGGACCTGAATTTTACTTCCAGGATCCACATGGTGAAAGGAAGACCTGACAACCACAGGTTGTCCCTAATGCCCACAAGCACGTCCACACACAAAACAGACAAATCAATGTAAAAAGCTTAACACATAAAGCAACTATGTTACTGTTTTATACCAGTAACCTTTATATGCTATTTGGTTACCTCTATGTGCCATTTATACCCTGGGTATAACACTTGTCAGTATAGGACCATTCTCTTAGTCTGTGTATAGATGAGTCCCATGCTCTCCTCCAGCATTTTCCCATGGACTCCTTATTTTTGTCACGTTCATTGATCTACTTCATCTTGGATGAATTTGTTTAATAAGTAGAATTATCCCCTCAGTCTCCAAAAACAGGTTTTTTTTTTTTTTTTTTTTTTTGCCCCATTAAAACTCTAGAGATTTTACTCACAACTATAACTGGCTGTGGCTGAGGCCAGTATATTTTTTCCCTTTATACGTATGTCTTATGTGTTTGACTTGAATGGCCATTTTACATTTCCCTTGTTGTTCAAAATGCAATAACTCACCGCCATATGTAATTGGATTCTGAACTATGAGATTCTCTTTGGGTTTTTCTTTTCACATATATTTTGAGAGGAGAGGGATGTATTTGTTCTAGCTCCTTTCAGAAAAGCTGGTGCTCCTGTGTTGCTTCTCCTGGGATTGCTTTCCAAATCTACCATCCTCTATTTTACAGCTTTATTGTTATTCATTTCATTTTGTGTGAGTTAGTCTTATCTCCTTAGTCTCATTTTAAAAGTCATGATAATATTACATTTTTCTGCTGTGACTTTCAACCTGTAAATTTTATTTCTAAGACTTATAGTTTCTTATGATATAACTAATGCCTATGAATAATTTTTCCAGTGATTTTGCTTTGTGTCTGTATTCTTTTATTATTTTTGAGCTATCTATTCTAAACTTCTACAATTGCTGATTAGAACTTTTCTCAAGCAGGTCCTAGGTAGTATTGGTAACTGGTTTAGAGCAAACATTAGTCAGTTATGGTGTATGGACAGGATGGGAGGATCCCCATTTGGCTCAGTGTTAAAGCAGCAGCTGATACTCAATGTCCCACATGTCACAAATTCATCATGTTAAAATCTAACTCACTGCCTCCCTCTCCCCACCCATGATCATCTGGATTTCCATCTGCTGCCTTATCTTGTTAGGGAGGATGAGAAGTTCTGTTTGTCTCGGTTCTACCTTCTACCATTCTGAAAGTTAATTTGGACCTCCACAGGCTCTTCCAGCATCATTATCATCTTGAGGTTTGTCATGGCTATAGGCAAGTTTTATAGTGGTACTTGTCTTGACCAGTATAGTGGTCTGCTTACCACCCCACGCAACAAATAATTATTTTATTTTTTGATCCCCTGGAACTGGAGTTATAAATAGTTGTGAGCTACCATGTGGGCACTGGGAATTGAACCTGAGTGCTCTTAACCACCAAGCAATCTCTCCAGACCGTTATCTAATGCCACATAATTTTACACATATGGCTTTCTGGATTTTCTTAAAATGTCAGATGAGCTGATGATACTAGGGTCTATTTTTTATAGCGATCTAGAATCACCTGCCCTCATATAAAATGTTACAGTTCTTGCAGTCCTTGATTCTCCTTGGCTTAGCCTATGTCAGCACTCATGTGGTATGCCTCAGCACCTGCAAAATTTGAATACATAATTACTTTTTAATCAAAGGGCTGTTGAGTCAACCTTTTGGATGACTATTTTTGGAATGTGCAGTAGGTACGTGGCATCATGTCAGATGCTAGAGATGTATAGACAATGAAAAGTATCTCCATTCCTAATAAGTTCCCAGCTGGGTAGATACCAGAAAAACCAACCCTTGACAGATAGAAAAAGTACCTTATGATATATGCCTTTGCCATGCATATGACATCGCATGTATGAAACAGCTTATGATAAATGCAATGAGTCCTAGAACATGTTTTGGAAACAAATACTGATTATGTTTAATGGTTGTCTGGCGGAGTGGGGGGGAGAGTATTTGGGCTGGTTTTTAAAGGATCCACAGCCTTTTCATTGGTGAATGTGTGTGCAAATGGACTTTTCAGAAAAGGTATGGATACGAGTAAGCCTGAGTACAGAGATGGACAAGGAAGGGAAGCCAGTACTGAGGGCCATGCTGCTGGAGACTCTGACTTCAATCTTAGTAGCTGGGAAACCCGGCTTAATGTGAGATCTTCAAGGCTAGGTCTGGGATGTACCCTTTGTCCAGAGAGAAGCTGCTCAGGTTTCAACGAAGTGTGCTGGGATCAAAGTAAAGGTTTTATTGGCTTATATTTTTATCCTTGAGCTGGATAGATTAAAAGAGAGAAATGAAGCAGAGCTGAGATTTATGGCTACCTTTTATATATGAATCTTTGTGAACTTAAAAAAAAGTATCAGAATATTTATGAGCTTTATCCGCTAAAACTTAAATTTAAAAATTGCAAATGCTTTCTGTCTTGATGTGTGTACGTTTATTCATGATTCTGTAGCTAGTGAATCCTTTCTGACTAAAGAGACTTGAGTCCTCTGTACTTTATGAGCAACCTTCTTTTATTTGGCTGGATGTGAAATGCTCTGATCTTTCATTTTGGAATTCTTGGTACGCATAAATACTAGAAGTTCTGGATTATTCACTATATGTTTCTCATTTTAAAAACAAATTTTGCTTATTTATCTCTTATGGTTCAAGTTAGGGGGAAACCTCTAGAACCGGTACAGGAATTAAATCATTTAGCTTTTTGTGCACCATCTATCACATACTGGATTTGTTGAATTTTAAAAGGTCCTGTCATTATTAATCACAAATAACAATTTCATGTTGTTAAAAATAGCACTATAAACAATTTAAACAGAACTTGAGTCAAGTAGTCCTACATAAGTCCTCAGGAATTTGCCATCAAGAAGTCAGTTTTGTTTGCATTTTTAAAAAAGGAAACCGAGGCCCAATGGTTTATAAAATGTGTCTAAAGTTCCTACTGTAGTCTGAGGTGACATTTGCAATAGTTTTCATTACTCTGTGGCCTCAAAGAGGTGGTTTCATCCCCTTGCCCATATCATGAGGAGAGGAGGAACAGGCAAGTGGAAACTCCTAATGAAGGGCCTGAAGATGCCAAACACGAAATAAGAAAAAGCATGTGTTTTATTCAAGCTTCGACCCCCACAGCTTTGACTTTATAAGTGGAGAAAATGTTGATGTATTTGGAGAAGACACTACAGCATATTCTGTAATCCTAAATCAATGTGTCAGGCTCTGGACAAAAACAGCTAGACCCAAACACTTCACTGGTAAACTTATGTGTCTTATTTCTTGTTAGTCAAATACTTCACATCAGATTCTCCAGGAAGTGGGGTGTGGAAGGGAAGGTCATGCCAGGGGAGCTAGGGAAGTGAGGGTTATGCTCCAGTGTGGTCACTGTACCTCACTTGCCTATCGTGCTAGGCTCTCGATGCTTCCAGGTACTGGTGAAGAGCAGAAAGTTACCTTTTGTGGATCCACTGTCTTTATTCTCATGCCATTTGATTGAGTACACCAATGATCTGCTTCATTGTAGCCACTGTTGGAAAAAGACAAAGTTTCTTATCTCATTCTCAAATTTTTACCTCTCTGAACTCAGGCAAGACTTTTCTCCTTCTCCCAAGGTTGAAAAAATCTAGAGATACAAATATTGATTTTGACATCTTAGAAATACTTTAAAAGGGTCCCATATTTATACAAAGAATAGGAGGAAAGTGAAAAATTTGAAAAGCTAACCCAAAAATTTCTGTGAGGGGATTTTAGAAAGAACGAGCTTTGATTTTTTTGTGAATTTCATGCATCTAGAGAGAAAGAAAGCCTCTCAGGTAGGGGTTCTTAACCTGCGTGTTATGATTCCTTGGGAAGTGAAGAACCCTTCCAACAGGGGTCACTTAAAACCAGCTGAAAACAGGTATTTTTATTATAATTCATAACAGTAGCAAAATTATAGTTATGAAGTAGCAACAAAATAACTTTATGGTTAAAGGGTCATAGCATCAGGAAGGTTGACACTCACTGCTCTAAAAGGCATTGAGACTGCAAAACCAGGACACTTGCTCAGGACTTCACTGATTCCACTTTTACATGGTCCATATGCCTCTTCATAGAATCTTATTCTGACTGTGGTCCTACGCCCTCTGACCATTTTCTGTTCCTACCTATTTAATTTCTGTGAAAAACAAAAGGCCACAGCAGCAGCGAATGTTAGGCAGTGTTGAAGACTGCCTCTCTGTAGCTTCTTAGGCAGCATATCTATGTTTGGCAGCACCTGCTTCGCTACAGAAAAACAGTTGGTTAAGATTACAGTATCAGTCATTGAACATTTATAAAGAACAGTAACCGTGATAAAGTTCAATATGGATGACAGCTGGGGTTCTTGGTTTCCACTCTGAGTCAGCAGCATGACAAAGTCTGAAACAGCTATGTGATGGTGTGGGACTCGAGAGGGTGGCATCTTCTGACTTCACTGGGGGTTGAGTTCAGTTATGAAATTGCCACAGTGTGAGGATCCAGAAAGAGATTTCAATGTGTTTAAAGGAGAGACATGATATTGGGCAGGAAGCACTGGGACTCTTGACACATTGACAATGCATTATTTACAGAAGAACCCAAAGTAACAGCGACTCCAGGGATTGGACTCATTTTCATTACCAGCAGAAAAGGTAAATGGCATCAGAAATGAGTTCTTCAAACCAGTAACTTTAAAAACCATGATGAACTGAGATACTGTGAAGGGCAGTATCAAAAAGACTAAAAGAATATATCAAATGATCTGTTAAAGTAACAATTATGTGGTTGTCTGGCTTAGTGGAGTCTTGCCAGTGAACTGTTTGACCAAGTACATATAAAACTTCCAGTTATGGTTGAAATCTATTTGATGTTCCCAGTCTCTTTCCAATCCAGTGTGAGATGGCTTCTGTCCAAGCCCCACCATGGAGAAATTTCCATCAAAGTCACTTGGTAACTCTCATTTGCCAAACTCCAACACTCTCTGTCCCTATGGCATTCTACTTTTCAGAAGTATCAAGCACAACATAACTTGCTAGAACTAGAATCTTCTCTTGACTACCATGGCGTTCAACATAGCCAGTCATTTTCTTATACCTCATTGACTTTTTATTTGCTTGTTCCTTAACTATTCTATCCCCTTTCACCTTTAAATGTTGGCATGCCTCAGGCATCTGCTTAGGAGTCCCTTATCATTTCTATTTCAGTTAATTCTATTAATTGGCTTTAAAGCAAGTCTATAGATCCCTTGACATTCCCCCTATTTAGAGGTTGGGTCTAGGTTTTATTTCCTTGAGTTTAAATTGAACAGACGGATTTGTTAATAATCAATAGAGCATAACAAAAGAATTGATTTAACATCGAAGAGAAAGTAAAGAACAGAAAAGCACAAAGCTTCCATCTGTCTCTCTTAGGGTTTTGGCCTTTGACATCTTGAGCTGGCATCATTGACAAGAGTAAACAGTTAGGATGCCTTTAGAGAGGCCATGTATAGTACTCTAGCTAAGGACCCATGTATTATGGTACACATATGATCCTTAATCATTCTGCTTATCATTATTAATCATTTTTGTGGTGTTAGAGATCAAACCTGGGGTCTTGTGCATAATAGACAAACACTTTGTTATATACTAAACATTCTAAGACCAATATTTCAGGCTGGCCTTGAACAAATAATCCTCTTAACTGTTCTTTTCTAGTGCTAGGCTTATAGAGGGTACCATAATGCTGAGACTGCTTGTCAAATTATAAATCTTTAGAATGCATGAGCATCATGAAATATTTGGTTTCTGTCACTAGGTTTTGTGTGATTTGTTATATACTATGTAACTAACATCCCTAGGAAGCCTCGTTTTGTCCTACAACACCGAGTATTGTAAATTCTCATGGGTCCAAGTCTTCTTTCCAACCCTGGTCTCTTTCCCAAACTCCAGACTCTTAAATCCAATTATCCAAGTGTCAACATTAACTTTTTATATATTTAAGAAGCAACATCTGAAATTCAATGTGACTCAGAAAGCTTGGCAGCAAGCCTTGACCCTCAACTCTGCCTTTTGCCTTTTTCTCATTTCTGTATATATCCCATTTTTCAAGTCAAAACTCTACTAGTTTTGTTTCTACCCTTTGCTCTCAAGATAGCATCAAATGTCACAGCAAGTTTTCAAGGTTATATTAAAGGCTATATGAATGTGCCTCCCTCTCTTCAAGTCATCTTTCCAGATCCTTCAGCAGGGGTGCTCTCCAAATAGAAGCTTACAACATGGAACCTGAACTTGAAGGTTGGGCAGAGAAAGAGGGGAGAGAGAGCACCTGAGAGTACACATTTGGCTTTATAACTTAAATTTCACCTCCATTGACATTTTCTATTTGCTAGAAGCAAGTTATGAAGCCTGGACCATACTCATACCCATGGCCACAAGCACCATAAAGAGGGATATGTCTGAAATTATCCACATGTATAAGGAAGTCTTCAAAATTATGACATATCATCCTAACAAATCCTTTAAAATTCCTAAAGACTTTTGCTATTCTTTAGAGTGAAATCAAGTTTTTAAAGAATCCTACATGTCAAAACTTTATCCTTTATCTGACCTATTATTATTATTATTATTATGATGATGATGATGATGATGATGATGATGATGACTTCTCTCCCTGGTCATGGCATTATTATATGCATTAGTTCCTTGAGTTTTCCATAGGTGATTCATCCTATCCATCTCTTGCCCTTTGGTTTATCTTTCTGGGTCTTCTTCACTTCAAGGTCACAGTCAGCCAGGCCTGATGACTCAGCCAGACAGAAATCTCCAAGTCCAACACACAATTTCTTTCAAGATTTTATAGTGTTCTTATCCTATATGTTTATTAATTTTTCTCTCTTTGTTCTTTCCTTCCACAAGTATAATTGGTTGGTTGGTTCTAATTCTTGCTCATTCAGTCTGTATTTGCAACGATGTCCATTTCTATTCAGAAAATACTTTCCATGATTAACTTTACAACAAGAGCTAATGGTCCCATGGCATTCACAAGCTGCAGATATTTTTCAAGTCCTTTTTACACATCATCTCATTTAGTTATCATATTAAATTCTAGGGGAAGAAAAGGGAGACACAGAGGCACAACTCTGTTGCTCAAGATGGCAGAGGGATCACACACTGACAACTGGAGATCCAGAAGCCTCCCTCCTGGTCCACAGTTGATTGAGATGTGATGACACCCTGACCCTCAGGCCAAGTAGAGACTGTGGTCTCTGAACCCTTGCCCGGGGACACAGCCTCCAGTGCCCCAACCACACCTAGCTCTACCCTAAACAACAACAACAATAAAAACCAATCCTGAGCGAAACACAGCTAGAGGAACATCCCATGGGACAAACCATGGCCAAACCATAGTCTATATTATCACACACCTACAACTGGAGACCTGGAAGCCTCCTGGTCCACAGCTGACTAAAAGTCAACTAAGACCCTACCTAGAATGACCCCTGTGACAACTGGAGACACACAGCTCCTTGGCCTATAGCCAACTAAGAGCCAACTAAGATCAGTCCATGCAATTACTGGAGACACTCAGCCCCAAGCTCACAACTGACTAAGTACTCACCAAGAGCTGACTAATAGTGAACCAAGAAAGCAACAAGAAGACATCAGTGCAAGAATACATATAACCATATAAACAACAACAAGACACCACCAGAAGAAGCTGGTGGTTCTACAGCATCAAGATCTGAGCACAACAGTGAAGAGGAAACAGAAGGAAAGGACTTTTAAAACAACTTTATGAAGATAATAGAAGCTTTATGAGAGGATGTTTAAAAACTCCCTTAAAGAAATAGAAGAAAATACAAACAAAAAAAATTAGAAGAGATGAACAAATCCCTGAAAGAAAAAAAAATCAAGAAAAAGAAAACAAACAGGTGAAAGAAACATTCCAGGAACTAAAAATTGAAATAGAAGCAATAAATAAGGCACAAACCAAGGCAAAGCTGGAAATAGAAGAAATGAACCAGAACTACTATGCAAGCATAGCAATAAAATTTAAGAGATCTAAGAGAGAATCTCTGGAGTGCAAATTCAACAGTGTAAATAGACACATCAGTTAAAGAAAACACTAAAACCAAAAAAAAGTCATAACACAGAACATCCAGGAAATCTGGGACACCATTAAAAGACCAAACCCGAGAATAATTAGAATCAAAGAAGAATACCAGCTCAAAGGTACAAAAATACATTCAACAAAATTATAGAAGAAAACTTTCCCAATGTAAAGAAGAAAATGCCTATAAAGTTAAAAGCGTAGAGATTACCAAATAGACCCCCTAAACAAGTCTGCTCGCCACATAATAATCAAGTCACTAAACCTACAGAACAAAGAAAAGGTACTAATAGCTGCAAAGGAAGGCTAGTCAGAATAACACCCGACTATTCAATGGCAACAATGAAAGCAGGAAGTTCCTGGTCAGATGTTACACTAAAAGAACATGGCTGCCAACCCATAATACTATGTCCAGCAAAACTATCAATCACGATAAATGGAGTAAACAAGATATTTCATGACAAAACCAGATTTGAATCATACCTATCCACAAATCTGGCCCTACAGAAAGCACTAGAGGGAAAATTCCAACCTAAGGAATCCAGACAAACCCATGAAACCACAAAATACTGATAATCTCACAGGAAAAAAAAAAAAAAAACAGAGAAGGGAAATACACACAAGCTATAACCAAAAGTAATAGGAAATAACAATCATTGGTCATTAATATCCCTTAATATCAATGGACTCAATTCACCTATAAAAGGACACATCCTAACACAATGAATACAAAAACAAAAGCCATCCATCTGCTGCATATAAGAAATATATTTCAACTTCAAAGATAGGCGCAAGCTCAGAGTAAAGGGTTGGGAAATGACTTTCCAATCAAAGGTTTCTAAGAAACAAGCTGGTGTAGCATCCTAATATCTAACAAAATAGACTTCAAACTAAAATCAATCAAAAGAGACCAGGAAGGACATTACTTATTCATCTCCGGAAAAATCCACCACTATGCAGTCTCAATCCTGAATATTTATACTCCCGACACAAGAGGACCTATATCTGTAAAAGAAACACTACTAAAGCTTAAAACTTACATTAAACCCCACACACTAATGTGGGAGACTTCAATACCCCACTTTCATCCTTGGATGAAAAGGTCAACTAGACAGAAACCTAACAGAGAAATAAAGGATCTAACAGATATTTTGACCCAAATGGACTTCATAGATATATACAGAACCTTCCACTCAAAAACAAAATAATATACATATTTCTCAGCACCCCATGGAATTATCTCTGAAATTGACCACATACTCAGACATAAAGCAAATATCAATAAATACAAAAAATGATAGTAACTCCCTGTATCATATCAGGCCACCATGGTCTAAAGCCAGAGGTTAACAACAACAAAAGTCACAGAAAGCCTACAAACTCATGAAAACTGAACAGCTCTCAGTTGAACCACCTCTGGATCAAGGAAGAAATTAAGAAACCAAAGACTTCTTAGAATTTAATGAAAATTGATCCATAACATACCCAAACTTATGGGACACAATGAAAGCAGTGTTAAGAGGAAAACCCCTAGCACTAGATGCCTGTATGAAAAGTCTAGAGAAATCTCATGCAAGAGACTTCACAGCACAGCTGAAGGCTTTAGAACAATTAGAAGCAAACTAACCTAGAAGGAGGAGAAGGCAAGAAATAATCAAAACTTAGGGCTGAAATCAATACAATAGAAACAAAGCGAACAATACAAAGAATCAATGAATCAAAGAGTTGGTTCTTTGAGAAAGTCAAAAAGATAGATAAACCCTTACTCAAACTAACCAAGAAGCAGAGAAAGAATATCAAAATTAACAGAATCAGAAATGAAAAGGGGTACATAACAACAGACACCCAGGAAATCGAGAGAATTATCAGGTCATACTTAAAAATCTATACTTCACTAAAATGGAAAACCTAAAAGAGATGGACAGCTTTCTGGACAGGTACCACTTACCAAAATTAAGTCAAGATCAGACTAAAGACCTAAACAGACCTATAAGCCCACAAGAAATTGAAACTGTTATTAAAAGTCTCACAAGTAAAAAAGCCAATGACCAGACAGATTCAGTGCAGAATTATACCAGACATTCAAAGAAGAACTAATACCAATACTCCTCAAACCGTTCCATAAAGTAGAAACTGAAGGAACATTGTCAAATTCTCGAAGTTTTAGCTAAAACAATAAGAGAACAAAGGGAGATTAAGGGGATATAAATGGAAAGAAAGAAATCAAATACCACTATTTACAGATGATGTGATCATATACATAAGTGGCCACCAAAATTCTACCAGATAACTCCTACAGCTAGTAAACACCTTCAGCAAGGTAACAGGATACAAGATTAATTAAAAAAAAAAAAAGCATCAGCCCTCCTATACAATAAGGATAAAAGGACTAAAAAATAAATAAGGAAAACATCACCCCTTATAATAGCTGCAAATAGCATTAAATATCCCGGTGTAACTCTAACCAAAGAAGTAGCAGACCTATTTGACAAAAATTTTAAGTCACTGAAGAAAGAAATTGAAGAGGATATCAGAAAACTGAAAGATATCTCATGCTTCTGCATAGGTAGGGTCAACATATTAAATATGGCAGTTTTAACAAAAGCAATCTACAGATTCAATGCAATCCCCATCAAAATCCCAACACATTTTTCTACAGACCTTGAAAGAACAATACTCAACTTCATATGGAATAACAGGAAACCCAGGATTGCCAAAACAATCCTGCTCAGTAAAAGAATGTCAGGAGGCATCACTATCCTTGAGTTCAAGCTATCCTATAAAGACATAGTAAAAAAACAAACAAACAAACAAAAAAACCAAAACAACAACAACAACAAAACCCCAAAAAACAAAACAGCCTGATCCTGGCACACACAAAAAAAATGTGGATCAATGGAATTGAATTGAATACCCCAACACCCAACATTAACCCACATACCTATGAACACCTGATTTTTGACACAGAGGCCATAAATATTCAATAAGAAAAAAAATAGAATCTTCAACAAATGGTGTTGACATAACTGGATGGTAGTATGTAGAAGAATGTAAATAGATCCAAGCCTCTCACTCTGCACAAAACTCAAACCCAAGTAGATCAAAAACCTCAATATAAACCCAGCTACACTGAACTTGATAGAAAAGAAAGTAGGAAATGCATTGGCACAGGTGACCACTTCCTAAATGTAACACCAGTAGCACAGACACTAAGAACAACAATCAATAAGTGGGACCTCCTCAAACTGAGAAGCTTCTGTAAGGCAAAGGACACAGTCAATAAGACAAAATGACAACCTACAGAATGGGAAAAGATCTTCACCAACCCTACATCTGACAGAGGACTGGTCTCTAAAATATATAGAGAACTCAAGAAACTAGAGCCCCAAATTAAAATTGGGATTAAAATCTATACAGGGAATTCTCAACAGAGGAATTACAAATGGCTGAAAGGCACTTAAAAAGTTGCTCAACATCTTCAGCCATCAGAGAAATGCAAATCAAAACAAGTTTGAGATACCACTTTATACATGTGAGAATGGCTAAGATCAAAAACACAGATGACAGCCTATGCTAGAGAGGATGCAGAGCAAGGGGAACACTTCTCTATTGTTGGTGGGAGTGTAAACTTTTACAGCCACTCTAGAATGCAATATACACTCAGAAATCTGGGAATCAATCTCCCCAAGGATCTAGCAATACCTTTATTGGGCATATACCGAAAGGATGCACATTCATACCCCAAAGGCATTGGTTCAACTATGTTCATAGCAGCATTATTCATAATAGCAAGAACCTGGAAACAACCTAGATGCTCCTAAACTGAAGAATGGATTAACAAACTGTGGTACATCTACACAATGGTGTACTGCTCAGCAGAAAAAAAAAAAAAAGTCATCCTAAGATTTGCAGGCAAATGGATGGATTTGGAGAAAATCTTCCTGAGCAAGGTATCACAAGCCCATAAATAGAGGCATGACATGTATTCACTCATTAGTGGATTTTAGGCAAAAAAGCAAAGAATACCCAAGCAGCAGTCTACAACCCCTGAACAGCATTGGATCAGAAAGGAACCTAAGAGAGACAGTCAGAGGTTTTTCCCTAAGAAGATAAAATAAAGAAGGTCACCTAAAAATAGAAAATAGAATAGCAAATTGGGGTCATAATGGGCTGCAACCAAAAATACTTGGGAATGAATCATGAAAGAAGATGTTTGAGTCAGAGGAGCAACAAAGAGGGAGACAAAAAAGAGATGGATATCTCAATGGAGGAAGCCAATGTTGGCTTGGAAAGAGACCGGGTGCTAGGGAAACCTCCAAGAACTCACAGGATGTCCCTGGCTAGGTCTCCAAACAACAGTGGTGGGGTGCCTAAACAGGACTTCCCCTATAATCAAATGAATAACCACCCTAAGTGTCATCACAGAACCTACATCCAACAGGGAATGAAGGTAGAGGCAGAGATCCATGGCTAAGCACTTGGGCTGAGCTCCTTGTCCAGCTGAGAGTAGGGGGAGTAGGGTGTATAAGCAAGGGAATAGGGATTTTGAGGAAAATTCCCACAGTGATGGCTAGCTGGAGCTCTGGGGAGCTCATTGAATCAAGAATAGCCACTGGGGAACCATCAGGAAAAGGAGGTAGGCCTTCCAAGGGTAGGCAACTATGGATTGGCATGGGCAGTATGTGGAGCCTTGAGGCATGGGATCAGACTGTGTTCCTGTGTGTGGCCTGTCACCTAACCCAGTCTTGACTTTGGGATGAGGAAATTGGACTTGCCTGGAGTAGATGCGCCAAGCTGAGCTGACCGACCTCGGGACTTCTTGCCCTTTGTGAGGAGGGAATGGGTGGGTGGGAAGAGGGAGGAGGCTGAAAACTGGCTGGGAAGGATTGGGAGGAGGAAATCTGGGAGCAGGGGAATACATGAATACATTTTTTTTTTTATAAAAGAATAATAGAATGAAGAAAAAAGACGGCACAGGTATTAAGTAGAATAAATGATTTAATAAAATTTAATCTTAGAAAAATCTCTTCCCAATGATGACAAGCAAATGTGCATAAATCTCCTATATTTACTTAAAACAGGACGAGGCTGATTATCAGATTTGTATAATCCCCATCAATATCAAGCATTGTTTTCAAATATATGCTCAACTTGTAGCCTCCCAATTTGCTTACTGTTTATATTAACTGTATTTCTACTATTTTAGTGAGCGTGTTCCAACTTTGTATGATGAAAGCATTGAAATGTAAAGAAAAACAGTCTCCAAATGCCCTCTGAAATTGACTGTTTACCCGGGAACAGATTACGTTCATAAATTTCTCTCAGAACTGTCCTGCCTGTGGTCCTGGGATAGCTTTCAGAGGCAGTTCTGGATTTTTGGCAGGAAGATAAAAACTCTTTGCTGGATTATGATCTGAAAAATATTCTCTTACTCCAAAGATATTATTGACTCCATAATACTTTCTGTGTTGTAATAGTCAACATCCCCATTGGCTGTAACAGAGCAATGTTTAGTGTGTAATTGCTTCATTCACTGTCCGTGTGGAGCTATACATACAGACTTGGTTCTGCTGCTCCATTGTCCACTTGCTAACTTGTTACACATATTTTGGAATTCAACTGGTAATGTTCCAGTGAGGAAATGTCGCCTGCCTAGATGATGATCAAACAGCAGAAAACAGAACCACATTAGTCACCTAGTGTGAAATAGATAGACATCATGGTTTCCTAGTCCTTCCCAACTGAGAAGGAGCAACAGCAATGTCTTGAGAATCTGGAGGAAAATGGCCATCAGATAGAAATAATGTATTGACAAACACCCAGGGTTCCTCTGGGAGATCCACCTGTGCTTTGGCTGGCTGAGCACAGAAGCCCTGCTCATGCCATTTTCTTTGGTAGATGCTATGTCTGGGTAGGAAAGAAGGCTATTTTCTGTTTAAGTCAAACATTCACCTAAACAAATACCAGATGTTGATGAATATTAATTTGTGCTTAGATTAATTCTTCAAAGTGTCAATTTAATTTCTGCTTTACTCTTCAACTCTTGATTGTAATGAGCTACTTCAGGATGTGGGGAGCACACACCTGGCTGGGGGCAGGGCTGGGGGCCTCCAGGGAAAGGATCTGGGTCTTTGAGCTTTTGTTTCTCTAATACAGGACAATTTCAACTGTGTCCTTGTGCTCCTGAAAGTTACTCAGCTGTAGATTGTCCTGGTGGAGGTATGATATGTGAGGATATAGTGTATGTGTGTGTGTGTGTATGTGTGTGTGTGTGTGTGTGTGTGTGAGAGAGAGAGAGAGAGAGAGAGAGAGAGAGAGAGAGGGAGACAGAGACAGAGACAGAGAGACAGAGAGAGACAGACAGAGAGACAGACAGAGACAGAGAGACAGACAGAGACAGAGAGACAGACACACAGAGACAGACACACACAGAGAGAAAAAATAAAATAAGAGGCTTTTTAAAGGAGATTCTAGTATCTGAGTGTCCAAACTGGACTCTGTACTCCAAGCAGAAAAAGTGCTATAGGTGTTATAGGGACCACCTCAGTTCTCACCTATAAAACAGCTATTTAGAAGACTGAGTGGCACGATCATGTCCTGTGCAAGAACTTGTTACCAAGCATACTTTATACATGAGATGTTCCCCTCCCATCCTTCCCAATGGATAAGCCCTTCCTTGAGCAAAGGAGAAGAGATCTTATTCCTCATTGGATTTTCAAAAAAAAAATCATTTTTTATGTATGGCATTCAATTTTCTAATTCTCTGCCTGCCTTAGTAACTTGGTAAGTAAATGTGACGTAATTGATTCTCTTTTGAGTTTCTTACCATAATAATGAATGTCACGATTTTTTATTTAAAAAGTTTTTTTCCATATCTATTTGGAACTGATCCCCCTTTCTTCCCTCCTCCCAGTCCCTCCCAGTCTTTCCTTAACCTCCTCCCAGTCCATCCTACCATCCATTCCCTAAGGAGGGCAAGGAGTCCCAAGGTGAGTCAGTTCAATGTGGCATATCTAGTTAAGATAAATCCGAGTCCCTCATCCCAGTATTAAGGCTGTATTAGGTGTTCCTCTGTAGGGAATGGGCTCCGAGATGTCAGTTCATACACCAGAAATAAACTCTGATCTTACTGCAAGAGGCTCCACAAACTGCCCACGCCATTCGACAGTCATCTATCTACCTTTGGAGGGTTTGACTCCTTTCCCTATAGGTTCCTGAGTCAGTGAGCTTCCAAACTTGGGTCAGCCATCTCTGTGGGTCTCCTCCTCATGATCCTGATCCCTTTGTTCATATACTCTCTCCTCTCTCTTCAGCTGGACTGGGAGTTTGACCTGGTGCTTAGCTGTGGTCTCTGCTTCTGCCTCTATCCATTGCTGGATGAAGGTTCTATAATGACATTAGGATGACCATTCATTTGATTAAAGGGGAAGTCCTGTTTAGAGACCCTCTCTACTAACGCTTGGAGTCCTAGCCAGGAACATCTTGTGGGTTTTTAGAGATTTCCCTATCAACTGGTTTCTTTCTAACCCCACAGTGGCTCCCTCTATTAAGACATCCATTTATTTTTTTTCTCCCTCTCTGTTGCTCCTCCCACTCAACCATCTTCTTCTCTCCTGACTTATTTCCACCTCTCCTTGCTCACTGCCCATTATGATTACAATTTACTTAGGAGATCTTCTCCATATTTTCTTCTCAGGGGAGTAGTAAGAGGTTTCTGGCCCAGACTTTCAGGCCTAGCCTCAAGGTTTAGACCCACAGACCCACAGACCTGCAGACACACACAGATGCTTACATTAATTTTAGACTGATCGGCCTAAGGCCCAGGCATATCACTTGCTAACTCTTTACCCTTAAACTAAGCCATGACTCTTATCCTGTTCAGCCATGCGGCTTGGTACCTTTTCTCACAGCAGCATAGTTGTCCTCTGTTTCTTCTGGCTTGTCTGGCAACTCTGGAGTCTCTGTGGCATTTCTGCTCTGTTCTTCCTATTCCCAGAGTTTTCTTAGCCTAGTAGCCCCACCCACACTTCTTGTCTGCCTTTACCCAATCAGTGCTTTTTATTAAACTCATAGGTGGGACAATTATTTACAATGTAACATCATAAATCCACCACACACGGGGATCCTTGAATGTTTCTTAGGTTCCTTCTGTTCAGGGCTTGTGGTTTGTAGCCTGAATATTCTTTGCTTTGTGTCTAAAATCCACTTGTGAGTGAGTACATACCATGTCTATCTTTCTGGGTCTGTGTTACTACTACTCAGAATGATACTCTTCAATTCCATCCATTTGCCTGCAAATTTTAAGATGTCATATTTTTTTTTCTAATGAACAGTTTTCCATTCTGTAAATGTACCACAATTTGTTAATCCATTCTTCAGTTTAGGGGCATCTAGGTTGTTTCTAGGTTCTTGCTATTACGAATAATGCTGCTATGAACATAGTTGAGCTAATGCCGTTAGGGTAAGAATGCATCTTTTGGGTATATGCCCAATAGGGGTATTGCTGGATCACTGGAGAGAGTATCATATTCTACATTTGTTATGTTCCTTCATTGACTTACACTGCTTTTCCCTTGTCAGACCTTGCTTGCAGCAAACTACTCCCTGAGGCCTCAGTTGCCATCTTGCCTTGGACTTAGCGTGTCACTTTGTTCCACCCACCCCCATCCTCAACATACACAAATTATGCATGTAACTCTCAGATCCTAGGCTCCACATACTCTACCAAATCTAACCACGAAAGTCCTGAGATGTGCCAGTATGTAGGGTGCAAGATTCGATTGTGCCTTTGAAGCTCTTGATGATAGGTTTCAGAGAGCTTCATAGATTTCTAATTTTTCTAGATCTCTGTTGCGTTTCTGGTTGATTTAAAATAAGTGAACTTTGTTATCTTCTACAGTTGTGGAGAATAGACTTCCAAAACTGAGATGCTTTTTCCTGAAGTCTGGAGGAAAGAGGTCTTTTTTGCCTCTCCAGGCTTTTTGGTGGCTGTACATTCTTGGTGTTTCTGACACATGGCTGTGTAACTTCAATCTCTGCCTCCATCTTCACAGTGTATGGTCTCTATGCATACCTGTGTATTAATCTCTCCTATAGGTCAGGATTTTAATCATACTGGGTTATATCCCATCCTAGTGGCCTGATCTTAGGTTTGTTGACCTTACAAAACCCTATTTTGCGATAAGGTCACTCTGTGGGATTCTAGAGCTGGGAACTTTAGCACAATGTTTTCAACACATACGTGACATAAACAATATCTCATTTCTTCCTTTTTAGGATTCTTGTGAGTTCTTTTGGTCTTATACAAATTCCAAGAGAGGAACAAGGTGTTCAAGTTTTTCTTTCAGGAGCAGGAAGAAGAAAGGGTTAGTATGTAAAGTTAAAATAAATAAATAAATGAATAAATAAGTAAATAATGAAAAAAGCAACAAAATAATATTATTTTGCTCTTTCAATATGCTTGGCCTCGTACTTTTATTTTTGCTATCACATTGAACTTCTGAGTAGCCTAAAGAAAGGCACAATTTCAAACCCAATTTACAAAGGAGACGATAGAAACGTAAGCACACTAAGGAGTTAGCTTGCCCACCCCTTCACAGTGGAAGTGCCAGAGGTTGTATTTAACTTAAAGCTTACTTAGAGTCTATTGTCAAAAGTCAGGTCAAAATGGTATTGATTCCTCAACAGCTTCATTTCTTCTTCAATTATTTCATCTCCACCCTTGACCTTGGGAGCGCCTGTGTGTCCTTGGTCTCTGATCTCTTCTTTCTCTCGGTGTTCTCTGGTCATTCTGACTTTCTCTTTGGCTCAGTTCAGCATCGTGGGCTTCCACTTTGTACTTTCCTCCCTGTGCTGCTGCTGTTGCCTTCCTATGCCTTCTCTTCCCTGCCCATCTCCTTTTGTGTCTCTCCTTGTTCTCATAAACCTTGAAACATTGGCAGCAAGCTGACCCCGATGTCATTGACCTTTCCACCCTTTGTCTATGTGTTCTGGACATCAACATATCTCTTTACTACTTCTGCTTCACATGTCTCATAGCTTCTGATGTATCTTGAATGACCTTAAAATGCCACATAGAACTGGAACATAGCCCTGTTTCCTATCTCTACTGCTTCTAAGCACAAGACTTGTCCTCTGGAGGAGAGCACATGCCTGCTCCAAAGTACTCAGCGATGCCCTCTTGCTAAAGTTACCGTATTGTGCTTTTTTTTTTTTTTAACAAAGCTAAAGGGAATGTAGATGTCCAACTGCTTTCTAAGGAGCTCAGTGCCCTGCATGGGAGAGCTGGGTGAACTCATTTACCAGATCACTTGGCTGACAGTTCTGCTTAAAAGAATGTCTACCTCCAAGGAGGGAGAATAGTGGCCTATATTTAACCTTATTCCCTTAGTTGAATTAAAATAATTCCCCACCTTCAGGCTCCATATTTTTTTTCTGCCTCTGTTGTTCTTTCTCATATTCTCATCTTTTTTCTCTCTCTTTTTATGTGCTATTTATATACTGGGAAGTGTCAAATATAATTCTCTTGTCTTGATGCCTTGTCCAAGTTCCATATCGATATTTTTAGCTACCTGCTATCCATTTGGATGTCTTGTGGATACTTTTCACTTTGTCTCCTATGCCTTCCTATTGCTTTCTTCCTGTTTCTAGTCTGAATTTTAGCTACTGATAGCAGCCGCATTCCATCACTCAATCAAGGTATCATTCATTGTCCCTTCTATGCCTGACCTGTTAACAAATCCTGATATCCCAACTTAGAAATACTCATATATCTTTTCTCTTATGATTCTTCTTCTCATCAACATATGTTACTGCACACAGCATGTTTGACAGATATTTCTTTTCAGTCTCTTTCATCACCGTCTAAAGATACTTAGTAATAAAAGTAAAAGTGATTATATCACTGTCTTGCCTTGAAATTGCTGGTGTTTTCCCTGCCTGGAATAAATCTCCAAATTTCATATATTGAGATTCTGCATTTTCTCAACTCTGACTGTAATCCAGCTCCTATTCTTCAAGCCTTGTCCTTCTCTTCATCACCAAGCATACCAAAGTCCTGCCAAGTAGGGTTTTTCTTTGTTTCTTGGACAACACTCTTTGCACTTCTGCATACTTATGATTTCTCTGTGTGGGATGCCCTTTTCTTACCTTTTTAAGTAATGGGTTTTCTCATCTTCATAATCTACAGCAAAATTAAGTTCTTTGTGAAATGGGTAGTAATTTCCTTAGTCAGAGTTGATCATTAACTTTCTATCTGATGACCAAATCCTAAAATAATTGACTTCTAAAGATAAAAAGTTCATTTTCCTTGGCACACATTTCAATGATTGTAGTCTGTGACTTGTTGGTCATTCCATTTTCTGAGACTGTAATGAGTATGACTAGAATATGACATGGAAGAAAACTGCGCCCCTCTTGGTGAGCCAGGAAACAAAGTGCAAAGGGAGATGGAAACGGGGTATCTCACAACCTTCAGTGACTTAAAAACATCCCACTAGGCTTTTCTGCAGGGATCATACACAATTCTGGCCACAGCAGTGGTCTCTGTTGTATTCTCTGGCACTTTGTTCATAGTTGTATGATGTGACTATGATAATTCTCTGGTTTCTCAATGGTTTCTTTTGTAGACTGTGATCTCTCCAGCAACCAGTGCAGTGCCCGCATTTGGCAGAAAAGCTATGGATGCTTTTTGAATGTTGACATTTCTCAGCTCCATGTGGATTTGCCTTATTACCTTCCTTGCTATCTTTATTTCGTTTCAAGTCAGTTGTCACAGTGTCAGTATAACTGGGGCCACAATGACAGTGAAATCATATAGACACAGAAAAAAATACAACCACATGATCCCACTCATACATGGAAGCTAGAAAACCTTATTTCATTCATAGAGAGCAGAATAGTTGCTATAAGCCAAGAAGGGTTAAGAAGAGAGGAGAAAAGGAGATTGATATCAAAATACACTTAGAGAGGAAGAATAAGTTCTAACATTCTACAGCATAGTTGACTATAATTCAAAATAACATATTATATATTACTACATATTATATAATATATCGTATATAATGGCATATTTTTATATATATTATAGTACCTAATATATATCTTATATAATATATATAATATAATGAAGGCTGTGGATGTAGTTCAGTAGTAAGACACTCTGCAGAAAATAAACACAATGTAACAATAACAATGCCCTAGGAATAACTAGGAATTCAAGGTTATGCAGCATAGAGAAATGCTACATATTTAAGGTGTTAAAATTGCTAACTTTTCTGGTTATTTATTTTTATATATGTATATGTAAAATAATTATGTGATATCTCATCTTATGTGCAATTATTATAATCAACAAAAGGTTTTTTTGCTAAAGGGTGGTGGCATTCTCTCACAGGTAGGGTGAGTGAACAGTCTGCCTGCAGGTACTAGAGAGTGGCTACAGTGTGTGTTTCTGAGCTCCTAGGCATCACTCATTAAGGTATATGGTCAGTTCATGTTGTTATAAGTATTCATATATCAGTACAACTCACATTGCCGGAAGCAGCAGTAACTAAATCCTGAGAGCCAAGGGAAGCATCTTACAGGATGTTACATGACCTGGGGAGCCCCACTGCACCCTGTCTCATACAGCTAGCACACAGCAGGGTGATTCCTGGCTGCCTGTGAGAAAGACTGTCATATCTGTCCATTGTCTTCATGAAATAGTTTAATTAGAAAATAGATATATGATATTTCCATCTGGCCTATGTATGATGAGGGATTAGTCAAAGAGTGGAAAGGTGTGTCCCCACTCTCAGACTCAAAGCTCTGGAAGATTCACTCTCAGATGCAAGATTAATTCATGATTAATTGCATATATTTTATGAGGCTTTATGTGGGATGTACTTTCACCATCTATTGAACTGTAGATCTGGTCTGAAGTTCAGCTGGAAATGATCTTACTGTCTATCAGTTCTTTCGCTCCAAAGGCCAGAGGATGTATCTGCCTAAATTGCTTTGCACAGGTTCATCTCTCAAGCTGGAGGTTTTTCAGTGGCAGCTAATGGTTGTCATAGGGAGGAACAGAAAGGACTCTTGGACATGCTTCTTTTTAAGCGTCCAGGGAACATTTTCTGGCTCTGCAAAGATTACTTTACAGAGCAATTTTCACCATTATCTGCTGAGAATAAAACCTACTTTACGAAATTAAATTAGCCAGTCTTCCTTCCCAGATTCATTTTTCCTCTCTTAGTGTGAAAACCCATCTCTATTTAGCAGGCCATGTAACCTCTCCTACCTCATTGTTCAAATCATTTAGTAAAATAAAAAGGCTTTAAAAAAGGAGGTTGCAAATATAAACACGACTGCAATTAAGATCTCAACTCCATTACATTAATATAAGTACTTTGCATGGAGTTCATTACGACGCACATCAGGGTTTTAATGTTTTCTCCAGCTAGTGCCATCCTTAGTTAGAAAGAAATGGTGTGCTATAGCAAACAATTGCCGGTCGGGTTGGAAAATAGTTTGAATAGGATTCCATTGTGATTAATTAAATTCACACACGATAAAGTAGGAAGAACTAAACAGTTGTTCCTCAAATTGACAAGCCTATTCGGCAGGCAAAAGTAAGATTTATAACATTGAATTTAAATTTTCTTGATATAATAATACATTATGAAAATTACTCATTTTCCTTCTTTCTGCTAGGAAATGTGGTAAGCCCTCATGTGTGTTTTTTTTTTTTCCTATGTGATAATAGAGGCATAAACAAGGATGAGGAAAATGGAAGGAAGGGGCACTTAATGAGCAAGCACAGGCGTGATAATATGGATAAAAGCCTTTATTTTCTCTCCATTACCCTCAAATTATTTTCTTCAAACATTTTGTCAGACAAGTTGTCTTAGCAGTCAGTGTGTGCCGCCTAGGAGAGGAGGGGCTGGAGATTTTCTCTTTGGGTAACAGCCTCCTTGGAAATCATTGCCCATGTTGCAATGCTGCTTTCCTCTCCTTTCAGCTCTTAGGATAGGCTAGCCCATTCCTCACCTCCCCTCAGCAGGACTATCAGGAAATAACCATTGTCAGCTCCAAGAATAGGAGCAATCCACATGAGCATGAGCGGCATCAGGACTCTACAACTAGCATGTCTGCAAGAGAAATAACAAACTCGGTGCTGGAGACTGTCATTTTCTAGCCAGCCTTCCTCCTCTTTGCTCTATTTTGCCTTTGTCTTGTTCTGCCTCCCCGTGTCATGCTTTGCATCTACAATTTTCTGAGTGTCCACATCCCTCCTTAGCTAGGGCATCAAATTCCTCTTCCTAGCTGCTGCTACCTGAGTCTCAGTCCCTTCTGCTAGCTCTCCCCTCCTCCACCCACCTGGCCTCTTAAATTCTAAGTCTCTCAGTTGCAATCAAGATCCTTGAAGCAAATGAGGAGTGATGGAGCACATCTCTGGAGAGGGTCTTATATTAACTGGCAAGACTCAAGAACTGCTATTAATGAATAAAGGCAGCTCCTGAGGTCAGCCTGCGTTACTAGGGCAGAACATTCAAATAGTCTTTGTCATTGGGAAAATCAGTGAGGGACTCAAGAGCTAGCAAAGAGGTGCTTCCAAGGCTACAGTAGAACTTAAAATAATGCTTCTTTTGCCATTGGCCTTTGTCCCCTCTGTTGCCTGCAGTGAAGCTCAGCAGTTGTCTGAGCTAGTGAGAAAGACAGCCCTGAAGTGGATGATGACAAGATGTAAGCTTTCTTTATTGTTATGAGAATCAAAGAAATGTTTCCCTTTAAATTCCTCAATTTTGGAAGGAAGTGGTTTCCCTAGGGGAATGACAGCTTTTTGATCAAAAGCCTGTGGGTTAAGATAATTATAACAACACCCATTTTATGGAGATGTAGACTTAAGAAGCAGAATTGTCAAATATTTTTAAGATAGAGAGTAATAAAATATAACACAGAGATAATGGACTTGACCCCTAATATTCCTTTAACAGACACTTTGAGAATGTCCAGAAGAAGTGTCCATCAAGCTCCAAGGGTCCCAGCACTGCCCTGTGACTTTTGACCTCTGTGTGTAACCCCACACACCTTGCTTTACAGAAAAGAGTTATCCAAGAATAGAAAGAAAGAGTTAAAAATGTCTCTGAAGTCAACTTTTTAGAGAACTAATAATATGTAAACCGTTTCTCTTGTGGGGTTTTTCAGACTTTGGTGCTAGTTTGTAAACTTAGAAAAAATAATTTCAAAACCTCAGCTTGAAACCTTTTTATATATCTCAGTTGCTGATGCAGAGATGGGGTCCTGGGCAAGTGGGACATTGTTCTAGTTTATAATCCTCATGGACCTCTCAGAAGAAGGTGGTAGGTGAATGCGGCTTCTCTGCCTTGTCTGACTCTTACTTTCCTTTCTATACAAGATTACCTAAGCAGCATGAGCAGGTTTATCACAATTCTTTCCTAGCTGAACTGGTTCAGTGTCTTCCTGCTTGTTGACACTCTTAGCAGAGAAGTGATTTCTTTGTATCTCTTTATTTGTTGTGTAGGCTTTTACAAATGAGACCAAACGATGTTTGTTGAATAAATGAAGGCATCACATGTATACTGCATTCAGTATTCAAGTTTTCATTACTTTCTGTTCTTGAATTTTGATAACCATGGTGCTAGAACCAGTTACTCACAAATAATCAAAAGTCACTGGACTCTTCTTTTTGCTTTCATCCCTAACATACTGGGTGTAGAGTTGTTAGGAGGCCATATAGGGTGCAGATGCCAGTGTACCAGAGTGGCTTAGAAAGCAGCAAGTGTGGAGGTGTAATCATGACACATCCATGCATAGGAATGTTTCTGGTCTGAATGTTCTGTTCTGAAGAGTCTCTGTTGCTAATCCTCAGCATTGATAAGTGAGCAATAGCTTCCTCTCTTCCTGTCAGCTGTGAAATGAAGAGCCTGGTATCTTCTGGTTTCATTTAACTCTTTCATATTGTGCTCCTTTGAAATAGTAGTTTGTCCTTAGCATCCACAAACCTGCCAAGAAAGGCAATTCTTCTGGAGCAGGTGCAATCCATGTACAGAGGGTCATGCAACTAGGTGAGTGGGACTTGGAATGTAGCCACCTAGGGACCCTCAGGAACATCTAAAACTTTTGTGTGTGTCTGTATGCATATGTTTCCATTACTGTATGTATAAGTATGAGCATGCATGTGAATACCAGATGTCCACATCCAGTATGTTCCTCAGTCACTAAGGAATTCACCTAGATTGGCTGGTCAGCTGGCTCCATGACTCTTGTGTTTCCATCTCCCAAGCTCTGTGATTTCAGGCATGCTTTTTACATGGGTGCTTCTGAAGGAACTCAGGTTTTCTCTCTTTTTTTGAGGCATGTCTCAATATAGCTCTGGCCTGTAACTCATGCGGCAGAGACTGTGTACAAAACTTCAATAACTACTGGCTGGTTAGTTTCATCCTTTCTGCTCAGAATAGTGCCCCTCTCCCATATTTAAACTTTGATTTAAAGTATGCCATGAACGTGCTTTATTTCCATTTGTTAATAAAGAGGCTGTTTTGGCCTATTGCAAGGCAGCTTGAGGTAGGCTGGAATTCCAAGCAGAGGTAAAGGAGAAGAAGGGTGGAGTCAAAGAGAAGCTGCAGGCTGCCACCCAAAAAGCAAGATGTAATGAACATAGGTAAAGCCACGGAGCCATGTGGTAATACACAGCTTAATGAAAATGAGTTGAGTTATATTGTAAGAGCTAGTTGAAAATGAGCCTGAGCCATAGGCCAAACAGTTTGTAATTAAATAAGCCTTTGTGTGATTATTTGGGACTGAGTGGCTGTGGGTGGGTCCTGACCTTGGGGCTAAGCCAGGTCAAAAACTTCTGACTACAAAACTTATGGTTCCTTCATGCTGCCCCCTGTTGTCTGCTTGCTAGGTTTAGAGCTGGTGGCCTGATTCTGTTGCTCTTAGGACGTGACTGCTGTAAGCAGCCCCTGTTATTTTTACTTAAAATCATGCCATCTCTTACTTTATTCCTTGCTCCATGGAATTCAATAGCTTTTGCCAGCCTCCCCTGACCACCTTATGCTGTATCTCCAGAAAAGGTCACAGTTCTTGTAAGATGACTTTCCTAGTTGGAAGTAGAGGAAAATGTAAGGCAATGTTCCTTCCTTTTCCCCCAGCCCTGCTCCACTCACCCAAAAGAATACACAGCTAGCCTTGTATTCACCTAGGTAAGTAGGAAAATAGGTGACTAGGTATGATCTACATATTCCTGTGAAAAAGACAACCAGAAAGTTTCCATGCTGGATTCCATGGTGAGATGGGAGATGATATAAAACTTCCCTTGGCTAAGCCACTAGTGAGAAAGTTTGCTTCCTCCCTAAAAACTAAGCAAAGCAAACAGAAGACAGTCTGAAAAAAGGCAGGCATAAAAATACATGCATTTCACATTGGCTTTTAAAAGCAATCTCAGCATTCCTGAACACTCAACTCAAGGGAAAGCAGAGAGACTGTGAACCACATTTGGGAATGTCTTAGTCATTGTTCTATTTCTGTGAAGAGACACCACCACAACAATTCTTAGAAAAGAAAGCTTTTAATTGGGGATGGCTTGCAGTTTCAGAAGTTTAGTCCACGATCAGCATGGCAGGGAGCATGATGTCATGCTGGAGAAGGAGCTGAGAGTTCAGCATTCAGATCTGCAAGCATGAGAAAGACAATGGAATTGCTTCAGCATTTCAAATCCCAAAGCCAATTCCCAGTAACACACTTACTCCAACAAGGCCACAACTACTTCAACAAGACCTTACCTCTTAATCCCTATCAAGTAGAGTCACTCCCTAATGACCAAGTATCCAAATATATGAGCCTATGGGTGTAGGGGGATTATGTTATTAATTTGTAAATAATTGTCCTTGCCTATAAGTTTAATAAAAAGTACTGATTGGCCAAAGGTAGATGGGAAGTGTGGGTGGGGCTACCAGTTTAAGAAGACTCTAGGAACAGGAGAACAGAGCAGAAGGCCAGAGAGAAGCCAGAAGATGCAGAGGACAACTATGCTACTCTGAGAAAAGGTACCGAGCCCCATGGCTGAACAGGATAAGAGTCATGGGTTAGATTAAGGGTAAAGAGTTAGCAAGTTATATGCCTGGGCCTTAGGCCGATCAGCCTAAAACTATCGTAAGCACCTGTGTGTCTCTGTGGGTCTGTGGGTCTTCAGGTCTGCGAGCCTAATCCTTGAGGCTAGGCCTGAAAGTCCAGGCCAGAAACCTCTTACTACATATGGGGATCATCTTACTTAAATCACCACAGAGGGCATCTTGTAGAGATAGCTCTACCACCTTTTCCATGTCACACTCAGTGTCCATATCACATGATCCAGAGCTCTGCTTAGTTCTTGAGAAGGTCTCTATAATGCCCAGGGGCAGGCTTCTGTTTCTTTTAGCAGACTTTGTACATTGCATCCATCTCTGCCCAGTACTCTATAGGGCTGACATCAAGATGGTAAGTTCAGAGTCTGTTCTCCTGTATAACCCTGGTACCTCTCCCAGAGATTTCACAGGATAAGCAGCTGAATAAGTGTCATAAACAGCCTCTTTGCCCGTGGGCAATCAGTCCATTGCGCAAAAGCCTATCACCTCTGAAAGTCTCCTGGGTGTTTTGTACACAGAATATGAGTGGAATGTGTCAATTTTGGAGGTTAACCCAATTGTGGTTCTTTCTTCTTGTAGAGTTTTCCAAGGCCTTGATAAAGCAAAGTGTTCAACAGATGTCATTCCCTCTTTGCTTTTAAGCAAACAACCATGCAGAAAATGACGTTTCATGCTGCCTTACCAGAATTAGCCAACAATCATTTTGGAGAAATTTGCAATGAAGGCTGCTGTAAAAGGAAAATCATGGAGGGGATTAAATGAGATAATATTTGAGAAGTACATAATCAACACTATATAACTACTTGCTAAACAAAGACACTAAATAATAGCATTGTTATTAGTCTTGTCATATTTCAAAACAACATGCAGTCTATTTCCTAAGCATTGGATTTCTTATGAATTAAAGAAAAATAAATCATTTCACACTGTGGAAGTTCCCAAAATATTATATGGAAGTACTCTTGGATGGAGGTTTATTTTATTTAACACCTTTCAATAGGGCAACATCTGGATGTTATCACTGCTTAGCAGGATGAGATGCAGAAATGACAAATTCTGGAAATGCTGTGCATTAGATTCTCTTGTCTTTGCCTGTAATTGCCTTAAAGATATAAAAGAGCCTGATTGTAATAACTTCCCTAGTATAACTATTCTTCATTTCTATTCCATGAGAGAAGATAGCAGGAAGTGGTATCTCTCTAAGGGTATAAGTAAGTAGAGATATAGCTAATCCTGCATCTCAAGGAAGCACTGAGCAGCAGTGTGAAGGGATTACTGGTAATTATATATATATATATATATATATATATATATATATATTCCCTAACCCATTAACTGGAATAATTGTTCCACTAAGAGCCCCATAAGTATTCTAGGCTAGGTGGCCCTAGGTCAGAACGCATTTATTATTTATTTCCTAACGTCCTGTTCTCTGGCGATAGGGATGGAAATTTGGCAGACCAGGTGTTTTCTTGTCAAGAAAGTGAGATGGTTGTTTCATTTTTAATCAGGATCCTTTGCCCTGATAGATAACTCTGAGGAATGCTGCTAGGTATGGAAGGAATTGGGCTCCTGGTGATGTTTGTAGGAAAGAGAGCAAGACATATAGCATTCTGGGATTACATTCCTTGCCACACCAACTTATGCCCTTGGAAGTAAAATAAGTAGGTTAGGATAGTCCCGAGTCATCCTTGAAATCATGGGGCCAAATACAATGACCACTCTAGTAGCTACCCTTCTGTAGCTGCAACAAAATCGTGGACAAATCAACCTAAGGAAAGAAAGGGATTTGGCTTACAGTGTAAGGGTGCAGTCCATTACAGACGGGCAGAAATAGAGGCAAAAATCTTGAAGCAGCAGGTGGTAGTGCATCTGCAATCAGAGAGCAGAAAGCAGAAGGATGCTGGTATTTGATTCCTTTTCTTCTTTTCACTCAGTCTACGACCCAAGGATATTCTGGTAGCACCTTCATTCAGGGTGAATCTTCACCCCTCAGTTAAGGATATTCTTGGTAGCTCCCACATTCAGGGCAAGTTTTCGTTCCTCAGTGAAGCCTTTCTGGAAACATCTTCATAGATGCACCGAGACATTTGTTTCTATGATGATTCTAAATTCTGTCAATTTGGCAGTCAACATTGAACACCACAATTGGCAAGCAAAATGTAATAGCTTTTAAACAATGATTTTAGTCTTTTGTTTTTATTCATGTACACAATGTATCCTGATTATATCTAACCCCCACCCTTTTCCAGTATCCCCCGACCCTGTGTAGTATTTCCACCTTAAAACTCTCTGTAAAATAAATAAATAAATAAATAACCCACAAAGTCCAATTAGAGCTACTTCTTTGTACATGGATGTGTGATTCACTGGAGTGTGTGCAGCCTGCCAGTGACCACAACCCCAGAGAAAAATGACTGTTCCTTTTCCTACCACCGTTAGCCGCACTAACTCCTCAGCTGGGCATGAGCCTTATGAGTCCTCTTTCATCCATGGTAGCATGTTGACTTGGCTTCATTTTGTACAGGTCTCTTGTAAATAATCACCACAAGATCACTGCTGTGATTTCTTAAGTGTAAAAATGTCAAGAAGATATGGTTTTTATTGCCTTCCTCCTATGTCCATGACCCATCTTCATGGGCTATAGGTGTTTTAGAAATAACCATCACAAAAATCACTGCTGTGATTTCATCAGTGTAATGTCCATGTCTAGAAGACAATAGTTTTCATTGCATTTTTCCTTATACTTCAGTCCTTATATTCTTTCCATGACCTTTTCCACAATTTCCCCTAGCCCCACAGGGAGATGAGAGAACACTGATAATCACGGATTGTCATCAACCAGCAGCCATGAGTCTTATAATTGATGGCTGCCCACTTAAAAAAGAAGCATCTTTGACCAAGATCAAGGTCTGCTAGCTGGGGCTGGAAAGTTGGATCAGACGATCAGAGCATTAGCTGCTCTTCTAGAGGACCCAGGTTCAATTTCCAGTATGCACATAGTAGCTTACAACTATCTGTAACTCCAGTTCCAGGGTATTCTACACTCTCTTTGGGCCTCCATGGGCACCTGTCCTGCGTATGGAACACAGCCATGAATGCAAGCAAGATACTCATTCATATGCATTACAAAAAGTAAAGATCTGGCCTTAGTTGTCAGAATAAACACAAATATTTTAGACAAAGGTGGTTTGACAGCAAACAACAAAGGCTTCCTCTCTGGGGCCTGTAATCTCCCCATTCATAAAGCTTTTCAAGGCTTCTGAGCAAGTTTATGTTGTAATGAAGTTTCTTGGTCCCGGGCAGCCAGAGGTCCAGACCCACAGACCTGCAGCTGCAGACCCCTTAGCCAACCGCCACTGCTCAGGCCCCAAAAATGATTCAGACACTTATATTAACTTTATGCTGTTTGGCCTATGCCTCAGGCACATTGCTAACTTGCTCTTACATCTTAAATCAACCCATTTCTATTAATCTGTATGCCACTTGGCCCGTGGCTCACCTGTGTTCCTTACATGTTGCTCCTTTGGGCTTCAGCTCGGTCTGTCTGACTCCGCCCTGCTTCTACCTATGTTGTGATTTCTCCTCCTACTTTTTCTATGGTGCCTGTCAAGAGCCAAAACAGCTCCTTTATTTAAAGACTGATATTCACAGCATACAGAAAGGCATTCTCACATCAAGTTTACACTATGAAACGAGAATAACAACAGTTCCCTCCCATTGAGCCAGCCTTAAATTCAATCATAAAGTGATTGGTTGTCCCCACAATAGTCTGTCACAATTGCATCAGTAGGCACACCCTTCCTGGAAGCTCTGTATTGTAGTACAAAGTCCACTGCTGGGTTAGTTCATTGATTGCCTGCACCTGTACGACACCTCTCAGCGCTGTGGAAGCTAGCCAGCAGAGTCTGCAGATCAGCCATATCTCTTTGTCCTGCGACCGTGCTGTGTCTTCAGTAGCAGGGTCTTATCATTTAGCTTATCATTTAGGAAACCAGGAACAATGCCAATGGTCTTGTTGCTTGGGAGAAAGGGGGAAACTTTAGGGACTTAAACTAACAACTTACAAAGAAGTAACTCATTCCTGGTATTGAGATTTTCATTTAATTTAATTAAATAAATTTAATTTAATTAAATAAAATTTCATTTAATCATTAATGTGTTCTGGGGGAAACATTCATCTCCCCATGAAGGTACCTCTGTTCAAACTTCTTTGAAAAGACTTACATTTTTAATTAGCTTAAAAAGCTGTGGGTTTCCATAATAGCTTTTCATGCATCCTTTACTTATTAGTTTTTGCTTTACTTATTTATTTTTGAAGCTATTGTGAATAAAGCAATTTCCCTGATCTCTCTCAGTCATCGGCATATACAAAGGTTGCTGATCTTGTGTGTCAATCTTGTATCTTGTCATTTTGCTAAAATTTGTATCAGTTCTAAGTGTTTTCTGGTGGATTCTTTGGGGTCTCGTGTACAGAATCACAACATTGACAAATAGAGATACTTCGACTCCTGTCTAATTGTTTCCACTAAGACTTCAGTACTTAACAGTAGAAATGTTTTGAGTTTTTTCCTGTTTAATATAATGTTGGCCTAGGTTTTTCATATACAGCCTTTATTATGCTGAGACCATCCATTCTGAGGTTTGTTTTGTTTTTCAGAACTTTAACATGAAGGGATGCTAGATTTTTCTCAAAAGCCTTTTCTGTGGCTCTGATGTCTTAATGCAGGCATATGGAGCTACAAACTTTCCCCTTAAGATTGTTTTCATTATATTTCAAACATTTTGGCATATTGAATTTTCATTTTCATTTGATTCTAGAAATTGTTTAATTTCCTTCTATATTTCTTCAAGGATACATTCATCATTCAATTGCATGTTGTTTAATTTCCATGAATTTGTTTATGTTATAGGGTCTCTTCTGCTGTTAATTTATCATCTTAGATAGAATATAAAGAACTATTTCAATTTACCTATACTTACTGAGATCTGCTTTTTTCCTAATATATGGTCTATTTTAGAAAGGGTTCTGTGGTCTACTGAGAAAAATGTCTATTCTGTGGTATTAGGAATGTACATTTTATAAATGTCTGTTAAATTCATTTAATCTATAATGCCATTTAATCTACATATTTTATGTTTAACTTTTCTTAGAAAGAACAGTCAGTTGGAAAGAGAAAGGTATTAAAGTCACCCACTTCTATTGTGCTGGGGCTAATCTGAGATGTTTTATTTAATAACATTTGTTTTATAAAGTTTAGTGCACTTGTGGTTGGCATGTATGTATTTAGAATCATTTTGTTCTCTTGAAGAAATGTTCTTTAATTTATATGACCATCTTTGTTTTTTTCTCATGAGGATTAGATTGAAGTCTGTTTTTGTCAGATATTCAAACAGTGGCACCTGCTCGGTTTCTAAGTCCATTTTTTGAGACACCTTCCCCCATCCCTTTAGTCTAAAGTTGTACATGTCTTTTGTGGTGAGCTATGTTTCTTGGAGGGAACAAATAGATGTTTTCTTGGGCTTTTTGACACAATTTACTACTCAGTATTTTTTGATTGGGGAATTGAGACCATTAATATTGGAAGTTATTACTGAAAGTTATGTATTGATTCTTGTTACTTTATAGTGTTTGGATTTTTTTTCTTTACTTGTCTTGCTTAACTATGATCCTCATGTGGTTTATTCTTGCCTGGGGCTTTGTTGATGGGTTTGCTTTCTCTCCAGTCAGAAGGATTCCTTTAAGTATCTCCTGTAGAGCTGATTTAGTGTTCACCCTATTAGAAAGCATTCTTTACTATACTGTATCTTGTAGACTTCAGATAGCTTTGTTGGGTATATATAGTGTTCTGGTTTGTGAGTTGTCTTTCAGAGCTTGGAATACCTCATTTCATGTGCCTCTTTTAAAGTTTGAATAATCTGCTCTCATCATCTGATGGGTTTACCTTCACACTTGACTTAATGTTTATTGCCACTTTAATGCACATTCTTGTTTTGTGTATTTAGTGTATTAATTAATTAATTTTTGTACTTAGTGTGTGAATGCATGTGGCCTGTGTATGTGCAATCACATATGCAAATACGTGCATTCTGTATTATGTACAGAAGTAGAAGATTGCTTATTGGAGTCTCTTCTGTAGATCCCTGAGGTCGAAGTTAGGTTGTCAGCTTTGGTTGCAAGCTCCCTTTCCTATTTACTCAACTCACCAGAGATAGTATTTGATTGAATCAGTATGATGGGAGTGTTTTGTTTTGTTTTTTTTTTTTTTTTTTTCTGGTGTTGTCTGCTTAGTGTTCTAAATGCCTCTTGTATCTTGATTGGCATCCCTCCCCAAACTCTGGATATTTTCCTATTATAATCCATTTTTTTAAAAAAATTATTCCTATAGCATGAGATTCCAGTACTTCTATGTCTATAACTCATAGATTTAGTCTTTACAAATATTAGTTGTATCTTGGAAGTTTCTTAATAATTTACCTTTGTCCTTGTTGGTGACTCTTATTCTCCCATCTCGTCTTCAAGCTCAGATGCTCTGTTCTTTCTATGATCCATTCTGTCAATGAGATGTTCCACATATTTTTTTATTAGATGTACTATAATTTCCACATCCAGAATTTTTAGGTTTTGCTTTAGTTTTTGTCTTTGTTAAATTCTTTCATATTTTGCATGACCCTTATTATTCCACTCAGTTATTTGTGTTGTCAATAGCGGGCTTATTTTACTTATTTGAATCATTCTTTTAAGTTCTTTGTGATTTTTGTCTAACTTATCTTCACTAGATGCTGATACTATAGCATTAATTTCTGGAGGAATTATGCACTCTTAGTTTTGCTTGTTTCTTATGTCACTGCACTCGGATTAATGCTACTGGAGTTATTTCATTATTTAGGATTATTTTAAGACAACTATAATTTTTTATGTTGAAGTATTTATGTTGCTCAAGTAGGACTCAGATATGGTAGAGTTGAGTTATAGTTCAGATAGTAGATTCCCAGGACAGTACATGAGTTCAGGACGCATAGTATGGGCTCTATATTATCTCCTGAGAAGAATACTGAGAAGTACCACAGCTGTTGGATATTACCATTGTGCAAACTTCATACTAACTGATCCATAACAGCATCTCCCTTGTTGGAGGACAAACTAAAAGAAGAGTATAAAGTGGGTTCAGATTAGTAAATAAGATTATGATTGGTTGGTTAATAAATAGGTTGGGTAAGGATGGGGATAAGATCCACTTCTTTTTTTAAAATCTAGATAAGTAAAGTAATGAGAAGGTGAAAGTTGAGAGGGTGTTAGAGCCCATATCTGAAGGTTGTTACAGCTGTGAGAGGTTGTAATAAAGAAGTGAGAAGAGGTAAGAACAAGAGAAAGAATAAGAGGAGAACTATATGGGATATGAGTGGAGGGTCCAGTGAAAAATGAAGCACACACAGTAACTGTAAAACTTGACTGAAAACATATACTGCCGAAAGTGAAACCATAAAGCAACATATGTGCAAAACTGGAAAGTAGATAGTAGGAAATAAGTAATAAAAGGAATGATGTTTCCAGTGTCAATTCCTGGCACAGCTGAGTGGAGCTGAAGGTGGAGTTCTCAGGTCACTCTGACTTTGTGCGGCTCTACTTGGGTGTGGGGGGCAGGATCAGGAGGGAGAGGCTCGTCTCTGTAGCCTCTGTGTTCTTTGTGGTTCTAGCTTGTGAGGGAGGTGATGTTATAAGTTCTTTCTCAGTTATCTAAAACCCTTGTCCTCTGTGTATCCACTTTGGTCCAGTGGATCTAGGGTATATGAGAACAGCAACTCCCTTGAGGTTTCTACTGCTTCCTCAAGCCAACGATTGTCATTTAAGTCATCCACTTTAGGAGGATGGCCAAACTGTGTGAGACTTTCTTTGCACTAAAAGATGGTTTAGATCAACTATTGGCAGTCGTTTCAAGTTGGTAGCTAATACTGGCATGCTTTGATATATGTTTAAAAATAATTAAAGCAATGAAACAGTATAGAATTAGGGAGCGGAACATAGTAATTTGGACATGGGGAAATGTAATACTGTTTGAAAATTACGAACTAATTAAAAGGTATTTACCACTTAGAAGTATAAAGAGACCTTAAGGAAATAGGCATAAAGCATAAAGATGCAGGAGTAGACATTATTGAGAGGTCTTAAGTCGAGTATGCAAAGAAGGACCCAATCTGATAAATCTCCTGCCAGGGCCAGCACTGTAATGTGCCTAGTGAGCAGCTAAGACAATGCAGGCCTCACCGTCCAGCAGGAAGAAGCTTGCTAGGGTGAGGGGACAGTCACAGCAGTGTTCCTGACACTAAGACTCCTGAACCCTGACGGTCTGTTGCTAAGGAAGCTTCTCAACATTTAATAAGAGGGAAAGTCCTGAAATCAGAAGACACGCCTCTCTCATGACTTTTCTGCCCAGTGCCCATAGTGATAAGCCTAGCACTATACCCACACAAGAAATCTGTTATGTGTTCAGCTGCAGGATCACCAAACAAAAAAGAAAGGTATATGTGAGGCTTAACGACAAAATCAGCAACTGATACAGATGGCGAAATAAAGGTTGTTTTAGGAAAAGAAGCTTTCTTTCTTTTTTTTTTGTACTCCATTTTTAATTTTTTAAAAACTTTTTTAATTGAAAATAGATTTTTTTATGCAATACACTTCTCCTACTTGCCCCACTTCCTCTCCACCTTCCCTCGCATCTAAATCCATTCAATGAACAGGCATCTAAGGAATAAATTAATTAAAAACAAACAAATTGGAATATGATCATGCAACCAGACAACACAAGGAGTCCCCTACACACACACACACACACACACACACACACACACACACACACACACACACACACACACACACACACACACACCCCACAAACATTAAAAGAAAAGGCGCAAGACGTACATACAGAGAGGCACGCCTTCGCCTTCAGACTCCAAGCTTTCAGAGGCTGCAGGGATTAAGAAGCAGAGATTGGTGCGCTGGCCATGGTCCTGAAAGGGTTCCCTTAGGGCTGAAGGAAGTGGTAACCAGGTAAGTATGGTTGAGGAGAATACGAAGAAGGGGGGATTGGTGTGAGCTTTGGTGTCCATCATAGGCAGGCAAAATGACAGTCGGGTTTTTCAGGATGGTGACATACTCTGTTTAGAAAAATTATGTCTATTCATGATGCCCATGGAATATCTTGGCAAAATGAAAATTTACTAGATAAAGCCAGAAGATTAAACTATGAACAGGGGCTATGGATTTCTAGAAAAACCCATATACCGGGAAAAAGAACTAAAAATTACCTTTTAAAAAAAGAGTTAAATTTTCCTTCTGTTTTCTAATTTATATTTTTTATTGATTCCTTGTGGATTTCACATCATCCATCTCTATCCCACTCATCCCTCCATCCCTTCCCATCTGCCCTCTATGCTTGAAACCTCCTCCTCCAGGATAAAACAAAATGAAATCTAAAAGAAAAGATAATAAAAAGAAAGAGACAAAAGAATCTCATTGTGGATGCTGTTGTATGACACAGTAAGTCATACAGTATGCACTTCAGTCCACATATCATTACTTGCAAATATTCATCACAATGAGTCATTGGTCTGTTTCTAGACCTCTGGTTGTTTTGTGTCATGGAGACCTTGAAATTTTGGGTCTGCACATCCCACCACCCCCTCACATGCTCCATCAGATTATAGATGGGGGTGAATGATGGGAAGGACCAACTCATAGCCCTTGGTCTCAGTCTGGGTGGTTGCTGGGTTGGTCACCTCACCAGCATCCTGCTTCCTCAACACCAGGATGAGCTCTCCAGTACCACCCCAGCTACCTCACCCTATGTAATAAAGAGCAAGGGGCAGGGCTGTTTCTCCTGTTCTTATGTCCTTGAGGTCCATTTGCCCACACCTGCACCACCAGGGACACCTCTACTATGTTGCTCACCCAAGGTGTAGGGGCCACTCTGCAGAATGCTACAGCTGGTAAGAGACAGGAGCTGGCTCTCTCATTCTTGTGACCCTGCAGGCATCTCTCCCACCTGCCACAGGCCTTGAGGAGTGTGTGCTTGGGGTAGGATTTCTCTCCTTCATCCATACCACCACATGACAGATGAAGACCATAAAAATCTAAGAAAAAGTGAGGGATATGGCTCAGTGGAGAGTAGATGACTAGCAAATTTGAGGTCCTAGGTTCAATCCTCAGTAATCTAAGACAAAAAATGATATTAAAAACAGGTAAGGCTGGACACTTCATCTTTAAAAAATAAAATAACTTAAATAAGGGCTCAGAAGATTAAGTGTCTTCTGTGTATGTGTGAGGACCTGAATTTCAACCCATGTTAAAATCCCAGGTGGCTATGTGCTCTTGTAACCTTAGCTCTCCAATAGAGTGTATACATGGAGACAGATCCTGAAGTTCATTTTCCAACTAGCAGAACCAAATTGAAGAGCTTCAAGTTCAGTGAGACCTTGTTTTATAAAATAAATGTGGAGAGCAACTGAAGAAAAATACCTAACCTTAGACTCAGGAGAGTGTGTGCAGGTATGCACACACATACATACATACATTCACACACACGTACACACATACATACATACTCACACATATACACACACATGCATATACGCATACATACATACACACACATTCACACACGAATACACACACATACATACACATGCACATGCACATGCACACACATGCATACACACATACATACACACACATATACATATACACACATGCAGACGCATACACACATGCATACACACATACATACACAACATACATACCTATGCACACACACAGATACACATACACACCCATACACACACATACACACAGATACACACACATGCACACACATGCACACACACATACATACACATATACACACTTTTTCTCTCTCAAATTAAATAAAAAGCCAGGATTAGAATTTAGTTTATGCTTCATATCACAACAAATGGAGTTTTCCACAGTAAGCACACCAGGAAGCATGGTATTTTACATATTGTAGCATTTTATTGCAGGATGATTGGACATAAAGAATTGAACAGGAAGATGGTGTGACTAATGGTCTGGAAATCCAGAAAACAAAAAACCTCCCCTGCCCCCCCCCAAAAAAAACCTAAGAAAGAATGAAACAAAGGAAGAAAGAAACTGTTCCTCTAGGACACATTTCTGTGTCACATATATGGCACTTAATAATTTAACGTTAGACTGTGATCACCGTGACGAGGTAGCTGACATGGATAACGTTTAAAACACAAGTCTTTGCTTTCCTCTCATGGTTTGAGTGCAGAGCCCTTGGCTCCATCAAGCCCACGATGAGACAGAACTTGCTGATGGTGAGAGTGTGTGGCGGAGGCTATTCACATCATGGCAAACAGGAAGCAGAGAGAACAAGAGGCCTTGGCAAGATACGGATCCCAAGTGCACACCCAATTACCTACTTCCTTCAGAAGTTACCTCTCCCATAATAGTACATCAGCTTGGGACCTAACCTTTAATGATGAGCCTGTTGGGACAAGTATTTCCTATTCAGGTGAATTTTGAATTTCATACATACCCAGTTGCTTTCTATATATATCTTTGATTTCTTCTGTACTTATTTTCTAGAGGATAGGACAAATAACACATTTTCATGTTTTAATAACAATTTGTCAACAAAGACCTTTCTTTTTTAAAAAAAATTTTTTTTTTCTTAAGCATCCTGTGCATTACCACAAGTTCAGGTGATCTTTAAAATTTAGAAAAAACACACAGCTCCTGTTCTTCAGGTGAGCATGACATTTAAATGAATGAAAATCCAGAAAGATCCCACTATAACAAAATTTGGTTGGATACTTATAGTAAGAGTCTATTGCCTATGTAGATCCTTTGATTTTGAGTGAATGTGTGAACTAAGAAGCCAGTGAGTACTGTTTGCATTTCTTATCATAAAATGGTGGCTGTTCAGAACTTCAGCTGGGCTTGTAGACAAAACATAATAGAATGCTTCACAGATTGTATGGAGCTGTACTGAAGGGATGTCAGACCTTCTAATGCTTCATAAACTCAACAGGAATTTGGGAAGAATACATTAATCTTTCACAAAACCCTTTGAAGATAGAGGTGCCAGCAGAAGTGTTAATTGCTATTATTGCCCCCCGACCTTTTTTACCTTTTCTTTTGCTGTTATTTCAGTGATAAAATATCTTAACTTCAAGGGAAATTATTGTTCTTTATAGGAGAATTTTTAATAAAGTAAAATCTTAGTAGATGTGTGTATGGGAAAATAACTTCTTTCAAGTTTCGTTTTTATCATCCCTAGAGGACAGACATGTGTCATCCATCTATTCTGTATGGTGTCTAACAACAACAACAACAAAGATCTTTTTGTCACTTTTTAGGTATGTCAACAAGGGTTGGTTTGTCTTTGAGAGACAAAAATGTATTTTTAAAATATTTGGCAGGACTCCAAATCTGCAGGATTAAAAAACAAAACAAAAAACAGAACTAGTTGGCTGAAGAGACTGGCATTGTAAAATAGTCATAATAAGAAATTTTAGAAAATAATGTGCCAGAAATGCTGATATTACCTCAAATTATCCCCAATATTTTGAGTCTCCTCCTTTCAGAAGCACTTGCACATGCGAGGTGATATGACCTTATGTCACATCCTAAACAAAGAGAAGAGTGTAAGAAAAAGGTGAGACACATCCTCCAGAGCTGTCTGTGTTGGTGTATGCAAGGCCCAGAGAGTCAATGAGTTGGAAACTATTGTGATAAGACGAAGAAAATCAGTCTAACGCTATCACACCCACATAACTTGGGAAACACTAAACCATTTTGGAGCATTTTCAAATTTAGAATTTCTGTTATGTTGTATTGCTTGGGAAAAACTAAAAAATCATACTTGATAGGCAATCACTGGAGGAAAAAAAGCAAATGGGAACAGACACACACACAAATGCATGCACACACACATACGCACACATACATACAAACACACACACATGCATGCACACATACATACACACGTACACACACATACATACATATGCACACATACACGTGCATGCACATACACACACATATACACAAACACACATGTTCACGCACACACATACACACGCACACACACACATACACACACATACACACACACACACACACACACACACACACACACACACACACACACACACACACACACACACACACACCATTCCTTTCTCTGTCCCTTGTTTTGGTAGCTCTAATCAAAGGTCAAAAACAAATCCAACCTCCACCTACCCCCACCAGTTGTTTCTTTTCTTCTCTTTCTTTGTCACAGACAACAATAGCCTGAAATATTTGTTACTTTCCACATTTTTCTAATCAGTGTGATTTGTTGTCAGAAAAGAAAAGGAAGAAGTAGTAGATAATGAGCAGCTGTAAAACAGAGATGGCCCTATTCCTGCTACAGCTTCTAGACCAGCTGCTCTTCAGCTGTGTGTGTGTGTGTGTGTGTGTGTGTGTGTGTGTGTGTGGGTGGGTGTGTGTGTGGGTGTGTGTGTGGGTGTGTATGTGTGTGTGTGGGTGTGGGGGTGTGTATGTGTGTGTGGGGGTGTGTGTGTGGTGTGTGTGTGGGTGAGTGTGTGGGGTGTGTGTGTGTGGGTGAGTGTATGGGGGTGTGTGTGGGGGGGTGTGTGGGGTGTGTGTGTGGTGTGGGGGGGGAGTGTGTGGGGTGTGTGTGTGTGGGTGAGTGTGTGGGGGGGGTGTGGGGGGGTGTGGGGGGATGTGGGGAGGGGTGTGTGTGTGTGGTGTGTGTGGGGTGTGTGTGTGTGGGGTGTGTGTGTGTGGGTGTGTGTGTGTTTGGGTGTGGGGGGGAGTGTGTGTGGTATGGTGTGTGTGGGTGAGTGTGTGTGTGTATGTGTGGTGTGTGTGTGTGTGTGTGTGTGTGTGTGTGTATTACGTCACTTTCCCATTTCATTTCTTCCCTTCATGCTCTCCTTCTAACTTCTCCTGTAACTCCCCACTCATTCACAAAGTGATACGGCTTTTTTTACTTTGATTATTATTGCTACACATATATGTGTATGTGTGCACAAATATATAAATAAAACCTGCTGAGTTCATTTTTGGTTTTTATGTGCATATGGTTTCAGGGCTGATCACTGATAAGCAGTTAGGGGCGCATCTCTGGAAGAGGCTAGATCTTCCCTCTCAGTAGTTGCCTGTAGCTCTTTGTCTATGGGTGGGAACTTGTGAGATTTCTCTCCTTTCGTGGTAGTATGTCTATGAGCATTGTCATTTTTCCTGTCTGGTTTTGCAACTGTTTCTAGGAGAGACTGTTTCACAGCAGACCTGCTGGTATTCTGTCCACTGAAATCTTTCTGCCTACCCTTCTGGAATGTTCTTTGAATCATGGGTGCAGAAACTGAGATGTATCCACTGGACCTGGAATCCCATGATCCGTTTTTCACTCCTTTGTGTCTAGCTCAACCTTCTTTTTAAACCAGCTGTAAATCGTCAATTTATTTCTCTAAGCCTCAGATATAACTTCATTCTGCCTGGTTTTCCTTCCTTTATTTGTATTATGTGTCAATACAACTTCCTTGGTTCCCTAAGTCTTCTCTGTGGTGCTTGTTAAAGAAAAATGCAAAATCCCTATATCACATCAGAAAAACTACCTGAAATGGAACAGAAGAAAAACAAAAATTAAGGAACTATTCTATTGCTACTGATCTCATAAACTTTTGGTTCTATTTTTATTACCTTTTCTTACTTATCTTTTTCCTAAGGTATAAATTTTATATCAAAATTTATAATATTAATCTATACACATATATTAAACTTTTGTCATAATATTTTCATATAGAGTACTAATTCTAGAAAAAAAAAAGACTTCATATAGCTTCCTGTGTATTGTTTCAGGTTTGAACCTCTATCAGTTTTCTGCACTGATGATGCCTAACTACATACAACCTTTGAAGTCTCCAAAAGGATGATGAGGCCCCATGATGATGATTTCACATGGACTATGACAATGCCATTAAGCTGACAAATACCACCTAAATATTGGCTTTGAACTACAAGTTGCTCAGGAAAATTTTGAGATGGCTATCTAAGATGATCCAGTCCCACAGACTATTCCATCAGGACTTGAGAGAAACCCTACACTTTCACTTTATGCAGAGACCCAACAACAAATGATACAACTACCTCTCCCAGGACTTGACAGTTAACCCACATTTTTCTTTGCCGGATCCCCTAAAGATGCCTTCACCCCTAGATATTTAAGAAAATAGTGCACACATTCCCAAGAGTTGGGGTGGGTGGTTTTTGGCCATTCAGTGGGTTATGAATAATTGTCACTATGTTTAGGGTGGTTGGTTACAAGTTGCTATTGGTAATGGTCAGGAAAAAAGTGAAAAAACAGGAATTGATTGAGGGTTATTGTTTGAAAAAAAGAAAAAAGTGGATACAAATATGATAGGATAAAAGGTTAGATTATTGAATCTATTCTGAAAAGAAGAAAGGGAATATTAATTGATAGGAAAAGGGGTTAATTATTGGATCTACTCTGAAAAAGAAGGGAATATGGATATGATAGGACAAAATGATAGATTGTTGAATCTACTTTTAAAAAAACTATTAATTCTAAATATTTTCATTGGATTGGATTTCTGTATATTGTATATAAATTGTGTATATTGATACAAAGTTGAGATTAATTTTGGAATTGTACATACATTTCTGCTCTTGTTCAATATATTATACTTATACAGCTCATTTAACAGTGCAATGCAAATTACTAGTCCTTAAAAATTATTATCACCGACTAATTAGGTATAAAAATGTAGTTAGTAGTTAATCGTTAAAATCAAACTTATAATCATATATGTTTTCAAGGTCAAACAGATATATTTTAGATAAACAGGTCAAATGCTTCAGAGATCTACAGAATATGGCATTTAAGATGTTTTAATAACATAGGTTCTTTTTATTTTTATGCCAATGGAACACATCTGCCTCTTGTAGCACCAATCTATTTTAGAGAGGATAATAGGCAATAGTGAAACTCCATATGGGGTTTACTTTCTTTGTGGCAAAAGTTAGCCAACAGTTGTGCCTCAACTGTTGACTGTATGATGCCCAAGATAGACAAGCAGGACACAGAATAAAGGATTGTGAAATTCTTCAGAGACAAGGTAGGACATCCCTTTAGAAAATCCTGCTATACCAATAAATCTGCCAGATAAGCTAGGCCTGTAGGCTAAAAATGGATGCCTAAACATTACTGAGGAACTTTGGGTGACTGTCTAGGCACCAAGCTGTTTTGGTCATTTCTCACATTTTTTTGGAGGTCACTTGCTTGTATTCACTGTTTACTCAATTGATATTGTTTACAGGTCTCTGATGAATTTGAAGACAAGACAGATATAGCTACAGATTTCCTAAGTACATATTCAGAAAAGAAACTGATTAAAGAGATGTAAAGTGTATAAATTTGAGAGACATCAAAAGATAGTTTTTGGTTGGTAATACAAATTAGATAAAAATTGAATTAGGTACAACACTTTGGAGTCACCAAAATAGGATAAATAATGACATATAGTCTCTGAATGTTTCAATTGTTAATGAACTAGACTCTGTTGATGTAATTATTGCCTGTATATATTGTATATAGTTATTGTAGTTATTGTATATAGTGTTTAATATATGAGTTAAAACACTTTTAAAAATTTTGACCAAAAAAAGGGGGAATGTGGTGATATACTGTATAGACTCTAAAGAAATAAAGTTTGCCTGAAGATCAGGGGACAGAGCCAGCCGCAAAGTTAGCCATAGAGGTCAGGAAGTGGTGACACACACTTTCAATACTAGCACTCGGGAGGCAGAGGCAAAGATCTGTCTGGATCTCTGTAAGTTCAAGGTGAAGCAGAGACAGGCAGTGGTGGTGGCAGCAGGTCATACCTTTAATCCCAGCACTTGAGATCCCAGGCAGCTGTTCCCAATACTTGGGAAACACACGTGCCTTTAATCCCATCACTAGGAAATTTGAACCAGGGAGTGATATGGCTGGGCACAGAAAGAAGATATATAAAGTGGGAGGAGACCACCCTTCTATTTCATCTTCTGATTAGCTTTTTCAATTCAGTCTGAGGACTCATGGAGACAAGATTTCAGCCTGAGGAGTTTGCTAAGTGAGAAGTGGCTGTGGCTTGTTCCTTTGTCTCACAGAACTTTTAGCATTTGCTCCAATATCTGGCTCTGGATTTTTATTAAAAGACAAATTAGAATTCATGAAACACTTCTACATACATGTATCACAACTGAGTAGTTTAATGAATATAAATACATTGTTTCATAAAATCAAGTGTTCAAGATCAAGGTGCCAGTAAGTTTGGTGTGTCTGAATTTTAGGGCTTCATTTTATTCCTCTCCCTAGATGCTGGTGGTTCATGGGAAATCTTTGGTATTTCTTGAATTGTAGACAGATTCTTTTCTTTCTGTCTGTTTGTTTGTCTTCAAACTTCTGCTTTTATTTTGATATGAGTCTATTGGACCAATGTCCATTGTAATGGTTTTATTTTAACTTAATGTTTCTGTAAAGCTCTACTGCTAAATAATGTCACATTTTGAGGTCATGAGGACAAGCACTTTAATATAAGGTTTGACAGACACAGTTCAGTGTACAATGAGTCTACAGGATAACTGTACTGAGAAATGGAAATGCAGGAAACAACCTAAAAGCTGGGCATTTTGTATTGTGGTACATGTGAATGGAAGCTATTTTTGTTAGTTGTCTCACTAAGAATCTGTCTAAGAAATCATTATTTCCATCTCAGGTAAGTTTTTGTATCACCTTCCTTATATCTATAATCTTGCACACATATTTCCTTGCACTATAGTTATATATATATATATATATGTATATATATATATAATTTATTACTAATAAAACTATAAACTCTTGAAAGTAGTAACTATTCACTCTTTGTTTACATTTCTTGGCCTAGCACAGTACCTGTATGTAGTAAATATCCAGTAATTGCTACTAACTCTTTGAAATCCATCCAGGCTTATAGTTACAGAGTTTAAAATTCTGTTGTTAATTATTATACCATATCAACAACAGGAAGACAGTGTTGTGATATAAGGCAAAACAGCACCAAACTTTCAGTGACTTAATACGATGAGGCTCATTACTTGAAGGTCTTACAGCTACCTAAAGTGGTCATACCCTGTGTGGGAGCAAAGCATCCTGGGCAACTCAATTTTATTTCCATTTCATTGGGTGTTATGGGGCTTTCATGGCAAAGGAAAACATCAAGAAAGAACTTTCCTGAGTTTTCAGTGCTTTACATAGTAAGTAATAGTTCAGTTTGTTGGACAAAAACAGTTACATGCTTTTCTCAACTGCAAAAGAGGATAAAAAACATCGTCTATGCCCCAGGAAGAGACAGAAGACTAGAAATGCTACCAGACTCTAGAAATGTCCATATGACGCAATTTTATTTTAATCTTCAGAGTATTCATTGGCCTTAGCACTCACTAAGTACTTACTACATGCCAGTCAGTGCTTTAGATTCCAGACCTAGCCAGAGAAGATAGACCAGACATTACATTTACATGTGAAGCAAGAGTAACAGTGGTGACCAAACACATAGGATGGGTGTGCCCAGAATATACGCAGTAAAGAACAAGATTTAAAGGTAAAAAAATAACTTCCCTGTAGACTAAGGGCCAATTGCTCTAAGAATCTTAATCATGTATTGCAAAATTAGTGTTCACATTTGCTTCCCCATAGAATTAAAAGGTGTAGTATCATCACTCTTATTTGAAATAACCCAGAAATTAATTGAACAGGACATTTAAATAATTTGGAACTTCCAATACACAATTTCGGTTTTTAAGGTCAAGTCGTGAGAAAATTAGTTCATATATCATATTATTAAAAGATAAGAAAATTTAAAATGGAAACACATGTGCTTTTTATTACTTTATTGCTTATAATAAATCACTTCTAGCATACATGCACTACTGATTCTGTGGTTTGAGCAAGGCTTGGTGTGAGGAATTCGTCTGTGGCTTAAGTTTATTTGACTAGAGTATCCAATATGTCTCTTCTGTTTATTGGACAGACTATGTCACTGGATGAATAGAATCACTTGGGTTCTCCATGAATCCTCTGAAAGTAATTAGCTAAGCTTCCACACAGTAGGTCAGCTGGTCAGTTTCAGGAACATTCCCAAAAGATCAACCCAATATTAAGGTGCTTATGGGCTCTTTGCTTGCATCATACATGTTAATGTATCATATATGAAAGCTACTCATGTGGCCAATAAGGAAAGTCATGATTCATTATGCGTTACTAGTCCTTTCTGCTACATCTGTATGGTCCCCAGTAGGCACTATTACTCCTATTGAAACAATTCACTCTGTTCTTGCTGAGGCCTCCCTCCTACCCGTAAGACTGATTCCACAATATCAGCAGGCCTCAGGAGCTAGAATGCTGTCATCTGTATCCAGACAAGTGGAAATGGAATTCTTTCTGTGTGGCTGCTTTCAACCCCGGAATCTGTAATTCAAAACAACAGATCGCATGTCCCACTTTTCCATCATTACTAGTAAAATGGCAGAACAGAGACAGTAGTGACAGCTCTCATTCACAAAGGACCATGGGGGAATAGCAGAGTTATAGCTGATGCTTTGAAGACCTGTGATTTAGTGTCAGTCACTTTATGGGTGAGGGCTGACTTCCGATGCTTGGAAATGACTCTTCATGGCTCTGGATTACAATGCCATGACTTTCTTCAGCCGTGTCTTGCTCAAAACAGGTTGAGAGCACAGACAAGTCTTTTCATTTTGAAAATTCTTTGCCTATTTAATCCACTTTGGATTTGCCCATGACTTTGTGAAATTTTGTAAATCTTAGAGATTTATTTTACTAGACAAATATCATACCTTTAAAGTTCTGTAGGACTGACCCTTTCTTAGTTTTTCCTGCAGGCCATACACACACCATAGATAATCCCCTTTTGCTTTTGGAGTTTTTTCTTTTCTTTTCTTTCCTTACCCTCCCCCTCTCATTGAAAGTCTATAAGGAATGCACTGAGGAGCCACAGTTCTTTTGCTTGTCTGAGAGCTAGAAGATGGAACTGTTATTTTTTTCTTAGGTATCAAAAACAATGCATTTAATTTGTTGGTTTGCTTTTAAGTCCTGTTTTACATGACAGTGTCCTGGATTTGATGTTTTCCTCCAGGCAACTTCATACTTTGAAAATATTTTCTAAAAGAACACTAAGGATAAAAATGGCTTTTTACTTTCGAACCCTACCCCCTGAAGTGCATTCTTAGCACTTTCTTAAAATTCTACTGGAAAACAAAAGTAAATTTTGAGCTCATTTTACTGTCATAATATATCTTAGGCAGCTAAAGGATGCCAGGTGTTTCCTAAAACATTATGCATGAATATCTCTAGAGCTAAACACATAAATTAATTAGGTAACTTTTTTTTCCATGTTAGTGCAGGTGATATTTTGCAAGTTAATCTGCTTATAAATAACAGTTTTTCATTTCTTCAACTTTCAAAAGCCATTTCCTCACTATCACTCTCTCTGCCATTAAGGGTCCTGTTGACACCAGGTACTTTCAAGGCATAATTTTAAGTTCTACATATTTTAAATTCTTGTTATCTGACTTTGGAGTATTAATTTCTAATTTCCCCATTGACCAAATGAAAATCTTTCTCACTGTTTTCCTGGCACATAAGGTAGGCTCTCTTCACTTTCTAATAGGTCATCCTGTTCTCATTAGCTTCAAAAAATTAAAAAAAAAAATCTTCTTCCAGTTTCACCTATAGGGCAGTAAATATGCTATTAATTTAGTTTCTTATATCTTTTAGATCAAGGCTTCTGAAACTTCCCACACATGTAATCCTTATAAATATCTGCCTGAGATATTTTTATGTAACTCCAAGGCTATAGGCATATTAAATAGATGTACAAGCCAAACATTTCCTGGTAACACATCATAAAAATTTATTGCTTATGATGTTTATCTATAGTTTTATTGTGTTAAAAATTAAAGCTCATTTGTCCACTCACTAGATAAGTGTGCTTGTTTATTTTACACAAATAATTAATTTTTGGCTGAATATGTGATTCTGTGGAACATAGAAAACCTTTGATATTTTGGTTTTATAGTCATCAATACTAAGAATGCCACTTTGCATAATTACAGCATAAAGTAGAGAAGCATGTATGAAATCATTTCAGATATTGTTAGAAATGCTATCCTAATCCCAGGCTAAAATTCATTGGTTTTTTTTTTTTTTATGAAACTGAAGAAATAATTGAAAAATAATTATTTTAATACAACACGGTCTAACAATATCCCAATTCAATATTTATATGCCCAAGAATGATAGTAAAAAAAATATTCAGTCCTTGTTTTTCTAATATTTAACCATTATTTTGCATAAGAGTAGGAAAAATTTTATGTACATGATAAAAAAAAAACACTAAAAATTTTATTATAAAAATCTTGAATGTGAGTTGAGTTTTCTCGAGTGGGGTTTGCTCACTGGTTAACATTGAATGGTGTGTGGTGTCACAGAATGAGCAGTGGAATTTTCTTTTCTTTCAGAGCTGAGGCTGTCGTGGACCTCGAACATGTGACATGGGTAAGCACGGACAGAAACGCTTCAGGGTCGCGTTATGTTTGATAGTGAATTAAGTTTTAGTCATTTCACATGCAGAGACAAACTTACTTTTGCCAAATTTTTCATTAGCCTGTGTTCAGTTACGTGACCCAGTACATGCCTGAACCCTACAGCATAGAAATTGGACTGAACATCAACATTTACAGCACCTCGAAACGGTGCTTGCAGTTATCAAAAGGTTTTAACTGTCAAAGACTTGATTAAGACTTCAGAAAATTGCAATCAGATTCCTTTCTTCCTTCTTTTCCTTCCTCTATCCCTAAAACATTTACTTATCACTTCCTATGATACTGTTTAGCATTAGGGTTTAGAAACAGAAGTCTTTTCATGTGTGAAGCTCACATTCTAGTATGAGTTTATTCCTCCTCTATCCTAAACATCAAATGAACCATAAAATATGTTTTTGTTATTTGTTAACTCAAGGGGAAATTTTAAAGTAAGCAAAATCAGTCTCTGGTTCACCAAGTTGACTAATTTTTGAAGGTTTTAGCTTTGAAACTAATCATGTTAAGTTTACTTGGGACATCTTTGTTTTTAACTTGAATTCCCTTAGAAAAGGTCTTGGGATCTTACTATTGTTTATTCGTTTTTCTTCACATGTGTTTTGACTTTTGTTTTCAATTTTAAGAAATGATATAGATTTTCATGGCCTCGCTTTTTCCAGCTTTCCTGACACATTCAGTAATGTGATATGAGTAGTTGTTGCAATCTATGACAAAATAGTAACTTTAAGGTAATATTCTAGAGATGTAACATCCCAACATAAAGAATGTCTAAAGCTATTGCCCATCTTGTGATGAAAATTTGTAATGATTACCTGGCCTTTTATATGTCCTTAAGTTGCCACGTGTCTCCTATACCACTTGAGACTTCATGAAACCATGACCATGTGCTGCTGAAGGAGCGCTTTCTCATGTAAGCTAAACCAATGTCTGTCCAATAGTCCTTATGGTTGTGATATAGGTCTGGCTTTATACTTTTCAGGCAGGGTATTGTTGTCTTGAACTTGTGACCTCTGTGCCTTGGCATTTGAGTGCACGTGACTAGACAGTTTTCTATTTCCATAAATGGGAAATACTCATAGAAAAAGAGAATAATGGGGTGGGAAATACATTATTCAACTTCTTCAAATCTTCTTCAAGTGAAAAGTTTCATATAGTCCATTCTGGCGTCTAAGCTTGCGATCCTCCTGCTTCATCCTCCTCAGTAACAGAATTATGGATATGCATCACTTCATCTTAAATGATCGATCCTTCACATACAAGATGCAGCTAGTAACAGCTGTAAGAAGCTTTCACAAGATGAGTTATGTTTATAGTTCTGGCCATCCTGGGGTTGGCAGTGTTCATAAATGTCCTAATTTCTTCACATACAAACAAAATATACTTCTTTTGGAAGGGGCAGGTCTAAGTGCTTCTCTGACTCATAGGAAAGTCCTAGTGGTGGCCAGGAAAAGTCTTCCTTGTGTTCCTCTGAGACAAGTCACCATCCAGAGGCAGAAGGTTGCTCCCTTTATTTCTCCCGCTACATAGAAGACTTTTCTTTCCTTTTAAAATTTAATTTCTTTGAAGGAACAAAAATAGAATCTCAAAGTGTTCTCTTTCTTTGGGAGTAGTTAGCTGTGAAACGACTTAAAACCACCATCTAAATAGTTATGACAAAGCTCCTTCTTTTTCCAGGGCAGGGAGGTATAATCCTATTATCTTTGTGTGGTTATCAGCACCACTTGAAATTCCAATTAGTGCAGCTAATCACCGTGGGCTCCTCTGGTACTTAGCTGGCAAACAGCTAAGTCTAATTAATACTTTGGAGTGGTGGGTAAATGACATGTCTTTAACTTCTGTAGACACCTTTTCTAAGTAAAATTCTGATTTGAAGCTTGCTTCATTGGCAATGGACAATTTATAAATAGTCATGACAACTAAGTAGTGTATAAAACTAAGAAAATAATATCCTTAAGTGTTTTTTATCCAACAGCGAAGAATCTAGAGGTCCCAAAGAGAAATGTAAGTTATTGGATGAACATTAAAGATAAGAGGACATTTCTCATGCAAATTTTGTTAAAGAAACAATCTATAAAACTAAATCTTAAAAGAGAAGCATTGTACTGCCTACTTTTGTGTGTCTACTTGAGACAAATATACTCATCAGAGGAAGGAGCCTCAGCTGAAAAATTCCTCCATAAGATCCAGTTGTAAGCCATTTTCTAAATAAGTGATCAATGGGGGAAGGCCCTGCCCATTGTGAGTAGAGACTGGGCTGGTGGTCCTAGGTTCTTTTAGAAAGCATGTTCAGCAAGCCAGGGAAAGCAAGCCAGTAAGCAGCTCCCCTCCATGATCTCTGCATCAGCTCCTGCTTCTAGGTTCCTGCCTTGTTTGAGTTCCTGTCTCAACTTCCTTTATAGGTGAACAGCAATGTGTAGGTGTAACCTGAATAAACCTCTTTGTCCTCAACTTGCTTTATGGTTATGGTGTTTCATTGCGACAATAGAAACCCTTACTGTTTAAATTCTAGTTTGCAAGGAAAGAGATTCAGTAACATTTAACTTTTTTGACTTTTTTATTTAAAAGGTTATTTTTTTTTAACATACCTACTGCAGTTCCTCTTCCCTTCCTTCATTCCACTCCCCCCTCCCCCAAGCTTTCCCCCACACTCATTATCCATTCATCAAAGAAAATAAGGCCTCCCATGGGGAGTCAACAAAATCTGGGATATTAAGTTGAGGCAGAACCAAGTCCTTCACCCCTGTATTAAGGCTGAGCAAGGTATCCCTCTACAGGGAATGAGTTCCAAAAAGCCAGTTCATGCACTAGGAATGAATCCTGTTCCCACTGCCGGAGGCCCCATACATTGCCCAAGCCACACAATTGTCAACTACATTTAGAGGGTCTGGTTTGGTCTCATGCAGATTCCCCAGTTGTCAGTCCAGAGAAAGTGAGCTCCCAGTAGCTTGGGTCAGTTGTTTCTGTGAGTTTCCCCATCGTGATCTTGACCCCTTTCTCCATATAATCTCTTCCCTCTCTCTTTGACTGGATTTAGAGCTCAACCCAGTGCTCATCTGTGAATCTCTGCATCTGCTTTCATCAGTTGCTGGATAAAGACTTTATGATAACAATTATGGTGGTCTTCAACTTGATTACAGAGTAATAATAATTTATTTGGTTGGAAATAAGTTAAAATAACAAGTGAGTCTTTGACCTGGGGGTTTCTGGTAGGGCACTACAATTTCCTGTTTCAAGTCCATGCAAAACAATATTGTAGCCAGTAGTATTTTAAATAAGAACTGGTGTTTGGCTTAGGAACAATCCTTGTTTCCCCTTAACAGAAATTCTCTATTAGTATGTCCCCAAGCTCCAAAACTCAGAGGAACACCATATTTGTCATAGTGGGGGTACTACTAATACCCCTAGAGGGGGAAGGCACAGTATTGACCTACAGACCAACCCTGGCCACAGTTGTCTATGTATGCCTTGTAGGAAGGGATAGCATTGCAATGTAATCAAATGCAGCAAGACCAAGAATCAATTCTGGTGACCATGTTTGTCTATTCAGTATCTAGAGAGAAGTGCCACCATCCTGAAATTCAGGGGTGGAGTGAGGGGCTGTGATATGGGAATGTATTTCTATATGCTATAAATACCAAGCTTTAAATAAGAAAGCTGTTTTGACCCTTAACAAACACCATAGCCATAAACAAAAACAAAACAAAACAAAACAAAAAATCAGTATAGGCAGGAAAAGGAGGGCAGGGTTAAAAAGGATCAAGCCAGATGCCCAAAAAGCACAAATAAGCCACAGGCCACAAGACAAGACAGATTAATAAAAATAAAAGTTAAAATAAAAAAGCTAACAACGATGTGCCTAAGCCATAAGCCAAACAATATAAAGTTAAAATAAACATCTGTATTTTTTTTAAACTTTTAAGATTGCTAGTCCAGATAAACAATAACAAACACGTCCAAACTATAGAGCTAGTCCGGGCCAAAAGCCTCAGTGTTACAAATGGTGCCCACACTGGGCGCCAGCTATTGAAGTAATATTTATTTGTAATATATTATACAAAGGATTAATATTTATTAAGGGGCATATTAACGCTCACTGATATAAATTACACCTTAATGGTCCCACGAGGGGGCTGCTTCTCTGCTTTCCGAGAATGCAGGAACAAAACAAGCAATTCAGGGTCCCAGCAGTCTCTTTAACAGGTCTAGCCACGCCCATTCAAGCTCCCAGAACTCCGGAGACACACCTCCAAGTCTTGTCAGCTAATACCCAATTCCACCTCTTGCACCGCCGCGTTTTCCCTGTTAGGGAGAACCTATGCTTCTCTGGCAGAGTAACCTGTTTGTAATTAAACAGTTGCTTCATTCTTTTTGAAAAACGTCCATATTTTCAGAGACTACCAGAGTTTCCAAACCCCAAAAGAGACAGAGAAGCTAATGAACCTCAAAGTCTTGCAAATTTCTTTGGTATTGGAGCTGAAGCTTCTGACTGAGTCTTGGTCTGGGAAAAGGGGACGCTCATTTTTAAACAAGAATTCTGTATTTAATTTGGAGGTGGGGGTATCAAAGAGCCGAATGTTTGCTTGGGCAGATATTTGAAACCTTTTGTAGGCTCTTTGACTTGTGCAGGCAAGGGGATCCGCATGGTTGTTCTTAGGGAAAGTGGGTCTGCAAACCCTCGCAGGAACCAAGAGCCTCTCCCCAACGTAAAAGCATTATTCTGTATAATTATGGATATTTTCACTTCCAAAAAATATTTTTTTTTCCTAGAAGCTGCTATTTCAAAGGCTTTCAATTCTGTGTGTCGTTATCAAATAATCTTTTTTGTACTCGGGTGTTTATTATTGGATTGCAACAAGGATAAAGCTCCAGGGGGTTTTGTCTTCTTTGGTATGCTAATTAGCCCGTTTCCTTTTGATCTTTTTTCTTACCGAAGAGAGTGAAAAGCCATCTCGGCGGGGAATCTTAGTGCTGTACGTTCATCTCCTCATCTCCATAATCTGAGGATCAGAGGAAGACAACAATTTCACTGCCGCATGAGGGCTTCTGGGGTGGGATGGGGTGAGGGGTTAGAGCTGAGGCTACTCAATAATCCCGTTGGCACACCAAACTGGGCACCATGTAGGAAGATTGCAGGAGGGGGAAAAAGGCACAAAATACTTCATTTGACTGAGTGAGTGTAATTGTTTTTATTTCTTCTCCAAGCATTCAGTCCTAGTAAATCTATGCCATTTGCTCAATTGTTAACATTTAGATTTCTTTATCCTATTCATACTTGCAGTGACAATGTGGCAGTGACTAAATGCTTGCTTGGAAGGAAATGGTCTGAAGAGTTAAAAAGAAATGCAGCTGACAAAAATCTGCTAGACTATGAAGACTATGAAGTTGTCCTTCAAAGGACACAGTTAAACTGTCCACAGAGTAATTGGGCAATACCCAGGCACCTGTGTGTTGGAGAAACAGGTTTCAGTAGGTTATGGCAGGATTTCTGTTGGCTTGTTCATTGGTGTCTTGGAGTTGTGAATATTCATCTTTTTATGATTAAGATCTCTAAGGATTTTAAACATGGACCAAGGAGTTGAATAGAAAAATTCATTTATCATCATCAACTCATCTATGGAGAATAGAGAACACACACACACACACACACACACACACACACACACACACGGGGGGGGGGGGGGGGGGGGGGAGCCTTGCATTACAGTGATCAAGCAAGTTGCCATTTAAATGTTGTAACCATAAGAACTAACTTCAACCAGTGTAAACACACACATATAAGGTAAGTTAGATTGAACCACGGGAAATTACTGTTTTTGAAAGTAAAAGGCAATTTAATTAGACTCAATCTAATATGGTTTACCATTTGGAAACTAGAATCAAGATGATAAAATTTTGTTTTTGCTTTAATTACTTATGGACTAGAGAGAAAGCTCAGCTGTTAAGGACTAGGCACACAACCTACACACACACACACACACACCATTCTCCCAAAAGAGTATGGGCTTCTTTAAAGAGTACGGACTTCTTTAAAATCATCCCAATAAAGGTCTGATTTCAAAAATATTGTGTGGCCTAGGGTCTTTTTTAGAATAGTTCTGAATTAAGTTTTTAATCCCTGACTGTCTGAAAGTCGACTTTTATTTACCCTTCAAGAAGGAACTGGATCATGGAAATAAAGCAAAGTTATCAGAATTACTTCTTGTGATTAGAAATAATTTTTGCTAAATACAATAATTTCAAGTGGGTGTTTTTTTGGGAAGCAAATTTGAATACACAGAGATTTCTTTTGGTACCACATCTACCAATAGAGCCACAGGATTTTGTATCTAAAAGATACTTTGGAAATCATCTGGCCCATCAGTTCTTCAGTTTTCAGGAGGAAAATTAACTTTGGCTATCTTGCCATAAGAGATTTTAATTTATTAGATTTTTAAAGAGTTCCAGAAATCCACATTTTAAATACATTTGTCAGATAGTTTTGAGGCAGGAAGCTGTCACCATGCTTGGATGGACACTTTGTTTCTAGAGATGAAATTTGATGTTTGGTGATCTGTTGAAAGATATTCTGATAGAGAGTAGTTGGTCCAAAACAGCAGAACTCCAATGACAAATTCCTGGGGGCAGCAGTTGGGGGATAGCTTCCCAAGGGACCTTTTGGATTTAAAACAAAGGCTGGCATTTATTGACTTGTTTTCAGCCACTTTTTTTGTAGCCCTTCATTCTCATTTGCAAAATGAGAATTACAGGGACCTAAAGCTGACAGCTTTGTGTGCTGTTCATGACTTTCTGCTTAATAAACATCCACTACTCTAAGGGTTTGAATCAGATTTCTTAGTAGTTACTGCTTTTTCTATTTTTTCTCTTTTCATGGTCTTTCCCTTTTCGCTAACATCCCCTCTTTACATTCCTCTCCATGACCACCAGATGAGCATCGCTGAAAGGTACTTCTCATTATGATAACTCTCTGGAATTCTCTCTCAGAGGTACAGCTGGGTCTTTTCACATTTTGTCTTTATGCCCAATTAATCCCTAACTACAACCCTACTGAGTTGTTATTGATGGAAAAAAATTTCCTCAACTGTGAAACCATGTCCAGACATTGAAGGACCCAGCACAGAAATACCTTCTCTGTGCCAGCGGGTGCCAAGTGAGTGGAGCTGGAGATGGGAAGGGCAGCCTGCACAGCTGGTAGCAGCTGGACTTCCCAGAAGGCACTAATTATGGGGACAGAGAAAAGAACAACAGCATGTGGCATTCATGCAAGGTGCCAGCAAGGTTCTTGTATCTCTTCCCCATCTGCCCCTATCACCCTTGCACTTTACCATTTGCTCACAAATGGATAGGCAACGCGTGACCAAATGCTGCCCTAGATACCTGATGTTCTTAATTACTATGAGTGCTGAGAGCCAAGTATCCCCACTAAAGGCAAAATATCTCTTTGTAGCATTCAAATGGACATTGTTTCATCCTGAATGGAGACATGCTGAATGCTGTGGCTTATTTTAAAATAAGTTTAAACTGAAAATCAAAACTAAACAACTTTAACATAGTTTTGAAACTCACGTCTTTTCATTTGTATTATTGCTTTTCAAATGCTGAGATGGCTCAAAGAATGGGAAACAAGATGTAAAGGGGGGGTTATAGATACATTTGTATATCTCTTTTCAAATGTGTTATATGCACACATATAAAATGTATCTGCATACCTACTTTCATATAAACATAGTAAATAAAGTGTCTGTGTTCGCTTTTGCAGATCACTCTGGCCATGCCTTTTATTTGCATCACCTGATAATCTCTCTACTTTCTTTCTAAATCTTCATTTGATTTAAAGATGTCATCTACATTTTGTAAAACCTCCATGTAACACAATAGTACATACATGTCTTCAGGTTTTTGCTGAGACTTTACTACAGGGCTTCATTTATTAAGCATAAATGATTGCATAAAAGCCTTCGAGGTAATTCTTATCTTTAGTAAAAGTGAACTGATGCTTACATAAGACTAATGAGCTGTAAACCTGAAATAATTTTCCGATTTTTCTGGTCAAAACATTTCAACTAAGGAAAAAGGTAGAAAATGAATTATACATACTTTCTGCTAACTCTGATTAGTGTCATTGGACAACTGCTCAACTCTTTTCTTTGTTCATAAGTACAAGCTGAGTCATTTCTCTTCTGTGTCATTAATGGAAGAAAGAAAGATAATTTGTATGGTAAGTATGTGTGTGATTTCGTCTCTTCTGTACATGAAGGAGGCTTCCACACTGATGCTAAGCACCTGGAGGAAATGGATGCTGATAAAAGCATAATTAAGCTGTGGAAACACCTGGGAAAGGCTGACTTTTCCGATATGTTTCTAATTCCTCTTTGTTTCTCTACAGGAGGCTCCATATGCCCTGGCAGATGCCCATATGTGGCCTCATCCTGCCTGTACTTAATGAACTTAAGAATTTTGTGCCACATAGTCATTCATACCTTTACTAGAGTGATGACCTTAGGTGTGTGGTTGAAAGCAGGTCACCAAATATCTCAACTGTATTGCGGTTTAAGTTAAGGTGGAGGATTTGAGAAAAGCAATATCGATACACTGGAGCTAAAAAAGCTATAAGATGCTTTCCTAGCTAAGAAAAGCCATTTTAAATAGCCCAAGTTTGTGATTTCAGCATACTCCCCTGAGCAACAGTATCAGGAACATTTTCTACAGTACTATGACCCATCTGTAATCCATCTTTAGTATTTAGAAGAAATTTGGACATCAAATCAAACAAGACTTTGATTATAGGAATTGACGTGTTACTGATTATCTGTCACGAAATCCAACTGGTAACTGATTTACACCTACTAGGTGCTGATTCATCCAGTTCATTATGGAACTGCAGGCAGTACCTATGCTGCAAATGATTGTTCTTAACTAAGCAGCCTTCCAGCTTTGTGTATGTGTGTGTGTGTGTGTGTGTGTGTGTGTGTGTGTGTGTGTGTGTGTGTGTGAATGTGAGCTTTCATAGTACAAATAATATAGATCATCATGTAGGCCTCTTTATAGAGAATCAAGAGACTCTTGTGGAAAAGGTTATTCATATTATACAGCATTTGAGTAATTCTATTAACCCAGTACATACCTAAATGTACTTTTGAAAATGGATTTATAGAAAAGAAATGAACTCTTTTCAATAGGCTTCAGGTTTCTATCACACTGTGAAGTGACATTTGGACACTGTCTACGGCAATCTGTGCAGCTGTCCATGCAGTACTCACTTTAAATTGGTTTCTTGTAAAGAACAGTGTTAAATGGCTGCTCATAAACAGGACTGAATAATTTCTGAGTGGGAGGAGACGCCTCAGCTCCTTACTCATGTGGTCTGAAAAACTCATGTGGGCGTATATCATTATGTAGCACATAGGGACACTTCAGGATAAATATTTTCAGTCTTTTTTAAAATTTTATTTTATCAAAAAAAATGTCCATTGCTAAAACCTCTTTGGAAAATGAGCCCAAAGGGTGGATGATTTTTTTTTTCACAAACACTCCAAATTGCCTCCGTCCTAACTTCTCTTCAGGTTGCAGCCTGAAAGGCTGATTTCTGAACACTACTGTGATCTGGCTTGCCTGCCTAATTTCAGATTGGGCCTTAAAAATGAGAGTGGAACTCTATTAGTTGTCTGTGGAGCTTAAGTATCTAGGGGGTCTGGATTTTTGGTGTCGCCATTGGGAGCTACTTGGACCAACTCAGCAGATAGTCATTAAGCAAATTTTGTGTCACCCATCACGACAAGTTCTGTGGAGAGAGTAATGAATATACTCCACATTAGTGCTCTTGGACTGGAAGGGGAGGCATTCTCTGAAGAAAGAAAAAGAGGCCTGACGTATATTGGAACACAAAAGAGGGAGAGAAAGAATTCTTTCTGTGGTGTTATGGAAACTTCTGACAGCATAAAAGATATATGAACTGAGATCTCTATGACAGGTTAGAAACAGGAGTGTATGGACTGATGTGGGAATGTATTTCTATGCTGTGAATATGCTGTAAATAGCAATCTTTAAATAAAGGAGCCGTTTTGGTCCATGACAGGCACCATACAAAAAGTAGGAGGGGAAATCAGAGCACAGGTAGAAGGAGCAGGGCGGAGTCAGACAGAACGAGCCTGAAGCCCAAAGGAGCATTATGTAAGGAACACAGGTGAGCCACGGGCCACAGGGCAGACAGATTAATGAGAATGTGTTGATTTAAGATGTAAGAACTAACTAGAAATGTGCCTTAGCCATAGGCCAAACAACATAAACTTAATATAAGTGTCTGAATCATTTCTGGGGGCCTGAGCAGTTGCGGGCAGCTAAGTGGTCTGAGGCTACAGGTCTGTGGGTCTCGGACCTCTGGCCGCCCGGGACCAAGAAACTTCACTACAACAAAGGACATTTCAGGAAAGGCCTGGGTTTATCACAGCAAGTCCAGCTGTTGATTTTCCATCCTCAGAACCATACTTTTTTCCTGCCCTAGCTGATCTTTCCAACTGAAATGCAGCTCTAGAGAAACACCCAAGATGCTTAGTTTAAAACAGCTGCTCTGTTCTGTGCCATGTTTATTATGTCGATTTCTGTGTTTAAGACAAACACATTCCTTGGTTTTGTATATATTTGGAGGGTGCTGGGAGGGTGGGTGTAGTTCAGTTGGTAGAGTGTTTGTGAGCACACTGGAAGTCCTTGTCTTGATCTCCGTCTCTGCACATCTATGACCCCAACACTTGATGGGTGGTGGGAGGAGGGCTGAACATTCAAGGCATTCTTAGCTAGGTGACAAGAACAAGGCCAGCCTGTGCTACCTGAAAATGAGATCTTGTTTCAAGAAAGAAAGAAAAAAGAAGGAAGGAAGGAAATTTGGAGGAGGAGAAGGAGAGGAGGCGGAGGAAGATGTAGTAGAAAGGTTGTAAGAGTCAGATTATCAGAAGTGCTGTGAAAGTCCCTCCTAGAAGTGGCTGCATCGACAAGACCTGAACAATGACAATATCAATAGGCATGCTGACACAGATGGGGGAAGATTTCACAGGGTCCCTCCCACCTCTGCACAGAATAGACATCTAAAGACTACAGGGTGGAGGGGGAGTTGGCCTCTTCCAGGGATGAGCCTTCTAATTGATGATTTAATACAGAGTTGTCAGCCCTGAAACGGTATCCACACAACAAAAGTGGGCTCAGTCAGCAGATAGTTTTATATATTTATGCGTGTTCTCTCTTCCTTTCTCTCTCTCTTTCATTGTGTGTGTGTGTGTGTGTGTGTGTGTGTGTGTGTGTATGAGACAGTAATAAAGAAAAAGAGGCCATCAATTTGAGGGAGCAATGAAAGGATTTGAGGGTAGAAAAGAAAGAGGGAAAGTGATATATTTTAAATAAAATGCATTAAAAACAAAGAGTCATGTAGGAGAGGGTTGTATTCCTCAGAGCTGCCCTAGCCCTGTACAGGATCTGGGATCACCTCTCCGCCGTTTGGACAGCTCACAGTTGAGCAGAGCTTATCCCTGGTTTACTTCTAGACACTCCGTCAAGTCAGGGCTAGTTTAAAATTGGTCTCTACCTGGTTTTAAATTTTACCTCATGTTCTTGATTGTGAGGCATCAGAGTTTAAGTATTCTTCATATACATCAGGATGAGAAAACTAATAAAATGAGAAAAATACAAGCAACACAGAACTTTAAAGTACTTTGTTTAATATTGCAACAGACTTAGATATTTTGTACAGGAATGGAAGCCAAAAGTGCCTTGTTTGTAAACACTGAGTGAAGATTTATTGTCGAGAGGTAATGATTGTATCCACAAAAGAGCAAAGCAAACATTCTTCTGAAAATATGTCTGACATTCTGATCCACTTCCTACTAGGTGAGAATGTAAATCTGCAAAGGTCAGAAAATGGCTTCCCTTCAGGCACATGAGGGCTGTTCTGAGATGTAGTTTATACCAGTCTCAGTTACAAAGGTACACAGCAAACAAAGCTAAACTATGGTGTAATTCCTGTACATATGTTTTTGATTTGTGCAGATTTATATAGTGCTAAAGATTGGGTTTATGACATCTGAGATTATCTTTTCTTGTACAAACACCTGTTTTGTCCTTTGCTTTGCATAAATGATAGTTTTCTTTTGTGAGGACATCATTTTCATATGTAGAATTATCTCTACCCTCTAGAGTCATTTTCTTTAATTCCACAGCTTGACACATAGTATAACATGGGGCATGTGGTATTGTGACCCAGGGTACTTAGTAACATTTATTTATTTATTATTCTGGACAACTGTTACAGAAACGAAAAACACTGGCCTTCCAATGGAGAGAGGCAAATGGAACCTCTGGAGTCTGGTTCCCTTTGTCTTGTCTTCTCTACTTTTGTGATTTCTGATTCAGGTATATAAAGATTCTATGATTAGGTGTTGTCTCAGTTATTTTTTTTATTGCTATGAAGAAACACTATTACCAAGACAAGTTACAAAAGAAAACATTTACTGTATCTTATAGTTCCTCAGGATTAGCCCATAATCATCATGGTGGAAAGCATGGCAATAAGTAGGCAGGCAGGCATATCATTGGAATAGTAGCTGAGAGTTTACCCTTTGAGCTAGCAGCCACAAGGCAATAACACACACACACACACACACACACACACACACACACACACACAGAGAGAGAGAGAGAGAGAGAGAGAGAGAGAGAGAGAGAGAGAGAGAGAGAGAGAGAGAACTAACAAGGGATCCCTGGTATGGGCTTTTGAAGCCTCAAAGCCTATGCCAAGTGACACACCTCCCAAAACAAGGCCACACCCCCTAATCTTTCCCAAATAGTTCACCAATTGGAGACCAAATGTTCAAACATATGAGTCTGTCAAGATTATTTAAACCACCACAGATATAGAATTCTTACCAGTTCTACAACTATTTATCAAGTTTTGTGTATATCTACAGGATGGGGCTTTGATGGAATTGGGAAAACCAAAGCAAAGATGTATGAAAGTAAATTATTATCTGAAAGGGACACTGATGTTTTGAAGGAGTCATGTCAACTTGTAAACTTAAAGGCATGATATGAGTTTTATAGTAGAAGCATATGCACAATACTATGGCAACCTAGAGAAAGAAAATGCTTTTTAAAAAGGCAATTTCTCTTGAGCTGTAAACATCCTTACAAAGTAGAACTCATTATCTGTAGGTTGATATATTCTCAGGAGCTGTGATATGAATAGATCCAACTCCATTTCACATGTATATTTCAAAATTGCCTTTGGTTTTGGATTGTATGAAAATGTGTTTTATTGACTGTATAAGTCAAAAGACAGGTAATACATAGTTAAATAATTATATATAAAAAATCCCAACTGTGTTTAGTTTAGGAAACTAACTTCTTCAAGTCTCTTTTTCTGGATGGTTTTGTTTGGCGAGCTATCCTGAGCATCAGTGTTTTAAATTATGGCTCAGGGGGTTTTCATCAAATCACCTCCTTTATTAGAACTTGTATCTCCCTCACTCGAAGCTGTCCTCAAATGAGCTTCAGGTATTTACTTCAGAGACTCTGGGGAAGTGTACCCAGGAAGTTCTGAGTACTTTCTGTCTTGGAAGAAAATCCACTCTTTTTACCATGTTCTCTAAGACATAAATTCACCATATATTCTTCCTTGATTTTTATCTACTTAATGTTTTAAACTTATGTTAGTCACCTTTTTGTTCATATGACAAGATGCCTAAAATAATTAACAACAAAAATATTTTAGTTCATGGCTTAAGGGTTTCAGTCTTTAATTGTTTAGCTCCAATGCTTTGGGTGTATGGCCAGGAATCGTGCCATAGTAACAAGATCAGGGCAGAGTAAAACTGCTTGTCTTTGTGGGTGGAAACAAGCAAGGAAGAGGATGGACTACAGTATCATACTCACTATGAAGGAGTGCTGCCGGTAGCCCCTACATCTAACTGAGGGTTACTTCTAAAGTGCTCCACCATCTACCATTAATATTATCCTAGGGACCAAGCTTTTAGTACCTGGCCCTTGGAAGGGGAGCATATGAAAAGCAAACTGTATCATTATGTGCATGCCCGGCCAATGGCTCAGGTCAGGTCCATACGTCAACTCAAATGCTTTTTGTTTTTTTCTAGGACTCACCAAAGTTGTAATGGTTCCAGCATTGGTCAATAGGCTATATCTAAAGTCTCCTCTAAGTCACAATACAAATTATTAGCTGATGAAATCTATAAAAATCAAAGGAAAGTTTTACTTCCAAAATAACAATGAAGACAGAGTAACCAGGGAATAATATGGAGACAGAAACAAAATTTAGACCGAAGCAATACTAAGATCCAGCATGGTAAATATTACTGTAACTCCATGTTTAGTGTCTGAGCCATGCAATGGCATCATGTGAGCTCCAAAGGGTTTGTGTAGCCTTGCTCTTATGCCCTTTCTGGATCTAGTATAGTCAACTGTCTAAGCTGGTTCTTTTATGGCTCCCCTCAGTAGGTGCTTCATGTTCCTGGTATCTTTAACTTGCTGGAATGTTCACTGTATCTCTAGTTTCAATCTCATAACTACAAATACCACTCACTTAGGATGACCCTGCCACAAACTATTCTAGTTCCCAGGCTTTCCTTTTAAATCATGGTGTAAGATTCTGTGATGGCACAGTTTGTTACAAGTGAGGTTTCTTTGTCCCGGGCAGCCAGAGGCCCAGAACCACAGACTTGCAGCCCCAGACCCCTTAGCCACCTGCCACTGCTTGGCCCCAGAAATGAGTCAGGTGCTTATATTAACTTCATGCTGTTTGGCCTATGACTTAGGCACATTGATAGCTAGCTCTTACATCTTAACTCAACCCATTTCCATTAATCTGTCTGCCACGTGGCCTGTGGCTCACCTGTGTTCCTTACAAGTTGCTCCTTTGGGCTTCTGGCTCGGTCTCTCCCTGATTCCACTCTTCCTTTCCTACCTATTCTGATTCCTCCACCTACTTTTTCTATGGTGACTGTCAAGGGCCAAAACAATTCCTTTATTTAAAGATTGATATTCACAGCATACAGAAAGGCATTCCCACATCACCTCCCCCTTTCTGTCTAATCAAAAAGGAAGGTTTCAATTTTAACATAGCAAAATTACATATAACAAAATAGCCATCAAACAAGAATTACACTTACAATATCTAGTCTATTTGTATTTAGCAAAATTAAAGAAAATACTCTATCGTCTTATCCTTATGAATCTAAAGTTTCATATCCAATATACCTTTCAAATGACTAAGAAAAACTATACCTATAACCATCCAATCTTCAACTACATCAAAGACCACAGAAGGATATATTTACCCAAGTAAACCAGAAGTGCAAGCAACTTTAAAAATCTAGAAATGACAGAGATGACACCTATCTGCCTGGACAGTCAACCAAAGTTCTTTTATAAAGTTGGGGCAACCATCTTTAGCCTACAGGCCCAGAGTCTCTTTTTATCTCAGTGAAGCAGGAAATCTGCTCTTCCCATTCATCAGTCACTTCTCCTTGAGTCTTGAAGAATGTCTGACAGTTTTCTCTGCAAAGCAGAAACCTGAATGACCATCTCAGCTTGTTCTGCCAAAGTTTAGAGGTCACCTTCCTATGGAACCTGCATTTCCAGTTTAAACAGCATACTGTTAAGCAGTCAATATAAGAACAGGTTCATGTCCAGTGGCTAACCAATGCCACAAAGAAAGTAATTTCTATATGGAGTTTCTTCGATGCCCATTTTTCTCTTGAAGTAAATTGGTGCTTCCAGGAGCAGACTTGTCTCACTGTCCAGGAAAGTCTAAGTTTTTAAAACATTTAAAATGCCATATTCTGTAGGTCTTAGAAGTATTTGAAGATTACCTACCTAATTGAAATATATCTTTGTATACCTAAAAATCTAACTAACATCCATTTCTTAATTATACATTACAAATATAAATCAGTTACATAAACATCATATCTTAAACAAGAGTAGAAGAAAATTGACCTTAAATTTGTATCAATAAACCAAAATCCATACCAATGTAAAACATTTCAAGATTAACAGCTGATTTCCTGATCTATGTAAATTCAATAATCTAATTTTTAAAAAATTATTCATATATCACATCCCCCTTTCTTCTTAGAAAGAGATTAACTATGACTATTAACCATTTATAATGAAAACAAACATTTATAAACAATATTTTGGGAAAATGGGCATAATTTTTTATTACTACTTCCTGCTGATTATGGGGCATTGAAAATCTAATGGGTTCATGAGACTGGATCATAGTCTGCAGCCCTGATGCTGATATGCCATCTCTTCCCATCAGAGATTTTTTTTTCCCCAGGGGGTCTTGGTTGATGAAACCATATTTGCCTGGAAGTCACCCACAGGTTCTCATCTTCTGTGGAAACAAAAGCAGAACTCTTCCAAAGCAATAAATCCTTAGACACAAATTTTAAAATCAAAATACCTTTAAAATATATATTCTTATTTAACTTAGTAGCCTTTGCATTTGCAATCTATTGTCTTTCTGCAATTAGCTCATTAACAGTTAAAAAATTAAAAGAAAACACAATAACAACCACAATCCAGATTTTGTGTCTATTTTCCATTTTTACATGGCTTATTATATTTTTATTATTCTATTTCTCTTTTTAAAGAATTTCTATATCCTCTTTCTTTTCTCTCTGAAGCCTATATGCCTTTTACACACATTGTAACCCATTTACAGGTTTTTCTTTTTATCTGAATCTGTTTTATTATGAAATCTTAATCATCGTCCAACCATAAGAGCTTTTAAAATACTCACACTCTCTTAAAGAGCCACATAGTTTTTTCAGGTAAAGCTGAATCAGTAAGTTCTTTTAAACGGACTGGACTGTGTCTCTCTTTGTGGCCAGCAAACAGAGAAGACCCAAAAAAATGTTGCTACTAAGAAACTGTTTTTGTTTCCTTTTTGTTCAAAATATACAGAAATCTTAAATCAATCACATGCTACTGAGTCTTCTGTGAGATTTTAGGAACTGGCCTGGTTGCATCTTATACTCTTCCCACCAGTCCACCAGCACCATTTTTAATGTGGCCAGATGCTGAGCTTTCTCTGTACAATGACCCGCTTCAGATACACAATTTGGAAGCTACTTTGGCTCAGTTTCTATGCTCTAGAGCCCCTTTTAAACTTTCTCAGGCCTTAAATGGATATTCTGCCCCATGTTGGGAGCCATCTGTTACAAATGAGGTTTCTTCTTCTCATAGTCTATATGTCTGCAGAACCAACCTTGTGTATATAACAGTTCCCCATTAGTTTGAGAAGCAGTTGTGTCTGCTTAGACTATGGCATCAGCATCCTCTAGTGCCTGGGTAGTTGACGTTTGGAAATAAATTTTAGGCAAGCAGTTTTCCCAGGAAACCCTATATCAAAAGGATGATCTGTGGTGCTCTCATGAAAGCAAGGCTTTTGAAATGAGTTTATCCTTCTATACCCTGACTCTTATGTTTCAGAGATGGATTCTGGCCAATCTCTGAGACTGTCAAAGCTGTTGTTCTAGCTCAAGGAACTTTGTGTCTTTTTGGTAACTACTACTAACTCATTGGCCAAAACCTTATGTGTACTTCTTTTCCGGTCAAATTATAAGTTTTATAATTTTTCTGCTCTGTCCTTTGATTCCATTTTTTTCTCTTAATCTGGCTAAAAGCAGCAAGCGTACTTCTGCAATGTGTGGTGCTGCCTTGAAATTTCCTCCATTAGATAACCCCAGACTCATACAAAGTCTCAGGCTATGTACAAAATGTAGACAGTTTTTTTGTTTGTTTGTTTGTTTTCTTTTCTTTTGTTTTATTTTGGTCAGAGTGTGAGGCACATGGCCTTTAGTTCAATTTCTAATAACATTCTCATTTCCATCTATTTTATAGGTGTAATGTTGACTGTCCATATTCTGCTTTTCTGAGCTCCCACTAAAATCATCATCATTCTTAGAATGCTTCTTGAAAATGGTTCTGCAAGCCTTTCCAAATTTTTCCCAGAAACAAATTTGTCCCATGTGGTCAAGTATAGTTACAGGGACTCTCCTGGCTTTCTATATTGATTTTCTGCATTAATCAGTCACTATTGCTATAGCAAAGTAACTGAGATAATAAATTTATAAAGGAGAAAGATTTTCTTCTGGGTCACAGTTTGAAAGCTTTTGGTGTATGATTGGTTGTTTCCATTCATTTTGCACATGTGGAGAGGTAGCAGCTAGCACATGAAGGCAGGGAGTGTGTAGTAGAGAGGGTCAGATTTTAGTGTCTGGAAGGAGAGAACATGAACATACACTGGGGTCCAAATATACACTTCAAGGGGTCACTTTCAATATTTTTATTTCCTCCAGTAAGGCCTCACCTCTTAAAGGTTCTATTACTTTTCAATGGTAATGTTTTCTGGATTAATATTTTTCTTTTAAGACTTTTTAATAATTCTTCAAGAATTTCAAACTTTGTATTTTGATCATATCTTCTATACCCACTCAACTCTGTGTCCTCATTTTTTAAACCTATTGAATCTACTTTGTATTACCTAGAAATTCTTAGATTTGAAGTTATCAACTGGAGCATGACCTACCTACTAGGAGTCATATCCTTAAACAAAAGTATCTCTCAGCAGCTATCAATTACCAATACTCTACATCTAGGGGTCAGACTTCCCATCTTCCTCCTCACTTCATAGTGGATGTTTTTCTGACTTGAGTTTGTATTGTCTTGTAGGTGAAGTGTCAGCTGCTATGAGTACATATGTGAGCCTGTCCTCTTGTATCTGGGAAATACTGGTTTGCCGTAGTCATTCACCACTTCTGGCTCTTAAATTCTTTCTCTTGTCTCTCACTTATTCCTTGATGATCTCTGAACCTTAGGAAAAGGAGGTGTGATATAGATGCCCCATCAGGGTTGATCACTCTGCAGCCTCTTATTCTCTACACTTTAAGCAATTGTGTGTCTTTTGTTAATTGTTATTTACTGCAAACAAACACACAAGCCCCACCAGCCAACCAAACAAATCATTGAAGTTCCAGAGATGTACTAATTTTGGTTGTAAAGATAAGTCATTAAGAGTTGGCTTAGTACTGTGGTGGACTACACTTTGAATACATGGACTTTGGTGGGCATTGATATCCAAATGACCATAACACCAAATAAGAGTCTATTATTTCAAAATTTGTACTTCTAATTCCTGTTTCTCCAAGTTCTATCCTTATATGCCCTGGTGTTCAACAATAGGTATTGTTCCTTTGTGCCAATAGCACAAGCCAAATACTTCCAAGATTAAATTAATGATGGTTCTTCTTAAACTTTGCTATACATTTCTCACTTTAGAGGTACTACCAGCATCCATCTAATTACCTAGTATAGAAGACTTAAGATTGATTTTTTAAGACAATATGAATAGTACCAACTTCCTGAAGCACATGGTGATAGTTTTCTTAGGGGCTCTTAGAGAACTCTACATATATTCATAACTATTACCCTATATACTAATAATTTCTTTATTTTTCTAGTTCTCCCATTAATCTACAAAATCCTTGAGAGGAGTTATCATGTCTTATAAATCCTTGTTTAATTTATTTGGTTTAAAAGTTAGTCCTTATACTAGGAGAGCCATAGTCAGTAATGGGATCAATGAAAATAAGAAGTAAGGACTGGAGATGTAGTTCAAGGACAGGTGCTTAACACATGTAATTCTTGATCTCTGAAAAAATGATGGAGGAGAAGAGAGAGAGATTGAGGGTAAGAAGGAAGACAGGTAAAGAATGGGGATGGGAAAGAGTAAGAAAAAAATGAAAAGAGAAACATGGATGTACATTTTATTTGTATCCTAAAATTTAGACATAAGCTAGTGGCCCATGTTTGTGTACAGGGAAGGCAGTTTAGCTTAATGTACCTTCTAATGTAAAAATATTTTAAAGTTAGATTTTAACGCTAATTTTCTGTCACTCAGCAGGAAAGCAATGACAACTGTGTAGTAATAGCCTATTTTCCATGAGTTCTTTATAAACTTGAAATCTTTCTCTCCAGAGGAAAAAAGTTCTATTAACATAAACATTTGGGTTTTGAAAAAAACAATGTTTTGGAATAAAATAATTAATAATTAATGGCCTTTTGTGGCACTTTGTGTGAAAAACATGTACAAAATTCCTGAATTCTGTGAAAGCATAAAGAACAAGCGGAGCAATACTGTATCTATTATTTAAAATGAAAACACTTTAAAAGTGGGGACTGGCAGAGCAGGAATTAGAAAACACTCCATAGTCTTTCACCTATTGCTAAAGTTTTATAAATTCTTTAAAGCTCATATTGGAGTTTAATTCACAAAGTTTTCTTAATAACATTTAAAGGTCTCACTTTTAGGAAGTAGCACTGGATATGAGGATGGGGCTCTTATGGCCACATTTGTGGCCTTCTCAAAAAAAGATGGCGAAGTTAGGAAGCTTTCACTATTTCACACAAATGCCTTGACACCTTAAAGGCTACAGAGTCTTAACCAGCAGAAATTAAAATTTGATTTTAAATTTTTCACCCTTTTGAATTATGAGGGCAGTGGATGTTCAATTGAGGAAGAGAAAAGGAAGAATCACTTATGATGATAATCAGGTTTTCTCACCTCTGTAGACAAATAAGATCTTTTATCTCTTATTCTTCTCATGGGTTAAGGTCAAAGGAATGTTTTCTGCTACTGTCTGATGTGAAAAGACGACTTAAAAGAAAGGTGTGTGGCTTTAGTCTGAGGAGAGTCTAATATCTCACTCTATTGGATGACGTGTCAAAGCTTGTTTGTCTCAGTGATGTCATGGGACATTACAGTCCAGAGGGTGCTTGGAGACCAGCATGCCTTCTCTGAAGTGTAAAGCCAGAGATCAGGCTTTATCTTAGGACACCCTAAGAGGATGTGTGGTGTTTCCGAAGAGATAGCAGTGGAAGAAGGGCTACAGCCAGGGTGTCCTGTATATCAGAGTTTAGAAATAAAGAGGTATAGCTTTCCTGTGAGCAGGCTGGGCAGCATAGTAAGCAACGAACGCATTCAGAAGAACCTTGAAAGGGCCCTATCTAAGATATATGGCATCTTAGTAAAGTGTGTGGCATTGGGTTAAGAAGGGGGTAAAAATACAAGGTGGATCAACAGTTGGGAAAATTCTTTCATTCTGTCCTGAGAGAAGTAAAAAATACATGCATTATTTTAGGGTAGCTCTTAAAACAGTAAATAGTAAAATAGTAAGTTGGTGTAGGTGATGGTCCATTTGATAAAGACTTTTGCTGTGAAGGGTAACAACCTGAATTTGACTCTGAGATCCACAAAGTAGAGTGAGAGAACCAACTTCCACTAGTTTTTTATCTGAATTGTGGGTATACACACACGCTCATGCATACACACATGCACACACACACATACACACACACACATATACACATGCACACACACAGGCTTATGCGTGCACACACACACCCCTCATAAAAAGTAAATGTAAAAAAAATACTTTAAAATAAAAATATAAAAATTAGATAATACAGGGTAAATGGAACAATTAAAATGTTTAGTTAGAAAAAAATCAGGCAAGAAATAAGAGCAAAGGGAGCATAAATATGAGGAAAAGAACATATATAATAAGATGGTAGGCTTGAATTTATAGCTATCAATAAGTACAATAAATGAAAAGATTATTCCAATAAAAAGACAAATAATTTCCAATAATTTCAAAAAACTTTATATGGAACCAAGGAGATGGTTTAACAGGTAAAGAGTTCATTGCCTAAGCATGAGACCATGACTTCTTATCCCTGAACCTGTCCCGACCAGCGTGACTAGTTATTTGAGGGTCTTCGAAGAGGTGCCACCTGAAATACCAATGGGGGTGAGAGAGAAAGGAGACCAGGCGTGCTAAGAAAGACAGAGTCAGTCTAGATTATGTCAAGGTCTCGTTTATTGAGCGAAAGGCAGCACTATTTATACCATAAAGGGAACACGCCCATGCTAATTAGATGTATGTGTGCATGGACCAATAAGGGCCTAGGGGATGAAGCCCCTGTGGGGAGGGGGTTTAAGGAGAAGGCGGGAACCCATCTTCCTTGTTTTGTTCTCAACTCGGTCTGCCACGCCAATTTTTTGAATTTCGCGCACTTACAATCACCAGGAAGGAGCAGGGAACAGTTAGTTGCAGGGAGCGGTGAGTGACTTGCTATTTTTGGCTACTGTGCTTAACAATACCAGAAATAGCCTAAAAAGGACATCTTGTGGTTCTTTAGAGAACTGCCTTTAGCAAAACCAGGAAATAATCTCTTGCCAGCAGAGCAATGTGCCTAAAGACCATGAAAAGGTCACTGCTTTATACGATGCTTCCAACATGAACCAATGTACAAGCCAGATATAGTAGCGCATCTGTTACCACAGGGCTGAGTAGAAACAGTCAGATCTTCTGAGTTCACTATTTAGTCATGGTAGTCAAACAGTAAGCTCCACATTCAGGGAGAGACCCTGTCTCAAAATACAAGATGAAGAGCAATAGAGGAAGACACCCAGCATTAGCTTCAGGCCTCCATACACACATATACAGACAAAGGCAGGCATCCATACCATCCATGCCACATATAAATACACTGCACTTGCACACTCAAAGTTTCTGTTATTCAAAGCAAACAACTTAAAAATGTGAAGGAGTTGGCAAAGTTGGAGGTGGAGTAATTGCCTGACATATTTGATGCCCTGGGCTTTAATCTCCAGCACTTAAAACAAAAACAATGTAGAGATATTGAGAGTAAGAGATTAAAGGTATGCCTTGCTCTTATTGTCCAAATGAAAGTTGCTTCAATAAGTTAGTAAAATATCACAAAAAAGAGAATGTTCAGAGGGAAATTTCATGGTGATGAAATGTTTATTTGGCTGATAAACTACACAATCATATTTGTCTAGATACGATATCATAGCTCACAATTTATAAGATAAAACCTGATGGGAAGAGAAAATATAAGGCTATAACAGTTTTATGTAATTATAATGTGCACACATATAATTTATTTTTATTCATGTGCATGTGTTATATCATGTATGCAGGTGCTCAAGGAGGCCAGAAGAAGGGGTTGGACTCCTGAAAACAAGTTACAAGTAGTTTGAGTTGCCTGATTTAGGTGCTGGGAACTGACTCCTGGTCCCTGAGCACTCTTAACTTCTGAGCCATCTCTGCAATGTCAGTACATACATTTTATTAAATAGGCAGAGCAAAGAGTACTTAAAGATAGAGAATTGAACAATATGCTTGATGTACTTGACCTAACCAACATGCTTAGAACATTGCACTCTTCAGCTGCAGTAGATAAGTGCCAACCAACTTCAGATATTAAATTTACACAAGGCATGCTCTCTGCACTTGAACATAATCAAAGACTAAGAAATAATGGAGCATGCTCCTTGACCATGAAAAGACAACTAGAAGCTTCCTACTCATTTGGAAAATAAGTCATCAGTATAAAAGGTAAACCATGGCTGATGATAGCATCACATTAAAAATTGGAATTCAGAAGGACAAAATATAACATATTGCTGATAAGATTGTGAAAATAGAAAAATCCTGTAACTCTCTCCCTCTCAAACCCTTCCTGAGGTCCCTGAAACTAGCCGAAGTTGACAGAGTTTCGGTTCCATTGTTAAATGGCAGCTTGCTCAGAACAGAGTTTCAGCTCCATTGTATCACTAAATTAATTTGCTCAGGGCTCAGATTCTCGGAAAAGCTTTGTTCACAGGATTTATGGCAGCTTGTTCAACTTCTCAGGATATACTTCTTGAGTTCTTGGGACCCACCTGGTCAGCAGCTTGACCTTCTGGACTTCACTCGAGATAAGGCCCTGGGTCGCATTCCTGATATACCAACCTGGGTGGGGCCACCCAGGAAAGCCCTACCATGAGAACTGTTAAGCATGTGCTGTTTTGCCAAGGCAGGAACTTTCTGAAGCTTGCACAATGTGCCCTGCTCCAGGAAATGAATGTCTTCAGGTGATCCTATTGTTTCACAGGAAATACGCTTGCCTGCCTGTCTGCCTGCCTGCATTCCTAAACTCTGTCCTAAGCTGACCTTTGGCCCTGCCCTGTTATCGCGCTGAGCCCGCCCTTACCCCCTCCCCTACCCAGAGTGCGGTATAAGAATTCTACCCCGAAAATATTCTATTCGGGGCTCTAGGCTTCTACAGTGCCTGGAGCCTACACATATGTGTATACCGGTATTCATATTCATTAAACTCTCTTTTTCTTTAAAGTTAACAGTGGTCATTAGCCGTGGTCTTGGGGTGTCTTGGGGTGCTCTAGGGGTGCTTGCCTATTACAAGATAACCATGGTTCAAAGGAAGGGGAAATTTTTTTTTTTTTTTTTTTTTTTTTTCTGTGTTCATTCTCTTTTTGTCATTGTTTGGACTATTTGCCAATGTGACACAGAAATGCCATCATAGGGTTTTTAAAGTTTGCTCTAGAAGTGTGGTGCATTATTCTTTTATCACATGACTGAGTTATGGTGGGTTTCTGTGAGCATTACAGTCAGTGAACACTATACTCAGGGGTTAGCCAGACATTTCTATCATCCTAGATGGCCAAGTCTGTTCTTGTCAGGGGAAGTTCTGCTTCTGTCTGGCAGGTATTCTGAAGCAGAGGACAACATGTTTCATAGCATTTAACCAAGTATAGTGTGTGAAGTAATTAAGAATCCCACTCTCTTATCCTTTGAATATGATGGAAAGGGAGAAATAAATAAAAAAAAAAGCAAAGATGAACTTTTAATGAAAACATTTTTTTTTCATATTCAGACTTTCAAGAGCTTGTTTCTTTGTAGGGAATATTACATTATTAAATAATAGTAATGATGTTGGTAAATCATGAAATGAAGAGTGGTGCACTTGAGTTCTTCCTAAATCTCTCTGAAAGTTAATGGCTATCAATACCAATAGCATCAAAAGCCTGTCATATCAGAGATCTGAAGAGGCTCATGAGGCCAGACATTAGGTTACAACATTAGCTGCTGCACTCTGAGGCCAGTGTCTTCATTGCAGGTTATCTCAAATCAAATGTCGCAGATTAATCACAAGAGCTAATTTTAGTGAATTAAGAACACTGCTTATCCCTCTCATTGCTCATAGCTTTAACCTCTAAGGCAAAGTGGAGACCATGCACTGAGATCCCTGCTGGGTCCATTGGAGATGTAAAATCCTCCCTTGATGTTGAAATGAAGGGGCTGAGTTTGTTATAGAGCCCATAAAACAAACTTCATTCTTTTTCAAGTAATTGGCTTCCTGCTGTCAGACGCTCTGAAAAGATGTCTGACAAGCATTTGAATTGGTGTATTAGTCCTTTGCTTGTTTATATCCCCTCCTGTTAGCACACCCTTCACTTGGTAAAGACAAATTTGGATTTTCAGTGTCTTTTTGCACAGACTTATTAGTGATTTGTAGCTGTTTAGAGTTCTCATGCCTCCACAACAGTGCAACTCATGGGTAGGTGAGGATTTGTGGACTTGTGAGACCTTAGAGTTCTGACTAGCCCCAGGTGGATCAGGGTTTTTGACCTTTTTCTGTTCTGGCGTTCCTGTGTTTCCTTTGACAGACTCATTTGGTGTTTAGGTAGAAAGTAGTTTTATTTTCAGTATCCTGCCCTTTAGTCCATTTTACAGTGCAATTGCAAAATTCTCCTCTCAGGGGATAGCTCAAATCTACCCTAAGAGATTACTTTGGGGAAAAGATATCCCAGATCTCAAAGTGCTGGGAATGAAGTGGTTCTGGGGGCACAGATTAATAGGTGACTATATCAGAAGCATTGCTGAAGGTAACTGACATGCAAAAGCAATAATAGAGTTGCCAAAATTCCCCAGTATCTGGGATTACTTGATGGAGTCAGGCTCAGGAGTCCTGCTGAAGTAGTGAGTGAGGAGAATCAGAAATACCACATGGGGTCTGTCATCAACTCCTTCTTCATTGGAACCTATCCCTACTAGGAAGAGAATTACAGGGATAAAACAGGATCTTATCAAGTGTTTAAAAATAAGAAGTAATGTGGGAGATTGTGTTGTTTCATTTTTAATAATTATCCCACCCACTGGTTTAGTAAAAAGCACTGATTGGCCAAAGGCAGACAGGAAGTGTGGGTAGGGCTACCAGACTAAGAAAACTCTGAGAACAGGAAGCACAGAGGAGAACACCAGAGAGAAGCCGGAAAAAGCAGAGGACAAATATGCTGCTCTAAGTAAAAGGTACTGAGACACCTGGCTGAACAGGATAAGAACCATGGGTTAGATTAAGAGCAAGAGCTAATTAGGCCAATCAGCCTAAAACTATCATATGCATCTGTGTGTCTCAGCGGGTCTGTGGGTCTGTGGGCCTAAACCTTGAGCTTAGGCCTGAAAGTCCGGGCCAGAAACCTCTTACAACAAAGTAAGAATTATGAATATATATTGAATTCTACTTATGAAATGGAGAAGTTTCCATTTAAAATATGTGACTAGAATGCACATATTTTTATGAGAGGGGGCTATAGAGTCTAATTATGAAGCTTAAGCTAGTCATGAACTTTAGATATTCTTCTGCTTCAGATCCTGGCTGGAATGTGAAATATACAAATTAAAACAATAACTTAGAAGATGGGAACCCAGGAAGACAGGACTAAATCACATGACCAACTAGGATGAGTTATTAAAAGTATATTTCTCTAACTACTGAAAGGTCTAAACACCAAACTTATTTATGCTATCTTCTTGTCCTTTGGCTAAATTAAAGGAAGTCACCTGATCTTTATGCTCTCAGATTTTTTCTATATGAAACCTGAAAAGTTTGAGTAGATGTTTAAAGCTTGCCTACAGCACTTATTAGACTTAGTTTAGTATATTTCAAGAGGCTACTATAAAGGCTGATATCATATCTGCTAAAGTGTGGAGCAAGACAAGGTCAACTTCATCTGCATCCATGGGAAAGGAGTCCTAAACTTGTATTTCCAAATCAGAAGATGCATTATGATCATCATCCCATCATGCAGATTGCTTTGAATCCTTTCTTAGAAGCAGAGCATAGTAACACTGGAATGTTGCTGCCGAAGTTGCACATGTGTATAAAGCTTAGGATACACAGCAAGATGCTGAAATAAATGTACTTAATTTTTGTGGTGACAGCACTGAAGAATGACATTTGTTAGTTATCTCCCATGTTGACTCTGACTGTGTGACTTGTTTTGGCAACGAGATACTAGCAAATGTGACTTAAACAGAGGCTAAACAAATGCTTGCCCGTAGGTTTGCAATACCCCTTGTTACTCCTGTAAATAGTCTTGGTGTGAGGAAACCTTCTGGCCTGTTGGTAACATGTGGCTCAGCTGACATTATTTTCTACCAAACATATGAGGGGAACTTAGTAAAATACACCCCATTTGTGCTGACAGATGACTATAATCACATGGCAGACCCAAGACAAAACCAGAAGGATCATCCAGGGCTCAGCCCTGACTATTTGCCTATAGAAGCAGAGCAAGTGAGGTGGTGCTTATTTAGCTTCTAAGTTTTGGGGGGTTAGTTTGGTATGTGGCAAGATCTCTAGTTGGGAGGGGAGTCTTATGGAGGTAAAGAAACGCAATGACAATATGAATTTTTCTCCTTGGATACAGGACTAAATACTTGGATCTAGTTTTATACATACAGTGCTTATTTCTGAGGTGATCCAGGAAGCAATGCCACATATTTTGTTGTTGTTGTTACCAAAAATATTTAATTTCAAAAGAAACACAGATAGTTTTTCCTATTGACTCTTAGGGCACATGGCTCAGCATTTCCACCTAAATTTTTCTTTCAAAATGCAGCAGGCAACAGTTAATCTGTAGGTGGTTTGCTAGATAAATGTTCTGGAATGTTATGAGGATGATAAAAGTTTGTGGTAAAAGGTGAGGAGATTTAGAAGAACTAATCTCTTCAAAATGTCCATGTATGAACTCCAACCATCCTACTTTCAATATAACTCTAAGACAGTAAAAGAAATTTACTTTATCATTGTCCTAAAGCTGGGACCTTCCCTCTGGCTGCCACAAGTCACAGTTAATATACAGCAAAGCCCTGTAGACTTCTATTTATTTTTGTCATAAATGACTATAAAACTGGGAGAAGATAGGAAGCAACTGTTTTCTGATATGATATGAAAACAATGCTAAAGGGAAGAGAAAATCTCTTCCAATGTTTAGCCAAGTGTTTGTCCAGGCTTTTTTGCTTCAGTACAAGAAGCTGGAGTAAACATAGCATGGTGGCCCAGCTTAGCCAAAGAGGAGAAACAGCTGCCATCATTTAAGCATAGGGGTCAGTGCTGTTTATTTGTTCTAGTTTATTTGTTTTGAGACAGAGTCTCACTATGTAGCCCTGGCTGTCCTGAAACTCCTTATGTAGATACATGAGGCTGGCCTCAAATCCACAGAGATCCACTTGCCTCTGCCTCCAGTGCTGGGATTAAAGGTGTGCGCTATCACGACTACCACCACCAGCTTTGTGTTGCATTTTGAGACAGGGAAAGAAAAGAATTCCTATAAGCTTATGATTAAGTATTAGATACACACATGTAGGCCAAGAGTTAGAATAGAGACACCAGAGAGCAAACATTGCTGAAAGATGCCGGGGTTCTGACTCATCCTAACAAGAGAGTCCTTGTTAATAGCCTGAACATTTATTTGAAGATCTATTGGGTCACATCATGGAAGACTACATCTTACAGTAAGACCTACTGTACACCAACATTGATGAAGCCAAAGAAATGAAGATTTTATAAGATTGCTAAGAGAGACAGGGCTTGGAGCTTCAGGACCCTAAAGAGAGAGAGAGATGGTATATATCAATGGATTTCTACAGCTTAATACTATGCTGACATGTTCATGTTTAATAGACAGTCATTAAATTGTTGTCAAGGACACGATGAAAGAATTATAAATAACATATTTCACTAACAGAAATGCCAAAACACCAAATATCAAGACCAACTTTATCTTAAATAATGTAAGAAATACATCATGACCATAGAGGGTTGATCTTAAAGCTACCAAAATGGCTCAACACTAATATACAAAGCAATTTCTCTCTCCATCAAAGGAGAAAATTCATGTGATGATATACGTAGATGCAGAGAAAAAATTTTGCATATGATAAAATCGCTTGGAAAATTAGTAGAAGAAAAGAAGTTTACAAATTAATAGAGTATTTTACATATACTATATAACTATAATACATACTTTACATTACATATTATAATAGTCAATTGTGGAATATTAAATATTTTTTAACCTAGTTCAAAAATCATGAAAAAAATGTCTAATCACTACTTCTATTGAATATTATACTAAAGGTATTAGCCAGTAAAATAAGGAAAGACAGAAAAATTAATAAAACTGTCATTTTGAAAATAGCAAATAGAAAAGCCTAGGATGTCTATTAAATGCAAAAAGAAAAGAGGACTATAATTAATGTTTGGATTAATAATGTCTTTGGCTCTGCCAATTAAAAATTACATTATCATAGGAGTGGAGAGACAGCTCAGCAGTTAAGAACATTTGCTGTTCTTCTAGAGGACCTAAATTTGGGGTCTAGTACCCATGTGGGGCAGCTCACAACTCCAGCTGCAGGGGATCCAGTGCTGTCGTCTAGCCTCTAAGGCCAAATGCTGCCCGAACACACATACAGATAAAACACTGTATTTTTTTATATTAATGACAGCTATAAAACAGAAGTGATCAATAACAAACCATAAACTACTTTTAAATAAATACAATAAAATATAAATTCTTCTGTGTTTAAAGTAATATCATACCTGGGAATAATTTCAAAATTGCAAATGAGTATGCAGTATGTTTGCAGATGGGCTGTCTCGGGATTGTTAACTTGTTCCTTTTCTGTGATTTGAAAGAAAGACTCAAGGCAATACAAGCCCAAATCTCAAAAGTCATTTTTGTAGAAATTCAGAAGCTGATTCTAATATTTATACAAATTTTTAAAATAAAACCAAAACTCTTAGATTAGTGAAGATCATCTGGAGAAAGATTAGAAGGCACACACAATCTGGTTTCATGATTTATTTTAAATACAGTAGTCAGGACAGTATTGAATTGTTGGGGGGACAGACGATAGAATGGAACAGATTTAGAAACACATGCACAACCCATTTCAACAAAGTCAACAATATAATTCAATAGAAAAGTGAACATTGTTTTCAATAAAAGGAACCACAACATCTGGTTATCCATATGAGGAAAAGCAAACATTGACCCTTTACTAATACCACATGAAAAAAGTAATTTAAAATGGATCACAGATATAAAGGTCAAAGCTCTATCTATCAAGTTCTGAGAAAATAAGTTAGAGAAAAATGTCTCTGTAACATCAGGATAAATAGTTATTATCTAGACAGAATAGAAAAGCCATGAACTTCTTCAAAATACAGCATCAAAAAATGAAAAGGTAATTCATAGAGTGGGATGGAAGTTCAGCCTTCATGTACATCTGTGAAAGACTCTAGAATATAGAAAGGACACTTATGAGTCAGCAACCAGATACAAAATAAATTATTAAAAGATAGAATAGACTTAACATTTCAGAGAAGAAGATATGCTAAATCCCTTTGTATTTTAATAAGATAAAGAAGTTATTAAAATCGAGAAAAGATTTGAACAAACACACACACATACACACACACAGGAGGGGAAGGCCATGTGACCAAGGAAAGATGCCAAACACTGTCACTCACCAGGAATCTAAGCTATCAATTCATATCTGTCTTGATAAGAAAAGAAAAACCACTGGGTACTCAATGTAAGTGTATAAAGATGTACTCAATGTAAGTGTGTAAAGATGTGGCAAAATTGGAAGTCTTGTTCACAGTTGGAGGGATAGATGCTTTACTTAAAAAATGCTTTTCTTGGGGAGTGTAAGGAAGTGCCCATTTACAGGGGATAGAGAGGACGCTGTCAAACCACAAAGGAGGGCTTCTGTCAAGTCCACTGTGATGCACCAATGGGTTTATTTGGACATCTTATGGACATGTGAGTGACTCTTGGGTAGCTGCACAACCAGGTAGTCCCAACCCAGCATGGGCGATTCACAAAACTCCACTGGAGACTCCCCATCTCTGTCAATCATCCATTTTTTTATACTCCAGCAACTCAAGACCTTGTGGGGCCAAGGAGTGGGGGATGGGGACTAGACTCTCAAGTGAAGGTCTTTGACCTCTCCTCTTCCTTCTGTGAGGAAATGTCAGCGATCTTGTTATAGTTACTATAGTTCTAGCTTTCAGTTGTATTGTTCTGCTCAGTTCATTGTCAAAATATGTCCATTACCACTCTGCATTATGTTGGTGACCATCATACCACAACAAATGTAAATATGCATCACTATGGAAAGCATTATAACAGTTACAAAATTAAGTATGTTTTTGCTATGTATCCCAGCAATTGCACTTGTATTTATTCCCCTTCTCTTTAAGAGGAAAAGTACACAAAAATGTATATATTAATATTTATAGCTACATTATGTATAAGAGGCAAAATCATAAACAACTCAAAGGTTCATACAACCATTTAAAGTTCAGCATGTTCACACTATCAAATATTGCTCACCAACAACATGACCAACCAACAAAGTGAAATACATGAATGTTTCTAAAATATTATACAGCATGGAAGAGAGAAACGAAAGATTCATTCTATGATTTATTTTAAGTAAAATTTGTTAGTAGCCAAAAACTAATGAGTAGCAAAAGAATTCAGAGTATGGGTTGATTGAAGTGGGTTTGAATTGAAGTGGCCCAGGGGCAATTTTGTAAGACAATGGAATTACTCTACACCTTGATTGAGGTGGCAATTTCATGGGTGTATGAGCTTTCTGAAAGTGAGCTGCAAAGTTAAAATGTGTATTGTTTTTATTATGTATTAAAGTTGATTAAAAAACTAATATCCTTTATTAATAAAGATTACAAAACAATGACAAAACTGAAGCCCTGGGGAATGTTGCACCAAATGGTTCTTTTTATTGGAGAAAGGGGGCTTATTACTCATCTCCAGGCAGTTATGGAGAATATAAAATACTAAATAGCAATATCATAAAACTGAAAGAGAGAGCGAGCTTCAATTCAAACACAACTATGATTAAACCTTTGCACAATAACAAATTTAAACTTCACAAAAGCAAGAGAGAGCAGCTTTAACTGCTTCATTTTTATATTAAGGAAAATGAGCCTCTGAGAGGTTCAATGGACTGCTTAGAGTCATAGCAAATTGGAAATTGGGATCCAAATCTAGTTACTCTCTACTAAATCTAAAGCTGTTCTTTTCCATGCACTCTTTCTGAAAATATTTTCAATAACCACAGGAATGATGTCCTTTTATAGGGAGATCTCCAATTGTATGTTCTTTAATGCTATTAGATAGAGTTTCTCAATGGTCACAAAGTTTTCTTCTGCAAATCTCAATTGCCAGCTTTCCAGAGGTGTAAGGATCTTTATCTTCCTCACAGGAGGCACAGAATCTTTGAACAGTTAAATTAAAAATTGAATCTCACATTAGCATTTTTTTCTCCCCACCTGCATTCTGATGAGAATGGGAACTGGCACAATATTTGTGGAGAGAAATTTAGCAATGCATATTAAAACCCTTAAATTTTGTTCTATCCTTGGACTGAGCAATTTACCTTCTGGGAATTTATCCCAAAGAAATCATTGGGGATGTTTACATAGATGTGTGTGCAACAGTGCTTATCACAGCTTTATGAACAAGAACAAAACTGGGAAGCTAGCCACTGTCTGTGTTAGAGATTGCTGTTTTCCTGTCTCTTCTTCCTTAGGAATAAGAATGCTCGTTTGTGATGTAGATGGAGTCCCTGGGTAAAAAGCATGATACACCCTGGCCCTCTTTTTCAACTACGCTGTGGCCAATAAAAATGTATGTGATTTCTCAGAAGTCTCCTTACAGAACACTTTGCTTGGACCTTTGACCTTTTCTTCGACTGGACTGTGAAAGTGATGGTAGGATATAAAGAGTATATTTTTGTAGCATAAGGCAACACTCTAAGGACAGTGGATTGTGGGTTCTGGCACTGTGGGAATCACCGCATGAGCTTTGAGAATTATTATGCATGAATGGATACAAATTTCAATCCATTTAAATGATTGCATTTGAATTTTTCTGTCACAAATAACAAAATTACTCACAAATGCAGTGTTCAATTGCAAAGGGATGGTTAAATTGTGGAATGCTATGGTATATGCACATGTACCTTATACAGTATAATCCTGAGCAACTATTCAAATGACAGCATACAAGCACACAGACGAGTTATTAACATGCAAAAATTATTTTGTCCAAGGAGAAAAAGAATAGGTCATATTTAAAAGCATATCAAAGACTGCATTTGCAAAAATAATTTTTGTTATATACACACAGATATTCTTACATGTCTATATGTACTCGTGCACATATGTATCTCCCTAATAAATAATATGCATTTTATTAACCTACTTCTTTATCTTCTAGCATTTTTAACCCATATATGGACAGTTGTCATTCTTGAATAATAAACGTATATATATGATATGTACTACACTGGATTTGTTTAAGTTGGAAATTCATAAAAAAACAAAACAAAACAAAATATTGTTTTTCCAAAGTAGAGCAAATTTAATTGTGAAGAACCACTCTTTAAAACATCAACTATGTAATCAGACAAGCAAAAAGAAGCAGAATATTGAGGAAGTGTCATCCTCTTGCTCTGTACATTCCTGTAAGTTATGCTGCAGTCACCCATTTCCTCCTATGGCATAGATAAGTTTGGTTGCTCTTTAAAACTGCATGGGCCAGTTATTTAGTAGATGGGTAGTTGGGTAATATCTGCTGTGGGTGGTCTGATCTAAAGGTGTTTTTGAAGGGTGTCCCTGTGAGCAGTATAGGCTTATTATTAGTTTCTTACAGATACCTACTAAGTACCGAACACGATGCTGTTGTGAATTCTGAAATCACAGTGCCCCTTCTTCTTATGATACTAAAGCATGTAACTAAGATTGCTAGACTAGTTGTATCACATCGTCATTGAGCTTTGCTCTAAAATAAGGCACATGGCTAAATGGGGTATGTCTAATCAGAACAGCAGGAAAGTGAGATTCGTTCCAGCTTCTGAGGTAGGGCATGCATACTTCTCCAAAGTACTGGCCTTTGGACACCCATCCTGAGAGAACAGCTATTTAGAAAGAATGAAGCCACAACCTGTCTGAATTGCAGAATCTTGGGACCCTACTGATCTCAGGATTTGCATTTGAACATTTCTGTGATTGGCAGGCACAGGGCTTGAGAAGCATAGCTTTAAAGTGTGTCTGTGTAACATTTTAAAGCTCATATAGCAGAAACAGCAATATGGCCACTGGAAAGACATGGCTATAGTATATCCAGGGAAATGGCATAGCTGACTGAGCTATAACAAACTTAAGGACTGGGAGGCAACAAGTGATGGGGAGACTGGGGAGGCCTTTCTTGTTCTAGAGCTCATGGGGTAAGTGAAAGTTTAATGATGTAGGGAGTACTTTTAACTATTAGCTCTCTGAAATGTGTACAGTAAACTTCTAGATAAGTTTGGAACTTCATCTTGGCGTAAGATGCAATCCCATATGTTTCTTACTGTCTACATACTATCAAGCAAATTCATGGTTAATAAGTATTTAATAGGTCATTAAAAGAGATAGCATGATCTGGAAGGGGAGTGAGAGTGTCCCAGAATTCCTCACCTATCCCACACTGAAGGGACTTTGAAGCTGATCTGGGAGATTTAACAGTCATGAACATAGTTCTATGTGAGAAGTCAGAATGAACAAAAGAAGTGCTGGCTGATCTAGTTTGCATGGATCTGGTTCTCTTGGCTTCCTCAGTGTGAGAAGTGTTTCAAATCCCTTTCCCCAAAGCCCCTTTGATAAAGATTGAGAGACAGAAGCTGTTTTGTGAACTGTCAGTAGTCCTGAATTAGGCAGCCACGAACAAGAGAAACAGATGAAGGGCAGCTTCTCAAATATGAGGGGTGAGAATTGTCTACCTTGAATTAAAAGGACAAGGGAAGAGCATTTGGGGAAGGCAGGTGAGTCAACTCAAATCTCCATCTGCAGATGGATAGCAGTGTTACTGACTCAGGATGAGTTAACAAAGGCATAAGATAACTGGCTGAGAGACAGGCAGGATAACTAACTACTACTGGACAAGGCTGTTTTGTATCAGGGTGATTGCATCAAGGAGCATAAGCTAGGGAGAGAGAACAAGCAAATACTACACTGTTTTTGTGTTCTATGAGCCTTGCTGACTAGGATAGATAGGTAGTGTAATCATCTACTCATTCATCAAGAAAGCTCATTGGTAATCTCATACTCAGGAGACTGAGGCAGGAGAATCGGGAACAGGCAGCCAGCCTGGGTTACATAGTAAGGTTGCAAAAAGCAAGGACCAGCATTATAGCTCAATGACAGAATATTTGCCTAGCATGTGTAGGACTCTGTGTTGAACCCCCAGCAACACACACACACACACACACACACACACACACACACACACACACACACACACACACAGAGAGAGAGAGAGAGAGAGAGAGAGAGAGAGAGAGAGAGAGAGAGAGAGAGAGAGGAGGAAGGGAGGCAAAAAGTGAGAGGGGGAGGCATAGGAGAGAGGGAAAGAGACAGAGAACACTCAGGGATGGATATAATTGCTACATTTCACAGAAAATTGGACCTTGGGAAGATTTGCAGTGCTGCCAATCAAATATGGGCACAATTACCCATGATCTCTGCCCATGATCTGCCAGTTTGTGTCTCACATTGAATTGTCCCCAACATGTGTGATAGCGGATTACTGCAATTAAAAAAAAATAGAAATTCTGCCTGGTAAAGGGAAAACTGAACTGCATTGTCCACAGCCCAGGAACATGTACTATTTATTGCACAGAGATAGAAGAACTCCCTAACAGTGTGCTGGGGATGGAGACAGACTCTGACAGCAGCCTGAGGAATTCCTTTCATTCTTTAGGGACTTAGACTCAGGTGAAGCCTGATCCTGGCTTACTCATATAAAGGATTTTAGGAATACCCAGCACAAAGTAGAGTTAGAGGTTATTAAAAGAAAAGGGAAAGTGTTCAGGGAGGGGATAAGGCACACTGAAGAGCATGAGTGTGGGATTCTCAAAGAAGACCAAAATTGTCTTAGCAGTAGACATATTGGTGGCTTTCAAGTTGCTAAGAATCTATTTTACCCATTTTACTTTATTGATTTTGTTCCTTGACAGTTTTACACATGAACATAGTGAATCTGATTACTTTCTCATCTCTATCATCTTTTACCTCCCTCCAATTGATATAAACCCCCTGCCTCATCGCTACCAGTACTTTTACCAGATTCTTGACTTTTTTGTTTTGTTTTGTGACCCATTTGGTATAGCCAGGGCCATCTGTGTGAGCATTGAATTGGAGCTGTCATCAGAGCCTGGTCATGTAATTTGTGGGTGTGCATGGGATTGTAATGATTTTTCCAGCCCCTCCATCTATCAGGCACACATAGTTCAGTAGTGGGAAGAAGGTCCCTCTCAACCCCTCTGGAGGCCATGTCTGATTGTCGGCTGAACCATTGCTGTGCAGACCCAGTGTATGCATCTAAGCTTCTGTGAGGCCTAAAATCTTATGTTTTCTTTTTTAACGACATTCTGTAGGTGGCTTGGACAGGAGATTGTAATCTGATAAAACAAAACCTGGAGCCACTAGGGTTGCCCAGGAGAGGCTGGCCATATCTTTATTCCTGTGTTGTAACAGTTCCAATTGTCAACTTTGGAAGAAAAAAGACTTTGAGGAATTGCCTTCATCAGATTGCCTTAAGAACGTGTCTGTGGAGAGTTTTCTTGATTGCTAATTGATGTAGAAGGGTCAAGTCTGTCGTGGACATTACACTCCTGCGCAGATTAGCTATATGTTAAAAACAAACAAACAAATAAACAAACAAAAAATTAAAAAACTGTGTGAATCAGACGGAACAAGCCAGTGATCAGCCTGCTTAAGGTTCTTGCCTTGAGTCCCTGCCTCAGCTTCCCTAAATGGTGGATCTATAAGCTAAACAAAACCTTTCATTCGCAAATTGTTTAGACCATAATGTTTTATCAAAAAAGTCAAGAAACAAACTAACAAATTATTACATACTGTAAAGGTGATTTCTAGAAAATGACAACTTTGTAGCTGAAAAGGAGAAAGGCCCTAAGCAAATGTTAATTGTCTTGAAATTCTTGTTTCTCAACTGGTGAGAAGCTTCCCTAAGACTCTGGGGGAAGAGACTTGTTTCCACTTTCATATCTCCACTATTTTTTCTCTCTTTCTACACTCTCTAATCTAATTTGACTAAAGTGTGTCTTCCAAGAGCAGCCAACAGTATCCTCACCAGATTCTTATCACAGTGATGGTCTTTCTCAGTGCCCATCCTTTGTGATTACATCTGAGATGGGCAACAAGACAGAAATTTCAGGTAAAAAGTTATTTTCAAATGGGAATTTGTCTGTTTCAAATAAGTCCCTTGACTTCTGGGTAAGACTTTCATATTTGTTTGTTGTGGAATATTTGCACACGGTGTGAAGATGCATTTCTATGATTGGTGTGAGGAAACCTGAACAGCCAATAGCTAGGCAGTAGGTGAAGGTGGGATTTGCAAGGAGAGAAAGAAAGAGGAGGAAGAATCTGGGTGAACAAGAGGTACCAGTAGACAAGAGAGGAAACAGAAGGTGCAAGATAGAAGAGAGGCAACTACATGTGATAGAACATAGATTAATATAAATGGGTTAACTTAAGTTATAAGAGCTAGTTAGGAACAAGCCTAAGCTACAGGTCAAGCTTTTAATAATTAATAAGAAGTCTCCCTGTCATTATTTGAGAGCTGGTTGGTAGGACAGAAAAGGGTTTGTTACATATAGTAATATAGTATTCAACATGAGGCACACATTTCCACAAAGGGCCTGAGAAAGGTTTTTTTTTTTTTTTTTTTTAGTTTCAAATACACAAACACAGAATAAGACATGATTTCCTAGTCCTATGGTCTCTCAGGCAGATCAAAGCACACAAAAACCCGGCTCTTGGACGTTGCCTGTAGGTTTGAGTCAACTCTTATCATATGTAGAGCTATGCAGTGGGTATAAGGCTTTGCTGACACAGTCAGAAAAGGCTGCAGGTACACAAAAAGTGGTCCAGACTGAGAAACCCTTTAAATAGATAAAGTAAACAAAAATGGGTATAGATAGTCACAGGAAAAAATAGATTAAAAATACTAAAGTCTTCAAAGAGCAAGTAAAGGTAATATTTTTAAAAAGACACATAAAGATGGAAAATACACAAGGCATCTGGATCCTGTATGGAGCTTTGCTTTGCTGACTTTGAATTAATTTTTCTAAATGCTGATGAGTGAATGACATTTCTGAGAGACACTGGATTATTAAAGGAACAGCTGAGTAAAACCACCCTATATACTTTAGAAATGTTTTGGCTTGAGAATGAAAGTCAGAAAATGTGTTGCATTGGGTGAGAGATTATGCTTTTGTTTCCACAGGAAACAAAAATTATGGTCTTCTTCAAAATTAACAAAGATCAGATTTGATTGTGGAAGACCTAAAAATCTTGACTACAGACAGGAAGAAAAAACCAAGGAAGTCTACAGTACAGGTGAAGTATATGCTGATCACTCTACTATGGGAACAGACCCGAGACTGAATGAGACATGATAAATTTTACTGGCTACTGAGACCTTATGACTTTTATTACATGCCATCCTTTCATATGGCATGAATTAGGGTTTGATTATACAATCCAAACAAACTTGCAAAGTTAATGGATGTCTTTTACATGCTCAAACATAAAACAAAGAATCATATTTAACTGACTTATGCACACTGCACATTTCATACTTGTGTTAATAAAGATATATATGTTACTTTTAAAAGGTTACGTGTTTTCAGAAAAAAAAAAAAAAAAAGAACAGGCACCAATAAAGACAAGTAGCTTAGGTGATTTAGCTTCTTGAAATGCTTCTATTGCTGTTTCCTCAAATTTCTACATCTTGAAAAACTTCAAAAGCTGTTAGATAAGATGGTCCAGTCTCTTAGACTATCCAGCCAAGACTTAAGATAAACTCTATTGTAGGGGGATTATGCTGTTCTAGTGTAAATAATTGTCCCACCCACTGGTTAAATAAAATGTGATGATTGGCCAAAAGCATACAGGAAGTATGGGTGGGACTACCAGGCTAAGAAAACTCTGGAAACAGGAAGAATAGAGCAGAATGCCAGAGAGAAGCCAGAAGAAGCAGAGGACAACTATGCTGTTTTGAGAAAAGGTACTAAGCCACATGACTGAACAGGATAAGAGTCATGGGTTAGTTTAAGGATAAAGAGTTAGCAAGTTATATGCCTGGGCCTTAGGCCAATCAGCCTAAAATTAATGTAAGCATCTGTGTGTCTCTGTGGGACTGTGGGACTGTGGGTCTGCATGTCCCAACCTCAAGTCTAGGCCCCAAAGTCCGGGTCAGAAACCTTATACTACACTCTATACTTTCCCATCACATAGAGAATAAACATAAAAATAATACAGGTATTATTATTAAAAGAGGTAGCTCTCCCAGGACTTGACTATTATCCCAATTTTTTTAGGGTACCCTAAAAATACTCTCATTCCACACAACAGACAAGGGGTTAGAGAATGTAATGACCACATTCCCAAGAGGTGGGTAGGTGGATTTTTGGTCATTCAGAGGATTATGAATGTTTGTCATGATTTATGGAGGTTGGTTACAAGCTGTTATTGGTCATGGTCAGCAAAGAAGCTAAACAAAGGAGATGAGATTCAGGGATCTCCTTTTGAAGGGGAAAGGAGGGATTTACTATAGAAATGATGGGATCAAAGAGTTGATTGTTGAGTCTACATTTGAACAGCCACTAATCTCAAATATTTTACATTGGTATGGATTTTTGATTATTAGAATAAATTTAAGGTTATTTTTGTTATACAGTATATATATATATATATATATGTATACATATATATATGTATTTCTACTTTTGTTTAAGGTATTGTAACTATGCAGATCACTTAAAAATGTAATGTAAAATTTTAGTCCTTGAAAGCTATTTAAGATAATAAAGTAATATAGGTTAGAAGTTAGTCATCTATAGCAATCAAACTTATAGTCATGTTAAGTATGTTTTCAAGGTCAAACTGAGATATATTTTAAATAGATATGATCTTCAAGCACTTCAAAGATCTACAGCATTTTTTTTTTTTTTAATCACAGTGAGACATGTCTGCTCCTGGCAGCACCAATTGACTTCAAGAAAGGATGATGAATGTCTAAGAACCTCCACATGGAGCTTGCTTTAAAAGTGGCAAGGCTAGCCAATTGGACAAGAAATTACCCTTGCCTAGACTGCTGATAGTATACAAACTAGATAATCAGGACACAAAAGAAAGTGACTGCCAGACTTTGCCAAGACAAGGTAGAAGAGTACGTCAAAACCCCTGCTTTATAGAAAAATCTGCCAGACACTCTAGGCCTGTAGTTTGAAGATGGATGCCCCAACATTGCAAAGAAACTTTGGGTGACTGTCCAGGTATCCAGCTGTTTCTGTCATTTTTGTAGTTTTAGAATGTCTTTGCTCTGCATTTCTGTTTTCTCAGGTATTACTAAATCCTTCTCTAGTCTTTAACAAGGTTAAAGACTGGATAATTATAGTTTTATAATTTTCCTTTTTATCAAATACAGAAAAGAAATTTTCATAAGAGATGCAAAGTTTATAAGGTTGAGAAACATAAGAGATCAAGTTATTTATCTAAAGAGACATTTTACAGTCTAAAAAGATATTTTTAGGATGGTAATAAAGTTCCAATAAAAATTTACAGTAAAAAACTTTAGAGTTATTAAGATAAGATCTTTAATATAGTACTTCTTCTGAATTTGCTAAATACAAGTGGACTGGACATCACGAATGCACTTCTTACCTGACAATCACTTTTATTGTATATATTTTTACTATGTTAGAGTCAAAAACTTCCCTTTTAATTTAGAAAAATAAGGGAAAATGTAGTGGGATAAATTGTACACTATATGAAGATGTATTGCTGTAATTTTTTTAGTAAATAGCTGAATGACCAATAACTAGTCATGAATTATAGGTGGGATTTCCAGGAAAAGAAAGGAAGAGAACAAAGAATCTAGGTATGCCATGGGATATTGCTCTTGTACACTGTAAATATTTGTCATTGTAAATATTGGTTTGATAAAATGCTGATTATTCATGTAGCTAGACAGGAAGTAGAGGTGGGGAAACCAGACAAGGATAATTCTTGGAAGTGGAAGAGCAGAGTGGGAGACACCATTGAGACACAGAGGAAGGAAGATGAGAATGTTCCTCTGAGAAAAGGTACCAAGCCACAAGACTAAACATGAATAGAAATATGAATTAATTTAAAGCATAAGAGTTAGCAAATAATAAGTTGGAGCCATAGACCAAACAGCTTGCCATTAATATAAAACTTTGTGTCATTATTTGGGACAAAATGACTGTGGGACCAGCTGAGTGGAACAGAGAGACTTCTGACTACATAGGTGTGCAGGAGATGCCAGTAGGCACAGGGATAAAACAGGAAATACAAGATAGAACAGAGATAATGCTAAGTGATAGAACATAGATTAGTTTAATTATGCTACTTTAAGTTATTATAGCTAGTTATGAACATGCCAAAGGTATAGGCTGACATTTCATAATTAATAAGAAGTCTCCATGTCATTATTTGGGAGCTGGTTGGTGGGACAGAAAAAGACTCATTACAGTTGTCTGTATTTGATCACCTCCTCTTTCAAAGTTCAAAAAAGTACTGTGTTCTCTTCCAGCCTAGAGATTTCATTTTGAGCACAGAACTAGATGATTCTCTTGTAACCCCCCTTGACCACCTCCAGCCTAAATGGCTTTCATCAGGGTCTCCTCAGAACCATCCAGAACATTTGCACACAGACTGCATTCTTTGATTGTGAAAAAATTAACTATTTTCCCTCAAATCAGGTCTTTATATTCTATATTTAAGGGAAGCTGGGATATGGGTACCAAGGCCCAGGGAATGTTCCTCTGAGAAAAGGTACTCTTGTTAATTTTTTTTTTTCTTTTCTTTCTTTGCACTACCTTTAACTTGGTTTAAAAACTTTTCTTTTCTACTTGAGACATGCCAACCCTCATCTTTCTTGGAATGTTGACCTCAGTCAGAAAGTGTCTGTTTTTAGCATTAATATATTTTTCTTCTTTTCTTCTTTCAAGTGGAGACTCACAATTATTGGCAATTTAGTGGGGGACTTTTCCCTATAAGTGTAGCTAAGCTCTTTTAATCCTTGACTTCCCTCTCTCTGGTTTTAAAAGATACATGATCTAAATCTAAAATATGAACTTCACCAGCATCGGTGCAAACACATACCAAGAAAGCAGATTACCCTTCTAACTTCTCATGGATAAGCCCTACAGATATTTTTTCTGGCTTCCCTTAGAAGATTGCTTGTATTAGGGTCTGTTTATGATAATTCCCTTCTGGAATACATACATAGTTTTTAGTGAGCTTGTGGTGAGAATTCTGCTAATTAGCATAACTGCAATGGTGGAACCCACTGTTTCACTTAAATAATTTTAGTAGGCGATCAGGTGCTTCACACAATCTCAGCTTTTCCTTGTGGTACACTGACTTTACCCTAAGGAAAGCACCTCCCAAGTATGATACTTCTACCAATTTATAATCTTTTGAGATCAGTCATTGGATGTTTCTAACTGGGAAACATGCTTCTATTCAGTCAATCTGAAGTAGAAGGACAGGTCATAATGGACGTTCTGTCACTATTCCAGAATTATGGGAGGAGGAACACATCTGTCATACACTTCTTACAAAAATTAGCTTGGATAAGATATTGGGGTCTCAAAATAAATTTGGATCCTGATCAGGCAAACTATTAATTTTAATTTTTAACTGTTAATGATCTAACTAAAAAAAGACAATGGATTACAAATACAAAGGCTACTAAGTTAAGCAAGAATACATATTTTAAAGGTATTTTGATTTTAAAACTTGTGTCTAAGGATTTAATGCTTCGGAAGAGTTCTGCTTTTGTTTCCACAAAAGATGAGAACCTGTAGATTACTTCCAGGCAAATATGGTTTCATCAACCAAGACCCCCTGAAAAAAACCTCTAATGAAAAGAGATGGCCAGATCAGCTTCATGGCTACAGATTATGATCCAGTCTCAACAATCCATGAGATTTTCAATGCCCCTTAATCAGCAAGAAGTAGTAATAGATAACTACGCCCAAATTCCCCAAATATTGTTTCTAAATGTTTGTTTTCATTATAAATAGTTAATGGTCATTGTCAATCTGTTTCTAAGAAGAAAAAAGGGATATGGTATATGAATTATTTTTTAAAAGATTAGATTATTGAATTTACTGATCAGGAAATCAGCTGTTAATCTCAAAATGCTTTACATTGGTATAGATTTTGGTTTATTGATACAAATTTAAGGTCAATTTTGTTATGCTGTATGTATTTTTCTATTCTAGTTTAAGGTATGATGTTCATGTAACTGATTTAAAATTGTAATGTATAATTAAGAAATGAAGGTTAATAGTCACCTTTGATAATCAAACTTATAGTTAGGTTAGTTAGGATTTTTAGGTATACAAAATATATTTCAGTTAGGTAGGTAATCTTCAAATACTTCTAAGACCTACAAAATATGGCATTTAAAATGTTTTAAGAACTTAGACTTTTCTGGACGGTGAGACAGGTCTGCTCTTGGCAGCACTAATCTTCTTCAAGAGAAAAATGGGCATCGAAGAAACTTCATATGGAGTCTACTTGTATCAATGGTTAGCCACTGGAGAAGAACCTGTTCTTATATTGACTGCTTGACAATATGCTGTTTAAACTGGACATGCAGCTTCCATAGGAAGATGACCTCTGAACTTTGGCAGAACAAGCCGAGATGGTCATTCAGGTTCCTGCTTTACAGAGAAAACTGTCAGACATTCTTCAAGACTCAAGGAGAAGCAACTGATGAACTGTGCCAGAATGGGCAGAGCAGATTTCCTGCTTCACTGAAATGAAAAGAGACTCTGGGCCTATAGGCTGAAGATGGATGCCCCGACTTTATAAAGGAACTTTGGGTGACTGTCCAGGCAGATAGGTCTCATCTCTGTCCTTTCCAGAATTTAGAAGTCGCTTCTGGTTTACTTGGATAAATATATCCTTTTATGGTATTTGATGTAGTTAAAGATTAGATAGTTATAGGTACAGTTTTTCTTAGTCATTTGAAAGGTATATTGGATATGAAACTTTAGATTCATACAGATAAGGTAGATGATAGAGTATTTTCTTTAATTTTGCTAAATACAAATAGACTAGATATTATAACTATAATTCTTGCTTGATAGCTATTTTGTTATATGTAATTTTGCTATGTTAAAATTAAAACCTTCCTTTTTGATTAGACAGAAAGGGGGAAGTGATGTGGGAATACCTTTCTGTATGCTGTGAATCTCAATCTTTAAATAAAGGAGCTGTTTTGGGCCATGACAGGCACCATAGAAGAAGTAAGAGGAGGAATCAGAATAGGTAGGAAAGGAAGGGCGGAGTCAGAGGCAGATCAAGCAAGCAGCCAAAGGAGCAACATGTAAGGAGCACAGGTGAGCCACAGGCCACGTGGCAGACAGATTAATAGAAATGAGTTGATTTAAGATGTAAGAGCAAGTTAGCAATGTGCCTGAGCCATAAGCCAAACAGCATAAAGTTAATATAAGCATCTGAGTCATTTCTGGGGGCCTGAGTGGGCGGCTGGTTGGCTAAGTGGTCTTGGGCAGCAAGTCTGTGGGTCTCAGCCACCCGGGACCTGAGAACCCTCCTACTACAAACAAGACTATGATTTCTTAGCCTGTTTTGTAGTTTAGAATCCAGAGAGTCTTATGAGGTATTGTATAGAAATGGCACGACATTATGGAACTTTCACAAATATTTCACAAATATTAATTAGCCTATTTCATATGGAAGCTAGGCACTCTGTTATAAATTTGTTAAAGAGTATGAATTCATAAGAGGAGTAAGTGATATGCTCTTCAATTAATAAATAACAACGCAATGCCTACAATGAAGGACACTGTTGTCTGGAGATCTCACTAGAGAGTACTAAGCACTGAGCATTTTGTTCTTCTCATAAAACAGCAAAACTTTGCAGCAATCTCTTAGGGTAGGCATTCTTCCCAGACATCACTGAAGGCAGCTGATAAAGTCTTCTGTCTTTGACCATTTAGCTGATGACTATTAGAAGAAGCTTTGGGAATCCTATTGGGCATGAATACTGCTTTTCTTAGAAGTTGGAAATGCTAATGATATACAACTGTCCTTTAAGCCTTTAGAATAATTTGTGTGTTTCATTTTCTCATGCTTAGGACTTATCTGTTATGACACCCTTGGTGGCATTCAGGTGTCAGCTGATAAGGTCAAAAGACACTTATCCAGGGTCCTGGGCTCCCAAAGAAGATGTGGCCAACTCCATTCAAGAGGGGCTGCTGAGGTCTTTAGCGGCCTGTTTTGTTCCTGCCTTCTTAAAAAGCAGATCAACATCCATTGCCTAGATCATCCTATCGCCACAAAATCATCCTAAAGTTTAACTTATAATCATAAATATTAAATTACTTTTAAATAAATATTTATTCTATATTTAATATATCACAAATAAATTTATTACACTATCTGGTGCTCAACACTCCACTGATTTACCCATGTTAGTGTTCCACAAAGTTCTACCTAATGCATCCTACTCCTCATTGTTCAAGCCATAAGCATCTTATACACATGTTGCAGGGCATCTTGACTGGCTTTCCTTTTGATTCCAGTCTCTATTTAATCTGTTCCATTAAGAATTTTTGAGGCAGGAAGAAGTTTAGGCTGTGAAAATATCACCTGCATAATTTACCTGACAGATAGCCATATCCAGACAGACTTTGTGCTGGACCTTGGCTTAGGACTTCAAAAAGTTTATACTCTCCATTTAGGATTTTATCAGTGTTCAGAGAAAGCAATCATAGACACTATTTATTCAGATACATGACATCAATCCCTTCCTTCGGGCCTCACTGTTTTCCCACTTCTACCTTAGATCCACTAACATTTTAAAACTCATCACCAAGGGATCTCTCTTCTAGATTCTATGTCCAAATCTGTCTAGTGGACTACTTTACTGATCCTTTCACTCCAACCAACTGACCTATCCAATTCTTCTACAAAGACTCTGTGGTTGTGTCTTGTTCACATCACATCCAGGTTAACTCCATGCCTGGCCATTCCAGCTGACTATGGTCTTATCTGCTCAGTTCTCATTTGTACTTGATATAGCCATGACATATGGCACTGGCACTTGTGGTATTGGTGAACTTTGGTGGTGAAGTTGCTATTTCTTCTCATGAGGCTTTGTAATTTATTATATCACCCATGTAATTGAACAGCTGTAGATAAAAGGTCCAGAAGTGCTATAATTGGTAGAGGCATGTGCTTTTCTGTGAAGTAGCAAGAGAAGGCTTTGGGATTCACATAAGCACAATGAGATGTCCTTCCTCAGTCTTTCTTGTTTGATTTGGTGTGTTCTCATTGGAGGAAAGATCTTGTCTCTGCCAGGTGAGCACACAAAGGCCGATTCTTTAGGTAGTAAAGTTCAAATCAAAAGTCAGCTTTCCCAGTTCCGTTGGATTTGAGGTATTGCTGAACCAAAACACTAAAACAAGTTTTTCATCGACTTAATTTCCTTCATGCAGGAGTATTAATAAAGTCAGTAGTGTAAAATTGCCAGTTTTATGTAGCATTTGAAGATTACATGGTTTCGATAAAATCTTTATTAACACGATGAGAGATGCTATTTTATGTGAAAATCACATCATTTAAATGCTTATTTTATGCGCTGGGTAGCTTGTGATTAGTGTTTATATTCTCTAGTAGCTTTCTGTGATTTTTCTTAGGTTAAAGCATTTAAGTGATTGATAAAATATTGTTTCTATACTATGTGTGCAGATTGTATTTTGGGTTCTTTTGGGATGAACTGTTTTCTCTAAGTTTTTTTTTTTTTAAGCATCATCAGTTTGCTTATAACTTTTTATATAAATAACTACGCAGCCACTGTTTGATAATAAATTATCTATGCAGTGGGGTTGGGGTTGCATTAATTCCAGCTAATGGTGCTCCTTGTGAGGTAATATAAGACAATTGCTTCATTTGAGAGGCTTCTTCTACTAAAGGCTGTAATTTTTTTCAAGATATGGTTTTGAAAAAAGTTTGCAGTTCTCTTGATTTGTTTCTTTCAATCAGATTTAATAGCGTCAACTTTTAGAACATGCTCCTCAAGGACAGCAACTTTACATTTGATACTACTTTGCTTATTTGGCACTGGGATGTCTGCTCAGTTGAGAAATGAAAATGTGTCTCAGGATAGGGCGTCAAATGCTTTGTTTTAAATGGCATTGAGCTGCTTCCTGGTGTAGACAGGTACTGGCACAGAATCCTACCAAAGCTGATGATTGCTCTGACATATGGGCAGAATGTAACTGCTAGTTTTGCTCCCTGGGACGTTCCTGTGCATTAATTTTTTTGCATGTTTATTACTAATTTTATGTAACAAGAGAGAGGAATTATGAAAAATATCTAGATGCTATTATGAATTTAGAATCTAACTTTTGTTTGCCGGTTTTTGTTGAAAAAAAAAAAAACTATAGTGTACGTACAATATATTCTGTGTGTAACGTGACTTATTTGTATTTATGTGCTCACCAGAATAAAACTTGTAGTAGTTAAATGATCAAAGGGCAAATCATGTGTTATAACACACACACACATACATGTTATTTATTGACATTGTATGTACCATCAGCCCATCTGGTGTTTGGGGGTTTAGAAGTAAAGGTGTACCCCATATGTTGTTCACCAACTCTATTGAAACCAAACTGCTGCTTTGTGTCCATTTCTTCCTGAAGCTTTATTACTACCCTTGACCCAGCTATTCATTCTGCTTTATGTTTGACTACAGCAGAAATCAAAATATATTTTATGGACCTAAGGTTTGGCAATAGACTGGAAAAGGGAACACAGGTAACCTAAAGCAAATTTCTACCATAGTGCTTTTAATATTAAGAGAGATATTAATCTAACAGCATCAACAGAATGGAACATGAACATATCTCAAGTTGTAAATACAGCTTCCTGATGACACATTCCTCCGGGGGACAGAGCATACAGTTTCTATATTATCCAGCTTGTCATTCTATTGGCACAGAACTGGTTTTTGCCTCAGAAAATGTTTTTTCTCCCAAATCTCCAGCTGCCCTTCATTCATAAAGCAGCATTTTAATAAGGTAGTTGTTTACTACAAAACAATGATAATACTAATAACGAATCCCTAACAGCAAAGCATATTCCTTCCCAGAAATGGCTTTCTTGATGCCAAACAGCTGGAGGGAAGATGGGTGAAAATGCAATCAGGCATTTAAACACCATTGCTGGATGTTTCCAAACATAAACATCCAGATGTATAGCATTGTGGAAGTAATAGGTTTGATTAGTTGCTTTTTGCATACTTCATCTGGATCTTTTTGGTGCTATGTGGATGAAGCCTTAGATTATTCTTCATTTTCTGAATCCTAAATGGCTTTTCTGAACATGAATGGTAACAGCAGTGCTGATGATTGGTAGAGGCTGAGCCTGGCAGGGGCTGTGTGAGAGAAGGAAGCAAAGGACTCAGAATGTGGTTGAATGGGTCCCTCTCCTGGCTAATGCACATAGAAGCAAGGACTTGAAAAGCAGCTGAAGCGGTTTCAGTTTTCACCTAGAGGATATATAAAAGTAAAGATGCTGAGTGGAAGGACAAAATTTTTCTGCCTTCTTCTGAGATCTAGGAGCTTTTGGGGATGTTTAATTCTAGGAAAGAAAACTCCCTCATATGCCATTGAAAATACTGGCAAAAGAGTCTGCAGTCACTAATGCCGAGGGACAGAGGTTTTCTTTTTAAGAGGCTGCCTCATTGAGCATGATTTAAAGACTAGAAGAAATAAGATGAATCTTAAAAAAAAAAAAAAATCTTAGACTAACTCATCAAAACCAACTCGTTTCCTGTTCTCCTTCTTTGATATCTGGGACTGGTGATTAATGTGAAAGTCAATGCCAAACTGTGGCTCTAAGCTTAAACGCCTGAAATTTAACCATCTCATCAGAGGTGGCTTGGTCTCAGAATTAGATTCACCCATCCTAGTGCTAAAATAAATACCAACTCCTTTCCAAGAGTGAAGAAAAAATAGTCATTTACTGACATGTCCCTGTGGAAATCAATAATGCCACAGATCACGAAGGAGCCAGGAAAAGCTTGTGCATATGAGTAACTCAGTCTGCTCACTGATTCAAAATGACTAGTTAAAAGAACACTCTGTCGTGATGATGTCTCCTAGGCAAAAAGAACAATGTCATCATTAACATGGGGATGGTTTAGCATTTAGAGCACTTTACACATAAAGAAACTTAACATAAGACTATTTATTATGCTTCAGACAGATGGCTTAATGTGTCTTTAGCCTTCAGCCAATCAGGCCACCCATGGATTTCTTCAGCCAGGGGCTTTCAAAAATAATTGGTAGATAGCAATTTTCTAACAAGACTGACTGCAGTATATTTTCCTAAATCTCTTTCTTACCCTTAACTATCCTTTATGGTAGTTTGTGGATGGCAAACCTTTATGGCACTGATTCCCTACGTATAAGTAATTACTGACATAAAAGGAGATGAAGGGACTGAGTTTTTAAAAACATCATTAATTGTTCCTTTACAAGAAAAGCTATTTAGAATTTATTGCTTTGGAAAAGTGTTCTCCTTTGATTAGACATTGCCTCACTCTGGAGAAGTTTCTGTTCCAGAGGCTTCCAAGATAAGAAATGGCAATCCAATATCGATGGGTAACTGTGGGTTGAAAAAGGTACATTTTATTGAGCTTATATGATTATCTCAGTTAGTAAAGGCCAATGGTAGCTGTGCCTCCAAGGAAGAGAGTTGTTTAGTTAGGCATAAAGAGGCTGTGGAAGCCATGGTCTTACTATCAATGTGTTAAATGCACGTACTTGAAAAGTGAGTAAGATGTATTGGTATAGTATAATTTTATAAAGAGATCTTAATGACCTCCTATATAACCTTGGGCACCATTCAGCTCCCTAGGCTTTTATGTGGCTCAAAGGCCCAGAGATGTTGAGGACCAGCCCAAACAGAAGGTTACGTGCATATTTTTTTCTATGTGCCCACCCCACTTACTCACTGGAGCCCTATTGAGGTATGCTTAAGCCTGACATGCGGGAAAGTGATTACATTAGCAGAACATTTAATGAGGAAATTTACTTAACAAGGCAAACATCTTTGGACTTGAAAAATCAGTCTGCAACTGGTTTTCTGAGGTACAGAATTTTATTTGTTTGTTTTTGTCTGAGCCTCAGATTTTCTGGTGACACTGTAAGGAGTTAGATGCATATTTGTGTTAGTTCTGTGGCTGGTGTTCTGGTAATTGTTTTGCACTAAAACTGTCCATTTTCTCAACTGTGGGGAGGAAGATCCTGGTAGGTTCTCTCAGAGACCATGTTGTTCTATTTAATTTCAACACAGGTTAAGTCAGTCCTGCCTAGTGAAGTGGTCCAACAGCTCTTCACTCTTGATGTGAAAAGACAGAAGGCAGGTGGCTACAACATAGACTTGAACCTGGAGTACCAGGGCAGTCAGACCCCACAAATGTATTCTAGCCTTCCATGTCATCAACTCCAGTGTGAGCTGGTGAGGTAAGGGATACAAATGATCGTTCTGCTGGTTTTCTCTGGCCTTAGATCCTGGTGGAGGATGCAGATAGAACTCTGTAAGCCTAAGTACCAACCCTGGAGGTACCTGTGATGAGTATGTGGGAATTAATGACCCACAGAATCTGTGCCTGGCCTGATTATAACCTCTTTTTCATGGAGCTGCAGAGGCATAGGGCGTGGCCACTGTGTCAATCTGGTATAGCTACATGAACTGGACCTAGAGAGTCAGGCTTCCTGAAATTTGGGGTTGGTAGTCTAAAACAGAGATTGCCAGCCTCCTTCTGCTTCCTCTGTCTCCAGCTTGCTTGTACCAAAGACAGTAGCCCAACCTTTTATGGGCTACCTTGGCTGAAGTGGAATTTGTTGACCATACACCAGAGTGATTGCTGTTGCTAGACTTGGTTGATTTCGGATCTAAAGGCAATGTTGTGTTCACCTCTGTTGTTCGCACCCTGTCTGAAGCTCTACTCACTTTCTATCCTACCTGTACACTGGTAACCTCACCTTCAGACACCAGAACATCTACAAGCTGGTCTCAAGCCTAGACACAGTGCCTGGGCCATCACCCACCAGGTCATAATGAATATCTGGTTTGTCAATGCTCTTGATGTGATGGTCTTTCTCTCACTGGTATCTCTAAATGCCCCAACCCTTTTCTGTTACTACAGCAGCAAAGATGACCTTGTTAGACAGGCCCACAATACTGGAGGTCAGAGTTAACCTGGTTGTGAAGGGCTCAACTCTCACCAACATGTTGGAGCTAGTCAGCACCTCGGACAGAGACCTGGGTATCTTTAGACTTGAGCACAAAGCCCCTCTACATGCACAAGATCGGCCTAAGCTTCAGCTAGTTAGTGTCACCTAGTGGCAATATATGCCATTAGGCAGTGAGTACCTCTGTGAGGATAACATGATGTTGGTGGCCAGGGTCTGTGAGGCGCCCTCTGCCGCTGAGATCCTATAATGTGAGAGTGGACAACAAAAAGATATTGCTCCCTGCAAGAAACCAATGCTTGATGTGTCAGCTAGCAAAAACTGCCATCCAGATGTCTCTCTGGCCACAATAGCCGCCTGGGACTTGAACCTGAGCTCCTGTGGTCAGGTTATCTACTGGCAGCGGAAAGGTTAGCCAGACACGATCTTGTGCTCCCTTCTTTGCCCCACAGCAAGGTCATCCTCTTGCTAGATAGAGGCCAGGCTACCCCGTTCTGCAGTGGCCACACTGCTACTGCTACTCGGCTTTAAGTCCCGTAGACTGTGCGCCACCTGGTGGGCAAATTGCTCTGGTCTCGGCTTTGGTAGCACCTAGGAAGACTGGTGATGGGGACTCAGGCAGGTGGATTTCTTCTTAGTGGGTTCATGCTTTCATCGATGGCAGAAGCCATCTGCTAGTGGCCATTGTCAGTGTTACTTGTTCCTGGTAGGAAGGAGTGTCGTCAAAGCCAACAGCAAACAAAAGGTACCTCAAGCCTCAAAGCTATTAGGAGCTGATTTTGGGAGCCTCAATTCAAATTCTTATGAAATTGTGGCCATTTTTCATTTTATTAGAATTCCAGGAAGTGGTACTATACGATGTTTTAATGTGGGGGCAGCAGACAGCCTTTGTCTCTTTTTTTCTGTAGGACTGTGCTTCACCTTCCACGAGGAGCTGCACAACTCTGTTTCAGACCTCACTAACATTTAATCAATTTTCAATGCCAGGGGGTCTTATATAAATTCAGTGATAGATTGTGTGGGACTTGAAATGTCTAACTGGTACAGGGGAGATCTCAGATGATGACAAGAAACCTGGTAGTGATGTTCATGGGAGTCTTTGTCGGCCTTTGCTGCCCCCTTGCCCACGATAACTCCTCTCAGTCGAGTTATAATACTAAACTCCCTCAGGGTCAGGTCTAGATGATGCACTCTTGACGAGGGGAGCAGCTAGGGCCTGAGCTCTCAGCCTCCTTATCTAAGGATGAAATATTACTAACTGCTGCTCCGCTCCTTCTGAATCGGGTTCAACCTCCATTCTGATGCAAGTGTAAGATAATTTGTCATTCTGTACTTATTTTATGGATAACCAAGTAATTCTTTTCACTTTCTGGACACATATGAATTCAGATGAATTTAGTGTGAAGGACAGTGGAGAAGGAGACTGAATTGTGTGACAGCAGTCTTGCTATCAGTAGAGAGGGAGTCAAAACAGCAACCTATCAGATGGTTGTGGATAAGTTTAAACCCATATCTTTGACTTCCTTATTTTTAAATTCATCATCATACTTCTATTCCAGGCAAAAAAAAAAAAAAAAAAAAAAAAAAAAAAAAACAGACACATTGTCTAAGAAATAGTGAATGTGTCCCAGTCATTTGAATATGCTATACCAGGATGCCCCAGGTGAGCAGCTTAAACAACAAACATCCATTTCTCATATATTTTGACAGAGGAATTTCATACAGGGCCAGATTTTATTTTCTGAGAATGTGTGTGCATGGCTTTGTTGACTTAACTTATTTAAAGACCACTGCATAGAGACAATCTCATGCCAGTCAACCCACCTTCTGGGCTATTTTGAAGTTTTATCTCCTGCCATGTTATTTTCTCGTAGTCAAATTCTTTGTCACAAGCGTGTGTGCATCTGAGGTAGAGTCCCCTTGGGAAAAAGCATAATGAACTATGAGGAGATTTTGTGTTAATTTTTGTAAAAATGAGATCAGGCCTTAGCTCAATGAGAGATGGAACTGTTGTGGAATATTATTTTATGATGTGTTATATTTGTTTATGTTGTAGAACATTTTTTTAGTGATGTAAAGATGTGTTGCGTTCTTTTATGTTGCATTTGTTTAACTCTGTGAAGCTGTGCTATTTTACCTGTCTAAAATACCGAATTGGTCTAATAAATACTTGAACGGCCAATAGAAAGTCAGTAAAAAGGATAGTTGGGACTGGTAGGCAGAGAGAATAAAAAAGAAGGGGAAATCTAGAAAGAAAGATCCAGGAATTAGAGAGACAGAAGGAAGACTTTAGGGGCCAGCCACCCAGCCACCCAGTCACCCAGCCAGACAGCCACCTAGCCACCCAGCCACACAGACACCTACTCACCCAGCCACACAGCCACATACTCACCCAGGTACCCAGCTACCCAACCATACAGCCACCCACCCACCCAGCCACACAGAGTAAAAAGTTAGAAAGGCATATATAAATAGAGAAAGGTAAAAGTTCAGAGGCAAAAGATAGATGGGATAATTTGTTAAGGAAAGCTTGCAAAGACCAAATTAACTCAATTTGGGATTCCTTGCCCACTCTGGGGAATGAACAGGGGAGTGAAGGGAGAGGCTGGGGGAGGACTGGGAGAAGGGGTGGGAGAGGGATCAGTGGTGGGAATGGTGGGAAAAAATAAAAAATAAATACATTTTTAAAAAGAGAAGAAAAGCTGGTAAGAGACAAGCCAAGCTAAGGCCCAGCATGTATAAATAATAATGAGTCCATGTGGGATGTATTTGGGATCCGAGTGGTGGATCCCCCCAAAAGAGCGAAGAATAATGAGCTAAAGAGCCAAAAAAGTGAAAAGGAACAGCTACAGCATAACTTTAGTCAAAGATGGAATAAATGTGAGGTCTTTGTGGTTCAAATGCGTCCTCACTATGCAAGATACATTTGCAAATACATGTTTAGAACCTTCCACCTTGAAAATTGGCATGTTCTCTAAAAGTATGTACACTCTTTTACAATAGTGTTTTACAATATTGTTTCACAATAGTGGCATTGTGGCTTAAATGGTCATTTTGTTTTTCTCCCCTCCCCTCCCCTGCCCTCCCCTGCCCTCCCCTGCCCTCCCCTGCCCTCCCCTCCCCTCCCCTCATCTCCCCTTGTCTCTACTGCACAATCTTTGTGGCTGTAGCTGGGAAAATCTGATGACATGGTGTTAAAATCACCTGTAGACGTCTTTTGTTATGTGTGTGGTGTGAGCTCCATTGACTCAAGTTTTGGAGAGCTGACTCGGGTTTAAGGCAGATAAGCTCCTGGCTCACTTTACATGTAGTTTCGCTTTCTATGACAATTCAGTCTCCAGAATGTCACATGACACTTTAGTGTTTTGGTCTTGGGCCAGCTATAGCCTATTATCATGAGTGTTAGTTTATTTTCCAATAAATATTAATCTTATATTAATATATTTTAAGTGAGATTTACTGCCATACTTTAGGATAGCACACATGAACAATGCAGACAGTTAGACAAAAAAACTAATTTTCCTTCATGACCCACATTTGAAATGATATTAATTTATTTTGTACCTTATTGTTCTGAGCAGTCTTGAGTCCACCAGATATTTATTTATTTTGTACCTTATTGTTCTGAGCAGTCTTGAGTCCACCAGATATTAATTTATTTTGTACCTTATTGTTCTGAGCAGTCTTGATTCCACCAGATGTTAATTTATTTTGTACCTTATTGTTCTGAGCAGTCTTAAGTCCACCACATTTGAAGGAAAGGGGCAAAGATGCTTTCTCTGCACTGAAAATTATTTCAACAAATTTTGGTGCTCTATTTATAAATCAACCATGCATGATCTAAAAGATATTTTACATTCTCTGTCCCCCAAATGCTTCCCTTGTCTAATGTCTTACAACTAATTCTTCTTCCCCTAGATAATTTAGATAGCCTTAGTGGCTTTCTTGTTTGCTGAATATACCAAACATGTCTTTGTCACAGTCCTGAGAGTCCTGCTTCTTAGGAGTTCATTCATCTTGCTTACTTCCCAACTTCCCATGGGCTTTTGTTTAAATATCCTTCTGCTTGCCCCCCCCCTTCTTATCAGTCTTGATTCCCATTACTGTGAATTACTGTCTTCGCAGCATCTACTGAAGTCTGGCATCATATGATTGCTATTTGTTCCCTATTTCACAAAGAATCTTCAGTATCAAACATGAACACAAAATAAACTGAGGAAAAAAATAGCAACTTTACTGAGTGGATGAATGAAAGAAATTTGGACATAATTCCAAACTTCTTAAAATATGTGGCTTGTGACCCCATGTGACAATACAAATTGTAAACAGTTTGGTAACAATAAGAAGTTTCTGCATATGCAACCAAATATTCATTCTAAATTCTAGGTAATTAATCCCAGGATGTCTGGAAGAGCTCGATTGTGTTGCATATGATGGTATCGCTGCAGATCTGATTCTGAACACAGACATGCCAGTTCACATTGCACATGCCACCATGTCATGTGCCTGCCTACCTGAAACACCTCAGCTCAGATTCAAGACTAATGTCTGTGGAAAGCTACAGTTTTCTGTACCCACAGTTTTCTGCTCTTACAAAAACTAATCAATTAAGAAAACCAAAGATTTTTAATATTTCCTATCACCATTCCTTATCATATTAGCATACAAATAGAATCTGGGTTGTATTTTTAGAATGTTTGATTTTTAGAAATTGCTGTTTGAGTTGCAGACTTGAGTTTTATAGAAAATGTAATTGTAAATAAAATTTGACTTAGAATTAGCATAGGATTTTCAACAGTTCCTTAGATGGCCTCATGCATACTTCTATACTCTTGTTCCATCTGTTTATGTGAAATGACGTTCTGAGCATTGACAATCACAAAATCAGAATATTGATCAAGTTTGAAAAGTTTTGAAGATGCCTGACCAGGAACATCCAACCTGTTGCCTGCAGGCCTCAAGCATCCCTGGATGACTGTGATGATGCTCTTAACATATGTGAAACTACAATGTTGTGTTGCAGCTAAATGTGCATCTAAGATTTAAGGTTTTTTTTAAAACAAACAAACAAACAAACAAACACGTACATCTCATTAATAGGCAATTTTGCTCTCATCTTTAGTAAATGGTAAAATTGTATATGTATCAAAAACAAAATCAAATATTTATTTATTTTTAATTTTTTGAGAATTTGCCATACGTGAATGGTATTTATAACATTTCTACCCCTTCCTCTCTGCCTCAACAATATATATGACAATATATGTAATATTGTAATATAATATATGTGTAAAAATAATAAAGCAGTGCACACACACACTTATCCTACTGAGTCTGTGTAGTGTTGCTCATATGTATATGTGTTTAAAGCTGACAGTTGGGATTGGATAATTTATCGAGTGCCTTTCCCTAGAGAAGTCTGATTGAGAAGAGTCTTTCTGCAATCATTAATTACCTGCAGTTCTTCTTTTATGAACAGGGCTTTGTGATAACTCTTCCATCCATGTTGCCATTTCCACTGTTACCATTGTTCAGACCTTGTTTAGGTGACAATATTTTTGGAATTTCATAAGTAATGTTTTTCTTTCATATATGAAAAACACTATCTTGACTCAAACACTCTCACCTACTGCCTCTTTCTGCCTCCTCTTTTCAGATTATGCTTATTAGACTTTTGTTTTATGTCAACTTGATATATACTAGAGTCGTCTGGGAAGAGGAATCCTTAAGTGAGAAGACACCTTCATCAGATTGGCTTGTTGACAAGTTTGTGGGTCATTTTCTTGACTGACAATTAATGTTGATGGTGCCACACTGACATGTTGGTCCTGTGAGGTATAAGAAATCAAGCTGAGTAAGCCATGGAGAGCAATCCAGTAAGAATCCCTTTATGGTCTCTGCTTTAGCTCTTGCCTCCAGATTCTTATCTTGAGTTCCCTCAATGCTAGGCTGTGATTAAAAATGAGCAAGCCACTCATCCCTCTGCTCTTCATGCTGCTTTTGGTCCTGATGTTTATTACATTAACAGAAAGCAAGCTAAACCTGCAATGTTCCCTGAGTCTTAGCTGAGAGAGTTGCATTGTAGATGTATTAGCAGAGATTGGGTACTCCATGACCTGTTGTTCACTGCATTTTGATAAGTAATAGATTTCTGTAATGGTTTCCAAGAGCAAAAAAATCATATTTTTTAAATGAAGGTGAGACATACACTCATCTGTGGTTTAAAGATACGTTTTGTAATGGAGCTACAAATCATACTAGTTTAGAAGAGTTGCAGTAATAAGTTAGTCCTTTAGAGTCCATGGCATCACCAGCCACAGTTTTGGCTATGTTTATAATACCAAACATGAATTACTTTCTATTGATCAGTCTTCAGTTCAATTAGATAGTTGTAGGCTACCCCCAAGATGTCAGTAAATGTTTGAATTGTATCCCCATCTAATATGCTTACATAACTGGAATCACATGTAAAATTCCTGAGGAAAAGGGGCTGTGAGTGAAAAATGTAAGAAACCCTGCTCTAAGAACTATACCCATATCGATCTGAACGCTGGTTTCTTATGACTACAGTTGCATTTTAAAGTCGGAGAAAATAAGATTGACATTTTGCAGAAGTCTTCCATTGTGTTCACACTGTCTGAAAACGTCAGGGTTCTCTTGGTACTTGAGGATCTCAGAGTGAACTAATCTGTTGAGATTATTTATGTTAAATCAGCCTTTCAAACTATCAAATTTCTGGAACTCTACACTTTATATATGTAATTTCCCGCTTATTCTTCATATTTATTCAAGCTCCTCTTTCTAGATTAATAGGTGAACCCTCTGGGTCTATCATAGTTCAAGTCTATAGTCCAAGACAATAATTCTATGGAAGAATGCACCCACAGCAAAAGAATATTGTACTCAGTTAAAACATTCACATTACCTTGTATCACATTTTAAAATAAGTTTCATCCATTGAATGTGTGCCACAAATGTTTGTAGTTTTTTTGCACATATTAACTCATTTAATCCACATAATAAATGTATTAAGATAGGTATTATCATGGAGCCCATTTGCATATGGGAAAACCAAGGCACTTGGAGGTTGGAACCCTTTGGTCAAGGATCTCAGCTGTGAGTGGCAGGGGCTGGCTTCAGCCTGTTCACACTCTTACTTCACTGTTGTAACACTTTTTCAGTAGATTTAAAAGTGTGTGTTTTATGACTCCTTTTAAAGATTTAGAAGCAATTTACATTTCCAGGATGTTTTTATCTTTGAGTTTGCCTGCGATGTTCTGATTTAGAGTTCACTTTATAATCAAACTCTTTGCTGCCTTTATTATAAAACTTTTAGTGGCACTATTGAAATGAGATGTATAGGTGAAAGCACAGTACTTAAATTAAAAGCTGGGATCTATATGACATGAAGTCCAGTGAAGAAATTTTAAAAATATTGTGTTTCTTAATACCTAACACTGAAAGATCAACAAATGCTCCAGTAATCTTATGAAGTTATTTTTGTATGTTCTGGGAAGAGAATTTATGGCCTTGTTAAAATTTTAGTTTTGATTGTAATTCTCAAAGCTGTATTAATAACCAGAGGCAATAATTTGATTGGCTTGCTTGAATTTGATTTCTACTTCATTTCGTCAGTCTACCAGCAGGTGGCGCTGAGGGTCATTGGCAGAAAAGCTCAAGAAGAAAAGAGAGACCAGCTGGGAATGATGTTTACATTTTGAGGCATATTGTTATGACTTTTTCTCTTCTTAGGATTTAAACTAGTCTGTTTTATTTTCAAATCGTTTTAGGTTGTTCATAAAGAACACACTCCTGACTGATCAAACCAGGAGTCCCAGACCAGCAAAACACCAATTTCAGTCCTACGTTACAGGATGAAAATACTTACAAGGCTGAACTTTTTTCAGTGACACTTTACACTCACATTTACAAGCTGAGAAATATGAATTTCCAGCCAGGGCACTCAGAACTCAAGCAATGTTATTTTCAAGTCTATGCTCCTCAAAGTGGAAGGCTGCCAAGAGTATATGACACGGTTTACAGCTGCAGGGCAACAGGGCCACCTCCCCCTTACTAGACCTAATGATGAATTAAATCACCCTTCCCTGTGCAGATCACCTTGACATTCTGCAGAAGCAGCCACTTCATCCTGAAATGTTGCAGCTCGTGTAGACAGTTATATTTGGGGAATATGTACATTTACGTTTCTGTCAAGGATTTTGCAAGCCCAATTATATGCATGAGACTCCCGATTTTGACATACCTCTCCTTAAATTATACTAAATCTGTGACAGAGTGAATGATAGCCTTATATAATCCAGGATTTTTCATGAGTCTTAAAAGTGGTCTTTATTGCTGTGAATGCAGATGAACGTTTATTTTATATTCCAAGATTCTTTGTGAATGTAAATAAAACATCTCATCTAGCTGTTCATTTACTTTTGAATGTGCATGTCATTTTATTCCAGGAGAGTTTCAGACTGAGTTATGTCAGAATCACAAAGCTAGTATGTGAGGCAAGGTTGTGGACAGTTTGTGGGGCCACCTAAGCCACCTCTCTAGCCTAGCACCTGAGGGGGTGTTGAGTGCTTAATGGGTAGACAGCAGGTAGAATCTAATGAAGATGGTCAGCAATGTGTTTCTGGGCACTAACCTTATTGTGAGCATTTTTGTTAGGGGGCAGGCTTACAGGGGATGGGAGACTCAAGATTCAAGATTCAACTAGAGAGGTCTATGGCATCGGCCATCTGGGTTAGAGTTTTTTTATCAGGAACTGGTGCAAATATCAAGGGTGAAAGAAGGACTTGGATTCTAAATGCAATTATTTGGGGGCTGTGTGCCTCGTCTGCATTTAACTAGATCTGTGAGTGGTAGCTTATAGCCAGGGATATATAGGGTGGCAGCTTCTGACCAGTATGCTTCCTGTAGGACTGGTTCAGACCTTGAAAAGAACTGAACCTGTAAGTTCACGATGCTGATAACACTGACTAGAAGGACCTGCGGTTGTGGATGTCTGACAGGCAAGAAATGTGCTGTCTATTACAGTAACTGCCAGCTACACTTTTGAAATTTAAGTGACTATTTTAAGGGAACTAAAATTCAATGAAAAGCTTGTTTGCTTAGTAGCCATGCATGTTTGGTAGGTCTGGAGTAGACCCGACAGTGACAGAAGTTCTCCAACATCAGAAAGGGTTCTAATGGAAAACAGTGGTCAGGAAGAAACAGGCTGGCTGGGGCCACCTTCATGAACTGAAGTACAAGGGCAGCTGTTGACCCATTGTTCTCATCTAACAAATGCACTGTGTGCTCTCCACTGTGGTGATTATGTTTGTCAACTTGACTGCATTGAGAAATCCCTAAGTGACTAGTAAAGCACATTTTTGAGTGTGACTACGAAGGTGTTTTTGGAGATCATCAACATGAGACAGCAACCAAGGGTGAGGACTCACCCACCTTGCATGTAGGTTGTACCATCCAACCAGCTGGCATCCTGGATGAAATGGGAAAAAATCAGAGCCAATTTAGGGCTTGTGGTCCCATTCTTCCTGTGCTGAAATGTCCGTCCTGCTGCTGTGCCTGTAGACATCTGACTCCACTTTCTTTAGTGTGGACTCATAACAGTAACTCTTCAGGAATCTTCCAGGTCTTCTGTCTTGGACCTCAACTACATGATTGGTTCCCCCTTATTCTGAGGCTTCCAGTTTCTTGGCCTGAGAAGCTACTGAAACATATGGCCTTCCCAAGTGGGAATCACTATGGTTGTCTCTGCTACTTCTAATCATGCATGTGTTCTTTATAGTCATATATAAATATGTGCATGTAAATATATATTCTATTGGTTCTGTTCCTCCAGAGAATGCTGACTAATACTCCCACACTTCCCTGGCCTGTTTTATCCTTTTATGAGCTCATGTATTTTGAAATAGATTGAACTTTCTATCATTTACCATAAAAATCTTTGAAAATTTTATAATGAGAATTTTCAGTAGTGAAATTTTTTTTCCAGGCTGGGGAATTTCCCAAGGCTGCTTCACTGTGCTAGCTAGAACTTTAACTTTATAATCCTCCTAACCAGTGCAATAACACTGCAGACCGTGTAGCAGTGGTCACGATGAAGCTCTGTCGCCTCTCACTCCTACAGTCTTCCCAACAATAATCCAAGAGTAACAAGACTGTGATTCATCCCTCAGCTGTGTTCAGGCAAGAAACTGGTAAATACTTAAAAATTCCTTTGGTCTCTGAACTCAGAAGAATTACTGCTGTATAAGTTGATGTATGGATCCTATGCTGTCTTCAGAAATTAGTGCATTGTGACACCTGTCATCTTTCCAGACAGAGGCATCTCAACCCCAGATTAATGTTAAATGTGCATATACTTTGCTTCACCTAAATCGTGAATTAAAAGTGAAATGGACACCTGTATTTTGGGTCATATCTAATATTTGAAGACTATTAGAATGTAGTTGCCATAGGCTGGCCATGTACCTCAATGATAGAATGCTTCCTTAACATGTATAAGCTTCTGGATTCCCCAACTCCTGTAAAAATGTATATATTCATTTCTTGATATAAACTAGGGATTGTTTCCAGGGTGTTCCATTGACACTGAAATCTCAAATTCCATGAATAAAATTATGTTTGCATAGATTTAGGACATCTCTACATAATTTGCAATATCTAACACAATGTACATGATATATAACAGTTATGAAAACATTTTGTTTTAGAGAATATTCGTTTGGATCAGAAGTATATCTTTTAAGTTTAGAAGTACTTTTTTCTTCTTCCTAAATGCTTTTTACCCATAGCTGATTGAATTCCTGGACACAAAACCCACTTGTACAAAGAGTTGGCTGAGGTTGTTATATAAGCAACTTCTGAAGTAAACACTCTTTAGAAATCAAGAATGTGATATTGCTCCCTACCTCATAAACATAATTAAATCTCCTTGCTTTACTTTACATCTTGTTTGCAAGTATCTGTGACTTAATCATGATTTCTGAAGCAATTTATAACTTCCAACTCTCCATGCTTATGACTGTAGTCTCAGGGGGAAAGAACTGCAGGTAATACTTAGCAAACTGTTGCTATACATTGTTAGGATTTATTGTGGCTAGAATTTACTCGGTTATCTGTCAGCAGATTTCTATAGATACAGGGCCTGGGGAATGAGGCAGAAGGCTGCAGTGGACAGCAGGAGATACTTAAAGCTGTTTCTATGTAGAAAAGAGCTTTACTGTCAGATGGGTATAGTTGTGAATAGCAGAGAAGGTTAACATAATAAAGTTATGATAGCAGAGCTGATTATAATAAGCAGAGAGGAGAGAAAGAGAGAAGAAAACAAAGGGGGTGGGGAATAGGAACACTCCCTCTAGAGAACAAAGGAGAGAGAGGGAGAGGGAGAGAGGGGAAGAGGGAGACAGAGAGAGAGGGGGACAGAGAGAGGTAGAGGGGGAGACGGAGAGAGAGAGAGACATTGTTTTGATTCAGAGGTGGGAATTTTGTTTTAAATGGGACTTGGCAGAGCTCAGAGGAGGCCGTGGCCTTAGAGACTAGCATACATAAGAATTATAAAAATTTACGTGAATTATTGTGTTTATACTTCATGACTGCTATAATAAGACAGCCATATTATTATTCTAATTTTATAGATGAGGAAACATTTAGAGACAGCGATTTGTCAGAGGTTCTATGATAATTGATGGGCATTAGAGCTGTAACCAATGTTGAAGTACGTGGCTCTTAGGTTTACAGATAGATGGAGTTTTGTCTTTGTGTGACCATTTAACCATTCCCCAGGTGAAGGACTAGAACAGTGGTTTTTAACCCCCCTAATGCTGTGACCTTTTAATACCGTTCCTCATGTTGTGGTGACTCCTAACCACAGAATTGTTTTTGTTTCTAAATCATAACTGAAATTTTGCTCCTATTATGAATTATAACATAAATATCTGTGTTTTATGATGGTCTTAAGCAAGAAATCATTTGACTCCTAAAAGGATTGAGACCCATAGATTGAGAACCACTGTACTAGACTAATTTTATCTGCCTACAAGTTTTCTCAGGCACTTTCTCAAGCAATGAATTTTCTAAGAATATTTCCTTTCAGAATGTTAATGGCACAGCCATTATGGACAATTATGTGGGGTTCCTCAAATAGTTAAAAACAAAAGTGGTCACTAATACAGTCAACCCACTGTTGGTTATCCATACAAAAGAAACAAAATCAGTATCTAAGGGAGATAGGCATTCTGTTACAATAAGGTTACTTAGCTCCAGGCAGCCAGAGGTCCAGACCCACAGACCTGCCGTCCCAGAGTGCCTAGCCGCCTGCTGCTGATTAGGCCCCCAAAATGATTCAGATACTTATATTAACTTCATGCTGTTTGGTCTATGGCTTAGGCACATTGCTATTTTGTCTTAACTTAGCCCATTTTCATTAATCTGTCTACATGGCCTGTGGCTCACCTGTGTTCCTTATGTTTCTTCATTTGGCGTCTGGCTCGATCTGTCTCAGACTCCACCCTCTTACTTGTTCCTATGCTCAGATCCCTTTGCCTACCTCTGCGGTGTCTGCCATGGCCAAAACAGTCTTTATTCACAACATATAGAAAGACATTCCCTCAGTGTTCCTATTTCCATTTTAGTGCTATTCACAAAAGCCAAGATAGGACATCAATTTAACACACACACACACACACACACACACACACACACACACACACACATACACACATACACACACACATACACACACATACACATACACATACACACAAATACACACACATACACACATACACATACATACACACACATACACATACACACATACACACACATACACACATACACATACATACACACACATACACACACACATACACACACACACATACACACATACACATACACACACATACACACAATGCACACACATACACACACACATACACACATACACATACACACACATACACACAATGCACACACATATACACACATACACATACACACACATACACACACACACATACATATACACACACATACACACACATACACACATACACACACATACACACACATACACACATACATATACACACATACACACACATACACACACACACATACACACATACACATACACACATACACACACATACACACACATACACACATACATATACACACACATACACACACATACACACATACACACACATACACACACATACACATACACACATACACACACATACACACACATACACACACATACACACATACATATACACACACATACACACATACACACACATACACACACACTTACACATACACACATACACACACATTCACACACATACACACATACATATACACACATACACACATACACACACATACACACACATACACACACATACACACACATGCACACACATACACATACACACACATACACACACATGCACACACATACACATACACACACATGCACACACATACACATATACACACACATGCACACACATGCACACACACACACACACATACACACACACATGCACACACATACACATACACACACATACACACATGCATATACACACACATACATACACATACACACACAAGCATGCATGCTTTTCAGTTTACCATATGAATAGAACTAGTTGGAATTGTATTTATAATACAGACACAGAAAGAAAAAGATACCACATGATTTCATTCATAATGTGTGTTAAGAAGTAAATTCAAAGAGGCAGAGAACAGAATGGTAGATCCAGAAATGAGGGTACAAGGAATGGGATGTTGGTCAAGACGTACGGAGCTTCAGATATATATGGTATGTTCTAGAGACCTAATAGACAGCATAGAGACTAGAGCAGACAATGCGGCCTGTGTACTGTAAACTTTCTAAGAAGGTCACTTAAGCTTTTCTCACCACAAGACAAAGATGCTGATGTGACCTTGGATCATCTGCAGCTATTGCTTCCGTATTTGTACATTTAAAACCATCATCTTGTATACTTTATCCATACAACATTGAGGTTCAAACCATTTCCCTGGGTGAACACTATTCAAATATCTTCTACCTTGTTACTCTGCTCTATACTTGAAGTTCATGTAAGATCACAAAGTGATTCTTCAAATAGAAACTGGTTCAAAAGTATGCCATGTGCCTTACCCACTTGTTGTATACCATATCGGTAGCTTGTCTCTCTCAGTGCTGTGCAGTGGTCACTGAACTGAATCATCGTTATTTATGCATACCATAGTTGAAGATGCTATGGTGTGTTTCAGTTTCTGTACTTTGTGAATGATACATTAAGCTACGCATATTTTTGTTAGATGGAAACACTGATATCTATTGATCACATGCTCAGGTGTAGAGTTGTTGGGTCAGGGAGTGATGGATTTTGAGTTCTGAATTTTCTGGCTCCACGACTATTGGCTGTGCAATAAGTACTATTTGCTTCTCCATGAGTGCTCTAAGAAGGCTCTTGATTCAATCGGGAACTTTCTATTAGTTTAATTAGTAACAGAAGTGGAAGTTTTATATTAGTTCAACAAGTTAGAGTCTTAAATTATCACTGCATAGCTAACACACCACAATGTATGAAGAACATTTGATAGCCTCTCATTGGAAAAACCATAATAGCCCCCACCTTTGACAGACTTGTTTTACTCACTGAAATGTATACAGTAAGAGGAAGGTGAGCAATTGATTCTCCATTTACTTGTACACTGTAATTAGCTAAGAAAGAAACAAATCAATTTAAAACCAATTTCCATAGTCTACCCATGCACAGAAATTGATTGCAGACTTGAATTTGCTGAACAAAAGTGAAGCTAGCTGATCTCAATTTGTATTTCATTGAGCAAATGTCAGCTATTGACTTCAGAAGCCTGCTGCTAGAGAAGCAGCATGCCTATCATTCCTTGAGGCGGCAGAGCACCATCACTGTGAGGTTGAATTAGATGTGGGCTAGGCGTATCACTCACTAGAGAAAGATGAAATATTTAGTGAAGGAAGAAGGAGAAACCTCTGCCTAGTGCCCCTTTTTCAGACTCTTAACTCATCTTAATTTAATGCTCATTGATTCTCATTGGTGGATGTTGTACAGAGTAGCCCTTTTGTAATGGGATGTTAGACAACTGGGCTGGAACTCACTTTACAGGCCGACTCAATTCTCTCGAGCTTTCTTGAACTTTTGACAATGCAACATTACATTAGAAGAAAATGGTCTGACCTGTGTGTTATAGAACAGGGTTCCACAGTGCACCTACTTTTTCTCAGTGAGTGATCCATGTTGCCATTGTCACAGGATCTGTAAGCTGTTTGATATCTTGCAATGCCTTCTGCCCTCGCACAACAAAGAATGTGCAATGTTGTACTTGTTTGAATAGCAGTTTTTATGTAAAAATGTGATCTGAAGTGGTAGACAAAATAATGTCTTCTTTTTCCAAAGAAATCCCACAACTCTTCTCTCAACCTCCATCTCTTCCCCTCTTTACCTATGAAGTAGGAATAATCTTACTTACTTTATTGGGATTTTGTGATAGATGACCGAAGTAGGAGATATAAATGTACAGAGCAATGCCTCATTATTAGTGACAATAAAAAGTATTTATCCTTGCTTAATATAGTTTCCCATTGTAAATATTACTATATTCTTACTTCTTTTTTCTCAGTACATTTAATTTTCTATCACTTTGTTGGCTACTATGACATTTTTTAAAATTAAATTTATTATCTTGATTTACTTTCTTAACTGTCTTACAAGTGTGTGTTATATGTCAAATATATTTGCCTCTGTCCCCCTCTACTTTCCTCTTTTTTTGGGTCCTTCCTTTTCTTGATAATATTCTTTGTTCCCATAGACAGTTTTCCTTCTACTTTCATTTATATGCTCATCATTCATTCTTCTTTATGGCTGAAAACATTTTCATTAAGTATATACACCAAAGTTTGCTTACTGATTCCCCTGTTGTTAGACTTCTGGGTTGGTTACCTAACTTAATTCCTGTGTGCAGTGTTGCAGTAAACACTGGAATGCAGATAACTGCCATGTTTGTGTGAAGATATCCAGGTAAATAGGAAGGTATAAGATAGCTAGATAATCTATTTTAATTCTTAAAACTAACAGTCCAAGTAGATGAGCAATAATAAATTCCCAGGGCACAAAAAAGTATTTGGAGAAGACAAGATCTTCCTCTGTAGTCTTGGCTGATTTGAAGTGTAGCCTTAGCAATCACCCTCCCTTAGTTTCTAGAGAACTGGAATTACAATACAGTAGTAGTCCTCAGAAAAACATATTTTACAGTGCTTCTCTTATGGTAACAGTTGGTCACATTGTCTATGTTCATTTTTCAAGCCAGCAGGAATCTTTACAGACATATGAAAGGTGTTTAGATGGAAAATCAGTATCCAGCAGTAAAATAAACATTAATATTTTTTATTCAAAAATCACAATAATCTTTCAAAACATGTCATCCCACCTTTGCCTGCTTTGTCGTGTATTTATATGCTACTTAAATAATCCCATAGACCACGCAATCCTTATCTCAGACACTCCCATTATAAAGCTGTGACAACAGGAAGCATGAAGGAACTAACAGTAAAAGATCTTCTTCACACTCAGGTTTGCAGTGGGAGACAGGATGGATAGATGTAAATAACAGGGCGGTCTTCTGGGAAGGACTTGAAAGTAGAGCCAGGAAATTTGTAACAATTAAGTGTGTTAGTCAGGTTTCTCTAGAGTAACAAAACTTACAGAGTGAATCTCCTTATGTAAATAGAAAGGCTGCTTATTAAAGACTTACAGGCTGAAGTCCAGACAATGGCTGTGAATGGGAAGTCCAGGAGTCAATCAGTTCCTCTGTCCATGAGGCTGGATATCTTAGCTAGGCTTCATTGTTATTCTGAAATTCTAAAGACGTTGACTCTAATGCCAGCAAAGGAGTAGACTTACTAGCAAGGCTATGGCATGATGTGGGACTGTCTTTCTGTATGGTGTGAATAGCAATTTTAAATAAAGGAGCTGTTTTGGCCCATGACAGGCACCATAGGAAAAGTAGGAGGAGGCATCAGAGTAGGTAGGAGGAGCAGGGCAGAGTCAGACAGACCAAGCCAGAAGCCCAAAGGAGCAACATATAAGGAACACAGGTAAGCCCATGGGCCACATGTCAGGAAAGATTAATAGAAATGGGTTGATTTAAGATGTAAGAGCTAGCTAGCAATGTGCCCGAACCATAGGCCAAACAGCACAAAGTTAATGTAAGTGTCTGAGTCATTTCTGGGACCTGAACAGGAGCAGTGGGTAGCTAAGAGGTCTGGGGCTGCAGGGTCTGTGAGTCTGGGCCTCTGTTCACCCAGGACCGAGAAACCACATTGTAACAATGGCAAGCAGGCAATGAACAAAAGCTTCTTGCATCAATGTCCTTATATAGTTTTACACAGCAGAAGGTGTGGCCCAGATTAAATATGTGTCTTCTCGACTCAAAATCCAGATTAGAAGTGGATCCTTTAAGTTAAGCAAAAATTTCTCACATGTGGGCCCTCTATTTTTAGTTAATTCCAGATGTAGTCAAGCTGACATCTAACAATAGCCATCGTTATCTACTTAAGACCAGTAGACATACAGACATTTGCAAATATTTCGTAGACACCTCCTACATCCTCCATGTTTATAATTTCTGCTCCAGTCTTACTGGTCTACATCCTCTAGAGTAGAGATGGAATAGTGAGTATAGGCAGAAAGTTCAGGCTCTTATTTCATCTTTCAGATGGCCCCAAGGCCAGAGTATACTCTAACCATTTTAGAGAGAAAGTCCCCTGAAGTGAGCTGAGTATCTGTTTGCCAGACTGTTTGTCCCCAGACATTCTTCTTCCTTTTGCCTATTATTTCATCTTCCACATAGGCTTTTCTTTGGGAAATGGACTGGTCTGCACACCTAAAAGCACACATCCTAGTGTTTTCACTGAAAAGGAAGTGTTATTTTCATTTTATATATCAACACCAAGAGGTTTGGTTGATTGCTTGCTTTGATTCCCTTTTTTTTTTTTTTTTTTTTCTCAGAGAAGGATCTATTTCTTGTTTTGGACAATCAGGGTCCTGAGTCTGATTCCTCAGAGCTGGGCCATATACTATGTCCAATTGACACAGGTAATAAGTGCATGTCTCTGTGGCATCCTATCAATGTCTTGTTGTTTCACTCTGATCCCTCTGCTGGACTAGCCAGAGCATGGGATGTTCATTCTGAGTCAAATGTCAATACCAGACACATGGTAGAGTAATAACTGATGCATGAATGCAGCCACACCAAATGGCAGATGCTATTATGTTTTCTCTGTACATAAGTAAACTGAAGTAAAATTACTACTACAGGTCATAGACCTGGGGTGTGATAGAGCTTCATGTCAGGGCACACATTCTGGCTCAGTGTCCAGTTTTACTTGCAGTCTTTCTTCCCTTCAGCTTGTTAGTGATCCCCCCACCACACACAATTATATCTAGATGTCTAGACATCAAGTACTTAAACTTGGGAGTTTCTTTGTTTACATCATATTCACCCACTGAAAGCTGCGATCTGTTCCTTGGCTGAGCATCCTTCATTCATCACTCTGGCTCCTGATAGACAAAATAGGTCCTGAACTGGGGAGCATCTCTTCCTGTTTCAGTGTCACTTCCTTTGAGGCTACTGTGGAGATTTTGATTTAAAAAGTCAGATATTGTCCAACTTCTATTAATATTTTTTCTTTTGTAGAAAAATTTGAATTCTTGCAATTTTGTAAAGAGAATTTAATTTTCCATGACTGCCGGCAAATTCAATTTTAAGTTTTACATAAAACACTAGAAAACAGTGGTCTGGCCATAGGGTATACTTCCAATTCATTGATTCTTTGATGCAGCCTTACCCATCTGCAACCTATTCTTCTCTACTGTAATCTTTAAGCCACTAACATGCCAAAGTAAAACTACATTAAAAAAAAATATGATGTCTAAAATGCTTGACTTTCTTTTGTCTTCTTCCTCCTGATTATGGTCGTGGTGTTTGACTTGTTTGCTAAAAAAGAAAACATTTGCTAAAGCCAAGACACTATGAATATTTGTCTTGAAAATGCTCAGTGCACCACAACTAATGTTAAAGCAACATATTATACACACAAAGAACTCTGTAATGCTTTCAATTATACTGTGACCTTGTGTGCATGTGTGTTCATAGATCTCAGTGTCCTATTTTTTATAAGTTCATTACAAAAGTAATTCATGTTAGTTAATTCTGAGATGATGTAGATTGTCGGGCTATTCTTTCTGTCTCCATCATCCCATTTCTTATTCTTCCCCTTTTGCATATTGCTAAGGTTACCTTACTCGTTAATGCTTCTCTGGTGATGAAGCTAAGATAAGCAGGTATGTAAAGTCAAACGCACAATTTTGATTTCTTTTGTGATTTACCTAGTGAAGTTAGTTAGCAAAGTGGACAGTTAAACAATCAGTTCTGAGTGTGGAGCTTCAGTTTCCACCATTTGTTCAGACATCTGAAATAATCTAGGCCAGGGGTTAAATCGAAGTATGACATTTTTGTTATTGATACAAAGATCTTCCTCCTGAAATGTCTATCGTCTTATATCTGAGAGACTGCATGGTCACATGGTTATATAGTCCAACCAGTCATCCACATTCCTTCAGAAAGGTCAAGGGAAAGTGACTGGTCTACATATGTAAGATAGTGGTGATAAAATGCTTCAGAGTATTAACAACAGAAGTCACACTTATAAACTACATTTAACCAAACAACTCCAGAAAATGCTAAAAATCCAGTTCCACAGCATGAAACTTTTAAAAATAACTATTTCGTCTGGAACCAAGAAAACGAAGGAAGGAGTTTATTTTAAAAAGCTTCATAGTCTGAGGGTTAATACATTTTTTTTTTTTGCTTGGATTTCTTTTTGAAAAAAAGAAGGGGGGTCATAAAAGGCATGTTCTACCAGCCTTGGAACTTGTCTTTGGACACGTGGAACCTCTTTTCTGAGTCTTCCTTCTTGTTAAGCACATGTTCTTCCCAGAAAGGAAGGAGAAATCCCAGTATGGTGACAGATGGCAGCCCAGCTGTGTGTCAAATGGCACCTTTCTATAACCATCTGCTCTGTGAGTTCCCATCAAATGACAGTTAACAGCAGGTTGCAAAGAAAAAGATTTTTACTGTCATTGATAGGGCACAGTTAGGGTGGTTTGGGGTGGGAAAGGATGCACCATGACTTTTTTTCATGTGCTTTCATTTCCTTCTCTCTTTATACCTAGGATGGGCTAGAGTTAGGACATATGCAGAGAGTGTTTTCTATATTGCCTGTGCAAGGTGAAAGTGGATGAATCTTGACTCACACTTTCAGTGACTGGGGTTATATTTATGGATCACAACCTCTCTTAATTTTTAATGCATTGTTAAGTGCAAAGAAGAAAACAAACACTCAAATGAGCATATGCACATGTCTATAATCCCTCTGATGAACTGGATGGTTCATTTAATCTTTCCATTTCTACCTGCAGGGGATTGGCTGATAGACATGGAGGCCATCCATTCTTCTCTGTATACTAGATGATATGATGATATCTGTATGCCAAGTGAAGACTCCATGGTCCTATATATCTGGGATGAATTGTCCTCCCAGGTACCTGGCCCTCAGCCCTCAGCCTAGCATATGGGGAATTAATAAGATACAAGACATGGGGAATTCACATTTGCTAATACTGGAGATAATCTTAGCCATCTCTCTTATTTATTCCTTCAGCTTTTGTTTAAAGGAACCTAAGACAGGGTTAGGTAAACTCAGGCTCGGAGTTTATTTTAATTTTTGACAGGCTGTTTTATCTCTCTCTGGTAGATCGGGTCTTTTAGCATAATGTTTCTACCTATATTTTCCAATATTTATTTAAAATTTTATTTAGTTATAGAAAATGCACAGCATGAACATTGAATCTTAGCAATTTATGCTGAAAATTATTAATTTTGTTACGTTGAGGTTAGAGAGTGTGTGTGTATGTTTTTTGTGTGTGTGCGCATATCATATATGTGCTAGGTATATGTGTGAGTCAGAGGACAACTTTCTGAGTAGGTTCAATTTTTCAGCTGTTGGTTCTGGGATCAAATTCAGGTTATCAAGTTTGCACAGCCTATGTTTTTATTCTGAGCCACTGTTTAGCTAGGCACTATGTTAACCAATGTTTAAATGGACAACTTACTTGTGTAAAATATATTGATGTAGGCATGTAGCAGAAAAACATAATCACTAAATCTTTTTATGTGCATGTTTTTAGTATACTTCATATGTATATGCTTATATATACTATAAATATAAAGTATATTTTATATACTTTAAAATATATGCTTTTTTTTTTCAAGAAAGGGTCTCACTATGTAGTTCTGCCTGTCCTGGAACTCAAGGCTGGCCTTGAACCCACACAGATCCACCTGTCTTTGCCTCTTAAGTGGGCATGAGCTACTCCACTCAGCTAAAGTAATACTTACAAATGCTTTACATATACATTAACATATATATAGTTGTACACTTCTGACTGTGCATAACTTAGATCTTCAAATTCATTTTAAAAATAGTTTAAAGATATTAATTTATATTTATGTAATTTCTATTTTAATATGTAAATATTCTATTTTCCCATTTGTTTTCTTTGTTCTTTCATGTCTTCCTTTGAACTAGTTAAGTTTTTTTTATTATTACTTCATTTTCTCCTTTATTTACCTTTGGTTGTGAATTATTTTACTCTCATTACTCTTTTTAATTGTTAGCTTAGAGACAGCTGTATGTACTAGACACATATTAAGACACTTTACCACTTCCTGGAATATGTGAAGAGTTTGGGTAAACTACTCACATATCTTTGTGTTTTCAAATTTAAAAATTCCTTTTCTTTTCTCTATCCAACCCTTCTCATCATACCCTCTATGTTTTCTCTCAAATTCACAGCCTCTTTCACATGTATAACATATATATAACATATGAGTAACATATAACACACTATACATATATATGTATACACACACGTATATATGCATACACAAAACACACACACATATGCTCAGTCTATATATAGTGTTATTTGCATGTTTAGAAATTTAGGGATGACTACTTGGTATTGGATAACCAACTGGGGGCTTTTATATGAAGATAATTCTTTTCTCCCATTTGACATTCTTTAAATTTCTGAATTTCTTTGTCTAGGGATGGGGCTCCATGAGCTCCGCCCTTTCCGTGTTAACCCATCTACTGGTGGTGTTTTATTGTTTTAATTCTACACATGCTCTAACATTTATGAAGACTATTCTTACTGTTTATATCAAGTCAATATTTCTTTAGTTTGGTCCACTTATTTGTCTTTTGTTACATTCAGTATTGTCTGCACTTTCATAACATATTCTGCCTGAAGAAGTTGCTTTACTAATTCTTTTACTCTAAATTTTCTATCAATATCCTGTATTGAATTTTTGTAAAAACATATTCACTTTAAAAGAAAATTATTTAAAAATGAATTTTTGCAGCTGTAGAAATGGCTCAGTGGTAAAGAGTAGCACTTGCAGCTTTTGCAGAAGACCCAAGTTTAGTTCCCAGAATCCTTATGGCCCCTCACAATCACCTATGACTGTAGACAGAGTTTTACTTACAAGGCACCAGTCCAAGATTAATATTTATTAAAATATAAACCAACACTCACGATACAGGTAACAGCTTATAGTCACGCCTGAACAGGGATTGGAGTATTCGAGCGATGGACTATGAATTCCAAACCTGTCTCTCCAGGAGCCAGGAACCAAGAACAAAGGAACTTCCAGGGTCCCAGCAGCCCCTTGTCAATGGGGATGGCCACAACCCTTCTAGGAGCCCAGTCCCTGGATAAGCATCTTCGGACCTTATCAGCTGACACCTGAATCCCACCACATCTCCCCCTTTTGTCTAACTAAGAAGGTTCTAAACTAAGACTATATACAACAGGAATTATTATGAGGTAGTATCTAGGAGAGGATAAGGTACAAATTACAACCAAAACCTAACACCTATAAAGTACATCATATATTTTTAGAATATTGGTAGATGGTAGGGTGTATAAATTACTTCAAAAGGTTCATCTGGGAAAGTGAAAATTCAATACCTGAATGTTCCTTTCTAAGGGATAATAGGGTAATAACCTTAAATACCTAATCTTGAACCCCTTCAAGACCTGAGAAGGAAGATGTATCACCTGAAAGTCAGCAGTACATAGAAGTATTGGCTTACAAAATTTGGGAGAGGACAGCAACACAGCTACCTGGACAATCAATCACCTCTGGTTTGTGCACTGTTAGAGCGTCCATCATAATGGCTACAGGCCTATGGTATCTGACAGATCTTTTCACAAGCAGGGCAATTTTGGAGGGACTGTCTTATCCTGTCCAGGCAGGTTTCATCATTCTCCATCCATCAACTTGTTCATCCAGCTTGGACATCATGTGTGTACTGTCAGCAATCAAGGTAAGGGCAGTTCTTTACCCAATGGGCCATTCTCTGCCAAAAGGACAAACTTCAAAGGAGTATCCTCGATGCTCAGCACCATCTCAGGAAAGGAGCAGTGACACCAGGAGTCTTTGTGTCTCTCGTGGCCAAATTCCAAATGTTAAATGCCATATTCTCTGGGTCTATGAAATGGTTGAAGATTCCTGTCTATCTATGATATTCTAACTTGTATCTGAGATAACTGTGATAAGGTACCTTAAGTATTGTTGACTGTAGTTTTTATCGTCTTAAGGATTAAACCCTGTACTAAAATTAGAATACCTATATAAGGGGTGTATAATCTCTGAACAATGACTTTTAGCATGACTATCAAACATTAGCCAGGGGTATATATACAATGTAAAGTGGCCACAGCATTTTAGACATGTATATACATGTATATCATCTAAACAAGGTATATAAAACATCTTGTGCATATATCATAACTAGTGCAATCATACATTATATCTAGTATAGTTAAATGAAGGTAGTAATAGCATAGTAGACATGACAATAATGTGCAAATATTTTAAACAGAGGTAGAAGCATATATAAAATATAGCAATTACAGATTCAATTTTACATAATAGTTACAGATTCAGATTTATATCGATGTACAAGTTGCTTTGGTTATATAAAGCAATTTCAGATTAAACTTTGTACCAATGTACAAATTATCTCAATTAAACATATAAAATTATTTCACATTTGTATCAATATACAAATATCTATGCCAGGGCAAATTGTCTCTAGCTTAGCCCATATATTCAGCTAAAATTGTATATAGGTAGGTAGAATAATCTATCTTTATCTATCCTATCTATCTCCCTTCTCTTCTTCAAAAGAGATCTTTGAGGCTATATTATAGTTCTGTCCTCAACCCAATTTTAACTTATAAGTATTCTAATAGAACAATAATTACCCACAACTCTCAGAACACAAAACTTATTGGGAAAGGGGGCGTAGTCTTTCATAAGGTTGCTTCCTGCTGACTTAAGGGTGATGGCATCTCTTTGGGATCCTGTAAAAGCTAAAACAATGGTTAGATCTTAATGGACTGACTATATACATCTATAACCATTCTCAGAATAGTGGTTAACTCCATCTGGAATTCTAATAAAAAGTGTGACCTGAAGGATAATCATAGAGAGCTATCATGCAGCCATTTTTCAATAATCTATTTTCTGAAAACAATCATTGATTAGTGCGCACCAGGATCTTGATGTTTCTATTTTTGCCTCTGTCTGTCTGTCTACCTGTCTCTTTCTCTCTCTCTCATACTCTTCCTTTTATTCTTGTTTCACTAGTAAGAGTTGTTGCAGTGGGGGCCCCATCTCGGTTGGTTCCAGATTCTTTGTAGATAGCTGATAGGAGGAAATGTCATTTATAATGGAAAACTTAAGCATTGTTGATACTCAAAGAAGATATTCATATTTTCTATGACTTCAGGAGATTGTACGCAGGCAGGATGTTTGAAAGGTGCAGATACAGAGAGAAACAAGGTTTAAGATGAAGTCACAATAATATTGGTCCCTAAACATTCTGTCTTCTGTCTCACACCAGGTGGCTTTTCTGATACAAGACAGAATTCTTCACATTTTCTTTACCAATATGCTTGGGTTTAGAGAGGGAGAAAGCCACTTGCTCCCAATACAAATCCAGCCCTATTTATAGTCAAATTAGGACCACAATTTTTTTTTTGAGGTGTAGATGCAATACCCAAAGCAGTAAGAATTGAGAGATTACCCAGTAGTGCATATGTGTATCAGTTGGTCTCATAGTCCGTTGTTTACATTCCTTCATCATTGATCTCTCCTCTATTTCAAGTAATTATTCAATGTCTAGTCAATGTCTTAAAAACAGTTGTATCCATTTTCCTGTAAAGACAAAATTGAGACCCTGCCCTAGGTTTGTTAAATGTGTTTTCCTTACCATGTATCCATTTGTCATATCAGGGATGAGCAATTACTTCTCCTCCTCCTCAGGAAGGGACTCCTTTTCGAAGTGGACTTTTATTAGTTTTGTCGGCACCCATATCTTTTCTTTCCCTGTTGAAACAAAAGCAAAACCCTTACCCTATTGAAGCACAAATCCCGGCTTCCACCCTGAAGTCAACACATCTTTGAAGTAGATGGGTTGATTTATCTCAGAAGATTTCTCTATTATCCAATATCTCTCAGCAGCTGATGTTCCCTTTTCATCAGCGTTAAGAAAATTTAAAGTCAATAAGGCACTGCCTCTCCCTGGGTTTTCTCATTTCTCTCTTCTGTTTTTAAAGCATCTCTTTCAATGTGCAGTGAGATCTCTCTACAACTGCCTGTCCTGTAGGATTGTATAGTATCCCTGTAATATGCTTTATATTATAGTATCCAAAAATCAGCTTCATTTTTCAGGAAACGTAAGCTGGAGCATTGTCAGTCTTAATCTAAGCAGGAATTCCCATTATGGCCATGGCTTCCAAAAGGTGAGTTAGTACAGCATCAGCATTTTCAGAACTCAGAGCAGTCGCCCATTGCATTCCAGAATAAGTATTGATAGTATGATGTACATATTTCATCTTTCTGAATTCTGGGAAGTGAAACACATTCATTTGCCAGATCTCATTTCTCTGTGTACCCTTAGGATTATTTCCTGCAGGTAAAGATGGTTGGTTATAGAAAGAGCAAGTGTTACAATTTCTTACTATTTTATTTGCTTGATGCCAAGTGATAGAAAAACTCTTCTTTAGTCCTTTGCTGTTAACATGATGTTTCTCATGAAATTCTGTGGCCTCTAGCACATTTCCTATCAGCAACCGATCTATTTCATCATTACCCTGCACTAGAGGGCCCGGGAGACCCATGTGTGTCCTGATATGTGTTATGTACATAGAATGTATTCTATCTCTGGTGATATCTTGTAGTTGTATGAATAGTAAGGTCAAGTCTGTATCATCAGGAATGAAGTCAGCAGTTTCAATATGTAAAACAACTCTTTCTGCATATTGAGAGTCAGTAATTACATTGAGAGGCTCTGTGAAATCCAACAACACCATAATAATTGCATATAGTTCTGACTTCTGAACAGAGTTATAAGGGCTCTGAGCCACCTTAATTAAGTCTTCAGAATTGTAGCCAGCCTTTCCTAAGTTGTTTGCATCAGTATAAAATGTAGGGGCTCCAGAAATGGGCTTATCCTGTACCACATGAGGAAAGGTCCAATTAGTTTCTTTTATAAATTGAATTCTCTTGTTTCAAAGATATTTATTATTAATATCTCCTAAAAAGTCACTATAAGCCTTTTGCCAAGGTTCACTGTCTGCCCATATCGATCAATTTATTCATTAGTCAAAGGTATGAAAATTTCTGCAGGGTCCTTTCCAGTCAATTGGTGAAGTCTTAATTTCCTTTTAAAAATCAGATCAGAAATTTTTTCAATATATATTTTCAGCTTCTTGCTTGGTCTATGCAGCAGAAATATCCATTCTAATATAATGCTTTCTCTTTGCATTAAGATTCCTGTTGGAGATTGTCTAGAGGGTAAAATAACAAGTATGCAATCCAGGTCTGGATCCACACGATCTACATGTGCTTCTTGAAGTTTCTTTTCTACCAACTCTAATTCTTTCTCAGCCTCATCAAATAATTCTCTTGGACTATTTAAATCCTTTTCTCCATCCAAAGTCTTGAACAAATTAACTAGCTCATAATTTTTTATACCAATAATGGGCCGTATATGAGTAATATCTCCTAGTAAATTTTGAAAATTGTTAAGAGTCTTCAATTTATCTCTATTTAATTTTACCTTTTGTGGCATAAGTTTTTGCAAACCTATTTTATATCCTAAATAATTGATAGAATCTCCCCTCTGTACTTTCTCTGAAGCAATTTGTAGTCCCCAATCAGGCAATATTTTCTTTAGTTCTTCAAACAATGTTTCTAATGTTTTTGGGTTTGGGTCTGCCAACAAAATATCATCCATATAATGGTAAATGATAGATTGTGGGAAGAGCTTGTGCAGTATTTCTAGTGGTTGTTGTAAAAATATTGGCATAAGGTGGGGCTATTCAACATTCCTTGGGAAAGGACCCTGCATTGGTACCTCTTAACTGGTCCTGAATTATTAAGAGTAGGCACTGTGAAAGCAAATTTCTCTTTGTCCTGTTCCTGTAAAGATATTGTAAAAAAAAAAAAATCCTTCAAATCAATAACCGTAATAAGCCATCTCTTAGGTAACAGAGAAGGCAGAGGAATACCAGATTGTAAAGAGCCCATAGGTTGAATCACTTTATTATTGCTCTTAGGTCTGTCACCATCCTCCATTTTCCAGATTTTTTTCTTGACAACAAAAACAGGAGAATTCCATGGACTGGTTGATTCTTCAATATGCTGAGCCTGTAACTGCTCCTGTACCAACTGTTCCAAAGCCTGAAGTTTTTCTCTCATCAAAGGCCATTGTTGAACCCAAATAGGCTTTTCTGTTAACCATTTCAAAAACAGTGCTATGAGTGTCCTTTTAAGTTCTGTGGTTATTGGGCAATTCTTTTGTACAACCTGAATGGCTGGTGAATTTCCTTCGTAGCACCTTAAAGCATCACTTTTGGAAACATAATCGAGTCTCCTGCTGATATCAGAACTGGGAGGGATTTTAATCTGGGTATTGCATTGCAGTAAAAGCTCATGACCCCACAGATTCACCACTATGTCAGCCATATATGGCTTCAACCATCCTTTCTGACCTTCTGGTCCTATGCATTCGAGCCATCTCACACTCTGTTTTACCTGAGATATTGTTCCAATACCCAGAAATTGGATATCCACTACCGGTAAAGGCCATCTTGGATGCCATGATTGTGAGGTTATGATCGAAACGTCAGCCCCCGTGTCGACTAAACCCTGGATATAAATATTTTCTACCCATATTTTCAATTTTGGTCTTTCTTCATTTATTGAAGTCTGCCAAAATATTCATTTTGTGATTCTTGGAACTTCTGATTTCTCTTTTGAATTTATTCTATTATCTAATACTGTATGATCTTCTAGATCAGGTATTGGATGCCCTATTCGTCCTGAGAATACTGGTCTTCTCCTATGACTAGATATGATCTCACCATCCTCGAATTTGGAGTCTGAGTTTTGGGGGTTTCCCAGGGGAAGATGGTAGAGGGTTGCCTTCTTTATCCCTGGTAGATCTACATTCATTGGTCCAATGCCATCACTTGCCACACCTTCTACATAATCCAGAAGGCAATGGCCTTCTGTTCGAATTAAACCTAGATTGGGCATTATTTCCAAGAGTACCTTGTGTACAGTTCCGTCTTATATGGCCTTGTTTACCACAGTTGAAACAAGTGATGCCTTGGTTCCTCACCCTAATATTAGCAATGGTCTGGCCTACCCAATTCTCCTTGTCGCAATGGGGAGATTCAGCATTGATTGCATATTGAATCCATTCTTCTATAGGTGCGGCTCTGATCTTTAAAGGCATAAGCATTCTTCTACATTCCAGATTAGCATGATCAAAGCCAGAGAAAGTATTAATTTCTTCCTAACTTCTGGATCTGATATCTCTATATGTACAGCCATGGTAAGCCTCTGTAGAAAGTTGGTATAAGGCTCTTTTAAGCCTTGTTTGGCCCTAGTATAAGGCTCAATTTTTTGACCTGCGTCCAAAATCTTTTCCCAAGCATTCAGTGCAGCAGAATGGCATAGTAATAAAGTATGCTCGTCATAAGTAGTTTGAGCCTTCACATCAGCAAACATGCCTTCACCAAGGATTTGGTCCTGAGAAGCAAAGAAACCCCTAATTTTTCCTTGTTGTTCTAAGGTCCTGGCCTCCTCTCTAAACCAGCTTCTCCACTGCAAATTCTGACTTTGGTCCAAGACAGCAGCCGTTAACTGCATCCAATCAATTGGTAGGATCCAGTTTTTTGCTGACCATGAATTTAGAAGCTGCTTTAAGTAGAGTGTTTATAGTGCATTGATATTGTCTCTTTAAAATCTTTGAAGTCTCTCATATGTACTGCCTCATAGCTATACTCTACATATTCTGAGGATCCCCCAGATGCTTTCTTTGTCTGAACAGTAGCTGGGAACAATAGTGGTGGGGAACAGGGTACTCCTGTCATGTTTACCACCTTAGGTAGAGTATCTCCAGTACCATAATATCCTATTGGGGGTTGACCTGAACTAAGCATAAGATGCATCAGTACTCTTTTCCAGTATTGCAATACGGTCCTCACATTCCTGGTTTTTGTATACTACCGGTTCCCATTCCTAGATTTTGGATACTACCAGCTTCCATTCTTGGAGTTTAGATACAATTGATTTTTCTAGAGCTTGAGTGTCCTGATGAAGCAGTCCTTCCAAAGACCTCACTGAACCAGCAATTTTCAAATCCACACCATTAACATAATTAATAATTTTCTTGTTCTCATCATTAATGTAGTCAACAAGTTTCTTGTTTTTAATCAATCACATAGAGCCTACATTTTTCTTGTACAGTGTTATCCATATCCAAAGAGGAAGCCTTATCTGAAAGCTTGTTGTAACCAATTTCCTGAGTATCAATCTTATCTGCCATCTTAGTGTTTGAAATTTCCACATCACATATCTTGGACAGCAACTGTTGATTTACATGTTTTACCTCCTTAACCTCATTTACTATTTTTGTGTTTGATATTTCCATATCACATATTCTGGACAACAACTGTTGATTTCCATATGTTACCTCTTTCATCATTCTCCTATTTTGAAACACAAAATAGAGAAACAAGCCAAAAAATAGTAGGACTAGGGTATTGAAGCCTTCAAGTTATTCATTCAAAAATTTGTCAATCACCATGGAAAAATATGACCTGAAATCACTAATAAAATAATTATCCGCCATTGGGTCAATTCAGGTGTGATGACGATGTTTGGTCCACAGGTGTTACAGTAGCATTCAATGTTCTATATGGCAGATGCAGAGACTCTCAGCAGCAGGAGGCTACCTACAGACCCTACCTGGTCTTGAAGGGCCCCAGCAGGCAGAATACAATCCTTGGAAAAAGCAAATTCTCACAAATTAAGACAGGCTGTCAATCACAAAATAGAAGGGTTTTTGTTTCCTTTACTTGCTGAGAGTGCATAGTGGAAATTACAGTTGCCCGGGTCACAATCAGCGACCACATGGGCTGGCTGGGGGCGAGGGGCATGTGTGCTTGTTTTAAACTACGCTACTCTGGCTAGATGGGCGGAGCCGCCACACAGGCAGGCAGTGGCAGGCCAAGCAGATGGCGGACCACGCCTGAGCGCTGTGCCAGCAGGCTGAGCAGGCTGAAAACCGCACCTGCAAGCTGCTCTGGAGGTCAGAAAGCAGGCTGAGCTGGAGCCACGGGGCAAGCTAAAGGGAGCTTTAAAAGCCCAACTGGAGTGCAGGCTCCCAAAGCTGATCAGTCTGTATGTCCCCTGCCCTCTTACAGTGTTCAAAACACATAGGGACCCCATATGCCTGAGGGCACAGGCCCGAGGACGTTGGGCGCCAGATGTAGATGGAGTTTTACTTACAAGGCACCAGTCCAAGATTAATATTTATTAAAATATAAATCAACACTCACGATACAGGTAACAGTGATAATAGTATCACTGTTAATAGTGATAATGGTAATAGTGGTGCCTGAACAGGGACTGGAGTATCTGAGCGATGGACAATGGATTACAAACTGGTCTCTCCAACAGCCAGGAACTAGGAACAACAGAACTCCCAGGGTCCCAGCAGCCCCTTATCAATGGGGTTGTCCACACCCCCTCCAGGAGCCTGGGACCCTGGATAAGCATCTTTGGACCTTATCAGCTGACACCTGAATCCCACCACATAGGACTCCATTTTCAGATACTTTTTTATGCCTTCCCTGGGTATCAGGCACACACATGGTGATGCAGTTGCATGTAGATACATACTCATGAAAATAAATTAAAAAATTAATAAATTTTTTAAAAATGAAAAATCATCAATATATAAGACAAATAAGATAAAACATAATGACTATTAAGTTTCAAGACTATCCACAAACAAAACACGCCAAGAAACCAGAAGCCACAAGCTCAGGAAAGAGAACTTGACAAGTGTTCCAAGAGCCTTCAGGCCCATTGCAAAGACCATCCTGTTGGCAATTTTACCATCCCACCAAAGGACATTCACTCTCACAATCCTAATATCACCACTACATTAGTCTGTTTTGTGTTTTGTATGAAGGGACGTTTTACATGCTCTTCTATGACGAATGTTCCTTACCAGTCATACTTATGAGATCCACTTATGTATGTAGTGATAGTTATGCTGTTAATCTGTATACTATTCTATTTCGTGGCTATATAAATATTTATTTATTTTACTATATGGTTGATAACTTTGGCTGACTGTATCTAGGAATGATCACAGATATTTTAGAATGAAATTCATGTCCTTCACACAAAACATATATTCAGATTATTCTCACCATCTCCAACATTAACTAATTTGAGCATCAGTTCCATGTCCAAAGTTTCACTGACACATGACTTTACTCAAAGACAAAATTCTTCAGAAGCTGTGAACTTATAAAAAGAGACACATGATATGCTTCCAATATATTGCAGTAGAACTGACAGCAAATGGACATTTTCTTTCCAAAAGTGAGGAATTGAGTAGAAAAGGGAGTGTTGGATCCCTACCAAATCATAAAGCCATCTGTAAAATTCCATTAAGTCCATAGGCTACAGAATAATCTTATTTGTCTTGGCACTTTGCCATACAGTCTGTTGGGATGGCACTATCATGTCTATCACTCCAATTCACAACCCCATCCCAGATTCTCAGGAGCATCTTCCTCCTCTACGTGTTTAATAGTAGTTGCCTGACCAGTGAAACCAGGGAGGCTATATCCTTGCCCCCGTGGGCTGTGTGCTTTGGGTCTGTGCCTTTAAAGATGTTCATCAGAACATCTATTTTTTAGGTGTGTTTTCCTAGCTGAATAACAGTATCTTCATCTGGTGGAATCCATCCCATGATGTCTTCCTGTGGTTTGTTCCATCTTTGTCTAGGCTGGCACTGTTGCTGTTGATATAATCCTATCTCCATTTCTGGTTCCTGCCAAAATAACCGCTAAAATACATAGTTAATCTCTTTGTGTAGCAATTGTTCATCACACCTGGGCATTTCTGTTGGATATGTATGTTCAATTTTGTGTAGTATGAACAGATAACGAATTTTGTTAAACTCTCAGGTCCTAGTTCTCTGGTTTTGTTCAGCAATGTAGTCCATGTGTATATCTCCTCTTTCATTTTACTCTGTGCTTAAGGAGAAATCAGATCACACCTCCAGTACTTCTTTCAAAAGTATCTTCAGATAATTATGCAATTTTATTGCTCAGCAAATTCTATCTTCTACAAAACACTGGAAAACAATTCAGCCACAGTCTTTGTCCCTTTAACCAGAACCACCTCTCACAACAAGCCCTTTCCTCTGAGACCTCATTAGAATCATGTCTGATGCTCCCATTCTTATAAAATAGCCTCTACCCATTACCTGGGACCAAAGCCATTTACATGATTTAAGATGTTTATTTGATAAGCAATTTTTAAAAAATAGAATACACAAGTTTCTATTTTTGAAGTACCAAAGACTGGGAGCCTTAACAGCAGAAACCGTGGATCCACAGTTGTGACCAAGTTACCTGGGTTGCTGTCCAAAGTTTCCTGCCCCTGATTTGCAGAAGGCTATTTTCTCACTGTTTCTTCTAATTGCCTTTGTTCTGTGTATCCCCATTTTTACTGTAACACTCGTTCTGCAGAAAGAAATTACTCCTACTCAATTAGGGCACCACTCTTAAGACCACACTTAATCTTAATTTACATTTCCCCCTTTTCTTGAGGCAGGATCTTACAGAGCTCAGGTTAGCTTCCAACTCCCTGTGTAGCATAGTCTGGCCTCCAACTCTCTATGTAGGTAAGGAGATCCTGAACTTCTGATCATCTTCCTTCCACTCCAGAGTGCTGAATCAGAGACATATGCCTTTATAGTCTATTTATATCGTGCTGGAGACTGAACCCAGGGCATTCTACATACTAGACAAAGACTTCACCAATTGTACTATATCTCCAGCCCTTTAATTCTTTCCTTCAATGTCTTGTTTACAAATGCAGTAACTTGAGGTCTAGGACTTTGCCATATGAATATTGGGAAGACACATTCAGTATGCAGTGAGGCTCAGTTTATTCTTTCTTCACCATGTGGACACCTAACAAACCCATAGAATTTACTGAAAAAATAAAACTTTCTCCACTTGAAGTCTCTCTCTGTGTCTCTGTCTCTGTCTCTCTCTCTCTCTCTGTATAATTGTGTGCTCTTGAGGCCTCTACCCTGTTAAATAAGTTTGTTTTTCTATTATAGCATCATTGCTGTACAGACTCAGTAATAAGCAGTAATATGACAGACTGAAATCTCAGTATCTTTCTTTTTGATGACTCTCATTGTTTGTTTATGGCAGTGCTGGGGATTGCACCCAGGGCCTGGTAGATACTAGAAAAGTACTCTGTAATAGATTTGCATATCAGCCACCATCTACTTAATTTTATTTTTTCATTTTTATAGGAATATCTTGTGAGTTTTATAAGTGTATTAGCATCTTAATTTCAACTATATCATCTATAGGTTTTGATCACTTCTAAATATTTATTTCCTATATAGATATCTTGAGAATATTTTAAAAGGTAATTTGAGGAATTTAACTAATTTATGAATTATTAATTTGCCGCTGTCGCAAAGCGTTTTTCTAGTTTTTTATTCCCCGTATGTTGTTTCTTTTGAGTACAGATTTTCTGGTTGGAGGTATTTTCTCTCGCCATTTAAAAATCTCATTCATTCATCTTCAGACTGTCATTATTTTGTTTTTGAAAAGTCAGCATCAATCCTACTGCTCTTTTGAGGATACTGTATTGCATTTTCCCTAGATGCTTTTCAATGTTTTTTGTCTTTTCAGTAGTTTTACTATGCTAATTTCCAGAGATTTCCATTTCATGATGTATGATTCTTAATGTTTGTGCCAAGCAAAACACGAATTCTAGTTTGTATTTAATGAAAGCTCAGAAGCAGACATTGAGGAAAAGCTGGAATATCAGAGAGGGAAAACAGACCACAGTCAAATCTCACCCAACCAACTTCTCAGGGTAAAAGCTGTCTTCCAGAGTCCTCAGCATGACTTGTCACTTCTACACAATACTGTCTTTCTTCTTCAGTCTCGAGTAGTCACATGTTTCACTTCTGAGCAATCAAATCCACCAGTTTGGATGCTGAGTGATGTTGAGGCTCATGAACTGGAAATTTCACTGCTCTCCTGGCCCCCTGACTCATTCACTTTCAGCAAACCGCACCAAAAGCAGAGTGATACAAAGAGCAGCCACTCTGAGACTACTAGGTCAGAAGAGAATCAAGCTGTGTGAAGTAGGCCTGGAAGATCCTAGAAAATAAGTTCCCAGAAAGGGAGAGGATGAGGAAAGTGTAGGAAGAGAAGGGAAAAAGAGAGAGGGGTGGGGAGACGGAAGAATCGAGAGAGGAAGTGAGAGAGAAAGAAATGGCCTTTCAAAATTTGTCTGACCTCAGTTACCTCCAATTAGGCCCCATCCTCTAACAGCCCATTCAGTTAGATAGGTCAATGTTCTCATAATCGGCCTCTTAATATACCAGCTGGGACCACACCTTCAACATGTAAGAGAAACAGGAGAAAAATTTCCAGATTTACAACAAATGTTAGAAAACATCCCTAATCATTAATGGATAAGAATCAGACTGAGCTTCTCCTTAGCTGCATATACAGACAGACCATTTTTTGTGGTAAATTAAGTTTGAAGTCAGCCTCCAAGAGAGATAAGAGTAGAAATAAAAACCAAAGAAAGGTGCTTCCAGAACTGAGCTGGAGGTCAGTGTTTAATTTGATCCCAAAATTGCTTGGATCAGTGACTACTATGTGATTTCTGTTCTTGTGTGCCCTTCTCACCTTGGAGCCTCATCTGCTTGAATGCCAATATCTATTGCACTTGTAATATGTTGCTGTTACCACTGTATTTGAGTGAGGGTGTGCTTTAGTTAGGGTTTCTATTGCTTTGAAGAGACACAATGACCACATCAACACTATAGAGGAAAAGATTTCATTGGGTAGCTTATAGTTTCTGAGATTTAGTCCATTATCATCATGGCAGGACATGGTGACTACAGGCAGACATGGTGCTGGAGCAGTAGCTGAGAGTGGAGAAGGAGCTGCATCTTGATCCACAGGCAACAGGAAGTGCACTGTATCCACACTAGGTGTACCTTGAGCATAGAAGACCTCAAAACCTGCCCCCATAGTGACACATTTCTTCCAACAAAGCCGCACCACTAAATAGTGTCACTTCCTATGAGCTTATGGAGGCCAATTACATTCAAACTAGCACAGAATATATGCATAATTAATTGCCTTTCTGGTTCACAGGTCAAATCAAGGAGAATTATAACTCCAGGAGCTGCTTCTGAGAAACTGCAGAAATTTGCTTTCCCCTTCCTCCCATCCCTCCCATATCGTACATGCCATATCCACACTCATGGCCTCTTTATTTATTTATTTATTTATTTATTTATTTATTTATTTATTTATTTATTTATTTATTTATTTATTTATTTATATATTTATATATTTATATATATATATATCTGCTATTTCCATTTAGTGTTGCTCATATGTATATGATTTTAGGACTGACCACATGGCATTGGAAAAACAAATAGGATAAACCTGGGGAATGCTAATTCTTCCTTCAGCAATCATCCATTGTCTAAAGCTCTTCATTTAGGAGTGGGGTTTTGTGAAATTTTCTCATCTGCATAAGGATGTCATCTGGTGATATCATTGTTGAGTTCTTCTTTAGACAACTATATCATCAAAGTTTTAGCTAAAAATATTTTTAAATTTTATAACTTATGGCTGGATGTAGTTGTGTACAACTATAATCTGGGTGCTCAGTAGGCTGAGGCAAGAAAACCGTGAGTTCAAGGTCATGCTGAACAAGTTTTAGCTAAAAATGTTTTTAAATGTAACTTATAGCTGGATGTAGTTGTGTATAACAACTATAATCTGGGTATTCAGTAGGCTGAGGTAAGAAGAGTTCAAGGTCATGCTGAACAACTGAGTTCTCGGCTCGTCTGGGCTACACAGAAGGCATCATTCAACAAAGCAGAATTTGATTTCTGTAATTTATATATGCTAAGTGTAAACACAACAGTAATTCCCAAGGTCTCTACCATGTGTGATTAATATGAACTCCCCATCCAGTACCAACTTAGTGGTCCCTTTCATCTTTTACCTTCTTCATTTCCTTTCTCATTATGTATCATTTTGTTGTTTGACTAAATAAGTAAGTAAACTATAGACTTTCTATGTTTAGTTGGAGGAAGAGCAAAATAATAAGGCATTTAATGACTGTGCAGCATGAGTGCCAATCAACCAGAACAACTATCTGATCATGTAGGAGAGTATCTGACCTGTCAGAAAGGCTGTTCAACCAATCATCAGAGGAGCAACCAGGAGCAGCAGATTGGGCTTCTCCTCTATGCAGAAGGTGAATGCCAACTCTGCTCATTGCCATCTGTTTTATTTCATTTTATTGTATCATTTCTCAGTTTCCTTTCCTCCTTTCAAGCTCTTTCATATCCCACTCCCTGCTTTCCTTCAAATTCATAGTCTCTTTTATATTAGTTATTATTGCATACATATATGTATATATATACATGAATATTCTAAAATGTAATCTGCTCACATGGTACACAGTTACTTCCATGTATGTTTTCAAGGCTGACATTCGTCACTGGACAACCAATAGCTGTGTTCTTGCCCAGGTAGGACAACCTCTCCCACTTCCACTTTTCTCAGATGACTATAGATTTCTGTGTAGGGTTCAGGCATTATGGGCTTTTCTCCATCCACTTAGACAAGCCCATTAGCATCATCTTTTATCAGATCACCTGGGCAGTCATGTTGGTGAGACTTTTTGGCTGTCGTTTCTGTACTCCTAAAAACAATCTATAAAGATTTGTCTAAACAGCAACAAATAAGTATAGTCAGAACCCCTTATCAAAAAAGCTTCTCTTTGACACGATGGAGTTCACCCCCAGAAAAGTCCAGACTCAACTCATCTGCTCCCATCTTCTGATGCCCACTATACCCTGCCACTATGAAATAGACTGTTTTAATTCTTTTCTAGAGACTTGTACTTTTAATGTCTTTTTGCTATTGCAAGATGCTCAGAACAGAAGCTTCTATAAGTGAAGGGCTGTTTCTGTGCAATTTATTTCCTTTCAAGCTTAAAGAGAATTTAGGAAGAACACATTTTATCTTATCATGCTCTTCAGTTTTCTTAAAGAAAGTTAACAGAGTAATGAAATGTTTGGTGACTGTTGAATAAGAAGACCAGAAAAAGGAGATAATTTTGTGTTTTACTTTACCATTTAAATTGAAGCAAAACATATAGTTGTATTAGTGAATCATGTGTGTTGGATTTAAAAAATATAGCCTTCATAACAGAAAAATCTTATTTAATGATATAATTTACTTGAAAATTTCAAATATTGAAAGGAAAAAAGGTACATGAAATTGTATTGTGCATGATGCTGGGGTTGTGTGTGTGGCACGATGAGAACAAAGTGGAAACACTTTAAGTCACCATAAAATCATGATTTTATGGTTTGGGAAGAGACCTACATGCCTTCGAATCCAGCCTGGCTCATTTTACTGGAAGAAATAGTGATCTATAGAGGTTAAGTGGCTTGCTCATGATACAGTCTATTTAATTACTGAGAAAAAGAGAAGAAAAATGCTCTTTTTGAATGCTCTGTCTTAATAGAAAAAGAAAATCATATGGAGCATATGGTACCAAAATGACTGACTCTTAATTAGGAAAATAAAACATTGGGCAACATGTAATTCCTCTTCCCTGAGGCCTTCTTTGTAACTTCCTTTGCTGAAATGCAAAGTTTCCTTCATAGAGCACACCTGCCATTGGGCAGGCCTTTCAGCTGATCTGACAGTAAATTTATCAAGTCCCAGCTCTCAGGGTCTGAGGACAGAGTATATAGAGAGATGAGTTTGTCATGAGACTTTTCTAGACCTTTCTTACTGGTGGGTATAATAGAGCCATGTAACAGTTAGTGTCCTCATTCAGAATTGTATGGGAAAAAATTAAGGCGGTATATTCCCTGGTAATAGCCTCTAGTAGACAGTTGGCCATGGTAGGGGTTAGGGCTTCCACTTCTTACTTCCTTATCTTTCCCTTGACAGTGGCTGGAGTTTCAGAGTTAGGTTTTATTCCTGAATGCTCTTTTTCAGTAACTGTTATATTTGTTTTTATTTCGCTGTAATAACTGCTCTTAAGCTTGTATTTCAGTAGTGCCAAGTATATTATTGTAACCACCGTCAGAACTCTTCATCTGGCAAAACTGAGACTGAGTCTACTGTGGTGACATATTTTATATTTAATAAAACCAGTCTGGAATATCAGAGAACAGATCCACCCACAGTCAAGCCAGGAGGGTCAGAGCGTGGTAACTCATGCCTTTAATCCCAGCATGGGAAAGACCAGGAGTGGTGACCTATGCCTTTAGTCCTATAACTCCAGAGACAGAGATCTTTCTGGTTTCTGTGAGTTCAAGGCCTAACTACCAAACAGTAGTAGTTCACACCTTTAATCCTAACTCTAGGATTATGATGCAGGGTTGAACCGGAAGTGAAACAACTGGGCGAAGAAGATATTTAAGGCAAACTTAGAAAGACAGAGAGGTATTCTGTAGAAGCAGGGCTAAGGAATCTGGAAGATAATTTTTACCCTGAGAAGTTGGCTGGGTGAGATTTGACTGTGGTCTGTTTCCTGTCTCTGATATTTCAGCTTTCTCCCAATATCTGCTCTAAGTTTTCATTAAATACAAACTAGAATTCATGTTGATATCTGGAACACAGGTTGTTATCTATAACAAGGTATAGAGAAGAGTTTAGCACAAATCCTAATTAGTCTACTAATAGAAACTCAGAGCCAGATATTGCAATATGTGTTGAAAGATCAGAAAGACAATTGGACAAGTCACAGCCACCTCTCATCTTGCCAACTCCTCGGCTAAAAGGGGTGAGATCCTGTCTCTACAAATCTTCAGACTGAATGGGCTGAGATACTGTCTTATATTCCTGTCTCAACTTCCATAGTGCTGAAATTAAGTGTGTATGCCACCACTGCCTGGCCTCTGTGTTAAACTAATGGCTAGTTCTGCCCTCTGATATCCAGGTGAGCTTTATTTGTTAGAGCTCAAATAAAATATCACCACATGTAGGGGGCTGGAGAGATGCTCAACAGCTAAAAGCATGGACCATTCTTTTCCTAGAGGATCTGGGTTCAATCCCTAGCACCCAGATGACAGCTCACAACTGTCAATAGCTCCAGTTCCAGGACTTCTGAGACTCTTATATAGATATTCATGCAGGTAAACCACCAATGAACACAAAATAAAAACAAATTATGTATTTCTTTTAAAACGGAGTAACATTAAAGAGAGAGAGAGAGAGAGAGAGAGAGAGAGAGAGAGAGAGAGAGAGAGATGAGGTTGGCATGAGATTTTCTCAGGCCTTAAACATTGCTGAGTGTAACAGGGTCATGTTAGTACTAAGTATGTTCCATATTACTCAGCCCTCCACAGAACCCTATGCCTAAGCATCATGTGGGATTATCCAGAGCTCCACTTTCTCTGCAGTTGTGTGTTTTAACCAAACTCAGGACACTGTCTGCTCTGGTATTTTCACTGAGATTCCTTGTGCTTGTTAATTCTGACTCTGTGTTCCAAAAGAACATCCACTACCTGTGCCAGGAAATTTGGCTCATGGCCACCTTTCATTGTCAAAGTGACAAGACTGTCTCACCATCTGTGACTGGGAATGGAGCAACATGGTCAAGTTAGGTTCTCTCCTCTCCTGAGTTTGTGTGTGTGTGTGTGTGGGTGTGTGTGTGTGCATGTGTGTACATGCATGTGTGTGTGCATGTATGTACACACATGTGTGTGCATGTATGTAATGCATGTGTGTGCCCACGTGCACATGCAATTATGGGCTGGTGCAAGGAGAAAAACAGAGACAGAGAAATATAGATAGGAAGTAATACGTATACAAAGAGAAAGATAGACCCATGAACCCATGAAGCTGCATTTCTTACATTAGAATCTTGCAGGCTTTTCTAGATACCTTTCAACTTGCCTGAAAACCCCCCTTTCACTATGTTCAGAGTTACCTAACATTCTGTCCTGTTCCCTCTGAATTTATCTCCTCCACTATTGCACAAGCACCAATACTAATGCACCATTTTCTTCCTTTTTTATTTGTCAATTAAATAAAAACCGGAATACTTAGAAAGAAATAGACAGTTGGCTAAAAGGTTCTCTGTCTCATACCTTGTGTGCATGATTATCAACTTTGGTCTAGTCAGTGTGCTTTGAAAGTATTCTTTTGTCAAATTGAGGGGTTCCTGGCATCTGAAAAATTGCCACTAAACTTGATTGACTTCCCTCAAGGTCAGGAAAGCCTTGTTCGTTTGCTGTTTGCTAACCTGGATAATCATGTCTGAGTCTAGGAGAAACCTGTAGATTTTTAATGCACTTAGTTATAGTGAGAGGACGATGTGAAGAGTGGTGGCTGGTATGGAGATGAAGGATAAAATATGAGGGTTTTGGAGGAGGAAACTGAAAAAGAGACCTTCAGGGAAGAAGAGATGGGAATCAAACTGAAACCATATGGGATTAAGAGAAACGGGAGACAGATCAGATGTGGTTGTCAGAGAGCACAAAGAAGATGGGGAGAGAGACATGTCTTGGGAGAGTTGAGTGGCAGATGAGATGGACATTAACAGTCCCAATTCCTGTGGGGGTTATCTGGTTTGACCCAGGGGAGTGAACATTCTGATAGCAAAGCTCTAGACCTTCCTGTGTTAGAAACACCATAGCAGAATAGTTTCTACTTCATTACCTCATGGCCTTTTCCTATTATACAAAAACTTTGCACAGAACATGCTCAAATAATTTTCTAAACTGTCATTAAAACTAAGAAGGTACTTAAAAGGACATATGAGAAGCCACATTGAACAAGTACAGAAATAAATTAGATATGAGAAAATATTAAAATATCTGACCTGCGTGGGTCTCTGCATAATATTTAAAATGATCTCATCCATTTAGTTCTAGTGTTTTGTGTCCTGATATGAAATATGAAAAATGTTCTCCAAGTGGGGCAGGTGAACTGAAGGAGGTTATCTTAATACACAGTGATATATAAATTAATAAGCTCTCTGAAGCTATTAGTAAAAGTACTGAAATACATTAGCAGGTGCCTGAGTTCAATGTTCTTTGAAATCAGATTTATCACCAAAGTTAATCCAAAAGGCTTCAAATCTGTGCTGGGTTAAAGGGGTGACAACTGGGAAGACTTCACTGAAGTTCCAAATTGTAAGGGGATCAGAATTCATACTAATCTTCTGTGAGGGGGAAACCCAAGCACACAGGAGTTAAGAAACTTGTCTCAGAAAAGGGTTGAAAAGAAATCTGGGCTGCTGCTGTTGAAAAGAGAAGTGTCATTAATAGCTGGATTGACTTAGTTATGAACAACTTCAGATCAGCTACAGTAGCCACCAAGATAGATTTCCCTGACTTTCATGTCAGCGGGACTTCTGCATTTCAAAAGCCTGCTCAAAACCTGTTCTTGAAGCGATTACATGCAGTATTTTCCTCCCCACCTAGCCTGCATACCTCCCCACACTTGACCTTCTCTTCCTTATTCCAGAGGCTTTACTCCTTTCAATCAGAGCTTCTTGGAAATGCTGTGATTCAGATGTGCCAGTTTTCACTCAACAGTGGTTCCTCTTACAGCTCCTTTGTTATGTTATGACTTCTTTCATTCACCTGGACATCTATTATGAAAAGAAGTATAAAGAGAAGGGGAGTGTGGATTGGACTACAATGCTACAAATGCGCCTCTCCCTCCAAATATTTATCATATCATCTTTTTTGTACTCAAAAGAATACATCCACTAGCTGATTCACAGGCAACTTTTTGTGTTCTAAGTGAAAAGTTTGTAGAGTCATCTAGCTCCCTTGTTATTAAAGCCAACGGTCTATATGCTGTGTTTGGTTTTAATTTTAGCTCCTCTGTCTTTTTGAATTCATCATCTTTAGATTCCCATCTACATTTATTCTCATTTTAGGAATCTACACTTGCTGTGGCTGATGCCTCAAACAAGCCTCTCCAAGAGTATGCATGTTGATATCTTTGCATGGATGATACCGTCTTCCGGAAGGCTTTCTTGCCCAATTTGAAGTTTTGTAATTAAGCATACTTACCAGAATGTGGGTGGTGATCCACTGCTTACCACATCTCTGTATCATAACTTTTTATTTGCATTTCTGCTTCTTTATTGCAAAATGTAAGCCTTATAAGAGTAGGAATTGTTCATAATTTTTTAAATCAAATTTCAGTTAATGTACAGAATAATGGGTTTATCATGACATTTTCATACATTTACATGATTGTACTTACTTTCTATTAGCTTTTCTAATCTCCCTTCTTGCTGGATCTTGTCCTTCTGCTTTCACATCACATATGCATTTACACACACACACACACACACACACACACACATATATATATATATACATACATATATATATATATATATTGACTTCACCCATGTGGTAAAACATAGTACATAATAATGTCATAGTCAGTTTCTAGACAAGAGTCAGATATAGAGTAAGAACAATATTTATTAGATGGGAAAGCAACCAACTATTCTCAACCTACAGGTCTTATGTGATAGTGATTGAATATGTTAGTGTTTGTCTAAAGGGTTTTTGAGTAGTTTTCAATTGTTTTAAGTTAGTCCATCATGGCCATAAAGTGTGTGAATTACCCTTGAAGAAGAACTTGACCTGCAGCTTCTAGTGGTATGGTTACTGGACAAGTTTCCAGTACTGGTACCAAAAGGATCCACCTCAGCTTGGAAGCATAGGACCACTTCTTATGTGACCATCAATTGAGAGAGAAAGAGCACATTCTGATTTTGACAAAGACTAGTCACTATCGACTGAAAATATCCTTCTAACAGGAAAGCTCTACTCTGGCTTTCCTGTGGGCCAAGGTGTGTCAGGACTGTCCCATGGTCTCTGCTGTTTTCTCCTATAGGCAGTTTTTTTTTAAAAAAATAATATACTAATCTAAGATTAATATTTATTGAAATAAAAGCTAACACTTATGATACAGGTAAAAGCTTATATAGGCACCTGATAGACTGAATTATCCACGCCATGGACAATGGATGCTGCTCTCTAGCAGTCAGGAACCAAAAACCGGGACTCCAAGATCCCAGCAACCCCTTTTGAATGGGGTTGGCCACTCCCCCTTCGGGAACGCTGATTATTAGGCTGATTTATGTTGAATTACAAAAACTTCTACAGCTATTTAAGATTCCTTATTAATGTATGAAAGCAACAGTGGAGGCAAAAAAAAAAAACCCTATTATTAAGCATTTGCTCTTTCTAAATAGTTTTTAAGTAGTTGACACAATCCCATGCAGCAGTCACAGTGATCTGGAATGATCAGTACCAGTCTCTCCATTTTAACAGAAGAGGAAATCCAAATTCCAGAAGGTTTCTCTAAGTTCTGGAGCTATAACTCAGATCATCGTAGACTTTCTGACTCCAGAACCCCTTTCTTGTCACCGCCATGCCTCCATTTTAAAATGACATTGCCAATTAAGTATCTTCTAATGGGTCTAAATAAATGGCTTAGCATTTAAGAGCACTGAATATTTTTCTAGAGGCTCTGGCTTCCATTCCCAGCAACCACACGGCAGCTGGTTCCAGGGAATCCAACACCAATTCACATGAAATAAAGTTAAATAAATTATTCCAAAAGCCTTAATCGTAGGAAGAGACCAGATCAGAACTAAGTTGCTTACATTCTATAGAAAAATACTTAGATTGTGATCAAAGTTTGAGCAATACCCAGATGGATGCAGTCACTAACATGATCCCATCTTAATTCTCACCCTCTGCTACTAATTGACAAGTGGAACCTTTATTTAAAAGTAGCTAAGAGAACTGTATTTAGTCGTCTTTGCTTTCTTGTTTTATTTTTAGTAAAGGACTCTAAGAATTAGCTTGTTCTGTACCCACTCCATCTCCTCTTCTGGAACTGTCATCTTGTCCTAAAGAAGATGTAATTGTTATAATAACCAAATTTCCCAGACTTCCTTGCAGCTAGGGCTCTTCCCATTGCAAAGTGCTACTAATCAAGAGCATATATATGTGCAGCTTTCATCTGGGACTTGTCCCTTTTGCTGTCACCGCTGTGATGGGGTCTACAGGGTTCAGAACTGAACTGTTATGGCAGCCACTGTCTTTGTGACCCATTTCTCGGCTGAGATTTCTTGAGACTAACTTCTGAAAGCACATGGCAGAACAATTGGTTTATGTTTGGCTGCCTTCCCTATGATCCTGTAATATATACACATATTTGTATGCACTGCATTCTGCACGATTACATTTATTATGATTTAAACTCACTAGATTATGTAGTTAGTTGAGGACTTAGACTCACACAATTTACTGTGTGGCTTGGCTTGAGAGGAATGAGGAGCCCCCTGTCTAAGAAAAGGCTAATATACAAACAGAGAAATCTTAGTTTATTTGTTGGTAGTTGTACAAATCTACACATGAAGCATGAGTTTCACAGGATCGTCCTATTTACCACTTTTGTCTCTCACTTTTTTGTTACACAGTGTTACAAGCAGCCAGGCCATCACTTTCCTATGGAGTGCACAATACAAAACTTTGTAGATATTTATTGCCAAAAATGGCCTCTACATTGTGGTTTTGTTTTTCTTAATGCAGGCTTACTTAGGCCTCTAAATATAAAGGCTGTATTTGCTCAGATCAAGCTGTAGTTCTTGGAAACTTACTGCTCCCTCTACCCCAGTTTGGAAGTTACAGGGTGGCAGCATTTCTTATGTTCTCTCTTAAACACCATTCCTAGGCCTCTCAGAATCCTTTTCCCTTGTTTCCATGATAACCACTGTGGCCACAATGCAATCAATTCTGATTCCCTTTATTTAGGCTTCCAAATATATGTCACTGTAAATCACAGGGTATATTGCTCCAAGCTTACACTGACAACTGGTATGCAGAGAAAAATAATCTACAAGGTGTTGGGCAAATCTGTTTTTATTATTGGCTTACTTCCTGTTGGAAGTAGAGTCACAGATCATAGAATTTTAAAGATGACATTTACAACATAACTTTTGCATCTTAGGGGCCATGGGTCAATTTAGAAGATGGGGGCCGATAGATTGATTGTAGGAGTAGAGGAATAGGGAATTTACTGTGCAATTCTGTTTCCTGGGGACCTCAGAAGCTAAATTCATAAAGCCTTACTGACATGACTGCCTAAACAAGAGCTGAACAGAATGGCAACAAGACATGTTAACATGGACAGGGGGAAATCTCATGGTTCATCAACCCTACTCAAAGAACTACAGGCAACTAAGCAATGCTGAGATCAGGAGAATTGGTCTTCCTAGGAAGAACAACATATCAATTGGTTGTCCAATACCAAATGGTCAGATCTGTAAACATACATATGCATAATATTATACAGACTAAGCAGGTTGCATATATGTATTTACATTACACATGCTAATTATAAAAATAGTTAACGAAAAAAACATGAATTTAAAAGAGAGGGATGGAGTATATATATATGGAATAGTTTGGAAGAAACAAAAGGGAAGGGCAAAATGTTGTAATTATAATATAATCTCAAAAATAATTTTAATAAGCCAAGAAAAGATGATCTGGCCAGTTGTTTTTAATAAACAGTTTTGTGGAGACCTATGACTTCACAAGGATTCCTTGGGGCCTAGTAAATAGATCTGAGCTTCCTGCCTCTCTTCACCTTATGTAGCTTTGCTATTGCTTTTTTATGTTCTGCTACTAAAAGCAGTTTGAAAATCACTGATCTCATGAACTCTTCAGCCCGTGAATTAATCCCTTTTACAATGATTCTCACAGCTGGTTATCTAGAATTGCTTGATTATATCCAGTGATAAAGGCTCATTACTTTGCAAGGTAGCACATTCTATTTTTAAGAGGTATTCCTCTGGATTACAAGAACCTAGTGCTGAAGATGACTTGAGTTGCAGGACGTTGAGAAATCAGGCTGGATTTGGGCTTAGAAATCTCCTCCCTACTGGTAGCTTTCATGATGCTGGCAAGTGACAAACAAAATGCTCTGGTAGAAAAACATACCAATGACCCTATCCAGTTTGGGACTTCAAGAGTTACAGTAATGACGTGTCTGGCAAGATGTGCCCACTGGTAAAATAAGTGGCAGGATTATTATGGGAGAGGAATCTAACCTCCTCATGATTAGATTTGACGCATGTCTCACAAATAGGGACTCATGTCCTGTCATGTAAACCTGGTCAGGAGCCTATGCCTGGAAAGGTCAAAGGCCTAGAAGAGAATCAACTACTGTTTTTTTCTAAAAGGACATGTGTCAACTTGTCTCCTAAACATTCATGTTTTTGCCTGGAGATAGTGCTGCTTCAAGCCTTTTTTTAACAGTGAGCAATGTTTAATATAGAGCCTCACGACTGGTAAACGTGTGGAGATCAAGTGACTAGGAGTTTTTAGCCTTGAAAGGGTTCAGAGAGCATGCGGTAAAGGGAGGAAAAAAAAGAATATGAGCGCCAGAGACTGAGAAGTACTGTGCGGCCCTGTTTTCTGGATATATGACACAGTCAATCCACTCATGAACTGACTGCAGCTATGGAACCCTGCACAAGACCTGTGCAAGATGGGCACCACTAGCATTTCAGCAGGCTTTGGGTAGGAGCTCATGAGGCTGCACCGTCGTTAATGGGCTGGGGAAGTTCATGGTTGACACTGAGAACTTTCTCCTGGTCTAGTAAAGAACTCTCCTGCTCCTTTGCAAGAAGTGAAAGTTAAACTCACAGAGGTTAGAACCATAAAATAAAAGGGGGGATTGTTGAGAAGAAGAGGCTTGGGCTTGGGGGTGTATGAGAATGGTAATGGGAAGGCATTCACAAGGACCGTAAGTCAGCATGTTTATATGTATGAAATGGTCAAAGAATAAAAACACAAAAACTATATTCTTAGTTCACCATTTTCTAAACTGAGGGAGAATAATTTCTAGCTAGATGATTCCATTACTTGATTCTGGTTAATTAAGTCTTTCCTTATAAATCATTTTTATTCACAAACAAGCAATCTTAGCATTTTTGTAATATTAGACCTTGATTGGTATCCTTTCTAGGTAGAAGTGGTCAGGAGGATATTGCCCTAATATTTTTATTCATGTATTATGGTAATGAATTATAAAACTGCCAGAAGAATGATACCAAAATTCCACAAGCATTTCATCAGAAACTATGTAGCTCATAAGATGAATAAGTGAGGTGGGAAGTTTCACTTTCTACTAAATCCATCATAGTTTTTCATATTCTGTTATAAAATGAATCGTCTAGAAGCAGGAAAACCTTAAGTCCTAGACCTGATGAGAAAATGGTATTAGCTTTCACAGCCAGTAGATGATGACGCTGGGATTCTAACTCAAGTCACTCTGATTCTAAAATCTGAATTCTGCTGTTCCAGAAAGAAATTTCCAGACCTTCTTTGCCCACTATTATGTTGTTATAATGATATACAAGGCCCAGAAATCTTTATTGCCTGTTTTATAATTTCCTTTATCTGCCTTGATTGCTAATCTGCGCAATGGACATAACCCCAGGTACTTCACAGGATTGCTCTGAAGAAAAGGGCAGAGACAAGTAGTGCACTTAGTACCATCCAGTCATTGTTGAATTATGTTAAAGTGTTGTTTTGCTATTCTATCCCATGCTTTTCAGTAAGCAAATTTTAAAAAGCACAAGGCCCCTCTAGTGGGGAGCTCATGCCTGACACTGCCTGCATTGCTAGGAACCAGGGAATAGAGAGCCCGATAGCCAGAGACCCAGGATTAAACCAAGCACAACTGGAAAGAACATCTGGAAGGAACAAAACAAACAAACAAAGCTTCTGTAATGATTCCTACTGATATTCTGCTACACTAATAGAATGGTGCCCAAGTGTCATCAGAGAGGATTTATCCAGAAACTGATACGAGTAGACACAGAGACCCACAGGCAAACATCAAGCCAAGCTATTCACGTTAGATAGAAGAGGAGGAAGAGTTGTAGGAGCAGGAGGGACAGAGGACTCCATGAGAACATGGTCCACAGAAACAACTAAGCAAGGCTCACAAGAGCTCACGGGGACTGACATGGCAATCATGGAGCCTGTATGGGTCTGAGCTAGGCCTCATGTTACAGTTGTTGGCTTGGTGTTCTTGTGGGACTCCTAACAGTGGTAGTGTGGGTCTTTGACTCTTTCACCTGCTCTTGGAACCCTTTTTCTTTCACTGGATTGCATCATCCATCCTTCATGTGATATATGTGCCTGGAACTATTGTAATGTGTTATGCTGTGTTTGGTTGATATCCCTGGGAGGCTTCCCTTCCTCTTTTCCTAAGTGAAATGGAGGAGTAAGTCTATGGGAGAGGGGAGACAGATGGGGGAGGTTGGAGCAGTAGAGGGGGGGAAACTGTGGTCGGGATGGCAAAAGTATAAAAAAATAGAAAGCACAAGGCCATTTGTATATGTGTAGCTGAATAAAAGCTAAATGCAAAAGTGTATCTGTTAAAACTCCTTAAATCTCTTTTCTGGCCAGAGGTTTTGATGGATTGAATCATGATGTTCAATAGCGTACAAGTGGGCACGGATGAAGGAGGCAATGAAGAACATAAAGAGGAAACTAGCTGACTCTAGGATAAGGACCTGGAGAAATTTCATACTCTGTAGTTCAAGCACATATTCAGAGGAAGACAGCCCACTCCATAGGCACACCAGGTCAGTTCAAAGTTATCACCACGGTACTGTTTTTATCCCCTTTCTGTTCATGACCATCTGATTCAGGAAACAAATCCATTAAACCAAATAGGATTAAGCTGCAGAACCCAGCTGGGGATGTGGCTGTCAGACAGCCATCTCCCTGCTGGTGTTAATGGGTTGTGGTGCAGAATCCTAACCCCGGGCTATCCCACAACCCAGGCAAGTGCTAGGCGGAGGGCCTCAGAACATCACACACTTCTCTAATGTGTCACAATTACAGAGACAACTGTGCTAAGTAACTTTCCACCGATCTGCTCTGAAAACTTGCGGTGTGTTCAATAGCCCTCAAAATTTTTCATTTGGGACCTGTGGAGAGACGGTATGGTGGTGGTTACACTGAGCAGTGGCAGAATAAATAGTATTTTCAAAAGATGTTTCTTCCCTTTCCTTTTGAAGTGTATAGCTTGTGAAAAGAATTTGAATCCGTTTTAGCTGCATTTGTATCTCAATTTAGCACATTGAAAGAGAAGGAAGCAAGGTTTCAAAGATAGCACAGGTGCTGGTGGCTGCAATATTGTATCGCACACTTGGCTAAGAAACAAGCTTCCGTTTTGCTGGGAACAATACAAAGAAGCAGTCAGCACAGACATTCTAGTAGGGCAGCCTTTGTGGGGGGGGGAGGGGGGGGGAGGAACGACATCAATGCTGTCCATGGTGCTGGCAGAAGTGCCCCTGTGTCAGACACTAGCATCCCTGGATTCTGGGTGCTACGCTAAACTTCTCCTTGGTAGGACAGGCCCATTCTTTATTTGTTATCTCTGATGAATGAAGCTTTGGAGCACACCAAATTAGTTCCTGCTGGAGAGATTATTTACGCAAAGTACAACCCAGAAGCCAACTCAATTCTGCAACATGTCTCTCGTTCTTATCTAGAGTACCAGTTCTCAGGCCTCGGCTTCGTACTTCAGGAGGTACAAAGAAGATGAGGGAGGTGGCGGCTCTCAAGGCACACTTACACACTGCTTCTGTGTTTCTGTGATTCACCATCTCTCCGGGAGTAGATGGGAATTTCTCCTTTCAGGTAACAGGGAAATGCTATTAATGATAGTCTGGTTTTCTCTGAGACCCATGCTCCAGTTAATCAGGTGTACCTAGGAAAAACCCATTACAGAAGGCTTGTGCATGAAGGTGGGTCAAGTGTTAAAAGGCAGCTAAGGAATTATTAACACTAGTCCTGGAATAATTTACTCTTCCAAGAGCCAAGTTTTTCCTTATTACTAAGGGCCAGAAATGATTACTTTAGTCATGGGCTGCATTGTCTTTTGGGAGACGTGCTGACTAGTTTCTTCCAGTAAGTAGTGGGAAATCTACACAGTGAGTTGGTATGGCCCTAAGAAACTACATGCCTACATCTAAACTACCTTATCTGTATAATCTACCTGTATATCTACCAATTTATATATTATTATATTTAATCTTCTTAGGGAAAATTGAGAAGGGTTGATTAGAACCCATTCCAATGTGAAAGGGCAACGCAGTGAAAATGTTTCTCTACTTGTATTTCTTGGGAGGTGATTTTAGGCTTGACTGAAAGTTTTGTTTCCTTGATTGCAAGCCCTGTAGAAAATTATTTTAAGGACTGGAAGTCAAGATGCTTCAGCTAACTTCCCTTAGTTTTTGTTAAACTGCCTGCTTATGCAGAACTACCTCCAGATAGCCCAGAACCCCTGTTCTAACTAATTGCTTACCTCAGTTTCTATTAAACCGATTGTGCAACCCCATGCCCCACCCTGCACTGCTGAGTGAGATACTAGGTTGTGGGTTTTGGCTTCAAAAACCCTTAACTCTAAACACTAAGCTCTACGCTCGGGTCCTGAATACCTGAATGTAGTCTCTGCTCGCTGTGGGGAAAATGTTTCAATTGGCTGTAAAGTGTGTCTGTTCTCTGATGGTCTCCCTGTAACGTCTAGATCAGACCTACAGCAGCTGGAGAATCACCATGGTCATCTATTTTCTGGGCCCTTTTTCTTTTAGTTTTATTGATTTTCTTTTTCCCTCAGCCCCCAAGTTCTTGGATTACAGGCATCTACTATCACACCTGGTTCATGTATGTATGGGATCAAATCTAGGGCTCGCCGGCACTCTACCAAAGACTCTGTATTCTCAGCCCCTCACTTTACCTGTTGGTGTAGCCCCCATCCGTGGATCTCTACTAACTTTTCCCCCACAAGGACTGCTCTGGGGACCTTTCACATTTTTCCATGTTTATTATCATTGCATGTGCAGTTCTTTCCGCAGGAAGAGACACTTGTTCCATCTTGGTTGTTTGATTTTTTTGTTTGTTTGTTTATTTGCTTTTAGAGACAAGGTCTATCTATGTAGCTTTGGTTGTCCTAGAACTCTGTGTGAAGACCAGGCGGGCCTTGAACAAACACAGATCCACCTTCCTCTACTTGTCAGGTTCTGGGTTGAAGGGTGTGTGTCATCACACCAGGCGTGTCTCTTTAATTGAGATGTAACATATCTTTGTCAGCTTCTTGTCTGTTAATGGGAATCAAACTCGAGAATAGTATGGATCTATCTTAGGGGACCTTATACAAATATCTTTTTTAATGGCCTCTAAGGCTAGAGATGTGTCTGTGCTCATGAATGGGAACCAGCCAAGCTCTGTCAGCCCACTTGAGGCATAGATAATCAAATGCACAGCTTCTCTGACAGGCACTGATTACAGACAATATTAAAAAGGAAATGGTCATAATACAGGTGACAAAGACAGAAGCAGCCTTCCGCTTGGTAACTTATTACGATAATAAAGCCACAGAAGCCTTACCAAAGAGTAAGAGCCTCTGCTTCTCCTCACTGTGGGTGGGGGCTTAGGGAAACAAGGGCTTATGTAGACAATAATTTACATTTTATAAAAAATAATTGGAAAAGTTTACAGACATTTCTTGCAAATATGCAACTGTCAGGCATGGATGGAAAAGAAACATTTTTTCCCACAATTGTGGGAAATTCTAATGTCACAGGAAAAAAATCAGGAGTTTGATGATTAAATGTGGAGAGCTGTCATCTCGGCATTATATTAAAATAACTCGCCTCCAGCAAGTGCACAGTATTTCTTCCTTTAAATCTGTCATTTCTCAGGAGGCTACAGCTCCGGTTGGTTGCGCTGGTGACTTTGTAGCTATGGAGGTTTAACAGTAACAGGGACCCTCAGAGGTTTTCTGAGGGTAGGCATGGGTAGTGGATGAGGGGAGCTCATTAACCCCTGAATGCCTGCAGCAAACCAATTGCACATCTATTTTGCTATGACTTAGAGGGCTTCTCTGGAATCTGAAACTTGAAGTAGAATTCTTGCAGATAAATTGCTTTCAGCAGTATACTTCAGACCACAATGTCAGGCTGCGGGCAGAATGAACTGCATTTGTTTATGAAATTTGTTGCTTAATGGGACCATCAGTGTCTCATTGCAGCCTCTAGTCACGATATTTTTAATGATGGCCACACGGTGCTGCTTTTACATGCAAACCGTGGAGAGCTGAACGTTGGAGGAAAAGCTTAAATTGGTAGAAGAGAGGATAAGGATTGCTTGGTCAGGGATTACATCTCCTGCACAACTGAATTCAACAGCTGTGTCTGCATGTGCTTCTGCTCTTTTGGAAAGGCTTTTTAACCTCCCTCCCTAGTGGAGTGTTTCCTGTGGCTTTCAGGGCAGCCCACCCTGTTTTTCTGCTTTCCTGATTGGTACTATATGTCATAGTAAAAAGATTTCTCTGTCTATACTTCTGCTTGTATCATAATTTTTTGGCTTTTGAAAGTGTATCCACATCTCCCTCCACCATGTTTCTAACCAAAGAGGCAGAGGGTGCACACATATGTGCCTACACATGTCTATGTGCATGTAGACGCCAGAGAGAGAGACTCTCACTGGCCTGAAAGTCTCTATAAAGGTCAAGCTGGCTGGCTAATAAGCCCCCAAGCATTCTCCTATCTGTTACTATGGGTCCATGTACCATCATCCCTGACTATTTTTCAGTATGCATGTGTGTGTATGTGGATGTAAGTGTGCTCATGCCACAGCACACTTGTAGAGGCCAGAGGACATGGAGGGTTTTAATCCTTGCTTTTCTACCTTCTTCTCAGCAGGGTGTCTTGTTTGCTTTTGTGCAAGTGAGGCTAGCTGGCCTGTGACCTTTCAGAGGCTCCCCTTTCTCCAGGTCCCATGCCGCCAAGAGAGCACCTGGCCTATAGACATGTACCACCTGTCTGGATTTTATGTGGGTTCTGGGGATTTGAGTGTAGTCCTCCTGCTAACATCATGAGTGTTTCCTCCTGAGCTGTCTCCAGGGCCCCCTTTTTTTTGTAAAAATGTGAGTGCTGGAGATCTAACTCCTTGGAGTTTGCAAGGGCAGCTCTTTTACTGAGCTCTCTTCCAAGGCCCTGGAGTTTGGATTTCATTCTTACAGTGGTACTGAACATGACACAGTGAGCCAAGTAAGGCAGAGAAGTCATGCCACAGCCAATAGTTAAGAATGTAAGTTTGGGGGCTCAAGGCTTTTCTATTGCTTAGTTTTACATGACACGATGCCAGCTACTTAGTGCTTGAGAACTCCAGTTTCTTCTGCGATAGTGACTTTCTTAGAGGTTTTATATGGTTCAAGCATCATATATAAACTAGTGCACTTTGTAGTAGAGGTGTTTCATCCCTGGCAGCTATTATTTGTGGTAATATTGCAGTAATAAAGAGGGGGAATCCTAGCTGAAGCCACTACCATTAGGGGTAGAATTTCTCCTGTATGGTCACCAGGCAGGTAAGTCTCCTGAGTTTTCCGCAGAGTCTCCCTACCCCCTTGCCATCTTCTCTAATGCCTAAGGGCTCTGCGTATTTTCCACCTTTCAGCAAAAACACATGAAGCCAGGGAGGATATAAAAAGCAAGTGAAGAGGCTGCAGAAATGCAGGTGCACTTGGGGTCCCTTAGCCCAAAGATGCAGCACTTCTTCCAAAGCCCGTACTGTCACCCCTCCTTCCTCTGCTTGGCTGGAACCACCCCCAGCTTTGCCTCTTCAGTGTGACCCTGCCTGAGCCAGGGAGCCTGGAAGAGAAAGTCATCCTGACCTTCCTCCTTCCCAGAAGGAGAGACAACAAAAAACCAGAAGCCATCAAAAGCATCATGGTTCTTCCCACTCAGTATGTCTCAAAAGCCTCACTCTGACCTCATTGATCAGCCATAAAACATAAAATCAACAGACCTGTTTTCTGTCTCATGCAGAAAAACAAATACCAACTACCTGCCTTGTGAGTCATGCTCACAGAAACATGCAGGAAGAGTGGGAGTGCCCAATGCTTGATTTCTTATATCCAATCAAGGCTTTTCTTTTTATATATTTATTTGCTTTTGTCCTAGACCCAGATGACAGCTGTGGGGCAGAGCAAAATCCTGCTGTTAAGTTCTGAGTAAGGGAAGCTCTCCTCATTGTCCTGCACAGAGGGTGCCTCCAGCAAGCCAGTGACTGACAGTCTGAATAAGTAGTTATTTCTCCAGGCTCAGGTGCAAGAGGCACAGGCAACCCAGTATCTGACCTTTGCAGCTGAGCTTGACGCCCAAGGGCCAGCCTGCTACTACCATTACCTGCTAAGGTTAAAATATTGTCAAGCTAATTGATGAGGAATCTCTATTCATGCTAGTTTCCTGCTGAAATAATTTTTGAATGTGTTCTAACACCTACAGGATCCAGTCCAATTTCCTTCCTCTGGCATTCATGGCTTGTTATGATCTGACTCCTGTCTAGCTCCCTAGTTGTATCTCTTATACCAGAGCTACAGTCCTGTGTTTCAGGTATCCTGCAGCACTCTCTTTGCTATGCATTCTTGCTTTTGAGTTGCCACTGGCGTTCCTATACCTTAGCCATTTTCTCTCCAAGTCTCTCATTTAAAATACAGCTTCCTCCATGACAGGGTTCCTGTGTCCTACGGCAACAGAGACGGCTCTTTGAACACACCTCTCTCAAGACAGTCAGTGTTATACATCCAATATTATGTTTTATCTGTGTTTTACATTCTTTGCTAGACTTTAATCCTATGATAACTGATATTCTAAAAACATACTTGGTAAGAATTGAGTGCAGCCAGCAATGTCCCCTTTCAGAGGAGAGTCATGTGGGTCAAGGAATGGATATGCTTGGTTATGCTCATGATGAACACATTGGTACAGTAAGAGACTGTTCAGATAGTTTCAGGCATGGCTAGCAGTTAAATACAGTATTTTGAAATGTCATCCTGAGTTAAAACATACTCAATATAATTTTCTACAGTATTGAAGGGGAGTTGACTTTTAGCTCATACCCCTATATCAGCAATGTTGCCTCAAGGTATCTATCTATCTATCTATCTATCTATCTATCTATCTATCTATCTATCTATCTATCCATCTGTCTCTTTTTCTGTCTGTCTCCCTTTTTCTTTCTCTTCATCCTTCCCCCACATTTGGTTAAAGTACCTTTAAAATAACCTGTGTTTATCTCCTTGTTACAACTCTTGTTCTTAGGAAATGAATACATAAGCAGCATTTAGAAGACATTATTCATATATTGTCTTATCTGCTCTTTATATTAACTCCTGAACATACATTGAGCTATAACATTGTTTAGTGTTCTGTAGATCAGAGAGATCAAAGAGAAGACATATGATCCTTATAGGAGAAACTGCTTGCAATTTTCTTAGGAACTAGCAATTTGAAAGACACATGTTGTGGCTAATTATTATCATTGTCACCACTACAAACAAGGTGTATATTATGAAAGTGGATTTCAATTATTAGATTTTTTGTTGTTTTTTTGCAGCATCTATTATATGTTCTCTTGACTTAGGGGGCTGGGATGCCTTGAATATTTTCTGATTTTTACTGCAAATGCAATATTACCCCATCTTGTTATTTATTTAGAATTAAACAACTCACTAAGATACAAGTTCTCGTGACAACCCATAACCATAACTTTGTTTCAAGAAAATAAACTCAACATGTTCAAGGAAGTTATTATTTGTGCTAGGCCAGACTGTGTAGGGGATTGTATTGTTTCATGGTAAATAATTGTCCCACCCACTGGTTTAATAAAAAGCGCTGATTGGCCAAAGGCAGGCAGGAAGTGTGGGCGGGGCTACCAGATTAAGAAAACTCTTGAGAACAGGAAGCACAGAGCAGAATGCCAGAGAGAAGCCGGAAGAAGCAGAGGACAACTATGCTGCTCTAAAGAAAGGTACCGAGCCACATGGCTGAACAGGAAGAATCATGGGTTATACGAAGGGTAGAGAGCTAGCAAGTGATATGCCTGGGCCTTAGTCTGATCAGCCTAAAACTATGAAAGCATTTGTGTTTCTCTGTGAGACTGTGAGACTGCAGGTCTGCGGGTCTGCAGGTCTGTAGGTCTGTGGGTCTGCAAGCCTAAACCTTGAGGCAAGGCCCAAAAGTCCTGGCCAGAAACCTCTTACTACAATACTTCTCTCAAATTGGATAATTGCAGGTGGGGAAAGATGCCCTTCCCATATTCCTCATAGACTTGAACAGTATGTACTTCCCTATCATTAATGAAACATCGCCAAGGCTGGGGAGTGATCAGTAGGCTACACTGACCATGAGCACCCTTGTCTTAAGAAGCATCTGGAGCATTAGAGCTGCAGAGATTACAGATCTCACTGAAGGGTTGCTCCCTAAGCTCTGGTCTTCACTTCTTAAGCCTAAAGCATCAGGCGCAGAAAAAAACCCAGGTCTCCATCAAGCCGCTGCCCCCAAAGTATGAAGGAGAGATCAATGAGAGATCACCTCCTAAGCAATGGCATTAGAATGTCCACACTCCTCCTTCTTGCCCCAGAGCAGTGCCTTTTATTTTCATTTCTATGCTAACAAGGTACACCTGTCCTGGCGTGTGTTCTGGAGAGGCTCTTTCATGCTCAGGGCCTGGGGAGCTTTAACATAGTTAGATGTACTCTAACAGCAGGTTGCCATCAAAAAATTCTATAATAGGATTAAAATAAAAGAGAAATGTACTTGCAGTGGAATGGCAATGATTATTTAACACATTTCAAGTGCTTGGTGGGAAGGTGTAGCACAGACACGGCAGACAGACCTGCTGTGTGGGTGTGCTGCCTTCTTAACAATCAGGGTTTTGTGTTGCTGATTTTTGCAGCTCAGCCTCACAGAGTCCAAAGGCTGTGCAAGGAGATATTTGAAAAAGGGCCTTATCATTACTGGAGATGATCTTATCTAGTTATGTCTGCATCTATGTGTGTGTCTCATAAGTCTCACCTAGAAATGTGAGTCCGAGAGGTATAGGGGAAGGCTATTTGTCTGCCTTGTTCATTTCTCAAATCCTAGCATCTGGACCTCTGTCTGGAACATAGCAGAAACTCACTGATAACTTGTCTGATAGGAAGGTTCTAAGCATGGGTTTCTGAGTCTGATGAAAGCATGTCCCTCCTTGATAGCATAAGCATCAGTTCCCACCTCTATAATAGGGATGGGAATGCAGTGATTTTTCTGGTGTTCTTGTGAGATCATCTATCTAAAGCAAGTAAAGCTATGTACATATCCAATAGACTGTGTTTTATGGTCTGGAGTGGATGTGCTAGTAAAGATTAGCTTTAAGACTTACAGTGGTGAGAACACTTTTGGGGCTCGCTTGTTCACTACAAAGATGCATTAGTAGCTTCTGGAGAGATAGCAGGCTCTAACAGCAGGAGAAACATACAGTTAGTATATGCATAAGATGTCCCTGGAGCAAATTAGTTGAACTAAGTCTCAGAAATGTGCAGTATCAGTGTCATCCTGGAAGATAAGAGGAGAATCTCAAAATAACACCAGCTTTTGGCCCCTAGAAAAGGAGCATTCAGAGTGCCTTAACATTTTTTTTTCTCATCCTGAAGTACCTGACTGATGCAACAGTAATCATCTCCACCCATCTGTGCACCTACAAGCACCCTATCTTTGCTGTCTTCTCTTTGTGTGTGTATCTATTTTTATTTGTTTGTTGTGTGTGCTGATAATTATCAGTTTGCCCCATCACATCAGCACCTCTTCTTCCTCTTTTTCTTCTTGTCTTTCATCCTACTATAACTCAGGAGACTGGTTCCCACTGCTCTATCACCTACATTAGTCATTTTGCCATTATCTTCATCTCCAACCCACTTCTCTCAATTCTGCTTCAGATCCTTCTCTCTCTCATGCCTAGCTCAGTCTGAGATGGTGGACCTTGTTGTCATTCACCTGCTTTTCATGTCTTTATCTTTTTCATAAGCATCAGGATTGCTTCTCATCACTGCAGCCAAAAACTAGTCTCTAAAATACCTCATTGCTCGAAGAATCCTGCCGCCTTCTTCTTCTGACTTTGCTTGCTTAGGACATCTCGTGTCCCATTGGTAGAGACTGCCTGACATCTATAGCTCCCATACAGCACCTTCACTCAGGAGGGCTGATACAAGGGCTCTGCCGCCACCCCTTCTGCCTGCCCAGGCCACTTTTCTGGATTGCTATCTTGTCCCTATTTTTTGTTATTTAAGACCTTCCTGGCATCTTCTCTCTGTGGGTTTTCTCTGACCCTTCCCAAAAAGCGGGTCACTTTGTCTTCACAGGCTTTGTTTTTGTGCCCCCCAGTTCCTTGAGTCAATGGTCTTTCGCCATCTGACCCGAGAGCTCTTTGAATCCAGGAAATGTTTTTGGTTTGTGATGTTTAGCAGTAATGTAGAAGACTTATCAGAGCACGTTTGTGTGCAATATTCTCTAGTATTCAGTTCAGGTACAGTCTGAAACTGTGTATTACAACAAACACTATGTAGACACATTTCCTATATATATACACCATAGTGAAGTTTAATTTATAAACCAGGCATAATAAATGATTAACAGCAGTAATAAAGTAGAACAATTCTAATAGTATACTATAAGTAAAATAAATGTAGTCTCTGCCCCCTTTTCTCTCAAAATACCTTTTATTGTGCCATGCCCACCCAGATATAACCTATGTAAAGGTTACCTGAAGATGAGTTCTGTGATGCCATGACAACTGAATGAATAACATACAAAGACACTCAGTAATTAATGGGAAGGTAGCATGTACATTATGGATATACTAGACCAAGGGAGAATTTGCTGTTTAGCTAGAACAGGTTGAGTTTGTTTTTAAGCACAGGGAGAAAAAAAGACATGGGCTACTTATTTATGCACTTTTCCATTGAGTAGGTTTGGACTCAGGTAATAATGAGTAACTGAAATAATAAAAAGTAAACCTCGGGATACCTGTGTGTGACTATAATGCACAAGAAATTCTTGACTCTCACTATCACCATGCATATCCTCAGCAAAATCACCCTCTAAGTCTTCTGTTTCTGCCACCAGCCTCCTCACTGAGAATGGCTGATACTATAACTATCTGTCTACAGAAGTACTCACTCCTCCCTAGGCTCCAGTATCCCTTACAACAGCCAATTTACCCAAAAGCTGGGAACTATATTACATTACATTTATCAAAGTGCAAGAATGTTCCATACTTGTTTTACTTTTCCACTTGGGGGGGATAAAAAGGATTTCCAACCCGCAAATCTCAGGGGTCGGAAAGTCAGAGCCTCTTGGGAAGAAGTCTAGCAGGCAGAAGCATGCCCCAGACCTTAACGGTGTGCAGTCAAAAGATCACCAAAGCCCTAGGGCTGCTCGTCTAGACAAGTGCATTTCTTCATGCCCTGATGCTCCCATTTCCCCTTCAAGTCTGATCCCCATGGCAGCTCACCTGTAACACACTGGGCAAGGAGTTAATATCTGGTAGTAGCTCCAACTCTATGATCAGTATCAGCCTGGTGAGGGTTTGGCTAATCATATCCCAGGCAAAAACATTGCTGAAATTCTTTGTTAGATCCCAAATGAATTGCATGTTAGGCCAGACCAATGCTCTGCCACTCCTAGTTTTAAAACACTGTAGAGCTTGAGTCGGGCTTCAGATACAGTGTTTTTGACACTGGGGTGGTCAGACCAATTTAGTTTTTTCATGTAACTCCAACCGTACTACGCACAAAACAAAAACACAAATGAATAATCATGATATTGAACAATGAAAGATTAACTATCATCAAAATTGAAGATTCTTTATCCAAAGCTGTTGATTTGGGGTCCACAGTGACCGAGGCTTCCTTGTCACCCGCAAGGGTGAGTCTCTCTGTGCCAGCATCACATGATCACAGAGAGGAACAAAGGGAATAATTGTTCAGGGCTTCAGCTTGCATGCTGAGGTGAGACAGCTGCCCTGAGTAAAGGAGACAGAAAAAAATGAAGGATGAGGGCAATGTGCCTGCATCTCCTTTTCCTCTGTCAGTGAAAGCTTTAAACCGATTTTGATCCCCTGAAACAAAATTTGGTACCAGATTGTGGATATGCAATGCGTACTTTGCTGTGTTTCCAGCACAAAGCAGATTTATAGAAGCTGAGATAGTTTGTCAAATTCCTGACAACTATGGAATTCCAACACATTGCTGTGAGTGTTGCTGACGTTGGGGAGGTGGGGGCTATAGAAAAGACGCCCCAAGCCCCTTCATCTACAGGAAAACACTATGGAGATTTCAAAACACCCACAAGAAGAGAGCAATGAAATTACATCTTGGAAATATCAGCAGGGGCCACTCTGCCCTCCACTCCATCAGCTGTATTCCTGCGGGTGACTAGGTAATGATGATGAGAACAGCTCAGTTGCCTGTGCTCTTCAAAAATGGATTCTCCACAGACACAGAAGAAATTCTAGGGTGGCTTAGAGGACAGAGCCTAAAAATCCTAAAAGTGTAAATGCATCGATCTCATTTCATTGCAGCATTAAGACTATCAGACAACCAATATTTAGCCTCTTCCTCAGACCAAAAAGATAAGCCATGGAGGAACAGATCCATCTCTCATCTTATTTTAGATGGAGGATGAAGTTGCCGTGGTGTTAATGTGAGCATTGTCTGATTTTTACTGCCTTTGAAAGTAAAAGCACGTTTTTTTCCCCTACAAGAGGTTGTGCCAATATGAACATAAATATCCCCTTATGCTCTCTTATTCCACAAATAATAATTCTTGGAATGAACTAAAACACACTTTGTGAAATTTTATTTTAAATTTTTGCTATTTTAATTTGAGTAAAGTGCTTTCAATGAGTATTTGCTCTCCTTTGGAAAAAAAACCCGTTTTCTTCTTTTCTGTTTCTGTGAAATGTAGTCTGGGAAACAGCCACGAGATGGCAGTGTCACTGCGTAGCTGAAAAATATCCACACTTAGACTCAGAAAAGCATGCCGGCTTGTTTTACCCGCTGCTGGAAATCCAGAAGGTGGCAGATTTTAGCTATTTATGAAAAGACAAAGCTGGCGAACAATGCTTTTTATTATTTTTTTAAGCCTATTTTTATTTATTTTTTCCAGGAGATTATGAGCTGAATCAAATTATCTCTGATATTTAAAATATTTGAAAATGTATCACATTTTTAAGAGCATGGGATACAAGGTGAAGGGCTCGCCAAGCCGACAGCCGCACAAAATCAAGGTGAAATTGACCGATAAATTGAGAACTCCGTTAGAGGAACAATTTCTCCGCGTTTGAGTCGTGGCGTTTGAGTGATAACCTAAACCCGTCTAAACTTTGTGAAATGTTCAAGGCGAAGATAGAAGGAGATAGCAAGAGACGCTGGGGAGGTAGAGAGGGCAGCATGGGCACGGATGTTTATATTTTTTCCACCAACTTTTCTAGTCTCTCAGAGGACTTTCTGCAGACCTGTGCTGGAGAGTTCAGTTCTTTTCAAGGTTACTGATTACCTGAAGGGATCCTAGTTTTAAAAATGAAAAATGACAGCTTGAACACAATAGTCCAATTTAGAGGGATCACGTACCCCGTACAGCTTCTCTGGCTGTTAGATTTGCAACGAGCATGAAGCCACGTCTGTTTTGTGGGAGATGCTGTTGTGGTTCCAGTTCTTCACCTCCAACCTCGAGTTAGTTCCTGGGAGCTTATTCTAAGGAAATACCTGCTTTTCAGTTGGTTTTGGCCTGAAGCAGTATAAATGGGCCCGCTGTCTCAACTCCTGCAGGGGCTACCCGTTCGTGCTAGGGTGCCAGGGTGGCAGGATGGCAGGACAGCGGGATGGCAGCTTGGAATTAGTCTTCAGAGTGACAGCTCTACGTGACACTCTCCACTCCAATATGTCAGGGAACTGGTGTTCTCGCCACATCATTTATCTCATTTAAATAATCCAGGAGAGAAGGCTCTGAGCTTGCTTTAGACCCATTGTTTTTCCCGACTGAAAGTGGCCTGGCAGCCTCTCTGAAATGGATGAGGGAGTAAAAGGGGAAGAAAGGAGAAGGAAAAATAGTGAGGAAATGCAGCAAGTGAGTGATATATAAGGTGAGTCCAGAATTCAATATCCAAGACGAGGGTACACCCGTCTCAGACCCTAGATATATAGCTCAGAGCTGAAGGAGAAATGGGCAGGAAAAGAGATAATCTTTATCTCTGCTCCCAAGCCTTTGGGGAGAGCTCAGACTAAATCACTCTCTGAAGAAAGCCCGAAATGAAGCCTATTCCAGGTCACCCACGAGATCGAGCAGAGCACAGGCCACTAGCTGGGTGCCTTCCCTTCTCCCTTACTTCCCCCAGTCCAAAGCCATTCTGCATGTGTAAACTTCACTAAGCTGTGCTTAGGTCTGGCCTGAGCCACAGGATTTCAATATTATTTAAGAAGTATTGCTAGATTTTATTTGGATTTAGCATCTGAAATCTTTGCAAAAGGCAAGAGAAGGAGCAGGACTGGATTGTGGCTTTTGCCACAGCTCAGTTTGATTCTGGGAAGAGCATATTAGAGATTCATTTCCTTTCCTGACATTTCAAATGTCTATCCCTGTATATGAGATGTACTTACTCATTCAACCACACAACCTTGTGGGGTTCCTGCCTCCCTTCCTTTCATTCATTTTTTTTTCTTATATGTCATCATCATGCAATTGGATTTTGATTAGAGTAATAACTTTGGATTGGGATTGAACTTGGTTCTCTAAAGGCACTGGCTCCTTCTACAACAGATGGAATTTTGTATTCAATTTTTGCTGATCCCTCTGCTACGGTATCTGAACGGAGTTACCTCCAAAGACATTTTCTGATCAAAGAAGTAAAGAAGGACTCAGAAAGTGCTTTGGTAGTCACTAACTTGTGAGGCACGAGTCTCATCATTTGCAGTGGTCCTAATGATCACATAAGCCCCAACACAGCCAAACTAATCTATTGAAATTGATGCTCTGTGAGTTTGCTTAAAGTGTCTGGAAAAGATTTCACATTTCCAATCAGCTGGTTTAAGGGAGCCTGTGGCATTCGCTAGCCACATCCTACTTGAGGGATTTCTCCTGGTGTGATTTTAGTTACCTTTGCACATGTTCCTGTTTCAAACTTTTAGTTGTTAGCAGACAGGAAAACTCCAGTGAATTACTTTCTGAGTAAAGAATCAACCAAAAAACAGAACAGAACAAAACAAAACGAACAAAACAAAACACACACACACAAACACACACACCGTTTCTAACTGTTTTTATCCCTGGAGGTCTCAGAACTCACTCAGTAGTGCTATAGAACTTCCTCTCATTACCCGATTTTGAGCTGTGTTCTGAGAGTACATATGGAGAGCACACAATGCCTGTGTCAGTTATCTGTGATGATGCCGGGGATCGATGATAAAGGATATTTCCGGTCTTTGCAAGAGTCTGTCCTATCTGGAATAACTGTGAGAGGGTTTTGTTGGGGATCCAGAAACTAGGATATTCCTGGTCACTGCAAGAAATTTTCTCCTCTAGATAACTGTGACAGACTAGTGAAAAAGCTGGCTACATCATCAGAGGCCTTTGGGTTTGGTTGTATTTCACCTAAAATTAGGGAAAGGATCATTCAATCCAGTCTCTTTTCGTTTACTTTCCTGTCACAGGAGAAGGAGGACAGTTACATTAGGTCCTGAAGGCAACTCACAAATGAGAGAGTTTGTAAGACTATTTTGACAACATCTATTATGCCAGTTTATATACTAGCGCTAGGAAAAAGAGGGAGTTTATTTTAATAGTGTGGTTCCTGGTACATATTCAATTATTTTGTAAAACTGGAAAGTGATCCTGTCTTGCTGTTTTGAACTCAGGTGTTTATGTATAATTTTTTTTTTTGGCTTAAAAACCACAAATGTGTGTAAGTCTATGTCACTTGCAGGCAGACTCTAGGAACTTGGTCTGAATATTATATGAAGAGTGACATGTGGGGAAAAGCTGCACATACTTAGGGCAAAACTTAATGCGCTTGCAGATAATATGTCTACTGTGGGATAATGCCCTTGTACACTGTAAAGATTTGTTACAATCCTGATTGACTAATAGCCAGGGAGGAAGTATAGATGAGTGTCCCGCGCCTTCTTCGCCCGCAAACAAGACGCAATACAACAGGATCCTTCTGCAGCAGGTTTATTGAAGCTTCACACACTAGGGCAAAGAACGGAAGACCCCGAGCCTCCCAGGCAAGCCGCTTTTATAGGCAACATTGTTTATCTCTGACGTGGGCCTTTCCCATTGGTCAGCACACCCTCACCAGATATGATGTATCTGTCTGGGGGCCAGGCTTCTTGCTGGAAAATTACAAGGTACCATGCGCAGTGACTTGTTTACTAAGGAGCTTCCTTAAACCGCTTAGTCATAGGCCAGATACAAGCGCCATCTTTAGGGTGTGGCTGGCTCCCTACAGATGAGGCATCTAGTCTAGGAGAATTCTGAGCAGAGAAAGTGGCAGAGAAAAGATGCTACAGAGGGAGAGGAAACATGTAAAAATAAAGTAACAAGCCATGAGCCACATGGCAAAGCATAAATAGAAATATGGATAAATTTAAAATGTAAGCATTAGCTAGTAACAAGCCTGAGCTAATGACCGAGCACTTATAGCTTCTGAGTGGTTTTTGGGATCTGTCAGGCAGGAGAGAAACATCTAACACATATATCCTCATGAAACTTTACCTTATATTCCCAATCTCTTCTTAAACATTGACTTCTTGCCTTATCGTATTTGTAATAATTAGTAATAATTATAAAAATAAAAGATCTAAGATTTAAGAGTCACTCATTATGTTTCATGGACTTGGCTATAGGCTTATAATTGCAATTTGCTTGTGAGATGATATTTGTACTACTGCTTTCTGGATATGAGGAGTAAAGTACCACCAGCAAAGCAAAATAGTTTGCCAGTACCACAAGGCTCTGAAAATAGATTTGCTGTTTGAAATTGGATGTTTAGATTCCCTCGGTACACCTTCCTCTCTTACTTTCTATGTATAAAGACCAGCACATCATGATGATGTGAATGTGAAGATTATGTGGTTTAGGGACCCATCTTAAAGATATTTTGACTGGAAGTTCTCACTTGGCTTTCTTCACATCACACTGAGCAGATTAGCTGCTCTGCCTCCTTTGTTTGTTTGTTTGTTTGTTTGTTTTGTTGTGAGATAGGTTCTTGTTACTCAGCTATGAGTTACCTGGAATGAATTACATAGACCAGGTTGGCCTTGAAGTTGCAATGAGTCCCCTACTTCAGGTTTCCTAGTGAGCACTTGGGATTATGGATATATGCCACCTGCCTGGCTATTTGGTCCATTTCTGAATCCAGTATCAGGTATTACTTACATCTGCAAAGTCCTCCCTTGCCTTCAGATTCTCACTCTCAGAATCCTGGGGAAGACATTTTGCAAAGATATGACTTTAGCTGGCATGAAGAAAACAAAGGAATTTTTAAAAGAGATTGTGTTTCTTTACATTATTATTCTGGGGTACTAAGATAAAACAAAACAAGGCAAGCATTGTCAGGAATGTCATTATAAATTTTAAATTTCTATTTGTGGAAAATTACTGATTAGGTCTAGCTGAACCAGGTAAAATCTATATAGTGACTATAGCTAAGGCAAATGCTTGGTCCTATACCCCCTTTATCTGTATGGATGCCACAAACTTTTCAGTTAGTAGGTTCTGGGCAGTATACAGAAATAGAATATTATTAATATATCCATTAACAGAGACCTGGTTTTTAAAGCCTATTTTAACAAGAGCATTGAAAGAAACAAGAAAAATGCTAGGATATCTGATTAATTTAGATTGAGCAATTAATTATGTGTCATAGTTAACAGTACTGTTAGTATCACTCATTAGGTAGGGTGTGTGGGAGGCAGTCTCCGTCTTGGGGAGAAGGCTGTTAGACTCAAGTGCACCGCATATTTGAAAGTCAGCCCCAGTAATCAGGCTCCTGTCTTTGAGGCTTACAGATGTGTGTGGTGCTCTTCTGGGGATTTATTTTAGCAGGGGATGAAATGGCTAAAGAAACAGTTGTTGTTTCAACACTTTGTGTTTTCTATAGAGTCAGAGCTGTGCTGTGGATGCTGCTGCTCATATCCTTACATCCCACAAGGGCTCAGAATATGCTTTCTGTTTATTTATACATTGCCAGCCTTGACACAGAGTCCTGTGGCTCGAGACCTCCTCATTTAAGTGTTCTTTGCTGGCCTCCTGGTGTACGTATACAGTGGCAGCAATCATTACAACAAAATCACTTAGAGCTTGGGAACTCCAACATATGTCCCTAAATACCTGGAGGATCACTTAGTATTAAAGCAGACTGATCAAGTGAATGATCAGGTTTTAGGGGCCTTTGAAGGGTTCTCATTAATAATAAGCCACTTAGTGAAGGATAGACTACCTCGGGAGGGGAAACATGCCATTGTGAGAGGCAGAGAAAAGGCATCTCCAATGGTGATGGGAAAACCACTGCCATTTCAGATGAGGACCGTCTTACTTTATTAGAAAAGCTTCAAAGTCAAGCACGTGATGGCTTGGGAAATCCATCATGGTATCTGTAGGCTTGCCCTGGGAGAGAAACCTTCCTGGTAATTATCCAGTACTATTTAAAGTGAGCTCATAGAATGTCCAAGAACAATGTTTGATGTCACATACCCATTGGTGGGTTGTCTCAGCCATTGAGGCAGCACAATGAAGTTCAGGGATTTGATATGTAAGAGCTACATAAGATCAGAAGGTCTGTACACATGAGTGTGGGGATGTTTTGTAATATAATAAAAACATTCAGAGATATCAGAGGACACATCTACCTCCTCCTGTCTTTTGTTTGTTTGTTTGTTTGTTTGTTTTTTCCAGACAGAGTTTTCTGTGTAACAGTCCTGGCTGTCCTGGAACTTGCTTTGAAGACCAGGCTGGCTTTGAACTCACACTCTTGCCTTTGATTACCAAGTGCTGGGACTAACAGCTTGAACCATGGCTTCTTCTGCCTGCTCTATCTTTCTATGCCTGCCTTAAATACTTTCTTTGCTTAGTTAAGGTGTGGCCCACCACTGCCTGCCTGGGAGCCTGGAACTCCTTCTGTAAACTAAAATGACCTTGAACTCAGATTGGATTAAGGGCCTAGGTCACCACTCCAAGGATATTCCCTGTGCTGAGATTAAAGGTGTGAGTTACCACTGTCTGTAGACTGACTGTGGGTAGATCCCCCCTCGGATATCTCTGAATGTTTTTATATTACAAAATATCCCCACACATGAGCTTTAAAGAAAAAGCTTAAGTTTCTGGGAAAGATGACTCAAAAAGATTAAAATGGACCACATATGGCAGCACATGAGTATCATCAAACTGAAGGAGTATTCCCAGATGTAGGATGGGAAGTTGATGTCAATTTAACTTAATCAAGTAAACTGAGAGTAAGTTCTATTTTATAGGTGGAGCCAACATGAGAAAAGATAGAGTCTGGAGTTTCTTAGACACTAAGGGTTCCTTGTAGGTTCACTATCTACTCACACTGTTAGACTGAAGAGAAATTTCTTGATGTGGCAATACACAAGTCTAGGAATGATGAAATCTACAGATTGCAGGTCTTGACCATACCTCAATTTTAAATTGTTAAGAGCTGATGTTCCAGAGATTATTGCTCAATTTCTCAGCCTAACAAGTAAAGGAGCAGGAAACCTGAGCCAAAGGGTGGACTTTAGAAACTCAAGCTCTTGAGATCTGAGTCAGAGAAAATTGGGCAGACAGGAGAAATACTGCTGAGTTACGAGGAATAGTCCTTTGTATCTCACAAGGTATGTAATTTTCAGTGGTCAGTTGCTCTAGGCCTACCTGGTTTATTTCCAATGGACACCAACTTAGAACAGGAAGGACTAGCTCTTTTCAGGCAACCACATGTGATCAGGGCCTTCACATTCTTTGACATGTCCAGAAAATAGCTGTCAAATGAGATGCTGAAAGTGACATTTTAATCCATTTCATCTCTGATGTCTACAGATAACATAACATAGCCTAAGCATGCAGACTTTAAACACAAATGGTTTAGACAAAGGTTACTAAAAACACAGTCCAATTTTAGGTATAAACTCTATAATGCTGTATGCAACCCATTTTCAAGCCTTTTTTTTTTTTTTTTTTTTTTTTTTTTTTTTTTTTTTTTTTTTTTTTTTTTTAGTATAGTCTTTAGTTTCATAGCACTGGTTTGAATTTGAGCTTTGACACTTACTTGCTAATGAGAGTAGACTGTACTTTCTCTTTAACGCCACATTCCTTGCCAATAAAGTTGGCATAGTAAGAAAGTCCTTGCTGGGAAGCTTGTATATATGTATTTAAATGTCTGGAACAGGGTGACTGTTTAATAAGTGAAAATAACTTGTTATTTATAATAGTATATATAACTCCACAGTCATAGCACAGAACATTGGACAAACTCATAGTGAAAGGGGATAATCAATGGTTAAATAATTTGATTTACTTCCGACTTTGGGTATTGATCAAAGACAAATAAAAACCATCTGTGAGGTCTGACATTTATTTTTGAATATATTATATACCTCATGCATTAATGATCACTGACCATCACTCAGCAGTGGCCACAGATGTGAGATCTCTAAGAGATGAATAGTTCACAGATGAATAGTACAGAGATGGAATGAGAGGTTGGGAATCACTGATATTTTACACTGTCTGGAAACACTAAGACCTGTCACATCTCCACTTACTTTAATTTTAATAAAATCTTTCAATTAATTGAATTTTGTTTCAGGTTTTGCCAATATAAAAGCCAGAAGGACACACCCATGAACACATAGGTAATATTAGCTCAATTCAGTAGTGTGTGTGTGTGTGTGTGTGTGTGTGTGTGTATTTATATACATAATGACTGTATGTTGGAAAGGACACAAAAAGAGTTGGCGAGGGAAATGAAGAATAGATATGCTCCTGTTTTGTTGTATACATATATGAAATTATAAAAGAAATAAATTTTGAAAAGGGAAAACATCTATAAAGAGACTGTCAAAGATCTATAGGATGTCTTAGGCCCAATAGTACTTACACTAACATATATCCTCTTTTAGTTAGTGAAGACACCTTGGAGAAGCTAGGTGATAACAATTGACATTCTTATGTAGCAGAACAATAATGGGAAGTTAGACCACTTCTGATCACTTCATTCTTCCAACTAAAGAGGGACTCATGCTTCATGGGACAAGAAGAAAATGCAACTTCACCTTAGGAGATAAATTCATATATAAAAACTCAGAGAGCTCGGGGGAGAAAGGAGAAGATGGTATTTCCATTGACACAGGAGATGAGCTGGTGCTGAGTCAATTGCCCTGGGCAACGTGGTTTATTTCCAAGAGGCACTTACTTGGCACAGAAAGGACTAGCTCTTTCCAGGCAGCCATGAGTCAAGTTCTTCTTGCATGAATCTAAAAAATGAAGGTCGCAGGGGTAAGCAGGGAAGTGAGAAGGGGTCTGATAAAAGTTCACCTGGGGTAAGGCCCCTGCGAATGTTGTTGAGCAGAACACTAATGAAGCGTCTCTTACTAGGCCTATGAAAGGCTTGAAGTTCAAGGCAATTCTGTAGGAAACTGAAGATTTCTTCATTGAATTGGCATTAATTACTTTTTAAATGTAAATTTTCAGCTGCAAGCCTTTTTTAATATTAAAAAAAAAAACCTTTCTAAGCACATCACGGTAAATCAGAGACTAATTGGTCACCAAATTATAGGGTTTGAAGCTCAGTCTCTTCCCTCCTTTTTTTTAAATCATAAGTGAGTAAAAATAATTAGAAAATTTGAATATTTTTTATTTTATTAATCATGGATTACAAATGTTAGTCCATTTTTAGGAAAGTAAACATTTGAATTTTGGGCAGAGGAATGTGGAGATATTGTGTGACATTTTTGTTTCCGCTGCTGCCTGAGTCTGGTTAGATGCTTAGGGTGTGGTCCCTAGAGATCAAGTAGAAATGAGCCTGGTGATGGTGTTAGGGTGCTAGGTTTTGCCAGTAGGTTTACAAGCTCCACTCAAATGCAAAGATTATTGGGACTTCCATTTGAAAGGTAAGCTGGTGGGAGGGTGGGTCGACTGGACCTGAGGTCCATAAAAGATCTGAGGCAGAACCTGGCCCCAGAATCCAACTGGATGCTATTTTCCCTGCTTGATAGCTGTTTCAGCTCACTTCCTACCAGCAATGGCTATTTATATGCACAGGCAGTTTCTACAGCTGTAACGAAAGTGCCTTTGAAATCAGTTTCTTCTCCTTTTTGCTTAAGGAAGATTTATGCAGTTGTTTTTAAAGATAATCATGGAGAAGGGGCAGAGTTGTTTCTACGGGGGAGGTTCCACTGCATCTTCTTCTTTTCAGATAAAATTAAAAGCTGTGCATTGTTTGAATACAAAGTATGTGCTGAGAAAGTAATTGTTGTCCATTGATTTCATAGTTACGTTAATGTTGCAGCCTGGATTTACATAGACCAGGTGCTACAACCTTAGTCACTGAATATGACATCTTGGTGCTGTATGACGATACTGCCTGTGTAACATGACAAACTGCTTTACAGTAGACTTTTGTTTGAATGACTGGGAATGTACTAAGATAATGATAAACATCAATGCAGTAAACACACGAACCAGAACATGGGTTTTTTTTGTTTTGTTTTGTTTTGTTTTGTTTTTTGTTTTTGCCATAACTACCAATCCTTTTGTGCTGTATATAATCTTATGTACCGTACTTTTGCATGAAGAGTGGGCAGTATAGTTTTTTGTGTCTACCAGTATCACTGCAAACCTGTTAGCAATGCTCCATGCTATGAACTTACAGCTGCTATGGTATCAATGGGCTTTCTATTGTCATTGGATTCTTATGGCACCACTGTCTTCTAGACAAGAATATCGTGTGGCCGATAACTGAATTTCCTTTGCATTCATTCCTACATACCACATACCTCAATAACAACATGCAACACAATTATTTTCTTGAAATCAGGAAAGAAAGGTGTTAGGCTATTGGTTATGTCTGGAAGAAATTTGCAAGTCCTTAAGATTATTCTGTAAGACAAGCCATTTCCTCTGGTTCATAGAGAAGAACAGATCTGGTAGATGTAAAACCAGCAAGTGCTGGCTGTTTGGAAGGTACGCACTTACACAAATCTAAACAATTCTTTCTTTTTGCAAGTTTTTTGTTTGTTCCTTTGAAGTGGAGGAATTGTAACATGATACAGAAACATTCTTTGGCCAGAAGAGAGTTAGAATCTAGGTTAGGCTCTGAGGTACAGGAGGCACGCAGAAAGTCAGTGTGCCTTTTGAGTTTCAGTCTGGAGACAGTAGTACCCTTTAGTCCTGTGGGATCCTTTCAGCCATGAAATTCTGTAATTGCTCCTGGAATAATTTTCCCTTTTCCTGTGACACGATAAGAGCATGGAGTTGGGAAGTGATCTAACAGTATTGTGACATGAATGATAATGTATATTTCTAAGGTTCGGATGAGAGTAGTCCAGATTCTATCCTGATAAATGGCCCCTCCAAGCAAACAGGGGTGTGGCAGAGACGAAGAATAGCACCATCTTGTAGTATTTCTACCTTTCATGATTAAAACAGTGGTTTAAGCATCATACAAATGTACCAGTGTGATAAATAGCATATTTAAAACCCGACTTAACAAAAAAATTTTTTTTTGCCTTTGTAATTTAAAAACTGTCACTTGAACTAAAAATATAAGCTAGCAAGTTGGCCTTTCATATTTAAGGTTGTTGTTTTCCTTTTTTATTTGCAATTCCTTTATTTAAACGGTGACTTAAGAAGTGACAGCAGCCGGAGCTAAGAGTGATCTCCTCTCATCTCATTCAGTTTTGGGAAGATGGTGGATGTGACTCTCCCACTAGTTCACATCCCAGTCCTTGTTGGCTTTAGCACATCTCTCACTTATCTTCCTTTACACGTCCACACAGTCACACAAGAATACTGGACTTAAAGAGAGCAAAGTCAACCAGAGAATTATTTCTTCCTGCTAGTCATAATTCCAAAATTTCACATGTTGATGGAATATAAGCCTCTTAGAGCCCTGGATTAATTAATGGCAATTATATCAAGTCAGAGAGAACGTGAAGCAAACGTGATAACTTGGGGCATCTGGGAGCATGAACTGTAAAGACTTCCACTCAGGATGAACAGGTCCAAGGTGAGCGTTATCAAGAAGGCTTGGGCAAGCCATTATGTTCTGTTGACCTTGGTGTTTTGATCTGTAAAATTAAAGGCGTGAAATAGATGTAAGCAAACATTTCTGTGTGTTATAAAATCTATAGCATGTCCCTTTGCTTCTTATGCAGGGCTTTTTCCATGAAGAAGACTTTTAAAGCATTTGCTGGATTCAAATGAGTTACATCTTGTTTGGAGAGGCAGCAGAACACAGGAGGAACAGCCTTCCTGGAGCCTCTATTGTGTACCCTGCTGTGGGCAAATCACAAAAGAGTTTCTATTTGTGAGTGAGGATTATCAGTCTCACCCCTCAGGGTCTGGGATCTTTTGAGGCTCCAATGAGATAATAGAACTAAATCTTTCAAATGACTTAAAAGACCAAAGTAGAAGCTATTAGTATTAAAAACAACACAAAACAACAAACAAAAAACTCTTCTAAAGTATGTTGATAGAAACTTCTATGCACACAAGGGCTTTATTATTGAACTGTTTTTCATGTTATTGGTTGTTGTTGCTTCTGATTCCAAACTGTTGATCAGAGAATAATGGATGTATTCACAGAAGTGGCTTATATGCAGTAAACGACTGCCTTTGGGTTCCCTTGATCAGTGCATCTCAGTATCACCAAAGCCTTTGTGCTGAGGGGAATCATGGTCATTTGGAAATTTCTTCACAGAGGCCAATTCAACTTTGAGTCTTGGAGAGCATCTCCAGTGACCAAGGTGAGGTGAGTTCTCAGGAAGGAGACCTAGTTTGTGCATTCTATTGAGAGAGCACTAGATCCTCCAGCTCATTAAATGTTAGCACCAAGTTGTTGCCAAGTCCTTTTCCCAGAAAATTACATCCAGTTACCAAAATCAAAGGCAGAAGGGAACAACAGCAGGTCATTCCAGATGCAAAGATTCCTGTTGGGATACATTGCTGGTTACTAGAGGTCACAGTCTCCCCCATGACCTGGCAGTTTAGCTCATTAGCTGGGCAATATTGAGCCCTCTCCCTCCAGCCAAGCCTCCTGTTCTTTACCTGCTCTTACCTGGAGAACGTCCCTGAGCCTGGTGGACTGACCTTATCTAAAGCTGTCTCTAAGTCAGATGCCTGACTCATCTTTAGCTTGACCTTGGCACAGATATGGACTAAGAAGACTTGCGCCAGGAGCTCTCCGCTAAAGGACCTTATTGTCAAACGCTAAGCCTAATGCAAAGTAGGGGGCTTGTCTATGACAGGCTCCCCAATTCTATATATTCCATATACTCTGAAATAAAATTGAGCTGATTTACCAACTCTGTCTCCCGGAAGACGGTCTGCATCTGTGCTCATGGGTCACTATCAGTAAGCTATCAGTCACTCTTTCTGCCTCTTTTCCCCTCTCAAACTGGTGGCCACCAGCTGAGAGGGAGAGAGGACCCCACAGATTCCTCCCACCCTGGGATCTATCTGCCTCTTTCTTTTTCTGATTCATAATCTGGCATATGATTGCTTCCTTTGCCTCTTCACCACTCAGGAGATCAAGGATTGTTCAAATTAACTGCTCCAATGCTCTTCCATGACTGACAAAAACCCAATAAATGATTCAGAATCCCAAACTTCACAGAAACAATGAAAAGAGAACAAGGGAATGGAGTTTCAGAAACACTAAGTTTGGGTTATTGATTTTAATGCCTCCAAATGTATATAGGTTTAATGTTTTCCAGAAACAAACACTGAAATCTAGATAATAAAAAAATAGTACAAGTAATATTTGAAGAGAGACACGTGATTTGAAGAGAGACAAGTGATAACCGAGTCTACTCTGTCAACCCTGTGTCACATTTCTTACTCTCCCCAACATGGATTAAAATGGTCAGTCTCTTCTTTGTCTCCCACATGAACATGTAGAGGGAAATCTCAGGGAAAGACCAGTACCAGCGTGCGGTCTAAGAGAGTCTCTTCTGTTGCTTACATTGCTTACTCAAACATAGGGGTCCTTTGGCGCTTTACTTTGGTAGCATATTTTATCATAAGATGGAAAAAGATGAAAATAGAGTCCATATAGATAACATCCAATATAAGCCTGAGATAGTTAGGGGCTTGAATTTAAAAGAAATAAGGAATTTTAATCATGTCTGTACTCAGAACAAAAACTCTGGAGTAACTTCTAGTAAATTCCAGGAATTAATAATGGCCATGGGGATTAGTCTTGCTACATCCTATGATGAATTTTTGACTCTCAACTTCTTGGCACATGTTATTTTCTTTCTTGCTATAATTATAAGCAAAATAAAATTACAACTTTTATATTTTTTGACCTTGCTCGCATTACAATCAAGGGGATTGTGCATGCTAGGCAAGAGCTCTCCTATTAAACAATATTTCAGGCCCTGATGTTTATAAATATGACTATATTTATAAGGAGTCTATCAATCCTTACTTTCTAGATTCTTAAAAATTAAGGTCTTATTAATCTGATAGCAACAAAAAATATTATTGCAACAGAAGCCAGTTTTGGAGTTACCAGTTTGGAGAGACAACTCTCTTAGAACATTGGTTCAAGTTTCGTTTGGGAGGCTCATTTATATTCATGACGGTCCAGATACCATGCTGGTTAAGAGAATATCCATTATTTCTCACACAATGAACTCTCTATTGTTTATTCTGACTTAGATTGTGACTGTTGCTTTGGAAAGTCTAAAAGTAGGTGAAAGAATCAGTTTATAGGATGCTGAAGTGGGAAAATAGGTGTGCTTCTTTTATTTCCCTGTGTTGCAGTGAAGAAAAAGCAAATGAGTGTTTTGTTGCTATCTGGGTGGAAATTAATAGGCCTCTGTCAAAGCTGTGACAGCCATAGGGTGGAGCCTTTGAGGAAGGACTCTCAACCACCACAAAGGGTCATTAGTGCAGACAACTGCAGGAGGGTATATAGAAGCTTTTACTTCCTGATTCATAACCCTTGAATGTTCATGGTGCTGCCCAAGGCTGAGGAAGGGGCACTGTGCTATAAAATGAGTACTGGGGTCTCATCTTTGCTTTAGACTTTCCAGAATTGCAATCTCAAATAGCCTGATGCATCTCACTTACTGAATTGGGATAGTTGTTATTTTTCAGGATTAAAGGAGCTTAGTTTATTTGTGTTGCCTACTACATAACAACTTTTAAGGGTTGTTAGCTTTGTTTGTTTTTCTTTTTTTATTTTAAGTCTCACTTCTACAGGTGGGTCATGGTCCTGTAGAGAGAAGTAAGATGTACTCGTGATCTTAAAGGGATTGCATTCCACTGGGATAAGAGACATACCCACAACCGGCTATGATTTAGGCTACAGCAACAACAAATCTCTGTGCTAATAAGAGACTGAAATGCAAGGGTACAGAAAAAAAAATGCCATGGTAGACTGGGGGGCAAACTGAAAAGGAGTTTTGGGGACAGGGTGCATTAACAGTGGTCCTGAAGGATTCAAGGCAGTTGCTTTTTATCTAGTTGATGAGAGATACCCAGTAATATGCAGTGAGAGCTAAATTTTTGAAAGGGGTTAGTAGAGTGTGGAGGGAACTAAGCAATTTTTTAGACCCAGGAAGAAAAGCAAGAAAACTATGTCAGGTTAACTCTCAAGGGCAGGGCAAAGTCTAATTACCCAAATTGAAATCTGGCCTCTGTAACAAGCCCACGACGTCTCTTGAACCCATACAGACTTGCTGTAGAAGCAGAGGCATGCCTGAAATAATTAGCTTTGTATTTCAGCTCTTGTTTGGGAATTCTTGGTTTGCATCAGCCTTTTCCTCAGAAGCTGAAGAGGTATTTTGAGAATGGTTAGAAAATTGCCTGGATGGTGGCAGGGCTAGAAAATGCAAAATCAATAAATAATCAGGGCAAATTTTAATTGAATATATTTGTAAGGCAGTGCTGACATGTGCACTTCAAGAACTTTCAGTAGGGAAAGCCAGTGCATCCCTCTTGAAGGTTCCTTGATTTCTGGGGACAGGTCAGAGATGAGGCTTTGCATTCTTTTCTTTTTTCTTTTTCTTTTTAAGCATTCTTTCTTTGCCAGTCTTAATTAAACTGTATTCCAGCCTTCCTATTTTCTGCATAAAGTGGTATTTCTTCTGCGAAATCTGAGTTTTAACATTTTAAATAGAAACTATGGATAGGTACGAAGGTAGTCTCCTTTGATGTGATAGCAATACACCTCTCAGGGTGGAGATGTAGTTACTCTCAACGGAAGAGATTTGAGCTCCAGAAAGTTCCTTGTGGTCATTGTGTATTGTGATGTCGCAGGGCCAATGGGCCATGAGGTACAAATCCTAGAGATGAATCTGTTTTGGTTTTACTTGCATTTACTCCAAATATTATTTCTGTGCACCTGTGTAGCATTTCAGATTTTTTTTTCCCTAGGATTTTTTGAGAGATCTTCAAGCCCAGGCTTTGCCTTAGGAAGTAAAATATTCCCATGCCCCAAGCAGGTGGAAGGAATCAAAGGAGGCCCAGGGGACGTCTGAGAATCTTCTTGCAGGTGTCCTACTTTGCTTTTGGTTTTCCAGCCATGTGCTTGTGCTGGAATGGTTCTCAGTCCTTAACCTTTGCATAGACACTGTTGCTCAGTTGAGGAAAAAGGTTATAGCTGAACGATTTTGTTTCTACACGAGTTTAATTAGTCACCTCCAGGTGCCCATGTCTGTGTTTGATGCTTCCAGGAATATATAGAAGATTTATGAGAAACATTCTTTGATTCTGGAGAGTGCCAGAGTGCTGCAGGAAACTGGTAAGTAAATGTTAGTGTACATGAGTCTCCTGCGGAGATTGTCTCCCTTCAGGAGATGCTGTTTCTGCAGTACTGGATAGGGCTTGTCGACCTAAGTTTTAAGAGGTGAAGTAAGTAGCTCTGATTCAGGCTGCTTATGCCTTAGGCTTAAAAAGTTAGTTTTACAAGCCAGCACGATCCACTGTTCAAGCATTCTTCTACTAGGTAATTTGAAAGATATTTGCAGTTCTCAATCTTTATCCATAATTATGACAATGATGACTAATATATACATATACCATATACATATGTTTGTGTGTGTGTATGTGTATGAACTTATCACTATTTCTGAAAGGTTCTTAGCACCTCATTCAGTGACCTAGTTGTGAAGATAATACAGGCTACTTTATCTTTAAGTGTTTTTTTCTTTTTTTGCCAAAATGAGAAAGATATTTAAAATCTCTTCTACACACCTGGTTCTTTGTGTTGACTAAATTGCTCTGTTAATTTTCTGTTTGTTTGTGTTTTAACTGAATGCTTTGGCAACATGCAATGGCTTACTCAATCCAGGAACTCTGATGTGTTACCTCAGGTCATAAAAATCGTCTAATCTTTGAGGTATAAGACCGAGTTTGGATTTGGGATCAAGTGTCTCACATAGAAGGTGGGAGAGAAAAGTTACTTTCAAAGCTTTGTACAAGGTTTTCTGGAAGTTAGTATAGGGAAAACTAATGGAATTAACTCCACTTTGAGAGACAGTCAGGGGTAGAGACCATTGACAATCAGCTTTACATCTAGAGATCCATTTCCTTGGCATACATCAGATTAGAGCATAAAGTCTGCTTCTTGATTTACATCAGTCCATAACTAATGCTGATATACCACTTGAGAGAAACTTATTGGCTATCAGAGAACTAAGAACAATTACCTCAGGGATCAATCTACATAAAGCTACCATTATCTAAATGATAGTTTAAAATCTGTGTCAAAAGTGCTGAGGCCACCAGGAGGGCAGAACAGAGATGGCTAAGGTGACAAGGGCACTTGAAGCTTGAAGAAACATCAGGATTTTAATGGTCTTGGAATCAGTAGAAATCAAAATATAGGTAAGGATGGGTAGTGCCATTTGATAGAAATATATGCTTTGGGATCTTCACTATGAAAACACTGTAATTCTTCTAGACTAACAGTCATATCTGAAGCCTTGAGACTCAGCAAAGCCAAATGCCTTTTGGATATTCACTCCATCGCTTGATCCCATCTTCTATTTTTTCCAAACCTCAACCATGGAGTATGAAATAAACCTTTGGCTTATGTGAATGTTTTTGAGCTCCTTTAGGAAAGGCTCTCAGTTAAATCCAGAGCAGTAGTTATTTGAATGTTTCTTCCTTACAGCCTTACTCAGGAACATCACAAAGTGTTATAAAAGGAAAGACCTTTAGAAATTATCTAGTTCTATAGCCTTATTTTTCTGAGAAGGAAGCTGACCCAGAAAAAACTGTGTAACCTTTTCAAAGTCACACAGCTGCTCAGTCACAGAGCTGTGTCTGGAACCCCAGTCTCTCCTGCCATTCACATTCTTGGGCTGTGCTTTCTCATGATGATTGAATACTTGCTTGAATTTCCATTTGTCTCTCTGGGAGTCTGGATTGATGTGTGTGCTCAGGCTGGGCAGACCACTGCTCAGCACATCAAATAGAAGAGTCCCTTTGCATTTGCTCTTGGAGAATGCTAACCACGAAGCATGGAGCTAGAGCTGACACTCACCGCTCATACTAGTGACAATTTCATTTACTGTGTTGTTGGGCTTTAGCAATCCACTCATATCATAATTGTGCTAAGCTCATGCTGGTGAGAAGTACATAAGGATATCTGAGTAGTTCATAACAACAAAGTCATTGTGAAAGTCTCAACAAAATTTGCATTATATATACATGAATACTTAAAAACACAGCAGAAGCCAGAGCTGGGATCCTAGCCAGTGTCCTTCTACATCTTACCTTTAAGGATATATCTGAGACAGTCATTTATTAGGAGCTATCATTTTGAAACAACTTGGCTATAAAAGACAAGCATCCACCCTTTGTCAACTGTTGTCACGGAATGTATGATAGAAACAGTGTCTGTGACCACACACCCACTGGTAAGGGGACCTGCAGAAGGAAAGGGACAGGACAGTTTCTCTTTGGCATTCTCTGCTTTTCCCTGACCCACAGTGACTATTTCTAGCTCTACTTTGGAGCTTGGGGTATAAAGGGACCTTTAACAACATCAACATATTTTCATTCTGTAAAGTTAAAAGTATAGGTTTTGATGCCATAAAGGGGTGCCTTCAGAAATTTTTTTGTTTAGATGGGAACTCAGTGCAATGCAGTTCTCTGTACCATTGCGTCTGTGTTATGTCTCACTCAAAGCTTAGCCATTTGAGTGAATAAAACTATTTTTCTTTTTTATTTCATTTTCTTAAACTCTAGAGGTGTATCTAAATAACATCTCTTGTTGGATAGATGAAACATCCTTTATATATATGGTGTAATTTCTTCCTTTCTATCCTGACTATTCACCCCTCTTGTAGTGTTAATTAATCTGCCAATAGTCAGTCAGATCTTCCACTTGTAAAAATATGTGAAATGAAGGCTCTTACTTAAGATGGACCCTTTAATTCTGATTTTTTCTTCGAGTCTATTTCCTAACTTCAATTTAAAGGAAAATAACAATACTATGTTTGCATTGATAGCTTTTTCTAACTTATTCAAAGAGTACTTATTCTTGTCAGAGTCTAGTGGCTTCAATCAATGAGGTTTGTTTTTTGCTGACACTGCAAAGATTAGCTGGTTTATTTGCACTGTCATTTTTTTTTGCAAAGAACCATCCTTCAAAGCATGGCCAGTACCTGTAGAAGAGTTAAAAAGTTGTATGCCCATACCATCGCTTCTACTTTTCTTGGAGGAAACTAACATCTTATTAAAGATGCAATATTGGAAGTAGCAGAAAATAGAATCGATCATGTGCTCGGTAGAAAATAGGCAACATCTGTTGAGCAGCAATAACAACTATGAACACTTTCCTAAACCATCTCATTCATTTCTGAATATTTACTGTAGATGATTTCTGACCACTGAAATGGAATTAGACATCTATGTTGTCTTTAAAGATGATAGCTCCCCAAATTTTAGGCTTTACATGGTTTTGTTTTTCTGGAGGTAGGTGGGAGATAGAATTGTACACCACTCCATTATTTACAAAGAAAACCATCAAGTTCTAAGAGTTTGAAGTTTTAACACTTGTAGGAAGCATATAAGCTCCTAATGGGGTCTGCTCTCCATATACATGCAGCTTAATACACAGCATGCAATGATGACCTTGCTGTTTCTGTAGCTTCCTGGTAATTTTTATGATCTAGTACTTGAAAATTTCTACCCCAAGAGTTACAATTCAAAACTGACAAGGAATATGAATCATATCATTCCTACGGACAAGGAACTAAAACAGTAAATGAAAGATGGAAGTATAAGTTAGTAAAGTTTTACTAGTGATTCAAATGAAATGTGGGTTGATAGGTTAAGAGAGAAAAATGAGCATCTCCAAAAGCTAGTGTGAAAAGTATAGACTGAGCAGGTCAAGCTAGACACTAGAGGGAAAAATGGGATAAGCATTAAGCTGAGAAAAAATTGGGAGTCTTGGTTACCATGACTCTGCATTGCACTGAGTTCCCATCTAAACAAAAAAATTCTGAAGGCACCCCTTTATGGCATCAAAACATATACTTTTAACTTTACAGGATGAAAGTATGTTGATGTTGTTAAAGGTCCCTTTATACCCCAAGCTCCAAAGTAGAGCTAGAAATAGTCATTGTGGGTCAGGGAAAAGCAGAGAATGCCAAAGAGAAACTGTCCTGTCCCTTTCCTTCTGCAGGTCCCCTTACCAGTGGGTGTGTGGTCACAGACACTGTTTCTATCATACATTCCGTGACAGCAGTTGACAAAGGGTGGATGCTTGTCTTTTATAGCCAAGTTGTTTCAACAAGCTGGCTCTGCTTACCATGGGCTCCTGGTACAGTTCTTCAACATCCCAAGGCCTCTCTTTTCTCACCTATAGATCACAGATTCTGATTGCAGGAACCAACAATCTGTTCTGGTTTTGTTACTTTATTGGTTTGTAGCTCTCAAATTTGAGAGAATTTTTTAAATGGTCTTTGGCAAAACTATATGAATTTGCAAAATTTTCAAGTAATCTTTGAATTTGTGCCAATTCAAAATTCCTTCAGAATAGCCCTTTACCTTTCCTAGTTTTTCCATTCTCTCTCTCTCTCAGTATAAATAAATAAATAAAACTTATTTGTAAATTAATCCTTCCCATGCTGCTGTCTGATTCATTTAATGATGATACAACCCACAGCTTGAGATGTGACATTTCTTTTCATTTTGATGGAATTGTGATGTCACATGGCTTGATGCATCCAACTAAATTAAGCAGAAGGAGCAAGATAATTACAAATGAGACCGTTTCTCTCTGTATACACGTGTCTAGGAAATCAACATTGATGGGAAGGGAAACACAGACGAGATATTTAATATAAATTTGCTTCTGGCTGCTATGGGTTCAGACATAATACTGGTCTTAAAGATCCTAGTGAGTACTCAGATTTGCCTCTCAGGGAAGAGGCAGCCAGCATCACTTTTAATATTATACAATAACCAACTGAACCCTATATTAGGCCTGTGGTACTTAACCTCTATTTGCTAACCTCAGAGGTCCTATTCTTCCTTACTTTTGCAGTCATCTTTATTTGTAAGTTCAATCTTCGACATCCTTGAAATTATAACTGAAGAGTTATCTTCTAGTTTATGAATAAAAAAGGTTATAACTCCTGAAGATAAAAGAGCCCATTTCCTCTCCAGGCCTTCCTTACCCCAAACAATAAGGATATGTTAACACTGAGAATTCATACTATTTTAAGTTCATTTCAGAAAATGTTAACAGTATTGCAGCTTCCTAGGAAAGATACCACAGTGATGAGGGTATTTGTTTTTGCTTTTGACAAGGATGCTTTATGACAGTGCTGAAATCCGACGTTCAATGAGACCGTCTCCAAGTTAAGCCCTGAGTAGTCTGATGTGGTAAAGAACATCTCCTTAATTTTCACCATAACAGAAATGAATAGGTGCCCCTTCAGTGGATTGCTTGATGTGAAAATTTCCAGGGAGATTTAGATAGGACCAGCAATCCAAAGTAAAGACGGGAAGCTTAGATTATATAGAACTTTACAACCTTGTCACAGGTGAGACACAGAAGGTTTTATTATTGACAAGCCAAACCAGTTGTATCTACTCCTCAAACTTACCATTCGGAATACATACCTACTGTTTCCCAGATTCAATTATTTATCTTAACTTCACAATAGGAAATCACTTTTACTCTGTGTTTGAGAAATGAAATGTTGAATTAATATTTAATGTGGCCTGTTTTGCTCTTTTATTCTTTACCAGCACCTTTTTCATTTTTATTTTAAAATAGAGTCCTGTCAGGGAGTTTGGGCTGGTCTGAAACTCCTACGTAGCCCACTCTGGCTTTGGCAATGTTTTATTCTCTTGAATACAGGAGCCACCGTTCCCATTTTTCCTTATTACCCTGACCATCTGACATTCCCTGGCAAGCTTGCCTATGAAGATTATAGCTGGACCTTTCTTCATACCTCTATAGCCAGCAGTCAGGATTAATTCATATTAGCTACTATATTAGTACAGACCAGAATTACAACCCCTCAAGGTGTCTTTTTGCCTCCAGGCCTTTGGTGATTCATCCTATTTGGCACATTCCTAAGAGATCAGTACTGTTAGAGACTATTTTATGATATTTTTTCTGCCCAATAATCAGTGATTTTTTTGTTTCTGTCACAGTGATATTTCAAATCATGGAGCTGGCAATGGAAGGCCTCCATAGCTGTTAGCCTCAACTTCTCGTTATCACAGTAGTCTTAGACTCTAATCATTCTGGAAACTAGAAAATAGATATTTCTAAAGCAAATATTGTAGTTTCTCATTCCATGACCTGACCTCTCTCCTCTACCATTTTAATATCCTAGATCTACAAAACTATAACAAAAACAATGGAAATACATATATAAAAGTGGTGTTCAGGATGGTATGATCAGGAGGTTGGAACATGGGGCATGGAGTCTTTACCTTATGTCTTAAGAGACAAGAGGGGCAAAACTTTTATTCCCTACCATGTTGACCTTACAGTGAATTACAAACCCAACAATCATGAGCTTTAAAAATTGTATGAAACGTATTTGTGCTATTTACATCTCCATTATATGTTATATAGCCTGAAATGTTCAAGTCACATGTCCTACATGTCTTACAACAGACAAATGATTCAAGATAAAAGTAAAAAAAAAAAAAAAAAAAAAACTAAGGTGATAAAGATAATGTACCAACACCAGGTCATTAGTTGGTAAATGTGCCATAGTTCTGTAAGGTGTTCATACGTGTTGTGCAGGGAAAGGGACAAATCTCGGTGCTGTTTGCACAATCATGACAACTTTCCTATAAATTAGAAACTATTCTAAAATAGGGCAAATAAGGGAACTATGATGTGAAAGACTAGGGAAGTTAGATACAACCATGAGCAAAGAGGGATGAGAGATGAGCTGTGTGATTATTACATATCAAATAAAAATTATTATTATTTTTTTAACATTACTTAGCTCAGTTCTTGATCTGCATGTGATTGTGGGATAGAATGAGTTAGCTCTCTTCTCTGAGAGGGTTGAATGGAGTCTTGATGCATGCAGATTTCAGCACTGACAATGGGCAGAGCTTTAAGGGGCTAGCCTGCGGGAACACTTCACAAGAACCCCTGGCAGCCCTCTCAGTGAGTCCTTTGTCACTGAGTCTTTATAGTGTCATCTGAGAGGATCCTTATTGAGCAGACTGTTTGTGGGCTATGAAGCTTGCCTACTGTTGGTGACCAAGACAACCTTAAATTTCCCTTCAGCTGAACTGATCTGCAGAGTCTTCTCCCAGGTTGTAAACCCCTGAAGGCAGTTTTAAATTCTTTCTCTTCCCCATTGGAATTTTTAAATTGTCTTAGAAACTCAGTGTTAGAGAGCCATTCATTTGTAATGTAATTAGGAATGACAGGGCCCCACCCTCCTATTCTCTAGAGCAAGGTGTCTGATCCTAACTTTCATTAGCAATTAGCTAACATTGCTTACCCAAGGTACAGGTGACCCGCCTGCTAGGGGCTTTCACTATCTCTGAGGGTTACTCCTTTTATTTCAGGGCAGCTGAGTTCAGTCTCCTTCGCTACAGCAAACGTGGCTCCAGTTACTACAGCTCTTCTATGTTCTTTATGTCAATTACACAGTGAGGTTCTGCTTTTATACAAAAATGCATAACCTGGCCAGTGCCATTGGAGAGTGAGTAGTATGGGGAGGAGGATTTTGGGGGGTCCATAGAAATTTCAGAGGACTGTATATAAATAAAGGAGGAGCTTATTAATAGGAGAATTTGGATAATTGTGGCAATGGAGCAGATATAAATATTCATTTTCTTTCTGAGTTACAGTATATTCCTAAACTTTCCTTCTGGTTCAGATTCATTTGGTGGCATTCTCGACCACCATCTCTTCTTGACTGCCTTGAATTGGAGCAAAGAAATTCTGAATTCAAGTTAAAGTTCTTTCTTAAGCTGCAAAAATAGCGGAAAGCTGCTATACCTAACGTTAATTGAATGATCTCAACACTAGCTATGACTGAAATCCCTGTTTTTCCCACAACTTGCAGGCTCAAGTGGCTGCTTCTGGTGACTTTTGATCTCCTGTTTGCATCTCCCCTGACTTTATCTTCTTGCAGTTCCAGTTGTAATACAGTTTCACCTCAGAGCTCTTGTGCCTCATCACCCTTCTCCTTGGGAGACTCCCCCAAAGTTTTCTTCTTTGGGAGCTCTGCTTAGTTGTCAGTTTCTCAGAAAGGACTTCTGGGGCATTTTATTGAAATTAGCACCATTTATCACACTGTAGCCCCACACTCTGCCTTGTTTCTTCTCACAGTGCCTGTCATTATTTTTCTTCACATTTATTTATCATTGTTTGCCTTTACTCTAGAATTCTAAGTACCATGAGAATAAAATATCATCTATTTTAGTCACTGCTGTATTCCTAACACTCAGAACTGACTGGCACATGGCAGGTATTCAATAGAAATGTTTTCTCTAAATAAGAGGACAGAAGGGTTTGCATATTAACTTGCTTTGAAAAAAAATCAAAAAGTTAGAAGGCAATTTAGAACTTTGGATTTTTCCATTTCTTGCTTCTGTACCTACTCAAATTTCTCTTTTGTCTTCTCCCCAAACTCCTCTTTGCGAGACCCCCTTCATTGGCCCCTGGCTTCCTTTCATCAAGTTTCTCCTACTGGCTTTCCATCTAATTTCCAATCTCATCTGAAATCTCATTGTTTCCCACTTGCTTCTTAATCTCTGAAGCCTCTCAGTGCTCAATAACTGTATCACCCAGAGCACATCCATGCATCACAGGACTGAACAGCTCTGGAGGAGGAGATGGCAACATAATTAAGCAATAGATAAAAGATTTAAGAAGTCGCAGAGTCTTATGAGCTATAACTAATTTAGAAAGTATCAAATACACCCAAACAACACGAATTTTGTAATGGCTTTGGAAAGCAGTCACTGGCAAACACTAGAAAACACTGTACATAAATTGAGACAAGTCTCCCTTTGGATAATTCTTCTAAATCATTTCTGACACATGTATTAAGACAAAGCAGGGAAGGAACTCTTTGTAGAAAAAGATCCACAGTCTCTATTGTTCTGATTTTCCACAATTCTCCATCTTTCTTCTACCATTCTGTTGAAGAATTTAGAACATTGAGTTTCCATCACCCAGAACCTAACTTCAGGACTATCTTGGTCCTACCAACTTTATTCTTTGAATATTAAATTATGACATTGAAAGCCCCTTTAAAGGAGTAAGAGAAACAAAGAGCCATCACAATAGCACTAAGACACTAAAGGGAGAATCAGGTAGATGTTCTCTCTCTCTCTGTTTTTAATTCCAGTAAGATAATATATTGAAATTATGATTTCTGAGAAACTGAGGGAAGCTAGATGCTACAGGTAGAATGTTTCAGGGTTAAGAATCAAGAACACGAGCAAAATAGACATGTAAGGTTTATTTTGAGGATAGCCAAGTTGCATCCCTGAACTTATCCCCAGTCATCAGAAGTGAGTCTCCTGGGAGTCTGCCAAGAACATAGCTTCATTCAGCTATAGGGCTTTATAGTAGAAAAGAATGAAATTCTATGGCCTGAGAATTGATGGATGTGGTATTTATAACACTCAGTACAAGGAATGTTTGGAGAGTAATTAGGATAAAACCAACACTAAAAAAAATTAGAAAATGTTATTGCTATAACCTAGGAGCCCTGTAATCATGTCAAGATGGCAGAGGTATGCTATGTTCTTTAGACTACACAGGTAAGTAGCCTCAGTCAGAAAAACTTCAGCACCTAACCATTCACATGGCTTTAACCACTACTTCCTCTACTGCAGATTTATTGCTTCATTTTTATTGCTGAGGTTCATTCAACATTCTCAGTTTGTGTTGAAGAATTGGGGAAAAGCTGTGGTATTTACAAAGTCAGATTTTAGGCACACAAACACCATCACTATACTTCAGTCTGTCCTTTAATGAGTATACATTGTCCACTCATGTTTGAGCTCTGACACAGGAGCCAACCATAAGACCCCAGTTAACACAATTTATTAACCCCTTCTGCCACATCGTTTTTAGTTCTTGTAATTCTTTCCAAATGGTAAGAGATAGTACTTAAGATCTTAATTACCATTTGCTCAAGTTCATATAGACATTAAGGTATTGACCTGGCTTTATCTACTTGATTACAACCCCCCAACCTTTACCCTTTCTCTAGTTGCATATCTTTGGAATTTCTGAAAATGAAAATACCCAGTGGACGTTTTAGATAATGGATGCAGTCACCCAAAAATGTTTAGAGAGTTATTGTTTTACTATGCAAATAAGACTGCTTGACATCCTGAGAACCTTAAGGGCATATTTGCAACCGCCTTATAAGATAATCACATAGAGCAACTAAAGAAAATGTTTTAGGTCAGCAAATCTAGCAAGCAGAGACATTGACAAAGTTGCAGTATGAGAACCAAGTTTGAGTTTAGTCAAGTCAAAAAGCCAAAAAACAAAACAAAAAACAAAAGCAAAAAAATAAAGAAAGAAAGAAAGAAAGAAAAGGACACCATCTCCCTCCCCCTAGTTCTATGTAAGCAACTGTTCTGCACGGATCTTGAGTCTTTGACTGCCAGGAAGGCAAGCACCAAAATCCTTTGGGTAGAGCTTTTGTTATCAGCAGTCTCCTCTTCAATTAAGAACACTAAAGCTTCTATAAAACTTGCTTGGTTTTTTGGCTCTGAGTCCATTTAGTTTCCTTTCCCCGGTGCCATAATCTGTTAAATTGCAAGGAACCTTGTTTTAGCTCCACCTCTCAGGACCCCTCTGAAGTCAATTAGAGCTACAAGGCAATTACAGCTAACATTAGATCTTCCTGGAGTCTTTCAGTCTGTCGGGGCTGAGGCAGGGGCTGGGAGGTGAGGGTTGGTATCAGGTAGAGCTGGACGCTGTGTCAACTTCTTTCCTCTTTCCAGTCTCCTGCTCTACCTAGAAGATTGGTTTGAGTAACCCTCCTGCCAGGCAGGGCTAGTAAGTCTCCAGCCCCTCCAATTTTGATTCCCTAGGTATACTCAGAGCAATTATAAGTAAAGGAAACACCCAGTGCTCCTGCAGTAATAAATTATACTGTGCTCACCTAATTAATAAGGAAGCACTGCTCTGCCCAATTATAATCACAAGGTATCAACCATTTAAACAATCTGTTTTTAAAAATTATCAAGTGGAACTGAGCTCATGGTACACAATAGTGAAGCATATCACAAAGCTGAAGGCAGGCACACTGAATCCTGACAGGGGTGATGGAGGACCTGGGCTAATGTTTCCAGAAGTGTCCTGGGAATCAGTGGCTCGGAGCCTTTCCCAGAATCACAGTGTTTTTGATGATCTTGAGCAAACCAGTTAGGCATACTACGTCTGGACGAACCCATTTCATCACTTCTGAAGGAATCTTATTTTTAAACTCTGGTAATTTTCTTTTGGGGAGGGGGAAATTACTAATACAGACTTATGCCAGGTCTGTATGTGGAGTCTCGAGGGGTGGGATCAGACTGTGTTCCTGTGCATGGGCTGGCACCTTGGAGCCCATTTCCTGGCAAGGAACGCCTAGCCCAGTCTTGACTTTGGGAAGAGGAAATCAGATTTACCTGGAGTGGAAGTGTCACCCTGAGGCTGAGCTGATCCACCTTGGGACTTCTTGCCCTTTTAGGGGAGAAAATAGGGGGATGGGCAGGGTGAGGCTGAAGGCTGACTGGAAGAGACTGGGAGGAGGGAAGGGACGGGGAACAGGGGGATACATGGATAAAAAAGACTTTTGTAAAAAATAAAAAATAAAAAAAATGAAGAATAAAAAGAGACTTATGCCATGTCATGATGCATTGGGCAAAAGACTGAACAATAATTAAAAGAAATGATTTCCATAGCATGTGGGAGATTATGTTGTTCCATTGTAAATAATTGTCCCCACCTATGAGTTTAATAAAAAGCGCTGATTGACCAAAGGCAGAGGGGAAGTATGGGCGGGGCTAACAGACTAAGAAAACTCTGGGAACAGGCAGAACAGAGCAGAATGCCAGAGAGAAGCCGGAAGAAGCAGAGGACAACTATGCTGCTCTGAGAAAAGGTACCGAGCTGCATGGCTGAACAGGATAAGAGTCATGGGTTAGATGAAGGGTAGAGAGCCAGCAAGTTACATGCCTGGGCCTTAGGCCAATCAGCTTAAAACTATTGTAAGAATCTCTGTGTCTCTGAGGGTCTGTGAGTCTGTGGGTCTAAACCTTGAGGTTAGGCCCAAAAGTCCGGGCCGAAAACCTCTTACTACAATAGCAAGTTTCAGCAATCTCAAAACTCATCACAAGGCTACATTGCTCCTAGATGCTTTGATATATTGGAAACAACAGCATGATTTTAACTTTGTTTTCTCATGAAAAGAGAGGCTATGGATATTGTTATGATGACATGGAGGTGGCTAATGAAAGTAATAACTTGCAGTCTACTTGAGATGCTGCTTGCCTTGGAAGTCATTAAGATGAACATTCATCTGTTCTGAAGCCCAAATTCCATTCTAGGTCTCTGCAAATGAGGGAAGAATGGAGTCTCACTATTCTCAAAAAATCATACAATTGCTGAATGACTACCATACTGGAATGGTGATAAAGGCATTGTGGTCTCTTCCCTTTTATGTCTTTTCCTTTGGTAATTATTTTTCTCCCTCTATTTCCCCACCCTCTCAGAGTGGCCTGCACTTGAGTCTAATAGTCAATCTTGTATCTATGGATTAACTTATGTGTTATGCTTTGAAATTGATGTTGAATCTTGAGCTCCTCAGATAAGTTCTACCTGTAGCTAGATTTCTGTATTCATATGTATGCCCATGAATGAGGGATGTAGAATGCCAGACTCCATCCTATTCAACAGAGGGGTAATGTACAACAAAATTTGTGTTTGCTAGCTTTTGGGATCCCAGAATTTTCTACAAGTTATAAACCTTTACCAGAGTATCAGAGAAAATTGCTACTCTGGATATTATAAGCAAAAGAGTTTCTAGGTGTTAGGCTGAATGACTCAGCCACAGACACTGTTTTGGTCTTTGTAGGTCTAGATCGGTGGTTCTCAACCTGTGGGTTATGGCTCCTTCAGGGTTAGAAAGACCCTTTCACATAAGTCACATAAGACCATCAGAAAACACATATATTTATATTACAATGCATAACACTGGCAAAATTACAGTTATGAATTAGCAACAAAAATAGTTTTAAGGTTGAGGGAACACCACAACATAAGGAACTGCATTTAGAAGGTTGAGAACCATTGGCCTAGAGTAAAGTAGGAAAGTGTTTACAGCATAAAGGGCAGGTCTTACAGAAAACACATTAAGGAGAGCCAGAGGCCTGGTAAGGATATTATCTTCAAAACTTCTCTTGTTCTTATGTTGTGTCTGCTAAAAATGATATATTAAATTGTAATCTAAGCCTCTAATTTTGACCTTATTTGGAAATGAAGCTGCTGGGCGTATAATTATGTACAGATCATTAAGGGAGACTCAAGTTCAACGTGGCCAATGTCCTTCTAAAAAGTTGGAACTTGGATACAGACGTGCACAGAAGAATGCCAGGTGAAGACAGAGGCAGGAGCCAGGTGGTGCATTTACCATCCAAGAAGCATCAGAGATTGCCAGCAAAGCCCTAGAAGCTGGAGGGAAGCATTAGACAGATTCTCCCTCCCAGTTCTGATGAAAAAGCACCCCCCCCCCCGGTATCTTGATTTCAGACTTCTAGGGTCTGCATGTACAACTGAAACAAAATATTTTTGTTGTCAACTTCCCCAGCTTGGAGCACTTTGTTATGGCAGCCCTAGATAATGAAGATGGTACTCATGTCATTCCTCTACTGTCTGGGACAATGATGACTCTTGCTCCAAAGACATTGAGGGATAAAGTTGATTACTTGGTAATAGTTTCTAACAACCATTTGAAGCTTAATACATTTTGGCTATTGTGACTGTATAATTATTATGTCTATCATTATATCTGCTTGAAGACACTCTTATTCCCTTTTCTGTGATTCTCAACACAGCTAGATTATTAAGTTCTAGAGTTGGTTGAAAGCTGACTCCCTCAACTGTGCAGAATGATGCATGGGTTTATAAACCTAAATTTTAATTTCAGAGCTGAGTTAAGGAGATCCGAGTCTGCCTTTGTGCCAGTGCAGAATGGCAGGGATGTAATGCAGTGTAATACACATCCACTGGGAGATGGCGGAAGAGTTGCCTCCCATAACTTAATCTTTAAAGCTACTTATGGAAGGCTTTTGTGGAAACAGACAAGCTCCCACAATTAAATTACCATATGTTAAAGGGTTTCACTGTGGTGTGATTCTGTTATTAAAATCGGTAGCAAATAAGCATTGTGGGCTGCCTGGCAGTGAACTGGCATTACTCAGACTGACATTCTCTTTAATAGGCCTGAGAATGTGAATCCTTAAGAAGCTCTAAAATAGCATGTTCTCAAACCCCTGTAGTTGGTAAATTGTTCTCACTTTCTCATTTAAAGTGGAGGGTGTCCACTGAGAAGAATGGTCTTACTCGATTTTATAAAAGCCAGTTGGCCACTAGAGATTGTATAGCAAAAGAGTTGAAAAGGCATAAGCTGAATAGTTCAGGGCTTTGGGATCAGTAAGACTCTAATGTCCTGAAGACAGAATGGTGGCATGTCCAGATTTATCTTCCCTATCAGCCTCATCATATATCCAGCATCTTACATAAAGCATTTATCTTCCCAAAGATGTCTCAGATGCCAGTGAAAGCTAGTGGTCCGAGACAAACGAAGGACATTTTAGGAATTATCATAATTCTCAGCATGCCACCCTCGTGATTGCCAGGAGCTGCTTCTTGTGATATGGAGTTTCCATGTGAGATGGACTCAGGAATGCTCAGATAACAACCCAGTTATGAAATAGGATTTTCTGAAATCAGTGGCCTTTCTTGACCAAATGAGACTTCTCTTATGTATTCCTATTTTGGGATTTTGTTTTTTTCCTATTAGAAGAAATCTTTCCATAACTTTTCAAATCTGGTTGCTTTTACACTTGCTATTTGAAAAAGTAGCTGCTGGGAATAATAACTGAAATAAAATTATATCAGACAAATGGTTGTTTCCAGCTAATGTGCCGGAGGAAATAATCAATAGCTGTGGTGTTGGAAAATCAAGTATGTTGACATTAATATTACTATGTTTTCTTCTTCCCACTAACATTTTAGATTGTGCCTCTACAGCACTTATTGTTTGAGGCTAGCAGTCTTATTTCAAATATGTCTTAGCAATTCAGCATTTATTATTATTTTATAGGCTGTTAATTGTTATCTCTTGCATGTAGTATATATTTTCATTAGAGTTTATGTTTATTTGCATATACATACATTTTTTTCTTCTTAGTAACAGGAGCTCCATATATTTTAATCTATTACCTGCCTCCATTTGCATATGTATATTTTTCTCTGCTCACTGATAGGCTGCCATGGCATGCTTTATAGATTTGTGCTATTTTATGGTGATGTTTACTATTAGGTAAAAATACACATTTTATTTTCTAAGTATAATTTTTATGCATTTAGTAATGCAAGATATTAATCACTAAAATGCTCTAGCATATATCTGACTGAAGTCTTTATATATCCGTACATAGCCATTGGCCATTCTAGTCTCACTGTAAGAGCCTTGCCTACTGTGACTTAGTTCTAATCACTGCTGTCCTAGGTCCTGGTATTTTCTTTAATTAAAGTAATATTGACATATATCATTTCGACTATGCTTTATGTCAAATTTATTCTATGAGTCCACTTATTTATAAAGTCCCATAAACTCAGATACTTTTGGTCTAGTGGTAAGAGCTTTCAAATTCAAAGTGGCATTATATGTCAGGATTATACCTGAATGAAGTTTATTTTAAACGTTGTTAAAAGTCTTTAAATAAAGTCTTCATGTAAAATCACAGAGATTTCCTTCTGCCCCTTCTCAGTGCTTCACCCATAGACCAAGTTCTGTCCCCTAGGATAGCCATGTCTCATTATTTTTCACAGCTCTAGGAGGAGATACTAGCTACAGTCTGTTGGTTCCTGGGCCAAAGGGAAGAGCAGATCTCTCAAGAGCATGACTAAGTCAAGGTCTGATGAGGAGACCATGCCAGCATTATCTGGCCCTTTGAAAAATCCCTGCTGTGGTTTCTAGTTCTCATGACTTTCCCTAACTCTGAATACTGTGTTTGTTTACTTCAAGTCTCTGAATTCAGACTTGTGTTTATTACACACATCATGAAGGATATGGACTATGGCGTGCTCAATACTTCCGTCGGTCTTTCTCCTTTTTTAGTCTGGTAACTTGCTTGGTTTCCCTGCATGGCTTCAAATAGTGACTTTATCATCTATATATTTCTTGATATATCAAATATAAGTAATGGCTCTTGACTGATTTTGCAATGTATAGTTAGAATTTTTCAACTTCATAGGTTATATAAAAATTGTTTTTTTTTAAGCTTAAGTTCAATAGATTGCTTTATTTTTATTTTCTAAAAAATATTTTCTGTCTTCCATCTTTTCTAGCTTTTTCTTTAGAAACTTGGTGTCTTGGACTGGAGTTTTAATCTTGTCATTTTACTTGTGCGTTGGAAGATTTCTCACTAGTACTTTCCATGTATGTCTTCTATTGTAGTTTTTATTTTAAGGATCAGTGTTTTGAGTTCTCTGTGATTTTAACATATGTATATGTATACCTAAGTGTATATATAAGCATATGTATGTGTATGTGCATATACATTTGTGTATATGTCTGTATATGTATTTGTGTATGGGTATATACATGTGCATTGCATGCATGTTTATGTGTATGCATAAGTATGTACATCGTATGATTGTGTATTGTATATGTGTATGTATGAGCATGTGTGTATGGGTGTGTATGTGTGTGTGTGTGTGTGTGTATTATCCTCTTCTGGCTTTTATTTCCCCTAAGTCTTTTTCCTCTTACTATTTAGATCTTAAAAGTTACCCTTTATTTGTTAAGTATCTTTCGATTCTTTGAGATAATGTCCCCAGTTTGTTTACTTTTATCCTGCTCTATGTTTGAACAGCTCAGGCACCTCTTCTTTGCTAATGTCTTCTGATCTAGGTCACCTCACAGGCTTCCTGTGAGTTGTGCATGGTTGCTTCTCCCAGAACCTTGCTATTTAAAAGGATGAGTATGAATCCAGTGTCTGTGGCTATGTGTGCCTGCTCCAGTCCTTCTCAAATGCTTTGTTCAGCTTCTTAAGGGGCTGTCTCCTGCAGTCCATGCCATTCCTCTTAGCACAGAAGCGTGTTGGGTCAGCTTTTCATCACTCTGCATGGTGCCCTACTCCAAGCTCTATAGAGATAGAGTCAAGTTCAAAATCAAGGCCTCTCCAAGGCTCAGTATGGGAACAAAGTGTCTCCTGCTCCCATGGAGACATCTCCTGAGCCTTTGCTCCAGATGGGTCTCAGTATGACTCTGCTAATTTCCATTTTTCAGAAATTCGGCAACTTCTGCTAATTCATGAAGGGAGGCTCATTGTTAGTGATATCCTTTGGGGATTGCTTTTCTTTGTGTAGTTTTCTTGTTATTGGGATTCTTTTTGAGAAAGTAGAAGGTAAGATTGTGGACTCCCTCTATCCTAAGAAGTTTCCTTTGAGTGTAGACAAATTCATGACTATCCCAAGAGACAGTAACTTTTAGAAATGCTGGATTTCCCACATTATTTTCCTTCTTCCTTCAGAACAAAGAATCATCATAGCCCAAGACCACTGGAGGGAACATATTTTCAATAAAAAATGAACTATTTTGTTATGGAAACTTGAACATCTCCAAAGTCAATAAATAATATGGAGTCCCCCTGTGGATGCCACCCTGCTTCAACACACATCTCTAGAACAATCTGCTCCATCTTCTATCATGCTTAGATGGTCCTTTCACTGAATCACTTTGAAGAAAATCTGAGTGATATGTTGAAAGGAAAGCCTGCAGTTTGGGAATAGATTTTTCATGCCAGAGTATGAGCTCCTTCTACTTCTCCTGTCTCCTGTGAGGTGAGTCCTTTTGCTGAGGTTAGAGCTCCTCCCATGGGTTAGGTAGGGACCAGCAAGAACACAGACAGCTAAATGTAGACTCTGCCCCTTCTCCAATTCTTATTTATGATTTTTCTGCAGGGATAAACTATCCAATTAATATAATTAATAATAAGAAGCAGCTAGAAGAATTTATCGCCTTAAAAAATATAAGCTGCCTCTTAGACTCTGGCAGCTTAACTATTATTTGATTCTCTCATTTTTCTTTTAAAAGTTTCTGGTACTGGTTGCAGGAGGGAGCAGAAAGAAGCAGGAGTCTTATGTGTCCATTGCTGGCTAACAGCTCCTTAAACAAGGGTCATAAGGAGTCCTATGAAATACAAGTACAGTTTTTATAAAAGTTTTATGAAGATAACTGATGTCTAAATACTTATATTTTTAGGTCAAGAGGAAAAAAAAGACACCTAAACACACACCCACATATCCCCACACCTCCTCCCCATTCACACATTTACACGTGTATGACTACACATGGTTCCAGTGTTGTACATAGTATATGACACATGTGTCTCAGTGTTATCAGATTTTATACAGTTTCAGTCTTCATGCTTGTAGGAACAGTTCTTATATAACATTCTTTGCAGCACACATTCACTATTTCAGTCACAGACTTTTAATTATCTATAAAATCATCTATAATATACAATCTAGAAAACACCATCAAATGTTCATCTTCATTGGTTATTAGACATGTTTAGATAGTGTACTGGATAGTGTTTTTTAAATCAATTTGACATAAGCTAAAGTCATCTGAAGGAGGGAACATCAGTTAAGAAAATGTATCCATTAGATTGGGCTGTAGTCAAGCTTGTAGGTTATCTCTTAATTAGAGATGGACTGAGGGAGAGCTCTAGTCCATTGTGGGTGAGGCTATTCTGGGGCTGGTGGTCTTGGGTTCTATAAGAAAGCAGGCTGAACAAGCCATGTGGGTTGGGGGGGCAGTAAGTAATGCCCTTTCATGGCCTCTGTATTAGCTCCCATTTCCAGGTTCCTTCCCTGTTTGAGCTCCTGTCTTAACTTCCTTGGATGATGAACAGTGCTATGGACGTGTAGGCCAAATGAAGCACCTTTCTTTCCTAACTTCCTTTTTTAGCAATGGTGTATTAGCAATAGAAACCCTAACTAAAACAAGTAGATATGTCAAAATTCAAAACTGACGTTTTGCTCCTGCGGACTAGGTAGTAATCAGCAATTGTACAGACATCTAAAAGCAGATTCTGTTCCCATCACTCACATCTGATCTATGTGGGATAAACGATTCAACTAATATCACCTCCTGCTCCTGGCTTCACAGGTCACTGGTAGAGCTGTCTACTCCTTGGATGAGTAAATGTTGGCTATGAACTTCACTCACCATATGTGTTCCTGAGGTCTGTGCTTATTCTTTTGCCTCTCACTCATAGAATTTAATATTTATGCCCGCTTCCATAGCTCTCCTCCATGGACTGATGGAGGACCTCCCTGTGTGGTCAGCTCTGTCTCTGTGATTAAGCTCCTCAGAACTCCATTTTGACAGTCACAGTTCTGACTAACAACCAACCTCCTGCCCCATTCCTTGTCATATATGAAAGGAGTCTGAATGCTTTTGTCTGGTACTTCTGCCTCTCCACAGTGTTCCATCACTCTCTCTAGGGCACATCTCACTTTACCCCCTTTGGTTTTTCTGTCATGCATCATTTCCATTGAAAATGAACCCCATAATTTCAGTCATACCAATTAAAAAATGGTATTTTCTGCTACCTCAGTTTAGCTACCTTTTTTTTTCTTTACCTCCTTAGAGCAGACTTGTCTGTAGCTTATTCTTCAAGATCTCCTCAAAAAAACCCTTTATTTGGCCTCTTGGTTTTTCTGATTTTGACCTTTGAGGGAACCTGAGCTTCATTTGTACATGCTCAGAGTATTTGTTTTATTCAGGCATTACCTTGATGTTTTGTCAGAAGATGTAAAATTCCAAAGAATGGAAAGCAGCTCTCCATTTTTAGAGTCAAAAATATCCTTATGTTTTTGTATCTTCCCCAATGTGGTACCCACTAAGGATGGTTGAGTAACTCACACTTGGTGTTCACTGGTAAATGAGAAGTTGAGATCTATAAATATTTCACTCTTTTCTTCTACATCAACTCTCCAAGTCCCAGATATGCACTTTATAATGCCAATCATTGGCTAGCCATCCAGCTTCTCTCTATTTTCTGTACATGATGTATTTATGATGTGTGAGGCTCATGACTAGCATGGAGACTTACTGACCCAACACGATATGTTTTTAGACTCAAATTCCTATAATTGACCCTTGGGTTTCTGTTCACACATTATTAATCTGGATAGGTACACTGTGTGGAAATCTAGCTCTGGCTATGAGAAAAACACTGAAACTTCTGAAATGCTATGCTTAATTTGAAGTTGTATTAGTTTCTTTACATTGTAAAATAAAGGTGCTAACCAAATTTCTTAACCTCTCTCTAATTCTTGCCTTCCTCATCTATGAAATGAGGATAATTACTCATTAAATATTTTATAATTATTAGATAATTATCTAATTTATAGGTTTGGTACGCGTGTTAGATGATTTAATGGGAATCAATGAGAACAGTGGTGGCATACTGGATGCAAGCAGAAAGTCAGTATTGACTTACACTGTCAAAGGGGAGGCAGGGGAATAGCACCTACTTGTGAGTTACTCAGTCCTGAGCAAAAACTTAATACTCCATGTGATCTGGGGCGGAAACCACCACGCCCATAGTGTTTGAAGACTTTCAGGCTTCAAAGATCAACTTACAGTATGTCCTAGAAGACGTGTGGGATCTGAGCCATGTTCATATTCCTGGCCACTGTGCTGTATTTCTGCTACTTCTGAATTGCTTTAGTGTCTCTTCAGGCTTTCGTGCATATTCTGTGTATAACATTTATCCAGCATTATTGTTATTTTTTTCAGGATTATCTTTCCTGATATCCACTTATCTTAAAATTTTAGTTATTTTTCATAACACTTATTTGGATACTATTCTTTCTTTTCTCTCAACTCCTCTCAGATTTTCCTCTTTCCTACTCACTCAATTTTATGTTTTTACTCTTTACTTTTCCCGCTCTCTCAAAAAACAGGAAAAACAACAAAAAAAAAATAAAACAATCAATATGACAGAAGAAAAGGGGGAAAAAATGTAGTAGGAGGTTTCTGGCCCAGACTTTCAGGCCTAACCTCAAGGTTTAGGACCCACAGACCCACAGTCCTGCAGAGACACACAGATGCATACGATAGTTTTAGGCTGATCGGCATAAGGCCCAGGCATATAATTTGCTAACTCTTTACCCTTAAACTAACCCATGACTCTTATCCTGTTCAGCCATGCAGCTCGGTACCTTTTCTCACTGCAGCCTGGTTGTCCTCTGCTTCTTCCGGCTTCTCTCTGGCGTTCTGCTCTGTGCTTCCTGGTCTCAGAGTTTTCTTAGTCTGGTAGCCCCGCCCACACTTTCTGTCTGCCTTTGACCAATCAGCACTTTTTATTAAACCAGTGGGTGGGATAATTATTTACAATGAAACAACACAATCTTCCACAAAAAACCCCCAAACCTCACCCATCGCCACCACCACCTAAAACAAAAGCACAAGCATAAATCATGGACTCTGTTTTGCATTGGCCAGCAACTCCTGGACATGGAACTGCTCTGGAAGGAATGTAATCAGTGACATTTCACTGGTGAAAGGTTGACTTTACATTTGCCAGCAGGTATCAACTGCAACTAGCTTCTTGGTTATGGGTGGACTTTATATTTATTTTGCCTTCTCAGAGATGGGATGTTGTCTTGTTTGAACCTGTGCAGGACTTGTGCACACTGCCAGTCTTTGTTATTTCATATGTGTATCAGCCCTGCTATGTTAGAAAGATGTTGTTTTTTGGAGTCATATACAACCTCTGGCTATTTAAATATTACTGCCTCCTTTTCAGCAAAGATCTCTGAGCTTGGAGTTGTAAGGTGTGTCAACAACATCTCATTCAGAGCTGAGTGCTTAAAAAGTCTCTTTATATTGTCTAGTTATGGGTCTCCATGTTAACTACTAGCTACCATAAGAAGTTTCTCTGATGAAAGTTTCATGATGTCTGGATCTATGATTATAGTAACATGTCATTAAAATTCATTTTATTACTATGGTCCTTTAGTAGAATTATAGTATAACATTTTCCCTTAGAGCTCTTGACCTACCTAGTATATATATGTATATGTATATATACATATATATATATATATATATATATATCACTTTAGCAGTGTCATGTATGGGTTCTATCTCATGGAGTGGGTTTTTTAATCCAATAAAACAGTGGTTGGTTATTCCCATAACATTTATGCTACTATCACAGTAGTACACCTTGCAGAAAGACCACTGCTGTGGGACTATGCTTTTGTACTGTAAACATTGGTTTGATAAAACACTGATTGGTCAAATAGCTACACAGGAAGTAGAGGCAGAGTAAACAGACAAAGAGAATTGTAGGAAGCAGAAGAACAGAGCAGCAGATGGCAGAGAGACACAGAGGAAGCAGGATGTGAATGCTGCACTAAGCAAAAAGATACCAAGCTACATGGCTAGACATATATAGACTTACAGGTTAACTTAAAGTATAAGAGTTAGCAAGTTATAAGCTTGAGCCATAGATCAATCAGTTTATAGTTAATATAAACCTCTGTGTGTTTATTTGGGACAGAGTGGCTGCAACATCAGCTGAGTGGGACACAGAAACTTCAGACTACAGGTCCCTATTGTAGGCCAAGGATTATTAGTTAGATGAAGTATTCTCCTTTGGTAGTGTAAAAAAATACCTTCTAGCACCAAGAATGCTAATCAGGACGAGTAAAACTTTTAGTTGGGCACCAGCTTGCTTTATCCTTGTGTGGTGACATAAATAAGGGCCTTACCATCAAATCCTATAGAGTAACAAATAGCCTTACACAGTAAATCATTTTTGGCCTGTCCAGCCTGTGGTTCAGACCCGCAGACCCGCAGTCCTACAGAAACACACAGAGGCTTATATTGATTACACTCTGCTTACTGATTGACCTAGGGCCCAGGCATATAACTTGATAACTCTTTACTCTTAATCTAATCCATGATTGTTATCTTGTTCAGACATGCGGCTTGGTACCTTTTATCAGAGCAGCAAATCAACTTCTTTCTTCTGCATCTTCTGGCATCTCACCATGGTGTCTTTTTGGCGTCTCTCTAGCATCTCTGCTCTTCCTGTTCCCAGAGTTTTCTTAGTCTGGTAGTCCTGCCCACACTTCCTGTCTGCCTCTGACCACTCACCTTTTTATTAAACCAGTAGGAGGGACAAATATTTACAATGTTCCAGATCATACTCCTACAGCAAGTCTGTGTTGTTTTGGGGAGGGGGTTCTATAGGACCCACTTGGCCAATGACTCAACAAGATGTAATCTATTATTGGCAATGGAGGTGTTACTTGGTGACAGAAGATAGGGCATTGTCTCCCCCATTATATGATGACTTCATTTAAATTCTTTTCACATTAAGTATATATTTTAGGAATTTTCTACACTAGCAGGTTTCTACTTTTCAAAGGCCCTTAGTATTATTATCCTCCATATTTCCTTCTTTACAACATTCTTCTATCCACTTCCTCATTTCATCCTAATCTAGTTTTCCTTTATAACATTATATTCTATTTCCCCTTCATTGGAAAAGTCCTTCTCCTTAGCCCATTACTAGCTACCTAAATTCTGTGATTATTTATATGATACACACATATTTAATGCTTAAAGCCGACATTCACATGTAAGTGAGAACATGCAATTTTTGTCTTTTTGTGTCTGGGTTACATCACTCAGGATGGCTGTTACTATCTTTCCTTGTTATGGTGGTTTGTGAGAAAATGACCCCCAAAGGCAGTAGCACTATTAGGAGGTGTGGCCCTGGAGGACTGTGTCACTGTGGGGGTGGGCTTTGAGGTCTCTTTTGCTCAAGCTTTTCTCAGTATGTCAGTCAACTTTCTGTTACCTACAAGATATAATACTCTCAGCTCCAGCACCATGTCAGCCTGTTTGCCCCTTGCCCCCCATCATGATGATAATGGACGGAACTCTGAAACTGTAAGTGAGCTATCCCAATTAAATGTTTTCTTTAAAAGAGTTTCCATGGTCATGGTGTCTCTTCACACCAATAAAAACTCAAACTATGACATCTATTTACACACAAATTTCAAATTTTCATTTTCCTTAACAATTAAATACTATTCCATTGTATAAATGTACCACATTTTAATTATTTATCAGTTGATGAGCTGCAATGAACATGAATCACCACATATCTGTGGTAAGATGTGAATCCTTTGAGTTTATACCCCAGAGTAGTATACATGAATCCTGTGGTAGATCAATTTTCAGCTTTTTTATACTGATATCTATAGGGAATATACTAATTTGCTCTCACATCAGCAATGACTGTATGTCCCTCCCCATTCCCCATCAATATTTATGTTTTGTTGTTATTGGTTTTATTCAGACTGGGGTAAAATAAAATCTCAAAGTAGTTTTAACTTTTATTTACCTGATGATGTCACTTAAATACGTTAAATATTTTAGAAGATTTTTGTAGCCAGTTTTGTTTTAAGTTTTGAGAATTTTTTAAGTTCTTCGTCACATTTTAAAATTTAGTTATTTGTTTTTCTGATGTTCAGGGTTTTCTTTTTAGGTCTTTATATATTCTAGATATATCAATGAGTAGTTGGTGTAAGTATTTTTCACCTTCTGTAGGGTGACACTTTGCTTGAATTATAGTGTCCTTTTATGTACAGAAACCTCTTAGCTTTCCGAAGACCCATATATTAATGAGTCTTAATGCTTGGTGTCTTGTTCAGAAAGTCCTTTCCTATGCCAATGAATTCAAGCCCATTCCCAATTTTCTTTTCTGTCAGCTTCAGGGTATCTGGTCTTTGATCCATTTGCAGTTGAATTTTGCTCAGGATGAAAGATATTCATCTGTTTTCAGTCTTTTACATGTAGCCACTTACTTCTAACAACATGTATTTGAAGATGGTGTTTTTCCTTCAGTGTTTACTTTTGGCTTCTTTGTCAAAAACTGGGTGTCTAAAAGGTGTGTGACATTGTGTTTAGATCTTTTATTCTAGTCCATTGACAAACACGTTTGTTTTTATACCAATGCATTCTGTCTTTATTACTAAACTTTGTATTATAATTGAAATCTGGGGTGATAATACCCCCAACACTTCTTCTATTGTTCAGGATTGTTTTAGCTCTCCTGAGCTTTTTGTTTTCATATGAAGGAATTTTTTTTTTTAATTTCTGCATTATCAGTCTTACCAATCCATACGCATTGGAGATATTCCAATCTTCTGAAGTCTTCTGCAGTTTCTTTATTCAAGTGTCTTCAGATCTTTATCATATAAGTCTTTAATTGCCTGATTAGTGTTATCTCAAAGTATTTTTGAGACTATTGTAAAAGGTATTGTTTCCCTAAATTTTTTCTTATTATGGTTGTCATTTGTTTACTGAAAAGCTACAACTGTGTCTCTATGTGTGTGCATGAGTGTGTGCTTGTTAGTTTTGTATCCTGATACTTAGCTGTAAAAATTCCTGATGGAATCCTTAAGGTCTTTCATGGATACAGTGATACCATCTGGAGATAAGAATACTTTTACTTCTTTCTTTCCTTTATGAATTTCCTTGATCTCCTTAAGTTATCTTATTGGTCTAACTAAGAATTCAAATAATTTATTTAATATGTATGAAAAGAGTGGATATCCTTTATTTGTTCCTGATTTTAGGTGAAATGCTTTGGGGTTTTCTATATTTATGATAATATTGGTTGTGGGCTTAGTATAGATGGACTTTATTATGTTGAGGTATACCCCTTATATCCTTGATCTGTACAATACTTGTCATAAAAGAATGTTGGATTTTTTCCCAAAGGCTTTTTCTGCATCTGATGGTATTTAAGTCTGTTTATTACTGGATAAATGGATACATTTACCAATTTATGTTGCTTAATATTTTCTGCATTACTGAGATGAAACTTGATCATAGTGGAAAATCTTTATGTGTTCTTGTATTTGGTTTGCAGGTATTTATTGAGAATTTTTGCATGTATGTGCATAAAAAATATTTGTCTGTAATTTTATTTCTCTGTTGTATCATTGTGTGGTTTAGCTATCAAAACAATAATGGCTTTATAAAAATAATCAAGAAAATGTCCCCTCAATTTTTGTTTTATAGAATAAATTTGAGAAGTATTAGAAAGTATTGGAATGAATTTGTCTCTGAAAGTTTAATAGAAATTTATGATGAATCAATACAACCCTAGACTTCTTTTTTTGGGGGGGGGGCTTTTTCAGTACTGTTTATATTTCACTAGGAGATATGTTTTCTATTTAAATTGTGTATTTCATCTTCATTTAATTTTAAGAGTATATATAAAGAAATTAATTATTTTTAAAAAATGGTTTTCCAGTTTAGTAGGATACAGATTCTTAAATTATATCCTTATGAGTGTTTGATTTTTTTTTTTTTTTTTGGTATTTCTTGTAATGTTCATCTGTTCAACTCCAATTTTACCAACTTTGATCTTCTCTGTCTTTCACTAGTTTGGATAAAGGTTTATCAATCTTGTTGATATTCTCAAAGAACCAAGTCTTGATTCTTCGTAAATTTTTTGTTTGTTTCTATTTCATTGATTTTTAGGCCTAAGTTTGATATTTCTTCCTGGATGCTCTTTTTGGGTATTATTTCTCTAGTGCTCTCAATTTTGTCATTAGGTTATTCATATGAAATTTCTGTTTATTTTTTCTTTTAATGTAGGCACTTAGTACTATGACCTTACTTCTTTGAACTGCATTATCTTTAGCATTCAATTCTAAAACGTTTTAAATTTTCTTCTTGGTTTCCATCTTGACCCGTTTTTTATTCAGTAGTGAGTTGTTCAGTTTCCAGGAGTTTGTATACATTTTACCATTTCTGATGTTGTTGGTAAAAATGATAGCCAGGCAGGATACAGGTTGTTATTTCATTAAAAAACAAAACAAAACTATTTTTGAGACTTGCTTTGTGTCCCAATATGTGGCAAATTTTGGAGAAAGTTCCGTGTACTGCTGAGACAAAAGAACGTTCTTTAATGTTTGGATGGATGTCCTATAGCTGTTAGATCCATTTGATTTATGATATGATTTACCTTCACCAGTTCTTTGTTTATTTTTCTGTCTTGATGATCTTATTCCTGCAAGAGTAGGGCCCAGTATCAGTGTGTTCTATATTGTTCAGCCTCACATATGATCCATATGTCATTTTAGTTGTAGTTGTGATTCTTTTATATACTTGAGAATCCTTGTATTTGATTAAACATTTAGAATTATAATAGCCTCTTGATGGATTATTTTTCTTTAATGAGTATTTAGTGCCTTTCCATCTCTTCTGATTAGGTTTGGCTAGAAGTCTATTTTGCTGGATATCAAAATAGGTACACAGGTTTGACTCTTGGGTCCATTTGATTGGAATACCTTTTTGCATTCTTTTGTACTCAGGTGGTATCTATCCTTGGTGATGAGGTATGTTTCTTGGTTGCAGCAAAAAAAATGGATCCTATTTTCTAATACAATTTATTATTCTGTCATTTGTTGTGTAATTGAGAGCATTAATGTTGAGGGTCATAAATAGGGAGTGTTTATTAATGCCTGTGATTTTTCTGTTGTGGTGTGAGGGTTTCTCCACCCTCCACCTTTTGACTAACTGCTCTGGTATTACTTATGTCTTCTGTACTCTTTAGTATAATTATCTGTTTTTACAGTTTTCCTTCAGTTTATTGCAGTGATTCTCAACCTTTCTCATGTTGTGTGTGCCCCTTTAATAAGTTCTTCATTTTGTTGTAACCCTTGATCATAAAATTATTTTATTTCTACTTCATAACTGTAATGTTGCTACTTTCATGAATTACATTTGTAAAAATCTGGTTTGTTGGCTCTCTGATGTGTGACCCCTGAGAACCACTATTCTAGCCTTATGAAAAGCTATATTGGTTGGTAAAAATTGCTTAAATTTATTTTATTGTGACATGTTTATCTTTCTCCATTGATTATAATTAGTAGGTTTGCTGGATAAAGTAAAGCAGGTTGGAATCTGTAGTCTCTGAGATCTTACAGGACATTTGTCTAGGCCTTTTTATCTTTTAGAGTCTGTACTGGAAATTTGGGTGTAATTTATAGGTACTTTATCGCTTGTAGAATTTAATATCCTTTCTTTGTTCTGCTCATTTAGTGTTGTGAATTTTATGTGTCACGAGGAGTTTCTTTTCTGGTCCTTTCTATTTGGTGTCCTGTACGCATGTTAATACCTGATAGCCCTTTCCTTCTTTGGGTTGAGGAGATTTTCTTCTATGATTTTGTTGACAGTATTTTTTTTTTTTTTTTGCTTTTGGTCTGGGTTTTTCTCCTTCTATACCTATTTCTAATTGGCTTAGTTTTATAGTGTTCCAGATTTTCTGGATGTTTTATGCTTAGACTTTTTAAAAAAATTTAACATTTCTTTTTGACTGAGCTATCCATTTTTTTCTACTTTGTCTTCAAGACTTGATATTTTCTTTTGTGTCTTTTAAACTGTTGCTAAAGATTACCTCTGAGGATTTTTTGTTTAACATCCAAAATTTTTCGTTTTCAGTTTTTTTTTTTAGTGATTATATTTCTTTTTTAAATTCTACTTTCATATGCTAAATTATTTCCATCGTTTCATTAAGCTGTTTGTGTTCTCATTGTTCTTATCAAAGCACTTATTCATGTTATTTTTACAGTCTTTGAACATATGTATAATTAATGTTTTGATGTCTTTGTCTATACTTAGGCTAAACTGCATATCTCCAGGTCAATAGAGTTGACAGCTTCTGGAGGAGGCAAATATCTTGGTTGTTCATATGTCAGTTTTTGCATTGGGATACAATCATCTGGAGTTATGATGTTTGAAGTTCTTCTTGGTATAGATATCTGGGCTTGTCATTGTTTGGTGGGTGTTCCATTCTTTGGTTGCTTTTTCCCAGTCTAGATCTTAGATAAGTGACATAGATGTGGGACCCTTGAATCTTAGTCTAGTGTGTTGTAGGTGGGGTTCCTGTAAGAGAGCTACTCTGCATGCTGTCAGAAATTAATAAAGGAATAGAGATGAACTATAATGAAAGGCTAAGTAGAATATAGAGGAAGAACCTGGGGGAACCTGAGTCTGCTAAAGGTTTAATGCCTAGGGGATGGATGGGCATTGAGAGGAGGGGCTCCTGTTCACCCTTGCAGCAGGACTAAGACTATAGTCTGGAGACACCTAAAAGGAGGACAGGAAGGATGGAGATCCCATACCTGAGTTTAGGCCTATTGTGGCAGCTTTAAGTCCTTAGTAGAAAGAGGTTCTGTGGGCCAATAGAGTCACAAAGGGCTAGAGATGGGCTTGAAGGAAATGATGAAAGGGGCCACCAAGAAGAGCTAGGCAGACCCCCGAGTTCACATTAAGAAGCCAAGTTCCTAAGGTATGGGGATGGACTTTGGTAGAAATGTCTTTATTCCTCAAATTATATGCATTTCCTATAAATTGTTTTTCTCAAGAAAGATTCAAAAATATTGAATAGTGAAGCATGAGGATCAGTCATAGGATCTTATGATAGTGATAGCAGTGACATCCTGGGGCTTCATGGTATCTTTTCTCTAGTTTCTTGGCTTTAACAAACGTTTCCTGGTCTATCCTGAGAGGGCAAAGGTGCTAGGTAAATATGGAGTAGTCCCTTGGAAGTCAGAACAGTAGTTATTTTGTAAGGTAGTCTGAACTATGGTAGTTTTTATCTGCAATAATCTGTCTTGATTATGATTCTTCATGCTATCTACACTGTATGTGGTTTCTGGCTCAGATTTTCCAGTCTAGTCTTGTATCCAAGACTTTCAGACCCACAGTCCCATAGTCCCACTGAAACACACAGATGTTTGTGTTAATTGTTCACTGACTGACCTAGGACCCAGGCATATAACTTGCTAGCTCTTGCTCTTAAACTAATCCATGATTCTAATCTCTTAAACTAACCCATGATTCTTATCCTGTTCAGCCATGTGGCTGGGTATCTTTTTTCAGAGCTGCATAGTTGTCCTTTGAATCTTCTGGCATCTCTGCTCTGTTCTTCCTGTTCCCAGAGTTTTCTTAGTCTGGAAGCCCCGCCCATACTTCCTATCTGCCTTTGGCCAATCAGTGTTTTTATTAAACTAGTAGGCGGGTCAATTATTTACATTGTGACATAATCCCCCTACATATCCTCTTTTCCCTTTTTAAAACAAGAACCCCAAATCTAATTTCCTTCGCATATTTTTTCCACTATTATCTATAACAACTTGTAGCCAACACTGTAAACAAAGACAAATATCCATAATCCATTTTTTGGGGAATATGGGCATTGTTCTCTATGCTACTTCCTGCTGAATGTGGGTGCTGGCAATCCCATGGGGACCCAAGGAAAAAATTAGGATTATAGACAAGTCCAAAGTGAAATAGTCTCTAAGGCTGGGTCATCTCACCTAGTCTCCTTGCAGTAGTTTTGGATACAGAGCTCAGAGGAAACTTCAACAGAGGTGCTCTGAAATGCTGAATCATCTGAGCTATCTGTTTTCATTGGTGACTTTTCAGGGGGTCTTCCTCTATCAAACTTTATTTTCTCTAACCAGGAATAAATCCATAACCTTTCATTTTCTATGGAAATAAAAAGAAAATCTCTTCTCCAAAGTAGCATAACTTTTGATTTTAATTTTAAAGTCAACTCATTTATAAAATAAACAGGTTGAATCCAATCCAGGAGCATTTGTAATCAAATGGCTTTTAGCAACCTTTACTACTTCATTTTAGTCAAAAATTTAAAGGTAAGGCAATAGCATACAGTATTCAGACACGCTTTGTATTTTCCATCTTTATGTGGCTTATTATTTTTCTTTACTCTATTTTTTAGAGACTTTATTCTTTTCCCTTTTTCTTTTCTCTCTCAATAACTAACCCATGATTCTTATCTGGTTCAACCATGGGGCTCGGTACCTTTTCTCAGAGTAGCATAGTTATCATCTGTGTCTTCTGGCTTGTCTGGCATCTCTGTGGCATTTCTGCTCTGTTCTTCCTGTTCCCAGATCTTTCTTAGTCTGGTAGCTCTGCCCACACTTCTTGTCTGCCTTTGGCCAATCAGTATTTTTTTTTTAATTAAACTAGTAGGTGAGACAATTATTTACAATGTGATATAATTCCTCCTAGAGGCCCCTATCACATAATTCTGGTGGTCTGTTTCCTTACGGCTATTTCTTGTCAAACTTCAAGTCTTTAACAATATATTTGGCTACTGCATGCCGTTAAGATGCTGCTAGAGTCTCTTTAGGTTTATTTTCCTTTGGCCTTTCTACCTATTAAGTATTCTCCCACTCTTTCTAAATCGTACTTCCTCAACACAAACCTTCTCTCTCCTTCACATTCCCATGCCTCTCTATTCTCCATCTATTCAGCCTTGTGCATTTAAAATTAGCATCATCATCATGAAATTGATGAAGATGTCTATATTCTGAGGACATTGAACCTTGACTCAAATGGGAACTCCAAACTTGAAATTGTCAGGCACTGTAGCTTTTGCTGGAAGAAAAATTTTCAGGACAAAGTGGATATTTTGCTCCTTCTCAAGGAGCACTTGTAAAACCTTGCTACAGCATTGACTCCACTTACACGGTAATGTCAAACAATCTGTGGCCTACTATGATTATATGGGGAAGACAAAAACTTCCATCATCGTTATCAGTTCTCATACATCTGCCTGCAGTAAGACAATGACCTTTTCAGGTGTTAAAATGGGACATTAGCCAAAGTAAGAAGAGTTCAGGAGAGAAAAGGTCAGTTGAAACCAACAGCTTTTTACTTATAAGGTCCCTGGATAAGTGGAGATAGTCTCAGTAATTGTGTGTCCCTCTCCAGTCTACTACTGACCAAACTGCAGCCTACTTAGGCAGACTGTGGTGAAAGAACAAATACTAGCTTAATAATAATAATAATTAATAATAATACTGACGCTAACTACTGACAGAGCTATACTTGGCTTAGACTTGTGCACATGGACGAATGAAAACAAGTAATGTTTCCTTTGTTTTTAATGGATGTTAACAAAGCTGAGCAAGGCAGTCGATCTGTTGTGTACTGTGAAATTGAAAATCATTGTGAAGAGTGAAGGGCGAACAAAAATATGTATCCTACACATTTAGAATCTGATGAGCACATTACACCTTGAGAAGGTTCCATTTTAACATGCACAATTATTTTTAGAGAATTTGGTCTGGGTCTTGAAACAAAGGTGTCAAATACAAAGTCAATGGAGTTCATTTTCTTTTGTTTTCTAAAATTCTTCCATTTTGAGCAGAATTTCTAATTAATCTTATTTTTTCTTATAATTGAGGGCATGTTTCTTAAAACCATGATTTATGATTTTGTAATTTCTTCTTAGGAGGACAAAACTCTAGGCAAAACACCACCAACTTATAAGAAATCTTTATTTGCTTTTATATTAAGAAATAGGCTTAGAATCTAAATATCATAGAATCTGATACATTATTATGCACACAATAATTCACTACAATATAGAATTTATTCAAAAATTTAAAAAAAATACAACTGTCAGCAGGTTAGTTGAAATTCATATGACCTCTGTGGGCTTTTACTAGATGCTACATCTAGGGTGAGATTGCCTATCTATTAACCATGAGAATTTATCTAAATAAAATCTAAGACAAGCAGGTACTGAACATTTTCCTTCTTTTAACTAGCTCTTACTTTTTCTGGACTTTTCAAAGAGACATTCACAGAAAATAAGGAGAATGTAGCCCCCATTTTTTTTCTAACCCACAGCATCCTCTCTTGATAATTTCAACCACCAGCCCATGTGCCTTATATCTGAGCCTTCCTTATTCCCTAGTCTGAAAGAAGGACTAGGTTTTGCTCTTTGGTAATTAATTTAGAATAGTTTCCTTTGAAGGCATTTAAACTTGGGAAAATATAGAAAAACATTCTGAAAACAAAGTGGCACTTTCCAAGCCATTTTCCCCAACACTATCATCTTTTTTACTTTTGCATTTTGGTGACAAAGTTCCTGACATAAATACCCGAAGGGAAAAATGATTGGTTTTGGCTCACGTGGGTGCCTAGCTCTATTACTTTGGGTCTGAGGTGAAGCTGGATGTCATGCTGGTGGGAGTTTTTTCTGTACATTGTACATCAGAATAGGAGGCTGTTTGCCCCAGGACAGACATGAAACAAAGAGAAAGGACATTTGTCCAAGGACCCTTCTTTAGTGACTTCCTCCAGCATGCTCCAACTTCCTAATTATTCCAGAACTGCCAGAGAGAGCACTACTAGCTTGAACTAGGTCCCCAACACATGAGCCTTTTGGGAAGACACCCCTTTACCAACTAGACTCATTTTATTATTTGGCACAGATTGTGACCTTTATGATTTTTAAATGCTGTATTCAGTGTAATATTGTCTGTCCCACAAAGCAATGTCAGTCTACAAACTGTTTCCTGCCCTTAATGTGATATGTGAATAAAATAAAATAAAATCAGAGACTTTAGAGGGAGAATTTGTCAGTTTCATATTTTTTAAACCTAATAATAAAAATGTAATTTTATATCTTAGATGAATTTGATGTTTTTACTTTGACTTTTTTAGTAAATCAATGTTATTACATTTTACTAAGATGATATTCTTTTGTGAGTTGGAGAGAAAAATAAAGAAGAATCCTTTATCATTGATAAATACTAATGGATATGATTGTTGTCTAGATAATCACAATGCATGATATATAATAAACTAAAGATATTGAGAAACCACACAGTGGAGACACACCCAGTATCTACTTCCATAATTAGAATCTTCCAGAAAGAGGTCATTTTAAGTTTTAAAAGATTTATTAACACTTTTTTTCTTTTATGTTAGGTCTATTAATAGCTTATACAACTAATGCTTTATCAAATACATTTTAGGACACTTTGAATTGTGTGTAGTAAAGCTGATAAAACATTTTTTAAAAGAGAACAGCAATTCATTTTGTATTTAAAAATCTTATCCAAAATAAAAGGCTTGGCAGTAAAACTTATACCTAGCATTTATGGCATCCTGGTTTTAAGCTCCAGTCTCACAAACAAAACATGCCTAAAATAAAAAAAAAAAAATAATAATACCAATCAACCAAGCATCTCCTTCACACAGTCCTCCAAAAATCAGTAAGTACCTGCCCTGCATATACATCATGTCATATTGTATGTTCAGGAATGTATGCTTTAACTACTTAACTGTAATGTATAAAGCAGAGGGATATACACACCATCAAGACACTCTAGAGGGCCAGCCAAAAGACAGAGGAAATCACTTGACATTAGATGAAGGAACAAGAGATGACAGTGTAAGGGGAGAAAGATTTCAACACTGTGTGTTGTTATTTTTTTTTTCCATATAAAAAACAGGACACTGTGTTGGGTCATTGATCTTGTTGTGAAGTCCCATCATGTTCAGAACTAGTTTCTGTTGGCCACAATTGAGTGCTATTCAAAAGACTTCAAAACTGACTCTGAAGGTTTTCGTTTAGGATGCCTGACCGCTGATTTCCTGAATTAATTGCACATAGGAATCCAAATTCTTGGGTTCCTAGTGATATTTGGGTTTCACTTTCCTTCTTAAATGACAAAATATTTGAACAGTCTTAAACTGAGACTACAACTAAGAAACCAAGAGAATGTAGTTAATTTTCTCAGGCTCTGAATTTGAAAGTAAAGCTGCAGTAAAGTGGCATCGTACAAAGAAACTTCCTAAGGGTCGTGGGCAGCAAATTGTCCCATAGGATGTCATTTTGGGGGAAAGTTTTAGGGTTCTGGGATTCTATGTCTGTCTGTCTGTCTGTCTGTCTGTCTGTCTGTCTGTCTCTCTCTCTCTCTCTCTCTCTCTCTCTCTTTCTCTCTGTGTGTGTATGTTTGTGCTTGTGGTACATATGCATGTGTGCACACCTGTGGAGGCCATAGGTCAGTATTGGGTGTAGTTCCTCCTCAGGTACCATCTACCTTGTTTTGATACAGGAGCCCTCACCGACCTTTCCAAGAGGGCTAGGCTTCTAACCAGAGTCTTTTTGTCTCTACCTTTCCAGCCCTGAGACTATAGACGTGTACCATCATGCCCAGATTTTTATTTCTAGTGATTGACCTCCTTTGCTTGCAAGGCAAATTCTTTACACAGCAGACTATCTGTACAGCTCTCTTAGTAGATTGTAACTGTTGAAAACTTAATCTTATAACTGCTTCATAAATGATCATATATGTTTCATACCAACCCCAATAGTCCCAGTGTAAAATTAAACTAGTGAAGGCATAGTAGTGAAAAGTGCACAGGCTAAATGCTGGTTTCCTATGGTCAAACTCTGCACTCTTCTTTACTGGTATAACTTTGACCAAATTACTTGGATGTTTCCATCCTGTGTTGAGAGTGGAAGAGATAATACAGTGTTTACAGAAATGTGGTAGAGAGTGAGTAACTAATGATCAGTTTTTTTGTAATTTATGTTGATAGACACATGTCAGGTAGACTATGCTTTCAAATTGACATGATTATTTTATATTACCTTGTGGGCAAACTACAGAGGAAGCCAGATTATTAGGCTTTGAAAGAGTTACTCCCGCACTAATGAATTGTAGCACTAGGCTATGACAACATGATGTCTTTTGTCAGATTCATGCTTGCAGCTGGCTAACAGCTTCCAATAGCTCATGGGCCAGAGTTGCTGGCCTGAGAGATAGTCTGCTTCTTCCTGGTGATTCATGCTTATGACTGCATGCTAATGAAAGGTAATAAAGGACTCTGTGCTCTGGTCTTAGAGTGTCAGTCTTAGATAGGTGAATACCGTAATTTCTTGCTCACAGAGATCACCTCACTGCTATTCTACTGTATGCATCTATCCTTCCATGCAGGTTTATGAATTGAGCAGCAATGTCTGAGACTCCCATTGACAACCAATCCACACTTAAATGAATAGGTTGTTTAAGGTGAAGATTGGCAGAAATAAAACCACAATTTCAGAAATGAGATGGATCTTACTGAGTACTATTAAAATTCTACAGTAGCCTATTGAATTGTAGCCTTAATATTTATTCAAATTATCAAGTGTCCTCTTTTATCAATCTGATCAACTTTATGAACTAGGAGCTTAACCTTAAAGAAAATTATGTCCACCCCCCCCCCCCCAAGTATCAGAATAATCACAAACATCTTGATTCTCTTTTTACTGTGGTTCTCATCCATGTCCCAGGCTGTTAAATAACAGTTCTTTAAGAGTTCATCTAGCCACTGGTGAAAGGCAACAACAAAGTCTTCTATTTATAACGAGTAAAGAAGATCAAGTGGTTTTTGGATTGCTTTTGTTTTACTGTTATAAGTTAATGTTCGTGATTAGCTGCAAGGTGACATTGAAAAAGTGGGGGATTCATTTGTGTCTGGGTGATGGTAGAAGAAATTATTAAGAAGGTGGATGTTCCAATTCTTTATTATCCTCACTTTATATAGCAGAGAAATTTTGTGCATCATTCATTTCCCTGAATTTTAAGATCAGAGTATATAAAATAAACTTTTAATTAGCAATCTAGTGAAGAATACAGACTCATGTTTAGATATGATATGATATTTTTTCTCACTTCTGGGGCCTTTTAAAAATAATCTCCATCATTTCAACTTGGCAATGAACCTCCAGCTTCCCATTCAAAATTAACTTATAGTTTTCATTAAGTGAAGTCTAGACTGCCTGAGTCTTCCCCCAGTTTCAGAGCATAAATGATTTGACTTCCTCTGTATCCAAAACTTCTTCCTAAAGACAAAAAGTGGGAGTTACAAACAATTGCTTTCAAAGCTTCCACAGGGTAAGTACAGTGTTCAATAACTTCATCAAATAGGGTATAAATTTTATGGTGCAAATGCCAGGCTTCACAGGTCGGTGAGCTTTTTCAAATAGTACACAGGCTGCTTATATCAAATTTGTACAAAAGAATTGATTTTGGTGGTTGGAATAATGCCATTTCAGTCTTGCTGCAAGCTTTCCAGAAATAATGGTGCTATATTAGGAGATAAATTATATATAGATTACTGTTTTTAAGTATTATTCAGAATGTTAACAACTAATATAATGGGCTTTCTATTGCAATCCTAAATAGCAAGTGTCAACCTGATTTTTACAGTTCTCCAGTGCCTCTTAGCAGTGGTGTGGCTTCTAGGAAAAACAGTGCTGTCTGGCCTGCAGAAACATCATGTTTTATTCTTGTTCTTTGTTTTCATCCTTTTAGGTATTCTGTGCCTCTGTTACTGGCAAGACCTTTGATACCTGTCAAGTTGCTGCTAAGAGGCAGGGGGAGACATGTGTGCCAAAGGGAGATCCTTTCTGTGCTCTGCTTTCGTGTGAGATATTAATAGGCAGGAAGAATGATCAGCACATGATGCATATGCACTTAGCCTTCTGTATTGTATTCTGTGCCCTTGTGATCTTTTGCCTGTGGATCATGACTCAGAAAAGGAGATTGTTCTAATTTTTCAGCTTTATCCTTCCAAGAGGTCACAAAGGTTTTGTGTAATACACAGACACGTACGTATGTCTTTTGTTGTTAACATTACTATTATATACATTCTTTAATAATTTCATACATGTATAGAATGCCCTCACAGCTCAACCCCTTTATCTTCCCTTAACCTGTAAGTTTCTTTTCCTCCATACTGACCCCTTTCCAATGTTCATATCTTTTTGTTTTGTTTTATAAACCATTGAGTTTAACCAGAGCCATCTATTGACCATGAATTTGGAATTATTCACTGGAGCCTGGTGGGCTCACCAGTGGGTGAATGTCTGGATACAGTGACTCCTAGTCCTCCAGAATACATCAGTAGCCAATGGTTCTGGAGGGAGAAGTGGGACCCCTGGAGTTTCTTCCCCATCCATGATTTGTTTTACCTCCCTTCGGCACAGCAGTGATGTTTTAATCTACTAGTGGCCAATAAGATTGTAGCCTGCAGGCAATGGCTCTGTGCTATCACAAAAGGTAGCTTGAACTAAATCTCTATTGTTCTAATAGAACTTGAAATTCCAAGGCTAGGGTGAAAGCCTGTGAGCTCAGAGAGTTAGAATAGCACAGCCTTTATGAATGGAGTTGGACACTCCTCCTTCAGGAGCCCAGGACCTGGGTAAGTAAGTGTCTTTGGACCTTATCAGCTGACACCTGAATCTCACCATAGAAAACTTTCTCTCTTTGTTGGGAGCCAAAAGTCACCCCCTTCCACCCTACCACCAACAAAAAAAGAAACAAGAACAACAAAAACCTCATGTTAAATTCTTTGGCTCAATCTATTGAGCCCAAGTTAATTTTACTTAATTAAAGCAAATGCAACACATCTTTACATAGTTAATACATGCAGGTTATACAAACATTCCACAACAATGCCTGATTCTTGTCAGACAAAGCCTTGTGAAGGCCATCACAGCTGTTGTGAATTCTTGATTGCAGTGCCTTTGTTATGGCCTACAACAGCATTTCCGGGCCACTCTCCTTGTCTTCTGGCTTTCATACTGTTTCTGTACCCTCTTCTGTTTTATTCTCGGAGACTGATGGGGGTGGTACAAATGTTTTTTTAGGGCTTGGCCCTCAACTGTTTCTTATGGACAAGACTCTGCATTCACTGCCATTTTTTGAAAAGAAGCTCTCTGATTAAGGCTAAGAGTAATAACACTTGTGTCTTAGTAGAAACAAAAATCTTCAGAAGCCATTTTGTCTCTGTAGCAATTTAGCTAACCAAGAGTAGTAAGTACTCCCTTGGGACTCTTGTCCTTCCCAGCCACTATGTGACTGGCTTTATAGTAGTAGGTATAGAGTCCTTCTTGAGGAGTGGGCCTAAAATATAGCAGAGAGGGATTGGCTTCTTCCATAACCTCTGTGCTTCTTCTATTGTAGCAGTGGAGACATTTAAGAAAACAATATTTTTTAAAGCCCTTGCAACGCCAAGTGTAGCGGTGCAGACCATGCACCATAGTGGTGCATGCTATAGTCCACCACAGGATGGGCAAAGGAAGGAGCATCATGGGTTTGAAGACAATCACCCTGTCTCAAAATACACAAACATGCACATGCACACAGACACCTGTACAGAGAAACAGACACATACACACAGAGGCTGACAGATAAAAAGACACATAGACAGAGAGATAACACACATATACAAATACACATATATGAGCATACATACATGGACACACACACATATACACACACATGCTCAGACAGACAGACACACAGATACACACATACACAAACACACACATATGTGCACACATACATGGACACAAAAAGAGAGAAAGACAGACACACACACAGACACCCATATATGTGCTTACATACATGGATACACATAGACACACAGATACACACACATACACAGACACACATATATGGGCACACATACATGGACACATACAGACACACACACAGACAGACAGACACACAGACACCCATATAGATGCCCACATACATGGACACACACACAAGCATGCACTTGTACCCTCTTTCCTTCTCCAAATATGCCTCTCTAGCTCCTGGCTTCACTAAATTCTTCTCTTCTTTGTGGCCCTTCAGCATTGCTCTCCTAATTCCCATGTCTGTCTCCTGGGGAGGGCAGGAACCCTTCCATCTCTGTGTCTATCCATCTTCACATGATAGAAAGGTATTTTTACTTGTCAAGTAACGGCTACCCCATCTTGGAATCAAAGACTAAGTTAGGACTAAACCTTAAATAGAGAATATTTGTTAATATGAACGTGCTGCTTAAAAGTGACTCTATATGATACACAAGAGGAACGGAAGCAAGAATACAATGTAAAGAGGAACTTGGCTGGAAACTCCATGAAGAGATGTACCTGTGCCGAGCTGGGGACTCCCACTGCTGATTTCCCTCCCATGTGGAGGGGTGGTAGTTGTATGGATCTCAATCATCCTTTTCTCTTTAGGAGTTTTGGGCATCTTTGGCATAAATTATTCATTTACTTTGTTTTGATTCTTATAATCTAGATATTATAGTCTTCCTCCTCTACTTCCACAGGATTCCTGAGCTCCACCTAGTGTTTGGGCCTTTACATCTGTTCCTATCAGTTGCTGGATGAAGCCTCTCTAATGACGATTATGCTAGGCTCCAGCCTATGAGTAGAATGGCAGAATTTCATTGGGAATAATTAACTAATTAATTAATCTATTTATTTTTGTCAGTTGTTGTTGGATCTCTGGTTGTGTAGTCCAGTTTTGATAAGACTAGGTTTGTACCTAATCTTACTGTAACTTGTTATATCATGACCAGTGGATGTCCCCGGGACTCCTGCTTTCTCTAAAGGAATTGGAAGAGGAATGGATGGATGGGGGAAGGACTGGGAGGAGAGGAGAAAGGGGGAACTGTGGTCACGATGAGATATATGAGAGAAGAATAAAATTATTTTATATTCTTATTGTTTTTAAAAAATTACATTTATTCATTTTCAGAAGGAACAAAAATATCAGTTCAATCTAGACAGGCTTTCTTAGCCATCCATTTTGGACCTTTACTATAACTAGGACACTGAATAATTAATAATAATAATATTAACAATAATAAACACAAAGTAACTTCTACTCATTGTGGGTTTTTAGTGCCTGAGTGATAGCTGCATCTGATATATCAAGCTATATAGTTCATGTAATTTTTATATATGCCAGATACATTTTAGAATGTAAATGAAGAAGGCTAATTAATTTTAATACAATCATCTCAAATTAACTTCCCTCCCACTATTGAAATGACCTCCCTAGATTTATCCTGCTCTATTTCTCTGTTAAGTGAAAAAACATTTCATCTCTCTCTGGGCTGGTCATGCCTACTCAAGCAGTGTTTAAGAGAGCTCTTGTCAAGGACAGCATAACCAGTCAGGTTGGTCTGAATTTAATCAGCACTCTAGTCCAGTGCTTATTTTATCACTTAAAATAATAGCAATTCTCAGATAGTTAATGTATTTTTTGGTGCCAAAGTGTTCAGGGTCACTCCAGACACGGCCGTCCCCTATGAACAGAAGTGGATTGATTCTTCTGACAGCCACACATCAAGGGCCTCCTTTCTTCTGCTCATCTTTTTATGTTGGACTTTGGGTCCTTGGTCTTCCTCCCTGGGGACTTGTGTCTTCCTCTGCACATTCTTTATCAGGAAAACTCTGAGCTTCGAAGGGCCTCAGAGGTCATTTGTACATTTCATAGAAGAGAAGCCCAGGGCCACAGAGGTCATGGGACCTGACAGAGTTCATACTGCTAATTAGCAGAGGGTTGAAGCTGGACTCCGGGTCTTTTGACCTTTGCTCCAAGGACTTTACTATCACTGGAGGAAAAGGCACAGCAGCAGTACCAGTGTTAGAGATGCCACGTGGCATTTTAGAAAGCAAGCTTTGGTTAACCTGTTTCTCTTTTTTTCTTCAGTTATCCCATTTTCTTATATGGAAGAAGAGCCTGACAACGTGCACAGAGAATTGATTGTTTCCTTTCAAAAGAGTGAAAAAATAGGCAGCACAGGTATTTAAAGATATCCAAGGGTGCTTAGCGCTCCATGGTTCTGACAACTCAGTGAACATGCCTGCTCTGATTATCCTGAGAGGGGAAGAGGCAGGAAAAAGCTGCCTTCGTGCACAGGGGACTACAGGATGTGCAGTGTTGCAGTGAGTAGTATTCTTGGTACTGGGATAGCTTCCCACATCCTCATACAGAAAAAGAAAAAAGAGCAGAATCACTGTTCCCAAAGCTCAGAAAGCCTGGAAGCTAGCAAGACTCAGTTCTAAGGCTACAAGTAAAATGCCAGAAGGCACTGTATGTCACAACCTAGATCCCAGAAGACCACACATACATATTTTTGTATAGAACTATTGGGAGTACCCACTCTGTGTCATGGAGGGCTGTCCTGACCCTGTTCTGCAAAGGAGTCTGTATTTGTAGCAGGGGGAGTGAGATGCAAAGGGCCTGGGGCAGTTCACCTTATAAGTGTCTGGATGTCAATACCTGGTGAAGGAGGTTTTAAAAAACTGGAGCAGGCATGTAAAAACTGTCCAGTTTCCTTTGACTTCAACCATACCTCTGTTTTACCCAGGCATTTGTTTCTGCTATGGTCATGATTTCTAGAGTCTAATACAACTATAAACCACAAAGTGTGCAAAAGCATCTTTTGAGAGCAATATGATAGTTTGAGGGATTGAGTAACATTTTAATTTGGAGTTTTGGAGCAGTTATAAATCAAAGTAGCTACCCGATCAAGACTACAGGGTTATCAGCTCCTCTTTCCTCACTCTGTAAATCTCTAGCCTTGTTCAGGTCAGAAGCCTCTTGATGTGTGTTGGCCAAAGAAAGCTTTTTCATCATTATTTGAATCATTTAAACCATTTTTCTTTCCCTCCCTCCCTCCCTCCCTCCCTCCCTCCCTCCCTCCCTCCCTCCCTTCCTCCATTCCTCCATCCCTCTATCCCTCTCTCCATTCCTTCTTTCTGTTAAAAATAGAGTCTCTCTCATACAATACATCTGGACCACAGTTTGTTGCTGTGAGACTACATTCTTTTATACTGTAAATATTTGTCGCTCCTATTGGTTTAATAAAATGCTGATTGGTCAAGTATCTAGATAGGAAATAGAAGTGGGGCAAGCAGACTAGGAGAATTATGGGAAGAGCAGAGGAGGAAAGGACAGTGAGAGACAGAGAGAGAAAGATGAGAGTCCTGCTCTGAGAAAAGGTGCCAAGCCACGTGGCTAAACATAAATAGAAATAAGAGTTAATTACTTGCTAATAATAAGAGTTATTACTTGCTAACTCTTAATACTTATAAGTATTGTTATACTTATAAGTTATTGTTATACTTATAAGTATTAATACTTATAAGAGTTAGCAAGTAATAAGCCTAAGCCATAGACAAAACAGCATGCAATTATTATAGGCCTCTGTATATTTATTTGGGATTAAGCAGCTATGGGCAGCACCTCGGGACTAGGCTAGGCTAGAAACTTCTTACTACAATTTTCCCTCCCTCCACTCTTAGCTACCACCAATCTCTTGTCTTCCCCCAGATCCACTCACCCTTCATTTCCTTTCAGAATGGAGCAGACCTATAGGAAACAACAATCAAATGCCACAAACAAGGTACAATAAGACAAAGTACAAGTCCTCATACTGAGGCTGGACAAGGCAACCAAATAGGAGGAAAAGAGTCTTAAGAGTGGGCAAAAGAATTAGAAACACACCCATTCCCACTGTTAAGAGTCCCATAAAAAGACCAAGCCAACAACTATAACATATATGCAGAGGCCTTAGTGCAGGACTATAGAGGCCCCATGTTGCCAATTTAGTCTCTGTGTGTCCATATAAGCCCTGCCTAGTTGATTCAGTGGGCCCTGTTCTAGTATCCATTCCCTCTGGCTCTTGAAAATTTTCCCCTCTCTCTTCCATGGGGTTCTCCAAGCTCCTAGGGGAGGGACCTGATGGAGACCTCTGATAGACTCTTTTCACTTATGTCTGGCTGTGAGTCTCTGTAGCCATTCCCATCTGCTGCCATAGGAAGCATTTCTGATGACAACTGAACAAGATACTGATATATGAGCATAGAAGAATACCATTAAGAACAATTTCACCAATTTTATTTATTATTCATTCATTTGCCAGCTGTGTTTAGTCCTACCTAGGTAGCTGGGCTATCTAGTTTCCTGTTCCTGGCCATCCAAGCAGTGTAAGGGCATGGGCTTCCTTTTGTGGTATGGGATTCAAGTTAAACCAAACATTGGTTGGCCACTTCCACAAGTTCTGTGTCATTATTGCCCAGCATATCCTTTAGACAGGACAGACTGAATGTCTAAGGTTTTGTAGCTGGGTTGGTGTCCATGTTTCTCTTTCAGTAGCTCACAGAGAACCTTCCCATACCAAGGAGACTAGAACATGGGCGTGAAGGCTCCATGCAGGCATCAATTCATAAAGAATTTTCTGTTGTCAGAGGCCCTGATGATCATAAATAGCATGTTCTTATCTTTGATTTCTATAGAACAAGTGTAGAAAGGACACATCTGAGGTACTGAATCATGTTATGATGAGGCTGAAAAGGGATCAGGTGAGGATAGGAGGTTGTATTTGGGACAGTAGAACACACACACACACACACACACACACACACACACACACACACACACACACACACAAAAGTAGATTTAAATTCCATTCAGAAAGTTTGAAGTTTCAGGGCAGTGTCCTCCCTACTGTCCAGGATGTCTTAACACCTTTGAGGGCAGCTTTATGTTAGCCTCACTTCAAACCAGTTGATCACAAATTTGGGCTCATGGAGTTCTTCAGGTTTGATAATTTTGTGGATGAAGTCTTAGAACTCATGTTAGTATTATATTTACGGTTATGGCTTTATTGTAAAAAAAAGAAAGAAAGAAAAAGATCAGTGATAGACAAAGAAAGAGTCAGACAGAGTAAACTCTGAGACCGTCATAGATATGTGAGAGTACAGAGTGCTGTGACCCAGGAAGTGTATCCCAGTTTCAGTGTATAGCTTTATTTGATAGGCGTGTTTGATTGAGTTTCTGCTGGCATCTGCTGCCCTTTTTCTCTCCTCAGATGTCAGCTGCTCTTCCCATGGCCCAAACCTCTAATTATCTTATCACACAGCTTTGCTTCTGCTACAGCTAGGTCCTGTCCTACGTCTCCCCAATGGTGGTCCCATCCTCCACCATCTCTAAGCACAGACTTTCATGTGTGGCCTGAGGGTCCACCATGTAAGACTGATGCTTCTATCATTGGGAAATTGCAAGACTTTAAAGGCTCCTTCTGAGAAGCTGAGACAGGGGCCACCCTTTGGCTTTGCTGTGGTGAATTCGACAGTGAGCACATTGAAAGAATGGTTGACTTAGAGCTCTTGTAAGGTGAAGTCGGGCTGTGGCTCTCTCCTAGGGAGAGCCTCAGCTGCCAACTTGACAGTTGGATCTTAGAGGGAGACTCAGCTGGGGCCTTGATCACAGTGGCCTATGGGATGTGTATGGGGGCATTTTGTTATTGTCAATCATAGTAGGAAGGTTCAGCCCCTTGTGGGCAGTGCCACCCTGGTCCTGGGTTGCATATAAAAGCTTGTTGGGCACTAGCCAGAGAGAGCAAGCCAGTAAGCAGTGTCCCCCATGTTTTCTGCTTCAAACTCCTGCTTTGGATTCTCTTGATGATGATGGACTGTGAAATGTAAGATGAAGTGAAACATTTTTTCCTCATGTTGCTTTTGGTCTTGGTGTTCATCAAGGTAGTACAGGCCACCAGGGTAGGGAATGGATGAGAGAAAAATGTTGCTGAAAAGACCCATGGCCGCTTGCCCTGGTGTGGAAGTGTTTGCACCTGCGCTTTTCTCAGAGCCTGGGTAAGGGATGTCACCTGAAAAGCAGTAAAGTGATGTTTAGTCCAGTGGGTTACAAGTGGCTGCGAATCCGTGGTCTACAGCTCTAGTCCCACTCCAGTAAAAGCAGAAATGATGTCAAGGTAATAAACAGAGCTGAAGTACTCTCAGTTCTTTGCAATGCAGTTGTGTATGCACGTCAGACAGGGTGGGGGAAGGAAAGAGAAGTCAGAAAACATTGTTAGGTAAATCTGTAAATAATTGGCAATTGCATTTTCATCTTAATGTTCCCCCAGGGTTGAGTCCTACGCTAAGACACCCTGGCTTGAAGAGACTCAGGAATCTTGCTCTGTTCTTCCTTACAAGCCAGCACAGGTAGTTTGTCTTTGAGGCTAAGGCACAGCAAGATTCTAAGATTATTTGTGTTTTCTCAAATTCTCCAGGTGGTAGGGACTAGGTAGCTTATTGGACTTCAAAGAGGTTCTCTTTATGAGGAGGAAGTGCGGGGGTTAAGATATTACCCAGAATAGGAAGAGACCAACAGGGATGCTTCTTTGAGATCACCTGGAGCCACTGCAGGAAGCAGATGAGTAGCTGTGGATAATGGAGTAGAAGCAGCAGAGGTTAATTCTGGGCATTCTGTATTCCTCTCTCACTTCTCGGCTCTTTGAATCAGAGAGACTATAATGTTAGACTACTCGTCCTTTGCTCCAAGAAAACTGCTTTTAAACTATTTCCAGCATGGGTGAGTGCAAAGATCATTATGCACAGATTCAGAAGAGGGAGGCTTGCATGAGGCTGCTCCACTCCCTACCTGTGTTTCTTCAGTCAGTCTGCTAAACCTGCTACCTCGGTTTTCTCATCTATGCATAAAAAAAAGGAATGAAACATCCATTTGAAAGGATTATTATCAGAGTTAATGAAATAATGCACATAAAAAGGCATAGAACCCTGTCTTTAACATAATGTTCAGTTCACTTGTTCTTGCCTTGACTGCCTCCTTTTTACCACACCACTACATGATTTAAAACCACTTGCTACTCAAAGGTTTTCAAGCGGCGACTTTGACACAGAATTCTGCATTGTCTCTAAAAGTCTTATTCCCTGGCAAACCCAAGTTCTGCTTAATTGCTTCCTTCCTCCCATTGCTCTCTGTATAACTCAGTTTGAAATTTAACCCTGTTTGCCCCTTGTCAAGGGGACTGTGCCTAGGGGGGGTTAGCTGTTTCTGAGGAATTGTGCAATTTAGGAAAATTAAGTTTCAGACCAGCCATGTGGTTCTGACAGCTTCTACTGCTCAGTACTTAGCAATAATGGAGAAAATGCCAGTAAAAATGACAAAATGGCAGAGCCTTGACCCACCAGGTAATTGTATATTGAATATGTCTTGGCTCAAACCAGGGATGATTTTACTTAAATGAACCAAGGCCAGAGCTGCTTGTTATAAGTCATATAAAACAAGCCCAGTGCCCAGGGTAATTAAAGATGCAAACTAGCTGCAAAAGATTTTTGAAAATGGAAAATTAATATTGCTAGCTTTTGAGGGGGCAAGGAGAGGAGGAAAGACAGACTGGTTCTGCTTTAATGCATTGATGTCAGGCTTGTTCATCGACACCGGGAAAAGACAGGCAGTCATTCAAACTCAGCTCTTTAAAAATATATACATATATATTAAGAGAAGATTAGGGATATTGGTTGTCGGCTGCTCAGAACAGCTCTTATCATCCTGCAGATGCACTGAGAGGGGAGGAGAAAGTGAAGAATTTGAAGGAGATAAGTACAAAAGCACAGAGTGAATTTGTGCAGGAATGAGGATTAAAGCCGCTAAGTGCTTTAGTCACTTGATCCTGCTAATCTTTGTTCTCTAATGTGAGAAATTCATGGGCTTTAGGAAGAGAACACTGTAGGTTCTTATGCGAAACCAGGGCTGACTGTCATTGTGTAATCCACCCATATTTGCAACCTATCTCTTCAGTAATCAGAAATAGGCAGCTAGGGAAGGCAGGCAGAGAGATTAGCTCTCCATTTCCCAGCACATTGTGTTTTTGTGTTGCAGCATCTTTAATTACTGAAAAGTAATTCACTGAATAGCACCCTGGTGGCTTGAAAGAGTTAATGCACTTTCCAGAAGTGCCTAACCTTCTCCCGGGGAGTAGCTTAAGTGCAGAGAAAATCTAGCTCAATAAATACTAAACAACAAGAATCAACTGATAAGGGTCAAACTCCACAAAACAAAATTGAACCAATGGTCCATTTAATCCAGTGCCTCCTCAATAAATCCTTTTCACCATAAAGCACTATTTACCTGGTGATTTCCATGAATTGATGGCCATTCTTCCCCAATCCTTGGAGGTCAGGTCAATATCCATTTATATCCTACTCATTTCACCCACCATCCATCCATCCATTCAGCCATCTGTCTCACTGAGCACCTACTGTGCAAGGTTCTGTGATAAATAAGAAACGATTTTTTGTTGTAGAACGCTCACTGAAAAAGGGGAGAAGGGTGACATGAAAGTACACAACAACCCTGGGAGAGGACTGTAGAGAATCTGCTCCAGAAGCCCTTGAGAACCAGTGTCTCCTCACTCCCTGCCCAAGTGCTCTCTGTGTGTGCTGCTTCTTGAGAGTACATGGCCTTGACCATATTCGGCTCTGTTCTCTCTCTCTCTCTCTCTCTCTCTCTCTCTCTCTCTCTCTCTCTCTCTCTCTCTCTCTCTCTCTCTGTTTTGTCTTTCTCTTTCTCTTCCTGCATGCTGTAGACTCCTTGAAGGCAAGGTCTTTTTCTGATTCATTCATCTTTTTTTTGTTACCAGTGTTTAGACTAGCCACTGGCATGGAGAAGTTAATGATAATGGTTGACTGATAGATAATGATTGAAGTTATATTATTTTGCCGGGGAACACAGGTATATAAGACATAGTGTTGGTCTATACATTGTACCTGCATATTATCTAGATATGTTGAAGAAGAATAGCTGAGGATGATCATAGAATCTCAGTGAATCAGGCAAAATTGTAAATTTGTATGTATGGTACGTAGCTCTTTCAGAACAAGAAATAGAAACATAAACTCATCATTCTTGTACATACATACATGCCATATAACTTTCATGGCTTCTCAGATTTCTTATTTACCTTATAAACTATATTCAATCTACTTCTATGTTCTCTTTTTTTGACATCTTTACTCCTTAAATCTGGGTGCCTTTTTCTATCCTCTCTGGCACTGCTTTAGTACGTGACATGATCATCTCCTACCTGCTTTACAGTAATTGATCCAGTCCTGGTAGTTTCCAGTTTTATATTTTCCTCTTCTAAACTTGGCCTTCATACTAAAGCCAGAGTGTCTCCTTACAAAGCATTTGTGTATGCATCTGTCTTTCTTAGAACCCTTTGGTGATCACCAGCTAAGGACAGGGTAAAATCTTAACTCATTAACATGAAGTACTATGTCCATCATGCTGGTTCGTCTAGCATCAACTACTGAGGATTCTCTGACCCTCCTAATCCTTTTGGTTCCTGTTCCTAGGTGGGGAATATTCTGTTCCGGGTTAGCCCAAGTCTAACCCCTTTCCCTCCATGTGTTCCACTTAGTTCTGTCAGGTCAAGCTTCTTCCAAAAGTCCTTTCTGTCTATGTCTCTTCCCTGCCCCCAAAGTATGTATGGGCCAAAGGCAGACCATTCTTTGCCTTCCTTTGTCTTTTGCACACTAAAACAAATATTCTTCATTGTTGCAGGGCTGTTGATCTTTTTAATTGTTTCATGGCAAGTTCTAAGTCTCTCTCTCTCTCTCTCTCTCTCTCTCTCTCTCTCTCTCTCTCTCTCTCAGTTTTTTGAGACAGAGTATGTAGCCCTGGCTGTCTTGGAACTCACTATGTAGACTAGACTGGCATCAAACTCCCTAAGATCTGTCTGCCTTTGCCCCTCATGTACTGCGATTAAAGGTGTGTGTTACTATGTCTGGCTTTGCTCTCTCTCTCTCTCTCTCTCTCTCTCTCTCTCTCTCTCTCTCTCTCTCTCTCTCTCTCTCTCACTCACACACAAACCCAAACCCAAACCCACTAAAGATATGTGTTTTCAGGTACCTTGAGAGGCCAGAAATGGATTTCAGATGCTACGGACTGTTATGAGCTATCCAACCTGGCTACTGAGAGCCAAACTCCAGTCTTCCAAGGAGCAACAATCTCTTAACCTCTGAGCCATCTCTCTGGTTCAGTAAGCCTTTTTTTTTAATTTCTTTCCTTCTTTCCTTCTTTCCTTCTTTCCTTCCTTCCTTCCTTCTTTTTCTCTCTCTCTCTCTTTCTTTCTTTCTTTCTTTCTTTCTTTCTTTCTTTCTTTCTTTCTTTCTTTTTCTCTCTCTCTCTCCCTCCCTCCCTTTCTTCTTTCCTTCCTTTCTTTCTTTTTTTGTAAATGCTTTTTATTTAAAAAGTTTTTTCTTATACCATTCACACTGCCCCCCCCCCCCCGCCTCCTCCCTGGTTTTCCTCAGCCTCCCCCTCACCTCATCCTCCTTCCCTCCCCTCAGGGAGTGCAAGGAATCCCAAGGTGAGTCAGTTCTATCTGCTATACCAAGGTGAGGGAGGTCTGAGTCCTTCTCTGCAGTATCAATCTGAGTAAGGTGCTTTTCTGTAGGGAATGGGCTCCAAGAAGCCAGTTCATGCACCAGGAATAAACTCTGCTCCTACTGCTGGAGGCTCTACAAATTGCCCATGCCATTCGACTGTCATCTACTTCAGAGGGTTTAGTTCCTTTCCATGAAGGTTCCTTGGCTGTCATTTCAGAGTTAGTGAGCTCCCAATAGCTCAGATAAGCCGACTCTGTGGGTCTTCTCCTCATGGTCCTGACCCCTTTGTTTATATGCTCCTTCCTCCTTCTCTTCAGCTAGACCAGGAGCTTGACCAGGTGCTTAGCTATGGATCTCTGCTTCTGCCTCTATCAGATGCTGGATGAAGGTTCTATGATAATTAGGGTGGCCATTCATTTGATTATAAGGGAAGTACTATTTAGTCACCCTCTCCACTATTGCTTGGAGTCTCAGCCAGGGATATCTTGTGGGTACTTGGATGCTTCCCTAGCACCAGGTTTCTCTCTAAACCCCCAATAAGCCTGACTTTCCTAATAACATTCTCTGATACATCTCTTACCACAAAGCACAAAAGATCTAACAATTAGGATAAATTAATAACAAAATAATGTAGTGCTTCAATAAGGGGCTGACTTAAATTTTTCCCATAACAGAACATCTCTCTCTTTCTATTTAATGATTGTTTAATTCTGTAATGCATTTTTATTAGTATTGCCTCTCATGAACTAAATCCTTATTTCTGAAAAAGCTTACCTAACATTTTAAAATTCAAGGTGCCTTGCTTTACCTGGAAATGTTCTGGCTTAAAACACTTTAAACTCTGTTCCACAGAACAGCTTGGTTTCAGAACTGAATGTCTCACATGATGGAAAATCCCACAGTCCTGGGTAATTGGGCGAATCAGAACAACTGGGTTTTTGGTATTTCTATTCTGCTTAGTTGCAGAACTTCCAACCCCTCCAATGAGGTACAGTGGAATGAGACATAAAGTGGGTATGGACAGAAACTCCCTGAGACCACATCAACTTTTGGTAACATGAGAAGGTAGAACTTCACAATGTAGTCCTAGGAAGTAGGTCAGCTATGGAACAGAACTCAAGTCCACACAGGGCACAGCTCTCTCTTGGCAGTCATGAACGTGGAGTTGGAGTATGGGAATCTAGGTAGAGATTTCCAAAAGGTAGCTGACCGTAAGGCAGCCTTCAACTCCCCGAGCCCCAGTGTCTCCTTCTGTAAATTAGAATATGCTTACTTACATGCATCTGAGGGTTGTCAGACATTAAAACGGTGTGTGAGGAGAGTAATTTTCTACGCAAATACAAAAAAAAAAACTGTTATAATACCATAATAATGCTGTATGAACATAGGCTAAGGAATTTCCATGCCAAATTATTGTCAAGGTATTTTTATGTATGAACTTAAGAATTTAAGCAGACCTACGCAGAAACATGTAACAAATTATAAGTACATGGAACATAACTGCTGATGCCCAAGGAAGCTGGCTGGGATGCAGAGCTGGCTGGCCATGAAAAACTATTCCTTTATAAGGCATAGTCTCAAGGTCCTGTCTTTTGCAGAATTAACTTACACAAATTACATGACAGTGCTTGGACTGTGTGACCGTTATTATTTTTTTTGTGGCATTTGCCAAAGTTGAGTTCATATAATATATGGGATGAGTTAAAATTTAAAAAATAAATCTAAATTTAACTAGCATTCCCTCCTTACTTTAATCTGATTTTGTTGTTGTTGTTTTGGTTTACGGTGTAGCATAACGTTACAATGCTATTTTATTTTCTCTTTGTAAAATCACAGGGAAACTTTCTACTTGATGCCCTTTTCCTCTTATAGCATTTTAGAATATAAATAATTTCTAGATAGAAAACACTACACAATCTATTGCAGAAAATCTATGTTATCCCTCCTCGGTAGCTTACTCCCACAACAAACACTCAGTTACACCGTAATGTGTTTGCACCAGAGAAAATTACTGACCTCATGATCTGAACAGCACAATGTTCTCAAAATATATTGCCTCATCTGTTAGGTTTGATTAAACCATTTATCAGCAAAAAATAAAAATTGCTTTTCTTTGCGTAGCATGTCTGGAGATTTGAGATGCTTTGTGGGCTGTGTTATCTCAGCATTTGTGGTGCTACTGTACACTATCATTGGTTCAGGATAATGAGGATGTGCGTTCACATTAGGAAGACAGTTGCCTGCTTCCTTTTATGTGCACTCCTGTTGCATGTGTATTTAGTATACTACATTGTTGGATAGATTAAACTATCTAGAAACATTTAGTTTACTAAACACACACACACTCACACAGACACACACTCACACACACTTAGGGAGTCACACCATCACTCCTCCATCCATGATATATATGCATTGAATTTGTTTTCCACCCATGGAGATGATTTATAGTGTGTGCTTTCTTACTTTAGTGCAATATCTGGCTGAAATTAGGAATGTGGCCAGACATTAAACAGTAGAGTTTTTCCTCTTGTACGTCTCATTGATCCCTAGGGCCACTGAATTGCTATCTTCATCTTTTACCTCTACTCCCTACTCAATGGAGTCAGTGACTCCAATGAATGTGAATTAGATAGATGCACAGTTTGATCCTCTATGATTCTGAGGGGTTAGGTGACTTCACAGATGTGATCAATTTCGATAAGTTTCTAGATGAAGTTGCTTTTGGCTTGGGATGATTTGAGCAAATTGTTATTCGGATCTTGTTATAGACATAGTGCTGGAAAAAATGTATGAGATCAGTACCATATTTATGTAGCTTCAGGATTGAAAAAAAGTTGTTTCTTTTTGAAGTTTCTGGAGAGGTTTTGTAAAAGAGAATGTTAACATCCACTGACTGCTGCAGTATTCACTATCATGTGCCAGGCACATCTGGGAGACAGGAAGAAGACCATATAGTTCTTTAAGGAGTTCAACATCTATATTCAAATAAACACCGATAGCAACTCCATGAGTGTTTTAATTATAGATCGGCATATGAGAATTATAGTTTGCTAGGGGAGGTAGAAATGAAGCTTATTTCATTTGAAGAGCTTGATATTGATATTTAGAGAATGATTAGGAATTTGAAACAACAGAGGGGGAAATCTGAAAATGTTGTTCAAAAGGAGAAAAAATGTATCAAGGTCTTTAAATAAAAAATAAAATCATGATTATTTGATATTACTGGAAATATACATGAAAGAAGAGTTTGATGAAAAGATGCCATAAGCTGAGTAGGAGAAGAAGATGGGGCAGTCAGATTTGAAGACTTCTGGTGTGGGGAAAAATTCTTTAAACTTTATAGGGGATGCTTATCATGGCAAGAATCCTAACAAATGGAAGTTGGAAGGTTGCATTTGTACATCTTCAATAGCCTGGCTGCTTCCTCCTCTAAGCCAGTATAAAAGCTCCGAGTGCCATAGGGAGCATAACAAGCTAGACTGGGAAAGCTCTGAGATCACTGCTTAGCTAGTTGTGAACTGCTGAGCACACCTGCTGGGGCACACTGCATCAGATTCACAGGTTCATTTTACTAATGAGGATAGAGACTCAGCGAGATTAAATTGCTTCCCCCTCCAGATTAGACTTCTAGTGATGCTCAAGGCTGACTAGATGTATTGGTGATCATTTCATCTGACTGAAATAAAGGTTGCAGGGACTATAAAAGAAACAGGGAAGATGAAGACTTACAGTATGGTCATAGTAGTGAGAAGCTGAGCACTGGATGTGCTACCTAAGATCAAAAAGGAGAAGCTGGGCAGATCATGTGGGGGAAATAAAGGACCCTAAAAATAATGGTAATTAAGTAAGACTGGCCCCCACCACTAGGAATGCTAAGGTTTTCCGTTAAAGAGAAGCTGGTGGCTAAGGGGATGTAGTTTCTAGAGTTTACAGTGGAATTCAAAAGAAGTGGTGATAGGAAACAAATATTAAATAGCAGTGGCATTGATGATGGTTTTCTTCATCATCTACTGCTTCGCATTTGATGTGAATGACTGAGCTGAAGAACTGAGAAGCCTCCACTCATTATATAGGATTTAGTATAACATTCCCAATCACTGCTCCCATGATGGTATAGTTAATTTTATAAAAAGCAGAAGTACAGGACACTTACTCCTATGAATGGGCTTTGGAAGAATATTGCGTTTCATTGGTTTCATTCCCACAATGCACCATTCTTTGTTTCCTGCTGCTTAAAAACACTCAAGTACTATGGAAATCAAGGGGAAACATCTGCAGACAAAATCAAACGGCCAGGAAAAGAGCAGACTGCCTAGTAGACATTGTTTTGGGCTGTTATATTTAGGGTCCTCTGACCATAGATGTTAGGTGAAGAATCTGTAAGCTTATTCTTTGTGGGTTAATGTTTTGACAAACCACCATGTTCACTATTGCTTTCACTTTATATCCTTGCTTAATTACAGTGGAATTGAGTTCTGTTCCATTGTAAATAATTGTTCCACCTACTGGTTTAATAAAAATGCTGATTGGCTGAAGGCAGACAGGAAGTGTAGGCAGGCTACCAGACTAAGAAAACTCTGTGAACAGGAAGGACATAGCAGAGACACCAGAGAAGCCAGCAGATGCAGAGGACAACTATGCTGCTCTGAGAAAAGGTACCGAGCCACATGGCTAAACAGGATAAAAATCATGGATTAGTTTAAGAACAAGAGCTAGCTAGCAATATGCCAGGGCCATAGGCTGATCAGCATAAGATTAATGCAAGCATCTATATGTTTCTGTGGGACTGTTGGTCCAGACCTCGGGACCAGGCCAGAAAGTCCAGGTCAGAAACTTAATACTACGCTCAACACATCAGCCTGTCACATTTTGGAAGCTACTGCTCTCTGTTTCTCAATGCTTTGGAAATGTCCAGAAAGCACAAATAAGAACTGGTACATTGTAACAGGCCATTCCATATACCCCAAGCAGGAGAACGTTTTCTGTTCAAGTTTGCATAATCCTTTTCAGTGGTTTGGATCTCAACAGTAGGGGCCCTAAAGTGTTCTGGTAACCAAAGACTATGTTTATTTTAATATATGTACCAATATATCCTTCCTTGTATATTGCTTTACTTAGACATCATTAGAGGGACTAAAAAAATTCTACCTTTTCCCTGACATTTTGGATATTGTTAGTAGACAAGCATCAAGTTCATTAAACTTCTTTGAGGCCCTTGAGCTGACCCAGAGAGAAATAAAATATGTAAGTGGAAATGTCTGCCCTTATGCTTGCTTGCTATGTAGCGGAAGCTTTCTGACATGCTTTGATCACATATAACAGAAAAAAATCCCAAACAAATAAAAATCCTTGTGAGACCCAAATCCCTCATAATTTACCCTTATTATCAATACTGCGTTTTAGATTTTGAAAGTAAGAAAACAAATTGCAGCTTGCCTCTTAAAAGAAAATCTCTCTATGTCTTTTTCTCTCTGTATTTTTTGGAAAACAAGCTAGCTGTTGAGCACTGATTGAAAGGGAGGTACATTTCGGTATCCAGGGATGAGATCCTAGAACAGATGATAATGCTTGCAGCCACACTTTTAACATTCAATTTCAGTCCTGTCCAGAAAACTATAAAACTGGGGAAAGGTGAGTAATAGATTTGACAGCTACGCATTAAAATGGACCTTATTAGTGAAATATAAATTATAGCTAGGCATTTCTATAACACTCCATGAAGTTAATGATCAGCAGTCAAGGAGATTTATATACCCTTAACATTTTTATAATGCGTCTCTTGCTTTGATGACAGCTTACTGTCAAACATTATGCTTAAAACCTATAGTATTTGATTCAAATAAATAGACAGTTCAGCTGCATGTGGTTTGCTTTGATTTTCCCTTTACATGGCTACATAACTTCACTTTTCTCTATTTACAGTTTTTTTTTTCTTCTGTAGACTAAGCACTTTAACGTATACTCTATACTGGCAATGAGGGTTTGAAGTGGGTACACATTGACCAGCAGTAAAAGCTGTGATGTTTGAAGAGATAGAGTTCCCTGGATTCCTAGAACAGGTATGAAGACTCTGAAGAGAAGGCATGTTTTTCTAAAAGTGTCAAAATGGACAAGGTCTTCTGATAGCAGCTTCAGGGATGTTGTGATGTGAGAGAAAGACATCCCACTGGGATAAGAGCCTTTTGTAGTGAGAAGGGATGTCCTTTATACATGTGTGGTGGAGATAATGTCCGGTGTTCCCCTGGAAATAGTCCCATATGGATTATTGCCATTGCCTGTAGTCCTCAGGACAGCTCTTTATTGGCCAAGTGCCCCATAAGTGGTGCAGACAGATTGACTGCAGCTGGAGAGGGCCCACAGAGGTGATTCTGAGGGACACTTGACAGAGCCCTGCTGCCCCCACAGGGTCATTTTGCTGCACAGGTCAAGTGCACACATCTGCTGCCTCTACGCAGTAGGGAGTCTTACTTTGGGAAGCAGATGCCTGCTTTTGAATTTCAGGAAATAGAACTGTTGCTCAGAAACTGTGGCTTGTCAAGTTAGAGAGACTTCAAAGGTAGGCATCTTCCTAAGGGGTAGCATTAGCGTGGTGTTTATGTGACAGTTTAAAATATTTCAAATAGGCTGACAAGTTCTTACCTTTGCTTGCTGTTCTCTGTGATCGCATATATGCTATGCCTGTCTCACCTATCCTAGAACATGTCTACTGGCTCTAAAGGTGAGCTTGAAGTAAGCACGTGCATTTGAAGTTTGGGAAGACTGCCACTTGCTTCCCGCCCTCTAGTTTGGTTTCTGTTGCCATAAGTAAACACTGTGACAACAAGCAACTTGGGGAGAAAAGATTTTGGCTTCATGATGGTCTTAGTTAGGGCATCTATTGCTGTGAAGAGACACCATGACCTTGGCAACTCTGATCAGGAAAATATTTAATTGTGGTGGCTTCTTTACAGTTCAGAGGTTTAGTCTATTACCATGGTGGGAAGCAAGGGAGCATGCAGGCAGGCATGGTGCTGGAACTGAGAGCCCTATGTTTGGATGCAGAAACAACGGTAAGTAATTTGTCTCATTGGATATGGTTTGAACATATAAACCCACCTCCATAGTGACACACTTCCTCCAACAAGGCCATACCTCTTAATAGTGTCATTACTCTTGGGGGCCATTTTTTTTTTTTCAAACGATCACAGAGTTTATAGTAATCATCAAATGAGTCCAAGGCAGGAACACTCAAAGCAGGAACTAAAGCAAATATCACAAAAGATAGACAGCTTAGGCTTACCCACATAGAGATGGCTTTGCCCAGAGTGGCCTGCCCATCCTACATTAATTAGTAATCAAGCAAGGACCAGCCGACACGTTCATAGGTCAATCTGATGTAAGTAACTCTTCAATTGAGGCTTCCTCTTCTCAGGTGGTTCAAGTCAGTAACAAATCAACCAGAACAACACCTAGTCTTGTCAACGCTAATGTTTTCCCCTCTGGATTTAGCAAGGACTATCATCCTGCATTTTGAATCCTTAAGTTTGTGTTGATGTTTGTTTGATGTTGTTTCTAGAATGCTGTTAGTTTGTCTCTGATTCTCCCTCTTGCATATCATGTATAAATACTTGTCAGTGGCTGCTTCACCCGTGGTGAATGCCAGAGCCTTAACAAGGGCATGGCTAGACATGAGACTTTAAAACAATGATTTCTGCTATGGTAAGAACAACGTACTCATCTGGGCTCAAGTGTGTGCCAGGTTCTGTGCCAGATTTACGTTTCTTCCTAGTACTTTGGTAGTCCTGAGGGCATTCTCAATATCCCCCTTTTTCATCTATGTGTATTAGAGCATGCCACCAAATCCCAAGCTTGAGATTCTCTTAAGAATAGTAGAACTACTAGTGTGAACTAAAATAGTCTTTTTAAAAAAGGACTTTGATTTTTCATGCCATCTTCCTGTCTTGTTTGGAAGTCTCGGCTGGCAAATTTATCTTCCTTTTTCATGGGGATACTATTTCATGCCTCCAAGCCGATTGATGACAAGTGTTAAATTTAAATAATGCCACAGTTAGAACAGACGTAGAAAGGCACCTTTGAAAGTCTCTAATGCCCGGGTTAAGATGTGGCACATACCAAGTCCAAGATTTAAAATGATTATCCATACAGACGTAGTAACTTGGTATAGTTTTGGTGTAGTTGCAGAAAAAATAGCAATGGAACTGCTATTAGGAAAAAGAAGATACAGTGGAGATTTCTGGTATGCACTGTGGTAAAAGCAGGCATCCAGGAAAAGTGGTTGTCAGGGAGAGTTATGAAGGCAAGTAACAGCTTGGTGGACATAAAAAGGTTGTCAAAGGATCACGGACAGAGAGTAACACTTTCCTGGTGTGCTCCAAATGTCATCTGTTGAAGGTATACAGCCACAGTGACTGAGTAGGATGTTGAATAGAGGTCTCAGGGCCTTCAAATGAGAGGCGCAGACTCTGCCATCAGGAATTTAGATGTGGGAGAGATCTGAGATCAAGTGGTTATTGCTTAGACTCTGGTAGAAAATCCTTTTTAGCCATGGACCAATATTCCATCAATATAGCACAATGTGTAGTTCAGGTTGTCTGCCAGTATTTGGGGCTTTTGAAATACAGTATTATCCATCAAAGCTACTGACACTTGATCCACAGAAGATGAAATATAATGTATTGTTATCAAATGCCTTTTTATAAACATTGTGTTCGTGTATTTCTCATAGCTTTTCTCTGAGGTTTAAAAGATCAACTTGTCCTTAGAAACCAGAAAAGGGCATGTGGAATGGCTCCAAATGAAGATATTAATATTCACATTATAGCTAAACCTTGCTAATTTGCACTAATGACTGGGGAACCCATTGCAAATTACCAAATTAGTGAGTAAGCCAGCAATGAGTATTTCTAAAAACCTAAAGACAGCACCAGAAAATGAGCCTCTTCCTATAATTTCATCAATGCAATTGGATTTTAACCATTAAGAGTAATTTGTAGCCGATATTTTGTCTATCTTGCAAACTTAGGTGAATTTTAAAGAGCAGTGGTGAGGGTATGAAGATAGAGGTTATTTTTAATACACAGTTGTGATCAAGGAATGTATGTAAAAGAAAAGAAAATCTTGTGAAAAAGACACTGAAGAGCTGTGCAAAGGGTTTTATTTTTTATTATCATGCCAGATATAAGTGTTTTCATTTTCTCTTTTAGTCATTCTCCAGAATGTGCAAATCTTTAATGAAATATTACACCAAAGACTCATAAGCATCAGTGAAATCTCTCAACTAACCAGCCGCCTTATTAGTGAAAAAAGTAATTTTATGAAACTCAATTACATGAAAATGGAAAGTGAGAGTAGGGGCTGGAATCACAGCTGCCTTGTTAGTAGTGATAGCTCAGATCTATAGCCACAGAACAGACAGAAGGGCCTAGTATACAGGTCTTTGGGACTAGCCATGACTTACACATTAATGCATGTGTTTTCTTATAATTAATAACCCTTCTTTTTCAAATTATCTCATTTCATGTTTCCCATTTATTATTGTGGGTGTGAATTCTTGGGGGGGATTTATAAGTTTTTTAGAGGACATTACATCTACATCCCTTTTCCCCCCTCATCTCCTCACATTCTTCCCATGTCCTCCCTCTCAAAATCACAATTTTTTAGTTATTGTTGTTATATGTATATGTAAGAGTGGATTGAGCAACTGCAAACTCATGCCTGGATAAAATGGATTCTCCCCTTCTCTGTAGCCATTGACTACCTACAGCTTGTCATCTAGGGTTAGGGCAATGTGGAATCTGTCTGTCAGCTGGTGGTGTCTTTATGCTGATTTAATGTAGGCAACCTTATTTTTGAGAGCTCATGGGTACATTTTCCCTGTCATGTCTAGGAAACTATTTAACAGCAGTCATTCTGACCCTCTGACTCTTGACACATTTCTTCCTTTTCTTCTGTGGTTTTTTTTTTTTTCCTGACCTTAGTTATAGGGATTAGATTGTAGATGTATCAGTTTGATTTCCACACAATTGCTTGTCTTCTACATTTTGACCAGTTGCGGATCTGTATAACATTTTTCATCTGTCACAAAAAAGGATTTTTGTATATGAAGGGTGAGAGATACACTTATCTATGGGCATAAGAGTAAATATTTAGAATACAATTAGATACACAGGTTTAGGAAAACGGCAATAGTGTGTTCTCTTTAAGTTTATGACTTCCTCTGCTACAGGCCTACTGGACAATGACAGTAGCTTATTTTGTTTGCAGGGTTTGGGGAGGGGGAGAATCCTAGACTCCTCCTGAACATGCCTTGTACCAAGGTTTCTCTGCTCTTATAGAACCTGAGTCTTTCTTGGTTGTTGGAGTCAAAGGTCTGGAGAGGTAAAGGGGTAAGAAAAAAACCAGCTGAGTATGTGGATCAAAAATTTGTGTAGATGTCAGAGAAGAAATGAACTGCAGTGCAGGATCCGAGTTCCAGAGACCTACCAAACACTTTTTTATTTTCTGTAAGGGGTCCTCCCCATCTTCTGAGATCAAAAGGGAACCTCTGCCTTCTTTGCCTCACGCAGGAAGCTGGAGCTCCAACTGTGAATGTGGAGATAAAGGGCAAGGTAGAGGATTATTATGAAGGAATTCTCAGGGCTACATGTCATCAAGGGGTTGAAAATAGTTCCCAACCTTATTTAACTCTGGGGTCCTAGAGCTTGGCTAGTGGTGGCTGATCTTGATTCGCTCATCTCACACGACGTCACATTAGGAAGTGCAAACCAGGTGTGGTTAGCTAACTGTGACAAGGTTGGAAACTGCCAGCTCCACTAAACCCTAAGGGCAAAATGGCAGGTATTGGAAATGTCCAGTTCTAAAGGAGGCAGGCTTCCACTGCTGTGATTCTCCTAACATCTTCATAACCACAGCATGCACTTAAGGAGTTCTCTTTTTCCACGGAAATAATAAAACAGGAATCTCTCTCTCACACTGAGTTGAACCAAGGACTAGATGGTTAGGAAAAAAAATTAAGTCAAATTTAATGAAAACTAGATACAACTACCCTAAACTCCTTCCCCTTACACTCATCGTACCAGCATGAGAGCACATAGAGTTTGAAGACCGCTCTGGATGAAAAGAAAAACACTCTACTCACATTCAGAGACTGTTGCCATCATAAGAACATGTTTTTGTAAAGTATCTTGCACCAGTATGACTTATGACACATTTTGAGAGACCACAATAGCAATGTGAACGAGACACAAATAACAATTATTTTTAAAGAAATGAAAATAGAAGGAAGCACTTGAGTTCACAGCTAATTCAAACTTGAGCTAAACTTTGAATTAGCTCAAGTGTGGATTCTGATAGTCTTATTGACTCTCCACCTTTTAAAGAAGTGGGGAATTTAAATAATATTTTCAAGGAAAGATGGGCTGTTGTTGGTATTAAAACTTTAAAAATTTCAAAGACAAAGTTTTTTTTCACAATTGTTTAAGCAGAATTGTATGAGTTATTTGTTTATTTGTGTTGAAGCTTCAAGTGTTCTGGAGTGTTATGCTTGCAGGAAGTGCTTTACGCTTTTCATCCTCTTCTTCCCCAGCTTTGATGAGTTGTTTCCCTGGAGACACAACGGTAATGGTCATAACAGGTACACTTAGTCTCCACCACTCTCTGACAAGGATACGGTTGATGTGACTGGGTACAAACTTCTTGTAATGAAATCCCAATCCAATTACTGAAGTGCAGAAGTTAAAGTATCAGCAGAAAACACTGAGAACCCTTCAGCATCTTTCTTTTTCTTTCTGCCCAGCTCAGATATTATTACTTCTTAAACCTTCGTCTGCAGGAATCCATCAATGTCCCTTTTCAAATGCTCTAAAAACACTCTCTAAAGAGGATTCAAAGATAGGCAATTTCCTCTTATCTGAGTTTTCATGGGATTTTTAGCTCGAGTTGTCTGTGTTTTTAAGAAGCCTCTAGATGAGCATGGATGGTAGTCAAGTCGAGTTAAAACACGCATGATGCAATGAACTCATAAGCACAAGATAACATTTAGAAGAACAATCAGGGAAAAGATTTTGTTATTTAGAAGAGAGCTTGATCAGTTCTTCTGAACACTTCAAACGTTTGAGAACCCAATACCTGAAGATAATAAATCTTTACAAAAGTTGTTGGAAGTATTTATCATAAGGGCTAACAGACAGACATATGGCAAAGCCACCTGGGACAACAAAGGTTTGTATATTATCTTAACTCTGCTAAGGTAGCAGAAGAAGGTTTTACTCATTTTATTGAATTCAAACTTTCTTTTAAAAAGCAACGTTTTGTCAAAAACATCTCAAAGTCAAAGAAAGAAGTAGCTGATGCATGTTTGCCCAAAGTGCTACAGTGTAGCACTAGGGGAGGTAGTTCAGCCATCATGTTCCAAGTGGATCATGGAAGTTAGAATCTGAACCCTTCATCAGTCATCATCTTTTCCTTGGTTTTTCTGTGGGTATTTCCAAAGGAAGACTGGAGTGGATGCATTACAAGAACGTTCACTGAGAAATTTCTTATCCAGCTGCATTGCTTTCTGGGATGTATGTGTGTGTGTGTGTGTGTGAGAGAGAGAGGGGGGGGACACACAGAGACACAGAGAGACACAGAGAGACACAGAGAGAGAGAGAAGCAGAGAGAGGCAGAGAGAGACAGGGAGAGAGAGAAGCAGAGAGAGGCAGAGAGAGACAGATAGAGGCAGAGAGAGAGACGGAGAGACAGAAAGAGAGACATTGAGATAGTACCCCTCACCTTCAACATGCTAGGTAAGTGCTCTGTAACTGAACCTATGAAATTTTTAATAAGAATTGTGATACATTGTAGATATCATTTTTTGACTCTTGAATTTCTAAAATAAAAAATTAATTAAACTAATACACTAATAAAGACATTTTTACCTCTGCAGGATATTGAATTAACTAAGATTAATTCAGTTGTCCAGTGGTAGCATAAGGTTGATTTCTGACATATATTTTGTGATGAAGAGATCTTTGCCTAGTTGTTACTTGGATGTCTTGTGTTTATAACTTAATCTGTTCATGCAAAATCTGAGGTGTATTGTAGAAACCTACCAGTAGAAGCTTCTTAAAATATATGCATATAGGAAAGAAATATAAATGGAATCACCAAATAGCGGAGAACACAAAACCTAAATGAAACATCTCTTGATACCACATGAAACCTCCAGAGCCAGGAATAGGTGACTTTTCATTCAATCGTTGGACAAAGGGTTCCCACTGAAACCTTCAAACTACTCAGGCAACTGCCAAGAATATTGGTTGTTCTCCACAAATTGATAAGTTCCTGTGGCTGACAACAATACTTACATAACTTAAATGAACATGGAGATGTTAAGGTGATGCCTATCCAGAGCCTTCACCCCTACTGAATCGTGTTCATGGTATTGGAAGGTACTCTGCATGATACCAAGGGAGAAGTTGTACCACACAACTACAAACCCTTTGGACATTTCTAAATCCATTTAAAACCAATCTTTTCATGAATCAATCTGTATCATTTGATCACCTGCTATAAAGAAAGTACAATAATTTTTTTAAACATGCATTGTAAAGGTGCCTTTTTCTTCTTCTTTTTTTTTAAAATTAAAGTTTTTTCCATACCCACCACTGCTTCCTCTCCCATCCCTTCTCCCAGTAAGAGAAACAGAAGAGAAAAGGGGAGGGGGAGGAGGGGCTTTCACGTGGTGGCTCCTTTTAAGAGAGCAGGTGGGCACAGATTTACGTAGCCGTGCCCAGGGGTGTACCCTCCGGACATGGTGTTCTGCTGGCTCCATGTTGGTTTTACCACGTGGCTGCTATGTGCCATGAATCCTTACACACAGAGAGGGCAAGGAATCCGAAGGTGAGTCAATCAGGTCTGGCATATCCACTTGAGGTAAGACCAAGTCCCTCCCCCAAGTATCAAGGCTGAGAAAGGTGTCCCCTCTGCAGGGCATGGGCTCTGAGAAGCCAGTTCATGCACCAGGAATAAACTCTGGAGTGCCAGAGGCTTCACATACTGCCCATACCTCTCAGCTGTCATCCACATTCAGAGGGTCCAGATCCGGTCACGAAGGTTCGTTAGCTGTCATTTCAGAGTCTTCAAGCTCCCAACAGCATGAGACAGGGGAGATGAGAAGAGAACATGATGATATAACTTTAAGAACACAAAAATATTCATGAGTTGGCTTTGTTTCAGGAAGCTTATAAATTACACAGTTATTAAGGATTAAGTCACATGAGGTAGTAAGAGAACGCCATCTGTGACACTGCAGTGTGGGAGGGATGGAAAGCTTAGTTTGGTGCTTCTTCCAGTCCACACTTGATTAATCCAGTATTAATTATCTGTGGTAACCATGAGCCAAGAGTACATATAGGTCTATAAGAGACATATAAGGAGGAGTTGGGGACAAATGTTCTACAATGAAAACCAAGCAGTCAGCCTTGAGATCATTTAGATGCTGGTAACATTATAACACATGCCTACCTGTACCTAATATATATGTATATATTATGAACAGTGAATTTTAATATAGGTTGCTGAACAATCTAGTATATGGTAAATGATCCTTATTCCCACACCTTGGAAAGCCATTTTTTTTTTTTTTTGACGTGCATCTCTTCCTATTATTTACAGAGAGTTGTTTTTTCCCTTAGTGATGAAATGAATGAACCAAATATATCATTGTTTATTTTCTTATAGTTCTATGTGATATTTGTGATATTCACCATGATATCCTGATGACAGACATGTGTTTTAGAAGATGGGAACTTACAGCATCAACTTAGTTGTGTTGATGACCTTATTCACTAGGCTGCACGAGTAGCCGGCTTATTCTCTCCTCTTCTTTGCCTTCCAGGGTGCCAGAGAATAATTCATATCCTTGCTAACCTTTGCAAATGATTTCCCCAAAGGTTTTCCTTCATCAATATCTGTGAAAACGAACCCATTGTCATCATCTGTTAAAAAGTAATTAGCCATGAGTAACTGCTCAGTGCTGGCATCTTTCTAGCTGAATTGATTTTTCTTTTTCTTTTATTTGATGGCGGATCTATTAATTGTGGCCACATTAGAAAGCCACCACCCTTTTATCTTCCTATTCCTTTCTCTTTGCTTTGCTGAGAAGGCTTACACCAGGCTTGGAGAGTTTAATGCTATGCGAACATTTCTCTAGTTTTATTATACATTCTATTCCCAAGCAGAAGAATGGATTTTTCTATCCAGCTTTATTAGATTCGATTTTGGAATATCTTACTTAATGGGTTATTTTCATGGCAGTCTCTGAGGAACATTTATGTGGGCAGTGTGTGCTCCTTTATTAAAAATATCCCTTGAGACTATCCCCCCTCCCCTTTTTTGAGATTACCATTTGATATGTAAAAGAAAAGAAAACTTCTTTGGTTTTAGATGGTCACTCTGTAACAATCTTGAAACACTCAAATACAATGCCTGGTGGAGCACCATGTGAAAGGATGAAGGAAGAAGTAAACAGTTCATCTCTTATAGTATCTGTTTCTAATGCTCTGACAGGACTTTATCTCCGCACTGTATGACGAAGCCACCTTGGAAGACTATTCCAAAGCTTTGGCTGTGGCAGCTTTGCAGGGTTGGCTGCCCCTTTCCTTAGCAGTCTCTATTAGTTATTATTATTATTATTATTATTATTATTATTATTATTATTATTATTATTACTTTGCTTCAGGGAACAATTAGAGGGATTAATTTTTATCTACAAGTCCCTTTAAGATTGAACCTCCATTATTTTGGCAATAGTGTTTTCACCCACTCAAAAGCAATCCGGAAACAGAATTATATATGATCAGCAGCCAGTACTGTGTGTTTAAATAGGTAACCTTAATGCTGTGTGACTAGAATTTGGCAGTAAACAGGTATTTTATGTTCTGCCAAGATTTTACTATCAGATATACTCTCTTGTTAGCTATTTAATGAGACAAGGTCTTTTTTTTTTTTTTCTCTCTCTCTCTCCATTTTGCTTTACTGCAGCATTGCTTAGATTTATGTCCGATTCAAAAGCAGCTGTTCCCAGTTGCTTCCTGGTACTTAAAGTCTGAACTATGTCTAGTGTTAGCAGTTTGAAAAGCCTTTCTAGCTTGGATACTGATCTTATATGGTGCTGGTGGCTTGGTGAGTACTCACATAAGCACACAGAGGTGAAAATAGTACACAGTTCATTAGCAGAGGGTTGAAGCCTGGGATACAGTCTGAATTTGAAATGGACTCAGCCATAAAACCACTCTTTCTTAGAAAAGGTAATCTTTCTCTGCTTCAATTTGCTGATTTAGAATATAAGGATTATACTGTTTTCTAAACCCTGGCTTCTGTACAGAATGATAAAAATGAATCATTGGAAGTGAGATTGCAAAAAGAAATTGCTCCAGAATGTGAAAGCCAACCTTAGAGCTCTGTATACATGCATGTATATATACAAAGATGCTCGGTCTTTAATGATATGAACATCTTCTCACTAATAAAAATGTTGCTCAATTTGGCCGTTTACTATTTTGCTTACATGATTAAATATTGTGCTCTATTCTTGTCCTGAAAATGTAAAGAAATTACTTTAAAGTATGGGTGTGGCAAAATAACAGAAGAAAAGACAAGTTAGTAACTATACACGAGGCTTGGCGGTTTGTAGGACAGTGCCTCCTAATTCTGTTCCTCATTAGAAATAGTCTCAAGAAGACAGTGAAGAAGGAAGGAGAAATGACAATATGGCACATAGCTTCTGGGTCTAAAACAGTCTTTGTCATCCATCCTGGCCCGGCAGTCACCATTGCAGGTACTACTGTGTCTACACGATATCTGGGGTGTCCCAAGATGCCTGTCTGTGTGTTTACTTTGGATGTGCTCATAGTAGAGCAGACACTGGGCCAGAGAAAGAAGACTGACAGGCTTCCTGCTCTACTGGATCTTGCATTCCTTGTGGTAAAGACAAAAAGTAGAAAGCAAAAAAAAAAAAAACAAAAACAAAAAAAAAACCAAACAAACAAAAAACAAAAAAAACAAAAAACAAAAAAACAAAAACAAACAAACAAACAAAAAACAAAAACAAAAACAAAAACAAAAACAAAAACAAAACAAACAAACAAAACAGTGACTATTTGCTGAGATCTGAAACCAAACGTTGGGTACTCAGTGGGTGATAGTGAAGTTCTGACTTCCACTGGGTAGGGCAGGAAGTCTGCTCTGAGGAAGGTTAAACTATGAAGACAAAGTGAGTTGCCAGAGTGCTTTGGGCAGAGGGCCAGCATGCGAGATGAAGAGTGAGCGTGAGACTGGCTGACGTGAGGAGACCAAAGGGTCGCAGATCGTGGAAGCCATTCTAGAGTCCACCCTAAGGATGTCAGGGAGCTGCTGAAGGAAGCAAACGGGGGACTCTTGTGCTTCTGTTCACTTCCCAAGTGCTGCACTCTGAAGAAGATTTTGTATTTGTATGTGCACGCCTCTCCCTCCCTTTTTTTTCTTTCCCTAGGTCCCAATCACTGTCAGCCACCTCCTCACCTTATTTCAGAGTCCTCTTGACCTGTCCTTTCATATATATCCTTCCCCTTTCTGGTCAATTTTCTTCATCAGAGATGCAGCGATCTTGATGAATGTAAAATTGATGAGTTCTAGTCCTTAGATGCTTACTGTGGCTTTCTGTTGCCGTAAGCATAATGGGTGTCTGAGACTGTGTTACTTTTCATCACCAAAACCACAATACCTGCATTAAACAATGTACAAAATGAATTATTTATTTTGGTTTTTGTTACAGAGTGTTTAAGCCACCATGGTTGCTAGAATAGACCCTTTTTTTGCATTATTGAAGATAAGAACCACAGAGAGAATTATGGGAATGGTCCAGGGCAAGGTATCCCAAAAGATCTGCCCCTAATTATCTTTTTCTTCCACCTATACCTTGTCACTTAATGTTCCATTCATCATAGCATGAGTCCATCAGGTGATTAAGCCAACCATTAGACCAGACTCTTTGTAATTCAGTCCTTTCCTGAATTGATCACAATACTCCTGGAGGTGTGCTTCACTTATCTCCTAGATGTGTCTTAATTAAATGAAGTTCTCCTTTCTACATCACAAACTTTATTCTGGTTCAAACCCTCCTAGACCCTTCAGGGTCAGCTGAGATGCCTTTTCCTGCTTCCCTAGAATCACAAAAAATGTTTTTTCCTGCCTTGGTGATACTGTACATTCTTTTTTTTCCCCTCTCTCTCACTTCTGCTTAATCTGCAGCTATCAAGTTTAATGTGTCCCCAAGTCTGCTTTCCCATCCTCAAAGTGAGAGAATGATGCCCATTTCTTTGTTTTTGTGACAGTGATGTGGGTTCAAGGATCACCTTGAAAAGGAATAAAAAATTGTTTCTGAAAATTGATGCTTTCTCTTTTTTCCCCTGGTGATATCAGGAATTACAGAGTTCGGGTTTTATGGCCAGACAGTAACAATGACCAGAATATGATCTTGCCTATGTCAGCTTCAAGCAGAGAAATGATTATGACGACTGACGTGCAGAAATCAGAATGCTAGCGATGCCTTTCCCAATGCCATCATTGACAGCCTTATAGAACTGGGGGGGGGGGGGCACTCCACACTCAGTCCTCACAGAGCTGTGAGAAGGCAAAAATGAACACATGTGAGTTCACTGAATGGTATCTGACAATACTTAGAAATGTTGACTATTATGTTTATTATTTTTCTTTATGCTTCTCAATCAAAGAATTGATAAAACTGCAAAGAACTGACTTAATTCAATCAGTAGGATAGAAGATGGAGTGGTTGAGGATTCTCTAGCAGGACAAAAATCCCACATGTATAATAGGTAACTCTGGTCAGACTTATCTGGTTTGTCTGTATCATAGGTAGCTCAGATCCCAAGGCCACAATCTGGGACCAAGTCTTCTGCTGGCACTGCCTTGCTCTGGGGGAGTTTGTACTTCTGGAGAGGCTACATATTTTTTTCCTGCTTCTGTAACTATAGACACAATGATGCCTGTGTTCTAAAAGAACACAGCCAATTGCAAATTTGCTTTCAGTTTTTCTTTTCCTTAGAGACCTGGTCTAGTTGTTATCAATGCCAGATCTTCTTTTGTATGCTCCTTTCTAATTCAGAGAAAGCAAATAAGAGAAAACTAGCAGAGAGGAGTGAACCCAGCTAAATGCAATGAAAACTTTACCATTTGGGTATCTACCAGCACACAAAGCACTCTGTATTGCTTGTAACTGAGAAGGAAGCTTTGTCTTACGAGATAGAGCTGTTATTCTTTGATTGACAGGTGCATTGAGGCAGGTATTTAAAATACTTACCATTCACCATCTATCTGAAGGCACAGCATCTTGACTTGGCTTGTTGTTCACTGAGAATTCAGAAAACTGAATGTAAATGCTGAATACACAAGATACTCATTTGACTTTTTTTCTTGCCATCCAGGGTATAAGTCAAGTAACCATTACTTTCTTGTTATCATAGAAGACCATTCATTCTCAGGCTACAGCAGTTCACACTCAACACATGCACACATGTATACAGAGTGTCTTGAACATAACTTGAGATAAGAAAAAAGATTGACAAGAGAATTCATACCTAAAGCGTTCCACCCATAGATTCTGCTTTCAAGTTTTTCTAAATGGTAAATTCAAATCCCACTCATAAAGAATATCCATATGTAAGAATAGATAGTCTTTCTGGGGAATTATCTTGCAGATTTGCTAGATTAGCTTTTCTGTCCCTGAAATACATGAACCATATAGTCAAGTGACTATTTCCACAGTCCTTACTTTGGCTTCTCCATGGCTGATACTGTCACACGGTTCTTGGATCTGTGTCCTTGCATCTTGGGACTAATACACAGACCAATAATTTAAAATATACGAAGAAGTTTGTATTTAGAAATTTAAGTGTAGAAAATATAAGCATAGTTGATTTTTTTTTCTTTTGGGGTCTTCCATCCAGCTCTAAAATAATTACATGAAGACTTAATCTTACTTATGAACGCCTTAGCTTAGTGTGACTTGTTTGTAGCCAGTTTTTTCTAACTTAAATTATCCTGTTTTTCTTTAACTATGTTTTGCTTCTGGGCTTTTTACCTTTCTTTATTTTCTATACCTTTCCCTCCTTACTCTGTGGCTGGCTTTCTGGCATCCTTCTTTATTTCTCTTCTTGGTCCTTGCACTTCTCTCTCTTCTCTAGGTTTGTCCTATTTATTCTCTCTGCCCATCACTCCTGACTATTTCTCTCTTCTGCCTAGCTACTGGCTATTCAGCTCTTTATTAGATCAATCAGGTGTCGTAGGCAGGCAAACTAACACAGCTTTATAGAGCTAAACAAAGGTAACATAAAAGAATGCAATACATCTTTGCATCATTAAACAAATATTCTACAACATAAATGAATGTATCACCTCTTAAACTAATATTCCACAACATATCAGCTATTTTTTGACATTTTGAGTCAAAATTTTGGCTTTGAGATATTTCCAATGTGCAAGAAAGAATGAGCCTACTCATTCCACTTAAACAGTATAATGAATAATGTGAACAAATACAGTGTGTTTCATTTCTCATATATGTCCTACTGATGTTTCCTTTCCTACTTTTAATTCTGTTGTGTATTAAGTAAAATTTTGAAATGCACATCTTGATAGCTACTTGTAAGCATCACCAAATGAGTGACATCTACTAAAAACTTTTTACAAAGTTAAAATACCATGAATTTATTATCAAATAAAATATGTATTTATAACCTTAGAAGGCAACAAAGCAGAAGGATGGCATCCAGTTTAAGATACTGAAATATTAAATTATTTTAAAATTAAACTAAAATAGTAAAATATTCAACCACTCTTGAGCTATCTATCCATCTATTATTTTCTGTGTCTGTAAATAATAAGTATACATAAGGAATTAAATACATTACCAAATTTAATTATCTTCATGTTACTTTGAATCACTTCATAGTAAGTCAGTGAGTAGTTATAATAAGTAACCACCTAGTTGGAGACATTTATTGATTATATAATCAGAACTTTAGAAGGGCATCCTCATTTGGAAAGTAGATGATAAATTCTGCAAAATTCAATGTAGAAGAGACAAAACATTATAAATGAGGGAAAAAGCCAGATGGTCATTTTCACAGCTATTGAAAAGTCTTGTGTGAAGAAAGAGAATACAAAACACCATCCTTAAGACACTTGACAGGAACCATTCTAAATTTTCTGATGGATTCTGCCTCACTCTGCAGAGCTTCAAAAATTTACCTACCTGGATAGTAAGGAAATGAAGAAAGGATAGACACTGAAGTTATATATAAAGATAATCTGGGATTTAATGGTCTGAGTATGCTGATGGAGAAGACACAACACCCCAAAAGTTGTGTTTTTACTCTTTGGGGGGCTTGCCACCCAGATCCCAAATAAGTTGCACAAGGAGACTTATTCTTACTTATAAATGCCTGGCCTTAGCTTGGCTTGTTTCTTGTCAGCTTTCCTTAAATTATCCTATCTACCTTTTGCTTCTGTAAGTTCTCTTACTGCTGTAAATCTTCCTGGCTGTGTAGTTAGGTGGCTGACCTCTGAAATCCTCCTTCTTCTCCGGCTATTTCTTTTTTCTTTCAATATTTATCCTTCTGTATATTCTCTCTGACTGCCAACCATGTTATTGACTATTCATTTCTTTCTTAGACCATTAGGTGTTTTAGAAAGGCACAGTAACACAGCTTCATAGAGTTAAACAATGCAACATAAACAAAAGTAACACACCTTAAAATAATATTCAACAACAGAAAACTCAGAGTGTTTATATAGTTCAACAGGGAGAAGGGTTTATTGCATACAGCTGAATGAGGAGCCAGGGTTATTATAGACAGTTAAATACAGAGGCAGGTTTAGCTAATCTTGGCAGGAACTGTCTCTGTAGGGGAACAGTCTTCAGGCTACAAAGCATATGGGGGAAGAAGGCAATGGTAGATATATATTTTGCAGATATTATCAGAATTTGTACATGGGCCAGAGCAAGGTTTTGTCATCCCTCTGACCCAAGGAAACCCTTTTTATACCATGGCTGAGAAGGCACTGGGATCCATAACACAGCCATAGCCATATCAAACAATACACATCCACTTAAGACTTAACTCATTCCCTACAGTATTCATTGTCAAATTACCCGGTCAGGCTTTGGCCAAATTCTTAATGAGTACAAAATGTTATTGAGATTTAACCAGATCTCTTATGTGGGGAAAATTTATAGTAAAAGTGTGATTTACATTACTTTTGAGGATTGTAAATGTTAAGGATGGGTAATAGTCATAAGAAGGACTGGGAAAGACTTTAAATGGAATCCAACACAAAAGAGTGGACGTTAAAAACTGGAGAGAGATTTAATAAGTGTCAATAATAACATTTTGTAAATTCATCTGTAATAAACATAACACACTAACAAAGAATATTTTCTTTGTGACTTTATTCCCTCAGTGTCACTTGATGATGAGGTTAGGTTTAGGTAAGCTGGAAATATCTATTATGCACATTATAAGCAATAAATTATTACTTCTCATCTTTGATAAGTGCATTTATATACAAAATGTTTGCATAATATTTGTTAATTGTGTTATTCTTGATAAAAACAATGATTTCAGATTAACTGACAAATTACCAGAGACAAATGTTTCTACCTAAGAAGAACATGACCGGGCTCATTTTTGTGTTATAGTCGGTAACACATCATTTCTGAGTAATAGGATCTCTCTCAGTATTTCAGCAGGGTGAGGTACCTAGGTGACATCCTCCTCTACAACATTCTAGCAGAGTGAGAACCCAATTCTTTCATTTAACTGTCATGGTGCATTGATGATCATGTCAGTGAGAAAACTGAAAGGGAAGATGGATATTTGTGACTTTCTTCAGGGGCAAAATTTTCTTCTGTGGTTCATTATTTACTTTGTAACTGATCACTTTGGCTTGTCTCTGTATGGAATACTGATCATATTATAAACTAGGTTTCCTCTGTGGAGAGGTAGACTTGGAATAAAAGATGACACCACATTAAATTTGAATTCCTTCTTGGGATTGCAAAGGGTTTTGCCTTTCAGTGGCCTTTGGGCCATTTTTCTGCATATTGAGAGTTCACAGTTATTGGGACACTAAATCCATGGATGTGTGAGTTCTCCACTTTTTAGGCATGTGGGGATAATGTTGATTTGCCTTTCATTGGAAAACAGGCATGTTCATTGCTTTTGCTTTTGAATTCTGAACACTGAATAGAAGGGATGTGTGTAGTTCCCTCGTTTAGGACTGGAAGAATGCATTGGGATAGTGTCCCTTCATTTGTGTTTTAGGTGAATACAGTGTGTAACCTTCTAATTGCTTTAACTTAGGTATTAGTTTGATTGAAGAATCAATACTATTGTATTATACCACTGAAATTTGGTATCACAATTAGTTTTAACTGCCAACCTGATATAACCCAGATTCTCTGGATTTCATGGTGTGGAAAGAGGGCACATCACCTGAGGAATTGATCTGCAGTCATGACTGTGAGACATTTTCTCAATTGCCTATTGTGTAGGACTACCCAGCCCAGCTGTGGGAGGGGTCATGCATGAACAGCTGTTAAGAATCTATAGAACTGGAGCCTTTGATTTTCTAGGACAGTGGGATGATTCATTTCTGGGGCTGAAAAAAGTCAAGCTATGGTTAATAAGAGAACAGCATTATTGAGGCATATTTTCTAAGACATATTCCCTTAGGGCAGGCACACAGAAGCCATAGTTCAGGGTGCGTAAGGCTGCTTCTTCAGTTGGCATCTAAAATTGGGAATGTGTTAAGTGTCTCTTTTATGGTACTGCTTTTGGCAGCATGAAAACTGGAATATTGAAGAGGTCATGGGGAGAAGTTGAGGCTTGACACTGTGCAGCAAAACTGGAGTCTCTGTAGAGAGAGGGAAGCCAGGGGAGGCCATTGGCAAAGATTCAGCCTCAGTTTTGTGACTATTGTCGAAGATTGGAGATGCCAGCAATATGGAATGACCCTAAAGACAGCAGCAGGTATGTAATGGAGCTTCCTTGAACCCACCATATCAGCTATGTACACTGTAGATGACAAAGCCAGGAAATAGTACTTAGTATATGAGAAAAAGTAATGAGTTTAGTTTGTTGGTAGGCATGTGATATATAGACTTACATCTATAGATGTGAATCTTCCCTTCAAACCTTAAATTTCAAATTAAGCTTTGTTTTATCATAATGAAAGGGTCTAAAATAGAAGGACAAAGGACAGAAAGAGCTGTCACTTTTCTGAAATTTTATTTCTTATCCTTGATAAAGTAGTATTGCTTCCCTAAACATCCTATAAGCTGTTAGTTAAGTGCCCATTTAAGTATTAGCTATTTCTTAGAAAAAAGTTTTAAAGTTATAATTAGAGTGATAACCATTAATAAATATTGAAATTGTATTGCACAGGGTTCAAATGGTGATGTTTGAGAGCAGTCAAAGGCTGATTAAAAAGAAATCTAGGACTACTGCAGCAGAGCGTGAGATTTGTTATCTTGTTTTGACAAGTACAGTTGAGCTTTAATTGTACGTGATAACAATCTGTAAGGGGAGCAGAGATGTACTGGGATTCACTTTGCAAGGTGATCTAAGACACCATGAGACTCACACTGTTCTTAAGTCTGCTGAGAAACTTGGCAGCATTGCCAAGTTTCTATGCAAACATGATTATGTTTGTAGATTGAGATAGAATAAACCTAAATTATTTTATTGTATATTCTGGTTGACTGACATACAGATTTGCCTAATCAGAGATGTGTGCTGCCAATAACGGAGTGCCTATTTTTCAATTTTCAGACTGCTTCATAATTTAAAGTACCTCCCCACCCCCAGCAAGAGTGGCCGTGTTCATTTGTATTCTTCTGCTATGGTTTGGTTGTAATCCGGGGTTTTCTCACTGATTAGCTATGCAAGGCTTGCTTCAAACCAGTGCAAACTCCACTGTTCCCTTGGTCTCCTTTCTGTTACATGTGCAGTTTCATGAAGCTTCCTGACTTTTCCTTGAAATGTGACTATTATCACATAAAAAGTTTATTCAGCCTTAAAAATTGAAAATACCACCTCACAACAAATCTACCATTAAATGCCAAAAAAGATTATCTCTTTCATTTGACCCTGAAGAGAAACAGAATCCTAGCATAGAAAATGTTGAAAACAAAATTTTGCATCAAGTATTTGATATCACAAACCGTTTAAATATCTCTGATAGTGTTAATTAACCTCAAGGCTTATTTTTCTGTCACACACACACACACACACACACACACACACACACACACACCCTCCAATCAACACCAGCATAATATTTTTTTTTTATAATAACCGAGGTTTTCTATGGTCCCTTCTATTCTACTACTTTAAATTCAGGTGATATAATCTCTCTTTAAGCTTCCCCAGGATTACTTTGCATTACTCCTTATTTGTTCCCTGAAAAGTGTCCACAGATGAAAGGTTATTTACTATAGCCTTGCACTACCTAAAACTTAATAGAAAAAAAATGCTTGTAAGAGGCACAGTGGTATCTGTCAGAGAAGCAATAATTTAGTTTCAAAACCTGTCTGATTCTTTTTCTTTTCCTTAGACTCTGCTGCCTGATATGAAATTGCGTATTGGTAACTTAAATAGACTAAAAGCAAACACTTTATGAGCCAGTGCCTCTGGCTTCTCAGCTTCTGTTTTTATGGGGATGTTTCTCAGTGTTGGAGGCCACACACCACTAGAGGGGCTCTGGAAATGTGTGGCTGTGGTAATGACACTGGAAGGTGCTGTTCTGAACAACTTGTCACTTGGCTACAGTCTTATGATGAGAAAGTCCTGTTTCCCTTTGAAAATCATTGCTTAGGTAGAAAAAAATTGTTTTAATAGTGGGTGTTGGATAGAAAAAATAACTACATGAGGTTATTTAAACAAATATTTTAGACACACTAAATATTTTAGTTAAATTATGGAGTTAAAATTGCTTATTCTTGGCAGCCATCTTTGTTATTGAGGATATAAACTAAAATTCTAGATCCCAGCAAGATTTCCAGAAGGGACTCTTTCCTCTGACAACCTTAAGGAACTCCCAGCCTATCATTCACAGGAAATGAATACTGAAAAGCCACCTTCAAGAGCTCTAACAGGACTTTGATAGTTTTGGATAAATACTTACAGATATATATATATGTATATCCATATCTATAGATGCTTATAGATACAGATTATAGATACTTATATAATCTTATTGATACTCTCTATACTTATAAATACTCTCTATACTTGGTATCTGTAGCTTATAAATCTGCTAATTTGGTCTGTTTGGTTTTTGAATTTACTAAGTTTGTCCACTAGAATTTTCTAGTTTATTTTTCATAGTTTCTACTTATTTGTAGCTATACTTTCTAAAATCTATTCTTTCCCACTGGCCTCAACATTCAAGGTCTTCAACGTTATACATCAACATATTACCTTACTTTATCAGCCCAGCACACTCCAGCTTCTTGATTTCAATATCACATTCTGGATAAAGACTCACTAACTGAACTTTTGCTCCTTTCTTGTATCCAGGTTTTTGTCTATGTTTGGGTTTTGTCTAAAATGTACTTTCAGCTACTACTGAGTCTTTATATGTTACTAAATAGTAATATATTCATGGTATTCCAAAACCTCCTCATGATATCTCCATGAAGAGCCTCACTTAGCCTAAGTTACCACAGAAACTGGTCCCTTCCCAGTCTTTTAATGTTCACTGTGAGGTCAACGAGCTACTCTCTTCTCACATACAGCCTGATATTTAAAATATATATATCACATTGTAGTATCCTTCTGTTAACAACCACCCTACCGTGGCTTCTAATGGCTCCAAGACATGTGGACTCTGAAACCTTCTGGTTCTTTCAACTTTCATATTTGGCTTCTTGGGCCTTTAGTTCATAGTCTTTCTTTTATAAAACTGGAGAAATTGGAACACATACTCAGAAATTTTATGTTTGTTGTTGGTTGGGAGGAACGTAAGCAGCTCTAAATCTCTGCTTGTTGAAATCCAGAACTAAGCTCAGACATTCACTCTTCAGAGTGTTTGGCTTCAAATGGGGGCAGCTGCATCTACTCTCTTAGAGGACAGTCCAGAAGAGGACATAGAGAGAATGTAAGATCCAGAGCATGGGGAAATGTTCAGCGTAAAGAAGTCTTCTGGATATGACACTGCTGTTGTATTCATGAACTCACTGGAGCTGCGATTACTTGCACAAAACATTTACAATATTGGGCCTCACCATTTCACCATGGACAGCGGATGGACTCAGGGACCCCACTTTCTCCATGGGAACTGCTGGCAATTAATGATTGCTGGAGTAGCCCATGTCATTTCTTCAGAGGTGTAGCTACCGAGAAGTTGCCATTGCTCTAGTAGATAGCCTCCCCCTAAAGACACACAGACACACAGATACACACACACACACACACACACACACACACACACACACACACACACACACACACACAGTTGGACAAGAAATGAAGTCAACTCGGTTGGCCTCACACAAAAGGAAGACATGAAAGTATAAGAGGGTCTTGCAGAGAAGAAGGGCTGGAGAGAAAGCTAAGGTGATCAGATGGGAGAACTGAGGCTGACAATGATGAATAAAATCTTTGAAAGACGACTTAAAAGTCACCTGTGGGGCTGGAGTGATGGCTCAGTGATTAAGACAGCTTCCTGCTCTTGCAAATGACCCAAGTTTGGTTCCTAGCAACCACATTAGTTGGTTCACAACTGCCTCTAAGTCCAATTCCAGAAAAACCTGACATACTGGCCTCTAAGGGCACCTACACTCACACCCCTTCACACACGTAATTAATTTGTTTTACCTTATTATATTTTATTTTGCTAAAAAGTAATAAATGGGACTCTATGAGACTAAAAAAAGACATAGACAAAATTAAAAGTCAAATAAATATTTAAAATAAATAAAATATGTCATCTGTTCAGAGAGGAATTTCTCAGTCACTGTATTAGTCAGGGTTCTCTATAGGAACAGAACTGATAGAAGCTATGTCTGTCTGTCTGTATGTATGTATGTCTATCAAAAGAAATAACTCATAGACTCCTTCAGCTATTCCTACAATGTCTGCATAAGGACAGAAGCTCCAAGCGTCTAGTGGCTATCTTGTGCACAAGGCTACGTATTTTATCTGCTCTGTAGTATATGCCGGGGTCTGGAAGAAGTGGACTCTAGTGACAGAAGCAATGGACTTGCTAGTGAGGGAGCAAGAGCAAATAAACAGGCAAAGAGAGCACCTCCTTCTTCCATGCCATCTCTATTTATAGGCTTCCAGCAGAAGGAGCAGATTAAAGGTACATCTTCTGAGCTCAAAAGATCCAGCCTTAAAGTGGGTCTTCTCACTTCAAATGACTTAACTAAGTAAAAAACCCCTCACAGGTGTACTCAGCTGATTGGATTTTAATTAATTCCAGATTTACTTGAGTTGACAATTATAAGTAGCTGTCACAGACACCATCTATACAAAATAATCCCCTTTTAATCACTGTTCACCTGACTTATTTTTCTTAAATTATTATTATTTGTTTCTTGTTTGACTTCTCCTCATAAGGAGAGATATCAGCATTTTATTTTGTTAAGCATTTGGTGGATGCACAGTCTGAATTTCAAGGTCAGCAAATAAACTCTATCTAAGTGGAACAAAAATGCTGTTCCTTCAGGGATGCCAATGTTTGCTCCTCTTATAATAGGGACCCCAGATTTGTGTACTTGTTTATGCTGGGTTTTCAAGGTTATTTCCAATGCTTTATACCCTGAAAGACTTTTATTGATGAAGTATTTACTGAATTCCTTTACACTTTTTGTTAAAGAAATTTGAATGACACAATTTTGGTAGCATGCTATAACATCTGAGGGTGTTGCAAATGATAGGTAACAACTTGGCATACTGTGACCTTTCAGGTTTAATAACTCTTACATATGCTTTAGCTGTGGACTTTTCTATTCAAACACTTGCTCTATAGAAACTGCTAACACCTGATTGGTTCACAAGGAAATGAATGAAAACTGGTAAAAAGTTGAGCAAAAGAAAAAAAAAATTTTCATATTCTTGAAGTTTCAATTGGTGTTCACTATATTTAAGGAATGTCTGGGAACAGTCGTTGCTTGGAGAATCCAGAAAGCAAGATGGCCTGGCGGCAAGTACCAGAAGGGAGTAGGGAAGCTGATGGGCTCAAACACTCACTACCTTTAGCCTTCTAGTAAGTTGAACTTAGGAAAAGACTTTCCAACTGACTTTCTGTCTTTATATCAGTTACAGTGTTCTTTATAGCAGAAAAGAAAAGACACTCTAACCTTCTGTAATGTGTAAATTGCTTTTAGTCACTCTCTTCAGGACGGCAAGCCCGTGTCAGCTTGGAAACTGTTAGGCTGCCAATCCAATGGTCAAGCAACCAGGGACATCTGAAGTCAGATGTGCTGAAATTCCATTTGTTGGTTTTCCCTGCTATAAATCCCAAACATGTAGAGAGCAAGAACTCTGGTTAGAAAGCAAGGGAGCTTCACATGTTAAGTCTCTTTTCAAATATATTTTAAACAGCTCTGCTCGGAGAAGTCTAGCAATAGCTTCCACACTGAGGTGTTTGAGAGGGAGGGCAGGCAATTGTCTCTGGAGGAGAAACTTTCATGGTGGAGATGGTCTTTGATTTTTATCCAGCCAGCAAATGTTAGCAGAGTTTCCCAGTGCTTAAGATCAGATACTTGGTTCGAAGTTTTGTTTGTCACTTGCTATGATGGGTCAAATTTTTTAGGTGAAATTCTTCAATGATGCTAGTATTGGTTTTGTGAAGGTGTTTAGTGGATGCTTTAGCATTCACAGTTAATTACAGCAAATTATTTCAATAATCTGGAGGGCTCATCTCACCATCTGAAAGGTGGAAAAAGCAAAAGTGAGGTTTCTTGGAGGAAGATGTCCTTCCCCCTACAGACTATATAGCTGTGTGAGTCTTGCAGCCTGCTGCTGGTCTGCACTGCAGGCTGCTAGTGTTTCATTATCTCCGGTAATTTTTGTTTTATTCATCTGATAGAATGCTGGTAGGTAAGTAAATCATCAGCTGTTTTTACTTTGGGAAACATCCTCTTTGTGCTTGGTTTCCATATTTATGAAATCAGAATATCGATTGCATTCCTTGATATTGTCTCACAAATTGGAGTGAGGTTTAAATGGGTTACTCAATGAAAGGTCCACAGGCGAAGGATTGGCATGCAGGAAGTGCTCTTCTTAGTTTTAAGCACCTACTGTATGCTTATTGTTCTCCTGAGAATCCATGTGTGATCGCTGGTATTAAGAGGCAGGCCATTGTCCAGAAAGCTAAACAGCTTCACTCCAATTGACGTCTCTCAGAATGTGATCCCAGTTCAGCATCATGAGTAGGGAAATGCAGACCTGTAATGCTAATAACTCTGATGAGAATACATAATATTTTCTTACTAAAACCTGAGTATGACTCAAACAATTATAAACATGTTTTTACATTAGTATTTTACATTAATTTGTCACTGTACATTTTCATTGGTTGCTTACTATATATTAGACAGCATTAGATACTGAGAATACAGTAGAAATACAGAGAGAAAATGTCCCTGACACCTTGTAATATATATTCTCGCAAGGTTCACAAACAACAGAAATAAAAACCAGTATAATACATCATCAGGTAGGAGTACATTCAGTGGAGAAAGATAAAGTGGTCAAGGACACGCACTGACACTTAAGCTGAGACCTGAATCATGAGAAGCAGTAATTTTGCAAATACCAGGTTGGGGTGGGGGAGCTTGTGATTTGCAGTAGGAAGAACAGTAAGGGTGAGGGCCCTTGTATTTTATTAAGCTTGACTTATAGGGGAAGGGAGAGAACCACTCTGGCTGTTAGAAGAGTGAACAATGGGAAGAACAGTTAGGTTAGGAAATGAATTTGGAAAGGGGTGAGGTTGAACAGTGCATCTTGGAGGATCCCATGGCCACTGTGAGGAATTTTGTTGTACTTTAAATGTGATAGGGACATAGGCATCCCCTGATGTTTGCTGAAGATTGGTTCTAGAACTCTCTTTCATACCAAAATCTAAGACTAGAGATGGCATAGTAGTTGCATATCATCCCATATACATTTAGTTGTCTTTATTGTACTTACAATACCTAGTACAATGTAAATGCAATGTACTTATGATACCCAACCAATACTTACAATACCCAATCCAATGAAAATGTTATACTGTATTGTTTAAGGAATAAGGAAAAGTAGTTGTTCATATTTAGTGCAGATACAGTGTTTATTCTACAGCTGGTAGAACCTGTGGATGCAGGGGCAACTGCGTACTGATGCAATCTGATAAAGGTATGCTAATGTTTATTGAAGATGTTGAGTAAAGTGTGTACTGTGGTAGTGATGGGATGTGGACAGAAGATCAAAAGGTGGAAGCATAGGGGGAGATCTGCATGGGCATGGTGATAACTGGGATTTAGTTAGCAAAGGTGGAGAGGATGAGAAGTAGATGAAGTTCAGAATAGAGATGGGAAAGAGCTTTGGGGTAAGACCTATTCATATGTCAAAGCCTAACTTAGTTGTTCTGTTTCCTTTCCACATAGCTAGTCCCTGCTTCAGTTGACCTGCTGCCCTCCATTATGTCCTCAATTTCTTGGGTTCTGTTTGTTTTTAGTCTGTAAAATTATTCAAATAAGTCAGTTACATCCTCCTGAATAGCCAGGGTTCACCATGCTTTCTGGCTGCTGCCAAGCTCTTTCTTCACGGGCCCTCACTATTTACAAAGGACTGCAGTACAGCTCCTGTGTGGTTCTGTATGGTGTGCATTATGCATCTATCCTTGCATGCACATAGATATAACTAATAAATTGCTATCAGTGGTCAATATTGGGTGCAGTATGTTCGACAATTTCATGTTACTTTATTTGAGGAAACCCTCTCTTACCAATAGAGTGAGTGGGAAGTTGGAGTCACGGGCAAAACAATTGGTGTTAATTAAAAATAGCAAATGGCCCAACAACAGCCTAACACTTACAGAAAGGTTTTCTCTCATTTTGTGTCCTGCTTTGTTACCTAGTGTGGCCTTGAACTCATGACGATCCTGCTTCAGGCTTTTTAGTGTTAGGATTAGAAGTGTGAACCGTCTAGTCAATTTTTGTTAACTGCTTTTCACTGACTTGCTTCTGATAGGGCCAGAAGTTCTGTATTATGACTGATTAGGTAAAGACTGAATGTGAAAGCTGAGACTGTCTGTAGCTAGAAAGCAAATTCTGCAGAAGGAGTATATAGAAAGAGGTTCCAAGCAGCAGTTACACTAAAAGAGAGGCATGGCTGGGCAGAAAAGGTTTTATTCTGGAGTCTCTGGAGCATGGGTCAGAGATGCTTGCTATACCATTCAGTTGCCTATGGATGGTCTGAACACACACACACACACACACACACACACACACACACACACACACACAAAAGAGTCTAACTGTAAGGGTTACGAAAGGCTCCATATAACAAGCCACTCACTATGTCATGGTGAGAGAGCAAAGGGGTTAACTCAACTTGACCAAACTAAGAGCCCTTAAATGCTTCAGCTTCTGCTGTGAGAGTCTCCAATGCTGGCAATGTTCATAAGGCTCCATGGAGGACCAACAGTGCTCTGCTTTGGAAACTGTAGACATAAGTAGCTGCTTGTGTCATTCACTGAAAATAGAAAAAGTAGAAATGGTGTAGATTTGAGGATCAAAATTTAGGGAAGAATTTAAAAGACTGTTGCTAAGCATGTATCTTACGATACTTTTGCTGGTGGTACAATGGTTTCCTATGTGACACTACCCTCTCTGCTATGAACATATGAATGGCTATGAACTTGATCTGAGTGGTGAGTAGCATGTGGTTGGTATATGCCTAGAGTGTCATGTTCGGAATGATTGGTGTAAAGGTATACAGTTGACCTACTGCATCTAGAGGTATCAGGCTTCTTATCAGCTTGCTCTGAATGCTATATTACCAAGTAGGTGAGTAACTAGGGCAAGTCATGTTGCCTCACTTCTCTGTATCTTGACTTAATGCCACATTGTTGTAAAGACTGAAGGAGCTAACACAGAGGTAGCTCTTAGACCAATGTCTGTCACCAAGTAAAAAATATGTCACTTATTATCATCTGGTGAGGAAAGCTATATGTTGCTTTCAGTGAAACTTGAAGCAACAAAATTATATCCTTGGAGCTGCTAGGGACCATCCTGATACTATGTAACACTTGAGAATAAAGCCCCTTGGATAAGAGGTCTGAAAGACAGGGAAGCAGGCTCCCAGCGATGCCTCTTTATTTGCTTAAGTAAGTTGGAGTGAGATTATCAGCCAGCTGTAATGAAAGATTCATATCAGTGTGACATCTAGCAATGCATCCCTTCAGTTTGATGGAAGTGCTTTGTTTCCTTGCTTCGGGTGATCCTGTGACTTGTCTAATTTTCTTCTGTCAGTGTCTCACGATTCCTGAAAGCAGCAACCAATCAACCCGGTTCTTTTCTGCTTTTCTTTTGGTAATTGCTCAGGTTGGTCCCTGGGCCCCTGCTTATTCCCTCCTCTGCTGTTCTGGGTAGGAGACCCTTCAGGGATTCTGATTGTCTTCGCTCCCAAGCCCAGAGCAAGGTCACCCAGCGCCTTCTGTCTTTCCCTGATCCTCCTCCTTTTCTGTTCTGCTACTTTTCTTACAGAAAATGTCCTTCTCCTCCTGCATTGTTTCCTGTCTCCTCTCTCCATGGTCAAATGCTGCTTTAGAATTAGTAAGAAGGAAGATGGAGAGGGAAGGAACAAATCTCCACCCGGCTTTGCCTTCTCTAAATTCAGCTTCGTTATCCCTTCACTTGATTTCTAAGCTCTTCCTTCTAAGATTTTCTTCTACATTGCCTCCTGATATCAGACCACAAAGCCCTTAGAGGATTGGAGAGACAGAGAGAGAGAGAGAGAGAGAGAGAGAGAGAGAGAGAGAGAGAGAGAGAGAGAGAGAGAGAGAGAGATTATCCAAGGACTATTAATATTAGTTTCCATTGTTAAAGCTATCTTTTGTAATCACATCCACTTACTAGCAGCTTTCTAATATCAACCATTCCTTTTCTGGGACGAGGAGCAAAAAAGAGGGTTTAATGAACATATAAAACATTTTGGACTATTCAACAGGGAATCATTTCGGTAAAGAAGGAGGTGAGGTCTTTATCCAAGTGAGATGGAAGTCAAGGAATTGATACAGGCCACTTGGGGTAGAGAATGACACAGGTTATAGGCAGAGACCATAAAAGGATGAACAATAGAAGGATTGCTGTTCCTGCAGTGAAACCACCCTTTCGAGCTGACCATGCTGGGTGCACCAGCCTCTATTGGGGGTGATTTTCCATTCATTCTCCATGTCTAGGCAGGTTGGATCTTTTTGGAATCTCCATTATATAAAGCACCATCTTACCACTTTACCTTCATGGATACTTTTCTCTGGGCCAAGGCAGCCCAGAACTCAGGTGTTTTTCCCTCTGAGGCTTCCTTTTCCTTAACTCCTCTTGCCATTTGTACCTATAGATCTCTATACTTTCTTAGCACAATATGCTTCACACCTGATCAATATTAGTTATGGTTGTCTGTCTCTACAGCTTGATCATGGGTCCAGAAGCATAGAGATGCATGTGGTTATTCTGCCTCAATCCCTGGTGTAACTCCAGGACTTAGTATGTTTCTCTGACTGTGTCAGATACTCTATAAATGTTGGTTGATAAATAAACTCGTTTTGGGTGACTCTTAACAGTCTTGGAATGTAAAATAATAACCGAAACTCCTCTATTCAATGAAATTGCAGCTATTTAATCTATGACCTATTCTTTATCATGCCATAAATCTAGGGGAGGTTATAGTCTATTATAGTTTTATGCATATACATCTGAGCAAGATTAATTAAAATAGAATTACTCAAACTGCATACAGATTCTTGCCTTGTGGATATAAAAAGAATAGGAATCCAGTTGAAACAAATATTTTTCTCTAACACTTTTTTCCTCAACGTGAAAACTACTTTATTCATAAATGACTTCAACTTTGGATTCACATTAGGAGCAGGTGTGAAGGCTTTTTTCTGTTGGGCCATACAGAGCTGATGGCCTGAGGAAACTGCTTTCACATCCTGTCACCTATCCTTAACGTACCAGGTTTCAGCAATCCACAGTGTGGATTGTGGCAGATCATGTGTTCATTTTCTCTGACCTCTGTTACCCACTGGAATGAGAGGTGGGGCAGTAGAGAAAGTTGAGAGTAACGGAGAGGAGAAAGGGAGAGGGTCCTTTACTATAGTAAATCACACTGTTTGAAACTGATTTGTGTGTGTGGGCAGAATCTTCTGTTGTCACCTTGTACCATTAGGGCATGTTCTTCTACATAGTCATTGACATTATCCAAAGATAGAAAATGAGTGTCAGAGTTTCTGAGTTTGACAGGTAGAGGCAACTAAGAGTAACATGTCTGATATTTGCATAACTGAAGACATTTGAAGTTTATAGTCTTTTAATTAATGAGGGATTTGAACAGAGAAACAATTAGAGTTCAAACAATTTCAACCAAAGATTCTAAATACCTTACTAATTTTTACTTTGTTTTCATCTTATCTACCAAGGACAGATTAAGAGCAGCCTGATCTTGGTGGCAGTGTCTATGACAACAACCTAAGCTAAGGCAACACTCAAGAACACTGGTTATCTTTTCTCTATTTGTGAATAAGACACTGAAGATTGCCTCCTACTCCTGAAATGATTTGAACCCATAATAAGTTATTAGAAAGTTATTATGAAGGCCAACAATGCAGGTGAGCACACAATATATTAGTCAACTGGGGCATCAACATTAAACATGCTGTCTTAATCTTAGGTAGTAAATTATACTTTTTAATAAGGTTTAGATAACTCTGAGAGAAGTTTTGATTTTATGAAAATTAATTCCAAAAGAAGGAAAGGATAGAGATACACTAAATCCACAGATTTTGTGATACCCATTCCCTGGGGCCATGACTTGTGGGGAAAAACAAAAAGCAGAAGGCAGTTCCTACACTCTCTGTAGGCTGTACCTACAGCACAAGTGCCTGGTGACTGCATTGAAGGTGGCTTTGTGTTCCTGTTTACTGTCTGCAAGTTAGCACAGTCTGCAGATCAAAAGATCAGCATGGAGCAAATCTCAGAAGCCAGTTTAAATAATCCCCTTTTGTGAGTCTATGCCTCTTTCCATCTAAGGGGCAAGAGGTAAACTGCTTCTATGCTACAGGAGCTTGGTGACATTCTCATTATAGCATTGATAATTCACATTTAGGACAGAATATGGGACATGCTACCTGTTCAACAACAGCAATCTAGTAACGTAATTTTTTTTTTCTTTTTCAATCATAATTCTTTTTTTCTTTTTTCTTTTTTTTGTTACTCTTCTTTTATACATTACACCCAGACCACCAAATATCCAGAAATGTGGCATGGTCCCAACTTGCAATTCTAGCACTTGAAGGCTGAAGCATGAGATAGGGGGTTTTAGGCCAGCTTGGTCCACATAGTGAACTGTCATCTAATAAAAAAATCACTACCTGTAGATTGTGGTACCCAAAGCAAGGCTGTACATATTGAGCAATGTTGAAAGTGCCTCGGAGTTCTGGTTACACCTGTTAGGTGTGACAACCAAAGGATGAAAGGATACACACCCTGTCTGTTGTTGTATAGTAGAAACACTGGTACACAAGTAATCCTCCAGGAAAGCAGAGAGCCCAATGCTATGATATTAGAGAGGCTATAAAGAGGCATGCACCGAGGGAGCACTGCTTCAGTGCAAGGTCACTGTTCATTAATACTCGTACAGATAGCTTATTAACCACTCAGAAAATCTACTTCAAGTTTTCAAGCTACATAATGCTCAAAAGCATTACCTGAATACAGATTAGCAGACCTGGGCTGACTGCATGGGCTGGTTAGCATACTGTTGTAAACCTCAGGCTTCATTGGTTCTGAAAGTGGAGATTATCCCATCTATGATTTAGCCCTCCCTACCCACTCCCTCAACACCCCATATATTTCTCTTTCTAGTCAGTTCTTGAAAGCTTTCTAAGAAGGAGCCAGTACTCTAAAATGCACTATGCAGGACAGGCTGGATGAAGGAAAAGAATATTGCTTTCTGTAGTAGGAACATTTGCCTTGGGTACCCAGAAAATAGCAGGATTGGGGCTAGCCAGCCTTTTACTTTTTTGGGTCATCTTTTAATCCTCCAGAGAGCCTCCTGCAGTACTCCTTCACACTGCAGACAATACCACACTTAAGACTGAATCCAAAGCCAGTGGTTTTAAGGCTTGTACCCTACAATGTAAACAAACAGTATATAAAAGAAGTTGTCTTACATCCAAATTTGTTTTATCTGGGAGTCTTATTCAGGGCTGCAAATATTTCCATTTGTCACTTACCTGAGCGTTATGTCTTTTAAATCTTGTCATGTAAATATGTTTTATAGTGTGTCAGAGTTAAAGTATTTGCAACTCAAACATAAATGTCTGAAGGTGGAGGTTTTTTTTAAATATATTAAGATGAATATTTATTAAAATATAAGCCAACATTTATGATACAGGTAACAGTTTATACAGGTGCCTGATAGACTGGATTATCTACATAATGGATGATGGATGCCGAACTAGTCTCTCCAGTAGTCACGAACTAGGAAACGGGGCTTCTAAAGATCCCAGAAACCCCTTATCAATGGGGTTGGCCACTCTCCCTTCAAAAGCCCGGGACCCTGGATAAGTGTCTTTGGACCTTATCAGCTGACACCTCAAGAGCCTGGGACCCTGGAAAAGCATCTTTGGACCTTATCAGCTGACACCTAAATCCCACCACAAGGGTCTCCTGTCATAAAGACATCTTCTCTTTCTGCCCTTAAAAGATGCCACATGGGTACAATGAGTCACTTGAGCATCCACAGGGATGGGTGTGGGGTGTGCTGCTCTCTTCTGGACTATCTTATCCCACCTGATCACTGAACAAACCGAGTGACTGACACCTAGTGGCTGCTTTTGCCTTGTGTTTGTGTGCTCTGTGGGTAACTACTGTTTTAGTCAAGAATATGATTAGACCTAACTGGTTCTACTTTGTGGCTTCCATCCTTAACTAGGCTTTGTTTAAGTGCTCACATATTGAAGAACCTAGTGAAGAACACACTTCTGCCCACCTGAATTATAGGAATGCAGAGATAAGCTCTCTCTCCACACACCTAGACTGTCTCCCCAGTGACTACCACTTCCACTGTCCTCCCAGTAGGTAGCTCAAGGCCTTGGTTCTTGACCAAGAAGGTTTCTGTAAGGAGGGTACAAGCTTCCAGAGAAGTGAGGACAAAAACCAGGAAGAGGTATTTTTATCTACAATTCCTGATTCTTTTCTGTGTCTTTTTTTTTTTTTCTCTCTCATTTTCTTTTTCTTTCTCTCAGGTCTATTTTTCCCCATGTCTGTTGGGTTCCTTTTCAGCTTGACAGAGCAAATATATCCCACTTTCTTTATTCCCTCTGAAGGTCCTACCTGAAGAAATAAATGGTGAAAGGGCTGTGGGGAAATTTGTAAGAACTTTGACTGACTGTGAGGTAGATAAAAGCGTAAAGAATTGCTTAACAACTTGGATTCCACTTGATTTGGGCTATGCAAACATCCCTCTTCTAACTATGTACTTAGCAACCTAGGAGATTTATGCACTATGTACACAAATGCCTCTCTGAATAATAACAACCTTTTGGCAAACTGTCAGATTACTGAATTGGATTATGTGATGGTTTGAAAGAAAATGGCCCCCAAAGAAGTACCACTATTAGATGTGGCCCTGCTGGGGAAAATGTGTCACTATGGAGGCAGGCTTTGAGGTCTCATATGTGTTCAAGATACTGTCTAGGGTCTGAGACCAATTCCTGTTGTCCATAAGTCAAGACGTTAAGGCTCTCAGCTTCCTTTCCAGCACCATGTCTGCCTGTATGCTGCCATGTTCCATCATTATAATAATGGAGTAAAACTCTGAATGTAAGCCAAAATAAAATATTTTTCTTTAGAAGAGTTACTGTGGTCATGATATCTCTTCACAATAATAGATACCCTAAGTAAGACAGAGTACATGCACACCCCACTTCAGACAGTGGAAGGAGCACCTTCTTCCCTTAATAATAGTCAAACTTAGACAGATCCTACTCAAATGTACACCAGTTATGCCTTGCTATGAGATAAAAGGGCCGTCTGATCTGAATGAGTTTTGGGTGCATGTAAAATTAGGCAAAACTGTATCCCCAAGTAAACTTTTAGGGATAATACCCTACTTACTATCTTATACATAATTGAGCATATTTATAATTAAAATTAGATGTCTTATGGGGAGAGATGTTTGCAATAAGCAAAGTCATACATAATCCAAATCTATTAATCAAACTAGAGAGCTGCTCATGCTTTGTCACTCAGAAACCAAAGTCCTTTTCTTGAACCTGTAAAAGAAAGCACCAAAGAACCAGGACACCTGTGTATCGTCACTCGCATGACTCATTGCTGTCTTGCAATGCAATCTGATCTGTTTTATCCCGTTGCTTTAGACACATTTTTCTTTGTATTTTGCCATCTTTGTGGGCTTTTCTCTCATTCCTGAATAAGAGGTCAAGAACTGGAAAGCACCCAGCCTTGAGCCCTACCATCTGTAACAATTGTATTACTTTTCTTATGTGGTTATGACAACATACAGTGGTAAACTAGTAATATGTTTCAGGACTATTGTCAACACTGAACTCTGCACACCCTAAGGTATATGTATGTGTGTGTGTGTGTGTGTGTGTGTGTGTGTGTGTGTGTGTGTGCATGCGTGTTTGTGTGTGTGTTTGTGTGTGTGTTTGATTTTTCTTTTTATTTAAACATTTTATTTTACATACTGACCACAGTTTCCCCTTCTTCCTCTCCTTCCGTTGCTGGCCTCCCACCCTGATTCTCATCTATTCTCCCTCCTTACACTCCTCTGTGTCCATTCAGAAAGGGGTAAGCTTCCCATGGGCTTGAGCAAAGCATGACACATCAAACTCAAGCAGGACAGAGCTCCTCTCCTTGTTAAGGCTGGGCAAGATAATCCAGCATGGGAACAGGTTACCAAAAGCCAGCTAAGGGCTAAGAACAGGTCCTGACTTCAGTGTTAGGAACCTTATGAAGAGACAAAGCTACACGACTGTCACACAAGCAGAGGGCCTACACCGGTCCCATGGAAGCTCCCTAACTATTAATTCAGAGTCCACGAGTTCCCCACTAGCTCACATGAGCTGTCTTGTGGGTTCCTCCTTCAAGACTCCCCTGACTCATACAGTCCCTCTTCCAGCCCAGTGCTTGGCTGTGGGTCTCTGCATCTACTTTCATCAGTTACTGAATAGAATATCTCTGAATTAGTTTGGTCCCCAGTGTGATTACAGAAGATGGCCAGTTCAGGCACTTTCTCCACTACTTGTAGGAGTCTTAGCTGGGGTCATCCTCATGGATTCCTTGTCACTAAGTGTCTCCCTAATTCCAAAATATCCCCCTCTATCAAGATAATTGAAATTAAAATTTGAAGGTTAAGTAGCCTTTTTCATTGAAATGGATGGAGTTTCATTCTGTGGCAAAATCTGGGACCTGAACAGAACCCAAATTTTTGTGTTACTTATGCAAAGGACAAAGATGCCATAGCATTATGTGAAATCACTGGGCTATTTGATTGCCCGATGGATGCTAGGGGTGGAGTAAGGTTAATTTTTAACAAGGCAAAGTGACTTTTCATGTTTTGGAGGAAAGGCTAGACTGATTTGTTTGTTTCTTCATATGTTTTGCATCGTTGCCACATAGAAAAGAGCTGTTCTGTCTTTTCATGCTTCATTTTCTGATGCCTCTTTTGTGCGATTACCCTTGTGCTTTGGAAACCATCTTCAAGTAATGTAAGGGTTAACAAAGTAAGCACAACACTTTTCTAATGGATGAGTAGTGCATAAAGCATGAACACACTGGGTAAAGGTAAGAGCCAGGCTCTCAGTGGAGTCAAGTGGATTGTGCAAGATTGTATCACACTACACAAAATGACCTGCAGTAAAAAACTTATAAGGTATGTACTTTTGAAATTTTGTATTTAACGGTTTGAGTTCACGGTTGATGCTGATGACTGAGACCATAGAAAGAAAAAAACTACAAATGAAGGATAGCTATTGTACCACAGACTGAGTGGCTTAAAAACAGAAAATTGTCTCGTAGTCCTAGCTTTCGGAAATTTGAGGTTTAGGTGTTGATAGGGTTGGTTACTTTTGAGGATGGCAGAAGAGACTCTGAAGTCATCAGCAGGTTCTTGTAAATGACTTCTTTATATCGTGTTCTCCGTTGCAAGACTGACTGTGATCAAATGTCTTTTGGTTATAAAGGGAGGTCAAATGGAGTTAGTTTCCATTTTAATGACCTATTTTTTAAACATGATTTTCTCTAAAATGGTGACATACTGAAAGAATTATGAACTTTACTGTAAGATATAGATTTATTTTCAGGGGAGACACAATTCAATAAATCCAACAATATCACCAAAAAATACACCATCAAGCCTGTGAAAATATTCACTTATCTCACCCAGCATGTTACACATATAGTCAGATAGAGTGGGAAGGCTATCAATAGTCTACAGATGATTGTCTTGGGTGGTTTTAAATGAAATTGGAAGTGTTCATCACATTCTTAGCTGTCATGAAGGCTGCAGCAAAGGCAATAGATCCATTGGCAAAGTTTTACAAGAGGGTGCTATTAGAAGTGGCAGATCGTGGGCTATGTGAGATTCCTGATCCACTAAATAGTCAGAAAGGGAACAAGAGATAAAGTTTTTTTATGTGTGTGTGTGGGGGTATCTTTTAGCATCATGAAATCCTGCTGTTTTTTGCTATGAGAATTGAAAGGAAACTGAGCCAAAGAGTAGGTGGGTGTGAGTAAAGATCATTGTGAGATTTAGACAAGTAATTTGGTTTGTGGGAGTCTGACGATGATGGTAATGAGAATGGTTGCTCCATTTACTGAGCAATCATGTGCCAGACAATTCAAGTCTTCATTCATTTGCAGTTCTGCAGATGCTGTACTTTATGCTTGCCAAGGACATGAACTGAAGGCTCTGATGAAAGCCCTGCCCAACCTTCAGCCCTAGTTATGACATGTATTGACTGGATTATTTGGAACCATTTATGTAAAATCTATTATAAGTTTCATATACAAAATGGCATAATAGCCATATGTATCTTCTGGGGGATATTGTAGTTATTAAGTGAAATCACATACGTAAAGGACTAAGAAAAGAAGTGATATAAAATAAGCACCCTGAATAGACTGTCTACTAATACTTATGGTGTGAGAGGGAATCAAAAGCAGCCAAGAGATAATCTCTGCTCTGAGGGAATAAACAATGCATGAAAGAAAAGAAAAAAAAAAAAACTGATCACACAATTGCCTTCGGCATGCATACCACAATGCACAGGATGTTATGGGATTTCATGAAGGCATTTGACTTACCCGATGCTATGAACCTGAGCACTATAGGAGACAGTGCTGAATTTTGACTTCAAACAATCAATAAGAAGCATCTTTGTGCTTTCCAAACTGCGGCATGTATCAGAATCAGTTAGCAACATATTAAATACATGTTTCTAGACTCCAGAAATTCTGATTTGTCTGTGGGAAATGGTGTGTGAAATGACATTTCTAATAAGCTACTGTGGCAGACTGTTTTAAATCTACACAAAATAACATTGAATTAGGTGAATAAAAGCAAGATAGGAACATTCCATCTGGAGCGGGAATGTTGATAATAAGTATGTTGAGCGTGATATGAAAATTTTTAGGAGCAAAGAGCAAAAAACACAGTAAAGAAGCTTGGAGAACTTTTTGAGCTTGGAATTGGTACTAGACCCACAAGAAGGCCATTGATGAAAGTTGGAGAGTGAGCAACAAGGTCCAATTTTTCAAGCTGGAAATTTTTTTCTACTATGTGTCTTTAAATTTTATTTACATTTTCTCCAACATAATATTTGTACGAATTCCTTGGCGATGTCACATCATCCACCCCAATTCCATTTACTTTCTTGTTCTTCCATATTTACCTCTTCATCCTTGTGGCCTTGCCCAGCACTGGAGCACTGTCAAACTCTCGGTGGTGTTCTGCTCCTTACTTAAAACAAAGTCCTTTACCTCCTGCACAGCTGCTGGAAGCCATCTATTGTTGGGAGTGACATTTCTTCATCCCATTACAGGTTTTATGAGTTCTCTAAGATGGTTTTCTGTTGAGGAGGGTTAGGGTGGGGGTACCCATTGTCACAGAAGTCTTCTATGTCTCTCTTTCTCAGCTGTGCATCTGCCAACATCCCTGCTGCTTAGAGGCAGCAGATGTGTGCACTTGACCTGTGCAGAAAAATGACCCTGTGGGGGCAGCAGGGCTCTGGTCAAGTGTCCCTCAGAATAACCTCTGTGGACCCTCTCCATCTGAAGTCAATCTGTCAATATTGCAGCTAGAGTAGCTTATTTGCTTTTGACAGTCAGTAGCAACATAGCTCTGGGCTTCTAAATGGTTTGTGACAACAACACAGGCCAGAAACAGGGACTCAGCTTCAGGAGGGTCACAGACAAGGCCTTCAGATGCAGCAGAGACCACAGACATCAACATGGTTTCTGACAGCAGAACAGATCATAAACTTGGTGCCAAGATGGGATATGGACATCAACACTGACCCCAGTTGTGGTAGGACCACAGACCCTGGCATGACCCTTGGTGGTAGCACAAATGCAAACATCAGCATGGTCCAGGTAACAGCACAGCATGATCCGCAGAAGCCAAATGGCCCAAGGATTTCAACATGGCTTCAGGCTGCAGTGCAGACCATAAACTTCCATATGACCACAGACATCAACACAGACCCTGGCTGCGATAAGACCACGGACCCAGATGTGGCCTCAGTGGCAGGATGGTTTGCCTTTATCTCTGTCACAGAGATCATGTTTCTTAGGGCCAATATTTTTTTAAAGATCCCCAAAAGTTTTTAATTTCTTACAAATTGAAAGCTAGAATGGTCCAGAGAGCACTGTTCTTTCAGGACGCATTTTTTGTTTTTTGTTTTTTTTTTTATCCCAGGCCTGGACTATAGATATATCATATTCTTAGTTATCAGTAGCCCATAGTGTTAATATTCAAAACAACACTGATACCATGGGTTACTTTTTCTTAGTCCTATGTTAGCAATCACTGTGTGTTATAGTTTTGAACATACTTAAATGGCCTCAGAGCCTAGGTCACAACTCATAAATGTTTGCTTCAAGGGTTTACAAATGGTTAGCCAGGGGCAAGATGATTACTACAAATTTGTACCCAAGTTTGTCTATATATTGAGTTCAGGCCACACTGGTATATAGTAAGATCTCAACAAAATGTCCAGATTTTCCAAAATTCTGTTTTAGTTTTAGGTTATTACTATTCTTTTCATGTGGATACGGTAACCTCTATGTTGTGTGTTAAGATATAAAACAAATTTTGTTATTTTAAGTTATGATGTATAGAGAGAGCTCAAGTGGCCTCTAACTCAAACACAGTTCCAACAGATTTACATGTTGGTGATAAAAACAACATGATTTCAAATTTTAATATTTTAAGTGGGGAGAAATCTAGAGGCTTCTAACTCGTACACAGTTTCAAGCTACGACAAAAAACTTCAAGGGTCATTAGTTCCTAATAGAAATTAGTGTCATAGCAATTTTTTAGATGTGCGTAAGTGCACTAAACTGGCAAGATACTGTTATTTAAACAGTAGCACAGTTATCTCCTGTCAGCATGGAGGATTGTCTGCAATGGATGACTTGATACAGGTTCCAAAAGAATACTGAAAGCCACTGGATGTTCATTGATGAAATTCATGTCCATTACTCTCCAATGGGGTATAGAAAGCATGGATAACAAATATCTATAGATTTTGCTAGAGCAAAATCATGTATGTATCAAGATCTGAATGAATGCTTCTTTTTGACAAGAAACATAAAGGTAGCAGGATTCAAAATAAACTGTTGCATCATTTTTGTGCTTTCAGAAGTGTGGCAGTAGATTGCCTTCTCTATAGACACAGATAGACATGGGTGAATATAAAAGGCAGAAGCATCAAGAATTGAAATACCATCTTATGAGGAATCCTGCCTCATGAATATTGTAAAAGCAAAATCAGAATATTGTTGGCAAGAAAATCAGAGAGTAGGCCAGCAGTGGAATTGGAAGAATTTCTATCCATATGTAGGTGGAGCTAGAAGAATGTCTGGGTGTGGATGCTCCTCCCTTGCGCACAGTGAAGATGATTTGTTTGTTCATTCTCTCTTCTACTGAATCACCAGTGTTCTGTTTTCTCATATGAGTTCATTTCACTTCCGCCATCCTCTTAGCCCTGTCTCAAGCATCCAGTATAAAAATGAACCCAGCCCAGTTGTTCCCCTGACCCCTTGGCACTGCTTTCTTTGAACTGGTTCACGGGTCTCTGAAAAGGAGGAGTTTGCACATGCCATGATCTATGCTGCACCCACTGAACTCTTACACCTCCATCTCTATACTTTTCCTGAGTAGTCCTTGCTCATCCTGGTCCTGTAATTCATCTCTTGTGCTCTTTGCTCTTACACACAGTTCTCTTCTCTAGGCATCCAACAGCTTTGTTTCCCTGGACCCCTTTCATTCTGTCTTATCAGCTCTTCAGCCCTTCACCAAGTGTTTTATCAATTGAGGCTTATTCTTCTTATTCTGCGTTTTACCTTTAAGCGTAGGTCCGCTCAACTCTGCACTAAAAGTTGTAGACAAGTACCTAATATCATCAGAAAGAATCCCACTAAATAGTCTATTACCTACCCACCTCTCCAGCAAAGGTTCTGGATACCAGTGAGTTCCACCAGTAAGCTCTTCCCGCCTGTAGGGACAGAACCTTTCTATGAAAAATCCTAGAGCAAAAGACATATTTGAGATTCTTTTAAGAAGTTTAATACAAAGGATGTGAAATTATGTAAATGATAACAATTTACAATTTTAAAAAGTTGACAAGATCACACATTAGGGAAATGACACCAAAGTCTCCTGTGATTCTTTGATTATATTTTAATCCACATTGCTAGTTTGCTCCGTATCTGCCCCCCCGAAAGAAACTTGCTTTGTAATTCTCTATGTATATTGAGAGAAAGAAAAAAAAATAAAGTTCACCTTTTCTACCTGCACAATGGATGGATATTCATATCTTTCCATTGAGAGTTTAGAAATTTTTCTTTCTGTTACCTATATTTTTTATTGACAGTGTTGTGGAAAAGGCACATTAAAATGCATAAAACATGTGGATCCCTTCAAAGACACCTTTATTGTTTATAGCACTATTATAGGCTAGTTCTTTACAAACACACAGTTGCTGATAAATTCTATTTTGCACAATTCCCATCCAAAGGAAAACAAATAAATACAAGGTACCTTATAATGGCCTTGTCTGCATAAGATAGAATACAGCTGCAAAGAAAGAACTTATATTTTAACTAGGAATGAAGCACATTCCCTCCATATAATTTTATGTGTTTGATGCATCGAAGAATTTCCCTGAAACTAGTCTTGTCTCACATATTCAAATATTTGTTTCTTCTACTACCAAAGTTTTTTTTTTTTTTTTTTTTTTTTTTTTTTTTTTTTCATGCTAGGCACCAGAGGCCACATTCTTAAGGCAATGTTATCTTTAACAAACATGTATGGCATATTATTAAACAGTTGTTGAACAGGTACAAAGTGTACTGGGAATTTTTCTAGAAGCTATTTCTGTTAGGGGACTAAAAATGACTCCTATACATGTAAATGATTGCTCATTACAGAAATGAACTCTCTCACCTCCAAATTAATTACGTCTGAAACTCTGTTTAACCTTAGGTTGGTCCAAAAATTACTCATGATTCCTGTACCTGGGCTCAACATGACATCAGGAGAGACAGACAGAAAATACAGGCAGACATCTTAAGTAGCTACAAATAAAATACCTATAAACATTTCTAAAATTGAAAAAGAGCCTTGCTTAGTACCCACTTTTTTAGACATACCATTTATATATTTTTATGGTGTATGTTATGATTCGTACATATATTTTAATAATGTTAATGTATTAAATATGTATATAATAGTTAAGGTATAAATAGATCAAATAAAGATATTAAAATTTGCATTTCTTTGAACTCTACTCATTCCTTCTTCCCAGTCAGTTTGAAATCTATTACAGATCATTTAGCCTAATGGTTATCTCAGTGTGTCCTAATTTTTAAAACCTCTAATCTGGTTCTATTACATCCTGATCATTGTTTCCCTTCTTTCACTCTCCCCAGTCCCTCCCTCTGACCTCCCGTCTTCCCCAGATCTACTCCTTCCTTTCCCTTCAAGGCAGATGGTCCTCCCAGGGATATCAGCACGCAATAACACTAGGCGCGTATCTTTATGTGAAGACTGGGTGAAGGCAGGCAAAGAGTCAGACGTACCCCGATTCCTACTTTTAGGAGTCCCGCGGAACACCCAGCTAAGATAACATATATCCGAAGTACCCGAGTCAGACCCATACACACTCCCCGACTTTGCTTCAGTCTCTGAGCTTCTGCTTAGTTTATTCTGCAGGCCTCTTAATGCCAGGAGAAAGCCAAAAACAAACAAACAAAAAGTGAAACCCTATATTTTATTGATTTTATTATAAACCCACCTTTGCCTGCTCCCTGTTCATTTGGTTTCGCCTTCTCTTGCCCTGTCCTTTCCTCTTGCCTTTTCTGCCCACTTCTTTTCCTTCACTGCAGAATGATTAAATCAACATCCAAGAGTGCTCGTCCCTATCGGTATCTCAGCTGCACAGCTTATCATCTGTTTGTCTTCGTGTTTCTGCCTTTACCTCTCTGAACTTGAATTTTTCACACATTAAATGAGAATAATTATAGGATTGACTTTGTAGATTTGTTGTGATAATTAAGATGTGTAAAATGTTTAGCTGACATTTTGAGTTCTTGATGTTAGCTGTTCTTCTAAAACTATACATATATGTTATATAAATATTAAAGAGAAGAGTGTCAAATTCTGTGGGGTGAGACACAAATAGTGGAAAATTTAATCATATATTCATAATTAGTAAATGTTTATACAAGTGATAAATATCTCAGCAAGATAAAGCTGTATGGTATCTTCAATATGTGACTGAGCCTTGAGTTCAATGGATAAAGGGTATTCCTGACACAAGTGTGTGGGATGGTCTTTCTGTATGCTGTGAATATGTGTTGCTATCATTGGTTAATAAAAAAGCTGTTTTGGCCTGTGGTAAGACAGATTCATTCAGGCAGGAAATCCAAGAAAGACAGGAAGAAGAAAGAGGGAGTTGTGAGAGACAAGATCCAGCTGCCCAAGAAATAGGTGACTGTACTGGTAAGCCACCAGCCATGTAGCAATACATAGACGAATAGAAATTCGTTAATTTAAGATGCAAGATCTAGCTGTTAACAGCCTGAGCCAAACAGTTTATAATTAATATAAGCCTTTGTATGTTTATTTGGGACCAAGTGGCTGTGGGACACAGGAAAACTTCTGGCTACAGACAAGTGAGATTTGAACCAAATTTTACTGCAGTTTTCTTTTTAAGTTTTTATCTAAATAAAAACCAAGGGCTAGATATCATGGCTTGTTAATAATAAGTTAAAATGCAACCAATAAATGCTTAAAAATGAATGTTTAGCAGGAAAAAAATGAGCAAGTAAGTGTGGCAACCACTGTTAACTGGTAGTTATTTTAGTTTCTGTTGATAGGAAACAATGAGATATTCATACAGAAAACATCCACTGCATGTCTTACAAGTAGAATTCCACCAGAGATTTTTTTTTTATTGTCTTGTTCCATTCAGTAGGGCTATCCAGGGTTGATAATGTACTTTAGTCTCTTCACACCACCTTGCATGAGGATGTGTTGTCTAAATCTAGAAGTATGTTTGTCTGACCAAGAGGAAAAGGCAGAGGAAATCTCAAAGACATTGGTCTAACGTCACACACTGTGTTGTTCTCTAACTCTTTAGCAATTTCAGCACACACCAAAACAGTGCCAATGGCCACTGGGACAGCAAGAAACACACTTGTTTAGTTAGCCATCAGTAACAGTTGCAGAATAAAGTTTTGAATCAGGTAACTCTTCATACCACTTAAAAGTTTTCATTTAGATCCTAAATAGGAAGTCAGGGACTTTGAGTCTTTTATCCAAATTATCTATGTGACCTTGGCTCAGTTACTTAACCTCCGTTTTCTCATTTATAAGAAGTCCATTATGCCCATCTATCTTCTAGGGACATCATGAGTTCTAGTAAATAAGTTTAAAGTGCTTCATAAATGCTTAATGATGATAATGATCACATAAGCAGCACCACTTTTGTAAGACACATAAATGTGCTTCTCTAAGAAAGCAAAACAAAACACCAACAGGAAATAGTATTTCTTACAGGGAGAAAGAATTCATGCTCCTAAAGAAAGGAGATCATTTAGACTCTGCATATGTAATTGAGGATTAAATGGAAGAGATGGTGGCGTCATGATTGGGCTTATTCAGAATATAATTGAAGATTCAGTCCTTAAAGACTAGACCCATTTCACTCTCTTCTTAAATTGTATACCACAGGAAGTCATGACCAGGGGAATGTTAACTTGTTCATCTCTAGAAAACAGCTCACCTTTTAGCCTCTTTATCCAAATTTTGTTTACTTTTTTTTTTTTTGAAAGTTAGAGATAGAGTGAATGCATAGAAACCCTATAATTTCAGAAAGCATTAAAATTATGATCTAAGTCAGCTTTAAAAAGTAATCATGCTTGGTGGGAGCCTGTTTTATTTTTGGTCTGTAGTCTGAGGAATGGGAGTGTGAATTAGTATTTGACATGTAAACACACCTGAAAACCATGCTTTTCTCTGGTGAGCAGACCTGGATTGATTTAAGTAAAAATATGGAGTTTTCTATTTCTCCCTTGCCATGTATTGTGTGTGTGTGTGTGTGTGTGTGTGTGTGTGTGTGTGTGTGTGTGTGTGTGTGTATGCATGTGTGTGTATGTGTGTTTGTATGTGAGAGTGTGTGTATATGTATGTGTGTATGTATGTTTGTGTGTGTGCTGTTGTCATTGTCATGTATCTGCTTTCTTGCTTCTTTAAATAGTCACTTTATTTTGAAGTAAAGGTGTATATTTATATGAATTCTTAGAACTGTTCTATCCATACTACACACATTTATGTGTCTTTTTGAGCTGGAGAGCCCAGTTGAATAGATATGTGCCTAATGAAGTATATGGTTTCGATCATAGTTAATGAGCTAGCTAGATTTTCAGAGAAAAATGCTCCTCATTAGGCTAAAGCTATGGCTTCTATTTGCTAATATGTCATGTAGATTTCCAAGTGTGAGAAAGTGTGCCCCCAGTTTATAAAGAGCTCCAGGCAAATATTCTTCAGGAGGGAACAGGGGTTAACATTTCAATGCCACACTTAAAAGGAAAGGCACAAGCAACATGTATCCCTGTGGTATATTTAATAAGGCTGCAGAGCCCCAGAATGGAGTTTCTCCTCATTTTTACTTGTAGAGAAGCTTGTATGATCTATATTCAAAATTCTCTGTGATAAAATGTAACAATGGCTCTGAATAGAAAACAATGCTTTGTTGTGAGTTGTTCTTGAAGAGAAGTTCCTTCTGCTGTCCATTCCCTTGGTCCTTCTTTTGTTTCTGTTTAAACCCAGGTATTGTTTGAAGGACTTAGTAGCCTAGTCCTTTGGTTTCCATTAATTTCAACTGGAGAGCACAATTTTTTCCTCTGCTTTGAATATGGATAAGTGATTCCTTTATTTTGGTGTGTGTGTGGGGGGGTGTGTACATGAGTGGATTATGCAGTTGTAGAGATCAGAGGAAAACTCTGTGGTGTCTGCTTTCTCCTTTCACCTTTATGTGCCTTCTGAGTTTTGGACTGAGGTCAGCAGGCTTGCATTGTGTTTACTTTGACCTGTGAATCCGCTCACTGGCCCCTTACTTTTGTTAATCAGCAACTGATGCTTAACCTTGAGTGTTAGTAAGTGGTGTCTTTCTGAACCACCAGGATCTATACTAGCTGGGGAAGAGATAGGATTCTTGATGGTCACAGTCTTTCCTTTTGCATGCTTTGTTATTTATAGTATGAGGAATTGTTTTTTAAAGACAAATGACAACTTTTATGCCTCCAATGTTAAAATTCTAGCATTAAAACTGGTCTTTTTTTTATATAAAGTATTGGTTTGTTAATTTCTTTTCTTTGCACAGCAAGTTCTTTAGGTAAATGAAATAGATTTTATTCATCATCATTTCTCTTTTATTTTCTAAAACATAAATGACCAGACATGCACACTCACACACTCACACTCACACACACTCACACTCACTCCTTTCTTCTCACATACAAGTATTCATTTAGGGTAATTTGTTCCATGTAATTGAGAGACAAATTAGAAAATTATGAGATACATAATTTTTTATACTTTAATTAAAGTAGTTGTTCTCCTGATTTCTGAAAATGAGGGCAACACATATTAGTACATTTTATGTGACCCACTCAGTGCTTCTTAAAGTCACCATGAACTTCTGTAAATTCTTGAAACTTATCCCTTAATGAGCTTATTACTCTAATGGATCTGATTTTCATAACGCATTATACATCTCAAATGACATATTTAGTACTTGTCATTTCAGAAGTCATTGGCAAGAACTGTGAGTGTAGGTATTTGAAGGTCTATCCTAACCTATTAGACAGGAAGAAAAGGGAATAAGAACGGCTACAGCAGTTATTATAAAAAAGAAGAGCCCATAATGCCACTTTGTAAGAAACACTCTTAAAAGATAATGAACATGAAAAATTAATTAGATTTCAAGTTGGAAGCATCGTTTGCTGCTTGATGAATCTGATAGTGTTGCTATTGCTACCTTGAAATGTAAGAAGAAAAATGTCGAAATTAATAAGATAGTCAAGAATAAGGGTGTGGGGTGGTTATCTTTGGGGGGCTCTCTGTGCACTAGGGATAATAGCTAATTGATATAAAATTCAGAAAATTAAGCAGCATTGTTTTAGTCATCTTTGATTGGCATGGTTTGTAAAAACCTTCTGTCTCGCAGATACTTAAATGCATCATAATAGATATTGGATATCTCTGGGCTGAAAAATTAGTGTTTGTATCTGTCTATTAACTTGTAAACACATTGTGGAAAATTTTTTATTTCTTGCTAGGGTATGAGCCAGCCATGGAACTCTCATCCTTTTGATACTCTAATTTGTTCTTTCAGAAAATTAAAAAAAAAAAATGGAGTTCAAAACAGATTTTTCAGGAGCAGATGTGTGACGGGAACTAAATGAGAGGGTTTATTTTAACCTCCCACGTCCTCTCCTCGGTGATTATTTGAAAACCATTTATCTCAGTGGTGATAAGTAAGATTTGAAAACTTGTCATCTTGCAGCTTAATTAAAAAGTTTAAGAAAAATATTTGATACCTTAACTCAGAAGAGCCTGGGTCAAATGGCCCGTTGGTGGCTTTTCTAGATTTTAGATGTTTCTTTTCCTATAAATTCTTAGCTTCTGGGATTAACATCTAATTATCCAAATGATGTCTCTGGCTTTCAGAGCTGTATTTTCTGATATTGAGATATAATCTCTTACTGTATATGAAAAAAATCTAAATAGGTAGTATACTGGCCATGTTTCCTGGATTTAAATAAGGTGTTAAATTAATCTATGTACAAAGGGCTCTGTGTCAAAACTGATTTTAGGAAGCCTATAAAACTGAGTTTAGAGGGGGTAGTCTGGACTAGTTCCAGCTGATGTTCCTGGAACCAAAAGAGAACAAGGGCCAGTGAGACCAGAGAGCAGCTTTCTTCCGAATTCAGAGGATGCAGAGTGTTTTATATAATATGAAATATTTTCAACAAGACGTTTTCTAAAACCTAATCAAACAAAATGAGTAGGAGGACTTGAATCATAGTGCCCTTATAGACTCCTTTGTTTGAATGCTTACTCCCAGTTGGTGAAACTATTTGGGAAGGATTAGGAGATATGGTTTTGCTCGAAGAAGTTTTCCCTGGAAATGTATTTTGAGTTACAAAATATATTATTTCCACTTTACTCTTTCTTTGTATCCTGCTTGTGGATCAAGATGTAAGCTCTCAGCCACTCCTGCCATCATGCCTGCATCCTACCTTTGCCCTTGCATTGCACACTTCAACCCCAGAATCCATGAACCCAGTTAAATGCTTCCTTTTATAAGCTGCCTTGGTCATGGTGTTTGATCACAGTAATAGAAACCCTAACTTAGAAAGTCTGAATGGTAAACTAAATTTAGACTAGCCAGTGGCTTTCCCACTCTGGGAAGCCTACCCCTTACTTCAGTGTGGCCAAACGGGAGGTGGCTCTGTTCTACATATTCTTTCATACATGTTAACCAACACATCAGCAACTTACAATATAAGTTTTTAAAGTTGGTACTGGTCAGCAGGTAGGAAGGAGAAAGAAACGTGTGAAAGGTCACACCAAATTGAGAGAATGAGTGAACATTGCCACTTCAGCTCACCTTCTGATGAAGGTCACTTCATCAACTCCTTACATGTACCTAAGAAAACAGGTTAGGAAATAAGATACAAGTATAGTAAAGGTACTTGGGTAAAAGCAGAGTTTCTGTGGGCATCCAGGAATATCAAACATTGTTTGTCAAGAGACACAATTAAGTACAAAAGAGAAAGCAAAAGAATCACCCCAAATTTGATCTCCTGAAAACAATGTAAAGCTCATCATTGCACATCTTCTTTGGAATTTTATAGCTAGTGGGTAGATGGTGGGATGGACAAGATAAAACTACAGAAACAATACGATAACACTAAGCCTGCAAAATCTATGAATTCTAAGTAAAGTTTTATTTAAATTCATTCACATTTTAGGAGAAAAAGAAGCTGAAATAAAATTTAAGGGATTACCAATGATTGCTTATCAATAAAAGAAAACAATTCCATATGGATCTATAAAGACTTCTGTAGGAGTGTAGACATGGGGCTGGAGAGATGGCTCAGTGATTAACAGCACATCCTGTTCTTGTGGAAGACTGGAGTTTGCTGTTGGATAATCTTTCTGTATACTTTGACTATGAGTTGTTATTGCTGATTAATAAAGAAGTCGTCTCCTCTACTTCCCCTTCCCAGAGCGATTCATGCATCCCTCTTAGGGTTCTCCAGGGGGGCAATAGAAGGGAGCGGATAGGGGATGAGAACATGAAAAAGAGAAGGTTCAGCTGGGGGAAGGGTGGAGAGGGAGAACAATGGAAGACATATCTTGATGGAGGGAAACATTTATGGGGTTAGGGAGAAACTGGTTACTTAGAAAATCCAAAGAATCCACAAAGTTGACACCAGTTTGGATTACTAGCAATAATGGAGAGGGTGCCTGAGATGGCCTACCCTGGTAATCTCATTGGTGAATACCCTAACTGTCTTCATAGAGCCTTCATCCAGTAACTGATGGAAGCAGATGCAGAGATCCACAGCCAAGCACTGGGATGGGCTCTCAGAGTCCAGTTGAAGAGAGGGAGGAGGGATTATATGAGCATGAGGGATCAAGATCATGATGGAGAAATCTACAGAGACGAATGAACCAAGCTCATGGGACTCACAGACTTTACACCCACAGCAGTGGAGCCTGCATGGGACTGGACTAGGCCCTCTGCATGTGAGAGACAGTTGCATAGTTTGGACTGTTTGAGGGGCCCCAGGCAGTAGGACCAGTATTTAACCCCATTGCATGAGCTGGCTTTTTGAAGCTCATTACCTAGAATGGGTCCTGGCTCAGCCTGATGCAGGAATGAAGGTCTTTGTCCTGCCTCAATGGTATGTATGGGGCTTTTGGTGTCCTCTCCTCATGGGGGAAGGAGGGGGGTGAGGCAGAGGAAAGACTGGGGAAGAGCAGGAGGATCTGTGGTTGGTGAGTAAAATAAATTTTAAAACTTCTTTGAAAACAAACAAACAAACTGTTTTGGCTTATGGAAAGACAAGATACAGTCTGACGGAAAGTCCAAGAGAGACGTTGGGAAAAGAAGGTGGATTTGGGGCAGATACTACTTCAGGGGGAACAAGATTTAATGGAACACAGGTAGTCACAAGACACATGGCTCCACACAGATTAATAGAAATTTGTTAATTTAAGATAAAAGAGCTAGTTAGCAATAAGCCTGAGCCGCATACCAGTTTGTAATTATTATAAGCTTCTACGTGTTTATTTGGGACCAAATAGCTGCGAGACACAGAAAAGCCTCCAGCTACAGGAGTTATATTCTCAGCACCCATGTTGAGTGGCTTATAATTGCCTGTAACTCCAGCTGCAAGGAATCCAACACCCTCTTCTGGCCTCTGCTTTCACCTGTACAGATGCACACATGCATACACTCATACATGCACATACACCTGCACACATACATGACATAAAAATAAAAACTTTCTTTTGAAAGATGTTAGTCAGACAATATTTAATTACAGATTTCACCCTGAAGAAATGGAGACAGAGTCTGCTACACGGGATGAGGTGGCAGGCACACTTCGCTTCCCTCTCTTCTCTGTATGCCGTGGTTTGGGGTTGGAACTGTTTTTGTTGTCAGTACTGTAGTGCTGCATTTGATTCTCCAGACATAATTCCCTCTGTTGATCACTGTAAGTTCTCTGTTTAAATGAATGTTCTGCACAGTGCTATTCCTTTACCGTGACTTTTTCATTACTGAGTTTATTTTTTAATTTAGCACCTAGTCGTTTGGATCTTATTGTCATGCATTTAATTTTTTTTTATTTATTTCCTTAGTAAGGGGATTAGATGCGTCTTCTCCTCTATGTCATTTCATACTTGAGGAAGCCAACATGTTGCCTCTATACTTGCAACACTCGGCTGGGCAGGAGGATTGTTCTTGGTTACACAAGACGTCCTTTACTATGTTGTAGAGAGTATTCTCTTGGCTTTGAGAATGAATAGTCTGGTGGAAGAGCATAAACCTTCTCAATGTGGATTATGTCTTTTCTCAAGATACCTGAATTACTTTTATTTATTTTTTGTCTTTGAAGTTTGATAATCTAATGTGGCTATGTCCTGCGAGTGATCCTGGCAGTAGCCAATTAGTATGCCAAGCACTTTATGCATATGGATATATTTAGCTCAGAACACCATTTTATTGCAGCAGCAAGCCAGGATAGAAAGATAAGAAAACTTATTTCTCAGTCTAGTTAGTCAGGCATTACTGATAAAGCTCACAAAACCAGTGTTTGTTCCCTAAAGGCATTTTGTCAAAGACAGCAAAGAGTGTAAGACATCATGGCTCCCATTTTTAATCCTAGCATTTGGGAGACAGAGACAAGAGGCAGTGAGTTCAAGGCCAGCCTGCTCTCCATAGTGAGTTCCAGGTTAGCCAGATATTCATAGTGAGACTCTGTCTCAGGCTAACAAACAAGATAATGGATTATACTAAACTAATCCTAATATATAACCCTGAGTTCTCAGCACTCTCCTCTCATTCCCAAGGCTAGACCATACCCTTACATTCATCTGGTGACTTTCTTTATGGGATAAATTTTTCCTCCTTTTATGCCTTCTGGAAGCTACTCTCTTTGAACAATGTTAGAGGGTGTCTTCCTTAGCAATCTTTAGCCCATATAACTTGAGAATTACTCACTCCTATATATTACCCATTATAAAGGCTGCTAAGTATGACTCTCCATGGGGAAGCCCACATCTACTCTTGAGTACATCTCATTTTATCTCTTTAAAGACCTGTGCTTAAGATCTGTGTTTATTGGTTTAATAAATCTACATCCCTGCTTCATACTGGTTTACTCTTATATTCTTTTATTCCTTAAAGTCAGGGAATATAGGTTTTACTTGACTAGAGGTCCCTTGTGGGGAAGGGTAACTCTTTAGGTCACTGGTGAGTCTCAGGGTTAGGGTTGGAATAGAGCTGAATCAATGTTCTAACCCCAGGAAAGAGCAGCAGAAAATGATTTGCATTTATTAGATGAATACAGTGATTCACATCAAAGCGAAGGACCTTGGTAGTAAATTATGGTTCCAAGGCTTATAATTGCCAGGATGTCCACACTAGCTACGTTTCTCTCTATTTGACTTTTTGTCTTTCAAAGATCTATAGTCTGAATTCAGATCATTTGGCGGTGAACTGTTTCATCCCCAAAATTCTGTTTTCATCTCCAAATTCAGTTCTTTGTATATTCCCATGAAATCTTAATGCATTTCGTATCTGCTTCATATATGTTCAGTTATCTCTCCTAGGGACTGGTAAACTACAGTCTATGGTTCACTTCCAGGCTACTCTAACTTTCTCAAGTAACATTAGATTAGACATAGTAATTCTAATTTGCTCGCACTTTTTTGTGGTTGCATTTTGGTGGCATGAGCAAAACAGACCCTGCAGTTTGTGACATACTATTTCCTATCAGTCTATTCAGTGGCTAATTGCATGCAAGGGTTTTTTCCCCACTGTTTCTAACTTATGCATTTCACCTCTTTCTCTTCATTTTGTTGATGCTATTTGTCACTTTAGTTTGGGCACTTCTTTTATGGATGTGGGCTTTTACTAACTTTTGATAACAAAAGTTTTAATTGTTCCTAGATTTTGGCACTGTTGTTTTCTGCATCATCTCTCTCTGCTGGGATCTTTTGTCTTTGAGTATTTGAGTACTATTGTGTCCTGTCTTCCTTCCCCTCCTCCTCTTCCTTTTCCTCCCTCCCTCTCTCTCTCTCCTTTTGATTATAGTCATGTTTATAAAGTTCTTATTCCTCCCTTCTGACTTGCTTATTTTCTAATCCTACTGGATCTGCTTACGTTCTTTACTTATTCATGTTGTTTTTCAAACTGCTATAGATTAGTGACTGCTGCTTTACACACCGCAACACCACACACACACACACACATACACACACAAACACACCACACACACACCACACACACATATACCACACACACACCACACACACATCACACACACAGACATACCACACACACACCACACACACCACACACACAAACACACCACAACACACACACACACACCACACACACACACATACCACACACACACCACACACACACCACACACACCACACACACCACACACACACACACACCACACACACACCACACACACACCACACACGCACACCACACATACCACACACACCACACACACACACATACCACACACACACCACACACACACCACACACACACACACACACACACACACACACACACACACACACACTTTTTAATCTGAGCTTACAAAAAGAGACCTCTTCTAAGACTAACCTCATCCCTGAGTAAGCACTGTAGTTATTGTCAGAGTTCATAAGTCCAACAATACCCAGAGCAGGGTGATTCCCGGTGGTGGTGAGTGTTTACCTATCCTGGCAAAGCTGTCCTCTCCACAGCTGTCCTGTAGTAAGATACAGCATTTCACTGATGTGTCCTCTCCATTCGGAGGTGTTTCAACAACCCTGGGAACATCAATTCCACTCTTCTCAATCTTGCCAACTTAACTTTTGTTTTAAATTTTCTTTTCTTTCTTTTAAAAAAGTCTCAGTGAAGAGAGATTAAATGTCCATTATCTAATTTTTCAGGTAAAGTGTCACAGACTGTGCTTTAATGATCAAGCAGTGCTCTGAAATATAACTATGAATTTTTATTATAACTGCAAGCAAATGACTTTGACCCATAATTTTGAAATCTCTTTGTTTTGCAAACAATGTCCTCTAGAGCACATGGTTTTCTACTTCACAGACAACTTGGGTACAAACAGAAAGATGGAGCAAAACAGAAGAAATGTCTTTTAAATGTATATTTTATTCAGCCTTTAAGATGAAGAGATGAGGGCTTTACCCTATTTCAACCCTGAGGCTTCTGGAGGAAATGGAGGAATGGCTGGCTGTCAGAAAAAAAACAAACATGGGAAAGTTTTGACAAGTTCCCTGTAGTTATCATAACTGTTAACTTCATTAAAAGTACAATTTTAGTGATGTGGTAACTATAAAGTATCTGTTTTAGGAGTGACAGCCTTTTTTTCATTGCTGCCTTTGTCTCAGCCCTGTCCTGAGAAGTCTCATATTAGACATCAGTTCTACCGGTGTCTACCCGACTTGGGAACTAACGTCATGCTGTCCTGCTATCTGTTAAAGCTTAGAAGGAATCTGCAGTGAGGTCTGATGGGCATGGTCCTCTGGCTTCTTAAAGTTAGCCACTTTGTGGATGGAACAACGGAAGTGTTTCTTTAGTAAAATCAACTTAAAGTACAGCTGAACCTGTTGATTGGGTGTTTAGAAATGATGGACTTTCGGCAAAGTCAGTCATTCTGTTTCTGCTTTGGACCAGTTCCTCCCTTGGTACTCCAGGGTGCTTCTTTTCTAGTGTTCCAGTACAAAGTGACCTCCTTCCTTCCTTCCTTCCTTCCTTCCTTCCTTCCTTCCTTCCTTCCTTCCTTCCTTCCTTCCTTCCTTCCTTCCTTCCTTCCTTCTTTCCTTCCTTCCTTCCTTCCTTCCTGCTTTCCTTCCTTCCTTCCTTCCTTCCTTCCTTCCTTCCTTCCTTCCTTCCTTCCTTCCTCCCTCCCTCCCTCCCTCCCTCCCTCCCTCCCTCCCTCCCTCCCTCCCTCCCTCCCTCCTTTCTTTCTTTCTTTCTTTCTTTCTTTCTTTCTTTCTTTCTTTCTTTCTTTCTTTCTTTCTTTCTTTCTTTCTTCCATCTTTCCTTCCTTCCTTTCTTTTAACATACCAACAATAGCTCTCCCTACATTCTCTCCTCCCACTCACCCCCAAATCTTCCCCACATCCACTCCTCAAAGAGGATAAGGCCTCCCATGGAGAGTCAACAAAGTCTGGGAATATCAGACTGAGGCAGGACCCAGCCTCTCCCCGCCCCTCCCCGTATCAAGGCTGAGCAAGTCATCCCACTGTAGGGAATGGTCTCATAAAGCCAATTCATACATTAGGAATAAATTTTGACCCCACTGGCAGAGGCCCCATAAACTGTTCAAGCCACACAACTGTAATCCACATTCAGAGGGTCTAGTTCAGTCCCATGAAGGTTCCCCAGCTACAAACTGACCTGTTCTTTATTATTATTATTTTTAATATCATTATGACATGGTCTTGATATATAGTCTGGATTGGGCTAGAATTTTTGGTTCTAGTGCTTTCACTTTCAGGAAACTACCATTACAGATATATGTACTCATGCCCAGGCACTTGGTCAGACATCTTTGGTAAGTATCTTGGCTACTTAGAAAAAATATGAACAAAGTTAACATTAACATCATTTCTTTCCCATTCTAAAAGCCCTGTAGAATCCTAGAATGGCAGCTGTTCATCACAAGAACAAATTTTGATTGCTTCAGAAAAACAGAAGATGAATATTCAGTTTTTCATTCATGCCTTCATCAACTCACAAACACACTTTAGTGTCTGCAGAGTGGTGAGAAGTGTGGCTGATTCTAAAAATATATAATCCTTGATTTTGAAGGTTCTCAACCAGAACCTTCATGTTTATGCTTATGAGACTTTGGAATGCAGGAAACAATGGAGAGCTATCAACTGTATGCAGAAGGGATGGAATGAAGAGGTCAGTCATATGGCTCATGGATCCATGGAGCTTGGCCCTGAAGTGGGTCCCAGGATTATCATTTGAACTACCACTTAAATAAAACGTTTCTATTGTCTTTTCTTAGTTCTACTAATTAAAAATTCACCATAAAAAGTAATTGCATGACAGTCATTGAAGATAGTTATCTTTTGGGATTTGCTGAAGCCATAAAACCTCACTCAGAGTCCTACAGAGAACCTTCATGGCTGCTCTCTAAGTTTCTTTTTCACTGATCAAAGCCCAGAAGCATGGCCCTCTCTCAGCTCTGTTCCGTGAAATTCTACATCAGTTTTCCTGTGGTTTGACCATGGAAGCGTGAATTAGACCAGTTCAGTGCCTTTTAAAACATCTTACAGCTTGTAAGAAGAAACACATTTTAAGTTTTATAATCCAACATGTTTATATTTTTATAATTTTAAATTTCATGAAATATTCCTTTGCTTTTGCCTGGGCAGATAAGCAAGCAATGAAGATGGGTTCTGGTTTGAGTTTTGACTAACTTTGAATGACAAGGAATGTTCCTTGTTTTTCCCTCTTTGTAGACCATTCCATTGTGACTGATTTGGTGCATGCAGTACAAATCCTCCATTGCAGTGCGGGCACAGACTTAATAAATGGGGAGAGTCTGTGGACTCTCTATTGCTGTAGAGAGATAGCCCATTTTAAAACATTCCTTAGGAACACTGTCCTCTAATTCATAGGTTACTAGGGTGGAGGGTTTCATAAGAACAAAAGTCTCTGTTGAAAATGGGATGCTTTTATACATCAAAATATCCATCACCACCATCAACAAAAAACCTGAGCATGCTAATTACTTCAGAAACGTGTCAAGTGTGCTTTGAAACTTGACAATGCCGTGACTACCCAATGGAAGGGCAAGCATTTGCCTACAAGTAATTACCTATGGTAATTGTGCCCCTAGTGAAAACGGGCTTGACGAAGCCTAGTGGAGTAATTCCCGAAGCCTGAGAAAGCATGCTAACATCAAGATATTGACTCAGAATAATTCACAGGCAGAAGCAGACACGAGCCTGTCTGGGTGTCTACGGGGCTTCTGTGGTTTAGCCTTCTTGGTTTCAGCCATACACAGATGTTTTCCAAATGAGCAGGTGCCCGGAACTAACACATCATATAGGATATGTTGTGTTTTATATTTTGTGATTCTCAGAATATGAGTGCACATCTGTATTGGCTTCAAAATTTTAAGCAGACTTTGTAGGCTTTAAAGTCTGGCGATGACAAACATTTAACAACAAACACTGAATTCAGATTTCCCATATAACGTTGATTACTGAAGAATCTATCAGTACAAACTGACAGCAGGGCCCCATTATTGAGGACAACACCTACACAACACACTGAACATGGAGAAGTCAAGCTGTGAATACAGGAAACCTTCACCCTGTGTTATAGTCTTGTTGGCATGGGAAGGTACGCTGCAGGCTACAGAAAGAGAAATGTAAATAACAACCCAGTTGCAAAACGTAGAACTTATGGGAGTAGTCAACTGATGGCAGACTTGATCTAAGGCCTACTCTATTAGGAACCCAAACTTGACACTGCTGGGGTAACCGAGAACCAGAGACTAGATAGTCCAGAGATCTAGGGTAACACTAAACACAACTGGTCAAAAAAAATAAATAAGTATCAATAAAATTAATTCTAATGATATTTTTCTATATTCGTAGAACAGTGATTTATCCATTCATCATCAGAGAAGCTTCCTCCAGCAGCCGCTGGGAACAGATACAGAGACACATAGCCAGATACTAAGCAGAGGGAAAGTCTCATTTGGAGATTTTCATCAAATCCTTCCTCTCTGACCTTAGGGAACTGAGTGGAAATTGTGAGAGCCCAGAGGGGATGCAGAACAAGAGGAGAACGAGGCCTGTGAATCAACTAAGCATGGCGCATATGAGCTCACAGAGGCTGAGCCAAAAGGCCCACATGGTCTGCGCCAGGTCCTCTCTGCATATATTAAAACTTTTAGCTTAGTATTTTTATGGGACTCATGACTGTGAGAATGAGTGGGTCTTGACTCTTGTGCTTTTCCTTGGGACTCTTTCTCTCGTTGGGTTGCCATGCTCAACTTTGATGATAATTTTTGCTTTGTCATATTATATTTTATTTTCTAATATTTGGTTAGAATATTTCATTTTGTGATCTTTTCAAAGCCTGCTCTCTTCTAGTGGGAAACAGGAAGGAAGCAGAATCAGAGGGGAAGGAACTGGGAGAAGTAGAGGGAAGGAAAAGTACAATCAGGATACAATGAAAGAGAAAACAATGTTTTCAATTAAAGGAAAAAAAGCATGCTAATGTACGCCTTACTAAAGACCAAGGGAGGTCGGTCCAATGCCTCTGTGCAACTTCTCCTTGGATGCCTAGGGTGTTACTGTTACTAAGGGCTGAGCGGCAGGGGCAAGGGTGAACCCTACCGCTCAGACTTCTCCGCTTAGTTTGCTGTTTGTTTATTTTTTTGGCTGCTTCTTCCTATGTCTAGAAATGAGTTTCTAGAAAATTCTTACAGATTGTTGACTATTCTGTTCACTACTGCTTTAGCAAATCTTGGGTTGTAACAATGCATGAGCCCCGCCTCCCCACCCTGTATATTTCGAGTTCAAGAGGAGATAGTCGTTGGCTAAAGGACTTACAAAAGGGATATTTTTGCTTCAAAAATTTATCATCTAGAGTTTATTTTCTTTAGCTCCAAGACACCAAAATGAACACTTTTTTTTTTTAAAGACTGTATATTCTAGGGGATTCCACTGTTGATGAGTGACATTTCAATTTTAAGACTTAAAGCAGTGTTTTAAACTGATACTTCAACAGAAGAATCTGCAGGGAGTCTCTGCTAATGCATACCATGATAAATTCATAGTTTCCATCCAAATTTCTAGGGAACTTCAGTCAGATTGTGTTTTTGCTTCTGATATCTGAAAAGAAAATGAGTATGGTTAATTAGAATTCCACAGATAACCCCCAAAGAGACCACAATGACAGCATTGTCTGCCTTTGGTTTCAGCCCAGCGGCTGATGGTCAAATGAAGTTTCTTCTGCAAAGTTTCTCCTGTGTCCTGGATGGCTGGATTCCTTGACACTTTTTCCCCCTATAAAATGTAACACTAGAGAACTAGGAATAGACAGTGAAATACCCGAGAAGCATCTTTTGGGATTTTTGTATCTTAAAGGGGGGGAAGCATACATGTATTTACAAAAGAACCATTTTCCTTTTAGCTGAGGATGTACAATGAGCTGATTTAGTTTTAATGAGTTTTAATCTGTCATTGTCGACTCTGTTTTCTAAATCAGCAGCCCATTGTCTGTGCACAAGACTGTTGTGCTGTCTCTGAACTTCCTGCGTGTTGTTTTTCTCAAGGCTTCTTTTGTTTTGGAAACACTCTTTTCTCACCTCACACCTATACATTTTAGGTGCCTCAAAGCACCCAGCAATTTACCCCCAACAGTTTCTAATCAGGAAACTCGGAGGTTCAAATTATGGCTTTCTGTTTTATGATTTGTAACTTTCGATGTGTCAAGCATGGTTTCTTCTTCACAGGATTTTTAAAATGCAGTATTATCTATAGATTCAAATTTGAAACTTAATTTTTAAAATTCATTCTCTTCTAAATTTTCATGTATAAGATATATTCTAAATGCTCCCACAATTCCACCACCTTCCCACCGCCTCCATTAAACTTGTCCTGCTCCCACCAAGATTTTCTTTGTCATGCCTTTCTGTTTTGTTTTTGTAAAATATCATAATTTTAAAATTCTTTAACTTTTGTATTATCCTGAGTTATGAAATTTTTTTAAGAAAGTGGTGTCATAATTTTTTTGTCCTTTTATTCACATTTTCCACCAGAGAATTTATAAATGTGTTTTTCCATTTGCTGTAGATGGAGTATATTATGCCTGAAGGGACTTTAGCCAGTCCAGGCAGGTCTAACTAACATGACTCTGGCAGACCCTGCCCTTCTCCCCCATTCCCTTTGCCTCGCTAAAATCATTAGATTACATTTCAAAAACTATTTCCTTATTTGGCCACTTCTTCTTCCAAGGTCCAGCCTTCAAAAGCCCCTTTTTGCTCACCTAATTAACAAGGCCAATCAATCAATGTATACCACTGCATCTTAATCCATTCTAACACAGACCTTCCCCCCTTTCTCCTCTTAAAAATTATACCTACAAGGTTATTTGCTGCTGTTTTTCTGCCTGAGTCAGAAAGCAGCCACTTAGCTTTTTCCCTGTTTAATAAAGGATCTTTCTGTGAAAACAGGCATTTTATGCCTAATGTGGGGCCAGGGAGGAAGTCCTGCTTGGTATGTTGTCTCCTTTAATGTTTGGATCTACACAGGTCTTTAACACACAGAGAGGTTTTACATGGAATTTTATTCTTGGGCTTTCTCTAGCAACAGATGTGAGTGTAAAGTCTCACAGTCAGACAACATGCAGAGAGATAGTCTAATTTGAAAGTCTCCATTGGGACCTTAATCTCATTGAAGAGGGGGAGAAAAGGCAAATATATATGTATATGAATATGTATATGTATGCATATATTATATGGCTGTTAACGTGGTGTTCTTGTTGGACTCCTAACAGTGGGACCAGGTGTATATTTCTCACTCTTTTTCTGATCTTGGACTCCTTTTCCCTCCTTTTCCCTCCGTTTCCTTGTTCAGCTTCTATCTGAGGGCTTTTTGCCTTGTCTTATTGTATCTGAAGAAATAGAAAGAAATGAATCTGAGGGAAGGTAGAAGTGGAGGATGTGGTAAGAGAGGAAACTGTTGTCGGAATGTATCATATAAGAGTCTACCTTTAATGAAAAAAAGCTAATAAAGCAATTTCTCTCTTGTTACATATATTAAGAATTACTAATGGAATTATAAGAAAAGACAGTTCAGTTCCACAAAATGACAATATTCTTAAAGTTGAGGACTTGAAGAAATTCTTATTCTTGTTATTTTACTTGACTAACTAGATAGATTGAATTAGGAGAGAAGAAGGATTTGCTCTGAAGATACGATGGAAAAGGCACATGACAACTGATTGCGTTCCTTAGTTTTTGCCAATAACACAAACTACAGTCATCTTGGAAAATGAGAATTTCACTAGAGAAAATGCCTCCACCAGATGGCCTATAGGTGTGTTGTTTTCTTGATTAATGATTGGTGTGAGAAGGCCCTGTGGTGTGGAATGTAGTCCTGGGCATGTAGTCCTGCATTGTAAGCTGAGGAAGCCATGTGGAGTAAGCCAGGAAGCAGTAATTCTCCATGACTTTTGCATCAGTTTTTGCCCTGAATTCCTGCCTTGAGTTCCTGCCCTGCTGTCCTAAGTGATGGGCAGTATCTGAGTTGTAAGATGAAATAAACCCCATTTCTTCCCAACTTGCTTTTGATCATGGTGTTTTGCCACCACATTGGGATACAAACTATAGAACAAAGGGGTTCCCTTTAGGACTCTGAATGGGCTCCCAAAGCCCTTTGCTCATAGATCAGTGTTTCTGCTTTTAAGGAACAAAGGAATAAAGAAAAAAAAAAAAACAAAAAACTTGAGATAGGTAGAAGGTCTGATTATGGATATTGGTTGATTTAGATCTTTGTAGATTGCCTGCCCATTTACTTAAAATGGAAGATGCAGTTTTACAAGTCGTGAGTGGAAGAAATGGTGTGCTGTAACTAGGATCTGACCTATCACTGTACGCTGAACTCCTCCTGCTGCACATGTGCAGAAGCCTTGCGATCTTTCTCTTGAATCACATAGAAGTAACGACATTTAAAGGCAGTTTTTTAAAGGTTACTTTATACATAATTCCCTTACACTGTGTTCCTCTAGCTACACATTTCTTCTCAATGGAGTGCTGGGTAGCTACTGAGAAGAGTACAGTTGAGCTAAAACTAAGTTGATTTTCTGTTGAGTCCCAAGTGTTAGAGCATCTGTTTCTGGTCTTGAGAAGTAAGGCTTGCTTCATCCAAAAGTCTAAAGATACAAATGATTTTCCTAAGGTAGCACTTGGATATTTCATACAAATTTCATATTTCTCAGATGAATTAAATATTGCTGACTCAATTACCCTCTATCGAGTAATTGCCTAGTCTTATTTTCATGACCCACAAGGAATTTTTAAGACTCTGAGACTTTGTTGTTTGCTATTCTGGTTGGATTTGATCTGAAAATAGAACAAAATGAAACAAAACATGACTCCACAGGTAAAAAAAGAGAATGTGACTATGGAAGGAGAAGTAGGCATTGATTCTTATCACGTTTGAGGAAGAAATCCTGATTTACTTCTGAAAGTTTTTTTAAAAAAATTGTATGAGATTACATACAGCCATTCTTATTTAACTATATAATGAAGTCTGAGCACATTCTCCCTGTAGCCCCTGCCTCCCCTCTTTGCACCCTATCTCATCACTTCCATTTGTCTCCAGAGAGTTTTGTTTCTAGTTTCATGTCATCTATAATATGTGATTCTCTGTATTTGTAAAGTCCAAGACCCACAATTGTGAGAAAGCCCAACTTAGCTGTTGTGAGAAGTGCTATAGCACCATTGCTTTTAAGAATCACCACCAGCACTGACTTGAAACTAATAGACATGTGGCAGAAGAGATGTGTAACACAGTGATTTATGAACAAGCAGATGAAGAAGTTCAAACATTTCGAACTGCACCTTGTAGATATAATGAAATCGTCTCTGACCACATGGACGTTTCTCAGTGCTCGGGTGAACAGCTGTAATGTCATTGAAAGCAAAGATCATATTAAGTTCATGCTAAGGAGTGATTTAAACAATGTTACTACCAGAACTCAACTAATACAAGATAAGGAAACTCTTTGAGGTGAAATTTAGTCTCAGCCACAAAAGTGTCCTTACTGAGAAGACAGGCTTTCTGTTTTATAGAATTGGAATTAAATGACACAAAATCTTTAATCTCTACTTTCTATTAACAAGCAGCCTCCTCATCAAGAACCGCTGCAGATCCCAACAGAGAACACGGCTCAGAAAACACTTGCTGAATTCATTGTATGCAGACTAGAGAGCTGTCACTCCGGGGATATGAATAATAACAGCCAAGTTCAAATTTGTTCCTGTGTTGCACCTGCTCCTCCCTGAGCAGGGACTTGGGACCACAGGAGGAATTCTTCTGGGATCAGAAGTGAAGTGAGAATCTGATGGCTGAAAAGAAAAATAATCTTAATGAGCCTTATCAAACTTATTTACAAGGAGTGCAGACTGTGCATTCTGAAGAACTCCATGTTGACTCGAGATGCATTTGTTAAGACAAGGAAATGCAGGAATATATCAGAGCAGATTTGTGTTTCTAGGAAGGGTAGTTTGGGAGGGCTCACAGCCATGTAGAAGGATTCTGGAGCAAATCTGGAAACAGAATAACTGGAGGCAGGGGGATACCTGCTTCTAAGCACTACCTTCTTTGGCTTAGAAATTGTCTTCATTCTTCTTTGAGGTTCTTAGCTTCTGACTGCAGACGTTTCTGTAGTGTTTGGTTCTCTCCATCATTGTCAGTTACCCCATCAAGTCAGGAGGTTCTCCAGACGCCAGGCCTTAGTGAACTCAGGTATGCCATGCACCGTATAACCAGCATAGATAGATTCACTAGAGAGTCTGAGAAGCAGTTCTCAGGAGAGGATAAGTGTCCCAGCTCCACTTTGTTTAATTTGCTGTGATTCCTCTAGATTTTCCTCGGATATTGAAAATTATCTTGGTATATCTAGGTGATTGTTTTTAATCACTTCTTTGTTTTGCTTTAAACATTTAAAAAAACACCTGAAAAATTACAACAGAGAGAAAGACTATTCTAACATTTTTCTACATCTTTTGTCTGTATTAATCTTTCAAAATTAATTAATATTAAGATCCGTTTATTTACCTTTACTTATATTCAAATAGGTAGTTTTTATGAATTAGTTGAACATTAATTGTAGGCATTAAGATGTTTCTTTCATGGAGAGTCAACATAGATTTTCTAATAATGAAGATGCTTCTTATTAATGATTAGTGTTAATCACATATAGTTATATAATGAATGTTTTCATTTTCCCTAAGTGGCTAAAAAGTCATCAGAAGCTATACTTTCTGGTTTTTATTTTATTTTTTTATTATTATATTTTAGAACCGGGGCCTATTAACCCAACACATTTTTCTTATCTTGTGTTTTAATAACAAATTTCTTGTGACTAGAATTAAAATTGATCTGAATTTTGAAGTAATATTGAAACAGTGGCTCATATACAATTATTTTTTCCTGCTCTGTTCTCCCCTTTTCCTCTCCAAACTTTTTTAGAGGAGTGGGTTCCCTGCCTGGACTCTGGCATCACCATATCCTTGCCTTCGGTGACTGGTATGTCAGCATGTATGCCAGGTGCTGTTGACACCAGGAAGACAGTTCAGGATCTGGAGAACTGAGTGATATATAGACCCATCCGGAAATAAGCACAGCTTGCAACAAGCCTTGCTGAGGCCAGCAGAATGCCCCAGTCACTCTGCAGATGTGTAAGCAGAAAGTCAAATGTTTGTCTAATGAAAGCCACAGACTCTTTGGTTTGTAATGTTAGACAAAGGGTCTTCATCGAGACATCGACCTTTCCCTTTCTCTTTTATTATGGTAAACAACAACCACAAAATACATATTTCTCTTAAACTTTAAGTTTGCAATAAATATTATTGATATGTATATCTCTGTCCAGCAGATTTCTAACATTTCCAGTCTTATGTGACTGATGATTTTTAAACTTTATCTTTTCCCTTACTCGGAGCTCTAAGCAGTCTTTATTTATATTCTCTTGTGAACTAGACTGCATCAGATTTGTAAGATGCATGGATTGCTTATTTTACGCAGCCCAGTGTCCTTCAGCTCCAACCATGTCATGGAAGATAATAGAATTCCCTTCTTGTTTAGGACTAAAAGACCTAGTATGTGATTCCATATGCTATTCTTGATAGACACTTAGGCTTGATAGACACTTAGGCTGTTTCCATCTCTTGACTGTCACAAACAATCTGCAACACACAGAGTAATGTTGGTCCTGTTTCAGTTCTTTTGAACAAATACCCAAACTTGGGAACAGAAACTTTAGTTTTTATTAATTTCCTTTTCTTGTCTAATTGCTATAGCTAGCACATCTCATACTGTAGTGTGATGCAGGAAATGGTAAATGTAAGAATCTTTGCCTTGACTTTGACTTTAGAGGAAAAAATTTCAGTTTGTTATCACCGAGGCTTAAATCTATGTTGAAGTAATTTCTTCCTACATTTTTTTTTTTACTTCTTTCAGACAGTTCTCCTGAAATATTGAGATATTTGGTGCATATTCCAACTATTTGCATATCAAAGAGAAGCTTGACCTCCAGTGTTCTCTCCCCAACCAACAGCCACCTTAGTCATACTAAATTGAGGATGATCATGTGAGTAATGCTTGTATGAGTCACTAATTTTGTTCACAGATGTCTCAAAGTGGGTGTTCTTTCCTAATCAGTCATGAAATTCAGATGAGTCAGATACCATTTCCTCTACTAGCCACAGCAATGATCTGAACCTGGTGTGTTTACATCAGTCTTCTCTCCCCACATGGGTTGGGAAGGGAGGGTGTAAATGGGACAGGGACATTTTCAAGCTGAGTTCAAGGAGACACAGTTGCTTCTTAGGGCGTATAGTTTCTTACTGGCTTCAGTACAGTCTGTTTCTTGACTTTGTGTGAGGTTCAGGAGCCCCCTGGTCTTTGGAAGTCTTATAAAAGGATTGGTCTGTGTCTTGTGGAGTTGGTGTTCTCACCAGGGGGAAGGAAGGTTGGAGGCTTCCTGTTCTGCTTTGCTAGTGTCATTATGGACTTTTTTGGTGGTATGACATCAGGCTTGTCATTGGTGCCAGAGCCAATTATCCAGCACAGGCAGTGCTTAGCATGTTTCCATTATGAAGAACCCATATAACAACCACAGCTTGTCATGAGTTATGTCACCTGCAGAGGTGCACTTTGAGGCTGTGTGACTATGCTCTTTCTTAGCAGCTGCTCATTCAGCAGTGTTCTGATGTTCATCGTCTGATGTACTTTAGAACTGATGCTCATCTTACACTGAAAGTTGTTCTAATTGGTCTCAGAAACAGCAGAGCGGGTCACAGATATAGGCACGCATATACTCAGTGGAGAAGAGAAGGTACCACTTTCTGGAAAACAAAATTTCAAGCATAATTTTCTAGGTATTGGAATCTTCCTTCATTTGAGTCCATAGGACGGCAAAGGGGAATCAGGAGCTAAGATATCCTTTCAGAATTAATCCAGATTTTACACTACAGTGCAGACTCAAAAATATCATATTCTATTTAGTAAAAAACAAGTCACTGTTTGCAAATAACATTTGAAATTCAGAGATTGATTACAACTTAAATCATGACATAATCATAGGTTGGAATATTATGAATATTTAAAGAAATTTTATAAATAAACACTAATAATATGGAAGATGTCTACACTATATTGAGCTAGCAGACTATTAATAATATAAAATATATATAAAATTTTATGTGTATACAATTAAATATATAATGTACTTATATTATAAAAGATTGTTATCTGCTAATCAAAAGGCCATATGTAGTAAAAATTATCCTTATAAAGTTACTGTAATTCTACCATCATTTATAAACTGTATATGACTTTTATGTACATATAAACTACTCAGTAATTCTTTTTTCCTTAAATTAGAGAACCATGGTTAAAGGAAAGAACTAAAGGAGATACCTGGCTGCAGACTTCTGAAGATGTGACCCATTCTACCTTGAAAGTAGTGATCAGCAACATAGAAATCAGGAAGAGGGGGTTGGATCAAGATTGATAAGTGGCTTCTGCTCCTGTTGGAGCACTGTTTCTTTTAAAAATATTCCTATGCCTTTAAACATTAGTTTAATTCAACAGAAAAGCCTGTTGTTCTGGGACTTTCATGAAGTAGAGAGATTTATCTTTGGGAAGGCAATAAATAAATAAGCCCTGAAATCTTTGCACAAGTTAAATATGCTAAAGCATATGAACGATTCAATTTCTAGTATATTGGTGTGTTAATATGTCTGTACTAAATCTTATGAAGAAATACAACAAAATTACTAGTAGTTATTATCCCTTATTAAAGAATAGTATGCTTTGTATCATTTTATGTGCTTTGTAGGTGTTTAATAATCTTGAAAGTTTTTCTACATCAAATATTTATTACTATGAAAATTATCTTGTGGTATATTTACAAACCAAGAATTTCCTAGTTCCCCTCCCCCTCCTACTTCCACCCTTTTCTTTTCTTAGTTCTGAGTGAACTCAACCTTTGGGGTAAAAAATAAATTTTCTGCTATTGGGTCTCTAGAAGAAGTTTAGAATCTTGTAGGATAAAAGCTATTGACTTGAGTAAAAGGCCTAATTCTAAATGCAGCATCCATGTGTGGTTCTCATGGGTGGCACCCTCATGTGTGTCCATGTTTGATGTCAGAAAACAAGTTGGGGTGCAGGGAAGGAACACGTTGGTTTTTATTACTTAAATAGGATTAAATTAAATCTTATTTATTTCTGAAGTAAATGGGTAAGTTTTCCAAAGGTGATTCTTAACTGGATATATATTAATATCTTTACTGGTGCTTAGAGGGATATTGTTCATTTAAAGCAGAGTACTCTAAAAGATGTTAAAACATAATATAATATGTCAGGATCCCCTAAATTAGCTTTTAATTGATGGTTACTAGAAAAGGCTTCCATCTCTGGTTGAACCAATTGGGTTGTCTTTTCACATAAAGACTTCTTTTTCTACCTCTAGTCTTACAGTTAAAGCTATTTAAAATGTACATATGAATATAATAGATTAATAAACTAATATTTGAGGAAACAATATTGAGAGCTCTACAGGAAAATGATAAATAAACCAATAACTTAGACTCAATTAGAGCATGGGTTAGATTATGAGTGATGATCAGAGCAATTGATAACAGTTGCTGGGCATCATCACTTGCCCATCACTAGACTCTTTAAAGTACACAAAATCATCCTGTTAATCCCTGTGGGAGGTTCTCTTCCTGGTCCTTTCGTAAATGAGGAGACTGAGGTATAGAAGGTGTTGTGGTTTGTTCTTTAGGCTGTTGCAAAATAATCAAGGCCAGGAAATTACTATTGTTTTTATTTTGTTGGTTTTTCTTGCATGTGCGTATCTGGAAGCCACAGAGGCCAGACAAAGGCAGTTGATGCCTATGGAACTGGAGTTGCAAAGGGTTGTGAGCTGACAAGTAAATTCCTGGAACTGAATCCTCAGCCTCTGCAAGAGCAGTCAGTGCCCTTAATCTGTAAGCCATCTGTCCTGGCCTAGGACAGGCAGTTTTTAGACAACAAATAATTATTGCTCATAATTCTGGAGCAAGTTCAAGATTAAGCTGCTGGCACTTCTGAAGTCTGCCCTTCTGAAGGGCCCCTCTGCTTCAGAGATGGCATCTTCTCGTTTTGTTCCTGTGGGACAGAAAGAAAGGAAGTTAGGGACAATGATCTCATTCAAGACACCAGTGCCCCCATGGCTGTCTGAGACACTAGAGCACCCCACTAGAATGATGAAGTTTTAGTTCCAACAGAAATTGACAGATTATCACTAACATTCAGACTAGAGTGGAGGGCAAGGTCTTGATCAAAGTCATTAAGCTAATAAATAGGTAGGCCTGGGCTCTAAAGTTTATCTCCTTTCCATTCATTCTGAGACAAAGGCTTCAGGAGGCCCTAGTCAGTGGGATTTGGAGAGCCATTTTAATGTTGAGATCAAATAACTTGAAGATGCTGGGAGACAGTAACTATGAAATTAAGATCCTCCTCCAAGATAGCTGCTGCTAAGAAAGGGCACAGAAAATGAAGTCAAGGAAATAGCAGGATATACTAGGTTTGTTGTAGGCTGGTGGGCAGGACAGAGTGTGAAGGGGAGGTCAGAAAAATGCTTAAAAAACAGGAATAGGGGGAACCACAGAGAGCTAGAGAAGCTACTTAAAATCTAAACTGGTGTTTATGAGGAGATTTATTGATTGAGTAAAATCCGAATTGCATGCTTAATGTCAATCTAGTTTACAGTCTTGATAATGTAAATGCAGGGCAACCAATGCAGAGCAGATGGCAAGAAGCAAGGTTTATAGACAGCAATCACCAGCATCAGGGGAACGGACATCCTATAGGGACAGCATTCACAGCTGGAGACTCTAGAATCTTCTTTTCTGACTTCCATGTGACAGTCACGGGCAGTCAACACTGACTAACAATGTGTCCTCTGGTTTCCAGTGAGGAGAGTCTGCTTGATGTGGTGTGTTGATTAGGAGATGCCTAATAACAATAATCTCCTGATAGGAGCATCAGCTCAGTGACTTGGCAAACAAACATCCTGGGAGAGCTAGTGGAAAACCTCATTCCTCAGTTTTCTCCAAATGTTTGTTTTTGCTTTGGAAAATTGGAAGTGTTTGGACAAGTATTGCATTGTGCACGCAGCATTTGGTACCCATGTCAGAAGAACATAGGAATTGCAGAAAAGCCACTTGGGGAAGTTTCTTCCTTCTACTACTATACCCAATAAGAGGTTAAGGCAAGATTTATTTATGAGGTTAAAGGATGGCTTTAATAGTGAGACACAGTATAGTGACACCTGGGTAGAAAAGAAGCTGACATGATGTTACTGCTCCAGAGGAGAGATGTTGGCCAGGAAGCCACAGAAGTTGTTCCTCCAAACAAGATTGGGATGCTTGAGGTGGCTTGTGTATGGTAAATAGGGCGCATGGGGGAGACTTGATTCTAAGGACTTCCTAAAAGTTGGAACAATTCCTTGCACTCTCTGGTAGGTAGATACGGTTTCTAGATGATTGGTATCTAGCCCTGGGGAGGTGTAAGTGTGTACATCAGAAGGGTGTCAGAAGAGTGGTTTGTTCCGGATTAACTAATGACTTGAAGGCAATTGAGAGTTTTAGCTTTGACTTCTACACTGATCAAGACAGTTTGTAAAGGTCATGTGATGCCCTTAGGACAGCTGGAGCTGGAGCTTGTAGGAACCACAGTTTTTCTCATGGCCTTCCTGTCTTCTTTGGGCCCTTCCTGAGAAAACCAAAGCATCAACAGCTTTTCTTTGTGGACTCCCAGCTATCTCAAGGGCATCATTTTTATCAGAAACTCCTTGTTTTTCCAGTCCCTTACCTTATCTTGTTTCTCCTTCCCTCACTAACACTTCTATGTCTTCCCATTCTGAGAGCTGCCATTTTTCTGCACTCACCATCTTATCTCTGAGCTTTGGTGTCTAATTATTCTAAGAGATTTCAAAGATAACCCCACCCCACCCCCTAACACTGCCACCAGTAATGAGCAAATTATAGCCCATAGCACAAATCCAGGCTTTTGTTTGTTCTGGTAAATACATTTTTTTTTCTGGAAATGGGACTGGATCATTTATTGGTTGGCATGTGGCTGTTGTCATGAGAACATAATGGAAGACTTGGAACAGAATCTGTGGCCTGCAAAACCCGAAATGTTTACTATCTGTCTTTATAGGAAAGGTTGGTCGGTGAATACAAAGTTACTAAGTAGCCACCCCAAATTATAGTTATCTAGCATCAAATGGGAGGAGATGAAGTGAGGTGTGCTCACTGAAGACCTGTTACTAACTCTACTGGCTTTTTGATGCACATAAAACCAATGGTTCAATCTTCAGAGGAGGAAACAGTCTTGTCACTCACCCACAGAGTTATTACTTAGTGTTTTTTTCTTTTGTTCTATAAGGCAGTCAGGATTTGACCTTCTATTCAGCATTTTCTCTTCTTCTCTAAGATGGCCAGAAAATAAAATATGTCTCCCATCTTGGGTTATCACCTGAAAGCTGTGGGAGGCCTGTGTGCTTTCAAGTCCCTGAAAGGTCATGTGATGCTCCTATTCCATCCTGGAAACTGAGTGATGGTGGTTGTAGAGAGACCCTACAAGACTTTTTCTGTCCCAGACTCAGACCTCACCTGTTTCTTCACAGGGTTCTTGCTGTTGTCTTCTTGAGAAATGAAACAATCTCTAGGGTTATGCTGTCAGTTGGTCCTTACAATAACATTCATAGAAAACAAGCAAACAACAACAAAAACCAACTCTGCTTCTTTGTGTAGATAGGGAATAGAGCCAGTTGAGCCAAATGGTGGAGAGTTCAGATCTAAAACCCCCTAAGTGAGAGCTCTTTCTTAGCACAAATGTCTGGTCCTTGTTTTTCTTCCTTTCTGAACATCTAGTCAGTAGGTTGCTCTCTTCTTGTGTACTTTATCTGTAATGGTTTTACAGCTGATTGGTCCTTCTGTTATGAAACCAGAAGTTGAAAATATAAAGTCAACAACTCTATACTTTCATGAGTTTATTTACACACAAGACACATGCTCATTGGCCTACTGAGCACTAATTTAGGACATGATGCTTACCTCAGAAAGTAAATAGTGTGAAAAGGTATACTCAAACAATTTCAAGTTATACTGGATGCATGGTTTATTGGGTTAAAAATCAAAGTGCAAGAAATTTCTCTTGTCACATAGAATGTTTTATTAGCTGGAGGTAATAAGAGAAGTCTTCAAAAAATATGAGAGTGGGGTCTTAGGATGGAGAAGGTACTATGGAACAAGTAAACAAATGGACCACAAACACAGATCATCAGCAAAACGTGAGGACTGGTTCATATTATACCAGGGAATGTGAACAGTATCCTCAGGTGGAAGAAAACCACTGATGGCTTCTCAAGGAGAAAGTGACATTGTCTAACTAAAATCAAGAGAGTTGGCAACTTTGTCACATAAATTGTAGAGGGGAAGAAAACAAAGTGCAAGTCTTTGTTAAAATTCACCGTGGTTTGCTTTCTTAGGCCTATTGTTCACATAATTTGTGATTCATTAATATGGGTTAAGTTGACCTAATGGTGTAAGATGGTGACAAAACAGATTTTGACTCTGACATTTGGATACCCACTATGCTGTACTATTAGTGCAGAGGAATGAGTACTTCAGTTCCTTTATCAGCATTTTATTAGCTTGTCATTGGGTAACAATGCCTATATTATCAGGGATGTCACAACTGCTTGAGAAATGCTCATGTGCCATATATATGGTGATATAACTTTTGAGATAGTACACAACGTGCCTCTCATGGGACCCTTATGCTGACTACCAAGGTATATCCTGATATGTCTTTTTATTTTTCAGGCACAGGATGGAATACAACCTGATTGCTCTTCATTTCCTCTTTTGGCAAAGATTTTCAGATCCTTCTGCCAGGAATGGTTGTGCTGGATCATAGCTATCAAATAGTCAATTACCATTTTAGAAGTGATAGAAAAGAAGGTTAAGTTTGGGATGAGGTGATGCCTTTGTGGGTAAAGTGTTTATTGTACAAGAGCAAGAACTTGAGTTTAGATTCAAAACCAATGTAAGTTTGGATGTGGTAGCACCCACATCTGTAATTCAAGTACCGCTGTTTTATGATAGAAGGCAGAAGACAGGAGAATCCCTGAAAGTCCACAGGCTAATTCACCAGACATACATAGCAGGGAACAATCAGAGGCCCATATCTCAAATGAGATAGAAGGCAATTGCCAACTGGAATTGTCCTCTGGCAGTCTACTGTTGTATGCATTGTAGCCTGTGTCCAAATTCACAGATCCATACATGCAAACAAAACACACATCTCTCCCTCCCACTCTCTCTTTCTCCCCTTCTCTCATAAATTCAAAGATAAAAATGAGGATTAAGTGTAAGACTAGTCAATTTCTATCCCATTCTCAATCTTTAAACCAGAATTATTTTCTTTACTCTAAACTTTATATGATATCTGGGTTTATTTACTGATTTAGTTGATTGATTTATCAGAAAGCATTGGTCACATGGCACAGATTGGTATTGACCTAAAAGATTATTTTCAACAGGACACACCACTTAAAAATATGTTCTCTACTTATTTCGTTTTTAGAACTTGTTTCATGAACAATATATTTTCATCACATTTCATCAACATTTTCCCCTGACACATTTGTCTCTCAGCTTCTTACCCTCATGTTTTCAGAAACTATTGAGTCCAATTAGTATTGCTTATGTACTTATGGGTGTAGGGCAATCCACTGTGGACTCTACCCCTGAAGAAAACAGTCTCTCCTTCCTCCAGCAGCCATCAATTAATAATAGATCCTCAGCTAGGATGAGCTAACTGAGTCATTCCCTGATCCACTTTGGAATCCCGACAGGCTTGAGCTTGTGTAGTTCTTGTATACCCACGTATTGTTCTTGTCAGTCTTGTCATGTACAGAGGACGCCATTTTGTAGTGTTCCTCCCTACCTGCTGGCTTTCACAATTTTTCTGCCTTTCTTCCACGGTGCCTTCTGAGCTTTAGCAGGAGGTGTATGATAGCTGCCCCAGTCAGGTCTGGGCAACTCAATCATTATTCATTGTTTTTTTGACTAATTATGAGACTTCTGTACTAATCACTATCCACTGCAAAAAGAAGCTTCTCTGATGAGGACTAAGAGCTGCATTAATCTATGGTTATGAAGATGAGTAATAGAAGGTGGTTAGGCACAGTACCCACTTAGGAAAACAACAGTAATAGGTTCTCTCACAGGGCTTATGATCTTCCTAGTCAACTATTCTTGGCCAACATCACTTTATTTTACAATCAAACTTGAACTGTGCAATACAGAAATAGTTAATAAATAAAAATTATTTTTCTATATGTAATTGTGAGAAGATCATGCTAAATGTGATGTGGGCTGCATGCATATTTTAAATAGGTGTATATAATTGCTTCATAAATGCACAGCCACTGGGTGGTAGTGACACATACCTTAAATCTCAGCATTCCAGAGGCAGACTCTGTGAGTTCCAGGCTAGCCAGGTCTAGAAAGTGAATTCCAGGACTACAAAACAGAACAAAAATGGCACAGCCAATGTGTGATGGTCACACAGTAGAAACAGAGTAACTTTAATACAAATTTTAATAGGCCAGAAAAGAGGGAGTTTTCTACCTGATTGATGGGAGCATGCACCACAAAAGAGCTGATGGAATTGGCTTGTGCCAACAGAATGTCCATTAGATTTGACCAGGTACAGATAATAGCTATTTGGATTATTATTTTAGCCAAGGTTTGAGATGGTTAAAAGATAATAAATGTTCTTAGTTTATATAGTTATATCCAAATGAACTGGTTATTAAATGAAGGTGTTTCTCAACAAGTTCTAATAGCGGTGAGAAAATTAGTTATTGGTGAGCTTGGTCCATTAATTATTTCATATGCCTGAAGACCTCTAGGGGTGCCATAGCCCTGCAACATAGTCCCAGCCTATTAGACTATACCGTAGTTTTTATGCACCTGCTGAAGATGAGGCTAAAGATGAGTAAATTTAGGTGATCCTCTGTTGTCTGTGGATCTGAGGCTGGTACCATGTGCTATTTCCCTATGCCATTCTGCTTTTAGTAAAATTATGCTTCTTTTTCCCCGAAGATTTTCATGTGCAAGTGGATTAGATAAACTTGAGGAGTCCATAGTGACAGGCTGCTGGGAGTAGGTAAGTATTCCTATTTTTCTCTAAAGATTTTTGACATTCTGAAATATTTCAACATGTGAAAAGCATAGAAAATAATAAAGACCATCAACTTAGTGCCCCATTTAATAGATAACAACATTACAATATATCCATTTGCTTCAGATCTTTCAAGTTCTCCCTTAAAAGAGACAGAATGATTATTAATCTTGAGAATGCCCCCCCCCCATCACCAAAATAATCTCCATGCTGAAGCTGGTTGTTCTGTATCACTTCTGTGAGTGCTCAGTTTCTACTTCTATGTGGAAATGAAGACACACAAATGTTATAATTCATGGTTGCTGATTCTGCAGAAGTGGTATCAGAGCTTGTGCATGGCATCTCTATACTGCTTCTGCAGACAGCACTGTTGCTGAGGCTCAAGAAATTCCAAGCATGTGAATCAAATGAGCTCACTTTCACTGTTTTATTTCATTGTCTGAGTTAATCATATTTTATTTAAGCTCTTTCCATTCTTTGGCCATAACCGAGGCAAACATGTATGCTTTTTTAAATGGCACATATTAAAGCAAAGTTGTATCACTATTTAGGGTAGGCTACCCTGGACAATCAGCAGAAATGTGATGGTACAGACTAGTTCATTTCTTTCTCACTGAGCCTCCATTAACAGATGCATGAGAGTTAGCTTTATGTGTAGACTTGACTAGCTAGACTTTATTCCTGGGACTGTCTGTGAGGGCACTTAAGGAAGATAGCAGATTTTGAACTTGGGAGAGACAGAGCCAGCTCTTGTGGGTGAGGCCCTTACTGAAGTTTGAGTAGATGGAGGAAGGGAGGATTTGCTAGCTCTCTACCTGACACCTTGATCTGGGAACATGGGTTCTCCCAACCTTGATCCTCTTGATTCCCAGCCCTTCTGGGTGGGACTGAAATCTATATCTCTGTTTTAAGACTTTCCATGTGGGTCTTGGGTCTGCATCCTTAGCTCTCTTTAACTCTTGGCCATCCAAGCTACAGCACTCTCATGGCTTGAAGATTACAGGTGATGGGTTTGTCAACTTCCTCAGGATCAAACCAGCCAGTATCTCTCCTAAAATACTTCTTATCTTCAGTATTTCTCTAGAGAATCATGAACAATACAGGGTGTTTCTCAGGAATAAGAAGAGAGCCAGTTTCTAGTCAACTTTGCTGGATTATTAGATGAAAAAATTGGCCATGCTCATCCTTTTGGGCCAAGGTGGAATCTGTAGCCTAAAAAGATATTATTCTGTACTTGGAGTAATGTTGCATATTAAATGGAGAGTCCTCTGAAACCTAAAGAAACAATACCATTGTTTAAGGTAGACCTTGATGGTTTCTGGGATTTGGTAGTGACTTAGGTCTGCAAAAAAATGCGGAGAAGTATAGCTGAGGTGAGTCTTTCAAGGTGGCCTCATTCTCCTGTCTAGAGTCCTGTTCACAATAGGTTCAACCCATTGTTTTATTAAATGAATTGTTGGTTTAATTCATTGTTATGTGAAATAAATTGTTGAATTTCATTCAGCCTCAGTTGAGTAAGATTTACCAATGTAACAAATAAGCTCACTTATAAAAAAAATTATAGAAGAAAAATCTCAGAAACATAGAAAGGAGAGAGAACACAGTCAGAAGACATCCTCTCTAAGTTCCCCCATGGCATGCAAGAAGATATGGTTTTCAGCTGTGTCAATCAAGACTGTCTCTCTCAATATGTATGAGCATCTTTCTAGAACAAAGAACAATTTCGATACACTTCTATTCCTAAAGAACTGGATTCCCTAAGCTTAGCAGTGCTCTCTTATTACTCAGCCAGCTGTATATGCATATCCCCTCTGTCCTCTCCAAGTCCCCCTGTAGATTATGACATGCGGGCACCTGACAAGAAAGTGGGGATGTCGTGACCATTAAATGCTAATACAGTGGCTGGTGTTATTGTTGTAACAAAGATCTTTGCTACTGATCCAGGAGTTTTATGTCTTCTGTGTGCATTCATAATAATATGACAGGCTAACTTATTTTAGCTTACAAGTAAGAGTAAAATGTCACATCTTTCAAGAGTCTCACCAATGAGAAAATGAAGACAAAAATAACTCAGGTCATCTTTTGTAAATACCTAACAACTTTTGTTATTTTATGTAGTTTATAAGTGTAAGGTTTTGGGCTAGACTGAACTGTTGTGCTAAGTTATCTGTGAGTCTGAAGATCCATGGTTCTGTCAGTTACTCTATTTTATTAAAAAACAAGCAAATAAACAAGCAAAAATACAAAACAAACAAACAAAAAACTCCTGCTGGATGGTCAACATCTGTGGCTACTTGTCAGCATTTCAGCCTTTATGCTCTATCTTGGCATCTTATGTCTTCATTTCTAAAAAAGCTAGTCAATGGTAAATTGTCACAGGACACTTGAGAAACCATTATTATCAAGAGACAGTTGCATATTGTACTCCACAGCTGAAGACATGACATAGAAGGCACCTCAGAACAGGATCTGACTGGTTATTTAAAGGAAAGTCCACATTTGGTGTGGCCTCTATCTCTGCAGACAGCTTTGACATGACAGTCCTGCAGATATAGCCTGTCTGACAGGCATGGGGGCAAAAGGAATCTGCATTTCATTGCTTTCTCAGGAATGAAAGAGATCTGAAGCTTAGCCAAGGGCCTGACTTACAGCACTCAGTTTGGGATCCTTGTTTGTCCTGAACATTAGATCAGTTGTCTTTATATTGTGCTGTCACTGAAAAGCCTGGTTGTTAAGGATACTTTTCTGTTTGGGACTCTATAAGAACTGACTGATGGACAGAGGGCAGGGAGTCCCCAGTGGAAATAGGTCAGAAGAGATCTGCTCTGCACAGGGTCTGGGGGCACAGCTGTGACAGAGCCGTTTAGTCTTTGCTCCTCAGACAGTTTATTATTGCAAGTGGCATTCCTCATATACACGACGGGAGGTGATGGGTCAAATGTCTAGGTGTCTTGATTGACAGGGCAGAGCTCCAAGCCTGCAGGAATGAGAAGAAGGAGGGCTGTGCTGGTGTCAAGGCAGGCAGGGTGGCCAGGACTACACAGGAGCTTGCTTTTCTACATCTTCACACCCAAGCCCTGTGGCTCAGGGCTGTGGCTCCATGCCTTGCACAGTATTGCTCCTTTTCTGGAACATTGAAAAGCACATGATTTATTGAATACACGGATACTTCTTCTACTTCGAAGGACAATATGTGGGGAGGATGCTCCCCTTGCTAGTCACCCAAATAGAGGGATTCACAAAGGTATGTTATACAGTCCTTCAAACCAGAGCGTGACATGGACATATTTTAAAATCGTTTTTACAAACATGTTTTAATTAGAATGTAATTATTTCACTCCTGTTCTTTCCTTTCCCCCCTCCAGTCCCTTCCATAAGCCCTCCCTCTTACTCCTTTTATGCCTCTACTTTCTCTCAAGCTGATGTCTTCTTATTCTTACTTTGATTATTGTTGTTGGATTATTATCTATGCACATATACATATGTATGTATATACATACAACCTACAGATTCTGTATTTTTTAATACTATAAGAAGCTTCACTAACATCATAAATTCTGAAGCTCATAAAAATTCTTGAAGTATTACTGCAACCTTTTCATACATCCACGCTCCCCCCACCATGAAGTGTATCGTCCTCTCCATTTTCAAGCCTATACTTCTTGTACTTTTTTTTTTTTTTAATAAGTTCCACTACCAAGGGACTTTTTTTTTTCCCCTCATTAAGACCATGAACCGCAGGAGTGTCTGATTAAATTAACGACCAGTGCCAGAGCACAAGCAGGTCTGTTTAATCTTCAATTCTCTCATCCACTCCAGAGTGTGGGGACCACTTCTTGCTTCCTGTCCCATGGCACAGGGACACTTTCTTGTTACTGGCTCCGAAAGGCATGCCTCTCACCAGCAGCAGACAGGGTGGATCAGTGTTGTATATCAAAAGGACATTTGTTCCCTATAAAATAAGCTATGAAAGGGAGGAGCAATATATCTCAGAGAGAAGAAAATATCTCATATTTTCACAATCACCTTTTCTGAGAACTAGAGTGCAGCTAGGACACTTGAAAAGGAAGCTTCGCACCTGCTTTGCCACATAGCGCCCACCTGCCTGTGGTTCTCCGTGTCTATTAGATCTTTCCATTTGAATTCTGCACTTCACCTTACCCTCTCCTCTTACCCGCTTCCTCTGAATTTATTAATCAGGCCATCCATCTTTACTGTGTAGGCAGCGCCGTCACCACAAATTCTGCTGCATCTCCCGAGGACTGTAAAGTAAAAGCTCTTTCAGGGGCCTCAGAATAGTGACTGGTTGCATAAAGTAGATTACGCCTGTCTGGAGTTCCCTGAAAATTGTTGAATTCCACTTATTACCTGTCTTTGAAATGAAAATATCAAGATAGTTTATCTTTGAAATGCTCCTCTCTAGACTGTGATGTTGAAAACTTAATAGTATCATGAATTCAGTTTAAAACAACAATCTATTTATTCAAGATACTCTCTCTTCACTACGCCTTGGGAATGCTCTCAGTAAAGCTGTGCCTTTTAGTATTGCTTCATTCCGTTCATTTACTGAGGACCAAAGTAATCTTTTGAGTCAAAAGGATACATAACACCGGAAGCATGACAAGGGAAAGAGAGAGGGAGAATGCCCGAGAAGCAGGTGAGGGAAAGAGTGAGAGAATGGCTTTTTTTTTTTTTTAATTATTTATATATTTTAGAAAAAGGTCTTTTTCCATGTATTCCCCTGCTCCCAATCCCTCCCAGTCTGCCTTCAGCCTCTCCCCACCCCATCTGCCGATCCCCTCCCCTCAAAGGGTAAGAAGTCCCAAGGTGGGTCAACTCCACATGGCACATCCACTCCAGCAAGTCCGATTACCTCATCCCACAGTCAAGGCTGGGTTAGGTGTTCCTCTGCAGGGAGTGGGCTCCAAGGTGCCAGCCCGTGCACAGGAGCACAGTCTGATCCCACTCTCCACATACTGCCCAAGAGGTTAATTTCCTAAAGTTCGCTGGAAGATGAAAGCGTTTCTGAGATGTGATTTCCTCTTTGTCATTGTCTTTCTCAATTATGAAGCACCTGAGAGGGGAGGTCATCTACTTCTTTGGATGATTCCACTTCATACCCTGTAACACTAAGACTTAAAGAGAGAGTTGAGGCTTTGCACATATTTTTTTCTCAGATCAGTCGTCAGGGCTATAAGCAGACATTGACCCCATGCTTCTTTTCCAACTGCTACCTCCATAACTGGAGAAGACATTTTCATCCTGCTGATTCACCCTCCCTCTCCCCAAGGGCTACTTAGCAGTGTCTGGAGATACCTTTGGTTATCATAGCAGCATATAGGACACATCAGCAGCATCTTACAGGAAGAGGATGAAGATGTTACTGTCTTAGAATGCCAGTATAGTTCCCTCAACTCGGACTGGATCCGAGTTGCTGGTACTGAGGCAGTTAAAAAATGTTGATTTACGTTAACCACACCCAGAAGCAAATGGCAAAGGTAGTGGGGAGGACAACACAAGAAAGAAAGAGACAGAAACTTGTACACCTCTACAGCCTTGATATACAAACCCAGCTGTTGTAGTGGCTTCCCGGGTCCTGGGCAGCCAGAGATCTGGGACCCACAGGTTCGCTGCCGGGCGGCTAAGCCCGGCGCCGCTTATCCGCGCACCGCCGCCCGGGTCCCCAGAAACGACTCAGACGCTTCTATTAACGTCATGCTGTTTGGCCTATGGCTCAGGCACATTGCTAGCTAGCTCTTATATCTTAAATCAACCCATTTCTATTAATCTGTGGGCCACGTGGCGGCCCGTAGCTCACCCGTGCTCCTTACATGCTGTTCCTTCAGCGGCTTCAGCTTGGTCTGCCTGACTCCACCCTGCTTCTCCCACCTAAGCTCTGACTCTCCTCCCACTTCCTCTATGGTGCCCGCCATGACCCATAACAGCTACTTTATTTAAAGATACAGCACACACAAAAGCACTCCCACATCACCCAGCCATGTTACTTCTCTCTTCAAATCTCTATGGTAAAATTACCAGGAAGCGCCATAGATCCTTCTCTATAGTTCCTTCAGTCATAAGGGGATCTAAGACCTGGAGATATTAAATGATGTAGTTATAATGTTCTATCTTCGCTATTTCACCTCCCTAGGAGCAGAAAGATGGTGATTTTATTAGCTTTTCAGAGGAAAGATAATGGAATCTGGCTGGTGTGTTTTATCCTTACATATATCCCTTGGGATGCCAGCATTTAATATGATGTAATTAAATGACTGAATTCATAGGATGGTGCTAACAGTACAAATTGGTAAGATTTTATTTGTATCGTAACGTTTTTCTTGGGAAAATATTCTTTTTATTTTTTTATCTATAAAAAATAGATTATACATTAAAAAAAGAAAGAAAGGTCACCAGCCTTGGAGATGTTGGGCTGTGGTATGGGGTAATACCTTGTACCAGATGCTTAGAGGACAGTGCCTTAGCTTTTGATTGAAGAAAGTAGCCCATACTACTACACTGAGGTTTTGAGAGCTGAAATGATTGAACATAGGTTGTCTTATCAAAAACTAAGGAACCAACAAACAGACATCATTGACAACAACAGCAAACTGCAACTAGACCATATTTTGCTCTGGCTATCTTGAAGAAAGCATGATTTCTTTCATCTACTGGAACCATTTAAAAGATGATCTTCCTTCCAGGTCCCTCTAAAGAATTTAATGTTTTTTTAATTTAATTTTTATTTTTTGCATATGGCAGAATGTTTTTATGGACCAGAATAGAATGTGTTGAAAATATTTCTATCAAAGTCCAGCCTCTTTGGCTATTCTCAGATACGAATGGAAAACGGTGGCAGAACAATACATATCTTCCCTTTGACACCTGGACTGCTTGATTCAAGATTCCACCTTGGAACATTTGCTTTCCTTGCAAGTTCTATAAGAATTCAGTCAGCAGCACAGCGGTTTGGATGTAGTTCTGCTTATTAATAACCTGCTGTTGGTGGTGGTTACCTTGGTGATGGCCCATCCCATCAGCTTTGGATCAACCTGATTTTGAACCCATATCTACATTTTCTAGGATTTAAAAATGGTTGTTTTCCCAATTGTTGTAAGTAGATATTTTAGATATAACTGCAAGCAACCTTTAAAAGTGTAAGATTGTAGATATGGAAAAGTAGTGAAGTTGTTGTAATAGAGTTTTAGAACTTTGAGTGGTCAAACTCTTAAATTCTTATTGGAAAATAGAGATTAAAAAGCACTTAGTTGAAAAAAATATATCAGACACTTTGTTATATTTTTTTATTATTTGATACTGTTTAAATTTGTACATAAAGTGCTACCCAAAGGCTTATATACTGGTGAGTTGTGCTATTTGGGTAGGTTCTAAAAACTTCAGGAAGTAAAGTCACTGAGGTCTTTGTGGGCATGTTGTTCCTGGGCCTTTTCTACTTTCTTCTCTGCTTCCTGTCTAGCATGAGGTGAAAAAAAATCTCCTTACCCAATGCCCCCATCATCACCAAGATGTTCTGATGTTCTCTCTTCACTCTGAGGCCAACAGATCATGAACTGGCCCTTTTTGAAATATGAGTCAAGATATGTTGCGTCAGCAATGAGAATTGTAACTAACATAGACACACTTTATGCTCTCTTATTTTTATAACTTGTCTGGGACACAGTCTTCAGTTTTAGAGGCTCATTCTCAATTTATAAGTTTGGAGACAAAACTCTACACACGAGGCATGAATCTTATTACAGAGGCTTCATACGCTAAGTCCCCAAAGACTTCCAAAACCCATAAATGTAATTGTTTAGCAAATTCTTTTTATTTTATTTTAATAAAAAATTGCTAATACTTAAAATTCCAGTATTATGATTTTACATAAAACAGTGGAATTCTGATTTAGGTTATTTGACAAACTCCCAGTACAGCATACATTTCAGCTTTGTAACTTTGCCAGATAGAGTAGTCATGTAAAGTATGTTCTATACTTTATGACCCAGAATCTCACTGTGGGGATCATGATCACCTGAGAATTTGTAAGAAGTTCTAGGTAATCATTCTAGTCTTGTGGAGTTAGAAACTGTACTTATGGCCTAGCAAACTTGTTTCTCAAGTTTTTTTTTTAATGTGACTTTTGGTTCACATTAAATTTTGAGAGCTTCAGCTGTTCAGCATTGCTATCCAATGGTCCATTGCCTACTTTCTGAGCTTGCCTGGGGTAAGGAACTCAATCTCATGTCTAATTGCTACAGAGTCCTTCCTTTTATTGAGATGCACTTTATTTTCCTTTTCTTGTCACATTGCCTTTCTGATTTTCCTTTTTGGACTCAATATAACTTAGTAGAGCAATAACCATGTGGATTTGTAGCATTTTTGCCCAACAACAGCAGTTTGTGGAGATGAACTCATTGCCCCTGGGCTGTGAGACCCCCTGCCATTCTTGGAGGCCATCATGATCTTACTCCCATGCTTTGAACAGATCTCTAGAAAACTTCAATTTCTCCTTTTTTTTTCAAAACTAAGCAATTGTTAAGCAGCCTAGGAAACAATGCAAATTTGTGCTCTTATTTTGACATTTCATCCAGCATTGATTAGGTAATTCTGATCTGTTTATTGTTTTGTGCTAGGGTGTGAACATTTTCTAAAGATTAGTCTCTGTTGGCATTTTCTTGTTGCAGGGAAATTCATAGCATATGAACTAAGTGTTACACCATGAAACTAAGATTCTTGTGAGATTTGTAAATTAAATTTCCTTTCCAACTTTTATTTAATATATTCAGTGTCACCTTGTGAGGCAACTGAGATAATTTTGTGTACCCTATCAATTTATTTCCTGTTTGACATCTGTGTTTGTTTATATAGCTTTCAGAAGTAGAGAATTCTGTCACCAATTAATGTTGATGGTTTTGAGTTACAGAGAAGAGATTATGCTTACAAATGAAAGTGTTCATTTCTAAGTTGTGTTTTGCTGTAGCTGAGTGTTTTTTTCAAGTAAATATTCACTGGCTTTATTGAATACTTCTATTGTATAATGAAATCACAAGCTTTCAGAGCTGGGTGTTTGAATATTATTTATTTGAAGGAAACTTTTCTCCTGTTTAAAAGTGAGGCAATTGTGATTTATCTCAAGGTATTGGTGAAGTATGTTTCCTTGTGAAGGTCAACCATTCAGTTAAGGGAACTGATCAAACAGTATTAATATGGACTTTTTTGTTGATTTTTTTGGTTGTTTTTTTGAGAGAAGTTTGTTATAAATTCATAGGTGGGAACATAAATTGGAGGTGAGGAAGAGATAATAGAGTGAACACAGCTCCTGCATATCAGGAGGGCTCTCAGGAAATAAGGTACGAGCCGGCTGTGGCCATTTGAAAGAATTTATGGCAGAAACTGGATGAGGTATTGGGTGAGGGATGAGCTGGCCAGTCCAGTTGACCCACGCACATGTCCAAGTGCCTGCCGGATGTCCAGGTGCCTTCTGGTTCTGTCTTGTAGTCACATACAGTCTTTAGGTAGAGGCACTCACTCATCATGCAGATAAGAAAGAATAGGAGTTACTGATTTCTGATGCTTCTGGGTATTTTATGAACCACTCAGAGACTACCATCAAAATATCACTTAAGTATCTTTGTTTTGGGAGTGGGTCTACACATTTTATACACCTTCGGTAGTTTTTAATGTGTAAATGGGATTGGGAAACACTCTGTATTCTCCATCACTCATGGTGTCCTCTGTAAAGATATAAAATTTTCAGAACTGGGGGATGGAAAAATGTTGTTTTCCTAAAGCGTATGCTACCTTTTGATCTTGTAGATTTTATATACCCATAAACAGTGGGTTTTCTCTTATGATTTCAGAGACAACATTTAAACACTTTAGCTTCTTCTCAGGATGCAGTTTCTAGAATGTATTTTTACACAGTATGTTTTTAGCTTCCAGTTTCATTTAGCCTAACACTCCCTTTTTTATTTTTCTGATGTGTTTGTTTCCATTAAATTTTTATTTTTTGGTATTTTAGCAGTGACAATGCCTTTCTCCTGGCATAAAAGATGTTATAAATACCAGTTGTCACTCCCACATAAATGGGGGGAAATATCACATGCCCCATGTCTAGATGAAGAGCCACAAGCAATTGGTGGCTGTTATGAGAGGGAGAATAGATTTTCTCCAGCAATGAGTGCCCTGATCAGTTGTCCAATCCCAAGTGGTGAGCCCTAAGCACGTGTACTCAAGAGCAATACTAAATGAGCTCATCAGGTTATATTAATATATACATATGCATATATAACAGTACTGATTAAAGAAGCCATGAGTAGGAGGAAGTGGGGGACATGGGTAGGAGTTGGAGAAGGAGGATTAAAATATACAAATATAGCACTAGTGTATGGTATTATTAAAAGATTGTTTTTTGTTGTTGTTTTATTTTGTTTATTTTTCCTTAAAGGCTGATCATAAGGATGGCTCAGTAGATAAGAATGCTTGCTGTTCAAGCATGAAGACCTGAGTTCAAATCTAGAGCATCCATGTAGAAATTCAGACAGGGCTTCATATGTGTCTGTAACTTCAGCGCTGTGAGCAGAGACAATGCTGCTACCATAGCTTCAGGTTCAGAGAAAGACTCTGTCTCAAGGGGAAAAGGTAGAACAAGATAAAGTAAAACACTCCATTCAGTATGCACTCATGACATATATACTACCAGCCTTCTATGTGGGCATGAACCAGACCTTATCCTTGTGTATACACACACACACACACACACACAGAGAGAGAGAGAGAGAGAGAGAGAGAGAGAGAGAGAGAGAGAGAGAGAGAGAGAGAGAGAGAGAGAGAAATATAGAGAGAGAGTAGTGTACTTGAGTATAATAAATGTATTAAGCATCTTATTCTATGGTAGTTGGTTAAGCAAAGAGAGCCATGTTATAGAATGTATGAAATTATATGTTAACTTTTCTTTATGTGTTTCACAGTGAACATTACAATTTAAAGTCTTTAAGAAGAACTGTAACTAAAATAGTTAAATAAATCTTTAAAAAAAAATATTATTCTTGTACTTTGCAGCCCAACCACAGTTTTCCCTCCATCCACCTCACCTCTCCTCCATGTCCACTCCTCTTTCATTTCCCTTCAGAAAAGAGCAGGCCTCCCAGGGATATCAACTGAACACAGCATAACAAATTATACTAAGACTAGGCACAACTCTCATATCAAGCCAGGACTAGGCATCCTGGTAGAATGGAAAGGATTCCAGGAGCAGGCCAAAGAGTCAGAGACAAATCAAATAAACGTTTAACTTGATATTCCTCAAACTTTTCAAAGTCACACACATTTTCTCATATGCTTCAGGTGACAGATTTTCTAGAACACTATTTTGAGAACTGGTATGTTATTTCTACATTTGTGAGTGTTGTGAATATTATAGGTGAGTAAAGATATTGTATTGCATGAATTCTATTTGATATTATAATAAAATCTCAGAACCAGATAATGGGGAAAACTGAAATGTCAGAGAGATAGAGAAACAAATCATGACCACATCTCACCTGGCCAATTCCTCAAGCCTGTCTCCACAAATCCCCTTATCTCAAACTTTCCTGTCCTCAGCATAAAAGGGAAGTGCCAGGGGAAGCTGAACTTCTCGCTTCTCTCCCTCTGAAATATATGGACAGTAACAAAATTAATCTCAACTTTGTATCAATATACACAATTTGTACACAATATACAAAAATCCAACACAATGTAAAATATTTTAAAAATATATTCAATTAGCTGCCCTTATACCCTATCATAACTATATTCCTTTTCTTCTCAGAGTAGATTGAATAATCTACTCTTTTATCATATTATATTTATGCTGTAAGAACATGGATGATCAGGAATTATTAATAGAAAGAACTGAGGTAAGTGAGTCGCCTCCAAGAAAAGTGTGCATGTCCGTGAACACGTGTAAAGAAATAGATTCAATAAAGAGAAGACAGAGACATTGCATTGTTTTTATTCTTATGACTGCAAGAGGAAGGGCACCAGAATGATAATTTTGAAGTACAATTAAGTCAACCTGAGACCTTGGATGAACTCTGTCATACTTTGTCTAGACACTCATGGCTCTATCATAGTTTGTGAATGATGTAATAATTACTGTTCCTGCCCTCAATGATCTGGGGAGAAATTTGTATAGACTCCTATTCTAGGCAGGTTAAGCCATTATGTCTCTTCACAGCAATAGGAAAGTAACTAAGTGGGCTACAGACTGCCTCCACGTCACACAACGAAGAGTCAGAGTAAGAAAAAGTAGACTCTATTCCAAAAATAAAAGGAAATGGAAGAGGAAGAGTGTTGGAATCTGTAAAGGATGTGGAAGGGTGCTGGACAGTGATACAGCATGTTTAATATGATGCTCTATTTCTATTTTAGAAATACAACCAGCCTAGATGTTCATTGTAATAATGCTTCATGCTTGCTTATATAGAGATATCCTGTTTCTCTAGCTTTGAAATTTAAGTTAATGGTAGAAAGATGAAAATTGAAAATTCAGTTTATGGGCTGATGAACAGTTTGTGCTGGGCAGGAAAGCATGGTGGTATGAGGTTAAGGGTCTTGAAGTATGATGCTATTTCATCTCCATCTGTTGTAAATACAGGGAATGTGATAAGGTCAGTGCCATGGAGAGCAATGGTTTAGGAATCTGAACTAATTTCAAATGGTAATATTAAAAGATGTTAACTGAGTGCTCTCGACAGCTTCAGGGCATTGTGGTATGCTTGCTCTATCTTAGCTCATTTAATCTTTATAATGTGTCTTTCAAATGGTAATATCATCCCTAATTTATAGGAAACCAAGGCCTGGAAAGGTTAAGTAACTTTCTTAAGGCCAGATAGTAAGTGATGGAAATATAATTCAGAGGCAGAATGTTGCTTTGACTTTAACTCCCTTGTCTTGCTGCGCTTACTTCCTTTTTCTGAAAATACCATGTATCAAGATGATGACTATATTGGTCAGGATGAGCTGAGTTATAATACAATTAAAAGTATTTATCAACATTTCAGTATTATTTATAATTAAAGAAGCAAGGACATACTTTTCATTCTAAAGTCTCAATGTGAATCACCTTAGACTTTCTGTGTTTTTGATGGGCTGAATTGTCACTTATTGCTTAATGGGAGTTCATAGGAAAAGCAAGTATGATTCATAGCTTTCAGTCAGTAGAATAAGTAATGAGCTATGTATCACATTAGCTCTCAAGTCAATGGGAAAACCAATCACTTAGCCTTAGCCAACCGAAGAGAGAGCAGGAAGCCATAATCTTCCTGAGACCTGAGAGAAGGAGGTATGACTAGGGAGGTTCTAGCAGATGACTGACAACTTCAGTGGGCTGTTGATGTGGGAATGCCTTTCTGTATGCTGTGATTCTCAATCTTTAAATAAAGGAGCTGTTTTGGGCCATGGCAGGCACCATAGAAGAAGTAGGAGGAGGAATCAGAGCATAGGTAGGAGTAGGAGAAGCAGGGTGGAATCAGGCAGACCGAGCTGAAGCCGCCCAAGGAGCAACATGTAAAGAGCACGGGTGAGCCACGGGCCACGTTGCAGGAAAGATTAATAGAAATGGGTTGATTTAAGATGTAAGAGCTAGCTAGCAATGTGCCTGAGCCATAGGCCAAACAGCATGAACTTAATATAAGTGTCTGAGTCATTTTTGGGGGCCTGGGCGGCTGGGCAGCTAAGCGGTCTCAGGCGGCAGGTCTGTGGGTCTCGGATCTCTGGCTACCCGGGACCCGAGAAACCTCACTACTACAGGCTGTGGTTTCTTATAATCAGTATGATGTCATGATGTCACTTTTTTCTACACTGTTTACAATTTTCTCTACAATAGTTATTAGTCATTTCATCTTGAGCTGTATATAACTTTTTTTTCCTAGTCAAGACTAGCCTATTCTTTGCCACTTCTCTAACTGAGTGCTGACAGGTAAATTCCTTACCTCTCCAAGGCCCAGTTTTATCAACCACAAAATAAGGAGTAGGATTAGCAAACCTTTAAGAAACTTGCCAAATGAGATATTGCATGACTTCAGGAGAAGGCAACACAAATCCTTCTCTTTGATTATCTTGCACTGACCGGCAGGTAGCTGGCTATATATGGTTGGCAGGACATAATCCAGTAACAGAGAGATAAGCAGCTGTGGGTCACTGATGCTGAGCAAAAGCTGATATGAGGGTAAACTGCTGTGCAGAACTTGGGCTCCAATTCAGGAACTCAAGGTAAAAAAAAAAGTTAGGAAATGATTTGACTTAGCGTCCTATTTATTTTTTCTTTTACACACATACGTATGTATATACATATGTATATGTATATTTTTCTTTTTCTTGTGGTCTTGGGGATTATTCCAGGGTTTTTTATGTGCTAGGTAAACTGTTCCACCACTGAGATATAACCGAGATCCATTTAAAAATATTTTCATTAATGTATATCACACATGATATGTCCATGTTTATCATATACCTAATTTATTCAAACCTATGATCTTCTGATTTTAATTTTTATTTATTGGCATTTTAGTAATTACTTAAGGCAAACCATATTATATTTATATCTACATCTATATAATACATCTCACACCTGAAGGAAGACATTTAATCACTGACTTCAGCATTCAAACACTAAGTTTATTCTCAAGATGTCAGTAAAATACACTTGGGCTTATGTTTTATGGTGTGCACAGTGCGATTATGATTATTAATGCCTTTTACCATGTGGCAAGGTTACCAGGGCATAGCATCAAGTTCTCCAAAGATGAGCAACTGCCAGGCAGTAGCCTGAAAAAAACTGACAGAAATAGAGAACAACTGTACTGTAAGGCATGCTTTCGAAAATTTAGACCATCCTTACTCTTTTAAACTTCATTTTTACTGTGCACTTTCTTCTTAAAGTATTCTTTCCAAAAGAAGTACACTGGTTCATACACGAGTTTATCAAACAAAGAAAAAGATAGAGCACATGCCGAGGTCATGTGTGCCACAGCCAGACCGCAGCCTCTTAGAAAAAGCAGGTTTCTGGGAACAGAATCAGAATGGCAAATGGTTTCTAATCTTACGAAAGAATTTAAAACACAAACAACTATAAGGCAGCGGTTAATTATACTTTTTGCTTAGACCTTCACACCAGTCTCCTTCCTCTTCTTCTTTACCTAGTAATTTTACTAACAAATTACCACACACAGAGAATGTACCTGAAAATCATCTTGCCTAAAGAAATCAAAGCTGGGAAGTAGAGGCTTGTTCCTAACCAGATAGCCTGAGAATGTAGACTTTATTATTTTTTTGATGGTAAGATGCAATGCTGTTCTGGACATCTCGATTTACTTTTGTATGAGAAAATATTTTCGTTTTTGCTTTGTTTAGGATAGAGGTAGCTGTATTTCTTCCAGTCACATTAAGATATGATTGACTTGTACATGAAGTAGGGATTACAGGGCTAAAGCTTGGCAACCATCCCAATCTCAACCAGCTTTTGTAAAGGTGTATAGGTGGAAAAATCTCAAAACAAATTCAAAATAAAGCGTATGTGTGACAGAAAGATGGAAGGTAGGTCTAGAGAGAGTGTTTTAAATTCTATGAGGAGTGGGAATCTTATTCCACAGAAAATGAAGGACGTGGAAAGTTTTCAATTAGAGCAGTGAGATAAACACACTCTGGTTTTGGAAGATTTTCCTGGAACAGAAAGAAGAATGGGTTAGGAAGTAAGTGAAGGTGCTTTGTACAGAAGAGAATGCTAATCAGTGCTCATCCCTTTGCTCTGTTTACATGCAGGGTGGGACAGGCAGGGTAGGGTGGGGAGCCAGAATTCTGAGGCCTTAAACCCTTCCACTGATTATTGAAATGTCAATGTGTTCAGTACATGGATTCCCAAGGTATACAAACTAATAAATGGAGAAATAATATTGGCATATTATTAGATATAAAGCAAAAGAATATGTTTTTCTGATAGGCCAAGGATGTGCTAAAACTAGTTAATATTGAATTTATAGGAGAGAAGACATTCCCCATCAGTTCTCAGCATACTAAACTCAACTAATTATTTATGTAGATGAAAACTAAGTGATGAACATAAAGATAATTCTCTTTGTATAAACTGATAGATTTATTCAAGAAATAAAATTCCTTCCCATGAATAGAGTTAGTTGTTTACTACATTATCTTAGTGTAGGTTAATTGCAACCTTTATGGTCATCAGGAACAAGGTCTTGGGCTCAATGGCTCTTATTCAAGTCATCAAAATAATTTCTAGATAGATTGCTCATAAGGAAAATGCATTTTTCTTAAACTCTAACATGTGAGTTCTATAGCCTAAAGTTTTCTGACCTGTCTGATCCAGTAATCTAGAAAAGTCTTTCTCACATGCGCTCCTGTAGCCATTTATAAAATAATTACTCAGAGGCTAATATTGATTACAACTGTTGGGCCTATGGATCAGGCTCATAATCAACTATCTTCTATAACTTAACTCAACCCATTTCTATTAATCTGTATCTTGATATGTGGCTAGTAGCTTACCAGTGCTTTCACATCTTGCTTCTTAGGGCAGAAGCTTGCAGTTTCTCCTTTACTCTTCCCTTCTACATCTTTTTCTCTGCTTGGATTTCCTACCTGCCTCCCAGCTGCCTTGCTATAGGCCAAAACAGCCCCTTTATTAACCAATGGTAATAAAGCATGCTGGCAGCATATAGAAAGACATCCCACATCAGAGTCTCCCGCCCTTTAAACCCATACAGTGAAGGAAGAGTGCCAACCCCATCAAGGTGTCATCTGTCCTCACACCTCTATACACTCACTATGGTACCCCTAAATAAAATCAGTTTTCAAAATGTAATACATGTTTTTCAAAAAGTAGTTCCAGAAAGATCTTTGCTCCACTTTCCATTTCTGTCTTATTGTGTAATACCACTCTAATTTTCCATTCCCTCAGTCCATTCTCACAGCCTTCCTACCTCTTTAAGGTTTCTCAAGTACAACTCTTGTCATAGTTAGGGTTCCTATTGCTATAATGAAATGCTATGACCAAAGAAACCTAGAGAGGAAAGAGTTTATTTGACATACACTCCCAAAGCACTGTTCATCACTAAAGGAAGTCAAGCAGGGGAGGATCCTGGAGACAGGCACTGAAGGATGCTACTTTCTGGTTTGCTTGACATGGCTTTCCTATAGAACCCAAGACCATGAAACCATGATTGGCCCCAACCACAATGGGCTAGATCTTTCCCCATCAGCCACTAATTAAGAAAATGCCAGACCTTATGAAGACATTTTTCAAATTAATGTTGCCTCCTTTCACACAACTCTAGTTTGTGCCAAGTTGACATAAGACCATTCAGTACAACCCTGTTTCTCATCTGCATAAACTCTGAAGCCCATATACTCCGTTGTAGTATTATAGCTAGGTTTGCCTTCTTTTATCTAGTTTTCAAATTTATTCCTCTTTCTACCAATATCAAGTCCACTTCTTCATTTATCTTCAAGTCAGAGCAAAATTTTTTATTTTTGTATGTGGTCTGAGAAAGCACCCACATGGTTCCACATACCTATCATATCTAATTGGTCTACTCAGCTTAATTTTGCAATTCACCGATTCTCAGCTTTCGAGTTGTGACCCTTTGGAGATTGATAAACTCTTACACCAGTGTTGCCTAAGACCATTGAAAAATAGAGATATTTACATTATGATTCTTAGCAGTATCAAAATTACATTTATGAAGTAGCAATGAAAATAATTTTATAGTTTTTGTCACCACAACATGAGAAACTGTACTAAAGGGTCTCAGCCTCAGAAAGGTTGAGAACCACTAACTCAAACACAAATTTGGATAAGAGATTTTGTAGATTTTGAATAGAAACTATAATCAGATTCCTCCAACTAAAGAGACCACGTAGATAGCACAGGCAAGATTCATGGATTAGGGGGATCGCCCCCCACCCCCGGGTTTACTGGAAGAGGAAGCATTTTGCCCCAGAACTGCATAATTCCTTCTTTCTGTGGATTTGCAGCTTGTGGACATTGTTAGTAGGCTGTGAACTCGCCAGCTCCCTCAGGCAAAAGTCAAAGTTTTATTACCTTCCCTTCTCACACCTCTTCTTTCTCCCCTGCCAACACTCTGTCTGTCATATCTACTGATCTATTTACTGTCTGTCTCTTCTTGGCTCAGTATTTCTGGGAACCCTACCCTGAAGCTGGCTCTTCAGATTATTTTCTTGTTGGTCTGATAGACTCACAGCTAAACGGAAATGGAAATATCAGCACTGTCTGTGAAGTGGGACCAGATATTTTGAAGAAAAACTTAACTTTGCCTTCATGATGTAGCTCAGAGGGTGGTGCTACTCATTCACCTCTGTTCATGCTGACTGCCATGATTAGAGTTAGGAACATCTACAGATGGAACTCATCTGATCGAGAGCTGAAGGTGGCAGAACTATTAAGTGCAGAAGCAGCTTTCCAGGTCACAAGCAAAACTCCAAAACTAGAGAGTGGAATTTTAAACCCAGGCAATGGAGAATGGAATGAGATTTCAGCCATCATGCAATTCAACTCTTATTTCAAAGAAATAGAGGTCAAAAAGAAAATAAATCCACTATTCAAGGAGGCATTAATCAAAGAAATTATCATGTGTTTCATCATTTGAAGATATTTTAATATGTTCTTTTGTGATAAATGTTTTTGATAGGATATGTCTATCTTGCCCTGAACAATAATTTTGCTTTTATTTTTTAATGGATCTGAATAATTTGGCCGAGTTATTGTGTAGTTCATTTAAATTATACCCATGCTTTTGGGTTTATAAAGACTGGGATCTTCATACAAAGTGTTTGTACCTATTTATTATTCTTGAGGGTCATGTTGAAGAAAGGGGTTTCTGTACCAAAGAGCATGCACACAATGATGCTTTCATCCCAGTTGCCTGTCTGGCCTTTCAAGAGTAGCCTCTGTGAAATTTCTGGTACTCAGTGGTGGGTGAATACACCTGCTTCCTTCTGTGCTTACCTACACTGGGTATATTCACTCCAAGCAGCATATAAATGAAGTCTTTTTTTCAATACACACTAGTCTACTTATTAGCAAAATTGAACATTTCCCTTTCTTTGTATTGTATTTTCTTTCTGTGTTTTAATATGCTTTCCCTATTTTGTAATTGGAATTTACATTTTATTGAGTTGCAGTAAGCTTTTAAAAAAGAAATTAAATCACATGCACAAACTACCCTTCAGTAAAACACGGTTTCCTTGTTTATTTTCTGTTGCTATGATAAAACACTGGCCAAAAGCGGATTAGAGGAGGAAAGAGTTTACTTCAGCTTAGAGTCTATCAAGCGAAGTCAAGGTAGGAACTGAAGCAGAGGCTAGAGAGCAGTGATGCTTCCTGGCTTCTCCATGGTTTGCTCAGCCTGTCTTTTTACATATTCCAGGACTACCTAGCCAGGAGTTGCACTAAACTCTACAAATCTATCACTAATCAAAAGAACTGTCCCACAGACTTGCCTAAGGGGGGGTGTTCTCCATTTGAGGTTCCCTTTCCCCAGATGACACTAGCTTGTGGCAAGTTGACAAAAGCCAATTGGTATAGTGTATATTTGTGTAATTTTCCACATTGCTATTATTTATTTCATTGTGGTCTTGTTTTCATGGTGTTTGTTGCTAGGTGAAATCTCTTACTTAGAAAGAAACTGCTATGTTGATACTGCCTCGGGCCCAGTAGCTTATGACAGGATGATTAGAAGGAAAAAAAAAACAAAAAGAAAAAAAAATCTGAACTTCTTTTGTGAAAACATACCAAAGAGCATCTCAATTAAGATGTTGATTTTAAAATCTTTTATCTGCATCCTTTAGCCAGGTTCTATTCTCTTCGGATAAAGCAATGCAGCTTATGCTTCAGGCAAACATTTAATGGCCTACAAACCACTCTACCTCTGTAGTTCTTTCTCTATCAAGGCACTGGCACTCATTCTTTCCTGGAAATCGTGGACATTGACCTCTGAGAACACATAAATTACAAAGTGCTTCCTCTTTTATGTAACATTTTGCATTATTCTTGTGCTTTCCCTCTGTGCAGAAAGTGAAAGTATAAAATTACACATCTTAAAATGGAACCCCTGCAGTAGTTTTTTATCTTTTTAAATATTTAGCAGTACAGAGTGTTTACTTTTTGTATTTTATTCTTGAATATTGTGTTTTATAGAAGATCATCAGAGACCTTTCTTTTTCATTTTTATAGTAGACCTCAAATATCTCATGGGCTTCTGTGAGTTCATTTGCCTGCTGCTGTAGACTCTTTTCCAAGGGCAGAAACAGCATTTATGATTGGTTGCTATGTCATGCCACTTTTAGAGTGGGAGTTGGGATATTCAGGCATTTGCGGTAGTTTGTTGCAAGTGACTATTGCAAGCTCATATATTAGACTCTTTTACATGCTTGGTTAGGGTGAGTTTACCTTTTGTAATGGATGAATTTGTGTAGCTTGTTTTGGGTAGCTTATTCCTTCCTAATAAACGACACAATTATGACATTCTCTAGTTAAGAGTTCTCTAGAGAAACTGAATGCATAGAAATTTTTACAAGCACATGTGACACATTAGAGATTCATTTTAAAAACTGGAGCAAATAACTTTGTAGAGTATGTTTGAAATCTTCAGTCAATCAGACAGGCTAGGAAAGTTGATAAATCCCAGTCAGTGCTGTAGTCCTGAGTCTAGAATCTGTAGAGAAGGCTTCTGTCTGGAAACTTATACCAAACTTTTATGTTCCAGCCCCATTGGCAGCTTTCTTTTCTTCTAAGAAACTTCAGGCTTTGATCTCAAGGCCTTTACCTGATTAGACAAAGACCTTATCAAGAGTCACAGTCCCCTTTCAGAAGTCAGCTGATGACACAGTTTAATCACATCTTCAAGATACTTTTATAGCAACTCTCAGCCAAATATTGGATCAAAACTGACAACCAGAGCCCTGACAAGCTGGTTTTTTAAATTACCCCCCTTTCCTTATATACCTTTCCTGTCTTCCTTGTGAAGGAGAATAATTCTTGTTCAGTGCTCCCTCCTTCCCCACTTCCAGCATGCCAGTTTCATGAACACCCTGAGCTTGTTTAAAGGAACAGAGCAGAGGGAGATTTAGAATAAAGACACAGTAGAGTTTCAAATGGCAGAAGCAAATGTTTGATGATGATTTGGAAAGCTAGGAACCGACTTCATCTGACTTCCCAGTATTGAGAACAGTAGTGGGTCAATGAAGAGAAGAATAGAGATGACCTTCCTCAGTGTGCTTCCCTGGTACAAACCAGGAGTAAGGGTGGATGGAGCAAGACTTTGACTGTCACTCATCTCTGGTTATATCTTCTGTGAGTCCCACAAAGTGTTCTGCTTCTCACTGTGTAGAGCAACATAGTTCCCTCTTGCATCAGAATTGAAAAAAATTCATTGAAGAGTTTCAAAAGCAGGAAAAAGCACTTGAATGAAGCATAATAGTTTCTTTGGGTTGATAATAAAGTTGCTTAACCTTTTAGCTTCATTAAGTGTTTAGGAATGGAGGAGGATAATATCAACCCCCAACCTATTAAACAGGGCAAATGAGTTAAAATTGTGATGAGGTTTTAAATCCATGTCAAGCAGCAGATCCAAAGCTCAGCTCTATAATTAGACACTTATGATTACCTGCATAATATCCTTGTGGGCAAAGCTCACACATACTAAAAAAAGTAAGCATTTCTTCTAATCTTAGATATAGCCTGGTTTAAATGACTTGGTCTCTTTATTTAGAGTCTGATGACCTTTGTGTACATAAAGTAGACTTCCTTCAGTGAAATGATAGTCTCTTAATTTAGAGTTGTGGTGGTTTGAAAGAAAACGCACCCCCAAGGGAAGTGGCACTACTGAGAGGTGTGGCCTTGTTGAAGTAGGTATGGCCTTGCTACAATACATGTGTCACTGTGGTCTCATACATGCTCAAGCCATGCCCAGTGTGTTCATTTACTTCTATTGCCTTTGGATCAAGACGTTGAACTTTCAGCTCCTGTAGAGAGCCGCGTGGCCGCACCTTAAAGATGGTGCTGGCTTCCGCCTTCCACCTTCCCGAGGTGAGAGCTCTCTGAGATAAACAACTCCTTATTTGGATAAGGCTAAGCTATTGGCTTGCTTCCAGGTGTGGCTTGCTTTCGTGCACCTGGATCTATTGGCATGGCCCACGTGGCGCCCTGTGACTGGCAGTCCAGAGGGTATAGAGCTGGGAGCAGGTTTTCCCCTGTAGGAGAGGCAGTAGAAGAGGCAGAAGAAGTTTCAAGGTCCTGAATAAACCACTGAAAGAAGAGCCTGGTGTCGTGTCGTCCTTGTTGGCGAGGTTGCGCGCGACAAGCTCCATCTCCAGCACCATGTCTGCCTACATGCTGCCATGTCCTGCAACGATGATAATAGGCTAAACCTCTGAAACTGTAATCCACACTGAATGAAATGACTTTCTTTAAAGAGTTGCTGTAGTCCTGGTGTCTCTTCACAGCAAAAGAAACCCTAACTAAGACAAAAGTTGGTACTGAGAGTGGGGTATTGCTGTGAGAGGCCTGACCTTGCTTTTGTTTACAGAAATATAAACTTTGAAACTATGATTAGAAAAGCAGTTGGATGCTGTAAAAGGGGCTTAATGGGCCATCCTAGTAGAAGTATAGAAGACAGTGGTGCTGAGGGTAATTTGAATGATGGGGGTCTGACTCAAGAGGTTTCAGAGGAGAAGAATTTTAGTATGTTGCCTAGCAATCATTCTTGTGATATTTGGGGGAAGCATGTGGCTACTTTTGCCCTTGTCCAATGAGTCTGCCTGAGGCTAAAGTAAAGATTTTTGGGTAGTTCTACTGACAGAGGAAATCTCAAACAGCCAAGATAATAATGGACTAAATCTCTGAAACTGTAAGCCAGCCTGAATTTAATATTTTTCTTTATAAGTGTTGCCATGGTCCTGGTGTCTTTTTACAACAGAAATCCTAAAACAAAAGACTTTCTGTCTGTTCCTTTAAGCCAAAGTCAATAACTTAGATTCTAAAACTCAACTGAGTAGTTTAGGAAGATCTCCAAGGTCCACCTTGGCAATGGAGAATATGAAAAACTACTGTTCTAGAGAACTGATGTGGTTACTGGCTTTATCAGTTTGTATCACTTTGGTGTACATTTTGTAAGGCTTGTTAGTTTTATGTGGTCAAGTCAAATGTTTTAAGACAGGTAAATATAAAATTAATCCACAGCTGATTGTTCTAGAAGGGTTCTGGTAGGAGTTTATTTGAGTATACAGTGTATCTGCTAATACACATGATTCAGTCTTTTGAAAGCTTATTGATCTTGAACAATACAAAACACACAGATAACATTCCTCCCTTTCTCTTTTTCTGTTCAAAACAGGGTTTCATGTAGCCTAGGCTAACCTAAACTTGCTATGTAATTGAAGATAACCTTGCATTTATGATCCTTCTGCCTCTATTTCCTAACTGCTGGAGTTTTTATGCAGTACTGGGGATTATACCTGGAGGTTTCTACATAATAGGTGAGTACTCTCTCACCTGAGCTATGCCTTAGGCCCTGTTCTTGTTTTAGTTTTGAGATTTTTATTTATTCAAAATAATGTTTTTCTCCCCCCCCTTATCTGTCTGTGTGTCATAGAGGCCAGAAGAAACTGTCAGATTCCTTGGATCTAGAGTTACAAATGGTTGTGAGTTTCTAGATGTGGGTGCTGAGAACTGAAATTGGGTCTTCTGGAGGAGCAATACATGCTCTTAACAGCTGAAGCATCTCTCTTGCCTCTTTCCCTACCTTTTAAAAGATGGTTTCTCCCATTTCAGGGGAAGAAATGAATAATCTCTTTTAAGATTTCATCAGTTGGTATGCACAAGCAATGCTAGACCAGGCTTAAATGGAGACTTTTTTCACGTGAGACAGTGTCGTAACAATGAAGGTATTAAATCTGAAAGCTTAAATGTTCAGCTGCAGTTGTCTCTGGAACATAGTACAGCACATCTTTGCATTGTTAGCTGGTATTGCTTGTTTCATTTATAAAGATTTAATTTTAAAATTTACTTTTTAATTTTTTATTAATTCAGTGAGAATTTTATTAAATATATTTCATCATTTCCACTGTTTCCCCAGCTCCTTCAAGATCCATCCCTTCTCCCTTGATGACTTGTCCACTCCAATTTGTGTAGCTCATATGCTCTTGGTTTGAGGCCATCCACTGGAGTTCAGTTGACTTACCAGGAACCATACCCTTAATGAAAACAAACTCTTTCCTCAGTTAGGGGTGGAGGTTCATGAACCCCTTTTTAACTGTCCTAGAGTGTTGACTAATTTGCCCTTGTGCACAGGCAACCAGAGGTGTTGTGAGGTCATGAATGCAAAAGCCCTGCCATATTTAAAAGATACTGTTTCACTCTGGTCCTGGTATTTATTTAATGCAGTTTCCCCCCCTCCAAAAAAAATTGTCAAAAATCCCTTCTATAAGCAGCCCTATGCCCTCTAGAAGGTGGCTGAGAGGATGTGATGTACTACTTGATGTAGTGTAGGTTATGTCTTAGGCAGTACTCCAATTTTTCCCTAGTCTTTATTCACTAAGGAGTAAAATTATTGCCTCATAAAACAAGAGAAATGCCCAGTTATTTCTTAAGTAGGACCCTATTAACTTTATCACTGCTGCTAGTTTTGTTCACAACATTACAATCTTTCCAGCTTGCAGCTAGGAGGATGCTACAATCCCAGCTGGGCTTAGTGATCCAAAGACAATTATTTTGAAAACATATATTTCCTTGAAAGACCCAATTTTGAAAGAACCAATTCTTAGAATGATGTTCAAATGAATCACTGGATTTAGAATGGCATTTTTCTTTGTAAACCTTTTGCCTATGTCAAAGCTATCAGGCAGGAAATGAAGAAATGAGCCTTAATGTTAAGGGAAATTTATAATTGAGACAGTTTTATTATCAAAATGCCTTACATTGTTTCACCATAAAATTATTGAATTAAAGTTTAATCTATTTTGAAAATCTGGATTGACATATTCAATTTTCATCTACAAGTTGACATTGTACAGAATATTTCTTTAGGCCGTGATGAAAGTTATAGTTCTCTCTCTCTCCTTCATATGTAAACTACCACACAACTGCTCCAAGGTATTATTAAGAGGAAGGTTATATTGTAGATGTGAGGGAAAGAACCACCGGAGGCATCAGGAAGAGTCCAGAACAGAGAGAGGAAGTAATGAACTAAACATGACTATCAGACTGGGCTTGGCTGTGAGAAGAGAGGGTAAAAAGCAGAAGATTAAGAGTAAGACAGGACTAAGAGAGGGTAAAAGAGAGAGCCAAGAGGAAGATGAAAAAGAGAGATCGTAGCCTAAATAGCAGGGTTATAAGGAGTATAAAGTGAGTAGCATTGAAGAAAGCCCATGGACTGGAGAAGTTTAGGAAAAAGTGGCAGCTATAGACTCTGAAATGTGCAGCAGGTATTTGTGAGTCTGCAGGCAAGATTGTGCTAATAGACCCCGCAGATTGCCATTTATTCCTTCTGACAACGTTAAGCAAATGGATCCTTTGGGTGGAGGGGATTTTGTTTCACAAGTTCCTGAGAAATGCTGGCTTTTGCCTAACCCCAGGAATTTGGACTTGACATTTGGTAGGCAAATGGAAATGCAGTTCTTACCCACAAAGTCTGGTGAGAGTGAACTGAGTTCACCTGAGGCCATGTGACAGTTCCTGTAAGAGGAAAGCATAAAGGTGGTTTTGGCTTCTCTCTATTCTGCTTTGGTTACAGTGTTAAGACTTGTCAAGAATTAAGAGCAGACTAGTAATGATGGTGTCAGTCTCTCAGACACATGAGAATGCCCCTGGCTCTTAGGTTGAACTGAGCCATTTAGATTCTTTTATCTTCACTGAAAATAATTTATGATACAATATATTCTGATTATGGTATTCGCTCTCATTTCCTCCTAGATGCTCCCTTTTCCCACCCATCCAACCACTGGACATTTTTTTCTCTCTCTTTAGAAAACCAAAAAAGGAAAAAAAGGCAAACAAGCCAGAATAAAAGATAAAAGAAAATTCACTACGCACACATACACACACACACACACACACACACACACACACACACACACACAAAGAACACATCATAAAAACACAAAACCACCAATCCTAATATACAAGCAGGAGACCAGTAAGATAATAATGTTTAAACAAAGCAATATGAGACAAAGCAATCTTCAAAAATACCCTTGACTTCTTTTATATTAGCTATCTATTTTTTAATATCAGGCCTACCTGTACGTGTAAAAACCATTGTTTTTTCCTTTGTAAGCTATTGTCAATAGCAGATAGAATTTGCTTAGCAAGGAGAACTTGTGTCTATTTCTTCTTCTCAGCACTGGGATGCTGTCTGGCTTGGACATGTATATGTATAGGCTCTATATATGCTGGCAGTTTCTGTAAGTTCATCTAGCATCAGTGCCTTATGTTTAGGAAACACTATTTTCGTGGAGTCCTCCATCCCCTCTCTTACAGTCTCTTCCGCATAGGTCTCTGAGCCCCAAGAGGAGGTATTTGATGAAGACATCCCATTTAGGACTGAGTCTCCAAAGTCTTTCACTCTCTGAACTTTGTCCAGTTTTTGGTTTTCCCATTCTGCAGGAGGGAGCATCTATGGTGATGACTGAGGGAGGCACTGATTGATGTGGATAGCAAAGTTGAGCCTAATACTTCTATAGCCGTGTCTGAGCTAATTTTATAAAGATGTATAGACAGAATTTGGTACAATTTCTTGTAATAATATCTTAACTAGACTCCTTTAAGATGGATAGAAATACTAAAATTTTGATGCAAATAGTAAATCAGAGAGAATAAAAAGACCAATAAAGCATTATTAAAATAGTAAATATGCTTTTTTACAATAGGAATATGGCAGTGTAAGGAGATGACACACCTTGATCAACTGAAATACTCAAAGAAACCAAAGTAATGGTCTGAGACCTGCCCCCTGGAAAGCTAGAAGCTCTTCTTCCCTAGTGAAAGGTTTCCCACAAAGGTGCTAATTATCCCATAATACTGAGGAGGTGTTTTTTACACGATTAGAGAGGCCCTGTTTAGAAAGCAGGCAGACATAAGAGTAAGTTGTCCCCGAGTACAGAATATGAGGTAGTTTGCTTGTGTGTGCCTGGGCTTTACCCCCTTCTCCAGGTATAAATAAGCACCTGTTTTGAGGCTGGGAAATGGAAAAGAAATATTTCTTTCATTATTTGCCAGAAGTTCTTTTATGGAATTAATTTTTCATTTCTTGGGAGCAATACAGATAATTCACACAATGTTAAAAGGCAACCAAGCATGAGATTGTATGTCAATGAATGGCCACAATGTAGAAATAAATGGATCCTTTGGTAATAATCCATTTAAGACATTCCTTTGTGAGTAAGAGAAAAGTTCAGAATATAAGTCCCCTTCCCTCAAGTTCAGGAATCTTTTTTTCCAGAATTGGCTTTGATTTTAGGAAGAAACTTAGTAGTTCTAAACAAATCAGAACCCGAAAGAGGGCAGTGGAATTTTAATTGTTCTTTTTGGTAGGGTCAGCCTGTGATAAATAGTCATAGGTAATTATCAATAAATTATTTTCCCATCTCTTAGAATTGAACTCTAAAAATGGGAGAAAATACCATTTAAGTCTTCAGAATAATAACTCATGACAGCATGCTCACCCCTTTTCAAAAGCCATGAACTTTAATGTAGCAGAAGGCTTATGAAAAACCTTCCTTTGAAGATCTGCCCCCGACTCTATTACCAATATTTGGGATCTACAAAAGCAAACCGAAATAGATACTTGAATTACCTTTTTGAAACAATAAAAGAAGAAATCATATTTTTTCTCTAAAATTCATGGGGCAGAATTATATTACATTATTGGCATGACACTAGACAGTGGGCCGACTGAAGATTTCATGGAGAGTTGGATCTAGATCCTTGACAACAATATGCTTTTGTGTTTATACCAGCGCATGGATACGGTGCATAGAAGTTGATGTTTTGTGTTAAACTGAGTTTCTTATTATTTTTATTTCCTCTCCCTTGTACATTCACTTTACCTGAAAGATATGTGAGGGAATTAATGGTCTTTAGCAGAGGGGCTACAAGCAAAAGAGAAAAATGCACCAGAATTTGTTCATGTGGCTTTAAAGGTAGGTTTTTGGGAACACAAGTCCTTTTTCTTTTCTTCTCTGAATGGGAAGTTGGTCACCAGGAGAGGGTTATACGGGTTACTGTTGGTCCCTTATTTGCTTGAAAGCACATGACACTGGAATAAAACTTTTTTTTTTTTTTTTTTTTGCCTTTTCCTTGTTCTATACTTCTGATTAAAATGATTCCCTTCCTTGTTTAACAAAGTAGCAGACATCTGTGAATGACCAGAGATGCTTGAGTCACTAATGCTCTGAGCAAACATGATCAGTGCTTGGTTGATGGCTGCTGGCTCTCATAGCCTGCTGAACTTCAGGAGGAAGGTGGCCTCAGAAATTTCTTAAGCAGACATAAATGCATTTCCCATAAATTCATAATCATCCTATGTAGAATATATCACTGTTTATATGTGTGAGTCTTCTCACCTTTTAAAAATTAAGCTTAATTGATCATAGAATCAAATCAATCTGATGAAAACCTTCCATTTAAGAACATTTTCAGGTTTGTGCTGTTCTGAATATTAGGGTGACTGTGGTTTAGACAGGAGAGGAACAATTAGCTGTATTTTGTCTACCTACTTGGAAGTGTGTTTGGATAAGTTGTGATCACTTAGAACTGGGGTTTCAATTGTATCTCCAAGACCATATTTTGCTTTTATTTCTCTCTGTAATTTCCTTTGCTTTCTGTACTGGCCATGAGACTTGTGCTTCCATGTTATTCATTATGTTCTACTGTTGGGAATTTTAGGACAGCCAATTGTTTTTTGTAAACAATGGTCATTTGCATCTATAGAGTGGGAGCCTAATGAAATCCCTAGGACATATTCTCAGTGCCTTCCATCCCAATGTCTGGATACATCTGAATATTTAATTCTTTATTAAAATACTTGTCACTGCTTGAGGGGTTTAAACTTCTGAAATTGGACTAGAAGATAACAGAGGCTTGGCTTGGTGCTGTATGAAGTTTAAGCAATGCTTTCCTGTTGCAAATAGCACTTTGCTAACAGTTTCTGTTGAATTCTCACTAAGAAAAGTCATTCAATTCTCCTTTCAGTCCTAGACCCATGCATGCTTCCTCTGTCTCTGAGTTTATATGTGTCAATCATGTTGACTTAGAGGACTTTATTTTCTTGAAGTCTTCCATCCTGTTTGGCTCTTACATTGTATCCTCTCCCACTGGGTTCCGGATGTCTCAAGGGAAGGCATTTGGTGGGGACATACCATTTAGGGATGAGTGTTCTAAGGTCTTTTACTCTCTGCATAAAGTCTGTCTGTGGTTCTCTTTTTTGTTCCAATCTTCAGGGGGAGGAAGCGTCTCTCATGATGGCTGAGCAAGGCCCTGATCTATGAATATAACAGAATACCATTAGCAGATATATGATTACTATGTTTTTTACTATTGCTTTGTTTTGTTTTTAGAACCGTAGTATTTGGTTTTTATCTTGGGTCCCTGGGCTGTTTAATCTTAGGTCACTGAGCAAGTCTTTAATTTGAGTTGCATCATGTGGAGTGAGCCTTACATCAAGTAAGATATTGTTAGGTTCCTCCCACAAGCTTTGTGCCACCAATGCTCTTTCATATCTTGCAGGCAGCACACTACTATAGGCCAAAGGTTTTGTGGCTTTCTTGTTTGTTTACCTTTTTCCCTACACAAAAGAGACTCGGAATGAATGCTTTGTACAGGAACCAGTTTGACTTCCTCATGTTTCATGGAGTATGGAGGTGTTGTCTTCAGCAATGGTATTTTGCTGTCAGTTTGTGGAGAACAACCTATAGTTTTGGGAATAGCCTTTGTTGTATGAGGATTATCACGAAACCCCTTTAACCAACAACACAACTAGATATAGCCCAATGCCAGCACTAGAATCTTTTTTGGTGATCTGAAAGGAAAAGTGGACACATCAGCCCATCCCTAAGCCAGAAACCAACCCTAGTTGATCATCACTTGCAAAAGAAAATTTAGTTTCCTTCAGTGGAGTCTGACTGTGGAAACAAATTACTCTTAAGGTTGGGCTGCATGCCCTTCAGTAGATGGCCAACAGAAAATGAATTCAACGACATCTTTGGAGATTCACTGTTTCTTAACATTGTGTCAAACTTTTCCTTTTTAAAAAAATTTATCAAATATATAGACATATGTATAATTTCTTCCCTATGTTTACCCTACAAGTCTTTTGTGCACATATTATGGCTTCCGGCTTAGTGTTTTCATGGGATTCCTAGGTGTGTGAATGAAGGTCTCTGTTTTTTTTTTTTTTTTGTTGTTGTTGTTTTTGTTTTTTGGTTTTTTTTTTGTGTGTGTGTGTGTGTGTGTGTGTGTGTGTGTGTGTGTTTTAACTTTCTCTTGGGCTCTCTCACTTGTTTCTTTTGCCCCATTATAGCATGTTAGCTTTTTATTTTATTTTATCTTATTATTTTATTTTATTATCCTCCTCTAGAAACCTGTTCATTCTCCAATGAGAGACTGGAAAGGCTTGGATCTAGATGGGAGGAGGGAAGAAGTGGGAGAAGAGAGGGAAAAGAAATCACAATTAGAATACATTATGTGAGGAAAAAAATCATATTTAATAAAAGAAAAAAGGAAAAAGAGGAAAGCTATTCAGATATTTGGAAAGGTAGAACCCACATGATACAGAGAACTAAGAACTACATTTCCTGAACCACTGTTGAGATTTCGACTAATGCCCAATGTAGTACAACTATGTGGGCTGAGCTAGTAAGTACTTAGGACAGACTAGCTAAAAACCTGAATTCCTTGTGCTGTGTATCTTCGCCATTGTATTTGACCTTTTAAAGGTGTCTCTGTCTATTTACTTTTAAAATGATGTCACCATAGACTCATAGGTTCCTGTGAGGTTTCAATGGATTAATACATTCACTGATAATTTCTGAAAAATGAATACTTAGAGTATTTTAAGCTCCCAAAATGTTAACTGCTACGATTTTGTGGCTCGATAACCCTATGCCTACTTAGATAGAAATGCTGTTTTCTCTCTCTTCGTATCCAGCTCTAGTTCAGTTTGATAGACCACAAGCAGTGGTTTGGTGACATGCCATCTTCCTGGTCTTTCTGATCCAAATGTATATGGCTCTTACTCAGCACAAGACAAAATCCGACTCTCTTAATTGCACTGATTGTTACTACATAACTATTGGCTTATGTTCATTGGGTTCTCATGAATGTCTTAATTTTTATTTCCATTAAACAGGAATGTTTCATAATGTCATAACCAAGGTGTGGTAAAGTCTTCTTGGTCACCTAAGAGGCCTCATGTACAGAGGTAAGAAGTGAATAACTGTCAAAATAGAGAAAGGCTTTTTGACTTGGAGGCCAAGTTACAAGTTACCATATCTGCGTGATATGGTAACTCTCTAGGAAGACCTGTCTCTACTATTCTCCTCTCTGACTTTTGCAGCTTCCACTGAGGCTAGGCTGGATGCCTTATAAAGCAATTGGTAATGGATCCATTAGAGCAGTAGTCTCTGACAGCTGTCATCTGTCTATACTATTACTCTATCTTGGAAGGGAATGTGATAAGGGGAAACTTGCCATAGTGTGCAGAGATAAGTTATGAAAAAAGAGACAACTCATTAAGAAATTTAAATTCTGGTTCAGTGTTTTGACTGCTTTGATCTTGATTTGTATCAACTATGAGTCCAAGCACCTGTACTCTTATGTGCATGTTCTGACATTAATATGTATATCTTATTTATTCCTGTAACATAAGTTTATGCTATCAATAGATGCAGGTTTGTACAAAAGTTAAAACTAAGGTACTGCATATTAAGATTCTGCACATAGATAAATGGTTATTGCTATCTTTTATTGTCAGTTCTGCCTTATTTATTATCCACATGAATCTCTAATTGATCAATGTTTTCGTTTCTTCTTGAACCATATCCTCAGCAGAATACAGTTTATTCCTGACAATAGATTTGTTAGTCCTATGACTGTGAATCAGAAGCTATCTCAAGAAAGGCCATGATACAGCAAGTGTGCGGTAAATGAGACCAAGTCAAGCACAGCAGAGGAGTAAGTATTGTGTTAGTTATCTGTGGCTGGCCAGTTTTGATGCCCACAATGGCCACATCAAATCTTATATAGTTAACATATGCTAGAGCAAACCTATCCCTTGGTTCTTCCAAGGGAGCATCTTTTTGAAGGTCATTTGGGTTAGGATCAGAATTCTTGAAAATGTAATCCTACTTTTCATTTTAAGAAAAGCCATGTTCCTGCTCATCTTCTGGGTTCTATTCTGCATTGCGGAAGTTGAAAATCTGTGAACTATGTTTTCTCAGATCACTTATTTTTAGGGTTCTAGGTTAGATTTTATACAAAAGGCACAGGTTCAAGACTTCCAGAAATGTAGAGGAAAGTGGAAGAGACATTGTTCTCCACTAATAGAAGAGAGCCAGCAGACAGGATGCAGAAATTGCATCTGGCACTGCTCTGAGTTTTGTTCCTTATTGCCTAGGCACTGTTATTCTGGCCTGCAAGCAGTTTCTATGTGTTCCAGCAATTTTCTGATTCAAACCTAGTAACAAGTCTGAGGATTGTGAGCAGCTGTGCACATCCTCCTTTTCAACCTGTTCATCACTAACTCCCCTGTATTGAATCCCTGCCTGCCTCCAAAGCCTAGATTACTTTTGTCTTTGCTGAATAGACTCAGCCGTCATATACACATTAACTAAGATTAATTCATTGTAAACATTATCAAGACACGTCACCCTTCTGCCTTCCCATTCTTAAAATGGAAAGTAGGATTACACATTTAAGAATTCTTATCCTAGCTTAAATGACCCTCAGAAAGATGTTCCCTTGGAAAAGCGAAGGGATAGGTTTGCTCTAGCAAAAGTTAACTATGCAAGATTTGGTATAGCCAGTGTAGGCATCAAAAATATTGATAATATATTTTACTATTGATTTTTATATAAGAAATGTGAGTTTGAACAATCCGTAAAAGTCAAAAGATTTTGAAAACACCAGGCCTGTGTTCCTTTATGCAAGCAGTTGGTTGGAGAATGATATAGCCACGCCATCATCCTCTTGTTATCCAATGGCCTTCCAAGGCTTTGTCAGTTACCATGTATCACACAGGCACATCTCTTCTCTTGCAGTGGACAGCAATTATCATGATCTTATGCTTCTGTCAAAAGAAATAAAAGAACTGACAGAAAAATAGAAAACAATGAATTTTTGAAAATGAGGAATGCATGTTTTTGTGCAGACTACTATAAATTAATCCCAAAACTTTCACTCACTTATTTCATGTTAGATTTCCACAAGTGTTTATATTCATGAGATCTGGTTTAATTTCTAGCTCTAGGATCGCCGCCCATACACACTATATTTGAGTCATGATGAAATATATTTTAAAACTACTTACTGGTTGCTTCCTCAGGGAGAAAATTTGCAAGAACACAAACATCCAATATTCTGATCACATGTTTCTTTGGAGTCTGTATGCAGGTGGTTGAGTAAGATCCTTTGCTTTAGACTGCATATACTTATCCCAAAATGGCAGGTTCAGAGTCAACAAACCTGCAGGTACCTGATGTTCTGTATTTCTGACACCCATGATTTTGTAGCAAAGTTACAGGGCTATTTATATATATTTTAAACATTAAAAGCCCCTAAATACAAGTTCAAAGAGAAAGAACTATGCCTAGGCAGTAGGATTCTTAAGCAGCTCCTCTCTGATGGGGTTGGCAGTGTTTGCTTTTTGTCAATCGACATTTATTGAAATAAGTAGAGGCAGGTGGAAAGGGCTGTTGGAGGTGCCTGGGCATCAGGTGCATATTGAAATAGAGAGAGAGGGTGCCAACTAAGGAGGCAGAATATTACCAATAACAAGCAACTTTTTTGTTTTATTCTAAGGCTGGGCAATTCTTCTTATATGTAGTGACAAGAATATCATTAAGTTAATGCCTCAAAGAAGTTTCCTAATGGACAGCTGTCTTTGAAATCACATGAATTTCTTTGCAGTTGTGACCAAAGATGAACCAGATCTGCAGGCCACTATGGATTACAGAGAATGAAAACGGAAAATGTATTTTCTTCCCACTGTTTATAATTTCCATGCAATATCTTCCACCACCCCCAATCATTCAGTAGTCTTGTCTCAAACAACTAATGTCCCAGAAGTTGCCATGGTAAAAACTGTATCCATTGCCAGCAATGGCTGGATACTTTCTTTGATTGGTAGTCAATTACAATGTAGCAAAAAAACAACAAAAACAAAACAAAACAAAAAACCAAAAAAACCCACCAATGATTATAACACAAAAGACATGAGTCCGTGACATTGCTTGATCCGGGCTTCAAAGAAAAAACTGAAAGCTGAACTTCATCAGTGTCAGATCAAGTTCTCACAAATGCTATCACAGCCAGGGTCATTAGTGCGCCTCTCTTCTCACCTTACATTTGCAACCTCCGTGTGCATGCCCCTCATTAGCACAGTTTGAACAGAGGAGGTTTCTGATGCCAAATGTGTAGAGAATTTCCAAAGAAGCATTTCCATTTTAAAGAGATATTAAAACACTACCTGAATAAGCGCTCACTTTAAAAATTCTATTCCTGCAGGGAAAAAGTAATTATATGCATTTAGATATGGTTGACTTTTGCCAAAAAAAAAAAAAAAAGAAATCTTTAGTTGACACTGCCTAATCACAAGAATTATTTCATAATTATGAAATAATAATAGCCCTGAAACTAAAGTTCAAAGAAACCCTTCAGTAAAAATTAGCTCCTAGTGCTTATATGTACTTACTAAATGATGTCTTAAAATAAAATTTGCAGTAATTTCTTTCTGTTAATTTTACAATTAAACTTTTCTATCATGTACCATCTAATCATTAGTCAGCCATCATCTTTTGTTCTCTGACTTATGAACATCTGGTAGAATTATGCAGAAATGGACATGACATTTATAGTGCATGTCACAAAACTTTTGGATTATTGCTTTTCCCCGGCTGACTCACTTGAGCGAGGAGGAAAAAGGGGATGTCGTCCTTCAGAACACTAACAAATTAACGACTGGGTGACAAGTAGTATAGTCTTGAGTAGCCAGCAGATGCCACCGACTCCTTTCCATATGAGGTCATCAGCTCTAAGACACTATCTTCTTCATAGAAGAGACATGTGCATCTGAAATACTTTTTCTGCTTCTGTTGACTCTATTTTCTTATGATTTTCCTCTCCCAACCAGCCCCAGAGAACAGGTGCTCTGTATCTATGAAGGTCGCTTTTACATTGTTTTGCTTTCAAGGGGTGTTTTAAACATTCCTGCTGATGGTGGAGCATAATTTGTTCCTGTAATTAGCTCGGCTAATGAACTCCCCACCTATCTTTTAGTAGGCAATTATGGAACTGGTGTATATTATTAGCAGGTTGTATGTAACGATGAGAAGAGGTCTGGTGATTATGGATTCTGTCCTCATGTCTCTAAGACCAAATCCCAAACGGTTTAATCATCATCACTGTCAACCTTTGCCATATCTTCATTCTACATGCCATATATTATAATGCTGCATTTACATTCCATCTTGACTTTGATGTTTGCTCCTTCAGAACAGAGGTGCCCTGATTAGACGAGGCAACTGGCAGTTGAAAGAAGTGTTTTTAAAATGTGCATGTACTATGACCAATGTCCCACTAGCTGCTCTTCCGGTTTTTATTTTTGCTGAGTTCACCAAAGGCTTTGTGGTGTTGTTGTTTTCTGAATATTTGGTTTAATAAGATATAAATGGGTCTGCCACAAAAATTGACAGTTGTCACAAGCTTCTGTTTGTAGGAGGTCCAATTTTGTAATAAGATTAAAGTCAAAAGGCAAGAAGTAAGAGAAACATTTCATGCAGTAAGGGAGTTTATTGAGCATCCTACTGTACCCTCCCTGTATGCACTAATTTATATTCCACAAAGTCCTATCATAAGATTTGCATATCCTACCTGCAATTATTGCTGTCCTCTTTTCAAAATTTTTCGCTTGTCATTTCATGTCAGATATTGCTTTATTGGCAATCATAAATGTCAGGAATCACTCTGTTATCAATCACCCATTAACTTTCAGACATCTATTAGTCATCTATGGGCATAGAAATGTGGTAACTGGCTACAGAATAAATAAAATTTCAGTGTATAAAGGGTTCAAAATGGGAGACATAATTTTCCATAAAATTTACAAAAGTGTAAGTAGCTTTTTAAAAGTCTCAATTTACCTACATATTACAGTTGGTAGGAAATACAAAGAACTTGGTACTGAGTCTTTGCTTTCTAGTTTTCTATAATTCTAATTAGAAAAATGAGATGATAGTTTATAAAAAAGATGCAAGAAGCATATTTGAGAATATATGTAAGATATAATACTAATCAGATTATAGTCTTAAGATACTGGGTGATTGATTGCCTCTGGTGCTCTATATATTTAGTATTATGGGTTTCAGAGAGAATGCCTACATGCTGGAGCTCTCCTGGACAAAATTACAACTACTCCTGTCATTTAACCTTATATTAACTCTGCTGTATAATGGTCAAAATCAGAAAATTAATGTGTCCACTCCAGGTCACTGCTTTGAATATAAGATGCAATTTCCCCCCTGATTTTCAGGCAAGGGTACATTAGGTTTTTAGAACTTTCCCAAATATCAAACTAAATTATTACCAGAGGCTGAAAGTATTAGAAAAATCTTGGCTATTAAAACAACAAAGTTTGGTGTGGCACACAGGGTTCTTGTTTGAAAACATAGAAATTAACACTGGTTAACTTAGTAGAAAGAAATGTGTGGGTTTCTTTTTTCTTTCTAGGTAGCTGGATGACTGTATTTGGAGCTGTCCTTAGTGGACAGTCATATGTTGGGTACTTGATCTCTTCACCACTGAAGACTAAGAGAGCCTCTTTTTCATCTTGTGTTTTTAAGTATTACAGGAGAAGTTACAGCTTTACTAGTTCTGTGTTGTGGACATGTGTCCTCTTTGCCAGTGGGTGGGGAAGGGGAAAGAGGCCCCTACTGATTGTTCAATAAGTATGATGAAAGATATTTATTGAAATAATGCTCATACTTTGACCAGGGGAGGATGGTAATAATGGGAGGCAATGGGTAATAGGGATTCTCATAAACTCTAAAAGAATATGGTTGTTTATGGTGTAGTACATATGTAAAGTTTCTGCTGGCTTCATTATGCTTCACAAAGTTGGAGAATTAGAACTTTCTACCAAGGGATGCATAAAGGTGTGTTCCTTCTGCTTAGGAATAGTGCTAGAATGCTGCTGAGAAAAATGGGAAAAGAGTCCTTTTCACACGGGCTCCAGCTACATGACTCATGGAAAGGTTCTTACATTTTCTGAGCTTTGTTCCCTTATTTAACATGAATAGTTCATGAAGATGAAGTGAAATGATGAGCATAAAAACGGAAAGCTGTCAAGTGCTATGAAATGGCAAAATAAAGGTGAGCGCGGAGAAACATTTCTGCAATTGTTTAGAGTTCTACAAGGCTAAATTCACAGGATCCTGAAAAGGATGTCTCCAAAAGACCATTTTATATTCTTGCAAACTCTCTGTATAGGAGGTAGGAGAACATGTGTTGTGTGTTGGTGCATTTGAACATATATTTTATATGTGTGTATGTGTGAAGGGGAGAGGAGAGAGAAAAACTCTTGCTTAATGGATAAAATTTGGGTAAGTGTGATTACATTCAAAGAAGAGCCAAAACAAATGTGTGCAAAAGGGTTTAGGATGAAAATTGTGTGGGGCTTCCCACCTACTTCAGATACTGATGAGGAAGGCTCTGCAGGAGCCTCCTCAGTGAACTTCCCTTAGAATAATTCTGAGAAAATACTAAAATATCTTCACGATAGATTTATATCGTATCAATTTCATTCCCAACTTTACATTCTTCTTTTGCTGAAGTTGTAGGAAGCAGACAGGAATTCAGTGTGTCCCCAACTGCTATTTTTTCTTTGGAAATGACATGGTTATTTCCATTTACAACATGTTCATATTATCTACCAGAGGGGTCTTTTCTATGAAGATGACACCCCATTCAAGGTTCTGACAGAACAGATGTGTCTTAAATGACAGGTTTGGAATGTCCTTTTTAAGTGTCAAGCCACTTGGCACACAGCTGACTGTCAAGTGACACAGTCACATCCATCCAGCTTTCTGAAGATGAAATGAACCTTCTTCCATCCACTTACCCTTATGACAATTTCTCCTTATGGCAGCCAGATGATTGTTTGCTTTTTAGGAAGCCACACATAGTGAAATGTCACCCACTGTGTAAACCAAGGCTGACAACTCTTCTCCCGTGAGCTTATCCCTAATAAAACAATGAAGAGACAGAGAGCTCCCCTTTTGTAGAGACCTGAAAAGCTCTGGGAACTGGCAGGTTCCCAATTTTGGTTTTTATTATAATTACACACTGAAAACAATTCACAGAATTTAGTGTCTAATTTAAGATATTTTAATCTTAGTTTCATCCATTAATTTGTCAAGACCATGTTGAGAGAGAAACTTGAAAGTGAGTTTTCCTTGTCAGGAAAACCCTTTCAAAGCCTCAAAGAAGACTCTGTCCTAATTACATATTCAGTTTTCCCCAAATGTCTTAACAAAGAAACCCATAACTTAGCATTCTGAGCAATAATTCTTGCTTTGGATCCCAACTAAGGGGATGTGCCTTTAACCCCTGTGCATAAAGGAACGTTTCACGTCCCTTAACCATTACAGTAGTGTTGAGAAACCCTATTCCCACAGATTGTTCCGGGTTCATTAAAGTCACTAAAGATCATAATTAGTTTGAAAAACCAAGTCTATCCATATCGTTAACTCAGGAGTAGAGTGGAATGCATTCTCCCATGGGAATACTTGCACTAATGTCCAACCACATCAGAAAAACAAAACATCCCACCTTTCCTTTGGTTTTTAGATGTGTGGATGGCTTGTCTGTGTTTTTTTCCAGTCCTCTCTTACACTGCACATACACAACCTTAGAGTCAATAATATCCAGCGCAAATGTTTGTCTAATACGATGTGTGTCTACAACAGGTGAATTAAATGGGGAGTGAACATTTAAGCCATGCGTTTTCTTGTTAGCAGATGGCCTTTGATAGAATCTAATGAGAGCTAACAGAGCAATGCAGGCTTTGTGATGGCAAAGCATTGTCAGCTTGATCAAATACATTCCTTTATTCATGCAAATTCATGGCAGCATTACAGCATAATTCCCTACCATTAGAACCGTTCCGCACCAGCACCATCAAAGGTCATGTTTTTGAATGATAAAGGCATGAATTGTGTAAACTTACTATCACATCTTTATCATTTCAGCTGCTCTCCTGCACCTTTTAGGGAGGGGCTGATATAAGTGTGCTTTGACTTTTCAAATAGCAGTTTGTGGTATGACCTGTAGTGTGAAAAATGGGCTATGTTAGTGGATCAGTGTGTGTGTGTGTGTGCACATGTTTATAAAAACAGGTAAGTTATTGGTAAGAAAGCCTTGTTGCTATGAAATCTAAGGAGAGCTGGAGGGCAAAGAAGAAAATTAAAACCGATCCCTCTGTTGGTTTTCCTTCCCTCTTGTCATTGTGGGAAAGTTCTTTAGTCACTATGATCATGCCACTTCATGGAGCTGTTTGGGCAAACCCCCAATGCTAGACAGGCCGCCTGACTTCCACCTAATAGGCTCATATTTACAGGGCTAGAAGGGCCGCTGACTGCCTTCATTCCACAGAGGGTAACTCTTAGCTAGCTCTGGAAGGGACATTATAAGCTCACAGGTTTTATCAAATCTGTGCAACCAAGTGTGATTTACAGCCCAAGTTGGGGCAGAGACATATCCAGCAGTTAAGAGTTTAAAATCAGAAGCTTTCTTCCCAATGAGGTAGAGGGAATTTGAGTCAGAAGCCAACAAATAAGAGTGATTTCAGCTTATCTTGAAAATTTCCAGACTTATTCATAAATTTGACAGGAGTGCTATCAGAGAGAAACAGGTTGAAATGATAAAAAGTAAACACTCGACATGAGACCCAGAGATGCTGCTATCTTTCAGATGGCTGGGCTGGTGCAGAGAGCCATGCAGCAATAGAATGAGATGCTGCAACCCTCTTCTTTATTTTCTTTGGTACTGGTGATAAATGGGAACGGTTTACTCGAGGGGTTCCTTGAATTTTCCAAATTAGAACTAGGCTATACTAAGGGAAGATGGACTAGGAAGTGATGAGACACGCTCCTCTTTTCTCAAACAAAGAACTTCAGACAAACACATGATGTAAGTTCTCTTTTGATTATTTTCCTGAGTAGCAAGTGATAGGGAAATAAAGACCACTTCTCTCTTTGGTGGCTGGTAATAAGGTGGCCTCACTTACTCTAATAATAAAATTAAGTGGGGATAGGTATATGGCAAGTGGAAATTTGCATGATTTGCCTATTTGGTAGTTTGACAGCATTACACAGAACTTTTTAATTTACTTTAAGATGCATTGTTATGTCTTCAGAGAAAATGAGAGATTTGTCTTAATTTTTAAGTATCATGAAACAAGGTCAATTGTTTAAAAAGTTCTCAACTGGAAAATGCTGTCGGAGAAACGCTCTTCCCCAGGGAAATGTGTGTGTGTGTGTGTGTGTGTGTGTGTGTGTGTGTGTGTGTGATTTGCTCGAGTTAGAAAGGGCCAGGAGAGCTTGCCACACTTGGTCTGGCAACTAACACATCTTCAAATCTGGCCCTTCTCCCATGATATATAGCTCTGAGGGTGAGATGGCAATTTTTTTTTTTCTCCTTGACATTTTAATTTTCACTTCTCACAAGGAATCTTGCCATATTTTTAAGTAGGTGCTATGCTTGGTACTTAATTTATGCATTTAAGTAAGCAGATCTGACAAAACAATAAAAGCTGTGTAAGGTTTATGTGGGCAAATTGCCACTGCTTGAACTTTGGAATCTACATGCAAGAGTGAGTTCGGAGTTTGCTAATTAATGCTATGTACATACCCCAAAAGAGTCTCCTGAATATTGTTCCCTGACACTGAGAATGTGTTTACAATATCAGCACCAAATGCATCTTCAAATGATATGTCCAGGTCAAGAAATACTGTGTATCATATTTTTAGCTTCTTAGTCACACCCATTTTTAAAATAATACCTCCCCCTCCCCTAATTATCTGAGAACAATCTCTATGGGTGATTTTCAGCTGAATAGGCTAACAGAAAATAACACTTAATTTAGCTTATGCAGCCATCTTTGGAGAATACTGCTTACAGATAAAACATTAGATGTTTGGCCTATTGGATATGAGCGAAATCATAGGACCTTGGCATAGGAAGTATAATTTATATGCAGAAGCTACTGAAATAACATGCTCACTTATTGGTCCATGGCATATTTGTTAGATTTGTTTTTTTCCCAGATAACAGTCCAAAAGCAAACAGCTAAGGATGGTAGGGAAGACACTGCTCAAGCAGGCATCTGGGTCCCAGATTTTTCTGAGTCTTTTAGAGGATTGTTTAACTTAGTTAAAAGTGGGTCATTGCCAAGTAGATGCCAGTCAGCGGGAACAGAAAAAAGAAGAAGGCAAAGACAGGAAGCTTCATCTCGGAGGTGATAATACAGATGTCCACCACACCTATGCTAACATTGCATTGATCAGCTCTCTGTCACCTGGAGAGAAGTGCCACAGATGAAGGTCAACAGACTTCTACGAATCACAAGATCTGATTTTAGCTCTCACTTTGATGGGGTGAAACATTTACATAAATGGGCAAAACATGTTGCCGATTATGTAGAAACTCCATACAGTTTTATTTTCCTTCATTTCTATGGTTTTAATGAAGGAGTGAAAAAAAATTAAAGTTTAATCATTCAAAACATTGAAACAGCTTTTTTGTTATCTGTGAACTATGTGAATTAATTGGACATGCACTTGACTTGTAGTTCACTGGCCTGTTTTAGTGTCTATTTACTTTTTACAAGATTGAAGGGACCCACTATAAAATTTGTCCTTGGAACTAAGAAGTCTAAATCATCATGACCGTAAAAGCAGTTGCATTGATTAGCTCAGTGAATGCCATGTTCTTTACGTTTTCTGAGAAGTCGTTATTGTCATAAACAAAAGAAAAGGTACAAAGCTGAATGACCATGTAGGTCTCAAGGATGAGTGTTGACCAGGTTTCTGAGTGTGGATGTTCTGATACATACAGCTTAGATACGAAGGACTTCCCTCTCCGATCTCTGGATGTGGTGACATCCCTTCATCTTGTGTTTTATGGGAACAAGAAGTTGCTAGGTAGAGACTCTAATTTCCTCCTTCATTGGCTGTTTGGGGAATTACCTTCTATGCATCAAGTTCCTGTGTAAGAGACTGATGGAAGAGTTGTGAAGATATTCCCTGTCTTTCTAACATTTGAATTCTATATTAGTGAATCATAATCACCAAGTCAGAGACCATGTGGGCTTTTCTGTTTTGTTTTGTTCATTGCACTGAAGCTTATGAAAGTGGAGGCCTCTGAGCTCTTTGGCATTTAATTAGTGGTTTCCTACTTTACCCTTGTTCAGTGTGCTGTTTCAACTTGAAATAGCTAGCAGAGACTAGAGCTATGGGAAACATCATGGTTCTGTCCTGTAATTCTGATCCAGGGGTTATAATGTGCATGAGAAGAATTAACTTCCTAAATTTTCTTTCTGTGTATTTGAAGCAGTCTAAAATAGATATTAATCATTAGCAACTGATTTTATAAAGACAAATAATATTTATTAAGGGTTTTATATAAAACACTCATGTAAAGATTGAATCATAAGGAAAGTTGAATTGGTCTAAGCGATGGAGGCAATGGGTCAGATCCTCTCTCCAAGAGTACAAGGGAACAAACAGGAAGCGAAAGCAGCATGCAGTGGGTCTTAGACTGGATTGGCCGTGCCTTGTACATGGGTCCTCAAAACCTAAAAGCCACACCTCTAGGTCAAGGTGAATAGCGTCTGATTCCCACTACAGCAATTAGTTTAGGGAACTACATTTTTCATCACAATCTGATTCTGGTCCAGCACTTTAAAAACTCTTATGTTGCTATGCCACGGTCAGCATTGATCAGATCTTAAGGACTGACCAAGTGTTTTGTGACTGGTGACCTGCTAATGACCTTCATCAGTGTCCCTCACTCTAACTCTTTCAGGTGAACCCTTGAGTAAATTTGGTATTAGGGCAGATTTTCTTCACATGATGTAGATGGAAACCTTATCTGTCTATCATCATTTTACTCCATGGGTTTGAGTTATACTTAAAAGCACTTCCTACCCTACATTTAAAGCATAGCTTAAAATGAATGCATTTATATACTCGTTTTAAAATAAGATTAGAGGCTACACTGATGTTTTTAATTTTAACTTTAATATCACTTTTCGGTGTTTTCTTACAGGTTTATATTGTTAGTTTGGCACATTGCCTGCCTTTTTCTCTCGTCCATTCCCTCTTTCTCTTCTAGATATTTTCATTTCTAACTTACGTGTATACATACATGGCTTTATGTAGCAATATGAAATCTAGGAGCTGCTGTTGAGAGAAACATACTATTTGTCTGAAACAGGCCTGATTATCTTTGTATGATTATCTCTATTGCACTCATGTCCCTGCAAATGACACAACTTCATTATCCTGTGGCTCCAGACAATTTTGGCTATGTATGTATATCACATTTTCCTTATATTCTTTTAAAAAGGGGCTCAAGTTAACCTTACCACCATGGTCCAACTTACATCTCCAAGAAAGTGCATGATGCATTTATCCATTATTTGAAGCCCTTACTCCACCAGAGAGTGGATCAATTTAAGGACATTCTCTTGTTCCTTGGTTCATAAAGAGTATGAACTTTTCAGTGCATTTTCAGCCATGTTTTCCCCCTTTATTGTCACATTACCTGTCAGATATGAACTTTGAATGCAAAGGGTTTTTTTCTCCTTATATAACTATGTGAATTGTTTTAGTTTTGTTCTCTCTCCCTCCTCCCCCATTGTATTCAAATGGCATTTCTTACTTCCTCTCTTTGTTTTATATCAGAGATGAAATTTTGCTAAAATAACAATCTCTTTTCCTGAAGCAAGTTTTAGAGACCACTGATACATGAAATCCATTTGTTTGGCTTTTAACCACCCCGGATTGACCATTTTTTCTGTAGTGAAACTGTCCCCCAGGACTGATGACATTTGATCTGCATAACACCAGCAGTGCTCTGCTGAGGTTGTTCTTTCTATGTGGTTTCAAAGTTGGAAACTCAAAAAATCTATTAAAGCAGGAGTTAGAGCAGAAATAAAGGTGATGACATAGCCGTTTGGGGTGAGAAAGGTGAGCTTCTTCAGAGGATTTCAAGAACATGCATAATGAAGACAATTTTGGAGCCATGCCTCTGTGGGACCCGAAGCTGCCTCCCTTAGATCCCCAGAGCAACCCAGGGATTAAATACAGTCTGACCTGATTAAATCCTTACCATGCTCCCACTGACCCTCCTCCATCTCACATACAAATACCTCCTTTCTAATCCTGCCCTCATTTTGTGTGTCTGATTGAAGCCTGCTAACATAAGGACTAACTTCCTCGGTGCTGTTCCGAGAGGATGCTGAGCAACAGTGTAAACTGCCTTTTCTCTGCAGAGCACCACAGAGTGACGACAGACATTCCTCCCTCTTGCCACATAATGGAGATGGATTGCAGCTACTTGTGACATTGCAGCAAAAGTTACCTCTTAACTTCTATTAGGACCCATTAAGAAATGTCTTTTTCCTGTCGCGCCTCCCAGCCTCCTTGACAGCTTTAGCTGAGCAAGATCTCCAGCCATCCCCAGCAACCTTTGTGCTCCATCAGGCACGGCATTTGGAATAAAAATCTTGTTTTATTTTCTATCCCATACAACCATATCATCAGTCTCTGGGGGTTACTGTTGATAGACTTGTCACTCAGATTCAGCAGTAGGCATGGAGGCTCCTTTGATGATCTCTGTTCTTTAATAGGGGTTGTGCTGCTACCTCATTTGCCTGTTAAAAACCCATAGAGGTTCCTGTCTTGTTAAATGTAATTCTGTTGCAATTACTGTCAAGCGTTGAATTAAAAGTGGTTAGCTCATTAACAGTTCCCCCAACAATCGATTAAAAAGTTTTATTTTTCATACAAAGATGTCTGGCATTTACATACGAACTTCTTTCTCATCTTTGGAATATTATATCTTGAACTGCTGATTTTTTTTAAAAACTTGGTCCTTGAGTACCTGGGCCACAGAAAGAATGTGCAGTGGGAACAGATAACTGAAATAAGAAGCCACTTCCCTGTCAGAGGCTGTGCATGAAGAGGCAGCTTCATGTATGTGGTTCAACATTAAGTGCAGGAGTTCTCTAGTACAGAGGAAGACATTAGGATAGAAGATGATGTGACTTCCTGGTGGCAACTTCCTGAGGTATCGGGTAGCCTTCTGCCCTAGAGAACATAGGAGACATGACACTTTCCAGCAAAAAGCAAGCAGACAGTGACACATGCAAAGCATACTAAGAAGAGCAATACTGGGACCATAGGCTTGGAATTCAGGTGGGAAATGGCCAGCTAATAACAGGATTGCCTTGGAAGACACAACAGTAAGCTAGCCAGAACCTTCACATGTCATAATATCAGAAAAGTCCATTATTATGATACCTAGAAGGACCCTTTAAAAGCATAAAGAGGGTCACACCCCTGTGTTTATACTTTTCAGTGGCCCTTTAATCTCAGAAATGCAAAGGGTTACCAGTGATCTTGTCAAACAGTGAGCTCTCATTTCATGGTCAGGGGTGAAATCAGAGGTTCTGCTTGTATAGCAAGATTTTAGGCTATGTCTGAAGCAGATTTGAACGGCAAAACATTGGAGTATAATCAGAATGATCTGGTCTCAGCTCACCTGGATCTTACTCTTGCCTGTCCATAGTCATCTCTCTTTCCACCTCATAAGATGTATGGTTTGTATCCACTGTGTATGGAAAACCATCTGGATCTTTCTCTGATTTCAGATTGAACATCATCTTCCCAGAGTGGCTTTTCTAGATTATGTGAACCTTCTGGTCCTTTGTTCCCAATTATTTTCTTCTTCTTCTATTCTCCTAGTACTGGGGATGGACTCTGGTGACATTCCAGCTAACCAAGGGCTCTGCTGAACTATATCTGTGGTGATATATATTTAATAAAACTAATCTGGAATATCAGAGTAAACCACAGATAAGCCAGGTCTGGGAGGAGTGACCCACACTTTGATCCGAGCTTTAGGAATGTGGAAAGAGGAAATTAAGAGAGCTTGGCAGAGCAAGAAAAGAGAGTTTTTCAGCTTTCCCAGAGACATTCTTCTTTCTTTTTCAGCTCAGGACTCAGAGGCATTCAATCGGAGAATTCCTGAAGACAGGCCTGAGGATTTGGCTGGGTGGCTGTGCTTTGTTTCTGATATTCCAGCTTTCTCTCAGGTTTTTATTATATGCTAACTAGGTTCATGCAATATACATCTCAAACTCTCCTTTTACTTTTACTTTTTTTTTTTTTTTCTAAGACAGGAAGAAGATAATTATGCTACCTTGGGCTAGATTTAAGCTCACATTTTGATTCAGCTGGATTTGAACTTGCGGTCTGTGTGACTAACCCTCCTGAGTAGCAAGGATTATAGGCCCACACTATTGTGCCAGCTATCATTCCTGATTATTTTTTATGAATGTAAACTCTATTTCAACCTTTTGTCACATAGCATTTACCTAGTAAATATCCACTTATTTATTCATGTTTTTAAAATATATGTCTCCAGTTAGATATAAACTTCCAGGAAGACAGGAACCAGTATTGATATATTTTCTACTGTGTCATTATTAAATTCTGTGGACTGCAAAATATACTGCATGATTTACATTTACTTCATTCATTCCTAGCATTAATTCTGCTCATTTGAATAACAGTAGACAGCCTTTACAAACAAGAGACTGTGCGGTTAATCTTTATGTCAACTTAATTGGATTTAGACTCACCTAAGAGGTATACTTCTGGATAGTCTTTTCAGGGACTTTCCAAGAAAGTCCCACATAAACGTGACTGACAACATCCCCTGGGACCCAAGTTCAAACTGCATAAAAGGTGCCAGGAAGGGCAAAGCCTGAGGTTTGCAATATTCACCTCGGCTGCTGTTTTATCTAGATGAGCATGCAGCCTGCCATCAGGCCTCTCCTGCCGTGATGTACTGTACTCTCTCAATCTGTAAACAGAAATAAATCCTTCCTCTCTAAGTTACTTTCTGTCAGCCATTCACCAGAGCATTGAGAAAAGTAATGTATTACACACACTCTGGGAATCTGAGACTAGAGGACGAGAGAAATGGCCACTCCACAGCCTGTCGCTCTCACTATCCCATCTCCTTGAGTGAGTCCTCCATTTGTACACCTGGAGGAACCTTCCATTTCTTTCTCTGCACAGCTGAGCTAAAGGCAATTCATAAGTACTGGGGCAAAAGAAAAAGAAATTCAAGATCAATCTTCATTAAATGCTGCCAACATTGGTGCTAGCTGATGTTCCTTGTTCTCTATCTGTGGGCTCCATGGCTTTAAAACTAAGATCTGTCAAAATGATTATGGAGGAAATTTTAATTCTGGGCCATGGATATTGCCTACCTGGGATGGGCATGCTCTCCACCTGTTTGCCTCTGTCAGCAGGGAAGAAATCCCTGGCTAGCTTTGCTCCCCTGTTTGTAAATATAAATTCTGGTAAGAGTTCATTTTAACAGTACTTGGCATCTAGAGGTCCTTGTATAGCTTTTCCATTTGAGACAAGACATTTGTAGCTTTCACTTTAAAGTCAGGGAGGGCATGACAGGGCTGAGAATGAAGCGCAAAATTTCCATTGCCCTGGGTGATCTTGATCGGGGGCGCATGAGGTCACTTCTATAATTCTGTGTACAAATAAACATTTCATTTCTTATTGTAAGACTGAAGAAAGGGGAAGGAGACACATTGGGTTCTGACTCTGGAGCCTCTTCAAATGCTGGCTTAGCTACTGACCCTCCTAGAAAGCAGAAGAGCACGGGGGCCTGCCATGTGCTTGTTATTTTTGATGGATTGCAGTCTAGCTAAGGGGCAGAAAGCTCAACCCCCCAGGGCCACATTCTTGTAGCTTGGAAAGATGCTGAGGTTTGAAACATTTCGTTGTAGCTCAACCCAATGAGAGTTTCTGGTGCTGTCTTTGGGCAGCCTGACTCTTCCTTCTTTGTGTTCCCCCTAGACTTAACAGAATCACATCAAATTGCTTTCCTCTCCCCACACCCTTCCTCTGATACATTCAAGCTGAATATGAAAATTGGTCTCTAATTGTTGGATGTAAGCTTGACTAGTTTTGAATTAACAGCTAAAGCTGTATTCATTAATCTGAACAGGGAAGAGCAGGCAGACTGTCACAACACGGCTCAGTTCAGTAGTCAAGCAGAGCAGGTGAGAGAGTGGAAGGAAGGAACTTTGAAAGTGCTACAGCCTTTCTCCATCAGCCCCATCAGGCAGTGATGAAGAGGCAAAGGAAGCCAGCCACAGTATCATCATGAATTGGAAGATGGATGACATACCTCAATGTCCAGTGTCGCAGGGGCATCCAGGGAGTGTTCAATGGTTATCTATAGTAATTAAACTTGAGAGCTTTTAAAATCTCACTCTCGGATGGAATGCTACCTCATAAATGCATTGTTTAATGCTTATCAAATCACTGGATAAGGTAGACTTTGAAGGCAGTGGAGTCACTTGTTGCAGAAATAAGGACAAAGGTTAAACACCATTCAGTTGGAGAGGAAAACCATGTTGATTGAGGTTCATGCCATGATAACTTGTTCCCTTCAACACTGAACCAAGCTGGAGCAGAATATTTTGTGGACAGTTTATGATGGTTCTGAAGTGGAGATTCTGTGGGATGTGGTAAAAAAAACAGGGCTTAATAAAGACCAGGAGAGCAATTTTAAGGCACTTTTCTTTTGCTGAAAACCACGGACATGGTAGAAATCATAATTTAAATGGGAAAGGTAAGCTAAGTGATGAACTTCCGGTGTGTTAGCAGCGAGGAAGCTTAAAAACACACGGTAATGTGGTGCTTACTACTAGAGATTATCATCCAATATGCTTATGGCAGGGCTGGAGATGCATAATACAGAGTTGTGAAATTTCCCCAGGTGATTGGTTAGCATCGAAGGACAATGATAACAGTGTTTGATGTTTGTCCTGACACTAATTTGAATTTGTTCATTTATTTAATCATAGATTAACTCCTGACAATTCTTGTCTTTATTAGAACAGTACAGTGACTGCTATGAACCTGAAGAATCATCTGGATATGTTTTTAGGAAGGGTAGAGTACATTTCTTCGGACATAATAAAATTGCTGATAAAGTTGCCAATCCTCCATCCAAGCTCTTCCATCTAGCATGTTTGCACTCTCTACTGTTGACTTCTCTGTTCTGATTAGTTAGGTGGTGGCTTTGAATTTTTTGGCATGAACAACGAGTATTAAATGTCTTTTCTCTGTATTTACTTCCTCACTTTCACTTACATTCAAACAGAAAATTTGTTTTGTAATTTTCTCTTCCGAGGAAGGATGAATAAAATAAACAGACCCAAATACAAGTTTAAGTCCCTCAAATGTGGTTCCTTTAAATAAAATGGGGAAAAAAGGAAAAGAAATTGAGGGGTGATGAGACCATGAAACTCAGAGGGCCCAGGAGAGAGAGGCCTAGGATTTATGGCTGAAACCGGTTTCTGGATAGAGATCTGTTATGGAAAAGCTCAGTGAGGGGAAGGCTGTAGGTGTCAGAAGATGTCCTCCTATACACATCTTTTTGTGTGTTTAAGCAACAGCAAGAATTGTAAAGCCAAAGGAGCAGTGGAGCAGCTGTTCCAGTCACATAAAGACAATGACAGACCCCAGATCATGCAAAAATGAGAGACAAAGCAATTGCCTGGTCACACCTTTGCTTTGACACTTTAGGGAGCAAACAAATTGGAATTGGGTAGCAGAACAGGGGCCTCAAATACACATGAAATCTTTAAAAAAATGTTTCAGAGTGTCAATATGTATACCGTCATATCCTCTGGGTGGAGTTGAAGGATAGGAAGTGAACCCTGAAGTACAGTTTGAGAAGTTTGTAAATGTGGCAGTGTGAATCTATGGGCTAATACAAAAGCATCCCAGTTAGAGTCAAGTTTTCGCTCTGCTGGGAGTTCTGCTAATTTACATGAAAGCAGGAAGAAAAGCAGACTAGAGGATACTATCTGTGGAAGCAGGGCTCGACTCTATTTGCATTCCAAAGTTAGAGTACTCTTCAGTTTATTCACGACTCTATTAATCTAATTTCAAAAGAGAAGGCCCGGACTGAAAACAGAGGTTATTCTCATTTCAAACAAACTCCTCAGGCATGGTGAGTGAACAGAGCACTCAAAGGTCAGACTTTCTTGCTTCTTTTCCAGCTGGAGACAAGTACAATGAAGGTCATGATATGTAATTTCACATACAGATGAATGCACAGAGTCTGGGTTGAATAGATGAATTATTTAGAAGAAATAAGAAGTATTAATAGATATTTTGTGTATCTGGGATAAGTGTACAGCTTGGATTACAGAGTGGTTCAATGGTATCTGTTATCATCTTGCTATACAATACAGAGTGAATGACTGAAAGAGAAATGTCATAGTAAACCCCAAGACATAACCAATCACAAATCTTACACACCAGTCTACAACAGGACAGAGCATCCTTGAAGAGCTGGAAGTACCTCAGCCCCAGGAATTTCTAGGACATCTGATAGGTCAATGTTTTCAGAAACATTATGGCCCTGGTTGTGAGTTTTCACAAAAATATATTTGTTTTCCAAATGTTCCAGCTGAGAAAGCCACACAGACTACTCCCTCCATCCAGCAGATGTCTAATGGGAAAGCCAATATTTTCTGTGGAAACCAGTTTTTTCTAATATTAGACATTTTTCAGCAGGGTGAACAAATAAGCATTTGGTTTTGTATTTCATTCTCCCATCCTCAGTAAAAGGATGTATTACAGGTTATTAACTCTAAAATATATATTAAAAACCCAACAACCTGTTTTTCCTTTGAGATTATAAAGGAAAGAATGCTAAATCCAGAAATGTTTGGCAGTGGAGAAGATGTTTACTGCTCTTTTATCTGATAGGAAATGAAAAGGTTGGGAAAGTTCTTGAACCTTAATTTATATTATTATTAGTTTCATTTTACCATGGACGTGAGGATGGGTGCACTAATAAAATATATTTGAAAGCATACTTCCTATTATGTGTATTCATTGACAGCACATGTAGATATAAATACAATGATTATGACAGACCACAAAACAAAACGAGCAATGTTTCATTGCTACTTTTTATTTGTAGAAGAGCAGCAAGATTTTGGAAACAGGGTCAATGCATAAGCAGTTGCTCAGGTTTGGGTGTGGTTGGAGTGTCCTTAATCTAACATACCTGCTGTCCTGATGAAAATAGGAAAGGTAGACAAGAATGTAATTCAAAGAGAACACATTAATGAATGCAAAGAAAAGGAAACTTCCTTCAAGATAATCAGCAGTCATTAGAAGCCTGGGAGGAAGCCTGGGAGGAAGCCTGGGAGGAAGCCTGGGAGGAAGCCTGGGAGGAAGCCTGGGAGGAAGCCTGGGCCATCCTTTCAAATGCCTCTTACTTGGAAACATGAATGACCTTGAATTTCAGGGCTCTAGAACTATTGATATAATAAGATTTTAAAAGCTCTCTCTGTGGTACTCTGTTCACTTCTCTCTTTTAATACCTCTAACACATCTTAATATCCAATGAGTTAATATCTCTGAACGTCCTATAATAACAGCTGCTACATACTAGACCCTTCACACACATAAAATATTTATAGAGAAGCTATGTTAATATATCTATCATGTTATTTTACATGGGCTAGATATGGAAACAAATTCTTAATAATCATGTAACAGTCATATTGACTCAACTTCTCTAAGCTAGACTGAGATTAAGGTCAATATCTCAGAAGTGATTTCTCCTTGGAAGGTATTACTGTATGTGCCATCTTGTATCTCTGAACCAGAAGGCATTGGAACTTCTTTGATGCATTGTTGGGAAGCAGTGGGTTGATCACTGTGATGACATCTTGTTTACTTAAATATTAGCACTATGGATGTATTTTAAGCAGTAATGTGTCATTTCCTTTGCTTTTTATATGAACAATATACTAAAGATGCAGCATAAACAAATGCAATTTGTTATATAGAATCTGAGAGAATTAGTAGGAATACATCTCAATAATGGATGTATATTATCTGCGAGGCACTTCCCTAAATGGGTTACCTATATTATTTCATTTAATTCTTGGAACAGCCCATGGAGTTGGTAGCATATTGTTGCTGTATTTCCAGGAGAGAGGCAGACTCTAAGTGACTGAGGGGAAAGCTCCTGTATTGAATACCTTTTAGGGTTGCTGTGATAAAGCAGCAATGTGAAGAGTTCAGTAAGCCCCGAGTATGTGAAATCCTGACTGTGTCATAGACATTAGCTGGACGTGTTAAGGATAAATGCTCTAGACCCATGGATAATTGGCAAAGCCTCTTTCCCATGTGAAACTCAGAGGACTGGAAAAGCCTAAGGACAGATGTTGATAATGTGTACAGAAAATGTTTGCCATATCCTTCTCCCCACAGATATTTACTTCTTGAAGACTGATCCCTAGAGAGACTGCTCCTAAGTGATGAGCTAAATCTGCCTTCTTGTTTATCTGTATGCAACAACTCTACCTCCTATTCACCTGTTTAGAATAATCCTGCCTCCCCATTCAATTTCATATAGTAAGCAAACTGAGCTTCAAGGATATTTGTAGCTTCTCCATGAGAGAGCACAGTTCACTATATCCCAGCTTTTCCTATTCCCTTGATATTTTAGTGAGAAAAAGCTCTGGAGCTATGCAGGACATGGTTCACCTTGCCAAGGCAAGTTATAAGAGAAAGAGTATATTGAGCTTATAGTTCCAAAGGGTTAGAGTCCATGATGTCAAAGCAAAATTATGGTAGCAGTAGCTGGAGATAGAGGGCTCTCATATTGAATTGAAAGCACAAAGCTGTGGGGATATTTTGTAATATAATAAAAACATATGGAGATATCAGAAGGATCTACCCACAGTCAGTGTAGGAGGATCAGACAGTGGTAACTCACACCTTTAATCCCAGCACAAGGTATATCCTGGGAGTGGTGACCTATGCCCTTAATCCAATCTGAGTTCCAGGTCATCTTAGTTTACAGAAGGAGTTCCAGGCTCCCAGGCAGGCAGTGGTGGGGCCATGCCTTAACTGAGTGAAGAGCGTATTTAAGGCAGACATAGAAAGACAGAGCAGGCAGAAGAAGCCAGGAGGAGTAAGGCTGAGGAAACTGAAAGACAGCTGGGTGAGATCTGACTGTGGGGTTTCTTCTCTAATATCTCCGACTTTCCCAGATATCTGGCCCTGAGTTTCCTTTATTCATGAAACATTTGGCATCCAACTTTGGGGTATGAATTCCTCCCCTCCCTACCCAAAAAGCCTCACAGGCCAGCCAGGGAAACACATGGCCAGAGGAGTAATTACTGGCAGGCTAGATTTTCTGATCTGAGTTGGCCACCAATCTTAGGCAGATTGGCCACATGTGTTTCCATTTTATTTTCATCTGGGTAAGTCTTTCAAACAGTAGCCTCTTTCTCCTGGTGGGTTCTTTCTTCCTTTCTTTCTTCCTTCCTTTCTTTCTTTCTTTTTTGTACTCCTCCTTGGGCTCCTAACACACTAGGTAGCTGTCCCACTTTTTAATCAATTGAATCATCAACAGACACAATCGGTGAGTAAATCAATTTTTTTTTTTTTTTTTTTTTAAAGAGGGAATTTGTTTAAAGCAATAGAGGGTACTTGGTCCTTCCATGATTTTTTGCTAAACTATTTGGTATTAAAACCACTGCAGGAAAACATAAATAAAGTAGATGGGACTATCATAATGAATATCACACTGTTTATTATGAATATTTTTGTTTGATTTCTGTTTTATCACTTAAAATGTCAATTAATATAGATGTGAAGAAAAAGGTATTAAAAACGCCTGTTGAGAGAGAACACAAAGATGTTCAAATTCAAACAGAGGAATATGAAGAACCAATTTCAGCAAGGTCATCTAAAATTAGACAAAAACAGACAACATTAATATACCCAGTAACCTTTAAAAAATGAAGAATGATAAAGATGATACAGAAACTAGCTGGGCTCCAGTACAAATGCTAGAATTAAGGAGAGTAAAAGAAGCAATTGTAACATATGGGATGTATTCACTATTTGTAAAACAAATGCTGAACTCTTGGTTATGCTGTAACTGGGTCACCCCTAAAGATTGGTTAGATATGGTTACAGCTGTGTTACAGGCAGAACTGCTTATTCGATGGAAATCATGGTAGGGAGGAGGCTAAAACAATAGAATAAAGAAGCAGGGCCAGAGGCATAGAAGTCTCCCAAGACCAACTTCTTTGGGAGGGAGATTATGCTGATATTGAAAGGCAGTTTTTATACAATGAACATACTCTGGATTTATGTCACAAGGCAGCTTTAAATGTCTGGGACTAGATTGAAGAAATAGGAAAGAAAACTAAATCATTCACGAAAGTAATTCAAAGCCCCAAAGAAACTTTTACAGACGTTTTGAGCAGATTAACTGCAGCAGTAAACAGAATGGTACCAGATTCAGAAGCCAGGTGAATAATAATTGAATCACTGGCTTTTGAGAATGCCAATGAACAAGAAAAATACTTAGAATTTTAAAAGCAAGGTCAGCACCCTTGGAGGATTGAATATGTGAGACAACTAATCTAGAGTCCTATGACAGTAATGATAACTGGGTAGGAGAGCTTATTTCAAGAGGTATAAGAAAAAATAAAAATGTTAAATGTTACAATTGTGGAAGGCAAGGCCACATAAAAAGTGACTGTAAACAAGGCATTTCGAGAAATAGTGCTTTTGATAGGAATAATAGCAAAGACAATGCCCCTCCTTTCTGGAGTATGCAGAAGGTGTGGAAAAGGAAGACATTGGACTAATGAGTGAAGACCAAAAAGGGACAGACAAGGTAACTTTCTTCCCTTGGGAAACACCCCAAGGGGGCTTTCAAAAGCCCCCATATCAAATCCAATCAAATCTTACCCTTACATTGTGGAGGAAACACTTTCTCAGACAATTAAAAAAATTAAAACCTATTTTAAAAAGACATACTACATGAAATGATAGAAAATCTACAGAAAAAGAAAAAAATTCAGGAATAATTATAAAGCAAATATTTTGGCAAGCTTCTATCAATGAACAAAGCCAAAATTAAAAGTACAAATAAATGATGTTACTATTAAAGGATTATTGGACACAGTGAAAGATTTTTTAATAATTTCACCAGACTCATGGCATCCAAGTTGGCCCCTTCAGGAGGTAAATGTTCAGTTTTGGGGTATTCAGTTGATATCATAGGTAAAACAGTGCAAGATGGCTTGAATGTATAGGACCCTAAGGACAGAAAGGAATATTAAGGCCATGTATGGCTGACATTGTTATAAATTTATGGAGATGAGATTTCTTACAATAGTGTAACATACAGATTAATATTCCTCCAAACACAGAAATAAGCCATAAACTAGCAAATGGTTCCAGAAAAAAATCATTAGAAGGTATTATGAGAAATAGTCACAGACCATTCAGGGTATAGAGAAACAAAGCAAAACAGCTGCTGATCTTTCAAAAACACTCACAGCACTACCTCTAAAATGGCTAACAGAGAAGCCTATATGGGTTCATTAATGGCCTCTAACAAAAGAGAAATTGCAGGCCTTAGAGCAGCTGGTACAGGAGCAGTTAAATGCTCAGCATATAGAAGAATCACCCAGCCCTTGGAATTCTCCTCTATTTGTTATTAAAAACAAATCTGGAAAGTGGAGAATGGCAATAGACCTAAGGGCAATAAGCAAGGTGATCCAGCCAATAGGCTCTCTACAGTCTGGGATTCCTTTGCCTTCTCTGTTACCTAAAGAATGACCTAGTATGGTTATTGATTTAAAAGACTGTTTCTTTACAATACCTTTACAGGACCAAGACAAAGAAAAATTTGCCTTTACAGTGCCCACTTATAATAATTCTCTGCCTGTATAGAGATACACGGTGGAGGGTTCTCCCTTAAGGAATGCTGAATAGCCCCACTCTGTGCCAGTATTTTGTACAAAAGCCAGTAGAACAAATACAAAACAAATTCCCACAATCTATAATTTATCATTACGTGGATGATAGATATCTTGTTGGCTGATTCAAATATCAATATCTTAGAAAAAATTTTTGAAGAAGTCAAAAGAATTTTGTCTGCTTTTGGATTACAGATTGCCCCAGAAAAAATACAAAGAGGGGATTCCATTAATTATTTAGGCTACAAAATAGGCCAACAAAAATTAGACCCCAAAAGGTACAAATCAGGAAAGATAGACTAGGAGACATTGCCAATTTATGACCCACTATTGGAATTTAAAATATTGGAATTAAAAATGATAAATTGGATAATTTGTTCAAAGCCTTAAATGGTGATAAGGACTTAGTTTGAGAGAATTGTTACCTGAAGCTGAGAAAGAATTAGCTTTGGTGGAAAAGAAATTACAGGATGCACAAGTGGATCGTGTGGATCCAAACCTTAATTGCATTCTAGTTATCTTGCCCTCTAAGCATTCTCCTACAGGAATTTTAATGCAAAGGGAAAATGTTATATTGGAATGGATGTTTCTTCCACATAAACCGAGTAAGAAGTTAAAGACATATGTGGAAAAGATTTCTGAACTTATTTTTAAAGGAAAATTAAGACTTAGTCAATTGACAGGAATGGATCCAGAAGAAATTGTTGTACCTTTAACTAATGAAGAAACTGACCAATTATGGGTAGAAAGTGAACCTTGGCAAAGAGCTTGCAGTAATTTTTGGGAGATATTAACAACAAATATCCCAAAAGCAAAAGAATTGAATTTCTAAAGGAAACTAATTGGATTCTCCCTCATATTGTACGAGATAAGCCAATTTCTGGAGCCCCCACATTTTATGCAGATGCAACCAAATCATGAAAGGCAGGTTAAAAATCAGAACATATAAATAAAGTGGCTCAAAGCCCTTATAATCCTGTTCAAAAGTCAGAATTATATGCTATTACGATGGTATTAATGGATTTTACCAAACCTCTTAGCATAGTCACTGACTCTCAGTATGCAGAAAGAGTTGTTCTACACATTGAAATGGATGATTTTATTAATGATGAATCAGAATTAACTTCATTATTTATCCAGTTACAAGATATCATCATTACTAGAAACCATCCCTTTTATATAACACACATTCAATCCCATACGGGTCTGCCAGGTCCTTTAACACAAGGTAATGATGAAATTGATAAATTCTTAGTAGGGAACACACTAGAGGCCTCATAATTTCATAAAAAGCATCATGTCAATAGCAAAGGATTTAAAAAAGATTTATCTATCACTTGGTAGCAAGCCAAAGAAATTGTTAAAATGTGTCCCACCTGTTCTTTCTATAATCAAACTTCATTGCCAGCAGGTAGTACTCCTAAAGGTATACATAGAAATTAAATCTGGCAGATAAATGTATTTCATTTTACAGAATTTGGGAATATCTTAATATGTCCATCATACAATAGATACGTTTTCAGGATTTAAATGGGCAACTTCTTTGAGTTCAGAAAAGGCTGATTCTGTAATAACACATTTGCTAGAAGTTATGGCCATCATGGGAATACCTGTACAAATTAAGACTGACAATGCTCCGGCACATGTCTCTAGTAAAATGAAGCAATTTTTTTTGCTTATTATAATATAAAGCATATTACAGGAATACCATACAATCCTACAGTGCAAGCAGTCATAGAGAGATCAAATCGAACTCTAAAGGATATGCTAAATAAACAGAAAGGAGTAACAAAGACCTCTAGAGATAGACTGCATAATGCTTTATAAACTGAATTTTCTCAATACTACTGAGAAAGGAATATTTTTATTTATTATATTAAAAAATATCCCCACAAAATCAGTCTTCTTATTTCAAAGATATATTAACTTTGAATGGAAGCCAGAATATGTGCTATGTTAGGGAAGGGGTTTGCTTTTGTTTCCACAGGTGAAGTAAAGTTATGGATACCATCAAAAGTAATAGAGACTCGATCTGAACCAGAGAAACTTTATGAAAATTAGAATTGATAGCTCATCCACCCGTATTACAATTCTTTAAGTTGTAAGAAAAAACAAAGGGTGGGGGAAGGATTTTGTTTTTGTCTTTACAGAAAACTGGAAATACCCATCTTCAAGAAGTGAAGAGACCTTGGGCATCTAGACATCTAAAGCAAAAGGGAGGCTATCCAGAAAAAAGGTACAAGCAAAAGAATATTGTAACTATTGGTACCAGTATACTTCAAAGGGTAAATTCTCATTGCTTAACCTCTACAAAATTTTTTTGTAAGTTGAAGTCCCAGTTTAATTATAATTTAAAGCTGGCTTTGGGGTTAGAGTGTGGCTCTCTCCTTCTCTAAACTCAAGCATACTTGGTAAAGGAAAATACAAAATCATATCAGAAGAGCCACCTGATATGAGACAGAAGAATAACAAAAAAATAAGGAACTATTTTATTGTTACTAATCCTATGCTTAATAAATAGCTATATATTTTGCTTTCTGTACATTGTGTAGGGTTTTAGTCTCTTATCTGTTTTCTACAGTGATCCATGGCAATGCCTAATTGTGAACTTGAAATATCCAAAAGGAATATGGGGCCCCACGATGATGATTTCACATGGACTCTGACAAAGCCAATAGGCTGACAAACACCAACCAAAGATCAGGTTTGGATTACAAACTTCTCAGGACAGTTTTGAGGCAGCTCACTGAGATGAACCAGCTTCACAGACTTTTTTAGCCAGGACTTGAGACAAGCCATGCACTTTCCTGTTACACAGAGGCTAGACAACAAATGACACAGCTACTTATTTTAGGACTTGACATTTAACAAAACTTTTCTTTTTCAGGATCCCCAAAAGATGCTGTTGCCCCCAAACAGCAGAAAATAAATTTAAGAACACGGTGTCCACATTCCCAAGAGGTGGGATGGGTTGTTTTTGTTGTTCAATGAGTTGTGGATGATTGTCATTCTTCAGCTTAACTGGTTAAAAATTGTTAACAGTTATGATTAGAAAAAAAGTTTAACAAGAATGATTAGATTCAAGATTTGTACTTAAAAACAGAAAGGAAAAGGCGATATAGACATATAGGATATGAGAATAGATTATTGAATCTTCTTTTAAAAGATTTTACTAGCTTTAAATATTTTACGTTGTATTGGATTTTTGTATATTGTATACAAATTGTGTATACTGAGGTTAATATGTTATTGTACAAATATCTCTATGCTTTTTCAAGGTATACATACTCAGTTCATCTAAAAATGTAAAACAAGTTGCTAGTCCATGAAACTTTTTATTACCAACTAATTAGAATATAAAGTAATACAAGTTAGTAATTAGACATTACATTCAAACATATTCATATTAGATATGTTTTCAAGATCAAACAAATATATTTAAGATGAAACGGTATTCTTCAAACACTTCAGAGATCCATAGAATATGGCATTTAAAATATTTTAAGAACTTAGACTTTTCTGGACAGTGAGACAGGTCTGCTCCTGTCACCACCAGTCTAGTTCAAGAGATAAACGGGCCTTGAAGAAACTCCTTACCGAGTCTACTTTCTTTGTGGCAACAGTTAGCCATTGGACAAGAACCTATTCTTGTATTGCCTGCTTGACAGTTTACTGTTTAAACTGAGCTTGCAGGTACCCTAGGAAAGTGACCTATGAACTTTGACAGAACAAACTGAGATGGTCCTTCAGGTTCCTGCTTTTCAGAGAAAACTGTCAGATATTCTTCAGGACACAAGGAGAAGTGACTGAACATACCAGAATGGGCAGAGCAGATTTTCTGCTTCACTGAAATGAAAAGAGACTCTGGACCTGTAGGCTGAAGATGGATGCCCCAACTTTGTAAAGGAACTTTGGGTGACTGTCCAGGCAGATAGGTGTCATCTCTGTCATTTCTTGTTTTTGGAAGGTGCTTGCATTTCCTGGTTACTTGGGTAAATATTATTTCCTTCTTAGGTCTCTGAGGTAGTTGAAGATGTGATAGTTATGGTTTTACAGTGAGAGTTTTAGAAAAGAAACTTTAAAGTGTATAAGTTTAAGAGACATCAAAATAATAGTTTTAATTAGTAATACAAATTAGAAAGTGAATTAGGTTTAATCCTTTGGCCTCATCAAAATAGGATAATTAATGAAATATTTTCTTTGAATTGTCAATTGTTAATGGACTGGACATTACTCATTTATTGTTTGTATATATTGTATATAATTATTGTAACTATTGTTTATGGTTTTTCTTATGTTAGCTATAATCTTCTTTTTTAAAATTTGACACAAGAGAATATGTGGGGATATTTTTTAATATAATAAAAACATTTGGAGATATCAGAGGGATCTACCCACAGTCAGTCTTGGAAGATTAGACAGTGGTAACTCACACCTTTAATCCCAACACAAGGTATATCCTGGGAGTGGTGACCTATGCCCTTAATCCAATCTGAGTTCCAGGTCACCTTAGTTGACAGAAGGAGTTCCGGGCTCCCAGGCAGGCAGTGGTGAGGCCATGCCTTAACTGAGTGAAGAGAGTATTTAAGGCAGACATAGAAAGACAGAGCAGGCAGAAGAAGCCAGGAGGAGCAAGGCTGAGTAAACTGGAAGACAGCTGGGTGAGATCTAACTGTGGTGTTTATGCTCTTTAATACTCGGACTTTCCCAGAGATCTGGCCCTGAGTTTCCTTTATTTGTGCAACACAAAGCAGAGAAAGTGAATGAACGGTGAAGAGTGTGAAGCTTTGAAACCTCAAAGTCTGCCCTAAGTGACATACTTTACCCAGAAAGCACATTTTTCCTAGAATTCTCCAAACAGTACCACTAACTAGGAACCAAGTGTTCAATTGTTAAAGTCTAGGGAAAAATATTTTCATTCTAAGCACCACAACTGCAGAATAGACAAACTTGTTACTAACAAAGCAAAGCTTGCATATAGTCCCAGGGAGTCCAACTCCAAGACTTTAATGCCTTTAAAAAGTATACTTTCTTATGAACGGCAGTGAGCATACATCGGACTACTTCAAGTATATGTTTGAAATTTAAAGAGTACTTGTAAAACTATGATGAGCAAATATTGTGTTCTCAAACAGAAGGCTAATGGTATTCTAGAGGCTTCTGTGTTGCCCTTCTGTGAGCATGCCTTCAAACACAGCCTTCTTCCCACAGCCAATGCCTTCTCAGAAGCATGATGGGGAGTTTTTGGATCATATGCTGTTCTATCATCTGTGCTTGTAGCTTTCAACAATATTTTCTCCCTTTATCTTTCCTTCTTTCTTTCTCCCTATCTCTGTCTCTCTCTCCCTTGCCTCTAGGTGATGTGGGAATGTCTTTTCATATACTGTGGATATCAGTCTTTAAATAAAGGGCCAGCATGACAGGCACCATAGAAAAAGTAGGCCAGGAAGTCAAAATAGGTAGTAGGAGGGCAGAGACCCAAAGCCTTTCTGTTCTCTCTATTCCATCATTCTCTCTTCTCTGTAATCAGAAGTTTCTGTCCCATCTGGCCAATCTATCAGTGACTTATGAAATAACTGACTCAGTGGCTTAATATTATAGGGACTGCTGGGCCAGTAGTTTAGGCCTTATCCTGACTAACTCTTAAGCTTATATTAACCCATAATTATTATCTATGTTTAGCCATATGGCTTAGTATCTTTGCTCAGTCAGAATTCTCATTTTGCTTCCTCTGTGTCTGGCTGACAACTGCTGCTGCTTTTCTTCTTCCGAGAATTCTCCTAGTCTGGTTGCCCAGCCTCTATTTCTTGCTACTAGCCAATTAGCATTTTGTTAAACCTGTGTAAGTAACAAATCTTTACAGTGTACAAAAGCATAGTCCCATTGTTAGCTTCTAAAGCTGCGCCCTCTGAGCTGTGTTGTCAAACCACATCCTCCTCTGATGTCAGGCCCAGTTTAAAGCAAGGTTCAAGCAAATTTCCCAGGTGTATCACCCTCTCTCTTCCTTTGTCTTCTCTTGGGAGCGCCCCCCCCCCCCCCCATTTCACTCTCTCTTTCGTCTTGATTTCTCTGCTATTATAATTATAACCTTTCTACTAATCATAACCATACAATCTGACAATAAAGCTCTTTTCTACATGGAAACAACAATAAGAGTCTCCCACTGTCCCCTGTTGCTGCCTTCTGCCACATTCTGGCATTTCCGCATTTCCATGTGCATCCACTGAAATCTGCCACCAGATAACCCGGTAAATCTGAGCTATACCAAAATAAGCACAAAATCCTGACACCCACAGTACCCTCTTCTTTCCTCTTTCCCTTATATTTACTTATTTCCCCTGAGTCTCCTCTTTTCTTGTGTCTTGTCCCATCCCTTATTCCTTCTCTTCCTCCCCTTACCTTTTTCTTTTTCCCTCCCTCTCATCCAGCACTCACAGTCTTTGGGACTAGAGGCTATGTTGTCATTTTCCATTTTTATCTTACTTGAACCTCTTCTCATACCTTTTGGTTGATAAATGCCACTCCCAATATACATTGCTTCTACCTTCATATTTTCCCCAGCAAATTTCTTAGCCTAGTTTTTGTCTCCACACCACCCTTTCTTTATAGCACCCCACCTAGCAGTGCTTACTAGTTTATTTTCCATCATTGTGTGGTTTATTTCTCCCCTTAACTGTATTAGTTACTAATGTAGCTGGTCACATCCATCATATGATTTCCTTACCTCACTATGAAATCCATTTCTTAACACTGAGTTTCCTACTGATATTAATATTTTATTTGCTGTTAATCTACCCATTCAATACACAACTATTAAACCCATAGTGTGACAGATATCCATAGGCTCAATTCCTTGCAAATTCAAGCACCATTCAAAATTGTCACATCTATACTGACTTTGTACAGTTTTTTGGTGTCATTCTGTAGATAATGCAGTGTAACATTGTATATGCCGTTTTACATTGTATTGCATTCAGGTTGTAAGTAATCTTCAGGCTACTTAAAAGTATATTGCATGGTGAAAATGCTCAGGCTAAATGAAAAAATAGTGGCCTTTTATATAAAGCACTTGCAGAACTACAGATTGTGTTGTGTACGTGGATCTTGGAAGCAAATTCTACAGATACTGAGATATAACTGAATGTACCAGAAAGAAAATTTTGCTAAGTTCCTGTCATTGTAACCCTTATATTCTTCAGTAGAGAAATTCGGTCATGTCATATTATAATAAACACCATGAAGGGATTAGGATGTAAGGAAGGGTGATGAGGAAGGAACATTTCCTATGGGCTCAGGTGATTTTTCTTAGAGAGTTAAGATGGCTCAGTGGATAACAGTGAGAACCATCTCTACCAAGTTGTTTTCTGATTTACATACATACATATGTAGATACACTGAAGCATGTGTGAGCCTGTGTGTGTGTGTGTGTGTGTGTGTGTGTGTGTGTGTGTGTGTGTGTGTGTGTGGTGTGTGTGCATGTGTGTGGTGTATGTGTGTGCTTGTGTGTGCGTGGTGTGTATGTGTATGTGCATTCAGATTTAGACTTCGAAAAACCACATAAGGCACTAAATTTTCACTAAGACAGGACAGGTAGCTTGGGGGGTCTTGGGCAGAATAAAAGCTTGGAACAGAGGATATGAGAAATGAGAAAGGGAGGAAAAGGATTGGAGTGAGTGTTGAGTTACACACAGGACTGTATAGACTCTGCTAATGAACATTTTTTTCATAGACTCAACTGAATACCACTGTAAAGTTACAGAATGGAAAGAATCTGCATTTACTTGCTTCTGAGCTCTTCCCTATATTGTCTTTGAATTTTTAAGAAATATGTCTGTCCCCTAATTAGACCGTCAGTTTGCCTTTCTGTCGATGCTGCTAACATTGTTGAAAGCCTGTTGGATGCCATTTCAAGGCTGTAATTACACTAACACTTCATTTTAGTTTTTAGCTGTTAAACTTTTCTGAGAGCACTGAGTATACTTGAAAATCCATCAATTCTTTAAAGTTTCAATTGGACACCTGAAGTACCTTTGTGCGGTTGTTACATCGTCAACAAACACACCCTGCCTCACAAACAACTGAGAGAAGTGCCAAAACACTTGTTAGCTGTTCAAAATCTAAAGTATGTCTTCTTTACAATTAGGGGTGACTGATGAAAGTTGAATTCCCACTGACCCTTCCAGCTCTTCTCAAAGCAAAGCTCGCAGAGCCCAAAGAAGAGCTGAGGGTTCTGATGAAAACTGACAGAAGGAGCCATTGCCTCTCCAGCTAAATTCTTAGGGACCTCATGCATCATCCTCATACAGTACATGCTTCTGAAATTCTTTATATAAGAGAAACAACTGTCAAGACGTGAAGATGCACACTGACCAAACTTATCAGTGTATAGAAAATAAGGCACGAATGTGTGAGGTTGGGAGAAGATTCTGTTAATAATAAAGAGGTTTGTTTGTTCATTTTTTTTCTTTTTTTCGACATCTGACAGCGTGCATCTGGCACTGAGTACCTGATGTGGTTGATATTTAGGTTGCTCTTTATTTTCTAAATAAACAACAAAGTACTTTGTAAGCTAAAAGAATGGTCTGTAGCTTTGTGAAACCCAGCAGGCTGGGAGTCAGGCCTTCAGGGGCTGCTCTTAGGTAGTGTTATTCTGTATCTAAGTGGTATGTGTGTGTGTGTGTGTGTGTGTGTCTGTGTGTGTGTGTGTGTGTGTGTGTGTGTGTGTGTGTCTGTGTGTGTGTGTGCCTGAATATATATGAATCTCTCTGAGTGTTTATGTCTATGTGTATCTGTACATGGCTCTAATTATATAAATACTTAATCTACATCTATAGCCATTTATCTCTATCCATCCATCTGTCTGTCCATCCAACACACCTCTCTCTCTCTCTCCATATCTATCTATCTGCCATATATCTATCTCTGTATGTCTATGTCTGTGTGTTTCTGGTTATGATCAGGTTAGGATGGGGAGACTGATACTAGAGGACCAATCTTCACTGCCTTGGGGAAGGCCACTGATCCTCTAATCACACCCCATTAGTCCTTAAAGTTGTTAATGAGCCGTATTTCCAAAAGAAAGTGCTCTTTTTAAGTGTGCAATTTACACTCATCAAAATGACTTACAAATGGATTGTACTTAAATGGCTCAACCAACCACATAGCTTCTCACTTGACCCTTCTAGAGATGTCAGCAACTCATTGCTCCGAGTAGTCTGAAAACACACTGGTCAGAGGATGCTTACAAAAATAATTTTAAGAATGCTCCCCCAGAGATGAGATTTTGGAGGAAATAGTAGGCTTCCAATTGCCTGGAAAGTTACTATTTAGTATTAAAAATCATCATATTTCTGGCATTGTGCTAGTTGCTAGGGATACAATGATGAACAAGATAGAAAAGGGCACTGTCTTCATGGAGTATTCAAAGGTAAGAATTTCTCTCTCTCTCTCCCTCTCTTTCTCTCTCTACAAACACACACACACACACACACACACACACACACACACAGAGTAATGCCACATAGAAATAAATTTATAGCAAAGTTGTATTTAAGGCTTATGGAGGAAGCCAGTATGAGGATGGGATATTAGAACAAGCAAATGTATAATCAAAGAGCAGACATGGTTTTGGACAAATTTAGGTAATACAAAATGCTTTTGAGGAAGAAGTGTCATTTTTGCTGAGACTTGACATGAAAATAGCGATTTGAAAAAAATGTCTGGTGTTGGGGAGGGGAGAGCCTTCCAAACCAAAGTGTGATAGCAGAGCTAAATGTGAGAAAGACTAGTCATGGTATTTATTTCTCTAAAAAAAAATTACATTTCTACTATCTATCTATCTATCTATCTATCTATCTATCTATCTATCTATCATCTATCTATCATCTATTTATCTATCTCTCTACCTACCTATCACCTATTGTCTGCCTATCCATGGTGTGTACAGGCACATATGCCATGGCACATGTAGGTCAGAAGATTTGCTGAAGTCAGTCTTCCCCTTCCACCATATCAGTTCTGAGGATCAAACTCAGGTTTTCAGGCTTGGAAGAAAGCTTCTTCTGCCACAGAGACATCTTGTTGTCCTCAATGTGATTTCTATGCATTGAAAATATTATCAGTTGGTTCATAAAAAGGGGGGAGAGTGAAACATGATGAGTGGAAGGTCTCATTTTCAGGAACTTCTTAACCATTGGGAGATGTATGGATTTATGCTAACTGTTATGCTCAGCCACTTGAAGATTTTGAGTAGGGCTGATATACTCACATTAGTAATTCTCACTTTCCTAAATATACTGGGCATATTGATAAAACAGTTAACACTATTCTGGTCTTTCAGATTTTTCTCTCTTATACCAGTCACTCTTCTGAGTGGTCACTCTCTATGGAAGGCACAGAAGTGATAAAGCCTTCATACTTGTAGTCCATGCCACTTAGCTTAAAGTTTAAGGAGAAGAAAGTCCTTGAACTTGAGGTGATTAAATAGCTTTAATGAGGGTTTTCCTTCTTTCATTAGAATTCTAGTTTATCAGTATATTTTAATATGACAGTGCTTAAGTTGTGTGGTCACAAAGCCATATATAGTAATTCTGATCTCTCTCTCTCGTTCTCTCTCCCTTCTTTCAGGTGTGTCTTTGAGTTTAAAACAAGAGGGTTTGGCATTGCGATTTGATCAAATTGTGCCTTTTTTCTTTTACCTAACATTCACTTCAGTTGTTAGAAATGTCACAGACATGATCACTGTGTGTAGTGGGCAGAGACAGGTGATCCAAACCCTCCAAGTTGCAAATTACATATCACTAAGGAGTCAAAGTGGTGACAGATCTCAAGCAGAAACTGGGGAGAATCACAAGCCTTCTTATGTCTGATGACCTGAAATGTCTTTCCATTACATCACCTTGAAGCTGGTTTTCTAAGACACTAACAGATGAGCTTCCAGCTACCTTAAAGTCAAACGTATGTGCCTGGGCATAAAGACTCATGCCACCTTCATTCTTATCTTGGTCAAACATTCTGCCATCCTATCACCTTTTGTCCAGCCTCCGCTTAGTACAGCTAAGACTGTTGCTAAAGCCTGGAAAGGATAGGCCACGGGCATAAGCTTTTATCTTTATCCTGAGACAAATTGCCTGATTTCTGTTGATAAAACCAGTTGTGGGCTCAGAGACATTACTTACAAACACAACCTCAGATACCCAAGTCTTCACTTCTCTTTCTTTATCTCTCACCAGGGTTTTTGAGAATTGGAGAGAAAGAAGGCAGCTCCTTGTAAGAAAATGCACTTAAAGAGAGAGAAGCATTAGATTTCATTTTTGAGGCCCAGCTGATAAATGCATTATCTCTGGAGGACATACTCAATCAAGAGCCAGAGATGCTGAAGCAAGCACAGATTAAAAGAGGAGAAAAGAGTTTCCTCAAGGAACTGAAGCACCCTGTGTCTTAGAGCATGCACTGCCCAGGAGGACTTCACATCTCCTTTAGGTCTGAGGTGATTACCGCCTGAGTATCCTTAAAGGGTGGTCTTAGCATCTCAGAAAGCATTTTGTTCTCTGTGCCCATCCCCTGACCCATTTCCACAGCCTCAAATGCTGTATATCCCATACTGGAAATGCTCCATCACTCTGCAGATTGCCATGCATTTGCCTCATTTCAAGCCTTAGCTCTGGGTATTCTTATCATGTTGTATGACCCAACTCGCATTTCATCTTTTCCATGATACCATGAAGATTACTGATACTATGAACTGAAATTCCCAGAAAATAGCCACAATTGTGTTAAATATTTAACATAGCTGATTGGCTGATCATGGAAAGCTGAAGTGTTAGGCTGGGAACCAAAACTATCCCGGGATATCTTTTGTCTCCAAAGTGCCATTTATTGTCCATCTCTCTTTCTGACACGTCATTCTAAACAGGAACCATTTTTTCCACCAACCACAGGCTGAAAATGTCATGAGATAACATGTGAAACACATATCTGAGATTCCCTTGTGTGTAACACACCTACCTGATGTTTACACTGTAGTATTTTTAAAAGCTCTTGATTTATGATTCTGCTTGTTTTTACCTAAAAATGTCATGAAGATGTTGCGCATGGTATTTGTAGTGACCTGAATCTCTATTCATGGTCCATGGACACTCATATTTGAATCCATAATCCTCTTACTTTCTTTGAGATGATATCTGTGAGTTTTGTTGTTGTTTTGAATTATTACTACCCTGTTCTAAGAGCATTTTGTTACCATTTCCTTGTCTCTGAGTCTTTTCATTTTTCTTTACATGCGGGTTCCGTTTCCATACTTTTTCCTTCTCAGAATGTAAGCCTCTGGCAACAGTGAAAGACTGTCATTGCTGTCTCTTTTAAAAATGAGAATACGCAGAAATATTTATTGAGCAATTCTAGTGGCTGTCAGTACAGGGAGGAGGCCAAATGACATTTGTTCTGTTGTAACGGATATCCCAGTGTATTGTAATAATATTCAGGGAATATAGAGACAAAACAATTATGAACATTAATGCTGTGGAGCCAAAGATTGGGCTTACTGATAACAGAATTTCTGGGAAGAGAATCTGTCTTAAGGAAGGTGTAGCAAGAGGTTTTCTTGTAGTGGTGGACAGGAGAATTAAAAGTGATATGGGGGATGGTACATCCTAGAGAATAAGATCAATATATTCCTAAGGTGGGTCAGTGTTTTATATCTGTGAAGCACATAAGGAGAAAGGTGGAAATCAGAACTGAACCTGTAGACAGATGTCAGGCCATTCAAGAAACAAAGTCTTAAATGTAGTAGCGAAGTTTCTTTGTTGGGGGGGGGGCAGAGGTCTAGACTTGTAGACTTGTAGTCAGCCCCAGACCCTTTAGCCGCCGGTCGCTGCTCAGGCCCGCAAAATGATTTAGACGTTTATATTAACTATAAGGGTGGCTGGCTTGGTCTGGTGGTTAAGATTCTGTGCTCTCACCATTGTGGCCTGGGTTTGATTCCCAGTCAGGAAAACAATAAATAAACAAATAAATGAGAGAGAGAGAGAGAGAGAGAGAGAGCGAGAGAGAGAGAGAGAGAGAGAGAGAGAGAGAGAGAGAGAGAGAGAGAGAGAGAGAACGGCCCCAAGATCCCAGCAGCCTTTTATGAATAGGGTTGGCCACTCCCCCTTCAGGAGCCCAGGACCCTGGATAGGCTTATTCGGATCTTATCAGCTGAAACCTGAATCCCACCACACTTAAATGCAGTGGAGAGCAGTTGGATGTCAGGAATGACATAAGGTATGATTTAAATTTTTCAAGGGCAATGCAAATATCTGTTAAATTAAACAATCTCTTCAAAAAGACCAAAGCTTATGTACTGTAGTTATATCTAATGGTCACATAACTTCTTTATGTAAAACCTTCTAAGACTTGTTGGATAAAACTAGAAAACTGTTGGCAAACTCATGACTCAAAATTTTCATATTTGTTGCCTTGGCCAATTAGTTTTAATTGTCTCATCTCTTCTAAGTTATGAGAAGGTTTGGCTGAACAATCTTCTAGTCTAAAATGAACATCAGAGAATGGGATGATGCTTTTTTATTGTTTGATTGTGTACCCATTTAATTGAATTCACAAAATACATTTTAATACACAAAAGCAAGATAACTTATCCTTGTAATTAAAATTCCCTCCTTTTACTATACGCCTTGATTCATCCTGAGTTACTTCTCATAAATGCAAAAAATTATTATTCTAAAGAAAGACTGCTTTTATCTATGAGCAATTAATTGAACTTTATATATATTTTTGTAGTGCAAAAGACCTTTGCTGGCCTTTCTTACAATATAATAAAAAACTGAAATTGTATAGGCTTTCCACACAGCTGTTCAAAGATGGAAGAAAGGCAACAGGAATAACAACTTTTAGATCGAAATAAGTGAGATATTTTATATTTGAAGAGATTCAATCAAAGAAATTGCTTTTCAAGACAAAATTCTATGCCAATAATTCAGCCTGAAATAGTAAAGCAAGTTCTATTAGTGCTTTTCTGTGACTGCAAAGTTTGGAAAGAGGTCACACAATAAAAACCATCTACAAGGCAAGGTGACATAAACCAAATGTTCATGAGAAATTCAACTACTTATCAAAAACAGGAAGGAATCTTCAAAGGTAGGCATCTCTCCCTTCTCAGGTGAGAGAGACTGTCTGATTAGTACATGTCCTGATTAGACTAGATATCAGGTAAATGTTTCAAGCAAATTGGAAATGTATTTACTTCAGGGTATATTTCTAGGTTCAAAATTGTCTAGAAGAAAGTAAAGTTTTGCAAGTGTGATGCATGGTGTTTTATTTGCAGTTAGCCTACCGAAATATTGAAAACATTTGAAAATAATTTTTGTCATGACAATCATTGCAAGCTGTAAATTATTAGATGCCTATTAATAGCCTATAAGCATTTTATGAAGTAATCCAGTAAAACTGAGTTCTACCCAATCCTTGCTACACTTGTTTTATTGGCAACATTTCATCTGTGGGTTGTTGTTGAGACATTTTTACTGTTGACCAGATGGGGTAAGATTTTTACATAACTTAAAACATCTGTTCTCAATGCAGTCCAATATGACCATCTATTTATATCTTTGAATTATATTATTCATTTTCCTCTAAATGATCATGAAAATGCCTTCAGAAGGACAAGTTTACATGTTAGTTGCCAAAGACATTTAACTTTTCAGTATTTTTTGTTCTTATTTATCTGCTATTGGAATAAGCCATATTGCAAGTCAGGAACACAGTGAAATATTTAGATAGATATCTTTTGAGATATTTGATTTAGTAAATCAACTGTTGCTAAAGTCTCTGCTTTGGTGTCTACACCTGCTCAAGTCATTTCACTGTAAATTTAAAGCACAGAAAACTTCTTAGACTGTGGCAAGGGTATGCTACAGAGGGGAAAACGTGTTAAGAAGTGTTGAGGGGACAAATTTGGCCCCAAAAGAATAAAAACAAGAACAAAAAATCATTGTCTTCAGAAGTTGCACACTTGCCTACCTTGTGCAAAACCTTAGTTTATTCTTCCCTCCACAAAGTACCACACACTAATTAGAACAGAAGTTTACTTTTCAAAGCTTCTATTTGTCAGAGGTTCAAAGCTGAAGTTGAGACATGCATGATGTAAACTCTATAAGAGAATACAATGCCAAGTGTCTCTACTTTCTGATTTTTGTGACCAGGATTTGCTGTCCCTGAGTATGTGTCTTCCCAAGTCCAGTCTCCATTTCCACCTTTATGTGACACCTGTGTTCTTTGCCATCTTGGATGTTGTTTCAAGAAAGACAAAGATAGAATTATCAACTCAGATCCCAAGATAACTAAATTCTAAAGCACTTGTAATCACCATAAGTGGATGTCTCATTTTATAGATGGAGAAACTAAGGCTTAATGACATTCAGCACTCGGGTGTTCAGAGCTCAATCTCTGGCTGTAAGAGTTTCTCTCATTCTACCATTTCAAGTCTGATGTATTGAATCCATGGAAAAATCCCAATGGCAAGATTCATCCCATACTTCTCAGAGGCAAGAGTCACACTCTCCTTTTGCTCACAGTTGAATGGGGTCTACAGAACTGTTTCTCCTGCAGTCAATAATCGCATACATATGGGGCATTATTAAGTTCAAAAGTATGTTCTGTCCTAACCCTGCACCAGTGAATGTGATTTTAAACTATCCTTTGCAAATATAATTAAGGATTTCTGGATGAGCTCACTCTAGATTTAAGCTTAGTTCTGAATCATGAGCTGAATGTTATTATAAGCTACGTCAAAGAAGGCAAGAGCACAGATTTCACATAAAGATGGATGGAGACTGTGGTTAGGAAGGTATGTGCTCATGGACAGAAAACACTGCTCTCAAAATCCAGAATATGGGGACTTCCTCAGAGATTCTCAGTGAATAGGTCTTTGGTTTGTTCCTTTGACTCATACAAGTTTCAAAGCGTATGCTTTTGTTTTAATTAAGTGACTGTGCTTTGTGGAGGGAGGGGAAACCTAGGACTTTGCCTGTATCAGGCAAGGGTGCAATGACTTAGCTATATTCTCAGTCCCCATCACGGCTTTTATAGGTGTGCAAGTGTGTAAGAATATACTTTGGAAATTGATAAGGCTTGATTTTCTTCTAGAAACCACAAAAGGAATAACACACAACAGTCAGAATTTAGCTATATTGTTAATATAGGAAAAGTAGCAAGATTACTAGAAGATAGAACTAGAAAATCGTGGAGAGCAAAGCCAGTAGTGAAACCCACCTTTCTGACTAATGCTCCAGTTTACCTCTTGTCTCTCCTCACAGGCTGAGAAGTTTGTGTGGATGCAGTTCAGGAGATTAGCTTCTGAGGAACTACTAATTAGTTATGTTATTCTGGGAAAACCACTTAGCTTATTGGGACCTCGCCTATTAAATAAGTGCAATGGGGGTCTTTTGGGTTGATGTTTTGCTTTCTTAATTTTTTTCTTTTAATAAAAATGAACTTTTTCTCATATAATATATCCTGATTATGATTTCTCTATCCTCTTCTCCTCCCAGATCCTGTCCTTCTCCCTTTCCATCTGCATCTACTTTATTTCTGTTTTACATTAGAACCAGACAGTTTTATAAGTGATAATAATAAGGTAAAATGTTATAAGATAAAAGAAAAATGAATGCATCAGAATTTGAAGAGAAAAAAAGAGCCCAAGAGAAAGCACATGAAATAGAGACTCATTTATTTATGCACTCAAGAATCTCATAAAAACACTAAACTATAAGCCATAACATACACACAAAGAACATGGTGCAGGTCCTGTGCATTATGCTTCAATCTTTGTGAGCCCATATAAGCTTTGATCATGTGAATTTAGAGGATCTAATTTTCTAGGAATCCTCCAGCCTCCGTGGCTTTTACACTCTTTCTGCCTTCTTTTTTGTAGGGTTCTCTATTCCCTGAGAAGAGGGATTTGATGGAGACATTTTTTTTAAGCTGTGTGTTTCAAAATCTCTCATATTTAACATAATGTTTGACTCTGGGTCTCTATATTTGTTTCTCTCTGATGCAGGAGGAAGCTTCTCTGATGATTGCTGAACAAGGCACTGATATATGAGTATAGAACAAAGGCACACACACACACACACACACACACACACACACACACACACACACCAGAACTTGAAAAATAAAAATAAACTTAAAAATGATCTACTAGGTTCCACATCTTAATGATTCAACCATCTTATAATACTGTTACCCGAGGAATAATCTGCCCATTGGCCTTGGAGCATTCCTGACTGAAAATATAGTGCTTAGTTTTATAATTCATGACCCTATGATACTATTCTGTCTATATGACTTTCTGTATGCCTATCTGCACCAACCACAATTCCATGGCATATTGCCACTGTTTATTTACTTATTTATTTATTTTTTGTTTGTTTGTTTGTTTATTTATTTATTTATTTATTTATTTTGAGACAGCAGCAGTAGCTGTCCTGGACTTACTATTGTAGATAAGGCTAGCACTGAGTTTGTCCAAACCCTCTGCCCCTGCCCTTTTGTTTTGGGTGGCATATATTATTTTAAATAAAAGTATAGAATTCAAAGTCTGAAGGTAGAATACAGAAGCAAATACTTACAAATGGTCAGCAGATTTGCAACTAAACAGTAGACTGTGGTGTGAACCATACCTTATAGGCTACCAAAAGTGAAGCCACAACCATTCTCAAAAATGTCACAGCATAAAGGGGCACTATCAGAGGATGCTATTAAATGGGGGATATACACAGTCAATGTAACGATTTTTATAGGATAGTCATTCTATAAAACTTTATTATCCCCAATTCTTAATTCTATATTTCCAAATAATGTATTGGACTCAAATGTGGTACAATAAAAAAAGCCAGTACAAGGGAGTTTTCAAAGTTAAAAAAAAAAAAAAAACATTGAGAATATGAATTAGTCATGACTTATTTTTCTATTAGTTAAGCATTCTATTCAAAGACCTCTCTTGGGTAGAAACAATAGAGGCTTAAGGTTCACAAAAACTTCTTTAAAGTTAAAAAGGGTCAGATTCTTATTCTGTATTCATTATAATCCTCATCACCTTTATTCTGCTGAAAATTATGTTCAAAACATCTGCTTTATTAAACACGAATTAAATGGAAATATAAGATCTGTTTTCCTAGTAAAGGTCATCCAACTACTCTGGCAAAGTACCAGATAGTAAATACTTTAGACTTCAGGACTATATGGTGTCTGTGTCACCCCTTACCTCTACTTTGGTGACTCCAAAACAGCACTGAACATACGTGAAGCAAATACTCAAACAGGTAATGTGATTTAGCCAACTGATTTTGATTTATTGACCCCTTTTATGCATCTAATTTAGAAGTTTGGATGTGAGGTGTGATTCTAGAAAAAAAATTGAATTTTGTTGAATTTTAATGGAATACAAAAAGCATCTTGGAGATGGAGAGATACCTGAGTAAGTAAAATGACTGCTGAGGAAGCTGAGTACATGAGCCGAGATTCTTATCATCCACAAAAAGAGCCGGGCCCAGGGGTGTGCACAGAATCTCAACATGGAGGATGCAAAGAAAGAAGGTTTCCTTTGGGCTTGCTGGTCAGCATGTTGGTCCAGGTTCACTGAGAGACCCTGTCTCTAAAATCAGGCGGGCACTGATTAAGAAGTCATCTTTTAGCTTCAGTGCATGTATGTGAGGGGTAACGTGCACACACATACCCTCCCACCACGTACAAGAAGGCACACGTAAATATCTCTATATAAATCATAGTTATAGTAAACTCTCATTTATTCATATGTGTGTGTTCACTTGTATGTGTATATATTCACTAATGTATATACATAATAAATGTGTATATAAGTATATGTATATATATAAATAAATAGTTCACTTTTCCTTTCATGCAGTTCTAGAATTCTATTCATGTAGCAAAAGAAACAAGTTCCAGTTCTCCTCACGGGTCAGCCTGCTCTGTAGGGAAATAGAAGCAATAGCAATTGGAAAAGCAAATATTCTTTCTTACCAAAGTTTTAAAATAGAAAGTAGAGAAATAAAAACTTCATTAACAGCCAAAACTGAACCTTGAATGCTCATTGATTTTGAAGGCACCAAATAGGTGGAAAAAAATGAATGCATAAATCTTTCAGAATCAATGCATCTCTCTGCAAATGAAGCTAACTTTCAATTTCTCCCCCTTTTCCTCTTCATCTACCACAGAGACACCAGAAACCAGCCGCCCCTGATTTAGACTGCATTAGGGTGCTGGGATTCTTGGTATATAGATTCTTAGCAAAATGACAACTATAGTGTGAGCTTTAGGAGCATATGATCCACAGAGAAGACTGGTAAATAGATGGGAAGCAAACAGCTGTGAGCTGTCTCTTTGAGCACCTGACCTTCTGAGATGCTTAATAAAATAGCCCACAAAGCATTACTCTCTCATCAGTGCCAACAGACATTTCTGGGGAGATAAATAAAGCTATTTTCCAAAAATGGGAAATATTCTGGTGTGCCTGTATTGAAATGACAGTTTCTTTATGGGATAGAAGATGGGCAGGAACATGCCAGCCAGGTAGCTGCCCCTGCGCCTACTGCCAGTGGAAAGGTCTATAATGAGATTCCAAATTAGATTGCTGAACCTCAAAGACAAGGTGCTTCACATCTGTGAGATGTTCAGCTTGACTTTATAATGAGTTCACCGAGCAGAATGAACCACACTTGAAATCAAATACTTTGCATGCAGGATGAAATAAGTGGGGATCAATCATAGTCAGGGAGATCGCAATTGCTCAGAATGTAATGATATACTGAACTACGGTGAGAAAAGGTAGTGTGGGAAACTCGTGCTTGAAAGAGTCAGATCATGGCTAACACACACCGATTGTTGTTGTTGTCTGGGAACAGAGCTGCACCTGTTAGCCTGTGGAGATGACACCGATACGGGTAGGATGATGAGAAGGATGAAAGGCTCCCATTGTCTACCAGAACAATTCAAGCGGGAGGCAGCCGGAGCACTGCGGTCTCAGGAAGTATTTTTCCTTACAGATTTTAGCTGGTAGCAGCTGTGGGGAATCAAAAAGTGCACCTTAGTAACAAAGTTGTTTTATTTTGCATGGCCTTTAGATTCTACATGAAGACTACTTGCAGCATGGCTGAGTGGTAGCAAATGCCTGGGACACGTCATTGAAAAACTTTCTTCTCTGCAAGTGGCCAGAGCACCACAAAAGCATGCAGAGGCTCTCAGGACCTGATACCTGACAGCACAGTCACTCCAAGAGCCCCTGAAAAACTGGCGTGGACACCACTGCAAAAAACCAACACCTTTCATTCTAGCTACGTTCGCGTGATTAGTGTTCTTGCCAGGGTTGGGGTCCTCCCAAGATAGGGATCAGCTGACGGAAATAATCAGGGATGCTCCAAGTATGACCCTTCCCGTGAACCAATATCGTTACCTGCATCACTGTCTAGTGGGGAAATGTCACTGGAGGCCTCATTAACTGCAGACAGTAGGGAGAGTCCCAGTGTAACTTCTGGCCTTTCCTCCGGATTTGAAGCTGATATTAGAGAAAGAAGAAAAAGACAGATGTCATGACTTCTCGTTTCTTTTTCATCCTGAAGCTGTCACTCACAGGGATTCAAACAGAATAAAGAGTGAAAAGGGAGCCCGGCGAGTGGCCTGGCCTGAGAGGTCAGCCTGCTTTGTTGAAGTCATTGTTTTTACTGGGAAGTACAGTGACCTGGTGTCCTTCTCGCCACCTTCCTTTTTAAGATTTTCTTTGACATGATGCAGCTATTAAGCTGTGAAGCCTCATCCAGATCCCCACAGGCACAATCCTGTGTCAGGCATGGCCCTACTGCTGGCCTCAGGCTTCCTCGTGAAACCCTCTGGAATGCTTTCTGGGGAACAGAAAGTATAGGGGAAAAGTCATAGGGGAACAAAGTAGTGTGTTTCATGCTCTCTGTTCCCAGCTGTGTTTGTTAGCGATAGTGTTCTGCTCTGAGGAGAGAGAGAGGCTGCCCCTCTGGTGTCTTTTTCTCCCTGTAAGGTTAAAGGAGTAGAGGAGAGTAGCATTTGGACATCATTTTGTAGACTACCCTTCTATTCTAATCTCATCTTCCAATGCAGGGTTGGTGCCCAGCTTGAGAGTAGACTGCAACCAGCAGTGATAAGAGGGATGGTTTTGGGTCATATTCAGTAGAAAACACGTGTATCACAGCACAGTAACAACAGTGTGTAGAATGGATCTCCAGGAAAGGGTGCCTTCCAAACTACCTCATCCAAGAACTGGTTTGTAAATCTCTAAACTGGTACGTTGGAGATCATTAAGGACTACAAAGTGAGGATAGCTGGTGTTTGTTATGTGTGCAATGTAGAGGTAACACACATGTGTGTGCGCATGTGTGCATGCACACAGAGAAAGAAAGAGAGAGAGAGAGAGAGAGAGAGAGAGAGAGAGAGAGAGAGAGAGAGAGAGAGAGGGAGAGAGGGAGAGAGAGAGAGAGAGAAAGAGAGAGAGAGAGAGAGAAAGAGAGAGAGAGAGGCCTGTATGTTCATGTACTTCAACTCCTCAGAAGATCAGAGTTTAAGGACTCTCATTAGGACAGGAATAATTGACTCAGAGTGTTCAAGGACAAATCAATAGAAGGGGCTGTTGTTCTGCTGTTCATCTCCCACTACTTTGCTTTTAAATTTACTTCTCTCCATTTTGTTGAATTTTTTCCTTATTCTCTGACTCCCTTAGGAAAAATTCTGTGCACTTTTCTAAGCTGAATCTCGTTTTGCTATTCTAGGCCATGTTTTGATTCCGAGGGGAAAGACAAGGCTAGAATTCTTGTGTGTGTGCCTGATAAAGCCTTTAGAAAGAGAGATAATGAACCAGAGACCAACAGAGACTCTAAGAATCTCCAGCATAGACATAACACAACGGCTATGTCATCTCAAAGGAAGCATTGCCATTAATATGCTGGGGATGAGAATCCTTGTCTGATGGTCAGGCAGGTGGCAGCATTTACTGGGTACCTGCAGCGCTGTAGACAACTGTCCCAATCACAGTGGGGAATTGCAGGAAAACAAGCACTCTAATAAAAATGGACAAACAGTACCGGAAACACACAGAAAAATACTTATACTCAGAGATATATGTAAAGCAGTGAAATGCTACCTACATGTTAAGGTGTTGTTGCAGCAACAGAAGCCACCAGAATCCACTAAAGATTGTCTCACAAGGTCTTATTGAGTAGGAAGCCTTTGAGCACCTAAATGAACTTGCAGAAAAGAAATAAGTTGAACATGTTAGAGCAGTGGGGGAGTGAAACATAAGATGCCCTCTCGGTGCTCAGTGTTTCCTGATCCAGTTGGTCCTGTACCACAGCAGCCTTCTTCTATGCACAATCCATCTTAGTTTGATGAAGACATTTTTGGAGGGGCAAAGAAGCCTATATTTTTGTCTTGAAATTGAAGTTGCCTGCTTAAAAACACAAGTGTCTGATCATATCTTCTATATTCTGCATTTTATTTTGCTCTGCTAGACATATATTCAATATGAGCAAATTTCTATACCACCGTATTCTCTTGCCCTTTCAATTTTCATAGGAGGTTCAAGACCTCATGGTTGTCAAGAAATAAAAGCCATAGACACTATGGGATTTAGTAACAACTGCCTTGGATGTTCCTTTCTGATGGTGCTGTGCCATCCTCATGATAACCTTGACTGTGATCTTGGTACATTCTATGTTTATGGCCTTTATGTCTTTGGTAAACCTTTAGGGTTTTGGTAAAACTTCAGGGTATGACAAATGTAGCTCTTTTGTGTTTCTAGTATATCAGGAAAAAAAATTATTTGAATACATTTAACCTTTTACCTTTACACTATTCCTTTATTTAGCTCCTTTGCATTACTCCTACCTTCCTGTCATATGTCTTATTTGTCACCAAGAAGCTACATTAGAAATATTTGTATTGCTATGACAAAGTACTAGAGAAAAATACACTTAAATGGAAGAAAGGTTCATTTGGACTTACGGATTCAGAAGTTTCTGTCCATACTCAATTGATGCTATTTTTAGCTTTGTGGGATAAGTGCACCATGATTGAGCATGCTTATTGGATTGAAGAGAAAGAGAGAAACGAATCAGTGTCCCCATCAATGTCCTCACATCCCCTGAAAGGGCACTTCTACCATGACGCCCCCCTCCTACTAGGTACATCTTCCAAATGTGCTATAGACTGACGACCAAGCCTTTAACCTATATAATCATTGTACCATTTAATATGCAAGACATAACAGAATCCTATGACAGTTGTTTCTGTGAATAATGCCCTCATACTGTTTGAGGAACAGATTCTACCAAAATAATTTCCCAGAAGTGATGAAGTAATTTTTGCATAGTTAAAATACTGATAAAATAGAAGGGGACACATTTAGGGGCTTTCATTACCCTTTAATTACTCCAGTGGTCCTCACTGGAGGTGATTTACAGTCGTTTCTCAGGGAACATTTGGCAACATATCAAAGACCTGTAGTTGTCAGAAGTCTGGAGTGTCTCCAAGTATCCTTCACTACGGAGGATTTATCAAACCTCAAATGTGGTTCTTTCGTACTTTAAGTGTGATTCATTCTTGAGTAATTTGGTTCATCTAGAAGAATGAATTTTGAATTTTCCATATTTCAACCAATGAATATTAGTTTGTCAGAATAAAATTTTATTCTTAAAACTTCCACCTTAATCAGGTTTCAAAGTCTGGTCCATATCAAGATCAGCAAACTTCAGTGTGAAATAGTAAACATTTTAGGCTCTCTGTGCTTAGACAAAATTGGGGGTCCTTCAATGAGGGCCAATCAATTCTTTGTGTCCCACTAGGTTTGTAGAAAGGATGAAGTTCCACACAGTAGGAGTTAATTATAAATAACCAGAGAAGTGATGACTGGTTCAAAGGGCAGGGCTTGCAGTGAGGAGACAGCAGCACAGAGATTCCACCACTATATTAACAGAGAAAACTTTAATACTCCAGTGGCTGTGAGGACTGTCTGCTGGAGAGATGAGTGCTGAGCTGGAGAAGATAACACAGGACACCACTTGGTGCCTGACTCTGACTCCATATGTCTCAGTGTGTGTAGTTAAGTTTTGGTCCTTGATCTAAGATCTGGACCTGCTTGCAGCTATTTATTCCCAAATAATCTCACAAAGGTGTATATTAATTGCAAACTCTTGAGTCTATTGCTCAGGCTCATTACCAACTAGCTCATACTACTTAACTCAATCCATTTCTATTAATCTATTGTATTGCCATGTGGTTCCTGGTTTACCTGTACTTTTGCATTTTTCCTGCAGTCTCCTTGACTCTGCCCCTTTTCCTCTTTTATCTATGTTTAGATTTCTCACCTGTTTCCAAGCTGCCTTGTCATAGGCCATAAGAGCCTCTCCATTAATAAAGGGCTACAAAGTATATGCGCAGCACACAGAAAGACATACCACATTAAGTGTGAGCTTAAGAGGCTTTAGACTAACAGGAGTCTGGTTCCTGGGCTGCCTTTTGTAGTCCTGTCACCATTACCAGCTTGAATTTTATATTCCACTACCTTCCTCTTTGTGTTTTGCCAGCTTCCTTTTCCTCTGAGAGGATTATTTAATCACAATTCAAGGAAATGTCTTCATGTTGTTATAGGTATTTAGCGACAGCAAAATTTAACTTAAACATGACAGAAATTATATTTAAGTGTTATTTTCTAAGTGGAATCAACCTATTTGGATTCCTGATGTAAACAAAGCTTTGCATTTTTAGCCCTTGAGGTTCAGTTTGATTCCAGGAAAGATGTCTGCATTTAGATGGAGTACTACTTTAACCAAACAATAACACAGCAAAACAAAGAATTCTTTTAGACTGGATGGCGCACATTTCTTTCCACTCTTAAACCTGAGAGTTCACCATGAAAATATTGGTCTGATTTTACTGACAGATTAGTTACAAATACCTTGAAAACTACATTTATATATTTTATATAGAAAGTATTTTTAAAAAGGTACAAACAGCTTATTTTCATTTTCACTTCCTGTGTTAATTGCCTCTCCCATTTTTTCTATGAACAGATATCTGTTGAAAAGCAAATTAAAGGAAGAAGTGTTCATTTGATCCAATGGCCCAAGAAGGCATAGAGCCTATCTAGTGGGAAGATGGAGTGACAGTTGTGAGACAGCTGATTTGATCACAGTCATAGTAAGAAAGTAGAGAATAGACAGGAGGGCCAGGGCAGACAATCAACCCCTGATGTCCAGTCCTAGTGACCCCTTGCTCTAGCTTCTAAAGGTCACATAGCATCTTCATTTCTAGCTGGGGGCCAAATGTTCAAACACATGACCCTATGGAGACTTTCATATTAGAGGCAAAGCATCACCTTTTTCAGTGTCCAAGTGGAACAACCTTCTTCCTTTTCTACATATTTCTTTATTCAATCCTATCATTTCATGGTCAGCTTGACGCTTAATTTCACTGATTTCAATTTTATTGAAAGTATTATTTTTCTTGCTCCCTGAAGATGAATTTTTTTCCCCCGGGAAGCACTGTTCTGAATGGTGAAAGTTGAGGTAGCATGGTCATTGTTCTGTATCTGATACAACACACTGGTGCTTTCTGTCACCAGTGCAATGGAGCATTGCAGAGGCTGTCCTGGAGAGTGTAACAAGATAGGAGAAAGATGTATTTTCTTGTTGATTTTCTGTTCATCCTTGAGTCAGGATATTTTCTAGGCTTATATCCTGAATTATTTTGCTTTTTCATTCCATAGCCTGTAAAAGAAACACTTTTACAGGGAAATAAAGTAGGTACAATGCTGAGTATGTTGGCTTGAGATGAATATGGGGCAGAGGTTTCTGACTTTTCTTCTGAATCTCATACTTAGAAAAATATATTTACTTATTTTTATGTGCATTAGTGTTTTGTCTGTGGGAATGCCTGTGTGAGGATATCTGGTTCCCTGAAACTAGTTACAGATAGCTGTGAGCCACCGTATGGATGTAGAAATTGAACCAAGGTTCTCTAGAGAACAGTCAGTGCTCCTAATGGCTGAGCCATCTTTTCAGGCCCCAGAATCTCACATTTCTTAACTTCATGTCTTTATTTAGAAAGCTCCTGCTGTATATCTCGTAGGTGTTCTTAGCCAATATATCCTAGACACCCAAAAGTGAACTCATTATCTTTTCCTATAAACACATTCTTCTGTATTTACAGGGGTTATTTGGGCCAACTTGTCAATTGTGCTGGACCGAGAAACAGCTGTGATTTCTGTGCCAGCATCCATTTGCTCTGCAATTCTAATGCTTAGTAGTCATTTCAAGTTTTACATTCAATATAGAACTTTATTATAATTGTTCCCTCACCATCTTATCATTTCTGTTTCTAGTTTCTTCTCACTATTAATACCTTGTATTAGCTCTAATAACCTTTTAAACTATTGCAATAATATATTAGTTGTCTTTTTGTTGAAAATATTAAAGCCCTTCATAACAGTGTAGCTGGAATGACCTGTTAAAATTTAAATGTCCTCACATGAAACATACTTTTCAGCATAATGTATAGACTTCTATTTATTTTCTAGTTTCATATCACAATCAGTCAAAACTTATTTATCTCTTGAAGTTAACGACTTGTTTAATTAGCATTTTAAACTAGGTTCATGCATTTGAATAATCACAAAATATTTCTAAAATCAATGTATTATTCATGTTACCATCTGCAGTTGAGGAAATGGGTCCATAACCCTTAAGGATTTATTCATGGTTTTACACAGCTAAGAAATGTGTATTTGGAGCACAGTCTCAGAGGGCTTGATTCCAGAGATGTGAATGTTTTTGAATTTGCCTCTCATTGGCAGGAGAGGAAAGAAAATTGCTAAGAAATGTATTTTTCTTTCTCTCTATATTTGGGCCACAGTTGCTCCAAATTGAAATAATGTTTGTTTTGTGAGACACTCTAGATATTGTCATGATGAGTAATTTGTTAGTTTTAATAATTCAGTGTACATTACAAAATGCCACCCTAACACAAGTTAAGAATTTAACATTAATCTAAACCCAAACGAATGAATAGCTTTTTAATTTTATTTTTCCACTTCTCTGAACTATATTATTTTGAATCTGATTTTAAAAATAGTTTTGTTGATTTTCTGGGAGCCCTCCAAACACGCTGGACAGGAAAACAGATCTATGCCTTGTTCTTCCATCATCAAAGCAGCTTTTTCCCGCAGTATATGGGAACAAATACAGAGACCCACAGCCAGACAATATGCAGAAAGTGAGAGACCTTGGAACACTTGCTCTAAAAGGAAAGTCTCCATCATATACCCCCTGGCAGGACTCAGGATACCATGGAAGAAGAGGGAGAGGGAGCTTAAGAGCCACAGGGGATGGTACAAGTGGGCTGGTGCACAGATACACTTATAGAGACGGAGGCAGCATACACAGGGCCTACATGGTCTGCACCAGATGGGGTCCTAAAGCTAAAAGGAAAAGTGGACACATACTCCGTCTCTAACTCAGAAGTCATCTCCAACAATAGATGATCGCAAATGAAAATTTAGTTTTCTCCAAGGTAGACTCACTGAGGAAACAAATCCCATCTACTGCCCATGTCCAGCAGTATGTAGATGGGCGACAAAAGTGAACTCAGCAACACCTTTGGAGGTTTTTTGACTTATGACGTAAAGTTAGGCCATTCTATTAATAATTTTACATCATAGGTCCTATGTATGTGTCTTATGGCTTTTGGTTTTTTTTTTTTTTTATGGTATTCCTCTGTGTGTGCACATTGGTTTTTTATGCTTTATCTTTGGCTCTTTTTAAGTTCAGTTGTTTTGTTATATTTTTATTTATTTTGTTTTATTATTATTCTTTGGATGCCTGTTTGTCTTCTTATGATAGATAAGTTGTGGAAGCAGAAGGAAAGGTTGGGAAGAACTGGGTGGAGCAGGTGAAGGGAACATCTTAATCAGAATATATTGTACGAAAAATATTTTCTAAAAATAAAAATAGAATTCTTGGTAGTTTCTGGGAGATGGGGAGTCAATATTCTTTAACAATGTGACACCTAGTAGGTCACTCACACTGTGGGGTATGCCTTGTACCCAATACTGAAAGATAAGCTAGGCTTGATGGGGGAAATAAAGGAAGAAATCTCAGTGGGTAGGGAGGGTGGAGAGGATGTATATGGGAGAAGCTGCATTTGTCATTTAGATTTTAAAAATAAAATATCCAGATAAAAGAGCTATACTGTCAATTTTTATGACTATATCTGTTCCTTTTACTGAAATTTCAAATTACAAATGGTTTCTTTGATGTCAAAACTAAGTCAGAGGGATGTAGATCATTGGCTGTTGCAATTTCAACTTCTGTCTTCCTGTCTCATCAACTGCTCCTCTATTTGATAAGACACAAAGTCAGAACTTCTGAACCAGGCACCAGGATCCCACTTCAATATGTATCAACAAGAAATGACATGGAAAAGGATGGTCTTCTCTATGAAAAGTTTTCTAGACTTTGCCTTCTGCTTAAATCCACTTAGAAACAGGACACCCAGGAAGAAGGTGGTGGAACATGCACTTAGTCCTAGGACTCAGGAGGCAGAGGCAGGTAGATCTCTGTGAATTCAAGGCCAGCAAGTTCTAAGCGGTCCAAAGCTACACAGTGAGAACCTGCCTGAACAAACCCACAGCAGCAACATAGTCCTGGTTAAACCCGGTGAGTCACAAGACAGAAATGAAACAAAAAGACATCAAAATGAGATGTGAAAGGGGTGAGTAGGAGTCAAACGTGTCAGAGAGGAATGAGTGTGAACAGGATGTAATATACTTGTATGAAACTGAAAAACATTTTTTAAAAAGATGTTTCAAATTAGGGACTGGTAGATAGTTTGCAATTGCGGTTTTCCTGTTTCACTAACTTTGGTTCTAGATGGGCATTACCCAGTGCACACAAGAAATCATTAAATGGTAAACATAATGAACAGATTTTTTTGGTACAATTCAGCATTTAGCAAATGGCTTTGAAGTAGTAACAGATGCTGCTTATCACTCTGTTATGGATAGGAAGGGAGGGGAGGGAAGAGAGAGGAAGAGAGAGAGGGCAAAGATTTTTTTCCAGCTTATCTATTAAGAGATATTTGAAGAGCAAGGCATGCTTTCTCTAAAATATTGATTTTTCATTTTAAGTTGAAGCCAAATATCAATATAGGTGAAATTCGTAGTTCCCAGAACTGATGAGAATTCATAGACCTTAACAAAATGAATGCATGTCTTGATCTTATTCCAACATATTTATAAGGAAAGGGGAGTATTGATCAATTCACTTTAGGACACCATCTGAAAATTACTATTGTCTGAAATAGCCTTATCACTAAGAAGCATGTGCATGCTATATTTTGTTCATTGTGAGGGAATTCAACTTTGCATGCTTTTGTTCATTGTAAAGGAATTCTCGAAAACTTTTCTGGTTTTGAGAAATGGCTTAATATTAGGTGTGTCAAGCAGATATGTTTTAATATGTAATATGTGAGTGCTGAGTTTCTGCTCAGTTGTAGAATCATACTTTAATCTATGAATGAATACACTATCTCCTCCTCAGTTACACTTCTGAGGATATTAAAAACATGATGCATTGTTCATTTTTAATCACAAAGGAAGAAGATGTCTCTACAAAAATTCATCTCATTGTTATACTTTGGTTACTAAAAGATAAAACCTAACCTTCTGGAAAGTAGAATGACTTCAGGGGTATCTTCATATTTGTTCTTCTTTTTAGTCATGTGCAAGACAGCCTTTATTATTTTGAATTATAATTTATTAAAAATCCTATAGATACAACAGAGATTATAAGCAGCCATGTTTTAATTACTTCACATACAACATTTAGTAGTTACTAAGTTGACACATTTTATTTATCTAAATTTACCCAGCTATGTGGATAGCTGCCCACATAATAACTGTATTGTGAATGACAGATAGTCACCCAGCCCACTTGTCCTTAAGAAGTCACAGAATGAGGTACTATATACCTTAAAAGTGAAGACCACAGGGATGCTCTTATATTTTTTTGGAGGCATTGAAAATAGAAAAAAAAATATAGAACTGTCCTTATTAAGTTAAATTCCAGGGAAAAGAACTAGCAAAGAATCTGTAATAATAATGGTTATAAATGGGTACCTTATAAGGATGTTTGTTTTCTATTTAGTTGGTTTTGCAGAAATATTGAATTGAGACAATAATTACTAAGCATATAAATGCTGTAAAAAAGAGTTAAAAAAAAAAAAAAAAGCAAAGCAAGAGCCTGATACTCCATACTCTTTCCTAGGTAGGTAGAATGAAATTGAGGGGAATGGTTAATATTTAACTAAGGTTCAAGAACTGTTAATGATACTGTTTTATAATACATTCCATGAACTTGTATAATTAGTAAGGTAAGTGCCAAGTTAGTGTTAAAGTTACAAATAGACATCACTGAGAGTTTTGTGGACAGAAGGGTTTGAGAAACCATGAAAGTGGGGTTCTTCTGTTATATAGCTATAAGTAAAGGAATCAGATACTGATTAATAGACAAGTCAGAAAATTACATTTTCAGTGGGTAGGATGAAAGAACAAAAGAACTGATGGTGGGAGTTAGTAGGATGCATTCTGATGGCTGTGAAAAAAATAGTGCAGTCATCTAAGGGGCATTAGAAATTGGAGTAATTAACTTGGTTGGCACACGATAGATTATAAACTTGACTCAATAGCCTATAAGTGTTTCATAATAAAAGTTGTGTTTGGAATGAATAATCTAAACGTCCTCCATGATAGGGTAATAAGATGTATCATCAGTTTATGAGGCCACAGCAGCCCTTTAACTTATTTTTGAAGTCAGCTAGGCTATTTGAAACATGTTGCACATAACACAGTGCCTGGAACATATCAGATGACCAATAAATACACGCTGAATTAAATTTAATTTTTATCTCTCACATGTTTATTCAAGTCCAGCTGTAGATTGTTTATGTGTGATTATCACGTGATCAATAGGAAACTCCAGAAGACTCTATGCCAAAATTAATATGAAAATCAATTCAATCATATACATATTCATTCCTTAAGTCACTTAAGATAGAAAGAATTTTTCTACTGCCTTGTTCATTCAAATGTGTGTTGATTCATTCATTCATATTTTGGTAGTTTGAATGTAATTTGTCCCCATAATCTGATATGGAGTAGGAAGATCTGACTTTGATGGAGAGGATATGGCCTTTTTGGAGGAAGTGCTTCATCATTGTGGGGGTGGGCTTGGAGGTTTCCTAAGCTCAAAATACTGCCCAGTGTCTTAGTCCACTTTCTGCTGCCTGCAAGATGTAGGTCTCTCAGAGGCTACATCTGCCTGCCATGCTTTCTGTTGCTGGTGTTTGTTTTGCTCTTCGGGGGGGGGGGTGTTGGGGGGATTGCTACCTAGCTCCCAAATAAATCACACATGGAGGCTTATTCTTACTTATACATGTTCAGCCTTAGCTTGGCTTGTTACTAGTCAGCCTTTCTTAACTTTAAAATATCATGTAACTTTGGCCTTAGAGCTTTTCCCATTCATTTACTTCTGTAAATCTTACTCTTACTCTATGTATTCAGGTTCCTGGCCCCTGAAGTCCTCCTCCATCTCTGACTGTTTCTTCCTCTTCTCCAAGATTTCTCTTTTTATATATCCTTTCTGCCTGCCAGCCCTGCCTATCTCTGTCTCCTGCCTTGTTATTGTCCCATTCAGTTCAGATCTTTACTAGGCCATCAGGTATTTTAGACAGGCACAGTAGCACTGCTTCACAGAATTAAGCATAAACAAAAGTAACACACCTTAAGATAATATTCTGCAACACATTTACATGATAGTAATGAACTGAACCTCTGATATTGTAAGTGAGCCACACTCAATTATATGGGTTATGGGTTTTTTGTTTGTTTGTTTGTTTGTTTGAGCAATGTGTTCATGGTGTTTCTTCACATCAATAGAAACCTAGGACACCTATTGAGCATATTCCTTGTGCATAGAATTGCTCTAAGTATTATTTGTTTGCATATCTGTGTTTTTAGGTATATTTTTGAGCACATTACAGGATTACAGATATTAGAAAACCTTGTTTATGAATGTACTTTGAAGGTATTTCCAGAAGAGATTTATATTTGAATTTCTAGAGCAAATAAGGCAGATTTCTCACACTCAGGGTGATTAACACAACTGTCTGAGAATCTAGGGGGAAAAGAAAGAAGATGGGTGGAATTTCTGTACCTGTCCATGTGTGTCCTGGAAGTAAAATACCATGCTACATCTCCCATCCTTAGCCATTACAGCATGGGAGTTCTATGATCTTTATCAGAGTTTTAGAACATCCCAGTTTCTCAGGCCACTTGCCTCAAACTAATACTTTCTCTAGTAATTTCTCTAGTTCTCTGGCTGAGTCAGATGATAGACATATTTAGTTTTCTAGGCTTATAGATTGGCTTTCTAGGTACTTGAATTCTTCAATGATTGTTGTTTCTGTTTCCCTGAAGAAATTTGAAGAATATAACTTGGTTGGTTTTGTATTTTTTCTATCACTTGAATTATGGAAAGCAAACAAACAAACAAAACTAGACAATCACCTCCCTCCTCCCATAATTAGTAGGTAGAATGATTACATTTTTAAGAACATTTTGTTTTTTACTTACAGGTAAAGTCATTTTCATAAAGGTTTTAACTAAGGGATTTTGTAGGAAAGAGAATGACACAGTAATTTCTTAATGACTTATTTATTTTTTATTTGATGTGTATCAATTTAGCTTGCATCTGGTGCCTGTAGAGGGCAGAAGAAATCATAAAATCCTCTGGGAGTAGAGTTATAAATGTCCAGGAGTCACTAAATGAGGTTAGAAATGGAACTGGGGCTCTGCAAGAACAAGTGTTCTTAACCTCCTAAGCATCTCCCAAGCTCCTATAACATTTTTCAAGACTGGAAAGCACTTTTAATTATGTTTGCCCCAAGAAGCTCATGAGCTATTGTCTGGGGTTGAGAACTGAGACACTTTTCAATGAATGACTATTCTAGGAAATAAACTTTTCTTTTATTTGCAAATGTCCTTCGGTAGCATCTAAGTATCAGTGTGTCATTTTTGTGACTATTCATTATGTATTTGACACTGGGTAGGATTTTAAGTTTTAGAGGCTGAGGAAACTCTTGTTGGTCCATGTCATTAACAATTCATTGTAGAATAAGCTAAAAGACACCTTCAATGCTGTCTTCTATTTTTACTAAAAGGTATCATCACTTTCCTCTAAATAATAACACTTTCAAAAATGTCTTGATGATAAATTTCTCTCTTAATTCTTTGCTGCTGAGGTGAGGAGCTTGAAAACCATATCTATATATATATGTAGAGAGAGAGAGAATTTTACTTAGCATGCGTAGAAAAGCAAATTTACTACTTTTCTTTAGAAATAAACACAGAAGCAAATGAAATGTGCTAATGTGATCCCAATTAACACATTCATTAAGGATTATTTTGAATGCCGTAATAAACTTTTTACTTCTGATTGAAGATGAAACTCACAATGATAAATTAGTGAGTATATCTGTCAAAAGATTGCATATTACAAGACTTGAATGAATGCTAGTAATAAAAATCATTCACCACCCCATGAAAATGAAATGAATCCAAAATACCTGAAAATTAACCTTCCCACAAATATAGTTCTTTCTTTTAGGAAAATCTAAGTAAAAGTAAATTTTGAACACAAATGTGGCTTCTTTGCCTTGATTTATCAGAATAAGAGTTTGAATTTGAGGCATTAGGTTGCCCATGTTAAGACAAGAGTGACTATTAAACTTGGAATGAAGTGAGAGAATTTCTTACTTTGAATTTACTGGGTTCTGTCAATAATGAAGGAATTATGAAACTTAAGAACTGTTAACAGATAAGAATACAAGATGGTTAGAAAAGCAGGCTTCAAGTATGCTGATGAATACCTGTGAAAATGTGATAAGAAAATCAAGGAAGCCTCCTCTCTTGTCCACAGCTGACTAAGAAGTGAGTGGCATCCTGAACCTCACGCCAAGCAGAGACTATGGTCTCTGAATCCCTGCTCAGGGACACAGTTCTTGGCACCCAAACCATACCTAGCTATGGCCTAAACCAAAGAAAGCTGGGAGAGCACGCCCTAGCCCAATCCCCAGCAAAACACAACTAGAGGGACATCGCAAGGGCCAAACCCCACCCACTACAATCTGCTTTATCACACTTCAATAACTGGAGACCCTGAAGCCTCCTGGTCCACAGTTGACTAATAGCCAACTAAGACCTGACCAAGAATGACCCTGTGACAACTGGAGAAATACAGCTGTGTAGTATGAGGTTTCTGGCCCAGACTTTCTGGCCTAGTCTCAAGATTTAGGTTAGGCCTGCAGACCCACAGACCCACAGTGATACATAGATGCTTACAATAGTTTTAGGCTGGTTGACCTAAAGCCCATGCATATAACTTGCTAGCTCTCTACCCTTCATCAAACCCATGGCTCTTATCCTGTTCAGCCATGCAGTTCGGTACCTTTTATCAGAGGAGCATAGTTGTCTTTGTTTATTCTGGCTTCTATGTGGCATTCTGCTCTGTTCTGCTTGTTCCTAGAATCCTCTTAGTCTGGTAGCCCCACCCACACTTCCTGTCTACCTTTGGCCAATCAGCACTTTTTATTAAACTCATAGGCGGCGACAATTATTTACAATGGAACAACATAATTCCCCTACATATCCCCTTTTCTCTTTTTAAAACAAAAAGAACTCCAAATCTAATATTCTTTTTCCCCAATATCCATAACAACTTATAAAGAACACTGTAAATAAACACAAACATCCATAATCCATGTTTTGGGTATGTGGGCATCGTTCTCTAGGCTACTTCCTGCTGAATGAGGGCAGTGGCAATCTCATAAGAATCCAAAGAAAAATGTAGGATTATGCACAAGTCTTTAGTGGAGTAGTCTGTAAGGTCATCTCAGCCAGTCTCCTTGAAATTGTTCTGGATTCAGAGCTTGGGAAACTTCAGCAGAGGTACTGTGAAATGCTGAATCATCTGGGCCATCCATTTTCATTGAGATTTTTCAGGGGGTCTTCCTCTATCAAACTTTATGTTCTTTATCCAGGAATAAACCCACAGCCTCTCATTTTCTGTGAAAATAAAAAGAAAACCTCTTCTCCAAAGTAGCGTATCTTTGCATTTCAATTTTAAAGTAAACTCATTTACAAAATATGTAGGTTGAGTTAATCCCACAGCATTTACAATCAACTGTCTTTTAGCAGCTTTTACTAAGTCATTTTCAGTCAAGAAACTTAAAGATAAGACAATAACATACAGTATCCAGACAGTCTTTGTATTTTTCAATCTTTACGTGGCTTATTTATTTATTTGTTTGTTTATTTATTTATTTATTTTACTCTATTTCTTTTTTAAGGGCTTTCTCTACCTTTTATTTTCTTTCTCTAAGCCTATGTATATATATTTTAAACACACTCTAAACCATTTAGACTTGTTTTTTTTAACTGTCTTTACTGTATATTTATTTCTTAATCTTTTCTGTCTCTGACCACACCTTTGCTTGGCTAGGGTGATTGACTCCACCCAGATTCTTCTATTTCTTTCTGTTTCTGAACACACCTTTAATCTTCCAGGATTTAAGGTTGGTAGGATGGGTGGATGGCTCCACCCAGCTCCTAGTCTAACTTCATAGAATTTATCTTTTTAACCCAGGTACTCTGGGGAATTTGGGGGTCCATATAATTGTCAAGTAAAGCTTTGCCATCTGCTGCTCATTAACTCCATTTAAGTATTTGGCAGTAGTGCCTCTTAAAAGACTCACAAGTGTTTTGCCTCTTAGGCTGAATCAGGAAGCTTCTCTTAAAGCCAAGCCTCAGTTTGCCTCAGGCAAACAGAGCTGATCCAAGAAAACATTGACACTAGAAAGCCATCTTTGATTCTGTTCCCTTTTTGTCCTTATGAACAGAATCCTAAAATATATCACTTACAACTTTTTGCTTATATTGAGGGTCCTGTGAGACCTCAGGAACAAGCCATTTTACACCAAAAGCCCACCATTGTAGCTCAATCCCACATGCCTCACCAGGACATTTCTGTACCATGGCTCATATGAGAGACACAGCTCAGAAGCTGCTTTGGGCTCTAGACCATTTTTTATGATTTCTATGGCTTTATGTGGGTATATTTTACCCACATTGGGATGCCATTTGTAGTATGGGGTTTCTGGCCTGGACTTTCAGGCCTAGCCTCAAGGTTTAGGCCCCCAGACCCCCAGACCTGCAGAGACACACAGATGCTTACAATAGTTTTAGGCTGATTGGCCTAAGGTCCAGGCATATAACTTGCTCTTTACCCTTAAACTAACCCATGACTCTTATCTTGTTGAGCCATGGCGCTTGGTACCTTTTCTTAGAGCATTATAGTTATCCTCTGCTTCTTCCGGCTTCTCTCTGGCATTCTGCTCTGTTCTTCTGGTTCTTAGAGTCTTCTTAGTTTGGTAGCCTCGCCCACACTTCCTGTTTGCCTTTGGACAATCCGTGCTTTTTATTAAACTCAAAGGCAGAAACAATTATTTACAATGGAACAACATAATTCCCCTACACAGCTCCTTGGCCTACAGCCAACTAAGAGCTGACTAAGAGTAGCCCCTGTAATTACTGGAGACACTCAGAACTAGGGCGCACAACTGACTAAGAGTGAACCAAGGAAGAGAGAGAAAGAGACAGACAGGCAGACAGACAAACAGAGGCAGAAATAGAGAAATCAAGAACCTGGTGTATACCAATCAATGATTTATTTTAAAAAATAGATTATTCAAAAACGGTTGCAAGATATTTCTATATGATTATCCTTCAAGTCACATTTCTAATAAAAATTCCAGATAGATTTGCCCAGTACTCTGAGAATGGTTATAAATGTGTATAGTCCATTAAGATCTAACCATTGTTTTAGCTTTTACAAGATCCCAAAGAGATGCCTTCGCCCTTAAGTCAGCAGGAAGCAAACTTATGAAAGACTATGCCCCCTTTCCCAATAAGTTTTGTGCTCTGAGGGTTGTGGGTAATTATTATTCCAATAAAATAGTTATAAGTTAAAATTGGGTTGAGAACAGAACAATAATATAGCCTCAAGGATCTCTTTTAAAGAAGAGAAAGGGGATTAGATAGGATAGATAAAGGTAGATTGTTCTACCTACCTATAAACAATCTTTAGCCGAATATATGGGCTAAGCTAAAGACAATTTGCACTGGCATAGACATTTGTATATTGATACAAATTTAAAATCATTTTATATGTTTGATTGAGACAATTTGTACATCGGTACAAAGTTTAATCTGAAATTGCTTTATATAACCAAAGCAACAATTATTTACAATGGAACAATATAATCTCCCTACAAGGAGCTACAAAGGAAAAAGGCCAAATTACCTATAAAGTCAGACCCATCAGAGTAACATGCGCCTACTCAATGGAAACAATGAAAGCAAGTAGGTCCTGGTCAGATGTTATGCAGACACTAAAAGAACATGGCTGCCAACCCAGACTACTATGACCAGCAAAATTATCAATTACCATAAATGGAGTAAACAAGATATTTCACGACAAAACCAGATTTAAACCATACCTATCCACAAATCCAGCTCTACAAAAAGCAATAGAGGGAAAACTCCAACTTAAGGGATTCAGAGACACCCATGAAATGACAATCAATAGATCCAAGAAGAAAAAGCCAAAGAAGGAAAATACACACAAACTACCACCAAAAATAACAGGAAATAACAATAATTGGTCATTAATAACACTTAATATCAATAAACTCAATATACCTATAATAAGACACACCCTAACATGATGGATACCAAAACATAAGTCACCTTTCTGTTGCATACAAGAAACATACTTCAACTTCAAAGACAGACACAGGCTCAGAGTAAAGGATTGAGAAAAGACTTTTCAATTAAATGGTCCTAAGAAAGAAGCTCGTATAGCCATCCTAATATCTAACAAAATAGACTTCAAACTAAAATCAAACAAAAGAGACTAGGACCGACATTACTTATTCATCTCAGGTAAAGTCTACCAAGATGAAGGCTCACTTCTGAATATTTATGCTCCCAACACAAGGGGACCTATATATGTAAAAGAAACACTACTAAGGCTTAAACCTTACATCAGTCCCCACACATTAATATTGGGAGATTTCAATACCCCAGTTTCATCCTTGGGTAGGTCAACCAGATAGAAATTCAACAGGGAAATAAGGGACCTAACAGATACTATGACCCAAATAAACTGTATATATATATATACACAGAACCTTTACCCAAACACAAAGGAATAGACATATTTCTCAGCACCCCATGGAACTTTCTCTAAATTTGACCATATACATGGTCATAAAGCAAATATCAATAAATATTAAAAAATGGGAATGGAAATAATTCCTTGTATCATATCAGACCACCATGGTCTAAAAATCACAGAAAGCCTATAAATTCATTGAATCTGAAACATTTATTAATTGATCCATCTCTGGGTCAAGAAAGAAATTTTAAAAAAATCAAAAACTTTCTAGTATTTAGTGAAAATTAAACCACAATATACCCAAACCTATGGGACACAATGAAAGCAGTGTTAAGACGAAAACTTGTAGCACTAGATGTCTATAGGAGAAACCTAGAGAAATCTCACACAAGAGACCTAACAGCACACCTGAAGGCTTTAGAGCAATTAGAAGCAAACTCACCTAGAAGGAGTGGAGGGCAGGAAATAATCAAACTTAGGACTGAAATCAATTCGATAGAAACAAAAAGAACAATAAAAAATCAATGAATCAGAGAGTTGGTTCTTTGAGAAATTCGAAAAGATAGATAAACCCTTATCCAAACTAACTAAAGAGCAGAGAGAGAGAGAGAGAGAGAGAGAGAGAGAGAGAGAGAGAGAGAGAGAGAGAGAGAGAGAGAGAGAGAGAGAGAATTCAAATTAACAGAATCAAAAATGAAAAGGGGGACAAAACCACAGAAATTAAGGAAATCCAGAGAATTTTCAGGTCATACTTTGAAAATCTATACTCCACTAAAATGGAAAACCTAAAAGAAATGGATCACTTTTTGGATAGGTACCACTCACCAAAATTAAATCAAGATCAAATTAAAGATCTAAAGAGACCTATAACCCCAAAGGAAGTTGAAGTTGTTATTAAAAGTCTCCCAAGTTAAAAAAAAAAAATCCCAGGACCATATCCCTTCAGTGCAGAATTCTACCAGACATCCAAAGAAGAACTAATATCAATGATCCTCAAACTGATCCATACAGTAGAAACTGAAGGAACATTGCCGAACTCTTTTTCTGAGGCCACAATCACCTTGATTTCCAAGCCACTCAAAGATGCAACAAAGAAAGAGAATTACAGACTAGTCTCCCTCATGAACATTGATTCAAAAATACTCGATAAAATTCTGGCAAACCGAATCCAACAACATATTTAAAAAAGTCATCCACCATGATCAAATAGGCTCTATCCCAGAGATTCAGGGATGTTTCAATATATGACAAACTTTGAATGTCATCCATCATATAAACAAACTGAAAAAAAAAAAACCACATGATCATTTCATCAGATGCTGAAAAAGCCTTTTACAAAATCCAACACTCAGGATAAAAGTCCAGGAGAGATCAGGAATACAGGGAAAATACCTAAATATAATAAAGGCGATATACAGTAAACTGACAGCCAACATGAAAATAAATGGAGAAACACTCAAAGCAATCCCACTAAAGTTAGGAGCAAGACAAGGCTGTCCTCTCTTTATCTATTCAATATAATTCTAGAAGTTTTAGCTAAAGCAATAAGAGAACAAAAGGAGATTAAAGGGAGACAAATTGGAAAGGAAGAAAAGCAAACTATCTCTACTTGCAGATGATCATATTCATAAGTGACCCCCAAAATTCTACCAGGAAATTCCTACAGCTGATAATCACCTTCAGCAAAGTATCAGGATATACAATTAACTCAAAAAAAAATCAATATCCCTCCTATACACTAAGGATTAAGGGGCTGAAAAGAAGTAAGGGTAACATCACCCTTTATAATAGCTGCAAATAGCATTAAATGTCTTTGGGTAACTCTAACCAAAGAAGTAGCAGACCTGTTTGACAAAAACTTTAAGTCACTGAAGAAAGAAATTGAAGAGGATATCAGAAACTGGAAAGATCTCCCATGCTCCTGGATGTTGTAGGATCAACATAGTAAATATGGCAATTTTACCAAATGTAATCTAGAGATTCAATGCAACTCCCATCAAAATCCCAACATAATTAATTACAGACCTTGAAAGAACAATATTCAACTTCATATGGAATAACAGGAAACCCAGGATTGCCAAAATAATCCTGCTTTAGGAGGAATCAGTATCCCTGACTTCAAGCTATCGTACAGAGCTATAGTAATAAAAACAGCCTGGTATTGGCACAAAAACATACTTGTGGATCAGTGGAAAGAAATAGAAGACCCCAACATTAATTCACACACCTATAAACACCTGATTTTTGACAAAGAGGCCAAAAATATTCAATGGAAAAAAGATAGTATCTTCAATAAATGGTGTTGGCATAACTGGATGGTAGTGTGTAGAAGAATGCAAGTAGATCCAAACCTATCACCCTTCACAGAACTCAAATCCAAGTGGATCAAAGACCTCAAAATAAACCTAGTCATACTGAACTTGATAGAAAAGAAAGTAGGAAATACCCTCCAACACACTGGCACAGATGACCACTTCCTAAATATAACACCAGTAGCACAGACACGAAAAACAACAATCAATAAATGGGACCTCCTGAAACTGAGAAGCTTCTGTAAGGCAAAGGACACAGTCAATAAGATAAAGAAGCCTACAGAATGTGAAAAGATTTTCACCATCCCTATATCTGAAAGAGGACTGATCTCTAAAATATATAGAGAACTCAAGAAAGTAGAGCCCTGCTGCATGAATAAAGGAAACTCAGGGCCAAATCTTGAGGAAAGGCAGAGACATGAGAGAAGAAACACCACCCTCAGATCTCACCCAGCTGTCTTCCAACTTCCTCAGCCTCCCTCCTGCTGGCTTCTTCTATCTCCTCTGTTTTTCTATATCTGCCCTAAATACTTTCTTTGCTCAGTAAAGGCATGGCACCACCACTGCCTGCCTGGGAGCCTGGATATCCTTCTGTAAACTAAGATGACCTCGAACTCAGATTGGATTAATGTTATATGTCACCACTCCTAGGATACTCCCTGTGCTGGGATTAAAGGTATAAATTGCCACTCTCTGATCCTCCTAGACTGACTGTGGGTAGATGCCTCTGACATCTCAGGCTGTTTTTATGATATCTGAAAATATCCCCACAGAACCCCCAAACCTAAATAGCTCAATTAAAAATGGGGTTCAGAGCTAAAAAGGGAATTCTCAACAGAAGAATTACAAATGACTGAAAGGCACTAAAAAATTGTTCAACATCTTTAACCATCAGAGAAATGCAAATGAAAACAACTTTGTGATACCACCTTACACCTGTCAGAATGGCTAAGATCAAAAACACAGATGACAGCCTATGCTGGAGAGGATGTGGAGCAAGAGGAGCACTCCTCCATCGTTGGTGCAAGTGAAAACTTGTACAGCCACTCTGGAATGCAGCATAACAGTTCCTCAGAAAAGTGGGAATCAATTTCTCCAATGATCAGCAATACCACTATTGGGCATATACCCAAAGGATACACATCCGTACCACAAAGACATTTGTTCAACTGTGTTCATAGCAGTATTCATCCTATCAAAAACCTGGAGCCTTCCTAGATGCCCCTCAACTGAAGCATGGATTAACAAACTGTGGTACATCTACACAATGGAGTACTACTCAGCAGTAAAAATAAATTAAAAAAAATTAAAATGACATCCTAAAATTTGCAGGCAAATGGATAGATTTGGAGAATATCCTCCTGAGTCATCACAAGCCTAGAAAGAGAGGCATGGGATGTACTCATTCATAAGTGGATTAGACAAAAAGCAAAGAACACCCAAGCTGCAAACTACAAGTTCTGAATAGCCTGGGATCAGAAGTAACCTAAGAGAGACATTCAGAGATACCCCTAGTAAAAGAAAAATTTTTTAAAAATCACCTTATCAAATTCAGGTCAAAATGGGCTGCAAACAAAAATAGTTGGGAACAAATCATAAAAAGGGGGATGGTTGAGTGAGAGACCAACAAAGAGAGAGACAAAAAAAGAGATAGATATCTTGAGGAAGCCAATGTGGGCTTGGAAAGAGACCAGGTACTAGGGAAACCTTTAAGAACTCACAGGATGTCTCTGGCTAGATCTCCAACCAACAATGGAGGGGGTGCCTAAATAGGACTTCTTCTGTAATCAAATGAATAACCATCCTAAGTGTCATCATAAACCTACATCCAATAATGAATAGAGGTGGAGGCAGAGATACATAGATGAGCACTAGGCTGAGCTCCTGGTCCAGCTAAGAGCAGGGAAGGAAAACCTGTATGAGCAAGAAGATAGGGATTATGAGGAAAATTCCTACAGTGATGACAGCTGGAGCTCTGGGGGGCTCACTGAGTCAAGAGCAGCCAATGGGGAACCATCGGGCAAAGATGCTAGGTGCTCCAAGTGTAGGCAACTGTTGATTGGCAAAGGCAGTATGTGGAGCCTCGAGGTCTGTGATCAGACTGTGTTCCTGTGGTGCCAACTCCCTGCAGACCAACACCTAACCCAATCTTGACTTTGGAATGAGTAAATCAGAATTGCCTGGAGTGGATGTGCCATGCTGAGCTGACCCTCCTTGTGACTTCTTGCTCTTTTGGGGGAAGGGGGGTGATGAAGGCTGACTGGGAGAATTTGGGAGAAGGGAAGTGAGGCAGAGAAGGGGATATATGGATTAAAAAGACATTTTTATAATAAAAATTATAAAACGAACCTATAAAAAAAGAAAACCCATTGTTTTATATGCTAAGTAAAAAAAGTTAATCAAAATATACAATAAAAGCAAAAGGCAAAGAAGATTGTGGGGGAACGTCAAGATCTGTTGTTACAGTCACCTCTGACAATGGTCCAAGGACAGGAGGATGCTATTCCAAGCCAGTGATGAAGATGCTGGTGTTGATGACTATGATCATTAGGAATTGTTTCTGTTTGCTTAGTTATTTCTTAGCCAGAGAAAGTGTTAGAATATGCATACTCATTGATACGTGCTTTCACACTCCTAAGAGGAAATTGCTAGTGTACTTTTTTGATTAAAGAAGGAAATAGAAAACACATTTTTTTTTTTTTATGGAATGTGGAATTCTAGCGTACATATGGACCCTTTCCGTACTTTTCCCCTTTTACTTATTTATTTATTTAAACAGTAATAATTTCCTTAATTTCATACTGCAGCTCATGGACTAAAAGTATCGGAAACAATTCCTTTTTGATACATAATCTGGCCATTTACTTCGCCATTGTGAAGTTTTCAATAGGATAAAATACATGTTCTTAATGACTGCAAAAAGCATAATTCCATCTTTTTAAAAAAATTGTATTGAAAATTGAGAAATATTGCCTGCTGTGACTATCTTGTATCTGAATTGAATAGCTAGCCAACTTCACCATAGTTCAGAAATTCTGATGGCTTATAGTTATATTTTCTACCTTCCTACTCAAAGGTCTTCAAAGTTAGAGAATGAATTCTGTTTCTTTTGAACTCTCCACAGACTCGCTAGTAAAGCTCTCTACTTAGAAGAGAAATCCAATAAATGCTGCTGTTCAGGGAATGAGAAGCCTCCATGTTTTTAATAGTACTGAAAATTGAGATTCCTTTGCTTCCCCTGGTATCACCTCCCAAGGTCTGTTAGTGTTAACTGTCAAGCACATTACCCCCGCTCATCTGCACACCTTGTACGTCTCCTATCTATGGAGCAGAGTCTTTCTGACTCTGATAACTTTTCATTCATAAGAAAGTTTTAGGTTTTCCTTCAGCTGTTCCTCAAGACAAAATAATGGATCTTTGCACCATCATTAGAGCTTGAAAAGGTTTCCTGTTTAATGTTCAAAAGAATTAACAGAAGAAAGAAGCAAACAAAAATAGACATTGAAGGATTACTCCAGTTCCCTTGTGTTTTTATGCTAACTCAGGACATGAATATTCTCCAAAATTATCATAATGACTACTTTTGAAGGTAGTAGCTTGGTTGCAAGGTTCTGTAAGCTTGGGTTTTCCGTAAGTGATAACACATTAATATTCCTTTCTTTACTGTAGAAATTTAGTTTTGCTTAAATAACTTTTGATTAAAGAAGTGTAATGGGAACGTCTAAATTCCAAAAGGCCAGATTGCTTCAGTTTGAAGTGTTGAAATCTGTATTCCATTTCTGGTGTGTTTGTCCCTGTGACTACAGAAGTTATGTCTCTAAAGCTAGGTTTTATTGTGGCAGCGGACTGAGGTATCTGTACTAATAATGGGTGTATTTTAGAGTTTCCTCTAAGCAGACCCAGCCCCTAATCTCGGTTTTTAAAATCTTCCTTATGTGTCATATTGCAAAATTAATCTTTCCATTTTCTGTACTCTGCACAGTTTAATACCACTTGACTCCACACAAAGCACCGTGACAAGAGCTCTAAATAAAAGCTGGATAGGGCTAAATTGTGTGCATATTGTGTTTAGGATTAAGAAACTAAATTCGACAGGTAATGGAGCCGGATTTAACTGCTCCATGATGCTAAACTGAGAGGTGTCCTGTCAATCATCTGTCCAGGAAATAGAGGCTGTAAAAGAAAAGTGAGATATATTTCAGATGCCTGATTTCAAAGCAAAGGGTTAGTTCTTCAAGGAGGAGGAGTGTGCAACTGCTACTCACTATCTCTCTGTAGGGGACTTCAGGAGTTAAGGCCATCTATACAAATAGGCTTATTTGACTGAGGATTAGCCAGGTTTCCTTGGCGACAGAATAAAGAACTCTCTGCTATAAATGGCCAATTCCTATATTAAATAGGAGAAGACAAAACTTTGAAACAGTGAGAGAATGAGTGTCGATGCTTTTGAGTGTGTTTCTGGTGTATTTAATGGAAAAAGCTAGAGAAGTGTAGCAGAGAAAGAGACTGTAAAATGCTCACAATGAGAATTACCAACAACATTAAACACTTGTTCTTAGCCTAGGTGACCAGGAAGTTTTCAAATCAGTTTTATATTCAAATGCAGTAACTGTATCAGTCTAATTCTTTGATAAGTTTTATTCTTGGTCTTGAATATTAATATTTTCCCATTACTTTAGCTGTATTATTTTTTAAACCATAATTTTTAACGGAGGAAAGATGTAATTAATAAGTGACAAATGTGACATCCTCTACAAATAAAGATCATCTCTATCCATCTGTCTAGTCTGAAGGACGGCACTGAGAGTGTGCCTGGAACTGAATTGCTGAAGTATATGATTATGCGTTTTGTCCAGAGCCTCAACTTGATGTGCAATGCTTTTACGGCAATCCCCATTAATGCTGATTGTCTAATTTAGTGCTTCATTAATGGACTATAGACCACTTGCAAATTTCAGACTTACAGAATCAAACACATTTAAAGTTTTATTCTCCAGGAACTCCCTTTCCCTTGACAAGCTGATAAAAAAATTACCTTCTTTCTTCTATGAGATCCTTTTGTCATGTCACGGTTGTTCTCTTTCCTAAACATGTCTGATGCTAAAAGCAATACCAATTCTAGGAGAACACATGTACGTAATGTTCACTACATAGTGAGCTGAGTTTTCCTAGTTGTTTTGGTGCATCAAGTGTGCTGTTGCAAAGCACTCTTTATATATGAGCTGATTTAATCCATATGACATTGCAATGCCAGTACTCTTAATATCCTTATTTAACTGATGGAATAGTTGAGAGTTTAGATAAATTTTGTAGCATTATTAGTATGGCAAGAATAGGATTTGAAATTTGAAATGAGAAATTCTAGCTTCTGAGTTTTAAGAATCGCTCATATATAGACAAAGTGTGTGTGTGTGTGTGTGTGTGTGTGTGTGTGTGTGTGTGTGTGTGTGTATTCATCCCAAGGAAGTAATAAAGACTTTTCAAAGAAATCAGTGGGTTTACCTACAATATCTAATGCAGCTGTTTAAATAGGAAGGTTTTACATAAAGATTTTTTTTTTTTTTTGCTTTTCTTGACGAGAATCTTTAGTGGCTATTTTTAGTCCTTTCTTTAATCTAAGGCAACATCTATATATTCGGGACCAAAGAAACCACATTGTAACAGTCTTGTATCCATAAAACCGATAATATGAAGATGGGCACTGACCAAATTAAAAAATGTGGTTTTTTCCTTCCTTCCTTCTTTCTTTTTAAATAGTTGAACATTATAGTATGGTCAACATGCTCTAAGAACAACAGGTAATGAATATGCAAATTTCAAGTATCACCAGCAGCTGTGATCTCTTAAGTCCACAGAATGAATAAGCATACATAAGCATATTGCTAACACATCTCAGACCTTGACTTTGAAAACTGGGAAGATGCTGAATCATTTAAATATATATATGCCCAAAATAATGGTCCTCAAATTCCACCTCTTCAGAGAAGTGTTTCTCAATACCCAAGTCTCCTACCACATTCTTTTGCTTTTTTGACATTTTCTCTAAAACACTGATTGCTTAAGATCAATTTTATGGTATGTTATTTTGCAAATTTTCTGTGGATAAGATTTTTGTCTTCTTCACTTTTATGTATGTTTGCGATCAACAGGCCTTCAAGGATTGTTGGGAAATATTGAGTTCCACCCAGTGCTTTCTTGCTTTTCAGTTAGTCGTTGAATGGTGGGGGATGATCTGTAAATCACATTCGTTGCATGAAGTGTAAAGAGTAACTATAATCCAGCACTATCAAGGAAAGTCAAAATGAAGAAACAATTCCATATGGACAGCCTAATAGAAGAGCGCCTTCACTTTCTAAATCAAACTCAGTGAATATGTTTTCAGGAGAGCACCAAAATGGAGACAAAGTCTTTTTGCTGATGAGTTAAATATCTTAGTTATATACCCAAAAAGCTAGTGATCAAAAGTGTCATTAATTTCACATTTCAACCCTGAACCTATTTTAATGGCTTGAGAAGAAACTTAATGATGGCGTCAAATAAAAGTGGTTATCCAAACAGTAGACAAGATGTGAAGAACTAGAGAGTGAGATTATATCTAGTTACCCTCCTTTAACCAACCCTAGCTCTAGGAATGTTGGACAGGGAAGTAAAATAGCTGGGTGGGAAAAGAAGTAAATGCAGAAGGCAGAAGTTCTTCCCTTTTGCCTGCATGCCCAGTCAGTCTGAGGAGACAGGACCTACTCTATTTGGCCCAAGGAGCTTGATGGATGAGAACTGGCTGTGGTTTCTTTCCTCTCTCTGGTATTTCAGGTTTTCCCCAATATCTGACTCCAGGTTTTTATTATAATAGCAAATCATTTTCATGCAATGTATCCTTTATTTCTGCTTGTCCTAAAACCCCACCACATAGTGCCATAAACAATTTCTTCTCTAGTAGAATGTACACTCCCAATGAGTTTGTCTTTCAAATAAAAATAGACAGAAATTGGGTTCATATATTTGTCTCCTTTTTATCTTTTTCAGTCACTACTGTTAAAAAAATGGGGCTTTTAATGTAAGAATAATATCACCCCTCATTAAATTTTCTGTTGCATTTAATAGTTAAGAGATCAGAACTTAAAGAAAAAAAAGCCTTTTAGAAATGTAAAACTGATGTGTAAAACGTCTGGATTTATCATCAAATATGGAAGAAATCATGAAGAATCATTTGAACATACCCGAGAAAGCACATCTCTCGGAATGTGTGGGGTTCCAAAATAGAGACAATCTCTGTGTACTTCCATATTGAAGTATAATAACAAAAGGCGTAACACAGAAGCCACAGAAGTTTAGGTTGTTTATGTAATTTGCACAGAAAACATACTTGTTTTGGAGTTGAAAATCCTACGGGAATAAGTCTGATGCCAAAGAGGATGCGTAGCTTGGAAACAGAAATGTACATTTCCTCCCTCGGGTGGTAGGAGGTGGATAGAAATTGTTTTCTAATGTGCCTTTTACATTTGCATCCATAAGAAAAGGGAGAGAAAAAAAATATCTTCACTCCAATTTTCTTGTCTGTTTCATTAATCATATTAGCAATGTTTGGGCAAAACAGAGACAGAATGAAACCCAGTTCCAATTGGCACAGTGTAGCATCTAGAGCTTCTAGGATACTTTTAAGACTTAAAAAATACACTATACTTTGAAAGAAATAAATCATGTAACATTCTACCAAATTCAGTGTTTTAAGGCCCTGAGGTCATGTTAAGGTATATGAACTACTGTACTTACATGATAATAGTAAAATTTAAATGCTTTTAGAAAAATATGTGTAATATAGCACTATCAATTAGACATAGTTTCATAAGAAAAATGTGTTTCATTTGTGTTGAGGACAATCATTCCTTCATCTGACCTAGCAATTTGAATATCTGTTATCACATGTGACTCACCATCATTTCTACATCTGGACTTGGCTGTATTTTCCAATGTCAGCTTTCTGTTCTAACTATTGTTCCCGCGTCATTTCATTGCTGTTCCATCTGAAGCAGTTTCTTAGATTTTGACTCCTTAGTTCAGGAAGGTTCTTCACATTTGGAGCCTTCCAGCCCTCTGATGAATTTTCCTCAGCTTCTTGCCACACATTCATCACTCAGTCCTTTTACTTCCTGAGTAAAACACAGAAATTTCTCAATTTCTCTTTCTTTAACCACTACTTCCACGTGCTTCGAGATACTTCTAATTCTTCCCACATATTTTCTTCATTACCATTTTCTTCTTTCCTGACACACTCTTCAGTTAAATTTTACTAATGCATTATTCCCAGGCACAGTTTCCTGTACTGAAAAGCATTTGGAGGTTTTAACTTGCCATTGCATTTAATGCCGTACATACTAATGGAATATCAAGTTTACCACGTCTTCCCAAGACACTTGGAAAGTAAAGGCATTACAGAATATGATCCCCATCTTCAAGGGAGCAAAGTCTAATTCAGGAAATCTCAAATTTTATGCAAAATAAATGTATGATGCAGGTAAAAGACTAAGTGGTAACTATGTACACATTATGATTTTAGTGTGGACATCTTGCCACATTATATTTATTACTCAAAACAGAGTCTGTTTGTTCTTTATATCTTTGTTTATTTTTTGTTGTGTTTCACCTATAGTCAATTAAATCTTAATAGCATGAAAACTTTGACATCAAGAATCTATTAATATCAGTAAATATATTCTAAATGGAATTAAAAGGCAGAATATTAATTTAAATGAATGTCAGTAACTATAATAATGCATTACATTAATACTCACTAAATAAATTTCTGTAAGTTTTCAGTGAACTGAGACGTATTTCAGACAATAATCCAATAATAATTAATTATAAGTAACATTATAACCACTGAGTAGAACATATACTGAGCTTTGGAAGTGTATATTTTTACTTTCTCAAACTCAATGTTGGGGACATTTGATAATGCACAAGTGACTGCTTAGGGGACATTTTGAGAAAATGGTGCAAGTTTGTGATTAAGAACATGGATTTGGGGATGGAAAAATCAATAGCTCAATGGTTAAGAGCTCTTTTGTAACAACCATGTGGCAGCACACAACAGTCTATATTTCATTTCCAGTGAATGTTGTTTCCTTTTTGACCTTCTAAGGGCACCAAGTATACATATAATGTACATATATACATGAGGCAAACCATTCATGTAGAGAAATTAAATAAAATAAAGAATATGAACTTTGGGGTCAATGACATATCTTAACAGGTGGGACACTTGCCAAGCTTGATGGCCTGAGTTTAATCCTTGGGTTTCTGATTGTGGATGGAAAGTACCAACTCCTTCAGGTTGTACAATGAGCACTGTGGCATACCATGTACACAGAAGCATATAACACACTTGTAGGGGTATTGTATTGTTTCATGGTAAATAATTGTCCCACCCACTGGTTTAATAAAAAGAGTTGATTGGCCAAAGGCAGGCAGGAAGTGTAGGTGGGGCTACCAGACTAAGAAAATCTCTGAGAGCAGAGTGCCAGAGGAGCACCAGAGAGAAGCTAGAGGAAGCCGAGGACAACTATGCTGCTCTAAAGAAAGGTACCGAGCTGCATGGCTGAACAAGAGACATGGGTTAGATGAAGGGTAGAGAGCTAGCAAGTGATATGCCTGGGCCTGAGGCTGATCAGCCAAAAACTAATGAAAGCATCTGTGTGTCTCTGTAGGACTGCGGGACTGCGGGACTGTGGGACTGTGGGTCTTCGGGTCTGCAGGTCTGTGGGCATAGACCTTGAGGTTAGGCCCGAAAGTCAGGGCCAGAAACCTCCTACTACACACACTCACACACACACACACACATAAATAAATAAATGTAATAAAACATTTTTGAAAATGAATATGGACTTTGAAATTATAACTACCCAGATACCATGTTTAGTTCTAGACTACAGTTTGCCAATATGCAAATAATAATGTATATCATTAGAATATTTTCCATGTATACAAAATATAATTTATTATTACATTTCCTTAGAAAATCTTGATGATGTTTATCAATAAAAAGTAAACTAACTAGTTAACAGAAAAGCAATTAGAAACAGGTGACTCTATATGCTGGCATAATTTTTTCTGTGGCTAGTAAGCATTAAAAAGTGTTATTAAGCACAAAATCAGTTGCAATAATGGTTATTTAAAATGCTTCAAATGATAGACCTTGCCTTTACATCCCCGTGTCTGTTTCCCACATATTTATTCCCACATCTTTAGGTGTGTTTCTGTTAAATAATGTCAACAAAGCTGTGTTCAGGGAACTTGTAGCTTGGTACATGGCGATATTATAGCAGTTAGGACCAATGAATGAGGAGAAGTGCTTGACAATTTAAGGCTGTACCCATAGGGCACCATTTAGTACTAAGGGAATCAGAAAAAAAAAAAAATCTCAGAAAGTGAAATTTAAGTTGAGATTGGGTGGCAAGAGGATGCAGGAAATGTAGGAAACAACTCTTCATAAGGAGAGGTGCTTGTTTATAAAGAGCTAAAGAGAGCAATGACTGCTATCTGTGAGGTGTGACTGAAGGAAATAGGGACTGTAACAGGAGGAGGTGGGCTCAACGCCTCATCTTCATATCAAGGATATTGAACACTGGCTTTGCTCTAAGCGACTAGCAGACTCTGAACGGGGCTTTCAGGGGCTTTCAAGTGGACTAGATCATTCTTGTTTCAGCTCAGTGTTTAGTAAGTATATGGAAACATATTGTTACCTTGGAATCCATATAAATTTAAATTCTCTTACGTTAATGATAGTGATGATAATTCTGGTCCTTAAGAAGAGATGAGGAGAGAAGAGGGAGGGAGGAAAGGACAGAAGGAGGATTTACAAAGCCTTTTCTCGAAATTCTAGTCCATGCTCCTATGGTGCTTAAATTCTTACTATGACATTGACGTGGTATTGTAGGGCTTTTGAGGTCAGGGTGGGAAAAAGAGTATGAAAACTTATGAATGACAGACAAAACTTCAGGCATTAAATTATTCCATTTTTGGAAGGTGAGATTGGAAATATTTGTCTTACTTTTCCAGAAACTTTTAGATTTCTCAGGTAATTTCAGTCACAAAAACAGAATAAAACTCTGTTAAGAGCATACATAATTTCATTTTTTTTTAACCTGGGAGGGCATAGATGTTTCTTAATAGATAAAATGACACCGTGACAGAGTGACAATAACTGAGTTGTGAGGAACCCATTTTGCAAAAGCTCTCTTTACAATATGAACATTAAATCAGAAATCCATGTGGCCATGAGGAAGAACAATAAATGTATATTTACTATGTGTCTCTTGCCTGAGATAAAGATAGAATCTAATTGTCTAGGTCACATAAGACTCCCTGTATAGATATTAAAGATCTCCTGAGCCAAAGCTGTCTTATTGAAAAACATTGTGGGCAAACTCCCATGCAGAAGATAGTACTAAGCAACACTTGAGCGTAATTTCAGACGAGTCCTTACTCTATAGAAGCAAGAAAGTCCCCAAGAGAACAACGTCAAAGAACATGCTGATTCTTCACTCATCCTGAAAGACCATAAGAGATTTGACTGTAATAATTCCAGATGTATTTATCCAGCACCCATTAGTCATCTGGCACTGTTCCAAGCAAACCTTCCAGGTAGCTAAAGACTGGTGGTTTTCTGCAGAGATGGAAATTGAATTCTTACCTGGGGTCAACTTTAGAGGGAGAAGACCATTTGTTTTATTAATGGCTTGAATTCAGCTTCCTGCTGCAATAATTCAAATTCTGGAGGTACAGCCCTCCTTCCTGTTTAGATATTGACTGCAAAGGGAGTCATGTTAGAGATGCCCCTGCTGCTAGTTGCAGGAGGTTTGGATTCATGCTAATGAGTAGGGCTCAGGCTTTCAGGGATTTTTCTTTCCTTGTGAGAGCCCAAGGACACCTTCCAAGGCCTTTGGCTGGGCTTCACAATAAGTGTAGAAGTCTATATGCACTATGCTGGAGGCTAATTATTAGGCTTAAAGCAGAACTAAATAAAGAAAACTTAATGGAAAAGTTTAGTTCCTTAATATAAAATTCTCTGAATAAACAGAAAGCAAAAGCAGAATACTGAGCAATTCAACAACCATAGCCAGGAGGAAAGGTTCTCTCCTGTCCCAAGTTCCAAATTAACCTCAACTAAAATAAAATAGAGCTTTAATAACTTTCTAATAATTAACAACTGAGTTACCTGCCAGAGTGACCAGCTTTAAGGGAATGAATCCCAAAGACTTTTGATATTTTTCTGAAGCAAAGAGTTTTCTTGAGTCTTTTTCCTTAATCAGTAAATTCTTGTGGCTTCTAGGCTGTCTTTACTGACAGCGAGAAGGGTCTGTGTACAAATCAATTCTCAGTGAGGATAGACACATTGCTGAATGACAATAAGGTGATGAGCAAATCTACTTGGAAATAAATTATGAGCCTCTGAGAGAACTCACACAACCAGGTACAGCCTGGCCCCATGTGAAATGAACCATTAAGTCCTTCAAAAGCTAAAACAAAGCTTAATTCCAATACAAAAATAAACAAATAAACAGAAACTAAAAAACAAAATTAAAAAAATTATCTTTATTTTGAAAACATATATTATTAAATCTGAAATGCTTGAATTCATTTGCAATAATCCTAAAAAAGGCTAAAAACATTCAACAGTCTGGTCATTAACTGTTAAAAATCATTTTTTTCTTTTTTCCTTCTGACAGAATTTTACTCATCTCAATTTTAATATCTTTTCTGTCTTTTATATCAAAGTAAGTCAGACTTTCACTTATTAACATATTTTCAGAATACATGTGAAAAGTTCACTTTCCTAAATTTTGATTTAACCATTAATGCATTTAACTTATCTCATTGTTTTTATGAATTCTTTTGAAAACCAAGATGTCATGTTTTATTCTAATGCTAGTCTAGTCTAAGTAACTTTGTGCTTCAAATTATGATATCTCTATCTAACATAGGCTGCCCTTAAGTTTAAACTTTCTGTTCTACTGCCCTGGTTCCCTAAATGTAAGATTACAAATTTGAGCCATATACCTAGGTTTACTGTGTGTTTCCAGGCCTATCCATCAGTTTTGAGTATAAACGTGCCAAACTGAGTCATTGTATGGAGGGGCTGGAATTTCAGGACCTTTGGATTAGCCAACACTCTCAACATTGTTAAAGACAGAAGAAAGCCTTAAATCACACATCATTGTTGACCCTGAAGCAGTCTGTTTGTCTAAAGGTTTCTTTAAGAGTTCTTTAAAAAGCTTGCAAGCTTACAGACTATGGCTGCAGATTGCTCATTTAGTATGCAGCTGTGGACTGCTTATTGCATTTATTCCCGACACATTTCTGTGTAAATAGACATTTCCTGTGCCCAAGGAATTTCAACTCATCAGGTAGGAAAAGACACACTTTGCTATATCCTAATGTTATCAGATAATTTGAGGAGTCTTGGTGAAGCCTCCACATGTTTCCAGGGAAATCAGTGTTCCCCTCTTAGTATCATTAATAAAAGAATTTTGGGATGTACCCGAAAAAGAAGCTCAAGACTGATTTTTATTAGAGTTTAAAAGAAAAAAACCCCAGGGTAGTCAGGTTGTCAATTTTGACAGCTGTCTAAAGAAGGGAGATAAAGAAGAAAAAGAGATGTAGGAATGGTGCTGGGGAACAGCCATATGGTTAAAGGGTGCAGGAATAGGGTGGGTGATAGATAGCTTCAGACAAAATGAAGGAAAATTGCCCATGTGCTCAGAGAAAGCATGCTTGGGCTCTTGCTAGCACGCAGAAGGCAGATACAGAAAAGAAGAAAACTGAGAAGTTATACATTTCTAAGCCAGGCTCAGACAGGCTGGTGGACCATAGAAGCCTCCAGGTAGCCCCATAGGGACTCTACAGAGAGCAGGACTTCTGGGAAGAAAAAGTGCATCAGTTCTTCAGATGGATAATTACTCTGCCTACCTCTTGAGCAGGGCTTAAGACAGTTATGCCTTCTTGAAAGGTGTTACCTCAGCTGGATGACTGAACCTTCCATATGGAACAGTAGGTAGAGATTTCACATTGTTTGACTAAGCCTGAAGAACATGAATCATTGCTCTTGAATAATTTTCACTGGGTCAGGTTATCCAGAATGCAGATGAAACAGCTGTTTGTGGTTTGAGTGTTGCCTTTGTCACAATTTCTTCAGTTGTAAATAATGTAAGGACTTCCTTTGTTCAGGTGTGACAATGTCACTGCAGATCATAGAACTGTAAGAAAATGCTTGTTGAAGTTGTTTGGAAAAGTTTTACTCAAATGAGCCACCTCTCCATGGCATACAAGTTTGTATTTGTATTATCATATTTGCCACTCTTACTTATTACAAGTTGGAATTTGACCTTCTTGCTTAGAATGTAGGCTCCTCCAGTCTGTTTCTATTTATTTCACTAGACTATAGCACGCTGCCTTCCTCACTTGTATGAGTGATCCTTCAAAGTGAGCAAGCTCATAGGTCATCTCCATAGGTTCACAGTTTTTCTAAGCACCATAAGGTTAAAGGCAATTTTCCTCTCCATCTCAGCTTTATTAAGTTATATATTATGTGCTTTGCAATGTACATTGTGACATTATGATATATGAAATCTTCGTGAAATAATTAAATCAAGTCAATTATCAAACCCACCATCTCATGTATTTATTTTGTGGTGATAACATTTAATATTGGATCTTTTAGTGATTGCCAAGTATACGTTATTAGTAGCTATAATTTCTGTCTAGTACAATGGAAGGAAGTCTACTGTGTTTACACCGCCTAAGTGAAATCATGTTTTCTTTCAGTCTAAGTCTGTCCACAGCCCTTTTACATCCTATGCCCTGGTAACCACCATTTGAATTCCTGTTTCAATGAGCTTGCCCTTTTTAGACTTTAAGGACCAGTGAGGTCACATAGTGGATTTTCTTTCAAGCCTGCCCTATTTTATCTAACATAGTTTCCTTGAGGTTTATCCATCTTGTGGTGAGTGATAGGATTTCATTCTATTTTAGTCTGAGTAACATTCTATTTTTCACTATTTATCCAGATATTATTACTTATATTGTTTTCTTTGACTCAGTTTTAGTATATGTTATGTCTAGTTTAAATAGTGAATGGCATGATAAATGTATAATGCAGATGTTTCTTTACTCCATTATAAACTGCTGGATGATATGGTAACTCCAGTTTTTATTACTTGAGAAATCTCCATGATATTTTCCATAATGCCTATACAAAATTAAATCCAGATTATGAATTTAATTGTCCAGCCATTGCTTTCTCTCTGAAACTTAAAAATATTAAAGGCAATGACCAAAATGGATGCTGAGTACTTGTCTCTAATAATGAGTCTAAATGTCTCTAACGAGGAATAATTTAGAATACTTTATGATGGTAGTTGGGAGTGATGCTTGTCGTTTGTGGAATGACAATTGGATGTGTCATATTAAGTGTGTATGAGACAAGGTTATGTGCTGTGAGCCATAGGCCAAACAGCTTGTAATTAATACAAGGCTTTGTGTTTTTATTTGGGACTAAATGGCTGCAGACTGAGCAGACAGGACAGAGAAACTTCCCCCTACAGTTATGCACCTCCAATGTGACACCATAGCATAGTTTACATTAGCTCACAGTCCTTCCTTGACACCTGTAACAAGGAAGCTAGTACTTGACTGCCGTACCCTCGGATCCCTGGACCATTAGTCAATTCCTTTCTTGACTTCTGTGTATTTTGGTTTCTATTAGTTCACAATGGCAACGTCCCACATAGGACTGTCCTTACAAGACAAGAGCTGCTGAGACGGCACTTAGGGAGCTTGAGATACCTGAAACTGAATTGCCCCTTGAATTGGCCCTAACAAACTCTTGTTACAGGAACTCTGGGCCTCGGATGCCTGTCTCAGAATACAGACAAACATTAAGGCAGAATTTACCCTGGAAAACGCCCATATGAGATGGGAAAGAGGGTGGAATGTTGCCTAAAATAACAGCTGGATTGGTTTACTGCCTTTCACTGCCCTCTCTTCTCCCTTTCCATCTCTCCCAAGAGCCTTCCCTTAATAAGCCACTTGCATCCACACCCCAGTCTCAGGGATGGCTCCGGGAAGCCTCAGAAGAGGAGCGATTATTCCTCTGAGGTATTTCTACCTGGCCATTCTCCCCTGATTTTCCTCCTCCTCTTCATTCTCCCCCTTCTTCTTTCTTTACTTTCTTCTTCAGTCTGACTCCACGGTGTCCATTGATGTTTTCTGGGTCACACAACATACATGACTGATCCCATTTGGGGATGAAATGGTCTTAGGGCACCTTAGCAGCAGGCATGGTTTCTCTACTGCTGTTTCTTTGGCAGGAACAGTGCAGCCTCTCTGCTGAATTCAAGCTGAAAAGTGCTTCCCTACTGGGTAGAAGCATGAGTTGCATAACCCTCCCTGCCTGCTGCTATTAAATATCTGCTCTGGCTGCACAGCATATCTGTCTCGACAAAATTTCCTGGAGTATACATATTTTTAATTAAAACTTTTTATAAGTAAATTTTCTTCTTTGACAATTTGATAGATATGTAATGCATTCTGATTGCTCTTCTACTCGTGTACACCCCTCCTTCCTTCTAAGATCATCCTCATATTCTTGAATATCTGTTTTGTTTGTATTTCTCCGGGTTTGACCAAGGCTGTCTGTATGACCTTGGGGTTGGAACTGTACCTTAAAGCTTAAGGGATACATCATTGAATTTACAATTGTGGACAGTGGTATTTGCTTTCCCGTAGCCCATTAGTAGTAGCTCATAGCTCACCTGAAGTGGACAGAGTCCCACAAACACCTTCTGAATGCATTCCTGTCTGCTGGGAGAATTTATCTTTTACAGTCCTAGGAAAAGTAACCGTAGCTATGGTGAGTTTGGGATTATACTGTCTGTTATGCTGCTGCCTTTAACCCTGTCTTCCAGTGAGGACATTTCTTCCTCTTCCCTTTGCAATGCTCCCTCAGGTTAGAGGCAGAAGTATAAACAACTTGTTTCAGGCTGACACTTCATCTGCTAACTAGGTGCTAAGGCCTGTGGGGCAATCCCGTGTTTTTATATTTACCATATTTATTGTAATAGAATCATCATTAACTGGTGTTGAGAGTTGATTCTGTCTAAGGGTACTAATATAGATCTTTAGATGGTAGCTTGATGCAATGTCAATTTAGCTATATAACAGTATTAATTTCCTTCATAGGACTTCTGACCTCTTGAGGTATGTGTAACAGGTTTACAGTATGCCTTCTCTGGAACAGGCCTCAGATAAAAGCAGAGAGTGGTGGCTGCCCCCATAATAGTCATATGGTTATATCTTGCCTGGCAGGGTGGTGGTGTCGTCTCTAGAGGTCATTGCTAGGAAAGGGGCCATGGTTGTTCTCTACCCGCAGCCTGCGTAGCTCCTTATGCACTTTGGAAGGTGACAGTAAAGACATTTCAGCCTCATTTTCACCTCGATTCCTTTCTATTTTGCAGCCATATTTAGAGTTGTAGTACTGTATAGTTCTTGGTGTAAAGAAAACAGAAAGGTAGAAGCTCTTATTGTGCTGTGGGTCCTGGGTGCCCCTGAGATCAGTAACTCCTAGGGGGATATCTCACGCTCAACCCTGGGAACTGTGTGAATATATATCTCATTACTTTTAAAAACAGCCTCTCTATCCACATAGGGACTCTCCTTCCAAACTCTCAATTTTGTATTTTTAGTGGAGTCAGAAAATAGTAGGTTCCCAAAGTTTTCCTTAGTTTTGGTTAATCCTATCTCACCCTACTGTCTCCCTTACTGAGAGGAAAGCTAAAAGAAAGAGCTACAATCTCAAAATCTCCTACTGTGCCATTGACCAAATCTACTTCCATGTTCCGGAGAACAGTTGTTGATGTAAATTTTATGACTGATTCAGTAAAAGGGAAGAACTCTGAAATTCTTTATGAATTGCAATTTAATGCACTTAGATTGGTCCTTGTAACTTGTATACATGGCTGTGCTCATATGATGAAGCACTGTTCATTGTTTTTATCTCCTGGTTTGTCTCTGTGTGGAATATTGGCTGTAAGTAAGCTTTTACATTAATATTCTTTTATGCAGACATATATTTTGCTTTGTATCTCATCTTGAGCCCTGTTATTGGTTGTTCTTGACGAGCTAATGCAAGAATGAGGTAAATAATTTAAAAGGTATAAAACAAATAAAGTGAATAGTAACTCTTTCTCTTATTGGTGCTCCATAGGGTCTGCTTTAAATGTAGGACTGTCGTTCTTACTTATGTTTGGCGCATCCCACTAGAAAATACCAATACATGCTCAATTTAAAAATATTTAAAGAAAATTTCCACAGGCAAATATACTGTTCCTTATTTTGCTCTCTTTTTTCCTTTTGAAAAAAAATTACATTTCTCTTTCTCTTTCTCTCTCTCATGTGTGTGCATGACTGCACATGTATGCATGCTCATATGTGTGAGCACACACACGTGTGCCTTGTGTGATAGTCAGAGGACACTCTACAAAGATCAGTTCTCTCCTTTCCCTGTTTTAGGGCCTGAGCTCGGGCTTACTTCCTGTCTTCTTTCATGACTTAGGGCCTGAACTCAAGTTCTTAGTTTTGGTGACAAACGCTTTTGTCCATAGTACCATGAGCTTATCCCTTCTAATTTTTTAAAAATATATGTTTTTGGAGAAAGTTATGTAAAGGATATTGCTGTGTTTATATGTATACATACAGGGACATGTCAACACATTTAATTGCTGCATAATATTCGATCATCTGTATACCCAAGTATGACTAAGCAGCTTTAATTGCATGTTTAGATTTTCTTGATTTTTTAATATGCTATCATAATCGGTGTTCCTTAATGTACATTTTTTTTGAGAACACACAAAAGGACATTTGTGACTAAATGAATTTTATATGTTACCTTGTTGACTCAAATGGCATGTGTATTCATTACATCTTTCACTTTTATGGAGTAATTAGCTAGTTTCTCATAGTTACATTGCTTGAAAAATTTGCTGAAATTATGAATATTAACTTTATATGAAAAATTTTAAATATTAAAATTTAGTAAACCACACATAAAGTACTATTTTGGTTCAACTTCCAAACACTAAAAAAAAAAAAAAAAAAATGTGTGGGCTTGTGGGATGGGGTACTCTCTTTTATATATATATGTGCTTGCAGGAAGAGGAATTGTCTTATACATTTCTCACCTTTTTAACTAATTCATATTCTATCTTAGGACCTTTTAAGTTGAAGTTAATTGTCTATTCTGGCACATCCAACAAGGTGCCCCTGATACCTTCTGATTTGTTCTCTAACCACAGAATACTTCCCAGGTCTATTTCATATAACTGCAACTATTCAATTTTGACCCAAATAAAGTTTTATTAGGTAAGAATTGGAGAAAGTAATTAGTTAGGGATTGGAAACATGCCTGAAGAGAAAATGGCTCAGCAGATCTGTATACCTCACCCCCAAACTGGGGACAATTTATTTTCATGCTCTGTGGTAGACAGAAATCCAATCAAGAAGTGCACCCTTGTTTGAAACCATCTGATAGACTTTAGCTTTCAATTGCCCAAAAGCCTGCAGACAAATGACTGCCTGCCTCTTTTTATGGTGTTAAAATGCTTTGGTTCTTTAGCTAGTGGAAACTCACCCTAGAAAAGAGAGCAGAAAGAGAGCTGGCTGTGTGCATCTCAGCACCGACCACGGCATTTCTCTATCACTGGGAATTCCTCCTCCTCTTGAATGGAAACGAGCTTCTATTGTCTGTCAACTCTCAGCATATCATGTCTTTCCTTATTGCTTCTGTCCACAGTTGTTAAACTCTCATGAATCATCAAATAGTAGATATTGCTCATTGTAGGTTAACGTTGCCAACATTTCTGCCCATTGAAAAACATATGTCATAATAAAAAGGACAATCGCTGTCCTTAGAAAAATACCTTCTAAAAAAAGAGCAATAAAATACAATGCAAGGTGATTCAATGTGATACTATAGGAAGAGAATGATGGCTGAAGAATTTAATACTTACATAAGATTAAATGAAGACTTACAGTGAACAGAAGGAAAATCCCATTAGTAAAATGAAGAGTTATATGAAAAGCCCATTTTAAAAATTTCTAGCCTGACATGATCCTGACCTCATGCAAAGGCTTGCACACCTCAATATTTCCTAGCACCTACTATTCTGTTTCTATTTACAGTATTACTGAGCCTAAAATACCAATGACCAGAGTAGACAGATTGGCTACTGTTCTCTCTTCTCTGTATCCTTGCAATATGGCTTAGTAGGTCCATCAAGAAACAGACCTGTAGTAAGAGGTTTCTGGCCTAGACTTTTGGGCTTAGCCTCAAAGTTTATGCTCACAGACCCACAGACCCACTGAGACACACAGATGCTTACAATAGTTTTAAGGTGATCAGCCTAAGGCCCAGGCATATAACTTGCTAACTCTTTACCTTTAATCTAACCCGTGACTCTTATCCTGTTCAGTCATGGGGCTCGGTACCTTTTCTCAGAGCAGCATAGTTGACCTCTGCATCTTCTGGCTTCTCTCTTGGACTTCTTTCTTCTCTATGCCTGCTTTAAGTCTTAAATACCCTTACCCTTTGGTAAATTAAGGCGTGGCCCCACCACTGCCTGCTTGGGAGCCTGCAATTCCTTCTATAATCTAAAGTGACCTCGACTCAGTTGGGATTAAGGGCATAGGTCACCACTCCCAGGATACTCCCTGTGTTGGGATTAAAGGTTTGAATCACCACTATCTGATTCTCCTAGACTGACTGTGGTTACACCCGCGGAACTTCTGGAGCTTTTATTAAATCCCCACATAGACTGTGGGTAGATTCCCTCTGATGCCTCCAAAACTTCTGAAGCTTTTATTGAATCCCCACACAGACTCGTTTCTTTCTACTTTCTGAGTCAGACCTAAACTTGTATCTTTCTTTAGTCATGTGCTTTGGAAGAATATAAGTCTATTCCAAACCCATCATTTTTTTTTCTCTTAATTTTGGAATCCTGCCTGCTCTTCAAGGTTAAGTCCCGGTTAAAGGATAGGAGGCCAGGTGAACAGAGCTAGGTTACTGAGGTTATCAAGAAAATTCCTAGTCAGGTGAGAAAGACCCAAATGAGATCAGCTAATCCAGCATAATTTGGCTCTAGACTCATGGGAATAACAAATTTACTTTTTAAAAAACACTAAATTCCTTAATATACAACCACAGCTAACCCCAGACTATAGATATACAAAATAATGCATATGAGATACTCCATTCAGTGTCTACTATACAAAAAAGTGAAAGCTATTATTTTCATGTTCTTTAATTTTACTTGAGTGTATAGGTACCTTTTTCTAACTACACATATATTTCATTTCTTCTTTATTTTCCAGAAGAATTGTGATGGTTTAGAAGTTTCTCATAATTCCTATTATTTATGTGTATTGTGTATATTTATATATATGTGCATATTTTTTCAGTACCAATAGCATTTATAATATTTCTCTTTGAGTTCCAATTCCTATTGAGGTACTTAAATGATAAACATGATTATTTCTGAAGATTAACTTTAGAGCTAGGAGTTAGTTTTTCTCTTTTTGATGTGGGAATGCCTTTCTGTATGCTGTGAATATTAATCTTTAAATAAAGGAGCTCTTTTCGGCCATGACAGGCACCATAAGAGAAGTAGGAGGAAAAATCAGAGCATACGGAGGAGAAGCAGAGTGGAGTCAGGCAGACCCAGCCAGCAGCCCAAGAAAAAACATGTAAGGAACACAGGTGAACCACGGACCACGTGACAAACAGATTAATGGAAATGGGTTGAATTAAGATCTAAGAGCTAGCTAGAAATGTGCCTGAGAGATAGGCCAAAGAGCATGAAGTTAATATAAGCATCTGAGTAATTTTGGGGGGCCTGATCAGCAGCAGCGTCAGGTAATGGGTCTGGCACACAGGTCTGTGGGTCTGGGCCTCTGGCAGCCCAGGACCAAGAAACCTCACTACAACATCTTTTGGCTTGAATGTATAAAAATATTCCTGAAATGTATCGAGTAAATGTCCAATAGTTTGAGCTCTATGATGAAAACCATTGGATAATGATCTTTATGGCCCAGGGCTATAATAATCATTTCATTTTTTTCTCAATATTCTTATTGCCTATTTAATTTAGCTAAGTAAATTGGTAGTAATACCTTCCAGGCTGGACTCTACATTGTCTTGGTGTTTTCTATGGACATATGCTTTTAAGAAGTTTGAAAAGTTCTTAGAATTTCACAGAGTTTATCTACTTGATCAGAGGCTGTGCATAGATCCAGGGCTCACATGCATGCACAAGTCTACCTTTCAGTCTCTTATATTATCACAGTGGGATATGATGGGCTACACTGAAATAATGGCCGGAAGAAGGCTAGGAGGCCAGTTCCTACCAAGCCTATGACTCAAACTGCCTGTGGGGAGATAACTGTCTTCTTGGTTTTAAATGTCTGTAAGCTCTTTCAGTATGACTTCCAGATGGCCTTTTCTTTAATTCTAGCCACCTTTTATTTAACCCATTGAGCAAACCTTCTCTTATGCCAGGGAAACATGAATGAGTCCTTTGTGTTTAAAGGTTTGAGCTGAGAGAGCCTTTAAAGATCTATTTGAAAATGGAACTGTCTTTAGCATTCTTTTAGAAAAGTTAATTTTGAGTCAAGATTTCACCGTACATTATTAATTTAACAACTACTATAAGATTTTTGTATGATAGTTGCATTATACATTGGTTTGGGTTTTCTTTGCAGCAAGACTTGCAATAAAGAATTTTTTTGAAATAATTTTTTAGAATTGATTTTACATGCCAACCACAATTTTCCCCTCCTCTTTTCTCATTCACTCCTCTCCCTTCCTGTCTTCTCCTACCTCCCAATTCATTCTGCTGTTCAGAAAGTAGCAGGCGTCCCATGGGAGTCAACAAAGCATCGCATATCAAGTTAAGGTAGGTACAAGCTCCTTTTTCTGCATCAAGGTTAGTCAAGGCTTCTTAGCATCCCAGCATGGGGAATAGTTTCAATAAATAAATTAATAAAAAAAAACTAAACAAAACACAGTTTATGCACCAGGAACAGGTCCTGATCTCACTGCTATGGGTTCCACAAACAGATCAAGCTACACAACTTTCATATATACATGCACTGGTCACATGCAGGCTCCTTAGCTGTTGGTCCAGAACCAGTGAGTTCCCATCAGATTGTGTCAGCTGTTTCTGTGGGTTCCCCTATAATGATCTTGACCCCCTCTGCCTTGTACAACACCTCTCCCTTGTTCTCTTTAACTGGACTTCTGGAGCTCAGCCTGTACTTGGCTGAGAATCTCTGCATATGATTCCATCAGTTACTGGATGATTGCTTTCTGATGACAATTAGGGTAGTCACCAATCTGATTACAGGAAATGGCCAGTTCAGACACCCTCTCCACTACTGCTATGAGTTTTAGCTGGAGTCATCCTTGTGGATTCCTGGGAGATTCCCTGGTGCCAATATTCTCCCTAATCCAAAAAATGGGCCCCATCTATCAATATAATTGAGATAAAGATTTGAAGGTAAGTAACCTCTTTCATTAGAACGGATGGAGCTTCATTCTATGGCAAAATCTGGGGCATGAAGTTACTTGTATATAGCATAGCTATGTTATAGCATTATATGCAGTTGCTGGGCTATTTATTGCATCATGGATGTTAGGGCTGGGAATAGAAGGTTAAATTTAACAGGGCAAAGTGACTTTTCATGTTTAGGGAGAAAAAGCTAGGTCAGATGGCTCACTCCTGTCCTCCCTGGAAGAATAAAGCAGGGAAAGCTCTACAAGTTGGAAGCCAACCTTGTCTATAAGTTCCATGCACAAAACACAGATATTGTTGGTTAAAAATCTATCCAAAGACAATGGCTTTTGTGAACGATACTGGTAGAGAATTGGTATGACACATTAGTGGGTGGATGATTATATCCTCTATGAATTAGCTCTTCACAATTATAATCTCATTGGATCCTATGGTTCTACGGGGGGGGGGGATTAATATCTATGTTTTCACAACAATAAAAACAAAGTTTTCATTAGTTGTGCAAATGATATAAGACCTATAATAATTGGAGAAAAATTCTTAATTTATACTCAGGACTTTGATAAGAATCTGTTGACACAGAAAGAGCAGTGATTTGCAAAATGTCAGACAAGCCACTGTTAAACAGTGTCAAGGCTTGACCTACGGTTCTTGACATGCAGCTGAGTGATTTACTTGGATCAATTTAATCATACTTAATTCTGGCTTACTTCCCATCTTTACTTTTAGGCCGCAGTAGCCTGACCTTTTGAGTTTAATTCTTATATATTCTTGGAAACATTGAATGCTCCTACTTTGTTTGGATTCTTTGGACAGCACCAAGAAAGAGACAAATTTCCTCTTCCAATGTATGTGTGATCTGAGGGTAATATCTGTGTTCCTGTCACTTTGGTTGCTGTCAGTTCTGTTGTCTTTGCAACATGCCTGTCTCTACATGTTGTAGTTTCCTGTCCCTAAATATTCATCTTTCTGCTGTACCCAGCTGTCTTCTATGGCACTATCTTATCATTTCATTTCTTTAGGAATGTCTACCCTGGACCTCCTGACTACATAAAATTGAAGTACTATGTAGTTCTCCAGGATAGCACTGCTATAGTTTCAATTTAATTTTTATTTCTTCAAAGATTTTATTAAAGTCTGAGAACTCAATCATGGAGGGCTTTCCATGTTTTTGTTTACCACCATATCCACCTTGGTTAAAACACGGGAGGTGATCGATAAATAGTGGAGAATCAAAAAATGAATGAATGAATACATTTCAGTCACAGGGCACTCTAAATATTTTTATTTTGTAAATAAAATAATTTTCCTAGCTTTTGGTCTCATTTTAGTACAGATTTAAGCCTTTGTGAAAGTGTACTCCTAACACACACACACACACACACACACACACAGAGAGAGAGAGAGAGAGAGAGAGAGAGAGAGAGAGAGAGAGAGAGAGAGAGAGAGAGAGAGCTCAGTGCAGAGGCAGCTTTTCTCCATGGGTCACAATTCGAAGTCATACCTCCATTACACAATCACTCCTGGGAATATATGATGCTCAGGGAGATGGATCTCACATTCCCTTCTTAGAGAAAAATACTCGTCCTTCACAGAAAATGTTAGTGCAGTTTTTACATGTAATCCTTTAAGGAACAGTATTCTGTAAAGAACAGAAGTTATCACTATCACACATAAGTCATAAGTGTATTATAATGTAACTACTATGTAAATTCTTATTTGTTCAGGGAATAGTGATAAAAAACAGCAAGTTGGTCCATGTTCAATATAGATGCAACATTTTATTCTTCATGGTTTTCACCTGTGGTTATCAGACTCCATTGTACAACTATATTCCATGTCATGCTAGTATATATTAACTCTGGCGACATGCATTCTGCCGATTTAAAGTGAGATATTCCTAATAATAGCTGCATACTCACAAAAAAGAGCATTATCATGTTTTCACAGCAATTAGCATCAAATTTGCTAGACTTCTGCTATGCTTCTACTGAAGTTTGAAAGGTACCCTCTAGTATGCATCATATACATACTACACCTACTAGGTGAAACTTTGTGTGTGAAGAGGCAGTAGGTTTATTATTATTATTTTAACCAAGCCTGTTCATGTTCCTTGCACTTTCTATATGACACTTGCTGTGGTTTATCATTAGAGAGGGTCTAGAAGTATGATTTCAAGGGCAGAGAACTGTGTTTCCATCAAAACTGAGTTGAATCTTTGAAAAGACTCACTGCCTTTAAAACAATATTGCTGAATTACACATGAACAAGGCAATTATAAAAGAAAGAATTATATCTGATCATCACACATCTCCTTAGGAACAGACACAGGGGTGAGGTAATGATGTATTTTTGTATATCTTGTGCAAAGATCATAGGGGAAATTTTATTTACTAGCTATTTTCTGTTTTTCCTATGTAAACTCTGAAAAGGAAATCCTGCATAGAGTTTTGATGATTGACTAAGTAGTGCTTATGAAATTTCTTATCTACTACATGAATCATAACAAATGTTGCATCTATTTCACCTCCTGTCTGTGTGAAAGCACTTTGTAAATGGTGATGTATAGGTATCAGTTATTGTGCCAAAGGATCTGGGAGGAAGATGTCAGAAAGGTAACTGGTTTTGGAAAAACAGAGATAAATCTAAAACAAGGAATTAATTGAAGAAGGGTCATTGGCCAAAGTTTCCTATCATCAGAACAGAATCTATAGGAAAGAATAAGCTATGGGAGATTGGACCAGCCAGCAGAATCAGGCTTTTATTATTTAATATAGAGAGTCTGATTTTGGAATTGAGAAGCTGATGGAAGATGGACTCTATCAGGTTCACCAGAAGGAGCAAATGCTTTTGATACTACTGAACAAGTTCCCAGCAAAGACTGTAACTATTGCAGTCTTTATTTGGAAGACAAAATGCAACACACAGTCCCAGGTAAAAAAGCAAGAGAGATGGCTAGTGATGGATTAAATAAAGCTGCTTTTTGAAATCACCAGAGAAAAAAACTTTCATAAGAATGAAGAGTCTGAAAATATACCAGGACATTTAACAAATTCCTTTGGGTCAAGAAATTCCAAACTCATATAACTGACTGGAGATGTTTCACTTTTGCAAACTACCCATTTCTGTAGTCTCAGTGGGAACAGATCTTTTCTTCTCCTCCTGCTAAGAGCATTTAAACTCTCCACAGAAGCAGAATGTTCTGTCAGGAGCTTCCTTAAGTGCAACTTCTGGAGGAAGGTAAGCTGGCATTGCAGGAAACAGGGCATCTTTGCACAGTGCCTGCTGTGTAACTTAACTCAACTATTCTAAACTGTCCACTGTGCCTTCTCTCAGAACAGTGTGGGTTGTGGGAAGAGCAGTAGCCTTGTGATAGCTGTGCCTGGCCTGCCAATTCTCTGACAAGGTCAGATTATACAAGCATATAAACATAAATGTGTCAGCTGGCATCTGTTTGCTCAATACAAAGAGAAGTGTATGGGTGAAGTTTAATGACTTTGAATTGAAATTATTGACTTGACTTTAAAATGACTCTAAGAAATTCCTTTTGTATTTGATTGACTTAGATATATTTTCAGGGTATTTTAAATTAAATCAGGATTATAGCAGAAAACAATGCAGAATAAACCAGAGAAACCCTTAGAAAGAAAACATACTCAACCAAATTCTTGCTCCCCCATTCCCCAGTATCATTTATCATTTACTGATTTACAATGGGCACCGCTGCTATAGCTGAGGCTTTTTTCAGTAATTGTCAGGTTCAGATAGCCAGTCCCCACCCACATACCTAGCACACACTGACTCACAAAAGAATAGAGGAGAGAGAGAGGAGAGCAGGACTTAAGCTCAAAATATTCTTGAGAAAGGAAAAATTCAGTCCAAGAATCAAGAATAAAATTCATGTGTGAATCAGTGACTTAGAACTCATATCACTCTAGAAAGTCATGCTGTCAATTACATGCTTTGAGACTGTCCTCTCCAAGTCTGTCCTTCTCTTAGAACACCATAGCTGAGAGAAGCATTGGTATAAGACAATTTCATTTTATGTTGGCTTCTAATACATCTCTAATCTTTACAGTATTGAAGGATTTCGGACTTTGCTTAGAACTAACTTCTGTTACAAACTACCAAGATCTATGCTATTCAGTCACCAGAATTCAGGAAAGAGCAGGTGGAGGAAAAGGGGGAAGTGGAAGAAAAGTATGTATTGGTCTATATTTATAGTTATTTTATGTCACATACAAGCCTTCAAGCTGCCAGATGATCACAACTGGAATCTATAATTTTGAAACCGTAGGTCATCTTGTAACATTTTTCAAAGTATGATTTGTTGATACAGATGGATTCTACATGCCTGGATATACATGAGACTGTTTTACCAGGGCTCATGAAGTTGTACTTACTTTTCAAGTATGATTATGATGTCATTTAGTGTTACATGTGACAACACTTGCACTCTTGGCCCAAAATCATGTTAGAGGGAATTAATGTTGTCTTATCATCAATCATGCAATTAAATCTTGACCCCTGTATTATTCTGTTAGACAGAGTAGCTTTTTACATAAAGTACTTATGGATACTATAGTAGCTGTCTCAAGAAACAGTACGTATCTAGTTTTTTAAGTTATAATCTGAATTAGTCATTTTCCTCATGAAACACAATTTCTTCCCCTAATTTAAACTACTGGCAGAGAAGATATATCATGATTATTTGGAATTGTATTTGTTTGACATTTTATCAAAGATGAGTGAAGTTGCCTGTCCCCACAAGAAAAACAGCTGACAGCATTTGTTGCTCGCGACAAAAAAAGAGCTGTCAAGCAAAAGTGAGAACTTTAGAAAATCTGTATCTATTACAATGAATTTTCCCAGTGCTTAAGACTTTCCAATGAGATGGGAGTAATGTCGATGTTATTTTAGCAGTGTATAATGATCTAATTCAAGTTCCAGGTGACTAATACGTGATATTAGGAAGTCGCATATTGTTTTGAGTGGTGTTAAAATTTAAAAGGAACAATTAATTTTAACATGATAGCCTAGAAAGTTCACTGTATGGTTCCACATACTACATCACAGTGAATGTTAAAGAAACGACCACTTGTTGAGCTTCAGTAATGAAAAAGACATGAGTTTCAAGGAGAAGGAGAAGATGAAGGGCTTATTCAGAGCAGTACTTCCTGAAAGGAGTAGAGCATACAGCTCTTCCCCATCATAGGAAAGTAAGAGATGGTGATGCTGCTTACATCTAGAAATCTCTAACGCTTTTGTCTTCATTCCCATCCTTCTTTCTTGAAGTTTCTGAAGACACAAAGTTGAAAAATTCTTGTGTGCCAAGGCAGTGTTTTTTTCTCTTTGAGCCAGTAGATATATGCTAAGAGCTGATGGTAAATATGTGTGTGTGTATATACATATATATACAATAATATATAGGATATTGAATACACACATATATTGTCTAAAAGCTGACAGTGTGAGAAATAGGAACAACAAAATTGGTAGCGTGTTTCACACCACTCTTTCCCATGGCTATGCACACAGTCATGGTCCCCCCATGGGGTTTTGAGTACTTTAAATAACTATTGCATGGTGATATTTATTAAATATTTATGAAGACCAATTTTATATGCAACCAAAGCCAATCTTCAAAATATATACTAGATAGTGTAAAATTTAATATATGATTTACATATCTCTAAGAGTAATTTGAATTGTAAAATTTAATAGTTCTGGCACTTATTAAGACTTTTAGCGATGGAATTTGTCTGCTGCCACTATTGGTTTGTGGTCTAACTGGAAAGCATGAAAGGGGGAAATTATTTATGAATCATTGTGATAATAATGTATGGGAAGAAGCATCAGGAAGAACGCCTGGAAGAGTTAGGTTTAAATAATTCCTTAATATGCCATTGATTTTAAGATTTCCCATTCCAATATGTTGAAAGCATCAAGTATTTTATATTATGCAATCCAATATCCTTGTTTTAACTTCCTTATTTAAATGAAGTTCATGGCTACAGTACAGTACTGAACACAGACACTTTAGATTTCCTACTTGGAGTTGAGTTGAGCAGCAACCGTTTTAAACTTCCCTGCAGTGGATAATGCCATTGCAGTAAACTATAAAACTTCTTCACATTCTAAATCCAAGTTTCCAAGTTTGTGTTTCTGTAATTAAGTAATCAATTAACACCCAAATGATTTAACTATAACCTTACTGACCATCAGAGTTTCATGCTGGAAAATTATTGTTAGTGTTTCTTATTCAACATTGAAAATCAAGACGATTCCTCTGGGCAGACTGTGTGTTCGCTCATCAACAGGAGAACCTGATGTCTTGGCAAAGCAATATGCAAATACATATTTGATGAAATAAGATGGAAACTTTATTGCTGAGATATGCTTTTCTTCCCATTCATTTCATGCTCAGTGAACCAAGTCTAACTCTGTGACAGCCAACAGGAGAGTAACCTTCTGCTTCTTACAGATGCTTGTGAATGCTATGATTTCCTGATGGTCTGGATAGGTCAGCCTTTATCTTTCTCTGGGATGTGGGTGAGGATGGAGATGGGATGTGTCCGAGTGGGGATTTTTTACAACAAACAAAAATCTTACTGTCACAATGACACTTGCTTTTGCTATATCACCATGATTACACTGAGACCTTACTTTTGTGTGTCCTGGATTTTAAATTGAAAGTCAAATACAATTTTCCACAAGAAGTGTGAAGTGAGTGACCAGAAAGCTGCTGGCAAGGCCTAGCATAGCTATTCAGTGTTTTTGTGATAATAAGCATTGGCAAGTAGTTGCTCACTGGGCTCTCTGGATGCATGGTAGAGCTGACAGGTTAACTGTGTTAATGGGAGGTCCACCTGTTCTAGACAAATCCACAAAGTGTGATAGGTAAAGCAGTCAAGCACCATTGGGTATTGATGAGTTGTAGAAAGCTCTATTTTAATTCTTAGACATGTATGAAAATTATGAACAAATATAAAGTCAAATATTCCAGCTGGAGAGAAACAAAGTCTGCAGTGAAAGATAATGGTTTAAGAATATGATGTATTATTGTGGAAAACTTGATGTTGAGGACTATGAAAGGTACTTTATATTCATATTTTTAGCTAATATTCCCAATAGCTTTTATTATTCATATTATTCAATTGAGGAAAGTGGAGTATTGAAAAAAAATAAATGATGGTCAACACTTAAGAGCAAGGTCAGGAGATGGTTCTGGCTGAGCCTCTACTCTTCAGTTCCATGTAGTTTTCTCTGCCTAGGACAAATATTCAATCATTTAGATCCATTTGAACAATACACAATGAAGTTGCTGTTAGAATATTTTACAGAGGGAGCCACTGAGTCTTAGAGATGGCAAAAAACACTCCTGCCAGGTGAGAAAATGCAGTCAAGGGTAAAATGAGGCTTCATCTCAAATATGTTGGAAAGCTAAACCGATGTCTCCCATGGCCAGGAAAATGAGTCTGTAAGCTGGGAGTTGAACTGACTTCCAGAGGGAATAAACTATACCTCTGAGACTGTTTTTTACAATTTCTATTATCTACTTAGAATTATTTTTATCAGTATCTGTTAAGGATCCTTTCCCATGATTCCTTAGAAGCCTCTTGCACAAGGCTTTGGGATCAAGCTGAACTTTGTTTGTATACAGCCAGTAAGTATCATGTTAAACTGTTGCTAAGCTCATTCCTTTTGCAACCCACAACTATGACAGAATGAACATATATTTTTAGACAACTCAAGGTTTAAAGGTACTCCATTCTATGAGCAGTACTGATGGCATGGGTGATTTGTCTCAGGTCCGTGTAAGTCATTTGGAAGGCTTGGATCCTGTCAGTATGTCTAAGTGTATTCCATTTGCTATGTGCCTTGCTGGAGACCACGTGGGAAAAACAACACACCCAAACAAATCCCTGCTAATTTGGTGAGCATCTTTCTGAGATCTGTTCTGTGTTGAGAACTCCAGCTTTATCCTACACATGTGGCTGCTGCTAACTTATCAGTTTCTTTCAAGAAGTTAAAAAAAAAATGTGTATCTGATGACAGATGCAGAGCTCCAGTAGTAAAAGTAACATGAGAGAAGAACTTTGTCATTATCTGTCAGTTTATTAACCAGATGTCAGCAACTGTTGTAGTACGGGACACAGAAAGCTCCGTGTATTTGATCAGAGAGTTTTGGGTTCAAGTTGGACTATGATAATATCTGCTTGGTTAAATTTGAATAACATAATAACTCTCTAGAAAGCTCCTTCATTCTATCTCAAAGGTTAAGAATTAACATGACACATCCAATGTGGACACAGCTAACAAATGATTTAACATATATTAAAGAATTGATGAGAGTGTCTTTTGTTTGAGGAAACTCTCCTTTGATAGCCCTGTGACCTTAGGCATTTAACCTTTCCAAGTTTCAAATTCTTCTTCTATAAAACAGTGAAAATAATGCTTACTTTATAGGGCACTTTTAGGTCCCTGTTGGTACTATACTGCCAGTTCTAAAAGCCTGTTTACATTACAGTGGGAAAACACATTGATGGGGTAGTTGTTCCAGTCAGAACCTGCAAGATCATTACTAGCACATTCTTTGCTCTCAGAACATTCTAAGTGAATTCTGTAGTTGCTGTTAATAAAACTACCATGTGGACAGGAAGCTCGCCTGCTGCAAAGATGAGAACAGGCATAAATAGTATTCATCTAATTTTTCTGGTGAACCAGTTCGCTATTGCTAGTTCAATAATATTAGGATACTGCTTATTGTTATCAAGCAGATAACCTTGTAAGTCAGAAATCACATTGAAATACAAAGCCTGAGTTCTTGGTAAGGTTGTTTCTTCCTTATATAATTATTTTCCTATAGCATGTATGGTAAAGTGCACAGAGCTTTTTTTTTTTTTTTTTTTTTTTTTTGCTTTTTGCTTTCTCTGGCTGTCCCAAATGTCTTCCTATGTTAGATCTGCGGGTTCCATTAAGCACCTTGACCATACTGAGGGTCTTAAAATACTGGGCTTTGCTTTCCAAACAAGCACACCCTTTCTTCATCTTGCCCCTGGAATCTTTCTGCAGTAACAGACAAGTTTCAGATAGGACAAGTAAAGGGACCCAGTCCATAGTCCATGTGTTCTACTGGCTCGCTCACTTTGGGCCCATACCACATGCAAAGCAATGTCTGGATTTTGCTTCAAGATAGGGATGAGGCAGGGGAGAAATATCTTTGAAGTCTGTTCAGGTCCTCTGCTTATCCTCCATTGTTCTTTGTTTAATCCATGGCGTCCAGTGTCTTTCCTCCTCATATACAGAGGAACATGGAAGAAAAATAAAAAGGTATCTTTCCTAGTTCTTGGGAGCTAACAGATTTTGAGCAAAATTTGAAACAAAGCCCAAAAAAGCCAGAAAAATTATATGGAGTGTATGTTTTCTTTCAGTTTTCCACAACTTCCCTCCCCTCCCTTTTTGACACATTTTAAATTTCATTCCTTGGAGAGTAGAGAGAAATTGGTCATTCTATATGCACCTTGTATATCCAGTGACTAGTCTTACAACTGGTATGCAGCCTTTGGTCCAGTCCATTTCTATGTAAGTTATCTTTTTAAGCATGTGTCAAATTGGTAAAGGCTGAAATAATTCTCCCATTATTTCATGTGATTTCTCTAAGTGAGCATTCACACTCAGGTCATTGTTATACCCTAAGACATCCCTTCCTTTGCTTTATGCCAGTAAAGCCTATATAAAATAAGGGAAATGGGGCTGTAAATCAAAACTAGCAATTTTTTAATGACATGCTTTAGATAGTGACTATTTTAGACACTACATCCCCAATACATTTATTTCTGTTTTGCGCTCTCCTTATCTCCTCTTAATACCACTTTTACAATGTAGGAATATAGGGCTTGAAAGACAGGACCATAGATAAATTAGTTGTTTTAGTTTGATCCCCAGTACCTACCTAAAAAACCAAGGCATCGCAGCACCAAGGAATCTGCCCAAGAGGGTGTATCTGGCTTGCTGGCAAATCAGTCAAATAGTAGGTGAGCTCCAGAATCAGTAAGAGACTGTCTCAAAAAGTTCAGTGGAGAGGTACTGGTGAAAATGATGGAGAAGCTTGTCATTGAAATCTAGTTTGCACAGATATATGCACGCACTTCCCCACACACAAATGTAGGTATAGAAATATACTCTTAGCTATAAATCTTACCACCCAGATTTGACACATGGACTAAAGCTTTCTGAACCCAAACATTACATAAAAGTTAACAGTAGAGGAACAACACAGTGTTGACTAATGGGTTTAAGAAACAAATTGATACCAATAATGTTGAAAGCCATCATGCTGTTTTTGTTGCACACTTTTTCCCCCTCTAATCAACACTTTCCTTTGTGCAATAAAGTAAATTGTCCTTATTTGACAATTTACTTTAATTTCATCTTCTATGTGCTTCAATGGCTACTTTTGTGATACTTGATAAAGCCAGAATAGATATGTGACACAGAACATGGTGTCAATGTTAGATGTGATCTTTCATGGAGCTCCCAAATTTAAGATGTAATTGACCAAGTTAGCTATTTATAGGTAGCTCTTGCTTATCTGTAATTTCTTCTGGTCCTAGATTTTTGTAAAATTTTCATGGTTACCTTCATAAGGCTGAGCTCACTGGAATCTCATTTTTTTTTTTTTTTTCCGTCGTCGGTCTGTAGAAAGCCCATCCCCCTCACATCTTTGGGTCATTCACTGGCTTCTAAAACTTCCTTGTATATTCCAGGATATGCCTCTTCTTCGTGAAATGGATATGAGAATAGCTACTTCTCTCTAGATGAAGTCCATTCTTGTAGCGCAGAGTGTGGGTGAGCACAGTCAGTCCATTAGGAAAGCAATTAAAGCAGGTCTTAGGAAGTATTATAGTAGTCCAACTTTAGGAGCTTTAATCTTGGGTCTGAAATAACATGGGACTTGAAAGCAGCTTGTTCTAGAGCTTAGAATGAGTTGAGCTGTAAACAAGCTTAACCTGACTCTGCAGTCTTTTCTAGGGTATGAAATGGAAACTTTATGATCATTTCCTTATACTATTCACCTTGATTCTCATTGACATTGTTTTTTTTTTGCTTTGTTTCAACTCTATATGACTTTAGGAACAACAAATGCCTACTCACCACCTTCTTTTTCAGTGTTTATTTTAAACGGTAGTACCTCATGCTTTAAAGACAAACTTTAACATGTTATTTTGTTTCAAAACATGTCTTCATCCATATTTCATTGAAGATACACCTTTACTATAATCTCATAACTTATGTTTTCTGTTCTGCTCATTTTATCCCATGTATTGATTTTTTAACCTGATGATAAATCTGTGACAAAACCATATGCAATGCCATAGGTATGAGTTTGAGAGATAAGATTATACTACCAAAAACGCCTTACAGGAAGCCATCAGTACTAAAGGTCAAGTTTGATAAACTTCTAGCCTTCTATTTTACTCAAACCCAAGAGGCAAGTTCTTGAAATCTGTATTTTTCTAGTATCTTTTATCCTAAATGGTTTGAAAAGGGATCATTTTTAACATCTAGATCCCTACATACATATATAAGTACAGTAAAAATATAACAAGTTAATATAAAAAACTTATAATTCTAATATTAATCTCTGCCCAGGATAGTTTCACTATTTTTAGAAGGCAAAATAAATATTATTTAGCTATTAGGTCCAAATTAATGTTGCCATATCTCATGTTGCTGTGTTCCTTTGACATTTTTTGCTTAAGAAGTCAGAAGAGTGTGCAATTCTTTGAGAGCTAAACCTGAAAGATCACAGTTATACTTAGGAAAAACCTTTGTAAGCACTGAAAGAAGAGGTCCTGTTTATATCATCCCCAGCTCATTCTCAACTTTTATGTAATTTTTATTAATAATATAGATATTGCAATGACAGAGGAAAATTCAATTACATATGAAAATGCAATAAGAAAAGATTTTGTGAGGGGCATTCTACTTTCTGTTTACTTCCCAAGGATAAATTTTTTTGTATTCATATTTAAATACTGCTTTTGGATTTGGAGTTCTTCTTACCTAAAATGAACTGCTATTCAAACACCAGTCATACCGTAGAAAACCATGGAGTAGACCAATATTTGATATTATAGCAACTACATATGAAATCTCTTCTAGTGCAGAAGCTTATTAACATTTAAAAGGAATGAGAGTCATTTATACTTTGTCTATGTAGTCAACGCCGGCTGAGCAGAACTCACTGTCTGTCATTCCCAACCTTTTCCCCTCTTTTACATTTACTGAAGTCCTTAAATATCAGCAGCATATTAAAAATTCTCAAATAAATGCACCAAATGAAATTCCATCTTTATTTTCAGCCCTCCAAACCCATTTCACCAATATTCAAATAACACAAAGAGGCTAATTTTTAGGAAGTTGTCAAAAGGAAAGGTGACAGTCCATTTAGCCGTCAGCCAGCCAGTTGCTAATTAGTATCCAACTAAAATGCATCAAAATTTGAGCACTCCAATTGAACACTTTGAAAGATAAACATTCTACTAATTTAACTTTGCTGTAGGTTGAGCCTGATTGAATTCTTTCACAGCAAGATGATCTGTGTTCCAGTAATTTTTAACACGGTGGTTTAACCCAGAGATAGAATGCTTATCCAAGAATGCCACTATTTTTTCCCTCTAACTGACTGCTCTGAGACTCTAAGACAGTAGGTCATCACATTCTGAGACAGGAATTAAGAGACTGTCTTGTGCCATTTTGAAATGCAACACTTTATAAAAAAACATGATAGGGAGATAGAGGATGTTATATGTATAAGAAGTATGTGGCTATTCAAGAAGTGCATTATGATGTGGCAGTTTGTCATCAAGGGTCTGAATTTGTACATCCAACTAGGAATGGACCTGTCATTGAGCAAAGCTCAACATGATTTCTGCATAATCACGCATCCAGTGATACTGTTTTATTCTGAGTATTGAATTAATGCATTTTCCACAAACCAGTTTGTAAAAAATATAAGTGAGGATACTATGAGGAGATAGGTATATGTGTGTGTATATATATGTGTGTGTGTATGTGTGTATACGTGTATATATATATATATGTGTGTGTGTGTATGTTTATATACATATATACATACATATATATATGTAGAGAGAAAGAGGCAGAAGAATAATAAGTAGGTAGGTAGTTTGACAGAGTTTAAAGGACGTATTACTAAATGCTTTATATATACTATACATATCATTAATGTTAATCCACATATGACTTATACACTTGTCTCCTGGGTTTCTACAATATATTTTACTCTCACACTGCATAACTTTCCCACCACATACTAAATTATCCAGTTCTAAGAAGAAACTCAAAAGCACTCATGAAGTCTTAGAAGAAAATAGAGTGTCCTATTTTTTTTAAAGAAAGATAAAATAGGTCAAAGTATCTTCTAAAAGCATTGAATTGGAACTGTTCAAAAGTTTCTTGAGAAAGGTAGGAAAAGATACAGAATGAACAAACTTTAATGAGGTCAAAATGACTGTGTAAATCTCATTTCTCAGCCACATTGTGCTGTGTCTGGACAAGGTGCATCATTCCTTTGCAGTCCCGATTCTTTCCTGACACTGTGGTTCTAGCAACATGGAAGACAAGACTGGGAATACAAGGCTTTCTGGAGTCTAAAATAATAGTTTCTTAAGAACCTGTTGGTGCTGGCATAAGCATATGGGGAAACTTTGCCCATTGGTCAGTCTTCATCTCCCCTCCACCTTGTCCACCCCAATACAGCTTCTGGCTTGCTTTGGAAAAAAGGAAAGAGAATCTCAGAAGCAACTAAATGTAATCATATGAGCATTCAGTTTTGTTTTTTTCCTGGTCCTTGTTTTCTTTAGCAAAGAATCTCTGATTTGAGAACCAGGAGACCTGGATTCTGTGGACACTGAATACAAACTCCTTTCTTATTCTGTGCTTGTGACTTAGATCTGTTTAATAAATGGTGTTCAAATGTATTATTTCTATCTAGTTCTAAATGCTGAAATTTTGTGATTCTTATTTCTTGCTCAAACTTCGTCTTCCACAGAGGAAGACAGGATAGGGCATCAGCACAGCTGCCAACCATAGCAAATACTCAGTAAAAATCAAACCCCTGCAGTGAATAAATGGCAACTTTCATGGGATCTAAATTTCGTTTTTCAGAGTTTCCCATTTGTAGGCTTAGTACAGTGCGTGGCAAGACAGATTCAAAAGAAATATTGATTGATTTCTGATTCTAAATATTTTTAAAATATTTATTTTATGAGATTATAATATAATTACATTACTCTTCCCTTCTCTTTCCTTCCTCCAAACATTCCTATTTACCTCCACTCTCTTTAAAGCATATGCCTCTTTTAATTGCTGTTTTGTATGTATATGTATATATATTATGAATATATACATTCCTAAATATAAAAATATACTCAGTTTGGTCCATATAACACTACCTGTATGTACCTGTATGCACATGTTTCAGGGCTGACTTTTTGGGAAGAATAACCAGTTAGTGTGCTCTTCTCTGGGTAAGACTATTTTTCCCACTCAGCATTCTTCAGTTGCAGTTTTTGTATAGGTTTGAGGACTCCTCAACTTTTCCTCCCCCCATTAACATGTCTACTGGTATCGTCATCCTTGTTCAGGTCATGTTTAGGCAGCCATGCTGGTAAGATTTCACAGATAAAACTTCTTTGGTGTTTCTAGTAGATATAGTTTCACAGAACATTTCTGATTCTTCTGGCTTTTACATTTTTTCTGCCTCCCTCTTCTGCAATGATTCCTGAGCCTTTGGTGCCAGAGTTACTTGCCTAAGTATTGGCTGGGACTGGGCTTTATAACTCTGCATTTTGATTAGTTGTAGTGTTTTATGATGGTGTTTGTCTGTTGCTAAATGAGTTTCATGCTTGAGGGGTGAAAACTACTCTTACCTGTAGGTAGAATTTTCTGTCCCATCAGCTAGCTCCCAAATCACAACATGGAGACTTCTTATTAATTATGAAAGCTCAGCCAAGAGTTTAGGCTCATCCAGTAGCTTTTATAACTTAAATTTACCCATTTATATTCATCCATGTGTTGTTAGCCACATGCCTCGTGACATTTACCTGTCTTCTTGCAAGTTTTCTTTCTCTCAGTGAGGCTGGAGACTCCACCCTTCTTTTTCCCAGCTTTCTCTTTGCACTGAAAAATCCTTCCCAGCTATTTGCCATTCAGTTTTTAAATAAACCAATCAAAGTGACATATATTCATGGTGTACAAAAAAATTATTCCACGACATTTTCCCCATTTTGTCTAAATAAAAAGGAAAGATTTTTAATTCTAACACAGTAAAACTATATACAGTAAGAAAAATTATCAGGTATTGTCTAAATAGATAGAAAAGGTATTGATTTCAACAAATAAAACTATATTCAATAATTGTCATGCAAGAATCATATTCACAATATCTATAATCCATCTGTATTTCATATATTTGGGGAAAATTAGTTTTGCATCTAATTTACTTTTTAGCATGACTAAAGAAAACTATAATTATTTGGTTTTCAACTTCAAAAAAGACCTCCAAAAATACTATTACTAGAGTAACAGGAAGTGCAATACAAACTACTTCCAAATCTATAGAAACAACAGAAACACTGGCTAACTGGACAGTCACCCAAGGTTCCTCTTCAACTTTGGGACATACAATTCTTGGCCAATAGGCCTAGAATACTGGAAGATTTTTCTATGAATCAGGAATTTTAAAGGATTGTTCTGCCTTAACTTGGCAAAGTTTAATAAATTTTTATTTTGAGTTTTGCTTGTCTAGTTGCTACAGCATATTGTCAGCAGTGAAAACAAGAACAATTTCTTGTCCAAATGTTTAGTTTTTCTACATTGAAAGCAAATTCTGTATGGAGTTTTCTCAGTGTCCATCATCTTCTCTGATATAAATCGGTACTGCCAGGAGCAGACTTGCCCCAATGTCATAGAATGCCCTATGTTAACAAAACATTTTTAAATACCATATTCTGTAGCTCTTTTAAATGTTTGAATATTATCTATCTATCTATCTATCTATCTATCTATCTATCTATCTATCTATCTATCTATCTAAAATACATCTGCTTAATTTTATAAACATACCTAACGTAACTACAAGTTTGACTTTTATAGATGACTAACTCCTAATCTATTTCTTACTTATCCTAAACAGTTTGTAATAAATATTTCAAGGACTAGGTATTATACTGTGTAAGTATAATACCTTAAACAAGAATATAAACATATCTATGGTATAACAAAAATAACCCTAAATTTGTATCTATATTAAAAAATCCATACCAATATACAATATTTGAGATTAGTGGTTGTTCAAAAGTAGATTCAACAATCCACCCTTTTAGTCCAATATTCCACTATTGTATTTCCATTTTTCTCTTCAGAAAGAGATCTAGTAATCTAATCTCTTCATTCACTTTTCTCTTCTTAACATGATGAGTACCAATTTGCAACCAAACTCCCTAAACAATAAAAATCATCCAAAACCCACTGAATGACCAAACCCACCCACTCCGTCTTTTGGGAATATGGGTACTGTACTGTGTTCTCCAGACTTCTACCTGTTGTCTGAGGGTACTTGAATCTTTGGGGAAACCCTGAAAAAATTAGGATAATGGTCAAGTCCTGGCTAGAATAGTTTGTAAGGCTGGACCATCTTAGCCAGTGGTCTTGAAGCTGTTCTGGATGCAGAACTCTGAGGAAACTGCAACATAGACTCTGAGGAGGATCACCTGAGCCACCTGTTTTCACTAGTGTCCCTTTGCTCTGAAAATGTAAACTTTTAGAGGTAACAAACATATCTATATTAATACAAGTATGGACTGTGCATTGTATACAAGGCAAACAAAGAAGATTATTTGTTTTTTGTTTGAGCAGGTAAAATATATGTCACCTGTCTAGTAGTTTTTCTAGGATTTTTCTTTATGTCTGTAGTCAGGATTTTCAGGGGTTTTCCATGATGAAGACAGATCCTCTTTAACCTTAAATGAATCCACAGCACTTTTTTCCCCATGTGGAAACAAAACATAACCTCTTCTCCAGTGCAACTTATTTTTACTCCATTTTGAAGTTTGGCAGTTAAAAAAAAATATAGATTTGTTTTATTTAGCATTTTCTAGAATACAATGTCTCTTAGCTGGTATTATTTGTTCATCATAAATCAAAAAATTTAAATTCAACACAATAATATACAGGATCTAGATTTCCTGTGTATCTCCCACCTCTACATGCCTTATTCTTTGTTATTATTACTTTACCTTTTCTTTAAAAACTTTATTATTTTTATATTTATTTACTATTTACTGTTTACCCATTTCTTTTCTTTACCTATGCACATTGTTAAACACAATGTAACCTATTAAAGTTTTTTTTCTCTGAACCTGCTTTACTGCATATCTGTAACATTTTCTTTCTGCATGAGCAAAATCTTAAGTCACTGTGTGAATTAGCTCATGACTAGATCATCTACTTTTTTAAACTTTTAAAATTTAATTTAATTTTATCTTTTTTCATTAAAAAGTGTCATTTGTATCAATGTATCCCCCTGCTACCCCTCCACTCCCCTCCCAATCCCTCTCAGCCAGCTCTCAGCCTCACCCCTCCCCATCCACCCATCCTGTCCCCCAAAAGGTGGCCAAACATAAAATCCTTCACAGTTTCTCTTCTCTGCTCTCTGCCCAGTTCCTCCTGACAGCTCCGCTTTTCCTCAGATCAATTCTTCCCGTTTCCCGAATCATGATCCTAATGAGTCTTAACAACAACAATAAAAAATAGAATCAGATATTGAGGGTGAAAGCTGAAAGATCAGAGAAACAGAGCAGCAGCCACTAGAAACTTCTTATCTCTTCAAATCCTCAGACCAAATGGGGCATTGAGATTCTGTCTCCACCCACACGATACTCCTGTCTCCACCTCACTAGTTCTGGGATTGAAAGTATTTCCCACTACCATTTCTCTTTTAGACAGGTTCAACCTTGTAGCTTAGGGTGGTCCTGAACTCCTGATCCTCCTGTTTTCTTTCTCCTAAGTGCTGGGATTAAAGGTGTATTTCACTACTGTATGGCCTTTATGGTTAGTTAGTGCTAGTTTTGCCCTCTGATCTCCAGGTAAGCATTATTTGTCAGAACACAAACAAAATATACAACAGTTTCCTTTGACAAAAAAAAAGAAAAAGAAAAAAAAAATGAAGAGTAGGCTTCCCAGAGACATCCAGAACATGGCCTAACAAGATACAATAAGACTGGGCACAAACCCTCATATCATGGCAGAACATGGTAACACAGTAGGAGGAAAGGGATCCCAAGTGCAGGCAAAATATTTAGAGACACCTCCCTCCCATTGTGAGTTTCACAGATGATCAAGCTATATAACCATAAGGAATATTGCAGAGGACCTAATTCAGACCTGTATAAGGTCTGTGTTTGTTGCTTCAGTTTCTGTGAGCGCCTATGACTCCTGCTTAGTTGATTCTGTGGGCCCTGTTCTCATGGTGTCATTGTCTTCTTTGGCTCCTAAAATCTTTCCTCATCTTCTTCTGCAGAGTTCCCCTGGCTTGCCTGTTATTTGCTGTGGATCTCTGTATCTGCTCCTACTCAGGACAGATTGTAGCTGGAAGGCTTTGTCATTGGGTTGATGTCCCAGTCCCCACACTGGGAGACTTGCCTGGTTATAGAAGATGGTCAGTTCAGGCTTTGTAGCTCCCTTAACCACGAGACTGCAAGGGTGACTCTCATATAGTTTCTAGAGATTTCTCACTGTGCTAGGTTTCTACACCAACCTCCAAATGCTCCTCAATTCCAGTCATTTCTCCCAGTAACTTTCTCCCTATATCTTGCCCATCCCCATCAGTTCTCTCCTTTTCCCATTCCCCCCATCCTCTGCCCACCCACAAAATCTATTATATTTCCCCTTCTCAAGGAGATTCGTGAGATACGTATATAAAACCACAGGTCCCTTAGTAAGTGCTACAGAAAGGGTAGTTATCTAACGAGCATTTCACCTCACTCTTCTTTCCCTTGTTAGCTTTAAACACTTAATTAAAAAAAAAAAAAGGATTGAATAATCTTAGTTTGGATGCCCAGCTTAGACAACTATTCCCAGAGTAAAAGCTGTCTTGAGCATTAGCAGATTGCGGAGGCATAGGGTGTCCGTTCCTGCCTCATCTCATTGCCTCTCATACTGGCACAAGAGTTGTCACACCAGTGACTCTGTTTCAGAGCCAGTGAGCACTCTGACTCTTCCTAATTATGGAAACACATGTGCTAAGTCACTTTTTGCTAAGCGACGATGAGAATTCTCAGTGCTCAATCGCCCTCAAAATTTCTCATCTCTTCCCTGGGGTGAGGTGCTTTGGTTTAGCAGCTACACATAGGGATTGCATTTAAATCATTTAAAGTCTGGAGTTCAATATCTCCTAAAAGCAGCCTCTTTGGCATTTCCCTTCAGGCACACCTAGGTTTTTTTTTTTTTTTTTTTTTTTTCTTTTTTCCTCTCTCCTTCAAAGCTAGGGCTGTTCTACTAAGGGGAGGCAGTCTTTGAAAATGCATTAACTCTTTATATGCACAGATGTACTTGATGACACTTCTGCTTGCCTCTTCCCAGGCGGTTAATCACTCCCTGGCAGTACCTCTATAAAGTCATTAGCAATCTGATTCATATTTTACCCAGAGAAGCAATAGTACAGCAGGTCACATGTATGGAGAGCCCAGAGAAGTGGAACTGGAAAGTCCAGAAAATGAAACAAAACTTCACAGTGACAAGGCTGATTGTATTTACAGAAAATGCAAGTTCTGATGAAACAAAGGCCCTCTTTAAGGACGCTCCAAGTTCCAAAATTGCTTGTAAAGGCACCTAAGCTTTCCCGGAAAGCTGTGGAGTTATACCCTAAAATAGAAATTTCCCCCAAACCCCATCACATTGATTAACAAACAGCTATGGGTGAGAGGTGGCAGATGTCTGAAGGAAGGCATGTTTTAACATAGTGAGAGAGGTGCTCATGATTGAAGCAGAAAGAAATACTATGGATATCCAAATAAAGTTTTACTATTTAATCACCTTATCAATGCCTGACTTTGTTGTTAATTCTAAAGCAGTCCATCATCCTGGCTGTGTTGCAAGTTCAAAGCTCTATTTGTTTTTGCACAAAATTAAAACAGGAATTTGGTACAATGGAAGGGGGTTTAAAACAATAGAACTACTAATAATGAAAAAAAGCTTAGCTTTTCCTGTTTTATATATTTCCCCACTGGAAAATACTACAGTGACGTAAAAAAACATGACTACAACAAAAACCAAACGAAAACAAAAACAGAAAAAGCCTTTGATCTGGATTTCTCTATGATAAAAGAGTATGACAGTTCAGGGCAATCTATTTTGGTAAGTACCTATCAGGCACCTATAGAGGGCCAAGCGCATGCTGTGATTTTGCAGAGACTTCTAGAATAGGTAAGTGACTCTGAGCTGCCATCTTGCATTATGAATCACTATGCCTCAAATAGCCAGGATTTGTGAGAGGCTGTGCAGTAAGATACACCACAGGCCTGTGGGGAGTTTGGATGGAGACTGTCAGAATGCCTAAAGGAATCTGGACTCTCCCCAAAGTGACTCTGCAGGCCTTCCTCCAAGTTAGACAGAGACCTCATTCATTTCTGAAGAAGCTGGTGGGGATGATTGCCCAGTCATTAAGGCCCCCTCCATTTTTTTTTTCCTCCATAGAACCATCTGCAGCTGGTAAAAAATGACCTACTACAGCTGGTGAACATTTCCTACCTTTTGCCTCTTACTTCACACAGTTGTGACAGACAGTGCCCCAGCAGGGCCTAAATAGCTCAGAGACCAAGGGTGAGAACCACCACCACCATGGACCTGATGTCAGATCTGGGCCTTTGATTCTGTTTGTTACATGGCTGACTCTCCCCTAACCATTGTATATCATTAGAATTGGGCAGCAAAGGCCAATTAAAGGACTGGAGAATCTTCTATTGTGAATGTTAAACATAAACATGGCTTGAAGAGAATCTCTCTTCTGGGCCAATCTTTGTAGTTTTGACAGAGGGAAGCTAAAGTGTGTACACTCAACTATAAAGTTAGGACTGGAGCACACATCTCCTATCAAACTATTATTAGCTCATGTTTCTTACTTGCATTCTTTGTAATAAGCTGAAGAAAACTTACCTACTAAAAAATTACAACCTTTGCTTTGTACTTTAGTCTTGTTTAATGCTCATGTTAGCTATTGTCATTGACCTTCAGTGTGTTTAGAAATGCTTTATGCTTTTTACATAAAAATAAGGATCTGTGTGAATGTTTATACTAGAGAATTGTACTTCAGAATGAGTCCAGAGTCCATAAGGATGCCTAGTATATCTGATGTGCAAACTTAATTTCTTATTTAGCAGTTACAAGTGGCATTATTTTTTACCTGTTTTTAGAAGAGTAAACACTTATGATTTGGATGAAGTCTAATTTGTCACTCTTCTCATAGTTTCTATGTAAGAAATCTCCAGAGTCATGAGGTTCACCTTGTATACTTTTTTTTTTTTTTAAGAAGCTGAATAGTACCTGATCTAGTAGTGTTTGGGGCTCTTATCATTTTTCAGTTAATTAGTGTGTATGATGTGAGGTAACGATTAAGATTTCTTTTCCCCCAAAGCCAGCCAGTTACCCCAGTGAGTTGTTGAGAACTGGTTAGCTGTAAATATGTATTCATTTACTTTTGATTTGCTGCTGTGGTAGGGCTACCCTTGTCGTGCTCACTGTGACTTTATCTTAAGTAATTGCTGTGACATTATTCAAGAGTTCATGTTTGGTTTCAGCTATTTATTGCTTAATTTTTAACTATAAAATAGCCAACAAAATTTCTTCAATAAATCCCCTTGCATTATTACTCACCTTGCCAGAAACCTGATTAAATACTTGTGGAGAATTGATGTTTTCCGATAGTGATCTTCTGCTCTAAGAACATGACCCATCTCTGTCCATTAGCTACTCTTTAGTTTCCATCTGCATTTAATACTTTGTTGTGTCTGATACTTATGCATGCTTTGTTTACTTTATTATGATGCATTTAAAAATGAAATTGCGTTGGTTCTTATTTTGAAGTTTATTTTCTAACTTGTCATCTCTAGTGTATTAAACTGCAAGCTTGCTCTATTGACTTTATATCCTGAGACATTGCTTAGGTCATTCATTAGTTCTAGCCAACTTTTTACTGATTTCTTCAGATTTGCTATGACTATAACCATGTCCTCTATGTACAGTTTTATTTTATTCTTTTCAGGCTTTATGATTTTTAAGTTAAGTGTTCTGGACTCATTAACCTAGCCACGGAACTTAGTGTTATAATAATGGGAACTTGGGGGAATACACACAAATACACATGCACGCACACATACACACACACACAGAGAGAGAGAGAGAGAGAGAGAGAGAGAGAGAGAGAGAGAGAGAGAGAGAGAGAGAGAGAGAGAGAGAGAGGGAGGGAGGGAGGGAGATCGGATGAAAGAGAAATTTATGCTGGCCACAGGGATTCATGGCTACCAAGAAACAATTTAATGTAACTTACTTCTTCTTTTTGTTTTCAGAGGGTTTTAAAAGTATTTACATAGGAAATGTTTTCCTGTAGCTGTTGAAAGGATAGATTTTACTGTTTTGTATTTTATTTTATTCTTTAAACTCCATTCTTTATTTTATGTATAGAAGTCCAATTCACACATTCCGCAGCCCTACAATAAAATGGCTTATATAGTTTTAAAGTAAAAGAAAAAGTGATAGCTTCCAGGTATTACAATCCCTCCTCCTGAGGAAAAAAAACGGGAAAAAATAAGTTACTTTTTCTAAGTGTAACATGTAATATACATGTAACAAATATATTCAGTAACCAATCTTGTCTATTTCCTAATGTGTTAGTGGTCACCTCACTATGCACTCATCTTTCAGAACGGATGTGGATTTAGAGTTCATCTTCCTATGACATTTTTGTTCTAGTTTGGGTGGAAGTCTTTACACTTTCAAGACTGACATTTAAAGGTTTTTGAAAGCCTTCTGTCTTCTATTATTCTCTGGGAGATTATACAAAGAATTGATAGGAATTTTGTGGGTTTTTTGTTTTGGTTTTATTTTTGTTTTGTTTCTCTACATGTGTAATAGAAGGTCCTACTGGAGTAATTAACTCAGAGTTTTCTCTGGGGGAAGGTTTTTAAATTACAAATTCAAATTTTGATTGACATAGAGAATTCAAGTTTCAAAATTTTTGTGGGTTAAATTTGATACTTTCTTACTGTACGAATGCGCTCATTTCATGTAGGATATTACGTATAGAGTGACATCCCCTCCATATCTTTGAGGAACCAATTGTAAATTCACTGGTCAAGCTTAAAGCCATGAGTGGCACCAAAACCTGTATAACAAAGATTTTTTTCATTACATATACTTGATAGTTTGCACTTTATAAATTTTAGCAGCTAATTGATTATTAATGAATTTGCTGATAAAGTAGAATAATTATGAAAATGCTATAATAAAAGCTATTGAAAATTTATGATATGTGCCCCTACCAGACATTTCTATTTATTTTCCGACTGTCACTGAAAAGTAATTGATTGTGCAGATAAAGGGGAGTCACTACCCTATCATCAAATTGCTGACAAGATTGCATTACTATCCTTTCATTGGATGAAGAATTTATAGTGGTGTGCCATTTTCAAATCTGATATTTTAAAATGGGTCTCTCTATTTTCTTATTAATTTAATATATATTTGAGGATTCTAAATTTTGATTTTATTAATTATTGTGTATACATTTGCATTTTAAGACTCTTTTGTTAAATTATATTTTCTTTCATTTGCCTTGTTTATTTTTCTTTTAATAAAAATGAAATTAAAATAATTAAATGTTAGTTTTTTTCATAGGCATTGATATATTGTAAAATCATCTTTAATCACTGATTGGATAATTATTTTAAATTTAAATACACTGTTTTTTCATTGTCATTTAGTTTAAAATGTACTATAATTTCTCTTGGTTTGTCTTTTCTGTCTTAGATGTTACTAGGAATTAGGTTTACCAGTGTCCACATACTAGTATTTTTTCTTGCTATAGTAATATTTCTTATTGTCATTTCAATGTCATTGAAGGTAAAAGTACATTACATATAATTTCAGTATTTTAAATATGCTGAGATTTCTTTCACGGCATATCGTATCTAAGCGAGGAAAAGCATTTTGGGTAGTGAAAGATTAGCATTTTGTTGAATAAAGTGTAATTATCTCCTTCAATCTTTTCTCATTCCCTTGTGTGCTTCTTATCTATATCATCTCGTTTCTTTTTTCTTTCTTTTCTCATATATATGTGTGTGTGTGTGTGTGTGTGCGTGTGCGTGTGCGTGTGCGTGTGCGTGTGTGTGTGTGTGTGTGTAGTGGATTTATGATGTTACATTGTAAATAATTGCCCTGCCTATGAGTTTAATAAAAAGCGCTGATTGGCCAAAGGCAGACAGGAAGTATAGACGGAGCTACCAGACTAAGAAAACTCTGGGAACAGGAAGAACAGAACAGAAATGTCACAGAGACTCCAGAGTTGCCAGACAAGCCAGACGATGCAGAGGACAACTATACTGCCTATACTGCTCTGTGGCTAAGGATAAGAATCATGGGTTAGATTAAGGGTAAAGAATTAGCAAGTTATATGCCTGGGCCTTAGGCTGATCAGCCTAAATTTAATGTAAGCATCTGTGTGTCTCTGTGGGTCTGCGGGTCTGCGGGTCTAAACCTTAAACCTAAGCCTGAAAGTCCAGGCCAGAAACCTCATACTACATATGTACATACATGTATATATATCCTATATATGTATCTATGTATTTATCATATGTATGTGTCCATATCTATCCATCCAATTATCTATCTATCTCTCTATCTCTCTTTCTATCTATCTACCAGTTCTTTTACTTTTCTCTCTGTTAATTAGCATGTTACCTAGTCTCGTTCAGACGTGTATATTATCACTTATATGTTTGTCCAGTTGTTTCAAGTTAGAGAGGGGTCTTTACATTCATACTATGATTGTGAGGTTTTCAACTTCTTTTGTATATTTATTTGTTATATTTTTACCTTAATTACTATTTACTATAAAGTTATAATTACTAGAACATGGATATATGCATATATGACTGTTACTTTTTATGTATTAACTGTTACTAATATAAATTTTTTTAAATATTTTGCTTTACTTTAAAAATGGTTTATGGTCATTTATAAATGAGAGTGTGCACATTTTTAAAGTGTACATTGTAGAACTTTAGTTGATTGAGAATTATGCATCCAATGGTCTCTAATTTTTAGTCACTTTCTTTGTACTTTTTGGCAGAAAACTTGATTACTTTCTTCCATGAACTTGGAAATGACTGTTCTATTGCTCTGGATGTGCCCATTCTAGATATTTCCTACCACTGTAATTATGTGCTACATGGCTTCTGTGTCTTACTATTTCCACTGAGAATGCTTATATTCTTTAGAAATACTTCTAAATGGTATAAATAACCACATTTTTATGTTTTCTATCTTGTTTGCATGTATGTCTTACGTCTATTTACTTTGGCTCTTCAAGATATTCATTATGAGTTGTATAAACCATATTATTTTATCTTTAAAATGTATTCTGGTAACTTATGTCTTTAAGTTGCTTTTACTCCACTGTAGCTTCATGTAATTATCACTGTATTTGGATGTTTTATCTATTATTTATTACTATTTTTCTATTATTTTTACTCATGTTTGGTCTTCAACTCATTGTTTTTGTTTGCTGTGTTAGGGATAATTAATTTTTCTCAGACATTTTTTTAAATTTTAAACATTTCCCAGAGTTCCCAACAATATTTTAGAATTGAGGGTTAATATTTTTCTCTAGCCTTTTACATTATATTTCCAGTTTATATTATTTTACTGTGAACCTTTATAGAATTGAAAGCTAATAGTGTATAAAAATCTCCACTGTCATGCTTCACAAAAACGTCTGTGTACTATGCACAGCTATGATTCTCCAAAGATACCTTACATGGCAAGAAGCAGTATATTTGAAAGGGGAGCCTACTGTGAATTTCATGGATGGACCGAATGTAATTGTGTAAGTCTTTAATTCATGGGACAAGAAACGCAATCAGCTTCGAGGTTAGGAATGTGCAGCAGTTCGCAGCCAGAGAACAAAACAAATGTAGATCCTCAGGCTGACATACAAAGAACTGAAGTTTATCAACAACAGCCCTAATTAGGAACGTCCCAGAAACTTGAAAAGATGTGCCACTGATATCTTGAATTTTCACAGGGGGAACTGTTGTGAAATATTAGTTTAAGATACGTTACATTAGTTTATGTTATGGAATATTTGTCTCCAGTCTCTTTTGCTGGGTCTCAACGCAGCCACAAGATGGCCTGCGAATTTGAGTAGAGTCTGTAGCATAAGGCAGGGAGTAGATGGGGGTGCAGCTTTCCTGGAACACATACAGGAAGCCTCCAGGAGGTATATTCCCTATGTTCCTGGGGTCCAGCAAAAAGCTGCTTCAATGACTTTGGCTTTCATTGAGAATGTTGGAAATTTAGTAAAGGTGGCTGAGGAACTATAAGATGAAAGGGATAGTGCAGAGGGAAAGAGAATTAAAAAAACAAACAAACAAACAAACAAACAAAAAACAGCCTGGGAATCAGCACATCTCTAGGTGCTGCTGGCCGCTACTGTGAAATCAGAGGAGCACCTGGGGCAACTTAGACATCTGGCGGCTGGAGAGGAAAATGAAAAACCGAGAGATGTCTTTGGATTTAAAAACTCCCTAACCATCTTCTGTGAAGCTCTGTATGAGGAACCTGGGTGAGTACAGAACCTAGAACTCAGAAATGAGTCTGTTACAGTATCAATATGACCTGCTGTTCAAGCCACAGACTGAGAAATTGGAGTAGCTGAGACTGAACAGCTATTGTGGACTCTGGGGGACCAGGGTACAGCACCTCAGCCAAGAAGGCCCAAATCTGCAAGCATCAGATAACATACCTGGGATACATCCTGAAGGAAGAGCAGTGATGGCTTTCAGACATAAGGAAGGAGATAGAACTTGGAATTCCCACACCCATTACTGCCAAGTAGGCGAGGGGATTTAGATGGCCATCTTGCCTCTGCACAGTAGTGGCTTTGCCCTGATTGGTCAAGGTTGCTGATGACTTGATCCGGGACAAACTCTCACCATAACCAACCCCTACGCACCTGAAGGAGTTCTCAAGCAGCCCCCTGGTTGGTGACTGAGCAATGCCAGACAATGTTGTTTAACCCTGACAGAATCATTTTACAGGTGCCCTCAGCTCTGAATCCAGCTACTCTACTGCCCAGTCAACCTAATTTGAACTTGGAAGCGCCACTGCACGACTGCTCTGGGATCCTGGCCCAGACGTACTGCTGCATTAGGCCAGACATTGGCCAGACATCGTGTTGCCTGATGCAAAGGTTACTATGCTTATGGCAGCAGTATGGACAACCAAAGGCATGTGGGATTGGCAGTTGCCACTGTAGAGCTGAAGCTACCTAGGACATCTGCCAAATGGGTGGAGCTGATAGCCCCAAGTAAGGCATTAGAACTGGGGCATGGGCAAAAGGTTAGCATCTTTATCAATAGCTGGTACGCTTCCGTTATGGCACATGTGCATGAGGCAATGTACAAAGAAAAGAGACTACTGACCGTAGGAAAAAATATCAAAAAATAAAATAAAAAATGAGATCCTGGCCCTCCCCAAAGCTCTATGGCTACCCAAGAAACTGACCATTATTCAAGGCACCAGAGAGGGGATGGACCTGTCTTCAGAGACAACAGACTGGCAGACGAAACCACCTGGCAGGTGACACTCCAGACTGATGTAGATGTGTTTGCACATGTGTTACTGAGATAAAATCTGGCAAGTATGGTTACAGGCATCTGTAGTTTTTTTAGACACCTTTTTAGGATGGACAGAAGCCTTTCCCACCAAATATGAAACACTGCAGGTGTTGGCAAAGAAGACATCCTGCCCAGGTATGGATTTCCAACCATGATAGGATCAAACAATGGATCAGCTTTTGTGTCCCAGGTAAGTCAAAGGGGACAATTAAATTGACCTTGGAAGCTGGTTCAGACTGGATGGCTCCTTTTGCTTTATACAGACCAGGGACTCTCCTTAACAGATGAAGCTAACCCTACTTGAATTTATGTTTGGCTTCCCTTGCCTAGTCATTCCTAACCTCCAGGTGGATTTGCTGGCAGAACTAGATGACCAAGATCTGCCTGATGCTACACAAAAAGCCCACTGGGCCCACAAGGAAGTGCTGCGGCCCAAGCTCAGGGACCTCTACGAATCTGGTGTTCCCCTTGACAGATTTCAACCAGGGAACCAGGTCCACTTTAAGAGACATTGCCTAGGGTTCTTGGAACCCATTCTGTTGACCACATTCACAGCCATCAAGGTTGGCAGCACAGCCACCTGGATTCACCATTCGCACACCAGGACAGCAGACACCTTCACACTCCAGGAAGATTTCTAGAGTAAACCCAAAAAGATCCAGACAACCATCTCAAAGTGGTGGCGTGGCTCCTACTGATAATTTTTTCTGCTGAGACTGTGGCCTCGGGAAGTCCGTGGGCCTCTTGGAATCAGACCTGGATGGAACTAGAGACAGGAGAGTAACATGATTGAACCTCTCAGGGACTAGCTAGAGGGGGAAATGTGAAGGCATGGATTTATCCCTACAAAGCTTTATTTTGGGAAAGAAGCCTTTGGTGCCGGAGGGCGGGGCCCAGGTCTGAGAGTGCACCTGACAGCCAATGGACTCAAAAGTTCAGCCAGCAGATTAAGGGCTTGGGTTTGGACTGGAGCTTGGGTTTACACTGGAAAGTTCAGCCAATAACTATTATACCCTATACCCCTTTATCCAATCCTGAAATGCTAAGATGTGCAACAGAACCCCCCTCCCTCCCTCCCCTCTTATGTGGGCTTTTCTTTAAAAACAAAACACAGCAAACAAACAAACAAACAAAAACAAAAAAACCTACCTTTGGTAGGCTTGAGGCGGAAAACCCTCCACAATGCCAGAACAAAGGGTTTCAGCATGGGTTCCTTTGAACCTGTTCATACAATAAAGAACCTCATGTTATGTGTTTGCATCAAGTCCAGCTCCCTGGTGGTCTTTGGGGGTCCTTGGGGGGGGGGTCCCTCAGCATGGGTACAACAGTTTAAAGGAAACTCCACTTCCTCAAACTCCAAGAGGCAGTCCAAATATCCAGATATGAGCTCAACCTGGACTATTGGAGGATTTCTGGTGGTTACATAAATGCCAGCATTCTGCAGCAACTTGGGAAGTTGGTTCCAAAAGGAGTAATTTCCTTTACCTCTAGAAAAAGGGATATACGACCCTCCAATCATCAGACATCTGGGGCGCCTACCAGGGGATCAAGCTGGTCTCCAGGCTCCCTCAGTCCCTACTCACAAGTATTTGTTATACATTTCAATGTCCCCCCCATGCCAGTCTCCTGACCCTTCCCTCCCTGTAGCTACTCCCCTTTCTAAAATCCTGCGATTGTCACTATTCTTGGTGCCTGCTATTCTCACTATGCTGCCTCTGTTTTCTATTTTTCGCTGTTCTCCCCGTCAGCACATAGGCATGGACATGTCAGTCTGCTGATCATGTTCAGTCTCCCTTCCTTCCTTCCTTCCTTCCTTCCTTCCTTCTTTCCTTCCTTCCTTCCTTCTCCCTTCCTTCCTTCCTTCTCCCTTCCTTCCTTCTTTCCTCCTTCCTTCCTCCTTCCTTCCTTCCTCCCTCCGTCCCTCCCTCCCTCCCTCCTTCCTTTCTTCCTTCCTTGTCCCTTCCTTCCTTGTCCCTTCCTTCCTTCCTTCCTTCTTTCCTCCTTCCTTCCTCCCTCTCTCCCTCCTTCCTTCCTCCCTTCCTTCCTTTCTTTCCTTCCTTCCTTTCTTTCCTTCCTCTGGTCTCTTCCATTTCCTTATGGATTATTTCTCTTAAGCCCTAACCATATAGAGAGAAGACCTAGGCCATACCCATACTAGCTCCTTGAATGTTGGTTAGTTCATCTCTGTTAACCCCTATGAGCCCAGGTTAGTTGATTATGTGGGTTTTCTTGTGATGTACTTGACCTCTCTGACTCCTACAATCCTTTGTCCTCTTATTCTGTAAGATTCCAGGAGCTCTTCCTAATGTTGCCAAGTTTCATTTAAAGTTTGTCTATGGGTCTCTGAGACTGTTTCTATCATTTGCTGAATGATGCCCCTCTGATAATGATTATACTAGGAGCCCACATGGGTTTGACCTAGGTGCTCTGCTATGTTATAGTTGTGTAATTTGGTCTTTTTGTGAGATCCCCCAACAGTGCGAGCAGGGGATGTCTCTGATTCTTTTGCCTGATTTTTGAAAATGTTTTCTCCTCTGGGTTGCCACACCCAGACTTAATATAAGGATATGTTTTTCCCAGTCTTACTGCAACTCGATATGCCATGCTTGGTTAATATCCCCAGGAGGGTTGCCATTTTCTAAAAAGAGAGAAGAGGTGCATGGGGTGGGGTGGAGAACAGAGGTGTATAGAGGTGACTGGGAAGAGAGGAGAGAGGAAAAAGTGGGGTCAGGATATAATATATAAGAAATTAATAAAACAAAGCAAGCAAGCAAACAAACAAACACTAACCATACCATGGAGTGTTCGTGTATGTTGGCAGTCTCTTTACTGCACCTCCTCACATATATACAGGAAGTAAATGAAAGAGAAGAAATCACTTTAAAGTTTAAATAGATACATACCATTTTTAATATTCTCTTTTATATTCTGATTTTTATCTTAAATCCTATATGCTTAGCTTAATAATATTCTATAGCTCTTAATGCAAAACGGCCCAATTCTTTGAATGTCCTTTCATTCAAATTATCTTTATTCTTTTGTCATTCTTGATTAATACATGTATTGGTTAGAAAGTCCTTGGTTGAGAGTTTGTTTATCTCCCCCCAACAAGAGTTCCAGTTTCTTTGTGGCCTCTGTGGTTTACATGAAAAGTTTGATATTGATGAAATGACTATCCCTCTGCATGCAATGCTATTTTCTCTTGCTGATTATAAGATATGTCGTTTATCCTCGGCTTTCATTCTCTTTGGTATTCACTAAATATTTTGTATGTGGTTTTGTCTCTTTTCTTTTTGTTTTATGTTTTCAACCGATGCTGAGGATTTTGTTTTCACTGATTTGGCAAGTGCAAAGTAAAATCCTAAACCCCAGGTGCAGATTTTATTCCTTCAAACTGAATTTAGTAGGGCAAAGAAGAGCATCTGATGTCCTACTCTACTATCCTCTACCTTGCACCCTGTGACAAGGTCTTCTATTGGACCTGGAGTTAGGCTGGTGCTTCTCCAGTCTCCACCCCCACAGCACTGGTTTAACAGATGTAACCTCTGCAGGGCCTGGCTTTTCATGTGAATGCTGAGATACAAATACAGGTCCTCCTAATCATGCAGAAACTACTTTAACTCACTAAGCCATCTCCGCAATCCTTTTAATGGTACATTTCATTGGTCTATACATGATCATTTGCTCTTTTTTTCTGCAGTGATTGTTTGACTATTATATCCAGTCATTTCAAAAAATTCAGTCACCACTGTGGGTTTTAGTCTCAACTTTTCATTGGGTTCTTTAATCTTTTTTTTTTTTTTTTTGACATTTGTGTGTGTGTGTGTGTGTGTGTGTGTGTGTGTGTGTGTGTGTGTGTGTGTGTGTGTGTGTGTGTGTGTGTGTATGCAATGTCCATGGAGGCCAGAAGGGGGCACTGGATATCCTGGAGCATATAGGCAACTGTAGGCTACCATGTTAGTGTTTGTGAACTATATCCTAACATTCTGCAGAAACAGCAAGTGCTCTTATCTTCCAAGTTATTTACCCAGTCTCTCATTCACTTCTTATATAGTTCATTTCTTTGTTGGGTCTTCAGATACATAAACATATTGAAAGTATATTTTAAACCACTGTTAATAGCATTATATTGGTATTTAAATGGTACTAAAATATAACAAAATTGTTAATACTAAAATCTAATAAGTCTTTGGTAGATCTAGCATCTTGCATTTTTAGAGATCAATAGTAGATTTCATTTTTCTATGACAAATATCCAACTTTTGTCTCTTTATCAGATTTTTCTGTATTGTCTATTCACTATTGTAAAAGTAAAATTGTATATATTCTTAATAATTTTTATCTCTAAATTCTTTCTTTTTTTTTCCCTTAATGAACATTAAAAGTGAATGAAAGTGATAACCTGTTTATTGGGTGGTACTCTGCTATCATTTCAGATTCTGAGAAGAGGTGCTTTATCTGAAGTTATTTGAATATATTATATTTCATGATTCATTGTCAAACCAAAGAATTGAGGAGGTAAAAATGTGGATCCTTCATGTTTTTCTTCTGTGACTTTGCTGTTTCCAGTAACTAAGCTTTACTTTGTTTCAATTGTTAGAATTCCATCTTCATAAAGACTGTATCCTCAGCCAGCAACTCTTTCTACTAACTGAAATTCCAAAGATTTTTTAAAAAAATGTGAATTTTTGTACTCACTACTCTTTCTTTGTATATCTTCCTTGTGGCTGTGTGCTCATGTGAGGATTTATTGGCTTTTGTTCATCCTCCAGCATCTCTATGTAATTATTATTATTGTTATTGTTGTTATTATTATTATAATTTGTATGTGTTATTTTCAAGACTGATATTTTTGTTCATTGGACTCACTGGCTTCTAACATTGTCATTTCTGCAAGATGATTAGTCATTTTTTTACTTATAATAAATATTACAATTTTCAGTAAAGGTGACTATGGCTTTATGCCTCTATTATTCTCTACCTGTGCTGCTAGAATTCATATACAAAATTGTGACCATTTTGGTATCGGACCTCTTTCTCATGAAAATTAGAGCTAGTGGAGAAGACAGGTGTTCAAAAAAATAGAAGTGTAATAGATGTTGTCATAAAGTTAATTCCTGAGTGCCACAGAAATACATAATGGAGCACTTTAACCTAACTACAGGAAAACAGGATTGCATTCCCCCAATGAGTTTTAAATTGAAACCCAAAGAAAGCATAGGTGTTAAAGCTACAGAAGTAAGTTTCAATTTGTCTCCATAAAATAAACCTGGGGAATAATAGAAAAGAATGGGTTAAAGTAAGTAAGACATCACAGGACCAAAGTAGAAAAATAAATTCAAAAGTTAAAAAAATAATAATTTAGGAGATAATGATGCCCCAGAAAAGTCAGTGACAAAATAAATTGAAATTAGGATTCTTTTGAATTATATTTGGCAGTGAGGGGTGAGGAAGATCTTATATTTATAAAGTTAAGGAGAAAAGTCAGAGAGACATTAAGAACAATGCCTGGATTTCTGGTATGAGTCTCTAAATTGGTGTGGGAACTTGTACTGAGAAAGAATACAATGGAGAAGGAATAAATTAAGATGCAAGCTGAAGTTGCTAATGTACTTTTTGGATTTTAGGTACTTGTGTTATATTCAAATTAGAATGTTCAACATGCAGTAGGGTGTGTATAAGAACATTTTTAGCTGCAAACATCATTCTTGGCACTAAGTTTTAGAAGGGATACTTTTTCCTCGTTATCAGTGAATTTATAAAGAAAGGAATTCCATGTTGAAGAAGAAGAAAAATATATAAAGGAATCTTTTCAGTGCCTTTCAATTCCTCATAAATTCCTAAGGAGAATGAATGACTGAGTTATATATCTATGTCTATGTCTGCCTGCCTCTCTATCTATCTATCTATCTATCTATCTATCTATCTATCTATCTATCTATATCTATCTATCTATCTATCTATCTATCTATCTATCTATCTATCTATCTATCTATATATATATATATATATATATATATATATATATATATATATATATGGAGGCTTCTGAGACCCCTAGGCAGTAGAATTTCTGGTCTGTTCTTGTCAGAGTTCACACATCTTCAGGACACAAGTATTCTCTTCATTCATGGCACTTTCCAGTGGCCAAATTTTTCTTAATTTTGATGTGTGAGTGGAGGAATAATGATATCCACATAGGAGACACAAGACCTCAATCAAGCTGCAAATGTGAGTTGCCAGTAAATAAAGGGTTTTTATAGAGACTAATCATTTTGTCTGCTTATTGCTATGTTATTCCTAAGTCTAAGGGTCAGATTTATGATGGCATTCATTGCATCAATACAGACAAAATTAATAGTAAGGTTTATTATTTTATTGAGCTGACTTGGTGTGGTGGTTTTTTGATATCTTTCATGTTTATGCTAGTAAATGGCCTAATTTAAACTCAAATCTTTGTTTATTTAAAGAAACAGTTATTTTATTTATGTGTATATGTGAGAATACGCCATGTGTGGGGGTATATTTGGAGTCCAGAAGAGGGCATTGGTTGCCCTGGATCTGGAGTTAGAGGTGACTGTGTGCTACCTTCTGTAATTGCTGGGAACTGAATGTAGAACCCTTGGAAGAATAGTAAGTGCTCCTAATGAACAAGAACCATTTATGGTCCCAGTTCTTAATTTTGAACTATTGTCTCATTTCCATCATAGTAGTGACTCTAAAGAGTGGAAGTAGTGAAATTTCTTTCCCAATGATATGTAAGAAAAGTGAGTAGCTACCAGCAGAGAAGTTAATGTTACAATGGGTTTCTGGCCTGGATTAGTCCCACAGTTCAGACCTGCCCGCCGCCACTTATCTGGACCAGCAATCCCAAAGTCCCAATGAAACACGCAGACACTTATATTAATTTTATGCAGTTTGGCCTATGGCTTAGGCACATTGCTAGTTAGCTCCTTCATCTTAACTTAGCCCATTTCCATTAATCTGTCTGCCACGTGGACTGTGGCTCACCTGTGTTCCTTACATGTTGCTTCTTTGGGCATTGGACTCCATCCTCTTTTTCATACCTATGCCCCCATTTCTCTGCCTCTCTAGTGCCTGTCATGGCCAAAACAGTCTTTTATTTAAAGATTAATATTCACAGCATACAGGAAAACATTCCCACATCAAGTTAATTTACGTATTTTGTTGAAATAGCAACAAAATTATATGAAGAACTGAAGAAAATAATTTCAGGTGTTTGTGTAAATATAGCAAAACTTTGTTGTGAGAGGTATGTGGCAGGCTATGTGATATTTGCCATGTCCTACTTTCCATTCCTCCAGCTCCCATCACTTTCTCTCCTAAACATCTCTGAAGAGCAATTTGACTTCAAGGAGACTGCAGATCTTATCATCCAGAACCACAAGACGTTGATAGTTGAAGAAAATGTCTCCTGATTAAGCCTAAATCCTCTAGAATTAAAGTTAAAAGCAGTTAAGCAGAGGAAGTTCCTTAAAATATCTTTCATTAATACACAGTATATTAAAATAGATAATAACATATATTCTTTAGGTAAATAATTTGACTTCTTTAAACTTAGATTTCCTTGAAAACATTTCATTCATGGTGACACTAGGACTTGAAACCAAGTCCTCTAGAATGTTAGGAAAATATTCCATCCTCAAGCTCCATCCTTAGCTGACTTTTAGTCTAGTTTTCATAACAGGTTAGATGCATCAAATGTGCTCTTTTGTGATGGAAATGTGAGTAGGATTTCTTCACTTTCCTGCTGCTTAGCCACTCCTGCTCAACTTCTTAGTGCTGATCTCAGGGATGAATCCACCAAGGCACTCTCAGGAGTGAATTTTGGGTTTAGGGTGCACAAAATGTTTGATTACACTAGATAGATGTAGATCATCGATCCACTGAAGACTTGACATTGTAATCTACGTGTCAGGGTCAAAGCAAGTGTTTGGTGACAGTTGTGAGGGTGTCCTTTTGACCTAACATTTTGTGACCCTGTACTATACTTTCCATCTTTGTAAATTGAGGATTGTATGTTACTCTCTTTTAAGGTGGTTGCAAATAGTAAACAAATCCTATAGTTATAATTTTGCTGGGAACATTGTAAAAATATACCTTTGCTTTAGATTATTAAAATACTCATGGTTACATTTTCATAGTTATATATTGTCTCACATTAATTTGAAATGTTCAAAGCTGGTTATATTACCACTAAATTAGGATCATAAGAGAAGACAATAGCAAAAACATAAGTGTCTTTATTGGAACTCTGACTCTGTTGGCAGGCAAGATTTTAAAATAAATAAATAAAGGAGAAAACTATCCTAGCAAAATGAATAGACTGATGGAAACAGGTGAGAAAGACAGCTAGGCATAAACAAAATCAGAAGTAGGATGGGTGAGAGATGTGGGCTAATTAACATTGGAAAACAAATCCCACCGAGACAGGAGATATGGGGGTCTTTCTTTGCAGTAGCTCTCAGTACCCCCTGAAGTGAAGACCTGGGAAATAAGCTAAAAATCATCAGGAGACTTTTTCCACTGCCAAGGAGTTCAGTTCCTTGGGCAGTGTTAAGTTCTTAGGTTTCACACAGTCTCTGTTTTCAAGACTCAAGACAAAACTGAAGTCAGCTTTGCTCATGAATGAGGCATCCAAAGCCTCAGGTAAGTCTTGAACAGCTAAGAGCACTCCCAGGAAAGGCTTTCCAGAGCTACAAATCTTCTGAGCCACATGGAGGACAGTCAGACACATACACAGGAATTAATGAAAGAAGACAAAGTTCACCACTGCAGGCTAAGTCAGAGGCCAGGTCGCAGAAGCTAGCTGTGGCATTATGGGAATTATGGGACTGAATTTTAAAAATATATATATATGATGGTCACGGTGAACAGAAGCTGACACACTGATAGTTCAATGTTATTTGATCAAATTCAGCTGCAATCCAAACTGTGCTCACTTTGGTTTTTCATTGACTCTGGTCTTAACTTGAAGATAGGTCACTCTAAATTGGGTTCAAATCTTATTTTATGTCAGCCTTGAAAGCAAATAGGAAAATCCTATATGTGGTTATTCCTGTTGTTCAAAAGTTTTTCTTTTTTTCTTTTCTGTTTGTTGAACAGAAACTCAATGAAATTGTTGAACGAAAATATGTTTTACATTCCTCCAAGTAAAATTTTCATGGAGCCAGAACATGGTTTTGTTGTAGTTTTGTGTTTCTTTGTTCTCTCTCTTTCTAGGATTGTCTTGGGTGGGCTTGCTGACTTGCTTCTATTTGTAGAAAACTACTCAAGGCTTCTTAAGAGTCAAAGGGCTGAAACAGTAGCAGCTTGCTGGGAAGAACAGGGGTTTTCCTTCAGACTACTCAATCGCCTTATCTTTGATATTCTAGGGTTTCAACGTAAAAGCAAGGATGTAGAGGTGAAGAGGATGCTCTTTCCAGTTATAAGGGCAGAATGGATGAGGGTAGCTGGCTTTGTAGTTCTTCATGGGAACCACTATACGTATTCTGGTGTGGGTTGTCCTTCTGTGTGTACTGGACAGAAGAGATCCTTTTACAGTGGTAGCACAAGACAGACCCTATGGCTGGCCTTTAGTTCTATGCCACTCTCCATGGATAAAATTTCCAGGCTGTTTTATTTGACATACTGGGTAGAAAAGATTAGTAGTTCATTCAGATTGAGATTAATCAAGTACACATATATGCAAAGCACTGTGTATGGATCCTTTCTACAGGACAGGAAGAAATCATGATTTAGCAAATGACAATATGTTAATATCAGATGAAAAGATTTAAAACTATCTAATCCTTGTGCAAGCAATCAAATATCTGGAGTGAAACAATAGCTATATTTAATAGCATATGAAAAGGTAATATTAGGAGACTTGAGCAATGAATACTGTTAATTCTTTGTTGTGTGTACTATGCTGTAATATATTTACTGTTTTCAGCAACATTACAGATATATTCCTTCCCATTGAAGATGAGGAAAACTGTGCAAATATTGCGTTGGCTTTGTCTGCGATCACTCCACTTGATGAGTCAGAAACAGAAATGGAACTTTATTCAGCGTACCTCAGTGAAAACATGCCACAGTGGACCTCTACTAATGAAGCATGGAGTAGCAAGAAATCAAGCTATCAAATATTTATCACTCTTAATAATGGAAAGAAGTTATATAAACATAAAGTTGCTAAAGAAACAAGGCAGAAAAATAATGTAAAATCAAATCAAATCTAACCTAGTAAATTCTGTAATTTCACAGATAAATCAGAGTTGTGGGGTAGAGTCCTTACATGTACATATATAAAATATTCCTTTAACTAAGGCTTAAAAAACATTGTGAAAAAAGAAGGCTGGAATATTGTGAGTCAGAGAATCAGGGAGTTTGCCGTGAGATGTACTTCCTGGTAAAGTCTTACCAAACATAAGGTGCATATGGATGATACCAATGGAGATATTAAAAAATGGAGGAAAAGTCCACATGGCCTCAACACTCCACAAAAATCTCAGGCAAATGAAAGACTAATCCTTAAATACAGTATTAAGATATCGTCAAGAAAAACATGAAAACACCTTCAATATATAATGAGTTACAAATCTTATTATTATTTTTTTTAAAAAGTCAGTGAACAGGTATTTTTATATCAGGCTTGCGGGTATATACATATTTTTAGAATCTCCTGGAAAGCAATTTAGCAATGTATATCAACATCATTAAGGTGTTCAGATGTCAGCTAAATAAAATTATTTTCTTCATAAGTACCCAGCTTCTAGTGTTTTGTTATAGCAATAGAAAAATGTGCTAATTCCATAATCTTAGGTTGTTGAATCTACTTTTATTAGAATACTTAAAACAAAAATCCTTGAAGTCTTTTCCCAGAGGGCATCTCTGATGTACTGAATTTCACAGTCCTCTTTTTTCTCTTCCTTTACTGTGATCACATGTCACTCATATACTATACAGACCTATTCATTTTTTAACATTTCTCTCTATTCCTGTTAAGTTCTTCTGTACCTGTTTCTTTAAGAAGCATGAGTTGGTTTAGAGTGAGAGATTAAGTGATCGCTGAGCAAGCATGAGGACTTGAGTTCAGATAGGCACCACATGTAAAAACTGAGCACAGTAGCGTGGCCCATGTGACTCCAGTGGAGGAAAAGTAGATTTTGGTAGATTCTGGGGACAGAATTGCCAGCAAGGCTACCTGAAACTGCAAGCTGTAGGTTTAATGAGGGTCACTATCACAAAATAAACAGAAGAGAGCAATGGAGAATTGTCTAAGTTTCATATCCTTCTAGTGTGATAAAATACCCTGACAAAAGCAACTTAAAGGCTTCATCTGGCTTTCAGATTCAGGTTATATTCAATTATTTTGAAGAAGTCAAGATAAGAACCTAAAGTATCTTGTCCCATCCACAGGCTAGAGCAGAAACAGAAATAAATGTATGTATGCCTGACAATGTTTATCTTGCCTTCCCTACTGTTCTGTAATACCACTTCAGAATCCATACCTAGGGGATGAAGGTCCCTACACTGGGCTGGTGATTTCTATGTCAATTAACATAATTAAGACAATCAAGACAATCATAGACATGTGCACAGGCTCACCCATTCAAAGTAGTTTCCCCTTTGACCTCCTGATACACACTGATTGTATCAGGATGACAATTAAAATGAACTATCACAATAAAGGTAGCTCAAGTCACCCTTTGGTCTCTACACATATGCATACATCAGAATGACCCTCCACACCTCCATACATGTATATACCATATACACAAAACCACAAAACAATATGTCATATTTATCTCCATGTCTCTTTAATTATTTTTACACTGTGCTGTTCATGCTATAAAACCCATCCATTGCAACACAGTTTCCTCTAAATTATCCTAACTCATAACTCAGGTATCGTATAAGAGAACACAGCTACTCTCCAAACAGAAAGTTGTTTGAAATGGAATGTGGAGACCTGCATCTAAATAGGAAAAGTAAGACGAATAAGAAAGAAAACTTTTATTTCCATTATGAAATATCAGATATCTTCAGTAATATCAAAATTAGATATTTTTACTTTGCTCATGTGCCAATTTAATATAATTCTCAGTATTCTAGTTCCCAAGCAATAGCATTTAATCATTTCCCTTTGTTTTTTTTTTTAAAAAGGTTTTCTGGATATGTATTACCTTAAAGAAGTGACAAGAGGAGACAAGTATTTTTTTTTTTTAATTTACTTGCATGCTGTAGGATATTGCTCTTGTACACTGTAAAGATTTGTTGCTCTTATTGGTTTAATAAAACACTGATTGTTTAGTAGCTAGACAGGAAATAGGGGCAAGGCAACCAGACTAGGAGAATTCTGGAAAGAGGAAAGGCAGAGTCAGAAGACGCCAGCCAGACACAGAGGAAGCAAGATGAAATGCTACAGTGAGAAAAGGTAGCAAGCCATGTGGCTAGACATAGAAAAGAAATATGGGCTAACTTAAAGTGTAAGAGTTAGGAACTAATAAGCCTGAGCCACAGGCTAAACAGCTTTTAATTAATATTAAGCCTGTGGGTAACTATTTTATAATAGTTATTACTGGAGGAAGAGACCTGGGCAGACCTTGGGGCTAAATGTAATTGAGAAACTTCCAACTACACTTGTGTTTTTGAAACTAATGCTAAAATGATGTTAGGCTTAGTAGTAATTTAGTGACTACTGTGCTTTCTAAATGGATAAGTTGATATTAATCAGATTGACATTGAACTAATTAGTAAGGAATACATTTCAAATTTAGTATCTGACAGATACCTGTTTAAAAGCTAGGTCAAGGGTTGCCTGTTTGTCTGAGTCCAAACATTTCCTGATTTCTAGTATAACCCAAATAAATTATTTTATGTTCTGTATATCTCCATATAACAACATGCTTTAAATATTTCTCAAAAGATTTTTCTTATACCATTACTGTGCCTTTTGGAGATAACTGCTTTGAAAGTTCTAAAAACATCTATGAAATCTCAGTAGAGTAGGTTTTGAATACTAGTTCAATTGCGTTATGATAAAGGATTTTCTTTATTTACAAATGAGTGCTGGTGGTCTGGTAGAAGGTAGAGTTCAGCTGTTTATATACTAACATATAGCAATTATGATGTGTAGTGGATTTATGATGTTACATTGTAAATAATTGTCCCCGCCTATGAGTTTAATAAAAAGCACTGATTGGCCAAAGGCAGACAGGAAGTGTGGGTGGGGCTACCAGACTAAGAAAACTCTGGAAACAGGAAGAACAGGGCAGAAATGCCACAGAGACTCCAGAGTTTCCAGAGAAGCCAGAAGATGTGGAGACAACTATGCTGCTCAGAGAAAAGGTACCGAGCCCCATGGCTGAACAGGATAAGAGTCATGGGTTAGATTAAGGGTAAAGAGTTAGCAAGTTATATGCCTGGGCCTTAGGCCGATCAGCCTAAAATTAATGTAAGCATCTGTGTGTCTCTGTAGGTTTGTGGGTCTGCGGGTCTAAACCTTGAGACTAGGCCCGAAAGTCTTGGCCAGAAACCTCTTATTACAATGATGAAACGAATTCATCCTAGAACTCTCCTGTAACCATGGCGACCAGAATTAAAGAAGTCTATTAGAAATATGAAAAAAAAAATCCACCCCAGCAGGCTAGAGTAAATATTATCTCTTACTGACTTGTGAAGTTCCAGATGATGAGAAGTAGTTAATATATTTCCATCATGAAACACTTTTGTTGAAGCTTCTTTCTCATTTTAACACAAATGTTGCCCATTTAAGGAATATTACCCAGATATCATTAATTTTTCCTAATTTTTTTCAATCAATTTTACCTTCATCACAAGATGTGATCAGGTTTTTTATTATCTTCTCTATTTTAATTATGAGAGCTATTGACTTAGAGACGATTTCTGATTACAACTGACATGACTGAAGATTGTTAGTATAAACGGGCTGCACATTTGTTTTGAGGGAGAATTTGTTAATTTTCATATTTTATTTCACTTGAATTCAGACAAAAAGACAACTCACTTGATTTCAGGTTGTGGTGTTTGGAGTGGGATTTGTGGGAATAAGAAAATTAAACTTTTAGCAATTTGCTCTTAAAGTAGACTAATTTAAAATTCCGTTCAAGTAATAAGGCAAGGCTGAAATGGAATAGCATTATGTAGCAAGATTGGAGTGCTCATGTCCCAGGGGGTTGGTGCGTAGGTGTCTTTACAGCTCTCTGTGTAAAATGGCAACATGCACTGTACCCACTTACACTTTCCCCTAAAATCAACTCCTCATTTTGCATCTTGATTAAAATGTAAAGGTCACAGTACCTTTTCCACTGTAAAGTATTGATAGCAATCATAACAGTGTAGTATCTGCCAAGAAAGATGTCAATGATAAGCATAGGCTAGGCACTAGTTTGGGCCTTTTGATATCTGGGATTTATTATTTACATAACTTCCTATTATAGTTTCTGGTCATCATATGTCCCAGAGGAAATACTGTTATTTTAAGGAAAAACTACATTTTTCTAAGGTAAAAGTGTTCAGACATGGAGACAAAGACACAGTTTGTAAGGGAGATTGAAGACTTTAATATCTTTTATTTCTTCCTCATGTGTCCTCTATATACTAGACATTTTAGATTCCATTTTGAGTATGTGATATATAGCAACAGTTGAGGTTTATTCAGTTTGTATACTTCAGTTTTCTTCCCTATAATGTTTGTTATAAATATAGAACAAACTATAATTACTCAGAGTCTTCTCTGAAAAGACAGAGGAGAGAGAGAGAGAGAGAGAGAGAGAGAGAGAGAGAGAGAGAGAGAGAGAGAGAGAGCATACGCTCCACTTCTTTCCTCTATATGTGATACTTCTCCAAAGTTCCAAGTTCTACCCAGGTTTTTGTCCACTCTGTCAAAGGAGACTCATAATGTCATTATAGGCTGATCCTCAGGACTGTGGAACGCTCGGTTTTACAGGCAGTTTTATTACATTTCACAGTATTCCCACATCAGGTTGACATTTTGCTTCGAAGCACAACATAGGAGAATTGAAAGAGATTATAGAGATCACCTGGCCTGAGCTGTTCATTTTTCAGATAAGAAATTGAGAATCAGAAGGGTGAAGTGAATTTCTCAGGGTCACACAGCTCATTAACAGCATGGCAAGAATAAGACCTATGGTCTTCTAACTCAAATCCAGAACTTGCTCTATTATATGCAAGCTCATCTTTTATACTCCACAAGAAGACAGCTCCAACTCCTGCTTTGTGTATGAAGCCACAGACAGAAGACAGGATTATCCATTTCGGGCCCAATGATCTAGCCATTACTACTCATTACATATCTTCTCAGTTCTAAAGGAGAGAAATAGCTTGAGCATTCTGCTTTTATATTCATTATCTACTCTGTGCCTGTTAGTTGCTGCGTTTTTGGGTAATGCTTTTACTGATTAACTTAGTCTCTGCAATATAAAATGGAGAAATGCATTATCTTGGGTAAATGTAATGTTATTAATGTGTTTTATTCTAGTTATGGGTCATTATTTCCAATAGATGTAATTGCCCCAGCACTGAGACCTAGCAGGTGGGCTCACTAGAAGTTGTAACAGTTTTCTTAATGGTCTGGTAAGAATGTTATTTTCAGGGCAGTTGGGACAGGGAGAAATTGGTCCTAGAGATAGCTTGCTTTTGTACTCACTCCTAATCTTGAACAGCAGAAATAAATATGTATTTTTTTACTAATCAGCTGGGGTTTTATTTCCTGACTATTCATCTTCAGCAGAAGAGATAAGGACATGCGTATATTTATTTCTGTTTGTAGCATATTCCTCCATAATGTTCCTAATGATTCCACAGTGTACTTTTTAATTCTTAGAAGAACCACGCTTAGTGCCTCCAGAGGGGAAGTGGCATCGTTTCAAGCAATTCGATAAGATTAAACACAGAAGCCACTGGGAAGCAGAAATCAAAAACCAGGTTCACTAAAGGTAGGTCATGCTTGTGTGTATCAATAGGATGGAAAATACATTGACCGTAGCTTACTGTATGTAAGACACATGAACCTGGTTAAGATAATCTGCATTGCATGGTCCATTCAAAAATTGATCCCAAACCTTAGTAATTAGGTGAAATAAGGAACCTAAACTGAGCAAAGTATCTGCCAATACTGTATTGCTTGGAGAACTTCTCATTGAAGCATGCTAGTTTTCGGATAAGAAACAAGAGAAAGAATGAAGTATAAAAGATAGATAGGAAAGACAGAGGAAGCAAGCAGGTAAGGAGGAGAAGGGATGAGAGACTGTGGGTTCACCGATGTGTATACCGAGCTATTGTTAATTCAGTGTAGCTTCAACTAGAAACTGATGACTAAAATAAATACTTCACCGAATCTCTACTGTTCTTCTTATATCGCATCAACTTAAGACAAATGTGTTATTTCTCATTCCTAGAGTTACACCTTCTCTGATGGCAGAGCATCTTTCAGCTAATGTTTCCCCCGGGGGTTCACTATAGTCCCCATCATCTGTGAATGCTTAAATGTTAATGCACAATTGAAGTGTATAACCCTTTACTTGTCAGTCAATGTGCAAAGCCTGCTTCAGAGGGGAAAATAAGATCATTAGTCTAAAACCCTTTCAAGAAAATTTAAAAAATGGACACAAGTAGCACAAGTTAAAAAACTCAAGAATTTCTGTAAACGCTCTTGAACCAGTAAGGTAGTATAGAGAATAGCTGCTGAATTCATGTAAATTTTGCGTGCACCTTAACCAATTGATCCTTTTAGAAGAATGAAAAAAAAGCTATGTCTAAATAAGTTTTAAAATACTTTTTTTCAACAAATTTAAAGTGAAAATACCAAGACAGGAAAATGCACCTTATCAGAAACGCTTTTCATCTTTTATAGTATATAACAATACCTCTTGAAGTCAATGGCATTGCAGAGTCAATGAAGTAGAACATCAGATCATCAAACTATACACCCAAGAGCACCAAAAGCTAAGGGAGAGTTAGTGAACTCTCCACCCTCTCCATTTTCTATTTAATGTAGTAATGCTCAAAATGTCTCTTCTGGCCTCCTCCTCCTGCTCTTGGCATAAAATGTGATCTACCAGATTCATTCTTCTGCTATCATGCCAAACCTTTCCTACCATGATGGGCTCTCTATTTCTCTGGAGCTGTGAGCTAAAGAAAATTCTTTTTTTTTAATCTTATGTTGCCTCTGATAATAAAAACAGAGAAATGACAAATACACTATGTTCTAAAAAAGTGATTCTCAACCTTCTTAATGCTGCAACCCTTTAATATAGTTTCTCATGTTGTGGTAACCCCAGCACAAAAGTATTTTTGTTGCTATTTATAACTGAAATTTTGCTACTATTAAGAATTTCAATGTAAATATTTAACACCATTACTCCACATGACCAAGTGGTGACTCACACCTTTCATCCCATTGCTCAATAGACAGAGACCTTTCTAGATTTCTGTGAGTTCAAGGCCTAACAGCCTAGCAGTAGTAGCTCACACCTTTAATCTTAACTCTACGATTATGATACAGAGATACAGAGTTGAACTAGAAGTGAAACAGCTGTGTGTGTGTGTGTGTGTGTGTGTGTGTGTGTGTGTGTAAGGCAGGAAAAAGCAGAAATTCAGTCATTTTGTAGAAGCAACCAGTTAGGCTGAAGGCCCTTAAAGACAGCATTTACCCTGGAAGTTTGGCCTGGAAATTAACTGGGTGAGAACTGACTGTGCTCTGTTTCCTCTTTCTGATATTCTGTCTTTCCCCTAATATCTGGCTTTGGGTTTTCATTACATACTAACTAGAATTAATGCAATATTTGGGTTCCTGAGTGATGGGATTAAAAGTGTGGGTCACCACTTTCTGACCTTCTGGCTTGACTATGGATGATTCTGTTCTCTGATAATCCAGGCTGATTTTTATTAAATATACAATGTCTCATGAGGTTTCTGGCCTGACTAACCCCAGGTCTGAACCTGCCTGCAGCCACTTTTCCACAAAAAATGTCCCAGATGCTTATATCAAATTGCATTCTATTTGGCCTGTGGCTTAGGCATATTATTGCTGGCTAGATATTTTATCTTAATTCAATACATTTCCATTAATCTGTCCTGTCACATGGCCTGTGGCTCACCTGTGTTCCTTTACATGCTGTTTCCTTGGGTGGTTGGATCCATCTCTGTCTGACTCTGCCCTCCTTCTCCTACCTATTCTCTCATTTCCTGCCTACTACTCCAGTACCTGTCAAAGGCCAAAACAGTCTCTTTATTTAAAGAATGGTATTCACAGCATACAGAAAGACATTCTCATGTCAAGTCAATACATCACCACATATCCCCTTTGTGTCAAAAATAAAAAAGATTATAACTAACATAAGAAAAACTATATACACTAGATACACTAATTGTATACAATACATATAAGCAATAATTACAGAGTAATGTCCAGTCCATTAACAAGTGACAAATTCAAAAAAAGATTCCATTATTTATTCTATTTAGGTGAGTCCAAAGGATTGTACCTAACTCACTTTCTATCTAAATTGTATTACTAATTGAAAACTATCTTTTGTCTCTCAAACTTATACACTCTAACCTCTAAGTGAGTATTTTTTCTAAAATTGCCACTAGAAAACTATAACAATCTCATCTTTAACTCCCTCAAAGACTCCAGAAGGAAATAACATTAACTAAGTCAACAGGACTTGCAAGCAAGCAACTTTAAAAAAATGTGAAAAATATTTTTGTGAAGATAGAAGTTTGGTGTAGGGGTTGTAATCCCATAGAGTGAGAACAACCACTGCTTTTAATATATCTATTGCATCCAACAATACAATATATAATATACATAGAATGTTATTATATATTATATACATTCTACATATATATTCTAGATATAATGACCAAGATGCTTTTGGTAATTTTTGTTTGTCATTTTGTTGTTGATTTTTATATTTATTAGCTTTTCTTCTTACTGTTCTCTTAATTATTGAGATATTGAAGTAAGTTGAAATCATTGACTCTACCACAGGAGTAAATGTTTTTCTTGTCCCATTCTTTAATTCTGTGTAAGATAATCAATCCTAAAAATATAAAGAAACAAAACTAAAAAGCTTTAACAGAAATACAAGAGAAGTTGGGGATTATGGGGGAAGGAAGATCACATTAATATTTATAAAGAATATTAAGTATAAATTAAAGGATAACTAGGCTGTAATCCATAGCCACAGAGAAGCTAGGTAACAGGAGGATCCAAAGAGGGACTCATGGATTTCCCTGGGAAGTGGAAATAGAAGAGATCTGGGTAAACTGGGGATAGTGGGCACACGGTTATGGGTTGAGGGCAGGACAAAGGGGATGAGGAGGAGAGAATAGTGAAGGAAATGTCTGATGAGGGTATTCAGGGTTAGAGAGAAAGCTGGTGCTAGGGAAACACCCAAGAAATCCACAAAGATGTCCCCAGCTAAGAATTCCAGCAATAGTGGAGAGGGTGCCTGAACTGACCATCTTCTGTCATCAGATTTGTGACTATCCTAACTGTCATCAGAGAGCCCCCATCGAGTAACTGATGGAAGCAGACACAGAGATCCAGAGCCAAGCAATGGGATAATTTTGGGGGCTCTGTTGGAGAGATGTGGGGTTGTATGACCTGCGAGGGAGGGGGAGTCAAGGTCATGAAGCTGACCTGAGCTCCTGGGAGCTCGTGGACTCTGTACCCAAAGCTAGGGAACTTACATGGGACATACCTAGGCCCTCTGTATGTGTGTGACAGTTGTGTAGCTTGGTATATTTGTGGAGCTTCTAGCAGTGAGATTAGAAGCTATCCTTGATGCTTAGTCTGGCTTCAACCAGTTTGAACTGGTTATAATTGGTGCCTTAAAACCCTGTATACCTAGTACTTTCTCATAGCGATAAGAGCCCCTTACGTCATTTTCTCATAGTGATAAGGGCACTCCCTTAAGTCAACCTGAGTTCTGCTTGGGGCCTTAGCAACAGGGACAGAGTCCTGATGTAAGGTGACCTGGACCCATGAGAGACAATCACACTGAAGCAGCAAATGCGAATGCTTGTTACAGTGAAGTTTCTGAGTTTGTACCCACCCTCTGCCACTTATCTGGACCAGCTATCCCAAAACCCCAATGCTTATATTAACTTTATGCTCTTTGGCCCATGGCTTAGACACATTGCTAGCTAACTCCTTCATCTTAACTCAACCCATTTTCATTAATCCATCATACCACATGGCCTGTGGCTTACCTGTGTTCCTTACATGTTGCTTTTTCGGGCTTCTAACTCAATCTGTGTCTGACTCCGCACTCCTCCTACCTATGCTTCTGTCTCTGGCTACAGAGTACGCCAAGGGTCAAAACAGCTCCTTTATTTAAAGATTGATATTCACCGCACACAGAAAGACATTCCCACATCAAATGCCAGCAAAGCAAAGCCTTGGAGGAGGGTATATAAAGGCTTGCCCCTTCCTCAATAAATTGAAGTTATTTGTTTCAACTAGTCTCTGAAGTCTGTGTTGTTGCTCTCCATGCCTTCTTGCCCCCTCCCCCAAGGGGGAACTAACAGGGCCCAATGCTTAGGCAACCCCATGTCTGATACCAGGCTGTGGGGCTTTTGGCATGGCTATAGATTATATCCTGTTTAGGGTTATTTTTGTTATTGCTGCAGTTATTTTTTGATTTTTACTTCTGCCTGCTGTTGCTGCCACTGTCTGAGACCTGACTGAGTGCCTGGTTGCCTCTGGTCCTGCTACCCATTTTATTCTCAGCTTTATTTGACTTCAGGTACCCTAGGTGATTTTCAGAAGGGTGGCTCCTCTTTCTATTTTGGTTCTTCTGTCTTTCTCCAAGGCCTATTTTCTTTCTCCCTTCCTTCCTTCCTTCCTTCCTTCCTTCCTTCCTTCCTTCCTTCCTTCCTTCCTTCCTACCTTCCTTTGTTTCTTTGTTTCTTTCTTTCTAGTGTTTGTTTGTGTTTGTCTAAGCTGATCAGAAGGTACCCAACATTTTTTGTCCAAGTTCCTTAGGTGTTTCTACATAAATGCTGACCAATAAGGAAATGGAATTTGAATCTGGCTTCCCAACAAGCTGACTCCCAGCCCAGAAACACTGTGGACATGCAGCCACTGAGGTCACACCCAGGTTCCCCACTAAGCACATAAATCCAAAAACACACTTCGGCTGTGTTTGCTGTTTATCTTGCACTGTGGCAATGGGCATGATACCGTCTTATTGCAAGGAAGCTCATGGAGGAGTTTTAAAATCTCTTCTTATTAGCCGTGGCCTCCGTGTAATGATAGGAGAGCTGGATAAGTTCTGGGGTGAGGCTGCAGTATTGGTCCTATGAATCTTTCCAGAAAACATGTGGGAACCAGATCTGTGGGTGAAAGTGCTATTTCTAGCAAGAAAAAGGGAAGTATATTCAGGAATATCTCTTCATCTCTTTCAATGCTATTCTTCTGACTATAGTTGAAAGTTTAAAGTCCTCTTTGGCAGAGGAAGTCATTGAAATACACAACAAATTTTATCAGGAGCAGTGCAGTGATAACCTCTTATTACCTCAGCATCACCCATGACCTGTCCTCCCCACGAGTCAGAGGATGAGGAGAAATTGATCTCAGATGGAGCACAGGCCGGAAAGGAGAACTCAGCAGCCCCAAAGGCTTCTCCTGTGGCTTCCTCTTTTGCCCAACCTCTGCTGTGAGAAGCTACCCTACCCTAGCAATATCCTTGGTCCATTTGTCTTTCTCTATGTCTGAGCCAGCTCAGCCTGAACTTTCCCAGCCCATAGTGACTTCTTCTTTGGCAGCTTCCTATATTCTCCAGCCTTCAGTGGCTATGAGGCCTATAGCCTCTACAAGACCAGGATGCCCATGCTGGCCAGCCAGCAGCATCTGTGATGTTTCAAATAAATGCCTAATATTGCCTTTCTAGTGACTGTGAGTCCTAATGCTGCTAATCAGCCATGGATTCCCTTTAGCAGATCTCTCTCTCTCTCTCTCTCTCTCTCTCTCTCTCTCTCTCTCTCTCTCTCTCTCTCTCTCTCTTTCTCTCTGTCATACTGGGTAATTAGCCAATAAGTCAGTCCCCCATCCACTGTAATTTGAACAAGGGGATATGTGCATTTACAGACCCATCATGATTGGTACAACTTAATGAAGGTCGTGTTAGATCCATCTACCTTCTTTAGCTGGTGTTCAGCATATGCTGATCATGCAGAATCTCAGGCATGCGACAATACAAATTACAATATTCCTATTACACTGGACATGCTCATAGGGCATGGGCAGTATGTTAGCACAGTTACTTAGGCCCACATTGGACAACAAGCTTATTTCCAACAAGTTTCTCAATTAGCTTTTAGAATTCATAATTCTTGCATTTCCTGGGATACATCTGCATACTTCTGTAATTTCATTCAGCAATCAGGAGAATTATTTACTGATTTTTCTCACCTGTGTAATGAGGTGAGACCCAGGTCCTACCCAGATTCTGATCAAACAATTGGCAGAGGAGAGGCTTAATGCTCCTACCTGCAATGCAGCGGCTGCTCTCCACTATGAGGAAATACATGAATGGGTGATAGGTACCAGAGACTCAGACCCATCCATGGGCCCAATTGCAGCACTTACTGCTTCCCTCAATATTCTTTTGACAGCAAAACCATCAAAGGGAACTACTCAGACAGCTTCAGCTGACAGGTCGTACTGGTAAGCCTGGCCACTTATAAAGAGACTGCCACTGTACAAACCTAAGACCAAATGCCCAAAATATAATAAAGGTTTTCACTGGGCTAAAGACTTACCATTCTCAGCCTAAGGAAATGCTAGTTCCTTTAAACTCCAAAAGGGACTCTCCTCACTCCCACTCATAAGAGGAGGATCCAGCAGTCCAAAAGTTTTCTGGACATTGCCATTTTTCCCACATTCACAAGTGATGACTGTATTTCTTGATGGCCAGTTAGGAGCCTGGTGAACATGGGTGCAGATGACACTATATTAACTGGAACTGAAACACTTCCCTTTCCACACTGGATATTTAAGCCTTGTCCTCCTAGTGCTGTAGGAGAGAAACAAGACTAAAACCTGACTGCCAGTCCTGTTCAATGAAAGATTCGGAATGCAATAAGGGAGACATCTACCTCAAAATATTTAATGTGTCTAGAAATTTATGGGGAAGATTTATTAGAGGACATGGGCATGGTCCTCACAACTTATAACAGAACATTTTTGATGACATTTAAGTGCATGAAAAAAAATGGGTCTTACAGATTGTAGTTCTACATGAGACCTGCATCCCAATTCTAAGAGTCACTATCTCCCCAAGGTCAGAAATTGTTAAACAGCCCAACTCTATTCCCATTAATTAATTGGCTATTAGGTCAAAATATCTGACTAGAATAGTGGCCTATTATTGAACCCAAATTATCTATATTAAAATTTTAATTGCCAAATACCTTAAAGGCTGGTTATATTAAGCCTTCTACAAGCTGGCATGATACTCCCATTTCTGTTATTCCAAAAATTCAGGCAAGTTTTGTCTCTTACAAGATCTGAGGGCAATAATGCAAAAGATGGGATCACCATAGTCTGGACTTCCACATACCTGTTCCGTTCCTCCATTGCAATATGTAGTGATCTTCGACATTAAAGATTGCTTCTTTTCAAATTTCCCTGGCACCAGAAGATAGAGGACATTTTGCTTTCATGGTACGAGAACCCAATATGAATAAGCCAGCTAATAGATACCATTGGACAGTTTTGCCACAAGGAATGGAAAATAGTCCATCTATGTGTCAACTTTATATTGCCCAAGCTCTGGTCAATGTTCCTAAAGACATAACCTTGTATATTATATGGATAATCTATTGTTGGCACATCTTGATTTGGCATATTTGCAACATCAGGTTACGTAAATGTTCCATTATTTGGCTTCATTAAGCTTGACATTGGCTCCAAATAAGGTTCATTTACTGCCACTTTTTCCTCTTTGGGATTTGTTATTGCCAAGGATATTTGTTCTCTATTCTTTATATGTAAAGGATGAATATTCATTAACAGAATTACAATTATGTGAGCCTGTGAACTGGATCAAACCTTTTTGCCTAGTACAAGAGATGTATTTTTTCACTCCTAGAGGGTCCCATTTGCTCCTCACAGAGGATAGAGCTCACTCCAGAAGTAAGGGATGTATTACAGAACATTCTTATCATAGTATTTACAGATAGTTTACAGTACCATAAGCTTGAGCTGCCCCTGCTAGCAATTATACTCTGGACAGCTAAGAGATTTTTAGGGTGCTTTGGCAATCTAGCCTCTTGATGTGGATTCATCAGGCCCATTCTAATTTACATAAAGTGACCTTAAATTTGATCAAATGTTCCACATGGGACCGAAGGCATGAATGTTAGCTCAAAGAACACATGGGAGAGAATCAGGTAAACTTATCCTTCTATTTCTTTTAAGGAATACTCAGGAATATGGGATGACTCCATTTCCTTCCAGGAGATGGTTGCTGGATTTACCGGTATGATTGATAATTATTTGTCAAAAAGTAAACATCTGCCTTAGCTCTTATCTCTTTCAATTGGTATACCTATTCATTCAGTCTTTTCCTCACATCTCATTCCACATGAAAGCTTAGATTTTTCAGATGCCAATAAAGCAAATGATGGCATTCTCATGCAAAAAAGGTAAAGCAAATGAGACATTTATCATTCTAAATCCTGATTCTGTGCAACTGGGAGAGTTATTAGCCATCTTAAAGATTTTAGTAGAATGTAATAATGAGCCTATTAATATTTTTCCAGACAGTCAATATGCAGTCCAAGAAGTTCAAGTATTGACTTTTTCTAAAATAAAGGATACCCTTAAGCCTATATAACTGATAAAGGCCCTGTTTATATGTCACACCAGCTCAACACATTTTTAGACTTCTGGAAGATATCTCATACAATAGGCATCCTGTACAACCCACGGGGACACGTCATTGTAGAGAGAGCTAATGGAACTCTTAAGGAGCTCTTGGCAAAGATACCACCAGAAGCTAAGAGAAATCCTAGCCTGGCTTAGTTTTTCTGAGACCTTGGTGAGTCTTCCGATTCCTTGGGAACATTGACAACCAGCTCTGTCTTCTAATTCTTTTCAGGATTTTCTAGTTCAACCTGATAAAAATTATTATGCTCAATTTTGGAATACAAATTATAATTATATTCTTGTTTTACGGAGGTATACTTCAATAGGTGTCTCAAAAATTGCCTCATATTATGGCAGAGACCCCTTAAAATCTAGATGTGATCTCATTATGAGCAATTGGGACTTATACACCCTATCTGACTTTCTTGATATGTGTCTGTGTCCCCTGTTGTTTTTAAAGGGTGGCAGTTTCTATAATGGGACTTACTCCCATGTGAAACAAGTCTTAGATTAGGAAAAGTCAAAAGTACAACTAATTCACAAGATAGGTTGGAGGGCTAACCCAGTCTGTGTCAACACCAATTTTAACTAATGCCTCTACTGTAAATAATGTTCTTGACTACTCCCGAGAAGTTTGCTTTCTAATAGCTATCTGGCAAGGATATTCAGAAACAGTTATATTGATTGATGAAAGAATGGGATACTGTTTGGGTTCCTGTTGTTAATACTCTCACTTTCATGCTATTACCATCATGACTCAAACCAAATTAACAACAGTAAATAGAGGAAAAAAAAAAGAGACTTTGGAATTACAGCTGCCATTAATATAGCAATACTGCCAGTAATAAGAGGAACAGTAGCTGGAACAATCTTATCCCCTCAAACTGATGTCACAGCAGAGACCTTGAAGCAGGTAGTAGCTGCCCAAGAAGTCATTAGTCAACATCTCCATCAAGCCATACAGATATAACAATAACAAATCAGCCTCATGGCTGAAGAATTAGCATTGGTGAGAGAAATACCTATGATCCTAGATATTAGACGATTTGCCTCATCTCCTGTTGAGTGGACAATATTTCACTGGAAAGAAACTGAGTAGCACAGTTCTTAAAAGGGATCCGGTCAGATAAGGTCCTTAATTACTCTATCTTGTTTCAGGAACAAATCCGTTGCTTAAATATAACCAGGGTGCCAGCCATGACCCTAGAAACTGATTTCCTGATTAATGTATGGAACAATCTTTAGAAGCCATTTGGCCCCTCTTGGATCCTTACATATGTGTGGCTGGGCAGGATGATGCTTCTAATTCTTCTCTCATTTTAGTGTCTCTTACAGCATATTAGCCAGCAAAGAGTGGCCACCAAGGTGACCCTTCAGGTTTTAATAGCTCTTAGGCACTTAGAGCAAAGGCCTCCTAGAGAGACAATGCAGACATGGTTTACTGAGATTCAAAAAGCTACTGCCTAAGCCCACCACACGGACTGCTCTACAGGTATGGTGCTACTTGAGGGCTGATGACTAGAGACAGGCAAGAACTTGTTTGACAGGCACAGTCTAAATGCTTAGCCCTTGAGGTGAGAACAACAATTTCAGGGCAAAACACCCTGGCTCCCACTATGTCCCATAAATAAAAAGAAAATGGTGGATGTATGCGATGTATAGGTCCTAGCAGCTTTTAAAGACCTGGTGGCTAGCCTGGCCTTAGCCAGTCCAAATTAGTTATAAAAACATATGCTCCTAGAACTTCTTCATGGCCTTTTTAGTGCCCCTTGAGTGGGCACTTCCTCATAAGCCAACTTGGGTCTGCCTGGGGCCTTGGTAACAAAGGCAGAGTCCTGATATGTGATGACCTCAACCAGTGAGAGATTATCAGACTGCAGCCTGCAGAGGATGCCAGCAAAACAAAGCACCCCCCACCCCCGGCTGGGAGGAGGGGATGTAAAGGCTTGTCTCTTTCTCAATAAATTGGACTTGTTTATTTCAATTAGGCTCTGGAGGCTTTGCTGTTGTTCTCTGGACCTCCTGCCCCCCCCCCCCCCCCGCCCCAAAGGGGAACTAGCAGGGTCCAAAGCATAGGCAACCCCAGTAGGAGAGGAGTGTGGTTCTGCCTCAAATTGATGTGCCATGTTCTGCTCTACACATGTATGTATGCACTGATATGTGTACACTTGTGTGCTCATACATGTGCATGCCCCAAGCTGACACTAGGTGTTTTCCTCGATTGCTTAACTTACCTTGCTAAGGCAGAACTTTTCAGTTGAACTCAAAGTACCTTGAGTTTTTAAAATTAATTAATTAATTTATATTTTGTATTCTGACCAAAACTTTCCCTCCATCCCTCCATACCTTCATCCTTAACTCCTCTACCCACTTTTCCTTTATTTTTATTCATAAAAGGACAGGCCTCTTGTGGATATAAACAATACATGGCATATCAAGTTGCAGTAAGACTAAGTACCTTCCCTTTTATAAAGACTAGGTAAACAACCCATTGTGAGGAATAGGGTCCCAAAATCCAGGAAGAGAGTTAGAGACAGCCCCTGTCAGGAGTCCCACAAGAAGATCAAGCTACACAACTGTAACAATAATGAATAAGGCCTAGGTTAATTCCATACATTCTCCCTGGTTATAGGTTTAGCTTCTACGAGCCCAGATTTGTTAATTCTGTAGAGTTTTTTGTGGGATCCTTGACCCCTCTGGCTCCTAAAAAATACTTCCTTCCCCTATCCTGCAGGATTCCCTGAGCTCTGCCTAATGCTTGACTGTGGGTCTCTGCATTTGTTTCTATCAGTTGCGCCATGAAGTTTCTGGTCTAACTAGATGTCCCCATGTAGAAGAATGCAAATTGATCTTTATCTATTGCTCTGTACAAAACTCAAGTCTAAGTGAATCAAAGACTTCAACATAAATCCAGCTACACTGAACCTGACAGAAGGGAAAGTGAGAAGGAGCCTTGAATGCATTGGCATAGGAGACATCTTCCTGAATAGAACATCAATAGTACAGACACTAAGGTTGACAATTAATAAATAAACAGAATCTCAAAAATGAAGAGCTTCTGTAAGGCAAAGTGCACCATCAATATGACAAATTTACAGCCTACAGAATGTGAAAAATATCTTCACCATCTGACTGAGGGCTGATTTCCAAAATATATTAAGAACTCAAGAAAATATCATCAACAAACCAAATAATACAATTAAAACTGGGGCGTAGATCTAAACACAGAATTCACAACAAAAGAATCCCAAATGACTGAGAAACACTTAAAGAAAATTTCAACATTCTTAGCCATCAGGGAATGCCATCAAAGTTACTCTAAGATTTCATCTCATATCTATCAAAATAGCTGAGTTAAAAAAACTTTAATGATAACTTATGCTGGCGAACACTTACTCCTGCATTGTTGGTGGGAGCGCAAACTTGTAAAGACACTTTGGAAATCAATATGAGACTTTCTCAAAAAATTGGAAATTGACCTACCTCAAGACTTAGCTATACCACTCTCATGAATATGCCTAAAAGATACTCAATCATAACACAAGGACACGTGTTCAACTTTGTTCAGAGCAGCAATGGTCATAATATAGATGTCCCTCACCTGAAGAACAAATGGATGGAACTAGAAAAAAAAAAGCATCCTGAGTGAGGTAACCTACACACACACACACACACACACACACACACACACACACACACACACACACACACACACACAGTATATATTCGAGTGTAAGTAGATATTATCTGTAATGTAAGATAGCCATGCCAAAATCCATAGACCCAGAGAGGCTAGGTAACAAGGAAGGCTCAAGGAGGGTGAGGTGCCTGAATCTCCCTGGGAAGAGGAAAATTTCACAGGAGGGCTGAGGGCAGGGGGCAGGCAGGGACGGGAACATGAAGAATCAGATATGGAGTGAGGAGAAAGAATACTGAAAGAGAAGACTAGAAAAGGGGGCATTTTGAGTGTGGTAGAAACGTAGCAGAAGGGAAACACTCATGAACCTCCAAGGATGACTCCAGCTAAGACTCGTATTAAGATGCAATATGTAATCTGAACCAGCCATCTCCTATGGCCAGGCAAGATTGACAGTGAAGAAATTGACAAATCAATGAAACCATATAAACCTTTGACCTACAGTCTCTCCAGGCTTTGGGATGTTCTGGGGTAAGGGTTGCACAGAGATTGTGGAGTGGCCAATGAATGACTGACCCAGATAAGATTCCGCCATAAGAGTTAGCCCACACCTGACACTGCCTGGTGCACCAGGACCCAGAGGCTGGATGATCCAGAGACCTAGGACAGAACCAAACAAATATGCCTGGCAAAAGAAAATAAAAGTCAATGTAATGATGCCTACAAATATTCTGATATATTCCTAGATTGGTGCCTAGCCCAAGTGTCAATGATTCTTTTAGTCTAAACTAATGACTCTGCCTCAGGGATCTCCTGCCTCTCCCTCCAGAGTGATGGGATTGCAGCTGATTGCCACACTTGCTCAGCTCTTACATGGAGTCTAGGGATCAAATTCTAGTCCTTCTTACACATCAAGCATTTTAACCACTGAGCCATGTACCCTGCCACATCAATATATTTTAATATTTGCAGAAACTACTTTGCCTCAACTTTTAAGATGAAGACTCTGGAGTGTAGAGCTATGTTAATGTATTCATGATCAAATAGGTGTTCTGTTATACCAGTAGGAACACTTCTATGCAAAATTTGGTAAGTGGATTAATGAGAAAAATATGGAAATCAATTATGAATGGTAGCTGAATTTCTCTGATATTGATAAACAGTTACAGAAATATATCTTCAGCTATCATGAAAAATTATTACAAGGAAATAATGATATCCAAACATAGTAGAATAGACCTATCATCCCAGTTTCTTTGAATACCATGACAGTGGAATTGTGAGTTAAAGCCTGTTTGGATCATTTAGTGAGAGTCTGTATAAAGCAAAGGGAGTAAGTTACAAAGTTATGTTTCATTTTATAAGCATGTAAACCAGTTGAACTAACTGTAGGTTGTGTAGTGTGGTCCAGGTTTATTAGCTTTTTGAGCTGTTACCTGTACTAAAGTGGGCCTTGGTGATACAGCCATCTTTGACTCATTTCTGCTTTTGCAAGTAACCCACCACCCATATTCCTACAAGTTACCACAACAAAACTTATTGGTTTACCTAGTTAGACTTTGGTGGTATTTGTACTTAGATCTTCTGGGTACCTTATCTGGGGTGTATGTTTCATCTCTCCATGAAAATTTTTGTCACACAAAACACCATGTATAAAGCTGAGTATGGTAGCATGTTCTAGCCACCCTTCAGGTGTATCTGTGCTTGTGTAGACAGCCAGGCAATCATACACACACACACACACACACACACACACACACACACACACACATAGCATTATACTGATAGTATATAGTATACTCTGAGAGCATATAGAATGTTTGTGATTGAGCCTGATATGTGTGTTCCATAAAGTATAATATACAGATTGCAAATTTTTGCATATGAATAAATGTATGCTTCTTATGACACGTATATTTTTCATGCTCAAATGGCTATTAGGTTCTTCATTATTCACAGTTTAAATACAAAGGACCTCTCCTGGAGGTATCAACATGGTGAATGCCTGAAAGATCACCCTTCCACCCTTCAGTTTAGGCCTTTGCCAAGGGGAGCTGGGCTCTCTCTCCCCATTCATAGTCCCAGATGGTTTAACGTGTGAAGTATGGTTATTATGTTTCTGTCAGGAAGGTGAAAGACCCATAACTCAAAGCACCTCAGGCATGAGGGAGTTACTAAGATCTTTCATACAAGCGACAGAAACGTAATTATCACTCTTCAAAGGTGAGATTGCATTTATTTTATTTCTTTGCAAAAAGCAGTGAGTAAAGAGAATGAAGTAATATGAGACACGAATTAACCTTGCCAATATGAATGAAAAAATCAGCAGGAATGAATTAGGTGTTATTCTAAATTGAACTGTGATCTCTTTTCAATATGCACTGAAGTTTTGCTAAACTTTTGTTTTTATTTTTAAACAATGAACTCTCAAGCTTCTGAATACTTGGGAAGTTTAAATACAGAAAGACGATAATTTTTATGTTGCAGATAACCTCAGAACATAGAGATGCTAAAAATTACAAGGAAAACAATCTGTTTGTTGTCTTGTGTATTTTAATCTGCACTTATACATATTTAAAATATTTATATTATAATAATTAAAAATATATAATGTATATATATCTTAGATGTATTTCAATTTATTTGTCCCTCTAATTTGACATTTGGCTTACTTCCTTTTTTTCAGGAATGATTCTTTCCTTTTTCTTTTATGCAATTAACACTTGAGCAAAGCCATGGATTGAATTCTGCTGTTTTTATGTCTATGAATAGGATAAGAATATGTGCCAGCTCGTTCAAGTTCTAAGAGTTCACACTTGATTTTAAGGTTTGAAGATCACCTTCCAGAAATTCTATTTTCTAAAGGTGACTCTAAGCAAATATCAAGTCTAGAATAGAATGTAAAATATACACTATACCAGCAGAAAAGCAATTAAGCTAAGTTTTAGGAACATTTACTTTAAGAAGATATCAAAATATTTCATTTTAGAAGAGTAATGATATCTTTAACATCTTGTGCTATGACAGATGAACAAAATTTATATTGCATTAATCTATAATAATATCGATTTAAGATTCTTATCTCTATTTCCATTTCATCTTATTTCTATCTTTATTTTTTGAAAATATGTTGTTACATAAAGCTTCTCGGTGTGAATTCAAACCAATCCAATGGCTACAGTCACATTAACAAATAGATGACTGGGAGTTTGACTATCTTTGCAATCATACAAAGAACTAAAGTTTAGGTCCAAGCTATAGGAGTTGTGGAGAAATATGTAGACACTGTCATCTGTATTTTTGAGTAATGCTTATTTAATCTAGTCAGGGCCATAGCTGCATTTTTTGCAATGTCTGATTGGCTTTCCATCATTGGTAAAAATGACAAAGATGAAAGGCAGTATCCCATTGTGAATGTGCTTCTCTAATGCCAGTAGTTATTATTAGACCAGGCTCATGTCATAAGAACTTCAAACACCTAAAGACTTCAATGCTTTATATGAAAACACAGGTACAGCTGAAGCATAACTTTAAAGAGTCATGGATTGAAAACTACAGATGCTCAAGCCCATTACATAAAAGGATGTAGTATTTTCATATAATATAAGCCCTTCCGGGTACTTTAAATTATCTCTAGATTACTAATAACTGATAGAATAAAAATTTTGTATAATTAATGGATAGTTCACATTTTAAGGATAATCAAAAATTGTCTGTACATGTCAGGATAGGTGTTATTTTTTCCCAGAGTAATTTTTATGCATAGTTGGTTGAATCTGCATGTGTGGAACTGGTGTGTGCGAATACAGAGAGGGTCAACTATTTTGGTTTTATGCTGCCTATTAAGGCATCATTAGAATTTGTGTGTGTGTGTGTGTGTGTGTGTGTGTGTGTGTGTGTGTGTGTTCTGTCATGTTTAACACATGCACGTGTTTAATATATGGATTTACCTGTATAAATTGGTATTAATGAATTCTGTGAATCATTTCTCAGTGTGTTATTTTAAGCATACCTGCTTTCTTCTCAACCTCTTACCAGGTTGTACTGGCTATACTGCAGGTCAAATGCTTCTGTAACCCTTCTGTTCATACTTAGATTGTCATCTGTTACAATGAGGTTTCCTGGTCCTTGTCCGGCCAGAGGTCCAGACCCACAGACCTGCTGTCCCAGACCACTTAATCTGCCCACCACTGCTTAGGCCCCCCAAAATGACTTAGACACTTATATTAGCTTCATAATGTTTGGCCTATGGCTCAGACACATTGCTAGTTGGCTCTTTCATCTTAACTCAACCCATTTTTCATTAATCTGTCCTGCCACATGGCCCGTGGCTTACCTGTGTTCCTTACATGTTTCTTCCTTGGATGCCTGGCTCGATCTCTCTCTGACTCTGTCCTTCTTTTCCTACCTACTCTGATTCCCCACCTACTTCTTCTAAGGTGCCCATCATGGCCCAAAACAGATCCTTTATTTAAAGATTGGTATTCACAGCATACAGAAAGACATTCCCACATCAGTCATCGAAGTTTCTTTTTCTCTTAAGCAAATGTATGACTATTAGTTTAAGAAAAGCATCATCTGTCCAGATGGGGTAACAGCTTCTGATACAACTCAGGTTTTTAAGAGAAAGTGGGAGCCTCTGTCCCCCACTTAAACTGAGCATTATGATGAAATGAATGACATGTGTCCCTGACTGACCATATCTGTATTCAATAGTGACCTCCTGAGGAAAGTAAAATTTCTACTTTTTTTTTTTAATTTGGAAAAACAAAGAGTAATCTGACATGTCTCAGAACTCCTCCAGAGGGAATATAGGCAATAAGAACTGAAGCTCTGACTGATCCCTGAGAATTGAACAAAATAATGAGAGCAGACTCACAAAAGGATGTCAGCTGGAAGCTAGACTAAACTGGGGAACACCCAGGAGTCCTCACAAACTGATAGCACCTATCTTTTTCAGGTCAGATTGGAATTGGAATTACAAAGATTCTGATAAATCATTTTAAAATATTCATTCATACGTAGGAATAAAATTTGAACAGTGCAGTACCAGATGTTTGCATCTCCTTCTTTTAGTAAGATTAGTAGAGATAGAATTTCCAAGGAGGGTATTCTCCTTTTTGACCTGAGGAGTTACCATACATCAGCATAGTTTTTTGAGATATGAACAATGTATTTTTAAACATGTTAGGAACATAAGATTTTCTTCTTTTGGGTATTAAAGGAGACACATGGTACCAGCCTACCTCATTAAGACATAATGTAAATAATAAGTACAGTGGTTAAGCCTCAATGTGCTTTTATTTTGTTCCTAGGCTGTGGGTAGGATAGTAAACTACATCTTTGCAATTGAAACATTACAAGTTTTGTGACTATATATATATATATATATATATATATATATTTGTATATATATATATTCGAATAAATAACATTCTACTTGAAAGCAAGAGTACTCAAACAGAATGTAGAAATCAGCATCTGGATTTTCTGTAGATAGAATCCAAGATACAATGTTGTTGCTTTTTAACATAACAATCCCAATACTATTTTTGCTTCTGGTTGACTTTAACATATTTTTTTATATCTATTCTTTGTCTATTGCCTGTACCAGAAATGGAGGTATACAAAGTATAATAAATACTGGTCTGTGAATGCAGAGCCAGGAGGGATGGCCTGCTTTGTGGTGATTTTTTTCCTCCATGAGCACAGGGGCCAAGTTTCAAGCCTGGAAATGGACAACACTGGTTCAGTGAGGTTTTCCTCTTTACTTATTTGATACAACAGATGTGAGGTACCAGATGTGAGGTACCAAATGTGAGGTACCAGATGTGAGTTATCAAGATGTGAGTTAAAGTGGTTTGGAAGTTCAGAAAGACAGAAATAATATAGCCACATAAAATCCTTTTTTTCCAGTCTTTGCATTTCTTTTGACTGTTTTATTTTTGTGACATTGATCATTCCTTCTCTATTCAGTTTATTAGATTGTGCTTAACTACCGAAGACTCTAAATTTGGCTTAACTTTTCCTTCTGCTAGTCTGGGAGAAAACAAAATTGTAACAAGATGTTTCTGACCCTACTAACCCCATGGTCCAGACCTGCCTGAAGCAACCCCCACACCCCTGCAAAATGACTCAGGTGCTCATATTAACCTCATGCTGTTTGGCCTATGGCTCAGGCACACAGCTAGCTCCTTCATCTTAACTCAGTCCAAATTTCCATTAATCTATCCTGCTGTGTAGCCCATGCCTCACCTGTGTTCCTTACATGTTGCTTCCTTGGGCAGCTGGGCTGATCTTTCTGTTTGACTCCACCCTCCTCCTCCTACCTATGCTCCAATTCCTGCCTGCTGCTATGGTGTCTGTCATAGGCCAAAACAGTCCTTTATTCACAGCATATAGAAAGACATTCCATATCACAAAATCATTCCTGTCTGTTCCACTTCATATTCCTCTTGCTCAGTTGTTCACTGGCTCTAGAATAACAGAGCTCTCCTTTGGTTTCTGTGTATGTGGAGACTACACACAACTCAAAGACTTTGGTACACAGATGGTGATAGACATTTCTTTCTCAGTAAGATACACCTAGTGCAACAATCTTAGAACTTAGGTTGTAGTTAGAACTTAGATCTGTGGTTTTGCCACAGAAAACTGGTACATGAAGTATGAATCTGAGAAGCACATGTGCCTTTCCCCATACCAAACCAAGGGTGCTTGGTTTCTGGGAAGATTTTGTGTGTGTGTATGTATGCACTCCTCTCTCTCTCTCTCTCTCTCTCTCTCTCTCTCTCTCTCTCTCTCTCTCTCTCTCTCTCTCCCTCTCTCTCCCTCTCTCTCTCTTTCTCCCTCCCTCCCTCCCTCTCTCCCTACCTCCGTCCCTCCCTCCCTCCCTCTTTTCCTCTCTCTCTCTCTCTCTCTCTCTCTCTCTCTCTCTCTCTCTCTGTCTCTGTGCTTATAAGTCTGTAGGTCACATGACAACTTCCAGAGCTGTTTCACAAGACCATCCCGCCTTGCTTCTTGAGCGAGCTAACTTCACAGGTGGGTTGATCTGGAGCTCTCCATATATTCTAGTCTGACTGGCCAATGAATCCCAGGTTGCGTTTGTTTATACCTCCACAATGCAATGATTACACATGCTGCCTGGTTCCTTTTACTTGGTATTGACATTACATTTTGGGAACCATCCTTAAGAGGTAAATGTTTTACCAACTGAACTTTCTCTAATTCAACTCTAAATCAGTTCTAATAAACTAATTTCTCATCTAAGAAAGCCTTAACTTTTTTCTTTATTCTTACAAATTTCATTTATAAACACAATGAAATAGAATTACATCTATCTCTATGTTTTCTACAAACTTTCACTTTCCAATAAATATGCTGTCTCCCAACTTTATGAATAGTAACAGTAAGTATTATTATTATTATTATTATTATTATTACCCACTAAGTGCAGCTAGATATGACTATGTGTGCATGGGTGTTGAAATCATCTTTCAAAGCATAGAAATCCTATCACTGGTAATATTCTCAAACAAAAGAATGTTCTGCTGGAAATTACCAAGTGCCAATAGCTTCTCAGTTAGGCCGAGCCTGGGGATCATCTACCCATTCATGCTGGGCTTTTGGGTTACTTGACCTTGTGCAGGTAGCTACACTGATGAGTTTATGAGTGTGATAGTCTTCTCATATCTATAAGGCAGCATTTCACACCCCTCCCTCTCTCCCAGATTCTACGTTCTCTCTGCCCTCACTCCCATGATTTTCCTTGAGCTTTTGGAAATAATTGGGCTATAGCTTTCTATTTAGGGCTTAGTACTTTGTCTCTAGCTATCAGCACACTGATCACTTATATGTCTCTTGATTGATTCCCAACAACTGCAAAATATTCCCTGAAAAGCAAGGTTGAGAGTAGTCTAGGTCTATGAGTATAAACACAAATTTTAGAAGGCACCTTGACAGCATGGGCATTTAGCAGAATAACAATTGTAGTGTCTAACCTGGGCTTTACTAAACAACAATGAAACAGTATTACAATACCAGACATGAAAACTTCTTGTGGAACAGCTTCAAATCTAATCAGAAAGTGGCTAGTTATCTATAGTAATTTTGCTTCTATTGTCCTAGTGGATACATCTTTCCTGACAGGTCTAGTGCTTAGCACCACGTAAGACCATTCATGTGATTTCTCCACCAGCATCCACATAACACCTTCTGCCATAGAGAAAGCTGGCAATATGGGAAATATTTACCTGACATGAGGCTTGAGTGAAGTGAAGCATGCTGGAGTATTTGAATTATGGCCTCACTGAGAGACATTGCCTCTGTTCTTTCTAACCCCAGTACCAAAGGAGCATCTTCTTTGTATTTTTCCATTTGCTTTCAGTATCTGTTTTTCACTCTAAAATTGAAGCACAGAGCATCAGTGGCAAGGTAAAACAGAGAAAATCTAGTGCTTCTATTTGAGGAAGAAATTTTTTGCAATTACTAGGAGAGGAAGAAAAGGTATGGTATCTACTAAGTTTCTTTATGTGAAAAACCTAAAGATTTGCTGCAGTTGGAACAATTTCATTTCACCAAGGAATTGTAATTCAGACCCTTTCTTGGTTGAATCAGAGAGATTTGCGACAATGACTAACCATTATAATTATATATCATCTTGAATTTTGAAAAACATTCACACATTACAAAGGAATATTATGAACATTTCTTCACTTTATACATGCATACATTTATATATACAAGTGTAATTTTATATGCATGACAATGCATCCTAGAGGAATGTAACACATCTACAAAGTGTAATATGTGAAGATTACTGGAAATTATAACATTTTTAAGAATGTTGGCTAGAATGACAAGTATAATAAATCTCAGATGCCAAGTGGTTCTCTAGATAATTCCCATTTCTTGGCATTTGATTTGGCTATGAATAAGAAATTGGGACAAGGATTTTCCTGAAAGGAAGTAGTAGTAATGACTGAAAATATAATCCAGCCATGGAGATCTGGAAGTACATGTTGAAGACTTGGGTATCATGGAAAATAGGAAAATAGTGCTATCTTTGCTTATTTTACCATTTGAAATGTCAAGTACAGTAGAGGAAAAGCAGAATCTTAATAGAAGTGATGACATCAATAAGTTGGAAACAGTGTTTGATTGTTGCTTCTCCACACACAGTTCTGTCTGCCTTCTTTGCAAACTTCCCAGCACTTACTTTTTCTTTTGTCTTCATCTGCTGTTATTTACATATGGAACTGGGATGTGTTTGCCATATTATTAAAGTAAAACTGGCTTTTAATTAAATATCATTCAGGATCACAGCCTCAAGCTATTTGCCAGCCCCGATGTTGATCAATAGAAATTGTAGAACTAAGAAAATGACTAGATTTCCTGACTACTCAGTATTTTTTCATTTCCTCCTCTTCTTCTTTCTCCTCTTTCTTGGCTTTTCTACCCTTTGTAGACTTGTTTGCTCGTTCCCTTTCTCTGTTTTTCCACCTGCTTAATTTTTTACATGGTGTATAAATTTAATTTCTGGTGGATTTTTTTTTTTAATAAAGCTTATTCAAGCCTTGGAAATCAGAGCATCGTGTTTGCTAATTCACACTCCTACCTTGAGTTGCCAGTTCCTTTGGATTCAGCATCTTTTAAATGGCCTCTATTATATGCTTGTTTTAGAATTATAAATGTTGTTTGCTTGATTATGTATTTATTTTCTAACAATTAATTCACCATGAGCTTTTATTTGGAAAATCCACCTCCTGAAAGAAGTAAACAGTTCTGAATGTTCTAGAATATTACAACTAATTATGTCTTTATATTGATAAAGACAGGCCACTCCTTCTCAAGTTTAACATTTTATTTGATTGAACATTCTGTAAAAATTTTGCCTATAAAAATTCAAGATTGTGGCTTTGAAAGAGCTACACTGATTTTCAAATGTGACTCCTTGGATGAGATATTTGCTGGTATACCTTAATCACAAAGGTCATGATAAATTTGTTCATTATATACTAATTTACCTTTTTTTTAAAAAAAATGTAGCCACATGGTTTGAAATATTATATAAATATAAAAAATTATTTTCTATTTTTTTTATTATTTTATAATTATGGATGTTTTATCTGCATCTATGTCTGTGTGCCATGTACATGTCTGGTACCTGGAGAAGCAAGAAGGAGCCATCAGATATTTTATAATGTAGTTACAGATAGTTGTATCCAATATGTGGGTATTGGGAATTGAACCTGATTCCCCTAGAAGACTACTCACTACTCTTAACTGCTAAGCCATCTCTCCAACCCACACATTTTATATATATTTCACAATCCACAACCCATATCACAAAGAGCTAGTCTGCTATTCTATAAAGCTATGTATCTGAGGTCACTTAAAGCCTGGATGCCCAATGAGTTACAACAACAACCAGGGTGCTTCTCTCTTTTCTCTCTATCTGTAGTTGTTACAATGTTTTCATGTAGTTACAAAGTTCTCCATGCAGGAAGTAAAGTTGTGTGGACGAGGCCCACATAAGTGTGAATAGATATTCCTCAAAAAAATTTTGGATTTGGCATAATCATCCTTCCTTTAATGACAAATGTAGGTGTAATGTGTAATATGTTTTAACAGTTTATAGAGTGACTAAAAGTATGAATGAATATGCATATGTAACTATAAAATATATGAGTGATAAATAAAATGTGTATCATTTAATAGTCAATGACTATTTTTCCCATGGAATCAGCGATAAGATTAAAAAACTGGAAATTTAGTAGTCATGTATGAACAGAAGAAAAACACTGTACCTAAGTCCAGAAAGAATAGAATATGGGGGAAAAGACAGACTGTGTAACTGGCCATTAAAAATGATATTTGGAAAGAAGACATTGAAAATAGTTTGGTCTTAAACTATTTTTTCCTGATACCCTAACCTTAGTGAGCAGAACCAAATTACATGTAGCATTTACATATCTGAAACTAGTCAAAGCCAGTCAGAAAATGGGCAGATTTTCAGCTGGGATTTTGCTGAATTTGAGACAGAGAGCAAGGCTTTCAAACAATAGAAATGGAAACATTTCAAGCAAGCAGTCTAAGCACAACCTAGGAGAGGATTGGGTGACAAAAGTTACTTTTAAAAAATCTGTGGCTATGTCTTTTCTTTTTTTGTCTTTGATGCCTTGAGAATCTGGTCATTTATCTAGTCATTGTCTAGGTACCTTAGCTACTCATCAGGTGGTTCCCAGTTATATGGTTCCTCTCTACACTTCTATAGATGCCACAATAAAATTACATGATTTAGTCTGCCCTATAAAAAAAATATAATAGTAGTTGGAAGGTTGGATAATTGCTCAAATAAAAAAAGATCCTCTATGTATATTTTTGTGTGTAATAAACATTGTCAATCTAAGTGGAGCAAGACTGGAAAATATTAAGGGGAAAATCCTGCTGCTAAATTAATTCACATAAAGATTTTTATAACTTTCAATGTTCTTTGGCTACAGAAGTTCTCTAATATGTTGATATCTGACAGTGGTTGTTGTCGGGTGGAGTCTCATAAGCAAAATATGATTGTCTCTGTAGCTGTAGAATATTTTTTACAAAAATGGTCATAAAATATAAAATGAGTCATTAGTAGAAGGTCAACACTGTCACTTAGAGAAGAGGGTAAATACGTTTTAAATATGTGTAATTACTTTACATATCTGCACTTCACAACCTTTTTTCTTTTTCTCCCTCATTTCTCATCTTTGAATAGTTAGGAAGTTGGTAGAGTTCTTCTAAACATCCAAAGATACATTCCTAGGAAAATATGAATTTTCATTAGCTGATATTAAGGTGCTTAGATGAGATACTGAAGAATTTCATCTGAGAGCTTGTCTTAGTTTGGGTTTACTATTTCTGTGAAGAGACACCAAGACCATGGAAATTCTTATAAAGAACACATTTTAATTGAAAGCTCACTTAGAGTTTCAGAGGTTCTGTCCATTATGATCATGAAGGGGAACCTGGCCGTGTACAAACAGACAGGGTAATAGAGCTGAGAGCGCTAGGTCTTACAGCCAACAGGAAGTCTACTGACTGTCACACTGAGGGAAGCTTGAGAAAAAGAGACCACAAAACCTGCCCGCCCCAATGGTGACACACCCTTCCAACAAGGCCACACCTCCTAATAGTGCCACTACCTTGAAGGGGGCATTTTCTTTTAAACCTGGTCCCCAAAGGCTTATAGTCATATCATAAAGCAACAAAAATATTTTCTATATGCATAGAAATCTCTTAACTTAATCCCTCAAAATCAAAAAAAAAATCACACACACTCAACATATGTCACAGAATATATATTACCATTTTAGAATACAGGAAAGGGACCATAACAAGAAAATCCTGGACCCAAACAAGACCAAAAGCCAGATGGGCAAATTCCAAATTCTGCATCTCCATGTCCAAATGCTCTTCACACCTTCAATTCTATTCAGCTTTGTTGACTACAACACAATTCTTTCTCTTGGGCTGGCTTCACTTTCTGTTAGCAGGTCTTCTCTGCAGGTATTCCAATACTCTGGCATCTTTAACATCTTGGGTTCTCTAACTTTGTACAATGGCCTTCTACTAGGTCTCCATCCAGGGACACCTCTGTCATACACCTGTCTTCAGCGGCTGTGCTCAGGCACAGAGGCAAATTCTTTAACCCATTTATTCTATCCTTAACTCTAAAGCAGAACCTTGTGGCTGATTCAGCCGAATTCTGCATGGCTTCCTTGTTAACCACTTCACCAGCTTTCAGTTTTCCTTTACTGCCTAAGCTTGGCTATCCGTGAACTTTGTCTTTAGACCAGGCTGACCTCAAACTCAGAGATGGGATTAAAGACATGCACATCACACCTGCCTCTACACTTTTCTTTAATTCCTTCCACAAGTTGGAAATTTAGCTGAGTTGAATCTTGCCCTGAGATCACCACTCCCTTTATTTCATTCTTAACCCATTTATCTCTCCAAACAAAGAACTTAGCTTTATTCTGCTTCCTGGTGTCCTGTTTCCTTGCTCAGCTTTCACCTTTCATTGTATATCTTCATTAGTTACCACTAATATCCACATTACAAAGTCTATAATAAGTTGTTTTGCGATTTCTTTTTCCAATGGAATAAATCCTAAACTCTTTGATTTAGCCTTAGGCAGACACTTTGGACAAGGCCAAAAGGTAGCTACTTCCTTCACCAAAATATCATAAGAATGATTCCTAGGCAACACACTAAAATTCTTTTCTGAAACCTTTTGAACCCTCTCCCACCATTTCAAATCGTTATCAGCCCTGTTTTCTTCCATGCTCCTACTAGCATTTTCCATTAAGTAGTGCTTAAAGCATTCTATTGCTTTCCTAACCCAAAGTCCCAAAGTCTTTAATACTCCAAACAAAAGCATCATCAGGCCTATTACAACAATACCCCACTCCTAATACCAACTTCTGTCTTGGGATTTTCTATTGCTGTGAAGAGCCACCATGACAGTGGATACTCTTTTAAAGAGAACATCTTATTGAGGGGGGCTCACTTAAAGTTTTAGAGGTTCAGTCTATTATGATCATGAAGGTGAGCCTGGCAATGTGCAGGCAGACATGGTTTTGGAAATGAGACTGCTACAGCTTTCAGGCAACAGGAAGCCGACTGATTGAAAAAAAGAGACCTCATAGTCCACCTTTACAGTGATGCATTTGCTCCAACAAGGCCACACTTTCTAATAGTGCCACACCCCGGGGGGGGGCGTTTTTATTCAAACCTACGTAGAAGGCATGGTAGCAGGAGCAGGAAAATGTCACATTGCTGTGGAAGTCAGGAGGGCAGAAAGGAAACAGGAAGTGAGTTCAGAAAAACAAATCTTTAAGCCCCACCCCCAACCCATTTTCTCTAGCGAGCCTCCTTGCTGAAGGTTCTATAACCTTCTACTAAAACAGCACTAGCAGCTGAAGACCATGTTCAAACACACAAAGCTTTGAGGGACTTCACATTCAAACCACGTTCAAGGTGGAACAATCCTTTTCCCCCTGCTCAGCTTCTTCAGAGGGACAGAGTGGAGAGGGAGAAGAGAAGGAAGAGAGAGAATATGAATAGTTAATTTGTAGTCATTTGTGGAAAAAAATTTAATGATTTTTATCTTTTCATAGTTGAAATACTTTTTCAAACTTAAAATTTCCTTTCCAAGGTAGAATAATTGTCATACTTTATTCAAAGCAAAATGAAGTAAAAGGTTGATGCATTAATATTCCAGATGTATATTGCAGATAAATTGGCATGCCAAGCTTTCCCAAGGTTAGAATTATCCTCTTTTACCAGTGTGGAATAATGTAATGCAAAATATATAGGTTTATATTTCAGGGAAAATACTCTGCTATAAACCATGCTGGCTCATTCAGAGTGAGGTATTTGTCTCTAAATAAACATGTTTATGCCTCACATTAGTGTTGAGGTAGCAGTGCTGTGAGTAAGCTTGGGATAATCCTACCTGAAAATATTGTTTTTGTAAGTTTACCTTAACACTTAAAAGAGTACTCACCCATAAAAAATATAAATAAATAAATTTACAGCTTCATTCTCCACCCATATTTGCACTTAAGAGGAACTTTCTAGAGTGTTCACACAGAAAAGTGTAACATGTAACCAAGGGATAGAAATGCCACCTAGACACCAGAAAATAGTTTTTTGCTAAGCAAGCTGATGGGCAGCAATCTCTCATTAATTTCCTTGTATAGCCCCAGGGGTTATTGTTATGAGATGACAATTCGAGCTTAAGATCCTTGTCTAAGATCACACAGACAGTGCATTTGATAATTTTTCCTTATTTCTGTACAAAGAGAGCTGAGTTTTATGTTAGCCTGTCAGAATCACACCTTTGGTTATTTCAAAATTCTTGTTATTATACTAACATCCTCTGAAAGATGCTTACCCATCTAGGAATAGTACACACTACAGTTGAAGTAATGTTTGGAGCTTCACTCAAGGATTCCAAAGTACCGCTCCCCGACATCCTTTTTCTTTTTTGAATAAGAGGGAGTGGAGTTGGAAATATAGGGGTGACTGGGAGGAAAGGATCATTTGTGCCCACATGTGAGATCCAAAGCATTTCTCAGAGGGTAATACAGAACAGGAACTCACTGGTGATATGACTAAGGTCCTGGTATTTCTCAAGGCCCTGCCTTTCTGGAGTGGTTTACAGAGAAAGCCTATGGAATAACAATTTTCACGTTCATGGCTATGGCAGCCTTTTGATAATTTGTGTTAAAAATGAATTTGAGTTTCTCAAAAAGGGAAGGCTGAGGGGATGACTTAATTACTATCTTCAAATATGTGAGAGATTGTTACAGCATTTGGAAGATGACAACCAGCTGTTCTGTCTCTAAAGAGGAAAACAAGAGAAAACGAATTTGCAAAGTGGCAGGGACTCAGAAGAAACATGATTATTATGTGTTGGCTTAGCTGCGGGGATGTTAAAAACTAGAGAGGGAACACGTGGGGTAAGGGAGGTGGGGACTTTTGAAGCAATGTGATGTTTAGGGTAAATGCCAGCTGGTCTACTTCCTATGCTGCACAAATATATGATACTGAGAGCAAAATCAAGAGGACAGCGTCTGAGAGGGGCTTGATCACCACCTGACTACTATAGTTTCCACCAGAGCCTTTAATACAAATTTGCTTGGGAAACTAATTTCAGGTGGAAATTTGCTTTTTCGTGACATTGGAAGCAGACATGAATATTTACCTTTTCGTTCGCTGGAGCTCAATTTGAATATTTACAATACAAAAAAATGCCATAGATGTCTTAATAAGTGAAGTTCTGGATGTGTCTCTCTTGACAGCTGGATATCATTGACAGGGTAGATAAAGTAAGTCTTTGCAAAAATGGGTCTCTTTTCTGTGTTACCAGAGTTTTTAATGACTATTAGCAAGATTGTCTTTGCAAATTAAAATTTAGTTATAACTCTCACAGAGTGGGAAATACCTTGGAAGATGTCAAGTCATGTGTACGTGTGTATGTTATTAGGCTCTAGCTGTTACAGGAATAAGGTGACACAGAATCACCCTGAGAGACTCCAAAGGGGGGATGGTGAGTCACTGTCACATTCTAGTCAAAGAAACAAACACGGTCCAATTTTACAGAAGTAAGAATTGGAAACCATATGGAAGGGGAAAAAAATCTTTTAATTCACACTTTATAATTAGATACATAATTTTGTACTTTTACTTTCTCTGTCCTAATATATGTGATATTAAAAAGTATATATCTAATAATTCAATTTAGTAAATAATTAACATAGACCAACTTACCTGATTATCTTTGACTTAAAGACAAATTGCTAGCTACAGTTTAAAGTTTTGGAACAGAATTTTTTTCATTTAATGTTTACAGAATAGGACTTGAAACATATTTAACAGTTTTATTTTCAGAGTGCTTTAAGCTATGAGTTATCATAGTTCACCATTGTGTATAGCATTCCAATATCACAATGAATGTGAAGTAGAGTTTTGTAAATAGCATGGTAGTCTTTTTCCCCTATGAAAGCCTGCATTTCACTGGATGTGATAAAATGGCCCTCTATGCACTTTCTGATGTCAATATGAGTTGTTTACCTGTCTGTGAGTAGCAATTAGGCTTCTTGTTAATGATCACTGTGTAATTGAATGCTGCTAGCTAGTCATTAAAACCCAAGGGATCAGAAGAAACAATTTCTCACGCTCATGGCACCTTGCTCTAGAGGTTTTAAAAATAACTTTGGATATACATATTTTTCCTCCTCTGAAATTGCTTTAGGAGTAGAAGGGTGCTCAGTTCAAAACACATAGTTCATTAAAATAAGCCTTTCCCTTTAGAATTTCCATTTCAAGATTAGAGAGAGTGTGCGTCTGAGACCTGCTGGCTTGCACTGGAAACAAGGAGGATCCTCTTTTATTGTGAAATTTAACCACGAACTTCTCCATGACACATATCTTAGAAAGGGGACTCAACTGTCCTTCTTCCTCTATCTCTAACAAATCATGACCTTTCACCTCATGCCATAGGTCATCAGGAAGAATAAAGTCATTTTTTTTTTTCTTTTGCTCAAGTGAAATGGTAGAACATATAAGGCTGAGGAAGAGTTACCTTCTCTCTGGACACTGGAAGGATTTCTGGGAACCCAGTATTCCCATTTTTTTTTTTTCAGAATTAGCTGGCCTTTGTTGTTTCCCATTGGACTCAACAATATAGAAAGTACTTGTTATTTGAGTGATAGCGACATACCAACAGCTCTTTTTAGAAACTATTCCTTGGCTTGCAAACACCTGATTTATGAGATTAAACAAAGTGTACAGTTGATATATATACAAGAGTATGCATACTACTACATTTAATGAATATTCCTAGATACATGGTATGTACGAATAAATACAAAATTCACATATATGAATGATCTCTAAAGTCATTTCAGAAACTGATAAGAAAATTTCCCTTTCTGATTCGCTCAATAAAGCAATGAGTTTTTCTGAGCCTTCCCAAAGACTGATGGCTTGGCACAGAATAAATTGTTTAAAACTTTTTTGCCCTTTAACTTTATTAAATGCCTGACATTTAGAAGCATTAGCTGATGGCAGAAGATGAGCCTGCTCTGTGTGCTATATCCTGGAACATGATGCAAGGCATAAAAAAGAAATCTGGACAGAAATGTTGCTGCTAGTTTGGAAGCCACTGCGAAAGCTGAGTTATTCAGGGAGGAAAATGACTCATAGAATCTATGTGTTCACAGGGATTATGATGTTGTAGGAGGGTGGCCTGACTCTTCATTAATTTTATTTCAATTAGAACTCTTCACAGCCTGCAATTAGAAAGCTGCTGCTGTGAGGAATCCACGCTGTACATGTATCACAGCCTATTTTCTAATGAAGAAAAACAGGCTACTTGGCATTTTAAAGGCAGATTTCCATTTTGGGTAATTCAATAGATAGGTATTCTATGCCTACGCTCTCTGAACTCCTGGAATTTTCCCTTAATGCTGGTTAAGTGTTTTCAATAAATTTTAATCATGTCAAACATAACTTTTGTACATCTATAATGTATCTCCACTGTGAAGGAACACCCTCGTAAAACTGGAAATTTGGATCTTGTGTAATGTGGTGATGTACAAATGTTTTCTTACAAATCAAGATAGTAAATATTTAGAATTAAAGTGACTTTGGTCTTTGCTTTTGGCCATGAACAGCACTAATTACTTTTCTTGTCTAGCCTGTCCTTTGTTGCCTCTGTTTGTGTGATTGGCAAAAGGCCAGTTAATTGCTTCCTCTGGCAAATTCTCCTTGCCTGTGTAGATTCCGTGTGTTCCTTCTTTTCTGTCTGTAAACATGGTTTGAGTGGCATGTGTTACGTAGAAACAATAACAGGTGTATGCTATACTATGAGACAGCAGAATAAACATTGTACTGAGGTTAATAAAACTTTATAAACACAGTAAGTTGATGCTAATACTAACATAAACCTAGTTAAAGGCAAGAAGAAATCTTAGAACATGAAATCCAAAACTGAGGTATATCTGGAGATGCATTCAGCTTTACTAATTATTTACTGCGTTTCCACAGGCAAGTTATCCACTCTCTGTTGCTTTATTTACAGAGATGATTAATCACTGCCCTCACTGGGCTGCGCTTCAGTGTAAATAGTTACAGAAAAAATAATATGACAGCAAGATGACGGTCTCAGGATGGTGTCATTCTAAGTCTTGAACCCAGTTGTGACTATGTCAAGGGGAGGAGTATGAGGGTAACTTCACTTGGCTTGCTTTAAGGTGAAGGGGAGCTCTTTAGGGCAGCTCACTAGGCCAGCTGTGAACCAATCATTGTAAAGAGGAAACAGTTACACTTTGGGAGATGCAGTAGAACTGTGTGGAGACCCACAAGTGTGGGAAAGACTTCACTTGCTTCTCTCAGCCTGTTGAATTGTTCTCTGAAGAGGAGGTTCTCTCCCAGGCATGAACGATATATTTTGTGGCTCCTTGTGGTCCTGGCCACCATGCCATGATGCACACTTTGTTCTTTCTGTACAATGACTAACCCCCTGCTTTTGGTTACTGTTACTATTTCCTTGTAGTGCAGCCAGCAGGTGGGGGGCTACCACCCTGGATGGTGATGTAATCATCAGGTTGGGGGCTGCCTCCCTGAAACATTTATATACTGTACCAAGTTACAATAAACTTCAAGACTTGAGCAGACTTTCCAGCCTTGTCTCCATTCTTTGCGCCTCCTCCCATTCTTTGTCCCACTCTCTCTCTCCCAGACCCTCCGTTGACTGATCCCGTGGGCCGGGGCAGAACTGGACTTCAGTTGAGAATCCCTGTGATAAGTGGCTCTGGGAGAAAGGGTTGGGAGCTTATACAACTTTCTTGGAGGAAAAAAGAGTCACAGAATCAATAGTATTTGCATTCCACACTTCCTGGGCTTTAGAACTGAGAGGGAATAATATGATACCATCAACACATTTTTTCCTTACTCCCCCCCCCCTTATATTTAGCTTTTTTGTTTGTTTGTTTTTGGTTTTGTTGGTTTGTTTGTCTGTTTGTTTTGGTGATTGAAACCCAGGTCTTACATTTGCTAGGCAAACGCTACCATTAAGATAGACAACCATCAATGTCTATCTGACTAAACTGTCCAGGCTTCCTGTCCTCAGACTTGGCAATGTCTGTGTCAGCCTCTGAACATCTGGGGTTACTGAGGGTCATCGCCACATCTGCTTCCTATGCTTTAATTTTGTACTTCGTTTTTCTTTAACGACACGATCCCTTGTTTTGTCTTTGGATTTTTTGAAGGTATGCATGCTCTCACTCTCCTTCATCGTTTTTCTCTCCATCCTTCCTCTTTCTCTTTCTCCTTTCTCCCCCTTTCCCCTCTCCTTTTGCGCATCCATTAATGAAATCTTTCAGAATTAGTATTCAATTATAAATTGTAAAATTGTTATTTTATTGCCACAGGATAAAATGAGAAATGCTTATTCTTTTCTCTTCGTCTCCTACCTTATTTATTGTAGACTAGTTATTTTTGGTAGATGAATTAGCATTGCTTTTATGCTCTTGTTATTTTACTACTCGTCATTATAGCCCCCCTTTCCAAAGATAAGACTATAATTGAGTCTTCTATCTTGTATTATGCTAGGAAAGATTTTTTTTTTTTTGTATTTCTACTTAGCTCTTACTTTTCCTGATAATTTCCTTGACTTTTTTCACTGGCATATGTACAGCTTCCTGCTTTTATTTTGAAATTATTTTAAAACATTTAGTGCTCTACCATATGAGCCCTTATCATTGAAATAAGTGTTATAATTCTTATCATTATCAGCTCTTTTAAAGACTTTTTCTAGACTTGGATTTTTGTTACTTGATGCACTTGTGTGTGCATGTACACATAAGCATGTATATGAGTGTGAATGTGTAAGTGTAGGCAGTATAGACAGAGCCCTGCTCTTTGTTTTTATGTGTGGTATCAGGCACTACAATAGTATTCAATACCCCATCTTGGATGATGACTCAGTATATATTCACCCAGTAATATTGCTGACTAGTATTGTTTGATTTAACACTCCTAAGTTAATATCAAGTTACAAGAACATTAACTTTATTTGGGGAAAAATGATATTTAGCTACAAAAGAGAATTTCAAAATCCCCCCACCTTACTAGTTTTCCTATTATGCACATTTGCTTCTTGTTGGTCAGCACTTCAGCTTTGGTTATGAATCATCCTATATGAATAATTAAATGTCTTATGTTCATTTTCACATTAACTGCTGTGCTGTCAAAGGTTATATAATCTCAACATGTTACTTGGAGTAGACCATGTTCTTTCTCTCATTTAATAGCAGAACAGAGTATTCTTGAGAGCTTAGGTGACTAACCCAAGCTGTACATCAATAGAACAAGGTGTTCCATTTAGAGTTCAGCTGTCCTTACAGTCATGGCTTAGACCTCAGGCTGCATCTTAATGCAGCTTTACATATGCATGATAAAAATTCTTTACCAACCATGATGTGCTGATTATCTAAAGTTTCCATTCTCAACTCATGTATGCCTGACTGCTCCTTTTCTAAATTTCAGCTAAAAGATTTAAGAAAAGTGTTTTTACAGATTGGACAAAATGCATGATAAGATTCTAATAGATACTTGCTAATGAAATCAAACTTCTTTCCTTCATGTTGGGGAGCTGCAGTTGCAATTAGTGCTGTTTGGTTTTGGGGATACTGAATCACTGGCTTGTTTTGACAATTTGCTCCTACACATTGTCTTGTGAATACTTTCTTATTATGTACTTGTGACAAAAGTCATCAAGGGGATCATGAATTTGTCTTTTTAGAATTTTAATAAGTAACTTATAATTCAACACATCATAAATATTTTTAATATCATAAACCAATACTTTTAGTGTTAATTACAACAAATAAAGCCATCCCCAGAGCTGTATTATGGCTAAATGATTAAGGTGTTTGTCCCACAAGCAGGAAGATTGGAATTCTGATCTCTAGAACCCATGTGAAGACCCTGTAATTTCTGCCATAGAAGGTAGGGATGAGATTCCCTGCACAAGCTGCTAGAAGACTAGCCACATTACTAGGTAGATATGGGTTTTCATGGGAGACCCTGACTTAATAAATAAGGGAGATGACTCTTCCAAGAATGATTCCTGACATCAGCCCTAGGTCTCTATATGCCTATAGGTAAACATATATGCACAAGAAATACACGTACATGAAAACTGCAAAAAAAAAAAAAAAAAAAAAAAAAGAATGGCACTCCAGGAAATATTTTAATATTCCCGAAAACCTACATTACTCCCTCATAGTTTGACTATAATTTGTACATATATCTATATCCAAAACTGTAACTGATGACAATCCCTCTCATAGACATCTATCTGGTGCGTCTTTGAAAAATGAGAATGTCAACAAATAAACAGAAAGTTTTTAAGTATCCTATTAGCCCTTAAAACTTAGTGGTAAATTATACTGACTTTTGTAAACTTCAACAAAATACAATAAAATAACAATTCTAGACATAATTAAAAATTAGCCAACAGCTGTATGATACTTGATTATATCTCTATGGGAATAGATAATACAAACTTAGAATTATGTGATTCTTAAAAGAATGGTCTGGATGTTATGCAAAATCATGCTCATTTCTGAATTTTTAGAGTTAGGAAGCAAAATGCAGAACCATAACTAGAAAATACATCCCTTTTCACTTCCATATAGCAGCAGGCAAGGGAAAAGGCAATTTATACAGCCATGGTCATCACATATTGACATCTTGGTCACCTTTCAGTGGATTCTTACGGAGAAGGAAAAATGGGGTGAGAATCAAGAGTAATGCAAACATTAAACAAAACAATAAAAATTTTTTATGTGTCAAAGATGATAGTGTGCCAATGGCCATGACTACAATAAACTGAAATGTCCTCAGAGTAGAATTAATTATATCTCAATATTCCCTTTAGTTAGACTCCTGAATTGAGTCAGAAAACCTCACTCTATTTTTATTCTGCCATCTTTACTATGTGACTGGCCAGCAGGATAAACCCAAACCAGGTCAACTTTTGGATGTGAATTTCCTCCCTGAAAGAATTGGTTTATGATAGCATGCTCCACAGGCCTCCAAGCTTCAATAAAATATATTAATTTGCTTACATGCCCAGAAAAATGTCATATACAGATATGGTTACCTAGAGCGATATAGTTGATTATTACTAAAAATTATATTGTTACATAGTTCTTTCTGTCTCTGTTCAGGATTAGGCTTAGTACCTCCCTGTTCTGTATGTTTCAGGACTACTGCCTATTCCTTGGCAATCTTGTGGAAGTCACTAAACACACATGCTGAGTGCCTATACCCAAACGTTAGGCACTTGCGGCCCTAAGCACTGGGATGAAGCAGAGTCTGGTTTGCAACTTTAAGAATTTGAAAGACCCCCGGGGGTGCAGGACCCCCAGAACGGATCTTCCCTCAGGAAGAGACCCCAGGACCCAAAGACCAAGCCGAGTCCACAGTTCAGATGCAATCAGCACAAGGTTTATTGAGGAAGCACAGGATCCTGTGGGCCCAGTCATTCGAGAAGACGTGAGCACTCAGGCCTTTGTTTAGGGCCTTTTTATAGTGTTTGGGAAGCAGAAGCATGTGTACAAAAGCAGATGCATGGTTACAGGGTTCTGATTGGTTAGTTCAATGGGACCACCTCTGAGGGGCAGTCAGAGTCCAGGTGGCTGTTGTTGGTTTTGGCCCAGGGCCGGGGCCAAACCACAAGCCAAGACCACCGGTTATTTTTCCCAAAATATTTTGTCTTGTAAGTTGTTTTCTTGGATTTGCTGGCCTCGGTCGAGGTCACCCTGTATGTTGGTTATCTCAAGGCCTTAGCTTGTTTTTCTTGGTCATGGGCTGGGGCCCACCCAAAACTATTTTTGCTGCCATCCTGCATTTTTATTCTATCACTTAAGTCTTGCAAAATGGCGTTACTGCTGTTTTAGCATTAAGGCTTTTACTAGCTTGAACCGGCCATATACTGTCAGTGTGCCCTTGTGTGAGGAATTTTGCCATCCAGCCCCAGACCATAAGTGAATTTGGTATTGATTATTTATGAGGAGGGGAGGGAAAAGACAGAGGGTCTTACCAGAGGGCCCAACATTCCCCCATTTTCTTTTTGCCCGAGTAAAATCATTTACTCTATGAGGAGTTATTGTTAATATCTCGTTGTCTTGTAGCATGATACTGTTGAGTTAATATTAGGGCATGGATGACCGACAACCTATCTTTTACAAATTGGGTCAACCGGTTAATGATACAAGGCCCAAAAGTCAGAATCAAAAGCAGGATAATGAGGGGCCCCATAAGGGAAGATACAAGAGTGGTGAACCATGGGGATCGATTCCAAATTCCCTCATACCATGATTGTTGGGATTCAAAGTCTCTTTTGCGTTTCTCTAACCTTTCTTTTAGTTTGTCCAGGGTTTCTGTTACTAATCCGGTTTGGTCAGCGTAAAAGCAACATTCTTCTTTAAGAGCGGCACACAGACCACCTTCTTTAAGAAACAGTAAATCTAGGCCTCTTCTATTTTGTAGTACCACTTCTGACAAGGAAGATAAGGACTCTTTGAGGGCTCTCATTGACTGTTCTAATGCCTTAAGGTCTTCGTTCATAGCTTGGTGTAAACCTATATACTGGTCAGTACGGACCAGGGCAGTTGCCCCCGTACCAACTCCCGCGGCTATTCCCCCTATCCCCAATATCATGGCTAGAGTGGTTAAAGTCACTGGTTCCCGCCTAAATCTATGGGGCTTGTCTTTATAATATTCAAGCACTGTCTCGTCAGGGTGGTAAGAGATTCGGGGCCAGAGTTGTATCAGAACACAGTAGTCTCTAGCCTGATTCAGGACTTGAGCCGAAACACAGGGAGTGAGACCAGTGCTACAGGCCCAAAAGCTCCCATTGGTTGGGGTGAGATAGTATGAGCCCGGTGGGATTTTGATTGTAGTATTACAGAAGGGGAGTGAGGCAGGGGGCTGCCCTATGCATAGGCCTGCGCCGGATACTTGTGATAATGTGAGAGCATGATCTTTTTCTTGACAATATGGGGGAGGGGAGGTGTGGTTAGTAAAGTTGCCTAGAAAAGCTATTCCTTCATAGTAAGGGGGGCTAGGGTTCAGGCATAACCAACAATTTTGAGTCATTTCCGGTTTCGTGGCGTTAAGGGCTTGGTAGGCTCCCTTAACTAGGTTTAAGAGTCTGTCCCCAGTACCTGGTAGGGGACGTGTAGGGGAAGAGGTCAGGGTTGGAGTAGGTGTGGAGGTGTGGTTTTCTTGTCTTATAATGATCACCTTTTTGATAGAGGGTTTTCTTTGTTCAGGGAGGACAAGATTGGGGCCTATAGGTCGAGAGATCGGCTCCTTTAGGAGGAGGCGGAGCTTAAAAGTAAGACCGGGGTCAGCCCCCTCTAGATAAAATCTAAGCCCCCATTGGCGCCCTCTGATCCAGTCTCGGTTATTCTTTCCTGCTTGAGTAAATGAGATGTTGAGTGGATTACAAGTAAAGCTCAGGCAAGGTCCAGCTCCGTACCATCTACAGGCCTGTGGGGCCATCCAAGCTGCTGGTCCCGTTGTTCCTATAGTTTTACTGTTAAGGAGACCCTTCCAGTCTTGATGCCTGAATCTCCTTCCTACCCTGATAAGGTCCCAGGATGAGGAAGGGCCCCAATAGGTGGTTCCTCCTGTTTCACATCCCCAGGCAGAGCAATAGTAACTCTCAAGACCGCCACATTTCCGAGCTAGTTCTCGAGTTCTACCATCTCTAGGGCATACATAGAAAGGGGCTCTTGCCAGGTTGTCCCTTGCGACTGGGTGACTGCACCCAACAGCCGCTTGAGCACAACCACAACCTGCGGAGCTTGTGCATACCTGAGAGGGGTCGAGCCCCCATGTGTTTCTTGGGTCCACAGCAGGAATGTCCCATTGCTCGAGACCAGCCATCAGTTGGCATAGATCGGGGGTTAGAACTGGCCACCAAGTCCAAGCGGGGTATTTGTCAGAGGAGGTTTCCCAAACTATATCCCCTGTTCCAGAAATCACCTGCCAGGTCTGACCAATTGGCTGATGTGGGGACCCTTCAGATCTTAATATACCCATAGCAATAGTAATCCATATTAGAGCCGCGTGAGTCTTAGCTTTAGCGGATTTTGGGTGCGTTGAACTTTCCATCCTTTCTGGAGATCGGGTTCCTCTGCTGAGCCGTCTGGTCCTGGATAGGCTGGTTTCACGTGGGAGGCGTGGATCCAGGCTGCGATACCGTCGACCTTTAGCGCCGTCGGGGTGGTCAGAAGGACGGTGTAGGGTCCCTTCCACCGGGGCTCAAGAGTCTTGACCTGATGCCTACGGACCCAGACGGAGTCGCCGATCTGGAACTGGTGTGGCACAGTTGGGTTTTTCAGTTGCTCTTGGTAAGCCGCAGCCAGTGGTCTCCAGACTTCCTTCTGGACAATCTGGATTGCCTGGAGGTGAGCTTGTAGGGTAGCACGGTCAGCAAAAGAAGAAATATCAGGATCAAGGAAATTCACAATGGGGGGTGGTGCCCCATATAATATTTCAAAAGGAGTCATACCCAGGGGCCCAGGGGTGTTCCTGGCCCTATACAGGGCCAGGGGCAGGAGGAGGACCCAGTCCCTAGAGCCAGTTGCAAGCGTTAATTTGGTTAAAGTCTCCTTGATTGTTCTATTCATTCGTTCTACCTGTCCTGAACTCTGGGGTCTATATGCACAATGTAATTTCCAATCAATCCCCAACAACTTGGCCACTTTCTGACTTACCTGGGAGACGAAGGCTGGACCATTATCAGTACCCAACACTTGGGGCATCCCATACCTAGGGAAGATCTCTTCAAGTAACTTCTTGGTAACCACACTGGAGGTCTCGTGCTTGGTGGGGAAGGCTTCTACCCATCCTGAAAAGGTATCTACAAAGACTAGCAAATACTTGTAACCATAAAGTCCAGGTTTTACTTCTGTAAAGTCAATTTCCCAGTGTACACCAGGGCGATGTCCACGGGCGCGTACTCCAGGGACAGTATAAGTCTTTCTTGCGTTAACCTGTGCACAGGCTGGGCATTTTTCAGTTATTTGCTGCAACATTTTATCTTGGTTTAATAATATGCAAAACTGATTTTCAGAATCTAGAAGAGTTTTCATTTTCTTTTTGCTCAAATGAGTCAGAGAATGTAAGAACTGAATTATATAGCGAGTATATGAGGTGGGCATAACGACCTTTTTGTCCATGATCCATGCCCCTTCCTTCGAGTCCCATGCAGCCCCCATTTTCTTTAGTAGCTCCTGATCCTCAGAACTGTACTTTATAGGTTCTTTTTCTCGTGGGGGCCGTGCATCTGCCTCTAAGGTGAGGACGGGTCCATTCTCTCCCTCTCTTAGGGCTGCCTTTCTGGCAGCCCAATCTGCTAGCTGGTTTCCTCTTGCCACTGGGCTATTGTCTTTTTGGTGACCTGGGCAATGCATAATGCTCAGCCTCCGGGGTAGGAATAAAGCTTTTAGCAAAGCCAATATTTCAGTTTTATTTTTAATTTCTTTTCCCTCAGAGGTGAGGAGCCCCCTCCTTCGGTAGATTTCACCATGCACGTGGGCTGTAGCAAAGGCATAACGGCTGTCAGTGTAAACATTCAGTTTCTTACCTTCTGCCATCCGCAGAGCCTGGGTTAAGGCGATGAGCTCTGCTCGCTGGGCTGATGTCCCAGGGGACAGCGCCTCTGACCAGATCACCTCTGTCTCACTAGTCACTGCAGCTCCTGCTCGTCGTTCTCCATTGTGCAAAAAACTACTGCCATCTGTGTACCAGGTGTAGTCCGCATTCATGAGGGGCTGGTCCGTTAGATCTTTCCGGGTGCCATGAACTTCAGCCAGAATCTGGAGGCAGTCATGTGTTTCTACTGCCCCGGGTAGGGGAAGTAGGGTAGCAGGGTTGAGGGCCACCACAGGCCCAAACTGTACACGATCAGTGTCCAGGAGCATTGCCTGATAGTGGGTCATGCGTGCATTGGAGAGCCATCTATCTGGGGGTTGTTTGACCAGAGCTTCGACCGCATGGGGGGCTAGAATGGTCAGAGGTTGACCCAAAGTTAACTTGCCTGCATCTTTAACCAGGATGGCGATGGCTGCCACTATTCGCAGGCAGGGTGGCCAGCCAGCAGCCACTGGGTCCAATTTCTTTGACAAATAGGCCACCGGCCTTCTCCAAGGCCCCAATCTCTGGGTTAGCACTCCCTTGGCATATCCCTGTTTTTCATCTATAAACAGTTCAAAGGTCTTAGTCACATCTGGAAGTCCCAGGGCAGGAGATTCTAATAGGGCCTTTTTGATATTACAAAAAGCCTGTTGTTGTTCTTCGCCCCAGTAGAACTGAGTCCCTTGCTTAGTGAGGGGGTATAAAGGGGCCGCCATCTCTGCAAACCCAGGGATCCATAGGCGGCAGAATCCAGCAGTTCCTAGAAATTCCCTTAGTTGGCGTGGAGTGGAGGGTGCGGGTATGTTGAGGATAGCCTGCTTTCGTGCCTCAGTGAGCCATCTTTGCCCCTCTTTTAGTTGGTATCCCAAATAGGTAACTTGCTTTTGACATATCTGGGCCTTCTTAGCTGAGGCCCGGTACCCTAGCCGCCCCAGGGTCTGCAGGAGAGCCTTGGTACCATTTAAACAGTCCTCCTTTGTATTAGCAGCCAGGAGGAGATCATCAACATATTGAAGAAGTACCAGGGTGGGATGCTGTACTCGAAAGTCAGCTAAATCTCTGTGCAGTGCCTCATCAAACAAAGTGGGACTGTTTTTGAAGCCCTGGGGAAGTCGAGTCCAAGTTAACTGTCCTGAGAGCCCAAGATCTGAGTCCTTCCATTCAAAAGCAAAGAGTGGTTGGCTCTCTGGGTGTAACCTTAGGCAGAAAAAGGCATCCTTTAAATCTAGCACCGTGTACCATTCATGGGAGGGTGGCAGAGTGCTTAGCAAGTTATATGGGTTGGGCACAGTGGGGTGTATGTCTTCAACTCTTTTGTTAACTTCTCTTAGGTCTTGTACTGGCCTGTAGTCTCCTGTTCCTGGTTTCTTTACAGGCAGGAGAGGTGTATTCCAGGGAGACTGGCAGGGGGTTAGGATCCCTTGATCAAGAAGTCTTTTAATATGGGGTCTTATGCCTTGATAAGCTTCATGAGACATGGGGTATTGCTTTATTGACACAGGGGTAGCAGTTGCCTTAAGTTTAATCAGGAGGGGAGGTTGCCGATGAGCCATTCCCATGCCCCCAGTCTCTGCCCAAGCCATAGGGAATTCATCTAACCATGCTTTTGTCTGAGCCTCCTGGGGTTCCTTGGATTCAGGCTCATACAGTCTGTATTCTTCTTCTAAGTGGAGAGTTAGGACCTGTAAGGGCCCTCCATTGGGGCCTGTGATTGTTGCCCCTTTCGAGTCAAAATGAATTTGGGCCTTCAATTTGGTTAAGAGATCTCTTCCCAGTAACGGGTAAGGGCAATCAGGTACATGTAAAAACGAATGAGTCACCTTACCGGTAGCCAGCTGGACCCTGCGTTCTGTGGTCCACTGATAGTTCTTTCCTCCGGTTGCTCCTTGTACCCAGGCGGATCGATTGCTGAGTGGTCCTAGAGTCTGGGTTAGGACTGAATGCTGGGCCCCGGTGTCTACTAGAAAGGTGACCGGGTGCCCCCCGACGTTTAAGGTTACCCTGGGCTCAGGGGGGGGCTCCTGGCCCTGACGCCCCTAGTCTTCCAAGTTAAGGAGAGGGACAGGAAAGGGTCCGGGCCTCTGTGGTCCTCGGAGCTTCTTTGGGCACTCTCGGGCCCAGTGTCCCTTCTCCTTGCAGTAAGCACATTGATCTTTGTCCAGTCTGGCCCCTTTCTGCTCCCGTTCTCTCAATCTGACTCCCTCTCTATTCTGTCCCTGAGTCACTACAGTGGCCAATACCTTGGTTAATTCTCTACTCCGCTTTTTGTCTCTCTCATCCTGCGCCTCTTTCATTCTTATCCACATTCTTTCTTCCTTCTCCTCTGGAGTCTCTCTTTTATTAAACACTTTCTCTGCTTCCTTTAACAAATCTGAGAGCGTATACCCCTGCAGCCCTTCCAACCTTTGTAACTTGCTTCGAATATCCGGGCTAGACTGCCAGATGAAGGACATTGATACACTAGTCAGTTGTCCTTCATCATCAGGATCATAAGGGGTATACATTCTATAAGCCTCTTTCAGTCTTTCTAAGAAGGCAGAAGGTGTTTCTTCCTTCCCCTGTATCACTTGCTTAACCTGAGCCAAATTAGTGGGCCGTTTCGAGGCTGTCCGGAGACCCGCTATGAGCAACTGGCGGTAAAGACGTAGGTGCTCCCTACCTGCAGGTGTAGCAAAGTCCCAATTGGGGCGGGTCAGGGGAAAAGCTGCATCAATCTCATTAGGCAGCAGAGTTGGCCGTCCATCGTCACCCGGTACATTTTTCCGGGCCTCTAGGAGAACTCTCTGCTTTTCTTCCGAGGTCAGCAGGGTTTGTAATAGCTGCTGGCAATCATCCCAAGTGGGCTGGTGAGTGACTAGAATAGATTCAATCAAGTTAGTCAGAGCAATGGGGTCTTTAGAGAAAGGGGGGTTATGCTGCTTCCAGTTATAGAGGTCACTGGCGGTGAACGGCCAGTACTGAAGTCTGCCGTTAGGGCCCTCCCTCAAGGGAAAAGCTTGGGAGGCAGTTTGGCTTGGTGGTTGTTCACGCCGGTCTCTGAGTCGCGCCGCTATGGGCGATACAGGAGAATCAGGAGACTCAGGAGAACTCGGCTCTCGCTCCTCCGGGTACGGGGGAGGGGGTGGAGGAGGAAGAGGCTCTTCCATCAATAGGTCGGTGAGTGGTGACTCTGTATCCGGGGGTAGAACAGGGACAGGCTTGGGTTTGGGGGGCCTGTCCTGGTGTGGGGTAAGAGCAGGGTAGAGGGAAGAGGAGGTAGGAGCAGAATGGGGATGGGGAAGTTGCTCTGGGGGAAGTGGGGCAGAGGGACTGGAGGTGATAGAGGAGAAGGAGGGTTTAGGAGGGGAAACGAAGGGTTGGACCCAAGGTGGGGGGTCCAGGACCAGAGCCTTCCAGGTGGCAATATACGGCACCTGGTCAGGGTGTCCGTGAGGTCCAGGGTCTACGACTTTCGCCTCCACCTGAGAAATAATGTCAAGGTTAAAGGTGCCATTACGAGGCCATCCAACATTGAAAGTGGGCCATTCAGAGGAACAGAAAGTAATCCATCTTTTCTTCTTGACTTCTACTGACTGGTTGTTTGCCCAGTCCTGGACATCACTCCAATGGCTTAGAGTTAAACTCAAAGGGGTGGTTACTGTTTGTCCCATGATTTCTAGAACAAGTGAGGTTAGTAACACAGAGACAAAAACAAGACTTAAACACAGAACAGTCAATCGCGCTGCGCGGCTTCGGCGTAGAACCGAAAGTAAAAATTCAACAGGAGATTTTGGGGGTCCGGATTCCCCCTCTCCAACCAAGACCACGTATCCCTCTGATACGGGTTGAGCTCCAAAGGGACCTCCCCAAAAGCGAGCTCCAGACGCCCCGCTGCACCGGAGCCCAGATGTCCCGAAGGACCCAGATGTCCCGAAGGACCCAGATGTCCCGCCCGGCGGGACTACAGACACCTCTGGAACGTCTTCCAGGGTTGCGAGGGAGAAGTCCGAGCTCGTCAGCTCCTTCTAGCCCGTCGCCAGATACAGATGGATCCGATCGAACCCCAAACCAGACGCATGCGCAAGTACACAGAAAGCAGGTTCAGATACAGCCACAGACAAGTTCAGACACAGCCACAGACAACAGACAAAATGCTGGCCAGCTTACCTCCTGACAGTGGGTCGGTGGTCCCTGGGTGGGGGTCTCGAATCCCGGACGAGCCCCCAAATGAAAGACCCCCGGGGGTGCAGGACCCCCAGAACGGATCTTCCCTCAGGAAGAGACCCCAGGACCCAAAGACCAAGCCGAGTCCACAGTTCAGATGCAATCAGCACAAGGTTTATTGAGGAAGCACAGGATCCTGTGGGCCCAGTCATTCGAGAAGACGTGAGCACTCAGGCCTTTGTTTAGGGCCTTTTTATAGTGTTTGGGAAGCAGAAGCATGTGTACAAAAGCAGATGCATGGTTACAGGGTTCTGATTGGTTAGTTCAATGGGACCACCTCTGAGGGGCAGTCAGAGTCCAGGTGGCTGTTGTTGGTTTTGGCCCAGGGCCGGGGCCAAACCACAAGCCAAGACCACCGGTTATTTTTCCCAAAATATTTTGTCTTGTAAGTTGTTTTCTTGGATTTGCTGGCCTCGGTCGAGGTCACCCTGTATGTTGGTTATCTCAAGGCCTTAGCTTGTTTTTCTTGGTCATGGGCTGGGGCCCACCCAAAACTATTTTTGCTGCCATCCTGCATTTTTATTCTATCACTTAAGTCTTGCAAAATGGCGTTACTGCTGTTTTAGCATTAAGGCTTTTACTAGCTTGAACCGGCCATATACTGTCAGTGTGCCCTTGTGTGAGGAATTTTGCCATCCAGCCCCAGACCATAAGTGAATTTGGTATTGATTATTTATGAGGAGGGGAGGGAAAAGACAGAGGGTCTTACCAGAGGGCCCAACATTCCCCCATTTTCTTTTTGCCCGAGTAAAATCATTTACTCTATGAGGAGTTATTGTTAATATCTCGTTGTCTTGTAGCATGATACTGTTGAGTTAATATTAGGGCATGGATGACCGACAACCTATCTTTTACAAATTGGGTCAACCGGTTAATGATACAAGGCCCAAAAGTCAGAATCAAAAGCAGGATAATGAGGGGCCCCATAAGGGAAGATACAAGAGTGGTGAACCATGGGGATCGATTCCAAATTCCCTCATACCATGATTGTTGGGATTCAAAGTCTCTTTTGCGTTTCTCTAACCTTTCTTTTAGTTTGTCCAGGGTTTCTGTTACTAATCCGGTTTGGTCAGCGTAAAAGCAACATTCTTCTTTAAGAGCGGCACACAGACCACCTTCTTTAAGAAACAGTAAATCTAGGCCTCTTCTATTTTGTAGTACCACTTCTGACAAGGAAGATAAGGACTCTTTGAGGGCTCTCATTGACTGTTCTAATGCCTTAAGGTCTTCGTTCATAGCTTGGTGTAAACCTATATACTGGTCAGTACGGACCAGGGCAGTTGCCCCCGTACCAACTCCCGCGGCTATTCCCCCTATCCCCAATATCATGGCTAGAGTGGTTAAAGTCACTGGTTCCCGCCTAAATCTATGGGGCTTGTCTTTATAATATTCAAGCACTGTCTCGTCAGGGTGGTAAGAGATTCGGGGCCAGAGTTGTATCAGAACACAGTAGTCTCTAGCCTGATTCAGGACTTGAGCCGAAACACAGGGAGTGAGACCAGTGCTACAGGCCCAAAAGCTCCCATTGGTTGGGGTGAGATAGTATGAGCCCGGTGGGATTTTGATTGTAGTATTACAGAAGGGGAGTGAGGCAGGGGGCTGCCCTATGCATAGGCCTGCGCCGGATACTTGTGATAATGTGAGAGCATGATCTTTTTCTTGACAATATGGGGGAGGGGAGGTGTGGTTAGTAAAGTTGCCTAGAAAAGCTATTCCTTCATAGTAAGGGGGGCTAGGGTTCAGGCATAACCAACAATTTTGAGTCATTTCCGGTTTCGTGGCGTTAAGGGCTTGGTAGGCTCCCTTAACTAGGTTTAAGAGTCTGTCCCCAGTACCTGGTAGGGGACGTGTAGGGGAAGAGGTCAGGGTTGGAGTAGGTGTGGAGGTGTGGTTTTCTTGTCTTATAATGATCACCTTTTTGATAGAGGGTTTTCTTTGTTCAGGGAGGACAAGATTGGGGCCTATAGGTCGAGAGATCGGCTCCTTTAGGAGGAGGCGGAGCTTAAAAGTAAGACCGGGGTCAGCCCCCTCTAGATAAAATCTAAGCCCCCATTGGCGCCCTCTGATCCAGTCTCGGTTATTCTTTCCTGCTTGAGTAAATGAGATGTTGAGTGGATTACAAGTAAAGCTCAGGCAAGGTCCAGCTCCGTACCATCTACAGGCCTGTGGGGCCATCCAAGCTGCTGGTCCCGTTGTTCCTATAGTTTTACTGTTAAGGAGACCCTTCCAGTCTTGATGCCTGAATCTCCTTCCTACCCTGATAAGGTCCCAGGATGAGGAAGGGCCCCAATAGGTGGTTCCTCCTGTTTCACATCCCCAGGCAGAGCAATAGTAACTCTCAAGACCGCCACATTTCCGAGCTAGTTCTCGAGTTCTACCATCTCTAGGGCATACATAGAAAGGGGCTCTTGCCAGGTTGTCCCTTGCGACTGGGTGACTGCACCCAACAGCCGCTTGAGCACAACCACAACCTGCGGAGCTTGTGCATACCTGAGAGGGGTCGAGCCCCCATGTGTTTCTTGGGTCCACAGCAGGAATGTCCCATTGCTCGAGACCAGCCATCAGTTGGCATAGATCGGGGGTTAGAACTGGCCACCAAGTCCAAGCGGGGTATTTGTCAGAGGAGGTTTCCCAAACTATATCCCCTGTTCCAGAAATCACCTGCCAGGTCTGACCAATTGGCTGATGTGGGGACCCTTCAGATCTTAATATACCCATAGCAATAGTAATCCATATTAGAGCCGCGTGAGTCTTAGCTTTAGCGGATTTTGGGTGCGTTGAACTTTCCATCCTTTCTGGAGATCGGGTTCCTCTGCTGAGCCGTCTGGTCCTGGATAGGCTGGTTTCACGTGGGAGGCGTGGATCCAGGCTGCGATACCGTCGACCTTTAGCGCCGTCGGGGTGGTCAGAAGGACGGTGTAGGGTCCCTTCCACCGGGGCTCAAGAGTCTTGACCTGATGCCTACGGACCCAGACGGAGTCGCCGATCTGGAACTGGTGTGGCACAGTTGGGTTTTTCAGTTGCTCTTGGTAAGCCGCAGCCAGTGGTCTCCAGACTTCCTTCTGGACAATCTGGATTGCCTGGAGGTGAGCTTGTAGGGTAGCACGGTCAGCAAAAGAAGAAATATCAGGATCAAGGAAATTCACAATGGGGGGTGGTGCCCCATATAATATTTCAAAAGGAGTCATACCCAGGGGCCCAGGGGTGTTCCTGGCCCTATACAGGGCCAGGGGCAGGAGGAGGACCCAGTCCCTAGAGCCAGTTGCAAGCGTTAATTTGGTTAAAGTCTCCTTGATTGTTCTATTCATTCGTTCTACCTGTCCTGAACTCTGGGGTCTATATGCACAATGTAATTTCCAATCAATCCCCAACAACTTGGCCACTTTCTGACTTACCTGGGAGACGAAGGCTGGACCATTATCAGTACCCAACACTTGGGGCATCCCATACCTAGGGAAGATCTCTTCAAGTAACTTCTTGGTAACCACACTGGAGGTCTCGTGCTTGGTGGGGAAGGCTTCTACCCATCCTGAAAAGGTATCTACAAAGACTAGCAAATACTTGTAACCATAAAGTCCAGGTTTTACTTCTGTAAAGTCAATTTCCCAGTGTACACCAGGGCGATGTCCACGGGCGCGTACTCCAGGGACAGTATAAGTCTTTCTTGCGTTAACCTGTGCACAGGCTGGGCATTTTTCAGTTATTTGCTGCAACATTTTATCTTGGTTTAATAATATGCAAAACTGATTTTCAGAATCTAGAAGAGTTTTCATTTTCTTTTTGCTCAAATGAGTCAGAGAATGTAAGAACTGAATTATATAGCGAGTATATGAGGTGGGCATAACGACCTTTTTGTCCATGATCCATGCCCCTTCCTTCGAGTCCCATGCAGCCCCCATTTTCTTTAGTAGCTCCTGATCCTCAGAACTGTACTTTATAGGTTCTTTTTCTCGTGGGGGCCGTGCATCTGCCTCTAAGGTGAGGACGGGTCCATTCTCTCCCTCTCTTAGGGCTGCCTTTCTGGCAGCCCAATCTGCTAGCTGGTTTCCTCTTGCCACTGGGCTATTGTCTTTTTGGTGACCTGGGCAATGCATAATGCTCAGCCTCCGGGGTAGGAATAAAGCTTTTAGCAAAGCCAATATTTCAGTTTTATTTTTAATTTCTTTTCCCTCAGAGGTGAGGAGCCCCCTCCTTCGGTAGATTTCACCATGCACGTGGGCTGTAGCAAAGGCATAACGGCTGTCAGTGTAAACATTCAGTTTCTTACCTTCTGCCATCCGCAGAGCCTGGGTTAAGGCGATGAGCTCTGCTCGCTGGGCTGATGTCCCAGGGGACAGCGCCTCTGACCAGATCACCTCTGTCTCACTAGTCACTGCAGCTCCTGCTCGTCGTTCTCCATTGTGCAAAAAACTACTGCCATCTGTGTACCAGGTGTAGTCCGCATTCATGAGGGGCTGGTCCGTTAGATCTTTCCGGGTGCCATGAACTTCAGCCAGAATCTGGAGGCAGTCATGTGTTTCTACTGCCCCGGGTAGGGGAAGTAGGGTAGCAGGGTTGAGGGCCACCACAGGCCCAAACTGTACACGATCAGTGTCCAGGAGCATTGCCTGATAGTGGGTCATGCGTGCATTGGAGAGCCATCTATCTGGGGGTTGTTTGACCAGAGCTTCGACCGCATGGGGGGCTAGAATGGTCAGAGGTTGACCCAAAGTTAACTTGCCTGCATCTTTAACCAGGATGGCGATGGCTGCCACTATTCGCAGGCAGGGTGGCCAGCCAGCAGCCACTGGGTCCAATTTCTTTGACAAATAGGCCACCGGCCTTCTCCAAGGCCCCAATCTCTGGGTTAGCACTCCCTTGGCATATCCCTGTTTTTCATCTATAAACAGTTCAAAGGTCTTAGTCACATCTGGAAGTCCCAGGGCAGGAGATTCTAATAGGGCCTTTTTGATATTACAAAAAGCCTGTTGTTGTTCTTCGCCCCAGTAGAACTGAGTCCCTTGCTTAGTGAGGGGGTATAAAGGGGCCGCCATCTCTGCAAACCCAGGGATCCATAGGCGGCAGAATCCAGCAGTTCCTAGAAATTCCCTTAGTTGGCGTGGAGTGGAGGGTGCGGGTATGTTGAGGATAGCCTGCTTTCGTGCCTCAGTGAGCCATCTTTGCCCCTCTTTTAGTTGGTATCCCAAATAGGTAACTTGCTTTTGACATATCTGGGCCTTCTTAGCTGAGGCCCGGTACCCTAGCCGCCCCAGGGTCTGCAGGAGAGCCTTGGTACCATTTAAACAGTCCTCCTTTGTATTAGCAGCCAGGAGGAGATCATCAACATATTGAAGAAGTACCAGGGTGGGATGCTGTACTCGAAAGTCAGCTAAATCTCTGTGCAGTGCCTCATCAAACAAAGTGGGACTGTTTTTGAAGCCCTGGGGAAGTCGAGTCCAAGTTAACTGTCCTGAGAGCCCAAGATCTGAGTCCTTCCATTCAAAAGCAAAGAGTGGTTGGCTCTCTGGGTGTAACCTTAGGCAGAAAAAGGCATCCTTTAAATCTAGCACCGTGTACCATTCATGGGAGGGTGGCAGAGTGCTTAGCAAGTTATATGGGTTGGGCACAGTGGGGTGTATGTCTTCAACTCTTTTGTTAACTTCTCTTAGGTCTTGTACTGGCCTGTAGTCTCCTGTTCCTGGTTTCTTTACAGGCAGGAGAGGTGTATTCCAGGGAGACTGGCAGGGGGTTAGGATCCCTTGATCAAGAAGTCTTTTAATATGGGGTCTTATGCCTTGATAAGCTTCATGAGACATGGGGTATTGCTTTATTGACACAGGGGTAGCAGTTGCCTTAAGTTTAATCAGGAGGGGAGGTTGCCGATGAGCCATTCCCATGCCCCCAGTCTCTGCCCAAGCCATAGGGAATTCATCTAACCATGCTTTTGTCTGAGCCTCCTGGGGTTCCTTGGATTCAGGCTCATACAGTCTGTATTCTTCTTCTAAGTGGAGAGTTAGGACCTGTAAGGGCCCTCCATTGGGGCCTGTGATTGTTGCCCCTTTCGAGTCAAAATGAATTTGGGCCTTCAATTTGGTTAAGAGATCTCTTCCCAGTAACGGGTAAGGGCAATCAGGTACATGTAAAAACGAATGAGTCACCTTACCGGTAGCCAGCTGGACCCTGCGTTCTGTGGTCCACTGATAGTTCTTTCCTCCGGTTGCTCCTTGTACCCAGGCGGATCGATTGCTGAGTGGTCCTAGAGTCTGGGTTAGGACTGAATGCTGGGCCCCGGTGTCTACTAGAAAGGTGACCGGGTGCCCCCCGACGTTTAAGGTTACCCTGGGCTCAGGGGGGGGCTCCTGGCCCTGACGCCCCTAGTCTTCCAAGTTAAGGAGAGGGACAGGAAAGGGTCCGGGCCTCTGTGGTCCTCGGAGCTTCTTTGGGCACTCTCGGGCCCAGTGTCCCTTCTCCTTGCAGTAAGCACATTGATCTTTGTCCAGTCTGGCCCCTTTCTGCTCCCGTTCTCTCAATCTGACTCCCTCTCTATTCTGTCCCTGAGTCACTACAGTGGCCAATACCTTGGTTAATTCTCTACTCCGCTTTTTGTCTCTCTCATCCTGCGCCTCTTTCATTCTTATCCACATTCTTTCTTCCTTCTCCTCTGGAGTCTCTCTTTTATTAAACACTTTCTCTGCTTCCTTTAACAAATCTGAGAGCGTATACCCCTGCAGCCCTTCCAACCTTTGTAACTTGCTTCGAATATCCGGGCTAGACTGCCAGATGAAGGACATTGATACACTAGTCAGTTGTCCTTCATCATCAGGATCATAAGGGGTATACATTCTATAAGCCTCTTTCAGTCTTTCTAAGAAGGCAGAAGGTGTTTCTTCCTTCCCCTGTATCACTTGCTTAACCTGAGCCAAATTAGTGGGCCGTTTCGAGGCTGTCCGGAGACCCGCTATGAGCAACTGGCGGTAAAGACGTAGGTGCTCCCTACCTGCAGGTGTAGCAAAGTCCCAATTGGGGCGGGTCAGGGGAAAAGCTGCATCAATCTCATTAGGCAGCAGAGTTGGCCGTCCATCGTCACCCGGTACATTTTTCCGGGCCTCTAGGAGAACTCTCTGCTTTTCTTCCGAGGTCAGCAGGGTTTGTAATAGCTGCTGGCAATCATCCCAAGTGGGCTGGTGAGTGACTAGAATAGATTCAATCAAGTTAGTCAGAGCAATGGGGTCTTTAGAGAAAGGGGGGTTATGCTGCTTCCAGTTATAGAGGTCACTGGCGGTGAACGGCCAGTACTGAAGTCTGCCGTTAGGGCCCTCCCTCAAGGGAAAAGCTTGGGAGGCAGTTTGGCTTGGTGGTTGTTCACGCCGGTCTCTGAGTCGCGCCGCTATGGGCGATACAGGAGAATCAGGAGACTCAGGAGAACTCGGCTCTCGCTCCTCCGGGTACGGGGGAGGGGGTGGAGGAGGAAGAGGCTCTTCCATCAATAGGTCGGTGAGTGGTGACTCTGTATCCGGGGGTAGAACAGGGACAGGCTTGGGTTTGGGGGGCCTGTCCTGGTGTGGGGTAAGAGCAGGGTAGAGGGAAGAGGAGGTAGGAGCAGAATGGGGATGGGGAAGTTGCTCTGGGGGAAGTGGGGCAGAGGGACTGGAGGTGATAGAGGAGAAGGAGGGTTTAGGAGGGGAAACGAAGGGTTGGACCCAAGGTGGGGGGTCCAGGACCAGAGCCTTCCAGGTGGCAATATACGGCACCTGGTCAGGGTGTCCGTGAGGTCCAGGGTCTACGACTTTCGCCTCCACCTGAGAAATAATGTCAAGGTTAAAGGTGCCATTACGAGGCCATCCAACATTGAAAGTGGGCCATTCAGAGGAACAGAAAGTAATCCATCTTTTCTTCTTGACTTCTACTGACTGGTTGTTTGCCCAGTCCTGGACATCACTCCAATGGCTTAGAGTTAAACTCAAAGGGGTGGTTACTGTTTGTCCCATGATTTCTAGAACAAGTGAGGTTAGTAACACAGAGACAAAAACAAGACTTAAACACAGAACAGTCAATCGCGCTGCGCGGCTTCGGCGTAGAACCGAAAGTAAAAATTCAACAGGAGATTTTGGGGGTCCGGATTCCCCCTCTCCAACCAAGACCACGTATCCCTCTGATACGGGTTGAGCTCCAAAGGGACCTCCCCAAAAGCGAGCTCCAGACGCCCCGCTGCACCGGAGCCCAGATGTCCCGAAGGACCCAGATGTCCCGAAGGACCCAGATGTCCCGCCCGGCGGGACTACAGACACCTCTGGAACGTCTTCCAGGGTTGCGAGGGAGAAGTCCGAGCTCGTCAGCTCCTTCTAGCCCGTCGCCAGATACAGATGGATCCGATCGAACCCCAAACCAGACGCATGCGCAAGTACACAGAAAGCAGGTTCAGATACAGCCACAGACAAGTTCAGACACAGCCACAGACAACAGACAAAATGCTGGCCAGCTTACCTCCTGACAGTGGGTCGGTGGTCCCTGGGTGGGGGTCTCGAATCCCGGACGAGCCCCCAAATGAAAGACCCCCGGGGGTGCAGGACCCCCAGAACGGATCTTCCCTCAGGAAGAGACCCCAGGACCCAAAGACCAAGCCAAGTCCACAGTTCAGATGCAATCAGCACAAGGTTTATTGAGGAAGCACAGGATCCTGTGGGCCCAGTCATTCGAGAAGACGTGAGCACTCAGGCCTTTGTTTAGGGCCTTTTTATAGTGTTTGGGAAGCAGAAGCATGTGTACAAAAGCAGATGCATGGTTACAGGGTTCTGATTGGTTAGTTCAATGGGACCACCTCTGAGGGGCAGTCAGAGTCCAGGTGGCTGTTGTTGGTTTTGGCCCAGGGCCGGGGCCAAACCACAAGCCAAGACCACCGGTTATTTTTCCCAAAATATTTTGTCTTGTAAGTTGTTTTCTTGGATTTGCTGGCCTCGGTCGAGGTCACCCTGTATGTTGGTTATCTCAAGGCCTTAGCTTGTTTTTCTTGGTCATGGGCTGGGGCCCACCCAAAACTATTTTTGCTGCCATCCTGCATTTTTATTCTATCACTTAAGTCTTGCAAAATGGCGTTACTGCTGTTTTAGCATTAAGGCTTTTACTAGCTTGAACCGGCCATATACTGTCAGTGTGCCCTTGTGTGAGGAATTTTGCCATCCAGCCCCAGACCATAAGTGAATTTGGTATTGATTATTTATGAGGAGGGGAGGGAAAAGACAGAGGGTCTTACCAGAGGGCCCAACAAATTGTTTGTTATGGCAAATAGGTTGTTTGGATAGATTGCCTTCTGCCTGCAGCCCTAACTTCTCATTTCTGATGTCAGCTCTGGCCTGCTCTTCTGGCTCTGTGCACTGTTATTGCCTTTGTCTAGCTCTAGTTTGGACACATACCATCCAAATGTGATGATTGGTATCTTATAGTACTTGAAAGCTTTGTGAAAAGACAGAAGAGTCCTAATCCAGGGTCCTTACGTTTCTGCCCTGTAATTCTGCTGCAGTGCTGCAGATAGTACATATTGCTATCTTTGTATCCATTGGGTTATGACCCTTATACCTGCTACTGCTGTGACATCTTGGATTCACTAACTTACTTCAAACCACTCACATTTGGTATATTCCTCTAGCACAATACGTTCATTTTTTCACTTTCCTGCTACAAAGACTTTTAGTTGGATTTCAGACACTGACATCTAAATGAGACTTTTCTAAACAAAGTTTCAAGGATTTGTATCAAATTATAATTTTTGCAAGCATTTGAGTTTTCTGACAGTTTTGTGTAAAGAAGAGTCTTAAAGTTTTTCTTTTCTTCTTGTATTTAAAAAAATTATGTGAAAATCAGTTTTCAAACTTCATTAGAATATGGGACAAATATCTGACTGTACTCAGTGGAAAACCAATTTAACCTGGATAACCTATTAGAAACAGAATTATAAGTTTCTTACAAAAGGAATAAAGGGGGGTGTGGATAAATGAACAAAGGAATTGGAAATAGAAACCCTAAATGTCTACATTAGAGGGTAAGTCTAAAAGCAGAAAACATCCTCTTTAACGTCACAGCAAACTGAATTCTAGTTCTCCTAGTGAAGGGCTCCCAGATGCTAACTTAGGTTCTAGTGTGGGAGATATAATAGGAGCAAGCTGGAACTTGAATTCATGTGTAACTGTGAACCTCAAGAGTGATGTGTCTTTCTGTGCACTGTGAATATCAATCTTTAAATAAAGGAGCTGTTTTGGCCCGTGACAGGTACCATAGAAAAAGTAGGAGGGAAAATCACAGCATAGGTAGGAGAAGCCGGGTAGAGTCAGAGACAGATCAAGCCAGCTGCCCAAGAAGAAACATGTGAGGAACATAGGTAAGCCACGGGCTACGTGGCAGACAGATTAAAGAGAGTGGGTTGAGTTAAGATGTAAGAGCTATAGCAATGTACCTGAGCCATCGGCCAAAGAGCATGAAGTTAATATAAGCATCTGAGTCATTTCTGGGGGCCTGATCTGTGGGCAGCTAAGGGGTTTGGGGCTGCAGGTCTGTGGGTCTGGACCTCTGGCTGCCCTGGACCAAGAAACCTAATTGCAACACAGGAGTGCTGCCTACAGGGATAATTCTGAGCTCTCTAAAGCTCTGGATATCAGAGGAGTGTCTCAGAAGCAAACAGAGTTACAAATTATACTATGTTGGAGTCTAGGCCCAAATTTACATCATGGCCTGGTATAGTTATACTGAAGCCAAGAAACTGATAAAGTGCATTGCTCTCCTTGGACAAGTTAAAACACTGCTGCAATACAGAAAATCTTCAAAACAAACAAGCAAACAAACAAACAAAAAACCAACAAAAAACCAAAGAAAAAAGTCACAAGAGTGAAAACTAAACAACAGAGACCAGGCTACACAAACCCCTTAGATTCGGCAACCATTTCAAATCGTGAGAGGGTGTGATTACTGTGGAGAAAAAGAAACCACTCACAGGACCCTGGGTGGGAGCAGGAGGATGTGACAAACGGCTGGAGGGAGGCATAGGAGAAATAAGAAGGATTAAAAGAAAGGGGAAGGGAAGGTTCTGAACTGTCACATCACCCACTGGTTTGTACTTTTCTCTGTGTCATGCACTCCTTTAGTTATGATTGGACACACACACACACACACACACACATACACACAGACACACACAGACACACACACCCACATTCAGGTTTTCTATTTCTTAATTTTAAAACTGTTTAATTATTATTCTTTTTCTCTATTACCTTTGGTAAAGAGATAAGATTCTGTTTCTAATAGGTGATCTCAACTATATCAGTTTTCCACTTAACCAAAAACCAGACATTTCTCTGCTCTATTAATTCATGCAAACAGATTTTTACATTCTTATAAAAAGCATATATGTATATATACATATGCATGTGTGTCACATGAGACTCAGTCATATCTTTGTCTAACAAGTGACTGTAAACCTTACTTTAAAATTTTCTAATTTCATCAAAAATTACAAATAAAAAGTAACTAAATTTAATTTTTTTCTACAATAAAGGCCATTCCTCATACTTTTGAAAAGTTTCTTATGAAGGCTTAATTTCTTTAGAGATTTCATTTTCTTGGATTTGTTTATTTTGAGTAAATAAATTTCATAAAAATAAGTGTTTAATCATTGGGCATCTTCATATTTTTTTTTTACTGACAGAGCAAAGTATGTATTTGCATCATTACATATTCCAAATAAGTCATTCTCTGCATATTCATGACAACCTGTAGCCTACAAAAAGTGATCTTTCAAGGCTACTGAGCTACAAACAGTGCCTTTCCAAACTCTTTTCCTGAGCAGTTTTGTATTTTATTTCATATTCAGTGTTCTCACTCTGAATTCACACTGTGATTATGATTTGTCTCTGTTGAATTTCAACACCAGTCTTTCCAATTGTTCCTAAATGCTCAGTCCCTTACTTATGTACCATAGCTGTCTCATCCCTTATAGAATTCCAATCAACATTCCTCAGGGCACTTTGCATTCTTTCAAAACCTTCTCTTCCAAAGTGAAAAAAAAAAAGATGCCTGCATTGTTTCTCTTCATGAGCAGCACATTCTCGTGAGCATTTCAAATCAAATAATAAGTTGATAACTAGATTTGTGATGCTCCTGAGCTTCAATTTGATTTATCATACTTGGCTGATTTTTTTAGGAAAAGTTCCAGGAAATAAATAAATAACAAAAAAAACAGCATGAGAAAATTTCTTTCTCTCACAGAGTAGGCAAGGAATCTCTCAGAAACAAAAAATAATGTGATTCGGGACAGAGTGTTTGCTCTTCTCTATAATTAAATTTCCATTATCCTAATCAATATCAGCGTAATTAAAATCTTTCGTGGTCAATATTTCAGCCCTTTCACGATTGTTCATTGTTAGCCTTAAAAAAAAGTTACTCTTCTCTATTTTCTTACAGGTTGCTTTCAGGTAGATAGTGCATTTCAAAGACAATGACCCCTTATTTTTGAAGTGTGGGGGAGGGGGTTAAACAAAGGGAGGATGGGTGAGGAGATAAGAATATCCCAACTCACCCTTTGGGGTGTATAGCACAGACATTCCTCAAATCATAGTATCTTTCTTAGTAAATGGTAAAGCAGATGAGGTTATTTTTAATGCATTTGTATTATGTTATAAAATAAAAATATTCCCAGCTCTAGTAAATATTAATGGATACGCTCAGGTCTTGGACAGTATAACTAACCTGAAGACATCAAATCTGTTGCATGTCTCCGGGATATATAACCTTAGGGTTGGAAAGGTGGCTGAGCAGTTATAATTGTCTACAGCTTTTGCTCAAGACCCAGTTCTATTCCTCACACCAATGTCAATCAGCTCCCAACAATATCTAACTGTTTTAGGGGATCTGATGCCCCAGCCTCTAAGAACACCCGAATTCATGCGCTATACCATCTTCTTTAACACACACAGATAAAAAAATCTTTTTTAAAAAATGTCATTATCCTCTTGGGTTAAGTCAAGAGAAAGTATTAATTGGGAAAGCAAAGCACGATACATTTTAAGTTTACCTGTAAGACATCAAACAATAAATTTGATGTAAGGTTATTTGTTTTCCTTGTGCTTGAAGGGGGTATGTTATTAAAATCTATGTTTACTCTTTGTGCTTCATAGTTTCTAATTTATATGAGGAGATATTATTTCATGGCCTGAAAATGTCTAAAGACATTAGCATAATAATACTTAAACGTTCATATTTTTTTCTTAACAATTAAAAGTTGAGGAAATCAAAAGAAAAATAATGACTATCGTTATGTTCTTGAACATGAGCATGATCCAATGACAGTGGATCTGATTGCATGGGCAGTCTAGAGGAATTAAAGCTGTCCCATTAAGCTGGGGTTTTCATCTCCATTTGGTTACCTATACTTGCTGCTGCTTTTTGTCATTTTATACAGGCTATAGATTCCTAAAGTCTTACTTACATAGACACTATAGCCAAGTGAAGAACTTTAAAAGTGTGGAAGCACAAGCAATCTTAATACTAAATTTCACCTACATAGAATAAGATTTAGGGTTTGATCACTTGCATGTACATAGGCATATGTGTACAATTTCAAGAAAGTGGGCAGTTTGTATAACTTAGTAGAGAGCCATTGTAAAGTTTGAAATTTTAACAATTTTTCATTTCAGTGGATTAAAGAATATCTACCTTCTGATGAATGGTTACAAATCTATATCTCTCACCCTTTAAAATGGATCAAAGACACTATTTTAAAACCTGAAATATTAAAACTATGAAAAGAAACCATGGAGGAAAACGTTGGAACTTCAGATATAGGCAAGAACTTTGTGAAGAAGCACAAGAAATATTTCCAAAAGCCAACCAGTGAACCATATAAAACCAGAAGTCTGTCTGTAAAGCAGGGAAACTATTTTCAAAGCAAACAAACAGCCTACAAAATGAAGATGTCTAGACAAGTTGACAGAATAATTTCTTTGCCAGATATACCTCATACAGGGGCTAATATCTAAAATATTAAAGGAATAGGGACATTGAATAACTGAACCAAAACTCTGTTAATCAATAAATTGGCTGATGATATGAGCAGATAGTTCTCAAAGAAAGAAACAGAAAAGACCAGTTAATACTTTTAAATGTTCAAGATCCATAGGCATCAGAGGAAATTCTTTGGGATTCTATTTCAATCCAGTCAAAATGACTATAATATAGGAAACAAATATTGGCAAGAATACGGTAGAGAGGAACCCTTATTCATTGGTAGTGGGAGTGTAAGCTAATGTTGCCAATATGAAAATTACCTTCAGTGGTTTCACAAAAAGTAGAACTACCATATGACCTACCTATATCATGCCTTATTATGTTTGGGTAAATATTCAATATCCTAGCACAGAGATATTTTAACAACTGTGTTTACTGTGCATTATTCACAATAGCAAAGCAATGGAACCAAATTAAATGTTCAACAAATCTAAAATAAATACAAACAATAAAAGATTTTTCAGCTAAGAAAAATGAAATTTACAGGAAAATAGATGACTCTAGAAAAGATTATGTAGGGAATTGTGCTGTTTCATGGTAAATAATTGTGCCACCCACTGGTTTAATAAAAAGAGCTGATTGGCCAAAGGCAGGCAGGACATATGGGTGGGGCTACCAGAGTAGGAAAGTCTGAGAGCAGAACGCCAGACAGAGCTCCAGAGAGAAGCTGCAGGATGCAGAGGACAACTATGCTGCTCTAAAGAAAGGTACCGAGCCGCATGGCTGAACAAGAGACATGGGATAGCTTAAGGGTAGAGAGTTAGCAAGCTATATGCCTGGGCTTAAGGCTGATCAGCCTAAAACTATTGGAAGCATCTGTGTATCTCTGTGGGACTGCGGGACTGCGGGACTGCGGGTCTGTGGGCCTAGACCTTGAGGTTAGGCCCAAAAGTCTGGGCCAGAAACCTCCTACTACAAGATTACATAATGTGAGATGGCTTAGTGTCAGAAAGACAAAATCGTAAGTTCTCTTTCATTTTTGATAGTAACTTATAATGTTTGTATGTGTTAAATAATACGTTGTGGTTGACAAGGTGCCAGAAAAAGCCAAGTAAAAGAAGAACAGCTTTCTGGGTCCAAGGTTTCAGCCTAAGATGCATCCACTCTTATTGCAGGGACTCTACTTGGTCTTATAGCAAAACTTAGAGCCAGATACTGGGAAAAATAAATATCATAGAGACAGAGGAACAAACCACATATACCTCTTATCTAGCCACTCCTCCTACAAAAAGGGGAAGATCCTGTTTCCAGGAAACCTCAACTGAATGCTCTAGAGTCTTCAGATGAAAAATAGAGGGGCCACAAGTGAGGGACTGAACTCCTGCCTTATCTCTCTTTCTCTGCCAAGCTATCTCATTTGCTGGTTCAAGGTTCCTTGTGCTAGGATTGCGTGTGTTCTCAAAGTACTGGGAGCATAGGTACAAGATCCCAATTGCTGGCATTAATGGTATGTGCCATACCAAGGTTCTGTTTGGCCTTGAACTCACAGAGATCCAGATGTATCTCTGCCTCTCTAGTGCTGGGATTAAGGCACTGACTTTCATGGCTAAATCTGTGAGTTAGATCTGTCCTTTGATTTTTCAGGCAAACTTTACTAAATATAGAATATATTACCACACACTTCATCACTCTGGGATAATATAAACAAAGTGTCATGGTCCTAACAGCATGTGACTGCAGATGTTCCTGCCTATCAGGCAGCACAAAGGAGCTAGGGATACAGAAGAAAGCCAGAAGTATGCCCTTCACTGGTAACATGGTTCCTCAAACATTCCATTAAAGATCATAGCTGGATTAATCCCTTATCTTCCAGACCATGCACCTATTCTCAGTCTTGAAGTTTACTTCATAATCTCTGGTAATACCATAGTCAGAGAAGGATCATGCCTTCAAAGAACAAGCCATTTTGGTGGCCATTTTATATACAAACCATAACAGTAAGCAAAACTGTTAAATAGGAGACAGTGGTGATGAACTAAGGCATTGTAAGAGTGTGATGTGGGAATGTCTTTCTGTATGCTGTGAATATCAATCTTTAAATAAAGGAGCTGTTTTGTCCCTTGGTGAACACCATAGAAGAAGTAGGTGGGGAATCAGAATAGGTAGGAAAAAGAAGGGCGGAATCAGAGACAGATTGAATCAGGCACCCAAAGAAGAAACATGTTGTAAGGAACATAAATGAGCCACAGTCCACGTGGCAGGACAGATTAATGAAAATGGGTTGAGTTAAAATGAAGGAGATAGCTAGCCATGTGCCTAAGTTGTAGGCCAAACAGCATGAACTTAGATAAGCATCTGAGTCATTTTTGGAGGAGCCTAAGCAGTGATGGGTGGCTAAGGGGTCTGGGATGGCAGGTCTGTGGGTCTGGACTTCTAGCAGGGGGCCATAAACCCTATTATAACAGATGGCATCCTAACATGGGCCGATACCCACATAAAGCCTAAGAAAGATTAGAAAGGGCTCTAGAGCATAGAAACTGAGCCAAAGCAGCTTTCAAATTGAATATCTGAAGTGGGTCATTATACAGAGACAGCATGGCATTTGGGCCACATTCAAAATGGCAGCTGTGTACTTGCAGCCAGGAGTGTAAGCTGCAACCAGGCAGGTTCCTGAAGTCTCACAGAAGACTCAGTTGCATGTGATCGACTTAAAGTTTCTGTTTATTTTGAGCAAAAAGAAAGTAGAGTCAAAGACGGTTTCTTTATAGCAGCATTTCATGGCTCTGCTCTGTTTGCTGGTGATGAACAGAGACGTGGCCCCTTTAAGAGAACTTCCAGACTCAGCTTTTTCTGAAAAATCTGTGTGGCTCTTTAAGAGAGTGGTAGCATTTTAAAAGCTCTTCTGGTTGGAAGATGATTAAGGATTCACAATAAGACAGATTCAAATAAAAAAAAAAAACCTGTAAATGGGTTACAATGTGTAAATGTACATAGGCTTCAGAGAGAAAAGAAAGAAGGTAGAAAAAGTCTGTAAAAAAGAGAAACAGGGTAATAAAAATATAATAAGCTATGTAAAGATGGAAAATACACACAGAATCTGGATTATGGTTATTATTGTGTTTTATTTTAATTCTTTAACTGTTAATGAGCTAACTGCAGAAAGATAATGGATTGCAAAGACTGCTAAGTTAAACAAGAATATATATTTTAAATGTATCTTGACTTTGAAATTTTTGTCTATGGGTATATTGCTTTGGACGAGTTCTTCTTTTGTTTCCACAGAAGATGAGAACTTATGGATTGCTTCTAGGATTTTATGGTTTCATCAACCAAGACCCCCTGAAAAATTCTCTGATAGAGAGAGATGGTCACATCAGCTTCAGGATTGCAGACTAAGATGATCCAGTCTCCAGAACCATGAGATTGTTAATGCTTCTTAATCAGCAGGAAGTAGTAATGGAGAGCTATGCCCAAATTCCCAAAATGTTGTTTATAAATGTTTGTTTTCATTTTAAATGATTAATGAAAATAATTAATCTTTTTCTAAGAAGAAAATGGGGATAGGATATAGGAGTGATTTTTAAAAAAAATAGATTATTGAGTTTACTTAGATAAGAAAATTATCTGTTAATCTCAAAAATGTTTTACATTGGAATGGACTTTGGTTTACTGATACAAAATTAAGGTCAATTTTGTTATAATGTATGTATTTTCTATTCATGTTTAAGGTATGATGTTTATGTAACTCATTTAAAATTGTAATGCATAATTAAGAAATACATGTAAGCTAGAATTTTAGGTATGTAAAAATAAATTTCAATTAGATAGATAGGTAATCTTCAAACACTTCTAAGACCTACAGAATATGGCATTTAAAATATTTTAAGAACTTAGACTTTTCTGAACAGTGAGACAGATCTGCTCCTGGCAGCACTAATTTGCTTCAAGATAAAAATGGGCATAGAAGAAACCACATATGGAGTCTACTTCTTTTGTGGCAGTGGCTAGCCACTGGACAAGAACATGTTCTTGTATTGACTGAATGATAGTATGCTTTTTAAACTGGACATGCAAGTTCCATAGGAAAGTAATCTCTGAACTTTGGCTGAACAAGCCAAGATGGTCCTTCAGGTTTCTGCTTTTCTGAGAAAACTGTCAGACATTCTTCAGGACTCAAGTGAATTATGAACTATACCAGAATAGGAAGTACAGTTCTTCAGATTTCCTGATTCACTGAAATGAAAAGAGACTCTGAGCCTGTAGGCCAAAGATGGATACCCCAACTTTATAAAGGAACTTTGGGTGACTGTCCAGCTAGATAGGTGTTGTCTCAGTCATGTCTAGATTTTGGAAGTTGCTTGCACTTCCTGTTTACTTGGGTAAATATTATATCCTTCAATGGTCTTTGATATAGTAGAAGATTAGATAGTTATAGAAATAGTTTTTCTTAGTTATTTTACAAGTTATATTGGATATGAAACTTTAGATTCACAGGGATAAGGTAGATGATAGATTATTCTATTTAATTTTGTTAAATACAAATATACTAGATATTGTAACTGAAATTCTTTCTTCATAACTATTTTGTTATATGTAATTTTGCTATGTTAAAATTGAAAGCTTCCTTTTTGATTAAACAGAAATGGGGAGATGATGTAGGAATGTCTTTCTGTATGCTGTGACTATCAATCTTTAAATAAAGGAGCTTTATTGGCCCTTGGTGAGCACCATAGAAGAAGTAGGTGGGGAATCAGAATAGTAGGAAAAGAAGGGTAGAGTTAGAGACAGATTGAGCCAGGCACCCAAAGAAGAAACATGTAAGGAACATAAATGAGCCACAGTCCATGTGGCAGGGCAGATTAATGGAATAGGTTGAGTTAAGATGAAAGAGCTAACTAGCAATGTGTCTAAGCCATAGGCCAAATAGTATGAAGTTAATATAAGTGTCTGAGTCATTTTGGGGGCCTAAGCAAAGGCGGGTGGCTAAGGGGTCGGGGGCTGTAGGTCTGTAGGTCTGGACTTCTGACAGTGGGCCATAAACCCTATTGTAACAAGAGTGGATGTAGACTTTGAAACCAGAGAAGAAACAATGAGAGAGGAATTACAGGTATTGAGAAAGGATGGAGGAAAGGCCAAAGATGATGTGTGTGCTGTGTGAGTAGAAATCAGGCTATTAGCTATGAGAGGGCACAAAGTCAGGGGTGGTGATGGTAAATGACGGGGTAGAAAAGGAAACAAACCAGTGTGATAATTGTTTTATTTTCAACTTGATACAACCTAGACTTGATACCTTAAATAAGATTCTCAATGGAGGACTGTCTATATCAGGTTGATTAGTGGGCATATCTGCAGAGGATTGTCTTAATAAGTTAATTTATCCTGGGAGACCCAGCCCGTTGTGTGTGGGACAGGTCGATAGGCAGAGCATCCTTAACTGTGTGAATGGAGAAATTGTGATGAGCGCAAGCAAGCAGGAAAGCCAGCAGGCATGCATTTATTCTCTTTTCATTCCTGACTATTGATGTGATAGGGTCAGCTGTCTCAAATCCCTGCAGCTGGGACTTCTATGCATGATGAATAGTAACCCAACATTGGGAGCTAAAATAAACTCTTTCTTTCCTAAATTGCTTTTTGTCCGAGCATTGTGTCACTACAGCCAAAATGAAAACAAATTGTATTGGAAACATTAAAGAGTATTCTTCTTCCATTTTTTTTGTGCTTAAAATTTAATATTGTATTGTTTGCCCTGTACTATACAAGATATAGCCTAGTGTTAGTATATATTGGGAAAAGCCTCCCTCATTCATGATATATTCTAGTTATCTAGAATCTTCTCAAGTATTTTGTGCACATTGATGACTGGATTTAAGAGTGAGATTTCTGGTTTAGAAAATTCATAGGCAGCAGGGATATTTATTAATATACAGGGAGAGGTTTATGATGAAAAGAGATTTCACAGTTAGAAAGAAATGCTTATATCTGAAGGTAAGTAAATTCTAGCCCAAGGATGAAAGTCCCCAATCGAACATCAATTTTTGATTAAAAGGTTATGATAATAGTAAGATAGATAAGAATATTAAGGTTATGGCATGAAACATTGAGTTACCTAACTAACATTTCTCAAGAGTTTATAGACAGCCTCCTCACTGTAACCATAACATAGGTCCTGCTTATTGGATTTGGTCTTCTCAAACCTCCTTGGGTTCATATTTGTGTAGGTTTATATTATGTACCTCCTCACCTATCACATTTAACCACTTAAGATTGCAGTTTTGCTAATTTAATTTCAGATATAAAATCTGTCTGTAAAATCCTATGGGCTTATCAGTGTAAATTTCCCTCCCTTAAAATATTGTAAATTATCTTTTCCTGAAAGAATATTTGTATTATATTTTTATGCAGTCTAAATTTCTTGGAGGTAAAAAGATATATCTGGGCAGGTGGCTCATTGGATAAAGTATTTGCTTTACAAGGTTAAGGAGAAAGCTTTGATTCTCTAGAACCCAGGTAAAGTTCAAAGCAGGAGTGCACAACAGAGCACAGTGGCAAAGAGAAAGAAACCTTGCTTTAAACAAAGTGGAAGATATTCACATGTCACCCCATCCATACATAAATGTGTAGGCAAACATAGCATCATACAGCTTAAAGTGTCTTAATTGCACTCTCTGCTTGCTGTCAAATATATCTTGGCCCATATGAGAAGAATCAGATATTCTCTAGGAGTTATTATGGATTAACAGCTCATTTGTACATATTATATTAAATATATTTCTATGGAGTATTCATAATATTCTATTTAATAAATGATATAATTACATCTGGGAGAGATGAAATGAATTGCTATAGTGTGCTGGTAGGACACTAACAGAGCCTCAGTCTTAATATATTTCTCTTTAACCATTAATTATTGCGCATATGGTGTTGTTCATATAGGTTGACTTCTAGTATATGTCATGTAGACTTAGATATCATTAAGAAATATACTTGTCTGAATTATGTTTAAAAACTTGGGGCTCATTGCATAATCATTTTCTTATAGCTCCTACGCATTTTCACTTGGAACTTATAGAGATTTGGGAAATGTGGCATATTTTAATTATTTCAATCATCATTAGATCAATCAAGCAATCATCATCATTCAATCAAGCATTATCTTGGAAATCTGAGGCTTGGTGAGGGCTTAATAAATAGCTATATTGGAAGAAGCAAAGGGCATTATAAGCAAATTTCTATCATATTTCTAGCTATAACTTATAACAAGATATAAGTAAAAAATGTAGGCTCACTCTTCTCTTTACCTCACTGCAAACAGTATAAAATCTTATCTAGTCAAAGTATTACTACATGAATCTAGTTAAACTTTGTGCTATTTAAAATGATTCATTGCAAACAGAATAGATTAAAAAGGACATAGTTTGCTTTAAAAAAAATTCCTCAGTGGACTGAAATTTTTCTTTATGAAGTCGATACCTAGATGTAAACAACTGTGTACCACTTTGAGAAATTTCAAACTAGGCAACACCGAATGCGCAAGCTGGGAAGATTCAGACTTGAAATAGTCGTTCCACCTGGGACAGTGTAGGATAGCCTTGAAGCTCTGTTGATCAAGGGTGCTGAAAGCAAAGAGAAGCAAGCAGTACATTCTTCTGTTGTACAACAAACTTGTTCCTAACACTGGAGAGGTTTCTTAGAAAAAGTATTTTTGTTACTAGTTTAGCTGAATCCCCACAGGCAGCCTTTCTGATTTTCCCTATCACTTTATGTGGAATGTCTAGTGCATGTACGAGCAAATGGCCCTAGATGAAAACAGGTAATGTCTGGGAATTGAGCAAAAATTTCGCAATGCTCTGTGTATGTTGCATTTATTGGAGCCGTGGATGATGTCTCATTCCCAAAGTCCCAACTAGTGGATCTCAGCAGTTGCTTTAAAGTCTCCTTACTTAATACAATGACAGTAATAGTTCAATGGACTCACATGGGTTTTATTAGTTCTCATCTATAATTTGTTTTAGTACAAATTGTTTTTCCATAATTTGATCTTTTTATGAAGTTCTGCTCTGCCTGTATCAGTGATGGATTTCATCATTGGTGTGCATCTCTTGTAAAGCCTTCTGTTTGCCTTGATTTCCTAAGGCTGCTAACTTCTTCCTAAGGATTCTTCTTAAAATGTCATGAGCAAGTTCTAGAGAACTTTTATTTTTTTGATTACCTATTAAGCTAATAAGAGCCTAACACTTTAAAATATTCCGTATTTTAAACAGTACTGGTGAATAAGATTTATTATGGAGGCTTACTGCTGTTTTTGTTAGGATTTGTCTCGTTACAAGAATACTTTTTTCCTTTTCCTTCCTTCCTTCCTTCCTTCCTTCCTTCCTTCCTTCCTTCCTTCCTTCCTTCCTTCCTTCCTTCCTTCCTTCCTTCCTTCCTTCCTCCCTCCCTCCCTCCCTCCCTCCCTCCCTCCCTCCCTCCCTTCCTTCCTTCCTTCCTTCCTTCCTTCCTTCCTTCCTTCCCTCCTTCCCTCCCTCCCTCCCTCCCTCCCTCTCTCTCTCTCTCTCTCTCTCTCTCTCTCTCTCTCTCTCTCTCTCTCTCTCTCTCTCTCTCTCTCTCTCTCTCTCTCTAGTTGTTACTTTTGTTCTTTCAAGGCAGGTTTTTTTTTTCCCCCTGTGTAACCCTGGATGTTCTGAAACTTATGTAGACCAGGCTAGTCTTAAAATTGGAGCTCTCCCTCCTTCTCTCTCCCAAGTGCTGGAATTAAAGGCATGTGTACCACCACCAGACATCTTTCTCTTATAATACAGAATTCCAACATTTCTATCTCTCCTGCTTCACCCTTGTATATTTTTTGTTTGTTTGTTTTAAGCAGACAAGGTTTATTAACTAGCTTTTAGTTCTATGCATTGGACATTATGTCCTTCTAGAAAATGTCATAATTTGTTCCTATCATGAAGTTTTGCTTTCCTATGATGATTGATGCATTTCATCATTGACATATAATTACACAGTATTATCTGTTGGCTTTGGATTTCTAAGGCTGCTAATTCCTTCTTAAGTGTCATTCTCAAAATAAAGGGTTTATAACTTTTAACATGGAGAAAGCTAACATTTATGTTGTGAGTGCCTTGCTGATAAATTATGCATTTCAGATACTTTACTTAACAGGTGAAGTTCTATGTATCAACTATTAATAACTCCACTTACTAGATAAAGACTAGACACTTGATTTGACCCTGCAGGCTTGAACCTGACTGTAATACCTATGCAGTGCCAAAATACTTCACTATTTCTGCAAGTATTTTATATATTTAAAAATATATTTTTCAAAATGATTATAATATATGTTCTATAGACATAAATACTTATGTTTATATTGTTGATATAATGCATGATCTTTTGACTTAGCATGTTCAGTATCTATAATTACTATTAGATAGCTATTCAAATACGTCCTTTAAACGTCGTATTATTTATAGCTGTTCTTTTTCCACTTGGCATCCCTTAATGTACATTTGTTATTTATGTACTTGTCTTTCAGAGCATTAGAGAAAGCATTTTACCAATAGTTTGTACACATGTCTCATTCAACACAGTTCAGCATTGTTCACTATAACCCAAATTGCTTCCTTGGTAGTTAAAGTTATTTAAATATATGTGCATATATACATCTACATATTGTGTGTGTGTGTGTGTGTGTGTGTGTGTGTGTGTGTGTGTGTGTGTGTGTGTGTATAAATGAGTGTCAATATGTGGATTATATATGTGGATGACCCTGTAGTCTTCAAAAGAGGATGCTGGGCCTCTGAAACTAGATTAACGTAGTTGTAAACTGCCATGTACTTGAAACTGATCTGAGATCCTCTATAAAAACAGCTACTGCTCTTCACTGCTGTGCATCTTTCTGGCTCCTAAAGTTATGGGGTTTTAGATCCATGTAAGAGAATAAATATAAATAATACTGTTTAAGTCTCAGTAGATGGTCCAAATTGTGCTTAGACCACACTGTTGTCAGGTAATGATGTGTGTTGTTGACTTAGAGCCAATTTGTGTGACAATACCTTGAGAGGCTAGTCCTCAAGAAGCAGAAATAATAATAACACTATCAACCTATACCACCAAGATCACTATCTTTTATTAAGTATAGGATTCAGTGTTCAAGTCCCATAGGCACTTTAGGAATATAATGTATCTTAAGTAACTTGTGAGCACTCAATGGTGCCTGGTAATAAATTTACATAAATGTTTGCTTTTACGATTGTCATTGCCATTACTCCATTATCTCAATTTAAAGCATGCAACGGTCAAAGTAAATCATTTGGTTAGCCTTACTTTACAGCAAAGGGAACAGGCTCATAGAGGCTAAGTTACTTGTCTGGTTAATGAGTGATGTAGTCAGAAGTATGGATTCAGATACATGCATATTTAATTTCTAGGGCCAGTTTTCCTATTTAAATATGCTGCACTCCATGGGTAGGGTTGTCCCAAGTGACCTTTCACTCTTTCTCTTTCACTGGGTATGAATTCCTTTCTACTTTGCCCAGAGACTGTGTCATATGGGGAGAAAGATTCAAATACTGTGAATGGTGCTTCCTCTGCACAAAATTCTTTTTGGAGTTTCTGTGACCTAAAGAAGGCTTGGCTGAGTTCCTAGTGAGTACTCTGAATGTCTAAGATGATTTGATTGCTTTGCTTATCTCAGAAAAAAATATCTGCTAACACTTCTTTTCCCAGGGGCATTCTGATTTTCCACACAGGGATGGACTCTGTTCCTCTATGTGCTCATCGTGTCCTGCCCTTTGTCCCTTGTCATCACTTCTTCTGAACCTGACACTAGCTGTGTGCCACCTATTAACCTGTCATATTCATTGATTTCCCAGAGAGATCAAACTGTCCCTGCAATTCCCTTGTCTAATCTTTTCTTGCCAGAGCACACTGACAAAATTGTCTCCTAGCAAATGGGAAGTATAGTCCATTCCCTTTAGCCTTCATAAACTCTATGCTGACAGTCAATAGATGATTATGTGTATATTTTAAATGTTCTGGCCTCACCTCATTGATAATAAAAAATGTTTTCAGGTAAGTTTGATATGAGCTCCGCAGGCTATACAGAAAATACAAAGAAAGTAAACACATGGATTAAGAAAGCTTATAAACTTGTAAAATCTTTCCATTGGCATTTTCATTTTCAACAGGAAAAAAAAAGAAGACACGGTGTACTTTGCATCTCATAATATTTGAATTCAAATTGATTACTAATTTTATCTCCTCTTATTTTTTTGGAGAATGATGATGGAGGATGAGAAAAATCCCGAGGGTATCTTAATTTGTTTATAACAAAACTTTGATTATTCTTTTTCAATTTAAGAATATTAGTAGTCTTCATTTTTTCAATGAGCCTATTCTTAAGCCCCCCTGATGTTACGTAAACATATGGTTTCTTTACTAAAACCAGGCCTAAACTTTAGAAAAATTTTATCTTATTTGTTCTTTTGTATCTGCTCATCCCCAAAGACTATCATTATTTTGCTAACATTGTGTTAGAAGTTTGTTTTTAGTCAAAATCTTCACAGGATGGCATTGGCTCTTCCAGGCATCTTAAATACAGAGAATTCTCTCTAGAACATTTGTTAAGAACGTCTTAGAAGCATCAATGCATCAAAGGGGTAAAAAAACAAAACAGAATAATAATGACAACAAAAAACCAGAGAAGCAGTTGATCAAATCAGAAGCTGCCATATCCTGGGGCTGAAAATTGGAAAATTGGGGACCAATGTGCGATGGCCACTGTGCAGGCTGTCGGTGCCTTCACTCACTCTGACATCTCAATGTCTCAGCGGAATAGAAAGCCAGAATCTTGTTGTTCCAGTGATGATGCTGAAAATGTCACAAATTATTTGGGAAATTTGAGTAATCCCTTGACCAAGCTGCAGGTAGATATTTCCTGTGGTAGGTGTCACCTTCTTCCCCTGTCAATGTAATGCTCTGCCCTCAGTTGGCTAACTTTTTAAAATATCATTTGGGGATGGAAGAATGTTTCACTGGGTAAATGTTCTTGCTGCTTAACCCTTAGGACCTGAGTTTCATTCCTAGAACACACATAAGCTTAGTAGGGATAGACTGACTCCATGAAGTTGCCCTATGACATCTACATGCATACCATGGAATGAAACCTCCCCATATCACACAAATAACAATAGCTTATTTTTGTTATTCTTTTTTTTAATTTTAATTGTTTGTTGACATTTTCACCCATGTACATAATAATGACTAACCACCACCAGCCCTGCCTCTCAGCCTCCCACTCCTTCTGTCTACTTCCATATTTCTCTACAACTTTCTCTCTCATTTTGTGTCTATTCCTATTGTTTTATAACCTCTGTGTTTAACAAAGTATAATTTGTGTGACTCATGGTTTGGAGAAAGGTCTTGCAACTGACAATTGTTCTGCTTCTCCTACAATCTGTTAAGAGCCAGTACTTTGACACTGTGTCGTAGGTCGTCATAAGCTCCTCCCAGTTAATACAGAGCCACTCTTTACTGGGCTCAGGGTAGGAGCTACAGTGATTACAGTGTGACTTGCAGGTTCATGTGTGATTCCCTAAATCACTAAATATGTGATTGTAATGGCTATATCAATGTGAAAGAATGCCGTGCCATTTCCTAGTCTTTGGGGCTCCTACATGTATTTGGTCACCTGATTTATGATATTCCTTGCACTTTGGACATGGTGGTCTTAATCAATGTGTTGTTTAGGGCGGAGCCTACAAGTGGTATATCTTCTTAGTAACCTTGATAGCCATGCAGTCTCTGAATTTACCACCACTCATTATATAGAGAAGAGCCTCTGATCAAGGCTGAGAGTAGATTCTTGTCTGAATCTTTTCATGCTGATAGAAAACCAAGAGCATTGAAACAGCATGTATCACATTTTAAAAATAATTTTGATTTTTAATAGCATATTTGTTTAATAATACTTAATAGCATGATATTGCTATACAGAAACATTCAAGATTATCATGTATTTCTTTGTTCTTTTTGCTAAATTTTTATGACATACATCATGGTATTAATTTTAGGGTATGTTTGTGTATAAGTCTAATCTATTAGTTGAAGACCTTCTTAAGGCTATGTCTTTCTTTGTTGATATTTTCTCAACTAGTGTAGAATGCAATAATTCCTTACTAACATTTTCAGATTTTTTGGAGACAATTTATTTGAAAGAGGTTTCTGCATAAATAGTGGCGTATGTGTATAAGGGTCCCTGCCATTACAGGTTAGGAGCTGAAGCTTCATCCTGGAGCTTCAGGTGAGACATTGGTGTTTTGGAAGACTCGGTTGACATGATGTAATTTTGTATGTCTGAGCTGGAAGAAGTTAGAGAGAGCCTTGCAGAGTGCACCTCCATGTCAGTAGTAGAGAATAGAAGCTGAGTGTATTAATTTCAGCCTGACTTTTTAGGAACTCCTGCTCTTTTCTCATTTGGGACACGAGAGTGCTATTTTATCTTACTTTATTGTGGAGGTGGGATTTTTTTGAGATTAAAAATTCTTATTAGAACTTTCGAGGTATCTGGCTGACAGGTTGGCTGAGGTTTTATAATCAATTATTTCTAATCATGAAATGTTCTAATTATAAGAAGTAATGCAGTCAGGTTTTCTAAATTATGTTTCCATTCACTTTGCCAAGAACCTTTCCAAACCCCTTTGCTCTGGCAACCCACTTTTTCTTTTTTGCTTTTAACAATGTAAAAATATAAGGAGAGTTTAACTCCAGAAATGGCGTTACTTAGAACACAGTTTACATTATATATACAAAGGTCTAAGGTAATTTAAAATGTTGTATTGTGCCTTCCAATTTAAAATATTAAGATTTTTATCTAGAAATATCTCTTAAATTTCAGAGCTATATGCTTATGTGGCTAGCAAATAAGTGACAAGGACATCACAGCAATTCTTTCTGCCATAAAAAAAATGGGGCTTCTGTTTTGTCACACACAAAGCCCAACTCAAGACAGTGTCAAATAAGATGTAAGCCAGGGGATTGAAACAAGCTCATAAAGACTCTAGCTGATACTCAAAGGTTGCCCAAGGTGAGGAAGAGAAGCAGAAAAGGTGTCTTCATTATTCCATCCTACTCAAACAGATTCATGATTTCTCAGAAAGTTCACTCGCTTTTAAAAGTACTTCATCACCTACAGGACTTTACTTAAAAAGGAAGCTGAGTGCTTTAAATATTGCAATAAATTCTGATACCTTATAGATAAATACTCGGCAGATACACAATTGCTGGGAAGGTCATGCCAAGGAAAATACTGTAGATCTAAATGCAAACAGATTTTTGTTGTTTTTGCCTTTTCAATTAGCTGTGAGACCTTGTGAAACATGCTTGACCTCTCTGAACCTTAATTCTCTCATCATGAATGTTATGAAATCGAAATGTAAGAGATCTATGGAAAGTCAGCAAATTATAATATAGAATTCAAACAAGAATGTTTTGCTGTTTATAAAATGAGTCAGTAAATTAATAAAATTCTAAAGGGACAACACAGATATATCATTACTGATAAACTCTTTAGATGTTTACTCTGTTATGTTTGTTAATTTCATATGTCAGTTTGATTGGGCCCTATGGTCCCCAACTGTTAGTCACACATTTTTTTTTTCAGATGTCTCTGTGAGAATATCTTGGCATATGCTCAACATTAAAATCAGTAAAATGGAAAAAAAAATTCTTATCTTCTCTAATGTGAATGAGATTAATGTGAAGCTCTCTTCTTCATGAATAGGGGCTATCTGACCATCCACCATTCATATTTCTATCTATCTGTCTATCTGTCTGTCAATCTATCTATCTATCTATCTATCTATCTATCTATCTATCTATCTATCTATCATCTATCCATCTATCATTTATCTATCTATCATCCATCCATCTATCTATCTATCATCTATCTATCTACTATTATCTATCCATCTCTTCTTTGTTTTGTTTTTCTGGAGAACCTGTTTGATACAACTTCAAAGGTGATATTGAAATATTTTCACCAACTATATTTTGTAGAAATAAATATCCAGATAAGCTGACCTAGGACTCTACACATAGAAATTTTATAAGACAATTGATGTTTATTATGTTAACTGCTATGTTTTCAAAATTAGAGTTTTGCAGCAATATGCAATTAATGCTTTTATTGTAGTACTGTATTTTTGGACTCAAGATCATTAATACTTCCTATATATAGGAGAAAGAGCCAGTAAGGCATATTTCCACTACATTTGCTTTAGATATGGGATGGTGGCCAATATTTGGAAAATCTAGTTTAAAATCTGAAATGCCCTTGTGAATCTTAGTAGAAAGTCAAGTCAACGCAAATGAGAGTCAATGAGAGCAGGGATAAAGTAGTGGGTTTTGAAGGCATAAACGGGCCCTTCATCAGCAGAATGAGGAATAATTGGTTATGTAAAAACAAAGGTCAGAATCTCTGCATACTTATAATAGTTGTTCAATATATATGCATTGATTGATGTTGGTTGATTTATTTTGAGTGCTAGACAGATTGTAAGTTATCAGTGTTGCAAAGGCAGCTAAAAATAAATGCACCAAGCCTAGGATGGTCAATAGAAACCGTGAAAATGAAGGAAGAAGTTTAGTGATCTCTCCTCCTTGACAATTTCTGGAAGGAAAGTGGGCTTCCTAGTTGATTAAGTAGTGAAAAATGAAGTATAATATTCAGTGGAGAGGATGTTGACAGTAGAGCCTGATAAACTGCATTTAGTTAGCACCTGGGTTGATTTCTCTAAGGTTAGGACAGTAGAGTTGTTTACAATGATGCTGAGAAAGAACTGTGATTTAATGGAGAAATAGGACAGGATGGGAGAAGGTAACTTTAGGCTGATGGTTGAAAATAAACGTGTTATAGAGACTGTAGACCATGAACATGTATAGTGGTTAGTTTTGGTTTATTTTTTTTTTTTTTGAAGAAACATTTACCATGTTTGATCTTTAGTGGGATGCATACAATAGTAAACCATACACTGCATCATGGTAGACTGTTTCCCTGTTTTGGAGATTGGAGCCTATTTGAAGTAGCAAAAGTCACATTGTTATAGAAATAGCTTTACATTCTTATTTTCCTAGAAGAATCTGTATTTACATATGTTGTCTAAGTATAATTATTACAGTGCCACTTTAACTCAAAAAATTCCATCTTATGCAATCAGTTAGTGGTAGAACTTATGAAGATCAAATATGGCTGAATATTTGAAAATAGGGACTTCACAAAAATATCCCTGCTACATCATAAGACCTTGAGTGATGTCTTTAGTATCTTTCCACAGTGGTCAATTTAAGATAGGAATTATACTAGCTATTTACATATTTGAGATGAAGATTATATGAGTAATTATTCACTTCTTCACATAGTACTTGATATGTAAAAGCAGTATAAAAGCCTGAGTTTATATAATGTTCATGAAACTCTAGTGATAAAGGTATATTATGGCCCCTTACAATTGATAACAGTGAAATATTAAGAGATTAAATTTATTTCAAATGTGAACTATATAGACGACAAGCTAGAGCAAGATCTGGTCTTGATTTGGATTTTGAAGCCTGAATTTGTTTGGATATTCCAAGCTTCAATCTCTTCTTCCCTCTTGTAGTTTGGATCTTGAGTGTCACTGAAAAGCCTGTGTGTGCCGTTTTGGGGACATAATAAATAGAACCTTTAGGAGGTGAGTTTAATAAGTAGTCCTTCCATCATTAAGAACATGGTCTGGAAGATGATTGTGGTATCTTATCTTTTGCTTTTCTTCCTGTCTCATAACATAAATGCTGCAGTATTTACTTCCTACCTTGACCATCTAGTATACTCTCTAGCATTCCACAAAGTGTGGAGACTCAGTCTTGGACTTGAGTTGCTAAAAGTGTGAGCCAAAATAATACTTTTACTTTTCTTAATAAGTAAGTTATCTCAGATATTTCTTTACAGTGATTCAAATACTACTCTTCTATATTTTGGAGTAAATTAGTGTGAGGTACTATGCATGCATTTTTATTCTAATTCCATTTTCTACTAGCTCAGAGAACTCAGAGACCATGGCTGCACAGGCCAGGAGTATAAAGCACATTTCTATGTACCTTCATTGTCAGAGACCAAAGGGAATGCCCTTGTGTGCGTCAATGACAAGCGAATGTGAGAATACTCCACACACCTAGGGTGCAGGCTTTTTTGCCTCAACTCCTAAATTACACTCTACTCTGTAGATAGAAACATAACAGCAGTAGAATACACTAATTTCTCCACGTTTTAAATAAAGATTTGGGTCAGATTTGGAACAGAAACATCTAAAGCTTATGCTCACTGAAATGCATGGGCTTGCAGATTTATATATAATTGCTTGTTACCCTGGTGTTAGCCTATTGTAGTGGAGTACCCTCCATTCCTTCCAGCATGCTGTTTTCTCTCTAAAATTTCATTGTTCAAGTTGAACTTCTGAAAAGCTCTGCTTATACTCTGTATGCCCACTTTTATGAGAATAAGCATAGATATCAAAGCAATTGTGGAGATGAGAAATGTTTTATCTCATGTGTTTATTCACCTCTGTCTCTGACATCATGTGCCCAAATTCTACTATTGTAATCACAGCCAATGAAAGTAACAGTAAAGCCACAGTAACAGCCAGCTGGGTTCTAATAACATGGTCAGTAGAAATTGTTGTGCTGCTAGTTTCTACGACATCAACGTTTATGTTGCTCTCATTACATTATTGAGATTACCGAGGTTAATATTCCCCCTGGGACACATTGTTTTCTCTACAGTGCTGTTTTCTGCCCTTATGCAGGAAGAGCTACCTTGTTCTTCACTGAGAGGGTGTGTTTCTCTTGTATAGACAAGCATGCTGAGGAGATTTTTACTTTTTAAAAGAGCACATTTCCATACCTATCAAGGAAATGAAAGCTTTTCAAGAAAATCCCTGTGAAAAGTCTAAAATTATTAAAAGAATAACTGTTGAAGGAAAAGAAACAAAGCGTTTAACCTTTTTCCAGTAAAAGTCAAAGTCTATTCTCACAAAAGCCTCTGCAACCTCCAATTTTATTCAGCAGCTGAAGAAATGAGCTATCTTCAAGGCTCCACGATTTAATCTCCATTGCACAGAATGGTGTTCCTACAGAAGTCCGTCAGCATTTGTTCTCACGGCTTTGTTTCCCTCCTTACACTCTGTGATGTAAACACAAACATTCATGTATGAAGCCTATTACGATGAGCTAAAAACACAGAGATGTCAATCACCTACAGTAACAGTGCTCACTTACCTGGGCACTGCTCATCTGTCTAAATACACAAAGCCCTCGTCATCTTCCTATTGCTCACAAGGTGGAGGGCGTTTCTTCAAGATAATAGGTCAAATGATCAGATACTTATGGGTCACATTTATTAAAGATAGTATTTTAAATATAGATGATTTAGTAATACCGGTACAGTTTGTTCCTTCTTGTTGTGAAGTCTGAGAGTCCCCTGGAGGGAATATATCACATTTCTTTTATTGTTGGAGAATAATCTTAGGAGGAACTTCAATGAGTTCATAGAAACATATTCATATTTTGTCTCCTATTTTAAGATAAAAAGGCATCTACATAGGTTTTATTTTGTCTTTACTGTTTTTCTTTCATCCCTCCCTCCTCCTTCCCTCATTCTCTTTCAGTGACTCGGGCCCCTCAGGCCGGTTGTGAACTTGCTCTACAGACAAAGCTGGTCTCGATTCTCCCACTCTGAACAACAATAGCTTCTAGATTCTAGGTTATGTTACTTGCAGAGATTTTCAACCGTGATATTCTGGAAATATTTGGGGCTGTAAAATAACTTCCCAAAGATAAAATGATGACTGAAGCATGTGTGTCTATCTTTTTGAATTGTTTCTGTTAGCTGAAGTTCTAAGTTCTTTCATAAAGCAAAATGAATATCAGTTCAGAGAGTATCATGTACCCAGAGTAGGAATCTCCCCCCCCCCCCACCCAAGGATGAGGACTGCCTTGCACATCCTCGTCAGTGATTCTGATTTGGTCTATATGTGTGTGTTTGTTTCCTGTGTTGGTACTTATACACTTCAAAGATAAAGGATGGGTTATCCCAGAGTAACTTTTGTAGTAAAGCATGTAACTGTCATTTACTCTATTTCCATTTCTTGCTGTCTCAACCCTTCCCAAACTCTGGCAGTCATTCTGGGTCAGAAAATGATTAGAAGGCAGTCTCTCTTTTAAAAGATTGTGGGAATGCAGATAGATAAAGGAAGTCTTTAGAGCTCTTCCTTCCCCAGGGCAACTAGGACTCTCTTTAAATTAGTGTCTGAGCATTTGTTCTGCCTTTGGACTGGCTCCAGATCTCCTTGAGTATTCCAGGCAGAAGAGCTCAAGGGAGCTCAAGATGCACCTGAAGAGCATTGAATGGAACTTAGGTTATCTTCCGTATAGCTTGTTTACTGAGTCTTAAAGGATCTGGAAAGTTTTTAAAGTTAAAAGTTATTTTAAAATTCTTTGGGGAAAATATTTCTTAAAAATATTCTTTTCAAATTCATTTTAAATGTTTAAATAACAATGAAGGAATAAGAATTAAGTAGGATCCTTGATTGTTTGATTATTGATAAACCCATACAAAATATGATCATATTGTTGAACACTGGTTTTAGAAAAATGTTTGATTATACAGAAATTGTTACTTTGGAAGCCTTCATTTGTTAAATCTATAAACCTCTTGCAGATGGTCACCTGCCACATCAAGCAGAAGATTCTTGGGAACAAGATGTTGCAACCTAAAACCAAGCAGTTGGCTTTCAATGAACCTGTATAATGAAAAGAAACCTAAGAGAAATGTGCTGATAGTAAGATTCCTCCTGATACCAGATGGGGTTGTCCTCACAGTTTGATCTTACAGCGGTGGTGTTTTGAAGCATTGACATATGCTTTGCATCAAAGTAAAACTGAGTTCAGATTCAACTGAATGTTTCCTAATTTAACACACAAATAATACTAGTGTTCATTTATCAAGTGCCTAGCAGTGTGCTGTGAACTCTGCACAGCCTCCCATTAAGTCCTTACAGCCCAACAAATGAACTCCCAACTGTATTCAAGTAAGTGAGGTTGGAGATCAGGGAAGCCTGGGTTTAAACCTGTGTGCTGCCCCTTGTTTGCTCTTTGTTCTTAGAAAAAAAAAATCTGTGTGAGCTGCCAACTTTAGTTAGAAAGCTTGGCTTAATAGTAGCTAAGAGTGTATCACAGAACTCTTTACTGAGTATTTAGTAACTGGTGACTTGTCATTTTTGATGAGATGACTTGATTCTGAGTACACATGTATTAGGTGTCATTTTCCTGTTTGGAACATAAGGAAAGAAGAAAAAATTTCTCATGGACCTTATATTATCTAAATATCAGCCCAATCCTTTCTAGTATTGCTATAGTTTATCACACACACACACACACACACACACACACACACACACACACACACACACACACACACACACACATACACACACAGTTCTAAAATAATGATTTCCCTTGAATGAAAGCAATTTTTGGATCATTGTTGTTTTTTCTTCCTAGGTTCTTTGGTTCATGTTTCTTAGTACACTGCACAAGAATTTAAGTAAAATATTGGTGCAAGAAATTCTAATATTACGTATGCTAAAGCCTCATTTGTCCTTTCCGGGATAAGACATATCTTGATTGTAGAGACAATGGGAGTCACCAGGTGTGAACAACTGGAGGACACAATAGCTATGAAAAGCCGATATCTGTGAAGCAACTTATGTAGCCATGCACAAACAATCAATGCCTCCATGTGTCCGTGTGCCTGGATGCAGGAGTGTGGTCTCTGTGTCCTATTTATAAATATGAATACTTTTTGAAAGATATTACCCAAGTCTTTAGAAAGTATATATATATATATGTGTGTGTGTGTGTGTGTGTGTGTGTGTGTGTGTGTGTATATGTATGTATATATATGTATATGTATATGGACCATGGCATGTAATGTTAATGGAAGTCAAAGAACAACTTGCAGAGGTCATCTCTTTCCTTCTACTATGTGAGTTCCAGGAGTTAAACCCAGGTCACCAGGCCAGGTAGTCTGCACCTTACCCACTGAGACTCTTACTAGTCTGACACTTCATTAATTACTGTGGAACCTATTAAGATACATTTTCTAAGGGAGTTGGTCATGATGACTTTCACATCTCAGCTTATATATCTTCTGGTAGAAGCTAATGTTCTGCAGAAAGTAGAGGAAGTATATTCATGATTAAAAAAATGATTATTTCACTAAAATTAAAGTTTCTTTGCTATTAATACATCTCATTGTTATTCTTATGTTGATTATATAATATGAACAACTAACACATATATTTATGTTCAACACTCTTTGCTGAATAAATTTAAATAGGAAGGCAGGTGAATTATATATTCAGAAATGGCTAGAGACCTGGAGCCTGTGCTACACATTTTTCTGTGATTGTGCCAAGGTATCTGAAGAAAAGCAGAAAATTAAAAATCTAAAAAGTTATTTTGTCTTAGTTTCAGATGTTTTTAGTTGAAGGTCGCCTGGATCCTTTGCATTGAACCTGAGGAGAAATACCATGTCAAGGTAATATAAGAATGTAGCCGAGGAGGCATCTCACTTCACAGCATCCATAAGTGGATAGGGAAGAGTACAGAATACATCTTTTATAGGGACTCTTCCTATGACCTAGTTATCCAAACTAAGTCTATTGCATATTATTTCACCACCTCCTAATAGTGCCACAGGCTAGGAACTATACCTCCTCCAGCACATGTGCCTTGGGAGGACATTCTAGATCCAAATTATGATAGCTATCATGAAATGGGAAAAATCTGGGACTCTATTTTTTTTTCTAGCTGACAGGTTAGTTTGCAAGTCTCATGAATAGAAATACAACACATAAGACTCATGGATAGATGCTAAAGTCCTTATTAGTCATGTCACAACAGGCAACATTTTTTTTTTTTTTTTGCATCACGATCCCACTGTTTCATATGCTATCTAAGTCCCACAAGGCAGGACAGATGGATATAGATGAAGGCTGTAGAGGCATTGTGTTTGTGTCTCAGCTGAAAAATCTCAAGCTTACAAAATGCCAATCTTAAACAAGACACAAGCAAGCTGCTTAAATTTTGCCCCAGTGGGATACATTATCTTTATTATACTGGACAGTAAACAAAACTACCTTCTGCTCTGTAATAAGATATTTCTCAATGTCCCCTGGCTGTTTGCTATACAAATATCCTTGAAAAGAGATTCCTGTACAAAGCTCATCAGTGCATCTGCTTGCAAGGGACCCTTAGAGTATTTTCTTCCAGTGTATGATAGCCAGAGGAATCATTTGGCTGCGAATTAATACTGAAACGAGGATTTGTACTTCTCTCTACCCAACAAACAGTATTCTAGCAGCCCCCCCTTTTTTAGTTAATATTTTGACTTTTTTTTTTTTTTTTTTTTTTTTTTTTTTTTTTTTTTTTTTTTTTTTTTTTTTTTTTTTTTTTTTACTGGAAAGACTCTGTGCCAACGTTCCTTCTGAAGAAAACTGAAGCTATGAGATGCCAATTAGCATTCCGTCTTCAAGACTAGTCAATTCTTTCCTTGTTTCTTGAGCCAAGTTTGTGCATTTGAACTTTAAAGATTTTGTTTCATGGTCTATAGCACAGGGGGAAAATGACAAAGCCAACGAAATCCTCTAAAAGGAAAAGGAAAGCAGAGGCTTGATGCTGGACCAATTGATCTCTCTCTTGTTTTCCTAGCCCTGCTTATTTATAGTAGCTGCAGAAATGTGAGGAATTGAGACTGAAGGTAGGGTGCCAAAGCTGAGATGACACCAACGGGTTAACATGGAAGTGAATTGTGTCAATGCAAAGTCTATTTAAAAAGATCTTTCCTGAATCAAGTTGAGAAAAGGTCAGGCTATGATATTTCTAAGAAGTCAGAGAGAGTCATTGACGTGTCTTTATTACATTTCTGTTGGTGAAGCATGTCTCACTGCTTTTTAATTATTTGTTTTTCATTTAGAAACTTGGTTTTTATTATTTCAGCAAACTTTATATTATACTGCTCTTTTGATGAGAAATATATTTATTTTAAATGTAGGACTTGGTACATAATAGCTCATATTTTAAATGAGAAATATATTCATTTTAAATTGCAGGCTTTGGCACAAAAGCTCATTATATTTGAGCCATGTCAAATGTTACCCTGAAATAGAAAAAGAAAAATTCTTGGGATGACCAGTTCAGTTTAAGTAACTATTTTCCTCTTGGATTTATAATCCTTAAGAAAATATTTACATATTCTATGGGTATAAGTATACTAACATGAGTAGTTATATTGTCAAAATAGTATAGATTATTAAAAATTATTTTCAAGTTGCTATTTTAAATTTTTCCACATGCTATACTTGTTTTATAAAGATCTTACATGTTGTTCAGGAATGAAAAAAATATTAATCCACAAGACATCAGTAATTCCAAGTTAAGCCCCAGACATCTATTATTTATGTAAAAATAAAATAATTTTATTTATTCATTATTATATCAATACACAATGAGCTCTCAGACTGCAGGTTTCTTTCATGTACAGGCTACACAGAACATCCTTTTTCACACATATATAAGCAAAGCTATTCCTTATAAGTGTTTTTCTATCTCTTACTAACCATAATTAAATATCTAAGTCTTGATATCAATATTTCCTTAACTCCTTCTACTCTTAAGCTTGCATGGCTCTAAACAATCAGCAGAAAAAAGAGTAAGGTTCCTATATCTTTTATTTCATTATCTTCTAGAGATGCTGTATGAGATAGTGCATTAATCATTAAAATGTCATTTTGACCTTTAATTTAGAGTGCGTGCTTTAAAAAAGTTTGTTGCTAAAGATAGTCAAAGCAACATGCACTGAGTAGACAAATCTTCAGTTTCATATGAAACCATGTCTGCAGACTAGCTCAATAATTTCCAAACAGTACTTGAAGGAGCTAGGGCAGAGTTGCTTTAAAAATGAAAGCATCTTCTAAAATTAAGTTGGAAATATTATTTGTCTATTAAAGCATTTGTGTGTAAACAGTAAATATTTATTGCAAAGTATGTGCCTTAAGACTATGGCTTTTAAGTAAACCAAACTAAAACAAACAAAGAAACAAACAAACAAAACCCCCAAACTAAAACAAAACTCCCAGGATAAGGCAGGAATGGGAAGGAAGGCATTACTTACTATAAAAGAAGTAACTGTTCTAAGGTCATGGAATGAGCGAGTAGGGTTTTGACAGATTTGTCTATGCTTTGTAAGGAAAAGGGGAAAGAGATATTCATGTTTTTGAAAACATGCAGGGTCTCCCAAGAATTAAAAATATTCATGTTTAAAAACTCTAGTTGAAAACTGAAGATGTCAGAAATTTTTACATGCTGTGGAACAGATTAGAAATCTCAAGATTTACTTTTAGCAGCCTGGAAAGATCCTCCTGTAGAAAGTATTCTATGTTTTTCAAAAACTGTATTTGAGACAATTGGAGAGACCATGCAGAAGGAACTGTTCTAGTAGAGTCCCAGGATGGAGCATTCCTTCTACGCTTGGAAGCAGCAGCAACAGCAATGATGTGGGTTCTTGGTTCACTTTTAAATGCAAAGTTAATAGATAATGACATAAAATCCAGTAGCAGTTTTTCTAGTGTATCATCTTAATTTCATTTCAGGTTCCAGATAATAACATGAATCATCTCCTATTATCACACGCATCTCTTATTCATGCATATTGATAAATATGTCCTCTCTCTCAGTAAAATCCATTACCAGAAATAATTTTATACAAAAGTATACCCTTGATCTATGCTTATCTTTTTTCCTTTCTTTTATGAGTTATGACTTGGATATCATGTCTAAGAAATATTCACCTGACCCATAGTGCAAAAAGTTTTCTATTAAAATGTTATGATTTTAGATCTGGACTTATTCTGAATTAATTACTAGTAATAATAACTACATGTATTTTTCTTAAAATTGTTTTTCCTATTACTATCTATTCTTTTTTAGTGTAACTTATTGAAATAAATATTGTTTTCTGTGTTGGACCACCTTTGCATTTCTGTAGAAACATAAATTAGAGTTAGACATTTGGGCCTAATTCTGTACTTCCTATTTATTTCTATTAATCTATATACCTATCAATCTTCCCATATATGGAGTTCCAATATCTGAGTTATAACTTTTATAACAAGCCATATAATTATGTATTATAAGCTTTATAACATTGCTTTCCTTCTAAAGTTGTATGTATTTTTATAATGCTACTTAAATATATTTTAAAACCCTCCAATTGTATAAACTGTTTATAGGTATATGAAGCAGTGGGGTCTCTTACACTGTTCCTTGCATTGTAATCTTACAGCAACTTTTAAACAGAGCTTTGTGAAGGTTGTTTAAAGTTGAACCTGTATAATCATTTGACTCTCTCCATTGTTATCCAATATATTTATCCAGAAGAAATGATAGAGTCACTATAAGGAAATGTTTGTATATGTTCATAATAGAATTCATTATAGTACCAAAAACTTGGAAATAACTAAAATGCATATCAGCTGGCAGATGGACTATAAAACTTTTATATGAATTTAATGGAAGACTACTCAGATGTGAAATGAACTATTGACATATGACATAATAATAAACATGAATTTTGTCATTATAATGAAACATGAGACAACTTACACCCAAAAGTATTTCTGTATAAATTCATGAATGTAACATTATTTTAAGTGCAAATCAATTAATACTGTGGGAAATAAGAAAAGGAAGAAGGAAAAAGGGTAGCTCCTGCCTGTCAGAAATTAACAATCTACTAGGGATGTCCAACCTACATTGCTGATTTCTGAAACCATTTCCAGAAATCCCAGTTGTTTAGACAGAGAGACATAATTCAGTGTGGATCAAGTTCAGTACCTAAGAATGTGCAGGTTTTAACAGTAACTAACTAAGCCACAGTTTTCTGTAGAGATTTCTTGGAGAGAGCTTCTCTCTTCAAGCTGTTATATATATGTGGCCCCTGATTTCCTGAGATACAGAATTTATTTGCATGAATAACAGTTCTAATATTTGTTGCTTTCTGTTTTTATAAATGCACATCGTAAGTTTTAGTTTTGTCTTTATTTAATAACAGCTAATTCTTGTTGAATACTTTTGTAAATACCAACAAGTCCTTGTGCATTATTTCAGGTGAGGCTATAGGTATGTTAGGACTAGTTTTATTGGCATGCACTATTTTGTTTCTTTCCTTCTGCTGTGTTTTCACGACATTTTTTTCCCACAAAAGTTAGTGGCAAATGCATTTTTCACCCATGGAGAGAACAAAAGAATTGCTGTTTGTATGGAGATTTATTGTGATATAACACTGAATTCTTACACTCTAGAGAAGCAAACTTGATCCTTGTGGCTTTCGAGTGACTTGGACTACTAAATATGTATATGGCTTGCTTAGGCTTCATCATGTGCCAGATTACTCTACAGAAAACATATAAATTTATTTTTATACTATCATATTCCTAGTAAGGCATTTCAAAACACATGAGTTTATACAGCAATGCATTTGTTCTGGATAGAGATGAGCAGTGTGGAAATGCCCATTAACTGCTTCTTTCCTAAGGAAGCCCTCCTATGTGTGTTGCTCAAATGCTTGCTAGCATAGTAAATCTATTTCTGTGGTTCAAAGTAACTCATCAAGAAAGAAAACATGCTCTACTCTGAACTTAAGAAAACATGTGGATATGATGCTGCGTTTTGATGATCCATTCAACCTGGAATTTAGCCTACACATGATTCACTAAATCTTAGATTGAAAGAAACAACAGAAACTTTATCCTCCATAGACTCCAGTTAAGTTTGCTTTAGAAACAGATGGCAAAGTAGAAAAGCTGGCTGGAAATTGATTGAATTTGAAAAGTCAGATGTGGAAAAATCAAGCAACTCTACACATCCAATAGATTTTTTTGTGGTTTTAGGATTACTCTTCATAACGTCTCCTCAAGAGTATTTTGTAGTATCTCATCAGGAACAACAGGTGATTATAATGACTTTTTCCAACCTTTTTCTTGGAGAATCTATTACTCAGTCAAAAAGTCCTCACTATGGAAAGCACTTTCAAAAACAATACATGTGTTTTTCTTTGCCTCAACTTTTGACATGAATTTTGCTATAAATTCTTGCTTCTTAGTGTGTGATCACTTACATTTATAAACAGTTAACCTATCAATAGAGGCTAAGTCACACATACACACACACCATAAAGGGGTTCATAAATGAAATATGAAAACTTTTAATATAATTGTTTTCCTTTCATGAATTATTTTTGGGTTTTATATTTTGTGAGCACTTACCTTTGTTCAGACTCAATTTTCTGGCCATCTTTCAAATGACAGACTAACATTCCAATTTCAAGATAAGAGAGGCACACACGGAAGCCAAAAGACATAATTTGGAAAATGTGAAATTAGTTTAAAAATTAAAATAAAGAAATAATAAATTGATACTGATACCCAACCATACATCATGGGTAATATTGGCTCATGAGTGGCCAGGATGACATATTAAAAGCAATCCAAATTGTTGCTTTTGTCAATTGTGTGGATTATGGTGATAAGGTATTTTGCTACACCAGCCTATATACTGCTTATGTCAACTTTGGTCTTTGAGGAGTGGAAATGAAGAATTATAATCCTTGAAAAGACATGTCTCTGAAATAGGGCTGTCACTTCTCATGACAAGTTTCCCAGTGAAAGTATTTGAGATGAGTGCTAAAGAATGGCCTCAGAAGTAGAAATGTCACATACAGAGCCTGCACAAAGTCTTCCATTGAAAGAACACTAAGGGAATTAACTGTACCTTATGCATGCTTATTTCATATAGAAAGAAATATCATACTCAACCATTTAAAAATAATTTTCACATACTTATACCATCCCAAATATATGTGCCAAACATGGCTCATGTTAAAGACTTGGTGATGTTCTGAGATTCACAGAAGTTCCAAAGGAAGAGACTTACGTATTGGATGCATCTCTGCTAATTCTTGCTATAGTGAGATATGTCATAATTTATTTTCCCTGCTTTTATCATGTAAGTTGATATGTTCAACCTCAGTAGTCTAAACATACTGAGGAACATTGAAGATGCTCTAATAACACAAGGAGAGGAACTAAAAATGTCAGAGGTGGCTCTCACATCCTCAGCGTGGGCTCTTCTTTACTTCATCGATGATCCAACTGTAGAGTTCCTTGAGAACTTAACATACAAACAAGCTCAGAGCCAGGATACCAAGTTCTGGAGATTTTTCTGTTTATTAAGAATGTCAACTTGAATTTGATACTGTCATGAAAATGGCTAACATCAGAAATGGAGAACAATTAGATACAAACTAAAGTTAATCTTTTTTGGAACATATGACAAAAAATAGATTTTTCTTAAAAATGGAGCTTTTACATTATTTATTGAGAGAAAGAGATTGTGTGTATGTGTGTGTGTGTGTGTATGTGTGTGTGTGTGTGTGTGTGTGTGTGTGTGTGTGTGTGTAGCATATACAATGGCATGCCTGTAGATATCTGAGGATAACTTGAGCAGACTGCTTTTCTTTTCTTCTACTTGTACTTGGTAAAAATTGCCTCCATATGCAGAGCCATATTTTCAACCATGATATTCAAATAAAACAAGTATTAGAGAAAATTGAAAATGCAGGAGGTTTGTCATGACACTAGATAAAGAAACATGTTTTTGCCTAAGCTTATGGTATTTTGAAGCCTCTGTTTTAGTAGTCAAATATTGTTTTGTGCTACTTTCTTGAAGAAATGATATATTGGGTTCTCAACTTGTTTAATTCAAACGTTTGATAGATAAACTGTAGCTATAAACGGTTACATAGTGGCAGCTAGGAAGAAATTCATAAGAGTGATGATGGGAAAGGATGCAGAATTAGCATCAAACTGGAAATATTTTTATTGTGTGATAATTCTTGGCATTATGGTTTGGTTGCTGTCAGAGGTGTACAAAGTGATATGGCATGCCCCTGTATGTGTAGGCACAGTGACAGCTGCATTAATAAAGCTCATCCTTAACCCTGTACTACCCTTAGTACTTAAACTCACAGACATGTCTACACATGAAGTGTGGTCCAATTATCAAGCTCCTCCTTTGTAACTGAGGCATGGAGAAGTTAACCAACATCAAATAGATCCCACTGTCAAATCGTAGGCAAGCCAGAGCTATCTAGCTAGTGTGTCTCCCACATCACACACTATACTCTACTTATTGTGACTGGTTAACTTTTGTGAGGCAAATTTTATTTTACTATAAGCCATTAGTGTAAAACACCAAAGTAAATAAAATTCTGGAATAAGCTTTTACATCACTGTATATTTAATCACATATTCTCCTTAAAGTATTAAGACCATTTATAGCAAAGAAAGTAAATTCTTGGTCCATTATGAAATATAACATTAAGAATATCCTGTGTTTACTTCATCCGCAGGATGATTTTTGGTTAGTTATTTATTATTTTGCAAAATATACATATCATGACAGTACTTGTATATCGCATACATATGTGCATGTAATTTGATATATATGATGTTATGAAAAAAATAATTTGATGGGGTAAATAAAAATAAATTACTGGTCTGTATTTAAAATCATTAGAAAAAGTTAGAGAGTGAAGAACGGGTCACAAAGAGTCATTATTGGGAATAGGTAGGGAAAGTTAGAAATATGAGGTGAATGTGGATGAATCAGAGAACACAGGGAAGGAGGCATGATGGAAGTCGAGTAAAGCATATTGTGGAGGGCAGACTAGAGAAGCTGTCTCAGGGGAGGCCGTTTATAGACACTAGACTAAGTAAGTGGCATAGAAAGGGAGAAACTGTGTGGATAAAAACGTTTATATATCATTTTATTTGTGTAATTATCTGCGTATATATTTATCTATTGTCGAGGTACATGGAAAGGGGAGCCATGTGACAAAAAGTGAGACACCCAAGAATCACAAGCCAGTGTTTTAGCTGAATAAGTTGCTGTCTTAGATTCATGTAACATTTTAACTTTCAAGAAAATTTCAAGAGGAAAATAAAAATTTAACATGTAAATGTCATTCAATTATTAAAATTCCAAATGTCCCCTGTAATTTCTGTTACTTAATCAACAGTATCTTGAAGCACTTCATCACTTAGTTTCTAATTATATAAAGTTCTTAGTAATCTAAGTGAATTTTTTTCCTTATAGAATAGCATACCCTTTTGGGTTCTGAGAAATTCTGCCTTCTAAATTATGGGTTTACAAGAGTTAGGAAGTATCTCTTCCAATCATATGTACACTATCCATATCCATATCCATATCCATATCCATATCCACTATCTCTTGACCCTGCTCAAGAGACTGACAAAGTACATACAAATATCACTCATTTTTTATCTGAAATGTTTGCTATTGTATCATGATGATAATTTTTTTCCTTTTGATTCTGAGATTTCAATCTTAATCACTATCCCTATTACTGCTCAAAGTTGAAGGGGAATGATAAATTCTCTTAAGGAGAGAAGGCACTGAAGCTATGTGCTGCTGCTGAAAGGTCACCATGTAATGCTATGTTTTCTGATTGGCATTTAATGCTCATGTGTGGCTTTGAGGCTCCTGACCCTGGAGAATGCCTGTGAGTCTGGAGACTTATTCCTACGGGCTGAGGAACTTTATTGTTGTTGCTTATACAGGTTGTGTTGAGAACAGTATGGAATATTATTTTATTAGCTACTTTCCTGTTGCTGTGAACAAATATTCAGTAAGTAAGATACAAATCATAGAAAGAAGGGCTTCAAATGGCTCATACTTTGAGGATATAATCTTCCAGGAGAGAGAAAGCATGGTAGGAGGAAGAGCTTTTGATTTTGGCACAAGAAGCAGGAGACTGCTTGTCATATCTCAATGGAATTAGATAAAGGAGATTTTCAACACGTGGCTGGCTTTCTTGTTTCTCTCTTTTCCTTAGTCTGGGACTTAGCCACATTTGGGTGGATCGTCCCACCTTCCCAGTAATCCTCCCTGTGAAGACAAATGCACCAAAAAGTTATGCTTCCTTAATGTCATATTTTTTTTTGTTTATCTAAACAAGTTGATAATATTAACCATGAGAACTGTTGAAGCTTTACTTATAAAAACCCTGTGACTCTACATATCTGTGGTGACATTCAGACCAAGAGTTACAGTTACAGTATTTTTTAAAAAGTGTAAAAAAGAATAGGGTAGAAACTAATAAAGGATTTTTTTTTTTTTTTGTGAGATTTGCAATAGCGGAAAACAAATGTAGACCTCAGAGCAACAGAGATTTAACTTGAGGTTTAAAGCAGAGAGGATTTTGTGAATTTTGAGAGGATTGTACATTCCAACTAATTTTTTTTCTCAGACTTCTCTCTGTACTCAATATGAACTTTGTAGAAAATAACATTTGAAAATTTCTTAGGAAATGTTAAGATTATAGGTGTGTTCTATAAAAGCAAAGGGACTGATCCATTAGTTCTAATCTGAAAGGTTCCTTTGAGTTGATGTGCTAATATGAAACCCATTATAATTAATAGCTTCTTCTTCCAGATCTGACAGATTTGGGCATTAATAGCCCTTGAACCACTTTGTCCAGTTAACAGGACAACACAGAACCAGAGAGAAAGTGTTTGAGTGAAGAGATGTGAAGGTCATCATTTTATTCAGTGAATCTGCAACATAATAGTAGAGAGCTAATTAAGGCAAGATTTTATTAAAAGTTAAATATTAGAAATTTTAAGTGTCTTCTGTGCTTTTACCATTGCATTTTATACATTATGCATAGCTATGTTCATATTCATCTCATACTAAGGACCTTCCAAAGGAAATGAAATGGAATTATTACCTTGAAACAAAATTTTTGTTCATCTCTTATTTCAACTTGTTTTTATTTTGTTTTTCGCTTCACACTTGGGCTATCGTTCATGATTCATGAATGAAGATGTTTCTTAGTGTGATGCACATTCTTCACACCTGAAATAGATGATCAGACCAACTATAGTAAAGTCAAGGAAAAACCCTCACTGAGACAAGGAGTGAGTAACTTTGGTCTCAGCACTATAACAATGATAATTTACTTTCTGTGTTTGAATCACTGTCTTATTCATGACTGGATAGCACGTATAACAGTAGAGATGAAAAATGGCTGGAAATGTTACATGTTTATCCTTCATTCTCTTCTGAGGACAGCAATCATAGTTAATAATCTCTTAAGCCAGGGATCCTACTGATCTACTTACTTTCCTCTTTCCATCTACTACTAAACCTTGATCAATAGTAAGGAAAGGCAGAAGATAAATCTGGTCTTTAAAATATAATTCATTAAATGTATTACATGTATTTATTGATTGGGGGGTGCAGATAATGCATATGTCAGAGTATCCATGTACCCAGGCATGGGTTTATAGGTCAGAGAACAACTTGTACGGTTATTTCTCTTCTGTCATGTGGGACTTGGTGATTGAAGTCCTTTTTAAAAGATACCTAGGAAAGCCTTTGAGAAAAGAGATTCTAGTCAGGGGATTACTATTCTGTTGTTTGTGTTATATGAGTTTTTGGGAATAATCTTTTAAAGTTTTCATTTATGTACTGTTTTGAATATTCACTGTTATTTTTTCCTTAAACTTGTCATATGATATTGAAATATCCCTTAATTAGGAAAATGATTCTGCGTGATTAAAAAAGTAGAAATCATTGCCAAATTGTGTTAAAAATATTAAAAGAGCTTGTTTAAGAAAGGCAATAAAAAACAAACAGATCATTAGCATTTACTTGCAAATTTACTTAATTAAGACAATAAAATGATAAACTTGTTACTGCTGGGATTGGAGATATATCAAGGTCATTAATTTAAAAAATCATAATTCAGGGGAATTTCTTCAGATTCAGAAACACACAGCCAGTTAAAACCCAGAAATGAGTGTAATCAGAGAGAGTCCGGATTCCCAAGGGAGTCCCTACCTGTGGGTCTGCCAGAGGATTCCATTACCATATCTCTATTAAGAAGGCAAGACAAGGGAATTCCCTCTTACCCTTTTGTCTTAGTTCTTAAGCTTCCCATGACTTTATTTTCATAGGATACCTCAGATTACTATTTTAGCTAGGTATTAGTTAGCTGTACTTAAGTACATAGGTATTTCCCACTCAGTAAACAAAATTAATTAGTATGAAAATTTAAAATTTAGGATGCCATGTTTATGTGCTGGTGCATAGATCATCTCCAAACACAGCAGTTTAAAAAGATACTTATCAATATTTGTGTTTTAGATATTTAGCTATTTAGTGAAATGTCTCTTTGCAGAGTTTAGTGGGAAGGGCTAGTAGGCTAATGTCATCCTCAGGCACACCAGGAAAAATATCTGCTTCTGTATTGACTCAAATGTCTTTGGAAAGGCTATAGATCCTCTGTGGCTACTGGCCATTCCTTTGCCATATGTGTCTCTCCATAATGCAGCCTATGGCTTGGCATCTGGCTTTCTCTCCATAAATGCTGTAAGAGAGTGGGACAGAGCAAGCAGGATAGAGACATTACAAAACCATATTCAGAGATGTCATTCTGTTGCCTTTGTTGTAATCTATAGAACACAAGTAAGCCTTTGGAATCTGTTTACACAGAAAAGAAAGGGATGGAAGAAGGATGAAAGTGGTCGGCAGGAACATCTGAGACTGTATCTACCATAGCTCTGAAGTACACACGTGCCTTATTAAATACTATATTTACTACTATATTTTAGTTAAAATTTTTATTTTAACATTTAAATATCATGATCAGAAAACTAATAGTGTGTATATTAGGATAGCATTAAAAGAAAACTATTAACTCCTATCCAAAGGAATGGAGCCTACCTCTATGTGGAGACTTGCCATTTACTATTTCTTCAAAAATTAATCCAGTTGAGAAAGACATTCATTTGGAGATTCAGGTCCACCACTAGGAACTGCAGAATCACCTTAAGATATGCTTAAAAGATAGGAAAAATTATCCCTTCAATCAAATAATGTATTTTCCATTTGAGAATGTCTTATCTCTAGCATAATCTCTTTCAGGGGCCATGATGTTCTGCTGGGTCTGGCTGTGACTCTTCCGGCTTTTTCTTTGGAATGCTGGCCAGAGTAGAATTTTGGGTTCTTTGAAGTTCCTTACGCTTGTCTAAATCACTCCTCCCTCCATTTAGATGTGTGTCCTCCGTGTTCTTTATACTTGTGGCTTTTCCCTTCTTGTACATTTTTCTCTTCGGGCAGCTTCTGAATTTCTTAACATTGCTTCCTTGGGATTTCTCTTTTAAACTCTAATATAATTGTCTTCAAGCCTCCATTTGAGTTCATTCTTAAATAACTTTATTAATAATAGTAAGAACTCCAAGAACAAATCTCAATTTTTCTAGATTGACTTAGTCATTATTAAAGATATTTGCTGTCTTTGGACAATAGATTGTCTAATTCAGTGATTAATTTTAGTTATGTAAACAGGGCATGGCAATACACCACTGTATAATAAGCAGCTGTAAGTATATGAGATTCAAGGCTAACCTAGGCTATGCAGCAGTTTCCAAAAGTACAGGCTATATAAAGAAGTTCTGATTCAAAAAAATATTATTGAGTATATGGTAGATGTATTTTAAATGTAATCAGGAGAAAGATTTTGCTATTAAAACATTAAATAATAAGATAGTCTTAGTAGAAAATAATAGGTTTATTATTTCTGAAACTTTTACTCAAAATACAACATGAATCTTAGGATCTGAATATCTGAAAATTCACTAAAGTAAGATTGTCAAATAACTCTCATCTTATGCCCTTCCTTAACATTTTCTTCTGTTTATCCACCTACTAGAAAAGAAACTACCTATCTTTTTATTTTCAAACAATCCATAAATTTATAGTAAAATAACAATAAAACTCATAACTTCTGTAATTCCGAAAAATTCTAAACAGTTATGAATACTTGTTTGAGCACTAAATATCTTATGATTTGAGAATGAGGTTGCTTTTAAAAGGGAACTCTCTACAATGCTTTAGGATAAAAATATTTATGCCACACCCAAGTGGCCTGAGTTTTCAGCCATTGTTTAGTATGATACGTAACATAGGTCTGCAGCCTCATTTAAACTTTTTCTAAAAAATTAAATATTTTTTAACATTTTGAGACTTTCTAGATCTGTAATCTATTCACATCATTTTCTCCACTTCCTATCACACTCCTGCCATGTCCCCCAACTCCCCAAAATTCATGGCCCCCTTTTCTTTATTACTAATCACACACATACCTACTCTACACCACACAAAAACATACAAACACAAACCTCTGAGTCTATTTTTTATTGCTTATATGTGTATGTTTTAATGACTGGCCACTTGGAACTGGTCAAGAAGCTAGCCTCTGGCAAAGATTGACTGATTCCTTTTCCTTCAGCCATCATTAATTGCCTATAGTTTTAACTACAGAGTATGAACCTCTGAGATATTTCTCCATACTTGATTACCATGAGAACTTGTGATATCATTATGAAAATTTTATTTAAATGTCCATATTTTGGAGGATTTCATCAATGCAACTTCCCTATCATATATAAGACACTATTTCACAATAAACTTCCTGGCCCTTTAGCATTTTCTTTTTTCTGTTCTCTCTTTGATGATGGTTCCTGAACCTTAGGTATGGAGTTTATGCTGTGGAAGTTCAATCAAGGTTAAATACCAAATTTACCAAATTTCTATAACTAGAAATCACCAGATTCCTCAAAATATTATATGGCAAGGAAAACATTTTTGATTTTACATTTCTATGTTTTCTAACTAGAATGTTAAAAATTGATCTGACCAAACACAGATTAATATGTCGGAAAGAAACAGAGTATGTTAACACATCCGATGAGCATGCTGCCAGTGTTAAGGTGATGAGTAACACAAAGAAACAGAGGAAATGAAACTTGGGCTTCTAGATTATCTTAACGGATGGTACTACTTTAGGCTTTTCATGGTGGGAAGCTAAATGGAGAGAAGCATGTAGATCTTTCAGAAGCAATAGAAGATACCAACTCCTTCATTAGTGTTTTCTTATAAATGTCTCTGCAGACCCATCTCAGGTCATTGTTTCTCCAAGTATAAAAGAGATGTCATTCCTTCTAGATAGGAAATAAGTCAGAAAACACCCCCACCAAAGGAAATGTATGTTCTACTTTCAGGCAGATGAGAATGGGTCAGATTCTCAGTTGCTTTCAGCTCAAAATAACTCATGCTACATTGACATATTTCAGTGTGGCATACTCTGAATAGCTTCTAAAATTTTAATATTAGATGTAATATTTTATATCTCATTAAAATACACACCATTTGATAATTTCATGCAACTACTTTTTGAGTTTTTTTCTCATGAATACCCCTTTATTTATGCTGTGAAGCATGAGTTTTCTTTACATACTGTGAGAAATTCTGAATTTATTTTTAGTTTTGGTCCATTTTCTTTCTATCCCAATTTCTTCCTCATTCTCAAATTAGAAGCAGTTGTATTTGAAAATTATTGCCTCCAAAATAGGGAAATTATTTGCTAATAGTTTTCTATTTTCTAAGCTTCAATTTTAATTATTTAGAACTGTCTTTGTTGATAATAAGTTCTTGACCTCTTCAGATATCCAATTATTTGTTTGAAATTGAGTCTTTTTTAAAGAAGGAATCAAGGATTTAATCTATTTGGAGCTCTTTCTCTCTTTCTCTCTTGATCTTTCTCTCTCTCTTTTTCCATATGTTGCATATATGTTTCAGAATTAATTGTGTGAAAACAAAATATAATTGATATTCTCTCATATTGTTCTATCTTGGGAAATCAGCTCTTTTGACATGCATCAACCAGGAAGTAAATGTCATATCTAGACTGACAAAATTGGTACAGAGGGCCTCTAAAGGTTCACCCCATTTTTTTTCATTTATATTGTGTCAGAACCTGGAAATAGTACTTTTAATTTAAATATTTCCCAGGGACAATGATGTGCAGAATTCTGTGTACTCTGGCAATGTTAGGAGTAGCTTCCAGACAACCTCAGCATCACCACAATAACAGGTAAATAATCAATATTTTCAGTACAGTGGATGACTGAGCTCTTATTGGCAGCAGTGTATTTGAAGCACTAAAGATACTTTAAGCTCATGTTATTCTCAATTTATGGTGGTTTTATTTGTACATAACACCACTGTAAGTTTAGGGACATCTATATTTGCTTTAGACATAAAATAATTATAAATTCAAAGACCATTCAAACGACTAACTGTACGTTAATGCCAATCCTCAGAATTGTTATCTGTATTTAAGCCCAAGATTACCAAATGCAACAGCATTTTTAAAATAGAATTAGAGATAGGAAATCTGTATTTTGCTAGTTTTAAAACAAAGTCAAGGTCTTTATCACTTTTAGCAAAACACACTATTTTCATGCAAGTGAAATTTCTGGTGAAAAGTGTGATTCCGTAGTTTCTTGAGTCTGAAATTGTTATATGTATTGTCAGACCTAATTGAGGTTTCTCTTACCTCAGACATTATGTAGCAGAAGGAAGGATGAGCATACTCATCAGCATGTTTACACAGTGAGAGCCATTGTTTCTTAGGATTCACGTTTATTGTCTAGGGTAGGCTTCCACTGGAGCATGTGGGAGTGATTGCCAGCCCCTCAATGAGGAGTAGAAGACAGGTAGAATTATCCTGGGCCTCTGCATGGAGTAGTGGAATACTTAAAAGACCCAGTTTCTCCCTGTCTGAATTTCAAGTCCAGAAGAAAGCCATGGGGCTAAACTGCCTTAGAAATGCTTTTGTGTGCTTTTATGCAGTGTCATAAATTTTCAAATGTGTGTTGTGCTCAAAGCTCAAGCCAAACAGAATATATTTCTAATTTACAGTGGCTGCTCTGCAGGATGGTGGCCAGTTCTCTGAGCAAATAAAATGGTACATCAAGATTTGTAGGTTGTTCTCATTGTGAACATAGTGCACTGGGACAAGCATAAATGATACCATTAAAGATTCATTACACAGCCCTCTCTGGAGTTCTACACAGCGACATAGCATTACTTTTAATATAGATTTAGAATATATTTTTCTTTGCTTTCATTTTACAGCTTAAATATCCAGGGTTTGTTTGGTTTAGTACCTGTTTATATGTTAATCTTTTAAGATGGAATACTTCCCATTAAGGTCTCTCCTCAGCTTTTTCTCCAGGCCCTCATTAAGAGAAATGCTTGTGAGTATTTCCTCGGGAGTAAGTGCACTCATCTGCAGTTCACTCAGCCTTATCTGAGTCCAGGATGAAATGCTGAACTCAACTGAGTTGATTTTTCAAACATTCCTTGAGTATGTCAATTCATTTTATGTTTATATTTAAAGACTTTTTAAAGTAGGCAATCAAAAGTCCTGTGTTGAATAAAAGAAAAAGTGTCAGAAAACTGCAATATTAATAAATTCCCATTCATCAAACATAAGACATTGCAGAATCTTCCTAACAAACATGAATCTATGAAGGCAATCTAAATAAAGTCAGATAATGGATGAGCATGGGCTCTAGTTGAATATCTTATGCCACCAAATGAAGCTTTTAGAAATAGCTTACATCTAATTGAATTGTAGGTCATAGAGCCTCATCAGAGCCCAAATAACCCAGATAACTTACACGGCTATTGCTCTTCATAAACTAATGATAAGGTCTTTTGCAGAAGACAACACCTACACAACTCATTGAATATGGAGAAGTGAAGCTGGTGCCTACATACAGCCTTCACTTCTACTGGCTAAAGTTCATGGTACTGGAAGGTGCTTTCCATGATAGCAATGGAGAAAGATAAACACCAACTCATCCACAGACCCTTTGATCTACAATGGTGTCCTTCCAATGAGATGTGCTAGCATAACAGTGACACAGTGTCTTTGGGACTGACCAACCAATATATGATTGTACTTAAGGCTCACTTCATGAAGTGGAACCCATACCCTATGTGACTTGAGTGGCCAACAACCTGAGATTAGATAAGCCAGGGACACGGGGAAAACCAAAGGAACTTACCAATGAAAATATTCTGAATAGCATTCTGTGCTTTACTCAGCCATCATTATACAAGTTTCTTCCTAAAGCAGTTGGGAACAAATACAGAGGCTTGAAGCAAGCCAACATAAAGTAAGTAAAAGACCTGGGAACACTCAGCACTAAAGAAGGTATCTCCATCAAATCCCTTCCCTCAAAGCTTAAGGAACCCTGAAGAAGATGAGGCATAAGAAGTGGAAGAGCCAGGTGGGTGTGTGGGGGGGGATCTACATCAGGGAAACAAGGATTATTAAACAGTGTGACTGTTGCTCATATGAACTCAGAGATTACAGCACCATACACAGGGCTGCAGAGGTCCATGCAGACAGGCTCCCTGTGCTGACAGAAGAGTGGGCACATGCTTTCGTCTCTAACCTGGAAGCTATCTTCAATTGATGGCCACTCAAAAATGAAAAATTAGTTTTCTCCAGTGGAGTCTCACTGGGGATACAAACCACTCTTAAAGTCCAGGCACAATGCCCAGCGGTAGATGACCAACAAAAACAAACTCAATGGAGTCTTTTTTTTTTTTAAAAAAAAAAAAAAAAAACAACCTTATAGGTCCTTTGTGTATATTATTGCCTTCAGTTTTGTGAGATTTTTATGGGTTTTTATGGGATTCCCGTGTTGCAAACATTTGTGTCTCTGTATCTTTATGTGTCTTTTGTGCATTTTCTTTGGCTCTTTGTATTTTCCCATTCCTATTTGCTTGTTTGTTTTTTTTTTCTTACATCTTTATTTATTAGTGCTCTTAGATGCCTGTTTGCTTTCTAAGAAAACACAGAAAGGTTGCGAATGCAGATGGGAGGAAATGAGGGGGAGGAGTCGGAGGGGGAGACATCATAAGAGGAATATATTCTATAAAAACATTTTTTCAACAAAACTAAAATTGAGAGAAAAATAAGAAACTGTCTAAAAAGCTCCTGTGACTTGCTTAGTACTCCATGTGCTGGGAAATATTCCAGAAATTTGTGTTTGTCCTGTGGCAGAATCTTCTCAGAGTTAACTGAAGCCTGTCCAAATGTATCCAGTGCTGTAGAATTAAGCAATATCAATGCTTTTTAAAAAATCAAAATATCAACATGTTCACACTCATAGAAAATACCTATTTGTTTATCTCTTGATTTTTATAATTGAAGGTTTTATTGGTCATGGTGGTGTCACAGATTTCTATGATTAAATGATAAAACCATTCATTAAACCATTTAAAGTAGATATCACAATATCCCTTCACAAATATTCCTTCATAATAATAACTTTGCTTTGCACACAGCTGTATGTGCACAATGACTGGCAACAGTTTTGAATATTCTGGGCTCCTATCATGACTATCCAGATCTCTCTCAATGTAAGAGCATCCACTGTATTTCTTTTCCATTATTGTGAAAATATACTATAAAATGATTCAGACATGGATCAGACAAGCCCCCCACAAAGCACAATGATGTCTCCACGTCTGGGTATACTGAGATCTTTGTAGTTAACATGTATCTTACTCTTTGAACATAAATCATTCTGGGAGATGCCTGTTTTCTCTTCACATCTTTACTGGCTTAATCCCTGTTTCTTTTTAACAGGCCCCATTCATTTTATGCTCTCCTACAGGGTTTTCATTTTACTATGATTGCTCTTGCTCACATGGACCTTTAAAGCCTTCATCATACTTTTTCTCTTTTTAGGAGAGGAATGCTAAAATATGGAGAAAACAAAGAAAGTATCTGTATGTTCTCACAAGTTCTACTCAGTTTTCTGTGCTATTTTACCATTTTGAGATATTTTCTTGGCATCCTATTGACATCTTTTGGACTCAGTTTCCCTGAATATCTTGATGGCATCCTCCTTTTTCTGCTCAGAGCCAATAAGGTTCTGAAATTTAAAAATTACCATCCATTTTTCTTTTGGCAGTTACACATCTGCTACAAAATCTAAATTCCAAACCTAAACTAGTCTTTTCTGGAAAAAAAAAATCTGTTACATTTTTTTTGTTTTAATCACGTATCTTTACATAAATTTAATTATGTAATACAAAATTTCAATGTCATCCTATGTTCTTAGCTTGTCAGGCTCCTCTAATGGATGGCCACATCTTTTGAATTTTGAGGCAAAATTTCTTTTCTATACAAATAGATATTTTTCCCTAAAGAGATAGCCAGCTAGATGAGGCCCATCCTATTATTATTAGTAAAGAATTGCTTCCATTAAAATCAACTGGTTTTAGATGTTAATCAGATCCATGAAATAACTTCATCGCAATACCTAATGTTTGAGAATAACCAAGGAGTTATTTATTCATCTAGACAAATTGAGACATAAAGCTAATTTCAAATGAAAGCATATCTTAGTCTCAGAAAGCAGTTTTGGGACCTGTCTGAAGTGGATGATGTAATCATGGCTTCATTCCCAATAAATTCTGGTTAGCGCTGAGGGACAAGGTGAGAAGAGATAATACTTCATTTTAGAGGTACAGTGGTCCATGGTCTTTTGCAATATAGTTAATAAATTCATGTGAAATTACTTGTTCCTGCACACTAGGAATACCATAGTACAAGGATGCAGGACCTTAATACCATTCTTCTCTGCCTTTAGCACAACCTGGAGCTGTCCAGAGCCCACACAGGTGGTTAAGGCAGCAAGGAAAACTCATCTCTCTTCAGACCTTGTAAAGCTCACAGCAGTAGCTCAGTGGCTTCAGGAGATTAAAGGAAGAGCCAACCATTATAGTTGATGATGATATAGCTATTAAAACCCAGAAGTGAATGGACAGTTAGTCACTAGCAAGCTACAAGAAAAGATAGAAGTAGTTGAAAATAAAGATCCAGTCAGAGAAGAGTGCAGATTGAAGGGTGTGGTGATGATTACATTCTGTCCATTATTATTTTTGTCCGTTTGTTTGACTTTTTCTTTTGTCTCCTTGGCAGTTGAAATGTCTGCCTTTTTCCCTTGAAGCTGTTGAGGCTAGAGAATGAAAACAATGTGGGCATTTTAATTAACTCAGATACAGTGCTCGATTGAAAAGTAGTCACTCTGAAACAATGTGGCTTCCTCTGTATTGGCAGCAGCAGTTTCAAAGGGTCTACTAGAATAATACAGGAGGCTTACCCTTAAACTAAAAGTAACATGACAGTTACAAGCTCTGTATTCATGCTGTGTTCAAAAGCTCCTTCTATTTCTGTTTCCCTCCGTTTTAGAGTAAGCAAGGAAGAGAAGGATAAATACTATCCCGCAGATGGTTTTCTCCTGCGGGACCCCATCTTTGTGCAGTGAACAACTACACATTCTTTACTCAAAGGACATAAATGCAGACCTCCAGGGGAATCTTAAAGAAAAAGATGACTAGAGAGGCAGCACTTGCAGAAACAGTGGTGGAGCTTGCTCATTAGCCTTGGCTGCTGCAGAGCCATTAGTCTGGCAGAATTTGTCTTAAAATGTTGTGTTTCTAAACGGCATGAGGAAATGAGGGGAAAATCAATCCTTCATTCAAAAATAATTTGTATTCTCTCGCTCTATGACCTCTGTTAGAAACAAGACGAGAAAACGCAGACCTAATTAACCCAACTTGCCCAGTATTTCCAGGGTTTTCTTTCTGCTCACTTCCTGCTGTGGTAGAGCCTCTCAAGTGTTCAGTGTTGCTGGTATAGACAGACTTCAGTAACTTTTTCCTTATGTATGGTAACTTAAAATTTATAATGTTTTTTGTTGTTGTTGTTTTGTTTTGTTTTGTTTTTTAAAGTGGGTAGCATTTTTATTAACCTTTTATTTGGTTTTTTTTTTTTATACTGGGGAGAAAATATATTGGGGTTTATTTATCTTACACTTCCATAGCACTGTTCATCATTGAAAGAAGACCAGAACTCAAAAAAGGGTGGGATGCTGGAGGGTGGGCAGGAACTGACGCAGAGACCATGAAAGAGTGTGGCTTTTGTCCCATGGTTTGCTCCAGCCAGCCAGCCATCTCGGTGGGGCTCCTCCTGCCATCTAGATGACAACCTTGTGAACAATCCTCATCAGGAACCAGCTAAACAGTGCCCTGACTCCTAGCCAGACATTATGAACCAGTTAAGTCTACGATTTCAAGCAATAGATATCAGAGTAAGTTTTCCTCGGCAGTAAAATCAACCACTAAAGCACATGATAATAATATCAGTGTATTGTTTTTCTAAAATGTGCAGTGTGTTTATTTTCTATCTTGGAGGGGGGACAGGGAACGTGGCAGATATTCACATATTACCAGATTCCAACACTTCTGTAACTAAGATTATTTAGGTTCTAAGAAAATGTCTTTTTACTTGTATTAGAATCTTCATGGCTGTTGCAGATATTTGTCAGAAATATCTTAAGTGAGTAGGAATTTGCTTGGGATCACAGGTGTCAGTGTACCATGACAAGAAAGGAATAGAGAGGAGAGAAACTCCTGCTATTGTGGCCAGGAAATGGGTAGCTGAATGACAGCATGAGCTGGCATTGCCCTCTTAGCTATTTTCTTCGGTCTGGGCCCTCAGCCTTCAGGGTAGCACTGTCTACATTTGGGATGTATCTTGCTCATAATTAGTTCTCTCCTAGACATTCTTATAGACACTGCCAAAGTGTGTTTCAGAAATCTACTAGATGCTTCTCAATACAATCTTGTTGACAATCAACTTTAGTTATCAAGTACTACTCATTTCAAAATTCCTGGATTCACTGTTTCTGGTCTGCATCAAGATGCTGTGTGTTAAAACACATTTATTTTTCCTGAATTATGGTGTGTGTGTGTGTCTGTGTGTGTATGCATATGTATGTGAGTGCTACTGCATTTGTGTGGGTATATATACATGTAAGTACTACTCATTTCAAAATTCCTTGATTCACTGTTTTTGGTCTGCATCAAGATGCTGTGTTAAAACACATTTATTTTTCCTGAATTATGGTGTGTGTGTCTGTGTGTCTGTGTGTGTATGCATATGTATGTGAGTGCTACTGCATTTGTGTGGGTATATATACATGTGTGAGCACAGGCATGGGTGAAGCCAGGAGACAGGCTTAGATATCAGTCTTTAGGAGCTTTTCACTTTATGACTCAGGATTTCTCCCAGTACTGGAACTCACAGATAGAAAAGAGTGACAGGTGTGTTCTTCCTCAGGGATCTATGGCTTCCACCTCCCCAGCATTACTGTTATAAACATTCACCGATATGTACAGCTCTAGTACAAGGGCTAAGGGCCAAACTCTAGTCCTTATGTCCACGGGCAAGCACCTTCACTGACTCAAGGGTCTCTCCAACCTGATTTTTTTTTTTAAGTTGAAGGTGGTCATTAAACTGACAAAGACTATTTAAAAGTGAGTTGAGAGAGAATGTCATTAATTATTTTAATAAAACACTTGCATTTTAAAACAAATAATAAAAATTAATTCACAAGTAAAGACTGCAGGGCTCAAGACAACCATTAACAAATGCAGATATTAGTTATCAGAACCACTAACATAATCATCCAAGTGAGAAGACAGAAGAACTAGATTATTAGAATTTACTATGTTCATAAGTAGTGGTTAAGTGGTGCAATCTGGTAGTGAAGCTAGCTACATTTACAAAGAACAGTTAATAACAGTGGACACTTTCAAACATTGATTGCATGCTAATGTTGTTGGTCTACACAATAACATCTGAGATATGTAACTTTATCATTGTTTCTTTAGAGGTGAGATACTAAAGGGGCAGGAAAGGTGACAGGCTGGGCTACAGTCAGTCAAGATGAAGCAGATTAAGGACTCACACCTGTTTCTCCTGCTATCAAGGAGTACTTAAAGTCAGAGAACAAATAGGTTGAATTTATACTGAGTTGTCTGCCTTTGTTTGCAGACTGTTCCATAGTCCTTCACCACATCTGCCCTTTCCTAACCTCACCTGTTCTAGATAAGGTAAGCGTGTTAAATGAGGTTTATGTTGGCTGATGTGGACAAAGGATGATCTAATTTCTGCCTGGGGAGAATGATGTGCTCTGAGAATAGGTAGGATAGAACATGGGAAAGTCACAACAACTTTGTAATAATAATAATAATAATAATAATAATAATAATAATAATAATAATAATAATAATAACAACAACAACAACAAAAACTTAACCATCTCTTTAAGAACAAAAGCAGCAGCAAAGCTATTTGCACAGGTTCTTGGGTTCAGAGAACATTGGCTTCTTCTTTCTTTGAGGTTTTTATTCTAATAACAATACAGTTTTGCTCAAAGCTTAAATTTCTTCAGTAGAGGTATTGTGTTTATTATAAACTACCTGGGTTTAAAGCCAAATATATAGTTTGATTTCTTCACCTTGAATGCTGCTATATGTTTTTAGGTAAGTTACTTGGGCTCTTTGCTATAAATAAAGATTGTATTGAGGGTACAATGGTCATTGTAAGGCCAAAGTAAAATAAGAAAGTACATGCTGTGCCAAAACCATGAATTTTTCTTTTTATAACTTTATAAATATGGCTGTTAATTCTCTATAATGCTTGAGGATTTTTTCCCCAAATTGTTCTGGAATCAACACATTTAAGACAAAAGTTTTATTCTGTTCAACTCTACTATTTGAATGGAAATATAAGTAATTGATTTAATTTGTGTATTTATGTGTTATGCGTGTGCTTGTTATGACAGAAACATTCTGATCTACCACTTTTGTCTTAATCCACACACACACACACACACACACACACACACACACACACACACACACACACAGAGAGAGAGAGAGAGAGAGAGAGAGAGAGAGAGAGAGAGAGAGAGAGAGAGAGAGAGAGATTCCCTGAACCTGATGGAACTAGACTGACAGGTAGCAGGCCCCAATGTGCATCTTATCCCTGCTCCACCAAGGCTAGAGTTAGTTTCCAGGTACCCATGCTAGGCTTTCCATATGACCTCTGGGGCTTCAAATTCAAATCCACGGACTTACTTAACATGGATTTCTACTGTCTAGGATATCTATCTGCTCAGGCCTAGGGAAATACTGTTTTTAGAACATATTTATTTTTCTATGAAAATTTCACAGTTGCTTATTTTTATTATTTTATATAGTTACGAGTCTCTGCATTAACTACAATCCACTATAAATAGTAAGTTTTATGACCAAGGTTGGCACAGAGCAAAACTATGGATATAAATTTAAGTATTTAGAAAGCAGTTTGCTAACGTGGCCATTTAGCAAAGCGGCCCTAACTAAACAACACAAACATCATTAGGTTTCCCCTTACGGCCTATGACTGACTTCCTAACCACAGTTTTAGGAAAAGTTTGTAGTGTCAGACCTCAGACCTCAGATCCGAGGACAGCAGTTGTGTATTCCCCCAACCATCCTTGCCACCATCTCACCCCTAGGCACATATGACTGGCAGATTGATATTGAAATATGCATGGCAATGACTGGATAAGGCCACTGGCATCTTTTCTCTCTTATCAAACTTTGTAGCTCCTTGTATCACTATAGAGAGAGACTTCTTGGTCAACTCAAGACTGTTTCCCTGTGTCCTGAAACCAAAGTATTTAGTGTTTTTAACAATAGCATCTTATCATTTGGAATTCTTTTTAAAAGCAATTTAGCGTACTTTATTTAATAAAGATAGATATATCTAAAACTGACTCTTGGGAGACTCTTCTATGTAAATAAAGGCAGCAAATCTTGTGTAAACTTATAGAAAATACAGCAAGATGGCATTTTGATCTGGTAATATTTTATTGGAGGTGGATTTATTTCATAGGACACTTGCTTTTATCTAGAGATATTGTCGATTTTCACTACTACGTAAGTAGATGGCATTTTTAGCTAGTCGTGGAGGCCGAAGTGGTATTTAACCTAGAAAGGACAGGGCAACATCTTACAACAAAAAATTACCAGTCAAAACATTCCAGCCACTGAGAAATCCTGGGTGGCATGTGCACTTTTAGATTACATAGCTATCTCCATATCAGATCCCATACAGAGACTGTAGTAATGACGACAGGTGCCTATTCTCTGTACTTTTTTCCCTTCTCCTTCTAACTTAAGGGCCTTATCTCCTTCATCCCAGAAGACTACTTATCCATTTATGTCTTAAGTCAAAATTTATGTGGAACCGCTGTGGCAACTCATAAGACACCCTGGCCCAAAGAGGCATCAATATGTTCCTGACAGCAGTTGTAACTCTCCATCTCAGGTGCTGCTGCTGACAGTTTTGTATCACAGATTTCAAAAAGCATAAAAGAAGTAGCCTCCTGAGTCAAAAACAGCTGCTCTAGCATCATTGGAGATGCTGTGGAAACATGCTGTCCTTCAGAGCAGGTGTCTGAGAGTATCTCTAATACCTACTGCACCTAAAGTTTGTATTGTCCTTCCAAGATGGTGTGTGTGTGTGTGTGTGATAATCAAGAATTATCACCAGAATGGTCATCTTGTTCAACTCTAAAGGCAACTCTGCAGTAACAGTATTGTTGCTACTCTGTTGGTGAATTTTACTCTAAATATTCCCCCACAGTTACATCAAAGGAGATCATGCCAAGAATTCTAACTTGTTGGTAATTGGGACATGTGTGGAGCTTTAAGGCAAAATCCTTTGGACCTGCAAGTGAATTTATCCTTAAGTTCTAAGGTGTGTTGCAGATAGGTATTGTGTTGTAAGAGAGCATTTGTGGCTGTTGAGAACATGGAGAGAAACCACCCTAGTTATACACTTTGTAGTTTAAAAAAAATAATAAAAACTTTGGCTTGCAAAAGAGAACTGAATAGTTGGAATGAAACAGTTTAGATTTAGGGACTTAAACAGACTATTGTATGTCTAATAGAAGTTAACAAATAAATGCCTTTGCCTCCATATGGAAAAATCTAATACTATGATTCAATTTTCATATCTCTCCATGTTTTATAGCAACCAGTGATGATTTTTCTTGTTCTTCAAATGAAGCTGTACTGCAAAAACATTCATTCAACTACTTGACCCAATGAAGGGTAGTTCTCTGAATGTCAAAGAGATCTGAGGGGAAAGGATTAATGGTTTTTAAAAGAATGCTTTAATCGGATTAAATGAGAAAGAGACATTTTGGCAACTGTATGTACTTCTAAAATTTACATTTAAAGGGTGTACTGTGTAATCAGAATTCTAACAGGGAGTCAACATCATTCTTCTAGCAAAAAAAAAAAATGACTTTTAAAACTTTGTTTGCTGAAGCTGAGCAGCCTTGAAAAAAGATGAAAAGGGAGCAATAAATTCAGTGTCTGACTGAGAGACTCAGCAAACATAGGATATCACTATACTAACAAATCTTAATGAAAGGCTAAATCTACCTGTGAACAGAGGGAATTGATTGGGAATAAATTTACTTCATAAAGACGAATATCAAGTAATCATACAGTACTGTTTTGTCAAGTTTGAAAAAGCTTTCTCATTAAAAAGAGTTGAAGTCACTTCTACTTTATCTCTCTGTTACATTAGGATTCTGGGAAGACTTGGTTGCCAGCCTTGTGACCCGTGTTGGCAACAAAGGAAAGGCAGGAGTAATTGAGACTCCTAGATGAACCCAGCTCACCTTTGCACAAAAGCTAGAGGTTTCAGTGAAAATGGTCCCAGGAGATTTTTTCTCATTGCTTTGTCCCCAAAGAATTAATTACAGCGTGTGCCTTAGAGATGTCTTTGGGAGGGAAATGTGTATCCTTTAGGTCTGTGAGGTCTCCGGAGCTTAGTTGTGGTTTCGATGGCATAGGAAAAGCCTTCCACTGCTCAGTCTTGGAAAAAATGTGTGGACTAGTTTACAAAGCAGATTTAAACAAGTCATTTAGTGTCCTCACTGGACTAGAGAGGAAACTGTCAGTCCAAAGGCTGATGTTAAATCATCTGGTTCCTCAGCTTGATATGCTTTAAGATTCAAAACATCGTGAAATGGAACATCGTTTATTTGTTTTATAAATGGTATTATCTTTATTGCAGGAAAGGAGTAAAAAGGATAAGATGATGTATTTGCTGAGCCAGGCTTGAGAAAGAACAAAGTGAGTTTTCTATCAAACTCCTGAGAATAGGCATGTCCTAGCACCCCTTCACTTGCAGACAGCTGGATGAGAGGTTCATCCATGCAGGGCTTGATTCCCAAGTGATGAAATACAGCAATGCATTCAGCAGTATCTGTGCAGACATTTCTTCCAGATTTACCAATCTTAAAGCAACGTTCCTAGGAATAATATCAGGTCAAATGGTCAATAGAGAGCCTAGGATTATTATCTTTGGGAGTTGAACTAAAGCCAAAGGGGAGTTTTGGGTTTTTTTTTTTCCCCAAATCTTTTGCTTCAGTTATTTGCACATGTCTAATATGTTTGTGCATATAATAATTTCTTATAAAATAAAATATTATTGTGGAATGACTAGTACTTTTTATTTTCATTATTGGTATTTTGGAATCATAACCTGAATTCAAATTAACTTTCCCCCAAGAATTGACATGAAGAATGTAGGGTTATAGTTAAGGAAGTTAGATAACAAAATCAGTAAGACAGAGCATAATAGGAAAATGTGAAGTTGCCATCCTGATACTGAATATTATGATATAAGAAAGGGAAAAATAGATGTGGGAGTAAAGGGCTAATTTAAAGAGTTGGGGGGGGGAGAGACAAAGGCAGAAGGAAAGAGAACCCCCTTTGCTAACGGATCGCACAGGAGAGAAAACCTTAGTCAGCAGACTGAGAAACTGAGGGCTCTTCTGTTCTCTGAGTGCCCTAATTTCCCTGATTTCTGTTGCTCTCTTTGCTTGAGGTGACTTTGACTGAATGCTGCTGTCTATATAAGTCTGCTTAGGGAGCAGATGTCCTGTTCCAGAAACTCCTCGTTTTTCAGTTTCTGTGAAAATAATTTCTCCATAGTATGATTATCCTCCACAGTATATACAACATTAATCATAGAATGAAATGATGAAGCTAATGCCAGGATTCTGATCTATGTGATACTTTAAATTTCCCACGAAATTAGTAAATTATCATTCAAGCTTCATAGATCACATTTTATGAGCCTAGCTGAGGTGACTCTATCTCTTGGAAGTATATCCACTCATTATTATGCTGGCAATATAAAATTTCTGTGCATACTATGCTGAAAAAAAGTGCCTGCAAAGTAGGTCATATGATTGCAGCAGAGATTAGATGATGGAAAAATGAGATATAAAAGAGCATATTATACGATGATTTCAGGAATATGGTTGGTTAATTGAATGGGCACGATTCCACAGAATTTACTAAAACTTCTAAAACATTCACCAAATGTTGCTAGAACAAATTAGATGAACATAAGGAAACATGATCTGGTCATGCAAAATAGTGCAACATAAGGACATCAATTAAAAATTCAGAGACCTAGAGATCATTCCCCAGTGTCTTGCAACTATCGGGAAGAATAAACAGACATGAGATCTCTCTATTAATGGAAATGTGATAAGTAGTAATATTTTCTACAGAGAGCCATATTTTACAATACAAGCACATAAGAATCAAAACACTAAACAAACAGAAATTAGAAAGACTTAAGAGCTTCCAGGCAAAAGATCACCTAACATGTAAAAGCATATCTATTAGAATTACACCCGGCTCTTCATTGGAGACTCTAGAAGCCGGAGGGCCTTGCAAGATATTCTGTGAACTCTGAGAGACCACAAAAATCACCAGATCACACTACTATATATCTAGAAAATAGTTAAATCAAATAGATAAATAAAATAAGATATGCCATGATTAAACCAAACTTAGGCAATACCTATGTACAAATTCAACCCTATAGAAGGTACTATAAGGAAAACTCCAACCTGAAGAGGTTAGTCACACCCAGGAAAACACAAAGTAGTTGATATCTCTCAACATCAATAGTCTCAATTCCCCAATAAAAATATGCGGGCTAATAGAATGGATGTGAAAAGAGGATTCATAGCTCTGCTGAATCCTAGAAATAACCCTAAATATCAAGGATAGACAGCACCTCAGGGTAAAGGGATGAAAACAGATATTCAAGCAGATGGATTTAAAAAGCAAACTAGTGTAGCTATTTTAATAGCTAGAGTTATCAGAGAAAGATGGAGCCTCAGTTGAGAATGCCTTCATGAGATCCAACTATATGGCATTTTCTCAAGTAGTGATCCTGGGGGAGGGTCATCCCTGAGGTATGGTCCTGGGTTATGTAAAACAGGATGCTGAGCAAGCCACCAGTAAGCAGCTCCCCTTCATTGGCCTCTGTATCAGCTTCTGCCTCCAGGTTCCAGCCCTGCTTAAGTTCCTCTTCTGACTTCCTCCAATGATAGACTATGATCTGGAAGTGGAAGCCAAATAAACCCTTTCCTCCCCAACTTACTTTTTGGTTATGGTGTATTGTCGAAGCAATAGAAACCCTAAGAAATATGGGAAGAAATAATTAAACTCAGGACTAAAAATCACTGAAAAAAAAGCAAAAAAGTCAATATAAAGAATCAGTGAATAATTATTTGTGAAAATTAGTAAAACTGACACTTATCCAAATTAACTAAAACAGAGAGAATATCCAAATTAACAAAATTAAAAAAAGGAGACATAATAAGGGACAATGAGGAAATCCAGAGACTCATACCTTAGAAACCTGTACCCCACAAAGCTGAGAAATCTAAAAGAAATGATTGTCTTTATTCATACCACTTACCAAAATTAGATACACAATTTAACCAGACTTATACCCTCTAATAAAATAGAATTAATCATTAAATAAAAGTCTTACACAACCCTCTCCAAACAGAGAGGGAAAGAGAAAATAAAATAAGTTCAGATCCAGATAATTTTAGCACAATGTTCTACCAGATTTTAAAAGACAGTTAATAATACTCAAACCATTCCACAAAATAGAAATAGAAGGTTGCTCAATTTGTTTTATAAGGTCATAGTTACTCTGATACCCAAAGCACATAAAGACCCAGAAAAGAATTACACACTAATTTCCCTTAAGAGGAAAGGTGCAAAACTCAATAATACCTGCAGATATAATTCAAATACACGTAAAAAAAGATAATCCACCATAATTAGGTAGGCCTCATCCCAGAGAAGCAGTGATGGCCAATCAGATAGATCTTATTAGGAAAGGGAAATAGAATGGATATTTATGGCTGAATAGGGCACTAGGGAATGGGAAGATCAAAGAGGGATTGGAAGGGAGAACAGTTAGTGGAAGGGGATATGAGGAGATACAAATAAAGTTAAGAAGCATTTGAGGGCTGGTATAGAAACTTAATCTAGTAGAAATCTCGTACATATATGAAATCTATCTAAATGAAATGACCAAATAATGCTGCAAAGAGAGAGAGCTCCACCTGGCCATGTCTCGCTACTTAATCAAGCTTCCTGTGCTGCGTTTAGGTTATATAGAATTCAGGGCTGGTCAAAGCTGTCCAGTGAGAATCTCCAAACAACCCAGAATCTTACCAAGACTATAGGTCACTCACTACAAACTGACCAATAGGCCCCATTAATGAAGACAACACCTACATAACTTAATGAATAAGAGGATATTGAGCTGGTGCCTGTATAGAGCCTTCACCCCTGTGTTCCAGTGTGTTTATTACAGGACAGTATTGTTCAGGCTATCAAAAGAGAAATACCAACACCAAACCAGTCACAAACCCTTTATCTACAATGGGTCCCACCTGCAAGATATGCTAGGGCAATGGTGGCCCAAAACTTGTGGGAGTATCTAACCAAATAACTGATTTGGCTTAAAGCCCAATTCAATAAGATGGAACTCATGCCTGACACTGCTTGTTGTGGCCAAGAACCTGAGACTCGATAGTGTAGGACTTAAGGAAAATACATAAAATATTGGTCTAAAAAGTATGTAATGTAAAATGGTAATTAATGACATTCTGTTATACTCATAGATTACTGGCTCACTCAGCCATCACCAGAGAAGCTTCTTCCTGCATAGGTGAGAACGTGAAACACACAGCCCTAAAAATTATGTCTTCATCAAATCCTTCTCAGGACTCAGTGAATCCTTCAGAGGAAGAAGAAGCAGAAAGAGTGTAAGATACATAGGGAATCAAGGACTCCCTCTATCCACATGATAAAACACATTTGCCTATATATTATTGCTTCCAGTTTAGTGTTCTATGCGATTCCTGAACATGCAAACAAGTCAGTCTTTGTTTCTTGAGCCCTCTCTTAGGTTTGCTTTCTTGTATCCTTGTTTTATACATTTGTAATGTATTAGTTTTTGTTCTTGATCTTTTATTTTGCTTTACTTTTCCTGAGAAATCTGTTTGTTTTCTAATGAGAGACAGAAAGGAAGTGGTTGTGGGGGCGTGGGGTGGGAAGGAAATTGAAAGAGTAGAGGAAGGAGAAACTATAATCATGTTAAGTCAGAAAGTCTATTTCAACAAAAGGGACAAATGATTATTTTTTTTGGCAATTTAGTCTACATATATAAAGCTAAAAGTAGATACAAGTTTATACACACACATACACACACACACACACACACACACACACACACACACACACACACACAGAGTCCGTGTAGCTGTGGCTCTCCTGAAACTCTCTCTGTAGACCAGGCTGATCTCAAACTCACAGAGATTAGCCTGCTCCTGCCTCTTCTTGGGCTGAGAGTAAAGGACGGCTTCAGCACTTTTTTGATTATATGAAAGTTATATTAACCAGTGATAATTTATGTGTCTTTTGAAATGCTTATGAAAGGCACAATAATATGTTGAACCACATATATACATGTACATATATAATTATTCATACAAGCATGGCTATGAATACATACACATACACATATACACTTATTCTTTTATCTTTATAATTTTATGAATTTTATGTTAATTGTTCCATTTTTTTAGATAAGGGAATGAAAGCTTATGAGGGACATAATTTGACCTAAACAGCACTACTAATACATTGATCTTTTATTTTGGTCCAGTATTTTACTTAAGAGTTTAAGAGCATAGTGCTAAATTTTACTACAAAATAAGGCAATAAAACACACAGAGAAATATGGCAGTTTTTGTGTTTTATGAGCATAAATCCACTTTTTTATGCAAGAAAGTTGACTTAAAAGACAGACTGGATAACTGGATTTTAAGCAATGGTTTGAAAGATAGAAGCTATGCAATTTAGTAGATAAAGGAACAGAGTATTTTCTTTGTTTTGTAAAGTACAGGCAATTTATCAGAGTCTTTTCAAGGAAAAGAAAAATTTAGGAAATAAATTGCACCAGATAGTTTAAAGGCTTCTGTTTGTCCTTGAAAGCTATGCATAGAATGTTGTTAAGGAATATATATGAATAAACAGTCAAAAAATGAACTCTCTCTCATTTATATATATATGTGTGTGTGTATGTGTGTGTGTGTGTGTGTGTGTGTGTGCCTTATGGATTTTAATGTAGCTTAATATATATTTCCTGAATGGATTATGCTAAAGTAGGTAGGCTGTTTGTATCTGTCTCATCAAATGATGAGAACAGTGAAACTCAGAGAGGTGATATCATCTCGACCTTCAGAGACAGACTGAGGGGTATTGCTCACAGGTCAATCCTTACATAAAAGTGTCAAATTACTAAACTATAATTTGAGATGAATCAACATTTTCTGTAGGAAAGATGATCAGCCTCAAATATGAAATCAGCCAGGCATAAGTCGTCATTTCTGAGAATGCAAAGTACGTATTTGAGAAGACCTGAAGAAAGGCAGATTATTTCTTGGTGACTAGGATTGGACACTGATTCAGCTCATGGTTGCTGCACACTTTGCTTATATTTCTAAAAATCAATTGCTTTCTATAATATATCACAGGCCCATAGACAGAATGAGTTAGGACATAACAACACTCTACTCTTCTCCAATCATCTTTAACTTATAGTATTATTGCACTTTCTAGTTAAGATATTTGACTTACTGAACCACAACTGTACCACAAAGCAGCCTGAGAAAGTTACAAATCCTCCTTATGGCTCACTTTCCTTTTTAATAATACAAGTGGAAAATACTACCTGCAATGAGAACTACTTAGCAGAACCCAAATAGAAATGCTTGGCCCAATAATAACAATAACATTTAAAAAGACTCCATAAAGGGTACTTTATCATTGCTTAACCAGAACATTAATATAGTTCACAGAGGTTTACACTGTGACTTATCAGAGCCACACTGGCTTCTAGAAGCTCCAGGAGATACTTAGAAGCTTTCTTATTAAAACTGGTTCAAAGGTCCATCTTCAGTACACTTCAGGTTCAACATTCCCAAACACAAATTCATTTCCCCCTTCTCTAACTAAATGAACAGCATCATGGTCTCCAACAAAGCATCCTTTAGTTCCTTAGCTAACACTGTCTGGCTATCTATCTCTTAACATTTCTGGAATTAACCTTCTATGTCCTCTCTATCCAACACAGCACTCAAACTTACAGTACAAACTGCAGCAGTGTTCTCTAAAGGGAAATGTTGCATCCACCCTTACTTTCCTCCAAAATATTGTCCATGTGACTATAGTTAAAATCTTTTTGAATGTAAAAGCTGAGAGTCTCATCCTCTTCACCTTAATTTGCTCCACAGTTCCCAGTGTTCATCCCGATGATGAGTTCACCCTGAATCTCAAGGCTATCTTGACTCTTGGAAACCTACTACAGCTGTCCTCAGTAACCCTCTTCTCTCAGTTTCCACAGGATTCTTCTGTAGATACAATGTGATGTCTCCAGTTTATTGTGTCTAGTAGTCTGTGAATGACTGATGACGTCAGACTCATTACTTTGCAGATCCAAATTACTACCTGACACGTTGTGATGTTTGGTTTTAATTGTGAACAGCTTCACACAATCAAGACTCTCTTGAGATGTGCCTCCATGAGGGACTGTCTAGGTTTGCCAGCAGGCATATATGTAGTAGATTGCTTCGCTTGTATTAATTGGTATGGAAAGACTGATAGTTTGATTTCTATTACTGTGATAAAATACTATGAAAAGCAACTTGGGGTTGGCTATTTGGTCTACATGTCCCATCACACTTCATCTTTGGAAAATTAGGATTTTTATTATTATTTTTTAATTGGAAATAGTTCTTCTCTCATATAATACATCTCGACTACCGTTTCCCCTCCCTTTACTCCTCTCACTGACCCCCTCCCTCCTTTTCTGTTGCTCTTAGAACAAGATACAATGTGACAAGGGAAAAGCCCTCATATTGAGGCCAGATAAGGTAACCCAATAGGAGAAAAAGAATACCTAGAACAGGCTAAAGGGTCAGAGATGTTCCCACTCCAACTGTTAGGAGTCCCATTAAAACTCCAAATTAATAAGTATAGCACATGCAGACAGCCTGGTGCAGACCTATGCAGGCCCATGTTTGCTGCTTCAGTCTCTATGAGCCTTCGTGATCCCTGCTTAGATGATTTTCTGGGCCAAGCTCTCCTGATGTCCTCTCTTTCCTCTGACCCCTACAAACTCCCTCTCCCTTCTTTCAAGGGTTCCCCGATCTACTAGAGGAGGCGCCAATGGAGACTAATGTCTTAATGTCTTGCTGTGGTTCTGCACATCTGCTCTCATCTGTTGCTGGAGGAAGCCTCTCTGATGATGACTGGAAAAGGCATTGATCCATGAATATAACAATATCATCAGGAATCATATCTCTGATATGATTCTATATTTGCCCGTCTTATTCATCTCTACCCTAGGTCACTGAGCTATCCATTTTATCATTTTTTACCACCTAGGCACTAGGCAGTGTAGGGCAGGGGTTCCTTCTCATGGTGTAGACCTCAAGTTAAATCAAACATTGCTTGACCACTCCCACAAGTTCTGTGCCACTATTGCCACAGAATTTCTTGCAGCCAGGACAGACTGTCGGTCAAGGGTTTTGTGGTTGAGTTAGTATCCAGGTTTCTCTTTCCATAGACTTCTGAATAACTTCTTTCCAAAGACACTCGAACAAACATAAGAGTGAGCTTCATTCAGGCCCCAGCTCTACTTCTTTACTTTCAATGAGCCATGTGCATTTTGTCTTTTCAATGGGACCCTGCTTTCAATTTTCAGAGAATGATCTTATGTGCTAGCATCAGCCTACATAGTTTAGATTATCTATGGGACCCCCTTGGCCAACAACACAACTAATGCTACCGAGTCATAACATTGAAAACCTTGCCTGGCTACAATAGATGCCCAGCTCAGACTCTGTACCCTCTACTAATAAGAGTCCTCACTACAGTCATCCTCATAGATTCCTGGACGTTTCTACTGCACTAGGTTTCAATCTCCCAGTGCTCCCTAATTCAAGCTGTCTCTGGCTGTACTCTCTTCCTTCATCATCATTTTACCCAGTTCATACATACTGTTTTCAGCCCTATCTGGCACCTATAGGTTCCCAGTCAACCTATAAAATTTATTCTATTTCCCTTTCTCTGGAGTCCTTTTCCTTACTAACACCTCTGTGTCTGTGGATTGTTGCTCTATCGTTATTAACATAGTTAATATCCACTTATTAGTGAGTACACACCTTATTTGTCTTTCCGGGTCTTACTCAGGATGATTTTTTTTCTAGTTCCATTCATTTTTCTGAATATTTCATGATGTTTTGGGTCTCCTTCCTCTTTGGAGATTATTAAACAATGGTCTGTGTGGGAGGTGGGCATGGAAGCAGTGAGCCAAGTTAAGATGACTATGATTCAGGAAAATAGCCTACTGGAAGTCAGCTTCGGTGAGACAGTTCAGCTCTAGTCCAGAGAAGGGGAAATATAAGGAATGGCGCCAGTGGCTAGGGTATCACCTAACTTGTATGTGGCAGCATTGTCCTAGCATACAGCTGGGAGCACAGCGTCTAATTATCACATGGACAGCAGTTGGGGAACATTTTAGGGAACTGTGTCAAAGATCACTCATAAATCAGGTATCCAGACTCAGAAACAGCTTGTAAATAAGGTCAGGCAGAGAACAGGAAGTTCTGTTGGGAGAAGAAAGTCCTCCATTTTGTGCCAAGGTCAGAGATTTGTCTGGACATGGTGGACTGAAACTTTTAGCAGCAGAACCTTCCACCACATGTCATTGTTTTAAACAGCTGAGTCATATTTTATTTTGTAAATGTAAATGTACCACATTTTCTTTATCCATCTTTGACTGAGAGAAATCTAGGTTATTTCCAGTTTCTGGCTATTATTTAAAAAGGCACAATATACATAGTTGAGCAAGTGCCCTTATAGTGAATGAAGATTCCTTTGGGTATATGCTAAAGAATAGTATCTAAGTAGATCAATTCCCAATTTTCTGAGGAACTGCCATATTGGTCTTCATAGTGGCTGTGCAAATTTTCACTCCCACTAGAAATGGAGGAGTGTTCCCTTTACTCCACATCCTTGCCAGCATATATTGTCATTTTTATTGGTCTTAGCCACTCTGACAGTTGTAATATGGAACCTCAGAGTAGTTTTGATTTGTAAAAAAATTAAGTTTTTAAGTTGAAAAATCTTAATCTTTGTTATTTGTGGTCATTAGGTTATTGTTTTGGCAGTGCTGGCAAAATGTTGCCCAGAACATTTGCAATACCTCCCTGACTTGTTTGATGTATTGTTCTAACTTGTGCCATATGGTGATATATTGTATATTTAGTAAAAAAATATCAGAGGACAGAATCACCCATGGTCAAACCATGCAGGTCAGGGAGTGGTGACCCATTCCTTTAATCCCATCATTCAGGAGACAGAGATCCTTCTGAGTCTCTGTGAGTTCAAGACTTAACAGTTAGCCAGGCAGTGGTAGCACACAGTTAGTCCCAGTGCTTTGAAGTCAGAGGCAAGAGGATCTCCATGAGTTCGAGAGCAGCCTGGTCTATAAAGCAAGTTCCAGAACAGCCAGGACTGTTACACAGAGAAACCTGTCTTCAAAACAACAAAAACAAAAACAAAATGAAGGGCTGGAGAGATGGCTCTGTCCTCTGATATTCCAGACTGATTTTATTAAATATACAATATGTCACCATAGTGCCAGGCAGTTTCCAGCTCTGTGCACTGGCACAACTCTCAACTCTCTTTTTGTTCCTCTGAATCCCCCTGTCCAGATGTTCAGTCTCACACACTGGGGATGTTCTGCCAGTTAGAGGAGTTTCTTCTTTGGGCTCTTCTCTCCTCTCTAGTACTGCTTTTGAAAATGTTATGTGAATAGTCTGTGGCTCTACCTGCAGTTCAACAAAGCCTATCATCCACCTGCTTTGCCCAGGCTGTCCTCTGGGCCGTGGCCTAAACACTGTTCAGCTAGTTCTACCAATTGTCATGTGAGTCCTTTCTCTTAGAGATTGTTGCTTTGAATTTCTGGTGTCTAAGATTTTGAGATCTATTTCATATGTTTGTTATAATCATTTAAGGAAGTAAAAGTATTCCCTCTGATTCTGTCTTTGCGAGAAATGGAAAATCCCCATAGTAAAAATATCTTTTGGTGGCATAAGCAGAGAGTGTTATAGCTATTTCATTAACAATTCCAGTGAACTGATAATATACTGTTCACTAGACTTGAGTGTTGTCTGGCTGGTTTCCAGAACTGCTACCTGAATACCCAATGAACACCAGGTCTCCACTTGCTCCTGTTTGTCAATTATCATTTGACCTCTGCTTCATAGACTTTAACTCATACAAGTTGGACTCCAGTTATAAATGAGGTATTGTTCTTTGATAATTGATTTTTTTTTTGTATGTGTAGGTTAGAGGACCACCCTCAGGAGGAGGTTTTATTTTTCCACTATGTGTTCCTAGGATTGAACTCAAGGAAGTCACACTTGGTGGCAAGTACCTTTATGCTCTGTTCGACTTCACTAGGTCTAGGTAATTTTTAATAAGTTAAAAAAAATGAGAGCTAGTAACACTCACAAAAAGTTTATTGAAGCACAACAAAAAATGCACCAAAAATGAAATTTTAAAAAATGTAACTTAAACAAAAACAATGTAATCTAATGCATCTGGAAACAATTGCTTAAAGGCTTATTTTAGAGCTATTTTGTGTATATGTGAAAATCATTTTATCAATACTGTTTTTTTCTTATATAATATTATAACAATTAATTTTGGAATATATTTGAAGTATTTATATGTGATTTAATAATTTCTCAAGCATGATATTTAACAATTCTAAGGTAGTATTCATCTGGGGCATGCCAATAAAGTATGTTTTCAAATTGTGAATTATGTACTATAATTAATTAAGTCAATCACATATTGGTCAGCATCTATGTCTTATCCTATATTTTTCAATATTATAAATAGTACTGTGTGATCATTTTGGCTGATAAATAATTTTTGCTATTCATTCTGATTTTAAAAAACATCCTAGAAGCAGAAATACTTACTGAAAAGATATATACATCTATGAAACTTTCCATGTCTCTGAAATATATTATGTAACTGTAAAGGTAGAACATTTTCACTTTTTCTGTATATCTGGGACATATTAGGTGATGTTCAAAGCTGTTTTAACAAATAATATTTTGATTTTCACTTTTCATTAATATTCTTAAAGTTTGTGTAAGGTCAACTTTTTATTTGTCTTACAGATGACAATTCTTTCATTTTCCCCAGACAGTCTTTATGCCAGACTTTAGGAGAAAAAATACTCAGCAAGATATTATAACAGTATTTGCCTTCTCAACACAAGATTTTAGGACTAAAGTCATTGCTTAGACAATTTTTTTTCTTGTTTAACTGAAGTTTTTCACTTCAACTGTAAATTCTCTTTTTTTTTTTCCTGAAGATGAATATGGGTTTTAATACCTCAATTCCACACAGTACAGTTCGTAACTTCAGAGACTGATGCAGAACATACAATGCTATAAGCTCTGTATCTAAGAGAAAAAGATAGTATACCTATAGACATCCTTCTTGTATTTGAGTTCAGGCCTTCTGGACCAAAATGGAATGGAAGCATCAGTAGATATGACAGTGCAAATAGAATTAAAGTTTTACACATGTGCAGTCCTTCTCTAAACATGATGCTAATAGCAATCAAAGCAAAAACACAAAATAAAATTAGAAAGTTGATAGAATAGTATTTAATTCTGTTTTATATTAATCAAAAACCACAGAAGTGAAGACATGTGGACGCTTATTGCTGCTTGTTGTGGATTTACTCCTTCTCGCTCCTTTATCCCTATCATTTGTAAAGGTATTTCTGGTCTTCTGCAACAAGCATGACCAACTTCATGTTTTTTCAGTCTTCCATAAAATAAGGTCTTGGTTGTCTCAAACTCCTCTGATTCAGACTTTGGCATCTTCTAACAACTCATCAAACATTTACTTCTCTCATATCAGAACTCCCGTTCCTGTGGAAATTACAAACTCAAATATAGGATAGGAGCACATAGACCGTCCAGTTTGGTTTCTATTGCTGTGATACAGACCATGACCAAAGTAACTTTACTCGGCTTACATGTTCTAATCATAGTCCATCACTGAAACTAGTAGGCAGGAATTCAAACAGCGCAAGATCCTAAAGGCAGGAACTGAAGCAGAGACCACAAAGGAATGTTGCTTACTGGCTTCCTTCTGTGGCTTGCTTCAACTCCTTTATTATACCACCCAGAACCACTTGCTCTGGGAAAGCACCACACACAGTGGACTTGGCCTTCCTACATTAATCAGCAATCAAGAAAATGCACTACAGACTTACCTTCTGGCCAATCTGATGGAGGCATTTTCTCCATTGATGTCCCTCTTCCCAGATAATCTAGCTTGTGTAAGATGCCAAAAAACTAACCAGCACACAGACTTTATTTCTCAGAAGCTCTCAGACTCAAGTGAGATATCATAGGACATTATAATATCACTTATTTTTCAAATAGTTAGATAACATATTCCAACCAGTGGCCAAAAACAAAAACAAAAACAAAAAAAAAGTGTGACTATGGAATCGTTAACTCTTTCAGTTGACTCCTATTTTATTCACAAATCATTCCTATGTAGGGTATATTGCTTTTACTTTTCACTGTTTTATTTTTTCCATAAGGAATAAAATTAAAAAATGCTAGTCTTCTAAAAGAATAAAAGCAAAATGATACTTCACTCTCATAGTGTTGTAGCGAGTTCGCTGGTCCCAGACAGCCGGAGATCTGAGACCCACAGCTGCCGCCAAAACTGCTCATCTGTCCGCCGCCCGCCTGGGTCGCCAAAAATAACTCAGAGGCTTATATTAAGTTCATGCTGTTTGGCCTATGGATCAGGCACATTGTTAGCTAGCTCTTACATTTTAAATCAACCCATTTTTATTAATCTACGGGCCACGTGGCGGCGGCCCGTAGCTCACCGGTGTCTCCTTACATGTTGTCTCTTGGGCGGCTTCCGCGCGGTCTGCCTCTAACTCCGCCCTGCTTCTCTTCCTAAGCTCTGATTCTCCTCCCACTATTCTACGTACCTGCCATGGTCCAAACCAGCTCCTTTATTTAAAGATACAGTACGCACAAATATATTCCCACATCATAGTTCTCAGAAAAACTATACAATGTGAAGAAAATGGGGTTTTGTAAAATTGTTTATTTTCTCATGAATCTGTCATAAATGTCTTAAATATTGAGCCCTAAATCATAATATTCCATTACATTCTACTGAGTAGAGCTGAGCTCTGTGTGATCCTATTATGCTTCAGCAATTTCTTTATAAACAACAGAAAGTGTTGGCCAAGATTCAGGCTCCGTTTTTGTTTAGCTTCTGTCCTGGGAAGAATAGCACAGACATGTGAAAAATTTGAAACATTTTGCTCAATATGTGGACAAATAAAATTATCTGTCTGTGGTTTCTTCATTTTCAGCCACAAAGAACATCCTGTGGTCTGTCTTCCTCATTCTATGTGTACTGTCTGCCTAAATCATGAATTATCAAGAACGGAATAAAGAAAATAGGATAGGAATAGGAACAGAATTAATCCGTATGTAAAAGTGAACACAGATACCCCCCAAAACACATAGTTTTTTTTTTCATTAAAAAAGAATTAAATATACTCACCATTGTTCCCCTCCCTCCCTTTTTCCTGCCCCCCACTCCAGCTTCTACTTACCCCATCCCCCATCCATTCCTCACAGAAGGGCAAGGAAACCCAGGATGAGTCAATGGAGTCTGGCATATCCCATTGAGGCAGGGCCAAGCTCTTCCCCCAGTATCAAGTCAGAGTGAGGTGTCCCTCTGTAGGAAATGGCCTCAAGAAGCCAGCTCATGCATCAGCAATAAATTCTGGTCCCACAAACAGTTGAATGGTGATTTGTTTGTCACTCAGAGGGCCTAGTCGAGTCCCACGCAGGTTCTGCAGCTATTAGTCCGGAGTCAATAAGCTCCCAGTAGCTCAGGTCTGCTGTCTCTGGGTTTCCTCATCATGATCTTGACCCCTTTGCTCATATAATCCCTCCTCCCTCTCTTCAGCCTGACCGGGAGTTTGACCCAGTGCTTAGCTGTGAATTTTTGCATCTGCTTCCAACAGTTGCATGATGAAAGTTCTATAATGACAATCCATTTTTTAATGCTCTGCCACATGGCCAACTTTATTCTCCCTCTGTATACTCCATATCAGTGTATACTTATAAGAAAAAGTTCAGTCGTCCTTTCTTGTATTCTCATAGAAGTGCATACCATGCATGTGGGAATACTTAATATCTTTACTCTCTAGCTGTTCTCTAAAGCACAGCAATCTCTATTCTTAGCTGCCTCAAGACATTTTAAACTCCTCTTGTAAGATTGGCCAGCATCACACCCTCCACAGTTTCATGGAATAGATGTGACATTCTTAATCTCAATATTTGAGCCAAATTCCAAGTTTTTCTTTTACTTTTCTTTCTTTCTTTTTATTTATTTATTTTAGCATAATATGACTCTACCAAGGAGGCTATGTATTCTCTCAAAGCACCACATAAAAAAGACCTTCCAGCTACCTCTTAGTATTGGAAAAAGAAAACATAAGTACAGCAAAAGAGTTTCACAGTTTTTATTTTAGGACATAACTGGGTTTAGAGTTAGCATTTTATTTAAATCACTGTCATCCAGTAACTGATGATTTGGGATTGTTGACAAAAGGAACAATTCACATGGACAACTAGATGGTAAGTGTCAGCACACACCTTGATTTTCAGATGTTGAGAAAGTAGGCTGGGACCCAGCTGGGAACTTCCTCCTTGCTAGCTCTCATTCACATTCACACCTCCTCTCAGAGCTGAGTGGCTGCCAGGGGAGAAAGAGCATCATTGTTTTTGTTCAACAGTGACATGATTTTGCATTGGACAACCTTAACAATGAAGAGATTTGTTTCTGTTAATGACAAGGCCAAGAGGCGAACCATAAAACTTGAACATCACCAAACAAATCCAGTGTTTACATCTTGTTTTATTTTAAAAGCAATGCCCTTTCTTTTCTTATTGCCAAAGCTGTAACAATTAAAAATCCATTATCACCTATTGTTGTCATAAAACACAAATCAGCTCACGAAAGGCCTTCTACTTCTGCTCTATTTTTTTTTCTTTCTTTCCCGTTTTTTAATGTGAAAGACATTAGTTCTTGATCTCAAGTTCTGTGTTAATCACAATGTCTTTGTTGTGATTATAAACAAAAATGTCATTAAACAAACAACCCAAAAAACTGTTTTCTAGGAAATCAGTTCCGTTATCATACATTCTGTTTTGAAAATATACATTTATGCATGCAATAACAATTAAAAAAATAAAAGAAGCCATGAATTAGGAGAACAGGGGATTGTGGGAGGGTTTGAAGGAAGGAAAGGGAAGGGAGAAATATAATCATTATAACTTCAAAAAGTAAAAACAATTCTGAATGAAAACTGTAGAGTTTATGAAGTTGTTTGTTTGATGGACCACTTTTTCTGTTTTCATGAGTATGTGTATATGGTTTGTATGCATGTATGTTTTCATGTGTGTGGGTAGTGATGCACATGCGATCTTGTCTGAATAGTCATCATGTTTTGGGAAGCTCCCTTGTAGTACAAGGTTTCCAGCCCGAATTTTTGGGCCTAGCCTCAAGGTTTAGACCCGCAGACCCACAGACCCGCAGAGATACACAGATGCTTACAATAGTTTTAGGCTGATCAGACTAAGACCCAGACATATCACTTGCTAACTCTTTACCCTTATTCTAACCCATGACTCTTATCCTGTTCAGCCATGCAGCTCAGTACCTTTTCTCAGAGCAGCATGGTTGTCCTCTGTTTCTTCTGGCTTCTCTCTGGCATCTCTGCTCTGTTCTTCCTGTTCCTAGAGTCTTCTTAGTCTGGTAGCCCCGCCCATACTTCCTATCTGCCTTTGGCCAATCAGCACTTTTTATTAAACCAGTGGGTGGGATAATTATTTACAATGAAACAATACAATCCCCTATACTCTCTGTCACTGCTTTCAAGTGCTACAATTACATTGTGGTTGCCAGGTCTGCCAAACATTTTTTTGAGTCCTTACTTTCAATCATTGTTAAGAGACCAATCCATATTGCTATAAAATTTGAAAATAGTTGCATAGCTATGTTACATTTAATAAGACTATATTTATAATTGTATAAACAATCTGTGTCTCTGTGTCTCTGTGTCTCTCTCCTCTCTCTGTGTTTGTATGTGTGTGTGTGTCAGGGCAACCATAAGATATGTATATTTTCTATTGCAATCAATTTTATGTAACTTAGTTCTTTCTATAAAGCACTAGAAGACTTTGAGAATCACTAATTGTTACTTTTTTGTTGTTATTTGATGGACAGCAATTGAATTTAAGGTCAACAAGACTGTAATATAGTAAAAAAGATATGAGAAGTACTTTCACCATTTTGGAAATGAATTATGTAAGGGTTCAGAAAGGAGCTTATGAAATTACATGTAGATTATTCTGAGACCAGCTATTTACCATTTCTATGCTTGAGAAAAAACCCAGAGAACGCCAAATAAAATAAAGGACAAATCACTCGGATTAATAAAAAGAAACTACATTTTTTTTTTAAATAGAAGATTCTGTAATTAACCTACCAGTCTCTTGTGATTATAAATTATAGCAGTAAATTACTGAGAATGACTCAAAATAAGACACACAGACTAGTATTTGAACAGTTCCTGAATTAAAGAAAAGATGATGTGTAATAAGCTGACCAGTGGAGGTCAGGAACGAGGCTCCCTTCTTTCCTTCCTTATATGTTATAATATTATGCAGTTAGGGCCCCTGTCTTTTTTTTTGAAGCTTGAGCTTTTATGAAGATGAAAAACCACAGAAAGGCATTGGTCAATTTTTAACATACATATAAAAGAAGCCATTAGTTTTAAGAAAATTACCAAGAGGAAAGATTTTTGAATTCAGCAAGATAATGTGGAAAATAATTTCTCTGTCTTAGAATTATTTTTCCCTAAGGAGCATGATATGTTTGAGAGGGAGCATGTAATTCTGTAAAGTGGCATAGCATCGGGGATGACATTGCCATCCCTTTATGCTTATCAGGCTTTAGTAGCTATCATCTTGATGAATGACACCATAGGGGACATAATTAAAATCTACATGTTAAAGATTGTGTGGTTCTTATTTCCAACAGAAGTTTGTTTATTTATTTATTTATTTTTTGCAGTGTATATGGTCATTTCTAAAATGAGAAATTATGTCACTAGGTCGTTATATTTATCATCAGATGCCAGATTTGGTATTTAGTTTATGAATTTTGTGAGTAATGCAAGTTTACATGTGTGTGTGTGTGTGTGTGTGTGTGTGTGTGTGTGGGTAGAAAATCTTGTGTGTCAAATTTTATGGTCTGTCTTGGAAATACAGTACTCAACATGTTATAAGACTTTGCACCACCCTTTCAGAAGCACAAATAGTAAAAGAGAGTATGTAGTGGTCTTAATGAAATATGCTTCCATTGTTTCAGGTATTTGAACATGGCTTTGCCGTAGGACGTTCTTCACTAGGGACTAGCTTTGAGAGTATGCAGCCTTTCCCTACTTACAATGTGCTTTCCAAACTGTGCTTGTGGTTGAGGATGCAACTTCCCAACAGACTCCTGCCTGCTTGCTGCCACACCTTCTTGCCTAATGAACTCATCACCCTCTGGAACCATCAGTCAAAGTGAACTATTTTCCCACAAGTTGCCTTCGCCATGCTGTTTCACCACAGCAACAGAAAAGTAACAAATATAGAGAGGGAATATATATATATATATATATATATATATATATAACTATAACTATAACTATAACTATATAACATGAAATAATATGACAGAGGTCCCTTTCTCCACATTATAGGACCTTTTGAAAGTTGTTTATTTGAGAAAACCTTTAACAAAATGATAAGAGTAGGGAAAATTATTAAATGGAAGTCTAGAAGCAAGAGAAAAAAATGAAATAAATTGGAAATTGAAAAACTTTGAAGTTTATAGTATGGTCTGGACTGTGTGAAAGAGAAGCAGAGATGAACCGTAGTGGACAAGGATAGCCTAGTAAACACTTTAAATCTTTATGCCATGAAGAGTGCAGAAAATTCCAATATTATAGTAGGAAATATTAAGTCAATGTTGTTGGGACTAATTATATTAAGCTAGAAAAATTTGTCAAACTGAAACCTGAAACATAACTATCTTTCAAGAGTATATAGCTAATATTAAAATGTAAAAAAATCAATAAAAATAAATAAAAATATTTATATACAAATATATATGAAGATAGAAATATATAAAATAAAGTAAAATCCAAAAAAAGATTAAAAATATTTGATTAAAAAAACAAAGGAAGAAATCTTAATTTTTAAATTTAATAATATAGTTCTAAATAGTTCTTGGATAAAATCAGAAATCATAATAAAAGCTAAGGAATACCAGAAAGTGAACACAACGTTTCTATATTTAAAAACAAGGTTGTGTTAAAACTGTTTCATCTTAATGCTTATGTTAGAAAACAAAAACTCAAAATTTATGATCAGTCATACAAAAAAGTTAACAAATCAAGTCAAGTTGGAGAAGGGCCATGATAAATAAGTGGCACTGAAGTTAATGAAATAATTTTAATACAATCCTTTGAAACAACTAAATATGTCAATGTATAATTTGGTAAAATACTCAAGGAAAACCAGGGTCAAAAGAGACATTATTTAAAAGAGGAAAAAGACCTAACTGCGAAGAATATGCTCTTCATACTATGAACTGTTATGAAAACATCATGGTAATAAACAGTAATGTATTTATCAACTGAAAATAGATGTCACTTTTATTAATTAAACTCATTATTAAATAATTTCACACATGGATATCATGGATACTGACTACTATTCCCTCCCCTTATCATAACTCATCTCTCTGGCACTCCTGCCCACCCCTCCCACATCACTACATCATATCCATGTTCACAAATATTCCATTTCTTTTATGCCATGTTTAAATAGGCTGTCATCTGTGTGAACATGGATTTTGAATGATCCATTGGATCCTGATTGGTTTACGAGCTGTCACAACCCTGGAGATAATTACCCCCTCCCTTCCAAATATCCATCTTTAGCTTATGTTCCAGGAGTAAAGGATAGGACACTTTGCTATGTTTCTTGTCCAAGACTGATTGTTCACAGGTCTAGCTTGCTGTGCTCAGTTAATATATCTATAGTTTGAGCCAATGATTCCAATGATTGTATGAGTCTAGAGGATTCTGGATAAGATACAATACCATACATAATAGCATTGTGCAATTGTACTGGAAAGTCATAGTTCATAGATGTCTTCATTATATCCTGGCTATGCAAACTCAACAAAATGATTGGATCTCTCTCTTCATCTCTTCTCTACATAAAGGAGAGAAAGCGGAATGAATACTTCTTAGGTCATTCTTACTCTACTACTGTAAACTTATTTTCATGGATCATCAAAATTGTTATGTGTGTGTGTGTGTGTGTGTGTGTGTGTGTGTGTGTGTGTGTGTATACACACCTACAAGAAGCTTGGCACATAAGAAATAAAATGCATCCATTAGCGATACAATTTTGTTCATGACATGTTTTATTAAACACATAAAGTACATATAAACAAAAGAATATATTCTTAAAAACTCAGAACTTTATTTCAGATACATGCATTTTTACATACTGTTTTTTATTATATTTTTTATTTAATTTCTTTTCCATACATACCACTGCTCCTGCTCCTCTCCCTTCTCCCAGTCCTCCCCCACCTATCTCCTTTCCCTGGCTAAGGAATCCCAAGGTGAGTCACTTGGGTCTGGCATATCAAGTTGAGGTAGGATCGAGTTCCTCCCCTAAGTATCAAGGCTGAGAAACATGTTCCCTCCCAAGGCATGGGCTTCTAGAAGCCAGTACATGCTCTGCACCTGGGATAGACTCTGGTCAAAGTGTAAGAGGCTCCACAAACTTCCCACGCCTTTTGACTGTTATATCCATTCAGAGGATCCAGATCCATTCAATGAAGGTTCATCAGTGGTCACTTCAGAGTCTGTGAGCTCCCAATACCATGGGACATCCTACTCCATGGGTCTCCCCATCATGATTCCGATCCCTTCACTCACTCAATCCCTTCTCCATCTCTTCAGCTGGACCAGTAGCTGGACTTGGTGTTTAGCTATATATCTCATGGATTTGTGCATCTGCCTCCATTAGCAGCTGGATTAACATTCTATAATGGCAATTAAAGGTGGTCATTCATATGATAATAGAAAAGGCCAGTTTAGGCACCCTCTCCACTAATAGTCCTAGCTGGTCTCATCTTGTGGGTTCTTGGGTGTTCCCCAGAATTAGGTTTCTCTCTAATCTCATCATTGCTCCCTCTATCAGGATATCCATTTCTTTGCTTTCCTTCTCTGTGTCCTACCCATTTTCTAATATTCTCTTCTCATATCCCCTTGCTCCCTCTCCCCTTAAATTTGCAACTTTCTCTGGAAATCATCTCTATTTCTCTTCCCAGGGGGATCTTAATCTCTATCACCTTCCTCCTGTTACCGAGCTGCTGGGGCTGTGTGGTATTTGTAGATTGTAGCCTAGTTATCCCTTGCTTTATGTCTAAATCCCACTTCCGAGTGAGTACATACTGTGCATATCTTTCTGGGTCTGTGTTACCATGCTTAGGATGATACTCTCCAGATCCATTCATTTGCCTGAAAATTCCAGAATGTCATTTTCTTTTTCTGCTGACTAGTACTTCACTGTATCAATGTACTTCAATATTTTAATCCATTCAGTTGAGGGGCATCTAGGTTGTTTCTAGCTATTATGAAAAATTCTGCTATGAACATAGCTAATTTCCTTGGGATAAGAATGATCATCCATTGGGTATATGTCCAATAGTGGTATTGCTGGATCATTGGGTAGATTGATTTCCAAAGTGGCTGTACAAATTTACACTCCCACCAGCAATGGAGGAATGTTCCCCTTGCTCCATATCCCCTCCAACATAAGTTATCATCTGTGTTTTTGATCTTAGCCAGTCTTACAGGTGTAAGATAGAGTCACAGAGTTGTTTTGATCAGCATTTCTCTGATGGCTAAGTATGCTCAGAAGTTCTTTAAGTGTCTTCTTAACCATTTAGAGTTCCTCTCTTGAGAATTTCCTATTTAGCTCTATATCCCATTTTCCAATTGGGTTCTTTGGTATTTTGACCTTTAGTTTCTTGAATACACTAATAATACAGTTTAGAGATTAGTCCTCTGTCAGATGTAGGATTTTGGTGCAGTTTTTTTTTTTTTTTTTTTTTTATCATTCAGTAGATTGTCTTTTTGTCTTATTGGTATCCTTTGCCTTAGAGAAGTCTCTCAATTTCTGGAGGTGCCATTTATTAATTGTTGCACTCAGTGTCCATGCTACTGGTGTTATATTTAGAAAGTGGTTTCCTGTGCCAATATGTTCAAGACTATTTCTCACTCTTTTTTTTTCTATCAGGTTCAGCAGATACATGCTTTGATTTCTTTTAATATCATCAGTTTACTTTAGTAGCAAACTTTTTCTACTAAGCATTTTTAGAGGCTCATCTTATAATATAAAAACGTGTTCTTTTTTATTAAAGTCATGTATGAAGGTATGATGTATACCATAACCCTTTTCTAATTAGCGGTTTACTCATACTTCTAAGGCACATAACAATGATAAATAAACACATGTTTATTTATATATTCAAATAAATAAAAATTGATGACAAGATTTGAAGGTTGCACTGTCAAAATTAAAAATAATTAGAAGCAGTTATAGGTACAAGTTAGATATGTTAGAACATGTCATTTAAAATAGTTTACACAATACCACTAAAATGTTATTAATTATAGAAAAATGTTTTAGCTAAACCTCATACAGGTTATTTCAGGTTTTTTTCCTTTGTGTGTGTGGGGGGGAGGGGCTGAATATTGAACCCAGAACTTCACACATGATAACATTTCATTCCACTACGATCTACTCTTCAGCAGTATTCAATATATTTAATAGTTCAGAGGTCACTAGGTTGAAGATATATTGTGGTCGAGTGTGGTTAGTATAACACATATCCAATATCATCAACTTAATATATAGATAAAACAAATTTTTTTTTAAAAAAAAATCTAGTTTAAAATAGGGCTGACATGAGTTAACATGGAAGGCATTTGATTTTCTAAACTATGTTGAATGTTTAAATAAAACCATTCTAAAACATCCTGATTATAATAAAAATACAGTGATTAAGACAGTGTTACATATGTATAAATACATATGAATATACATTCTCATGTATAGAAATATACAAACTTGTGCCTGTATATTCATCAATATAAGTCAATAAAGTCCTAATAAAAGTTAAACAGGTTAGTGGAAAATTATTATGTGAAACTAAACGTAAAAGAAAAGTTGAGAAATCATCTTACTGCTTGGAAGAAACAATAAATTCATACAATTCTTTGTATTTTCTATGTTTTTAATGTAAAACAATAAAATGTGAAAGGTAATCTCTGGCAAAAGATATTACAATGTGGCCGGTGTTACTTATGATAAGAAAGCATGTATACTCCATACAATGTCAAAGATTGATGAAAAGGTCACAGAATCACTATACGTCAAATAAAAAGTGACCCAGAAAAAAAATGAAGAATGAATATAACAGACAAGCCTATAGGAAAGGAAAGTCAATAAACATTGTAAAATGTCTAGCCACAGTAATAATGAAGATAATGTGAATTAAAATAAATGTGTGCCATTTTATATTCATCATATTGGCAGAAACTCAAACAAAAAATCTTTTCTTGGCTCTTAAAGCTTCTATTTGCACAAAACGTTCTGTTCACTCTATTGAGTGAAATGAATTTCTTGGCTATTAATGGTCATTACATGCTTTTCTGTTTATTTTGTGCAGTGCCCTATACAAGCACCCACGCACACTGTAAGAACTTAGTGCTAACTGATTCGGTCACTGGAGCAAGAACACCCACACCACACAATGTTTCAGGCATATGTTGGTGCTTTGCTAGACTATTCATAGATGAGTGACTTAGAATTGTGAATGTATATCCCCTGGAAATGTGGAGTTTGACTGACTGACTACAAACATCCTTTGTCGTGCAAAATTTTACAAAGCCCATTCCAGGAGCTTTTCAAGTTCCTACTGAAAATGAAAGAGAACACTAGACATCAGAGAATGGAGACTCCAACCTATACCACTGCCCAGTGCTGTAAAGGACCATACAGCCTTGTGATGATGGCTCCTCTGAAAATATCTGGATAGGTTTCTCTAGGCCACACTTCAACATATGCATATGATTAAAAGTACTACAAGTTATTAATTTCCCATTTTACATGCAATACCCAGAGAAAAAAGAACTTAAGAAAAGAAACCAAAATTCAAACCCCCCAAAAAACAAAAAAAAATCCAACCAAACAAAAACCCCCACAGCTCAATTATTCTTTTTACCTGCCTTTCTAGTAGTTTTTCTGATCTTATAGTCAACTGAATGATCCAATCTTTAAAAATGTTCAAGTTTTTCTATACAATACAGGGAGATTTATTCTCTTCAATGGACTTTCCATGTTGTAAAGAGTCTGGTCTTTCAAAGTAAGATTTCATCAAGACATCAAGTATAGGCAGTTTATTAGAGAAGCTGATGTACTGGTGAATATAATGCTCTTTGGGGAAAAGCAACCTGTTTGCCAATTTTACCAAAGAGCATATCTGTGGATCAAAAGTTTATCAAAGACATGAATGGGACATAAGCTTTCTTTAAAGCATAATTTTCCGTACATTAGAGGATGCTTCAGAAAACAGCGCAAGTGACAGCATCAGGTAGGAGCCAGTGCAGACTGTACTATTGATGAAAAGCAACCAAAGGGAACACGATATTTATAAAAATTTGACAGCAATGATGCAGGTAGAGAAACTGCCCTGAGATAATGAAGTGAGCAGATTAGTAGGCTCTCCATAATGAATGCTTTGTTTCCAATCAGCCTTTATAAACAAACAATGATGGATCCATCATCTAAAATTAGCAAAAGCATCAGAATGCATGGATGAGTTAATTAAAATAGGCAGAGTATATAAATCCAACAAAAATGAATGCTCAACATAAACTAATATGCTAACAAGATGTTTTGAAATAAGAGCCGTAAAGCAGAATTCATATATTCAAAACAAATTTTAAGTTAATAAAGTAAAACCATGATTTTGTTTCCTTTATTACCATCGTAGATTTCACATATAAATTCAAATGAAAATGCTGATTTTTTTAAGAAAAAATTTGAGCTTTGGTGAGCATTGGTAATGATGTGCATCACACTACAGTGTTTGGAGAAGTTTTCCTTTTTTTTTTTTTTTTTTTCTTTTTTCTTTTTTTAGGAACTTTTCGAAGAAATGTAATCCTCAGCTCAAATTTCCAATTCCGTGATACCACAGATGAGCAATGAAGATTTATATTGAAAAAATAGTACTATTAGGTCTTTGTGTGTTTCTTTTTATGCAGAATATAACTCATTATTGAGATACAACCTTATAATTCTAAATATTGAGAATTTTATTGTTCAAATCTCTTCATAATATTTTGAGGGCATTTAAATGACTATTTATTTCAATTTCATTTTCTTTTTTTGTAGAAAATGCTATATCTTTGGTTGTAAGACTCTGGAATACAATACACATCTCCACCTTTAATAATATTTTAAAAGTTATATGATGCATAAAAGCATTTTAAGATGTTTTGTTATTATTCAGTGAAAAAACCCCATATTAACAAAGTTTGGAACTGTATATATTCAACTGTATCCCAAATGGAGAATGATCTATGGGAGTTGTGTTTTAAAGGAGTGTGTCCAAGAAGTATGTAGCAATCAGAAGTAAGAGAACACAGCTTGTAGGAAAGAGGCAGTGGGGAAATGGAAAAGTATCATCAACTTGTATGTTTGTAACATTTTTTGGAAATGACTGGGGAGTCTCTGTGGCAATCATGATGCTGGAGATTCCAACTAGGAAATTCCAGAAAGAGCAGAGCTTTCCCTCTATGGATAAACTTCTGGCTTCCTATTCCTATTTCAGGAACTTTTATACCAGGGGATAAACTGTAGTTACCTCTATCGGAAATGGTTTATTTTTCAGCCGTTGTTCAGAGTGCAAATGTTTCTAATACCCTTAGCTGGTTGCTGTTTTTCTTTTTCCTTACAACAAAGACTGACAGAGGTCAAAGAATTGCAGAGGCCCCTGAAATAAATGTGCTTGAGTCTCACACAAGGTTCTCTCATTTCTCCCAGAGTCTGCTCTCAATAAACATAAACAGTACATGTTACTTTAGTAATATAATATAGATTACAGATACTTTCAAGGTTCCAGCATCAGGTCATGAGGTGTTCATTCTCCTGTGGTGCACTTTATAACAATTTCTTACAGACTTAAAATAATATCTTTCTCAATGAAGATGTTTCATATTTAAATCTTACATTATTGCCCAAATATCGGCTGTAAATAATTTTAAATATAAACTTATAAAGACAATGAAAAGAGAAAAAATACATCATAGTTAAAATTTTGTGTGTGTACAGGTGCTTTTAAGTAGAAAACATGTGGAGCCTTTTTCTAACAGCCATTGTTATGTGGAAGGGATCTGACATTCTCATTTACGTCCTCTTGTGATGTTTTGTTAATGTTTGCAAGACTCTATTTTGAACACCTGTAGACAGATGAGACAGAGAAGTACCTTTGCTTCCCATGACGCCAGCAGCCTTGCTGTTAGTGTCTTGGAAGGACTCCTGCCTTTGAAGTTGGTGTAGGTGTTTAGGGGCATGGGAAGAATGAAATCTAGTTTGGGAACTCCATGATAAATGAACATCTAAAGGGAATGGCTTTTCTTTAGTTGTTATACATGGAAGAAGAAAGAGTGTATAGGCTTTGAAAAAAGTTACATTCCAAAGGTACAAGGAGTACAAGGAGTACAAGGAGTACATAGATAAGAAGAACCAGCGAGGACATTTTGCCTAGAGTGCTGGATTTCAGAGTCAGCTTCTACTTCCAATTCAGATGTTATGTTTTTGCTTTCCACTTCCTCGGCTCCTGGCTCCTGTGAACTGTGGACACCACTTTACTGACTCTCAGAATCTCAGCTAGCATAGCCAACAGGTCTCAAATACTGGCTCTCTCACTTTCTAAAGTATATTCTTTCTGTTTTATTTATGTACATTTTGTTTTATGTCTTAGTTAAAAAAGCTAGCATTTAAAGATGTTAACAATTTTTCTCAATGTAATAATATTTAACATATCAATACCTCAGTGACATCTTATTACCAAATGATGAAACAATAACTCTTAATTTTCATGTTTGTTCTATTTTTTCTTCTCTATTAGTGGTTTATTATTTTTTTTAACAGCATCAGGGTTTGGACTTTTGTTTTCGTATCATTTTTATTATATATGCTTCTTTATACTATAGTGACTGTGTTGCTTTTCTGCAAAATCTGCTTTATGTGAGAATGGCATGACTCTTTCCCCATTTTCTTTTTTATACCTTTGGATATTTTGCTCAGCTATGCCCCTCTTGAATATGCCAAGCCTTTAATTGATACAGTAAATGCAAATGTGTTTTATTTACCATCACCGAAGGAGAACAGAATTATAGATAGTCTTGGGTTGCTATAGTTTATGGGAAGTGTATGTAGATATGTCCGTTGCTTTGGAGCCTTTTATACCATGATAGAAGACTCTGAATCAGCTAATTTTTTGTAGTCTGTTTGCTTTTTTTTTTTTCTATCAGAATTTTATATTCAGCTTTACAAGTCAAACATTTTATTCAGATTATATAAATTTTAGTCTCTTATTTTTGTCTGGAAAACACTTTTACACAAAATATTTATTCTTATATCTTTAATTTATTATTAAGAAAAATTAATGAAAATTTAAATGGAACAAATATTAAAAATTAAAATAAAAACAAAAATATAAACTAAAAACTAAAAATATAAAGAATTAGATAATAAACATCTCTAAACATGTTTTACATGTTATTAAGGTCATTTGCTTCTTTCTGTACACATGTATTCACACATACACATGCAAACAAATATGTATCATAATAAAAATTACTAGGGATATATATGCACATGTGTAGAATCATATACATATATAAAGGGTAGAATAAACTATGACTGTACTTGTGTTCATTTCTTACACATTTATGAACACATTAGACTTAGGCAGTTGAGAATGTTATGCATCATGGTATTTAAATAATCTATTTCTTGTATACTCTTTGAGAAAAGGGCACCTGTCCATGTAAATAGAATACTATATCTGCCGCAATTTATAAAATCAGTATTTATTAAACATGTACACTCCACATTTCCCTTTAGTCTTTTACATCTTTTATAATCTCAAATCTTGTAACTTTAAATTCTCCTCTGCTTTTCCTTTCGACTATACACGTCTATGCATAAGTGCCCAAAGGAGCTTGTCTCAGCTGTATTCAAGGCTACTTCTTCTCTTTGATTGACTCCAGTGGACAATGTGATGTGCCACTCATAATTTTTTGGTAATTGTGCCTCACCCAGATTTCCCAATTAATCTTAGCATACACTCTTATTTAAAACTTCTCTTATAATTTCTTGCTCTCTCACCCTATTATTCATACTTAATTACACTATAGTAGTAGAATTATAGGCTTCTTATGGCAGTATTTAATAACTATTTTGATATGTGTTTGTCTCTTCTAAATATATGAGATGTGGTTTCCTTTTGCTTATGTAGCAGATAGTGCTTTAAAAATGGAAGAATCTATTTAAATCCAACACTAAGCTTGTACACTGCCCTTGATCTTTGCACGTTATCTGAGGAATTTTCTTGTAGAAAACAGATCACAATACACACTTTTATTTACTTTTTTGAAAACTAAAAATATTTTTCAGCATTTTATACTGTACTGAATTAAAAATGGTAATTCAAATTTTCATTAAAATGGCCATAAAATATTAAAATCTGCCAAGTAAATGAAAAAGTTCTCAAAGCACTTTTGTCAAGACTCCTTCTTTCTCTAGAACTTAGCTCAAGGTACTGTATCTCCTAGAATTCAGTGTATCTCAAATCTTACTGTCTACTTGTATTGTGTCTTCCCATATTCTGCCTCATTGTATTCTGGGAATGTATAAAGAAACACAGAGGTAAGATTATTATTTTAAATTCCTCATTTCTAGTTATACATTTCAGTTTGATAGGCTACAACATACACACCACTACACATGTTTGATAGAATAACAGAACAATGCATTCCCTTGAAGTTGAAGATGAACATTCAGTGTCTGAGTCCCAGCCACTGCTGGTTTTTGAATCTTAGTGAGAGAAACAGATGAGAAGTACCTTCTTCTCTTTCGTTAGAGACCCTTGAGAAAAATTCTCATTTTGCATAAATTTCAATGACATTTATAAATAAAACATTTGAATTTCTTTACTCAGTTTAATAAGATCTGTGTCTTCTGCGTGGGTATACTGGGAGAAGAGGTTCTACCAGAAATCAGAGTAACGTTCAATTCAAGCAGTCTCACTACAAAGCTTGGCTATCTACATGTCTCTACAGTTTCTTACTAGAGAAACTCCTTTACTGACATGTCATATCTCACAATAGAACAGTGTCAGTCTTTATTACCTTTTAAAATGATGTTTTTGCTTGGCTGCGAAATCAGGCATGATTATTCTCCACTTAAAAAAATCATAGTCGATATGTATATATTATTATAAATATAAGGCTTTTTATTCTTCTGAAAAGATATTCCAATGAATAATTTATCTTTTATTAACTTTTTGAGAACTTCATATTAAATACTATATCTATACACAGACTTCTATTCTTTGTGTGTGTGTGTGTGTGTGTGTGTGTGTGTGTGTGTGTGTGTGTGTGTGTGTGTGTGTGTGTAAGCCTATAAACATAATTTGCTGAGACCATTTAGTTTGCTCACCCATGTTTACTTTTGACCTCTTAGGACTGGCTGACCTATTGGTGAGCACATCACTGGGAAAAACTGTTTCTCCTGCACTAGTAACCATTAATTGCCTTTCGCTTTTTATCTAGAGGTAAAGCCTTGTGAGAATCCTCTTATATATGTTGGCATGTAAGTTGATCTTGTCATTTCTTAGGTATCAAAATAGGTAACTGTGTTGTTGAAATTTCCTGCATACAACTTCACTGTCATGTGTAGAAGACATTATTTCCTAGTGGATGTCTTGACCTGAACTTTTTGCTCTTCTAATAATTTCATCCCCTTTTTCATGATGTTGCCTGAGCTTGAGAGAGAGGGGGTACTGATGTAGATGTGTAGATTTAGGCTGAGAACCCCATGGTCTTTTATTCTTTGCATTTTGGCTAATGGCTTTCTGAAATGGTCTTTATCTGCTTTACAAAGGATTTTCTTTGATGAGGGATGAGAGGTATGTTTATATGTGTGTACAAGGATAAACATTTAGAATGTATTCAGAAGCTACACTGGTTTAGTAAAGTGGCAGTAAAAAGTTGTCTTAGAGGGTCCAGGACTCACCGGTAATAGGTAGTATGCCAATTTTATAGTACGAGGCATGATTTTCCTCCCAATGAGCAGGCCTTAAGTCCAAATAAATGGCTGTGGGTTAACTCCTGGGTATAGGTGCCACTATTATACTTTGGGACATGTCTTGTCATTCTGGCCATCATCATTGTTCATAGATTCCAGCTGGTTGATTGATTACATTTCTCCCTTAGCAAATCACTTGACTCCCCCTATTACCCTGTGGGCTAGTGCTCAGGAAAGAGGCTTTTAGATCCCTGCTATATGGGTTCCTGAGTCCTATGTTACAGTGGATTGTGCTTTTAGTATTAGTGTATAACCTTTAAATTATTTCACAGGGGTTTCTTGAATTGCTCTGACTAACCACTCAAAAGGGGATCATTGTGTCTGGAAAGAGGGTTTTTGTTAGCCTATTCCTCTTAGAACAACATCATTAGCCCAGGGGTTTTATTTTCACTTAAAAATTCCCCTCTCTTCCTCCTCTTCCCTCCCACCTTTTCTGTAAACACATAGATTTAGATGTATATAATTTAAAGTAACATAAAATAGTATTATTTCCCTAATGAGTGTAGATGTGGAGTGTAATGAATTCATTATCACAGGGATAAAACTGAATAAATTAGTTCTACCAAGTTTCAATTTCCTTGTTGTAACATGATGAAGATACTTATAATCAAGTTAGATACTGAACTTTCCTGAAGAAACGTAAAAACTGGACATAAGTATATTATAAAATATTTGAGATAGTTGTATGCAAATTGAATTACAGTATTGGCAGTTATAATTTCTTTTGAGACATCAATATTCTCACAGTTCCTTTAAATATTACTTCTTGATAAAATTATTAGTACAAAATGTAATAAATTCACGAATCTTCTTTCTAAAATCCCATTAGTAATAATCCTGGTGGACTGTCCAAATCTCAAGTGATCATTCTAAAATTGACTCATAGAAATGAAAGGGGAATAGTGTACTATTTTACATAAAAGTTCATCTAATAAAATAGCTGTGCAGGAAATAACGATTTTGTTTTCTCATATCACACACACACACACACACACACACACACACACACACACACACACACAAACACTTTCAAATGGGTAGCATATCTCAAAACAAAGATAAAGCAACCAGTAAAATTTATAGCATAATATCTTAACTTGAAAGACATGAAATTTCTTAAATATGAGCCCAATATAATTACCACAAATAGATAAATAAACAAGCTAAATTGTTTAAAATCGATGTTTGTCACAAATGACAACTTATACTGGAGAGGATGTGGAGCAAAGAGAACACGCCTCCATTGTTGGTGGGAACACTTGTACAGCTACTCTGGAAATCAATATCACAGTTTTTCAAGCAATTGGAAATCAATATACAAGACACATTTATACCACTCTTGGGCATATACCCAAAGGATTCTTAATTTTACCACAAGGACCTTTCCTCACCTATGTTCATAGCAACCTTATCTGTAATAGCTAAAACCTGGAAACAACCTAGATGCCCTTCAACTGAAGAATGGATGAAGAAAATGTGGTACATTTACATAATGGAGTATTACTCAGCTGCTAAAAACAATGACATCAGGAAATTTGAAAGCAAATGGATGGAACATCCTGAGTGAGGTAACCCAGACCCAGAAAGTTAAATATGATATATACTCACTCACAAGTGGACATTAACTGTAAAGTAATGGAGCATATTACAATCTACAGTCTCAGAGAGGCTAGTTAACAGGGAGAGTCCAGTGGAGGGACTCAAGAATCTCCTTGGAAAGAGCAAATAGAGGAGATCTCCTGATTGAACTAAGGGCAGGTTGCTATGGATACTTGGGAGATGGGGTTGGGAGTCTGCAGAGGAGGCCAGTGCTGAGAGAGATGACTGGAAAAGGGGCTTTATGGAGTTGGATAGAAGCATGAGGAAATGGAAACTTCCATGAGTCCACAAGAATGGCCCCAGGTCATATTTCTAGCAGCAGTGCATGCACAGACTGAACTGCCCATCCTCTGTGACTGAATTGGTGACTACCCTGTTGTCATTAGAGAGCCTTCATCCAGTGACTTATGGAGGTATATTCAGAGTCTCATGGCCAAACATTGGGCTCCCCACTAAAGAAAAAGAGGTGCGATTGTAGGAAATGGGGGGAGGGTTCAGTAACATCACAGTAAACCCCACAGAAACCATTACCCTGGCTCATGGGAATTCACAGAGTCTGATCCAACAACCAGGGACACTTCATGGGATGGACCTAAGCCCTCTTTATATCTGTGATAGATGTACAGCTTGGTCTATATGTGGGACTTTCGGCAATGGGAACTTCTTTCTCAGGTGAGATTGCCTTGCTCAGCCTGAATGCAGGGAGCTCTTCTTGGTCTTATGGAAGTTTGATACGCCATGTTTTTCTGAAGCCTTTGGGATGCTGGCCCTTTACAGAGGAATGTGGGTGGGGAGAGGAGAGGAGGGGAGGAGTCAGTGGGAGGAGAGGAGTGAAGAGAGGCAGTGGTTGGGCTGTAAAATAAATAAATAAACTATTAAAAATATCAGATGTTTGTATTACATGGAAAATATTATCCAAACAGAAGATAACATATGAACGGGCTCAGATATTTACAGTATATCTACTTAACAAATGGCCTTATCTATATGTATGTTAGTGGGATAATGTTGTAAATATTTTTTACTTGTATTTGTTTACTAAAATGCTGATTGGCCAGAAGGCAGGCAGGAAGTGAGGTGTGGCAATCAGATCAGGAGAATTCTGGGAGAGGAAAGGCAGAATGGTAGATGCCAGCCAACCTGAAGGAAGCAATATTAAAATTCTGCATGAGAAAAGGTACCAAGCCATGTGGCTAAACAGATGAAAATAATGGGTCAATTTAAGCCTAAGAGGTAGATAGTAATATGCCTGAGCCATAGGCCAAACAGGTTATAATTAATATAAGCCTCTGAGTAATTATACAGGACTTCAGGCCTGGGTGGGAAGAGAAATGTCTAACTGCATACATGTATGTATGTGTTTATGTGTATATGAAATCGAAGATGGCCCTGCTAAAACCAAGTGGACCACAATATAAAAGAAAGTTATTGATGTGGAAAAGGAACTTATAGAGAGGAAAGGGAACTGAGAGGGAGATTAAAGAGAGCTGGAGATTCCAGTAATAAGAATGTACTATATAAATTCTAAAAATGGTCAAAGAACATATTCAGAAAAGTGTACTTAAAAACTTGTTTGCTCTTCCCCATTTATAATTTTTACTTTTGAAAATTTCAAGTGCACTGTGAATTTTCATCATTTTTCTTCCTAGAACTCCCAATTATTCTTCGTTATTCCGTACAAATCCTTTGCTTTATCCAGTAAGTCCTCCTTCTGCTTCATGTCATTTGATGGCCAGATAAGTGACTTGGAGTGGCTTGCATGAGCATAATAGAGAGGAGGTTTTTTAATGTAGCATTGTCAACTTATGAGTAGCTACTCAATAGACTCTTCCTCCCCAGCCACCAATAACTACCAATATCTAAGGTTGTGTCCTGTCCAGATGACAGAATCTGACAGCAGTGCTCCATATCCTGTGGTTCCTCCATTTCTTTCAGACCCCTCTTTTGTAATGATCCTTGAGCCTTTGTGGGAAGTGTGATATGCATGTCCTATTTTTGGCAGAACACTCAACAATCATGTATTCTCAGTACTTTGACCAGTTAGTAGTCTCTACATTAATCATCACTCAGTACAAATAAATCATGATGAAGTCCGAGATTAGTACTAGTCTCTGAGCACAGACTCACTTAGTTAGAAAGAGATATGGACAAATATTCATTTATAAGAGTAGCAGGTTTCCCAACAGGGCCTAGAGCATGACTCAGCTCTAGGCTTTCTATCTGAATAGCTTTATATTTACATATATTACACTAAAGTTTTTGATGATCTCTTTGGAATTGATTTTTTTTTTTTTTTGGTATATGATGGGAGCTAGAAACAGAGAAAATGGAAGCCATATATATTTCCATGGATAATGTTAATTAGTATAGCTGCTGTGAAAATCAGTGTCAGTATTCCCAAGAACCAAAACATTGGTCTACCTTATTGTTTATGTATAGAGTTTTATACCTGAAGGATTATTATATTTCAATATGCTATAGAGCATGCTAGAGAATGTATAAATACATTCATGTTTGTTGCTGCACTATTTAAAAATACATAAGTTTATAGAGTATACCTCTGTAACAATTGACAGAGAAGAAAAGAAAGTGTGAGAATAAAATGACCTTATTTGCAAAAATTAGATTTTAACTGGGGATCATCATTATATTTTCTACATTTAATTGCACAAAATTACCATTTTTGTCTAACATTCAGAGACCCTAGAACGAAACATGTACTCAAAGCATGTATATGCATATGGCATGAGAGTAGAAGAAACTGTCTAGAGGAATTAATAAGGACTAATAAAAGTAACCATAGAATGAAAGAAAGAGATAAGGTAGGTATTTGGACAATGTTAAGACACATGATAAATGTTATGAAAATACTGTCTGTATAATGAATATGCCCCCACTAAAGCTAATACAAAATTCCCCCAAGCCAATAAAAATACTGATGAGTAATATCCAAATTGGTGAAGATCTTCAAGGAAATCTTAAAAAAAAAATGTGCTCAATGTCATCAGTCAGGGAAACAAAAGTGCAAGATGCCAAAGTCATTGTCAAAAGACATGAAGTTAAAGAAGAAAAAATACCCACTTGGAAAGAATTTAGAAAGGCCAATAGATACAGTAATACAGCCAAATAATTTATCCATGTACTAAAACTAAATCCATACATTCTTGATTCAGCTTCACACTCTGAAGTATATAATATTAATGAATTACATACATAATCATCAAAAGGCATATATTGGAATGCTGATAATAATTCTAAGAATAAAAGACTTAAAGTAAAATTTACCAAAAGAAAATTAGAAATTACCAAAAATTTTAGGCAAGCTTAAAGCTATAGGCTTTCAATCTGAATAGCCTAAAGCTGATAAGACATTTGATGCATTTACAAACAAAATTGAAAGTAATGAGAATGAAGGTATATGGAAGTACATTTGTAATTTATATGGCACGTATTTTAAATAAATATAGGACAAAACTCGCAGAATAATAAATTCTGTGTGATCTCATTAGTCTGTCCCAACTTAATAAAATAAAAATTAATAAAAATAAGAAATGAAAATTTGAATTCATAAAAATACTTTCACTTTGGATGAAAGGAAATCAAGGTGAACTTGTGCATAATATTTTTGGATTTGGATTTGATAATGCAGTTTTTACAGTCTGGGAACATCCAAGCTGTAAAATCTCTGAAAACTGACCCTTCACTCAGAATGTTGACTAACAGCTAAATTGCAGAAGGGCAAATAACAAATTCTTGGAATTATTAATTATTGTTATGTAATATGGACTATTATCTTTGGTCGCCAGTTTAATGCCACAAGGTAGAAGATGACCAGAGACTTCTAGATCTGAAAGAAATAGTAACACCCAATATTTCGGATTCATGGTTTTAAAACCCTTAGCTGTTTTTTGTCATTGTTAAATGATATCGATTTAACAGGCAGAGTTGAGAGCTATCAGACCCAAGGAGACCTGACAACTGCAATCTGCTAAGAGCCCCACTTCCCAGGACGATCACAGAGATGGAGAGTCCTGCTGGACCCATTGGGAAAGCCTTATGCTAGTTTTGTCCCAGCAATGCATATAGTGTCACTGAGGAAATAGTTTCTGAAAGTATTAGAGGTCTTCCCAGCATTTATGGCATTCTGAGAAGAGACATAATGACATAAGCAGATAGTTATACTTCCCTGCCACGTCACCTTAGCACTGGAGCATTTGGCTTGAGAATCTTTTAGGAATTATTTTAATTAGCAGAAAACTGTACAATAAAGGAATGGACAGATCTATCAACTCTGCTCAGTTATAGGTGTGTGCCCTAGTGAGAACTGTCAGAGCAACTAGGAGAAAGAAGAAACCACAATGATAGCAATCATGAACCAGGACTCTTTGTTTAAGTAGAGTTTAACCACTCATGTGTCCTTATGCCTATGCCTACTAACACTTCTCAGGAAATAAATTTCCTCACTGATAAGACAAAAGGATGAGTTTGATGATCATTAATTTTCCTTCTATCTTTGAGATTATCTTTCTCATGTGGCACTTGCTTTTTGCATAGCAAACATATTTTACGCTCTATTTTCTAAAACTCTGCACCTTCTTTCCTCTTACATTTTTTTAAATATATTTGAACTAACTACTTATATTTTTTGCTGAAACCTAAACTTTAGCTAAATTCAAGTTTATTCATTTAATGTTAAATGCAGGAAATAGAAACAGAAAATTAATAATCTTGTGACTAATTTAAGCTGCTCTAAAGATCAGCAATTATCAAAAATAAAAGAGTGTGAGGAATAATTTATAGGACTGGTTAATTAACAAACTCTTGGCTTGTACTTTAAAAACGGAATACAAAATAGACATTTATAGATTATCCCACAATTGCTACAATGAGCATATTTATACAAATGTCATTTCTGCTCCAGATAATGTCAAGAATAAGTGAATCACCTTGACACACACCAGAATTTGAATAGTAGAATAGTCAATCAATAATTTATAATGTACATACTACTCAAACTGCATGTAGTTAACATTTACATTACTTTTGAAATTATTTTGTTTCACAGTAGTTCTCTGGACATTTGGCTCAGTAGACTTTGAAGTTGTGCTAAATAGATTACTAAGTTATATGGCTAGCATTTCATATTATTCTTTGCGTTGATCTGTACACTTGGCTAAGGGATGCAGTTTTGTGATATAATTTTAAGAATTAGTCATGCATATAGATAAGGTAAAGAACAGAAGTATTTGAGGATTGTAAAAGGAAAAAATAAAATGATTTAAACCTCTGACCTTTAAGTTTTGGAGAATTCAGCTGAGAAATTGGGAAACAAGTGGACAAGTCAACTGTGGTCAACAGATGACTTTGAAGTTAGATGCTAACAGAAACGAGGTGCATGGAGAATGCTAATGTTCACTTTGTAATTAGAAAATAAAGGCAGAATGTGTTAATAGAAAACTTATAGAGGTACAATTCCTAATGACACTTAAAATTATGAGACCTTCATAAAAAATAAGATTATTACCTGACACCAGAAATATAATTTTTAGAGTGGAATAATCATTATGAAACCATTTATACAGAAACTTTTTTGATTTCTTTTGTAATGTTGTTCAAAAGTATAAAGTCATGGAATACACACCAAAAAAGGTAAATTTGGTAATGAGGACACTTGCCAAAGAGCTTTTAATGACATCTGCTCTGTTGGGGAAGAACTATGTCCAAGGGGAAAATTTCCCATTTCTGAAAAACGAATCCATATGGATAAACACATAAAGATGAGCTGTGAACGGTGGAACTGGAAATTAGAATCAGGCATTCCATACAAAGGCATGAAAGACATTTAGAAATTCATAAGGAAATGCTGGTCCAAATGAACAAAGAGGCTATAAGAGAAGATTTCAAGGCACAATCACCTAACAAAGTTGCGAAGTGTGATTTTGTGGAATAGACGATGGTAGTATTAAATGACTAATTTGCTATTCTCAAATTAATTTTCTTGATAATCTCCCCAAATCCTTAAAAATAACTATGAACTTAATATTTCTACTTACTAATTTAGTTGTTGTATACTTCTAGCTTCTGAGTAGACGCCAAAATAGCTGAAGTAAATGCTCCATATAAGTCATTTGCGTATAGAAAATTTCAAATGTTCAAATTTGGTATGTGTTTTGTATTTTTAGGTGAAGCGATAAAAATAGATTTTTTTTTTTACCAGTCATTTTACTTGTGCCCACTTAAATATTAGGCATTTCCAATAAGAATCAAGCAATCTTTATGATTCATTTTATTTGATTCAGCAACACATTGTGTTTAAAGTGTTCTTTAATATTTAAGAGATCTTGTGAGTCTTTTGAATAAGACTTCTTAAGCCCTTTTCCCTGAAGCCAGAAAGTTATACTTCAGCAACTTTAAAGAAAATATTTTTTAAAAACCTAAAATTTATTTTCAGCAGAGAACTAAGGATGTTCTAAAGGTTTGTCAGCATACATTTTCCTTATTCACAAACCGAATAGAAGTCAGGGATCAAATGTTTGAGAACTGACCAGTGTATTGAAAAATAATCATCAGCAGAGAGAGAAGTTAGCTACTGAATTAAAGGGGCTATGGGCAACACAGGATAAAAATCTAAATCACTGCTACAAAAATAGTACTGTTGACAGAAAAAAAAAAACCTATAATGAAATTGCATTCTTAATAGGATGTGTCCAGCATCAAATAAGCCAAAAGACAAAGAAGAAAAATTTTCCCTTTTCTGAATTTAAATTTATTCCTTAAAAGAGCAGGGAAAACAAGAAAAATAGAAATTGAGCTCTGAACATTAACATTTCAGGAATAATTTGTAGGAAACAAGGAATATGGTTTCAATACGTAAGTACTAATTATATTTCATGTTAACAAGAGTGATCATTAACTAAATCAGTTGTACTCTGAGTAACATTTTCTCTCAGTTAAAGGACACCACAAAACATATATACTATCAAGGAAGCTCTTATTAAATATTGCATGTGATGAGATATGAAAGGTTTATTTTCATATTTTGTATTTCATAAATAACTCTATTGTATTCTGTGAAAATTATATATAGTCACATTATGACATCACAAGACATTGACAGGTTTTATGTAAAGAATTTATATCTATACATACTAGGTCTGTGTATTAATATCAAAATTGTGGCCTCTCTGCCCATTAGACTAAAAGATCCTCTTCATTCATCAGACTGTGAGACTAAGAAAGTCCCTCAGTTCCTATTGGATCAAGAGCAACTACCTGAGACCCCCACTTCCTAAGCACCTACTTGATCAAAAGTGGCCACCTGACACCCGTAGTATGTCAGTACATACTGGATTAAGAAGGGTCACTCTGATACAGAATCCACTACTTCCAAGTAGACCAAGAATCCATACTGGAACAAGAGGCTTCCTGAGAAACAGAAAAACCCAGAAGAGACTGAACCAAAATCAGTTCCCTAAGATAGAGACAAATCCTACAGTGATCCAAGGAAGCAATGGGAAGACTCCAGTGCAAGAATACATATAACATAAAGAACAACATGGCACCTTCAGAATCTGGTGGTTCTACATCAATAAGATCTGATCATGGCCATGCAGAAGAAGCAGAAGGAAATAATCTTATAAACAACTTTATGAAGATAATCTAAGTCTTAAAAGAGGATATAAAAAATTTCCTTAAAGAAATAGAAGAAAAAACAAACAAAACATTGGGAGAGATCAACAAATCCCTGAAAGAAAATAATGAATGTAAGAAAACCATGAAAAAGCAATCAAACAGGTAAAGAAAATATTTCTAGAATTAGATATTCACAAAATAGAAGTAGAAGCTATAAAGAAGACACAAACCAAGGCAAAGCTGGAAATAGAAAATCTGAAGAAGCAAACTGGAATTAAAGATGCAAGCATAATCAACAGAATGGAAAAGACTGGAGAGAGAATCTTCAGTGTGGAAGATCTGATAGTGGAAATAGGTCAGTGAAAAATACACTAAAACCAAAAAAGTCATAATACAAAATGTCTAAGAAACACGGGACACTATGAATAGATAAACTTAAGAATAACTGAAATTAAAGAAGGAGAAAAATACCAGCTTAAAGTCACAGAATATATATTCAACATAATCATAGAAGAAAACTTTCCCAACCTAAAGAAGAAAATAATGTAGAGATACAAAAAGCTTACAGAACACCAAATAGACTAGACACCTCACAAAAGTCTTCTCACTACATAATAAGCCACTAAATTTACAGATTAAATAAAGAATGCTAAGCAAGATCTGCAAAGGAAAAAGGCCATGATAATGATAAAGGCAAATCCATCAAAATAATACCAGCTTACTCAGTGGAAACAATGAAAGCCAGAAGATCCTGGTCAGGTGTTATATAGACACTAAAAAACTAAGACTGCCATCCCAGACTACTACACCCAGAAAAAGTATCAATCACCATAGATGGAGTAAACAAGACATTTCATGAAAAAATAAAACAGATTTCAAGAATACCAATAACAAAACTGGCCCTATAGAAAGCACTAGAGGGGAAGTTTTATCTAAGGAAGCTAGATACACCCATGAAACTTCAATCAATAGATAATCCAACAGAAGAAAAACCCAAAGGGAAATACACACACACACACACACACACACACACACACACACACACACACACAAACACTACCACCAAAAATAACAGGAAATTACAAGCACTGGTCATCAATATCCTTTAATATCAATGGACTTAATTCACCTATAAAGAGACACAGCCTAACAACACAATGGATAAAAAAAAAAAAAGAGTCCATCCTTCTGCTGTATACAAGAGACACACCTCAAATTCAAAGACAGACACTGGCTCAGAGTAAAGGGTTGGGAAAAGACTTTCCAATAAAATGGACCTAAGAAACAAGCTGATGTAGCCATTCTAGTATCTAATAAAATAGACTTCAAATTAAAATTAATTAAAAGAGGCCAGGAAAGACATTACTTATTCATCTCAGAAAAATATCCACCAAGAAGAAATTCTTAACATTTATGCCCTCAACACAAGGGCAAGTATATACATAAAAGAAAGCATTACTAAAGCTTAAATCTCATATCAAACCCCACACATTAATAGTAGAAGACTTCAATACCCCATTTTAATTCTTGGATGCAACTCAACACAGAAATAAGGGATCTAACAGATATTATGACTTAGATGGACTAGAACTTTTCACCCAAAGGAATGTACCTTTTCTCAGCATCCCATGGAACTTTCTTTAAAATTTATTTATACTCAGTCATAAAGCAAATATCAGTAGACACAAAAAAGGTATAATTTATTGTATCATATTAAACCACCATGGACTAAAGTTAGAGTTCACCAATAACAACAAAAATCACAGAAAGCCTGCAAACTCATGGAAAGTGGACATCTCTTACTTGAACCACCTCTGAGTCAAGGAGGAAGTAAAGAAATAAATAAAAAGCTTCCTAGAATTCAATGAAAATGAATCCATAACATACCCAAACTTATGGGATATAATGAAAGCAGTGCTAAGGGGTAAATTCATAGTACTACATGAAAATCCTAGAGAAATCTCACACAAGAGACTCAAGAACACAACTGAAAGCTCTAGGACAACTCAAAACAAACTCACCTAAAAGGAGCAGAAGGCAGGAAATAAGCAAACTGAGGTCTGAAAACAATTTAATTGAAACAAAGAAAACAATACAAAGAATCAATGAGTCAAAAAATTGGTTCTCTGAGAAAGGTAACAAAGAGACAAACCTTTATCCATACTAACCGAAAGGCAGAGAGAGCATCCAAATTAGCAGAATCAGAAATAAAAATGGGGAACATAAAAACAGACTCCCAGGATATCCAGAGAATTATTGGTTCATACTTCAAAAAACCTGTACTCCACTAAATTGGAAAACCTAAAAGAAATATACAGCTTTCTAGACAGGTACCACTTACCAAATTAAAATAATACCAGATAAATGACCTAAATAGACCTGTAACCCCAAAGGAAGTTGAAGCTGTTATTAAAAGTCTCCCAAGCAAAAAATAAAAATAAAAAAGCACAGGGTCAGATGGTTTCAGTGTAGAATTCTACCAGGCATTTAAGGAAGAATTAATACCATTAGAAACTGAAGGAATATTGCTAAACTTTTTTTTTATGATGCTACTATCACCCTGATATTCAGGTCACTCAAAGATGCAACAAAAAAAGAGAACTACAGACCAATCTCCTTTATGAATGTTAATGCAAAAATACTAAATAAAATTCTGGCAAACCGAATTCGACAACATATCAAAAAATTATCAACCATGATCCAATAAGCTTCATCCCAGAGATACAGGGATAGTTAAACATACAAAAAAACTGTCTATGTCATCCATCATATAAACAACCTGAAACAAAACAAAACAAAACACATGATCATCTCCGCAGATGTGGAAAAGTCTTTAACAAAATCCAATACCTCTTCATGATTAAGCTCCTGGAGAGATCAGGAATACCTAAAAATAATAAAGGCAATATACAGCAAGCCATAAGCTAACATTAATCTAAATGGAGAGAAACTCAAAGCAATCCCACTAAAATCAGGAACAAGACAAGGCTGTCCGCTCTGCTCTTATCTATTCAATATAGTTCTCAAAGTTTTAGCTAAAGCAATACGAGAACAAAAGGAGATTAAGTGAACACACATTGGAAAGGAAGAAAACAATCTATCTCTATTTGCAAATGATATGATAGCATATAGAAGTGACCTCCAAAATTCTGCCAGGGAACTCCTATAGATGATAAACACCTACACCAATGTAGCAGGGTACAAAATAAACTAATTTTCTTCAATATCCCTCCTATACACTAATAATAAAGTGATGAAAAGGAAATCGTGGAAAAGGGTGACCTTTACAATAGTTTCAAATAGCATTAAATATCTTGGGGTAACTCTAACCAAAGAAGTGGGAGACCCATTTGACAAGAACTTGAAGGCATTGAAGAAATTAAAGAAGATATCAGAAAATATAAAGATCTCCAATGCTCCTGGATAGGTAGGACGAACGTAGTAAAAATGGCAATCTTACCAAAAGCAATCTACAGATTCAGTGTAATACTTATCAAAATCTCAATACAATTTTTCTTCACAGACTTTGCAGACTTTGAAAGAACAATATTCAACTTCATATGGAATAACAAGAATATCAGGATTGCCAAAATAATCCTGCTGAATAAAAGAACTTCAGTAGACCTCACCAGCCCAGACATCAAGCTATGCTATAGAACTACAGTAATAAAACAAGCTTGGTTCGGGCATAAAAACAGACTTGTGGATCAATGGAACTGAATCAAAGACCCCAGCCTTAATTCACACAGCTTTGAACACCCGATTTTTGACAAAGAGGATAAAATATACAATGGAAAGAAGATAGTATCTTCAACAAATGGTACTGGCATAACTGGATGGTAGCATGTAGAAGAATGTAAATAGATCCATATCTATTGCACTGTATAAAACTCAAGTCCAAGTAGATTAAAGACTATAACATAAACACAGTTACACTGAGCTTGATAGAAAAGAAAGTGGGAAATATACTTGAATGCCTTGACAATGTTGGACAACTTCTATACATAACACCAGTAGCACAGACACTAAGAACAACAATTAATAAGTGGGGCATTTTGAATTAGAAGAGCTCCTATAAGGCAAAGGACATGGTCAACAAGACAAAATGACAATCTACCAAATGGAAAAATATCTTCACCAACTCTACAGTTGTCAGAGGACTGATCTCTAAAATATAGAGAGAACTCAAGAAACTAGAGGCCAATAATCCAATCAACCCAATTCAATAATGAGATACAGAGATAAAAAGGGAATTCACAATAGAAGTTTAAATGGCTGAAAGACACTTAAAGAATTGCTTAATATTTTTAGCTATCAAGAAATGCAAAACAACTCTGAGGTACCATCTTACACCTGACAGAATGACTGAGATGAAAATCACAGATGACAGCCTATGCTGGAGAGGATGAGGAGCAAGGGAAACACTCCTCCATTGCTGATGGGAGAGTAAACTTGCAGCCACTCTGGAATTCAGTATGGCAGTTCCTCAGAAAACTGAGAGTCAATCTCCTCAATAATCCAACATTACACTTGGCCATATACCCGATGGATGCTCATTCTTACCCCAAGGGCATTAGCTCAGCTATGTTCATAGCAGCATTGTTCATAAATCTAGAACCTGGAAACATCATAAATGCTCCTCAACTGAAGAATTTTTTTTTTTAAAAATTGTGGTACATTTACACATTACTTAGCAGAAAAAAAAATACTGACATCCTAAAATTTGTAGGCAGATGAATGGATTTGGAGTGTATCATCCTGAGTGAGGTAACACAGGCCGAGAATGATAGACATGGCATACTCACTCATAAGTGGATTTTAGATATAAAGCAAAGCATGTCCTTGCTGCAAACCACAACCCCTAAAACAGTTCGATAACAGGAGAAACTTAAGAGATACATCCAGGGATCCCCCTGGGAAGGAAAAATAGAGAAGATCTCCCGAGTAAATTGGGATCATAACAGGAAGCGAGCAAGGGGAGGTGGGAACAAGTCATGAGAGGAGATGGTTGCATGAGAGGAACAACACAAAGGAAGACCAAAGAAAGGGATATCAAAGGGAGACACTTTGGGGTTAGAAAGAAACACAGTGCTAAGGAAACCTCCAAGAACCCACAAGAAGTCCCAGGTTAGGACTCTAAGCAATACTAGAGAAGGTGAAGAGAAAAAAAAAAAAAAAAAAAAACCAAACAAACCAAAAACAGGACTCCTCTTATTATCATATGAATGACCACTCTAACTGTCATCATAGAACCTTCATCCAGCAATGGATAGAGGCAGAAGCAGAGATCACAGCTAACCACCAGGTCAAGCTCCTGGTCCAACTGAAGAGAGAGACAAGAGAGGGGAGATGAGCAAAGGGATCGGGATTATGAGGAGGATACCCAAAGAGATGGCTGACTGGAGCTATTGGGGACTCACTAACTCTGAAATAATCACTGAGGAAACTTCATGGAAAGAAACTAAACCTTCCAAAGTTAGAGGACCGTGAAATGTTGTGGGCAGTTTATGGAGCAGCTTGCACTAGGACCAGAGTTTATTCCTGGTGCATGAACTGACATCTCATAGTCCATTCCCTACAGAGGAACTCCTAACCCCGTCTTAATACTCGGCTGAGAGACTGGGTCCTACCTCAACTAGATATGCCAGATTGAACTGACCCATCGTGAGACTCCTTGGGGAATGGATAGGGGTATGGGGCAGGGAGTTTGAGGGAGGACTGGGATCAGGTAAGGGAAAGGGGAGCAGTGGTAGATATGGAAAAAAAAACTTTCTAAATAAAAATAATGAGAAAAAAAAATCCAAATTGTGTTTTTAGGAAGAGTAGTCCAATTTCACTAACAAAGACAGTGGCTGTTTAAGGTGCTATGTCACCTAAGTCATCTAAATTGAGTAAAAGTACAAAAACAAACGAACAGAGTTAGGTATCTGAGCAGACAAGAGCTTCTGTGGAGCTGGGAGGTGGAGGGAAGCATGATATGTATAAAAGAAAACACTTAACTCATAAGTAGTATGAGCTAAAATTCTAGGAATAAAAATGGGGCTTGAAGGTTTCCATGTCCTCAGAGCACTGAAGAAACAAAGCTAAACAAGCAAACAAACCACCCACAGAAATGCAAAACATGAAATAGAGAAATTAAGAATGCCAGGGCTGGGGGAATGAGGGTCTGAGGAAAGGGGGCAACCAACAACTCATCATCTGTAACACTTTCTTTAGGACTGAGACTTTCTAAAATTGCTCTGCATTATAGGCAATAAGAACAGAGAAATTACATCTGAGTGATTGAGAAGGTGAGGTCCAATCAGATGGCTCAGAGGGCAAAGCTCTGCTACCAAGGCTCATTACTTAAGTTTGATCCTTGGGATCAGCATGTAGGAAACTGGTAACTGAATCCCAAAGATTGTCTTCTGATTTCCACACACCTTGATGAGAGCTTTCCTGCATTCAATTGTAAATAAATTGATAAGTGAAAAATACAACTCTGCATTTTTTGTTCTTGTTTAGTCTAGCTTAGTTTAGTTTTTGAACAAAAGAAAGCAAACCATTGGACAATCTCAAAGTGCAACACAAAAATGCCAAGTAGGAGTTCTCTAAGGAAGGGAAATAGTACCAAATATTCAAAACATTTAATCAAGTCAGTTACTGTTTTAAGGCTGTAAATAAAATCAAATTTAGACTACATGCATACAAATAAAAATCCGTTTAAAATTTATTCAAAGAATTGCTGGACTGAGGTGATATTCCTGCCTCCAGTCATTGCCTAGAGGAAAAAAAAATCACACTGCCTCTGGGAAAGCACATCACATTGAATGTCAATGTGTGTGCTTATAGATCATCTTGCATAAATCAACACACTTAACATGAGAAAGTGCTAAGTAGATAGAAAAAAAACTAAGAACATACTTGAGAAACAGATCCATGGACCAGTTTTTTGGAGTTATACAAAAAGGGTATTTTACAGGCTGGAGAAATGTTAAAGACACTTGCTGCTCTTGCAGAGGACCCAAGTTCATTTTCTATCATCCATACCTGAATACTCACATCGACAATAACTCCAGCTCCAGGAAGATCTGCCATCCTCTTCGGCCTTTTCCTGGTAACTTCCCTCACTTGCAGACATAGCCAGAGAGAAACATACAGAGTGTAAATACAAATAAAAAGTAAAATCTTTTAAAAAGGACATTACAGTCCTAGCCTTAGAATGTTTCCAAAAATAATGACATCCTGTTAGATTTCTAAGTAAATAAGTATTTGTGAAAACATATTTAGACGTAAAAATGCAATCACTGAAATTTAAAATTTGGTATAACAGGAGAAAAGAAAATCAGAAGCTTAAGAAAGAAATCAAACTTCTGATGTAGTTAATTTTGAAGTGCAGTAGACTGATGAAATAAATATGATAAAAATATACCAAAAGAACAGAGAGCTTGAAAAAATAGAGTCTGTCTTCTTTTTCATAGAGATTTATTGAATAAAATTTTTCCTTATTAAATGTTGTATGCATTTTATTATGAAAACGGAAGACTATTTTAAATCTTTCATGTGACTTGCAACCATGAAATTTTATTCAGACTCTATTGTTAGCCTATTAGAGGACGATGAAAATTATGTATTCAATATGTAATTTGTTATGTGTATAATTTGCAAATATTTTTGAGGCTACTTTGACTGTCATTTTTTAATAACACCTCATATAGCTTTGTAAAAATGTTTTAACTTTGATGAAGTAAACTCATCTATTTTAATAGACTATTTAATGGGCTATATGTTAGGGGAATCTAAAAAGTTTTTGAGTAGCCCAGAATTAGATTCTTATTTTTCTTTTAAATTATTTATTATTCTAACTCTCATATTTATATCTTCATTATTTTGTAAGCTTTTCTTAGTTTTGTATTTGTTTCTAAATGATCACATAAAAATTGTTTTAATCTATAACAAGTATTTCACACATAATTTTTATACTGGTTGGACAGGTTTGTTCTCCACCAATTAAGATCCAAATGACAGTGTTAATTTATTAATATTTTTGATGGTTTGTAATATTAAAGCTGTATTGATATAATTTTTTAGTAGGCACTGACTGCTAGTTCCTGTTGAAATGAAATAGGTGATTCTGTTTTATGACACCTGTCCATGTTTGTCTGTGAGAGTGTTTCTTGAAGATAACTGCAGGGAATTTACCAGGTTTGAGTGTGTAAGATGGGTCCTCACCATGCTTGGGAAACATACTATCGACTAAGGGAAGAAATGGAACTCATGGCTCATTACTGGAAACTGAGATTCCGTACTTCTGTGCTTGAACACAAGAAAGCCAAACTCTCAAAACTATGTATGCCAGGGATGATTCCATTAGTCTAAAGATAACTGGGCCTCTACCCTAGAAGAAGAACGTACCATCCATTTATTTGCGGAGACCATGGGTTGAATTGAGTCAGTGTAACGACTTTTCTGATTCTCTGGCAAGCAGGTTCCCAGTCACCATAAAAAGTCTTATATTTGTTTTATTTTCTGAAGTTTATTATCTATGATTAATCAAGACCTGATAATAGTAAATAGACGATTTTGTAAATAAATAATGCAGAATTTAAGTTTATGCTGATGTCTGTCCCACCCAGAAAATGATTACTTCATAATGGTAGATTACTTGCCATCACATCTTCCCTTCACCTCTGTAGGTTATTAGATCAACTGTTGTGGTATTTGAAGGGACTCTGACCATCCCAAGAATGGCGCTGGCAGCCTTACCCTTTTCCCTCAACCCATATTCCTTGCTAAAGTCGGATTACATTTCTAAAGATAGCTTCAAGTTTTATTCCTTTATTTGGCTGCTTCTTCTTGAGGCTGTCTACCAAGGTCCAGCTAACCAAGTACTGAAGTCCTACAATCAAATGCCCCCTTCGGATCACTTAATTAACATTCCCAATTAAAATTAAACAATTCATCATAACACAAGGTTTCCAATTTTAACTTCATAAACTGCCATTTTCCTGTGGGCTATGCCTGCCTTCTTTCTATCCAGAGACAGTCCTTTGTCTCTCTGGAAAAAACATCTCTGTCCCCTCTTCTTGTGGCCTCCCCTTCTCTCTAGTTCTCTATTTCATGTTGTTGTCTTTTATTACCTGCCCTTTGTCCTTCTGAGGCAAATAAATCCCCTTTGTGCTGAAGAATTTGGGTTTTAGGTGTCCTGGGCTGATATAGATCTCTTATAATATTATAGTTCTGAGAGAGCACAAGGCAAGAGTTCCCAAAGGGGAGTCAGGTGACTGCAAGATGAGTGTACTTACACCAGTGTTTGGTGAGACTTTTCCTAGGGATCCACAACACACACACACACACACACACACACACACACACACACACACACACACACACACACACACACACACCTCTACTAAGCTATAATAGGAAACCCAACACAGTCTAAAGTAATAACTATACGATATGCAATAGTTGAATGTAGTAAACCATTGAGTTTACTAGTTACTAATGGGAGTATGAATTTAGGGTTACCTATAGGAGCAAGGTTCATACAAGAGTGGTGACTCATGTAAGCTACAACCCTATAATCCTGTACACAGCATATACATATCTCTACCTTCTCTAGAGACAACTTGGCAAATTTTCTGTTCAGAATGTCCTCTCCCAGAAGTAGTTATTATCATAACTTTGGAGAATGGCCCTTTTGCATCTTAAAAAATTCAGCTTTCCCAGACATGTGAAGTTTGTTAACGTCGGGAGTTTCCCCATGCTTCCTAGGGGGAATGTTTCATGCAGACAAAATTGTTATACAGTAGTCAACTAAAGGTTAAAACACAGAATGAACCCTCAAAGACTTGTATCAGCAAAGTCAGTAGTCATTGGCCCTCAGAATCTCTCAACAGGGAATACAGCCAATCAGAAAAAGCTTGCAATTTCGGATTTCTTCCTCACTAGTGAATTGGCTCCCCAAATAACTCTTAGTGAAAATCTCTATTGGAAAAACAAACAAACAAACAGAAAAACAATGAAAGTATCTTCTGCTCTAGCCTTATTCCATAACATTATCCCTGGTGTTCTGATTCAGGGTGCCCAGACTGTAATTCTAAGTCTCAAATAAATATTTTTTGAGATCACCTTTTAAAGTCTTTTTTTTTTTAAAGTTAATAAAGTACTTGGATTCAAGTAAGCCTTGTTTCAGTCAATGGCCCCAAACCAGAGAGTAGTACTTAAGTCAAGTAGGCTGCTTATCAGGAGAAACTATAAAGTCCTTCCTATAAGTGAAATTTGAAAACAAATTTGAGACGGGAGTGGCTGGGGAGAAAAGGAGAAAACCATTTACATAAGTTTTGTTAAACTGTTATTTAATTATTCTATTTTATAATATTTTTGTTAATCTCTACCTGTTTTTAATTTACAAATTTCATTACAGGTATGCATACAAAATTAAAGAAATTAACTGCATTGTAACCTCTACATTGAATACAGTATCAGTGGTGTCACACATTGACTGGCAGTTCTGCTTTGTATGGTAAAGCTCTACAGATATATCTATTTCTTTTACATTTATATATGTGTTGTCTACTCTATCTCTCTAATAAATTCTCAGGTGATGGAGGCAGGAACATCGAAGTATCAAGAACATCCTTTAACAGTTTCTGTGAGGCCAGCTTAATCTACATGAGACCCTGCCTTAAAACCCAAACCTAAAAGAGAGGTTATTTACCATGATGCTTCCATAAGTTTATATAAAATTCTTATAAATCTTCCTCTCCAGCTGACACTGATTAGTAATTGTCTTACATTTCATAGCTAATTATTTTAAATATCTAACCTTACAAGGTTATGCTGAGGCTTGGTGGCAACCCAACTTGGTGAGATAGAAAGCTACTTTTCTTTTCACAGTTATACATTAAAGGAAATATGAAAAGATGACCACAGTAAGTAGGTGTTCTGTCGTTACTCAGAGTTCTCTGTTGGTTTAAGAGACTTCTGTTATTGCTACCATTCCTTCTTTTTTTATGCATGGCTTAACTTATTAAACTTATTAATATACTTATTAATAAAATTATTAAATTAACTTCAATTCAGCCACATTCACTTGAGCAATTTTCATCCTTTACCACAAAGACACTAGGTGAATCACCAGGAATAGTTTAAAAAGTTCTACAGAGTTTGTAAATTTTGCTCCTTTGTATTTTTAACATGAGTGTATTTGCAGGCAGCAGATACAACAAAGGCAGATTCAGTCAATATCTGTTGGCCAAAGCAATAGAAAAACCTGTGAATCATTTAATATTTCCCTGGCAATTAGTAAAGAAGTATATTGTTCAGCTGTCCATGAAATTGTTTGAAATGACTTTTATTTTTAGAATTCTTCACAGAGAAACAAGCTCTAATGAAGAGCTAAGGAACCAGTCTACAGAAAAGTTTTAAAAATGATCCAGTCAGAAATTGAAAACAAAGACCAGAACAAGCCGTAGTGATTTCAAAAATGTTTCTACTAACAAAACATCTGAATAATTCCACTCCTGATAAGAGATTGCTCACTACATTAACCTGTATGTATTAGACAATTTTACATCCTTGGTAACACACAGGGTTTTATATGTAAAGATTAACATAAGGATTTTTCGTTGGAAATGTTGTTTATGAATGGCATTTATATCATGTGTTTTTTTTAAAAAAAACACCAATTATCTGCAATTCTGCGCTAGAAACCATGAGTCTGTCAATACATTCTTACAAGTAGCCCAATGCCATTTCTTTTTAGAATCTTCCGTTAAAATTTTATTCCCCTGCAGTAAAAATGTAAGACTTCTTAAGATCCTGTTGACAATTTGATCAACCCTTTGCCAGAGCATTTATCTCTTTGCTCTCTAGTCACTTGTTTGATTAGATTGTGGACTCTTTAAGACTGAGATGGTCTTTTTGTTGTTCCCTGCAGTTCTCTGCACAGTAATTGAAGCATGCTAGATGGTAATGATATTTCCAGAGAATGCATGTTCTTAAGGACTGCTTCCTATATTATTATGTGAGTGTCAAATTTTATTTTTATTAGTAAGACAACTAATGATATTAAAATTAGTTCAGAGAGTCTCTTTGAGGGCAGATACACATGTATGGGTATGTCTCTCTCTCTCTCTCTCTCTCTCTCTCTCTCTCTCTCTCTCTATATATATATATATATATATATATATATATATATATATATATATATATATATGTGTGTGTGTGTGTGTGTGTGTGTGTGTGTGTGTGTATGTATTTGTGAGTCTGTGCGTATTTATTTGTATGTCTGTATGTTTGTGTGTATACATATATGTTGTCTATGTATGTTTAGTGTGTTTATGTTTGGTTGTGTGCTTGTTTATGGGCTCATGTGTATATGTTTTGTGTGTCTGTGTATATATGTTTGTATCTGTGTATCTCTGTGTATGTGTGTATGTCTGTGTGTCTGTATATTTGTGTATAATTCTGTCTGTTTGTGTGTCTCCATGTGTGTATGTTTGTATTTTGTATCTATTTGTTTTGTGTATTGCATGTGTGTGTGTATGTGTGTGTGTGTGTGTGTGTGTGTGTGTGTGTGTGTGTGTGTGTGTACTGCTATAGAAAGAATTGGAAAATTTTTCTAGATTAGACTCAGATTTTATACAATAATAAATCATCATCTCTGGAGTTATCTCTTGCAAAGCAAAGAAGTAACTTGTTTTCTGAAAAAGACTCCATGTAGTTGACTTATGACTTAGCCTGAGGTCTTGGATGGAAAATAGCAAATAGCAATTTGATATGAGCACATTCCCCTAGATAGCCTTCATGTTTTTCTCATGAGCGTTATTGAAAAGGTGTTTCTTATAATTCTTAATTTTTATAAATTTAAAATTTATTTGAAATAGGAGTAATGACATTTTGCCCTCTGTTCCCTTTTGCTCCACAGCCTTTTCCCTTGCCTTCTCAAATTTATACTTCTATTTGGTTATGTGTGTGTGTATGTGTGTGTGTGTGTGTGTGTGTGTGTGTGTGTGTGTGTGTGTGTGTGTGAGAGAGAGAGAGAGAGAGAGAGAGAGAGAGAGAGAGAGAGAGAGAGAGAGAAAGTGAGCAAATTCATAAATTCAACTTACTCAGTACTTAAACCTTACTAGTATGTATATGATTTTAAGGATGAACACTTTGTATCAGATAACCAACTGGGAAACTGTAGAGAACTTGTGACTGTGTGGTCTTGTATGCCCAGGTGATAAATCTACAACACAACACCAGCACCTGAGGCTCAGAGATCACTGTGAAAGAGGAGGCAGAAAAATTGTGAAAGCCAAAGGAACAGAAGCTTGCTACTGGATTGTGTCTACTAGAAATGCTGAGGGAACTATATGCATGAGACCTCAGTAATAGGGCTGGCTATATAAGCCATGAAAAGGAAGATAACCAACAGGCCTGGAAACATGGAAGAGGAAAATCTCAGGCAACTAAGAAATAGTGAGAGCTATAGAAATAGTCTTCCCCATGATGCCATTTATGTTTTCTAATTTATTAAGTTATGTGTTGGGAGGAGGAAACATAAATGCATCACCATTTGAGTGAAGAATAAAAACATAGGATCTGGAGGCCCTGACCTGGAGCTGTCCTGAAGACTTCTTCTGTGAGGCTTAGATTTCGCGGTAAGGCAAAACCCCATGAAAGTTTCCAAAGAAGAAAATGGCCAATTGACTTACCTAGATATGATGCCTATAAACCTCAACAAAACCAGCAAGGCACGAATAGCCTGCCATCTGCAAAAGTGCATAAATGTTAAAGAAAATAACCTCTATTAAGATTCAAGGGACTAAACCAACAGCCTTTTAGAATATTTAATGAATGGTAACATAGACTTTAGAAGGGGTGGAAACACATTTTTAAATAGCTGGTAATTTTATGCGGAGTTGTTTCAAAATAACAATTCTGTAGCTCACTTTAAAGATCCAGCTTCAAATTGAGTACCTCAAGTCAGCATTGGTGGAGTCAGGACAGCGATTGTTCTAGTGCACATCTCAGAGCTCCAGATCTTAGAGTGAGCAATTAAAAAATCATATTATTCTCAGCAAATGACACCGAGGAGGAGAAAGAAGGTTTGAGAGTTGCCCACAAATGGGAATTGATTTCACTTTTGGCATTTTCGATGCTGGGTTCTTCCACAGCCACCACTGCTCTTGATGCTTATTCTGCTTTCATAATCTGCAGCCTCTCTGTCTGCTTTATCTTTTCACAGAATCATCCCTGTGTTGCTCCAGTTTTGTGTTCAGTGGGAGCATCCATTGGTTAAGAACCTGTGTTATTTTTTAGACATAATGAGCTACTTGTCCAAAGTTGGAAGGGCATTTGAAACTGTTTGGACAGAGAAGAAGAACTGAAGTAGTTCTCTCTCTACAAAACTCATCCTAAATCTAATGATTAAGAATCTTATGAATAGGTTTAATAGTACCAGCGTTCTGCAGCAGCAGGATTTGAGTGCTCCTGTAAGTCACCGAACTACACAAACCACAGAATAAAAACCATATAATTATGTGAAAAATGAGGTTAGATCTCACAAACTTTCTTAATATTGTATGAAAATAGATAAGATAATGAAAGTAATAATACTTATTGTTTGGTATTTTATACATGATAAAGAAATCCATAAATATAGGTTGTGGAGATGGTTCAAACAGTAATATACTTGCTGTACCAATACAAGAACCTGAGTTCAGTCTACCTCAATCACATAAAAAGCTAGGAGCGGCAGATTGCCTAGTGCTAAGGGAGGAGGCATGGTCAGGTGGTTCACTGGAGCTTGCTGACCAACTACTCAAATTATGAGTGCCAGTCCAGTCAGAGATCCTGTCTCCAAACAAGGCAAATGGTGCCTGAGGAGCATCTCAAGCTGATCTTTGCACATACTTGCCTGAACACACACACACACACACACACACACACACACACACACACACACACACACACACACTTTATATGCTACAATAGAAATAGAAGTGACCTTTAGTCTTGAAAATCTGACTTAGAGAAGTAGAGTGGGAGGGCTCTATATTTTGCTATAAGTCATTATTTGGAACTGAGAGGAAAGCTGAGCTAACACCTATAAGTGTTTGGTGAAGTGAGAGAGCTGGTGGAAACTTCCCGTGTATGTTCCTTCATGTTTTGTAGCTCTGCTCAATGATGCAGCAGTCTGGACTCACCTATATGTCTCTGGACAAATTCACAGAGAAACAAAAGCACAATTCACATTACACCAGAAGAGTTGGAATGAATGTACACATTTAAAAACGATGCATTATTATATGATTTGAATACAACTTCAAGTAACAAGAATGAATATTTTAGCCCTTCCTTAACAACTCCATCTGCTCTTTTTCTGTATCTTCTATGAGGCAGATCTGCTCATTTCATATTCTCTTTTATTTGTTGAGATTTGATGTGGGAGGGAGAATAGTTTCTCTACTTCTCTCCTGCATAATTTCTTGGTCCAGAGCTGATTTCCATGCCTTCTCTATAGCTGTATGTACTATAGAAGCTCTCATTTCTTATTCACTCCCATTCAAAAGACACAGCTCTCCAGCTTCAATGAGTGTTGTATCTAGCAGATAGTTTCATGTTACAACTAGATATATTCTGCAAATTTTTATCTTTTTTGGTTTGAATTGCTTTACACTTTTAATCTCTTAGGTTCCCGTGCATGTAAAATCTTTATTTATTTTTTTTCCCCTTAAGCCACTACGATGTCCGAATCAGCCCTGGTCTTTTATTATTTATTTTTTAAAATCACATCTCGCTACTCTATATTAGTCAGTCTAGGTCTAGTTTGTGACTTCGATTTCTAGATTCCTCAGGGAAAATCTAAGCATAAATGTGTGTTCTGTAGTTTTAACAGTGGTACTTCATATTTGATCCTTCCAATTGTCATGTTGAAAGCTCTTCACCAGAGCATAAACTTGATCACTACATTTTCTTGCTCTTGCAAATATAAATAAGAAGAGAATGTTGGGATTTGAAATCAGCTGGCAGTTCCATAGCCTTATATTTTCTTCAAATGAAAAACTTTACAAATGGGCTTTTAATACAAAGCTTTTCTTCTGTAGTTTAGCCCTGGATGCTGTGTTTTTTTAACTTTTCATTCTGTTGGATAGATTAAAGACAGAGGATCATTATGAGCCTTCTAAGAAGCCTGAGGATTGCAGCTAGATTAAAAGGTATTTATTCTGCACTTTGTTTTTTCTTTGGTCCTTATTTTCCTATTGAACATAAGGTATCTGCAGCACAGATTGCTTTCAGAAAGATGAATTTGACTAAAAATCATACTATGCATTCATTTAATAAACATTTGTTCTTGAATGCCTCATATAACCCAAAGACTTTGAAAGTGCAAGGCACATACAAATGAATGAGAAAAAGGTTTTGTCTAAAGTGCTGCAGTGGATTCCTTGATGCTTTGCTTATATTACATTTTCTAAGACTGAAGACATTACTGCAGTTGCTGGTGGTATTCACAGTTGACGTCTCTTGGGTGAATGCTCTCTGGATTGGCACAGAGCTGCAGGAGGACACCTGCCCAAGGTCATGATCACTTTTCAAGGATATAAAAATTTATTTGCCTTATTCTAGTCTGAAGATCTCAGAAAGGCCATGTAAGGTCCAGAGCTTTCCATTAAATTGTTGGATATTTTATAGTAATTGGGTCAATCCACAGACCAGCATCTGTCTGTCTTGCTTGCTTCTTTCCTGCGCTTCATTAACAATTGTTGATGCTAAAATCACATATGTTCAGTAAATTTCTTTAGTGCACATCACTGCTCTACAGGCTAATTTTAGTGAAAGGTGTCTAAAGAGAGAATTCACAATGTATTTGACATGGCTGACAGTATTGGTAACTGCTCAGGTAGTTTGAAAACTACTCTAGTAAGGAGGCGAACATCACAGACTGAACCTAGATTATAGTATCAGGAGGAGTTATGGCAATATTGTGTAGATAGAGGAGCAAGTTATCACTCTGCGGACAAATAATAAAACATATACAAAGGAAGAGACATATAAGAGAGTTTGGTGCATTTCGGGAAACTTTTGATGAGCCAAGAGGACTTGAACCTCTGAGCAAGAGAAATAAATGGGCAGAACTGGTCACGAAGATGTAAAACCCAAAACTCACTAAAAACAATTGAAGTTGATGTTTTTAACAGAAAGACTGGGTTTTATTGGCATCAGCTTCCACAATGGAATAAGGTGAGGGTGAGGATATGGAGGCCCTAAAAGATGTTTTGGAAATTTTAGTAGAAGAAGGTGGATGTTATAAAGACAAAGAACTTATGTGGTCATTGTAAATAAGAGATAACAATATGGAAGCATATGGACTGAGCTATGAGGGAACATAAATACAAAAATGTGTGAGGGGTCTATGCTCATGTACAGTGTAAGATGTACTCATGAGAGGTAAGGGTGAAAAGGAAATATTTTTATTATCTTAAAAGATGACTGAAATTAAAGATCTAGAGAGAGTTTATATTAATTTATAAGGTAATTTCTTCTAAACATAAAACTATACAAAAGAATGTAAACATTAGTTCAGTGCCTAATCTTTGTGTTACAGTAAATCAAGTCAATGTATTCATAAAAACGTTCTATAATCTCACATGTGATTACATATTACTTCATTAAATATCAAATGTTTCTCTTTTAAGCCAGTTTTATTCTTTTCAAAAATATTTTTTAGATCATGGAGTGCCCAGCACCAATAGATACATCTATAACACAAGCCTTACTCAAGACTCAGGGGAAAATATGGCAGAGGCGTGGAAGGATTTTAAGTGCCAGTCGACAAGGAAATCGGCTGGGAGATTTTATCTCTTGGAGTTGATAGGGCAGCTACACTCAGCATACCACAGCAGCATGGCAGCCTAAACAATGAATGATACAACCAATAATCCTGCTAACTTAGAAGGGGAAAATCTCCAGGAGCCTCTCCCCCAGACAAAGAGCCACAGACAACTAACAACTGCTGAGCAAGGAACAATGAGCTATCCCCAGAGATGAAGCAACCTTATTTGTCATCTAATATCAAGTGGTCATCCATGAAATGTCTGTGAAAAGCCATAAATCTGAGAAGAAGCAAGACAGATTTGGAAGGAGTTGGAGGGAGGAAAGAGAAGGAGTGAAATGATATAATTATATTTTAAATAAATGAATAAATAAAAATGAAATATATTTAAAAATATAATAGTAATATATTTTAAGCCTATTACTATCAAGTATACTTACTCTATGAAATATTTAAAATCACAATTCCTAGCTGCTCCAACCTATACACTGTTTTATTTCTTAACTTCTAATAAACACACACACATATGGTTATAAAATATTTTTATTTATGTATTTATGTGTGGGCTTGTGTGTGTGTGTGTAGGTGTGTATTTGTATGTGTGTGGGGGGTGTATTTATGTGTGTTTCAGCTGTATGAAGATGCCTGTAAAGACCAGAAAGGGGCATTAGATTCACTGGAACTGGAGGCAAAGGAAGTTGTGCTTCCAGTTTGTATCCCCTTAATCTCCTTCTCTTTGGTCTCTTATTGTTTTACCTAAAACTTTGAGAACTATACTGAACACATAAGGGGAGAAAGGACAGCATGTCTCTCATTATAGTGGGATTGCTTTGACTTACTCTCCTTTTAGTTTGATGTTGGCTGTTGGCTTGCTGTATATTGTCTTTATTATGTTTAGGTATTTTCCCTGTATTCTTGATTTCTCCAGGATTTTATCATGAAGGAGTGTTAGATTTTGTCAAAGGCTTTTCAGTATCTAAGGAGATAATCATGTTTTATTTTTTTTCTTTCAGGTTGTTTACATGATGGATGACATTGACAGTTTTTCATATATTGAACCATTCCAGCATCTCTGGGATAAAGCCTACTTGTTCATGGTGGAAGATATTTTGATATGTTGTTAAATTTAGTTTCCAAGCATTTTATTGGGTATTTTTGCATCAATGTTCATGAGGCAGATTGGTCTGTAATTCTCTTTTTTTGGTGCATTTTTGAGTGGCTTGGGTTTCAGGGTGACTGTAGCCTCATATAAAGAGTTTGGCAATGTTCTTTCAGTTTCTATTGTATGAAACAGTTTGAGTAGTATTGGTATTAATTCTTCTTTGAATGTCTTGCAGAATTCTGCACTAAAACCATCTGGCAAAGGTTTTTATTTTTTCTTGTATGACTTTTAATAACAGCTTCAATTTCCTCGGGGGTTATAGATCTAATTAGGTCATTTATCTGGTCTTGATTTAATTTTGGTATGTGGTATCTATCTAGAGAGACATTCATTTCTTTTAGGTTTTCCAATTTAGTGGAGTATAGGTTTTCAAAGTATGACCTAATGATTCTCTGGATATCCTGAGTATCTGTTGTTTTGCCCCACTTTTCATCTCTGATTATGTTAATTTGGATACTACCTTTCTGCCTTTCAGTTTGTTTGGATATGGGTTTATCTATCTTGTTAACTTTCTCAAAGAACCAGCTCTTTGATTCATTAATTCTTTGTATTGTTCTATTTGTTTTAATTTTATTAAATTTAGCCATAAGTTTGATGATTTTCTGCTGTTTACTCCTTCTAAGTGAGTTTGCTCCTAATGGTTTTAAAGCTTTCAGCTCTGCTGAATCTCATACTAGTATCATGTATGAGATTTCTCTAGGTTTTTTTTTCCATAAGCAGCTAGTGATATGAATATTTCTCTTAGCACTGCTTTCATTGTGTCCCATAAGTTTTGTATATTGTAGATTCATTTTCATTTAATTCTAGGAATTGTTTAATATTTTTCTTCTGTGACCCAAAGGTCGTTCAATTTAGAAATGTTTAGTTTCCATGAATTTGCAGGATACAAATTAGAAAGCGGGAAGTCAAATTATCTCTATTTGCATATGATATGATAGTATACATAAGTGACCCCCCAAATTTTACCAAGGAACTCCTACAGCTGATAAACACCTTCAGCAATATAGCAAGGCACAAAAGTAACTCAAAAATCAATAGCCCTTCTATATACAAATTATAAAAGAGTTGAAAAAGAAATTATAAAAATATCACCCTTTATAATAGCTGCAAATAGCATTAAATATCTTGGGGTAAATAACCAAAGAAGTGGCAGACCTCTTTAACAAGAAATTTAAGGTATTGCAGAAAGAAACTGAAGAAGATATCAGAAAATGGAAAGGTCTCACATACTCCTGGATAGGTAGGATGAACATAGTAAAAATGGCAATCTTACCAAAAGTAATCTACAGATTCAATGCAATCCTCTTCAAAACCACAACACATTTCTTCACAGACCTTGAAAGAAAAATACTCAACTTCATATGGAATAACAAGATACCCAGGATTGTCAAAACAATCCTTAAATAATAGAACTTCAGTACACTCACCACCGTGGTCATGAAGCTATATTATACAGCCACAAAATTAAAAAAAAAAAAAAACAGCCTGGTATTGACATAAAAACAAACCTGTGGATCAATGTAATCAAATAGAAGACCTCAACCGTAATTCACACAGCTATAAGTGTCTGATTTTGACAAAAAAAAGGCCAAAAATATACAATGGGAAAAAATAGTATCTTCAACAAATGGTGCTGGTATAACTGGATGGTAGTATGTAGAAGAATGAAAATAGATCCATATTTATTACTCTGCACAAAACTCAAATATAATTGGATCAAAGACCTCAACATAAACCCAACTAAACTGAACTTGATAGAGAAGAAAGTGGGAAATAGCCTTGTAATTTAATACATTGGCATAGGCAACCACTTCCTTAATATAACACCAGTAACATAGACACTAAGAACAACAATTAATAAATGGGATCTCTTGAAATTGAGAAAGCAAAGAACAGAGTCAATAAGACAAAACAACAGTCTACAGAGTGGGAAAAGATCTTCACAAACCCTACATCTGACAGAGGACTTATCTCTAAAATATAGAGAGATCTCAAGTAACTAGAGGTCAAATATCTAAACAACCCAATTAGCAATGGTGTTCAAAGCTAAAAAGGATATCTCAACAACAGAATTTTAAATTATTGAAAGACACTTAAAGAATTATTCTACATCTTAGCCATCAGAAACTCTGAGATACCACTCTACACCTCTCAGAATGGCTAAGTATAAAAACACAGATGACAGCCTATGCTGGAGGGAATGTAAAGCAAGGGGAACACACATCCATTGCTTGTGGGATTGTAAACTTTTACAGTCACTTTAGAAATCAGTATGGAGGTTCCTTAAAAAACTGAGAATCAATCTCCTCCCAAATCCAGCAATACCACTATTGGGCTTATACCCAAAGACTGCACATTTTGACTCCAAGGGCATTAGCTCTACTATGTTCATAGCAGAATTATTCATAATAGCCTAAACCTGGAAACAACCTAGATGCCCCTCAACTGCAGAATGGATTAACAAATTGTGATACATCTACAAAATGGATACTACTCAGTAGGAAGAAAAAAACTTACTTATTAAGATTTTCAGGCAAATGGATGGATTTGGAGAGTATCGGTCTGAGTGAGGTTGCACAGGTCCAGAAATATAGACATGGTATGAATTCACTCATAGTGTATTTTAGACATAAAGCAAAGAGTAACCCAGGCTGCAAACCTTAATAGTTAGATAACAGGAGAAACTTAAGAGAGACATTCAGGGATCCTTCTGGGAAGGGGAAATAGAGAAGATCTCCTGAGTAAATTGGGATTATAATGGGGAGCAAGAAAAGAGAGGTGGGAACAAATCATGAGATAAGGTGATGGTTGAGTGAGAGGAGCAACAAAGATGGAGGAAAAAAGAGACGGATATCCTGATAGAGAGCGCCACTATGTGGTTGGAAAGAAGCTGAGTGTAAAGAAACCTCTGAAATCCTACAAGATGTCCCTGGCTAGGACTCTAAGCAATAATAGAAAGAGTGCCTAAAAAGGACTTCCCCTATAATCAAAAGAATGACCACCCTAATTGTCATTAGAGAACCTTCATCCACCAATGGATAGAGGCAGAAGCAGAGATCCATATCCATAGCTAAGTACCGATTGAGATCCCAGTGCAGGTGAAGAGAGAGAGAGGGGAGATTGTATATGAGCAAAGGGATCAGGATCATGAGGAGGAAACCCACAGAGAAGGATGACTGGAGCTATTGGGAACTCACTGAATCAGAAACAACCACTGAGGAACCATTAGGGAAAGGAAGTAACCCTCCAAAGGTAGATGACTGCCAATTGCATGGGCAGTTTGTTGAGCTTCTTAGAGTAGGATCAGACTGTGTTCCTGTGTATGAACTGACATCTCAGAGCACATTCCCTACAGAGGAAGACCTATCCCAGCCTTAATACTGGGATGAGGGACCTACCTCAACTGGATATGCCAGACTGAACTGAGACAGCTTGAGACCCTTCTCTTCCTTGGGGAATGGATGGGGGCATGGGGTGGGAGGAGGCTGAAGGAGGACTGGGAGGAGGGAAGGGAGGGATAGCAATGATATATATGAAAAAATAATTTTTAAATAAAAAAAGAAAAAAGAATGTGGTGCTTCACCTGTTGTAGGTGCTGGGAAACAAACTTATATCTGTGGGAGAGAAGTAAGTACTCTTAAATACGTAGCTGATTCTCCATCCCCAGCCAATATTCAGATGTACATATTGCAATACATATTCCATAAAGCTACGATACTGAAATTTTGTCTTTGTTTCCCCTTTTGCCTTTTATATGTAAAAGACCACATGCATTTGAATAAATATAGATTATATAACATATTAGCAACTATTAACTTTTATGACTTTCAGCAGGCCATTAAAAAGGGCAAAATGTTTTAATTGCATTTTAAATATATTCTTCCAATCATTAAACACAGATACCACAGCCATATTTTGAAATGTTATAGAATAGATTGTCACAAATATGCTCATCATAGTCATTGTTATTGATGATCTATCTGAGTTTCATTTTCTGGATGAGAAAACTTGTTGGCCAATTTATTTCAACATAACACCATTTGGTTGGGTGGTTATTAATTCTGTAATTGTTCATGCCATGCCAGGAATAATTCAGTTAAGTATGACAATATGTCTCACTTTGCTATGTTCCTCTATGTCAAAATATGCTTTGCATGAATCGGGAGAGAAAAATAAAGTGCTGAATTCTAGATACAAAACTGATTATTGACTAAAAATACAAAAATATAATATATATACACATATATACATGAGTTATAAATATATAATTCAAGGTCTTTTTATTTCCCCAACATAAAATATATGCTTACCTAAAGGCACTATGATAAATTATAACTGCCTCATTTTAATTGATCCATTTAGATTTTTAGATGTTGGACCCTCTGGTAAAATCCTCTGTCTGTTCTCTCCCCTCCTCATAACTAATTAGTACTAGCAAGGCATGTTAAGTCAGGGAAAAGGCTGGAGTTAAGAATAGCACCAAATTCACTTATGGTCTGGGGCTGGATGGCAGAAATTCCTCACACAAGGGCACACTGACAGTATATGGCCGGTTCAAGCTAATAAAAGCCTTAATGCTAAAACAGCAGTAACGCCATTTTGCAAGACTTAAGTGATAGAATAAAAATGCAGGATGGCAGTAAAAATAGTTTTGGGTGAGCCCCAACCCAAGACCAAGAAAAGCAAGCTAAGGCCTTGAGATAACCAACATACAGGGTGACCCCGACCGAGGCCAGCAAATCCAGGAAAACAGCTTACGAGACAAAATATTTTGTGAAAAATAACCGGTGGTCTTGGCTTGTGGTTTGGCCCCGGCCTCGGGCCAAGACCAACATCAGCCACCTGGGCTCTGACTGCCCCTCAGAGGTGGTCCCATTGAACTAACCAATCAGAACCCTGTAACCATGCATCTGCTTTTGTAAACATGCTTCTGCTTCCCAAACACTATAAAAAGTCCCTGAACAAAGGCCTGGGTGCTCAAGTCATTTCCAAGTGACTTGGCCCATAGGATCCTATGTTTCCTCAATAAACCTTGTGCTGATTGCATCTGAACTGTGGATTCGGCTCGGTCCTTGGGTCCTGGGGTCTCTTCCTGAGGGAAGATCCGTTCTGGGGGTCCTGCACCCCCGGGGGTCTTTCATTTGGGGGCTCGTCCGGGATCCGAGACCCCCACCCAGGGACCACCGACCCACTGTCAGGAGGTAAGCTGGCCAGCATTTTGTCTGTTGTCTGTGGCTGTGTCTGAACTTGTCTATGGCTGTGTCTGAACTTGTCTATGGCTGTGTCTGAACTTGTCTGTGGCTGTGTCTGAACTTGTTTGTGGAGGTGTTGTCTGAACTTGTTTTCTGTGAATCTGCGCACGCGTTTGGTTTGGGGTTCGATCGGATCCATTTGTATTTGGCGAAGGGCTAGAAGGAGCTGACGAGCTCGGACTTCTCCCTCGCAACCCTGGAAGACGTTCCAGAGGTGTTTGTAGTCCCGCCGGGCGGGACATTTGGGTCCTTCGGGACATCTGGGGCCCCGGTGCAGCGGGGCATTTGGAGCTCGCTTTTGGGGTGGCAGCCCTTTGGAGCTCAGCCCGTATCAGAGGGATACGGGGTTCTGGTAGGAGAAAGGGGAATCCGGACCCCCGAGAGGTCTCCGTGAGTTTTTGCTTTAAGTTTTATGCTGAAGCCGCGCAGCGCCTTTGTTTGTTCCGTGTTTAAATGTTCTGTGTGTGTTTAAGTCTACCTTTGTCTGTTCTACTAACCTTACTCAGTCTTAAAATCATAGGACAGATAACCACCCTGCCCCCGAGTGTTACAGCTCCCCCCTTGGCAGCAGCGTTCACCGAATCCTGAGCCCGAGGAAGCAGGAGGCCGGTAGTTCGCCGCACTCTCCTCACCCCCCCCTCCCTCTTGGCTCTCCTCCGCTGCCCCATGGGGCTCCGGAGGTCGCACGGCCCGGGCGGGAGGAGATTGGGCCGGGCCACCCCTCCTGCAGCGTGACCACGCTCGCGGGTGCAGGGTGCACGGTGCACGGGCGCACTTCCGCCGGCTCTGGAAGGGTAGGGAAGGCCCGGTTTGAGAAGATGGCACGGGCGGGTCTGGAGGGCTAGGCGGACTGTCCGCAGTGCGCCGCCGGTTACGCCGCTCCTCCGAGGGCGGAGCTGAGCGCACACGGTGTCAGCTGCAGTCTGCCCAGAGGATTCAGCTCAGCCGGCGCAAATCCGTCCACCCGCGCGTCTCCGGCCGCCGGGGTTGCGCGCTTTCGGGCGCGCGCAGATGGAGCCGGAGATGGGGTCTGGCCGGCGACGGGCTGCTGCACGCGCACTTCTGCCTTGCCGGCGGCGCCGCGACCGGCTCCGGAACGGCTGGGAAGGCCGGGTTAGGGAGGATGGCGCAGGCTGGGGCGGGGCGGTGTGCCGCGGTTACGCCGCTCCTCCGAGGGCGGAGCCGAGTGCACGGAGTCGGGCCGTAGGTAGTGTCAGCTGCAGAAGATTCAGCCCCCTCCACCCGACCCGCTCGTCTCCGGCCGCCGGGCGCGCGCGGGACCGGGAATGGGGCCGATGGGCACTTCCACCATGACCAGCTCCCTCCCCCTGGGCCCCTATCTGAGGTTACTGAGACTAGCCTGGGTAGGAGCAGCTTGAACCTGGTAGATGCTGCCTGGGCTCCTGGGGTACCTGGTAAAGCAGCTTGACTTTCTGAGATAGAGCTCTGGAACCGGGTTCCGGTTCTGGCAGCCTGGGGTCGCCCGGGAAGGTCTTTCACCTTCATGGCTCCACATACTCATGCCAGTCCAAAGCCACCCACCCCTGGAAGGCCCAGTTCCTAAGGATTTCCAGTGGCAATTCCCTATTCAGTGAGTTCAGCAGCTCTTCCCCTGCTTTCAGCTGGACCAGGAGCTCTGCCCAGGGCTCAGACATGGATCTCCACTTCCACCTCCATTCCCTGTTGGATGTAGGTTCTGTGATGACAGCTAGGGTGTTTACTCATTTGATGATAGGGGAAGTCCCATTTAAGCACCCCATTCACCTTTGTTTAGAGACTTGGCCAGGGATATTAGGCGAGTTCCTGGACCTTTCCCTAACACCCAGTCTCTTTCTAACCCCTTCCACCAACTCCCTTAAAGTCCTCTGCCTACCGGGAGTCTCAGATCCGACAGGACCCACAGAGACTCCTCCTCCACCTGTTATATCGGACCTTATTAGTAGCTTGGAAACTGGCCCCCAGCTCGGACGCCACCCTGACGCAGTTGCCTAACCTAGACGTCCCCATTGAGAAGGTAGGAGACACCTATTAACTCTGTCGCCAGACTCTAATGGGGGGTCTCCGAGCTGCAGGGAGACGATGCACCAATTTGGCCAAGGTAAGAGAAGTAAGTAGTCCAAGGGCCAGAAGAGTCCTCCTCCATGTTCTTAAAGGTTAATGGAAATATACTCCTTTTGATTCTAAGTCAGAGGAACAACGGGGGGCTCTGGCCACGGCCTTTATAAGGCAGTCAGTTATCGATATTCATAAAAAGCTCCAGGGGATAGATTGCAGAACATGGCCCTGAGAGATCTAGTTAAAGAAGCATAGAAAGTGTTTTATAAGAGAGAGCAGCAGCAATGTAGGAAGAAAGTAAAGAGAATGTGAGTAGATGTGCTGAGTGACACAGGAAGAAACAGGAGAAAGAAAAAGAGCCGGTAGGCAGAAGAAAGGAAACAGATTAAAGAGAGAGCAGAAGAAAAAAAGAAAGACAGAGGGATAAACGAAAGAATAAAAATTAACAAAGGTCTTGGCTACCGTAGTAAGTGAAAAGAAATATAGATATACCTGGGCCCACGCCAGAAACTTGGAATCCAACCAGTGTACTGAGACAAAATTTATGAGCCTCCCCTGGGCCCTCAAGGACTAAAAGATAACTGGCTCCAAGCCTTCCCTGAAGCATGGGCAGAAATGGCCGAACTGGAGCTGGCAGTACAAAGGCCTCCTGTGGTAGTGTGCCTGAAGCCCTCAGCCACTCCCATACGGGTCCGGCAGTATTATATGAGCAAAGAAGCCAGAGAGGGGATCAAACCCCATATTCAAAGACTGTTAGAACAGGGGATTCTGAGACCCTGTCAATCAGAATGGAACACCCCCTGCTGCTTGTCAAGAAACCTAGAACGGGAGATTATAGGCCAGTCCAAGACAGTAAATGAGAGGCAATTGACTGCAGAGGTCAGCATCCCAAGCTGATGCCCAGCCATGGAAACTCCAACTGGACAGCCCATGTTGCCTGTCTGTGCCTTGGTTCTGACTGAGGAGCTACTATGTGTGTTCAAAAGCCACTGTGGCATTGAGAGGTATAACACCATCCCTCCAGCCAGGCAGGACTGAAGGGCCTCCGCTGTCCGCTGTGAGGAAGTCTAGGACATCTTCCCTAAGATGGGTGAGAAAGGCAGCAGGGCCAGAGCACAGGACTTTGACCAGACTCCAGCCAGCTGAGAGAAGAAGTGACCATGCCAGACAGAGTGTTCTTGGTACAAACAGAAAGCACCTCCACTGGGTGGAGTCACATTTTAAATGAAAATTTGTCTTTGACTATGCTTACGCCTCCATGAATCTAGTCAAGAGCTGTTTGCCTTTGAGTGGACTGACCCTGAGAGTGGGTTTTCGGGACAACTCACCTAGACTTGGCTGCCCCAGGGATTTAAGAACTCTCGTACCATTTTTGATAAGGCCTTGCATCAGGACTTGGGGAGCTTCTGGGCCTCTATGCCTGAGGTTACTCGATTACAGTATGTTGATGACCTGTTGCTTGCAGCCACCTCCAAGGAGCAGTACCAAAAGGGGACTGAAAAGCTACTGGCTGAATTGGCTATATTGGGCCTCTGCCAAGAAGGCCCAGATATGCCAACCTGAAATAACCTTTCTGGACTACACTCTTCCAGACAAGATCGAGTCAGCACCATCGTTCCCCCCCACCAAGAGGTGTGAGCTTACCTCCAGATGGTGCACCGACTCACCCACTTGGGAACTGACAAACTGATGCAACTGCTAAAAGACAACCAAGACTTGACTACTCAGGAGAAGAAGATCCTGGCAAAAGCTGTAGTCAGCACATGTGAAGCTTGCCAGTTGGTAAATGCCTACCCGTCCAAGGTAACGAGTGGGATCCGGCTCCGAGGTAACAGGCCTGGTCAGTTTTGGGAAGTCCACTTCACTGAGTTAAAACTAGCCAAATATGGGCCAGCATTTGTAGGCCAGGTAAGTCAGAGGGTAGTCAAGGTATTGGGGATTGATTGGAAACTTCATTATGCTTACCAACCCCAAAGCTCAGGACAGATAGAAAAAATAAATAAAACCACTAAAGAGACTCTAACCAAATTAACCCTGGAGACTGGCCACAGAGTTTGGGTGATGCTCCTGCCCTATACCCTTTTCTGAGCTTTTTCTGAGCCCAGTACTCCTTCTGCTAATACTTTTTGGGTCTGAGAACCATCTCTGATATAACCCCCTTGTCTGCTGGGTTGCAGGCCCTGGCTAATGTATAACATTCTTTATAAAAGCAGCTCTCAGACCTTTACCAGCTTTGCCAGCCCGAGAGAGAGAAGACCCCATGAGAGGCCTTGTCTACGTCCGGTGACACCAGCATCAGACTTTTGAACCTCGCTAGAAGGGACCCTACCAAGTCCTTCTGACCTCATGGCGTTGCTGCTTAGATCCTGATGACTGATAGACTGTAGAAAGAACTGGTAATCCCCTCAAGCTCCCTGTGCAGCGACAGTCCCCTAGAGAGGAGCCTTCACCAATCGATTGAGCAAACATGGCAGGTGATATCTGGGACTGAGGACACTTTTTCCCACCATCTCCAGTGGACCTGGTGGCCTAGCCTGTATCCAGACCTGTGCCTGCTGGCAGCAGGATTAGAATCTTAAGACATACCCACCATTGACCCTGCCCATCTGCTGCTTGTGCCCACGAGGGGATCCGGGAGCAGAAGCCCTCACAAGTGTAGTAAGGGCTTCCCATCGAGTTAATTAATTTGCTGTCAGGAAAAGTAGACAGACGGGTGGGTAATGGGCCCTGCACAGAAGAGAGCCTGTCACTATCACAGTACTGCTAAGTGCTGGGGTTTTGGTCCCAAGGTCGGCAGGGTTTAGACCAGAGACTAAATACAGAGTCATCTCTAAGATTAGAGATATTCAGAAAAAGAAAATGGGGGAATGTTGGACCCTCTGGTAAAATCCTCTGTCTGTTCTCTCCCCTCCTCATAACTAATTAGTACTAGCAAGGCATGTTAAGTCAGGGAAAAGGCTGGAGTTAAGAATAGCACCAAATTCACTTATGGTCTGGGGCTGGATGGCAGAAATTCCTCACACAAGGGCACACTGACAGTATATGGCCGGTTCAAGCTAATAAAAGCCTTAATGCTAAAACAGCAGTAACGCCATTTTGCAAGACTTAAGTGATAGAATAAAAATGCAGGATGGCAGTAAAAATAGTTTTGGGTGAGCCCCAACCCAAGACCAAGAAAAGCAAGCTAAGGCCTTGAGATAACCAACATACAGGGTGACCCCGACCGAGGCCAGCAAATCCAGGAAAACAGCTTACGAGACAAAATATTTTGTGAAAAATAACCGGTGGTCTTGGCTTGTGGTTTGGCCCCGGCCTCGGGCCAAGACCAACATCAGCCACCTGGGCTCTGACTGCCCCTCAGAGGTGGTCCCATTGAACTAACCAATCAGAACCCTGTAACCATGCATCTGCTTTTGTAAACATGCTTCTGCTTCCCAAACACTATAAAAAGTCCCTGAACAAAGGCCTGGGTGCTCAAGTCATTTCCAAGTGACTTGGCCCATAGGATCCTATGTTTCCTCAATAAACCTTGTGCTGATTGCATCTGAACTGTGGATTCGGCTCGGTCCTTGGGTCCTGGGGTCTCTTCCTGAGGGAAGATCCGTTCTGGGGGTCCTGCACCCTCGGGGGTCTTTCAACAGCACTTTACAATATTCTAGGCAAATCCAAAATTAAGAGCAAGTTCAAATGCTCAAGAGAAGATGTTTCATCGGAATCATTTCTGGTCCTTTCCACATTTGGTATAGTGTGCCAAAAACTGGAGAGAGAGGCCCATCTCACACCTTCTCCTTTTGGGTCTAAAGAGAAAACTGAAGCGTATGCCCAGTGTTACAGTATTTTGGCTGGTTCCATTGATGATTGTTTTCTATTATACCTAACTTGTGCTGCTGAACTGGAAGGGCTACTGGGAACAAAAGCAGCTCCTTGCAATTCCAGAAAACATGTTCCACTACAGACAGAAGCAGTCAATACTCACTGTAACTCTTGCCCAATGTTCTTTCCTTGGGAGAAAAAGAGAGAAAAGAAATAAAAAATTCAGTTCTCTGGGTTTTTGAGAGCTGTTTTCTGGAGTCTCTTTTGCCTGATCTAGAGCACCAATTTTTAGGGTGCCTTGAAATTTCAGAGAACCAGACAGTTCAACAGTCTGTATCAGGTAAGTCCGGACTATCTCAGACAGCTAGGACTGAAGAGATTAAAAGTTTTACCAAAAAAAAAAAAAAAAAAAAAAAAAAAAAAAAAAAAAAAAAAAAAAAAAAAAAACCACCCCAAATACAAAAAACCAAATCTTTCATGCAGAGAGTAGAGGCACACTAACAGGAGAAGGGAATTGGCCTACTGATATTGGGATAACGTTATCTTTTTTTTTTTTTAAAAAAAAAATAGACAAATAGTGAAAAATAAGATATACAAAGAAACAGGAAAGCATAACCCTTATACTTGACAGGTAAACTTCAAAGTAAACTAGAAATTCCTTACAATTAAAGTCATACCTCTCAGATGACTTCAACATATCACTAGAAATCATATATAAAGTTATAATTCAAAAACTCAATAAGTTGTGGGAATTCAATAACAGCTTCTGAGGTTTCGGAGATATTAGAGAGAATAAACACCACAGTCAGATCTTACTCAGATGTCTTCCAGATTCCTCAGCCTCGCTTCCCTTGGCTTCTTCTCCTTGGCTTTCTATCTCCACTTTAAATACCCTTTTGGTAAATTAAGGCATGGCCCCACCACTGCCTTCTTGGGAGCCTGGAATTTTTTCTATAGTCTAAAATGACCTCGACTCAGTTGGGATTAAGGGTGTAGGTCACCACTCCCAGGATACTCCCTGTGCTGGGATTAAAGATGTGAATCACCACTCTCTGATTTTCCTTGACTGACTGTACTTAGAGCTCTGGGACTTCTGGAGCTTTTATTAAATCCCCACATAAACTGAGGGTAGATTCCCTCTCCAAACTTCTGAAGCTTTTATTGAATCCCTACAATAAGTAAAACATAAAACATCAATCTCATTTCTCTATCCTATGAGAGGACAATTTGAAAAGGACAGTAAGAAAATAATTCCATTTTGTGGTGATATATTGTATATTTAATAAAATTTGTCTGGAATATCAGAGGACAGAATCGCACAGGGCAAAGCCATGAAGTCAGGGAGTTGTGGCCACACCTTTAATCCCATCAACTGGGTTCAAGGTCTTGCCCACCTGGCAGTGGTAGCTCACACCTTTATTTCTAGCTCTAGCAAGTTGAATCAGGGAGTAAAATAGCTGAGCCAGGAAAGAAATGTAATACGGAAGGCAGAAATTCATCCATTCTGTCTGAGTGACCAGGCAGGCTGAGGACTTGTGAAGACAGGACTTACCCTGTTTAGCCTGAGAAATTGGCTGTGGTTTGTTTCCTGTACATGGTATTCCAGCTTTTCCCCTAATATCTTGCTCTGGGTTTTTATTATAATATTATATAAAATTCATGTAATATCTTTAGTAATAATACCAAAAGGAGTAACTAGAAAGAGGAAGCTTAATCGATGATAGACAAGACTTCTGTGATGAAAGCAGCAAAACATGCCTGAAACAAAACACAAAATAGAAAAGCACTCCATAATTATGAAAGATTTAACATTGTTATATATGCCCACATTCACTCATATTATCTATATAATTTTTGGTTACTGTAATTGTTAATCTTGGTTGTCAACTATACTTGGAATGAACTGCAATCCAAATGGGGTGGGGAATATGCTTGTGATTCAGATCTTGAGGCTACAAGACACAGACTTGTGATCTGGAACTTGAAGCAGGATGACACATGTCTTTTATTCAGATTTTGAGGCTAGGAGGCACACATTTAATTTGAGCTGCACCTTCTGAAAGTCTGAGCAAGGACAACGGAAGAAGAAAGAGCTACCTGATCATTGTTCAGCCATTTGGCCTCACTTTGTCATCACATTCGCTCCTTCACTGGCATTGGATGGAGTCTACATCCTTGGGATTCCAGCAATGTATACATATTCTTCACTACCCTGGCTCTTCAAAGTTTATCTCCTCATACCTCAACCTCAAGGATCAGGCTTTCCCTTAGAGTTACAATACAGTCAATTCTTAAAAAAAAAAAAAAAAAAATCTCTCCTAAAGCAGTCCACAAATCAGTGACAGTCTCATTATAATTCCAACAAATCATAATGCAAAATGAGGGAAATAAGTTAGAATTCATGTGAAATTTCACAGAGCTCCAAATAATCAAACAGTCTGAACATTACAAGCCAACCTTTATGCCTCTTTAGCTCTGGATTCAAAACATATTATGAAGCCACAGTAATATGAAAGGCCTGACACTGAAGAGAGCTATATAGACTAATAACACTGCATAGGGAGCCCACAATAAAAACATCACGCACGTGACTAAATGATCTTCAACAGGAAGTTAACGCTACACAGCCTGGAAAGGAAGGATTCTCCCCCAAAATGGTTTGGAGACCAGCAAGGTGACTTGGCAGAGAAAGGTTCTTGCCACTGAACATGATAATTTTGATCCTTGGCACCCACATGTTTGTTGTACTTTAAAAACAGGGGGCAGCAGTCACAGGAGGTGGGAGCTGACCTCGCTCAGGTGGAGCTTTATTGGGTGGGGGAGAGAAAGGAGCAGGGAGATGCCTCCCGTGGGGTGGGGGTGGGGGTAGTGTGCAGGAGCTGATTAGAGAAGAACAGAGGGAATGGAGAAGAGGATACAGGAAAAGAGAAAGACAAGAGGTGCAGACATCTCCTGGGAAGAGAGAGGAAGAGGGAGAGGTGGGGCGCTTGGCACATGCATGTGATTACATAATGACCAATGGCCTTAAGACCCTGGGCTGACTAGAAGATTTGCCGGACTACTGAAAGTTTATGCCTGATTTTAGGACCCCAGAGGCAGCAAGACATGCTGGAAATGCTAACAATGATGAAAAGAAACCGACTGTCATGTGTCATCATCTGACATCTAGTCATATGCCGTAGAAAACATGCATATTAACACACACGCACATGCACACACATAATTGTGATGAAAAATTAACTGATCTTTGGAACTCCATATATTCTATATGCCAATGCATGAAGATGGAATATTTTATATTACGTAAAAAAGATTAATGCAAAGTAAAGTCCTGAATTTAAGACCCCAAAATCTAAATCTAGGAGAAAACACGACATTTTACAATAATGGATTTTATACTAAAGATATGGATAAAGCAAAAATAGAAAAGAATAACCTACTCAAAAAACTTGTTTGATAGAAAAAATAAAATATTAAAAAGCAACCTGTAGAATAGAGATGATATATGAAAATCTGCTGTGTGACAAGGTATTAATGCTGAGCTATGTCAATGCCTTAATTTTGATTATCTCTGTCATCACCAGCATAACTGCCAATACCATTTAATTACAAACAGGAAAAGCGGTGGTATTGGATATTGTTCCATAGAAAGTATAGTAATATCCAGTGAGCCTAAGGAAAGATATGCAAACTGACCAATCATTAGTGAAATTATTACAATTGTATACCACTTTATATCTGCTAGTATTGGGGTGAATTTTATTTATTAAATGATTACTATTTAAAAGAAAACTTAAGTGTTGACAGGATGTTGAGAAATTACAAGTCAGGCACATTGCTGGTCATCAACTGTTACTCATAAAATGTTGTAGCACTATAGAGAAATGATATGAATAATCCTAAAAGCACAGAAAAATTTAAAACCCAGAATCTGCATTTAAGCTAGTAATCTTTTCTTTTTGTATAGTTCCAAAGAGAGCAGCTGAAAGAGAATGTTATACATCTATGATCATTACAATATTTTTTAGAACAGTCAAGAGGCAAAAGCATCCCAAATGCCTATTGGCAGCCAAATGGACAAAGAAAACATTTATGCACACACAGTCGTGTATTATTAAGCCATAAAAAAGAAACCCTGTCAGATTCTAAGTCACACATGAATTTTTAGGGGAGTAAAGTGGAAATAAAGCAGTCACAAACAGAAAAATATTATATAATTCTACTTATATGTGGACTTTAAAGTAGTCAAACTCTTAAATACAGAAAGTAGGAAATGGTTGCTGGAAGTTAAGAATAGGGCTAAAGGGGGCTGCTCTCTGCATAGAGTTTTAGTTTTCAAAGAGCAGAAATTTCTGGTGTTATCTTTTACAATAATGTATAAATAATTAGCACTATAATACTGTACTCTGAAAATAGTTAGGAAGGTAAATTTACAGGTCAGACAACTAAAGACCAAAAAGAAATGATCAAAGATATAATTAGAGGGATAAAGATGAAAAAGAACTAGAACCTAAAATAATAGTAATATGAAATAATAATATGTAATAATAATATGAAACTTTGAAATCTTAGGGAAGATGTGATTAAAATCTAAAATAAAAGATGTGTTAAATAGAAAGAATATTGTGGAAACTGGAGATTGAATTAGTGAATTGGAAAACATTGTATAAATCAGTAAGAGCACATATTAGGGACATGAAGGGATGAAAAAATTCAGACATATGAAAGAGATAATGAAATATCTACCAAAAACCTAATCTGAGTTTTGGAGAATCAATAGGCAACGAGAGAGATGAGAGGCTAGATGACGTAATTTGTAGAGAATTGCTGGGTGACTTTATTACTCATATTCAGGAAATACAAAGAAGCTCAAGTAGATTAGATGCAAGCAAATTAACACTGACATCAATTACTGAAATACTAGAACCCCGAATTAAATAAGTATTTCAAATAAAGAAAAAATGTATCTTGAGATCAAACAGAAACCTGCTAAGAAATAACATAAATCTAATATCCTAACAACAAAATTAGAAGAATTGGAAATGGAATAATATCTTCCAAATACTGAGGTGATGCTTGTCTTTAAAAGGACCCCAAATAAATTATCAAATTCAAGTTAGACAAGATGGATTTTAATGTAATTCTTTGTGTTCATTGAAAATTACTTCTAAGAAAACCAAAAGAGTCACCCAAAAGGCAAACCGTAGACGAATACAAGTACATATATAAATAATCTGTACACAGAATTCATGAGGAATTTCAATAACTGCAGAAGTAAAAATCAGAAGAATGTTTTCAGTAGACATTTAATCAGGGCATAGTGAGCTATCATCACTTAGCATATGAGAATGTGGTCATTTAAATAAATCAACAATTTAATAAAAGTAAATAAAAGTAGCTAAACAGTGAGGACTGTGGAAAAATGTGCTGATCTACTTGGGCTTTCCAGAAGTCCTAAGGCTTAGGAGGAAGGAAAAGTACATTACAGTGGGAAAGAGATGGTGTCCTCCCTTAGGGTCTAGCCTCCCAGCATTTTGCAATAAGTGTATCTACATATGGTGACCCCTTTTAGTTATTTGAGTCTACCTGTCTTTGTTTACAGATATTTTCAGCTCTTATAAATACATTTTTTCCATTTATCTCTAAAATCAACTTAAGCATCTGTCTGGTTCTCTGTTCAATGCCTTAAACAGAGTCTATAGCATATATATTCATATTTATCCAATATGAGTCATAAAATTTAACCCAATTCTGAAAATTTCTCTTTATTCTGAAACATTGCAGTTATGTAAATTATACCTGCTATTTAAGAAAACTATTTGGAAGTTTATACATAAGCTGACATAATATCTTGTGTATATTTCTTGAAAGAATTTGGAAACAAGCTCATTAGACATGAGAAAAGATTCACAAAAAGATTGCCTTTAGTAGCCTATGGCCAGATAGAACCCACATCTCAATAACATCACAACAGAGTAAGAAACCATTATAATAACAAAACATGATTAGAAATCTTAGAACACATACAATATGTAAGTCCTTTATTTATATCAGAGGATGTTATAATAACAATATTGACTAGGTAAACCCCAAACCAATGATTATGGACATATTTTTATTGATAGGATCTACAAAAATGGGCAGTGAAAAGAATTGGAGAGTATTGTTCTTATACTGGGAAAGTACTATAATATCTGGAAAGGAATCTGAGGAGACATTCTAGGTCACACTCATATTCTGATCTCTGCTTTGGGCTATATGTAATTTTTAGGAAGTGTCCATTGGGATTTATATGTGTGTATTTCTTATTCAATTTTCTACCTAGTAAAATAGTTAATGTATTTGTGTATAATATGCATATTTGCTTTGGAAAAATAAATCAAAGCTACTTTGGCTAGCAGAATTTTTAACACAAACTTTTGCTTAAAACACATAAATAATATCTCAGCCAGAATAAAACTGAACTTAAAATAAATAAGACATAAGAAAAACTGAGCAAATTTTTAAAATGCATGATAAATTATCACAAATATTGGGCAACCGTGTTTGAACTATAGACTATATAAAAGTAACACACAAAGGAATAAAATCAAATAGAATAGAAGAAAGTGGTAAAAATAAGTGCCTTTAGATTAATCTGTAGGCACAATCTTCTAATGATGAACACTTATTAATACAATATCATAAATATTAGTATATTGTTCACAT